>OW443328.2:30992500-33747500 GCA_937001555.2 Hypsopygia costalis
CATCAACTGTAGCCTGTCCATGGATGGGTTTATTTATATTGAACTCCTCCGTGCTTTGGAGGGCATGTAAATGATAAGCATAAATCGGGCCCGGCTGCTTATTAGATGACAGTCGTTAAGGAAAGTCCGTGGTCTTTAGGCGGCTGGAAAACACTGGCCTCCATCAACACGCAGTTGAGCAACGTGGTGGAGTATGCTCTAAACCCTTTCGATTGAAGGGAGGCCCTTACTGCGATAAGGACCTCCCTTAAGAATAAGGGTTGACAACTACGCTTGGAACTACGGTAAGTATTATTAAAATGGTTGTTACTTCATTATACTTCCTGCGAGAAAGAGATAGTTCCAATAATGAACAATTTATTAGCTAATAGGCTTGTGAATCATTTTTTTTTTATAAATATTGTCAGACAAATTACACAGCGCCATCTAGCCCCAAAGTAAGCGAAGCTTGTGTTATGGGTACTAGACAAGTAATAAACATACGTATTTTTTTTTTTGTAAATACATACTTATGATACATAGAAAACACCCAGACCAAGACAAACAGACATGTTCATGCACACAAATGTTTGTCCTGTGTGGGAATCGAACCCACGAGCGTTGGTGTCGAAGCCGCGTCATTGACCGCTATGCCACCGAGCTCGTAAATTTTTTTTTGTTGATTTGTTATTTAAAGACGTCACAATAATATAAGTATAGGTGAAAGAATTACTTCGATAGCATAAAAACTTCTCGAGATAATTATGATAACTTGACGATCACAATTTTGGATTATCCTGAAAACGCTCCATACAAAACGCTACAGTATTATGACGTCACGCTATTTTCTATGCATTAAATCTGAAATTTGTAATCGCATTTATGTAGTTTTGGGGTGTAAGTGGTTCATTAACATCTTTGAACCAAAGCCAACTTCACCTGCACGCGGTGCACCCTGCTGACTGACAAACGAAGCTCTGGCGAAAAGAGAGATAGGGAGCGTAATTGTAAGCTACCCGACTGGTGAATGTACCTCCACCTCACAATAAAGCTCCGCAGCCAAATAACGATTCCCTTGAGGGCTGTTGTGTTCCTGAGAGTGAGTGAGGTCACCAGAAAGGAAGGAGATGCTGCGGTGGCAGCGGGGGTGGCGGCGCGCGAGCGAAATTTTATTTTGCGAGCGTTAATATGGCTACGGTAACCGCTTCACATCAGGCGGGCCATATGCTTGTCTGCCACCCGACGTAGTATAAAAAAAAATAGTGCCGTAACAAAACTTATAGTGTTTTTTATTGGTTTTACAATGGGAATATTTATTTTTTATAATTTCATACTTTTAAAATGGACTTTCCCACCAAATTTTGATCGACCATAAAACATGTCGGACATAAGTTATTAAAATTTTGAGATCGCAGATCGTTCTAGTTTTAAGTATTTTACGTTACTGATAGAGAGTTTTTATAATTTTAGAACTATGTTTACATGCCTATTCACTCACATATTTCACGTGTTTTATTATTTTATTCTATATTGCATAACTAATACAAACAATTTGATGTTACACAGGTGAACACAAAGGTGAGCTTATCTCTACGAGAGATCTCTTTCAGCCAGCCTTAAAGGTTGTACATTATTGGAAGATTAGACAACTTAAAAATGCAAAATATAAGATAACTAAAACTGAAAACATGAGAAAATAGGTGTAATTCTAGGTACTGCATAGATAAAAAAAAAAAAGGGGAGAAAATTGATAGCGCAACGCTTCGTTGCGTAATACGGGACTTCTCCTTCAGGACTATTCTCCCGCTTACCTTAATGGAGGAATGCCTTAATATTACTTAAACATTATTTTACATAGAAGTACATAAATATTCAGAGCACACAACAGTTCAGCCAGGCTAATTAAGTGCGTCAAGTGACCATATTACATGTGACATAAAACAAGGGACGTACCCCTCTGGGACCCGCCACATAAATCCAGAACGACCATGCTGTTTTATGACCAGTTTGATCTGTATGGTCCAAGTCAAAGGAAACAAAATAACATTTTTTTTTTCTTCGTAGTATTATCCCTACTTTATAATAATACAAAACAAAGTCTCTCGCTGCGTCTGTCTGACTATATGAATGCGATAAACTCAAAAATTTCTAAACGGATTTTCATAAGCTTTTCACCAATGGACGAATTTTTGAGTCAGATTTAGATACCTCTACAATTGATTAATGATTTGTTTGTGTAAAATTGCTTAAATTTTGTTGATGTTTAGCGATGGATGTAGGAATAAATCATGCCTCATCATCATGAAGCTATACTGGCGTGTGCCGCGTAAAGTAATAAAGTTTGACCCTTGCGAAGCTGCGACATAATCTGTGACATGGTAATGTGTCTCTTGAGTTACAGACCCTGTAACTTGCTTACTTAACGAAGATACTATTTCTTACACTGTGCTTAAACCACGGAACGGTTCTGGTAAAAATATGGCATACACGCGTGCGAGGTAGCTATTATGAGGTAGGTGTCCACTAAGAAATTACGAAGCCGCGGGCGCAAGCTAGTTAGTTATAAGATTTTGCTATTTTTTGACTACATCAAACTTTTTCATATATACTCGTATATTCGTTCAAAGAACATCGTAGCTGTAATCAATGTAATCGCGCCGGACTTTGGTCCCGTATCTTCGGCATGGCGTCTTTAGATAACATAATTTTCATAAAAAAAAAAAAAAAAAAAAAACATAAACTCACTGATATTTTGTAACTTGGGCCAGCTTTCAATTACTACTGTGTGGTTTCTGTCAAACTACATAAACGTGATAGGTTGCCGCTAATATTTTATTGGACAAAACCGCTGCATCGCAGAGATTAACGATAGCATGCAGTGATAGCATTGTTTAATATATCGGCATGAATGACAGGATTATTTTCGTTTCAGGGGTATGTGTTCAATTCCGGAACCAGTTTTTATAAAGTTGCAATTTTTTATCTGTTTGTTATACAATCTGGAATCTGGATGTTTACTACAAACCAAGAATATAATATTGTGTATACTGTGGTTTTTAGTACATACAAAAAAAAATACTCCATACAAATATTGCGTCAAAATTTCACAATCACATTAAAATATACATATTATTTATTTATTTATTAGCATACAAGACAGATTACAATCGACATAAACACCATTATAATAGCTTACAATTAGTACAGAGCTAAATTATAATCCAAAATTATGTACGCCTAGCAGCTTTATAAATATTGGAATTAATAGCGTACGCTAGAGATCGCTGCTCATATGGAACAGCAATAAAAAACATTTTAAGTTAAAAATAAATATAAAAGTAAGAAAAAGATGATACGAAGGAGAATGAAAGAACTACAAACAAGCACTATCCTCTCTCGTCCGGTTGTAGCTGGATCCTCAGTTGTCTCCGGAATTGAGACAGTGTTGAGTGAAAGATATCGATGTCTCTGTTAGAGACAAGAATTTCGTTATATTGGCGGCACGTCCTAACTATGGGGTTGTAATACTATGTATTGTTGGTGAAAACTTGAAGACAAAAAATATTATAATTTCGATTACGAGATCTAAATCGGGTATTGAAAGATATTAAAATTTATGACAGTAATACTTTAACGACAGAAGATTAAGAAGCTCGATGGCGTCGTTGCGCGTGTCAGTCTGATCAAACACGCAAGTTAAGCAATGTCGACCGTATCCTGTCCATGGATGGGTTTATTTATCTCGAGCTCCTCCGTACTTCGGAGGGCACGTTGACGTTTTGGTCCCGGCTGTCGTAATTAGATGACAGTCCTTAAGCTAAGTCAGTGGCCTTAGAGCGGCTTGAAAATATTGGCCTCCACCGACCTGCAGTTGAGCAGCATGGTGTAGTATGCCCTAAGCACCTAGGATTCAGACTAGGGTTGTAACGGAACTTCGCTTCCGCCTCCGTTACTGCGGAAGTTCCGCAAGAAATCGTATCTTCGCCTCCGCCTCCGTACAATCTTTGCGGAGTTGTAACGGAGGTTTTTTTACATAATCATAGAACAATAATGCGCAGTAAAAACTATTAGAAGACATCAATTCCAGATTTTGTGTTAATTTTGATTGACTAGAAGGTAATGTTTATTTACGACTATATGTTTACTTAAGTGATTTGAAATGAAAACGTTGTACTTAGTTTTAATGCACTATAAATTACCATTTATTTTACATCCACTTTCACCTTCGCCTCCGCCTCCGTTAACCTCCGCATCCGCGGAGGTGATACAGGTCGCCTTCGCATCCGCCTCCGCCTCCGGTAAACGGACCCGTATTCCCACAGTGGGATGATTATGTGGGCCCCAAAGGACCTACCGCCAAAGCTGAAACACCAACGGATTTTTTGATCGCGAAAATAGACCTTATGTTTAAGACACCTTCAGCTTAGAGGCCGTCCATTAATCACGTGAGGTTTTTTTTTCGCATTTTTAAACACGCCATAGAAGCACGCAGTAGAAGCAGGCCATTATGTCAAATAACTCCTCTGAACAACCACAAAAAATAAATACACGTCATATCTTACTAGACCCCCCCTCCCCTCTTGTAATATTTCGTGATTTTTATCGAACCCCCTCCCCCCTCTTTGGAGCCTCACGTGATTAATGGACGGCCCATTCTCTGTGGTTTCTACCAACTAAGCTAAACACAAGTACCGCCAATCTAAGCTAAAGTTTGATTTTCTCAATCAAGAAACGAAGGAAGGAGATGCTGCGTTGGCAGCGGGGGTGGTGGCGCTCGATCATATTTCATGTTGCGTGCGTTAATATGGCTACGGTAACCGCTTCACATCAGGCGGGCCGTATGCTTGTCGGCCACCCGACGTAGTATAATAAAAAAAAATCCGAAGGTAATCAGTTTCAGCTTCGGCGGTTGGGGCCATGGTTAGAGGACAATGTTTAACTCTAGAGTCCAAGTCGTAGGGCAACTCCTGTACTCTTTTCTCCACGCAAACTCGTTCAACTTAATCATGAATGAACATAAGTACTGTTTTTACACCCAATACAAATATTCATCTACATTCAAATTTATTTATTCCCGCCATTAACATTTATCGCCAACTTCCGTGTAATTTAAACATGCACCAAACTGGCACATAAACATTTTACATCGGGATTCATTGACGTTATTTATAACGCAAACGTGACGTCGCAAGTTACGCGTGACGTGGGACTTTAACTAGTTCTTGTAGGGAATCTCCATGTTTGATTTACTTGAGTGTAAAGGAGACTTTCTAACAGTAATGATCATGTTACAAAATTTTAAAAAATAACTATAATTTAAATAATTATGTTAATGATAGCAGAACATAATAGTCTCAAAAATTTGACTGTATTTTATAAAAATAAAGCTATATTCACTTGCTTATACAAAAATATAAGCTTATATGAAAATATAAAATAAAATCTACGGTTCGGCAATTGATATCTGAATCGTTTTAGAGAATATATCAATGCAGAAAAATGACGTAAATTCAAAAAATATATTATAAAAAAAATACAAAAAAGGCAAGTACATAAATAAGGGCTGGCGAGGCTGTCAGCAACAAATTATTTAATTTGGTTTTAAATGATATTTCAAATAATCACTATTTTTTTTTTAAATTCACAACAAATTCTTCAATTATTTAATTGAATTTTAAGGAACCCTTCATATAATCGGTACAAAATAAGAAACAATATTTTTACATTTTACATTGGGATTCATTGACGTTGTTTATGTTGCAAATAAATGACGTCACAAGTAACACGTAACGTGGAATATGAACTAGTTCTTATTATTATAAATAATTAAAAAAAAAATGAAAAATACAACTCCCATGCCTAGGTGGGATTTGAACCCTCGACTCTCGATGACCGGTCGAGTACTCTTCCAACTGAGCTACCAGGAAGGTTTGTCTTGTTGACGGATTTTCGCATTTTATGTTTTACTGCGCGATTCACAGTGTGGCGCCATCTACCTATTAAGTAATTTCACTACTAGACACAAATGTGTTAAACGCAGTAAATACTGCGTGAGCGTGTTCTTTTTAGGGTTCCGTACCTCAAAAGGAAAAACGGAACCCTTATAAGATCACTTTGTTGTCCGTCTGTCTGTCTGTCTGTCTGTCTGTCTGTCTGTCAAGAATTTCTATGTCGAGAATGCGTGGAGGTATCAAGCTGAAATTTCAACTGTATACTCAGGTCTACGGTCCCATGAAGTAGTAAAAAAATCAAACTGCTAAGTTTACGTAGAAAAAAGTTATGGCCGTTTATTCAGCAATAAACGCATATTTCGACACACTCAAGGGAATCAAAACCTATAGGGTACTTCCCGTTGACCTAGAACTATGAAATTTGGCAAGTAACATCGTTATAGACTACAAGTATAGGAATAAATCTCAAAACTATACATTTGTAAATAGATCTTAAAAAATAGGGGGTCTATATTTTTATAGGGTGTCGAAATTTCAAATTGAAACTACTAGTTCAAATGGGGTATCATATGAAAGGGCTTGATGTACACATTGCAAAATATATTTTATTAATTTTTTTCGACGCATTATTTCTTATTTATAATGAAAAATATCAAATTTAATAGTGATACTACGTACCTACGGAACCCTAGGTGGGCGAGTCCGACTCGCACTTGTCCGGTTTTTTATAGATTTAATGTATTTTTATGCATAATTAAAAAAAAATTGCATTCTGCCCTCCTTGGTCCATATAAACTAGTATGTGAAATTTCATACTGCTCCGTCCGCGTAATTTTCGTAAAAATCGGTACAAAGTTTTTGCTTCACGTATATATATATATATATATATATATACTATATATATATATATATATTACGTGTATTAATATTATATCTATATCTATATATATATATATATATATATATATATATATATATATATAGATATAGATATAGATATAATATTAATACACGTAATATATAAAGATATAATAATTATTATCTGAGCTGTTATCTAATAACTATAAGCAAGACCGATAACATCTCGTGCCGATGCATAGCTTGAACTAGTTAAAGTTAGAAAATCCACAAACTTGTAAAGTTATAAAATCAACACTTTCCTGTGAACACGCTGCATCGGAAAGTTTTAAAAGTATTGGAGGTAGTAAATTCAAATATTTTCCATCTCGTGCATGTAATACGCGATGCAAAGTTAATTTTATCGAAAACTTGTTCGCAGTACAGATTATTTTATTAACTCATCGCAGCATCGCGCATCAATAATGCATTTGACGAGCTCGGTGGCGTAGCGGTCAATGACGCGGCTTCGACACCAACGCTCGTGGGTTCGATTCCCACACAGGACAAACATTTGTGTGCATGAACATGTCTGTTTGTCATGGTCTGGGTGTTTTCTATGTGTCATAAGTAGGTATTTACAAAAAAAATGTATTTACGTATGTTTATCAGTTGTCTACTACCCATAACACAAGCTTCGCTTACTTTGGGGCTAGATGGCGCTATGTAATTTGTCTGACAATATTTATTTATTTATTTATATTTATTTGTATCATTGAGATATAAGTACTACGTAATGGAAAATGCGCTTCATCTCGATTGTTTTCTAAGACGAGTTAGAGCGTGCGCACTCAAAGTCACTTAGTCTGTGCCAAGCGCTTAGTGTAGTGTGACACGTTTCGAGCGCGAAGTTGTTCCTTAAAATATGCCTTAATTTACGAATCAAAGCGGGTTTTCACTAGATCGGTGGCTGAATGGAATACTAGTCATAAAAACATACATAATTCGAGATTTTTAACCAATTTCTAATTTAGCTAAATTATGAATTCTATCAAAGCTTGGAAGATTAAAATGTAAAATCTACGGATCAATCACGGCACATTGTGAGTGTACCTTAGATGCTCTTAAGCGCTTTTTATTTAATCTGTTTGGTTGGACGACATATGAATCCTTTTCGCGGGGTATACCTAATACGCAGAACGACCACTTCGCGTTATGACTAAACTTTATTATTTTAGTGTTTCAGCGGATTTTAGCTTTGAAAAAATATATAGGTAATAATCATAACTATTACTTTACATAGCTTGTCTAGAGCATAGTACTTATATCTTAATGATCTTTGTGTGCACCTGTACCATTTCCGGTGTTTTGAGAATCTGTCCTTATGCGAAAAAACGTGTAGTTAACCCTTATTCATCTCATTGCTGTGTAAGGGTAATATTAAGTATGTACCTATTTTAAGTTCTATGTTATGTTTAATTTATGTACCCATTTATATTAAGAATATTAATCAAATATAGTCCAGTTCTACTCAAGATTTAGCTGGTTTCATTCGTCTCCATACTTATATAGTGACCCGACAGTAACGCGACCGTGGCCGCGACGCGTCCAAGAAAGGAAAAGTGTACAATAACATTGAATTCCGTTCGGTACTGTATAGATTTTTGAGTTTCTATAATGGATTTTTTTTAAATTACAATCTAAGAATATCGATAAGTGGTAATTGCCCAAACTGCTGGAGTTGGCAGCAACAACGCTCGCGCAGAACAGCTGCACACGACCACCAACATCATCCTGGTCGTAATTAGTACAATCCTCGCCATAGGATTAGTTATTGTTCTGTGTAAGTTATACAAGAAGTGCCACAATAAGGTGCTCACACCTTAGAGCTGGAATATGGATCTCCCCTCAACTGAAAGCGTTTAGACTAGTTTAGAGCAAACTTCACCATGCTACTCAACTGCAGGTTGGCGGAAGCCAGCGTTTTCAAGCCGCCTGTAGGCCACTGACTTGACTTAACGACTGTCATCTAATGACAAGAACCGTGGCCGATGGCTTAACTTGCCGTAGCACGGCTCGCGGGATAAATAAACCCATCCACGGACAGGCTACGACTGACGTTGCTTAACTTGCGTGTTCGATTAGACTGATAAGCGCAACGACGCCATCCAGCTCCTCATTCATCCAGAGTAAATAAATAAAAATATATAATGAAATCGAATAATAATTTATTGAATGCCGATAGCAATGCGGTCGAAGAGGTAAATTTTCGTACTTATTCTCCCTGTTTTGCGGTTACAACCGGCGCATTTCCTATTAACAGCAGTGCGGTTTACTCACAGGTGTATTGAGTTCATTATGCAAAACCGTTACAGCTCTATATAATTTTTGTTTTTAAACTCGTTGTTTTAAGGTAAACTAGGCAGGATTCTAAGCCCACGGGGAGCGAGTAGATTAGCTTTTTTTTTTTATACTACGTCGGGTAGCGGACAAGCATACGGCCCACCTGATGTGAAGCGGTTACCGTAGCCATATTAACACTCGCAACATGAAATATCGCTCGCGCGCCGCCACCCCCAACTGCCAACGCAGCATCTCCTTCCTTTCCGGTGACCTCACTCACTCGCAGGAACACAACAACCCTCAACGGAATTGTTATTTGGCTGCGGTATTCTGTGAGGTGGAGGTACATTCCCCAGTCGGGTAGCTTACAATTACGCTACCTACCTTTTGTTGTGTTCCTGCGAGTGAGTGAGGTCACCAATAATACATCACAAATAATAAATAAAGGTGATGCTGCGTTGGCAGCGGGGGTGGTGGCGCGCGAGCGATATTTTATGTTGCGAGCGTTAATATAGCTACGGTAACCGCTTCACGTCTGCCACCCAATGTAGTATAAAAATAACAACAAATATAATTATACAAATTTAAATTATATAGGTACAAAACGTAACATCGCTTGTGATATTGAACCATATCATCGCACGTACATATTGTGGAGCCTTTAAATCAAATACTCTCAAGATATCACGCACGGCATATCAGAGGCTTCACTCTGGCTTCGTTTAATCAGTCAATGTCAATATTGAATGACATATCACAGGCTGAATTTAGCCTCTAGACTTATGGGAGTTTCTAAGTTCTGATTGATGCATCGCAATATATGTGCCACGACGGTGTCGTTGCTCGAGGCTACGGTCGACGATTGACATCGAACACGCAAGTCGTTTTTGACGTAATAATGTCTTATAAATACATGAACGGCGACTGCACGCACGAAAAAGCATAATTCATTGTCATGTTCCGCCTGAGCCGACCGTGCAAGCGTGAGCGCGGAACAAGCGATAGAGAGGCACGATCGGCCTATGTTTCTTATGACGTTATCACGTAAAATTATCGTCCGTAAACCGACTTCACAAACAACCCCTTTTTTTATACCGCTTTATATCAGATGAGCCATTTGCTTGTTTGGCACCCAATACAAAAAAAAAATGTTGAAATCTAACAAAATCTTTAGGCAATGGTGCGTGCCAAAGAAATAATTAGTATGGCTAAAGATAGGTGTGAACCTAAGTTTTTCAAACCTAAGTTTAGCCGGCTAAACTTAAGTGTAGCCGAAGCCTCATGGCTAAAAAAGTTTATGTTAAAAATAATAACATAAACTTATATTGAAAACTACTATTCAATTATAGAATATACTATTCTATAATTGAATAGTAGTTTATGAAACTATTGCATAATAAGGGTTCTTAAAATACGAGTGTGAGTTTACCTATCACATGAGCCGAAGGCGAATACCTTCTCAAATCTGCCGGCACTCCCGGAGTACAAGCCTAAGTTTTTAAAAAAAAAAAATAATTGTCTTGTAGTGATCACAAGTATAACTTAACTCAACTATGTTGATAAAGCGCTCATTATATTACTTCTACATTTTTAGTCAAGTGGCTGCGGCTAAACTTAAAGGTTTGAACATAAACTTAAATTTAGCTTTAAACTTAAGTTTATGTTCACACCTATCTTTAGACGTAACCTATACACATTCACGAAAACATTACTTACTCTTCCTCTTTTGGGTATAAAAGTCAAAACCATGCTTAGGAAACAAATGCGTGTCATAACTCGACAGCAGAATCCTCATATAAATGTCTTAATAAACACAAACTAAGAGAAATAACATGAGATTATGATATAAAAAATGATGCGTCATGAATCAGGATTATTTTTGACGCTGTGTCATGAGCTTTGGAGGCTGAGGGTTGGAAGGAATTGAATTAAGGCCAGGTGGTGCGTGTTTGCAGTTTTGTGCGGTATATTTTTGCAAGCTTTATTTAGTTTAATAAGTATCTTGCAAGTTAAATACTGCGATATAGTCACGTAGTGTGCAGTTCCAGAGAGCTTTTCTTTTATGTACTAACAAGATATTTGATAAGTTCGGTAGTCGAATGGCTAGCAATGGTTACTTTGACTCCGAGGTCGCGTGTTCGATCCCCGCACAAGACAAAGATTGTTGTGCATGAACATGTCTGTTTGTTATAAATATTAAAAAAAATGAAAAAAACACCTCCCTACGCCTAGGTATATTCGTCAATGCAACAATTCGTCACCATCACAAATCTTCCTGGTGGCTCAGTTGGAAGAGCACTTGAGCGGTCATCGAGAGGTCGTGAGTTCAAATTCGACCTAGGCAGGCGAGGTGAATTTTTATTTATTTTTAATATTTATAATATTCTGGCAAGTTATTTGTAAGTCAAGCTTCACTTAAGCTTGACTTACTAATAACTTGCCAGATTTCACTAATATTTGTATGCTATTTCTATTAGCAATATAATTATGTTCAGGTACAATTTATGTATGTATTCATTCATTATTAGCTTGTGTATGTATTCATCAATGAGTATTCATTGGTACCGGTACTCATCGGTACTACTATACTGGTTATAGTCCTCGCCCACGGCCTCGACCCTCTGCTTTCCGCTCGAGCCGCTTTTTTGAGGTCGCCGCGTCGACGGTCCAGGGGCGCCCTACACTTCATCGTTCCACGCGTCACACCCTTGTATACCACATTTTTACACTACGTTGGTTGGCAAACAAGCTTACGGCCCGCCCGATGTGAAGCGTTTATCGCAGCTAAACCCTCGCAAATCGCAACTGCAGCAAGTTCTTCCTTTTTAGTGACTTCCCTCACTCGCAAGAACACAACAACCCTCAAGGGAATGGTTATTTGGCTGCGGTCTTCTGTGAGGTGGAGGTATTTTCAAAGTCGGACGACTAGAAAAATCACAGAACAATTTCGCTCACTTGCACTTCCTCTCTCTCTCTCTCTCTATCATTCGCCAAAGCCTCGTTAGTCAGTCAACAGGGTGCACCACGTGCATGTCAGATTAGCTTTGGCTCAAGGTAGTGGTGAGACATGTATACTCCAAAATTGTTTAATATATTTAAGACTAGCTGACCAGGCAGACGTCGTCCTGTCTTCTTTACAAAGAATATGGAACTGGTGTCGCGCTATCTGTCAAATGACTGACAGTTCTGTTAACAATTTTGGAGTATACATGTCTCACCACTACCTTGAGCCAAAGCTAATCTGACATGCACGTGGTGCACCCTGTTGACTGACTAACGAGGCTTTGGCGAATGATAGAGAGAGAGAGAGAGGAAGTGCAAGTGAGCGAAATTGTTCTGTGATTTTTCTAGTCGTCCGACTTTGAAAATACCTCCACCTCACAGAAGACCGCAGCCAAATAACCATTCCCTTGAGGGTTGTTGTGTTCTTGCGAGTGAGGGAAGTCACTAAAAAGGAAGAACTTGCTGCAGTTGCGATTTGCGAGGGTTTAGCTGCGATAAACGCTTCACATCGGGCGGGCCGTAAGCTTGTTTGCCAACCAACGTAGTGTAAAAATGTGGTATACAAGGGTGTGACGCGTGGAACGATGAAGTGTAGGGCGCCCCTGGACCGTCGACGCGGCGACCTCAAAAAAGCGGCTCGAGCGGAAAGCAGAGGGTCGAGGCCGTGGGCGAGGACCATAACCAGTATAGTAGTACCGATGAGTACCGGTACCAATGAATACTCATTGATGAATACATACACAAGCTGTCCGATTAATTGATGCCACTAGCCGCTAGATGGCGCTAGTGGTATTTTACATCGCGTTATGGTTGTGTGTTTAACATTAGTTAAACCACAAGGGTAATTTATCGTCACTCGATACGAGATGGCGTTAGTGGCAAAATTGCAACTTACTATTAAGATTTTCTTTGTTACTCATATCTGTTGTACGGATATTTTTTCTTGTTGTATTGGTATTAATAAAAACCCACAGTTGTAAACCTACCTGTGCAATTAAATATAGTTTGTGCTTAGTACACAGTGGTTTAAATTTTGCAACCCGAGACCTGTGTCGTGTTCATGGTCCATCGAGTCGGGATGCTTTTGGCAAGTACCAGCTAGTGGTGCTTCTGGTGGTCATCGGTGGTGGTGGTGTATACCACCCGCTACGTCACACTGGGCAGTGGATCGCTGCTCAGATTCGTCCCTACCAGACGCAAGGTGCGCGTCATAGCAGTGTGGTGACGCCGGGTGCCAGGTGCCGGGAGGTGAAGTCCGGACCGGAGCCGGAGGTGCGACGTACGGGAGGAGCCGACCGATTGTGTGAGTGAACGAGTTAAGTGAAGTGAGTGAACTACAAGGTAAACCGTGAGTACATTTTAAATAAATTTTAACTTGTAAAATTTCTAAGTGCAAAGTGGTTGAGACGGGGAATCCATGCCGGATTTCCGTCAGAAATTCGTCAAACACTTAGAAAATTTTTGAAGATTTCATCTGGGACTTAGAATAATTTGTGATTAGTCACTTGTAAAAATTCATCGTCTTATAAAAATTTTGTGGAATCGAGACTTGGAAAAATTTTGTGCAGTGAAGAAACTGAACTTAATTTTAGAACTAATATTTTAAGTGGTGTTAATTTTCGATTTACAATATTTGTTTTAAGGCTACGTTTGTATTGAATTTACAAGTAGTATAATTTGTTGATTAACATTTAATTCTGTATTTTTTATTAGACATTTTTTGAAGTTCAGTATATTTTTTTTGGATTTTGTGTGAACTTACAATTAAAGATGGATTCGTTTCAAAGTATTCAGGACGATGTTCATGCTAAAATGAATAAAGCAAAAATGAACTTCAAAAAATCTCCTAAAGATCGTTTAACTGTATCATATATAGAAACTCGTTTGGAATATTTAGAACAACTATGGTCTTTGTTTACGTCAACCCATACTCAGATCATCAGCGAGATCAAAAGATCAGATTTTTTATCCTCAAATTATTACAAAGACGGGGTATATGATAAAGTGGAAGAATTGTTTATGGAATTTAAAACTGATTTAAAGGAGATGTTGGCTAAGGCTAAAGTACAAGGTTCATTTGCTAATTTAGGATCAAGTGGTTCGGGAATAGAAACTCCGGGTAGCAGCCGTGCTCATGTCCGCTTACCAGAAATAAAAATTCCTATATTTTCAGGTAAATATATTGAGTTTCAAACATTCAGAGATTTATTTTTAGGGTTGGTGCACGAAAATAAGTCATTAGATGACGCACAAAAGTTATATTACCTCAAAGGGCACTTAACGGGTGAAGCGGAGCTCTTACTAAAAAATGTTCAGGTTACTTGTGATAATTACAAAACTTGCTGGGAAAAATTAGAAGCTATGTATAATAATAAAAGGTTTTTGGCAAATGGAATTTTAAAACGTTTATTGAACCAAAAAACTTTGAATTCTGAGTCGGCAAATGATATTAAAAAAATGATTAGTACAACTACTGATTGTTTGGAATCTGTCAGAAATTTGGGTGTAGATGTTTCATCGTGGGACATACTAATTATTCATATAATTAGCGCGAAACTCGACCGCGATACGCGAAAGGCTTGGGAGCTAAAGGCAGCATCAGAGCCTTCAGATAACTTGCCAACCTTCAAGGAATTTTCAGAATTTTTAACGGCTCGTTATCGTGGTCTAGAAGGAGTAGACAGCAAACCAAGTTCTGACAGAGTCCAAAAGGGATCGCAATCTTTTCATGTCATAAACAATAAGAAGGAGTCATCATGTCCCTATTGTGCAGCGGGACATGCACTCACAAGTTGCAAAAATTTCTTGAAAGAATCAAGTGATAATCGGCGTGATTTCGTTCGGGATAAGGATTTGTGTTATATTTGTTTAAAGGATAATCACTCAGCAAGATTCTGCAAAAATAATATGAAGTGTCAAATATGTAAAAGACGCCATCACTCATTGTTGCATCCTAGCATGGTCTCTGGGTCTGCAGACAGTGGTAACTGCATAGGTAGGAATAAACCAACGTCGACCGCGGTAGGTAAAGAGTCGACGAACGGAGGTAATACAGTCCACAAGGAAGTGACCGCGGCAGCGGAGGGATCCAGCCAGCCTCTTGTTTCGTGCTTTTCGACAGGAAACTGTAAGAGAACAGTTTTATTACCTACAGCTTTGGTGAAAGCTGAGTCGAAAGACGGAACATTTCGGGTAGTAAGGGCGTTGCTGGATCAAGGGTCCCAAGGATCCTTTATAACTGAAGCTACGGCTCAGTATTTAGGTTTGAAGAAAACTTCTACAAGGCACACTGTAACAGGTGTAGGTAATGAGAACAGTGTCTTATCAAAGTCCATAGTGACTCTTAAGCTGCGCTCTAGAATGGACCCAACCTTTGAAGTCAAGGTTAACGCGTTTGTGCTCAAGTCCATTACGTCCCTTCTCCCGGTTATGAAGGTAACCGAGGTTGAATGGGTAAATTTGCAGAAAGATGAGTTAGCTGACCCTGAATATCACAGACCTAATAAAATTAATATTTTATTGGGTGCTGATATTTTGGGCCAAGTTATCCAAGAAGGCTTCAAAAAGAGCATTGGAGGAGCTCTGATTGCACAGGCGACGGCTTTCGGATGGATCCTTTCGGGCGTTAGTGACACTGAAGGCACTGAAGGTCTCTCTTCTAGTATCTGCTCCCATACTATAACGATGCATGCATCTATTGAACCAGATGATATGCTGAAAAAATTCTGGGAACTGGAAGCAGATCCACCTGGAAGAAATAAAATATTAACAGCAGAGGAAGCAACATGTGAAGAGTTCTTTACAAAAACGACTAGAAGAGATGAGAATGGGCAATATATTGTTCGTCTTCCTCTACGTGATGCTGATCCTGACTGTAAAAGAGGTGAATCGAGAAGTATAGCATTAAAAAGATTTAAAAATTTAGAATTCAGGCTAGGAAAAGACACTAAATTAAAAGAAGAATATACTAAGGTAATGCAAGAATACAGTGATCTTAAACATATGGAAAGAGTACCGAAAAGTAATGAAAATAATAAGGAAGCGGTATACTTACCTCACCACGCTGTTGTTCGAAATGACAAAGCGACCACTAAAGTTCGCGTTGTTCTTGACGCATCCTGTAAGGGTAAAAACGGGGTGTCGTTAAATGACAGTTTGATGGTTGGCCCAACCTTACAAGCTGAGCTTCGCCACACGATTATGCGCTGGAGAAAACATCCGATATGCTTGGTTGCAGATATAATCAAAATGTATCGCCAGGTGTGGGTAGACCGAAGAGACACCGTCTTTCAGCGTATTCTCTGGAGGGATAGCCCTAAAAAGGAAATAGAAGAATACGAATTGGTCACTGTTATCTTTGGTACATCTTCTGCGCCATATTTGGCAGTTCGCGCGTTACATCAGTTGGCCCTTGATGAAAGCCAGAATCATCCAGCAGCTGCAGAAATAATCTTGAACGACTTCTACATGGACGACCTGATGACAGGAGCTGAAAACATAGAAGATGGCTATAAAATATATGTAGAAATGAACGCAATATTAAAAAAGGGAGGATTTGAGTTACAAAAATGGGTCAGTAACAGCGAAGACTTACTAAATAGGCTTAGAGAAGGAAAGAGGGATAAGGATGAAGAACTAAAGATAAAGTTGGATAATATAGTGAAAGTACTTGGACTTACCTGGAATCCACGTACCGATGTCTTCCATTACTCCGTTGATCTCCCACCGCTAGACCTGGAACCTGGAACAAAAAGAAAGGTTATATCCGATATTTCGCGATTGTACGATCCACTGGGATGGTTAGCGCCTAGTATTATATTAGCGAAGGTGTTTATTCAAAAATTGTGGTTGGCAGGAATTGGTTGGGATCAAGAAGTGCCGAGCAATTTATTGAATGAGTGGATTACTTACCGCAAAGAATTAGCAGCATTGGTAGACGTACGAATTCCTCGATGGGTAGGCACAGATTCCAGTAACGCAAAGGTTGAGTTACACGGGTTTTCTGATGCCTCACAAATGGCTTATTCTGCAGTGGTGTATATCAGAGTGCTGAATTCAGATGGCGAGGTCCACGTATCTTTAGTCTCTTCAAAGACTAAAGTTGCTCCTATAAAACAGGTGTCCATCCCTCGGCTGGAACTTTGTGGTGCGGTTCTTCTAGCCAAACTTATTACGGAAGTCGCTGAAGTCATGAGAATACCAAAGACTAATTTATATGCTTGGACGGATTCTGAGGTGGTTTTAGCTTGGTTGACTGGTCACCCAAGTCGTTGGAAGACTTTTGTGGCAAATAGAGTAGCTGAAATTTTACTTACCTTAGATACTCATCACTGGTTTCACGTTCCGTCTAAGCACAATCCGGCAGACTGCGCCTCTCGGGGCGTATCTCCTGTTGAGCTGTCGAAAACTACCATATGGTTTGATGGTCCTGAGTTCCTTAGACAACCCATGGTGGAATCGCAAACTAAGAAAGTTGTGACGAACTTGGAGGAAGTTAAGGTACATTTAGTTTCTTCAGATGTTACAATTTGGAATCAATTTTCTTCTCTACCTAAACTTCTTCGAGTTGTTGCTTATTGCAGAAGATTCTTGAATCTACGAAGGAAAATTACTGTGAAGCACTCCACTAAATATCTGAAGCTGCAAGAAATAGAAGAAGCTTTGGAAATATGTATCAAAAAATGTCAAGAAGAAGAGTTTTCAAAGGAATTAGACGAATTAAAAACAACAGGAAATTTGGAACAGAAAGGAAAGAAATTAAAATCTTTAAATGTATTTTTGGATTCAACTGGAATTATTAGAGTGGGAGGGAGGTTAGAAATGTCACAACTTGATTATTGTAGAAAGCATCCAATTCTCATGCCAAAGGAGTCCTTTTTATCGAAACTTCTTATTGCTGATGCACATTTTAAGACCTTACATGGAGGCCCACAAATAATGATAAACTATCTAAGATCCAAATATTGGATCTTAGGAGTAAAGAATTCGGTCAAAGCCTATGTAAGAAGATGCGTGAAATGCATTAGATATTCTTCTAAAGCGAGGACACAATTAATGGGACAACTTCCGTCTCCTCGGGTGACTCCAAATAAAGTTTTTCTAAGCAGCGGTGTAGACTACGCAGGACCGATAAATATAAGAGTTTCAAAAGGTCGTGGAAACAAATCTTATAAAGGTTACATCGCTTTGTTTATCTGCATGTCTACACGCGCAGTACATTTGGAGGCTGTGAGTGATCTCACGGCTAAAGGATTTTTGGCGGCTTTTAAAAGATTTATATCCAGACGCGGACGCTGTGCTGAATTGTACAGCGACAACGGTACAAATTTTGTGGGAGCTGCTCGTGAGTTGCTGGAGTTGTTCGACGAAGAAAAGTCGACCATAATTCCGGAACTTGCTGAGTATCTCGCGGACAACTCAATGGCACTTTATACCGCCACATGCTCCGAATTTCGGAGGTCTTTGGGAGGCGGCAATAAAGTCGACGAAGTATCACCTTAAACGAGTCATTGGAAACTCTACGTTGACTTTCGAAGAAATGACTACTGTGTTAAGTCAAGTCGAGGCATGCCTTAATTCAAGGCCATTGTCATACGTGGAGAATCCGAATGAACTCACTGTCCTTACGCCTGGACACTTTCTGGTTGGGGAACCACTCGTCTTAGTACCGGATTCAAATTATGAAAAATGTAACATTCAGACGCTAAGACGATGGCAACTCACCCAGAGGATGTTACAGGATTTTTGGCGACGTTGGTCGCAGGACTACCTACATCAATTCCTACAGCGCCACAAATGGTCTGTTAAGAACCCAGAACCTGCTGAGGGTGCTATAGTTTTAGTTAAGGAGGATAATTTGCCTCCCGGTAGATGGTTGTTGGGCAAGATTGCACAAAAACATCCAGGATCTGACGAGATCACGCGGGTAGTTACGGTCAAAACAAAGGATGGACAAATTAAACGTCCAATTAGTAAAATATGTGTCTTGCCCGTAAGTGATTAATATGTGTAAGATAGGTTTAATTTGTAGACTAGTGGATTGTTCGGAATTCATTTACATGCATTTGAAAAAAAAAAACCTATATAGTAAATGGGGATATGTTGTAGTGCTTCTCTTTTTTTTCTTAGATGTATAAGGTATGTAATTAAGATATGGAAAGGCAGACCACTACCAATGACATGACGGGTGGAGTTCCAATTGCATATTGTTGCCGCATAGTTACAACTCTCGATTCTTGCACGGTGGGCGGTACGGAAGGACATCTAGAAACATGTCCTTGGTGGGCGGTATGTCCGATTAATTGATGCCACTAGCCGCTAGATGGCGCTAGTGGTATTTTACATCGCGTTATGGTTGTGTGTTTAACATTAGTTAAACCACAAGGGTAATTTATCGTCACTCGATACGAGATGGCGTTAGTGGCAAAATTGCAACTTACTATTAAGATTTTCTTTGTTACTCATATCTGTTGTACGGATATTTTTTCTTGTTGTATTGGTATTAATAAAAACCCACAGTTGTAAACCTACCTGTGCAATTAAATATAGTTTGTGCTTAGTACACAGTGGTTTAAATTTTGCAACCCGAGACCTGTGTCGTGTTCACAAGCTAATAATGAATGAATACATACATAAATTGTACCTGAACATAATTATATTGCTAATAGAAATAGCATACAAATATTAGTGAAATCTGGCAAGTTATTAGTAAGTCAAGCTTAAGTGAAGCTTGACTTACAAATAACTTGCCAGAATATTATAAATATTAAAAATAAATAAAAATTCACCTCGCCTGCCTAGGTCGAATTTGAACTCACGACCTCTCGATGACCGCTCAAGTGCTCTTCCAACTGAGCCACCAGGAAGATTTGTGATGGTGACGAATTGTTGCATGGACGAATATACATAGGTGAGGGAGGTGAATTTTTCAATTTTTTAAATATTTATAACAAACAGACATGTTCATGCACACCAATGTTTGTCTTGTGCGGGGATCGGACACGCGACCTTGGAGTCAAAGTAACCATTGCTAGCCATTTGACTACCGAACTCGTCAAATAATCTTGTTAGTACATAAAGTCTCTTGTCCAAGTCTCTTGTCTGTTGCCGATGCGATTGGGGTTCCTCTTTTCGCTTACCATCAGGTGAAGTGGAGCCAATATGCTGAGCTAATATATATAAAAAAAAAGAAAGAAAAGCTCCGAAACTGCACACTACGTGACTATATCGCAATATTTAACTTGCAAGATACTTATTAAACTAAATAACTCTTGCAAAAATATACCGCACAAAACTGCAAACACGCACCACCTGGCCTTAATTCAATTCCTTCCAACCCTCAGCCTCCAAAGCTCATGACACAGCGTCAAAAATAATCCTGATTCATGACGCATCATTTTTTATATCATAATCTCATGTTATTTCTCTTAGTTTGTGTTTATTAAGACATTTATATGAGGATTCTGCTGTCGAGTTATGACACGCATTTGTTTCCTAAGCGCATGGTTTTGACTTTTATACCCAAAAGAGGAAGAGTAAGTAATGTTTTCGTGAATGTGTATAGGTTACGTCTAAAGATAGGTGTGAACATAAACTTAAGTTTTGAGCTAAATTTAAGTTTATGTTCAAACCTTTAAGTTTAGCCGCAGCCACTTGACTAAAAATGTAGAAGTAATATAATGAGCGCTTTATCGACATAGTTGAGTTAAGTTATACTTGTGATCACTACAAGACAAATTTTTTTTTTTTTTTAAACTTAGGCTTGTACTCCGGGAGTGCCGGCAGATTTGAGAAGGCATTCGCCTTCGGCTCATGTGATAGGTAAACTCACACTCGTATTTTAAGAACCCTTATTATGCAACAGTAAACTATTATTCAATTATTATATAACATAAACTTTTTTAGCCATGAGGCTGCGGCTACACTTAAGTTTAGCCGGCTAAACTTAGGTTTATGTTCACACCTATCTTTAGCCATACTAATAATTTCTTTGGCACGCACCATTGCCGAAAGATTTTGTTAGATTTCAACATTTTTTTTTTGTATTGGGTGCCAAACAAGCAAATGACTCATCTGATATAAAGCGGTAGAAAAAAAGGGGTTGTCTGTGAAGTCGGTTTACGGACGATAATTTCACGTGATAATGTCATAAGATACCTAGGCCGATCGTGCCTCTCTATCGCTTGTTCCGCGCTTTCGCTTGCACGGTCGGCTCAGGCGGAACATGACAATGAATTATGCTTTTTCGTGCATGCAGTCGCCGTTCATGTATTTATAAGACATTATTACGTCAAAAGTCGACGTTGCTTAACTTGCGTGTTCGATGTCAATCGTCGACCGTAGCCTCGAGCAACGACGCCGTCGTGGCACATATATTGCGATGCATCAATCAGAACTTAGAAACTCCCATAAGTCTAGAGTCTAAATTCAGCCTGTGATATGTCATTCAATATTGACATTGACTGATTAAACGAAGCCAGAGTGAAGCCTCTGATATGCCGTGCGTGATATCTTGAGAGTATTTGATTTAAAGGCTCCACAATATGTACGTGCGATGATATGGTTCAATATCACAAGCGATGTTACGATATGTACCTATATAATTTAAATTTGTATAATTATATTTGTTGTTATTTTTATACTACATTGGGTGGCAGACGTGAAGCGGTTACCGTAGCTATATTAAGGGCCCAGATTGTCTAGGCGCGACATCAATTTCGAGCGACCGCAGCGCTACTGTTTACTGAAACAACCAACGGGGCGGGTGAATGACCCAAAGACAGCGCGATTTTCAAAATGTTTTGCGACAAACGTTCCACGTTGAATTTTATTGTTATTGAAGTTGAATATTTACAGCATAACCAAAATGTTGAATTATTGGAAATAAACGACGAGTGTAAAATATTCTAAGACTAGTTTTTCGTTATAAAATGATCCTAATTACTAGATAATTTTTATGTTTTTCTATTTATAATAAACAATCAAGAGCAGGTCCGGACTAACCTTTTTGTATTCTACTTACCAAAAATTCCAACTATGTATTTATTTGTAATTTTACTACCAAAGTTTATTCTTATTTCGTAAAATATTCATTCAACAATATAATTGCAAATTCAGTAGGAAGTACGGTCGAAATAACATCATGCTTTCCTCGCTAGTGTATAATCTCTACGCAAGGAAATGTGCCTATTGCGTAAACTCAAATAGGGTGGTGGCACCAATTATCGGCCATGTCAACTTTTTTCAACTTTGTTTGCTTGTAATTTTTGAGTTAATAATTTTTGAGTCTTTTAAATTTCTTAAATTTTGTAACTTTTTCCTTCATTTCTTATGAAGGAAAAAAATAAGAAAGTCGCGCCTTCTCCTGGCAATAACAAAGACAACGAAAAAAGAATCAATGAAATCGATCCAGCCGTTCACGCATGATGCCATGACATATGGAAATAAGGATTCATTTTCATATAGGTATATAAAATAATAAATAAATATTCTCAGACAAATTACACAGCGCCATCGAGCCCCAAAGTAAGCGAAGCTTGTGTTATGGGTACTAGACAACTGATATACATACGTAAATACATTTTTTTTTTGTAAATACATACTTATGATACATAGAAAACACCCAGATTATGACAAACAGACATGTTCATGCACATAAATGTTTGTCCTATGTGGGAATCGAACCCACGAGCGTTGGTATCGAAGCCGCGTCATTGACCGCTACGCCACCGAGCTCGTCAAATATAATAGCTAACTGACCCCGCAAACGTTGTTTTGCTATATAAATTTAGGGGTTGATCTTAGAAGGGTGAAAAATCTTGGGTCGTAAGTATTTTTATAGATATAGAGCGCCTGGTTGTTCAGGGAAAGGTGGAAGGGACAAGACCACGCGGAAGATCACCTATGCGTTGGATTGACCAGGTTAAATCGGCAATGGGAACCCGTGTATCTGACTGCGCCAGACAGTCTGCCAACAGGGAGAGATGGCGGGAGATCGTGCGGAGAGCTGTGTCCGCCTCCACCACCGATGTGGATGCCTCTACGTGACCACGACTGCTCTGCCAAGAGCGAAACGACAGAGAAGAAGATGTATTTTTATATGCTGTATCATAAAAAAATAAAAACAAAAAAATTTATCTAAAAAATAAAATAAACAATTTTGGGGTGGACCCCCTTAACATTTAGGAGGACGAAAAATAGATGTTGTCCGATTCGCAGACCTAACCGATATGCACACAAAATTTCACGAAAATCGGTCGAGCCATTTCGGAGGAGTTTATTTACAAACACCGTGACACGAGAATTTTATATATTCGATATAAATATATATTAGATATAAATTATGTTTGTTTTTACACTGTCGCCATCCATAACCAGCCTGGCCTCGTTCGATTTGTCATGATGAATCATCATGTCAGGAGGTATTATCGCGTGTCTTTTTATGATAAAATTTATTACCCACATAAAGCTATTATCCACTCAATCAAAGAGCATCGAGAAAAGAAAGGAAAAAAGCATTTGTAAACTTGTCAAATCAAATATATGAAAACATGTTTAAGCTTTAACGTTTATTTATATATATTACACCGGATGCCGAATTAATAAAGCCCGTTTGATGGAAAGCGGCAACAGCAGCCTATAGTACCATGTGTTCTTTACGTTGTGGTTATACTATGCCTCTGCTCTTTACTAATGATATTTTTGTCATTTGTAAGATATCATAGGATTATCTGAATTAATTAACTATCTAACAACTATTAACATTTTTATTTTGTTATTTTTAGGGTTCCGTACCTCAAAAGGAAAAACAGAACCCTTAACCGCTCAACAGTGACGCCATATTTTCGAAAATGTCGTAAACTGTGACGCCCCGAGAGGGTCACCTGCACTGTTCCGGTTCCCAAAATACCTAGCTAAACTAAAACGGCGTTTTCTGGTGTTTTTGCAGGAAAACTGATCTAATTTTAGCAAAAACTGATTAAGAAATGTCTTTTTTAGGGTTCCGTACCTCAAAAGGAAAAACGGAACCCATATAAGATCACTTTGTTGTCCGTCTGTCTGTCTGTCTGTCTGTCAAGAATTTCTATGTCGAGAATGCGTGGAGGTATTAAGCTGAAATTTGAACTGTATATGTATGTCTATGGTCCTATGAAGTTGTAAAAAAATCAAACTGCTAAGTTTACGTAAAAAAAGATACGGCCATTTATTCAGCAAAAAATGAATATTTCTTAAAACGCAAACTTCCCGTTGACCTAGAACTATGAAATTTGGCAAGTAACATCGTTATAGACTACAAGTACAAGAATAAATCTGAAAACTATATATTTGTAATTAAATCTTAAAAACTAAGGGGTCTATATTTTTAGGGTTCCGAACCTCAAAAGGAAAAACGGAACCCTTATAAGATCACTTTGTTGTCCGTCTATCTGTCTGTCTGTCTGTCTGTCTGTCTGTCTGTCAAGAATTTCTATGTCGAGAATGCGTGGAGGTATCAAGCTGAAATTTGAACTGTATACTGAGGTCTACGGTCCCATGAAGTTAAAAAAAAATCAAACTGCTAAGTTTACGTAGAAAAAAGTTACGGCCGTTTATTCAGCAAAAAACGCATATTTCGACACACTCAAGGGAATCAAAACCTATAGGGTACTTCCCGTTGACCTAGAACTATGAAATTTGGCAAGTAACATAGTTATAGACAGGAATAAATCTCAAAACTATACATTTGTAAATAGATCTTAAAAAATAGGGGGTCTATATTTTTTATAGGGTGTCGAAATTTCAAATTGAAACTACTAGTTCAAATGGGGTATCATATGAAAGGGCTTGATGTACACATTGCAAAATATATTTTATTAATTTTTTTCGACGCATTATTTCTTATTTATAATGAAAAATATCAAATTTAATAATGATACTACGTACCTACGGAACCCTCGGTGGGCGAGTCCGACTCGCACTTGTCCGGTTTTTTTATAGGGGGTCGAAATTTCAAATTGAAGCTACTAGTTCAAATGGGGTATCATATGAAAGGGCTTGATGTGCACATTGCAAAATATATTTTATTTATTTTTCCGACGCATTATTTCTTATAATGAAAAATATCAAAAAATACCGTTCTCCTCTTCTCGGGAAAAAACTGCGCGATTAGATTCCTGAACTATTTATAATTTTTTTTTTTAATTAATTCTGTAACAGTTTCAA
This sequence comes from Hypsopygia costalis, assembly GCA_937001555.2. Taxonomy (NCBI): domain Eukaryota; kingdom Metazoa; phylum Arthropoda; class Insecta; order Lepidoptera; family Pyralidae; genus Hypsopygia; species Hypsopygia costalis. Next base: position 31,017,814 of record OW443328.2, read on the forward strand.
TAAAATAAACAAAATTCGAGTAAAACTAAAAAAAAAAATCAGAAATATTCCCAGAAAATTCACACCACCATGATTTACAAATCTCATTTGAATTCCGGCGTCGTAGATACCCTTGGGATGCGAGATATAATGCAGCGTTCACATTGTACGACGCGGGGAAGATTTGGCAGCAAATTGTGAAAACCTCTTTACGTAATATTGAGTCGGCGCGCTTTTTCGGTACATTTTATTATCTGTTCCGATTTGGTTTCGATTGTGATATTGATTTTATTGTGACCCGGTTATATTTGAGGTGGAAAATATAACAATGCCTGAGATTTGATCTTTCAAACTAGTGATCGAGTTCGAAATGTTTTTGCTGGTGCTGTATAAAGTTTCTAAAAACTGTGCGGTATTACATGGCGATTAAATTTTTTGAAGAACATTTTTTTCATGTCTCCTCTATATAATTTTTTACTGTTTTTGGTGCAATAATAGTAATTTGTTATACAAAAGTGCAAAGTTGCTTTTTAACCGCGTGCTCAATTTTGATGACCGAGCAAGCGAAGGATCCTAATATTCACGAGCGCAGCGAGTGTTAGCGAGGAAATTAAAAGAGCACGAGGTGAAAAATATTTGCACTTGAGTGCAACACGTAACTTTTCATCCCTCCTCAGCGAGGAAATGACTAAATGCAAAAAATTCATTTACAATCACAAGATTGTTGCGGGAGAAAGCTCAATTAATCGTTTCAGTCAATTCTGTTGGCGTCAAATAAACTTCTTCGTCGCTAGAATCACTCCTTTTAAGTTTCTTGTTTTTAGCCTAAGGTTTTAACAATATAACGTGATAAGAAAATTGCACTTAAAATGTACTCCTTGGTGTACTTTTTTTAATTTGGTTTGCACGCGCAAACCAAATTAAAAAAAATACACCAAGGAGGTTCCGAGTAGTGAGTTTTTACAAATTAAAAAAAAATGTATGATAAATTCGGCACCATGGAGGTAGAAATAAATAGATTTAATGATGTTTTGAATTCACAAACTTAGTGCACACGATATTCTAAATTCAAATTTACTTTATCCTCTAGTGGATAAAAACAACTTTTACACTCAGATATCGAAGAGCAAAAATACTCTTTCCGAGATGGAGGGATGAAAAGAGTATTGTATTGTATTATTCGATCCTAGATAAACACAGAAATACTTTTTGACCCGGTGATGTGAGTCCGCTAGTGGAAGGTAGGAATTGTTTTATATTGAAAAGAAAACAGAGATCTTACAGCTTTGCGTAACAACTCGTCGGTAACAGCTGAGTTGTAGAGGTGTGCATGTATTGAAGATACGCTAAATACTAATGTTGTTTGCGTGTAGCAGTACATGTAGTACTGCTACACGCAAACAACATCTTCATTCCTTTAAATCAAATGAACTTTTAAGTTGGAGATGTAGAGCTGTGTCAATAGTGTTTCACAATGTGACAGCTGCTCCAGTCAGAATTTTTCCATCTTTCAAAAACCATAATGGGTTAAAACCCATAATGGGTTGTGAAACACCATTGACACAGCTCTACATCTCCAGACTGCATTAGTCTACGAAGATCATCGAAATTGTAGACTACATTAGAAAGAAAACCACCTTCAGATTGAGGCTCGAGCTGTTGAAGTCACGTCAGAAAGTGAATTTTAGTTCTTTTGCAGTGGAAATTCCTAAACCTTTCTAAAAACCTTTCGACATTTGTGAAGAAGGAATTCGGGTCGCATGGAGTCGTGTTTCGCAAATTTCGTCTAACGAGATACGCTACACGTTGCCGATGACACAGACAATACGTGTGGAATAATTTTAAGGCTCTATCTGATATGATGGGGCTGATATAAATGATTTATTATTTGTATCTCTTTTTAATCAAGCGTGATATGGATCCAACGCGTAGAGGCCCCTTTGAGAGGTTTGATGTAATGTTGTACGCCCGCCGTGACCTGCTTCAGGATATATCAATGGAACTTTATATCCATGAGCAAGCCTCGGCAGGCTTTGAGATTATTACATGATTTATAATATTATTAATACATATATTTTTGTGTATTTTATTTATTTGCAAATTCCTTTCTTTCATTTATAACTCTATTGTTCTACTTGCCAATTATTATAATGTAATTAGCAAATAGAACAACGATGCTAGAGAACACGATTAACTAGGGTGTGTATGGATTGTGGTTACGCTAAATAACAATTACAATTATTACTACATGAAGACAACGTTCGACATTATCGTAAAACGTACCTAACAACCTTAGCTATGTTTTGGTATGAGGCAACATATCCCGAACACGAACGTATATCGGCAAGTGATTAATCTTGAGCACTTGCCTGGCTTATAGCGGGTAGCGATTATAACCAGCCAGTGAGAAGAAAGTGGTATAGTCTAAAGTACTAATATAGGCCACTCTTTTATTTTTGTTAATTTTAAAATCTTGATTGAACTGAGAGTCATTGTCGCTTCAATCGAGGGATGCACGCAGTGTAACTATAATTAATATGGTAGAAAAAGACATTTTTTTAAAACAACATCTTACATACATGCTCAGATGCAGAACGCAATCCTAACGCGATTTACAAATATCCTAGCACCCCAAACGCATATACCGTCTCCCTTTCGTCGTGGGAAAAAATAGTGGATAAATGCAGGTTGATAATTATCACGGCGATGTTAAGCAAAGGTTAACATCACCATGATAATTATCAACCTGTTATTTAGGAATAGACAATTGTAGATTTTGTAATCGTCCCTTGAGGGCTGAGGAAGGTTATTTCTTGAACTCGATGGATTTTTCTCGAATATTGATTAAGTTTACAAGTAGTCTAAAGTACTAATAATATAGGCCAGGCCACTCTTTTATTTTTTGTTAATTTTAAAATCTTGATTGAACTGAGAGTCATTGTCGCTTCAATAGAGGGACGCACGCAGTGTAACTATAATTAATATGGTAGAAAAATGTCATTTTTTCTAAAACAACATCTTACGTATGTAAGATGCTCAGATGCAGAACGCAATCCTAACGCGATTTACCAATGCTACAGCGCCATCTAGTGGTGAATTACCAAACTATGTCTGTATGATAAATTAAAATAAATGTTACATTTTAGACAGCCATAATGAGGATCATTTACGACACGCTTTTATCGGCTCGTATTCCCCTTGGAACTACTGGTCAGGAGTTGAGTAATATGTCATTAACTCATTAATGACCGCTGCTTGGTCATTATGTAAGTTTGCCCCGAATTTCGCGCGAGCGAAGCCGCGGGCTAGTTTTTTATATTACGTCGGATGGCAGACATGCATACGACCCGCCTCAACTCAACAAACTCAATGGAAAAGAAAGCTGTTACCGTAGTCATATAAACGTTCGCAACATGAGAAATCACTTGCGATCCGCTACTGCTGCTGCCAACGCAAAATCACCTTCCTTTCTGGTGAGCTCTCATTCGCACGAACATAATAACCCTCATAAAAATTGTTATTAGGATACGGTATTCTGTGAGGTAGAGGTATTTCCCCAGTAGCGCAGCTTACAGATATACTTTGCCCTACCTCTCTTTTCGCCAGTTCCTCTTTTGTTTCTTAGTAGGGTACACCATGTGCGGGTAAGGTAGGATTTGGCCCTAAGGATAATGATGAGGATGATGATGAATGATCACACCCGAAATTCTTGTTATACTTTTATACATTGTAGGGCATCTCCTCTTATCCTTAAAAACGCTTACTCGCTGTACATAAGACAGTGACCTTAGTTTCAATGTTGTGATATTCTATTAATTGTTTGGTAAACAGAACATTCATCATGTTGGATTAAACCTATAGATTTAAATTAACCTAGATGTGGCCAGCTGTCAGTCCTACCAACTAATTGGATCCTAGCTGCACATGTGGATCCCTGGATATATTTATCTCACTCTTAAACCTACGAGTGGATCCATGGATACTTCTTCTTCTTTTTCATTCAAAATCTTACTGTTATTATATTTTTCTACATATTAAGCGTATTAAAGACGTTAAAGCTACTAACAAAGTTGCCGTGTTCATAATTATTTAAGTTCACTTAAAGTACCTTAGCTACTTAAATCCTACTTACGAGTATGTTAACGTTTAAGTTATTTTATAGTAAATAATATATATTTAATTGCATAAAACATGTGTAATTCCACATGCAGTCGCATGGCAGATTGATGTTATAAATTTTATATTAAAAACCCGTCAAGTTTACCTTCTCGGCGTACAAAATTTGAAACAGGGAGCGATAATTTCAAATAAAAATAAATAAATAAAATACAATGTCAAACAAATTAATAATGAAGCATTACAAATATATGAGATCATAAGGATTTATCATTTAAAAATCACTTATACTATATTAACACTATTCAGTCAAAAGGTTTTTTAATTTTAAATACGTTTAAAAATACTTTTTATGATGAGAATTAAAGCAGTTCCCATCAATGACTAAACTGCGTAAACAAATAGTCTTCAACTAATTAACGAAGCACAGATGGACTGGTTTTACATCTTATATAAATAAATATTTTAAAATAAATTACACAGCGCCATCTACTCCCAAATTAAGTTTAACACTATCGTACGATATTAGCTGTGTAAAATACTGCCTGTCGCGGTCTTCCCAGGAAACTAAGGTGACAAACAAGCATACCGTAAAAGATGAAAAGCAGTTACCGTAGCCTATGGTCGCTTGTAACACCAGAAGCAACACAGACGCGTTGTCGACCCTATAAAAAACTCTTCACGCCCTTTTTGAAGAACCCAATGCTGTTGTCTCCTAGGAAAATCTTAATAAGCTTTTCATTATACAGCTTGATTGTACGTGGACGAAAACTTGTCTGGAAATGAACAGTACGTGACCACTTCGGTTCCTATATCTGAGGAGAAATTCCTTGTCAAGCGGTGTGACTGTAGAGGCCGTGGGCATCATGTCCAATAACTCCTCTGAACACACCCCATTGTACAATCAGTAGGACACACAAAAGGACGTAAAATCTCTTCTCAGACTTAAAGATTCTAAATCGTCTGTCAGTCACGCACCCACGCGCGCACGCACGCACGCACGCACGCATACACAGGCATGCACACACACACAACACACACACAGCAGTTATACTCACACTTACAAAATTATTTTGAAACATGTATTAGCGATACGCTGTTCTACCTCTAGGTATAGGACAAATTTTTTGGTGTTTTGTATTGTATATTATTGTATTAGAACTCAAATAGTATTAAATATCTAGTTGTGTAAGAGCGGGGTATTCCAAACACAGGCATTATTTGCCTAAATGGAAAACCTGGCAATCCATTTTATGTACAATTTGATATGAAATAAAGATATATTATTAAAGATATATTATTATTAAAGTTTGGGTAACAAATGTAATATTTAATGCAACGATGCCATCGTTATGTCACATAATTCCACTCCAACTTAATACTCCACACGCATTGTACGTAGTAATAATAGCTCACTGTTCACACGCAGATATTTAAGCATTTCATCGCAGGATCACACAAAAAAAAAACGGTTCAGTATTTTTATAACAATATCATTCTCTTTAAAATAACAACTGCGATTTTAGTCCGCAGAAACAGCTAACCCTATCAAAACAATGAATTAATTTAAAACTTCCAAAACTACCAAAATTAGACCCTTGTCAAAACAAACCAATTTTCCTCACCATCGCACACCCTAAAACAAATAACCACAGGAACAGCTCTATCAAGCAAATTGACCCTGGGAGCACCGTTTTGTGAGGTGTAACCAGGCGGTACAGTTGTAATAATAAATGATAGTCATTTGATGTTATGAGGAAAAAGTGAGCCCAGCAATCAGCCCGCTCGCTCAACGCGGGGTCATTACTCAAACTTAGAGGTTATATTGTAGGTTATTTATAGCTCTGCTACGGATTTAGAGCAAATCTTTCATGACATTGATATTATTTGTAGAAATATATCGTGTGATTGTGATTTGATGTTTTTTTTTCTGTTTTTGTTGTTGGAATCATCATCATCAGGACATTTTAGTCTTCAGGAGCACGACCCTCCCTCGACTGTCCCAGATAGAAGGAGGATTTGGCCTACACTCCCCACGCTGGCCAGACGGGTTGGGGAGGCCTGATCGATGTTTGATAATGTATTTAGTCGCCTTGTACAACATTCACGGGAAGAGACGGAGTGATACTATTCTAGTCTGCCGGAAACCACACGGTTTCTTTTTTGAATATTTTAACATAACCTGAATGTTTTGGAGTGTAAGTGGCTCACTACCACATTTGAGCCAAAGCCAACCTCACATGCATTTGGTGGGCACTAACGACGTTCGGACGAAAGAAAGGGAGAGCCGCGTATTTATAAACTCCCCGACTGATGAAATACCTCCATCTTACAGAATCAGGTCAGGGTTGACGACGATTCTGTAAGTGGAGGTGAAATAAGGGTTTATTAAACGTTGCTCAACTGCGGGTTGGCGGAGGCCAGTGTTTTCAAGTCGCCCAAACTTGGCATAACGACTGTCATCTAACAACAACAGCCGGGACCGACAGCTTAACGTGCCCTCTGAAGCACGGAGGAGCTTGAGATAAATAATCCACAGGCTAGGATCGACGTTGCTTAACTTGCGTGAACGATTAGATTGACACGCGTAACAACACAATCGAGCTCCTATACTGACACGCGTAACAATGCCACCGAGCTACCTTACAGAATACCGCAGCCAAATAACAATTCCCATGAAAGTTGTTGCTTTCCTTTGAATAAGTAAGGTCACCACTACGACGGTCAGGACCAGACGGACAGGTCGCGAGGGTGGCGACGCGTGAGCGATATGTTGCGAGCGTTTATATGGCTACGATAATCGCTTCACAACAGGTGGGTCGTATGCGTGTTTGCTACCCGACGTAGTATCTAGAAAAAAAGATACGATTGGTATCGACTGCATATGTTTTGTATCAAATGTAAGATTTTATAATTACAATTTCTTATCGTGAAAAAGCTGCAGAGCATTAATTCCTGAATACATTTTAACAAGCTCCAGGTTGTAAAAAGCTTCGGGCAACTCTGAAATACATCTACAATTCAAATTCAATTTAAAACTTAACATAAACTTTCTTTTCAATTTTTAAACACAAATTTAAAAAGTACTAATGGTAACTGATTTAACTTAGATTATTATATTTTTCTTTTTTATACTACGTTGTGTGGCAAGTGAGCAGACGGCCAGCCTGATATTAAGTGGTTACAGTACTGTAGCCATATTAACGCTCGGAACATGAAATATTTCTTGCGCGCCGCCACCTCTGCTGCTAAAGCAGTAATTCAGAATGAATATTAAGGTAATTTGACTGAATTTGAGAAAAACTGAAGAATTGGAAAAGTATTTTTATCCTTTCTCTCTCTCTCTCTCTAAAGCTCTATGTGTGCCTTTCAGTTTATGGACTAGCCCAATGGTCAAATTAAGAGTTTCTGCACATAATGCAGAGATTTTTTTTTATACTATGTCGGGTACGTATAAGCATACGGCCCACTTGATTAGAAACGGTTACCGTTTTTGGAAGAATTAGGTACGCTCGACTTGGTCAACTTTTTTTTAAATTGACTAATAATTACATATTTTATTTAATTCTTTAATTATTATCAAGTCTTATTGCTAGCGAATTATGTACTTTGTTTAGTTTTCTGTCATATTTCGATATAATCCTACTTTAATAATTAAACTTTTAAATTTCATATTGAGACACGAGAATACCAAATTTGCCCCCTTCACTAGAGTTCACCCTCTCAACCTACATGTGGATTCTTGGATATTTTTTTCTTCTCTAGAATCCACATGCGGATCCTTCGATATTTTTATCTCTACTTCAATTCACAGGTTTCCTCTGACATTTGTGAGATGGAGACTGAATTTTCATTAATTTTCATTATGAGAATTCCCATCTGGTTTTTTTTATGAGAAGGTGGAAAACGAGTATTCGTTTCATCTGAAGGAAAACATTCGCCACTGCTCATGTAGACTAGCAACGCCAAGGGATCACCGATGCGTTGCCAGCTCATTCCTTTTCCAACCCTTCCAACGCTCAAATAATAATAATAATAATAAGTCACCATTCCCCATGACGAGAACCTCGTGAAGGCCGAAAAAGAGAAACTTTCGAAGTACTTGGACTTGGCCCACGAGGTTACCGCCATGTGGCATGTGGACTCAGCGATAATTGTACCGATAGTCGTAACAGTGAACGGACTTATAGCGAAGAGTCTCGACCGTCATCTCGAGAGGCTCTCGCTTGGCAGTTGGGTCAAGAGCCGGATACAAAAAGCGGTTCTTCTGGACACGGCCCGCATTGTGAGGAGATTCCTCACTATGGAGCCCTAACCACCGGTAGCTTGGGTCTTCGCTCCGCTACCGGCGGGTGCCCCCTTTTTTTATATATTTTTAAATGTACTTTTCTTTTTTATCTGTATATTTAAAAATGTTAAAAATTGAGAAAAAACATGAATAAATGAAATAATAATAATAATAATAATAAATCTTTATTTGCACAAGATATGGTATATAGAGGTGATACAGTTATGTTATAAGTACTCACATCTCGCCAATTAGCTTAGCATGCAAAGGAATTGTTATTTGGCTGCGGTATTCAGTGAGGTGGAGGTATTTCCCTAGTAGGACAGCTTAAAAAATACGCTATGCCCTACCTCTCTTTTCGCTAGAGTCTCGTTTGTCAGTCAGTAGGATGCACCACATACAGGTGAGGTTGGCTTTGGTTCAACGATGTAGATGAACCACTCACACCCCTATTTTTAGAAGAACCAGGGGCCTTACCGCCATAAGCTAACGCCGATTGCCATCGGATTTTTAGATTACGAAAATCAACTTCACCTTAGCTTTATGGTACTTGTGTTAGCTTAGCTGGTAGAAACCCTTGAGCTCTACTGACTAAGCTGAAAATATTTGTCAATAACTTCACGCTAAAACCTATTTTTTGGATTAAAAAAAAATCGGCTTCAGCTTCGCGATAGGGCCCCAGAATACAGTATCAATTAGGGGCCGTCCATTAATCACGTGAGGCTCGAAAGAGGGGGGAGGGGGTTCGGCAAAAATCACAAAACATCACAAGGGGGGAGGGGGGGTGTAGTAAGATATCACGTGTATTTATTTTTTTAGTGCTTTCCATCAGGCGGACAGTATGCTTGTTTGTCACCTTAGCGGTGTAATAAAAATCCTTATTAATATTCTGAAAATTTTAAGATTCTTTGTAAATACAAAAATACACGTGATTTGAGGGGGGGGGGGGGGGGGTAGCCTTACACCTCACCAAGGGGGTGGGGGGGTGTTAAAAATGCAAAAATAAACCTCACGTGATTAATGAACGGCCCCTTACTAGCAAGTTACAAGATGCAATAACAACAACCCTACTATCATAGGTACGATAATCTAAATTGGTTTATCAAGATAATTTAACGTAGCTAAACGGTTCACCGGTCGCTCTGCCTATCAATCAAGTAATCAGAGGATCTGGATTTAATGTAACATGAATATATTGTAGGTGAATAGATGTAATAGTTAACAATTAATCTGTATTTTGGTTTCACACAACATTATCTTAGTAGATTTAGTAATTTAACTTGAAAACACGTAAGTGATTTGTTCCCCTTCGGCTATTGTATACATTGAGCCATGATAGAACAAGTTATAAGTTTATTAAAAAAATCAAAAACCCGACTGCACCTACAACAGATTTATTAATCACGCGTAACAATAACATAATTCCATACAAGCAAAGCCGCAGGCAAAAACTGATATATCAAATATATATTTGAAATCAGGTCATCGAGATCTTTATTTTGATACCCATATCGATATATTTAGAAGAAGAAAAAAATACTGCAACGACAATTTTGCGGCTCACAGCCGCCATATTGATTTTTTTTATATTTGATATAACTCTCACAGCTGTAGCCTATGTAACTCTCACAGCAAATACGAATCTAACGACACCTCTCAAGCTAAAATCCATCGAGCCGTTCAGGCCGCAGAGTGTGCCAAACAATTATACATACATACTTTCGAAAAACATAACCCTCCTTCTGTCGCAGTCGGGTAAAAACAATAGGTATGTTCTTCCCGTAACAGACAGGTATATTGCCAAGACCTACCATACAAAATACAACTGATGAAGTAGGCAAGTTCAAATCACGTGACTACATTTTTTTAGTAAAGAACGTACCTGGTGCTTTTCTACCATGCTCTGACCCGGGGCACTACCGCCGAAGCTGAAGGCATCGAAGTCATCTAATATTTTGATTTGAAAACTAGATCTTACGTTTTAGTTAATGATAAACATCTTCAGCTTAGAGAGAGCGGTAGAGCTACAGAGTCTATCACCTAAAACAAACACAATTACCACTACTCTAAGGCCAAATTTAATTTTTGCTATCAAAAAAATCTATGGGAATCGGCTTCAGCTTAGCCGGTAGGGCCCCTGCATCTAGGGTTGCCAACTTTTTTTCCAAAAAAAAAAGTATAATTAGGTCTGACAAGAATATTAAACAGTATTTTAGAAAAATGAACAGTATTTTATTTATTTAATGGTTTAATACATATTTTTTTTGGAGCTTCTCACACTACTTTTTAATTTACAGATTTTTTTTTATATTAAATACACCTCACTACAATTATATCTAAAATTAAATCTCATCTCAATGAGCTCATTTTTAGGGTTCCGAACCTCAAAAGGAAAAACGGAACCCTTATAAGATCACTTTGTTGTCCGTCTGTCTGTCTGTCTGTCTGTCTGTCTGTCTGTCTGTCTGTCTGTCTGTCTGTCTGTCTGTCTGTCTGTCTGTCTGTCTGTCTGTCTGTCTGTCTGTCTGTCTGTCTGTCTGTCTGTCTGTCTGTCTGTCTGTCTGTCTGTCTGTCTGTCTGTCTGTCTGTCTGTCTGTCTGTCTGTCTGTCTGTCTGTCTGTCTGTCTGTCTGTCTGTCTGTCTGTCTGTCTGTCTGTCTGTCTGTCTGTCTGTCTGTCTGTCTGTCTGTCTGTCTGTCTGTCTGTCTGTCTGTCTGTCTGTCTGTCTGTCTGTCTGTCTGTCTGTCTGTCTGTCTGTCTGTCTGTCTGTCTGTCTGTCTGTCTGTCTGTCTGTCTGTCTGTCTGTCTGTCTGTCTGTCTGTCTGTCTGTCTGTCTGTCTGTCTGTCTGTCTGTCTGTCTGTCTGTCTGTCTGTCTGTCTGTCTGTCTGTCTGTCTGTCTGTCTGTCTGTCTGTCTGTCTGTCTGTCTGTCTGTCTGTCTGTCTGTCTGTCTGTCTGTCTGTCTGTCTGTCTGTCTGTCTGTCTGTCTGTCTGTCTGTCTGTCTGTCTGTCTGTCTGTCTGTCTGTCTGTCTGTCTGTCTGTCTGTCTGTCTGTCTGTCTGTCTGTCTGTCTGTCTGTCTGTCTGTCTGTCTGTCTGTCTGTCTGTCTGTCTGTCTGTCTGTCTGTCTGTCTGTCTGTCTGTCTGTCTGTCTGTCTGTCTGTCTGTCTGTCTGTCTGTCTGTCTGTCTGTCTGTCTGTCTGTCTGTCTGTCTGTCTGTCTGTCTGTCTGTCTGTCTGTCTGTCTGTCTGTCTGTCTGTCTGTCTGTCTGTCTGTCTGTCTGTCTGTCTGTCTGTCTGTCTGTCTGTCTGTCTGTCTGTCTGTCTGTCTGTCTGTCTGTCTGTCTGTCTGTCTGTCTGTCTGTCTGTCTGTCTGTCTGTCTGTCTGTCTGTCTGTCTGTCTGTCTGTCTGTCTGTCTGTCTGTCTGTCTGTCTGTCTGTCTGTCTGTCTGTCTGTCTGTCTGTCTGTCTGTCTGTCTGTCTGTCTGTCTGTCTGTCTGTCTGTCTGTCTGTCTGTCTGTCTGTCTGTCTGTCTGTCTGTCTGTCTGTCTGTCTGTCTGTCTGTCTGTCTGTCTGTCTGTCTGTCTGTCTGTCTGTCTGTCTGTCTGTCTGTCTGTCTGTCTGTCTGTCTGTCTGTCTGTCTGTCTGTCTGTCTGTCTGTCTGTCTGTCTGTCTGTCTGTCTGTCTGTCTGTCTGTCTGTCTGTCTGTCTGTCTGTCTGTCTGTCTGTCTGTCTGTCTGTCTGTCTGTCTGTCTGTCTGTCTGTCTGTCTGTCTGTCTGTCTGTCTGTCTGTCTGTCTGTCTGTCTGTCTGTCTGTCTGTCTGTCTGTCTGTCTGTCTGTCTGTCTGTCTGTCTGTCTGTCTGTCTGTCTGTCTGTCTGTCTGTCTGTCTGTCTGTCTGTCTGTCTGTCTGTCTGTCTGTCTGTCTGTCTGTCTGTCTGTCTGTCTGTCTGTCTGTCTGTCTGTCTGTCTGTCTGTCTGTCTGTCTGTCTGTCTGTCTGTCTGTCTGTCTGTCTGTCTGTCTGTCTGTCTGTCTGTCTGTCTGTCTGTCTGTCTGTCTGTCTGTCTGTCTGTCTGTCTGTCTGTCTGTCTGTCTGTCTGTCTGTCTGTCTGTCTGTCTGTCTGTCTGTCTGTCTGTCTGTCTGTCTGTCTGTCTGTCTGTCTGTCTGTCTGTCTGTCTGTCTGTCTGTCTGTCTGTCTGTCTGTCTGTCTGTCTGTCTGTCTGTCTGTCTGTCTGTCTGTCTGTCTGTCTGTCTGTCTGTCTGTCTGTCTGTCTGTCTGTCTGTCTGTCTGTCTGTCTGTCTGTCTGTCTGTCTGTCTGTCTGTCTGTCTGTCTGTCTGTCTGTCTGTCTGTCTGTCTGTCTGTCTGTCTGTCTGTCTGTCTGTCTGTCTGTCTGTCTGTCTGTCTGTCTGTCTGTCTGTCTGTCTGTCTGTCTGTCTGTCTGTCTGTCTGTCTGTCTGTCTGTCTGTCTGTCTGTCTGTCTGTCTGTCTGTCTGTCTGTCTGTCTGTCTGTCTGTCTGTCTGTCTGTCTGTCTGTCTGTCTGTCTGTCTGTCTGTCTGTCTGTCTGTCTGTCTGTCTGTCTGTCTGTCTGTCTGTCTGTCTGTCTGTCTGTCTGTCTGTCTGTCTGTCTGTCTGTCTGTCTGTCTGTCTGTCTGTCTGTCTGTCTGTCTGTCTGTCTGTCTGTCTGTCTGTCTGTCTGTCTGTCTGTCTGTCTGTCTGTCTGTCTGTCTGTCTGTCTGTCTGTCTGTCTGTCTGTCTGTCTGTCTGTCTGTCTGTCTGTCTGTCTGTCTGTCTGTCTGTCTGTCTGTCTGTCTGTCTGTCTGTCTGTCTGTCTGTCTGTCTGTCTGTCTGTCTGTCTGTCTGTCTGTCTGTCTGTCTGTCTGTCTGTCTGTCTGTCTGTCTGTCTGTCTGTCTGTCTGTCTGTCTGTCTGTCTGTCTGTCTGTCTGTCTGTCTGTCTGTCTGTCTGTCTGTCTGTCTGTCTGTCTGTCTGTCTGTCTGTCTGTCTGTCTGTCTGTCTGTCTGTCTGTCTGTCTGTCTGTCTGTCTGTCTGTCTGTCTGTCTGTCTGTCTGTCTGTCTGTCTGTCTGTCTGTCTGTCTGTCTGTCTGTCTGTCTGTCTGTCTGTCTGTCTGTCTGTCTGTCTGTCTGTCTGTCTGTCTGTCTGTCTGTCTGTCTGTCTGTCTGTCTGTCTGTCTGTCTGTCTGTCTGTCTGTCTGTCTGTCTGTCTGTCTGTCTGTCTGTCTGTCTGTCTGTCTGTCTGTCTGTCTGTCTGTCTGTCTGTCTGTCTGTCTGTCTGTCTGTCTGTCTGTCTGTCTGTCTGTCTGTCTGTCTGTCTGTCTGTCTGTCTGTCTGTCTGTCTGTCTGTCTGTCTGTCTGTCTGTCTGTCTGTCTGTCTGTCTGTCTGTCTGTCTGTCTGTCTGTCTGTCTGTCTGTCTGTCTGTCTGTCTGTCTGTCTGTCTGTCTGTCTGTCTGTCTGTCTGTCTGTCTGTCTGTCTGTCTGTCTGTCTGTCTGTCTGTCTGTCTGTCTGTCTGTCTGTCTGTCTGTCTGTCTGTCTGTCTGTCTGTCTGTCTGTCTGTCTGTCTGTCTGTCTGTCTGTCTGTCTGTCTGTCTGTCTGTCTGTCTGTCTGTCTGTCTGTCTGTCTGTCTGTCTGTCTGTCTGTCTGTCTGTCTGTCTGTCTGTCTGTCTGTCTGTCTGTCTGTCTGTCTGTCTGTCTGTCTGTCTGTCTGTCTGTCTGTCTGTCTGTCTGTCTGTCTGTCTGTCTGTCTGTCTGTCTGTCTGTCTGTCTGTCTGTCTGTCTGTCTGTCTGTCTGTCTGTCTGTCTGTCTGTCTGTCTGTCTGTCTGTCTGTCTGTCTGTCTGTCTGTCTGTCTGTCTGTCTGTCTGTCTGTCTGTCTGTCTGTCTGTCTGTCTGTCTGTCTGTCTGTCTGTCTGTCTGTCTGTCTGTCTGTCTGTCTGTCTGTCTGTCTGTCTGTCTGTCTGTCTGTCTGTCTGTCTGTCTGTCTGTCTGTCTGTCTGTCTGTCTGTCTGTCTGTCTGTCTGTCTGTCTGTCTGTCTGTCTGTCTGTCTGTCTGTCTGTCTGTCTGTCTGTCTGTCTGTCTGTCTGTCTGTCTGTCTGTCTGTCTGTCTGTCTGTCTGTCTGTCTGTCTGTCTGTCTGTCTGTCTGTCTGTCTGTCTGTCTGTCTGTCTGTCTGTCTGTCTGTCTGTCTGTCTGTCTGTCTGTCTGTCTGTCTGTCTGTCTGTCTGTCTGTCTGTCTGTCTGTCTGTCTGTCTGTCTGTCTGTCTGTCTGTCTGTCTGTCTGTCTGTCTGTCTGTCTGTCTGTCTGTCTGTCTGTCTGTCTGTCTGTCTGTCTGTTTGTCTGTCTGTCTGTCAAGAATTTCTATTTCGAGAATGCGTGGAGGTATCAAGCTGAAATTTGAACTGTATACTCAGGTCTACGGTCCCATGAAGTTAAAAAAAAATCAAACTGCTAAGTTTACATAGAAAAAAGTTACGGCCGTTTATTCAGCAAAAAACGCATATTTCGACACACTCAAGGGAATCAAAACCTATAGGGTACTTCCCGTTGACCTAGAACTATGAAATTTGGCAAGTAACATCGTTATAGACTACAAGTACAGGAATAAATCTCAAAACTATACATTTGTAAATAGATCTTAAAAAATAGGGGGTCTATATTTTTATAGGGTGTCGAAATTTCAAATTGAAACTACTAGTTCAAATGGGGTATCATATGAAAGGGTTTGATGTACAAATTGCAAAATATATTTTATTTATTTTTTTCGACGCATTATTTCTTATTTATAATGAAAAATATCAAATTTAATAATGATACTACGTACCTACGGAACCCTCGGTGGGCGAGTCCGACTCGCACTTGTCCGGTTTTTTATTAAAATAAGAGTTATAATTAATGAGTAAATTAAAAAAAATGTATGAGCGTCCAAGTCTAACCCTAGTGGTAAGCATCAGATGCTGAAAACAGTATTTTGTATACTTTATTTTTGTTCAACAGTAAACAGTATAATGTAGTGAAAAACAGTTTTTAACAGTATAGTTGGCAACCCTACCTGCATCCCTTTTGTTTCCACTGTACGTAATATAGTTGTTCATTCTGTGAATATGTTGATAAGATAGATTAACCTGCCCCCTTACCACCAACTCTTATTGCGATTCAATAACTGAACAGAAAGCTTATTCATACCAATGAGTAAGTGACTCTATTTCAAAATTTGAAATAGAGTCGCTTATTGAATAAGCATTATAATGAATAAGCAACTCTATTTCAAAATTTGAAATAGAGTCGCTTATTCATTGGTATGAATAAGCATTCTATTCAGTTATTGAATCGCAATAAGAGTTGCTGCTAAGGGGGCTGTCCTGTGCATTAGATAACTAATGAGATATTATTTATGATTTATTTAGATATCAGTAGGTGGTAGGTTTAATAACGTAATCAGTGAGGTAATAAGCAGTTTGTAGGTTTAATAATGTAATCAGTGAGGTAATAGCGACACTCACATACAACCAATTATTTGGCTTGTCTTGATACATATCAAGATAAGCAAATAATTGATTGTATGTAAAAAAAAAAATATTTTCATGCATTAATGTATGATACATTGCTACATGAAAATATGCATTGATGCATGAAAATATTGTAAAAAAAATATTTGAAAAAAAAAGGTATAAATAGGGTAGAAATTTGATGGAGAACGGTTGGTGGTTTATCAACATAAATTGTCAATTTTCGTAATTCCAGACGGTATTTTTATCTATGTATTTCAATCAATTGTCACTAACACCAGATTCAGCTTGCTTGTGCAAAATAAACAAATCGTAACTGCGAGGTAGACAATTGTCTCACTTTACTTTTGGTGTGTAAGTGGTTCATCAACATCTTTGAGCCAAAGCCAACTTCACCTGCACGCGGTGTACCCAGCTGACTGACAAACGAATTTCTGGCGAAAAGAGAGGTAGGGAGCGTAATTGTAAGCTACCAGACTGGGGAATGGAACTTCGAAGAATACCGCAGCCAAATAACAATGCGTTTGAGGGTTGTTGTGTTCCTGCGAGTGAGTGAGGTTACCAGAAAGGAAGGAGATGCTGCGTTGGCAGTGGGGGTGGCGGCGCGCGAGCGATATTTTATGTTGCGAGCGTTAATAGGTCTACGCCAACCGCTTCACATCAGGCGGGCTGTATGCTTGTCTGCCACCCGACGTAGTATAAAAAAAAACTTTACTAGTGTACGTTTTTGACGTTTGTGGCATCTACAGTATTTATAACATCATTGCATTTATATCTAAATAAATCGAACACGCATTTTTTTATTTACTTCTATGGAATAAAAACAGTACGCTTCCTCGGAGAAAATTTACATCCAAAACGTGGGTTCTTGCGATATTTTCAGGGTTACATCTTTAGATTTCATAAGAAGAAAATATATGATCATTTCTGAAAATTTGCAAACCACTGTTACCATGCAAGAACTCACGAAAAGTACCAATTATAAATTTAAGCTTGACTTGCTTAAGTGCTTAAAAATATATGAAACGTTATACGAGATAGTTCATAAGTACAGCTAGTTTAGCTTCGCTGTAAAAGGTATCCAATGCAGAAATTGGAACCGGTATGGTATGTTTACACGCCAGCATTCAACGTGACTGAATGTCGCAACGGACGCAAGCACTAGCACGAGCGTGTAAATAGCTTTGTGTGAATAGGTATGTGGTAATTAATAGTGGAATAGTGTGGGATCGCATTTTTATTTTTATACCACCAGTGTGGCAAACAAGCATACGGCCTGCCTGATGGAAAGCAGTTACCGTAGCCTATGAACGCCTGTAACACCAGAGGCATCACACGCGCGTTGCCGACCCTGTAAAAACCTCTTCACGCCCTTTTTGAAGAACCCCATGCTGTAGTCCCCTGAGAAAACCTCGACAGGCAGTTCATTCCACAGCTTGACAGTACGCGGGAGAAAACTTCTCTGGAATCGCACAGTACGTGACCACTTAGGCTCCAATGTGTGAGGATGAATTCCCTGTCGATGGCGAGCGGTGCGACTGTAGAAGGAGGCCGTGGTAGATCCTCCACTTTTCACATCAATCCGCTACTAGACACTGGATTCCCTAATGATACGATGAACGATACTTAAATACATTTTTTTTTATACTACGTTGGGTGGCAGACAAGCATACGGCCCGCTTGATGTGAAGCGGTTACCGTAGCCATATTAATGCTCGCAACATAAAATATCGCTCGCTTGCCGCCACCCCCGCTGCCAACGCAGTATCTCCTTCCTTTCTGGTAACCTCACTCATTCGCAGGAACACAACAACCCTCAAGGGAATTGTTATTTGGCTGCGGTATTCTGTGAGGTGGAGGTACATTCCCCAGTCGGCTAGCTTACAATTACGCTCCCTACCTCTCTTTTCGCCAGAGCTTCGTTTGTCAGTCAGCGGGGTGCACCTCGTGCAGGTGAATTTGACTTTTGTTCAAAGATGTTGATGAACCATTTACACCCCAATTTTTTTTTTTGTATTTGTAAACATTATTTTTTTGTAAATACATCTTATCTATACATATAATAAAACAGTAAAAATAATGTGTCTGTACATTGAATATATCTACAAAAAAATAATTGGAGGCGATGGAGATATAGTAACAGAGTAAGAATTTAAAAAAAAATGTCTGTCTGTTTGTCTGTTTGTCTGTTTGTCTGTTTGTCTGTTTGTACACGCTAATCTCTGAAAGTACTGGACGGATTCGAATGAAACTTTTTTTGTTATATAGCTGTTAAGCCTGGGCAACATATAGGGTATAATTGATTTTGGAAAGTGGAACACCTGATGCAGTACCATAATGGTTCAGGTAAACTATAAGAAATATAAAAATGACGCGTTAGCAAAAGTTGTTCAGCCTGATGAGCATTTTCTGTTGAGGTATAAAAATCCAAGATTTGGAACACCTGATGCAGAACCTTAATGGGTCAGGTAAACTATAAGGAATATAAAAATGACGCGTTAGCAAAAGTTGTTCAGCCTGATGAGCATTTTCTGTTGAGGTATAAAAATCCAAGATTTGGAACACCTGATGCAGAACCTTAATGGGTCAGGTAAACTATAAGGAATATAAAAATGACGCCTTAGCAAAAGTTATTCAACCTGATGAGCATTTTCTGTTGAGATATATAAATCCAAGATTTGGAACACCTGATGCAGAACCATAATGGTTCAGGTAAACTATAAGAAATATAAAAATGACGCCTTAGCAAAAGTTATTCAACCTGATGAGCATTTTCTATTGAGGTATAAAAATCCAAGATTTGGAACACCTAATGCAGAACCATAATACCATAATGGTTCAGGTAAACTATAAGAAATATAAAAATGACGCCTTAGCAAAAGTTACTCAACCTGATGAGCATTTTCTGTTAAGGTATAAAAATCCAAGATTTGGAACACCTGATGCAGAACCATAATGGTTCAGGTAAACTATAAGAAATATAAAAATGACGCCTTAGCAAAAGTTATTCAACCTGATGAGCAGTTTCTATTGAGGTATAAAAATCCAAGATTTGGAACACCTGATGCAGAACCATAATGGTTCAGGTAAACTATAAGAAATATAAAAATGACGCCTTAGCAAAAGTTGTTCAATCTGATGAACATTTTTTGTTAAGGTATAAAAATCCAAGATTTGGAACACCTGATGTAGAACCATAATGGTTCAGGTAAACTATAAGAAATATAAAAATGACGCCTTAGCAAAAGTTATTCAACCTGATGAGCAGAACTAAAAAAGTTACTTAAAATAACATTAACAAAATATCGAATGTATTGTAAAAAAAAACCGCGAGGTGCTACTTTTATTCTTACCTGCTACAAGTTAGACGCAATCGTTTTATTTTATTTACAAAGGTAACGTGGTATATTTAGTCAGTTTATTATAGACGTGTACGCTAAAATTAAAATGGAACGATTGGTATATATATTCACACAAACCAGAAAGAATACGTGCATTTGCGGGACGCTATGTAGAAAGTGTTTTAAGCAACGAGTGGAAACTGTTTTTCTTAGATGCTCACGTTACTTCTAGGCGGAAGGACGCAAATACAATGTTCAATAGCCTACTCGATTTAAACAGAACTGAAACACAGACATGCTCTGTGACACGAAACTGTGACAAAGCGAAGGTGTTTCAGGACTGCTGTCTAATCGTTTGAGATGAATGCGAAATGGCCAACAGTAAGGCACTAGAAGCTGTATATAGAACTTTACTTGCCCAACAGTTTCCAAGAATATTATTAAAATTTGGGGAAGATCTCCTTCCTGAAGTAAAGTCAATGTCTGGCAGCGAAATATAATTGAAGCTGAGATTCTCACTGGGAGCGGTGCCAGTGAAACTGTATTTATTCCGCGTATACCATTCTTCTCCAAAAAAATACATTTTAATTTTAAACGTACACATTTCTCTGTGACCAGTTGCTTGGCTATGATAATAAAGAAATCACAAAAATTCGCTGGTCAAGCTTAGGACTGGTTGTTTTTCGCATGGCCAACTTTACGTGGCTTTCTCGAGAGTTAGTAATGCTTCAGATCATTTCATATTAGCTCCCGAAGGAAAGACTTAAGGTTGACTGGAAGAGATCCCCGTGTGGGATAAGTCCGCCTTTGTATCCCTTTATTTTACATGTACTCATTCGTTGTAATCTGAACAATAAAGATAATACAAACAAACAAAGACTCCCTTAATTTATTTTATATTTTTTTAAAACTATGGTTAAAATGTTACAATAAAAAAAAATATAACTTATTAACTTTTAACGTATAACAATTATTTTCTTATATATCTACATTAGTTCGTATTTGTATTAATACGCCGGAATCATAAAGTCCACGCGAACGAAGTCGCGGGCATCAGCTAGTATAATAATATATACACAACCCGACCAAGACAAACAGACATGTTTACGGACACAAGTATTTGTCTTGCGTGGGGATTGAATATGCGATATCGGAATTGAAGTGACCATTCGACAGCCGGGGTCGTCATACAATAAATAACATTACGCAGGGCCAAACATGTTCATGCACACAAATGTTTGTCTTGTGCGGGGATCGAACCCGCGACCTCGGAGTCAAAGTGGCCATTGCTAACCATTCAACCACCGAGCGATCGAGCTCGTCAATATACAAATGAAATAAAATCTTGGAACAAGTATCTACTGAGCTCCAATGTTCATAAATGTGTCAGACATTGATGGATCAAACCACTGTTATTTTGACACGTCAGAGAATTTGCTTGTCATATTGTGCGTATATTGTAAATCCAATATACAGCGTTGGCGTATTGGGTGTGATAAAAATCCATTTTGTATTATACTACGTCTAGTGGCAGACAAGTATACGGCCCGTCTGATGTGAACCAGTTACCGTTAGCTATGGGAACATGAAATATCGTCGCCCCCGCTGCCAATGCAACAATTCCTTTCTGGCCTTACTTACTCGGAACACAATAAAAATTGTTAGTTGGCTGCGGTCTTCTGTACATTGGACGTACAAATTATGTTCCATGTCATATCTTTCTTTCGCCATAGCCTTGTTAGCCAGTCAGCAGTGTGTACAATATACAGGTAAGATTGGCTTAGGCTCAAACATAATGATGAGTCCCTTTGAAGATAATAATCCCAACTCATCTTTCAAGTTATAATTGATTATTAT
Source organism: Hypsopygia costalis (assembly GCA_937001555.2). Taxonomy (NCBI): domain Eukaryota; kingdom Metazoa; phylum Arthropoda; class Insecta; order Lepidoptera; family Pyralidae; genus Hypsopygia; species Hypsopygia costalis. The sequence continues at coordinate 31,038,917 of OW443328.2, forward strand.
AAAAAAAGATAAAGGTATATTTGAATATACCTTTATAATTTTTTATACGGCGACAGGTGCCAAACAAGCTTACGACCCGCCTGATATACGGCGATTGTTTATAGACACCCGTAATATAAGGAGTATTGCTCGCTCGCCGGCACCCTTCCTACTAATTACCATCTTCTTACATCTGCTGACCTCACTCACCAGTGAATGACTTGTGAAGCAGAGGTACTTCCCTAGTCGGGTTTGACATGGCCTGACGTTGTTAAGCAAACGCCATTCTGGCTGTCTTTTGCCAGAACGTCGTTTTCTCGACGACAAACACCACTTATATGTGATGTTGTTTTTGGCTCTTATTCTAACTTACAGGCTGTAAGTAAGAATAAGATTAAGAATAAGATAAAACATTTTTCGAAAAAATGGGCTGTAAGTTACAGCCCATTTCTGCATTGAAAAATGTTATTTTGAAATTACCATCCACTTTTGACACATAGCAAAATTCTCCTACACGTATTGCATCCTGCTGATCATCCAAGGAAGCTCTGGTAAAACAGAGATAATTAATTCGTTAATTTGTTCATTCGTTCGTTCGTTCATCTATTTATTCGTTCATTCATTCGTTCGTTTGGTCGGTCATTCATTCATTCAAGAATTGAGTGTGAGTGAGACTACCTGGTACGAAGGACTTCGCCGCAATCGGAGCGATGATGGTGGCGGCACGAGAGATACTTTATTATTGCTTTTGTCTGATGTATTGATAATGTTTTATGTTACGATAACAGGTTTATATCAAGCTGTATGTTGGTATAGTGTATACTACCCGACATAGTATAAAATAAATAAATAAATAAATATTTCTGGACAATTTACACAGCGCCATCTAGTCCCAAATTAAGCGCAAAGCTTGTACTATGGGTACTAGACAACTGATAAATGTACTTAAAATCATTTTTTTTCGTAAATACATACATGTAATACATAGAAAATACCCAGACCAAGACAAACAGACATGTTCATGCACACAAATGTTTGTCATGTGCGGGGATCGAACCCGCGCACTCGGAGTCAAAGTGGCCATTGCTAACCATTCGACCATCGAGCTCGTCAAAATGAAATAGACGAGAAAATAAATTAAGAAAAAAATTCGAAGGGTGCAGTAACTTATTGATTTATTTCTTGAGGCAGGCGGCTGGCCTGCCAGTATGTATTTAATTAAACATAGCCCAATACACAATCTTACAGGAAAAACTAACTTGCGAACTTTAATTAAAAAAAACTGATTTGTCATTGTCTCGACCAAACCTAAGCACAGTGTACTTATGTTTCCTGTATCTATAAAAAGTAACATTTACTGACTGATCTATCTATCAACGTACAACTCAAATCACTGGCCGGATCAGGCACCCGTCGAAGCTGAAGCCTCTTACCATCGAATATTTTGATTCCAAAAATAGATATTTTAAAAAATCCAATGGTAGGTACTCGGCTTCAGCTTCTGCGGTAGGGCCTTAAACAGGGATTTGACATACAGATAGCTATTGGGATGTAGGCATCCGTGATGAAAGGATTTTTGGAACAAATCCACGAGTTACCGGGCTACGTGCGTGCGAAGTCGCCAGCCCAAGCTGGTACTCGATAATGTTGAAAATATTGCGAGAAACAATATTGCGATGAACATCTATCTACTTATAGAAATGAAAAACTACTGCAGAAAGCAAAGCACATGTTACAAGGACTAAAAAGGGGAAAGTGAAAAGTCGTGTTGTACAGTGAGGTACTAGATAAAACGAACAACAGAGACGAATGGAGACAGCTACACTGGCAGACCGAAAGCTCTCAAAAGGGATGTTCTTCTCTTAATATTTTATTTATTTAGATAGATGCTTTATTTGCATAATACAAATTTAAAGTACAGTGAATCAATAAATCAATACAGATTTGAATATATGCAACAAGGCGGCCTTAATGCTGAGAGCAATCGTTTCAAGGTAACGAATTAGAAAACAAGGCATAGCAATCCATCGTTACAGACGAAATACGGCTAGCCTTTCATAACACCACACTTAATAAATAATTGTCATTTAAATAATTTATTTCAATAGGTGAAGTTTTTAGGTTTTAAAATATTTATAATACTTTCATTACTTATTTCGACGAGCTCGGTGGTCGAATGGTTAGCAATGGCCACTTTGACTCCGAGGTCGCGGGTTCGATTACCGCACAAGACAAACATTTGTGTGCATGAACATGTCTGTTTGTCTTGGTCTGGGCGTTTTCTATGTATTATAAGTATGTATTTACAAAAAAAATGTTTTTTAGTACATTTATCAGTTGTGTAGTACCAATGACACAAGCCTTGCGCTTAATTTGGGACTAGATGGCGATGTGTAAATTGTCCAGAAATATTTATTATTATTATTTATTATTACTTTAATTATACTAGGCTATATTCTAGCCCACGGGGCTGAAATCCCGGTTGAGTGAAACGAGTAGATTCACTGAGTGTAGGTTTTCCATTGATTTCAATGAAAATCTATTTGATGATCATTTCTCAAGGACATGATCGATCTCAATTTTTTTCGACACAAACCTCAAGCATGTCGAGGTCTTTAATTGTGACAAGTTTCATCAAAATCAGTTCAGTGGTTTTGGAGCCTATTCATTTCCAAGAGTGATTTTTCGGTGTATATAAGCTCCGCTAAAATATTAACACAGTATAAGTAATAGTACTACGTACAGTATAGCCACTGCCTGCCGCTCTCTCGTGTCGACCTCACCTCTCCTCTGAGACGAATCGGGAACGCACTTTGGGGTGTAAGTGATTCATCAACATCTTTGAACCAAAGCCAACTTCACCAGCACGCGGTACACCCTGCTGACTGACAAACGAAGCTCTGGCGAAAAGTGAGTTAGGGAGCGTAATTGTATGCTACCCGACTGGGGAAGTACCTCCACCTCACGGAGTACCGTAGTCAAATAACAAATCTCTTGAGGGTTGTTGTGTTCCTGCGAGTGAGTGAGGTCACCAGAAAGGAAGGAGATGCTGGGTTGGTAGCGGGGGTGGCGGCGCGCGAGCGATATTTTATGTTGCGAGCGTTAATATGGCTACGGTAACCGCTTCACATCAGGCGGGCCGTATGCTTGTCTGCCACCCGACGTAGTATAAAAAAAAAAAACGCACACACGCTCATTCGCGCTCTGCACAGACGACATTGTTTATGTAGCAGAAAACGACGCGACATTTGTATGGAGTGGCCGGGGTGTAATATTACTACTTAGTTGCGAAAGTGTGATTGTCTGTTCATTATATTGCAATACAAAAATATCCGATTTCAAATCATCAAACGTTTCTATAATTAACAGCGTCCGTAATAATATTATGTATGTCAGCATCAGAGGAAGCACGGAATCTAATTTCCAATACACCCTCGTCAAAACGTGTCGTCACGGCCCCACAATTAATTATTTTATTATGAATTTCTCGTAAATCATTAAAAATTCTCTTCACAGATGCTCGTCGTTCTAATTACCTACTGATTACATAAGTCGGAGTTATAGGAAAAGCTATGTTACGTGACAATTTATATTACATTAAAAATAAACAGCAGTCATATATTTTCGCCGCGCAGTAGTCCTTAGTCTCAAAAGTGGTAGGTAGTACTTAGTCTCAAAAGTGTAGTATTCAACAACAAGTTATCTTAATACGTATTGGTTCTTTTGCAAGTTAGTCGAAATGCAAATTTGTTAAAATGCATATTTAGCGTATTGGTTTGCATATTAGCGCTTATGCGTTAGAGAGAAAGACTTCATACTAACCCAATTCATTAACCGTAAATATTTTAGGTCGCGTACAGTGCGATTTCTGAAGGGATTTCTTATATCGTCGCACTATTAATTTGCATCTAATTTGCAACTAATTACTGCATTCCATCAGGCGGAACGTACGCTTGTTTTCCACACTACTGGTATATAACTACTGGTACTAATTATTTCTTTGGCACGCACTATTGCCTAAACAATTTTTGTTAGATTTCAACATTTTTTTTTTGTATTGAGTGCCAAATAAGGAAATGGCTCATCTTTTAAAAAGCGGTAGAAAAAAAAATGGGTTGTCTGTAAAGTCGGTTTACTGACGATAATTCTACGTAATAACGTCATAAGAAAACATCGGCCGATGGAGTGGAGGAGAGATAGATGCGTCACAAACCGAACGCTTTGGCCGATCGTGCCTCTCTATCGCTTATTCCGCGCTCTCGCTTGCACGCTCAGCTCAGGCGGAACGTGACAATGAGTCATGCTTTTTAATACGTTATCACGTCAAAAAAATTAGCAGAACCTTCCATATTATAGAATTCCATGTAAGATTGAACATGACTACTTATTATGTAATCATAACTTTACAAATTAACCAAATGAACAAATACCTACAGGGCACGACATCGCTAGTCCTGAATATAATCTTTTTTATTATCGCTTTTGATACACATCAATCTTTATAGACCACAGCACAGGCTGTCTGAAGTGTTGTAGAATCATCCTGGCCATTAATCATTCACATGTTGAAAGCTTTTATTAAATCTATGGCTGGAATCATTTATTACGGTGAAACGTCGCGGAACTTCACCGTTTGTGGTTTGGACCTGAATAGTAATATTGTGACCTTGCTACAAACTAACTAAGACTATTGAAGACGAGTTGCTGAACGTGACATGTTGTTATTACGAGTATAAATAATGAAATTACATGTTTTTTTTTTATGAAAGCCGCTCACTCGACAGAAGTAGAAGTCTTGTTTTCTTTACTACAAAATTTTTAAGTTTTACTTTGAGGGTGTAAGTGGTTCATCAACATCTTTGAACCAAAGCCAACTTCACCTGCACGCGGTGCACCCTGCTGACGGACATACGAAGCTCTTGTATTGTAAGCTACCTGGAGAATGTACCTCCACCTCACAGAATACCGCAGCCAAATACTAATTCCTTTGTGGGTTGTTGTGTTTCTGCGCGTGAGTGAGGTCACCAGAAAGGAAGGAGATGCTGCGTTGGCAGCGGGGTCGGCGTCGCGCGAGCGATATTTTATGTTGCGACCGTTACTGTGGCTACGGTAACCGCTTCACATCAAGCGGGCAGTATGCTTGTCTGCCACCCGACGAATAAAAAAAGTGAAATAAATGTATTTAATGAAATAAAAGTATTTGGAAATGAATTGTTCTTGTTATGTTATGTTTATGATTGTATTTAATGTAACGATATTGGCAATTAAAAGAGTCGGCTTCGAGTTTCTTGCCAGTTCTTCTCAAGAAGCCCCGTCGCCGGAACTGGCACTTAAATTCACTTTCACATTCAAGATAGTGTGATCAAAGTGAATCTAAGCTCTGCGGATTTAGAGTAGTAACGATTTAGATAGGTACATATTCTTTTATTTAATTTGTATGACGTTTCTAAGTGCTTTATAAAGTCCAAGGAATAAAGATATTTTGATTTGATTTCTAGCTGATCTGACAGACGTAATCCAGTCTTCTTTACTACGAATATTGAATTAGTTTCGCGCTCGCTGTCAAATAACTGACAGTTATGTGAAACGTCATAAAATTACATTAGAAAAGTTAATATGGTCGTGCAGTCTTTTTTAATTTTCTAATTTTTCCGCGCAACTTTCTTATTTTTGTCTTTCATAAGAATTTTCTCCTGACAATAACAAACACGAGAAAAAAAGAAATATCGAAATCGATCCAGCTGTTGATGCATGATGGCGCGACCAAGGGAAATAGGAATTTATTTTTACATAATTATATAGACTAGTATACATTTCATCATCATTATGAGACAGGGAATTCATCCTCACACATTGGAGCATAAGTGGTCACGTACTGTGCGGTTCCAGAGAAGTTTTCTCTCGCGTACTGTCAAGCTGTGGAATGAACTGCCTGTCGAGGTTTTCTCAGGGGACTACAGCATGGGGTTCTTCAAAAAGGGCGTGAAGAGGTTTTTACAGGGTCGGCAACGCGCGTGTGATGCCTCTGGTGTTACAGGCGTTCATAGGCTACGGTAACTGCTTTCCATCATGCGGGCCGTATGCTTGTTTGCCACACTGGTGGTATAAAAAAAAATCATCAGGCCATTTTAGTCTCCACTACACGAGAACGACCCTCTCTCGTCCGTCCCAGACAGAAGGAGGATTTGGCCTACACTCCCCACGCTGGCCAGACGGGTTGGGGAGGCCTGATCGATGTTATAAAATGTATTTCCCTTAGTCGCCTTGTACGACATCCACGGGAAGAGACAGAGTGATTCTATTCTAGTCTGCCGGAAACCACACGGCCAGTATACATTTTTTTTTTTATACTACGACGGGTGGCAGACAAGCATACGGCCCGCCTGATGTGAAGCGGTTACCGTAGCCATATTAACGCTCGCAACATAAAATATTGCTCGCGCGCCGCCATCCCCGCTGCCAACGCATCATCTCCTTCCTTTCTTTCTGGTGACCTCACTCACTCGCAGGAACACAACAACCCTCAAGGGAATTGTTATTTGGCTGCGGTATTCTGTGAGGTGGAGGTACATTCCCCAGTCGGGTAGCTTACAATTACGCTCCCTACCTCTCTTTTCGCCAGAGCTTCGTTTGTCAGTTAGCAGGGTGCACCACGTGCAGGTGAAGTTGGCTTTGGTTCAAAGATCTTGATGAACCACTTACACCCCAAAATTTACATAAAGTTTTTTTTATATCAATGAAAATCTCTTGTTGTAACATGGAAAAATTTTACAAGTTAAATTTATGTTAAGCGTTCGAATGTACGAGTAGCGGTTACAGAATTTACAGTTAGTACTTAAGAAAACTTTAAATTAACCTATAATAATAAAACGAGGTTTTACGTTGAAGATTTTTAGTCCACTTTTTGCCTACACGAACATTGGTTTAATAACTTTTTATGTCTAATTAGAGTTCCATATCTTAAACTGAAATCGTTATGAGGTCACTTTGCTGCCGCTGACCATAGGCTGCGATGACTGCTTACCATCACGCAGGCCGTTCGCTTCTAAGTCACCCTCGTCGTCTAAAAATAAATGCCCATACGTGCTTTCGTGGTTAATCCACTTGTCACAACAACTTTTTATAATATTATAATGATTTTTAAGAAAAAATAAAAACCGACTTCAGCTGGCAACAGGGCAAATTTAAGGGTTTCCATCGATTTTTCTGGGATCACCTCACCAGACCCTGGCATCCCATCATCAGATCCTTACTTGGTGAATATGGGACCACCTCGCAATCAAACCCTTTCAAATAAATAACAAGAATTTGACCATACGTGCTTATAAAATTTAAGAGTTTCCATTGATTTCCCTGGCATCCCATCATCAGATCCTGACTTGCTGAATATGGGACCACCTTGCAATCATACCCTTTCAAATAATTTTTTTTTTTATGAAAATCGGTTCACAATTCGCGAAGATATCGAATAACATAAATAAATAAAAAATATTCAGTCGAATTGAGAACCTCCTCCTTTTTTCGAAGTCGGTTAAAAATTCAAATAAACAAAATCATTTTCTTAGATTAGATAATTTTCTACCAAGGTCCAGTTTACATTGACAACGTACATCGACTGGAGTGGGTTCACCACCATATTTAGAGCCAAAGCCAACTGCATCTGCACATGGTGTACTCTGCCTACTAGCAAACGAGATTTCAGCAAAAGAGAGGATATCGAGTCTAACAACTGATTTAGCTATGAAGTACCTACACCTCACAGAACACCACAGCCCAACAGCAATATAGATTATCAAATGACCGGCGCACGCCTATCAAATGACCGGGCTTGACCCGTGAATTAAGAGAAACATAATAATAATAATAAATATTTCTGGACAATTTACACAGAGCCATGTAGTGTAACACTAGACAACTGATAAATGTACTTAAATACATTTTTTTTTTGTAAATATATACTTTCTAATACATAGAAAACACCCAGACTAAGACAAACAGACATGTTCATGCACACAAATGTTTGTCTTGTGCGGGAATCGAACCCGCGACCTCGGACTCAAAGTGACCATTGCTAACCATTTGACCACGGAGCTCGTCAATATTTATAATTTGTGTTTATTAAAAATACGTGTGAATATACCAATCAAAGCCGCTGGTTTCTTTGTAAATGTCCTCGTAATACGATGATTTTTTACTGGTGTGAAAATCCACTAAACATTTCAAACTTCGCAATGAAAGCATCATAATTTAAGGGTGTTGGGGGGTGGGTCTGAGTGGCGCATCACCATCTTTGAGTCAAAGCCAACCTCACCTATGAGTAATGCATCCTGCTAACTGACAAACGAGGCTCTGGCGAGGTATGGCGGCTCGAAGTATTACATTTTTTTTTATAAAAATAATCTATTAAATAAAATAAGTTACTTGTCGACAAACAGTATTAAATTACCATTTTGTCTATATGACGACTTTGAAATACGTGATACCGTAGTCATTCCACTCTAAGGGACAATGTGCTTCCGTTCATTGTGATGCAAATATAAATCCTCCCGATATTATGCGCTTAGCTCCAGGCCTAAACCCATACTCGTATACTAAAGTAACTTCAGGGCTGCTACTACTGAGTAAGCAGGCATTAGGGATTCTCTTAGACTAAATTTGCATGGAATAATATTACCTAGAATAGTTTAACCCTACTAATATTATTATTATTTGAAGTTTATTCAGATGTATGGATATTTGTTGATTTGGATTGTAAGTGGTTCAGCAACATCTTTGAACAAAAGTCAACCTCACCTGCACGTGGTGCACCCTGCTGACTAACAAACGACGCTCTGGCGAATACAGAGGTAGAGAGAGCATTGCTATTTTTTAAGCTGCCTGACTGGGGAAGTACCTCCACCTCACAGAATACACTTACCGAAACACCGCAGTCAAATAACAATTCCCTTGAGGATTGTAGCGATCCTGCGAGTGAGTGAGGTCACCAGGAAGAAAGAAAGGTAGGAGTATAGGCTAGCAACCTGGCTGGCTTGGTGTTACTGGTCTCCATGGGCGGTGGTGATTGCTTTCTATCAGGTAACCCACATGCTCGTTTGCCCACCTCTCACATAAAAAAAAAGTTATTACTGTTACTAATATTTTCACTCATTTTTAGGGTTCCGTATCTCAAAAGTAAAAACGAAACCCTTATAAGATAACTTTGTTGTCCGTCTGTCTGTCTGTCTGTCTGAAAGTTACGGCCGTTTATTCAGCAACAAAAAACGCATATTTCGACACGTTCTCAAGGGAATCAAAACCTATAGGGTACTTCCCGTTGACCTAGAACTATGAAATTTGGCAAGTAACATCTTTATAGACTACAAGTACAGGAATAAATCTCAAAACTATACATTTGTAAATAGATATTAAAAAATAGGGGGTCTATATTTTTTATAGGGTGTCGAAATTTCAAAATGAAACTACTAGTTCAAATGGGGTATCATATGAAAGGGCTTGATGTACACATTGCAAAATATATTTTATTAATTTTTTTCGACGCATTATTTCTTATTTATAATGAAAAATATCAAATTTAATATTGATACTACGTACGGAACCCTCAGTGGGCGAGTCCGACTCGCACTTGTCCGGTTTTTTTTATAATGATCTTTTGTCTGTCGAAATAAAAACGATTTATTATTGTATTGTTGATCATTTTGCAAACACAAAGTAAATTATTTGGAATATTTTTTTTGTAGTGCCAACCCTCGGAAACAAAAATGTTATGTCCCCGTGAAATCATACAACGTTAGATTTTACGAGAGACGGAGCGTTAGTCGCTTTGTGAATAAATTTGCTACTGCATATGTAAGATTCAAACTCGTATGGTAACACAGTAACGACATGCGTATAATATTTTTCTTCTACAGCCCACGAGTTACGTAGAAATTTTTATAATTATTATAAAAATTTCTTTCAAAGCCTCGTTTGTCAGTTAGCAGGATGCACTACTCATAGGTGAGGTTGGCTTTGACTCAAAGATGGTGATGCGCCTCAGACCCACCCCCCAACACCCTTAAATCATGATGCTTTCATTGCGAAGTTTGAAATGTTTAGTGGATTTTAACACCAGTAAAAATTCATCGTATTACGAGGACATTTACAAAGAAACCAGCGGCTTTGACTGGTATATTCACACGTATTTTTAATAAACACAAATTATAAATATTGACGAGCTCGGTGGTCAAATGGTTAGCAATGGTCACTTTGAGTCCGAGGTCGCAGGTTCGATTCCCGCACAAGACAAACATTTGTGTGCATGAACATGTCTGTTTGTCTTAGTCTGGGTGGTTTCTATGTATTAGAAAGTATGTATTTACAAAAAAAATGTATTTAAGTACATTTATCAGTTGTCTAGTGTTACACTACATGGCGCTGTGTAAATTGTCCAGAAATATTTATTATTATTATTATGTTTCTCTTAATTCACGCGTCAAGCCCGGTCATTTAATAGGCGTGCTCGGGGATATGGATCCAACGCGTAGAGGCCCCTTTGAGAAGTTTGATGTAATGTTGTACGCCCGCCTGTTATTATTATTTATTATAATTGGGCCGGGGTAATTTCAACAAAGAGATAGATAGACGCATTAGACTGGGCTGGGCAGCATTTGGGAAGCTTCGGCATATCCTCACCGCAGATATACCCCAATGCTTAAAGATCAAAGTGTACAATCAGTGCGTCCTCCCCGCTATGACCTACGGTGCGGAGACTTGGACGCTGACCGTTGGGCTGGTTCACAGACTAAGGTGAGTCGCACAGCGAGTGATGGAGAGAGCAATGCTTGGAGTTTCTCTAAGGGATCGAATTCGGAACGAAGAAATTCGACGGAGAACCAAAGTGGTCGACATAGCTCTCAGAGTCAGCGAGTTGAAGTGGCAGTGGGCTGGCCACATCTGCCGAGTCAGCGATGGCAGATCGGGTAGGAAAGTCCTAGAGAGCCACGTATGGGGCGACGTAGCGTAGGGCGCCCCCTCTCTAGATGGACCGACGATCTCAAAAAAGTGGCTGGTAGCGGTTGGATGCGGAAAACAGAGGATCACGTGTGGTGGAAAGCATTGGGACAGGCCTATATCCAGCAGTGGGTATATACAGACTGATGATGATGATGAATATTATAAACATAAATATAAGCAAAAGAAGTAATACCAGTAAACATTACATTGTTATTATTTTTAGGCACGCTACTTTGTTGATCTAATCAGTGTAATCATGGTACAAAGAAGAGAAAAGTACATGGTATTTGGGGTGTAATCACCATCTTTGAACCAAAGCCAACTTCACCTGCACGCGGTGTATCCTGCTAACTGACAAACGAAGCTCTGGTGAAATGAGAGGTAGGGAGCGTAATTATAAGCTACCCGACTGGGGAATGTACCTCCACCTCACAGAATACCGCAGCCAAATAACAATTCCCTTGAGGGTTGTTGTGTTCCTGCGAGTGAGTGAGGTCACCAGAAAGATAGGAGATGCTGCGTTAGCAGCGGGGGTGGCGGCGCGTGAGCGATATTTTATGGTGTGACCAGTGTTAATATGGCTACGGTAACCGCTTCACATCAAGCGGGCCGTATGCTTGTCTACCGCCCGACGTAGTATAAAAAAAAAAACAAAAACACAAGGTAAGTTCTTTAGTGATAGATGTGGTCACGTGATTTTAGCAAATGAGAAGTTTTGCCGAACTAGTGACGTAATCTTGATAACGTACTTATCTGTCACGGGAAGAATATATCTTGTATTTTTGTACCATTGCCAATCTAATTTTCTTTTTTACCAACTCTATTACTTCAACAGACTAGTTGTTTTAGTCCTGCAGGGGTAATTATCCGCAGATTCCGAACCCAGACTTGATATTATACGGTAAACTCCGCATATGCTACCCATAATTTACTTAGTAAACGAACAGTTAACATTATTATAGTTAGACATACAACATTATTAATAAAAATAAAGTTCAAAAAACTAAAACCCGACTACTAAAAATACGCTCTAAAAAGTACGAAACAAGAAAATAGTCTCCGCTGAAATTATTATGTACATACGTAATATAAAACAATTACCGACTTTTAAATAAACTACTTACTTACACGTAGTTTTTTATACATCATACTGATAGAGATATGTTTAAAGGATAGTTGTGGTCGTATGCCACCTACTGTAGCAAAACAGATTCATTATAATTATGAAATTAAATCAAAGTAGCATACGACCCCGGCTATCCTTTAAATATCCTATAAAAGCCTATAACCAGCGGACGATCAAGAGGATTCCAATGACACCTTATTTGTCTAATTATGATAACTAGTTTAGAAGTTATGAGGGATCAGATGAACATCCATAGCCATATACATACATACATACAGGTCAAAATCATAACCCTCCTTTTTGCTTCGCCGTAGTCGGGTAAAAACTAGCTTTCGCTCGTGGCTTCGCCGACGTGGCGTTTACGAGAAAGTCTTTTAATTATTTGGGTTAATGTATAGCCTATTCGGCTTCAACCCATTAATCATCCCACCGTTGGGATACGGGTCTCCTCTTAATCGAAGGGGTTTAGAGTGGTGGAGTATAATAATTGTAAGATTATTATGATATTAAAGGATCAATATGTTTAGTGTAGTTGGCAACATAATATAAATAATTCAGTCAATGACATCAACAAATGGGCCGGCGATGGCAATTCAAAATTGCGATTGGAAAAAAAATAAGTATGTATACCCAAACAATGAACTAAATGAATCATACGTCACAAAAGAAAATGATAGTTCAATGCATTACTACATACATACAATTACTATGGCATTGTCCTAATAGAACGCGAATTCGCGATCATCGTAGGTTCGCGCGAATTTTACTCGTACGAACGCGCGATCAAACATATTGAACTCGAATAGGTGTCCTAACTGGTAATCGCACGACTCGGTCGCGCGACTCAAATGTTTGTAATCTATTCGCGCGAACTTAGTTCGTACGAACGCGCGATTGAACATATTGAATTCGAATAGCTGTCCTAATTGAAATTCGCGCGATAATTGCGTCGGCGGGGCACTTACGTCGTCAATGATTCGCGTTCTTTTAGGACACCCAGTTATTGCCATAACGCGGACACGCGATGGTCGCATCACTTACTCGCGAGATAATCGCGAATTCGCGTTCTATTAGGACCATGCCTGTGAAATGATTATAGACGAACATACTAAAACACTAATACTTACAAACACATAGTAAACACTCAATAGCCTTTATTTTACTCCACTAAAACCCACGTCAACATTAAACACGTACAAAAATCTTGCACAGTTCCGTAAATATAGAACGTTTGTTTTGGCTCAGCAAAAAGTCTTAATGGAAGACTCGATCGTCGGGAATCGAGAAAAAACTAGCCAAGACTAACGCTCTCATCGGATATTTTATTTTTAGACGTTTTATCACAATGTTGAAGGAATTAAGACATTGATCGCAAAAATAAAATAAAACCGGCCAAGTGCGTGTTGGACTCGCCCATCGAGGGTTCCGTACGTAGTATCATTATAATTTTGATATTTTTCATTATAAGTAAGAAATAATGCGTTAGAAAAAATAAATAAAATATATTTTGCAATGTGCACATCAAGGCCTTTCATATTATGATACCCCATTTGAACTAGTAGCTTCAATTTGAAATTTCGACTCCCTATAAAAAATATAGACCCCCTATTTTTTAAGATTTAATTATAAATGTATAGTTTTGAGATTTATTCTTGTACTTGTAGTCTATAAAGATGTTACTTGCCAAAATTCATAGTTCTAGGTCAACGGGAAGTACCCCATAGGTTTTGATTCCCTTGAGAATGTGTCGAAATATGCGTTTTTTGCTGAATAAACGGCCGTAACTTTTATTTTACGTAAACTTAGCAGTTTAATTTTTTTACAAGTTAAGGGACCGTAGACCTGAGTATACAGTTCAAATTTCAGCTTGATACCTCCACGCATTCTCGACTTAGAGGGTCTTGACAGACAGACAGACAGACAGACAGACGGACGGACGGACGGACGGACAACAAAGTGATCTTATAATTTCGAATTGCTTTATTTATCAGTATAAAAGCATGTACTATCATTTATGTGGTAAAATACATTATTCATATATAGCGCTCTCGTACACAAACATGACAATTTATATTACATTAAAAATAAAAAGCAGGAGCATACATTTTCGCCACGCGGTAGAAAGAGAGGGGGATATTACTTCCTCTCCTACGCCGCGCCGGCGGCGTCTACGGTCTACTCTCCCTCCGTCTTATGAATTTTCGATCAGGTCACGTGTCCTGACGTGAGTTTAACATTTTTCAGCCATCCCAAAAACATCATAATCGGGGGATACAGTTTGGTGTTGCAGCTACATATCTATCATCTCCATCCAAAATTCAATCACACCATTGGATAGATAAAGAATCAAAGAATTTATTACGCTACGTAAGGACTATGGAACATAGTTTGCGGGGGAGGGGGAAGCGCTGCCATTTTGAGATACTATAGTGTTTATAATAGTCTTGTGCTTAATCGGACACTCATAGGTGCGCACTGTAATAGTACAGTCCGATTAATGTACTAGTACACCTTAGTAGTACTATTAGTACTCAGAAATATAGCCGTTATAATCATTTAACAATGTAAATTTGGTAATTACAAGCACTATACAGCGCTGTATAAGATTTTCTATGAATAAAACACACGGCGCTGAAAGCGATTTATACCAGTGCAGTGTGCTTACCTCCTATCTCGCTTACTCTTACGATAACAATAAATGCAAGACGTTTTATTCTTTGTCTCTCGGACAGACCACAGATAAGTATTTCGGGCTTGGATAACCTAGTACACTGTATGAATAGTCCGATTAGGTCCGAATAAGAGTTCGCGTTTGGTAACGTTTCTTTTAGTACAGTGTCAAGTACCGTCACCTATTACACACGGCCGTATGTTTTTTTTTTTTTTTTTTTATACTACGTCGGGTGGCAGACAAGCATACGGCCCGCCTGATGTGAAGCGGTTACCGTAGCCATATTAACGCTCGCAACATAAAATATCGCTCGCGCCACCCCCGCTGCCAACGCAGAATCTCCATCATTTCTGGTGACCTCACTCACTCGCAGGAACACAACAACCCTCAAGGGAATTGTTATTTGGCTGCGGTATTCTGTGAAGTGGAGGTACATTCCCCAGTCGGGTAGCTTACAATTACGCTCCCTACCTCTCTTTTCGCCAGAGCTTCGTTTGTCAGTCAGCAGGGTGCACCGCGTGCAGGTGAAGTTGGCTTTGGTTCATAGATGTTGAGGAACCACTTACACCCCAAATATGTTGCCGTGTTCATGACACAGCCATACTCCATTTTTTCATATGAGAGGGGGCAAACGAGCATGTGGGTCACCTGATTGAAAGCAATCACCACCGCCCATGAAGATCAGCAACGACCAGTGGTCGCTGATCCATTGCCGGATCTCTACTCCTTCCTTTCTTTCTTTCTTACTCAATCGCACAAAAAGGGCTGAACGGATTTTGACGAAGCTTTACGGTAATATAGCTAATTAGTTCAATCAATAACAACATCAAACCGCGTTTTGCGCATTTTTTGTATATGTATAATATTGATAGTTTTTTTTTACTACGTCGGGTGGCAGACAAGCGGCCCGCCTGATGTTATGAAGCGGTTACCATAGCCATATTAACGCTCGCAACATAAAATAACGCTCGCGCGCCTCCACCCCCGCTGCCTTCGCAGCATCTCCTGCCTTTCTGGTGACCTCACTCACTCGCAGGAACACAACAGTCCTTAAAGAAACCGGTATTTGACTGCGGTATTCTGTGAGGTGGAGGTACATTCCCCAGTCGGGTAGCTTACAATTACGCTCTCTACCTCTCTTTTCGCCGGAGCTTCGTTTGTCAGTCATCAGGGTGCATCACGTGCAGGTGAATTTGGCTTTGGTTCAAAGATGTTGATGAACCACTTACACACTTACACCCCAAAAAGATAGTAGTTTATACCCAAATATCCAATTTTGATAACCAATGCTACTCGAGAAATTGCGATAATTTGGGCCCCTTGTTAAATAAAACTTAACTACCCTAAAGAAGCCTTTTTCATGTATCTTCGCCTACATTTTTTTTTATGATAACTAAATTTACTATTCTTTGAATTTAACTCCAGTGCCATGAGACATCCTGAAATTCTGATTATAACTAATTAATAAATATAAATATAAATAAATATTGTCAGACAAATTAGACAGCGCCATCTAGCCCCAAAGTAAGCGAAGCTTGTGTTATAGGTACTAGAGAACTGATAAACATACGTAAATATTTTTTTTTTTTGTAAATACATACTTATGATACATAGAAAACACCCAGTCTAAGACAAACAGACATGTTCATGCACACAAATGTTTGTCCTATGTGGGAATCGAACCCACGAGCGTTGGTGTCGAAGTCGCGTCATTGACCGCTACGCCACCGAGCTCGTCGAATTACACTCACTTTATGGACTTGTGTAATATAAAAGACGATTGTGTATGATGTAACCTCTATCCTTACAATAAATCTAGTTTGGGATCTAAAAAGTAATATTTACAAACGCTGAACAAATTGCAGTACAATAAATTTTCATTTTTGTCATTTTTATAGCACTGCACGGCTCCGTTTTGTGGTAACTTGTAAATTAAAACTTTAGACATGCATTGTAAATGTAAAGGAAAAGGAAGTTTTTAAAATTATTTGCAGCGACATATCTAATCACGCTTGAGACATTGTAATCTGAACACGCTGATAAGAAATAACATTAGGTATTCATTATTATTTTTTCTATTCGTTCAGAGAATCTAATCTAGTTTCGTCTGATGTGAAGCTGTTACTGGAGCCATATAAACGCTCGCAATATGCTAAATCGCTTGCGCGCTGCCCCTCTCACAACCAACGCAGCAAATCTTTCCATCCTGGTTACCTCACTCACTCGCAGGAACCCAACGACCCTCAAGGGAGTTGTTATTTGGCTGCGGTATTTTTTTTTTTTTTTTATACCACCAGTGTGGTAAACAAGCATACGGCCCGCCTGATGGAAAGCAGTTACCGTAGCCTATGAACGCCTGTAACACCAGAAGCATCACACGCGCGTTGCCGACCGTGTAAAAACCTCTTCACGCCCTTTTTGAGAACCCCATGCCGTAGTCCCCTGAGAAAACCTCGACAGGCAGTTCATTCCACAGCTTGACAGTACGCGGGAGAAAACTTCTCTGGAACCGCACAGTACGTGACCACTTAGGCTCTAATGTGTGAGGATGAATTCCCTGTCGATGGCGAGCGGTTCTACTGTAGAAGGAGGCCGTTGGCATCATATCAAACAACTCCTCTGAACACACCCCATTGTACAGATGGTAGAACACACAAAGGGACTCAAAATCTCTTCTCAGACTTAAAGGTTCTAAACCGTCTGTTAGTTTGGGATCGTCGACAATCCTCACAGCGCGCCTTTGAACCGAGTCACACGAGTATTCTGTGAGGTGGAGGTGTTTCCATAGTCTATGTTGTAGCCGTGCCGTTTCACTTGCAGGTTAGGTTGGCTTTAGCTCAATTAATGGTGGTGAGCCATTGAAACCCCAATTTATATGTATGGTTAGGATCATTACAAATTCTGACGTTTCTAAAATACTAGCAGATAAAAAACACGACAATAGATTAAGAATATGGTTGGTAAGTGACTTATTTAATGGGTAGATGGCACCACACAGCAATGTTACAGCTGTAAATAGAAATGGAAGCATTCATTGGTGATGAATGCTTCCAAACTTCCTGATAGCTCAGTAGGAAAGAGCACTCAATCGGTTATCGCGAGAGGTCGTGGGTTCAAGTCCTATCTAGGCGGCATATGTAAATTTTTCAATAAATCAAAATTTTTTTTTTACGGACGATCGTTTTACTTGATAACGTCATAAGAAACATAGGCCGATTATGCCTCTCTATCGCTTGTTTCGCGCTCTCGTTTGCAACGTTCGGCTCAGGCGGAACGTGACAATGAGTCATTATTTTTTGTGCTTGCAGCCGGCGTTCATCGATTTATAAAACTTAAATAGAGAATCGTAATTTAATTTCTTATTACAAATATTTCTATGTAATAGTGCTTTAGAGCGTCTATAGATCTGACTATCTACGGCAGCGTATTGAAAACAGTAAAATTTTATGACAAGCTATAAGGAATTTTCAGTACCGTTCAGGAACTTCTGATGTTATGTGCATTTAAATGTTCTTATCTATACAAGTTGTACAATTAAATAACACGTTTGGTTTCCAATATGATAGGAAGTTGTCGTGTAGTCTAAAAGTAATTTAGATTTGATATACTTACCATTCTTTCTTAGGAAGCTAGATTTTATCCTTGGTATCGTTAGCGTGGATACCTTGGCAATCTTGATTAACATATAGTCGGCGCGTTCTCCGCTAAGGAACCCCTACTACTAAGTACTAAATTATTTGTAGCAATTGAGTCAATAGCCGTCGCTTAGCTGTCGTCTGTTAACGAAAAATACGTAGACACTATCTTTAGTTAATTGTTAAGTAAGTTCAGTCAGATATATTGTTCCACAATAACTTAACGTGTGTAAAATTAGTATATTATTTACAACTCGTTCTGACTCTGCGTCGATAACATTGAACGTAAATGACGGTTCAGATTTAGAAAATTGGAAAACATCAAATCGAAAGCGATGAGATGGCCTTTTGTATTATCATTAAATTGTTTCTTTTTGTTTCTGTAATTTATTTAGTGCAATAAAGAGTTATTCTATTGTATTAAATTATACTAACTAAACTGTGCTGATACCATTACTTCTGCTGTAATTAAAACAATGACCACGAAGTACATTACACCGAAAATATGCTATCTAAACTGACTAGTAATTACAATGGTGTTATATTAATATGATGAAATCAACATAATTTGTCGGCAAAAAATGGGCAGGTACTGGCATATGATGATAAAGCAATACAGCAGGTCTGTAATCTAGATGATGCAGACTTATAACTCAGAATATGAAAAAAAAAATACAAAGTTAAAGAACGTCCCATAATAATGCAAACAAGAAGCATAAAGGCTATATTAAAATTTACGTCGGTAAACTAATTTGCGAGAACCATTATCAAATTCAATATGGGAAGATATAAATTAAACTTCATAAAAAGCACACCACACGAAATTATTGCTATATTTAAAAATTGTTCAAAGTTTCGTTGAAATTATAAAAAGAACTTCATCGGGTAAAAGCCATTAAAAGTTCCAAATTTATTAACGATCGCGAGACTCGACACATGTCTTTTTGCTGTAGACATCGTTTTAAAAGACCTTTAGTACTTCCCTGGTAGAACGAATATTCATTTTGCTATCAACAAAATTTAACTTTGCGGCGGGTGTTCCACAAGGATGTATTTTCGGCCCGCCAACTTTCTGATACAACCTTATTATGTTTGGCACAAAGCTTCAACTTGTTTGAAATCTGTATTTTGTAACGGAGTTTAGTGTTTGTGTTGTATGTGAGACCTAATAGAAGTTGTAAATGAAGGCGGGAACTTTGAAAATCATGCATGTCCTTTTACTAGTTTTCGATTACGTTGCATTGTGCCCAATGTTCATGCAAAGTCATGGCATTAATTTGAATGCTAAATAATTCTTACAATATGTCATAAAAATATATTGAATATCTCTTAGATTCACAGGGATAAACCCGGTCTTTTAGGCGTGCGCGGGGATATGGATCTAATGCTTAGAGGCCCCTTAGAGTAGTTTAATATAATGTTGTACACTCGCCATGACCCGCTCAAAGTATTATTATGGAATGCAGTTTTAATAGCAGCTAGATGAATGCATTTTATTTGAATAAAATAAATGAGATACTTTGTTGCAAGTATGTTCGGTAAGAAACATCAGAATGGTATATACATTTCCACTATAGTATTCATTGAGCAACTACTCAATGAATACTGTAGTGGAAATGGTAGTAATTAACTAAGTACTACCAAAGTCAGAATGAACGGTGATTTCAGTATAATAAATATTAAATCTACGACCGAAATGAATCAGATAAATTCTAGAAAATAAAAAAGTGGTATCTGTATCATATTGTTTAACGAGTTATTGTTGGTCGAATGGTTAGCAATGCCTACTTTGACTGAGAGGTCGTGGATTCGATTCCTGCACAAGACAAATATTTGTGTGCATGAACATGTCTGTTTTTCTTGGTCTGGGTGTTTTCTATGTATTATATGTATGAATTTACAAAAAAAAAATGTATTTAAGTATAATATCAGTTATCTAGTACCCATAGTACAAGCTTTAGCGCTTAATTTGGGACTAGATGGCGCTGTATAAAATGTCCAGAAATTATTTATTTATTTATTTATTATTGTAAAAACTTTATTTTACAAGAAATATACATAAACACATAATATAGAAGACACTTTAAATACAGTGGCGGACTTATCTCATTAGGAATTTTTTCCAAGAACCTGAAAGGATACTTATAATATTTTTTTATTCCACTAAGGTGGCAAACATGTAGTATATAAAAAAAACACGCTGAACAATTTATTTTGGGGACAAAAGTTGAAACTGAGCTGTCACGCTCTACTATGTAACGCTCGTTTGGGTAAAGTCGGCAGGGAGGGAATGTGAAATGAAGTTTGATAAAAACCGAAGGAGTGTCCTTCGGTTTTTATCAATGCTGGTTTGGGAAAACGGTATAATTATTGACAATTAAACAATAAATAAAGATTTTTTTCCATTGAAATTGTGTTTTTTTTGTGCGTCTGATGTAGTCGGAAGGATTGTATCTTGGCCCTGGGGCCAAGATATGTAAAATTTAAAAAGATGTCACAGACAATGACATTTTCCCTTTTTTAACTTGGCGATCTGTGGTCAACAATAAAAATTAGAAATTATCCAATTTTGGTGAGTTATATTGAAAATCTTGAAAATCCATCTAGATTTTATTTCCCTATTAACATTTTGTAGCGTGGAGGATATTAAATTTAAAATATTGTTTTAAAATCAAACCCTGGGTTGCGTCGAACGCTGACAAAATAATATCGCTATCATATTCATATTCTCAATCATATTGTGCTGGCGCATTAACCTATGAAATACTTGTTGATGTGAAATATGATGAATTATGTATCTGGTTGTGACAGGAGCTTGTAAAGATTATCTACGCCTCGAAGTCGGAGATGTTTGTGTCCAATTGGGGGTGATCTTGGTGTGAAGAGGTCAGTGCCCTCAGTACTGAGGTCGTCTCAGACGGTCGACAGCCTGTCTCTTCATCTAGCGATGACGTGACCTAGTGTTTAGTACTTTAATCATTCTAGACTCCTCGGAAATGTATTCAAACACCGCCCTAGCGTAGGTATACTTCGGACAATCTTTGATTTCATACACAAATCTCGTAGCTATCGTGAAAGTCAGTTAACCAATATTTACTTACCCTTATTTCGTAATGAGTACAATCTTGACCACTAGCTAATATGCACCACGTGACCCACCACGGACCCTACTCCACCTTGAGATACTTAATAATTATTATTAACTTTTGCTCTTTGTTACGTAACTTTTTAAATTAAAACTGTAGCTGCAGGAGCACGAGCCTACGAACATTTGTGCTATAAGTATTTATTGGAAATGACAGATTTGATGGCGTTAAATAAAACACTATTCTAACTTCAATTTGTCTTATTGAGACGCATCCATTTGCCGTTCATCGGAACTCATTATTACTACTTTTAGGCAAACACTTTATTTACAGCTCTATTACAGCTGGCCCATTATTAAAACCAACCTTTTTTTAAATATTATAAAAGGACTTGAGCCTTTGTAAGTATTGTTCGGCGCTTCATCTTAACAGAAACAACGACCACGTATCTGCTCATAACCTCTCTCGCCGACGTGTACAAAGTTGACAAGAATTGGGGAAGCTCGATGGCGTGTCATATAATCAAACACGTAAGTTAAGCAACGTCGGCTGCAGCCTGTGCATTGGTTTATTTATCTCGTGCTTAAACCGTCGGTTCCGGCTGGTGTCCTTAGATGACAGTCGTTAAGCCAAGTCTTTGGCCTATAGGCGACTTGAAAACATTGCCCTACACCAACCCGCAGTTGAGCAGTGTGGAGGAGTATGCTCTAAACCTCTTCGATTGAGGGGAGACTCGTATCTCAGCAGTGGGATAAATAATGGTTGTCGACGAACAAAGTTGCCTTAATTCGCGTTATTAAAACAAAACTACCCACTTAAAGTATTTTGTACACTTATTTATAATACTTGTAGAAGCTATAATAGAACATAAAATTTTTAAAATACCATTTCACCACACATTCGAATTTTATTCGGTACGTTTTCGAAGGCAACACAATATCTCGAAGCGATAAATTCTAAGCAAAATATGGTAAACGATATTCTTTGGGGACATTTAAAACGGGCGACCTTCGTTACCATGTTCGACGTGATAAAATTGGAACATAAATCAAAAAGCCAAAAATACGAAAGGGAATTTGGTCAGTCTTTGCGTGTGTACAATCTACGTGCAATACAATTTAGATGGGTCCAGTGAAATCCACGCCGTTACAAAAAAAGGGGTTACTCCCATTATATCGCGATCTGGTAGTCATAGTGAATGTTAAACTTGATACTGTTGATTGTTGGCACTTGGTGGAACATTATTATCATAATGTTATAATGAACCGTTCCACGTACTTATGTTTATTATTACCGACCGGTTTCGCTGCTAAGGCATTATCAAGGTAAACAGATGGTGTTTGTGTTTCCCAATATTTTTTAAATAAAAAGAGAACCAGCTACACCTTTTGAGAGATTGACCGATTTGAACACAAATCGACTGTATTTTTATGCATGTTACCTATATGAAGCACTGTAATTTATGAGTCAATATTCGATTTTTCTTTCATTCAGAGGCAGATTGAATAGTAAATAGGAACTTCAATTAATACCAGTGGCGTTTACAAACTAACAGAATCTATGACCAAATCCTAAAGACTTTTAATGAGACCATTTCCCATATAAATTTCTTTGATGACTTGATTTGAACTAAGCTGAAGCCAATTCCCAACGAGTATTTTGATTTCAAAAATAGATCTTAGATTTAAGTTATTGACAACAAGATGCTTTGTCGGTAGGGAGTCAGAGTCAGAGATTCTACCAGCTGAGACAGACACAATTACATGTAATCTAATGAGGTTATATCTTGACCATCAAATTTTCGATGATTGATCTAAGCCGAAGCTGATTAGCTTCGGCTTAGGATCATGAAATCTAGAGGATCTTACTTTAGAGGATCTGGACCTTAGGGCTCATCGAAATTTTCTTCTAGTGCGTCTTTTATTTCACACAGAATAATATAAGCCAAAATGATTTTTATTAATGATTTGGCTTAGGGCTTTAGATTTAAACTATAAAATTTCATAGTATGTAATTACGTTCAGAACTTATGGTGAAATTAGTTTATTGTACTAGTGTGACCACAAGTAATTTATATTATTCGTAGTTGCACCACTTTACAAAGGATCACACTTGTTTATTATTCTAGTACTGGTACTTCTTCATAACAAAATAAGTATTTTTTTTTAGGTTTTGTCATATATTTCATGTAAGTTAGATGCTACCTTAATTATTCAAAAAAATACTTCGATAAAAGTCTAAAACTTCAATTTTGCACTGCAAAAGAAATTACAATGCAAATGTACATAATTACAGAAGGGATCATTAGTTCGTCGGAAGCTGTTTAAGAAATTGTGAGAGAGCTGTTTTTGGCTCGAAAACTGCCGCGTTCTCTAATTAAGTTCCGGATCGGTAATTAACTTAGTAAAAGCTTGTTGCAAAAGTGGCATTTTCTTTAGTGTAGATTTTTTTTTATGTTCACTGCAAATACTTTCTAGGGCACTAGTTTCTACAACTAGTAACTACAAGGTAAGATAGAGAGCAAGTGACCTTGTGGTCGCTCTCCAACTGGATGGACAGAGTTAATTACACATAAAAACATACGATAACAGGACACGACCAGAAACTTATCTATTATTTAGCAGCTATTTAAATATAAGGTAGAGTAACTTCTGCCATGTTGGCACAAGTTCACTGAATAGACTTTTTTATCCTTCTTTCGCAATTATTTAGTGCACAATGGGAAACTTTATTTATTTTCTAATTTGACGTTGTTTATTTTTTTATATTTTAAATTCATAATTTAAAAGATAATAATATAATGTTTATTTTGAATTAAGTATTAAGTACGAGTTTAATTTAAAAGAGAAATATATATAACGTTTGTTTTAATTATTGTACGTCCACCTTGGTTGGACAGGACATGGTGAGACTGATAAAATTTAATGTGTTACCTATAAAGACCTATGTTCAAAATAAAGATATTTGAATTGATTTGATTTGATTTGAAGGCGAGAGTAAGTGTACATTTAAATATTGGATCAAAAAAATACACTCACGAGTTTTCTATTTCTTCATCGATCTGTTTTTATACCATTTATCAACTCTTTTTGATCTAAACCATAATCGTTATATACCACGTTTATTCTGGCATTTACATTTCCATGCTCTCATTCCACAATTTCTTAGTTTTATTGCATGTACGCACTAATTTACGCATAACACAAGCTGTGATTTATCCACAGTTACTACAGACTGACATTAGTAGCAAGTATTATGCTAAGCGCCAAATTTGGCAGTCTAAGACTGTCTTTCTGAATGCAATTCGCTTCGCGTACATTATGTCGTAACTAACATTGATCAGCCTATTCAGTTGGAAGTTTATGGGACTGCTTACGGTAAGCAGTGAATATTTTTAGACTTAAATAATGATAATTTTCGATAAACCGAATGTCGAATCAGATCCGTAGACCGAATCGAAATCGTATATGAAATATTTTTTTTTAAATAAAAAACGATGCCTTTATAATATAGATTCATTTTATTAAATTGCAATGCCTCAGTCACGATTTCCGATATATCGAATATCAGATCGAGTCGAAATCGCACAGGTAGTTGTAAAAACAGCAATTTCCGTGCAAACCACACAGACCATTCCAAACGTTGGTTGTTTTGGGGAAATATGATGCGATTAAAGTAAATTCTCAGCGTGTATTCAACGGGTTACCTTCAGTATTTTCAGCTGTCGCTTTTGGCGTCGACCGTTAACGGATTGCGGCAGGCAGAATGGTTCTATGTTCAAAATAGAGATATTTTACGATGTTCTAGACCTGGTTTTTATGGTGAAACTACAGAGTATATAAAGAGTATTATATCGATAGATGCTTTTATAGAATATATAATACAAATTTTGAAGTGAAAACTTCTTTAGTTAAACTCGGGTCAGGACACGTGGCCTGATCGAAAATTCGTAAGACGGAGCCGGCGGCAACGGCGCCGCGCGGCGTAGGAGCGGAAGTAATATCACCCTCTCTTTCTACCGCGCGGTGAAAATGTATGCCTGCTCCTGCTGTTTATGTTTAATATAATATAAATTGTCATGTTTGTGTACGATAGCGCAAGAAATGAATATTGTATTTTCCCACATAAATGATAGTACTTTTATACTCATAAATAAAACAATTCGTGCTAAATAATTCCAACGCATGCTTAACATAAATGCATGCTTAACGTGCCCTCCGAAGCACTAATAAGGTAACATTGTGTAAAAACAGTAAAACATCAAATGTACTTACGTAAATATACACGATTTACTATATTTTTTGTATTATTTAATATAAATAGACATAGGCACATAAAATAATGTTAAAACACAAATTTTAACGTTTTATTACTTTAAGTGTCGAAAAATGGCTTCATTCTCTATTTCGCTGTAACATACGCGTATACTCTTTCTTTGTCTTTTACATAGCCAGTCTTCTGTAGACGTAGCGAAGAATGCTAAGTCTACGGTTAGAGTAGTATTGGCTACGATGGCCATTTTACACCAGGCGGGCCGAATGTGTAATTGATCGGAGCGAGTGGAACCTTTATTTACGCTGAAAAGTCATTCTTGAAAATTAATAGGCTCCAAAGCCACTGAACCGATTTTGATTAAACTTGTCACAATTACAGACCTCGATATGATTGAGGTTTATAGTCACAAATGAAGACTTCGAAATGCTTGAGTTTACTGTCGCAAAAAAAATTGAGATCGATCATGTCCTTGAGGAATGATCATCAAATACATTTTCCATTGAAATCAATGGAAAATATAAACTCAGCGAATGTTCTTCTCTCACTCAACCATGATTTCGGCCCCGTGGGCTAGAATCCGGCCTAGTTATATTAACACACGACGTGGCCAAACGTCAAGCGTGGGCAGTGTAAACCAAATCCTCCTTCCGTCTAGGACGGACGAGAGAGGGTCGTGCTCCTGTAGTGAAGACTAAAATGGACCTGACGTGGCCAAACGGGTAAAGAAACCACTTTGGTGTACTGTACTCCCATTTGATTCATAGTTTATTTGTGGTTGCAAATGAGTTCCAACGAGACCACAGACAAAAGTTTCCCGCTTTGATTTCCAAACGATTTCATTTCCTAAAGTTGTTTCGTTCGGAAGTTGAGCAAGTTTGTTTAAACAGTCCCTGATTGCTACGTGGTCTGCAGAAATGTGTTTTTAACTTTTTACACGTTATGAACGTTTACAGCTCATATTTGTGCTTTTTTTTTATATTAGCTCAGCATATTTGCTCCGCCTCGCCTGATGGTAAGCGAAAAGAGGAGCCCCAATCGCATCGGCAACGGACAAGTGACCTTGATGTCTTGTTAGTTGCCGATGCCATGCTGGGCTAAATGTACTGTGGGAGCTTTTAAGAACAGAGTCTTTAATTCCCTTAAAAGGCTGGCAACGGATCGGCGACGCCTTGATGTCTCCATGTGCTGATCTCATGGACGATGATGATTTGCTTTCCATCAGGTGACCCACATGCCCGTATGCCCTCTCATATAAAAAACAATATTATTGAAAAGAAAGGCAAAGCTCGTGAAAAGAAATAAGAAAATGAGGTATTACCTGGTTTGAAGTGGGTTTCCAGCAGTGGCTGAACGCTGTACAGAGCGTTGCACACGCTGAACGCTGTACACGGGCGATCGCATCGGGATCAACCCATAATCATCTCGCTGTTGGGATACGGGTCTCCCTTTGATCTTTTTTTTTTTTTTTTATACTACGACGGGTGGCAGCAAGCATACGGCCCGCCTGATGTGAAGCGGTTACCGTAGCCATATTAATGCTCGCAACATAAAATGAGGTGGAGGTACATTCTCCAGTCGGGTAGCTTACAATTACGCTCCCTACCTCTCTTTTCGCCAGAGCTTCGTTTGTCAGTTAGCAGGGTGCACCACGTGCAGGTGAAGTTGGCTTTGGTTCAAAGATCTTGATGAACCACTTACACCCCACTCTAATCAATGGGGATATAGAGCATACTTCACTACACTGCTCAACTGCTGGTTGGCGGAGGTAAGTGTTTTCAAGCTGCCCAAAGCCACTGACCTGGCTTAACGTCATCTAATGACAACAGCCGGTACCAACAGCCTAACGTCCTCTACGAACAGTGGCTCTACCGGCTAAGCTGAAGCCCGGAGAGATAGAAGAATTGGATCCACCGGCGGCCACTACGTCATCGTCGAAGGCAGCGCTCCACCAATCAACGCACCAACCCCCCACTACCCTTTCCAGTCGTGCGGCGCGCGCATTGGCGCGCAGAGTCGGGCGCGAGAGACAAAGGGTGGACGTGTCTGGACATTCGCCCTGAAGAAGGTCTCCTTTTGAGATCGAAACTAGTCGGCTTTCCCGACAAAAAGACGTGAGTGATCCGTTTAATTTATCTAATTAATTAAGCTGAAGCCGATTCTCATCGAATTTTTTGATTGCGAATATCAAATTCAGCTTGGATTTATGGTACCTGTGTTTAGTTTATTTGTTAGAAACCGTGGAACTCTACCAATTAAGCTAAAGATGTGTTGTCATTTCCTAAAACGGACTTATTTTTCGAATTAAAATATTCGGTGGTAATCGGCTTCAGCTCCGAAACTCGAGATAAAAAAAACCGTCTCGCGTTAGTACGTATGCTTGTGATAAAATACATTATTCACCTTTTATGCTGGCAGTGAATGGTGAGTAGCCGCTTTGGATAGCAATATATAAGTCAGAGGTAACTGCGTTGTATGAAAGTTCAATCAAAAACAAACGGGAGGGAGAACTATCAGTCAGTAAACTATTTGCTTAACCAATTCAGTGTCGTGCCAGCTCATTGGCGTACCAAAAATAATTAATCCCATGCCAAAGCCGCCCGCCCATCGGTGTCTCGGATTCGTATTCAATGTCTATGCTTAATATGTATGGCGTCGCCTATGGCGGCATGAGAATAAAGTTCTTTGCGGAAGCCGGAAATGCATGGATTAATTAATGATAACAGAATCTATGTATAAAGATTTGAAGCAACAAGATGACACAATGAAGAAATTCTTCTGTTAAAAATACTAGAAAATTGAAAAATATTTTTGAAGCCTTATTTTCGTATATATAATAAGCACTAAGGCGAATCTAATTCCACTTAACAAATTTGTCAAACAAAAGTGGTCGAATGCTAGCAATGGCTACTTGCTAGCCATTCGATCCCGCACAAGATGAACATTTGTGTGCATGAACATGTCTGTTTGTCTTGGTCTGGGTATTTTCTATGTATTATAAGTATGTATTAATATAAAAAAAATGTATTTAAGTACATCTATCAGTTGTTTAGTGCCATTAATATAAGCTTTGCGCTTAAAGCTTTGGGGTGTAAGTGGTTCATAAACATCTTTGAGCCAAAGCCAAGTTCACCTGCACGCGGTGCACCCTGCTGACTGTCTGTGTCTGGCGAAAAGAGAGGTAGGGAGGGTAATTGTAAGCTACCCGACTGGGGAATGTACCTCCACCTCACAGAATACCGCAGCCAAATAACAATACCTTTGAGAGTTGTTGTGTTCCTGAGAGTGAGTGAGGTCACCAGAAAGGAAGGAGATGCTGCGATGGCAGCGGCGGGTGGCGGCGCGCGAGCGATATTTCATGTTGCGAGCGTTAATATGGCTACAGTAATCGCTTCACATCAGGCGGGCTGTATGCTTGTCTGCCACCCGACGTAGTATAAAAAAATAAATTTGGGACTAGATGGCACTGTGTAAATTGACCAGAAATATTTATTTATTATTTTTATTAAACGGTACTATAGATAATTCTAAAGAATTAGACATACATACACACGCTGGAAAAACCATACCCTCCCTTCACCAGCAGGTAGGTAAAACATTCTTATTACATTCTACTAAATACAAACCTCGTAAGCGGAATATTAAGTTTGAAAAACTATCACAAGTTGCAGCATAACCAACTTGCCTTAGATGAAGTCCTGATTGCTTCGCCGGCTTACGGAAATTGTTCGCTAAGACCCGGCGAGATGACAATGCCGATGCATTTTAATAACTGTAGGTGCTCCTGACTCTGCTGATATCGCTTGATAGAGTAAAGGATATTGCTTTCAGGTTTAAAATTTATAAAGTACTTAATGTATTTTTACTTTACCAATGATCTATTTGGTTTTTACCTATTGTATAATTTTTAACAATTAATGATGTGTCACCTTCTTAATTTTATCGTTGTTTCTCTTCTAAAGTTTGTCTGGAAGAGATTGCTTTTAGCGATAACACTGCCTTTTGTACTTTTTATTTTTGCAAGTTTCTTGTATGTATTGTCATATTGATGCAGTAAAGTGTATTATTCTATTCTATCCTACTATGTTAAAATTGATGTAGTAAGGAATTTTCGCATTTGTAATATTAATAGTATTGCAGCACTATAGATATATCGGTTCTCTCAATCATTGAATTATTTTAGATTTTATCAATTATGATTGATAGTTTCAACTTTGAAGATGAATAAACTATCAATGACCCCGATATTTTTTTTTACATTTTGCCAGATGGTAAACAAGCATACGGCCGGCTAGATGTGAAGAGTTTACCGTAGCCATAAACGCTTGCACTATGAAATACCCCCGCTGCCAAAGCAGTAACTCCTTCCTGGTGACCTCAATAACTCTTTGGAACATCACAACCCTACGGGAATTTGTTATTTGGCTGCGGTATTTTGTGAAGTAGAAATACTTTTCCAGCCGGATAGCTTACAAATACGCCGTGCCCAACCTCTCTTTTACCAGCCTCTTTTGTTGATTTTCTCGTTTACAAAATTTTATACCAAATTATTTTTTTCCTCTGATCTCTCATCAAAACACTGTTTCCAAATCGTGAATAAATTCGATACATCGATATTTAAATGCTTATTTGATACTATCGAATGCTAAGGATATAAATATAATGATAAATGATAGGTTTTTTTTTACTATCGATAGTCTATCAATAGATTATTGATCGTGGACTATTGAGCAACACTAAATTTAGTACCAAGTTGCAATTAATCTCATTAATATCGTAAATGCGAAAGTTTGTATGGATCTAATATTCTTTCACACTTAAACCGCTTAACAAATTTGTGAAGCAGATGGGTTGATAATGCCAGCTAAATACTGATTCTATTACTCGCATTTATACTTGTGTCAATCTTGACGAGACTGATAAAATCGACCATTTTGATCCTATTTCTGCTAGCGAACACAAATCAACAACAATTTTATTGTCACAGTTTCAAAAGTCACATATAATAGCAGTAACTGCTTAAGTTTGAATTCATGGCTCTCGGCTAAAATCAGAGGCTAATCACCGCGAGTTGTGACGTAAAGCCTTCTCAGCAGAATCATGGCCCCAGAATTACAGTTGGTGACTCACAGCTCGCGATAACAAAGTTTCATACTACTGTTACGGTTCGACACTAGGCTTAAGTCATAAGATTATTTTGAGAATAGATGTTTCTTTAACAATCAATAAAAATAAAAATAAAAATAAAACATATCTTATCAGCACGTGGTGCAAGAAGATGTTGATTGACTATGAAATCTCTGGCAAAAGAGCCCTCTCTACAGCGTACTAGTACAGTGTAATTATAAGCTAACTGACTGTGGATACTTCTACACCTCAGTAGATTACAGCCAAATAACAATTCTTAAGCTACGTTTACCGCTTCACATGAGTCGGGTCGTATGCTTGTTAGTCATCTGACTTCTCGTCTTTTTATTTTAAAACAATCCTACGTTGTACATCATTATCTACGTTATATAAAAATCCTAAGTGACAGCCTAAACAACATTTTAAATTGAAATTGCCACTGACTTTCGGGTTAAATGCGTATAGACGAAAACGAATGCCTATAGATATATAACTCTCTACTCTTTCCATTGATGATGACTCGAAGTCAATCATAGAACACGACAAGGGTATATATAATCTTCACCATATTACTGTAGCAATACTAAAGTACGTGTTATTAGTACTATAACTAGTATAAACTAGCTGACTCGCGCAACTTCGTCTGCGTGTGACAGAGCGTTGAGAGTGGAGCTTAAGGTTACCATTTGAAAGGTTATAGTGAGCCAATCTTAAAAGATAGACATATGCTATCACTGACTTTTTTTTAGAACTTTATAAGATGAATAATTCCTTCGTATGTAATTGTTGCGTAACTTGAACCGTTTACGCAGCGCTCGCAACGGAAGTTCTCAAAAGGAATATTTTTTTCCCATTTTTACAACATTTTTCATTAGAGCTCCGCTCCTATTAGTGGTAGCGTGATGCTATATATAGCCTATAGCCTTCCTCGAAAAACAGGCTATCTAACACTAAAATGATTTGAGTGAGTGAGATTTGAATGAGATTAGCGCAATCAACTAAACAAACAAACTCTTCAGCTTTATAATATTAGTATGGATAAGATTCTAGTACTTAACTACCCGCTCTCGTTCATAATTTAGACTAGAATTAAGATCGAAAGGGTCCCAAAAGTCATGACGATTAAAACGACAGTAAAAGATCTGGATATCACAAAAGATTACGTAATTTCAAGAGTTTTATTCGGTATATAGACCTCATAGCACTTCTTGTTAAGTTTGAATGACTTATTTGTACGTATGATTACAGAACATAGAAGAACATACATGAAATTAAATCATTAAAATTTTATTTTACCTCTCTTTCTAGTTTATAATTATGGTGTTTTAAATGAAAGCTATATTTTCTAAATGCATTATATTTTATTTATACTATCTTTAGTATACATAGTATGATTTATTTTGATAATACTTATAATATGCAATATTTTATTCTCTAGGTGCTCATGTAATATTAATTTTATTTACAATATTTTCTTTATAATAGTAGAAAACAATATCCGTAGCTAATGTGTATCTAGATATGAATTACACTAGGTAGATAGCATTAAAATCCAGAAAATTAAATGCACTTTGTGATGCTTTAAATTTAGGAATCTTTTTTAACTTCAATTTTTCGTACAGTGCCAGTACTAGATTCTGTATCGTTAGATGACCCAGAATTTGAATAATCTAATGTACTAGAGTTACTTTTACTTCTATCGCTACTTCTTTTGCTACCTTTTGCACTTCTATTTAAAATAGAGGTTGGTTTTATTGTCCTCTTTTGTTTGACTTTTACAGCCTTTTCTGGGGGCCTGTGTATACTCTCAGTTCTATGCTGTAGTTTATTTAATCCAAAGTTTGGTTTTATTTGCGCTGTTTTCTCTAAATTACTTACGTCAGGTAATTGCAAGTCTGATATACAAACGTAATCTTCTACATTTTTTGGTGCAATTTGACCGGTATTAAGTTTTACAGGGACAATTTCTAAATTTTTCAGGACCATATCAGGCCCCTTAGAGTCTAATTCATCAGTCATTTTTGTTGGATATTCTACACCTCCTACTAGTTCCTTTATAAGTTTGTCTTCAGCAAGATCATCTAAGAAATCGTCTTCAATATCATCATCGCCGACATCATCATCAGAACAGAATGATGAAAATGATGTCATTGAGCCTGCTTGCGAATGAAAATCATCCGGTAATCTCACTCTAGGTGCATTTAAAGGTATTTCTACTTGATTTGACAACGACGTTATGATAATTTTAGGTTCCGAAGAAGTTGGAATGTTACTTGATGCTATAATTACTTTTGGATAGTCTCTCTCTTTTTGGGTCATCTGTCGGGCATTGGTTTCAAATGATTTGTTATATATATAACTAGAATCATTGTATGGAGATAAGTTGTCAATATTCTCATAGTTTTTAAGTGTATCAGCTTCGCCGATTCTCTTTACGTTTGATGTTTCAAATGACGACAAAGGTTTTGAGTTTTTATAAGCAAGTCGCCTTTCCAAAGTAGTCGTCCTTGGCGGAGGCTGAGGCGGTACTCTAGATTTATCTTGGCCATCAACATTTCCAAGGTAGCTTCGGAAAGATTGCATTGTTCCTGGTTGTAAAGATAGTCTTTTTTGAGCCTTTGGTAAGTCTGGCAGTACTTTGGGAAAATTTCTTCTTTTGATAGTCAGCAATGCTTCAGCAGCCGTCATGGGTTCCACTTGTACATATTCGTCTCTAGAAGTTACATTTATATCATTCCTAAATGTAACTGGTGGAAGAATATCAATAACTTGTGTCCCACTCTCCATTTTTTGTTTCATAAGATTGTCGTAATTAACATCAGTAACTGGATCTGATGTGGAATGCTTATGTGATATTTTCAATGGTTTATTTTGTTCTAAAGACAATGTTACAACATTAGTATATGTTTTATCTTTACGATCTTCTACAATATCAATATTAAAATCACCGTCAGTTTTAGATCTCCGCAATTGGTTTTCATTATTGGAATGTTTCGGTTCATTGTAATCAAATGATTTTGTAATTTCAATTGGTTCTTGTCTAAGTATTGAATTAGTTCGAGCTGCAGGAGTGGCGTCTATAGCTACTGATACCTTTTTAGATTTAATGCTTTCCGTTCCTTTACTTTTTAAAGAGTCGCTAGATCTACCTGTTTGCTTTATATTTACTGACGAATTTTTATTACTCCCTATAGACGAATGAGATCCTAAAGCAGAAGTAGACGTCGTTTTTTCAGATGTTCTAGTTTTTGTTCCATCAGATCTGCGACATACATCTTTAGGATGTAAGTTTTCATTAGCTATATTTGTTTCCTTTTTTTGTTTTTTAGAATCAGAAAGTAATTCCTCAGATCGAGTGAAAGATTTGACAACCGTTAATTGTTTATCGTTATTTAGATCCGAGTTTGACTTTCTTAATATACCTGGAGAACACCTATGCATTACTTCGTTGGCGATCCAGTCTCGTACTTTAGTATGCGCATCTAATGTACTTGTGGACAAATGTCTTCTTAGCTGAAATCTTTCTCTAAATCCACCTGAATCATCAGACTTTGGTGTTTTACATGGCTCCAACTTTTTCTTATGCTTTTTATTGCTCCCTCGTATTTTAGTAAAACTCATTGATTTTATTACGCTGCAGCCATTTTTAAAGGTTTGCAAAGCACTTTTATCATCCTTAGAACTTTTTTGGCCTATTACATCTACTTCTCCAATATCAGCTCGAGGTTGTCGAGGAAGTTCAATAGCTCTTTCTCTTAGTCGTAGCTTCCGTTTCTTGAAGTATAGTATTGAACATATACCCACATTTACCGCGAGGAATAATATACCGAGGGATATAACGAGTGTAATAGTAGCACTTGAAGTTTTTACTGGTATTGTGGGTTTAGGTTTTATAGTAGTTGTATGTTCTATTACTTTATCAAATAAACCTGGTGGTATAGGACGAGAGGGAGTTTTTATTGCTTGTATTTCTCTATACACTGCTTCAGGATCTGGTCGCGATTTTGGGACATAATATGTGTGTTCTGATCCAAATGTTGGAGTATACTGCCGTGTGAAAACCTCCCGAGGCTGCCATATTTTTTGGATAGGATCTGCGAAAATTAAATATTTGTAAAGGATACGATAACATACTTAATGATTTCGGCTGTTGATATAGGATCAGAATAATATTACTGCAAGAGATTAATCGACAATTTGGAATTATCGTTTGATGCAGCGTAATATACAGATATTTTGTTATCAATATAGAGTTTTATGAGGCATAGCTCAATTGAGCTAATTAAACAAAATTATAAGTAATACATAATTATGTATTACTTATAATTTTGTTCCTACAAAGGATATTTCAATCATGGACTCACTCATCTATTATGAACTAAATTTACGTAAATTTCATACCAGAATCTTCTTCATATTATTTTTAGTATAAATCCAATTTTACTCATGATAGTCCAAAAGAAATTAGATCTATAGAATTACGATTGATACCGTCTTTAGTAAAAGATGAATAGGCGTGAAAATCTACGATGAGTACTCGAAAACTAAATTAAATTATCGGAAAACCCCAATTCCATTTCGAGGGTCAGCTTGATCGAGTACACCCCTCTCAAATAAGTTCATTACAGTTATTAACTGTGTTTATACAAGTCGAAATCACCTGGGTCCCGTCGTATTGACTTAGGCTTCGGGGTTGGGGCGGGTGTATACTCAAACATGGGATCTATGGCGTATCTCGTCATATTTTTCGGTAATGTCTCCAACCAGAATTTCGTGTAGGTTGACCGGTATAAGCTGCTAATGTACGGTGGTATATCTAAAAAAACATTTAAACAAATATTAATAATATTTACTTCAGATCAAGAGCTTATTTTTTTTAGTGTTAATCTCAATTTATCGGTTGTCTAGTATCACAATCACCCATAGTACAAGCTTTGCGCTTATTTTGGGACTAGATGGCGCTGTGTAAATTGTCCAGAAAAAATATTGTCCAGAAATATCATTACTAAAACATAATCTTACCTATTCTTAAGTAGGACTGATGATTGACGTCATATTCAGGCCATTCCACATTATACTGACTCCAATGTTTCTCATCCATAGTAAAATATTTGTTCTCACTTTGAGTGTTAGGTGTTCTGTGAAATAAATTGTAAAGATTAATTTATAAATTATACGCTTAAATTAAGATGTAATACCATCATCAGACCAATACGCGATGGTATAGAATTTCTGTAACATCACCCTTAATTTGATCCATGGCAATTTACGAATTTTAATTGAGTTTGGATATGCTCAGTAGGTAAGTATTAAACTCAATTAAATCTATCCAAAACTCGGTTATAATTTTGTAATGGAGTTTTGGATTCATTATTTTCTTAGAAATGAAAATCTCAATGCAGTAATTATTACAAATGAATTAAATTAGAATATTTTGAAATATCCGCAAATTTATATTATATATTAAATAAAGATTTCACGCTGTCCGGTCACAATGAATTTTTTTTTTCGTGTTTAACAAATATGATAATTACTGATCATATAGATGTAATTATTTCTTTCAGAAAATAATCAGATGTAGGTATATTATTTAAAAAAACCTATTAAAAATATTGATGCTAGTAAAAGTTAAAATATAAAGGTATGTGAACTTTATGGACTATAATTTATGTTGACATTATTCTTGTATGACTTGAAGAATCTTTATTTTTAATTATCCTTTAATTAGCAAATACGTATGTACCTCGTGCTTTATTTTCATTTCCTGTAATTTTAAATACATTTCTGGCTTGCAATGGAATAAAATATATCAAACCTAACATAACCTACAATGGATGTCAAATTATAGCAAATGAACGATATGCGAAATGAAATTTACATTATATTATTATGTTATACTACGCACCGTTGAGTAATTACGTGTATATTTGTTTTCTTTGTTGACCCCCACCAAATCGCTAAAACACTTTGAAATTCTTAAAAATATTGTACAATTCTTTATTTGCCTTTTAATGGACGACTGGTGGCCTTATCATTAATCACTCAGGTAAGGTCAGATCTCTGCCTTTTGCATTTATTTAGGCCTTTTTTAAATGTCTCTCCACATTTCTTTACGAATCTAAAATTCTTTATTTTCTTTGCATTAATGGTTTATTTAACTTTTATAATTTGAAACTAGATAGCCCGTCTACATCTAATACTTATTTTTGGAATAAGAAATACTTTGTATAGAATAACAAAAGTAGGTAATCCACATTTTCTCAGCATATAAACCTTCGATGTACTTTCGAAAATGTTCCCAAAACCAAAATCAGCCAAATTAATCCACTGTGCTCGAGTTTTTGAAAGACTAAATAACAGCAATTCATATGAGAAATCTAAGTTACTTACCCAATTTTTACAAAATTGGTCCACAACCTCATCATTACTTCACTGAGTAATTTCTCCCTTTGTGTATATTCTGAATGAAAGTGAGTGTTGGCATCTCCCAAGGGTATTCCAAGTATATAAGGCAACTCCTCGCCGTGTACGCTCTTGTTTAGCTGAAAATATAACATATTTTTTTTCTATAACCTGCACATAACTATGTAGTTACTTAATGGTCTTTTGGATTCGATTCGTCTTTTCATTATAGAGAAATTCCAGCATCGATCACGCTCGTTCAAGAATGTTGTGCGTTACGCCAATATATAACTGTAATTGTATGCTTACTTTGTCTCACATAACCAGTATTATGGTATGTGCGTGGGAGGGCCTGGAGACCTGGTGACCAGGTTCCTCTGAACCTACACCAGGCACCAGTCTCTCACAAGCACTTGATGTTTGTATGTTAAGTTTCAATGTATTGTATATAGCATTTACGGGTGAGAGAAAATAAACGATTATATTATTAAAAAAATAACTAGCGAGTGATTACTACATTTGTAACGACGTCACATATTACATTTTGCAGCGTCAGTCGCTCGCATTGTGGCCGACTACTGCACAGGCAGTAGTCCCTGTGCCGTCACAAACTTAAGACATTCCGTGCGCTATTTCACTTGTAATTTGTAACTATTTATCTAGACTCTAATAAACCCTTCTGACTACGTAAGTGTTGAATATCATTTATCACTTCCACGGCACCTCCACAACAGAGACGACACGCAGACATACTCAATACATTAATATATTCAGCCCTATCTGCGCTTTGTTGGTCAAATTTAGCTTCTCCGCTCCTTTCAGATCCTTCAAAACTGATGTTTGCTATGGACAAAAGCTGAATAGAGCTGAATCACAGACAATATAATACTATAGTAGCTGAGTACATATAATTATTCTCCTATAACAAGTCTTGTCGACTTTGATAATAATAGATTTTGTGCAGATGCTTTCAGATGTTTCTCACACAATGTGAGAATTGACGTTGGAATTCTCGTCAAACATTTGGAATTCAAAATTTGGAGAACATGTGTATTATTTAAAGGCAAAATCCACAGAGTTGCAAACCGACGTACAAATCCTCACCTGTACTCAAACGATGCTCGCCTCGATAGATTGAGATGGATTTAAATAAACCTGGAACTGTAGTGTAACGCTATTTCAAATGTTGAGTGTAAATTTCAAGTTTGTTTTGCATACTATTTGCCAATAGTTGAAAGTTTGGGGTGTAAGTGGTTTATCAACATCTTTGAACCAAAGCCAACTTCACCTGCACGTGGTGCACCCTGCTGACTGACAAACGAAGCTCTGGCGAAAAGAGAGGTAGGGAGCGTAATTGTAAGCTACCCGACTGGGTAATGTACCTCCACCTCACAGAATACCGTAGCCAAATAACAATTCCCTTTGGGTTGTTGTGTTCCGGCGAGTGAGTGAGGTCACCAGAAAAGAAGGAGATCATGCTGTATAAAAAAAAATTTTTCTTTATGTATTTCAGAAGTCTTCTCTTTGTTTATTTTATCGTCATATTTTTTATATTAATCACCTAGACCGGCGACAAAAACATTACATTAAATAAAAAATCTAGAAAGGTACTTTCCAGATATATCAATTAGGTATCAAAGTAAATAAATGAATCTTGTATCGTTTGAGCAAGCTACTTTCTATTTTATTCCTTGTAAATTATTAAGAAGTGTTATTTCTAAGAATTAGTGTTAAAATTAAAACATTTTAATCAACATCGTTTGAGGTTAGAAGCTATTTCTAGTGAATATTGGCTTCTTATATAAATTGTTTTTCTGCCAAAACTATCAAAAGGTCTTCAATTCTCGTCAAGTACTCATTGTATCCATCTAATGTGATTAACATGCCACATTGCATATTACCACATTATAATTACTAGTATTACCTACAGTATGGCCATTCCCTGCCACTGTCTCGTGTCAACCTCGACTCGCCGCTGAGACAAATCTGAAACAGTTAGTATGGCGCCGCACGCACACACGCTCATTCTTGCTCTGCACAGACGTTGTTTATGTAGGAGTTCACTATGCGACATTTATGTATTGAGTGGTCGGGATGTGGTTATTACTCAGCACTAAAATTATTATGCTACACTACAGTGTCTTGGTCATGTCTCTTTGTATATGACTGCAGTGTTGTGTTTAGATTAAAAAAAAACCGGACAAGTGCGAGTCGGACTCGCGCACGAAGGGTTCCGTACCATTATCTATAAAAACAGCAAAAAAAATCACGTTTGTTGTATGGAAGCCCCCCTTATATATTTCTTTTATTTTAATTTAATCATTTATTTTTAAAGTGAATATATAACTAAATATTGTGTGAGTTTTTCAAGCGTCTACCTATTGCCGTTATCAAG
The DNA here is from genome assembly GCA_937001555.2 of Hypsopygia costalis. Taxonomy (NCBI): domain Eukaryota; kingdom Metazoa; phylum Arthropoda; class Insecta; order Lepidoptera; family Pyralidae; genus Hypsopygia; species Hypsopygia costalis. The sequence goes on from OW443328.2 coordinate 31,078,602, forward strand.
TGGCCTTAGAAAACTCGTGGCTATTTGTGAAGCATACGCTGTAAGACATGGTCTGGTGTATAATACGTTAAAAAGTGAAGTCATGGTCTTTGAGGTCAGAGGTAAAAACACTGATAATTTTCCGGAAATCAAACTCAATGGCACAGCCTTGAGGAGGGTGTACAAATTTAAATACCTGTGACACCAATTGACCTCTGACCTCAAAGACGATGACGATATTGAGAGGGAGCGGAGGGCGTTGGCGGTGAGGGCGAACATGACAGCTCGCAGATTTGCGCGCTGTTCTATAGAGGTGAAAATCACTCTTTTCAGATCGTACTGTGCATCCTTCTACACCTGCAATCTGTGGGCTGTATATACCCAAAGAGCCTACAATACCCTCCGTGTCCAATATAATAACGCATTCAGGGTGTTGATGGCGCTGCCGCGATTCTGTAGTGCGTCAGGTATGTTTGCAGAATATCGTGTGGATTGCTTCTACGCTACCATGCGCAAACAATGCGCATCCCTGGTGCGCAGAGTACGTGCCAGCGCCAACAACATCCTGAGTATGATCGCGAGCAGACTGGACTGCATGTATGTCAACCACTGCTGCGCAATATCGAATGGGATTGCGCGGCAGTGATTGTCTGTATTTAGATATATTATTGTTCAACCAACTTACTAACATTATTTAGTTATAAGGATAAATTGTTACTAACAAAATGGGCAAATAGTCTGAAATAAAGATTTATTATTATTATGTATCTCTCTTAATTCACGGGTCAAGCCCGGTCATTTGATAGGCATACGCGGGGATATAGATCCAACACGTAGAGGCCCCTTTGAGAAGTTTGATGTAATGTTGTACGCCCGCCGTGACCCGCTCCAGAATATGTCAATGGAACGACATACCCATGAGCAGGTCTCGGCAGGCGTTGAGACTATTGCGAAGTGTGATGGAAAATAAATGGGCTATGGAGATGAGATCTGGGTGAACTTAATACCGGGCTATTACAGAAGAGGGACGGACGCCTGCCATAACTGCTTTTATTGCTAGTTATTTGCGGCAGGCGGTGGCTTGCCACTCACTAGATGGGCCTCCGAAATGCCAGGAAATCGGCCGGAGGCAACACCGGTGTGAGTGACTCAGGGGTGTTGAGAGGTGTGCTGCGCTTTCTCCGAAGTTACTCGCGGCGTGATGCCCTTTAACACTTCCACCCCTAGAGCTTATATTATTAGTACGCTCGTATCCTCTCGGTGTTAACAACGAGCTGAATATAGTCAAGTAAAACCATTTTATCTAATGGAGGACTTTCAACAAAGGTGTCTTCATTGACACGAAAAAAGTGTTGGACGTCAGTGCTGTTTCTTTTTATTTCAACGTTCCACAGCACCTGTTGCGAGGAAACTTCGGAACTGGAAAAATTCCGTCGGATACTGTTCTGTCATTTGACGTGTATTGTTTGAAGCCAGTCGGACGAAATTTTAAAGAGACTATTTCTGAATGGGTTTTCCATCGACGTTCTACTTTTGTATTGTCTTTCGCTTGATTCTTAACTAAGGAAGTCGTTGCATGAATTTTTTTCTCATTTGTATAATCATAATTTTCATTATCTGTAGCATTCATGTTGCATGCAGATATTGATGTAAATAAATAAGTATTATTGTCGACTGACTCCATGTTCTTTAATAGCTTTTTATATTAATTATAATGTAGTTTATGAAACTTTTGCATAATAAGGGTTATTATAATACGAGTGTGAGTGACATGAGCCGAAGGCGAATGTTATAATAGACCACACGAGTATTTTAATACCTAATTATGTGCAGTTCCATACACTACTTTATCTAATCTCATGAAATATATGATAATAATATTTTAAATACAACCATGAAGTCAATTTAACAGCTATAATTCTTACTTATAAATTCATTTGCAGATCGAGCTTGCGTAGTGCGCATGCGCGACATGCGCTGTATCGAAATGGTAAAAAAGTTATTTTACGATACAGTTGTCCATAGAAGAGCTGTATCGAAAAATAACTTTTTAAATTTATTTTGATAGCTTGTGCGTAAAGACTATCATTAAGATACTGTGTTTAGTTTTGTAATGTGTAAATTTCAGTATGAGATTAGATAAACACTTTTACTGTAATGTTCTAATAGGTTTAATGTTCTATGTTGTAGTAATTTTCTGCCTATTGAAAAATTTTATTGCCTTTGGTATGTATACATACAAATCGAGTAATATTATTATTTAAATAGTTTACTTCGACCGACTTGCCGCAAAATTTTGAATATTTTTAAAGTGGAAAAATTCACCCGCTATCAATTAGTTCTTATGAAAGTTATTGCCAGCCGGTACCACTACCATGCAGATGCAGGCCATTTAGATGCATGAGTCTGCGACGGCGGCTTTGGGAGTATCTGCCCCAGAAACTGCTATGGTCGTTTCTGCGCCTCTCCAAGATCTGAAAGAATATACATGCCACTGCCACCGCACGCTGGCTGCTGCAGTCTTTCGCCTATCTGCGAGACATTCTCAAGCCGAAGTAGATGTTGATTGTTCGAAATTCAACAGTAAATCCATCGCCTTACCGTCCTTCATAGAGTGTTAAAATGAAACGAAGTTTATTTGCAAATTATTAAGGTAATGACAAGTACGAACATGGTACAATAACGGTAAGAAATAAAGATTGTAATTATTATCAATTAAAAAAAAAAAAAAAAAGTTGTTGTTTTTGATTCTTTTTATTTAGCTACATAACATGCAAATGTATTTGAAGGGGGGTATTAATTAAGCCAAAGATCAATAGCGAGATCTTAGGGCTTTGATTTAGTCACACACAATGTCAAACTCATAAAGAAGATTATTGTCTTTTCGTTTGTTAATATCACACAAAAAATGAGCAATATAGTCGAGTCTAATGGCTCCTTAGCCGACTATATTGGAGATTTATTGTCTGGATATTGACTCTTGACCTTTGACTATATTATATATATATAATAGACCACACGAGTATTTTAATACCTAATTATGTGCAGTTCCATACACTACTTTATCTAATCTCATGAAATATATGATAATAATATTTTAAATACAACCATGAAGTCAATTTAACAGCTATAATTCTTACTTATAAATTCATTTGCAGATCGAGCTTGCGTAGTGCGCATGCGCGACATGCGCTGTATCGAAATGGTAAAAAAGTTATTTTACGATACAGTTGTCCATAGAAGAGCTGTATCGAAAAATAACTTTTTAAATTTATTTTGATAGCTTGTGCGTAAAGACTATCATTAAGATACTGTGTTTAGTTTTGTAATGTGTAAATTTCAGTATGAGATTAGATAAACACTTTTACTGTAATGTTCTAATAGGTTTAATGTTCTATGTTGTAGTAATTTTCTGCCTATTGAAAAATTTTATTGCCTTTGGTATGTACACATACAAATAGAGTAATATTATTATTTAAATAGTTTACTTCGACCGACTTGCCGCAAAATTTTGAATATTTTTAAAGTGGAAAAATTCACCCGCTATCAATTAGTTCTTATGAAAGTTATTGCCAGCCGGTACCACTACCATGCAGATGCAGGCCATTTAGATGCATGAGTCTGCGACGGCGGCTTTGGGAGTATCTGCCCCAGAAACTGCTATGGTCGTTTCTGCGCCTCTCCAAGATCTGAAAGAATATACATGCCACTGCCACCGCACGCTGGCTGCTGCAGTCTTTCGCCTATCTGCGAGACATCCTCAAGCCGAAGTAGATGTTGATTGTTCGAAATTCAACAGTAAATCCATCGCCTTACCGTCCTTCATAGAGTGTTAAAATGAAACGAAGTTTATTTGCAAATTATTAAGGTAATGACAAGTACGAACATGGTACAATAACGGTAAGAAATAAAGATTGTAATTATTATCAATTAAAAAAAAAAAAAAAAAAGTTGTTGTTTTTGATTCTTTTTATTTAGCTACATAACATGCAAATGTATTTGAAGGGGGGTATTAATTAAGCCAAAGATCAATAGCGAGATCTTAGGGCTTTGATTTAGTCACACACAATGTCAAACTCATAAAGAAGATTATTGTCTTTTCGTTTGTTAATATCACACAAAAAAATGAGCAATATAGTCGACTCTAATGGCTCCTTAGCCGACTATATTGGCGATTTATTGTCTGGATATTGACTCTTGACCTTTGACATTTATTAAGTGGATCGAGCGGAACGCTTATGTATGCTTATTGATGAAAAAAGACCTCGACATCTTGAAGTTTGTGTCAAAAAAAAATTGAGATCGATCATGTCCTTGAGAAATGATCATCAAATACATTTTCCATTGAAATCAATGGAAAACATACTCTCAGCGAATCTACTCGCTCCACTCAACCTTGATTTCGGCCCCGTGGGCTAGAATCTGGTCTAGTATTTTGATCAGATAATAACTTACCGTATTTGGAGCAACATGGATGAGAAGAACGCTGTGCCACGCTTCATGGAGGCAACAAGGAGAAGCAAATGCCCAACAGTTGACGCATACAGGCTGATGGAGAAGAATAATAACTTACCGGCGCATATTCTGTGCTTACAGAGTTATGTCCAAACACATAGAAGTAGGATTGTCTGTTAGATTTCGATTGGTAATTTGCAGTGTTAACAACGGGAGCCAAAGTCCTGGCGTCACTGAACAGATTTAGTACGACGTCACGGTTCGTCTCGACGGTCCATCTTTGAGGATCTAATTTAGATGGAGAATATCTGAAAATCGATATAAATTAGTGCATATAATATACACATATTTACGGTTTTATTACAGTAGTAATGTTAAATGAACATTACTATGTGATTATCTAAATAAATATATATAATACAGATATTTTAATACTAGTTTTTCGCGAGATGGTAATGATTACGTTTTATTTTAGTAGCAGGTAATGACAATAGACAGGGTGAATATTGAATGAACAGATGCATCATTTCAATAGTGAGACTATATATAAATGGTATTTGAATATTTGCATAATAATTATATAAGACAAATAATAATATAGCATGTATGCCTTTTTTTCTATGATGGAATTATATATCGGGGCGGGGCCCTCGTCACAATCCCATCATTGTGTTTCCTGTGTAGCCAAGGGTTGAGCAGCAACCACAAAAAAAAGCAATGAACAATGAAGTCCATTGCAAAAAACAAAAAATATATAAATATAAATATTGTCATATCCCCAAAGTAAGCGAAGCTTGTGTTACAACTGATAAACATACGTAAATACATTTTTTTTTGTAAATACATACTTATGATACATAGAAAACACCCAGACCAAGACAAACAGACATGCTCATGCACACAAAATGTTTGTCCTGTGTGGGTATCGAACCCACGAGCGTTGGTGTCGAAGCCGCGTCATTGACCGCTACGCCATCGAGCTCGGGAAACAAAAACATAGTATCTTCTTTTGTATAATAATATCGATAACCCGATCTCGAAAGTACCTATTATATAATTACTGTTATATATGTATTTAAGTATTATATCAATTATCTAGTACCCATAGAACCTACAAGTGTTTTAGGGGTGTAAGTGGTTCATCCAAGATCTTTGAACCAAAGCCAACTTCACCTGCACGTGGTGCACCCTGCTGACTGACAAACGAAGCTCTGGCGAAAAGAGAGGTAAGGAGCGTAATTGTAAGCTACTCTACTTGGTGTTGTACCTCCACCTCACAGAATACCGCAGCCAAATAACAATTCCCTTGAGGGTTGTTGTGTTCCTGTGAGTGAGTGAGGTCACCAGAAAAAAAGGAAGGAGATGCTGCGTTGGTAGCGGGGGTGGCGGCGCGCGAGCAATATTTTATGTTGCAAGCGTTAATATGGCTACGGTAACCGCTTTACATCAGGCGGGCCGTATGCTTGTCTGCCACCCGACGTAGTATAAAAAAAAAAAAAAACAAGCATTGCTTAGTTTGGAACTACATACATACATAGATGGCCGTGTGTTATTTGTCCAGGAATATTTATTTATTTAAATAAAACATCCATTATAAGTGTTGTAGCAATGTAAGTATTAGTTTTAGGTTAGTTTTGTTTTAGTGTTATTTAATTTTAGGCACTTTAGTTTTATAGTTTAATTATATGTATTGTTTATAGCTTTAGTTTATTTGAATAAATTTTGTTGACTGCTTATATTTGTAGGGAATGTCGATTACTGTCAATCTCAGACGGAGATAGAAAGAAACTAACGGAGAAATACTTGAGTATTATGTTTAATAATACAAGTACTGTATTATAGCAACTTACTGTTTCAATATTTGTTTTAAAACATCTTCATTTGCATCTCCAAATGTTACTTTACAGTATTTCCTTATAAAGTCATCTCTTTGACTTTCCAGTACCCCGTGATTGAGTTCAATTACACCAAAATCGTGATATCTTTCTAATTCTGTTACTCCACTTAACAGTTGATATCTGAAAGAAATATAATAATAATTAACATTCATATCTAGTGAGTGGCAAGCCACCGCCTGCCGCAAATAACTAGCAATAAAAGCAGTTATGGCAGGCGTCCGTCCCTCTTCTGTAACAGCCCGATATTAAGTTCAACCAGATCTCATCTCCATAGCCCATTTATTTTCCATCACACTTCGCAATAGTCTCAAGGCCTGTCGAGACCTATTCATGGGTATATCGTTCCATTGACATATCCTGGAGCGGGTCACGGCGGGCGTACAACATTACATCAAACTTCTCAAAGGGGCCTCTACGCGTTGGATCCATATCCCCGCGCACGCCTATCAAATGACTGGGCTGGACCCGTAAATTAAGTCAGATTAACATTCACAAGGGACATCTACGCGTTGGATCCATGTCCCTGATCACGCCTATCAAATGACCGGGCTTGACCCGTAAATAAAAAGAGATACATAATAGTCATGATATTGAAAAATGGCCTAGCATACGAGAACAAGTATTCTCGTTGAGTACTTATTAAAATATTTACTAAAAAATCAAAGTCAAATCTTACTCTACAAGTTCGGTGGTCGAATGGTTAGCAAAGGCTATTTTGACTCCGAGATCGCGGGTTCGATCCCCGCACAAAACAAATATTTGTGTGCATGAACATGTCCGTTTGTCTTGGTCCGAGTGTTTTCTATGTATTATAAATATGTATTTTGAAAAAAAAATGTATTTAAGTATTTATTAGTTCTGTTGTCTAGTGCCCATAGTACAAGCTTTGCTTAGTTTAAGAATAGATGGCGCTATGTAAATCGCCCAGAAATATCTATTTATTTACTTCTTACTAATAAATGCGAAAGATTGAAATGTTTGTTACTCGATCACATAAGAACGGCTGTATGAATCTGAAATAAATTTGTGACAGCGATAGATTATCTACTATATAAAAATAAGTCGGGTTTTCCTTACTGACGCTATAACTCCAGAACGCACGAACCGATTTCCACGGTTTTGCATTCGTTGGAAAGATCTCGGGCTCCGTGAGGTTTATAGCAAAGAAAATTCTGGAAAAATTTGAAAAGAAAAGCGGGAAAATCTTTTTTCACATACAGCGCCATCTCTAAGGAAATGGATGGAAACGAAAAGATTGAGCCACAGCGAAGCGTGGTCGGGCCGCTAGTTATATATATACATTCTTTATTGCACATAAATAAGATACATCACAAAGTGTAACTGTCACAAACAAATACAATATAAAAAAATCTTAGAACTAATACAATTGCAACAGTTTGTTGTTTATAGTCTGGAATAATAACTAGACTTTATTTTTACCAACCTCCTCCCTTACCACCATCTCTTATTGCGATTCAATAATTGAATAGATTGTTTATTCATACCAAAGAATAAGCGACTCTATTCCATTTTCATACCAATGAACAAGCTATTCCATTTGAAATTTCGAGTCGTTATTCATTGGTATGAATAAGCATTCTATTCAGTTATTGAATCGCAATCAGAGATGGTGGTAAGGGGGCTGTTTCACACAACAAGCTTTATTAATAACAGAATATCAGAATACTATACATACATAATAATTATCTCATACGGTACAAGTATTCTGTAATGTACCGTGTATTAAACTTGATCAAATATAAAGTAGTATAAAAATTATATTTTTATGAATTTGAAAGTAATATTTTTAACACCAAAAATTACAAACACATTTTAGAATCAGACCGAAAACAGTTTTCAAAGGATTTATATAGAAAAATATATAAGATAAAATAAACAAGATGATTTATCAGGAAATCCGAGGTCAAATGAAATAAAACTGCCGTTTGTCAAATAGGAATTTAGGTCAAAATACTCCATCAAATCACATAATGCGGCACTTATTCCATACATTCCATAAATACAAGGGCTACGGTGAAGCGCTCCCATCAATAACTGTCGTCACATAAGCCCTCAAGTCTGCTGCCATCGCCGAGGCTACCTTTGTTTCGACGCAGTGAATCGCGATGGCTGAAATCCTTTGCGATTCTCTGGATCTAATGGAAGATACAGTAACTACCAATTGCTAAAATTATTATAATGTGAAAAAATAATTCTTGAAATTCGTCAAATATATAATTTTATTTGTATTCTTTTTATACTACGTCGAGTGGCATACGGCCTGATGTGAAGCGGTTACCGTAGCCACATAAACGCTTGCTTATTAACACAACAGGCCGTGCTGGCGAGGTTCGCTTTGGCTCTAAGATCGTTATAAAATATAATAGGTATTTGAATTTCTGGTCAATATCACAACTCTGTTATTTTAGTTTCACTGTTGAGTACCAGTAGTTCAAAAGAGGCGTGAAAAGTTTTTCTGAATCTGTAACCTGTGATGCTCTTAAATTTGCAGAAAAATTGGGAGCACCAATTGCCAATTCCCGTAATTGTTCAAACGCTACGATATCGTAGCGACTTAGTCGTTGAAGCACTTTGGATACGTTCCACGACGACGACAATTTTTCACGATTACTATTTTTCCGTATAATTGAAAGACTTGACACTCATTCTTACGCGGACCATCTCATTAGTGTAGCGACTACTCAAGAATTGTAACGGCATTCTGAAGTACATTACTGTGCGGTTTGACCAATCCAGCACCACTGGATCAGGATAGCCACGGGGAAATTAAAATAAATCTACCAACGAACTCTGTATATTACTAACAGTACTAACATAATTATTATTTAAATAGTCGATTATAGCCAACTTGCCAGAATATATATAAATATTTTAAAAATGGAAAAATTCACCTCAACCGCCTCGGTGGGATCTGATCCCACGACGCACGTCTCGTTGTGCCGGTCGAGTGCTCTTGCAACTGAGCTACCAGAACGAATTTTCGCATTTTATATTTTCTACTGTGTAAGAAATAGCCGCATCATCTGTAACGATAGACTGCTAGTCCTTGTTTAATAGTGTAATACTTAATTATGTAGATGGCGCCACACTGCGACTACACAACAGAAAATATAAAATGTAAACATTCGTCACCATCACAAACCGTCCTGGTAGCCAAGTTGGAAGAGCACTCGACCGGTCATCGTGAGGCCGTGGGTTCAAATCCCACCTAGGCAGGTGAGGTGAATTTTTCAATTTTTTAATATTCATATTACTAAATAACATAGTCTAAGGCCACCAACTATTCCTAAATCACATACTAACAAACTGTATGGAATCTGTCATAAATCTATTATTATTAAATATATAGCATGGAAATGAACTCAAGTGAATGAGTTTTGAATAGGTATACGGGAAAATAGTATAAATTCGAATTTAATAGTCGTGTGAACGCAGCCACATGGCTTCACACGATAACGTAACAATAGAACATTACGGGAATCGAGCTCCCGGTCCTTAAAATCAAAAATATGTCAACGTATAGATAAGTCACAGACCAAGTATGATATTTATTGTCATTGACATTATTTCTGCCGTATAATATTCATTGCTGAACATATTAAAACCAGTAGAGCATATCAAGACCCGGTCAAGGTAGAGCCTCTTAGGGGCCCTACTGGCGGGTCTTAATATGCTCAAGGGTCTCAACTGAAGCCGATTTCTATCGAATATTATGATTCCCGAAAATGGGTTTAGGTTTAAGTTATTAACAAACATTTTTAGCTTTATCGATAAACCACCAGGGTTTCTGCCAGCTAAGTTAAACAGTATTACCACTAATCTATTCTGGAGTTTGATTTTTGCAATCAAAAAGTCCGGTGGGAATCGGCTTCAGCTTCAGCAGTAGGACCCCAAACTACCATAGCATCAGTTTTCTGTCTAATGATTTTAAATATGATCTGAGATATGCTAATGAATAATCAGTACATGACCCGAGCATAACTAGTAACTCTGTCAACATGCCAACTTCGACTATAACACGACATGAACTTAGTTACAAGCCCAAATTAGAGCATTCTCCCACCCAACCAACTTTTATCGAACAAAGACGGTTGTTCGATAAAAGTTGGTTGGGTGGATTTTGTACATGGAGAATCTAGAAATGTATGCAATAAAGAAACTATTTCTGAAAAGAAAAACAATAATACCGATGCTTTGCAAATGCAGTTACCAACTACTACATCTAACCAATCACTTAGACGACAGAACTTGTAAAAGCAATAATCTTACTTGCTCAACAATTTCGGAAAGGATTTCATTGTCTCCGCCGGCTTGTTCGGTATAAATGACCCCGCCTCTATTGGCCCTAATGGCGTTTCGAACTCTCGTGCTAAGATCTGAACCTTCTTTATCTCGGATAACCTGTAAAATAGGAAATTTATTTAAAGATTGGGAAGGCATTGACGTATAGCTACCATTGGCTTAAGAGGATTTATTCACCGCACTCACAAAGTTAACATTTTATATTTTTCTCTGTAATTTTCCTAGAGAGTATTACAAAGTAGGTCCCTTAAGCCTGGCGCCCATTATCTGCTCGGCAGGCAGCGAACGTTTCGTCATGATATAGACGCCTCATCATGACGCATACTTAAGGACGCAGTGGTAGTCTTCGAGTTGCTTTTGCAGTTCATTGGTTTTTGCCGTCGTTGCAGTTTTTCTGTTGTGATGCCGTGCCCGCATGTTAACGCATCATTAAGGCCACTTCAATATGACTAAGGATACCTCATTATGCCTAAGAATGCCTTGGCAATAAATAATTGCCGGTGGTGTGCGTACGTAGGCATGCCGAAGGATCCCTTGCCGTGCCGTACCAATAATGAGCGCAGGGCTTAAGTCTAGACCTGAAAAGAAGATTCTTGAGACTTGTTGTGTTTCGATGAGTGAGTGAGGTCTTCACACGGTAACGCTGAGTTAGTAAAGGTGGTATCACTGTTCGACCATAATTATAATTATGTTATAACATTGCAGACGGCTTCACAAGTATCGCATAGTTCAGTCCATGTTTTTAACTACATTTTTCTTTTTGTTATTTAAGTTTTTAATAAACTTATGTATAATATTTAACACCATTTTATTTACTTTATATTTAAATCCTGCGGTAATCGCTTTACATCAGGCAGGTCGTATGTTTGTTTATTAACAGGCGTGGAATAAAATTTAAGATTCAAAATTCGACACTACAATTTCTTTTGTAATTCCAAGCGCAAATAAACAGAAACCTTATCATTTTTACCATGCTCAAAAAATACCCTTTCAAAAGTTAACTTAGGTTAGCACATTTTGTGCAAATAATATACATCCAGTCGATTATCCCAAACCAACTTGGCTTGTATTTCAATAAGGGCTCAAAGAGAAGTGGGTTGCGTTGAAAAGGCTTGGGGACTTCATAATTATAAAATCTTTTTCAAAGGTCCGCAGACCAATTTCTCAAGTATGGGTTTTAACAAGGCCTTTGACTGAACCTAATGAATTTTGCCAACTTTTCATCCTGAAGTTACCTTATTTTTTATTTTCTTTAGGCCCCTTTTTTTTAATTATTTCGCGGAACATGGTTTTAAAATAAGTTGGGGTGTAAGTGGTTCATCAAGATCTTTGAACTAATGCCAACTTCACGTACACGTGGTGCACCCTGCTCACTGACAAACGAGGCTCTGGCGAAAAGAGCGTATTATTTACGCTGCCTGACTGGAAAAGTACCTCCACCTGATAGAATACCGCAGCCAAATAACATATCCCTTGAGTGCTGTTGTGTTCCTGCGAGTGAGTCAGGTCACCAAAAATAAAGAAAGGAAGGAGTGTAGGCTAGCAACAGATCGGCCACTACTTGGTGTTGCTGATCTCAATGGGTGGTAGTGATTGCTTTCCATCAAGTGACCCAGAAGTACGCCCCCCTCTCAAATAATAAAAAAAATGTTACGTGACATATTAATACCACTATTTAAAAACACATACGTGGAACTTAGAAAATAATATGTACTTTTTCTATATAAAGATCTTGTTGGCGTTGTTTCGTGTGTCAGCTTAGGAACGTCAACTGTCGCTTGTCTGTCATGGATGGATTTTATTTGTCTCTACTCTAGTATAGTGCCACAAACTTATCTGGCCCGGTGGCGGGGGGGGTGCGATCGACCTAAATGTTGCCATTAAACGAAATGCCGCCCGTTTTAGAGGAAACATAAAAATCTAAGAAATATAATATATTTCTTTGATTTTTATACACTGTTAAAATAATAGCATTGATATACTTATTAATTGTGTTGTGTGGTGTTTCAATTAAATATCAATTGCATTCTATTTTTTGTTGATTAGTTTTAAAAATGGACCACGTTAAGTCGCGATCATAGCTATTATATAATATTAGAGAGTTATAATATTGCACAGAAACAACTCGTTGACGATTTTTTTATTGTAAGAAATGAAATATGTGTAGAAAAAGATAATATGTATTTAAAAAAATACACCTCACTGGAATGTGCATACGCGGTAAGTAAATTAATTGTACCTGGGAATACTACATTCCAAGATGGCGGCTTTAGTTCATAATTTGGCCACCGGGTCAGATAAGTTTGTAGCACTATATGTAATTAGATGACAGTCATTAAGCCAACTCGATGGCCTTTTGGAGGTTTGAATATACGTCTACTAACGCACAGTGAGGAGCTCGGTGGTGTCGTTGCGCGTGGCAGTCTAATCGAACACGCAAGTTAAGCAACGACGACCGTACATGGATAATAAATATTGGCAGACATTTCTTTTTTTGTCAGACAAATTACACAGCGCCCAGCCCCAAAGTAAGCGTAGCTTGTGTTATGTGTACTAGACAACTGATAAACATACGTAAATACATTTTTTTTGTAAATACATACTTATGATACACAGAAAACACCCAGACTAAGACAAACAGACATGTTTATGCACACAAATGTTTGTCCTATGTGGGAATCGAACCCACGAGCTTTGGTGTCGAAGCCGCGTCATTGACCACTACGCCACCGAGCTCGAAGATGGATGGGTTTATATTATTTCGAACTTCTACGTTAAACCGTCGGTTCTGGCTGTTCTTGCTGTCATTGGATGACAGTCGTTAAGCCAAGTCAGTGGCCTTTAGGTGGCTTGAAAACACTGGCCTCCGCCAACCCGCAGTTGAGCAGCATGGTTGGAGTATGCTCTAATCCCCTTCAGTTAAAAGGAGACCCGTATCCCACCAGTGGGATGAATATTTGTTGATGACGAAACGCACAGTGGAGCAGTATCACAGAGTACGTTCTAAAACCCTTCGATTTAGGGAAAATATTGTATGAATATTTAATCAAAATTACCCAAACTAATCGCTTATAACAGAAGCCTCAGAATGGGTTAGAGTAGATATATCCAGCAGTGGATAGATGAAAATGAATGATGACAATCAGCATCAGCCTGTATCTATCCACTGCTGGATATAAGCCTTCCCCAATGCTTTCCACCAAATACGATTCTCCGCCTTTCGCATCCAGCCGCTTCCACCGCCCTGGCGAAACCGATACCGCCACCTTGGCACGGGATAGCAGAGCTGTACTGGGTACTGGCCGTGTGGTTTCCGGCAGACTCGAATAGAATCACTCCGTCTCTTCCCGTGGATGTCGTACAAGGCGACTAAGGGAAATACATTGTAAAACATCGATCAGGCCTCCACAACCCGTCTGGCCAGCGTGGGGAGTGTAGGCCAAATCCTCCTGTCTGTGACGGACGAGAGAGGGTCGTGCTCCTGTAGTGGAGACTAAAATGACCTGATGATGATGATGATGATGACTGGGTACTGGGATACTGGGAGCCATATATTTTGATTTGTATACATTGGAAAGTAATGCCTTAAGTCGCCACGTTGGGCAGGCGGGTTGGTGACTGTCGCCAGAGCCTCGTTCGCCTATCCGCAGGGTGCAGTGCACCACGTGCAGGTGAGGTTGGCTTTGACTCCGAAGATGGTAGTGAGCCACATACACCCCATGAATGATGACAATACTTACGATTTATTCTGCAAACACGTCATCATATTCTTAGCTGAAGGGTTGCAGCCCAAGCTCTGTGCTACTTGGATCGTATATTGTCCAGGATCCCTCGTCATTGCCCAGTCTGCAAGAGCTGACCCTGACATTAGAATAGCTCGATGGAATAGCCCTGAAAGAATATTAAAGCTAGAATAGCTCGATGGAATAGCCCTGAACAAATATTAAAGCTAGAATAGCTCGATGGAATAGCCCTGAAAGAATATTAAAGCTAGAATATCTCGATGGAATAGCCCTGAAAAAATATTATAGCTAGAATATCTCGATGGAATAGCCCTGAAAAAATATTATTAACTTTTACAAATTACTTAGGGTGTAAGCGGTTCATCAACATCTCTGAACCTAAACCAACTTCACCTACACGTGGTGCACCCGGCTGACTGACAAACGAGGCTCTGGGGAAAAGAGAGGTAGGGCATAGCGTATTTTTTAAGCTGCCCGACTGGGGAAGTAGTCCACCTCACAGAATAACGCAGTCAAATAGCAATGGTTACTTTGACTCCGAGGTCGCGGGTTCGATCCCCGAACAAGACAAATATTTGTGTGCATTATATATGAGGTACGTTTGTCTTGGTCTGGGTGTTTTCTATGTACTATACGTATGTATTTACAAAAAAAAATGTGTTTAAGTACATTTATCAATTGTCTAGTACCCATTGCATGCTTTGCGGTTAATTTGGGACTAGATGGGGCTGAGTAAATTGTCCAGAAATATTTACTATTTTAGATTATCTTACCATCAGTAATAGTCGACATCATCAGGTAATTGACACAAGCAGCCCCGGTTCCATGCCCCATTAATGTGACAGAACTTGGGTCCCCATTCAGGTCCTCAATGTTATCCTTGATCCACTGCAGTGCTGCCAACTGATCCAGTAGACCATTGTTACCATATTCATGTTCTATTAGACTTGGTTTTAAGAAGCCTGTGACAATAATAGATGATGTTTATAATTGAAGAATTGCATAGACTTGAGGAGGATCTCGATGGCGTCATTGCACGTAACAGTCTAATCGATCACACAAGTCAAGCAACGTCGACCGTAGCTTGTCCATGGATGGGTTTATTTATCTCGAGCTCCTCCGTCCTTAGGAGGGCACGTTAAGCCGTCGGTCCCGGCTGTTGTCGTTAGATGACAGTCGTTAAGCCAGGACAGTGGGCTTTAGGCGGCTTGAAAACACTGACCTCCGCCAACCCTCCTGAACCACCTGAACCCTGATCCGTATCCCAGCAGTGGGTTAAATAAAGGTTGACGACGACGATAAACTTGAGAGCAATCACATACACCCACAACATCAAGTTACATAGTAGTGTTTTCCTTAAAATTTTAAGTAAATTTATTTACGACAAAATTGCAATAAATTAACAAAAGAATCATCCTCTCAAAACCAGCGATGCACATTAGAAAAAAAATCTATAAGAGCAAACAAATAAATACAATTTAGGTATGTTTATACAAACGGTAGAATTCGAAATCACCTAAAACTCAGAATATATGATATACCTTCTAATTATACCTAAATAATGTCTTGAATTCACTCCACATATAATCTGGGATCTTATAAATAAATATATATATATATTTATTCATCCCATTAAATATACATATTTAATGGGACGGGTGCCCATCACACATTCCCACCATAGTGTCTCCTGTGAAGCCAGAATTAACAGCGTCGACCACCACAAACGGCAATGAAGTCAATTGCAGGGTAAGACTACGGCTGCCTTAGAACCGACATATGAAGGGCACAGGCAAAGAACAGGGATTGTCACATCTATCGATTTTAATATTTTTTTTAATAAATCTTTATCTATTGTACTTAGTTTAATTTCCAATCCCTAACTTTTTGAAAAAGTAAACAGATAGCGCCAAAAAGGTAAAATAAAAGTTACTATATACGCTGATTTCAATGTAAATTGTAATACACATTTCTGAAGTTTTAATTGTGTTTTCTCAAAATCTATTCATTAGGAGATTCCCTGATCTTTGCCTGTACCCTTCATATACGTATATATATGTATATTATATAGATTATTACAGCACCATGCAAACAGAAATTTACGTCGAGCCGTTGACCGGCTCCAAATCTCTACAAAGATCCTTACCGAGTATCCCCAACCGGAAGTTAACAGTGATCACCATGACATTCCCATAAGAGGCTAATATTCTGCCATCGTAAGGATTTCCTGAACTCCACTCAAATGAATCCCCATGTATGAACACCAGCACTGGATATTTCTTGGGTTTTTGCTCTGTAAGAAGGAAAAATAAAAATACTTAGTAATGTGTCCACACAACCTACAGTAATTCATTGACCAGGGCCACAATGCAGTCAGAGAACATGCTGTGCCTACACCATATTGATGATAAATAAAGGCTAAGAAGAAGAGATATTGATGACGATCTACTGATTTGCTTTTTGTGTTGTTTGTCAAGATATCGACTAATGACGTCCTTCGTCTAGATCAAGGCTGATCAATTAGATTTCTTATCATCCGTCGGGCCATCTATATAGACCTGATGTTTCATGTCACATCGAAACGACCATCCGTGTGTCGACGGCCGGTCAACCAGTGCAGCTGTCGGGCATATTTGAATCCGCATGCCTGACATTAAACAGTCTTGCTCTAGATGGATCGATGACCTATTCAAAAAAAAATCAAAATAATTTATTTGCAATAAATAGGGTAACATTTAAACAGATGTTATTTAAAACAAATCACCAGCCTATTTAGCCATTATAAATAGCATGCAAATTTAACAAATTTTAGCCTAATTAAAATATTTAGAATTGATCAATTAATATTAAATTTGTCAATAATCAAATTATACATAACTAAGTCTATTTATTAAATAATTGTAAAATAGCATTCAATGTCCGTGGAATATAATGGAACTTAATTAAATAATGTAAATAATATAATTGATTTAAAAATTCAGTTTAGTATTTAAAAAATATTAATAGACAAATATTAAAGTTCAAACTTTTGTCGCACACATTATTATAAAATATTATTAGTTAAGTAGTCACATTGTTATTAACATTGTTTATTATTTAAAAATTCCTGTATAGTGTAAAAACATTTGTCTAACAGCCATTTATTTAATTTTCTTCTAAAACGACTGAAAAAAAAATATAAAGCGGCTGGAAGCGGAAAGGGCAGGATTGTATATGGTGGAATGAATGATTGTAATTGTGGATGGGGTGTAAGTGGGTCATCAAGATCTTTGAACCAAAGCCAACTTCACCTGCACGTGGTGCACCCTGCTGACTGACAAACGAAGCTCTGGCGAAAAGAGAGGTAGGGAGCATGATTGTAAGCTATCCGACTGGGGAATGTACCTCCACCTCACAGAATACCGCAGCCAAATAACAATTCCTTTGAGGGTTGTTGTGTTCCTGCGAGTGAGTGAGGTCACCAGAAAGAAAGGAGATGCTGCGTTGGCAGCGGGGGTGGCGGCGCGCGAGCAATATTTTATGTTGTAAGCGTTAATATGGCTACGGTAACCGCTTCACATCAGGCGGGCCGTATGCTTGTCTGCCACCCGACGTAGTATAAAAAAAAATGCATTGACGAGAGGCTATATCAGTAGCTTTTTTATATGAGAGGGGGCAAACGAGCATTTAGGTCACCTGATGGAAAGCAATCACCACCGCCCATGGAGATCAGCAACACCAAGGGGTCGCCGATCCGTTACCAGCCTATACACCTTCCTTTATTTCTTTCTGGTGACCTCACTCACTCGCAGGAACATAACAACCCTCAAGGGAATTGTTATTTGGAGCTACAATTTTTTATGTGGAGGTTTTTTGCTATGTGGAGGTACTTCCCCTGTCGGGCAGCTATAAAAATATGCTATACCCTACCTCTCTTTTCGCCAGAGCCTCGTTTATCAGTCAGTGGGTGCACCACGAGCAGGTGTGGTTTGATTTAAAGATGTTGATGAACCACTTGCATCCTAGCTACATACAAACTAATTATGATAATGTAAATATACAAAAAATATAATATAAATATATAAAAAATGCTACAACAAAATTGTACAAAACCAGCTCTTTAATTCAATATCAACCAATTTGAACAGTCCATACAACTTGAACATGTCAATATGAATTATTACTGTGTAAACAGAAAAATGTTTACTCGTACGCAATATTCAGTTTGAGGGCGGATCAATGAGAATATATTTTCTTTTCGATATGCTAATGAATGGAGATGTCAGGCATAACGCATTTTTTAAGCGGCCCGACTGGTGAAGTACTTCCACCTCATAGAATACCCCAGCGATATAACAATTCCCTTGAGAGTTGTTGTGTTCCTGCGAGTTAGTGAAGTCATCATAAAGAAAGAAAGGAAGGAGTATAGGCTGGTAACGGATTGGCGACCCCTTGGTGTTGCTGAGCGGTGGTGATTGATTACCATCACCACCGCCCATGGAGGTCATCAGGTGACCCACATGCTCGTTTGCAACGTCGACTCTCATATAAAACAAATGTAAGAATTAATCTTGAAATAAATAAAGATGGTTGATTGCAGACTTATATGGGGTTTTAGTGGCTCACCACGATCTTAACAGCCAAAGCCATTCTTGCCTGAACGTGGTGTACCCTGCTGACTAGAGAAAGAGGCTCTTTAACCAAAAAGAGAGGTAGGGAACACCATATTTGTAAGCTGCCCGACTGAGGGAGCTCCCCCAACCTAACTGAATACTGCAGTGAAATAACAATCCCCTTGAGGGTTGTTGTGTTTCTGCGAGTGAGTAAGGTCACCAGAATGGAAGGAGTTGCTGCGTTGGCAGCGGGGCGGCGGCGCGCGAGCGATATTTCATCTCGCAACCGCTTCATATCAGACGGGCCGTATGCTTGTCTGCCACCTGACTGACGTAGTATAAACAAGTACCTACACGTATTTATTTATAATAATTTACATATTTTTATGTTAATATTGAAAAGGCTACGGTACGATGGCACGTAGGTATGTATGCTTGCTTGCCATTCTGCCATGGTAATTTTTTTTCTTAAAAAGACAAGGTAGTCTTTTTTTCTACATATTTTTTTATGAATTAAAAATAAATCCGACTCTGGCGAACGAAACAAGTAGCGACATCTTTTACAAACACCTTAAACTACGTAAATAGTTTCAGCCACTCTGTCAAGCATACCTCTAGAAGAAAGTAAAGAAAGTTCGTTTGAGAAGTTGCTGTCTTCGTAGTTTTGCAACTTTTACATAGATGGCGTGGTATCATTTTTTTTTTAATAACAATGTTCATAATAATATGGATAGCGAATTATTTCGTCATTCGTGAAATATATATTATTTAATTATCATTCTTTTAATATAATTTATTTGTGTATTATCATTAATTATTATTTCTTCTTTGCCAATGTTCCAATAAAGTTCTAGTATATTTTGTACAGAATACATTATCAACACGATTTAGATTTAAAAACGTGCTCATAGCTTTAAAAAAAGCGGCCAAGTGTGAGTCGGACTCGCTTGATTGAAAAGTAAATTGTGGTTTACGATTTATGACATACCTATTAGAAAAAAAATCGGCCAAGTGCGAATCGGACTCGCGCTTCATGCGCGTATACTTATTCACTTTAAAAATAAATAATTAAATAAAACAAATATTTAAGGCGGGCTCCCATACAACAAACGTGACTTTTGCCGTTTTTATGGATAATGGTACGGAACCCTAAAAAAGGAATATAGTTTCACATTATGTACGATTTATTTAATGCGAGAATGAAACTACTGTTTAGATTGTTAGTATATAATTATGTCTAGTTCAGCTGGTAGAAAATAGACGTCTACCGGCTAAGCTAAAGAGTTTGTCAAAAACTTAAACCTAAGATCTATTTTGGGGATCAAAAACTCTGACGCTAATCGGCTTCAGCTTCGGCGGTAGGGCCCCATAATTACATGTATGTATGTATGTAATCTCTTTATTATACCACAAAACGATACAAAACAATACAAATAAAAGTAGACAAATAAATTATACAGTATAAAGGCGGGCTTATCTCTGTAAGAGATCTCTTCCAGCCAACCGTAGTAACCGTAGTAACCGTTACATTGGAATGACCCTAACAAAAATGCATATAATTATAATTATGTAGGCATATATAAATCACTGTGTTGATAATTTTTCATACTTACATAAAGTAAAGTAAACTTAATACTTTGTTTATTTTTGTTTATTATGTTGGACAATAATATACTTATAATATTGTAATCAATAATTTCGTGTGCCTTATTTCGGCACTGCCCAGGTCTCGGATCTTGATTTTAACTAGACAAAAAATTAGTCGTTAATTTGTCGAAATTTGTCGCCCAAAGCAAAAAATTTGTCGGGGTCCCGTTAAAGAGTTATAAGGTTTTTTTTGTGGCAGTGCCGAAATAAGCTTATTTCGGCACTGCCCACTCGGGATCTATTAAACTACAAAACATAGCGAACATATGATTTTCCCCAGAATTAGTCGTCAATTTGTCGAATTCAGACACCAAGTATCAGAATTAGTCGACCTCCCGTTAAAAAGTTATAAGTAGTTCTTTGTGGCCCAAAAAAACTACACCACCTAGCGAAAATCTGATTTCACCCAGATGTTGCCTTGAATTTGTCGAAATTTGTTGGATATAAAACACAACTGGTCGACGCGTAATTAAAAAGTTACACGCATTTTAATAATTCGCGTTGTAGTCAGAGAGCCTAACGTAGGCAGAGTAGAATAACACCACCCCATTCACATATGGCTATCGTAAAAAGCAACTAATGTAGTGCTAAAGAACACCTAAAGCATTCGTAGATCAGAAAACAGTTGCATGCATTGACAAACTTTGCCAGACTCTGAAAAAGGAAGGAAATGAAACGTTTACTGTTGCATTTTGTGCATGATATAATTTTGATGTAAGATCTCGGACTATATTTACTATGAGAATTATTAAAATGCGTGTAACTTTTTAATTACGCATCGACCAGTTGTGTTTTATATCCGACAAATTTCGACAAATTCAAGGCAACATCTGGGTGAAATCAGATTTTCGCTAGGTGGTGTAGTTTTTTTGGGCAGTGCCGAAATAAGGCTTATTTCGGCACTGCCACAAAGAAATACTTATAACTTTTTAACGGGAGGTCGACTAATTCTGATACTTGGTGTCTGAATTCGACAAATTGACGACTAATTCTGGGGAAAATCATATGTTCGCTATGTTTTGTAGTTTAATAGATCCCGAGTGGGCAGTGCCGAAATAAGCTTATTTCGGCACTGCCACAAAAAAAACCTTATAACTCCTTAACGGGACCCCGACAAATTTTTTGCTTTGGGCGACAAATTTCGACAAATTAACGACTAATTTTTTGTCTAGTTAAAATCAAGATCTGAGACCTGGGCAGTGCCGAAATGAGGCACACAATAATTTCTTAATTAATTTAGTGTGCCTAGTAATATTTTTTCATCACAAGTTTAGAGGCAGAATAAGACTTGACTATTTATATATATATATATTTTTTTATACTACGACGGGTGGCAGACAAGCATACGGCCCGCCTGATGTGAAGCGGTTACCGTAGCCATATTAACGGTCGCAACATAAAATATTGCTCGCGCGCCGCCAACCCCGCTGCCAACGCAGCATCTCCTTTCTTTCTGGTGACCTCACTCACTCGCAGGAACACAACAACCCTCAAGGGAATTGTTATTTGGCTGCGGTATTCTGTGAGGTGGTGGTACATTCCCCAGTCGGGTAGCTTACAATTACGGTCCCTACCTCTCTTTTCGCCAGAGCTTCGTTCGTCAGTCAGCAGGGTGCACCACGTGCAAAATTCATTCTTAGGGACTAACTACATTTATTTAGCTGCATTCTCGTTTCGCTGAACGATACACTTATACAGTTGTGCTTCTGCCACGTGCAGCATCGTAAGATATTGAAAGGCCGTCATAGCGTGTTATCTCCGCTGAAGCATTTCTATCTACTGCGTATGGCGCCAGATAATTGAGATGCGATTATACTCTTTGGTGAACATGGTTGAACAGCGCGGTGAGTAGCGGAACAGCGCTGTTCCCTAGCATTCGCATGATAAAAAAAACCGGACAAGTGCGAGTCGGACTCGCCCACCGAGGGTTCCGTAGGTACGTTGTATCATTATTAAATTTGATATCTTTCATTATAAATAAGAAATAATGCGTCGAAAAAAATAAATAAAATATATTTTGCAATGTGTACATCAAGCCCTTTCATATCATACCCCATTTGAACTAGTAGTTTCAATTTGAAATTTCGACACCCTATAAAAACTATAGACCCCCTATTTTTTAAGATCTATTTACAAATGTATAGTTTTGAGATTTATTCCTGTAGTTGTAGTCTATAACGATGTTACTTGCCAAATTTCATAGTTCTAGGTCAACGGGAAGTACCCTATAGGTTTTGATTCCCTTGAGTGTGTCGAAATATGCGTTTTTTGCTGAATAAACGGCCGTAACTTTTTTCTACGTAAACTTAGCAGTTTGATTTTTTTACAACTTCATGGAACCGTGGACCTGAGTATACAGTTCAAATTTCAGCTTGATACCTCCACGCATTCTCGACATAGAAATTATTGACAGACAGACAGACAGACGGACAACAAAGTGATCTTATAAGGGTTCCGTTTTTCCTTTTGAGGTACGGAACCCTAAAAATCATTTGTCCTCAGTTAGTAAAATTCTGAAAAGTTGTCATTGCGTGTTATCTGCGCTGAAACACTTCTATCTACTCTGTACGGTGCCGGATAACTGAGAAGCGATTACCTCTTTGGTGCGAAAACAGTAAGCTACTCTTTAGTAGGCCGCAATTTGTTGAAGAGGAGTTGAAAACCATCCGTGTGCGGCGAATCAACGCAGAACGTGGCTGAACAGCGCCAAGCGCTTAACACGGGAGAACAGTACTGAATCCTATCTAAGCATTTAAGAAGAATATCAGAGATTCTTAATTACAGTTTGTTTGGCAATGAAGTATTTTTACGTCAATAGCCAACTTTACCTGCACGTGATGCACCCTGCTGACTGACAAACGCGAAAAGAAATGTAAGGCGTAGCGTATTTTTTAAGATTTTCGACTTGGGAAGTACCTCACAGAATACCGTAACCAAGTAACAATTCCCATGAGGGTTGTTGTGTTCTTGCGAGTGACTGAGGTCACCAGAAAGAAAGAAATGAAGAAGTATAGGCTGGCAACGGATCGGCAACCGTAAACTTACGTGCATAGTTCACAGCGACGGTGTCATCTAATGTTTACTAATCAATCAAAATCAATACATTATCAAAATCTCCAATAAATAAATATAGTATAGTCAAAAAAGGTCGAGCAGCCAGCGATGGAGAGGGCTATGCTAGGGGTTTCTCTGCGGGATCGAATCCGGAACGAAGAAATTCGACGGAGAACTAAAGTTTTCGACATAGCCTTCAGAGTTTGCAAGCTGAAGTGGCAATGGGCCGGTCACGTCTGCCGAGTAAGTGATAGCAGATGTTGGAGGAAAGTTTTAGAGTGGAGGTCGCGCGTAGGACGACGATGTGGTGGGCGCCCTTCTTCTAGATAGTCCGATGACCTTAAGAAAGCGACTGGGAGCGACTGGATGCGGAAGGCGGAGGATCGTATCTGGTGGAAAGCATTGGGGAAGGCTTATATCCAGCAGTGGGTAGATACAGGCTGATCATGATGATGATGATGAGTAAAAAATTTGGTGGTCACACGACATATATATCAGTAAATAAGATATGTCAACATTAGGTATAAAACCTTTAACCTTTCGATGTGGAATAAAAATCTTTCAAAGTCACTCCATGTCTGTTTTAAAGCGTAATGGATTTTATCCGCCAAAGGCTGTACGCACTTCCGGAACGACCTCATTAATTATATTAAACAATAGTGAGGGGAACCAGAAATGCGTCAAAAAATCCCTTGATTCTGACTGTACCGAGTACGCCATTTTGATTTCGCTTTTTTTTGTTTAAGCTAAAACTTTCTTCGCATACTTCGCATTAATTTTTGAAATGAATAGATTGACATATACACCTTTTGTGTCAATAAGCAAATTTTGGGAAAGCCTATGAAATTGAATTGTATTACCCATGTAATAGATAAAGATGCTAGGCTAGATATTTTTACTAATGTCTAACCATAGTTCGTCGTAGCGTACAATCACACTGCTGGGTTAGGTCTCCCCTCAACCGAAGGGGTTTAGAACATACTCCACTACGCTGCTCAACTGCGTCCCACCGGTTTTACAGCGCTGGACCAATTTCAAGATAAGATAAGATAAGATAATCATTAATGCATAGATTAACAATTGGTAGCCGCTTCGCTTCGACTAGATGCCGCACTATCTAAAAACAACAGCTCCGTGAATGCGGCAACTCAATATTGTAGTGTGCGTAAAAACAATGTGCAGAGATGCTAGTGTGCGTGAAGAATTGTATCGCAACAAGCTCGGGTACGCCGAGTTCGGCGTAGTATTTGTTGC
Source organism: Hypsopygia costalis (assembly GCA_937001555.2). NCBI lineage: Eukaryota > Metazoa > Arthropoda > Insecta > Lepidoptera > Pyralidae > Hypsopygia > Hypsopygia costalis. Next base: position 31,103,547 of record OW443328.2, read on the forward strand.
CGCATTTTACAAGTGCGCCGCGGCATCTAGTCGAAGCGGAGCGGAGACCAATTGATAATCTATGCATTAATGGTTATATGGAACCATGCTTTTTCCATATCGAGAAATACCTGTACCGCCCTACTGGTTCCAGTCCTGGGATATAACGTACAGCCCCCTAACCACCATCTCTTATTGCGACTCAATAACTGAATAGATTGCTTATTCATACCAATGAATAAGCGACTCTATTTCAAATGGAATAGAGTCGCTTATTCATTGGTATGAATAAGCAATCTACTCAATTTTTGAATCGCAATAAGAGATGGTGGTAAGGGGGCAGTACTCGTTGAGTTCTCGGCTCTAAAAGATAGAATTCCGTGGTAAAAGTTCCTCAATGATAGTGTGAGAAGAAGCGTGAATGCCGAAAACGTATTACGTAATCTCAGCGGTATTTCCGATCAACTACGACATGGGAGCCTTCAAGAACGGAGTCTTTAATTCCCTTAAAAGGCTGGCAACGGATCGGCGACCCCTTGGTGTTGCTGATCCCCATTGGCGGTGGTGATTACTTTCCACCAGGTGACCCACATGCTCGTTTGCCCTCCTCAAATATAAAAGAAATATATGATAATTTCAAAACCACATCCTGCAGACGACTTCTGAGCGGACGCATCGTGAATGTCAGAAACAACATCCATTCGGTCTTGCCAACAGATATCCACAGAAGTGCACTAAATTATCAAGGGGAATTTACCACATTTTAAACTAATAATTATTTTTAAAATGGAAAAATTCAGTTCCATCGCTTTGTTTTGGAATCAACGACATCTCGATTACCACACAAATGATTGATGACAAGGAATGATTACACGCAAGTTAAGCAACATTGACCATAACCTGTCCATGGATGAGTTTATTTATCTCGAGTTTCTCCGTGCTTCGGAGGGCACGTTTGTCATTAGATGATGACGTAGTTGTTAAGCCAAGTCAGTGGACTTTAGGCGGCTTGAAAACTTTGGTGTCCGCCAACTCGTAATTAAACAGCGTGGTGGAGTACGCTCTAACCCTCTTCAATTGGAAGTTTTAAATTATATGCAATTACACCGTATTTATATTATTTTTATTCGTATATTTTAATGTGACATATATTCTATGTGAATGCTATTGCAACATGTTTTTATTTGTATTATATAAAATAACTTTAATTATCTCTAGCAAGGTAAATGTACGTAAATAGTATTAAATTATTTTTAAAAAGTAAAAAGGCCTGCCTACCAGAGGGATGTGCGCTCGCCATATATAAAGTAAGCCGATCTGCGCATACTCAGCGGCATTTTGCACAGCTGAGTGTCCGCATATTGCCATTGTCGTAAAAAAACCTCTTTAATTAAAATGGGAGACTAATCCCAGCAGTGAGATAATAAATAATATAAATCTTTATTTCCTCCCACAATAAAAGGCTTATTGACTAAACTTAAATTTCTTTCCTTAAATGCTAAGCCATGTTAAGTGCGAGGTTGGTGCCTGAAGTAGGTTTTGGATAAAAACCTGTGTTACAGGTCACCAGGCCACCCCCAAAAAAGATGAATAAGGGGTTCACGACGACTGCGACTTATAAGATAAATACATTGTTTTTCAACAAACATCATGAAGCCTATATCTCAGCGGGGAATTAAGAATATTTTCGACAATAAAAAAGTCGGATCTCAACAATGGGCTCCCTACTTCCCCAGCAGCCGTCCACCCGTTCTTGGCTTTCTTTGTTTTCACATCGCTTTGTTTGCGGCGAAATTACGTGAAATACGCCTATTATACGCAAAATAAAGGGTTGTAAATGTACTAAATAATGGGCGTTTTGAAGTGCAATTTGCGAAAAATTATTTAGGACAACGTATTTGTGGCGAAAACGTTTGTGAATGCGTAAATGTAGAGAGGGAAATTGTTTATTTCATAAGGTCTTGGTCTGTACTAGGGCTTGAATACACAGGAAAATATAATAATAATATTAATAAATAAGGGGTCGCTGCGGGCGTACAACATTACATCAAACTTCTCAAAGAGGCCTCTACGCGTTGGATCTACATATATCCCCGCGCACGCTTATCAAATAACCAGGCTTTTAACCCGTGATCAATAAAGAGACATTAATTATTTATTTATTGTCCTCTCTACAAATAAGTCCGCAGGGCAGCTTGTGGCGAGCTGTTGGAGAGTAACGCCACCACGGATCCGAGTCTCTAGAGAGTCAGCCAGGGCCTACGTCTCCAGCGTGTCTTCATCACAGACATCGATGTGTAAACAAGATCAAGAAGTCCCGCAGGACTCTCAGCTCTGGCTTGCCTTCATTGGCCGTACAGAGAGGAGCCGTTAGAGCTATATGCTACAGGGGTGGAAGTGTTAAAGGGCATAACGTCGCTAGTAACTTCGGAGCAAGCGCAGCACACCTCTCGGCACCCCTGAATCACTCACACCGGTGTTGCCCCTGACCGATTTCCTGGCATTTCGGGGACCCATCTATTGAGTGGACCCATCTAGTGAGAAGCCACCGTTAGTTCCGCCAGATTTCATCTCCATAGCCCATTTATTTTCCATCACACTTTGTAATAATCTCAATGCCTGCCCAGTGAAGTTTTTTTTTTATGATAGAGTGGGGCAAACGAGCATGAACGTGGGTCACCTGGTGGAAAGTAATCACCACCGCCCATGGAGATCAGCGACACCAAGGGGTCGCCGATTCGTTGCCAGCCTTTTAAGGGAAATAAAAACTCTGTTCTTGAAGGCACCCATGTCGTAGTTGTTCGGAAATACCGCTGAGGGAAGTTGATTCCACAGTTTTACTGTTCGTGGTTAAAAATGTCTTAGGAAACGTACTGTAGTAGATCGCCAATTATCAAGATGATCTAGATGGATTTTAATTTATGGCGAGTTGTACAATAGTGGAATTCAGCGGCAGGTATCAAATCAAACAGCCATCCGAGTACTCCCCATGATGAACGCAAAGAGACGCTACATCTCTGCTTGTAGAGAGAGAGAGAGAGAGAGTCCAATCTAAATTAAATCTTAACTGTGGAGAGAACTGGTGCCTGAGCTAGGTGGCAGGGCCCACCTGTATTACAAGTCATCAGTCTCCATTCGCTCCAGAGCTTTAAATAATATAGTTGTTAAAGAGTTAAGTGTAAAGTTATCTAAATGGTTGAACCTCATATTGTAGTCTCCTGGGGTTACCTCGAACAGCAGACTAGTATACTGCCCGCTTGATGTAAAGCGGTTACCGTAGACATACATATACATGAAATGTCGCTGGCGTGTAGCTACCCCTGCTGCCTTTGGCTGCGGTATTCCCTGTGAGGTGGAGGTACTTCCCCAGACGGGCAGCTTACCAATACGCTGCACCCTACCTCTCTTTTGCCTGAGCCTCTTTCGCTAATCGGCATGGTACACCACGTGCAGTAGGTTGATTTTGGCTCTAAATATCATGGTTAGCACTTTACACTCCACGTGATTATAGAAGGAAGCCGCTGGCTTCAGATCAAAAACTTCTCTGAATACAACTCATCATGCATTAATCGGGAGAAACTTTGTAAGAACAAACGTATGCAATAAACATCTAACATAATATAATTAAACATTTTTTTTTAAATTATTAGTCTATTGCGACCGACGAGCTCGGTGGCGTAGCGGTCAATGACGCGGCTTCGACACCAACGCTCGTGGGTTCGATTCCCACACAGGACAAACATTTGTGTGCATGAACATGACGTCTGTTTGTCTTGGTCTGGGTGTTTTCTATGTATCATAAGTATGTATTTACAAAAAAAAATAATGTATTTACGTATGTTTATCAGTTGTCTAGTACCCATAACACAAGCTTCGCTTACTTTGAAAAATGAAAAATGAAAAAAGTTTATTTCATTCACAATTTATGTTTAAGAATGTGGAGGGTGGGCTCCTTCTTTTAAGTGTCAGAAGGAGCCACTCTTCCATAACAAATGGTTTTGCATAAATGAAATTAATATCATTATATATAATATTATACACTATATACCTGCCTGCAGAATACATATTTATTGATTTATTTAGATATCTACATACAATCCAATACTGATTTAATTTTATAGTCTAAGGCGTATGTAATGTCCACATGAAGTTGAATGCCATCGTATTAATGAATATACTGAACCTCTAGCTGTGTGTGTGTGTGTGTGTGTTTTCGTGTGTGTGTGTGTGTGTATGTGTGTGTGTGTGTGTGTGTGTGTGTGTGTGTGTATGTGTGTGTGTGTATGTGTGTATTCGTGTGTGTGTGTGTGTGTGTGTGTATTCGTGTGTGTGTGTTTGTGTGTATGTGTGTGTGCGTTTGTGTGTGAGTATGTGTGTAAGTTTGGGTAGCAAGTGTAGTGTGACCTCAGCCCTACGATAAAATCTTGGGATCGGGAACCACCAACTACCTAAATTAGTTAGTGATTCCCACTGAGTGTACGTTTGAATAGACATGGAAATGAAAATTTCCATATCTTCAAGTATCATACTTGAGTAAGTTTTCAACTACCCCATATTCTAACGGTTTTAGCCAGTTAAATAATGTACTTTTGCAGTCCCGATGTATTAATGGGTAGATCTCAATAAGCTTGTTGACACGGTTATAAAGGTGAATTGACAAGCTTCGAAATTGATTCTGGGCAAAGCTGCTATTAGTACTATGTGAAATAACAACTCTGTCCCTTCTCCTTCTCAGCACAACGTCAGGGTTGTAGGTTAAAGTTTTATGTTTTTTTAGAATAGTGTACAAAATGTAAAGTTTTCTAACAGTTAGCAAACCCGATAATTCATATAAATCATTGGTACGAAATCTTCTTTTTTTAAAATACATAACTTTTAAAAGTGCTCTTTGGGCTCTTTCTAATGTAAGGAGTTTAGTTTTTAGGGCCCCTCCCCATAGCGGTATACAATAGATTATAACAGATTGAGCCAATGCCTCTTTAATTTGGGGCTGTATAATTTGTCTCACAATATATTGCGCTCATAGACCCTTCAGGCGATAGCTGAAAATCCTTGTTTTTTGCACAATGTTCAAAAATGTCACACTGATCTATTGTCATTTGCTTGCTGCAGCACACACATGCATCTTGAAAGAGTCATAGAAAATTTTATAAAAAGTTTAATGTAGTGTCATCAGTGTCATCAGGGCCGTTTTTGCCGGATATTTTATTCCACACTTAATCAGAACATATTGTTTATTTTACGATTTAAAACATAATAACCCAACTCTCTAAAAAAATATGTGTTTTTATTTTAAAATAAAAAGTTAGTTGTCTGTTAAGTCAGTTTCATCATCATCATCATCAGGTCATTTTAGTCTCCACTACAGGAGCACGACCCTCTCGAGTCCGTCGCGTCAGACAGAAGGAGGATTTGGCCTACACTCCCCACGCTGGCCAGACGGGTTGAGAAAGTCAGATTATGGACGATAATTTTACGTGATAACGTTATAAGAAAACACCGGCCGATGGAGCGGAAGAGAGATTGATGCGTCATAAGCCGAACGCTTACGCCGTTCGTGCCTCTCTATCGCTTGTTTCGCGCTCTCCCTTGCACGCTTTTGGGGTTTAAGTGGTTCATCAACATCTTTGAACCAAAGCCAACTTCACCTGCATGCGGTGCACCCTGCTAACTGACAAACGAAGCTCTGGCGAAAAGAGAGGTAGGGGGCGTAATTGTAAGCTACCCGACTGGGGATGTACCTCCACCTCACAGAATACCGCAGCCAAATAACAATTCCCTTGAGGGTTGTTGTGTTTCTGCGAGTGAGTGAGGTCACCAGAAAGGAAGGAGATGCTGCGTTGGCAGCGGGGGTGGCGGCGCGCGAGCGATATTTTATGTTGCGAGCGTTAATATGGCAACGGTAACCGCTTCACATCAGGCGGGCCGTATGCTTGTCTGCTACCCGTCGTAGTATATAAAAAAAAAAAACACTCGGCTCAGGCGGAACGTGACAATGAGTGATGTTTTTGCGTGCGTGCAGCCGGCGTTCATCGATTTATGAGACGTTATCACGACGTCAAAAAGTGAACTTTTACAAAAACACCCTTTATTTATATAGATTTAAATAAAAAAAATATTAATTTTGTGCAGTATAAGTGCGTTCCGTACCTGAGAATACAGATTAATTATATCCAATTGAAACATAGAATGGAGAATGTTAACTAATTTTGATTATAAGCACTCCATATTCTCTGTAAAAAATAAAAAATACTAGTGAAAGAATTACTTCGATATGTCAATTAGTTTCCGATTTAGAAGTAAAACAAGCTGTAACCGTACGGCTGTGTGACGTCATAGTACAACACGCTTAGTCTGGCTCACTCAGACCGCTCGCGGTCGCGCGCCCGTGCCGTTGAAATTATACCTAAATACTATAATTAGTGCGATGCGTTGTGAAATGACGTCACAAGACTGTTAAGCGGGACTCGATATTTTTCGAAACTTTGAATGCCTTTAAAATCAAAACTACTAGGTATTTTTGACTACAACAAAAACTAGTGTGTTTGTATACATACAGGCTTCACTGAGACAACATTTCAAACGATTTGGCGTACCTAGTAACATTCTTCATTATTTAAATTTCATGTTAATCTTTTTATCCTGCCCTTGTCTTAAAGTAATACTTTAATTTCCTGAAATAACATAAAATACCATGTGTTTTCCATGCATACTTATTTAGAAGGGACGCCTTAATCAAATTAGTTGACGAGCTCGGTGGTCGAATGGTTAGCAATGGCCACTTTGACTCCGAGGTCGCGGGTTCGATTCCCGCACAAGACAAATATTTGTGTGCATGAACATGTCTGTTTGTCTTGGTCTGGGTGTTTTCTATGTATAATCACTATGTATTTACAAAAAAAAAAAATATTTAAGTAAATTTATCAGTTGTCTAGTACCCATAACACAAGCTTTGTGCTTAATTTGGGACTAGATGGCGCTGTGTATTGTCCAGAAATATTTATTTATTTATTAGTTACTTTTTATTCACCTTTAAAAACAACCAATTTATATGAAAAATGTACTAAAAGTGAACATAATATGTCACTTGTTCTGCCTGCCCAATTTATGTATTTATTATTTATCGATGAGCCCGGTGATCGAATGGCTAGCAATTACTACTTTGACTCGAGGTCGCGGGTTAGATTCCCGCACAAGACAAGCATTTGTGTGCATGAATGATTGTGTCCCAAATTAAGTGCAAAGCTTGTACTATGGGTACTAGACAACTGATAAATTTATTTATCTATTAAATAGTAACAAACAGTAATTTAAGTACTTTTACATAATTCGACGGTCCCTACGTATAAAGCGACATGTCATTTCAGACATGTCTGCTTATACTACGATATAGTAATTAAAGAATATTATTATTGGACAAATGAGTTAATTTCTTACTTTTTGATTATATACAATCAATAAAATAAAAAAGAAAATGTTTTTTTTCGGGCAATCTATAGCAATTTATGTAATGAAAAAAAAAATGCCATTTTTGACATGTCGCTTTATACGTAGGGACCGTCGAATTATATAGTTTTTATCTTACAGACCTTTAGCTTCCTATATTTTCAGAATATACTACGTTGAGGAACAACAACACTTTCCAACCTGATACAATTTAAAATTATTTCTTTAAAATATACAGAATTTGTTCATATAAAAACATAAGGTGAGAATTTTTAGTACATTAGATTTAAAAGACGTCAATCTGTAATTCTTAAATAAATCAACACCAGACTAAATAAATGTACTTAAATACATTTTTTTTTATTCATTGTCTTGGTCTGGGTGTTCACTATGTATTATGTAGGTATTTACAAAAAAATTAGTCGAAGTCCATTACTTCACTGTTCATTGCCTTTTTTGGCGCCCACCTCTGTTAATCCCGGCTACCCAGGGGATACAGTGGTGGGAATGTGTGGTGGCCCCGTCCCGTTAAAAAAAAACATTATTTCTTTCTTTCTTATAATTACTTTTCATACCAGTCTAGATTATTCTAGACTGTTATGGAAAAAATAATAACAGTACCTAATTGACTTTCCCACACTACAAAGTCAATTTAGGGTATTGTTTTAATAGTAATAAATAGGAGATACAAAAGGTATAAATGAATAATAATAAATATTTATTTGCACAAAACACGTTGTGAAAGTTGACAAATAATCAGTAGAGCATACATGTTTTGCCAAGTCAGTGGCATGCAAATACATTGTTTAAATGATTTCAAATTAGAGGCAAAATATAGTGTACTAAATTATTAAAATAATTATCCATTAGGTCTATTCGATAGAAATACAATGTTAATATTAATATTAATATTAGAATAATAGGTATATAGGGTTTGTTTTTTTTTTTTTTTTTTTTTTTTTTATAACAGAGGGTGGCAAGCGAGCATGTGGGTCACCTGATGGAAAGCAATCACCACCGCCCATAGAAATCAGCAACACCAAGGGGTCGCCGATCCGTTGCCAGCCTTTTAAGGGAAATATTGACTCTGTTCTTGAAGGCCCCCATGTCGTACTTATTTGGGAATACCGCTGAGGGAAGTTGATTCCACAACTTTACAGTACGTGGTAGAAAATGCCTTAAAAAGCGTACTGTAGTAGATCGCCAAATATCAAGGTGATGTGGATGGAACTTTAATTTTTGGCGAGTTGTACGATAGTGGAACTCAGCGGCAGGTATCAAATCAAATAGCTCATCCGAGCACTCCCCGTGGTACAATTTATATAGAACGCAAAGAGATGCAACATCTCTGCGTGTAGAGAGAGAATCCAGCCGATCAGAAATCATTGGGTCACCGACAATTCGAACAGCTCTTCGTTGTATGCGGTCGAATGGAGCGAGTAAGTACTGGGGCGCACCAGCCCAGAGATGTGAACAGTATTCCATATGAGGCCTAACTTGGGCTTTATACAGTTGAAGGCGATGCTGTGGTGTAAAATACCTTCTGGCTTTACAGATGATGCCAATTTTCCTAGAAGCCAATTTGGCCTTGCACTCCAAGTGACCACGGAACTGTACATCTCTGGATATGTCAACACCCAAGATACCAATGCTGGAGCTAATAGTAAGGGGAGTACCTTCCAATCTAGGAGCCACGACAAATGGGGACTTTTTTGCGGTAAACGCACATACTTGTGTCTTTGATGGATTCAGTTGGACTAAGTTCAGTCTACACCAATCAGAGACGTGTCCAAGGGACGTCTCAATCTCAGACACAAGTTTTTTCCGGCACTCATCGACGCAATCCCGAGAAACATTACATAGACCACTGTATCTTGCGTCTACGGTACTGTCATCGGCATAGCAATGAATGCCGCATACGTGCAGCAAGTCATTGATATGCAGAAGAAACAATGTAGGAGACAATACGCAGCCTTGTGGCACACCAGCGTTCAGGGGTAATGGATCCGAGCGTGCACCGTCAATCACAACTTTAATGATCCGCCCAGTGAGAAAGCTGGCAATCCATGTGCAGAGTTTCTCGGGTAACCCAAAAGAGGGAAGCTTGGATAGTAGCGCTTTATGCCACACCCGATCAAAGGCCTTTGCTATGTCCAGACTAACAGCCAAAGCCTCGCCCTTGCTTTCCACTGACTCTGCCCAACCATGAGTCAAATATACCAGAAGATCACCAGCCGAACGACCATGGCGAAAGCCATATTGGCGATCATTAATCAGCTGGTGATCCTCTAGGTATGTTATCAGCTGTTGGTTGATAATATTTTCCATTATCTTGGAAAACAAGGAAGTTATAGCAATGGGCCTGTAGTTGGACGGATCTGAGCAAACACCTTTTTTAGGGATCGGGTGAACCAAAGCCTCCTTCCACGAGCTGGGGACCACGCCAAGCGAGTACGAGTACCGAAAAAGGCGGACTAGAACTGGGGCCAACTCCGCGGCACATATTTTCAAAACAACGGACGGAATGCCATCCGGCCCACTCGACTTATGGATGTCCAGAGAGCAAAGCGCTCTACGCACGGCTCTTTGCGTGAACTTTACTTCTGGCATAGAGCTCTCACACCGAGGGATGGTAGGTGGTGTGGCTCCCTGGTCATCGAGAGTCGAGTTAGATGCAAAAAGAGACCCTAGGAGATCGGCTTTTTCTTTTGCAGTATGGGCCAGCGAGTCATCCATCCGTTGCAGTGGTGGAAACGACGACTGACAGAAGTTACCCTGTACGGCTTTGGCGAGCGACCAGAACGCACGAGACCCAGATGGCAAGCGCACTAGTCTCTCGCCAATTTCGCTTATAAATCTGGACTTTGCCTTCGCGATACAACCCTTCAACGATCTGGAATCAGCGTTGTATTTTTTTTTGAGTACGCCGGTATTTGGATCTCCAGTGGCCCGAGCATTGGACCAGGCACGGTAGGAATCTTGCTTCTGACGCAACGCGGCTCTGCAAGACCCACCGAACCATGGTCGAGATTTGCCGCCAATGGGCACCGCAGAATTAGGAACAAATAGTTCCATACCCTGCAGAACCACATCGGCGACAGCATTTGCACAGGCACTGGGATCATCCAGCGAGAAGCAAACTGGCCCCCAGGGGTAGGAAGCCAGGAAGTCACGCAGCCCATCCCAATCTGCTGACCTGAAATGCCACACACGACGGATACCTGCGGTACGCGGTCGCTTTTGGTGTATGAGTGGCACCACACATTCTATCAGGCAATGATCTGAGGATCCAAGAGGGGCGCCAACAGATACGCGATAGTTATCCGGGTGGGAGGTCAGCAGAAGATCCAAAAGGGATGGCACATGGTTCTCCACATCCGGTACCCGTGTAGGTGAAGAGACCATCTGCGTTAGACCATATGCCAAGGCAAAGTCATGAAAAGATCTTCCAGCATGGTCAGTTGAGCGTGACCCAAGCCATTCGATGTGGTGGGCATTAAAGTCACCCATAACCACAATCTCGGCAGAAGGCATTTGCTGGAGTAGACTGTCAGTCGTCGTTTGGATGTGCTCAACAAGGCACTCCGTTTCGGCGTTACCGCTGTGGGACCTGTAGAGGCACGCGTAGATACGAATGTGGTCGTCGAAGTCTGCGCGCAGCCACATAATTGACAGGCCCCGCTCTTCAAGACTGCCAAGACGTCGACAACAGATATCCTCCCTAACGTACGCGCACACACCGGCTCGTGGCACAAAATTGTGTTCCAGTTTGTACCCTGGGTAGCGCAGATACGAGATGTCAGATGGTGGGGATATCTGTGTCTCAGTTAAAAAAAGCAAGGCTGGCTTAGCCTTCTCAAGATGGTGGTGGACGGCATTCAGGTTGGAGTGAAGTCCCCTTATGTTACATAGCTCGATATAGAGCTCAGGGGAACGTGCCACCGTCCTTTTCCTACGCCTGCTCCTGGCAGAGATACAGAGTGGCATAGTGCCCGCCCCAGAATACGTCGGGCGGCCTGAGTAGTGAAACTCAGGAAGGGATTCTCCTTCACCAACGGTGACGGTACCCTCCTGGGGTATTCTTCTTCCTAATGCCACTGCCATATCCAGAGTTGAGGTTTTTGGATTGGGCTCCGGGTCTCAACACTCACCGCACGAAACGCAATAGCGAGCTACTACTTCACGCCGGTTTTCTGTGTGAGAGTGGTACTGCCCCGGACGAGCCGGCCCAATTACGAGCTGCAGTCACTCAATGTCCATAAGTTGATCGCGACCCTGTCATGGACATTAAATGATTCCAACTTAGCTCTACCACTTCAGAAAAAGCTACTCGATTAGCACCACCCAGGGGTCACGTGCAGGGAAACTAGGGTAAAGCCTGCGGACGTGAGTAGCATCAACCCCCAAAACTGTTACTTTAACATTGAGAATTGAACTCCATTCAACATTAGTGAATTGAAACAAGTAATTCTATTATTACCCACGCATTCCTACCAGAATACTGATCCGCTTTAGTTTAACAGTAGAGAAACCCTATTTATAAATCAGTTAAGAATTTTGACTGCGATATGGGACGGAAGTTCTATAAATACATTCCTTAGAACTGAACGCTGGCGCCGTTTGCTCATTTCATTATGCCAGATTTTATGTTTTATAATATTTTATGATGTTTATTTTTGGATGTCGTTTTTATTTTTATGATATAATAACATATTTTTATAGATGACGAAGCGACGCTCTGATAAAAATTTGCAGTATGCTTCATTGTTATTTTTTTTTATACGTCGGGTGGCAGACAAGCATACGGCCTGATGTGAAGCGGTTACCGTAACCGTATTAACGCTCGCAACATAATATATCACTTGCGCGCCGCCACCCCTGCTGCCAACGCAGCATCTCCTTCTTTTATGGTGACCTCACTCACTCGCAGGAGTGTTTCATTGTGGAGGTCTGTAGATTTTATATGTATATATTACACCTACGCAAATTAATATAGATGAATCTCTATTTCCCTTATTCATCGCTTCACGCGTGAATTTAGTTTCTTTTCATGTTTCTTTCAGAAGAACCTACTACTAACGATAACAAATTATCGTTAGTAGTATTGATTGAACTCCATTCAACATTCTTTCTTCTGAAAGAAAACATTAAAAAAATTGGTTCTTCTGAAAGAAAACAATAAAAAAATTGCGCGAGAAACAAGAAAATTTAAGAAAATTGAATGACCGCTTTAAGTTTTCTAATGTGACTTTATGTCGTTTGACAGAACTGTCAGTCATTTGACAGATTGCACGAAATCAATATTCATTGTTTGGCCGTGTGGTTTCCGGCAGACTAGAATAGAATCACTCCGTCTCTTCCCGTGGATGTCGTACAAGGCGACTAAGGGAAATACATTATAAAAAATCAAAACTCAGGCCTCCCCAACCCGTCTGGCCAGCGTGGGGAGTGTAGGCCAAATCCTCTTTCTGTCTAGGACGTACAAGAGAGGGTCGTACTCCTGTAGTGGAGACTTAAACGAAAAAAATGTAATAGGTAAACGGAGACCATTTTTTTCTATTAGATTTCATCGTCATCATTCTTTCAGTCTAAGGATCACTGCTGAAAATAGGCCTCCTTCACAGACTTCCACCGGAAGCGCCTAATTGGATTGTGTGACACACTTGTTTTTCTGATGAAAAAGATAATTGCTAATGGCGCTATGGAGCTGGTTTGTCAGTTGGAATAACATAACGGTATTTTTATCATCATCATCATCATCAAGTCCATTTTAGTCTCCACTACAGGAGCACGACCCTATCTCGTCCGTCCTAGACGGAAGCAGGATTTGGCCTGCACTCCCCACGCTGGCCAGACAGGTTGAGGAGGACTGATCGATATTTGATAATGTATTTCCCTTAGTCGCCTTGTACGACATCTACGGGAAGAGACGGAGTGATTCTATTATAGTCTGCCGGAAACCACACGGCCAAACAATGAATATTGATTTCGTGCAATCTGTCAAATGACTGACAGTTCTGTCAAACGACATAAAGTTACATTAGAAAACTTAAAGCGGTCATTCAGTTTTCTTAAATTTTCTTGTTTTTCGCGCAATTTTTTATATTTTTCTTTCAGAAGAACCTACTACTAATGATAACAAATACAACATCAAAAGAAACTAAATTCACGCGTGAAGCGATGACCAAGGGAAATAGAGATTCATCTACTTTGTACGACATCCACGGGAAGATACGGAGTGATTCTATTCTAGTCTGCCGGAAACCACACGGCCCCATTTATATATTTGCAATATTTATTTATGTATTTCATTAATACACTTTAAAGGACGTGACGTAGTGATGAAATGAGGAGCTCGATGGCGTCGTTGCGCGTGTCAGTCAAATCGAACACGCCAGTTAAGCAACGTCGACCGCAGCCTGTCTATGGATGGGTTTATTTATCACAAGCTCCTCCGTGCTTCGGAGGGCACGTTAAGCCGTGGGTCCCGGCTGTTATCATTAGATCGCAGTCGTTAAGCCAAGTCAGTGGCCTTAGGTCGGCTTGAAAACACTGGCCTCCGCCAACCCGCAGTTGAGCAGAGTGGTGGAGATGCTCTAAACCCCTTCGATTGAGGGGAGACCCGTATCCCAGCAGTGGGATGATTATGGGTTGATGCCGAAGTGATGAAATACGCGAAGAGTTCGATGGAATCGTTGCACATGTTAGTCTATTCGATCTCGCAAGTTAAACAACTTTGACCGTAGCTGCAGTAAGGCCCCAGGTACCCTGCCGCTAAAGTTGAAACCGAGATTTTCATCGGATTTTTTGAATGCGAAAATGACACTACTGTTTAGATTGTCGGTAATTTTGTTTAGAAGAAGTCTGGTCTTTGATATAGCACCCCGCGTAGCAAAGCTCAAATGGCAATGGGCTGGGCATATAGCCAGAAAGTCGGACTCGTGGTGCAGAACGGTTTTGGAACGGAGACAGAAAAAGACCCGTCGGGCGACCACAGATGCGATGGAAGGACGACATCGTGAAGTTGGTGGGCATGAACTGGATAAATGTGGCCCAAAACAGATCAGAGTGGAGAAGACTGAAGGAGGCCTATACCAACACAGTTGAAGAAAGGCTTAGATGATAGATGACGTTTAGCTTAGCTGGAAGAAACAGTTCTACTGACTAAGCTCTAATGACTTTGTCAATAACTTTAACCTAAGATCAATTTTTGGAATAAAAATCCGATGGTAATTGGCTTCACCTTCAGCGGTAAGGTCCCAGTAAACTATTCTCAATTTGTCTCAAAATCCGACCGCGCAGGGGTCCCTTGCGGTGAGGAAACAGCCGCTTGCGGTGGGCCCTCCCCAGGGGAATCCAGTGCTGTTTACAGTGCTGGAATCCCCACGATCGGGAGGACCCTGTTGAACCATTTGGGCTGGTACATCCTTCAGGCTGAGTGCACTCGGCATTCGCCCTTCCTGTCACTAGGTTAGTTTTCGCTTTAAAAGCCTCCAGGCTAAAAGCACAGTTATACATTTCGAGAAAAAAAATCTCAATTTGTTTAATTCGGTCATATTTCAGTTAAACTTTAAAGTTGCATATTTTGATATGAGAAACCAAATGTGACATTTATGAGATCGAGACTAGATCGAAACTTTTCTCTTGACAAAACCGGTCCGGTTTTGTTTTCTCCACGAATCCCCACTCCAAACCACCATCGAACGTTCTCGAAACTTAAAAATACCTCCACAAAAAGTGATATGCATCGACCGCCATCCCAAACGAAAAAGTAAGCATAGTGCGACTACGTGTTTGGAGGTTTTCTGAAGCAGTCGTTATGCTACTAATTGTATGAAAACGTAAAACAGTCAACCAAGGCCGATAGTAGACATCTCACTACAAAATCCATTATAAATACGATTATCGCCCATCTCGTTTTGAATGAAACTTGGTTTTTCAGAAACGCTAAAGGTCTTGATTTAAACCATCCCATTGCTACTCCGGACTTAAGTTCATTTGTTACGTAATACTTTGCGTTAAAAGTTAACTAAACTAGCTCTAATGATAGGCCTTCTTTATAACTTACAAAATTTATTACAGTTTACTTTACAAGAACATTAAAACCTACAGACTAAGGATCTAAATTAGATTCCGTAATACTGTCATCACTCAATTTTCTGCCGCTTGACTGGAAAGCGAGCTTCAAAAAACAATTTAAACTTTGACATTATATAAATAAAGTATACATTCCTTTCACCCGTGGAAATTTAAATTCGTCTAATGGATTGCGTGGCCATTAAAAAGTTGAATTGCCTATTTAACTGCTGAAACGGGAAGCTCCTCGGAACAACTTCCCTAATCGCACGAAGCCCGTCAAACGTTTTATCGTTGTTCGTTCATATTTACCAATTACTTGCGAGTATACGCTCACTTATTACCGTGCTGATTACTAACACGGGTGATGTGGGTTATTACTAACACTTTTTTAGGGGTGTAAATGGCTCCCATGATCTTTAGAGCCAAAGCCAACCTCACCTGCACTCGGTGCACTTTGCCGACTAGCGAAAGAGACTCTGGCAAAAGAGTGGTAGGGTACAGCGTATTTGTAAGTGGCCCGACAGGGGAAGTACCTCCACTTCACAGAATACCATAGACAAATAAGAATTTCCTTGAGAGTTGTTGTATTACCAGAAGGTGTGGTTGGGTTGGCAGCGGGGTTGGCGAGCGATATTTCATGTTGCGAGCGTTAATATGCCTATGCTAACCACTTCATATCAGGCGGACCGTACGCTTTCATTCGACGTAGTATACAAAAAATCTCACTTTGATTAAAATTTTAAATTTCATATTGTGTTACGAGAATACCAAATTTGACATTTTGTGAGATCGAGACTGGATCGGAACTGAATGTTGCTCGAATTATCGCCTTGAGATCTTAGTTTGAGGAGCTTCATGGCGTCGTTACATGAGTCAGTCTAATCGAACACACAAGTTAAGCAACAACAACCGTAGCCTATCCATAGATGTTGTTACTATAATCAGTTAATCATAACTAGGTGTATAATCAATGGAGCAAAACTTCAGCTTGCGGTAAAGACTTCCCGTTTATAAAGCACAATTGCGATTTCGCAAAAAGTACTGTGGCAGCACTAAAATACCGCTTTTGACATTGTTACTTAATTCAAAGTTGAGTCATGAGATTGCCAATGATCTCAAGCTTATGGATGGACGATATTAAACCACTATCTTTTTTATATGAGAGGGGGGCAAACGAGCATGTGGGTAACCTGATGGAAAGCAATCACCACCGCCCATGGAGATCAGCAACACCAAGGAGCCTATACTCCTTCCTTTTATGTTTCTTGTTGGTGACCTCACTCACTAGTAGGAACACAAGAACCCTCAAGGGAATTGTTATTTGGTTGCGGTATTCTGTGAGGTGGAGGTACATTCCTCAGTCCGGTAGCTTACAACTACGATCCCTACCTCTCTTTTCGCCAGAGCTTCGTTTGTCAGTGAGCAGGGTGCACCGCATGCAGGTTAAGTTGGCTTTGGTTCAAAGATGTTGATGAACCACTTACACCGCAGAATTTCATAGTTTCAACGTGAAATTTTGAAAACTAATGCACATTCATGAAAGTCACAACGTCTATTTAAAGACTACGGTTCAGTGGCACACCGTTGAGTGATTGACGTATATTTACTCGTGAAATTGGGTTGCTGGCGCCATGTTTGAATTTCTGTTTGGAAAAACGTTTCGGTACAAAATAGCTAAATCGACTCTTTATTTTTAAAGCTGATTCACTAATTACTGTCCTATTTACTAACAGCTAACTGGTGCCCCAGGGTGGGTGCAGAAACACTAGGCGCGCTTGTACTTGTACTTGCGCGCCGGGAAGTGAGCGAGCCATACAGCTCCGATACCCATCATGGAGATTGGGGAGTGGTGGTAGGGCCCCGATGCTTGGTTCGCCGAGCGTCGGTTCGCGACGAGCTACTCGACTTAAGAGTACGCAAGTTGCCTGCATGCAGGTGAAAGCGGAGTAAGACCAGCCCCCCTAGCCAAGTGTAATTCGTAGCGTAACGAACGTTATCGTGTTATCGTGATCTATCTAACGTTCGTTACGCTACGAATTACACTTGGCTAGCGGGGCTGCTACTGTTCCGCTTGCGTGCTCGGTTGGTTTACCGAGCGCAAGAGCGGAGCAGGTAAAGGTCCTCTCGTCTGGTTAGTTTACTGGACGAGAGACTCGCATCCCCGTGACATAACCGGAAGGTTGGCACACGGGGCGCACTATCTGTTAGGTATAAGGGTATAGGGTACGTTGTTCTATTTACTGTTTTTGTATGTATTTTTAGCTTTCATTGATTTTTAGGGTTCCGTACCTCAAAAGGAAAAATGCAACCCTTATAAGAACACCTTGTTGTCCGTCTGTCTGTCAAGACCCTCTAAGTCGAGAATGTATGGAAGTATCAAGTTGAAATTTGAACTGTATACTCGGGTCTGCTGTCCCATGAAGTTGTAAAAAAATCAAGATACGGCCGTTTATGGAGACAGAAAAATGCACAGCAGTGGTCAATTCAAGCTGATAATGTTGAAGACATGAATAAATTTATAACAGCGTCGGATACTCTGGCAGAGGCTATCGAAAAAAAATATAAATGTTTGCATTGACACAAATGCTGACCCACTTGGCAACGACGAAGCAAATTTAAAATAATCGCTTTAACGAACAATTAGGTATTTAATTTGTAAAATAGTCTGGGGATAATCAGATCACTTGCAGTACAAAAATAAATGCTTTTTATGACACTTTACAGTATTTCAAATAATCAATTAATTCCTTCCTTGTTACTTATGCGAAAATTTTCTTATAACAAAATTGAAAGAACTGATTGCAACCAATTTAGAAATGCGTTTACTAGACCACGCAATGTCACTCATGGTTCCAGTGGTAGATAGCCTGCACTTGTAAGTAAGGGAGCTTGGTTAAAGTACACCCCAGCCACTGCATACAAATGTCGCGTCGTTTACTCCTACATAAACAATGACGTCTGTGCATAGCGTGAATGAGCGTGTGTGCATGCGGCGCCATACAAACTGTTCCAGATTTGTGTCAAAGGGGAGGTGAGGTCGACGCGAGTGAGCGTCAGGGACTGTCCATACTGTACGTAGTACTATTACTTATACTGTAGCACAGTATAATTAATAGTACTGTAGTTAAGGTGTGGTTGGTGGGTAGATGTGGTGATGCAAAATAAGTGATGGCATATTTCTATCTTCTTCTGACATAGATCAGAAAAGGATAGCAGTACCCATGGATCTCATATAAACTCATGATAGTCTAGAGCATTCCGGTACATTCTGGAACAACCCAGATCATTGTATTTAATTGTAATTAATGTAAATTGTAATATAATTTAATCTTACATCTTATACTAAATTGTTTATACCTTGCTGTGCCCTATAAACAGGGTTCATGTTTGTGACCATTTTAATTATGTAAGAACCTTGTATTATAACAACATGAAATGCAATAAATAAATAAATATTTTTTGTAGAATGTTCAAAATCACTCCCAAATGTTTTGGAATATTCCGAATCTGTGTGGTTTCCGGCAGACTAGAATAGAATTACTCCGTCTCTTCCCGTGGATGTCGTACAAGGCGACTAAGGGAAATACATTATAAAACATCGATCAGGCCTCCCCAACCCGTCTGGCCAGCGTGGGGAGTGTAGGCCAAATCCTCCGTCTGGAACGGACGAGAGATGGTCGTACTCATTTATTGGAGACTAAAATGACCTGATGATGATGATTAACATAAAATAACGCTCGCATGCCGCCACCACCGATGCCAACGCAACATCTCCTTCCTTTCTGGTGACCTCACTCACTCGCAGATACACAACAACCCTCAAGAGAATTGTTATTGGGCTGCAGTATTCTGTGAGGTGGAGGTACATTCCCCAGTCGGGTAGCTGACAATTACGCTCCCTACCTCTCTTTTCGCTAGAGCTTCGGTTGTCAGTCAGCAGGGTACACCGCGTGCAGGTGAAGTTGGCTTTTGTTCAAAGATGTTGATGAACCACATACCCAAGATACCTTAACTTCTATATTTTTCTTTTAGTATTTCAAAGTAAACTTACCTTTGTACGGTACGTAGATGTTCAGATACAGACAGTCTTCAGATTCATTCGTCAGAAACGGCTTAAGTCTATTCATGTAATTCTGTCTGCCCATAGATGCTGGGTTCCCTTTCTTCTTAGTTGGAAGAGATTGGGGACACACTGGTGCAAACTTGGTCGCCATTTTGACATCATTCCAAGGAACGGCGCTGGCTGAAACAATTACATTTCTTATGTCAAAAATAAAATAAATAATTTTAACAAAAAAAAAAACCGGCTCCAAACATTACATTTATGGATGTAGATACAGGCTGATGATGATGATGATGATGAAAAATATGGTACCAATCTGGAAGAGAATCTCTTTCAAATAAAAAAAGATTTTTTCAAATCGGCTTATAAATGACGGAGTAATAAAATAACAAACATAACAGTGGGTAGATCCAGGCTGATAATGATGATGAAAAAAATATGGGACCAATCTGGGAGTACACTATTTCGCGGCGCCGCAGCAGCAACAGCGAGTCTCCATACTGCGATAGATTCACGGCAGCGAAAAGCTCTACCGCTGTGGCGTAATGTATAAAGATTCATTATAACAATATCCATAAGAGTTGGTTTATTCCTGCAATTCAGTGAGGTAACCGGACATGGTCCTGGCAGCGCGCGATATATGACTTGTATTGCAAGCTACAACACTTCACAAGGAAAGAGAAAAGTTGGACAAAGAAAGAAATCCTGGCTAGGAAACATCCGATAATGAGCCTGAGCTGGCTATTCCAGCCAACGCCAACGGACGAGCCTTTCCGTAGAGCGAGCACTGAAAGAATTTTAGCACGCTGATCGCGAACCTTCAATAGCTGGAAATGCACATAGAGAAGAAGAAGCTCTATAATTAGCATAAAACCCGTGTGGTATAAAAAAACGCAAATAGCAACTTAGCGAAGAAATGACACAAGAAAGCAAAAATATAAAGTACATTAAAATTTATTCATTTCATTAACCAAAGACTTCCAAACAAACACAAAATTAAGAACAAACTCATAACTATAAACATCGTAAATACGTCTCCAGTCCGCGCTGAAGGAAACTTTAAATAAATTTAAATTTACCGTAAACATTGCAGTTTTATGGTAAACAGCCTTTAGTGGGTTGAAACGGAAAGAATTTTAGCAATTCACGCTCTTCTCAGCTCATTTAAGTTTACTTTTCATTTCTATGTTAATTTTACCCTTAATATTAACAAAAGTTTATCGCCGTAGCTTTTTGTATTATAATCTTGATGTATTTTACGTAAAAGTATGAGTTAAAAAACATTTTTCATGGTAAATTAAATGAAAGTATTTGGCCAGGTGAATGAATGAGATGAAAGTGTAATTACAACTTGAATACCAGATATAAAAAGGATGTAGGTAAATAAAATAATAACAAATTAAAGATAATAATATATCAGGAATATAAGTATAAACTCCTTCCACAAGCATTTTCTACACTATTATTTGTGTCAATGCTTGATAGATCTTAATTTAATTTTAATTCTTATAATCTATATATATATAAATCAATGCCACTTTTCGTTGTAATTTTATAACTCAAGAACGGGCTCACCTACCAAACCAAATGTTTAGGGTTTATTCGGACTATTTAGTAGATGGTTTAGGTGAAGTTTGCACAAAATCGGTGGAGCGGTTCTTCATTTATCACATTTTTTGTAACAATTGATTTCAATAAATGGCGGATCATTTTGTTAATGGGGATTTTGCTGTTAAATTGAAACTTTTTTCAGATAGGGATTGTGCTGTCAAATTGAAACTTTTTTCAGTGTTGACAGTACAAGCATGTTGTTATGTCATTCATGCGGTCATTTCATTTTGGACGTGCTTCGACTTTATGTTGCCTGTTCCGTTGCCGTTTGTTTATTCATGCTCAAAATGGAAAAAAAAAAATATTGTTTATCCAAATGTTTTGGATTAAGTTTTAAAATAGCTAGCAATTAATAAAATACTGTTTTGTTTGAATAAATGAAAAATCCAATTTTTTTTTTTATTATTTTACTTTATACGTAGCGAAGCATGTACCGGGCCGCTAGTGTCTCTATAAATATTAGCTTTATTTTTGCTTATTAAAACCTTTATACCAACGTTTTGTCTTATTATTTCAGTAATAGATTTAAAAGGGCTGAAAAGATAACCTTACGATTATGTTAGTACTTATCCCGGGATCATAATACTCAGATGGTTATGATTGACCAAAGTAATAAATTAATCAACCTGTCAACTATTTTAGTTTAGATATCTGTGCCCATCTGGGACACTGGGTATATTTACATGTAAAAACATACAGTGTCCCAGATAGCGCACTCAGGTTTCTCTCCAATGACCCTCAGAATGGTTTTGGCACACCCCCGCATTTTTTGTATCGACGATGCGGTGTAAGTGCCAAAAAGAAATTATTCCTTTTTATTGCAAAAGGACGGTGTGCTTGACAACACGAGATAAGTGAAAATTTCATCTCTTGTTCCGATTTTACCCGAACGAGGGTTACAGAGCCGAACGTTACTGGTCACTCTAGAGTGACCATTGAGTGTAGAGTGACCAGTAAGGTTCGGTGAGTAACGAGGTGGAAACCTTATGGTTCCCACCTCCACCACTAGACGTCCCACCTCTCCCGAGATTCCAGGAGTCTCCAGAAAATTCAGAGATGAAAATTAAAATCACGGCTCCCTGAAAAAAAAATTAAAAAAAAAAAATCTCCCGGAATTTATAATTTACGCGCGCTAGAGGAATAATTGAGAGAGCAAAAATCATACGAGCGCATAGTATTGTTTTCGATATATGGACCAAAGAAAGAAACCGCTTATATGAGGATCATGTCGAGGCAGAAATTTTTTTTTGTTGTTAAGCTATTACTTACATATTTCACGAATGCCTTCAATAGGTTATTTGTAAACATCTATCATAGAGTAAATAAAATCTATTTACCACGTAACCTGACCTGTATGTCATGTGTTTTTTTTGCAAATCTTATGTGATTATATGAATATGAACTCCAAACGTTCTTTAATTTTAATATGGACTGCAAAGAGTTTTTTAATTTTTATAGTTCTTGACTAGATATTTTGAAGTCTGTACGTTCTAACGAAAAATATAATTTAAAAATAAAATTAAAAATTATGAAAAGTCGCTGGTTTTTTCTCTCCCGGATTTAGACTAATCAGAGGTGGCAACCCTAGGTCACTCGCATTCGCTAATCACATAATTTGTGCACTGCGCGGCTAAAGCATGAACTTCAAAAATTCTAAGAAAGAAGAAGTGTCGAGCTGTTTTATAAATTTAATGCCATTTGAATTAATCCAAATTGCACGCAACGATGTTAAGAACTTATACTATATGACATGCGAATTTATCCGACCTTTTTTTTCATTTGTACTTTTTGACAGTTTTGATATTTACGAGTAGCTATGAGTCAAATCGAATTTATATATATACTAGCGACCCGCCCCGGCTTCGCACGGGTGCAATGCTGATACTAAATGTACTACAGAAGGTCTTTGCGCTTTGTCCTATCCAGTCCTTCCCCAGTTATAGGCACACGCCGCCGGCTCCGCGGCCGGTACCGCGCCACAGCCGTTATGTCCCTGCATTTTAAATGTGTAATATCTTCTAAACGATTCATTTAAATTACATGCTGTGAAGGGCCATATTGATCTATATTAAATGCGCAATGTATTTAAGGTACTTAATTGGATAAGGATTAATTCTGTATTGCTTAAAATCGCTTCGTAAATAAGGCATTATTTCTTGTAAAAAGCAAAGGATAAAATAACGGTTATTGTGTGTTACCACTAAGAGATAGACATATACCATCGCGAACTTTTTTGTAGACCATTTTAAGGTGAACAATACTGTACTACATTATTTTGATCTATCTCGTTGGGTTCAGCCAGCGTTTGCAATGAAAGAGCAAAAAAATGTGTTTATTTACGACATCACGTTAGAAACCTCTAAATTATCAGTGTTTTTCTACTATGTTATGCATATAAACTTTCCAGTTGAATCACTCTATCTATTAAAAAAAACCGCATCATAATCCGTTGCGTAGTTTCAAAGATTTAAGCATACAAAGGGACATAGGGACAGAGAAAGCGACTTTGTTTTATACTATGTAGTGATATATCATCTTGATAATTGGCGATCTACTACAGTACATTTCCTAAGACATTTTTAACTATGAACGGTGAAACTGTGGAATCAATTTATTTTAGCGATCGATCCGAACCATTACGACATGGAGCCTTCAAGAACGGAGTCCTTATTTTCCTTAAAAGGCTGGCAATGGATCAGCGACCCCTTGATGTTGCTGGGCTCAATGGACGGTAGTGATTGCTTTCCACCAGGTGACTCACATGCATAATATATATATTGTGCACAAAAAGTCTCCAGAAATACCAACACAACAGGAAATAATAATATATTTATCATCAATGCAATTCTGATGCCAAACGAGCTATCTACAATGTATGCTCATCTGAAGGAAGAATTATGAACAAGTCACGAGTGTCTTGATTTAGATCGAGATCTATTATTGGTTTGTGAACGACAGAATCTCTTTCATCAATGTATTATATCCTATCCAGTTATAAGCCGTCAATAGCTAAACTTCTGAAAAGTTTATCAACGTACCTGGTGGCATAAACCTGTAGACTCCGACAGGTGGAGCAGCATAAGGAATACCAAGAAACATTTCAACTGGAGGCAGCCTGTAATGACGGCTTGGCTGTACAATCAGCCCCCTTAGCGCACCCTGTCTCAATTGGTATTCCCTTGTCAACCTTCTCCCCCCATCGTTCTGGAAACTTCGTGTTTGATCGGCTACCTTCGCTGCACTTTCGTTCACAATCGGCAGTAAGAGTGAGACAAGAACACAAATAAACATATTGTGATTTATATACGGAGTCGCGTGCCGGTTAGAAGCCATTTTGTTTATGTGTTTCTTGCTCGTTTTATGCTGAGCAGGCTCAAAATAGTTACTGTTTTATTGTTTGTTTGCTCTTTATTTTATCGGCTGTATGCATAGTGAGTCATATTAGATTTACGATCATTTTGATGATTCAAAATTGCTATATCATTATAATACTTAGTTTTTCAAACATCCTTTGTTGCAATTACTGTCTTAAGGCTATCAGAATTTTACACTATTTCAGAACACTTTCTCACAGCACATTGTCACTAAACAGTTCACAACATCACAGTTTTTTTATACTAAGTCGGGTAGCAGACAAGCATACGGCCCATCCGATGCGAAGCAGTTACCTAAAATATTTCATTGTCACATCTTCACAATCTTTATTTGGGATAACAACATCTCTAAATCTAAAAACTTTACAAGTATTTTTTTTTTATGAATTCTTAACTTCCCTAGTATTTTAAATTAAGTCTACGCGCGCGCAAATTTCACGTTTCACATTTTTGACATAGTCAAAATATTTTTTTATATATATACGATAGTGTACTGTTTTACATTTGTGCGTTCGCGGCGTAAGCTCAACACTGGATTGAGTCCAAACTGTCCCCGCGCGACTCTAATACCGAAATACTACAGTATGTGCTACAGAGGGGATAAGATTCTAAAGATACATTTCAGAATTACGGATACATTCCAGTAACACTTTATTTGTTTACAATAAAATCAAATACATTGTTGCGTACAGTTGAAACTATATGTATTTACGAAAGGAATAAAGTTTGAATGGTGATTGTAAATTTGCTAATGTTAAATTTAACCAAACGGGCCAAAACATATAATACAGTGTAAACATTATAATACAAAACAGTGGCTGGCAGCGGTTGGATGTAGAAAGCATAGGATCGCATATGGTGGAAAGCATTGGAAAAGGCCTATAATCAGCATTGGGTAGATACATTCTGATAATGATGATGAAACGTATAATGAATGGATAATTATTTAAAGTCAAAACCACTACTCATATTTTTAAATTAATACTTAATCACATTAAAGCACAGTTTAAGACTAGAACCAACTTAATCCTCTTTGCGATAAAATTATTATTTAGTAGTAAAAAGAGAGTGGCTTTATATAATAACGCGTTTATTTAATTACATATTTATGTAACCTTGTATAATTTTTATTCAAAAATAATTATATTTTTACCTAAAGCTTGTTCTAATTGTATTTCATTAATAAAAGAGATCACAGTTTAGTAAGCATTTAAAAATCACCCAAGAAGAAAATGAAATTATTAGGAAAGATCCACAAAAATATTGTTGTTATCATTAACAACGATTATGTCTCGAAAATACCAAAATTTATAAGCACATTAGATAATACTTGTGTGGCTAACACGACACTGATTATTTTTACCTTTTTTGACAGATACAGTTAGTAAGCAAACATTTTATTTTTGATTTGCCTTATGTGAAGTGATTAACCACCCCAGTCCTATAAAAAAAATATATATCTCAAGATTTACGTTAGAATCTTATGCCTTGCAAGTGCGACATGAACGCGGGTTTTCTCTCATCGTCGCACGCGCATCATTATAACCGGTGTATTTTGGTCTCCATGCACCACGTGGTCGCGGTAAACATCCGACCACCAGTTAGGAAGTCAGCCGGAAACATTTTTTCCCAAAGGAGTGTTTTACTAGCTTATTTCCTTTGTGGCTCTGCCTGTGTAGAGTTCAAGAAATAGCTTATACTCGTATTTATGTGTGTGATAATATTAAGTGAGTGATATCGTTAAGCATGACACCTTACAGTTATCAATACGAAATAGGTATGTAAACATTGTCTTCCTATTTGCACTGTATTTGTTTTTTTATATTACTAAGTTTAAGCAAACGAGAAGGAATTCCGATTCTCAAGATACAGGTCAGACCTAGTTTGAGAGTCGGGGCTCATTTATACAAGATAAAAAAACAGTGTAATGATTAGAATGTAATGTAACATTGTTGTTGTATTAGTGAAATAAAGATTTATTTATTATTTATCTCTAGTGTTCAAGCTTCCTCACCTTCATCATTATCAAACAGTGTTCAAGTTACTTCAATATTTCAGGATCGACTCAATAGTTGATTAATTCAGGTACATAGATCAAAATATATATAAAAAAAACACAATACACGTTTTAAGTTATCCCGTGGGTATTTTGAAAAATCGGTTTTGTAGCTTCCCAACATAAACGGAATGTCTGGTGTCATTCTGGTTTCATATTCAGTTTTAATTTCACCTTTCTGGTTTGCGCTGCGCTTCGATAGCCAATCGCTGGATTGGTTTTGTTTTTTTTTTTTATAAATAACGAGCAGTTACATCTCTATTATGGATAATTGGTAATGACTCTTCTCTGTCCTCAACAATACGTTACGATACGTCAACGATACGTTAAGCACTTCTTCTTTTCTTGCTTTCCTAGCAACTGTTAGCTACGGATCCTTGAGTATTTGATCATTATTAAATAAAACTTTATGGAGATTCATTGTCAGGTGATACTTCATCACTTGATGCCTCATTTTTTGCCCCCCTGTTATATAATCATGTTCTCTATTGTATTCTTTCACAAAAATTAGATACGTGACCATTATTTCGATTCGGTAAAAGAACACGGAAATATCATAAAAGAAGCGAACTATGCGATTGAACTATAAAAATAGCTTGCACATTCAATTTGAGTGAGTCACAACTTAAAATCAACGCATTCTCCACAACGAGAGTTGCTTCGACTGTATCTGTGACTAGAATATTTTAGTCTATAACATCCGTTCTTGATTCTGTATTGTATTGTTCAGAAAAAAAAATATGTATTTTATCGATTCATATTGAAGATATCTGTTCGAAAAGTTGTTGAAAGGAGGTTATGTTTTATCCGAAAAGTCAAAGAGAAATTTTAAATTGAAAATCAACCATCACTGTGTCTCCTGTGTAGCCATGATTAACAACGGCGACCACCATAAAAAGGCAATGAACAATGAACTCCACTGCATACCAGGGGGACTACGGCTGCTTTGGAACTCATAATTTAATCAGAATAAATTAGTTGGAGTAGCAAGCTTTTGGAATTTGACTACGCGAAAGAAGTGAAAATTTCTTCCCTTGCTCACTCCCTGTCGACTTTACCCAAATGAACGTTACGTAGCCGAGCGTGAAGCGTTACATACTCGAACGTGACGGCTCAGTCTCATTCAGCACCCAAAAATTAATATGCTCAACTCGCCTCTAAAGATTTTTACTTCAGAAAAAGAATCAATTGTCTGTAAAGTCGGTTTACGGATGATAATTTTTCGTGATAATCGGCCGATGGAATGGAAGCGAAATAGCTTGTTCCGCACTCTCGCTTGCACTTTCGGCTCAGGCGGAACGTGACAATGAGTCATGCTTCTTCGTGCGTGCAGCTGGCTTTCATCGATATAAAAGACGATGTCACGTCAAAATATTTGTTTTTTTTTTTTATGGAATATGCAACGGTACGTAATGCAAGCCATTGTGTGCTTGTCATTCGACGTAGTAGGTATATAAAAAAACTATGCTCTTAAGTTATACCAAATAATTCCCCTTCTCAGAGTTGATAAATTAATATTATTTCCACAAAGTAACGAGACGTAAATAGCACCAAGACCAAGCAAGTAAACACAGAGGCGACAGTTGTACATATTCCTCAATTTTACCTACCAATTTCGTACAAGGTTTGTCTAGGGGTCCGTTCAAACCAAACGGGCTCGGAGAGGAGAGCAAATTCTGGACGCGTTTAAAATAGAGTTTTGTGTCATAAGGTTTACTTTAAAAATCCGCATCGTCTCTCGACCATTCTCATATAACAAAAGATGTGAATTTAAAAAATAAACCTTATACCAATGTGCTAAAACTCTGTTTTAAACGCCACCAAAATCTACTCTCCTCTCCGAGCCGGTCTGTGCGAACGGACCCTCTTCTTCTTTAACCCATATTCATCCTACTGCTACGATGCAGATCTCCATTCAATAGAAGGGGGTTTAGAGCGTATTTCTGTACACTGGAAAACTGAGTTGGAAGAATCTAATGTTTTCAAGTCGCCCAAATGCCATTGACTTAGCTTAACGACTGTCTTGTAATGATAACAGCTGTGATAAACGACTTAGCGTGCACCCCGAAACACGAAGCATTTCTTCGCGATTTTGTATGCAATGTTAGTATCCTATGGGAATTTTGAAAAATGCAGCCTTGCCTGACAAAGGAGAATTATGTGCGTAATGTCATTTCTCTAGGTTCATGTTTCTGGATTGGTAATTATGAGTCAATGAATTGAAACTTTTGTATGTGTGTAACTGAACATTCCTCGACGTTTTTCAGCGAAATTTATTGAGCTTATAAAATCGTCCGGTCGTTCTGTCTGTCCGTCCGTTGCCATGAAACTCAAAATTTCGAAATTCTGACTTTGGATTCGTATAGAGCATCAAAAGGTAGTAATGTAAAGTGACCTTGGTTTTCCAATATCAATTCGGGAAAGTGGCCAAAATAAATAAATAAATAAATTTCGCTATGGTAGCGCTTGCTGCGCATCCGATGTTTTAAGCTAGTATAGTCAAGTAAATACATTTGGATTGCAAGTGACTCACCACCGTCTTTAAAGTTAAAGTCGAGCTCACCTTGCGATGCACTCACACACACCTGACTGCCTACTGAAGCTCTGGCGATGTAAAGGAAAGACATGTCGAATCTGACAGGGGAAGTACCTCCACTTCACAGACCACTGCAGTCAAATAACATCTCCCTTGCCTTTGCCTTGGTAATTGTATTCCTACGAGTGAGTGAGAACCACCAGAAAGAAAGAAGATGCAGCGGGATGGTGACACGCGAACGAAATTTCATATTGCGAGCATTTATTTGCCACCCAAGTAGCGTCGTTCTATCTCTCTATTGATATCTCCTACTAATTTCTTCTGATTAAATTCGTTGTAAGCTCCAAGGCAGCCGTATTTTTACCCCCGGGACTGCAATGGATTTCACTGTTCATTGCCTTTTTTGGCGGTCGCCGCTGTTAACCGTGGCTACACAGGAGACCCAGTGGTAGGAATGTGTGGTGGGCCCCCGTCCCATAATGGTGAAATAGAATATCATATCTGTATTATGTTACTCTATGGCGCAAGTTGCCATTTTTGGCCATATGGAGTGCAGTTCTAGGAAATCTTGGGCGATCCAGTCTTGATACTCCTTGATTTATTGCGAATTGAAATAGACGCTGCTTCAGTCGCATAAAATTATACAGTCGAGTTTAAAATACACTACATACAAACGTGTTTACATGGCATTGCTCGCCTAAGTATTAAATTTGAAAATAGAAAACGTGACTTTTATAATTTGGCTTAGTTATGTAACATTTTATTGAACACTGAACTTCTCTCGTTGACTGGGGGGGGGGGGGGGGGGGGGGACGAGCATGTGGATCACCTGATGGAAAACAACCACCACCGCCCATGGATATGCCAATGGGTCGCCGATCCGTTGCCAGCCTGTACTCCTTCCTTTCTTTCGTCTCGAGACCTCTCTCTCTGTGACCACTCGCACACAACTCCCGTTCGCGTTCTCAAGGGAATTGTTATTTGGCTGCGGAATTCTGTAATTATTAAAAATAGCTTAGCTAGTAGAATAATAGTAGTTTATGAAACTGTTGCATAATAAGGGTTATTAAAATACGAATGTGAGTTTATAACATGAGCCGAAGGCGAATGTTATAATAGACCACACGAGTATTTTAATACCTAATTATGTGCAGTTTCATACACTACTTTATCTAATCTTATGAAATATATGATAATAATATTTTAAATACAACCATGAAGTTAATTTAACAGCTATAGTTCTTACATAAAAATCCATTTGCAGATCGAGCATGTAGAGGCCCTGTTATACGCCTGTTATGACCCTTTGCTATGACCTTCAGGATATATCAATGGAACGATACCCATGAGCAGGTCTCGGCAGGCGTTGAGATTATTTCAAAGTGTGATGAAAAATAAATGGGCTACGAAGATGAGATCTGGGTGAACTAAATACCGGGCTATTACAGAAGAGGGACGGACGCCTGCCATAGCTGCTTCTATTTCTAGTAAAAATATTTATTTATTATTATATATTATTATTTGGTGAGCTTAACCACTCCATATTATTCTCTCGACAACTCTTGGTAGATATAGCTCCGCCCGTATTGCCGATCCACTGCTATTAATTCCCACATAAATAAGGCGCCACGTCATAATTGGAATCATTGAAATCACCGCTATTGTTTAGTGGGTGAATCATATTAAGTGCGGTTGATCGTAACCATATGTGATTCTATTTCAAATATACCATACCGCACTTCTCAGTTTATGACTCACTAGCTTCGGCTCGCGGCTCGGCTTACTTGATTTTGGAGAAGGAAACATAGGCAGCATGCATCCTTGTCCGTATATTTTTACTCGTACTCGTAGATGAAAAGTTAAGAAGAAGAAAAAATATATTTATTAACATAATTTATTCATCATCATCAGGTCAATTTAGTCTCCACTACAGGAGCACGACCCTCTCTCGTCCGTCCAAAAGACAGAAGGAGGTTTTGGCCTACACTCCCCACGGTGGCCAGACGGGTTGGGGAGGCCTGATCGATGTTTGATAATGTATTTCCCTTAGTCGCCTTGTACGACATCCACGGGAAGAGACGGAGTGATTCTATTCTAGTCTGCCGGAAAACACACGGCCAAAGTTCACCTCCCCCCCCTAGGTAGAATTTGAACCCACGACCTCTCGATTTTTTTCCTGTTAGCTCAGTTGGAAGAGTACTCGACCGATAATCGAGAGGTCGTGGGTTCAAATCCCACCTAGGCGGGTACATAGGGGAACTTTAGCATTTTAAAAATATTTATACATATTTTCTTTCTTTCTTTCTTTCCATCTACGCGTACGTTTAGGGTGTAAGTGGTTCATCAACATCTTTAACCCAAAGCCAACTTCACCTGCACGCGGTGCACCCTGCTGACTGACAAACGAAGCTCTGGCGAAAAGAGAGGTACGGAGCGTAATTGTAAGCTACCCGACTGAATACCGCAGCCAAATAACAATTCCCTTGAGGGTTGTTGTGTTTTCTGCGAGTGAGTGAGGTTACCAGGAAGGAAGGAGATGCTATGTTGGTAGCGCGCGAACGATATTTTATGTTGCGAGTGTTAATATGGCTACGGTAACCGCTTCACATCAAGCGGGCCGTATACTGATCTGCCTCCTGACGTAGTATAAAAAAGTAGGTACGAGTATATACGGTTTAATAACATCACAATAATTGAAACAATACACAATAACATAATAACATTTCAAACACAATGAACATACTCATGATGTTAATTTTGCCATCGCTCGGCATTAATGCTATGTAATATACACAGCGCCAGTATTCTGCGACAGCCAACAGGTGCCGACACGGATATCGTCGGACGAGGTATGTACCTTATGATAATTGATAAAATTATCCGGTTTTTAAAAACTCAGTATCCAGGGCCATCAGGCTATCTAGCACCTTTAATGGGGACAGTTTCCCATAACTCATACCGAACAGACCGACGGCACCGGATGGCACAGTGTATGACTACGTAGTACTATTACTTATACCACAGTATAAGTAAATTTACTACGTACAGTATGGCCAGACCCTGCCGCACTCTCCTGTCGACTTCACCTCCCCTCTGAGACAAATCTGGAACAGTTTATATTGCGTCGCACGTACACACGCTCATTCGCGCTCTGCACAGATGCCATTGTTTAGGAAGTAGTAAACGACGTGACTATTGTATGGAGTGTCCGGGGTGTGCTTATACTGTGGTATGACACAGACGATAGTCGCTACAGACAATGTTCAATTGATAGTTTGACACATCACCTTCTTACCTCCCATCTCACTGCTTCCCTGACTCGAATGATGGCAACCTTCATAGTGATGGGTTACATCATGATACAAAAAATCAAGTACGTTTTTGGGGTGTAAGGAGTTTATCAACATCTTCGAACCAAAACCAACTTCACCTGCACGTGGTGCACCCTGCTGACTGACAAACGAAGCTCTGGCGAAAAGAGAGGTATGGAGCGTAATTGTAAGCTACCCGATTGGGGAATGTTCCTCCACCTCACAGAATACCGCAGCCAAATAACATTTTCCTTGAGGGTTGTTGTGTTCCTGCGAGTGAATGAGGTCACCAGAAAAGGAGATGCTGCGTCGGCAGCGGGGGTGGCGGCGCGCAAGTGATATATTATGTTTCGAGCGATAATACGGTTACGGTAACCGCTTCACATCAGGCGGGCCGTATGCTTGTCTGCCACCATATAAAAAAAAAATACGTACTTTCCGTAACCATCATCACTATTATCAGCTTGGACCTCCCCACTGCTGGATCTATGCTTTCCCCAATACTAAATGCAAATCCTTCGCTTTTCGCATCTAGATTAGAACTAGATTTAGATGGAAATTTGCCAACGCTTCGTTGTTTCTACTCTTCCACTGTAAGATAAGTGCAAGATAATTGCAAGTGACTCACCACCATCTTAGAGTTAAAGCTATCCTCATCTGCAGGTACACCTTGCTGATTTACAAACGAAACTCTGGCGAACGACAGGTAAGGTACAGCGTTAATATAAAACTACCCCGGGGAAATACCTCCACCTCACAGAATACCAAATAGCAATTCCCTTGAAGGTTGTTGCATTCCTGCGAGTAAGTGAGGTCATGAAGATGCAAGGAGTTGGCAGCTAGCAGCGTTTACCGCTATATATCAGGCGGGCAATAGGTATGCTTCTTTGCCATCCGATATAGTATAAAAGAAAAGTTAATACAAGAACATTTTATTTTTTATAAAATTCGTTACTCATCTGTTTTCTTTACCTACGTGCTCCTACGTGCCGTTGTCAGAAATCTCACAGTTTAATAAAGACAAGAAACTAGATTGACACTGACACTTGACAAGCTGTCAAGGAGTGTGAGAGAAGGAATTAGACTGTGGAATGATATATGAAAATTCTAGAATAAATATTTTTTGTCGCGCATTCTAATGTTTTCTTTTCCTTAGAAAAAATATATTTATTTATAGCAGTCGGTGTAAATCTAATAATAAAATTATAAATGTGAAAATGTGTTTGTTTGTTTGTCCTTCTTTCATTTCGAAAGGAATCAATGATGTGATTTTTACTAAGGGTACAATTAAAGGTCGGTACAATAAGTACCGGGTAATCCAAGAAAAATATGGTAAACGGAAAAGATAAGTCCCTGGTTTAATCAAAATAATGACTAGGCAGGCGAAGCCAAAGTTTGTTTGTTTGTAATATTATATTGTATAAAAAACACATCATTTTCGGGTGTAAGTGGTTCATAAACATCTTTGAACCAAAGCCAACTGCACGCGGTGCATCCTGCTAATGCCAAAGCTACCCTCATCTGCAGGTGGTGCACCCTGCTGATTTACAAACGAAACACTGGCGAAAGAGAGGTAGGGCACAGCTTTATAATAAGCTACGCGACTGGGGAATGTACCTCCACCTCATAGAATACCGCAGCCAAATAACAAATCCCTTGAGGGTTGTTGTGTTCATGCGAGTGAGTGAGGTTACCAGAAAGGAAGGAGATGTTGCGGTTGCAGCGGGGGTGGCGGCGCGCGAGCTATACATATTTTATGTTGCGAGCGTTAATATGGCTACGGTAACCGCTTCACATCAGGCGGCCCGTATGCTTGTCTGCCACCCAACATAGTATAAAAAAACATAATATCACATACAAAAATCATTACAATGTATACAATGGCGTACTTATCACAATAGGGATATCTTCCATTCAACCAACTATAGAATGCTTGAAAGAGCTGTCAATTTTTTGGGGATTTGTTAGTTGGTTGGTTTCAGCTTCTTGCATGTATAGAGGAACTGATAGATTAACATGTTTTTTACAGGAATAGCTTAATATCTGGAAAATGCTACTGGGTCCTTTTTATCCCTAAATATTTTTTATTCCCACAGCAAAAAAGTTTTATTAAAATTATTACCACGCAGGCGAAGCCGTGGGTAACAGCTGGTGGTTCAAAAAAATACAAATTTCGATCAAATTGAAATAGTCATTCATACCATACACCAAAAGTCGTAATAAGCGACATCTATCGCAGCAAGATTCCAACAAAAAGAAAAATAGTTTCACTGTTTGTTTAATAGATAGCGCTATTCAGTTTCTTTTTCTTTGTTCTCAATTTCTCATTGTGTCACAGAATACTATACTCTAAATTGTGTATTAGAGCCATTCAATTATGTAACAAACCGGACAAGTGCGAGTTGGACTCGCCCACCGAGGGTTCCGTACGTATGAAGATTATAAATAGTTCAGGAATCTAATCGAGCAGTTTTTTCCGAGCTTTTCCTGAGATTCTATATTTTTCATTATAAATAATAAATTAAGATTTAATTACAAATGTATAGTTTTGACATTTATTATTGTATTTGTAATCTACAACGCTGTTACTTGCCAAATTTCATAGTTCAAGGTCAACGGGAAGTACCCTATGAGTTTTGATTCCCTTGAGATTGTGTCGAAATATGCGTTTTATGCTGAATAAACGGCCGTATCTTTTTTTTATGTAAACTTAGCAGTTTGATTTTTATATAACTTCAAGGGACCGTAGACCTGAGTATGCAATTCAAATTTCAGCTTGATACCTCCACGCATTCTCGACATAGAGGGTCTTGACAGACAGACAGACAGACGGACAACAAAGCGATCTTATAAGGGTTCCGTTTTTCCTTTTGAGGTACGGAACCCAAAAAACAGGGTGGCAAAATACTTTCATACAGTTTCACCTTGTTGATTGTTGTTGATTGTAAGGGAATTAATGGATTTTCATACAATTTTACTTACTTTCAAATATGCACTCGATTACTTTGAATAATGAGCAATTTTATCTCCTACTATTATGATAGTAATTAGAGATTACAACGCAATGTTACAAAGTATAAAATAATTTTGCCCGTATAATAGGGGTTAATACGGAAAATTTTACTTACGGGATTTGATTACAGACAGCTCGGCATGCTAATTAAAAGGTTGTAAAATAATAATGGTAATGGTTATGTTGTAAAACTTATAATAATCTTTCCCTTTATGACTAAAAAAAATCGAATAGGTACCTAATTACATTTTCTTTAGGAGTAAACATTGAAATCTCAAACGGCACGCAACGGCATGGTACGGTACGGTATCAATCTTACTGTCTCCTCTCAATTATTACGGGTCTCCCCTCAATCGAAGGGCGTTTAGAGCGTACTCCACCACGCTGCTTAACTGCGGGTAGGTGGAGGCTAGTGTTTTCAATCCGCCCAAAGGTTACTGATTTGACTTAACGACTGTCGTATAAAGACTACAACCAGGACCGATGGTTTAACGTACCCTCCGAAGCACGGAGGAGCGCGAGATAAATAAACCCATCCATAGACAGGCTACGGCCGACGTTGCTTAACTTGCGTGATCGTTTAGACTGGCACGCGCAACGACGCCATCGAGCTCCTCCAACATTAAATCTCAAACATTGTACATTCAAACTACAAGGATCGCTAAGGGATTCACTGGCTATTCCGAAAATACTCGCGATGTTGGAGACTCGAGCAAAAAGTCCGGTTGTCCGCGCATCGCGACTCTAGTGTATACACGCTTAGATTTATCGCACGATGTATCTGACGAAATGTTTTACAAAAGGAACCGCGAGACCAACACTTATTCTGCTTTTATAAACGGCTATACGAATAAGTACCTATTAATAAAGTCGGTTTCTCTTTTGACTATGTCGAATACGTCTTTATCTACTCTCATATTGCTGCTGAAAGCAGTTACTGTAGCATATGAATGCCTGTAACACTAGGGGCATCACATGCGCGTCTCCGACCCTGTACAAACCTCTTCATACCCTTTGTGAAGACCCCATGCTACAGCCTTCTGAGAAAACCTCGACAGTTCAATCCATAACTTGACAGTACGCGGGAGAAAACTTCTCTGAAATCGCACAATACGCGACCACTTAGGCTCCTTAATATATGTGTGAGGGAAAAATATTTGTAATATTAGTATGGATTGTGGTATGTATATAGATTATAAACCTAGGAAGGACAGACTACCAATTGGTGCAATATGACTGACATTAAGCGGACGAAGCCGCGGGTATAAGCTAGTAACTTTATAAAGTCATCCAACTTCTGCTTTTGCCCGAACATAAACTTTAGTTTAACTCTATAAACTAAGGTTTGTTTTAAGAAAGTTAACAGCAACATTTTTATACGTGCTTATGAATTCACTCGTGCATAAGTCAGTTCAAAATAATTTTCGTTTTATGTTTGTTTCTGCATAAAGCCGTTGTTTATGATAGCATTTTGATTATTCTTTTTATGAGTAAACTCCCAGTCCAGTTTCATGTGAATTTTGATGTAGATTTGAGAATAAATTAAAAAGTTATTAAATGAATAATTAATATACTAAATGAAAAAATAAAGGTTTTATACTCAAAGGATTAAGGAGACCTAATAATGTTTCGTTGATATCCTAATTAATAAGGCGCTGCCCACACTGCACCGCTCTACGCCACGGTGTGCGGGAAAGCGTTTTTTTTTTCTTCTGAGGGTGGCATGCATGCTGAGCGAGCATGTGAATTACAATCACCACCTGCCATGGAGATCAGCAACATCAAGTGGTCGCTGTTCCGTTGCCGGCCTATACTCCTTCCTTTCTTTCGTTCTGGTGACCTCACTCACTCGCAGGAACACAACAACCCTCAAGGGATTTGTTATTTGGCGGCGGTATTCCGTGAGCTGGAGGTACCTACTTCCCCAGTTGGGTAGATTACAGTTACGCTCCCCACCTCTCGTTTCGCCAGAGTTTCGTTTAACAGTCAGCAGGGTGCACCGCGTGAAGGTGAAGTTGGCTTTGGTTCAAAGATGTTGATGAACCACTGTAAGTGGTTACCCCAAATATTTTTAGGTTATATATATAACATGTCAGATGGAAACAATACACGTGATCGGTAATGCAACACGTAATAACGTAATGTAATAAATATTGACAATAAAATTAATCACAGAGTAAGTGAATTTATAGTTAACTAGCTGACCCGGCAAACGTTGTTTTGCCATATAAATAAAAAAAATTTAGGGGTGGACTACCCCTAACATTTAGGGGGATGAAAAATAGATGTTGGCCGATTCTCATAGATACCGGATAAGCACAAAAAATTTCATCAAAATCGGTCAAGCCGTTTCGGAGGAGTATGGCAACGAAAACTGTGACACGAGAATTTTATATATTAGATTAATTTAAAAAAAGCCTTTTATAGTTCTACGGAACCCATTCGACGAGAGTACCACTTGCAATTTACTGGTCTTTTCATAGTACGAGCATCAGCAGCAAAATATTACAGGTTTTACAGTAATATCGTATAATTAGAATATATATTTCAGAACTCACGCTCGTAAAATTCTATTTTATGCTAGGTGTAAGCTGGTTGAATTTGTGTTTTATGCTCTCGTTCATAAAAGCTTTTACTTCTCTTAAAACTAGTACAGCTTTAATAGCTGTATATATAATAAATAAAGTTACATGATTATTGAAGTAAATCACTGCCGTATGTTGTGCTATGTGTTGTATAATACATAATTGTAATTAATGATTGTCATGAAAATGTTGGCTGTGTGGTTTTCGGCAGACTAGAATAGAATCACTCCGTTTCTTCCCGTGGATGTCGTACAAGGCGACTAAGGGAAATACATTATCAAATATCGATCAGGCCTCCCCAACCCGTGTGGCCAGCATGGGGAGTGTAGGCCTCCTTCCGTCTAGGACGGACAAGAGAGGACCGTGCTCCTGTAGTGGAGACTGAAATAGACCTGATGATGAATGAACTCTCTATCTACTCTCTATTTGTATATATACATACTAGCTGACCCAAGGGCGTCGCAGGGGGGGGGGGGGGGGGGGGGGAGGCTGCTGCCCCTCCCTAGAGATTATATTTATTGTACAGTCAAGACCTCGTGAAGTCACACGTTGGTCTCTGTACCGTTATTATTACAATCGCTGTAGATGTAAGGCTCGCACTAAAGTAAAAAGCTTCATGAGCTCTCGACTTTACCTACAATTCATACTTTTCTCATTCTCCATATCAACTTGCCCCCTCCTGAGCCATCGGCTGGCGACGACCTTGCGTGACCTGACAGACATTGCTTGCCATCTTAACAATGAATATTGAATTCAAAATGTTTTTTTTTTATATGACAGGGAGGTAAATGAGCATGTAGGTCACCTGATGGAATGCAGTCACTACAGTCCATGGAGATCAGCAACACCAAGGGGGGCGCCGATTCGGTGCCAGTCTATACTCCTCTCATTCTGGTGACCTCACTCAATCGTAGGAACACAACAACCCTCAAGGGAATTGTTATTTGGCTGCGGTATTCTGTGAGATGGAGGTACTTCCCCAGTCGGGCAACTTACAAAATACGCTATGCCCTACCTCTCTTTTCGTCAGAACCTCGTTTGTACATCAGCAAGGTACAGGTGAGGTTGGCTTTAGTTCAAACACGTTGTTAAACCATCTAAATCCCTTTTTTTAATAATAATAAATAATAATAATAAATTGTTTATTTGCTCACAAACAAAGGTATAAGGATCTTGATATATAAATTTTTCGCATGTTTGGCTGATACAGTCAGCATGCAAATTTGTATTGAATTCTAAATTACAACGATTACTTTATTATAATCTAAATTAATCATTATCACACAAACTTAATACCTAATTAAATTAACAATTGTTCATAATAAATACTACACATTTTTGCATAAATATAATATACCTACTATAAAAAAAAAATTGGTTGCCTGTAAAGTCGGTATACGGGCGAAAGTTTTACGTGACAACGACTTTGAGTGGTAAAATGTTTTCGAGTGGAAGGGACGCATGCCTTTCACTTTTTATGTCTGTCTCTCTCGCTCTTAGAAGGAACACGCGTCCACGACACGCTTACAATGAGAGCGAGTGAAAGGCACGCGCCTTTCACTCGCTCTCATTGTAAGCGCATAACGTGAGCCAGTTTCTTGAAGTGTCACCCGGCTAACCAATTTATAAGACGTTGTCACGTCAAAAATTCCATTTAATGATTCATTCGTATCATAAAAGTTATACTTAATAATGGTTTCGTTTCCTTATTTTAATGGTTCAATCTGTCAAATGACTGACGGTTCTGTCAAAACTTCCATTAGAAATAATAACGAATACAACATAAAAATCTTAAAGGTATATCTATATAAGATTTCCATTATCTTACGATACGTCGTAAGAGATATCTACAAAAATCTCGCATCGTTTACGTTAAACTTTCAGCCGGCACAGCTGCTGTGTTCCAGAGATATCGATTACAAAAAGTACAGACAAACAGACAAGCTAACGGCGTGTACACAAAGGGAACAGAGCTCAAGTTACGGCATGTCAGTGTTGATCGAGATGCGAATTCTTTAGAGGAGTCTCTTGGGGGTGTTTGTGAAAATCCCTTTATAAATCAGTTTAAATTTTTCAGTAGAAGCTTTCGGTATTCTCTAATAGGGTAGTTTTAGAGGTTGTTGTATTCCTGCGAGTGAGTGAGGTTTCCAGAAAGGAA
Organism: Hypsopygia costalis; assembly: GCA_937001555.2. Taxonomy (NCBI): domain Eukaryota; kingdom Metazoa; phylum Arthropoda; class Insecta; order Lepidoptera; family Pyralidae; genus Hypsopygia; species Hypsopygia costalis. The sequence continues at coordinate 31,143,758 of OW443328.2, forward strand.
GGAGTTGCTGCGATGGTAAATAGTCTGACACACGACGTAGAATAAAAAAAAAAAAAAAAAAGGAGTCTTATCTGTAATTGTTCGGAAATACCACTGAGGTAAGTTGATACCATAGTTTCACCGTTTGTGTTATAAAATGTCTAAGGAAACATACTGTAACAGATCGCCAATTATCAAGATAATATGGATAGAATTTTATTTTATAGCGAGTTGTACAATAGTGGAACTCAGCGGTAATTATTTAATCAGACTATGCGAGTATTCCCCGTGATATAATTTGTACAGAAACATAATAAATAATGACAATATAATATGGCTGAACAGGTAAACTCATTCCCAAACTAGAAGAATTCTGATAATTGAGAAATAACATAATAATAAAACACATCATTTTAGTGTATTATGTATGTAAATTAGCTAATAAATTATTCATCATTCGAACAAACTTTTTCTCACAGGTCGCTAAGTTAAGTAACAGCCATATTAGATACGTTACAGTTATAACCCGTTTTCCGTAAGAATGCGTTTTAACTAGTTAAAACTAGTTTTAACTTATGGGCCTTGTTACAACTAGAAATAGTTGTTACAAGGAGCTTTAGTTATTTAGTTAAAACTAGAACTAAATTGGGACGAAAAGCATTGGGACGTAAATTTTCAACTCCGATAATTGAACAGCGTCGCTTATAAACTCTCTTAGGTTAGCGAGGAGCGAAGTAACGAGCGGGTTAGGTTGACAAAAATACAGCCGAGCCGAGCGAGCGAAGCGAGCGTGCCGCGGCAGCGGCCGTCGAGTGCCAAAAGCGACTAAAATAATATAACACTTCAAGTTTCGTCTACTAAATTATCATAGGTTTCTTTTGTCATAATATAAAAGTGATCTTCTTTTTATCGTGATCGCGGATCGCTAATAACATGTTTAAAAACTTCTCTTTCCATCGCGGTCCCTCATTTAAGTTTGGCATGACAATTGCGCTTGAAACATCTCTATACGTGCTTATCAGAATAAAAACAAAGTGGGAATGAACGGAGCAACGAGCGTAGACGGCGCTCGGAAATTCCTCCGCTCAGTCGCATTAGGTGAAATTTTTTTTTTTGCCATTTTATAACAAAAGCTCGGACTGACAACTAGTTTTATCTAAAAATCAAGTACACCACTGTTAAATTCTAGTTCTTACTAGTTATTTCTAGTTTTAACAACGGCGTTTAGTAACAACTTGTTCTAACTAGGGAAAACGCGTTCCAACGATAAACTGATTTTAACTGTAACAGATGTACGTACCGACGAGTTGGTCCTAGCGTACAGTTTACAAATCAAGATTACTCTTTACAAATCAATTTTTTTTTTCGAATCATTCTGCCCCCTCTGGTGGCGGCGATACCCTAGCTAAACATACGTATACATACATCACTTGCCGTTTGCTTTCGCCGCATTTGGCTTACAAGAAATCTTCGTTAGCATTGCGGATTACTTGGAATTCTGACAAAGCATTTAAGATGTTATTCTTTTTGATTATTTTGTGTGCGGATCGCGTGTGTTTGGAATGCTAAGCCGCCTACGACTGGGAGTTGGGAGTACGATTTCATATGAAGCTGTAAGAACACATATTTATTGTTATTTTGTGAGAGTTGTGGCATAGAATAAATTATACATAGAATAAAGTATACGTGAAAAATTAGGCATAGAATAAAGAATACTTTTTTTTTTAATATATACTACGTCTGGTGGCAGACAAGCATACGGCCCGTCTGATGTGAAGCGGTTACCGTAACCGTATTAACGCTCGCAAAATAATATATCACTTGCGCGCCGCCACCCCCGCTGCCAACGCAGCATCTCCTTCTTTTCTGGTGACCTCACTCACTCGCTGCCCTCAAGGGAATTGTTATTTGGCAGCGATATTTTGTCAGGTGGAAGTACATTCCCCAGTCGGGGAACCCAATTACGCTCCCTACTTCTCTTTTCGCCAGAGCTTCGTTTGTCAGTCAGCAGGGTGCACGTGCAGGTGAAGTTAGCTTTGGTTCAAAGATGTTGATAAACCACTTACACCCCAAAAGTGATAACAACGTGTTAAGTGTGATAAACACGTGATAGAATATACATAGATAAATAAATAAATAAATATTCCTGGACAAATTACACACGGCCATCTAGTCCCAAACTAAGCAAAGCTCGTATTATGGCTACTAGATAGCTAACATTATACTTAAATACATTTTTTTTTGTAAATAAATACATTTAATACACAGAAAACACCCAGACCAAAATAAATATTTGTCTTGTGCGGGGATCGAACCCACAACCTCGGAGTCAAAGTGGCTATTACTAACCATTCGACCACCGAGCTTGTCGAGATAGATAGTCATCATCATCATCATCAGCCTGTATCTACCCACTGCTGGATATAAGCCTTCCCCAATGCTTTCCACCAGATACGATCCTCCGCCTTCCGCATCCAGCCGCTCCCAGCCGCTTTCTTAAGGTCATTGGATCAATCTAGTAGGAGGGCGTCCAACACTTCGTCGTCCTATGCGCGGTCTCCACTCTAATAACTTCCTCCCCCATCTGTCATCACTTACTCGGCAGATGTGACCGGCCCATTGCCACTTCAGCTTGCAAACTCTGAAAGCTATGTCGACAACTTTAGTTCTCTGTCGAATTTCTTCGTTTCGGATTCGATCCCTCAGAGAATCCCGTCGTGATAGATAGTATGAAATTCCAAAAGCTTCTTACTGCTACTACTTATTTTGTTTTTTTTTTATAGTACGTTGGGTGGCAGACAAGCATACGGCCCGCCTGATGTGAAGCGGTTACCGTAGCCAAATTAACGCTTGCAACATAAAATATTGCTCGCGCGCCGCCACCCCCGCTGCCAACACAGCATCTCCTTCCTTTCTTTCTGGTGACCTCACTCACTCGCAGGAACACAACAACCCTCAAGGGAATTGTTATTTGGCTGCGGTATTCTGTCAGGTGGAGGTACATTCCCCAGTCGGGTAGCTTACAATTACGCTCCCTACCTCTCTTTACGCCAGAGTTTCGTTTGTCATTCAGCAGGGTGCACCACGTGCAGGTGAACTTGGCTTTGGTTTAAAGATCTTGATGAACCACTTACACCCGATGGAACCCCGGGACTGCAATAGATTTCATTGTTCATTGCCTTTTGTGGTGGTCGCCGCTGTTAATCCTGGCTATGCAGGAGATACAGTGGTGGGAATGTGTGGTGGGTCCCCGTCCCGTTACACATGAATAGTCACATAGTCAATGTCACTGTAGGAGTGCTGCCCCCTCCCTTACCACCATCTCTTATTGCGATTCGATAACTGAATAGAATGCTTATTCATTCTCTATTCAATTTGAAATAGAGTCGCTTATTCATTGGTATGAATAAGCATTCTATTCAGTTATTGAATCGCAATAAGAGATGATGGTAAGGGGGCTGTTCTCAAAACTTAAAATTTTCCTTTTTGTAGTAAAAGCCGCCATTTTTACAGATTAGCTTGCGCTCGTAACTTTGTAGGCGCGTATCCCGGCGATATAATTTTGACTTTACTATCTAATCTAAGAATATACTTTATTTGCATAATACAAAATTAAAGTATAGTAAATCAATAAATAATCACAGACTTGTGAACATGCAACGAGGCAGCCTTGTAGCTGATAGCAATCTTTTCAAAGCAACCTTAGGAACACGACCCTCTCTCGTCCGTCCTAGGCGGAAGGAGGATTTGGCCTACACTCCCCACGCTGGCCAAACGGGTTGGGGAGGCCCTGATCGATGTTTGATAATGTATTTCCCTTAGTCGCCTTGTACGACATCCACGGGAAGAACGGAGTGATTCTATTCTAGTCTGCCGGAAACCACACGGTTACGTATGTAATAGTATATTTCATTACGAGTGCGGAAAGCCTGTCATTGCAAAGAGTTCCGACAAATGTCTACCCGAGTCGAGGCGCAGCCGAAGGTGAGGGTTGACAGTCGGAACAAGTTGCAATGACGGTTCCGCACGTGTACTGAACAACTATTTTTAATACAGTTGCGAAAAAATGAAGCAATTTAATAAAATAATAAAAACACAATAAACTCAACTAACTAATCATTTATATCTTTTAAAAGTTATAATTCACATATACATTGAAATTGGTACAGTTTTTTATACTAACTGGGGAAGTTTAGGTTGCATATTTTATTTACTGTTTGAGACAAACTATTATTAATTTCGTATGATTGTTCATGCTATTTGCTTTTTTTCTTCTCTCCACGCAATAAATTCGTCGAATGTAGATATGTAGCGACTTTTTGACTTTTCCGGTAAAATGTTCTCCGAAGCATTTTGTGCAATTATACTGAGTTCCGGTGGTGTTAATTAAAAAAAAAAACCGGACAAGTGCGAGTCGGACTCGCCCACCGAGGGTTCCGTACGTAGTATCAATATTAAATTTGATATTTTTCATTATAAATAAGGAATAATGAGTCGAAAAAATAAATAAAATATATTTTGCAATGTGTACATCAATCCCTTTCATATGATACCCCATTTGAACTAGTAGTTTCAATTTGAAATTTTGACTCCCTATAAAAATATAGACCCCCTTTTTTTTAAGATCTATTTACAAATGTATAGTTTTGAGATTTATTCCTGTACTTGTAGTCTATAACGATGTTACTTGCCAAATTTCATAGTTCTAGGTCAACGGGAAGTACCCTATAGGTTTTGATTCCCTTGAGAATGTCGAAATATGCGTTTTTTGCTGAATAAACGGCCGTAACTTTTTTTTACGTAAACTTAGCAGTTTGATTATTTTACTACTTCATGGGACCGTAGACCTGAGTATACAGTTCAAATTTCAGCTTGATACCTCCACGCATTCTCGATGTAGAAATTCTTGACAGACAGACAGACAGACAGACAGACAGACAGACAGACAGACAGACAGACAGACGGACAACAAAGTGATCTTATAAGGGTTCCGTTTTTCCTTTTGAGGTACGGAACCCTAAAAAGACGTGTGGCACCCGGGGACTGCCGCGGTAAAGCTATTGCATAGCATTTTGTATCAACTTATGCAATTATAATTTTATTTATTTATTTTATTCATGCAGTATTGCTTTTTATGTGAGGTTTTTTCGTTACGGAATTTCTGGATTCGGTCCCCGCGCTCAAGGCCCGCGATAGAAGCTATGCAATAGCTTAAAAATATCGTCGAAATTACTCATTTTTTGCAACAAACAACTAAACTCGCAAAGAAAATTTTTGGAAAATAGCGCCAACTGTAAAATAATGAAGAGATTTTTTTTTGTTTTCTTCACCCATTCTGGGTAGGCAAAGGAAACTATGCCCATACAGCCAAGTCTTCAGTAGATTTTTTTTATTGATATGAAATGAAAATGAAATTTAATGAGATAAAATGAAATGAAACCTAACCTAATTCATTGAATCAAATCATTAAATCTGATATTGAAACAAATTAGTAGCATCTTTTTAGAAATATTAGCATTTTTTTTAGTAAAAACTTCGTGGTTGGTTTTTTTTTCAATAGACATCATTTTGACAGTTGGGAAAGAGAACGCACGAGTTCGGAAAAGGTAAAGAAAAAGCACGAGTGTGTAATAGCCCACATCCCGAACGCTATACATCCCTGCAATACGGCACTTTTTGAGCAACTGTATTAAAAAGGTACTTATATCATAAATAATGTTATAATAAAGCACTTGTTTTGTTCCACGTAATTACATTTATACTACTCTAGTAGAAACACAAAGACCATCTGCTTACATTGATAATGCCTTAACGGCGAAACCGGTCGGTAAAAATAATAAAAATAATACTAAAGAGATACTAAATAAGCAAAAGGCCCGCCTGATAAATATACTCGCAATACTAGGAATATTCAGGAAATTTAATTTACACTACTTTGCGTGCTTTTACCACCAGTTACTTCGTGCTAACTACTGCCGGCCGGCACCCACCCACTAACGTTAGTTTGCACATGCACACGCGATTGCCATGGCTGATTTGGTTGTCTCTGCTCCAACTGCTGTGGTCGTATCTGTGAATCTCCAATATGATGAACCACTCATACCCCGTAACCTAAAAGTCAATTCACGTTAAGAGAAAAGCGGCAAGATTTTAGCGTGACCATAAAAAAGCAATTAATTTGAATAAATACGGGAAAAACACAAAGTAATGGGACATTAGATATTCTGTCGCTGTTTTATCGTGGTGAGATCGTTAATGGGGTCTTAATATCTAGGGAGCAGTTGGCACCTCGCACCAAGGACCTTCTTATCATTTTTACAGAACAAAATTTGAATACCAAATCACAGTACATGTTCTGGTCTGAGGTTGAAAGTCTCGAGACGAAACTAATATTAACATTGTTTTAAATCTCATAAGGTAAAAGAAGCTGAGGAGCTCGATGGCGTCGTTGCGCGTGTCAGTCTAATCGAACACGCAAGTTAAGCAACGTCGACCGCAGCCTATCTATAGAAGGGTTTATTTATCTCGAGGTCCTCCGTGCTTCGGAGGGCACGTTAAGCCGTCGGTCTCGGCTGTTATTATTAGATCGCAGTCGTTAAAACCAAGTCAGTGACCTTAGGGCGAAAACACTGGCCTCCGCCAACCCGCAGTTGAGCAGCATGGTGGAGTATGCTCTAAACCCCTTCCATTGAGGGGAGACCCGTATCCCAACAGTGGGATGATTATGGGTTGATGCCGAAGGTAAAAGAAATAAGAAATTCGTGAAAGTACAGCAACTATAGCTTGGTTATGTTTAGAATTTATGCTGAGTTGGGTCCAATTTGGGGCATCATGCAGCACTATTTCGTTCCTCTTTCTATCTAACTTATACAGCTATCTTGTAATATGTGTAATAGTGTTAGAAGAAGAAACATTTATTGGAACACTAGCTTTCACCCGCGGCTTCGCCCGCGTTTACTTTTTTTAGTATCCTATGTCCTTCCTAATACCTTAAAGAATATGTGTACAAAGTTTCATGATGATGCATACACCCACCAGGTATACCACCTTCATGTAGTACTTTTAATTGTACTAAATACGGATGCAGGAACTTTCCCGATAACTACTACACCTCGCTCCCGCCGCACCCCCCGCGATCGCGTAAGCATTGATTGACGCCAAATACAAGTTTAAAATACTATTAGGATTACACAAGTCTTAATCCATCAGCTTAAAAAGGATAAATCCAACTTAAAAAAAAATAACACCGACTTCAAAAATCTCAGAAGGTAGGTAGTAGTTTAGTTATGTACTTTTTCTTGTCAGGATTTTGTAGTTAGTTTTTTTTTTTAAGTTTATTTCTTTTTAGTGAATATTTTTTAAGCTATTGCATAGCTTCTATCGCGGGCCTTGAGCGCGGGGACCGAATCCAGAAATTCCGTAACGAAAAAACCTCACGCTCGCCACTCCGACGGGCAAGGAGGTGTGGCTTGAAGGCCGTGCATCGTCTAACGTCGTTTCAGTTCGGCAGACTTCGACACGGCGTTGTGTGCGTGCGATTAGACGTATTGTACGACTCTACGAAACTCGTTTTATTTATTTAATAATAGAAAAAAATGTTTTCTTATCGGTCACCACGCTCAAAAAGTGTAACTTGAATTAATAACAAAGAAAAAGCAATACTGCATGAATAAAATAAATAAATAAAATTATAATTGCATAAGTTGATACAAAATGCTATGCAATAGCTTTACCGCGGCAGTCCCCGAGTGCCACACGTCTTTTTATCTATTTATTATAATAATGGGTAAGTAGTAGTGACATGGTGCCTTCTAGACGAAAATACATTAATTTATTTAATTAAGAAGCACTCAACTCTATTGCCTAACCGTTCCTCATCAGCTCAGCAGTGTCACACGATGACTTCCAAATGCAAATTATGTAACCTAATAACATCAGAAAACTCTTCAATTACTGTATCCATGTCCATGCCTATAAATTTCAAACCCTTTCTCACGAATTCCCAGGGAGTCCATCATCAGATCTTGATTTGTTTAATATGGGACCACTTGAATAGTGTGCCCTTTCAAACAAATAAGAATGATTAAAATTGCTGTTCAATTAACAGAGAAATCATTGAAACTATATTTAAAAATTACATACCGTCGAACATAGAACCGCCCCACAGGTACAATAAATAATAATAACAGGTAATTTCTGGGATAAAAACTATCATAGATATGTCCTTTTCCAGGACTCAAGGTATCTCTCAACCAAATTTCATCTAAATCGGTCCAGCGATTTAAGCGTGAAGAGGTGACAGACATTCTGTCGCATTTATAATATTAGTATGGATTGGCATTCCGTAAACCCGCAAAAACGACACATATATATATATAGACATTTCAACCTCATCGCACCTCAATAGAGGATGATGGTCATGTTAGCCACGTTGAATTTTAAAATCGTTGTTGTTTTCGTAATCAGCGACCCGATATACCATAAAAACAATATCCATGAAGATTGTCGGACTTTTTGACCCCATTTTACCCTTTTACGGGTTGATATTTTCAATTCGATGCCATTTTTGTAATTGACGTCCCAGAAATCCATAGAATCAACACCTATATTGATATTATGACATTTTAACCCCACCGCACCCCCGCAGGGGTGATTTTATGTCATGTTGACTATGTTGGATTATAAAATAGTTGTTGTTTTCGTAATCAGCGACCCGATAAACCATAAAAATAATACCCATGACGATTTTCAGACTTTTTCGCCCCATTTTACCCCTTTAGGGGTTGAATTTTGAAAAATCCTGAAACACGTGTTTACTCATTTATCTATAGAAGTACTCATGTAAAGTTTCGGATAAAATAGTCCAACTAATCTTGTTTCCCCATACAAACTTTGGACCCCCATTTCACCCCCTTAGGGGATGAATTTTGAAAAATCCTTTCTTAGTGCACCCCTAGACGTCATAAGGAACCTACGTGCCAAATTTGGAATCTCTAGACCAAGCGGTTTGGGCTGTGCGTTGATATGTCAGTCAGTCAGTTTCTCTTTTTATATATTTAGATAACACGTTCCAATAAATGTTTCTTCTTCTTCTTCTATTTCTCTGTCCGCCACTTCCACTTTTACTCTGACTTTGATTATTTGTTTTTGTACATGGAATATAATTTGGTCCAACATGAGAGATGTGGAACCATACCGCATGCAGAACTGTCGCGCAATGGGGTAGAAAGATTCTGGAATCGCAATTACAGACCAGAAAATGCATCGTTGAGCGCCCACTTAAAGGGCTGATGATCTAATAAAGATCACAGGGAACCGATGGATTAATGTATGTTATAAAAAAAATAATTAAGTATAATATCAGTTATTGTAGTACTCATAGGACAAGCTTTGTTTAATTTGGGACTAGATGGCGTTGTGATGCCCAAGAGCATTTATTTATAAATTTAATCAATGGGGAGACACATGTTCAATAATTGACGTCATTTGACTTTAATTTTCATGATGAATATGACTTTTAACACTCCAGTAGGCGCGCCTCTATTTGGGACGTTAGTACTTGCGTACTCTACATAAGAATATCATTCTATAATGTAAAGGTTTTTAGATGAAAGCTTTATAAATTAAAAAGTTTTTTTTATGTATTATTGAGTAAGACTTTATTAAAAACTAAAACAAACAAAACATGATCAATTTAAACATAATAGGAACTAAAAATCAGACTTCTTGTATACAACAAAAAAAATATGCAAAATTTTGACTCTTTATTTAAGATGCCATCTTTCTTATTCACTCATGTCTTCCACCTACATTTCTTCATTATTAGCGCAGTCGGGACATAGGAGTACCTGATGATTGGGACAAATCCACTTAGGTATTACATGTGTAACATTGCTCCCTGGTGGAACTTGTTGCGTATTCTACCACAGAAAGAACACTTTTGGCACCAAATTTCTCTGACATGTAGCCGCGTCGGTCGCCGCAAAAATACTAATTATGTTCATTGTCTAGTAATAGAGGAATACTATGAGTGTGTGCGTGAGCTTCAAGTTACGATAAAAATCCACGAGATAAACATGCGTTCTACAATGGTAGAACGCGCGACTACTGTAGTGTCCAACTCAACTATTTTTTTTGCCCCCGCTGCCAACGCAGCATCTCCTTCCTTTCTTTCTGGTGACCTCACTCACTCGCAGGAACACAACCCTCAAGGGAATTGTTATTTGGCTGCGGTATTCTGTGAGGTGGAGGTACATTCCCCAGTCGGGTAGCTTACAATTACGCTCCCTACCTCTCTTTTCGCTAGAACTTCGTTTGTCAGTCAGCAGGGTGCACCACGTGCAGGTGAAGTTGGCTTTGGTTCAAAGATCTTGATGAACCCCTTACACCCCAATATATATGATAAAAGCATTCTCTACCAGTTAACTATCGGGTAGTAGGTACAGACATCCACAAATGCGGTTCAAAAGAAATAAGACTGGTCTAACATAAATAATTATTCATATACTATACATAAACTGTAACTTAACATATACTATTACATTTATAGATACATATTCTGTCATATATATATCATATTATATCAAATCTATACTCGGTACAAATTCGTACACTAAATATTTTAGTGTTTTAGAAATGCAAAATGCAGGAACAGTGCAATATTAACTTTCATTTCCGTCTCCCTTTACTTCCTGTTTCAGGGGCATAATGAATAACTTAGTTTCAGCACGGACATTTTATGAACGAAATATGTGAACAGAAAGCCCGTTCATTGTTCCGTCAATTTTAATATAGACTTCCAATTAACCGTTCCTGAATAAATTACTCTGAACTTCTTTCGTAATGGCTGAAAGTTTATGAGCTATAAGAAATTTATTGACATATTCTGTGAAAATTGGCTATATTTTCTTTGGGAGTTATTAAGTGCCTTTATGTAGTACCGATATCGCTATCTAAAATACAATACAATATACATAGGAAATACAATATTTTGATGTTACTTAAACAACTCAACACTTCCAATGTTGATATTATTAAAATTTACGCGATAAATCATAGTAAATTAATTAATTAAAATATCTTTACAATAATAAATACAACAATTTATTTCGACATTCGCTCTGATGGAGATTTCCATTTCAGATAAAAATAAATACTAGATAACTGATGTAGGTACATACTAAAATTATTTTATCTACTCTCATACTGAAATTTAGAGATTAAAAAACCGGACAAGTGCGAGACGGACTCGCCCACCGAGGGTTCCGTACGTAGTATCAATATTAAATTTGATATTTTTCATTATAAATAAGGAATAATGCGTCGAAAAAAATAAATAATATATATTTTGCAATGTGTACCTCAATCCCTTTTATATGATTTTGACAACCCCATTTGAACTAATAGTTTCAATTTGAAATTTCGACACCCTATAAAAAATATAGACCCCCTATTTTTTAAGATCTATTTACAAATGTATAGTTTTGAGATTTATTCCTGTACTTGTAGTCTATAACGATATTACTTGCGAAATTTCATAGTTCTAGGTCAACGGGAAGTACCCTATAGGTTTTGATTCCCTTGAGAATGTCGAAATATGCGTTTTTTGCTGAATAAACGGCCGTAATTTTTTTTACGTAAACTTAGCAGTTTGATTATTTTACTACTTCATGGGACCGTAGACCTGAGTACACAGTTCAAATTTCAGCTTGATACCTCCACGCATTCTCGATGTAGAAATTCTTGACAGACAGACAGACAGACAGACAGACAGACAGACAGACAGACAGACAGACAGACGGACAACAAAGTGATCTTATAAGGGTTCCGTTTTTCCTTTTGAGGTACGGAACCCTAAATTATCACTCACACACATAAACTCACACTCATATTTTAAGAACGCTTATTATGCAACAGTTTCATAATTACAAAAGAATAGTAATTCTTTTGTAATTAAAATAATAAAAATATTAATTAATTTGATTCAAATGTTGTTTAAAATAGTAATTCTTTTCTAATTAATATTATTAATTAATTTGATTCAAATGTTGTTTAGAATAGTAATTCTTTTGTAATTAAAATTATTAATTAATTTGCTTCGAATATTGTTGTTTACACACTTGTAAACACTTATAAACCATAACATTTTTCATTAACATTATCAGCATGTATGTATTATATTCACTGCCTTCCCTAATGCTTTCCAACATATGCAATCCTCCACTTTCTGCATCCAACCACTTTCTTGAGGCCCAGCTAGAGAGGGGTGCCCAATGCTTCGTTGCGATATAAGGGGCATCCACTCTAGGACTTTCTTCCTCCATCTGCCATCGCTGACTCGGCAAATGTGGCCGGCCCGCCATTTCAACTTGCTGATTTTAAGAGCTATGTCGACAAATTTGATTCTTTGTCGGATTTCCTCGTTCCGGATTCGATCCCTGAGAGAGATTCCGAGCATAGTGTGTGCATTCGCTGTGCGATTTTTAGCTTATGAACCAGCCCGACGGTCAATATTCAAGTGCATCGTAAGTCATAACTGGGAGGACGCACTGGTTGAAGACTTTAGTCTTCAAGCGTTGGGGTATCGTATGGTGAAAATGTACCGAAAGTTGCTCAGCCCAGTCCAGTGTTTTAAACGCCTCCACTGGTTTATACTCTGTTCCATATAACGGCGGAAAAAAATCGAACTTTATTTGTGTTTTTTTTTTTATACTACGTCGGGTGGCAGACAAGCATACGGCCCGCCTGATGTGAAGCGGTTACCGCTGCCATATTAACGCTCGCAACATTAAAAATATCGCTCGCGCGCCGCCACCCCCACTGCCAATGCAGCATCTCCTTCCTTTCTGGTAAAATAGGGGTGTAAGTGCTTCATCAACATCTGTGAACCAAAGCCAACTTCACCTGCACGCGGTGAACCCTACTGACTGATAAACGAAGCTCTGGCGAAAAGAGAGGTAGAGAGCGTAATTGTAAGCTACCCGACTGGGGAATGTACCTCCACCTCACAGAATAGCGCAGCCAAATAACGGTTCCCTTGAGGGCTGTTGTGTTCCTGCCAGTGAGTGAGGTCACCAGAAAGGAAGGAGATGCTGCGATGGCAGCGGGGATGGCGGCGCGCGTGCGATATTTTATGTTGCGAGCGTTAATATGGCTATGATAACCGCTTCACCTGAGGCGGGCCGTATGCTTGTCTGCCACCCGACGTAGTATAAAAAAAAACCCTAACCTAACAAAAATCAACTCAAATCTAACCAAAACATTATTTATTACATTGACCAAGTATTAGTCAGTATGACTAAGTAATAACTAATTTATTACAATTTGACGAGCTCGGTGGCGTAGCGGTCTATGACGCGGCTTCGACACCAACGCTCGTGGGTTCGATTCCCACATAGGACAAACATTTTGTGTGCATGAACATGTCTGTTTGTCTTAGTCTGGGTGTTTTCTATGTATCTTAAGTATGTATTTACAAAAAAAAAAATGTATTTACGTATGTTTATCAATTGTCTAGTACCCATAACACAAGCTTCGCTTACTTTGGGGCTAGATGGCGCTGTGTAATTTGTCTGACAATATTTATTTATTTATATATATTGACCATAACATACCTATGCATTAAAAATGCAAAAAAAAAGTTAAGCTTTGGCTCCATAGATGGCTATTCGCTCACTCTACATGATAACAAACATGGTAAAAAAAGCCATAAAAAATATGCGTCGGGCACTCAAATAACTGCACTCCGTCACGCGGTCTGTTTGTAAAATCCTCCGTAAACAACTTCGTATAATGAAGATTCGACATTGTATAATTTTCCATTGGTATAAGTCATAAACCTTGTAATGATATATTTTATAACTACTACTATTATTACTATTGTATCTCAGATTACATAAATGATAAAAGTATTTGGAAATGAATTGCTCTTGTTAGGTTATGTTAATGATTGTATTTGTATTTAATGTAACGATATTGGCAATTAAAAGAGTCGGCTTTGAGTTTCTTGCCAGTTCTTCTCAAGAAGCCCCGTCGCCGGAACTGGCACTTAAATTCACTTTCACATTCAAGATAGTATGATGAAAGTGAATCTAAGCTCTGCGGATTTAGAGTAGTAATGATTTATACATGTTCTTATATTTAATTTGTATGACGTTTCTAAGTGCTTTATAAACTCCAAGGCATAAAGATATTTTGATTTGATTTGATAACTTGTATTTGTTATGTATTGACTCTTTACTCGTTACTTATCTCTAAGGCGGTCTCACCGCCTCTATTGGTCCAGCATTGGACACAGCGTTGACTATCTGTATCAGCGAGGTTGCTTCTCGTTTTACATTGCTCCATTTGACAATCAGTGCACGTTGACTGCTGTGTAATAGGCTACTTCCATTGCTTTAGTCAACGTGGACTGCTGTGCAATAGGCTACTTCCATCGCTTAGCCACAAAATGCCCTTAATTATTACCCGACGTTTCGACCTCTTAGCAATGAAGGCTTTTAATGCCTTATTTGCCATATTGCTATCTCTCACATTGACGTTTCGACCAGGTTGCATCGGCCGTGGTCACAGGCTGACTGAGGCAGGCAATGTGGTCGAAACGTCAAGCAATAATAAAGGTATGTAAAACTTACATGCATAATCACGTTAATTTCCGTAGTATAATTTAAATCATGCAACGCGAAAGTTTAAAAGTTATAATATTATTACAACCTGTTATATATACTAATATTATAAAGCTGAAGAGTAACTGTTTGAACGCGTTAATCTCAGAAAGTACTGGTTCGAATTGAAAAATTATTTTAGTGTTAGATAGCCAATATTTCAAGGAAGGCTATAGGCTATATAATATCACGCTACCACCAATAGGAGCGGAGAACCAATGAAAAATTGGAAAAAAATATTCTTGTTGAGGGCTTACGTTGCGTGCGCTGCGTAAACGGTTGAAGTTACGCAAAAATCATGTATGATGGAATTGTTCCTCTTTAAAAGTTCTAATAAAAATCATATGTCTATCTTTTAAGATTAACTCACTGTAACCTTTTTTTATGGTAATCAAATTTGTTTGCAATTAATGCATTATTTGCAAACAAATTTGAAAGCAGGTATAAAATTTGTAGGTATTATACATAAATTATTCACCATATTTTTTTCCCCCTAATTATACGGTTATGTCAAGTACTTGATTTCCTATGGTCTTACCACGATAACTGTTAGTCACGCGGACGAAGTCGCGTGCAATAGCTAGTCGTAGATAATACGGCTATAATAAATAAATAACCACCGCCGCCCTCACAGTCCAGGCATGGCAATGGCTAGCAATGGCCACTTAGACTCCGAGGTCGCGGGTTCGATCCCCGCACATGACAAACATTTGTGTGCATGAAAGACTTGTTCATGGACACAAATGTTTGTCTCGTGCGGGGATCGAACGGAGTCAAGGCTGCCATGCTGCAGGCTGATTATTTGAAAATCCATACTATCATAAATAAATAAATATAACTTGACAATTTACACAGTGCCATCTAGACCCAAACTAAGCAAAGCTTGTAATATGGGTACTAAATAACTGATTAATGTACATAAATACTTTATTTTTGTAAATGAATACATATAATATACAGAAGACGCCCAGACCAAGACAAACAGACATGTTCATGCACACAAATGTTTGACTTGTGCGGGAATAGAACCCGCGACCTCGGAGTCAAAGCGGCCATTCGTTTGGTAAAATATAACATTATATTCTCTATCCGCTTATATTTTCTATCTTGAACCACAACTATTCGCTTTTATGTTTTGTGTATTCGCGGACTGTTTAGCCATTACAGCGTTTACAGGCAGTTTTACGTGCAAAACGTGTAAAATGTTCGAGTGTTGTTAAAGTAAGTACACTCGTTCTTTCGATTATGCATCGTTTTGATATTATTTGCGAAAATTGTATAATAAATTATATGGGAGGGCCTGTTTTTATTTTTTTATGTGAAAACTTTTTAGACGCGATGTACATTAAGCTATTTGACTAACATTTTTTTAGGTTTGGTATGTAGGGACGTCTCCATAATATAACCATAGGTGAAAGAATTACTTCGATAGCACAAAAATCTCTCGAGATATGGTAATTTGAAAATTACAATTTTTAGACTGCCCCAAAACGCTCCATACAAAAGACTACCGAATTATGACGTCACTGGTTTGTATGCATCAAATCAGAAATTTGTACGACAGCTATGTTAAATATTACGTTTATGTGATTAGTATCATAATAAAAGTTATAGCATTTTTTATTGCTTCTCCAATGGAAATATTATTTTTTAATAATTTCATACTTTTAAAATGGACTTTCCCGCCAAACTTTGATCGACGCTAAAAAAAGTCTGACTGAAGATATTAGAATGAAAGTTTGCAGATCTTTATAGTTTTGTGTATTTTACGATATTGTTAAATAATTTATACAATTTTTAAACATTGGAAAATAGCCTATTCCTAAAGTAGAGTGTGCAAGTGGTCATTAGTGTCAGGGAAGCAGTGAGTTTAAGGAGCTCGATGGCATAATTGCCCGTGTCAGTATAATCAAACACGCAAGTATAACAACGTCGACCGTAGCCTATCTATGGATGGGTTATTATTTATTTCGCGGACCTCTGTGCTCGGGAAAGCACGTCTTTTAGCCTGAAACACTGACCTCCGCGAAGTCTCAGTTGAACAACGTGGAAGATTACGCTCTAAACCCCCCATCGCCCAACTGAGGGGAGACCCATATCCTAGCAATGGCATTAATATGGGTTGACAAGAGGTACTTTTTAATTTATTTTATCGTTTTACCTTAAATATTTTTTTTATATAAACTTAATTTTTTATAAAAAAAAATATAATAAATGGAAAAAAAACCATGATATTAATAATTAATTAGTAAGTTTAAAATTATTTTATATTATAAATATTTCTTTTAAAGCTCAACCCTTTATATATATTAATATAATATGACTGTAACTTAAACTATATAATATCCACCCAAAATATTATTAAGCTGTAGAAAATAAAACCATGTGAAAGAATATCGTATCGGCCAAATTATAGCATTTCCAATCGTTTAAGCTACATCGATTTCATAAACGAGCCACTGATCGTCCTGCCATGGCCCGCTTACGGCAAATAGACTTTGAGACGATCTTGGATTTCCACTTAACTTGGAATTGGGCCCGTTCCAAGCTATGTCGAGGACAATTTGAGACTGACCAAAGATAAGAAATATGATAGGCTTGTTGTTTTGAAGTTAGTTTTGGATCTTTTTTTATATAATAAATAAATATTCTTGGACCTAATCCCATTCTACGCAAAGCTTGTACTATGGGTACTGGATAATGGATATTATACAATTATTTTTTTTTCGTAAATATATACATATAATATTAGGAAACATCCAGACCAAGACAAAAAGGCATGTATGTTCATGCACACAAATATTTGTCTTGTGCCGGGATTCGAACAAGCAACCCAGGAGTCAAAGTGGACATGTTAACCATACGACCACCGTGCTCGTCGAATCATCATCATCATCATCATCTCAGCCATTGAAAGTCCACTGCTGGACATAGGCCTCCCCTCTAGATCTCCAATAAGACCGGTTGGAAGCGGCTTGCATCCAGCGCGATCCTACGGTCTTAATGAGGTCGTCTGTCCACCTTGTGGGTGGACGTCCTACGTCGTCGAATATTAAAGCCAAATTTCATTTGCACATGGGATATACTGCCGATTAGTAAACAAAACTATATTTCGAAAGACAGTATAGTATACTTACATTATACATAATTTTGACAATTATTGAAAGAAAGAAACATATTGTATTGGTCGCATATGATTCTAAAAAATGAGATTTTTTTGTTATCTGACAAAAAAATCACAATTTTTATTTATACTATGTCGGATGGCAGATTTGCATACGAACCGCTTGATGTGAAGCGGTTACCGTAGCTATATTAACGCTCGCAACATGAAACATCTAAATTTAATGATAAAAAAAATGTAAATAGTGGAATTTACTTGCCTCTACGGCGTTCCTGAACAAATATGAATTAAGACTCTCCAAGAAAAGAGCCTAATTTCCTTAAAAAAAAAAACCGGACAAGTGCGAGTCGGACTCGCCCACCGAGGGTTCCGTAGGTACGTAGTATCATTATTAAATTTGATATTTTTCATTATAAATAAGAAATAATGCGTCGAAAAAAATAAATAAAATATATTTTGCAATGTGTACATCAAGCCCTTTCATATGATACCCCATTTGAACTAGTAGTTTCAATTTGAAATTTCGACACCCTGTAAAAAATATAGACCCCATATTTTTTAAGATCTATTTACAAATGTATAGTTTTGAGATTTATTCCTGTACTTGTAGTCTATAACGATATTACTTGCCAAATTTCATAGTTCTTGGTCAACGGGAAGTACCCTATATGTTTTGATTCCCTTGAGTGTGTCGAAATATGCGTTTTTTGCTGAATAAACGGCCGTAACTTTTTTCTACGTAAACTTAGCAGTTTGATTTTTTTTAACTTCATTGGACCGTAGACCTGAGTATACAGTTCAAATTTCAGCTTGATACCTCCTCCACGCATTCTCGACATAGAAATTCTTGACAGACAGACAGACAGACAGACAGACGGACAACAAAGTGATCTTATAAGGGTTCCGTTTTTCCTTTTGAGGTACGGAACCCTAAAAATGATATTACTGATGTTTATCAGTTGTGGTGATTGCTTAACATCAGAAGACCAATCCTCGTAATTATTTGACATCGTACAATAAAAGTTGATCGAATCGAGATTGAATTGATTGAAAATTGTATAATTGGTTTCATTAAATAATTAGTTAATGTCAATTCTTATTGTAAGCAGAATATTATTTTTCGTTTCTTTAAGTTTCACTCTTAATTCGTTATAATCACATTACAGTTCTGTTAAACATTTAAGTTTCGTTTTGTGTTCTTCTTTGTCGCTTCACTCTTGCAGAGTGGTCGTGGTTATCATGATGAGGCAGCAGACATGGCTCGCCACCTCTGCCTGCTGGTTGTCAATGGGGTACATTCGTGTACCGGGGCGCCCACCGCTGCCTTCACCTGATCGGTCCAACGCATGGGGGATCTGCCCCGTGGTCTTGTGCCTTCAACCTTCCCCTGTACAACAACCCTTTCTATTGTGTCGTTTTGTGTTACGATTATACATAATATTAATTTAAAAAAAAAACGACTTAATCATTACTCTACATTTATGTATGTAGATACAGGCTGATGATGATGATGACGATGAAAAAAATATGGAACCCATCTGGAAGTATACTCCTTCAAATAAAAAAAGTTTTTTTTCAAATCGGTTTATAAATGACGGAGTAACAAACATTTTAAAAAATACAGCCGAATTGAGAACCTTCTCCTTTTATGGAGAAGGTTTACGATTTTTATGGTATATTGGTTTATTGGAGAATTTAACGGTTAAAAATGTGACATTTGGGTGATCTAGACTAGATATACCCCCTTACCATCATCTCTTATTGCGATTCAATAATTGAATAGCTTGCTTATTAATACCAATGAATAAGCGACTCTATTCCGTTTGAAATAGAGTCGCTTATTCATTGGTATGAATTCTATTCAGTGATTGAATCGCAATAAGAGATGGTGGTAAGGGGGCTGAACTGAATTTTGACTATATTTTAATTACGAAAATATCCCTGGTGACTCACATGCTCTTTTATCCTCTTCTATTACAAAATGTTTGGTTGTAGGGACATATACAAAATTTAATGTATGTCATCTATCCCACTCGAATCAATTTGCTAAAACGTGTACCAAAAACTTTGTTACTTGTCTCGGGCGAACTTCTAAAAAGGATTTGTCGTTTCGGATTGGCCGATAACGTTGCAAATGGCTGGATAAGGGAGCACGAGTACCAGACTTGGTAAGTATTTAGTTATCTTAGCTTTAATAATAGGGAGGGGAAAAAGTCTTTTCGCATTATAGTATGTATGAACTTGTAATAAAATCTCTTTGGTTATACCATTTGTATCTGGCAGGTTTTGATATCTTTAAAAAGTTTAAATTTTAAAAAAGATAATTCCAAATTAAAATTAGGTAAATGTGTGATTTTCATTTGTTTTTTTTACTGTCAAGATGAGTGAATCTAATGAATAAATTCGATTCATTTTAAAATTTTATTACAAAATAGGTAACAATGCAACGCAAGCTGCGAAAAAAAATTGTGACGTTTATGGAGTGCAGTGTCTGTGAGAGTAGCACAAATTTGGTTTAAGCGTTTTCAATCAGGAAATTTTGATGTGAAAGATGCACGTCGCTCTGGTCGCCCTGTTACGGATAAAATGGATGCCATTTTTGAAAAAGTGGAGCAAGATCGGCATATCAGTAGTTATGACGTAGCTGAATAATTAGGAATTGACCACAAAACAGTTTTGGCGCATTTGAAAAAAGCTGGGTACACTAAAAAGCTCGATATTTGGGTGCCTCACGATCTCACTGAAAGAAACCTAATGAACCGTGTACTCATTTGCGATTCTTTACTAAGACGTAATGAAAGCGAACCGTTTTTGAAGAAGTTTATAACTGGTGATGAAAAGTGGATCACGTACGACAAGAACGTGCGAAAAAGGTCGTGGTCAATGGCCGGTCAGGCTTCACAGACTCTGGCAAAACCCGGGTTAACCCGCAACAAGGTGATGCTGTATGTATGGTGGGATTGGAAGGGCATTATTCATTATGAGCTGTTACCGCCAGGCAGGACTATCGATTCTGAACTCTACTGTGAACAACTGATGAGATGAAAGCAAAAAGTTGAGAGAAAGCGGTCGGAATTAATTAACAGAAGGGGTGTGATTTTTCATCATGATAACGCTAGACCTCACACATCTTTAGCCACTCAGCAAAAATTAAGAGAGTTTGACTGGGAGGTGTTAATGCATTCGCCGTATAGTCCTGACCTTGCACCTTCTGATTTCCACCTGTTTTGGTCTCTTCAGAATTATTTAGGCAATGTCAGGTTAACATCACGAGAAGACTGCCAAAACCACTTGTCGTGGTTTTTTGAACAGAAGTCCCAAAAATTCTATAGTAATGGCATCATGTCTGTACCTACAAGATGGCAAAAAGTTATCGAACAAAATGGCACCTACATACTTTAGTTAAATGTAAATAAACTTTATTAAAAAATGTTTTGAATTTTCATATAAAATACGAAAAGACTTTTTCCCCAACCTAATATTATCTCTCTAGTTTTACAGCATCTGTCTGAATTACAGCGTGTAGCGAGTATAAGCGGGTGTGTAATTGAAAACAAAATTTGGATTAAAAAGCCTCTTTTGCCAAAGCTAATTTAAATTGCACGTAAGCCCGCTGACTTACAAACAAGCCTCTGATAAATCCTAGATAATAAATAATTTTAATTTTTTTTTTTCCTAAGTAGGTTTATTTTCGAAAAAGGTGTTTGTTATAACTTATTGTAGGTACATCAAAAATATAATAAAAAATAAATTACAAAACAAAGCAACCTTAATGTATCAAAAGGATTAAAGGTTTGTAATAACAAAGTACAATAAAGGCTGTGATAATAATTGATAGGACAAAAATTATAACACAGTTTAAATATGAATACCCATTAACACAAATTTATATCATTATAACTATATAATTTTTAATTACATTCGAAAAAGCTAAATACCTAATGAAAGGAAAAAATAAAAAAAGTTAAAAACAATCAATATCTAGATGAATTTTTAGAATCAATGAAGTCGACGGATATTATTTTTTAAAACCTCTTTGTAAAACCTAAAGTACTTTTTATTGTTATAATAATACATCCCTCCTTATAATAGTAAGTATGTAGTTGTTTTCAATATTTTTTATACTAAAATATCATTTAAAATCCTTCTGCCATAATTACTTTAACTTCAATAACATTGGATTTTCATTCAAAGTTCCAACCCCCGTTTTACCCCCAAAAAGGGGTTGATTTCTAAAGATACATTATTAGCACACCTCCACACCGTCTATAGAGCATGCATTTTAAATTTCAAGTCTCTTACTTCAAAAACGTATAACTCTCATACAAACTTCCAACCCCTGTTTTAACCCCAAAAAGGGGTTGCTTCCAAAGCTACATTATTAGTACACCTCCACACCATCTATAGAGCATACATTTTAAAATACAAGTCTCTTACTTCAAAAACATAGAACTTTGATACGAATTTCCAACCCCCGTTTTAAGGTGACGTGAGTCCAGGGCTTGGCCGTTTTCGAGGGGGTGAGGTGCGGGGCTTGAGAGGAGCCGGCGCGGGGTACTCGCTTACAAGCGCGCGATCGCTGCCGAGACGCCACAGTATAGCGAAGCGACTATCTACACCCGTGTAGTATTACACCTACACCCGTCAATACAATAGTTAAAAGTACTTACTGGAAATATAATTATATGAAAATAAATAAACCACATGTAAAAATACATTTTTTTTATTAATGAAGTATATTATATTCAACATGCAAACAAGTGATGTTTTGGTATATTATGAAAAAGTAAAGAATTCAAAATAAAAAGAAAACTATTCAATAATTCTTTTATATTCAATTATATTTATTATTGGTCAAACTAAAATAGGTACATACTTAGACTAACTAACTATCACGCGCCAGCATACACTATTCTTCATCCTTCTAGGAATCGATATGTGCCGTACAGCACGCGTCTGTCCCTAGCTACTATGCCCGAGCATACAGCGGTATTGATATTAACAGTATTTATATTTGACAACCCCGGTGGTCCAATGGCTAACCATGTCCAGTTTGATTCCGAGGTCGTGGGTTCGATCCCCGCACAAGATACGAGTAAATATTTGTGTGCATGAACATGTCTGTTTATCTTGGTCTGGGTGTTTTCTATGTATTATCTATACTAATATTATAAAGCTGAAGAGTTTGTTTGTTTCTTTGTTCGAATTGAAAAAATATTTTAGTGTTAGCCTATATTTCAAGGAGGCTATATATAGGCTATATAACATCACGCTAACACCAATAGGAGCGGAACACCGATAAAAAACGGGAAAAAATTATTCCTTTTGAGGGCTTACGTTGCGTGCGCTGCGTAAATTTGCGCATATGCCTATCTTTTAAGATTAAATCACTATAGCATAATATAGGTAAAAGGTTGTTTGTCCTTCTTTCACGTCAAAAGTAACAAACGGATTTACATGTTTTTTTTTTGATATAGTTTAAGGCCTGGAGAGTGACATAGGCTACTCTTTATCCCGGAAAAACATTTTATTCCCACGGGAAAAAATAAAGTGTCCTACACCAAAAACGTTGGTGGCGGAAGCACGCAAAGTAGTGTAGATCAAATTGCCTGTAAATTTGACTTCGGCAAAATAACACCTGAATCAATTAACTATCTACCTACTAATATTATAAATGCGAAAGTATGGATGTCTGTTTGTTCCACTATCTTTGGGGTTATCACTCTATCTGGGCTGTAAGTGGTTCATCAACATCTTTGAACCAAAGCCAATTTTACCTGCACGCCGTGCACCCTGCTGACTGACAAACGAAGCGCTGGCAAAGGGAGGTAGGGAGTGTAATTGTAAGCTACCCGACTGGGGAATTTACCTCCACCTCACAGAATACCGCAGCCAAATAACAATTCCCTTGAGAGTTGTTGTGTTCCTGCGAGTGAGTGAGGTCACCAGAAAGGAAGGAGTTGCTGTGTTGGTAGCGGGAGTGGCGGTGCGCGAGCAATATTTTAAGTTGCGAGCGTTATTATAACTACGGTAACCATTTCACATCAGGCGGGCCGTATGTTTTTACGGCCCGACGAAGTATAAAAAATAAAAATTATGACGCTTAAACGGCCAAACCGATTTCGATGATCGCGTACCTACATGTATGCGATAAACTCAATCGCTACTGAACGAATTTCAATGTGGGTTTACAGATATTCCAAGAAAGATTTATAATAAAGTTTTCCAAAGAAACATCTAGCATGAGAAAAGAAAACCGGGTCTCAGTAAAAAAATAAATGTCTCATCATCATCGTTGTTTTGTTGTCTTACTGATATTCCTACACTGTGTTTATTTCAACGTGTTTATTGACAACGCGTTGAACGGACGCGCGGCACAGGTCCTACCTCGAACGCAGCTCCTAGAGCACTGACTGACGTTGAGAGCGATCGAGAATCGGGGAGGGTGCGCGACCGCAAATCGTTATTCTTTTAATAATTTTATTTAAATTATTTTATTTTTAAAAGTAATAGCATAGTGCTCTCGTAATTAAAATTATGAAAATTTTGGTATAATTTCCTTATAAAAAAATTGTATTAAATAGTTATAATTTTTACTTAGTGCAAATTTAGAGAGTAAGTTCGCGATTTTTTTCTATCGAGCCAAAAATTATTAATTGTGTTTTCAATAGCTTTGTGCCCTGCAGAAAGGACTTAAGATTTCATAGTTAAATTTCTAGGAACCAAATTGAAATAGTTTAATAGAACTATTCTTTCAATAAGCGTGTTTCCTGGACTCACTTCACCTTAACCTCAAAAAGGGGTTGATTTCCAAAGATACATTATTAGTACACCTTCACACCATCTATAGAGCATACATTTTAAAATTCAAGTCTCTTACTTCAAAAACATAGAACTTTCATACAAACTTCCAACCCCCGTTTTAACCCCAAAAAGGGGTGGATTTCTAAAGATACATTATTAGCACACCTCTACACTATCTATAGAGCATACATTTTAAATTTCAAGTCTCTTGCGTCAAAAACATAGAACTTTCATACAAACTTCCAACCCCCGTTTTAACCCCAAAAAGGAGTTGATTTTTTTAAGATACATTATTAGTACACCTCCACACCATCTATAGAGCATGCATTTTAAATTTCAAGTCTCTTACTTCAAAAACGTAGAACTTTCATACAAACTTCCAACCCCCGTCAAAAAGTAGGGAGCGTAATTGTAAGCTACCCGACTGGGGAACCTACACCTCACAGAATACCGCAGCCAAATAAGAATTCCCTTGAGGGTGGTTGTGTTCCTGCGAGTGAGTGAGGTCACCAGAAAGGAAGGAGGTGCTGCGTTGGCAGCGAGGGTGGTGGCGCGCGTGTTATATATTATGAGCGTTAATATGGCTATGGTAACCGCTTCACATCAGGCGGGCCATAAGCTTGTCTGCCACCCGAAGTAGTATAAAAAAAAGAAATACCACTAAATACATACCATAAACATATTTTTGCAAAATAAAGAAATTGAGTACAGACTTAGCACCGTCAATATATATTTTTTTTTGTATTAACGCCATTTATTGAATGCGGGGGTGGTTTATGAGCTCGATATGGAGTGACCTTTCTTTATAGTCCATTTAGCCGCTATAGTTCAACCTACGTTATCGAACAGGCGAACTTAAAGACGTATAACATATAATACAAAATATGGATTATATAAAGTTAAATGGATTATTAACGTCAAGTTGTTTATTAATTAAAGATTCCACAGCCGACTGCAGCAGCTCGTTGCTGCGGTCGTCTCGGCTGTCGGTGCATTGGTCGTCTCTGCTCCAGAGTAGAGATGACCAAAGCACAGATTACATAATAGTTACTACGTAACAGATACTTCACTTAGTAGAAAATTTCCAATACCTACTGCTATAATAGCCTACTCCGTCGCGTCAGCAACCGCTGCAGGCTAAAATGTGCCTAAATGTTCACGCGTACAGTTGTGATTGCTTCGCACCGCGCGATTCCACAGCAATCGCAGGTCCTGAATTTGGTCTGCAAACGGCCTGAGACCGCTCGGCCGGGCGGTAGGTAATTATAGCGCGCAAGTACATGGAGTGACGGAGGCCTGACCAAAGCAGCCACGGCAGTAGCATGCATCTACTAACGGTAGTGGGTGTGTGCCGGTCGGCAGTAATTTGCATGAACTAACTGGTGGTGGAAGTACGCAAAGTAGTGTAGATCAAATTATTGTAGCTTAGTTGCTAAAAACCCTATTACTCTATCGAATAAGCTAAAGACGTTAGTCATTAACTTTAACCTGACACTTATTTTTATTATTGACGAGCTCGGTGGCTTAGCGGTCTGAGGCGGCTTCGACACCAACGCTCGTGGGTTCGATTCCCACATAGGACAAACATTTGTGTGCATGAACATGTCTGTTTGTCTTAGTCTGGGTGTTTTCTATGTATTTATTTATTTATTTAAACTTTATTGACCACAAAATTACATAAGGGTACCAAAGGCGGTCTTAACGCTAAAAGCATTCTCTACCAGTCAACCTTTGGGAATAGCAGAAATACACGAATGCGGTTCTAAAGCAGATAAAATAAAAATAGAACAGTGTCTAGAAAATATAGATATTATATAGTTACTGTTCAACTAATAAAAGGAGAAAAATGTATCATAAGTATGTATTTACAAAAAAAAAATGTATTTACGTATCAGTTGTCTAGTACCCATAACACAAGCTTCGCTTACTTTGGGGCTAGATGGCGCTGTGTAATTTGTCTGACAATATTTATTTATTTATTATTTTTGGAATCAAAATAATCGATCGGAATTGGTTGGGTAGGGCCTCTAGTTATTATAAACATAGAGTTCGTTATAAAAACATTGAGATCCACCTAGATAACAAGGATAGCTAGTAAAAAATCCAGCGTTCTGATTCAAGCGTACCTACTCGTTTAAGTAAATCAATAGCCGCACCTGTGCCTACCCTTATCAACATCGGCCGTCTTTATGTGTTTGACAGAGGAACACACAAAGCGCTTTTTTTGCTAAACTGTCACTTACATCGCGAAGGGTTTTAATTTCGGTGAACCACTAGAAATTTTATTCTTTGGATAATTTAGTTTCTAGAATTATTTAAGGTTTTCTATGTATATATTGGAATCTAATATCTATTACATTACATTATAATAAAATTGTTCACTTTTCTCATTCAAGTCTGCTCTACGGGTATTCTTTCGTAATAAAAAAATACCGGCCAAGTGCGAGTCGGACTCGCCCACCGAGGGTTCCGTACGTAGGATCATTATAAATTTGATGTTTTTCATCATAAATAAGAAATAATGCGTCGGAAAAATTAAATAAAATATATTTTGCTATGTGCACATCAAGCCCTATCATATGATACCCCATTTGAACTAGTAGCTTCAATTTGAAATTTCGACCTCCTATAAAAATATAGACACCATATTTTTTAAGATTTAATTACAAATGTATAGTTTTGAGATTTATTTCTGTACTTGTAGGCTATAACGATGTTACATGCCAAATTTCATAGTTCTAGGTCAACGGGAAGTACCCTTTATGTTTTGATTCCCTTGAGAATGTCGAAATATGCGTTTTTTGCTCAATAAACGGCTGTAACTTTTTTTTACGTAAACTTAGCAGTTTGATTTTTTTACAACTTCATGGGACCGTAGACCTGAGTATACAGTTCAAATTTCAGCTTGATACCTCCACGCATTCTCGACATAGAAATTCTTGACAGACAGACAGACAGACAGACAGACGGACAACAAAGTGATCTTATAAGGGTTCCGTTTTTCCTTTTGAGGTACGGAACCCTAAAAATTAACGATTATCGAGATATAACCGGATTCGAGTATGGGATCTTTTGCTTGCCTCATGGGGAATGTTTTCCTCTATTCACTCCGCAGAATTACTCTCTATCCCTAATGGCAAGTGCCGTAAGAGGAAGAATTTATTTGCATCACTTGAATGAGAATTACTTAAGATATTGTTAATAGAGCCATTAGGTACTATATAAGTTTGTATTTGGGCTGACAATAAACGAGATTGTTGCTAATGCTGCAACTCCTTAGTACTGGTTACCTGGTTCACTCACAGAAACACAAATCCTCACTGACAAGATGGCCTAGATGGCCATTTTGTGAGTGCGGAGGAACAGATTGGGACTAGATGGCCGTGTCACAGCCGTGTGTAATTTGTCTAGGAATATTTAATTTATTTATATATATATACTATACTAGTTACGAAATGATTGTAATATATACATAATATATTTCGAAAATAGTTAAGAAGCTCTAAGTAGGTACCTATTGTCCTAAATTATAATTCAATAGTCCCTAAATACTAACACTAAAAGCAACAACACGTCACAGGAAAACATATACTATCTATATTTTCTAGATATTTAGATTCCTCAGAGATTAGGAGACGGGTTCATTTTCAATCTCTTGTTTTTTGAAGTAACACTTCTTTACACACGTTTGTCGTGGGGAGTAAGCTGGTGAATGCGTGATGAGAGCGTTACGAACACGGCGAACGGAAGTTGAGAGGGAGATATTAAGTTAGAGCAACGTTTCTTAACCTTTTCCGGTCCGCGGACCCTTAGAAAATTTTGCACAATTTCAATAACACCCTTAATAAAAAACACAAGAATAAATTTAAGACAATTTATTTTATATATAATACCTATATACTGAAAATAAATTACATTTAAAAACTAAAAATACTGTATTAATGTGAAGGTTGGTGCTGCTTTTTTCCAAGTCTTGCTGGCATTATTTATTAATTCAATTCAAATGTTTATAGATAAAACGGCGGACCCCTACATACATTCTCCCGGACCCCCAGGGGTCCGCGGACCTCAGGTTAAGAAACACTGGGTTAGAGCTAAAGAAGTTTTACTTCAGTCGTGTGGTTTAAAGCTCACTCGATGTTTTTTGGCGACGAATTGTATGAAAAAGGTCGATTAAGTGCCAGTGGACCCGCGAAATTAAACACCAGTAAATCCAGTGATATATTTGTCCAACTGTATAAACAGAATGCAGTATGTACGTGTACACAAAAATAAATTAAATCATAATTTTGATTGCACACCGAGTTATTGACGAATGCAACGGTTGCGACTGACGTTTCCATTTCAGAGATAAAACTACAGTGTAAAAATATAAGTGTAGCAAATAAAAATATACCGATGCTTGTTTTGTTTATTTTCAATTTTTTTATATGACATTGGGTAAACGAGCATGCGGGCCATCTGATGGAAAGCAATCACTACCGTCCATGGAGTTCAGCAACACCAAGGGGTCGCTGATCCGTTGCCAGCTAATATTCCTTTCTTTCTTTCTTTCTGGTGAACTCTCGTACTCGCAGGATCATAATAACTCTCAAGGGAATTGGGTATGGGACGGGGGCCCACCACACATTCTCACCACTGTATCTCCTGTGTAGCCAGGATTAAAAGCGGCGACCGCCAAAAAGGCAATGAACAATAAAGTCCATTGCAGTCCCAGGGGAAAAACTACGGCCGCCTTGGAACTCACAACGAATTTAATCAGAAGAAATTAGTAGGAGTAGGAAGGTTTTAGAATTTGACTTCCCCTTTTAGCAACGTGAGAGACAGCAATATGGCAAATAAGGCATTAAAAGCCTAAAGAGATGGCTAGTCAAGTGAAGCTCAACTGCCGTGCCCGACGACTACCTAGCGACATCTGGTGTCAGAAAAAACATCAAACATGCCCATTCGATTGTCTCTTTTGCCAGAGGCTCTTAAGCTAGTCGGTAGGGGGCAGGGTATAGCTCTAGAGAACGTGGTGAGCTACTTCTCGGCATTAACCCATAATCATCCCACTGTTGGGATACGGCTCTCTCCTTACACTTAGGTGAGCCACTTACACTACAAACATAAAGAAATATTTCGTTTCGTAGCAAAGGCCGCCGTTTTTAATATTTTTCACTACTTCTTTTAACCGAGTATATTAAAGTTATTCATTCTAAATGCTAACTTTTTTTAAAATTTAAAGTGGCACCATATTCGCGGCAAGTATCGCCTTAAACCACAAAACCGTTAAAAATCTCAGTAAGCACGTATTTATTTTCGCAAACAAAAGTGTGTGGCTTTTATAATGTTATTTATTCCACCCGCACATAAGGGTATAATCGTTTAGAAAACGTACTTCGTATTTTTACGACCATATATTCTTGGTAATATTCTGAAAAGGAATTTGATTGTTATTAAACTGGTTTTATGCCAAATATTCGTTTTACGATGCCTACATATTGTTAGCTGTAAGTGTCTGTAGCAATATTGCAGAAAATACGCAACTGTTATTGTGTACTTGGGAGTTTACTTACCAAGAAAAAGGTGAATTCCTCTAAAATTGGCAACATGGGACACAGTGTCAAAAACATTTTGTTAACTGACATTATAAGACTGACATGTTAAGCGCTAATCCTCTTCTTTATTTCGATTTGGCAACCACTTGAAGTTAAAAAATATTTTTGCCATTATTACCTACTACCAAGAATGGATTTTTATATTATTGTCCGCAGTCTAGGGATGTGTCGTCGACGGGTTTGCCGTCAACGAAACGAGACCGTTTATCCACAACGATAAACTGGTTTAAAAAACAGTCTAATTTTCGACCGGTTTACGTCGTCGACTAGTAGTGGATGGGTCGTCGACGATTAGACAGTCGACGCAACGAGACCGTTTACCGTCGACGATGAACCAGTTTAAAAATAAACAGTCTAATTTTCGACCAGTTTACGTCGTCGACTAGTGGTGGGTGTCATCGACGATTTTACAGTCGACGCAACGAGACCGTTTACCGTAGACGATGAACTAGTTAAAAAAAAAACAGTCTAATTTCGACTAGTTTACGTCGTCGACGTGGTGGGTGGGTCGTCGACGATTTTTTTGTTTGTTTGTTTGTTTGGTTTTGGTTTTGGTTTTGGTTTTGGTTTTGGTTTTGGTTTTGGTTTTGGTTTTGGTTTTGGTTTTGGTTTTGGTTTTGGTTTTGGTTTTGGTTTTGGTTTTGGTTTTGGTTTTGGTTTTGGTTTTGGTTTTGGTTTAGGTTTTGGTTTTGGTTTTGGTTTTGGTTTTGGTTTTGGTTTTGGTTTTGGTTTCGTTACGGAATTTCTTCATTCGGTCGCCGCGCTCAAAGCCCGCGATAAAAGCTATGCAATAAAAACAGTCTAATTTTCGACTAGTTTACGTCGTCATCGATAAAGACTATTTCTTGACATAAACGATTGGTAAACGTAAACGAACGAAAATCTCATTTGTCAAGTCACTAAACGAGACGAGACGATCGCGACGCGACGCAACGGACTCATCAACCAGTCGACGAATAAACTAGTTTATCTGTGAACTGTAAACTAGTTTAAACGTTCACGCACAAAAAACAGTCTAAAAAAACGGTTCGTTCATTCAACGCCCATCCCTACCGCAGTCACACTTCGACCACTCCTAAAAATACCGTGTCGTCAACTATCCGACGTAAAGTTCATAGAGATGACGGAAAGAAATATGACACAAATTTGACTTTCCAGTAGCAATGCGAGGCAAGGATACGGCATAGCTGCGCCGCCTCCGCTTCAGTGTGTTTTACTAGGTAACGCTTTATACATTTTAAATGAACTAATTTTAAATCCACACCGTGTATGGGTGTGTGAGGAGCTCGATGGCGTCGTTGCGCGTGTCAGTCTAATCGTACACGGAGGTTAAGCAACACGTTTACCGTAGCCTGTTCATGAATGGGTTTATATTATCTCCAGCTTCTTAGTGCTTCAGAGGGCACGTTGAGCCGTCGGTCCCAGCTGTTGTTGTTACATGACAGTCGTTAAGCTAAGTCAGTGGCTTTTAGGCGGCCTAACCTGACCCGCAGTTGTGCATCGTGGTGGAGTATGCTCTAAACCTCTTCAATTGAGGGGACATCCGTATCCCAGCAGTATGGTGAGTAAAGGTTAACGACGACCGTGTATGTGCCGCATCTTCGCCGTATGCCGACTCTGAGGACGTTTGACTTTGACTGTGAAGATGAAGGGGAGCAATTTACATTGCAAAATAGTACTATTTTTTATTACCATTAATTGTATTATGAATGGATTCTTATAGGTTCGGCAACGCGTAAGTAATGGCTCTGATGTGACAAATATCCATAGGCTACGATGACTGCTTACCACCACGCGAGTCATACGCATGTTTACAACTTTAGTGGTATAAAAATACCTATTAATTAACCTGACCTGAGTGATTAAGTTGTCGCTGACAATTTGCAATAACAGCTAACATTACCAGCCTGATGATTTAATAAAAATAATTCATACGTATTATTTACAAGATTGTTGACATATCTCTCAGAGTCAGCAAGCTTAAGTAGCAGTGGGCTGGCCACATCTGTCGTGTCAGTAATGGCAGATTGAGGAGGAAGGTAGAGTGGAGGCCGCATTCGGGCCACGAAAATTGGGACGCCCCCTCTCTAGTCGCATATGGTGTGCAAGCATTGGGGAAGGCCTATATCCGTCAGTTGGTAGGCTGATACTGATGATGATGTGAAATGAAATGAAACTATTTATTCTGTCATTGGTTAGACGAGCTTGGTGGTCGAATGGTTGGTAATGGCCACTTTAAATAAAATAAAAAAATAAAAATTTACTCCGAGGTCGTGGGTTCGATTCCCGCACAAGACAAACATTTGTGTGCATGAACATGTCTGTTGGTCTTGGTCTGGGTGTTTTCTATGTATTATACGTATGTATTTATAAAAAAAAATGTATTTAAGTACATTTATTAGTTATCTAGTACCCATAACACAAGCTTTGCGCTTAATTTGGGACTAGATGGCGCTGTGAAAATTGTCCAGAAATATTTATTTATTTATTGAGCCCTTGTGCAAACCTAGACACGTCTTATTTTTATTAATAATTTTCTTGTTTTTAACCGACTTCAAAAAAGGAGGAGGTTCTCAATTCGACTGATTTTTTTTATCATTATTTTTATCTATTAGCATTTCGGAATGGACTATTGGCGAAGAAGAAATGCTTGTAAAAAACTTGCCAATATTATGTGAACCTTGAAAGAAACTTACCAGTATGTATTGTTTACACTGTGATTTAAATACTCTGTGGTCAAAAATCATCAGTCAACAATAAATCTGGAGGTTGCCAAACGCATGGCGATATTAATTTGTGTTTTCAGTGTTCATGCACATTGATGAATGGCCAATTAGATAAATATTCTATGAATGAGCAATAGAATGCACAACATAAATTTTAATGAGGCAGGCCCTCCACCATTCCCACCCCTGAGTCTCTTGTGTAGCCAGAATTAACATTTGGGGTGTAAGTGGTTCATCACCATCTTTGAACTAAAGCTAATCTCACCTGCACGTGGTGCACCCTGTTGACTGACAAACGAGGCTCTGGCGAAAAGATAGGTAGGGCATGGCGTATTTTTAAAGCTGCACGACTAGGGAAGTACTTTTAACTCACAGAATACCGCATCTAAATAACAATACCCTTGAGGGTTGTTGTGTTCTTGTGAGTGGCACTCCGTGGCTGACAACGGAGTTGGCAACCACAGCGACGGTGATTGCTTTCCATCAGGTGACCCACAAGCTCGTTTACCCCCTCCAATATTAAAAAAATCTACATAAATTGTGCAATTTCTTATTACAGAAGACGGGATTTTTACTTATTTTAATCAATTGTCATATATTTTATGTCATATTCGTCGCCTTGCTTATACGAACTAATTGCGAGGTGAAACAATTAGCTCACTTTTCGGGTGTCGTTTTTGACGTTTAGTGGCATTTCCATAGTTCAAGAAATGTTTTTTATAGTTATATATTTCTTGAAAATCATCATCATCATCATCAGGTCCATTTTAGTCTCCACTACAGGAGCACGACCCTCTCTCGTCCGTCCTAGACGGAAGGAGGATTTGGCCTACACTCCCCACGCTGGCCAAACGGGTTGGGGAGGCTTCATCGATGTTTGATAATGCGTATTTCCCTTAGTCGCTTTGTACGACATCCACGGGAAGAAACGGAGTGGTTCTATTCTAGTCTGCCGGAAACCACACGGCAATTTCAAAAATTCTAGAAATTCTAATAATCACTATGTATTTCTTGAAAATACATAGTGATTATTACAATTTCTAGAATAAATGACAATGAAATCTCAATTGGACCTGGTGTTGATGGCTGGTACAAGTTTCTGCACTCGATGTCTGCGGTGAAAGTCGTGTCCTGGCGGACTTGACTCAAAAATTAGCGCGGTCTCTGAAGGCGAGTTGGTGTGTGGTGTAATTCATAAGCGCTCTATACCCTGTTTCAAATAAAAATTACTAACTTTATTTACGTTCCAAAAATTACTATATCCATACTTTGCAAATCCAACGTAACAGTAAATGTTGATAATACAGAATAGGCTATTTTCCAATGTTTAAAAATTGTATAAATTATTTAACAATATCGTAATTGTGTTTTTCAAATTAACATATCTCGAGAGATTTTTGTGCTATCGAAGTAATTCTTTCGCCTATGGTGTTATATTATTGAGACGTCCCGACATACCAAACCGAAAAAAATGTTAGTCAAATAGCCTATTGTTTTTGCTGCTACGCCACGTTCACAGTATATGAAATTAGTAATTTTTGGAATGCAAATAAAGATGGTTGTATTTTTCATTGCTTTGCTATATAAATATTTTCCGTGAGATTATGTAAAAATATTCATTCAATATTCAAAATTAATTGTCGCGAGAGCTGATTTTGTACCAGGTGCTCAGTAGAACACACTAAACAATCTGATATAATATAATATGTATCACTTGTGTGAGATACATTGTTTTCATGCCATTAAAAATCTGTTATGTTTTAAATAAACAGAATGACTTGGCCAGTCATTCTGTTTATTTAAAACATAAAAGATTTTTAATATTGATATGGTCGCTTTAAGATGTTGTTAGGTTAGCTAATTACGTAATAACTTAATACAGAAGGTCCCTTAAGTAGGGACTGAATAATTTAATATCTCATATACATTGTTTTCATGCGATTAAAATTCTTTTATGTTTTAAATAAACAGAATAACTTGGCCAGTCATTCTGTTTATTTAAAACATAAAAGATTTTTAATATTCATATGGTCGCTTTAAGATGTTGTTAGGTTAGCTAATTACGTAATAACTTAATACAGAAGGTCCCTTTAAGTAGGGACTGAATAAATTAATCGACTTGGTATTACATGGATCTCATAACTTTTTACGGTAGAAGACCTGAGTTGCGAGACTTGTTTTTTTTACAAGTTCTGTTTTTGATGGCATTATAATATCCGTCCGCCCGTCAACGGCACTGGTTGACCAGCCGTCGACACGCGTATGCTCGTTTCGATGTGACCTGGAACATTAGGACTAAATACATGGCCTGATGGATGACAAGAAATCTAAATTGTAGGTCTCATCGAAAAATTATTGAGGAGCGTTGGTTTAGACCTACATAACCGCCTACTTCAAACGATCAATATCAGTTTTTCTTTTTTTACTGAAAAGATTTTATATTCTCTAAGTTTTAACCAGATATTCATACCCTAAAGTTTTTAACTTGGATCGAAATGAAAAATTCTTCTAAGTCGTTGGGAAGAGCCCGAGTTTTGTTGAAGGATTAAGATAATTAAAATACTTGATGCTGAAGTTGTGGCTGTGGTTCTGGAGATTAAGACAGAAAGTCAAAGTAGAACGAAGTTTTTTTTTTTCCTCATTAGATTGACGAGCTCGGTGGCGTAGCGGTCAATGACGCGGCTTCGACACCAATGCTCGTAGGTTCGATTCCCACACAGGACAAACATTTGTGTGCATGAACATGTCTGTTTGTCTTGGTCTGGGTGTTTTCTATGTATCATAAGTATGTAGGTATTTACAAAAAAAATGTATTTACGTATGTTTATCAGTTGTCTAGTACCCATAACACAAGCTTCGCTTACTTTGGGGCTAGATGGCGCTGTGTAATTTGTCTGACAATATTTATTATTTATTTTCAATTTTTCAAAAATCTGTATTATATACTTGCTGCCGAAGTGTCTGTAGTTCTGGAGATTAAGACAGGAAGACACATTAGAATGAAGTATTTTTCTTCTTTTTTTTTTGCTTATTAGATATTACGTACTTACGATTTTTTTTTAATCTGTAATGTTTGTAAATACACCATTTTGTAATAATATGCGCGAAATTCTGTATTTTAATATATTTGCACCCGGGTTACGCGGTGAGAGTTGAGGCGAACACAGTACTCACACAGACGCATTTTAATATATACTCGTATCTTACAGTCAAAACTCATAACCAGTCAAAACTACTTTTAACTGCAAAAATCAGTCAAAAGTGGTTTTGAGTAAAGACGTTATGCAAAATATTTTTTTTTATTTACTTACTAGTTGTTACTCGCGACTTCGCCCGCGTAGTCCAGGGGTGCAGGATTATCCGCTGGTTCAATCTAAAGATTTCGCTGAAAGAGAAATTTCGCTGAAATCGGTCCAGCCGGTTCCGAGTCTATACGGAACATACATACTTTTTTTTTTATACGTATAGAAGATAGATATAGTCAAAAGTAATTTTGACCCATTGGTCAAAAATACTTTTGACTATAGTATATTATTCTATTATTATTTACTATAATAATATATATTTACTATATATATTATTCACAAGCATAACCTAACCTATAATAACAAAAGCCGCGGCTGCAAAGCGAGCGAGATCTGAACTTTAAATCGGATAAAAAAAAAATTGACTAAAAACATTAGTCAGAACCACTTCTGATAACAAAAGTCAGTTAAATTTAGTTTTGACTATGTGATCATGGACGTTGGTCAAAACCACAGTCTTAAGATTACATATTACAGTCGGATGACTGATGTACTTGCGTGGAACAACGATGGGGGGGACGCGGGGAAGCGAGCGGCAGAGTCGGCGAGCGCAATGTCCGTTAGTTTGCGTTCTCTAATCGGAAGGGGTGTATCATAGAGTAACTTTCATATATACGAGTAGAAAGGGTGTAAGTGGTACTCGTAAAGAATTATTCACGTTCATAATGAATTTGTTCTGTTTTAAAATGTAAATCTATATATACTTTTGGGGTGTAAGTGGTTCATCAACATCTTTGAACCAAAGCCAACTTCACCTGCACGTGGTGCACCCTGCTGAGTGACAAACGAAGCTCTGGCGAAAAGAGAGGTAGGGAGCGTAATTGTAAGCTACCCGACTGGGGAATGTACCTCCACCTCACAGAATACCGCAGCCAAATAACAATTCCCTTGAGGATTGTTGTGTTCCTGCGAGTGAGTGAGGTCACCAGAAAGAAATGAAGGAGCTGCGTTAGCAGCGGGGGTGGCGGCGCGCGCGCAATATTTTATGTTGCAAGCGTTAATATGGCTACGGTAACCGCTTCACATCAGGCGGGCCGTATGCTTGTCTGCCACCCGACGTAGTATAAAAAAAAAAGACGTGTGGCACTCGGGGACTGCCGCGGTAAAGCTATTGCATAGCATTTTGTATCAACTTATGCAATTATAATTTTATTTATTTATTTTATTCATGCAGTATTGCTTTTTCTTTGATATTAATTCAAGTTACACTTTTTGAGCGTGATGACCGATAAGAAAACAATTTTTTCTATTATTAAATAAATAAAACGAGTTTCGTAGAGTCGTACAATACGTCTAATCGCACGCACACAACGCCGTGTCGAAGACTGCCGAACTGAAACGACGTTAGACGATGCACGGCCTTCAAGCCACACCTCCTTGCCCGTCGGAGTGGGGAGCGTGAGGTTTTTTCGTTACGGAATTTCTGGATTCGGTCCCCGCGCTCAAGGCCCGCGATAGAAGCTATGCAATAGCTTAAAAAAAATACTATTCCGATGAACTGGAAGTGAGTTTAATGCAACATTTTTGAATTTAATGTTTTGAAAAATGTTGAGTTTAAAACACGGCCCTATATTTGTTGTCCGTTAAACTTTCCACTGAATTTGTATATTCGTATGAGAATCTATTATATAGTAAAATTTAATATCAGAACTCTAAAAATATCAAAAGTAAAATTAATAGAAAATATGTATCGGTTACGCATTTATGATTTTTATAATGATGATGACTAAATAAAAAGTTTTGGGGTTCCGTTCTGTTTTTTAGGGTTCCGTAGCCAAATGGCAAAAAACGGAACCCTTATGGATTCGTCATGTCTGTCCGTATGTCACAGCCACTTTTTTCCGAAACTATACTGTTGATACTTGGTAAGTAGATGTATTCTGTGAACCGCATTAAGATTTTCACACGAAAATAGAAAAAAATAAACAATAAATTTTGGGGGTTCCTCATACTTACAACTGAAACTCATATTTTTTTTTCATGAAACCAATATTTGTGGGGTAGGGTAGTTCTTCAAAAATGATGATGAGATTTCTAAAATAATTTTGTTTCTAAACTGAATAGTTTGTGCGAGAGACACTTCCAAGGTGGAACAAAAAAAGGGGCCAAGTGCGACTCTCACTTGGTCCCTTTTTTTGTCTTATAAATTTAATAATTGAGTAGTTGTAAAAAAAATTAGTAGTTTTTGTTTTGTCAACCCTGACTCTTGATCAAGTCTCTGGGCGTAGGTATACACAGTGGCGGCACGCATTCAAGAACAAAGGAGTCATATTACTGGTAGGACACCTCTTAGTACTGTGTCAAAACCATGCTTGATTTTTATCGTCAAAAGTGGTTTTGACCAGTTTATAGTTGTAACAGTAACATAATATATATTAGGGTCAATATAATAAATAGACCATTATTTGTAATGGTATTTTAATTCATTAAGGTTAATTGGCACCATATCATACATCGACTAAGTTGTGTGTAAACACAAGAAAACCCTAACCTAACCAAAAATCACCTCAAACCTACCAGAACACGTTTTATTACATTGAACAATGATCGGTAAGTATGAATGATGAATATAAATAAATAAATAAATATTGTCAGAAAAATTACACAGCGCCATCTAGCCCCAAAGTAAGCGAAGTTTGTGTTATGCGTACTAGACAGCTGATAAACATACGTAAATACATTTTTTTTGTAATTACTATGATACATAGAAAACACCCAGACTAAGACAAATAGACATGTTCATGCACAAATGTTTGTCCTATGTGGGAATCGAATCCACGAGCGTTGGTGTCGAAGCCGCGTCATTGACCGCTACGCCACCGAGCTCGTCAATTATTAATAATATATTAATGAATGATTAATATATTATTCTGAACATAACATATACACAAGATGGTTTCTGGACTCGTAATTAAAATGTAGTCAAAATTCAGTTTCGATTCAGTATCGATCTCACAAATGTAATATGTCGATACCTCCAAGGAACACTTATATGCCAATTAAAATTACGTTTTTTTTTTAAACTACGCCGGGCGGCAGACAAACATACGGCCCGCGTGATGTGAAGCGGCTACCGTTGCCATATTAACTTTACCTCATATTAATTAACGCTCGCAACATAAAATATTGCTCGCGCGCAGCCACACCCGCCGCCAACGCAGCATCTCCCTACTTTCTGGTGACCTCACTCACTCGCAGGAACACAATCAACCCTCAAGGGAACTGTTATTTGACTGCGGTGAGGTGGAGGTGCATTCCCCAGTCGGGCAGCTTACAATCACGCTCTCTACCTCTCTTTTCGCCAGAGCTTCGTTTGTCAGTCAGCAGGGTGCACCGCATGCAGGTGAAGTTGGCTTTGGTTCAAAGATGTTGATGAACCACTTACACCCCGATAGTTTTCTTTTTTTCTCTAAATCGATTCATTA
Organism: Hypsopygia costalis; assembly: GCA_937001555.2. Classification (NCBI taxonomy): domain Eukaryota; kingdom Metazoa; phylum Arthropoda; class Insecta; order Lepidoptera; family Pyralidae; genus Hypsopygia; species Hypsopygia costalis. Next base: position 31,183,384 of record OW443328.2, read on the forward strand.
CTTCAGTAACATTATGCTACCTGAATTCTGTTTATAAAAGACACACAGACACAACAAAATCGACAAATACAAACCGCTAAGTAAATGTGTAACTCATATTAGCGGTATGTATCTGGATGTGTATGTTTTGAGTTGGCGTAGTGTTCATTGGAGGTATCGATTTGGTATTCTCCTATCACAGTATGAAAAGCTTCAAAATTTTATTAGTATGATTATGAGGTAAAATTAATGATTGCAAATTAAACTAGATCGGATTCTAGCCCACGGGCCCGAAATCGAGATTAAGTGAAGCGAGTAGATTCGCTGAGTGTATGTTTTCCATTGATTTCAATGGAAAATGTATTTGATAATCATTCCTCAAGGACATTAATCGATCTCAATTTTTTTTTTCGACACAAACCTCAAGCATGTCGAGGTCTTTAATTGTGACAAGTTTAATCAAAATCGGTTCAGTGGTGTTGGAGCCTATTCATTTCCAAGAATGACTTTTCGGTGTATATACGCATTCTGCTCTCTCCATTCAATTTTTTTTTATACTACGTCGGGTGGTAGACAAGCATGCGGCCCGCCTGATGTGAAGCGGTTACCGTAGTCATATTAACGCTCGCAACATAAAATATCGCTCGCGCGCCGCCACCCCCGCTGCCAATGCAGCATCTCCTTCCTTTCTGGTGACCTCACTCACTCGCAGAAACACAACAACCCTCAAGGGAATTGTTATTTGGCTGCGGTATTCTGTGAGGTGGAGGTACATTCCTCAGTCGGGTAGCTTACAATTACGCTCCCTACCTCTCTTTTCAAAATATAATAGATATGAATGAATGAATGATACTAATTATACAATTTTATGTCAATTTACAATTAAATCTGGATTCGGTCAACTTTTATTGTGCTCTATTAAAACAATTACGAGAATTGGCCTTCTATACTGTCCAGTGGACCGCGCATCACGTGTTACATTTGCACAGCGAAAACCATCTCTAATCCGACGACATAAGAGCGGTCGAAGTCGAAGACTCTTCATCAGCTGTTAAGTGTACGCTATTTACGAAACGTCAAGAACTTCTGAATCCAAACGCTACGAAACCTCATTTATCAAAAGACAACTTAAAACTCGTTACGAAATAAATTAAGCAGTTAACAGTGTAATAATGTCGTTTTATAAAACCATTAACTAAGTTGCAAATTCTCAAATCGTGGGCGACAGGCAAAGAGTTAAGTTGTAGCTGGTGATTGATGGGTCTTGCGGACATCTTAGTTATAGACAGGTTTGTTGGGTTTGATATATATATTATGCATCCTTTACTTTTTACTTTGTTGACGAGCTCGGTGGCGTAGCGGTCAAAGACGCGGCTTCGACACCAACGCTCGTGGGTTCGATTCCCACACAGGACAAACATTTGTGTGCATGAACCTGTCTTGGTCTGGGTGTTTTCTATGTATCATAAGTATGTATTTACAAAGAAAAAATGTATTTACGTATGTTTATCAGTTGTCCATAACACAATACATAATACAATACATAACACAAATACAAACCCATACCACAAGCTTCGCTTACTTTGGGGCTAGATGGCGCTGTGTAATTTGTCTGACAATATTTATTTTTTATTTATTTATCCTTTAGTCACATCCTGTCTATTTTACTTATCTTTGATACCACGTCGAGTCTCAAACATACGTATGGCTCGGCTGATGTAAAGCGCTTACTATAGTTTATAGTCGACAACCCTTACTCATCCCACTGCTGGGATATGGGCCTCTCCTCAATCGAAGGGGTTTAGAACATACTCTACCACGCTGCTTTTTTATGTGAGAGGGGGGCAAAGGAGCATGTAGGTCACCGGATGGAATGGAATCACCACCGCCCATGGAGATCAGCGACTACAAGGGGTCACCGAACCGTTGCCAGCCTATACTCCTTCCTTTCGTTCTGGTGACTTCACTCACTCGCAGGAACTCAAGTACCCTCAAGATAATTGTTATTTTGCTGCGATACTCTGTGAAATGGAAGTACTTCCCCACTCAGGTAGCTTAAAATGTCTCTATGTCCTACTTCTCTTTCGTGAGGTGGAGGTACTTATCAAGGTGTAACTTAAAAAATACGTTATAACTCTCTTTTTCCAGAGCCTCGTTAGTAAATCGGGTGCACCACGTGCAGCCAATGTTACAAAATTATAAAAACTCTCTATCAGTAACGTAAAATATATAAAACTAGAACGATCTGCGATCATAAAATTTTAATAACTTATGTCCGAAGTGTTATATGGTCCATCAAAGTTTGGTGGGAAAGTCCATTTTTAATATATGAAATTATAAAAAATAATATTACCATTGTTGAAACAATAAAAAGTACTATAACTTTTGTTACGACACTAGCTACATAAACGCAATATTAAATAGCAAGGTGTGACGTCATAACGTGGTGGCCTTTTGTATGGAGCGTTTTCGGGATAGTCCAAAATTGTGATCTTCAAGTTATCATATCTCGTGAATTTTTTATGCAATCGAAGTAATTATTTCACCTATATTTATATTATTGTGACGTCTTTAAATAACAAATCGAATAAAAAAATGTGATACAAGCCTTATTATTATTGTACATATATTATTGTACAATAAAGTAGAGCCCTCGACTTGGTATTCCTCCGCGGCAGATACAGAGATTACTTATCTTACGAGTTGTCACGAACTCGTGACACTTGGAGACGTCCGAAGGCCGCTATCTCTAACTTGGAAACTTTGAAACATGATAGAAATGTTACAAGTTCCTCTTCATCGCATCATTTGCGAGAGTTTGAAAAATTTCATGTTATTACTTAGTTTAATCGTTTAATACAATTATTTGACAGCTCTGCGGTCGAATGGTTAGCAATGGCCACTTTGCGGGTTCGATCCCCGCACAAGACAAATATTTGTGTGCATGAACATGTCTGTTTGTCTTGGTCTGGGTGTTTTCTATTATATGTATATATTTACAAAAAAAATATTTAAGTGTTATATCAGTTATCTAGTACTCATAGTACAAACTTTACTTAGTTTGGGACTAGATGGCCTTGTGTAATTTGTCCAAGAATATTTATTTATAGAAATATTGTTGTGGCAGAAAACCAATGTTTAGCTCACTGAGCAAAAGCAATACACTGGGCATCCACCATTTTTAAATTTAGTTAACTTTACCCTACCTACCTTTTTTTATTCTACGACGGGTGGCAGACAAGCATATGGCCCGCCTGATGTGAAGCGGTTACCGGAGCCATATTAACGCTCGCGCGCCGCTACCCCCACTGCCAATGCAGCATCTCCTTCCTTTCTGGCGACCTCACTCACTCGCAGGAAGACAACAATCCTCAAGGGAATTGTTATTTGGCTGCGGTATTCTGTGAGGTGGAGGTACATTCCCCAGTCGGGTAGCTTACAATTACGCTCCCTACCTCTCTTTTCGCCAGAGCTTCGTTTGTCAGTCAGCAGGGTGCACCGCGTGCAGGTGGAGTTGGTTTTGGTTCACAGTTGTCGATGAACCACTTACGGCCTAAAAATTCTGCACACTTAGAGTTTATTTTAACCTATCTACTAACTGCCTACTAAATGAAGTTGTGCTCACTTATTTATGTATTTGTTTTTATGCGTCTGTCTATACGATGAATCTGTCCATAGCGCATGGCACAAAGAAGAACCTCTTTGTGCAATGTACAACTTGAACTGAAATACTTACCTGTATCCTAAGATGTTATTACCTATAGACATGTTCTGCCTGCATCATTGTGGCAAGAAGTAAACAAGGTAATTGCCTAGTATGCATTCAGTTCCACGCCACTTACCGTCACGAGACGTTAACGTTAATCAAAAACTATTATTGAAAAATTGTTGAAAAGTATTTTTGTGTGTAGGTATTGCCCTTTTTCTTTCTTTACGTACTGCATGTATAAATGTGTAGGTATAAAGTAAGCGCTTTGTACCAAATTTTTACTACCGAGATGTTCGCCTACGAACCGTCTATGTATATAAAGTTGATTTAAAAAAAATTGAAACCGACTTCAGTTGGCGAGCGCAGCTTATTGGTGGAATACCCCGGCAGACGCTGCTGCCCGTCTTCCGGGAGAAAAGTTATCGCGTGACTTGTACGACATCCAGCGCAGAGCAATGGAGTGGCAGAATTTTATTCTGCCGGCTACCATAGGGCAAATTTAAGGGTTTCCCTCGATTTTTCTGGGATCCCATCATCAGACCCTGACTTGGTGAATATGGAACTACCTCGCAATTACTCTTTCAAATAAAAAAAATGAATTTGACCATAGATGCTTATAAAATTTAAGGGTTTCCCTTGATTTCCCTGGCATCCCATCATCAGATCCTGACTTGGTGAATATGCGACCACCTTGCAATCATACCCTTTCAAATAAAAAAAGAATTATGAAAATCGGTTCACAATTCGCAAAGATATGGTATAACATACATACAAAAAAAATATTCAGTCGAATTGAGAACCTCCTCCTTTTTTGAAGTCGGTTAAAAATATCACAGCATGTGACTACCATTGCAAAAAGGCAAAGAAACTCGAATTTTAAATACAAAAAACGCGCTTCTATCTCTTCTAAATAAACGTTCCAGCGTCGACCAACTTTTATAGCTGTTTGTTAAATACAGAATAAATTAATTATTACCTGCTCGCTTGCATAATTTCTACGCTGTGGTTTATTTAGGTTTAGCGGCACGTTTTTGGTAGGCATTTATGATTTATGGAGCTTGATTTAAATTTCTGAACGCACGCATAAATATTTTAGAACCAATAAATCAGCCTGGCGCAACTCAAAGTAAAAAAACGACTCTATGAATCGGAAGCGAATTTGGTACAAATTCTGATTGTTTTCGCTTCCATTTCATACATATTAGAATTACGCTATTTGTATGGCACATCCGTCTCTTAAAACGTAGTGGTTACATTCTCTTTGCAATAAATATTTAAATCCACAAAACTGTGTTCAAAACAAATCACAGCCAACTTTCAAGACGTAAAAATGAGACCAATAGAGTTAACATTTGTTTTTAATCTATGACATTTGTTCTATAATGAGCTTAATATACATTTCTGAACGCACGCATACATTTGGCGTACGCACGTACGACAACGTCACATTTGACAGCTACGACAACCACGAACATTTTGTATGGGAAAATGTTTTTTCTTTTATTTTATTTTTTCGAGAATTTTCCAATGTTTTTAGGAGTTATTCTGCTATTAGGGACTGAAACTAATCCAACAAATCAAAAACCATGGCAATCGGTCCAGCCGTTCTCGAGTTATAAGTGTTGTAACAAACACGACTTTCTTTTATATATATAGATTAAGCTTACTTGAGACCACATCATTCATCATCTAGGTTGAAGGAGCTCCGTCAATGTATCTCCGTTATCCCATCTATTTCCGTTGACAGGACACAAGAAAACCCTAACCTAACCAAAAGTCAACTCAAATTTAACCAAAACATGATTTATTGATTTATTGACCAAAACATGACCATTGATCAAGTATTGGTCAGTATAAATAATAACTAATTTATTACATTGACCATAACATATACGCTATAAGGAACGGAACAGCGCTGAATGCGCGGAACAGCCCTGAATGCGCTAAACAGCGCTGAACGCGGCGGAACAGTGCTGAACACGGCGGAATAGCGCTGAACGCGGCGGAACAGCGCTGAACACTGGCGTACGCATGCTTGAGATAAAACACACTTGTCCTCATGATAAGCCGGTTTACCTACGCTTCTCTTAGCATCATAAACCTGAATTGAGCAAAATATATCTAATTACTTAATCTCCCTTTATTAATACATATCAATGTGCACAAGTATATTGATGGTTTCACACAAGAGCCCGGATGTAACAGGCCATATTATAAAGCAGCGATGCGGGCTCTGTATCATAGGTTCGATACCGATAATGTTCCGTTCACTTAGCTGAATTTCCTGAGGGAAATACGGACGTGTCGAATATCAAATGATGCGTTGCAACAGATAGAATATTTCTCTGTATGGTGTATTACTCTGTGAAATTTTGATGTCTACTGACTGATTGGTTTTGGAATCAGGCGTGTGTCTGTTTAATCAAATAAGTCAAGCAAAGTCGCGTATTTTATCAACAGCCGCAAAACGTTAATTGAACACAGGCCTCCTCCCCAAACTTCTACAATAACGTAACGTATCTTGTGTTTTTTCATTCAACAGTGCCCTAAAATTTTTATCAGATTGTTGATCCATCAAGAAGTTGACCTTCAATAATCGGGGCAGGCCCACCACACATTCCCACCACTGTGTCTCCTGTGTAGCCTGAATTAACAGCGGCGACCATCAAAAAGGCAATTTAACAAGCAAGTCCTCTGCACTGTCTAGGGGGTAAAAATTCGGGTGTTGGCACTTACAATGATTTTAACCTCCTGAAATTAGTTCTCCTATTGGAAAGCTAATTTCTTCTGATTTAGTATTTCTTCTATTTGACTACTAAGAGCTTTGCAAGAAGGAGGTCGTCCTACAATGTACTCTGATCTTACGCTGCTCTTTTCAGTGTGTGTTTGCCATTCCAGAAACTTAACTACCTCAGCCTGCTGATGCTAAAAGCTGTATTAGTAGTCGGTAATTTAAGTTCTCTTAGTAAAGCTCTTACCAACGTACTCTGCGCAACCTGAGCTTTCGTACAAGACCCTTATAAGCGACTATGTGTCTATGTGTTGTATGTTAGTACTGACTATATCGCTGTAGTCCCTCTAGGATGCGTCTATCGACTTCTTTTAGTACCAATAGGGTGGAAAACAAGCGAAGTGCAACACAGTCAGTTAATCTAGCAATCAGACCCGACTATTGTCTATAATGACATCTAAATGACAGTGTTAAGCCATGCCAGGGACTTTGGGTGGCCTCAAAATACTGGCTTGATTGTGTGGGCTGGTATGCACATTCAGTCTCTTGATGAAGGTGTATGTTTTTTTCTTGGCATTTACGATGGCACAACTCTTAAAGAAGGCTTTTTAATATTACGCTACAACCGTTAACACGTTAACAGCCGTGATACAATCAGTGAACGTGTACAATATATATATATAAAAGAGTAAATCACTCACTCATCACGAAATCTCAGAAACTACAAGTGCTAGGAGTGTCAAATTTTTCAAGGGGGTTCCTTTTAGGACGTAGGTGCTCACTAAGACGGGAATTTGGAAAATTCAACCCCTAAGGGGGTGAAACGGGGGTCCAAAGTTTGTATGGGGAACCAAGATTAGTTGGACTATTTTATACGAAACTTTACATGAGCACTTCTGTATATAAATGAGTAAACACGCGTTTCAGGATTTTTCAAAATTCAACCCCTAAAGGGGTGAAATGAGGTGCAAACGTCTGAAAATCGTTATGGGTATTGTTTTTATGGTTTATCGGATCGCTGATTCCGAAAACAACAGCTATTTTATAATCTAACATAACCGACGTGACACAAGAGCACTCCTGTGGGGGTGCGATGGGGTTGAAATGTCATAATATCAATATGGCTGTTGATTCTATGGTTTTCTGAGACGTCAATTACGAAAATGGCATCGATTTGAAAACGTTGACACGAAATTTCCATCTCGGTATAAAAATCCAAGATTTGGAACACCCTGATGCAGAACCATAAAGGTTCAGCTAAACTATAAGAAATATAAAAATGACGCCTTAGCAAAAGTTATTCAGCCTGATGAGTATTTTTTGTTGAGGTATAAAAATCCAAGATTTGGAACACGTGATGCAGAACCATAAAGGTTCAGCTAAACTATAAGAAATATAAAAATGACGCCTTAGCAAAAGTTGTTCAGCCTGATGAGTATTTTTTGTTAAGGTATAAAAATCCAAGATTTGGAACACGTGATGCAAAATCGTAATGGTTCAGCTAAACTATAAAAAATATAAAAATGACGCCTTAGCAAAAGTTGTTCAACTTGATGAGTATTTTTTGTTGAGGTATAAAAATCCTAGATTTGGAACACCTGATGCAGAACCATAATGGTTCAGCTAAACTATAAGAAATATAAAAATGACGCCTTAGCAAAAGTTATTCAGCCTGATGAGTATTTTTTATTGAGGTACAAAAATCCAATATTTGGAACACCTGATGCAGAACAAAGCTAAATTTATTTGCATAAACAACATGGTGTATACAATAAATTATAGTTTAAAAAAATAACTAAAAAACACGCTTTAATAAGCAAATAGAACTAAAAAAGCTACTTAAAAAAACAATAGTTTAACAAAATATTGATTGTATTGTAAAAAAATTACCGCGCAGTGCTACTTTTATGCTTACCTGCTACAAGTTAGACGCAATCGTTTTATTTATTTACAAATGTAACGTGGTCTATTTAGTCAGTTTATTATAGACGTGTACTCTAAAATTGAAATGGAACGATTGGTATATATTCGCACAAACCAGAAGAATGCGTGCATTTGTGGGACGCTATGTAGCAAGATTTTGTGATGCAAAGTCTTTTAAACAACGAGGGGAAACTGTTTTTCTTAGATGCTTCAGGAAGGACTGGAAAAACATACCTGATATGATAGCAATAATCGCTGAAATCAGGCGCCAAAATAATATCTCACAGCAGCATCACCAGGTATAGCAGCCATATATTACTTCTAGGCGGAATGACGCAAATACAATGTTCAATATTATACTCGATTTATACAGAACGGAAACACCGACATGCTTTGTGACACGAAACTGTGACAAAGCGAAAATGTTTCAGGATTGCTGTCTAATCGTTTCAGATGAATGCGAAAAAAAAAACAATAAGGCAGTAGAAGCTGTAGATAGAACTTTACGTGCCCAAGAGTTTTCAAAAATATTATTAAAATTTGGGGAAGATCTCCTTCCTGAAGTAAAGTCAATGTTAAGCAGCGAAATATGTATAATTGAAGCTGAGATTCTCACTGGGAGTGGTGCCGATGAAACTGCATTTATTCCGCGTATACCACTCTTCCTTCTTACGGCCGTGTGGTTTCCGGCAGACTAGAATAGAATCACTCCGTCTCTTCCCGTGGATGTCGTACAAGGCGACTATGGGAATAGTTTTTGTCCCAGAAATTACCTATTATTGTTGTTTATTGTACCTGTAGGGCGGTTCTATGTTCAACTGTATGAATTTTTTAAAATTCAATGATTTGTCCGTCAATTGTACAGCAATTTTAATAATTCTTATTCGTTTGAGAGGGTACACTCTCCAGGTGGTCCCATATTAAAATGAATGTTGCTAAGCGCAAAACTCGAGAACGGCTCGACCAATTCTGCTAATTTTTATTTTAATATTTTCGTTAAGGTATAAGGGAGGTTCTTAAGTACATAAAAATTGCGAGGAAAAGAAAACAACACTTTCTACCCGTGCGAAGCCGGGGCGGGCAGCTAGTAACATATAAAATTGCTTACTAAAAGTATAAGATAGAAAATTGTAGGCCTTGCATGCAGAATGATGGCTCTGGACATTAATTGGTACACACCGTGGCTGTGGTTAACATAAAATGCTCCTATTTGCTAATAAACAAGGCTGGAACAGTCCATTTATCAGCGTACTGAGGCATCAGTTTTGATGTGGTCCAAGTCTTAAAGGCGACGCGTTGTTGCGCGATTTTTTTGAATTTAGCATCAAGTAGTAGTATAGTTACGAATTTAATAAACCCCCGACCAAGAAAAAAAAACTACTTTCTGCTATAGGGACTGTTGGCCCTGATTACCATTTCTCTATAACCTGTCCATTGAATTTAATACAATTAGCTCAAAAATGTAATCTCTGCTGGAAGTTTATATGGAGTTGGATGACCAGCAGACTCCATCGGATTTTTTGATTGCGAAATAAAACTTCAGTTTAGATTTATGGCACTTGTGTTTAGCTTAGGTAATACTGCTGCTTAGGTAATACTGCACTGGTAATACTACAGCATCAGATCAACACTACCATATTCTTTTTTTGTTCAATTTCGAAACTGTCATAACATCTGTAGAAGTGCAACTTAAACAGATGTGACCGTTTCGAAATTTAAGCGTTTTAACAAATTTTAATGCGTCATAGTTACGAATAATTCTGCTTAAGACATTTCGAATAAAAAAAAATCATCAGATACAGCTCATATAGTCGTTATATGAAAACTAAGATGCCATGGGCAGCCTTAAAAAAACGGCCAAGTGCGAGTAGGACTCGCGCACGAAGGGTTCCGTACCATTATCTATAAAAACGACAAAATAATCACATTTGTTGTATGGAAGCCCCCATTAAATATTTTTTTTTATTTAATTATTTATTTTAAAGTGACTATAATAACTAAATATTCTGTGACTATTTCAAGCGTCTACCTTTTGCCGTTATCAATATAGAGCAGGAGCCCCCTTAAATATTTCTTTTATTCTATTTTTTAGTATTTGTTGTTATAGCGGCAATAAAAATACATCATCTGTGAAAATTTCAACTATCTTACTATCATGGTTCATGAGATACAGCCTGGTGACAAACGGACGGACGGACAGCGAAGTCTCATTATTAGGGTCCCGTTTTAGCCTTTGGGTACGGAACCCTAAAAAATACACGTTAAACTTGGAACATCGCTCTTTTGGTTTGGGTCGGATGTAAAAAGGAAAGAAAGATGAATACGAAAAGGTCCCCTACCAGGTGGACTACCATCATCAAAAAAACTAAGTGGTGCAGCATTCTAATTTATAATTCATATAGCTCTAATTTATAATAAATTCGAATAGCCTTTAAACAAGCAGACCCATAGAATTACAGGCTTATTGCTGTTAACTCCCTTCTAAGCGCGTATAAAAAATGTAATATCTATAACGTTTTGTTCCTGTTTAATTTTTGTTAATATTTCACTTTTATGTTACATTATTTATCTTTGGCATCTGCCATGTATTATATCTGTAAGGTTGACTGGTCGATCATGCTTGTATAACATTAAGTCCGCCTGTGTACATTTGTATTGTGCATGAACTTTAAATAAATAAACGGGTATTTACCCAATCTACCCGTTAATACCCATTTTAACCTTCCGGTTATTTACCCACTGCCCTATCTCTAGTCGCGAGTGACATAAAGCAAAAACGCTGTAAACTTATAAATTGTACCGAAGAATAAATACAACGTCGCGGTTGCGGTCGCGTATGTGCAAATTACTTGTGCAAATTTATTAGACAGTTTTGCTCGGAAATTATGGGTTGGTTTTTGTGTTTTGTCCTAATTAACATCAATGTTTTGTAATTTGTATACAATTCGACAATATCCAAATTATCGATGACTTATTGATCTAGTTTAATACGTTTTTAGGGCATTTTCTATCACGTCAGGTAATATGAATTCAAGATTAAACGATTTGGATCGATGATTCGATGACTTTTGGATCTCCTACAGTACGTTTTAAGGCATTTTCTACCACGTACGCTGAAATTGTAGAATTAACGTTCCTCAACGGTGTTCAGGAATAAATACGATTAAAGAGTCTTCAAGAAAAGATCCTATATCAGGAGGTAATTTTCAATACTAGCCAAGTCCCCGTTTTACAAATAGAGAAAATATAATTTTATATACATATATACGAGTATATATATATTAAATCTTAATATGAACTAGAAATTTTATTAGTGATTTTGTATAGCAATTATAATATAAATTTGGATTTGACCATTTTTGAAAATTACCTCCTGAAGGTCAATTCTCGTAATTTTTCTACGAACGCAGATTGATAGTTGACCGAATCGATTGTGAATTGAATTGATTTCATTAATTAATTATTATCAATTTTATTCTTGTTGTTGGCAAAGTAACATTCTTAGTTTGTTTAATTTTCACTCATATTTCGATATAATCCCGCTTATATTTAATATTGAAGTTACATATTGTGTTACAAGAATACCAAATGTGACATTTGTGAGATCGAGACTGGATCGAAACTGAATTTTGACTATATTTTAATTACGAGAATTGCCCCTCAGATATTTCCCTAAAGAATGGCAACGATCCGTCACCCGATGTTATTGATGTATATAATCTGCGATAGTCGTTTACCATTGAAATAGATGATTCATATAGTCATTTCTGCCTCTGTTATAATAAAAGTCTGTCTTCAATAGAAAAGGATTTTAAGTCCAGTCATTTTCAAATTAAGCAATAAAGCTCCCTTGAGGACACTGGTGACTCTCAGAGTGCGATAGAAACGTCATGATACCTCTGTTACCTTGAGGCACAGTACAATTAATAGTATTTACATACTGTGCGAACACTCCCTGCAGATATCTCGAGTCGACCTCACTTACCCTCCGAGTCGAATTTGAAATAGTTTATTGACGCTGCAAGCAAACACAAGTGCAGTCTCCTTTTGCAATGTTGGCATTGTTAACGATGCAGAATTTGTTTGAAGTGGACGGCGTAAGCGTGAAGTAAAATAAACGAACGTAGTAAAATAAACGATGATATTGATTCAAAATATTATTGGAATTAAATAAAAACACTGCGGTACCTGTAATCAAATCTAGTAAGCTGATTTTGACATACTTGTCAGTATCCAATTAAGCTGTAATTTGGGACTTGTGGCAATGCATTATTTTAAATCCAATAATAATATGGCGCTACAATGTGGCAATTTATAATTTCCATATTAACCCCTGTGATATGAGTATCTAAATATATCTATTACTTGATAAGTAGTGTTTAGTTTATCTATCAAGAGTAAATCAATTGCTCAGTCTTTTTATTCTTAACAACTTTTTTCTTTCTTTTATACTACGTCGGATGGCAGACAAGCATACGGCCCGCATGATGCGAAGCGGTTACCGTAGCCATATTAACGCTCGCAACGAAAAAAATCGCTCGCGCGCCACCACCCCCGCTGCCAACGCAGCATCTTCTTCCTTTCTGGTGACCCCACTCACTCGCAGGAACAAAACAACCCTCAAGAACCCCAGAACTTCGTTTGTCAGTCAGCAGGGTGCACCGCCACTTACACCCCAACTAATAATTAAATGAGTGGCTGTTTAATTATTTAAATTTTTATATAAACTTATCAGTTTTTTAGATCTGTAATTCATAATAATTAAATTGGTATATAATCGTTTTTATTTTGTAATTTCCTAATGCGCTTAAATTAATGAATGAGCTCTCCAAGCGCCTGGTCGAGACCACTGGTGACCGAAGAGCTGGCAGCTTTCTCGCACAACGCATTAGTATTGCCATACAACGAGGAAACGCTGCCAGCATCTTCGGTACAATGCCACGGGGGCCTTTTTTAGATAATATGTAGTTTTATTTTTATTTTCAATTTAGTTTTTAATTTAATTTCTTAGAAATAATTGTATTTAAGAAAATTGTAAACATTAACAATAATTAAATTAAATTAAATTAAATTGAATTAGATTAGATTAAATTAAATTGACTTGAATTGGAATTAATTAATTTAAATTGACTCGAATTGAATTAAATTAAACTGGATTAAATTGGGTTAGGTTGATCAAATTAAATTAAAATTAAATTAACTTTTCTTCCAACTATGCTTTAATTTCATCACAATCACACTAAAAACTCAGTACAAAACGAGTCTTTAATGCTCTAGAGCAATAAAAATGTATGAAATTTCATTATTGCACAGTTTTTTTTTAATCGCACCAAAAGGTGCCAATCTCAATGGATTAGCTCTATTCAGCCAGCCGATATCAATACTTTTTTTTTCGTACGTATTATTCGTTTCTATCCTACTTGTTCCAAATTTAAAAAATGATTGCTGCTAACTCTGAGTTAAAAATGAAAGAAATTTAAAAAAGTGATTTGGCGGGAACTTTGTTAATTTTGCCTGACAATATTTTTGGAAACGATAAAAGTGTGATACTATATGATTTTGAGTGCTTCGGCTTCGAATTAAAATGGAATCATCTAGCGACACATTAACTCCGGAAAACATTCTAAATGAAGCCGACAGTGTTATAGAAACTTCTATTTTAACTGTTTGATATGAGTTTCTTTTATCTACTATTCCTATAGGTATTAGTTGAAAGAAAAGCAGATTATGCACCTCGCCTTAAGTAATTTATATTGCCCTCGTGCCTGTTAGATTAGAGCCCTCGCTAACGCTCGGGCTCTAAATCAGGCACTCGGTGCAATAATAAATTACTTTGTGCTCGATGCAATAATCTACTATTAATGTACTAACGTAGATTATAAGGTTCCAATGTTACAAACATATTATGGACTACTTTATTGGTCTGAAATAAATATTATTTTATTTTTTATTTAAATACAAGTTCTTGTCCACTTCTATATACTCGTAAATAGTACTAATTATAGTTATTACCGACTGATTCTAGTTATTACTACTATTAATGGGGTTTTTATTATTACTACTATTGTGGTTCATCAACATCTTTGAACCAAAGCCGACTGACAAACAGGGCTCTGGGCATAGCGAATTTTTTAAGCTACCCGAAAGTTGAAGTGGGGAAGTACCTCCACCTCACAGAATACCGCAGCCAAATAACAATTCCTTGAGGGTTGCTGTCTTCCTGCGAGTGAGTCATCAGAAATAAAGGAAGGAGTATATGCTGACAACGGGTTGGCGATCCCTTGGTGGTAGATCTCAATAGGCGGTGGTGATTGCTTTCCATCAGGTGACCCACATGCTCGTTTGCCTCCCTCTCATATAAAAAAAACAGTTTTTTAGATCTGTAATACAAATACCGATCCACTCCTATATCCTCGTAAATAGTACAAATTAGTTATTACCGACTAATTCTAGTTTTATTATTACTTATTCTGTGATTATAAATAATAAAATAAAATTAGTTTATTTTAGGCCAATTAACCCATACGTCACGTATGGGTTAATTGGCCTAAAATAAACTAATGTATATTGTATTTATTTATAATGTATATTGTATATGTATTATTGTGTATGTATATATGTATTCAATGCACGTATGATACGTGCATTGAAAGGAAACAATCTTATTTAATTTGGCCGTGTGGTTTTCGGTAGACTAGAATAGAATTACTCCGTCTCTTCCCGTGGATGTCGTACAAGGCGACTAAGGGAAAAACATTACCAAACATCGATCAGGCCTCCCCAACCCGTCTGGCCAGCGTGGGGAGTGTCGGCCAAATCCTCCTTCTGTCTGGGACGGACGAGAGAGGGTCGTGCTCCTGTAATGGAGACTAAAATGACCTGATGATGATGAATCTTATTTAATATGCAATCATACCTCTATCCGACACTGTAACCGACATGTCTGTCACAGCAATGGCTGATTATGATGAGGTCTTCGACAAAACTCTTGCAGATTTACTAATTCTGAAAAAATGAAATAGTATCATTATATACATTATATTTTTGGGGTGTAAGTGGTTCATCAACATCTTTGAATCAAAGCCAACCTGACCTGAACGTGGTGCGCCCTGACTAACAAATGAAGCTCTGGTAAAAACAAAGGCATAGCAATTTTTTTAAGTTAGCATTTTTAAAGTTATTTTTTAAGTTAGTAAGCTTAAAAAATATACCTCCACCTAAGAAAACCGCAGCCAAATAACAAGTCCCTTGAGGATTGTTGTAGTTCTGCGAGTGAGTGAGGTCACCAGAAATATTCTCATTCTTTATTATATAGATTCTGCGATTATCATGAGATGTTCAAGAAAACTCTTACAGATTTACTAAATCTGAAAGAATGAAATAGTAACATTATAAAGTAGTCGAGCCTTCCTCAATTACGGCCGGCGTGCGGCCGTCTTAATTGCACGCTCACTAAACACAAACGCACAGTAATTAATTCTATAATTAAGCCTCTAGTATTCTCCTGTATTAAGCGAGAATACTTCTTAAACGAGAGAATTGTGGAATGGAAATATTTTAGCGAAGAGCTAGGCTTAGCGGGAGTTTTGTATATTTCCAGCGACTCCAGAGATGAGTTTTAGGGTGGCCGAAATATGACTTAGGACGACTGAGCCATATTTTAATGCAGTCTAAAACATGGCTTAGAAAAGACATTACTTTTTTTTAAGTGAGAGGGCAGCAAACGAGCATGTGGGTCACCTAATGGGAAGCAATCACCACCGCGGATGGAGATCAGCAACACCAAAGGGACGCCGATCCGTTCTCAGCCTTCCTCCTATACTCCTTCCTGGTGACCTCACTCATTCGCAGGAACACAAAAACCCTCAAGAGAATTGTTATTTGGCTGCGGTATTCTATAAGGTGGAGAAACTTCCCCGGTAGGGCAGCGTAAAAAATATGCTATGCACTATTTCTCTTTTTGTCAGAGCCTCGTTTGTCAGTCACCAGCGTGCACCACATGCAGATGAGATTGGCTTTGGTTCAATGATGATGATGAATCACTTACACCCGTAACCTTAAGATATGTCGTAGAGTAGCCAAAGTCTGAAGTAGCTAATACGTGGCAATTAACGCCAAGACATGCCTCCGTCGTATAAGACATTTGCTTATCATCATCATTTAGCCCAACGACGTCCACTTCTGAACTTAGGCCTCCTAATTTAACTTAGGCCTCCTAATTTTTCACAATGAACGGAATTGTGCCTAATGCATCCACTGGCTCTCTGCCATCTTTCAGATCATCACACATACAAGCACAGCCCCTTGGTGTTGCTGATTTCTACGGACGGTGGTAATTACTTTTCATCAGATGACCCATATGCTCGCTTACCCCTATTTTTTAATCAACACCGCCCATGCAGATCAGCAACACCATGGGGTCGACAATCCGTTGAAGTTGATTCCACAGTTTCACTGTTCGTGGTATAAGATGTCATAGGAAACGCACTGTAGGAGATCGCTAATTATCAAGGTGATATCGATTGAATTTTAATTTATGGCGAGTTGTACGATAGTGGAATGCAGCGGCAGGTATCAAATCAAACAGCTCATCTGAGCACTCCCCGTGATATAATTTGTATAGAACGCAAAGGGACGCTCCATCTCTGCGTATCCAGAGTCCAACCAATCCGAGATCATTGTGCCACCCCCGCTGCCAACGCAGCATCTCCTTCCTTTCTTTCTGGTGACCTCACTCACTCGCAGGAACACAACAACCCTCAAGGGAATTGTTATTTGGCTGCGGTATTCTATGAGGTGGAGGTACATTCCCCAGTCGGGTAGCTTACAATTACGCTCCCTACCTCTCTTTTCGCCAGAGCTTCGTTTGTCAGTCAGCAGGGTGCACCACGTGCAGGTGAAGTTGACTTTGGTTCAAAGATCTTGATGAACCACTTACACCCCAAAACCGTGTCACCGACTATTCGAATTGCTCTTCGTTATATGCGGTCAAATGGGGCAAGCAAGTACTGGGGTGCACCGGCCCAGAGATGCGAACAGTATACCATGTGAGGTCGAACCTGGGCTTTATATAGTTGAAGGCGATGTCGGGGTGTAAAATACCGCCTGGCTTTATTGATGACACCAATTTTCCTAGAAGCCAGTTTGGCCTTGCATTCCAAGTGGCCGCGAAACTAAACATCACTCGATATGTCGACACCCAAGAAGGCAATACTAGGTCTAACACTAAGGGAAGTACCTTTCAATCTAGGAGCTACGACGAACGGGAACTTTTTAGTAAACGCACAAACCTGTGCATATTACATACTAGCTGATGCCCGCGACTTCGTTCGCGTGGACTTTATGATTCCGGCATATTAATACAAATACGAACTAAAGTAGATACATAAGAAAATATTTGGGGCAGTATTATACGTTAAAAATCAACAAATTACTATTTTTATTTAAGATAGTCACCATAGTTTAAAAAAAAAAAAAAAAAAAATGAAGGGAGTCTTTCCTTCGGGAGCTAATATGAAAAGACCTCAAGCGTTACTAATCCTCGATAAAGCCACATTGCATTCATCTGAAACGATTAGACAGCAATCCTGAAACATTTTCGCTTTGACACAGTTTCGTGTCACAAAGCATGTCGGTGTTTCCGTTCTGTATAAATCGAGTAGAATATTGAACATTGTATTTGCGTCCTTCCGCCTAGAGGTAATATTATGGCTGCAATACCTGGCGATGCTGCTGTATGATATTATTTTGGCGCCTGATTTCAGCGAGGATTGCTCTCGTCAGGTATGTTTTTCCAGTCCCTCCTGAAGCATCTAAGAAAAACAGTTTCCCCTCGTTGTTTAAAAGACTTTGAGTCACAAAATCTTGCTACATAGCGTCCCGCAAATGCACACATTCTTCTGGTTTGTGCGAATATATACCAATCGTTCCATTTCAATTTTAGCGTACACGTCTATATAAAACTGACTAAACAGACCACGTTAACTTTATATATAAATATATATATATATATATCTATATATATAAAAGAGAAAATCACTCACTCACTCATCACGAAATCTCAGAAACTATAACACCTACAAACTTGAAATTTGGCTGGTAGGTTCCTTATAGGGTGTAGACTTCCGCTAAGAACGGATTTTACGATACTCTACCCCTAAGGGGGTAGAATGGGGGTTGGAAGTTTGTATGAAAGTCCTATGTTTTTGAAGCAAGAGACTTGAAATTTAAAATGCATGCTCTATAGATGGTGTGGAGGTGTACTTATAATGTATCTTTAGAAATCAACCCCTTTTTGGGGTTAAAACGGGGGTTGGAAGTTTGTATAAGAGTTCTACGTTTTTGAAGTAAGAGACTTGAAATTTAAAATGTATGCTCTATAGATGGTGTGGAGGTGTACTAATAATATATCTTTGGAAATAAACCCCTTTTTGGGGTTAAAACGGGGGTTGGAAGTTTGTATGAAAATTCTATGTTTTTGAAGTAAGAGACTTGAAATTTAAAATGCATGCTCTATAGATGGTGTGGAGGTGTACTAATAATGCATCTTTAGAAATCAACCCCTTTTTGGGGGTTAAAACGGGGGTTGGAAGTTTGTATGAAAGTTCTATGTTTTTTACGCAAGAGACTTGAAATTTAAAATGTAAGCTCTATAGATGGTGTGGAGGTGTACTAATAGTGTATCTTTAGAAATCAACCCCTTTTTGGGGTTAAAACGGGGGTTGGAAGTTTGTATGAAAGTCCTATGTTTTTGAAGTAAGAGACTTGAAATTTAAAATCTATGCTCTATATATGGTATGGAGGTGTACTAATAATGTATCTTTAGAAATCAACCCCCTTATGGAGTTAAAACGGGGGTTGGAAATTTGTATGAAAATCCAATGTTATTGGAGTTAAAATAATTATGGCAGAAAGATTTTAAATGATATTTAAGTATAAAAAATATTGAAAACAACTACATACTTACTATTATAAGGAGGGATGTATTATTATAACAATAAAAAGTACTTTAGGTTTTACAAAGAGGTTTTAAAAAATAATATCCGTCGACTTCATTGATTCTAAAAATTCGTCTAGATATTGATTGTTTTTAACTTTTTCATCTTTTTCCTTACATTAGGTATTTAGCTTTTTCGAATGTAATTAAAAATTATTTGCAAATAACTAACTCCACGCGTACGAAGTCGCGGGCGGCCGCTAGTATATATATATATATATATATATATATATATATATATACTATAAGAATATATATATATATATATATATATATATATATATATTATTTTATATATATACATAAAATAAATAAGACTATTGCGTCTAACTTGTAGCAGGTAAGAATAAAAGTAGCACTGCGTGTGGTTATTTTTTTTACAATACAATCAATATTTTGTTAAACTATTTATACTCATCAGGCTGAACAACTTTTGCTAAGGCGTCATTTTTATATTTCTTATAGTTTAGCTGAACCATTATGGTTCTGCATCAGGTGTTCCAAATCTTGGATTTTTATACCGAGATGGAAATTTCGTGTCCACGTTTTCAAATCGATGCCATTTTCGTAATTGACATTTTAGAAAACCATAGAATCAACACCCATATTGATATTGTAACATTTCAACCCCATCGCACCCCCACAGGAGTGCTCTTGTGTCACGTCGATTATAAAATAGCTGTTGTTTTCGGAATCAGCGACCCGATAAACCATAAAAACAATACCCATGTCGATTTTCAGACATTTGCACCTCATTCCACCCCTTTAGGGGTTGAATTTTGAAAAATCCTGAAACACGTGTTTACTCATTTATCTACAGAAGATCTCGTGTAAAGTTTCGTATAAAATTGTCCAACTAATCTTGGTTCCCCATACAAACTTTGGACCCCCATTTCACCCCCTTAGGAGTTGAATTTTCCAAATTCCCGTCTTAGTGAGCATCTACGTCCTGAAAGGAACCCCCATACAAAATTTGAGACTCCTAGCACTTGTAGTTTCTTAGATTTTGTGATGAGTGATTTTCTATAAAGAAAAATTTTCTTTAAACTTTAAATGACGATAACTTTTTAATCTGACATCAGATTTCGATGAAACAAAGCCTATATGTTGCTCAGGGATGACCTTAATCTTTTAGTGAAAACCGCGTAAAAACCTGTTCAGTAGTTTTAAAGATTAGCGAGTACATACAGACAGACAGACAGACAGACAAAAAAATCAAAAAAATCTTTTTTGTGTTCTGTTACTCTTTTTTTATCGCCCACACTCATTTTTTGTTAATTTTATCAAATGTACAGACACGCGGTTCCTACTGTTTTATTATATGTATTGATATTGATGATGATAAAAAAGCTAGTGTGCGGCAAAAAAGTCGCCCAGAATCCTACGGCAGGTATTCCAAAAGCTCAAAGTCAAATTCCAATAGCTACTCCTACTAATTTCTTCTAACAAAATTCCACAAAGACTGCATTGGACTTCATTATTCATTGCCTTTTTTGGTAATGGCCGCTGTTAATCCTGGCTACACAGGAGACACAGTGGTGGGAATGTGTGGTAGACTCCCGTCCCGACACGTATTCCAACCAACAGTCACCATTAGAATCTTTATATCCCAGGGTGAGTCTTTTCAGGTTCTCTCTTACTACCACTACTTCAACTAACCCTTAGAACTACTTCATTCCTAAGTTTATCAACTAGAGCATAGATATATGCTGGGCAACCAATTGTGAAAAATTCTCCATTTTTCATAATTGGTTGCCCAGCATGCGATAGAGAGAGTATATCTATGCTCTAGTTGATAAACTGCCTTCCTGAGTATTCACGCCCATTTCCTTTCCGTACTCCGCGTATAAATTCGTAGGCTGTAAAAGTTGGCTACTAAGCACTTAATAGTAAGGCCGTCATGTGCGCCTATAGCCCGCCTATATCTAAAAAGTCATAGCTTGGTAGACTTCTATTAGTTTATACTCAACTCTATACCATATATAACCATCACAGAGTACACCAACTAATCCACCTCAAGCCCGAATCCAGTTATTGTTGTTAAAACATTTACAGTGCAGACAATAGCTCTCCCCTGAGAAATATACCCGAGTGCCGGCCGGACGAAATGGGATGTCGAACTACTATTTTTCTTCGTAATTTTGATTGAAAATTGGCTATTTCTATTTTAGCTGGCTTTGTTCTTTATGTAATATACAGCTGACCGACAGACGTTCTTCTTAACAATTAATATTAGATTCAAATTGGTTTCACGCAATCTGTCAAATGACTGACAGTTCTATCAAAGGACATAAAGTTACATTAGAAAAGTTAATATGGTCGTTCAGTTCTGTTAACTTTTCTAATTTTCCATGCAACTTTCTTATTTCTTTTTCCTTCATAAGAACTTTCCTGGCAATAATAAATACCATAATAAAAGAATTAGCGAATCGGGCCAGCCATGGGCATGGACTGAAATTCATTTTTATATACCTAAGTCGCAGTCGTTTTGTATAATTCGCCATATTACAAAACGGCGAGCCGTTTTAAAAACCAGGGCCGTTTTGTATTACGGCGGGTCAACGATAAGCCGGATTGTCATTACTATACGTTCTACAAAATGTCGGCACACGTTTAACCGCATTGTAGTAAATTCTAATTGTAGAATGACCACACTAATAAAGTAAAACAGTGTTTGCAAAATAAAATAAAAACATTAAGAAAAGCTATCGCCAATTTAATTAGTTTTGTGTTTCTTAATTACTAATAGGGTTTGCTCGCAAAATAATAGATTTGTCACAAAATGTAGGCACGATACAATATAAAATCGATTCCACAACAAATCACCTAAAATCATGGAGATATAGGGTCTCATACCAAATAAATGTTTTTATATGTATTATATTCCGTCTAGGACGGACGAGGAGAGAGAGGGTCGTGCTCCTGTAGTGGAGACTAAAATGGACCTGGTGATGATGATGATGATGATGATATTGTCAATTATTAATAATTAAGCTTACTTGGCACCACATCACTCATCATCTAGGTTGACGGAGCTCCGCTTCGCGGAGCTCCTATTTCCAATGACAGGACACAAGAAAACCCTAACCTAACCAAAAACCAACTCAAATCTAACCAAAACATGATTTATTACATTGACCAAGTATTGGTAAGACTCGTCAGTGAATATGACGCCAATTTGACTTCGCCCATTGTAGTATTTTTTTCATTAAATTAAGGAGCTGATCTATTTTGCAATCCGGCTTATTGTTGACCCGCCGTAATACAAAACGGCCCTGGTTTTTAAAACGGCTCGCCGTTTTGTAATATGGCGAATTATACAATCCGACTGCGACATATATATAAATAAGCTATGTTTCTTTTTAACTGCTTTGAAAAAGGAGGTTTTCAAGTCTGTATGTTTTTTGATGGGATACTATAGTTTTTGATAACGTTAGTATTTCTAAAACGATTACACATTTTTTTATTGTTTTTGTAAGAGAATGCCCGTACAGTAGTTATCTGTAAATTTTATTGTGATCTGATGATTGAATACCCTCGTCGTCAACCCATATTCGGCATGGAGGCATTTTATTGAAGGAAGGCTTATGAGCCTTCCTTGCTTCACTTCTGATTGCAATGGTTATTTTTTGTTTGATTTGTTGTTTGAGTTGGATTTATCATTTGTAGGCTGTTGTTCTAACCATCAACATCTACAGATCGCCTATGATGCCTCGCGTAGAAGCGAAACACTTGTTGCAGAGACGACCATTGGAGCTGGGGCGGCGGCAGTCGCAAGTTTCTTCTGTTTCAGATGTTGGAGATTGGAGCCGAGACGACCGCAGCAGTTGGAGTAGAGACGACTAAAGCAGCCGCGGCAGTCGCATGCAACTACTAACGGTAGTGGGTGGGTACCGCCCGGCAATAATTTGCATGAACTAATTGGTGGCGGAAGCACGCAAAGCATTGTAAATCAAATTGCCTGTTTCGACTTCCACAAAATAACACCTGAGTGAATACCACACCACATGGTAAGTAATAGTAGATAGTTATATCTACTATTACTTACTCTGTGGTCCTACAACTTTTTCTTAAACCATATCACTTTATATTAACACATCTACGGTTACCTACTGTGACTATTATATAGTCAGTAGACAGAGTTAGAATTTGAAGTGCAAAAGTTGCAATGTAGATTGTGACTTCTCGCAGCTAAGTTAAAGATAATAGTCGAGGTGAAAACGTGACATGAATACTAGATAGGTGTCATGCACATTTTAGGGTTTCTTAGGTTTTGTGGTTTCTCAGTAATAGTACAGTCACCTGCAAAAGTATAAGTATACTTTTCGGATCTTTAATTAAATTGCTGTCTATCTACATAATGTGTTCAGTTTAAATTGTTTTTAATTTTGATAGCAATCTATATCCTGTTTGATGACGCACTCCTCCAAAACGGCTCCATCGAATAAATCGAATTTGATGATTTTTTTATATACATTTGGTAGGTATGAGAATAGGTCGTAAAGTATATTAAATACCTCTAGGTAATTGGAGTCTCCATGTTCAGATTTTTTGAAAACAACATATTTTGTATGGTCAGCTAGTATATACATAAAAATCTTGAGTCATGATGTTTGTAGTCGCACTCGTCCAAAACAGCTCGACAGATTTTTTCATAAATAACTTGTATCCTACTGTTGAGTATGTCTCTGTGTGGTCTCTACTGGAGGTGACGTGGAAGTGATAAATGATATTCAGCAGTTAAATTTTTGCAATTCATATTATTGGAATCGATGTGTTAGGTAACAACTCAATGTTTTAGGTCCTCAATAGTATTAGAAACTTAAAATCCGTGGTGCACGGCAGTTGAGCTTCACTTGACTAGCCATCTCTTTAGGCTTTTAATGCCTTATTTGCCATATTGCTGTCTCTCAAATTGCTAAGAGGGGAAGTCAAATTCCAAAAGCTTCCTACTCCTACTAATTTCTTCTGATTAAATTCGTTGTGAGTTCCAAGACAGCCGTAGTTTTACCCCCGGGACTGCAATGGACTTCATTGTTCTTTGCCTTTTTTGGCGGTCGCCGCTGTTAATCCTGGCTACACAGGAGACACAGTGGTGGGAATGTGTGGTGGGCCCCCGTCCCAATTAAGCAGTTAAATAGTTAGAAGAGTTTATTAGAGTCTAGATAAATAGTCACAAATTACAAGTTAAATAGCGCACGAAATGTCCAAACTTTGTGACGGCACAGAGACTACTGCCTGTGCAGTAGTCTGCCACAACGCCTGACGCTGCAAAATGTAATATGTGACATCGTGACACTACTAAATGTACGTATGAAATTAGACCATAAAGTATATTTCATTAATTTATATTGCAGAACAACATTTGCCCGACTAGTATATTTATAACTAGCTGTCCCGGCGAACTTCGTACCGCCTAACAGTCAATGAATGTCGTGATGTACATATATATATGAACAAAATTTATGATTTCTTGAAATTAATACAATGAATAATCTAAATATATAAAAGAAGAAACTGACTGACTGACTGACTGACTGATATATATATCAACGCACAGCCCAAACCGCTGGGTCTAGAGATTCCAAATTTTGCACGCAGATTCCTTATGATATCTAGGGGTGCACTAAGAAAGGATTTTTCAAAATTCATCCCCTAAGGGGGTGAAACGGGGGTCCAAAGTTTGTATGGGGAAACAAGATTAGTTGGACTATTTTATCCGAAACTTTACATGAGTACTTCTATGGATAAATGAGTAAACACGTGTTTCAGGATTTTTCGAAATCCATCCCCTAAAGGGGTAAAATGGGGTGAAAAAGTCTTAAAATCATCATGGGTTTTGTTTTTATGGTTTATCGGGTTGCTGATTACGAAAACAACAATTATTTTATAATCCAACATAACCGACGTGTCATAAAATCACCCCTGAGGGGGTTTGATGGGGTTGAAATATATAAAAGAAGCAACTGACTGACTGACTGATATTAAAATCAACGCACAGACCAAACCGCTGGGTCTAGAGATTCCAAATTTGGCACGTAGGTTCCTTATGATGTCTAGGGGTGCACTAAGAAAGTAATTTTTAAAATTCATCCCCTAAGGGGGTGAAACGGGGGTCCAAAGTTTCTATGGGGAAACAAGATTAGTTGGACTATTTTATTCGAAACTTTACATGAGTACTTCTATGGATAAATGAGTAAACACGTGTTTCAGGATTTTTCGAAATCCATCCCCTAAAGGGGTAAAATGGGGTGAAAAAGTCTTATAATCGTCATGGGTTTTGTTTTTATGGTTTATCGGGTTGCTGATTACAAAAACAACAACTATTTTATGATCTAACATAGCCGACGTGACATAAAATCACCCCTGTGGAGATGCGATGCGGTTGAAATATATAAAAGAGGAAACTGAATGACTGACTGATATATATCAACGCACAGCCCAAACTGCTGGGTCTAGAGATTCCAAATTTGGCATGTAGGTTCCTTATAATGTCTAGGGGTGCACTAAGAAAGGACTTTTGAAAATTGATCCCCTAAGGGGGTGAAACGGGGGTCCAAATTTTGTATGGGGAAACAAGATTAGTTGGACTATTTTATCCGATACTTTACATGAGTACTTCTATGGATAAATGAGTAAACACGTGTTTGAGGATTTTTCGGAATCCATCCC
This sequence comes from Hypsopygia costalis, assembly GCA_937001555.2. Classification (NCBI taxonomy): domain Eukaryota; kingdom Metazoa; phylum Arthropoda; class Insecta; order Lepidoptera; family Pyralidae; genus Hypsopygia; species Hypsopygia costalis. The sequence continues at coordinate 31,209,394 of OW443328.2, forward strand.
CTAAAGGGGTAAAATGGGGTAAAAAAGTCTTATATTCGTCATGGGTTTTGTTTTTATGGTTTATCGGGTTGCTGATTATAAATACAACAACTATTTTATGATCTAACATAGCCGACGTGACATAAAATCACCCCTGTGGGGGTGCGGTGGGGTTAAAATGTCATAATATCAATGTGGGTGTTGATTCTAATGGTTTTCTGGGACGTCAATTACAAAAATGGCATCGATTTGAAAATATCAACCCCTAAAAGGGTAAAATGGGGTCAAAAAGTCTGAAAATCGTCATGGGTATTGCTTTTATGGTTTATCGGGTCGCTGATTACGAAAACAACAACGATTTTAAAATTCAACGTGGCTAACGTGACCATCATCCTCTGTTAGGGTGCGATAGGGTTGAAAGATCTATATATCAATATATGTGTCGTTTTTTGGGGTTTTCGGAACGCCAATCCATACTAATATTATAAATGCGACAGAATGTCAGTTAACTCTTCACGCTTAAATCGCTGGACCGATTTAGATGAAATTTGGTTGAGAGTTACCTTGAGTCCTGGGAAAGGACATACCCATGATAGTTTTTATCCCAGAAATTACCTCTTATTATTATTTATTGTACCTGGCGGTTCTATGTTCGACGGTATGTAATTTTTAAGTATAGTTTCAATGATTTCTCCGTTAATTAAACAGCAATTTTAATCATTCTTATTTGTTTGAAAGGGCAAACTATTAAAGTGGTCCCATATTAATCAAATCAGGATCTGATGATGGACTCCCTGGGAATTCGTGAGAAAGGACTAAAATTTATAGGCATGGACATGGATACAGTAATTGACGAGTTTTCTGATGACATTAGGTTACATACACACTTCTGAGCTGATGAGGAACGGTTAGGCAATAGTGTTGAGTGCTTCTTAATTAAATAAATTAATGTATTTTCGTCTAGAAGGCACCATGTCACTACTACTTACCCATTATTATAATAAACAGTTAAAAGAAATATGCACTAAAAAGAAATTAACTTAAAAAAAAAAAACAAATTACAAAATCCTGACAAGAAAAAGCCAAAAATAACTACGGGAACAATATTTTCTGTCACCTAAGTTTAGATGTGTCACTAATCTGCAGTACCCTAATAATAATATCTATCCCCAAGAAATATATTAGTCATCATTTAATCAAAACTGTCTCTAAATATAAATCATCAGCTTAACATCAGCTTAACTATTAGTATCAATTAATTCGTTTGATCATCAAAATAATACATCTGTCACCAAATAAATAGATCAGCTGCTTAATTTAATGAAAAAATGACTAATAATGATGAAGTCAAATTGGCGTCATATTCACTGACGAGTCTTACCAATACTTGGTCAATGTAATAAATCATGTTTTGGTTAGATTTGAGTTGTTTTTTGGTTAGGTTAGGGTTTTCTTGCGTCCTGACATCGGAAATAGGAGCTCGGAATGGAAAGGAGATCGGAAATAGATGATGAATGATGTGGTGCCAAGTAAGCTTAGTTATTAATAATTGACAATATAATACATACAAAAACTTTATTTGGTACTAGACCCTACATCTCCATGATTTTAGGTGCTTTATTGTGGAATCGATTTTATATTGTTTGGTGACTATATTTTGGTGACAAATCTATTATTTTGCGGGCAAACCCTATTAGTTATGAAACACAAAACTAATTAAATTGGCGATAGCTTAAATGGTACCCAATAACTACTACCTACCTTCTGAGATTTTTGACATCTGTGTCATTTTTTAAAGTTTGATTTATACTTTATATGCTGATGGATTTAGAGTTGTGTTCTCCTAATAGGATTTTAAATTTGTATTTGGCGTCAATCAGTGCATGCGATCGCGGGGCGCGCGGCGGGAGCGAGGTGTAGTAGTTATCGTTAAAGTTCTTGCATCCGTATTTAGTACAATTAAAAGTACTACATGAAGGTGGTTGTGTGTATTCATCATCATGAAACTTTGTATACATATTCTTTAAGGTATTAGGAAGGACATAGGATACTAAAAAAAGTAAACGCGGGCGAAGCCGCGGGTGAAAGCTAGTAGAAAATAATAGAGAAGCACGATGGCGTGAGGCACGTGTCAGTCTAATTGTACACGCAAGTTAAGCAACGTCAACCGTAGCCTGTTCATGGATGAGTTTATGTTATCTCGAGCTCGTCCGTGCTTCGGAAGGCACGTTAAGCCGTCGGTCCTGGTGTTTATCATTAGATGGCAGTCCTTAAGCCAAGTTAGTGGCCCAACCCGTAGTTGAGCAGCGTGTTGGAGTATGCTCTAAACATCTTCGGTTGAGGGAAGACCCGTATCCCAGCAGTGGGTAAATAATAAGTTCAGTACTTTACAAAGTCACAAAAAAAGTACCAATTGACAACAATAAATATTTCAATCGACAAAACAAATCACAGACAACATTCGCGACGTAAAAGTGAGACCAATCGATTTGACATTTACATAACAATCAATAAATATTCCAATCCTTTTTAACTGGCACTATTTGTATGTGAAAACGTTTTTTCTTTTATTTAATTCTTTCGTCAATTTTTCAATGTTTTTAATACTTCCCCGACCAAGACACGACATTATTTTATATATTATATAGATTTATGGAGCTTGATTTAAATTTCTGAACGCACGCATAAATATTTTAGAACCAATAAATCAGCCTGGCGCAACTCAAAGTAAAAAAACGACTGTATGAATCGGAAGCGAATTTGGTACAAATTCTGATTGTTTTCGCTTCCATTTCATACATATTAGAATTTACGCTATTTGTATGGCACATCCGTCTCTTAAAACGTAGTGGTTACATTCTCTTTGCAATAAATATTTAAATCCACAAAACTGTTTTCAAAACAAATCACAGCCAACTTTCAATACGTAAAAATGAGACCAATAGAGTTAACATTTGTTTTTAATCTATGACATTTGTTCTATAATGAGCTTAATATACATTTCTGAACGCACGCATACATTTGGCGTACGCACGTACGACAACGTCACATTTGACAGCTATGACAACCACGAACATTTTGTATGGGAAAATGTTTTTTCTTTTATTTTATTTTTTCGAGATAAATGTTTTTAAGAGTTATTCTGCTATTCGGGACGGAAACAAATCCAACAAATCAAAAACCATGGCAATCGGTCCAGCCGTTCTCGAGTTATAAGTGTTGTAACAAACACGACTTTCTTTTATATATATAGATTTTAATTCGGATTTTCAATTTTGAAATCTATGCAATCATCATCCACTTTTGTTCTTGACTGTATTGAAATAACTGAGTGCCGTTCGAGGTTAAGACAAAATGTATTTTTCCAGCCATGTAAGTGAACTAAGTCTTTAAACTAAATGTGCGCTTAACGCTTGTAATGTTTTAAAAATTTTAAGTAGGTTTAGAAAGGAAAAGTAAGTAGATAAATTGAAGAGTAGAATGAAAATAGACGTAGAGAGAGAATAAGTAATGTAATAGTACTGAAACCGGAAATTTGAAGTATAAGTAACAGTAAGGTAAGAGACCCGCTTATGGTAAGCGCTCTCTCAGTATAAGTTTAGTACACAAATCTGAGGATGGGAGGTAAATGAAAGTTACAAATCGCCAGACAGAGTTTATTCCTGTGGTTCAAAGCCTCTCCATTGTCTCCCACATACAAATTCACATTTCATATATATTAAAAGCTAATTTTACAATTTTCAGTTAACAAAATATCTAATGGGCGCCAGACCTGTTTATGCCAGGTCAAAAAATACAGTAATTAAAAGCAGCGGCAGAGCAAGTTACAATTTAGTTTCTCAGGGCGATGAGTCAGAAAGCCTACATTCCTATTGCGATCATAATATAAATGGTTTGGTACAGAAATTCACTATTACGGCAAAAGTCCACATAAATTGCTCGATCGGTAACACCACTTAGCTGTATGCAAGCAATACGGTCTTGAAGCCGCTGTATCAAGCTGACCCGAGTGTCGGAGTGGCTCGGACTGCGTGCCACGTCACCACTGCGCAGTCAGTCTCACGACCGGAGTGAAGAAGAAGAGGGTATATTAAAAAACCTCCCTGTGGACAATATGCCCGCCATTAGCACAGGGAATCACTTGTGCGCCTAATCTAACACTGCCCTAAGCAATTAACAGAATTTACATACCGACTGGAGGTTCGATCCACGGCCTGGGGAATAGCGCGGCCGAATGGCGCCGCAGAAAGCGCGTCGATGCCCGCGCTGCAGGTTGCGCGAGGAGCACCGTCAAGGGGAACGCGACAGGATATGCACGTCGAACCCGGAGTGACGTAGTCCACTGAAATTCACCATTTTCACAATTCACTAACAGTACGGCCAATGGTTCCTCGCCCCACGCCTATTCGCAGATACCAACTCACCGGTTCTATCGAACGAGGTTATGTGGACCGTCCCGGGCGGGCTGATTCGTCAGGCGCTTCGGGCTGACGTCCAATTCTGCAACAACACACCGCCTCGGTAACACGACTATACCAAGAAGACGACGCCCCAACCGCTTGCGAATCGTGCTTACCGGGTGCCCGGAATCACAGTCTTCGACGTGTCCTGCCGACGTTCAGCGGGTCTGGTGACTACTACTAGGGTGCTCTCAACGGCAGAAAAAGGCCGCCCCGAGCGCGCGGACCCGTTTTGTCATTGCCACCAATCCCCACTCCACAATGTATATGGAATCTTCCAGAACATTAAAGATACCTCCTTTTAACAATAACAAAATTATTTTTTTTAGAATTTCAATAAATCTATTGCACGCTTCCGCCACCGACAATACGTTAGTCTAGTGTCAACGCCAACGCGTCTTTTCGTAAACTTGGCAACCACCTTCAACAAATCACATATTACTGAAACTAACAGAAGCGACCATCACAACTTGAATTCGGAAGCCGAATCACGCACTCCATTCACGAATGGAACTCTCCAGGCTTCTTGCCTTCCGTCACAAAGCACGACAGCTAACAAACACGAGTAGAAAAATCAAAACTACTTTAAAATTAAGATTAGAACAATAGGCTAGATTATTCCATTCGTAAACGAAAATCTCCCAAATGGTTTCCTTTCAAGGGAAAATGCAACTCGCGCGTCAATTCCTCTCAGCAACTCCAATATCCCTTTAAAAAAAATGATTAACGAATATCTAAATCTACGAATGAGAAACAAAACCTTCGGGCCGACTATCAACAAGTGCGGGCCTCCAGGGTCCTCAATCCTGCAAAAGCCAAAATTAGATCAGCTGTCGGAACAGCAGACTGTCAAACGAAAAGTCAACATCTCTCTTCGTAAACAAGAAATGTTTACACATTCCCAAAACAATGTAATATGTATTTAAGCCTGAAATTAGTGCCACAATAAAAAATTCACGCGTTACAATATCCCCCAAGCCAGGAAAAATTTGCTCCCGCAAATTTCCTGCTGTCCCCAGCAGTATACTCCTGAAACAATACTGCCATCCATGAAACGAAAAAACCAATGAACAATACTCTGCCTTTACGAATATTATAAAAAAACTAAAACTATGCGACGATTTGGTAGAAAGATAGGTAGGTCGGATATGATATATGACATGGGATGAATATAAATAAACTAAGTAACTGGGCTATTGTTGTCTGAAATAAATACTTTATAATACTATAATATAATCTCGAACCAAATTCATACTCCTATCATACATGGTCTGTGTCATGGTTAGAGAAATCAGGAAAATAAAATTAAAGTGTTTAAAGTGAGCTGTAAGATAAAGTAGAAATAAGGAGAAAATATAGGAAATATAGGAACACGGATGAAAATAATTAGAACCCCCCAAGACTAGCTATATAGACCCCTGAAGAAAAAAAATAGTATACACTGACTCGCTACCCAATCCACAACAACTACAAACTTCCTTTTCATACTTTCTCTTAATCAAATCAATCAATCACACTGTCTCTCTATCATTCTTACCTCTAATCACCAGCATACCTGCATCCATAAATATTAAAATGACATAAATAAGTTTGTATATATAGGAATAAATTATAAAATATGTTAACTCCTTATTAGATAATTTACCCACTTAAGATGTATTGAGTTACTCTATTCAATTTTAGAGATAACTCGTAGTCTAAAAGCTTCCCCTTATTAACCAATAAGTTAGGAGTGAAAACCCCAAAAAAGTTGTAAATGTAGTTAATGTTCATCTAGTATCCTAAATATTAAGGCTTATTTAATGAGTTATGACACCGCTCTGATATAGATGCACATTAAGTATGAAGGAATAACCTGAGTCATTGTTTACAAATTACAAGGACTCACTCGCTTGAGTTAAAGTTATTCATGAAAAAGGTTAAAGTCCGTATACTAAGGCTTATGGCTTTATTTTATAAGTAGCCTGCACCGCTTGTACTATTGCAATCATGACAATTAAAATAAATAAAATATTTTTCAATGTAAATAAATAAATATTGGTATTTTAATATATACTGAACATATAAATAATAAATATACATGTCTTTTAACTTTCCTCGCTCAGTCTACCAAATCCACCTGATGGTAAGCTTCCCTCCACCTAAAATAATTTAAACTCAAAATATAAAAAAATCAAGTCAGTGCAAGTCCTTTGTACTGACTTGTTTGCCTAATTCTTCCAGTGATCATTCCTAAAATATTCCAACAACCAGGACCAATCTTTTCCTAACCATAATTAATCTCTACACGTCCGGGTAATGGTTTGTTGAATCTAAACCACCCGCACAAAGTGATGAAAGAGGCACCACTATACCCCTGTGGATCAATGAGTCCTAGGAGTTGCCGATAGACAGGTAAAAACATAAAAGAAAGAATTGTCTTTAAAACAAAGTAGACAACCCTATAAACACCGGCCTACCCAATGACAACTCAAGCTAGGTTAGTCTCTCAAGGAACCAAAAAGAAAAAATAGAAACGTTTTCCTAACGTCCCCTAAAAATAATTGCTTCATCACTAAGATGACTCAATTACAAGAAGTCGAAGTAACTCGACTGCTAACGTTATGGTAAATATAAAATTCGCTTGTAAGACGATAAATAGGTTACAACATACTAACACATGTGCATTTAGTTATGCACCCCTAACAAAATATAATATTAAAATTAAATATTAACTCTTCATCCCCAGTATAACCCCCTCACAAAGTTATCCGTCCACGATTCAAACTTCAATCCGCATATGAATGAAATTAGTTTTTAAGTTTTAAATCTTTGATATGCCAAACTCCCGCAGGTTTACCATTCATATCCACCAGTTCATAAACTAGTGGGGACTTTTTCTTAACCACCTGACACTTAAGATATTTTGGAGCTAACTTTGCTGAAAAATATTTATCTTTTACACTTAGGGGGAAACACTTCTTCCAAACTGTCTGACCCACAGCCAGTTCTAGGTGTCTCCTTCGTAAATTATAATGTTTAGAATTTGTGTTATGAGCCTTTATTAATTCAGCCCTAACTTTCCTATAAATGTTGGTTAAAACCCCCATATTTTGTTTATAATCCTCACGAGAGGGGAAATTAATTTCCGAAAGATCTACAGGTGTCGAATCATATAGAGACCCCGAAATCACAGCTTCTCGACCATGAACCAGAAGGAAAGGAGAAAAACCTGTCGCGTCACTAACTGATGTGTTAATAGCAAATTGTATTTGGGGAATGAAGACATCCCAGTTCCTGTGGTCATCTTTAATCAGGGTCGAAATAGCAGTAACTATCGTGCGATTCTGTCTTTCCACCGGATTGACCTGCGGACAATAACGTGGTCCCAAATGTATTTGGGGAATTCCATATCTATGTAACAGGGCTGTAACCTCGTTTCCAGTGAACTGCGTACCATTATCAGAAATCACTGTTTGAGGAATCCCATGCACCATAAATACGTCTTTTTCCAAATGTTTCGCGATATTTTCCCCTGTCGCTCTCCTTAGTGGGAATACCATAATATATTTTGTGAAGCAACACATGACAACTAACAGATGAGCATAACGATTTCTCGACATCGGGAGGGGTCCTACCAAGTCCATACTAAGAGTTTGAAAAGGCCTACAACATTGTTTGGGACTACCCATTAACCCCGGGACTGACTTTGCTGGAATTTTGTATGCCAGACAAATCTCACAGCTACGAACAAATTCCGCTGTATCATGGTACATTTTTGGCCAATAATAGTTAAGCGCAAGTCTCTTATATGTTCTAGCTATACCTAAATGAGCTGAGGTTGGTGAAGCGTGGTTGTTTTCTAAAATCGCTTTCCTGCGAAACTTGTCAATGACCTCTTTCCATTGAAACTCCCTATCTAACCCGCTCTTAGAATGAGTAAATCTATATAGCTTCCCATTTTCTATTCTAAGGTTTCTACAAGATAAGGGCTTACTCGAGACCTTCCTAAACAAATTGTCATACCAGCTGTCCCCTGTAGGTCGGTAAGGGTCACCAGTTGAGATAGCCGCTATGCAGGGCACAAATCGGGATAAAGCATCCGGTACCACATTTTCTTTCCCCGCTCTATGTTCGATAACAAAATTATAAGGTGAAAGACGACAACCCCATCGTGCTAATCTACCTGTTGGGTTTGTTAAATTTAAGAACCACTTTAGACTGGCGTGATCAGTGATAATTTTAAATTGTCGGTTTCCCTCTAAATAGGGCCTAAAATGTTCTACTGCAAAAACTACTGCTAGTGCCTCCCTCTCCGTTGCTGAATAATTTTGCTCGCACTTATTTAACGACTTGCTAGCATAGGCGATAGGATGTTCTTTACCATCGATTTCTTGGGCAAGCATTCCCGCTATGCCATAGGCCGAGGCATCGCAATGCAGTGAGAAGGCTCGTGAGAAGTCAGGGCAAGCTAGAATTGGGGCGGAAACAAGGGCTTGTTTAAGGGTGTTGAAGGCTTCTTCCGCTTCTGGAGACCATTTAAATGGAGGAGCTGTCTTGCTTGTACTAGTGAGTTTGTTCAGAGGGGCAGCGATTATGCTGAAGTCTTTTATGAAACGTCTGTAGTACGAAGCTGTGCCCAAGAAAGTTTTTACTTCTTTCTTGGAGGATGGCGTGGGAAACTCCATTATGGCTTTAACCTTGTCAGGGTCGGTGTGCAATCCCCTCTCATTCACAACATAGCCCAGGTATTTAAGCTCTGAACGGAAAAACTGACATTTCGAATATTTAATAGTTAACCCAGCGGATTTCAATCTATCCAGTACTTTGGATAATAGGTCCAGATGGCCCTGAAAAGAGTTATGGACTACCACTATGTCATCCAAGTACACAAAGACTTGATTATCAAATTCCGGACCAAATAATGTGTCCATAAGCCTCTGTTGAGTTGCTGGGGCCCCTGTGAGACCAAAGCACATCCTCAAAAAGTGAAAAAGACCCCTGCCGGGAACCGTGAACGCGGTTTTTTCTTTCGAATCTTCGGAAAGGGAAATCTGCCAAAATGCTGAACTGAGATCTATAGAAGAAAGATACTTAGCATCTTTAAGTCTGTCTAATATATGGGTAATGAATGGTAACGGATATGCATCATGCTTCGATACTGAGTTTAACTTCCTACTGTCTAAGCAAAAACGCCATTCCCCATTTGCCTTTGGTGTCATTAAAGTAGGGTTGTTCCATGCACTATGACTTGGCTCTACTACTCCCATCTCTAACATTTTGTCTAACTCATTATGTAACTGTTTCAGTTTCTCCGGTGACATGGGGTAATATCTTTGTTTAATTGGTTTTGTATCCCCAGTGTCAATGTGATGTGTAATTAAATCTGTTTTCCCTAACCCTACTCTTTCGAATGAAATATCCTCAAATTTCCTAATGATAAGCTCTGCTCGTTGACGTTGATCCGTCGTTAAAGTGTCATAAGACTGTAAGCAGTTAACTCCTGCTACAGCAAAAGTACCGTCCACTGCTTCGATTGGCAAGGAACGGAGTACTTCTGGTGCTAAATTAAAAGATTTCCAAAAATCCCATCCAAAAATAACCGAAGTTTTAACCTCCGGGATAACATAAAACTTAATCAACTTCACTGTGTCCAAAAGGACTACTGGAAGTAAAACAAATCCATCAACTTGTGATGAAGTGCCATTCGCAGTTTCTATTCTAAAATCTTCGAAAACGGGACTAATCTCCACCCCCATGTCGAGAAATACGTTAACTGTATCTTGTCCTAAAATTGAAATACTAGACCCAGAATCCAACAAACCCCGAAGAATCCTACCATAAATATGCACATTCAAAAATGGGCGCGAACTAAAGTCTGAATCGCGGACTGAAGCAACTTTGTTAGATTTAAAAAATATTTTTAAAGTTTTTAACCACTGATCCCACTCTTCCTGGCAAAAATTACTAGAATGTTTAGTATTGCTAAAGTCCGCCCTACTTAGTTTTTTGGCTTTCCAGTACCTATTCTAAACTTGTTACACTCCGGACAAGTAACGGTTGTGTAACCTTTCAAACCACAGCGGAAACAAACTATATTTTTGGGTGCCTTACAATTTGTTAAGCTATGTTTATCCGTACGACACCGAGGACAATATAGTGATTGCCTTTGTGCGGGCACTGTCATTGCGGCTACCTGTTGATGTTTGTGTGGTTTATATGCTAAGTCCGCGGCCAAAGTGTTCAAATTCACCTTTGGTGGTTCAGTAAAACGCAAGGATTGCAACTTCAGACGCTCAACAAATTTACATTTATTTTTTAGTTCCTCCAGTGTAAGGATAGGACTAGTGCCAATTCGCTCTAAATACTCAGGCCTAATATTATTTAGCAAGATATCTAGTTTCTGTTTATCAGTAATAGGTATCAGCAATCGCTTAAAGAAATTCTGCATTACACTATAATATGTAGAAAAAGATTCATTTGCACCCTGTGTACGAGCCTGCAATTCACTCATTAATCTAAAATTAAAATCCCCAGGTAAAAATTCCTCTAATAACTCCTGTCTAAGTTCATCCCAACTTTTGAATGTATCCGAGACCCCCCTGTACCATAAAAGTGCAGTATCTGAAAATAATTCCGCTGCCGAAGTAAACAAAGCCTCCTTTGTAATAGAGCGAGAACGACATAATTCATCTAACCGTTCCAAAAAAATCATAACACAAGACAACCCATCATATTTAAGATTTAAAGAACTGACCCGTTCGGGTTTTACATGATAAACCTTAGTCTCAACTACTGATTTACTAGACTGACAAGGACTGGTAAACTGTTCCTCTACTTCAGAATATTCACTGTCCTCCGTAGAGGTACCAAGTGATTGTGACACCACATCAAGCCGTTTTTTAATATCAGCTGACTTTGACATTTCTGTAGCAGACAAAGACTGTAATCTACCAACTCTATAATGTAAGTGAAGGGTCAATGACCTAAGTCTAACCACCTGTGCTTGAGACAAATTGTCCACAGAGCCACCTATTTCCTTTTCTAAAGAAACTAATTTTTCAAAGATAATACTCAATTCCTCCGATGGCACAAGATCCGACTTTGTGATGGAGTCTGAAGGGGAAATCCTCAATAGTGTTCGTAACTGTTTTCTTAATAAATCGACTTTTGGAGTTGGAACGCCTCCTCGCAATTTCACCTCATATTCCAACTCGTCTTTCTTTAAAGCTTTAGGGTCTATCTCGCGAGCCATTCTTCAAATATTAAAATTTAAGTTTAACTTTTATGTAAATAATAAAAAAATTATGATCGCAACAAGTTACACTTGAGTCTCACAATAAATATGCCGTTGATAAACAGGTATTCAAGTATTTCAGAAAAAAAATATTTGATCGCTACAAATACACACAAATTTCAAAACAGATATGCCCTCAATAAATTAAATTCACTTGAATTTCAACATAAGTATGCCCTGATAAAGAGTTAAAATTTAAAAGTTAAAAAAACTTTTTTTTAAAAAACTTAAGCGTTAAACAAAAAATATTTGTTCCCCTTGAGTACACTTGAATTTAAAAAAAATATACCCTCTCACTATAAAAAATTAGATTTCAGTTAAAATTGTATTTGCCGCAATAAGTTACACCTGAATTTCAAAATAAGTAAGCTAAACTATTGGTACACTGTTACACTGCTACAATAAGTTACACTGTTATACTAAAACGCAGGTAGTTACACAGTATGAAAAAAAAATTTTCTAAAAAAATTCACAGTAAATGTTAAACACAGGTTAAACACAATAAATATTATGTTAAATCAATACAAAACCAATACACAATTGCATAAAATTAAGGTATGATCGCAATAAGATTTACCAGTTAAGCGCCACTGTAATGTTTTAAAAATTTTAAGTAGGTTTAGAAAGGAAAAGTAAGTAGATAAATTGAAGAGTAGAATGAAAATAGACGTAGAGAGAGAATAAGTAATGTAATAGTACTGAAACCGGAAATTTGAAGTATAAGTAACAGTAAGGTAAGAGACCCGCTTATGGTAAGCGCTCTCTCAGTATAAGTTTAGTACACAAATCTGAGGGTGGGAGGTAAATGAAAGTTACAAATCGCCAGACAGAGTTTATTCCTGTGGTTCAAAGCCTCTCCATTGTCTCCCACATACAAATTCACATTTCATATATATTAAAAGCTAATTTTACAATTTTCAGTTAACAAAATATCTAATGGGCGCCAGACCTGTTTATGCCAGGTCAAAAAATACAGTAATTAAAAGCAGCGGCAGAGCAAGTTACAATTTAGTTTCTCAGGGCGATGAGTCAGAAAGCCTACATTCCTATTGCGATCATAATATAAATGGTTTGGTACAGAAATTCACTATTACGGCAAAAGTCCACATAAATTGCTCGATCGGTAACACCACTTAGCTGTATGCAAGCAATACGGTCTTGAAGCCGCTGTATCAAGCTGACCCGAGTGTCGGAGTGGCTCGGACTGCGTGCCACGTCACCACTGCGCAGTCAGTCTCACGACCGGAGTGAAGAAGAAGAGGGTATATTAAAAAACCTCCCTGTGGACAATATGCCCGCCATTAGCACAGGGAATCACTTGTGCGCCTAATCTAACACTGCCCTAAGCAATTAACAGAATTTACATACCGACTGGAGGTTCGATCCACGGCCTGGGGAATAGCGCGGCCGAATGGCGCCGCAGAAAGCGCGTCGATGCCCGCGCTGCAGGTTGCGCGAGGAGCACCGTCAAGGGGAACGCGACAGGATATGCACGTCGAACCCGGAGTGACGTAGTCCACTGAAATTCACCATTTTCACAATTCACTAACAGTACGGCCAATGGTTCCTCGCCCCACGCCTATTCGCAGATACCAACTCACCGGTTCTATCGAACGAGGTTATGTGGACCGTCCCGGGCGGGCTGATTCGTCAGGCGCTTCGGGCTGACGTCCAATTCTGCAACAACACACCGCCTCGGTAACACGACTATACCAAGAAGACGACGCCCCAACCGCTTGCGAATCGTGCTTACCGGGTGCCCGGAATCACAGTCTTCGACGTGTCCTGCCGACGTTCAGCGGGTCTGGTGACTACTACTAGGGTGCTCTCAACGGCAGAAAAAGGCCGCCCCGAGCGCGCGGACCCGTTTTGTCATTGCCACCAATCCCCACTCCACAATGTATATGGAATCTTCCAGAACATTAAAGATACCTCCTTTTAACAATAACAAAATTATTTTTTTTAGAATTTCAATAAATCTATTGCACGCTTCCGCCACCGACAATACGTTAGTCTAGTGTCAACGCCAACGCGTCTTTTCGTAAACTTGGCAACCACCTTCAACAAATCACATATTACTGAAACTAACAGAAGCGACCATCACAACTTGAATTCGGAAGCCGAATCACGCACTCCATTCACGAATGGAACTCTCCAGGCTTCTTGCCTTCCGTCACAAAGCACGACAGCTAACAAACACGAGTAGAAAAATCAAAACTACTTTAAAATTAAGATTAGAACAATAGGCTAGATTATTCCATTCGTAAACGAAAATCTCCCAAATGGTTTCCTTTCAAGGGAAAATGCAACTCGCGCGTCAATTCCTCTCAGCAACTCCAATATCCCTTTAAAAAAAATGATTAACGAATATCTAAATCTACGAATGAGAAACAAAACCTTCGGGCCGACTATCAACAAGTGCGGGCCTCCAGGGTCCTCAATCCTGCAAAAGCCAAAATTAGATCAGCTGTCGGAACAGCAGACTGTCAAACGAAAAGTCAACATCTCTCTTCGTAAACAAGAAATGTTTACACATTCCCAAAACAATGTAATATGTATTTAAGCCTGAAATTAGTGCCACAATAAAAAATTCACGCGTTACACGCTATATGCATTCGATATCAGTCAACCTTAACCTTATCTCTTTAATAGATGCGGCCATATTCTAGGCAATTCGTTTGCTGTTGACTAATAGATTACCTACAATGTCTATTTAGTCTTTCCAAGATGACAAATAAAGCAATGGGGTGTAAGTGGTTCATCAAGATCTTTGAACCAAAGCCAACTTCACCTGCACGTGGTGCACCTTGCCGACTGACAAACGAAGCTCAGGCGAAAAGAGAGGTAGGGAGCGTAATTGTAAGCTACCCGACTGGGGAATGTACCTCCACCTCATAGAATACCGCAGCCAAATATCAATTCCCTTGAGAGTTGTTGTGTTCCTGCGAGTGAGTGAGGTCACCAGAAAGAAAGGAAGGTGAAGGGAAGGATGCTGCGTTGGCAGCGAGGGTGGCGACGCGCGAGCAATATTTTATGTTGCAAGCGTTAATATAGCTACCGTAACCGCTTCACATCAGGCGGGCCGTATGCTTGTCTGCCACCCGACGTAGTATAAAAACAATTGTCATCTAATATCAAATGCCGAGACCAACAGCTTGACGTGTCTATATATGTGGTCGACATGTCTTAACCTGCATAACCGACTGGCGCAACCACGCCATCAAACTCCTCAGAGATGTCTAAATAGAACGCAAATATTCCCGACCCAAAATGGTCACTTCCCAAAAAAGTAGGGAGTATTTTCACATTTCCCTAATAAGCTGTTCAAGTGGACTACGTATCTTGACAATTAATCTATTCTCATTATCTTATATTTAAGCAATCGAAACAAAAATTTCCCTTCTTATCTGGGAAAAAATTGTCCTCAACATAGCTGGGCATAGAACGCGACTATAAATTAGCATAGAGTTTGCTATTTCGTGGTTTTCCTCAAGTGTATTAAGGTCGCTTCACATATGAGAATAGTTTTGGTAGAGTTAATAATACACAGTACAAGTAATAGTACTAACGTAGTACAAGTATAATTAAAAACTTGATGAAGGTAGCAATAAAATTATTACGCATCGCCGAATGAACGATTGCCGCAGCCAATACCAGTCCCACTCACTCATACAGGGTGTCGGCCATGCATTGCAATCCCGATGATATTTTATTACTGAATTATTTCCTCAGTACTTAAATACTTATTATAAATACTTATTTCCTCAGGTTAGGTAAATAAGTTGTAAGGTACATCTATTTTCACCAGAGCCGCGTTTGTCAGTCAGCAGAGTTCACTACGTGCTCTTGAGGTTAGCTCTGACTCCAGTGAAGTTGTTACATTAGCAGCAGTGGACGTTATTATGCAGCAAAGTTGAAACATTCTTAGCTAAACTAAGTTCTTTACGCGCCGTTTTATAACGACCGACATATTTGCATTTTTTTAAACCAGGCAGTATTTAGATAATCGTGCACTGTCGCGAGAACCAAATGAGTGTGCCAAATTTTTCCTCATCAGTCTTTGAGAAATGGGCGAATTTATTTTGCAAGATTTGATTTACCTTAGTAGTCGTTCGTCGTCAACACTTACTCATTCCACTGCTGGGATACATGTCTACCTTCAACTGAAAGAGGTTTACAGCGTACTCCACCACGCTGCTCAACTGGCCTAAAGGCTGCTGACTTGGCTGCTGGCTTGACTACTGTCATGTAATGGCAACAGCCGGGACCTACGGCTTAACGTGGCCTCCGAATCACGAAGGAGCTAATATAAACCCATCCATGGGCAGGTTACGGTCGACGTTGCTTAACTTGCGTGTTCGTTTAGACTGACACGCGCAACGACGCCATCGAGCTCCTCAAGAAAAGCTTGTAAAAAAAAATAAAAAAATGAAAATGAAACAATTCTGTGCGAACTCGCCTTTATCTTTCAAGTTAGCGTCGATGCGATTTGACCCCCAAGGATCGGTTTCCTTCAGGCAAAATCTTTCGAGAGAAAGATAATCGAGACCTCTGAAGGGACGCTTACAGGTCCCTGGATGATTTTTGTTCCTTCCTGTTATCTTAGTGGATTCTGACAATTTTTTGGGTTCTGTAGCGAAAGGGTGTATACTGAACCCTATTGTCTCACCCGAGCTTAGACGACACTGCACGTGAGGTATTTTATGTAATTGCCAATAAACAAAATTTTAGAAAATTGACAAAAAAAAATCTGAATGATTAGAACGTATATATTGTTCCCTTTAATGGTCTTTAAATATAATTAACTAAAAAAATAACAGGGTCAGGGTCGGCAACGCATTAGTGATGCCTGGTGTCGCAAGTGTCCATAGCCTACGATGACTGCTTTCCATCAGGCGGGTGGTACACTAAAATACTATTTAGCTATAATTAGATACACACAGACCATAATTCAAGCTAGCCTCCCTACACCTTATCGTAGATCTAGTAACAATACCCTAGGTGTGTACGGACTAAGATTACAAGGATCTACATACAGCCTTTACTAATCGCTGCACATCAGGCGAAACAAGAAATACCTATACCTCACATAATACCGCAGCCAAATAAAAAATTCTTTGAGGGATGTAGTAGTGGGTGAGGTCACCAGAATGGAAGTGTTGCTGTGTTGGCAGCGGGAGTGGATTCTTTCATGTTAATATGGCTACGCTACACATCAGGCGGGCCGTATGCTTATCTGCCACCCGATGTAATACAAAAAACAACCCATATACTAAATTAACCTAAAGTGCCTTTAAGTTTTCACTTCAAAAATCAACAAATCTAATTTCCGTTAACAATAAAGGAACGTGTAAAAATAAGAGAAAAAATATAGAGCTGCTTAATTAATTAAGAGAAAGTTACACAGGGAATCGGAAACAGATTAGCTGGGCCGTTTTGTTCTTAAGCTTGTAACTGCGGGCATCTTCTCGGCTTTTTTGAGTTATTAGATAGTTTAATTGATTCAGGTGTTATTTTGCGGAAGTCAAATTTACAGGCAATTTGATCTACACTACTTTGCGTGCTTCCGTTGGTGGTGGAAGCACGCAAAGTAGTGTAGATAAAATTGCCTTTTTTGAGTTAACTTTTATAAATAATTAGGATTGTAGTTACAATATTTTTAAAGCGCGGTGGTCGAATGGCTACTTTGACGCCGAGATCGCTCGTTCGATCCCCGCATAAGACAAATATTTGTGTACATGAAAATGTCTGTTTGTCTTGGTTTGAGTATTTTCTATGTATTATAAGTATAAATAAATAAATAAATAAATATTGTCAGACAAATTAGCGAGTGAGTGAGGTCACCAAAAAGGAACGAGCAGCGGGGGTGGCAGCGTGCAAGCGATATTTTATGTTGCGAGCGTTAATATGGCTATGGTAACCAGTTCTGCCAATCAGCTAGGCCGTATGCTTGTCTGCCACCCGACGTAGTATATTTTTTTTTTCACAAAACAGTAAAAATATTTCAAAGGAACTGAATTCTTTTAAAAGTTCACAAAAGCTCGCAGTCCTGCAATGTGCAGGTGACACCTGCGAGTGCAGATTGAATACAAATGAGCTCGGATTTACTCGTATGTAAACTTTAAACCGCCATTATCGAGTTGAAGTGAGTTAACCGGTGAGTTTCATTCTCTGTGAAAGTATTTCTACTTTTTAAAAGATTTTAAACAAGGATATTTTCAAGTCGATTATAATAATTTTACCCGACTGACTTAGACTTATGTTTTTCGAGCGTATGTAATAAATATAAATATTCCTGGACAATTTACACACTGCCGTAACAAACTAAGCAGGCTTGTACTATGGGTACTAAGTACCTACCTAACTGATATTACATATATATATATTTTTGTAAATACATACATATAATACATGGAAAACACCCAGACGAAGAAAAACAGACATGATCATGCACACAAATAAAAATAAATAAATAAATAAATATTGTCAGACAAATTAGACAGCGCCATCTAGCCCCAAAGTAACCGAAGCTTGTGTTATGGGTACTAGACAACTGATAAACATACGTAAAACAAATATTTTTTTTTTTGTAATAACATACTTATGATTCATAGAAAACACCCAGACCAAGACAAACAGACATGTTCATGCACACAAATGTTTGTCCTATGTGGGAATCGAACCCACGAGCGTTGGTGTCGAAGCTGCGTCATTGACCGCTACGCCACCGAACTCGTCAAAACAAGACAAGACAAATATTTCTCTTATGCGGGAATCGAACCTCAGAGTCAAAGTGGCCATTGCTAACCATTCGTCCAACGAGCTCGTCATAGGTACATATCTCTTTTATGGTGACAAACAAGTATACGATGTGTCTGATGGAAAACAGTCACCGTAAGCTATGCCCGAGGAGCCCGATGGTATCGTTGCGCATGTCAGACTAATCAATCACGCAAGTTAAACAACGTCGACCGTAGCCTGACTGTGGATGGGTTTATTCATCTCGGGCTCCTCAGTGCATCGGCGGGCTCGTTAAGCCGTTGGTCCCGACTGATGTCATAAGATGGCAGCCGATAAGCCAAGTCAGCGGTCTTTAGGCGGCTTAAAAATACTGGTCTCCGCCAACCCGCAGTTGAGCTGCGTGGTGGAGTATGCTCTAAACCACTTCGATTGAGGTGAGACCCGTATCCCAACAGTGGGATGATTATGGGTTGATGTCGAGGCTTATGATGAGTATTGTCGACCCTATAAAAATCACTTCACGCCCTTTTTAAAAATCTCCATGCTGTAGTCTTCTAAGAAAATCTCAACAGGCAGATCATTCCACAGTTTGAAAATACATGGGAGAAAAACTTTCTTGAACCGCACCGTACGTGACCACTTCGGCTCAACGTGTGAGGATGAATTCCCTGTCGATGGCGAGCGGTGCGCCTGTAGTAGAAGGCGGTGGGCATCATGTCAAATACTAACTATATAAATAACATCCATCGATTCATTTTGACACGAAGTAAGAACAAACAAACAAACCCACCTTCACATAAAGGGTGTATGTGGTTCATCAACAGCTTTGAATCAAAGCCAACTTCACCTGCACGCGGTGAAGTTGGCTTTGATTCAAAGCTGTGGTGGACCCTGCTGACTGACAAACGAAGCGCTGGCGAAAAAAGAGTTACGGTGCGTAATTGTCAGCTACGCGACTGGGGAATGTACATCCACCTCACAAAATACCGCAGCCAAATAACAATTTCCTTGAGGGTTGTTGTGTTCCTGCGAGTGAGTGAGGTCATCAGAAAGGAAGGAGATGCTGCGTTGGCAGTGAGGGTGGCGGCGCGCGAGAAATATTTTATGTTGCGAGCGTTACTATGGCTACGGTAACCGCTACACATCAGGCGGACTGTATGCTTGTCTTCCACCCGACGTAGTATAAAAAAAAAATCATTTATAATATTATTAGTATGGATATTCTGTCTAGACGTGTTTAACTCAAAAACTAGTAAACGGATTTTTATACAGTTTTTTTTCAACGTAAGGAACATTCATAAGGTACCTCATTTATAAGGAAGCTTTACGACAGGTTTTGTGTAAATTAGCTGAAATATGATTTGGTAGCAACAAGGGAGAATAAAATTACCAAGCGTTCAGACGATTTTGCAACTCATATTATTGGAATCGATGTGTTAGGTAACAACTCAAGGTTTTAGGTCCCCAATAGTGTTAGACACATAAAATCCGTGGTGCACGGCAGTTGAGCTTCACTAGCATATCTTTAGGCTTTAATGCCTTATTTGCCATATTGCTGTCTCTCACATTGCTAAGAGGGGAAGTCAAATTCCAACAGCTTCCTACTCCTACTAATGTCTTGTGATTAAATTCGTTGTGAGTTCCAAGGCAGCCATAGTTTTACCCCCGGGATAGCAATGGACTTCACTGTTCTGCCTTTTTTGGCGGTCGCCGCTGTTAATCCTGGCTACACAGGAGACACAGTGGTAAGAATGTATGGTGGGCCCCCGTCCGAAATATGAACGATGATTGTTAGGAATATCCTAAAAACTCATGTCAACTGGGAGTTTTACCGGCGTGTTCTACGTAATCCAACAGAGATTTGGTAGTACGAATATGAATTTAGGTAGGATCGCCTTATTCTATGTTGATACTGTTATAAAGTTTGTTTGTTTGTAAGATAGTACTGTTCAGAATTACATAATACATAATTACATAAGTATCTACATGGAAAATAAAGCGGTATAATGGCGGACTTATTTTACATCTCTCCCAGTCAATCTTAGAATAACGGCATGGACATTGCAGATTGGAAAGTAGAACATTCAGTAATTTTCGAACAATTACATGACAT
This sequence comes from Hypsopygia costalis, assembly GCA_937001555.2. NCBI lineage: Eukaryota > Metazoa > Arthropoda > Insecta > Lepidoptera > Pyralidae > Hypsopygia > Hypsopygia costalis. The sequence goes on from OW443328.2 coordinate 31,229,963, forward strand.
GACATGGGAGTCTTCAAGAACAGAGTCTTTATTTCCCTTTATATGCCATTACCAGCCTTGCGAGTGAGTGAGGTCACCAGGAAGAAAGGAAGGAAAGAGTATAAGCTGGCAACGGATCGACGACCCCTCGGTGTTGCTGTTCTCATGGGCATGATTGCTTTTACTCATGTCACCCATATTCTTGTTTGCCCCATGTCATACAAAAAAAAATTAAAAAAAAATCTACTCGATGTTCTACTGGTATACAAATAAATAATATATACAAAAAAATATTAATTATTATATATTTAATAATATGGTAACTTCAAGTCTAATCAGTAAAGAATCTATTTAATTCTGATTTGAAGGTATATAACGTAGGAGCCATCAACATCAACTGTCACAGCGTTCCACGTTTTCGTCCACATTACTATGAATGGTTTTGTTGCTTGTGTTCAAGAAAAGAGTTCATCGTCTCATCGAATCGGATCATATTGTTTGTAAATTATGCAGTAACATAATAGAATCCCACCAAAAACATTTTCATGTAAAAATGTTGCCAAGACGAGTCTACATAGCTTCATCATCATCAGGTCATTTTAGTCTCCACTACAGGAGCACGACCCTCTCTGTTCCGTCTCAGACAGAAGGAGGATTTGGCCTACACTCCCCACGCTGGCCAGATGGGTTGGGGAGGCCTGATCGATGTTTGGTAATGTATTTCCCTTATTCGCCTTGTACGACATCCTCGGCAAGACACGGAGTGATTCTATTCTAGTCTGCCGGAAACCACACAGCTAATACATAGGTTACCCTGTGAAAAAGTTATCAGATCTCGTATAAAGCCAAGCTCTAAAGACTACACGCTCTAAACCTACAAGCTCTACACTACACCATAATCAAAATCTATGAAAAAGTGGTCAGATCTCATGTAGAGCCAAGATTCTTGATCTATGCGCCCTTACTTTACCAGGCCTAACTTCACCTACTCTATATTTTAGTCAAAAAGTGATGGCCGTTTTTCTACCGTTACGAAGATTTCATAGGCATTCGTTCATCGTGTGTGAAATAAAACGGCCAAGCATCACGTTTTGACTAAAATGTAGAGTAGGTGAAGTTAGGACTGGTAAAGTAAGGGCGCATAGATCAAGAATCTTGGCTCTACATGAGATCTGACTACTTTGGTCGGTGATGCTTATTTTTTTGTTATTATTATTGATGTTTATAAGCATTGATGCGTAAATTTTGTTGTTACATTCTATATTCTGCATAATTTACAAACAATATGATCCGATTCGATGAGACGATGAACTCTTTTATTGAACACAAGCAAATCTAGATCGAGACGTCTAGTATAAACACGAATACAGTTTCTCGAATTAAACAAAGTTCCTTAACTCGATCACGAGTCCGCCTTAAGCCCTCCCAAAACACGTTCCAGAAATTGCATTATAAGTTACTGCAATCAAATTCTAGTTTAAAATCCCCTCCGAATCCTGTTTCAACCGCTATTATAAGGGTAACTACACTACCGCGACTTCGTTTCTTTTTAACCGACTGCTGAAAAGGGTTATATTTTGTTGAAAAATATTTAATTGGCCATAAATGAATTTAAAACTAGGTAGATTTCAAAAAGTCATATCACATAACATGTGCTGCCAATATGGTACCACCTCAGCGTGATTGAGACTTAGTCACAGCGCTGGTATTCTCCTGGAACCACACGTCTGCACGAGTTCTTTTCCCCTGAGGGGTTAAAGCCGGGTCCACAGCAAGTGCTATACGGTCCCCTCCTTTCCACCAGGCGGGCCGTATGCTTGTTTGCCACCTTAGTGCTATGACAAAGTTTATTTATTATCAGAGCATAGTCCATAGAGTTTTGAGATTTTAGTTTTACGTGTATTATTACAAGCTTTTTTTATTTACTTTCACCTGTCCCGTTGTCTGTAATCAAATCTTGCAACTTAAATTTGATCCACTTCCCGGTTACTGATCGAGCTGAAATTTTGCATGCATATGTAAATCGGATGACAATGCAATATTTTCATGACATGGAGCTGATCTGATGATGGAGGGGGAAGATGGCCATAGGAACTTGGTAATTACACGACACAACCCCATCGAGTTTGGGCTCATATGATTTGTCTTGACGAGTACTTTGATGCTAGATGGTAACCAGGGTCTGATGAAGGAGGGGGAAGATGGCCATAGGGACTCGGTAATTAAACGCCACAACCCCATCGAGTTTGGGCTCGTATGATTCGTCTTGACGAGTACTTTGGTACTAGATGGTAACCAGGGTCTGATGATGGAGCGGGAAGATGGCCATAGGAACTCGGTAATTAAACGACACTACCCCATCGAGTTTGGGCTCGTTTGATTCATCTTGATAAGTACTTTGGTGCTAGATGGTAACCAGGGTCTGATGATGGAGGGAGAAGATGTCCATAGGAACTCGGTAATTAAACGACACTAATTCATCGAGTTTGGGCTCGTTTGATTCGTCTTGATAAGTACTTTGGTGCTAGATGGTAACCAGGAACTGATGATGGAGAGGGAATATGGCCATAGGAACTCGGTAATTAAGTGACACAACCGTATTTGATGGGTGTTAAGTGGTGGTGGTTTGATGCGCGTAAATATACGACAATATATATGCGAAATAGAACTAAAAATTAAAAATAAAATTAAAAGAAAAAATCTTTCTTAAAAACAAGCTTTTATTACTTCTTAATAAAAAGAACTAAAAAGTAATAAATAATTTAAACCTGATAAGATCCAATTTTTAAAAAATAAAAGCGTGTTACATTGTGTTTTCAAAACAAAAATAATGAAGGTGTAATATGGTAAATGTTCTATCACAATTTAACACGCTTTTATTTTTTTAAAATTGGATCTTATCAGGTTTAAATTATTTATTACTTTTTAGTTCTTTTTATTAAGAAGTAATAAAAGCTTGTTTTTAAGAAAGATTTTTTCTTTTAATTTTATTTACATTATCATATTCTTTATTACCTCGTTTAATTTTAACGATTGGACTCATTCCTAAACATTTAGGATTTATCGTTGGATTTGTCTCGGTAATTCAAGTATCAAGTATTTTGACTTTGACTGTAAATTTTATTATTGATTTTAATTTTAATTTAATTTTAACTTTGATTGTGAATTGTGAATTTTAGTGTTGATATTGACTTTGATTTAATTTTGTCTTTCATTTTAATATTGGTTTTAATGTAATATAATCCAGCTATGACAAATTTTCTATATATTTGTAAATAAATATGTATATGAAATATGGAAGAGCGGACTTCTCTAACACGAGCAAAATTTGCTCAAAGGAGGACTCCCACCACGAAACTTGGAAAATGTAAAATGTATGAAAATGAAATAAATTATTATTATTATATTATAAGTATACAACGAAAGGTGACAAAAAATAAAAAACCGGCCAAGTGCGAGTCGGACTCGCGCACGAAGGGTTCCGTACCTACCATTATCTATAAAAAACGGCAAAAAAAAATCACGTTTGTTGTATGAGATCCCCTTAAATATTGATTTTATTCTGTTTTTTAGCATTAGTTGTTATAGCGGCAACGGAAATACATTATCTGTGAAAATTTCAACTGTCTAACTGTCACGGTTCATGAAATACAGTCTGGTGACGGACGGACGGACGGACAGCGAAGTCTCAGTAATAGGGTCCGTTTTACCCTTTGGGTACGGAACCCTAAAAAAACAATATGGCGGATTTGCCATGTTATATGGTTCTAAAAATATTTTATTCCCAATCCATCGACTAGTATAACAATGCTAGTCGTATGTAGTAGTTAATTGGCTACTGAGCGCGTGTTTTAAACTCACCGGCTAGCAGTTTCTAGTAAACTAACGCAATATCTTCGACGTCAAAGAATATTTTTAGCTGCTTAGAGGTCTAGACGGAACGCTTAGTCTATGCCCTCGATATCAGACATAATCGATCTCACCTTCACCTTAAGAGGTTCGGACGTAACGGTCATGCTACTGGAGACACAAATATATATATTGAGTTGTTTATATTGAGACTAGGTACTATAATTTTGCAAAGTTTATAATGTGGTCGGTCAAAATGTCTACACCTTGCCTGATGGAAAGCAAAAGTAAAGAATAAACGTGAGGATCGCCACATTCACATTTGAGAAGCTTTTCCAGAAGGTGTTATTCAGTAGTGTGGTTTTATTTTTGAACTTACTTTTTATATGTATTATTATCAGCCTGGATGACATTAAAACTGATTAAAAAAAATTTACGTGAGATGTTATACGCAAAAAATGACTAGTATTTTTAATCGACTTCAAAAAAAGAAGGAGTGGTGGATTGGACGGCATTTTTTGTGAGTTATATTCGATTTTTTTTCTAATGAACAAATTTGGATGATTTTTTTTTGAAGTGAAAACTTATTTAGCAGCACTGTGCGCTTTTTTGGGATTGGTAAAAAAACGTGAAACTCGCGTCAGGATCACGTGTCCTAATCGTAAGATAAAGCTGCGAAACTACAAAAATCAACTTTAAGAAAAGACGATAAGAATTTTAATAGAATGATGAAATACATAGTGTTACCTCGTTCGAGAACGACGTTTGCGTTTGAAAGAAATTAGAACATAATACTTAACACATAAAGTAAATTTTAGTGCGGCTCAGGACGCTTGCGCGAGTGTGCGTGTGTGTTTGTACTACAGTCTGCTACGCGCATCCACGGATGGTGACTGCTCATGGCTTGAGGGTCTGTATACTTGTAAAATTCGTATGTATAAAGTGTTTAAAATATGGAAATTGAACAAAGTGCATCTATTAATGAAAAAAGCAATTCATGCGAAATGATTCCCTAACCATTCCAAAATATTCAAAAATGCACAACGTTAATGTTCAAATTTTCACTTCTGCCGGCACCCGTTGTTTTTTTTATTTGGAAGCTGGTACTTTTAACGTAATCCCATTTAAATTTCACCAAGATCTGACCAGCAGATTTATGTTATACTGTAATGACTTTGCTCAATGAAATTTTCATTGAAGTCGATTGAGTTATGTATACAAAGTTATTAGCAATCGATCATAATATGGATTAGTCGTCCGTTTGTACCTACCCTTAACGCCAAGTACTCTCTGCCCGTGAGAACAGAACGCGGGCGTGGCGAACCGCTCTCCGTCTTCTCAAGACCAATTTCCTGACAAAATAACCTTTATAACATACTTGTTTTTGCTCCAACCACGCCCTGCGATTTATTTATTATCCTGGGGTCGGTTGAACTAAGTTTTGGGAACTATTTAGGCGGTATTTCATTAGCGAATTCATTAGATGTGTACTTTTGACCTTACAACAGAGCTATACTGATAATTGCTGGGGAAGTGGTTTCTTAAATATACTTGTATATACATTTACTAAAGATTATCAGTAATTTTGACCGCATGGACTTCAAAAAATAAACAATTATTAGTAATGACTCCTCGTCTATTCGGTCATCATCATCATCATTATCAGCCTGTATTTACTCACTGCTGAATATAAGCCTTCCCCAATGCTTTTCAACAATTACGATCCTATGGCTTCCACATCCAGCCGCTTCCGGCCACTTTCTTAAGGTCATCAGACCATCTAGTAGGAGGGCGTCCAACGCTTCGTCGTCCTACGTGCGGCCTGCACTCTAATACCTTCCTCCTTCATCTAACATCACTTACTCGGCAGATGTGACCGGTCCATTGCCACTTCAGCTTGCAAACTCTGCAGGCTATGTCGACAACTATGGTTTTTCGTCGAATTTTTCGTTGCAGATTCGATCCCTCGAGAAACCCCGAGCATAGCCCACTCCATCGCTCGCTGCGTGACTATTAGCCTGTGGACCAGTCCGATGGTCAGTGTCCGAGTTTCTGCATCATAAGTCATTGCAGAGAGAATGCACTGGTTGAAGACTTTAGTCTTCAAGCGATTCGATTGGGCTGGGCAGATATTGGGGAATCTGTGCGGCAAAGATGTGCCGAAGCTTCCATAATTCCACAATTATGGGTATTTTCACCTGAAATAAATGAATTTTATTTTATTTTTTTATTTTATAAGCTGCGCAGCTCAATCGAATGCATCTATCGATCTCTTTGTTGAAATTACCCCGGTCAAGCTGTATGGAATGTACGAGATAGACAAATATATAATTCTTCTATTAATAATATACTTCGATAGAAAAAAATATAATGCTCATTTTAAACTTCAGCTCGGTCCTATAAAAAATCTATGATAGTTTAATATAAACTCTATACCAAACTCAATAACATACTTCCTTAGAACATAGTTTTCTATCTCCTAAAGTGTCAGAGTAAGCGACATTGACCGATGCGCCACCTTGTATATTATAATCATAGCAACATCTACAATATTACCACAGCCTAGCGAACTTTTAGCTTTAGCTTTCCTACTAGTAGTCCAACAGATACGTCTAGACAGAGCAAAGGTGCGGGGTATGCGGGGTAAAGAAGGGGCGGGCGTGTCTGCAGTACACATCCTGCTCTGCGCTCTTCAGTACACGTCGTTAAAGAATGACACATGACAAACAGTATAATATACAGATGCAATACTTCAGTTCACTAATGATACAAAAACAATTTTATTGACAAAATTACTTTTGTCAATAAAATTGTTAGGTTAGGTCTTAAAATACTCGAAATTTTAATTTCATCAGAAATCTGAAAAAAAATTCAGAAATGTTATTTATTTTTGATTGTCTATTTGTCATTAGTGTATAATAAAAGTATTAAAAACAAACAAAAGTCTATAACATTTTCAACATCAATTAACAATGCGAGCTGCACAGCAAATGAGTCAGTGACAACAGAGGTTGAAATCAGAAACGACTTACGACATATCTTTGTAGTGTGTTTTTTACATAGAGAGAATGTATGGCCTCCCATCATTTTTGATTTAGAAAAGCATTGTAAGATCCCACTCTATATAAGTCGGTAATCTTCGGAAGCATGAACTAAGCTAATGACCATTATTTATTCTGAAGTACTATGTCTAGACCAAAACGTCATTTCGCGAAATATCAAAGGTGTTGATCTACTAGTAGTCGTTATACTATGATATTACAAAGTACACCATCGGCACGCTATATTAAACCATCATATTTACCGACGACACTCCCGCGAGAAATCAAACTTTGCGACGAGGAAATATCTGTTCGTTTTGTTTTTTTGCATTCCCAAGGCATTTTTCTTTGGTAGATGTTTTTCAATATTCATACGATGTTTTCATGCTCCGAATATACATACTATGATTTATAGATACATAGTATGTAAGCTACAAAAGTTAGTTGTACAACCTTCAACTTTTTTTTTGTGTGTATTCATCGATCATTTCTAAACCTGGAAATTATAAAGCAAGAGATGAAGCTCAAAATTTTATTGTATCACTAAACAACATATTACAGACTCCTTAACCAGACGTCCATATCCAGACAGATAAATAGTCCAACTGACGAAGGGAGTGTAGAGTTCGCGAGCTGATAACAAAGTATTTCCTTAAGAAACTCGTTTAGAGCACTCTAGATGAGTTTCTTAATGAATATACACAAAAGGACCCTGCTCTAGGAGGTGTGCCAGAGTGAGAAGGACTCAATTTTGACTTTTTGTTAATATCACCAAAATGGTGGGACATGAGAAAAATATTCTATTACTGAATGAAAGCTTATAAAATTCTCTACAACTTTTATTCTTTACACTTTTTCCGATTTCATAATGGTTTTTGAGCGAAACGCAGAGGGAAAGTGAAAATTAGTTAAGTCAGAAAATGCATAAATTAACAATACACATGAATGTGGTTGATATAGCAGTAATAATAGTAATACTTACTATTGAAATCATAATAAAAATTATAAAATAAAAAACTATAACATAACAAAAAGCGACAACATAAAAAAAATCTCAAGTTGTAAAATCTCAAATAACAGCAACCAGTTCAAGCCATTAGAGAGACATTCCTTACGTTTTCCACACTTTTAATAAACGAGCCGTGGTTAGCGATAAATATAGGAGCAAAGAGCAAAGAGTGGCCGAGTTTTGGCTATTAATCATGTTAGTTTCGAACAAATGCCAGCTGTGTCGGCAAAGTTGGCGTGACTGTCCTGAATGGAGCCTTAACATCACAGACGGAAACAATCTTGACCGTTTTCTTGGTACACTGTATATTACGACAGATGCTGAGTTACAATTTCCGTAAGCTATGGTCGAAATGAGAAGGCATTTATACGTGGTACTAAGAGTTTTCTCGATCACAAACCGCAAACATGAAACATTCTGCAGCGTGCGCCATGATAGATTGCGACAGTTTCGTATGGATTTATTATTTTAGCGTCTCGCGAAAGAATAAGAAACTGAATACTAATAGGGGTAAGGTTGCTACCATATGTATTAATAAATATTTCGCTAACTAATAGTATGTTAGAAAAATGCGCGCCTAGGTGCCAGCATATTGTATCAAGCATATTATAAGGATATTTTTATGGTTCCGTACTCCAAAGATGAATGAATAAATTCCTTATGAACAAGCTCAAAGTAGCCCAACGAGCGAATCAGAATTGAGAAGATCCGTAGAAGAACCAAGGTTACCGACATAGCCCAGCGGATTAGCAAGTTGAAGTTGCAGTGGGCAGGGCACATAGCACGGACGAGGGATGACCGATGGGGTCAAAAGGTTCTCGAGTAGAGTACCTTTTGACCACGTACCGGCAAGCGCCGCGTAGGACGTCCACCCACAAGATGGACAGACGACCTCATTAAGACCGTAGGATCGCACTGGATGCAAGCCGCTTCCAACCTATCTTATTGGAGATCTAGAGGGGATGCCTATGTCCAGCAGTGGACTTTCAATGGCTGAGATGATGATGATGATGACTCAAAGGGTGAAGACAGGGCGGCCTGGAAACAGCTTGTCAACTCTTCTACCAAGGCATATCAGAACGGGCACGACCTTCAGCAATGAAGAATACGACGACGAAGAAGACTCAAAGGGTAAAAAGGACCCTATTACTGAGACTTCGCTGTCCGTCCGTCCGTCTGTCACCAGGCTGTATTTCATGAACCGTGATAGTTAGACAGTTGAAATTTGCACAGATGATGTATTTCTATTACCGCTATAACAACAAATACAGAAAAAAAATAGAATAAAATAAATATTTAAGGGCGCTACCATACAACAAACGTGATTTCTTTTGCTCGTTTTTGCTCAAGTAGACCCTTGAAATATTTACAGAATATTTAATTGTATATTTACTTTAAAAATAAATCATTGAATTAATATAAGACAAATATTTAAGGGGGCTCCCATCTTATCTTATTTTATCTTAGAGTGGGTCCAGTGCTGAAGCACCGGTGATACGTCGACCCTCATGGATCTTTTGTGCTCTCCCTAATCCTTTAGTCACTCTCCCCTGACTGTCTGGAGATATGTTCCATGTATTCAGTATGCAGAAGAGTCTGTAGTCCTCCAGGTCCGGGTATGCCTTTCCAAGGATTTCCATTCGTTTGCCGGCTAGGGCGTCACATTGATACATCAAGTGTTTCATGGACTCGTTAGGCCCTTTGCATGTTCTGCACTCTGGGCTATCAACACGTCTCATTTTGTATAGGTGTCCTTGACAGGCATAATGGCCCGTTAGTGCACCAAGCATGAGACGCATCCGTTTTCTGTCATATTTATGTACATGTCTGTACCAATTCATTGTACCTGTTGGGATTATTAGTAGAGTTGCAGCAGTGGAAAAAGCAAGTTAGGAAGAATTAATAGTAAAAACATCCTTCAGGTAGACAGCCATATATATTAGTGTAAGTGACATTCCAAAAATAAAACTTACTACAATACAAACCAGCCTATATGACCATGAAGGTGATATATTTCAACACACCTCCTTCAGCTACATGGTCTCATCAACAATGATACCTAATTGTTCCGCACACACAAACCTAAATTAGAAGTCATAGATTCGTGCCTTACACGGGACAAAGGCTTGGTGAGTATATCTGCCAACATTTTATCAGTCGACAAATGTTCCAAACTTATAGCTTTATTCTCACGCAGCACATCTCTTATAAAGAAATGACGGATATCAATGTGCTTACTTTTCGCGTGATAAACACCGTTATCCTCAGTTAAGCAAATAGCACTTAAGTTATCAGCATGCATTCTTACCTTGGAAAAATTGTTTAGACCTAATTCGTTCAACAAACTATGTAAGTACATAGCCTCCTTCATAGCTTCCGCCAAACTCACGAATTCGGCCTCACAGGTCGACGTTGCTACAATGCGCTGCTTATGTGAAGCCCATGAGATACCTGCACCTCCTAAAATGAAAACGTATCCACTAAACGAACGTCTATCATACGTGCAACTACCCCAATCCGCATCCGCATACCCATGAATGCATAAACCAGTCGGTTTGAATACCAAACCGTAACCTATCGTACCTTTCAAATAACGAAGAATCCTTTTCGCTGCTTTCCAGTGACATTCTTGCGGATTCTCCACGAACTGCGCTAGTTTCGCTGTTGAATTTGCTATATCAGGCCTCGTCGCAACACTTAAATACATGAGTGAACCTATTAGTTCTCTGTAGGGAAATGCTTTCCCCTCCTCTGTTTTCTTCGTGCTCAACACTGGCCTCCCAATCTCCATAGGAGTCTTAACAGGATTGCAGTTCTCCATTTTGAATTTCTTCAATATATCATTGATATATTTCTCCTGCGACAAATAGTATTTGTCCCCATTTCGCTTTATATCAATCCCTAAACAAAGGTTCGCTCGACCAAAATCTTTAAGTTCGAACCTTTTTGCTAGTTCATGCTTGAAGGTATTAATAACCGACCTATTTTGACTTGTAACCAAAATATCATCAACGTAAACTACTACGAAAAGGTCTGATCCGTCTTTATTTCGCTTGTGGTATAAACACGGCTCATTTATAGACGGTTTCAAGCCCATTTCTTGTAACTTCGTATCAAGTTTTATGTTCCATTGACGTCCGGCCTGTTTTAATCCATACAAAGATTTCTTTAAGAGACATGTATTTCCACCTTCTCTCAAATCTTCAAGCATCTTCATTGCTCTTTTACCAGTGAGGCTCTTAACTCCATCACATTTCACAAGTTTTTCCAAACTCTCTTTCAGCAATTCTGGGATTTTCATATAAATATCTTCATTCAGATCACCATTTAAATATGCCGTATTAATATCTAATTGATCAATGTCCATGTTCATTTCGACAGCTAATGCGACCAACAAACGTACGGTTGATATTCTCGCAACCGGCGCGTATGTCCTGTCATAATCAAGGCCTGATCGTTGACTATATCCCTTCGCGACAAGTCTTGCTTTCTTTTTCTCAGTTTTATCGACATTAAGCTTCGTCGTTAACACATATCGACATCCTACGACATTACGATCAATTGGTTTCTTTACTATTTTCCACGTGTCGTTCTTCACTAGGCTCCGAATTTCCGATAAAATCGCTTCTTCCCATTTACTCTTTTCGTCACTAGACAAAGCATCTTTCAACGAGATTTCAATAGTTCCTGCAAAATCATCCGTGTCAAAGAATTCATCTTCGTCCCTCGATGATTCACTTTCCCTATTTTCTTGAACTTCGACCATATTGTAGATTTTTCGAGGTCGACCTACGTGGCCTCTTTCAATCTTTGGTCTACCAGGACCTCTTTTCAGAATAGTTACTCTTTCACCTTCAGCACTTTCTGTACTGACTGTACTTGGTGTACTCGTAGTCGGCGTAATCGGTACTTGACGTGACGTACTTGGTGTACTTTCCTCATCTGACGTACATGTCGTACTCGGCGTACTCGGTACTCGACTTGTTGACACAATAGTTTGACTACTTACACTTTGATGAATCGGTTCATTTGACTGACTTTCCAATGGAATTTCTATTTCAACACTCTTTCTCACAACATTCTTCTCACATTGTGAATCAAGAAGCGATTGACTCGAGACATTACTTTTACTTTCAAAGAACTTTCCTTCTTGAAATCTTACGTCCCTGGACACGATGAACTTTCTCCACTCAGGAATCCACAGCTTGTAACCGACAGCTTCTTCTGGATACCCTACAAAATAACCAACAACAGAACGTGATGCAAATTTATCTTTACCTGGCTCCTTAACTAAGACATGAACTTTTGTACCGAATGTTCTCAAGTAACTTACGTTCACAGGCTTATTGAACCATTTTTCATACGGAGTTTTGCCGTTTAAACTGTATGTTGGACACCTATTACGAATATAGCACGCAGTTGCAATCGCTTCTGCCCAAAAACTCGGTGGCAATCCAGACGATATTAACATACATCTCGCCATTTCTACAAGCGTTCTGTTTTTCCGTTCGGCTACTCCATTACTCTGCGGAGTATAAGGGGTCGTGTACCTTCTTCTAATCCCATTTGCGTGTAAAAACTCATCAAAAAATTTATTTTTGTATTCCGTACCATTATCACTTCGAAATGTTTTGATTTTTACACCAGTCAAATTTTCGACGCGACATTTGAAAATTTTAAATTTTGACAATATGTCACTTTTATTTTTCAACATAAATACTTCACACCAACGAGTATGGTCGTCGATAAAAGTCACGAAGTATTTATTACCTCCGTTCGATTGAACTCTCATTGGGCCTACCACATCAGAATAGATGATTCCCATTTTTTTACTACAGGGCTCCCTGGACTTCACAAAAGGCAATGCAACCATCTTACCCTTAGCGCACACGTCACAATCCTGCAAGTTACTATTCACCTTCGATAGGTTAATACCCGATTTCTGCAGTACTTTCATAAGATCCCTAGCATTCAAATGACCCATACGCTCGTGCCATTCATACAAATTCACACCATTCCCTGATACTGCAGATGCCGAGGCATCCAGTTCCCTCAAGTAATATAAATCCCCTCGCCTATCAGCAGTTAGCTTGACCTCACCGTCTTTCATAGCGTAAGCTATATCCCGCTTAAATACAACATCGCAGCCTCGTTCAGTGAGTTTGGCGATCGAAATTAGACTATTACGTAAATCAGGAACTAACAACGTATCTCGAAACTCAATTTTACGCATTCCGTCATTATTACATGCTAATATCTTAACTGTACCCTTACCTTGCACGGATGACAAAGATTCTGTGGCTAATTTTAATATTTGATTTGATGGCAGTACCTCACCAAACCTTGTTTCGTCATTGCACATATGAGAAGTGCAGCCGCTATCAAAGAGCCACTCGTATCGGCGTTTGATATCAACAGCACGGCATTCATCTGAAACTTCGATAGAGGTTAAAGTTTCATCACACTTTTCACTTGAACACGACTCTACTAATCTGGTTTCCGAAGTACTTTCCTTCTTTTTACACTCCGATGCCTTATGTCCCAACTTGTGACATTTAAAACATTTATATTTAAATCTCTTCTGTCCAGTCTTTTGTCCATTCTTAGTTTTTACGTACTTGTTTACATATATAGCGCCTTCTATGTTTTCAGCTTTGGTGTTTCCTCTCGAATTATATTCTTCGACTATCTTCACCCGCAATTGTTCAGGCGTCGGAAGCTCGTCCCTTGACTCTATCGCACATCTAAAGTTTTCATAACTAGCTGGCAAGCTATATAAAAGCATTATCGCTAATAAATCGTCATGAATCTTTATGCCCATCTCATCAAGTTTGTCGACGGCTTCGAAAAAAGAGTCGAGATGTTCGCTCACTTTATCACCTTCGCTCATTTTTTGAAGCATGAGCCTCTTCATCAAGGTTGCCTTCTTGGCAGGGCCTCGTGATGCGAATAATCTCTCTAACTTCAGCCATAGCTCTCTCGCAGTAGTCACCTTCTTAACATGACGTACTACACTCGGATCCATCGCCAGAATAATTTCGGACTTTGCTTTCCTATCGGCAGTCTCCCAAATTAATTTATTGGCTTCATCCGACGGCTTCGACCGTTCACCGGTTACATATTCCCAGTAGTCACTCTTTACTAGTAACGCTTCTACCTGTATCTTCCACGAATCATAATTTTCGCCTTGTAAAGGCTCCACTCGTACATTCATTTCGTACCTTTTTGTGTAAAATTATTTATTCACTTTTTCCAATACTTCGGGGCCTTCGCCCGCTGGGCCCATAACCTTTGTTGGGATTATTAGTAGAGTTGCAGCAGTGGAAAAAGCAAGTTAGGAAGAATTAATAGTAAAAACATCCTTCAGGTAGACAGCCATATATATTAGTGTAAGTGACATTCCAAAAATAAAACTTACTACAATACAAACCAGCCTATATGACCATGAAGGTGATATATTTCAACAGTACCTTCGCCAATGGTTTCTTTGGAGTGTAGTATTCCACTCATTTCCTTCCATTCAGCCTGATGCCTAGACTTTGCCCTGCCATTTATAGCCCCAATTACTGTCCCATATGAGAGACCTACAAAGGGTTCAGGTCCCAAAAAGTTTTTGCTTGATCCCTCCCTTGCCAACTCGTCAGCCCTCTCATTGCCCTCAATGCCTGTGTGTCCTGGAACCCAGACCAACTCCAGCCGATTATTTTTGCCCAATTTATTAAGGGCATCCATACCCAGAACTAGCCTAGATTCCACCCTGTCAGAGCTCAGGGCCATCAGAGCTGCCTGGCTATCGCTAAGAATGTAGATGTGTCGTTTTGCGACCCTATTACCTAGATTCATTTTTGCACAAGCAGTTATGGCATACATTTCAGTTTGAAATACAGTAGTATATTGCCCCATACTCTGACTGTGTTGTATGTCCTTTAGGGGGCTCCCATACAACAGACGTGATTTTTTATGGTACGACACCCTCGTGCGAGAGTCTGACTCGCACTTGGGCGGTTTTTTATATTCTACAATTATCATGCAATGCAAAAGCACTCTCACTTACGCGAGGTCAAATATTCAAGTTAAACTCCGTCTGAATCGAAAACAAATACAACAGATAGTAATAGTCAAAGGTATTATTCAAGTTGAAACCTATGTAGAACTTTCTCCGTCTAAATTTCACGAGTCATCAATTCTAACTTGCATAAGGACACGAACGTATGCCGTTATGTGTGACATGCAGCGATGTAGCAGAACTGTGAGAAAGTCACGTTTCAGGATACCTATCAGAAAAAGTGACTTTTATTTTAAAATTTGCTATTGCGATGACAAGTGCAATATTTCATTTTCTGATTCACTAGCTGACTCGCGCAACTTCGTCTGCGTGTGACAGAGTGTTGAAGCTCAAGCGTAAGCTTACCATTTGAAAGGTTATAGTGAGCCAATGTTAAAAGATAGACACATGTTATCACGGACTTTTTTTAGATCTTTTTAAAATGAATAATTCCGTCGTATATAATTGTTGCGTAATTTGAACCGTTTACGCAGCGCACGCAACGGAAGCCCTCAAAAGGAATATTTTTTTCCCATTTTTTAACATTTTTTATTGGTACTCCGTTCCTATTGGTGGTAGCGTGATGTTATAATAGACTATAGCCTTCCTCGGATAATAGGCTATCTAACACTAAAAGGTTTTTTCAATTTGAATGAGTAGTTCCTGAGATCAACGCGTTCAACCAAACAAACTCTTCAGCTTTATAATATTTATTTATTTAATCTTTATGCACATACAAACAATGTACAAAGGCGGACTTAATGCTATACAAGCATTCTCTACCAGTCAACCTTAGGGTGATGCAGAGATAAGACATGGTAGAAGTAGTACAAGGCGAATATTGATATTAAAATTACTGACATATTAAATATAATAAGAAGCATTATCAATAAATAGTAATTTAGAATATAAATACATAACAGATAAATACATAACATACGTATCAGTACTTAAATACATTAATACATATCCATAACTATATACATACATACACATATACATACATACAAATACACATATACATACATACACATATATACATCTACATACATATCCATTTAGAAACATATTATGTCTCCTATATCCTTTGTTATCTTGAAGAAATAGGTACGCGTCATAGATTTAAATGAGTTCCGAGTTAAAGCTCTTCTGATTTCAACAGGTAGCGTATTCCAGAGACGGATGGACTGAATCTGGAAAGATTGGTCTACAAAACCAGAGTGATGGGGAGGGCAAAAAAGGAGAAGATTGTTTTCAGAGCGGAGGTTCTTAGAGTGAATAGAACAGAGGGGTTGGAATTTGGTTTTTAGATAAACCGGAGAAGCGTTGTCATTAAGGATAGAGAAGAGGGTAGTGAGGATGCGCACACTTCTACGCTGACGAATAGGCAACCATTTCAGTTGAGATCTATAAGCTGAAACGTGATCATACTTCCGAAGCCCAAACGCGAAACGTATGCAGCTGTTGAGAAGTCGTTCAAGCTTGTTGAGAAGGTCTGCGTTCAAATCGGTATAGCACACATCGGCATAGTCGATTATAGGAAGGATCAGACTTTGCACAAGCAAGATCTTTGTCTTAAAAGGGAGAAAGTTTTTATAGCGAAAAAGACTACGCAAAGTACCTATAACCTTCTGACATATGCTGGAGACCTGCACTTTCCAGCTCAGAGCGGAGTCGATATGCAGTCCTAAGTTCTTTACACTGGGGGAATAAGGGATAGCCGCATTGTCGTAAGTAATAGGTGGTAAAGAAGATATATCAAGCCTGTCAAGCATCCGAGAACTACCTACAACTATTGCTTGACATTTTGCTACATTAACAGCAATCCCG
The DNA here is from genome assembly GCA_937001555.2 of Hypsopygia costalis. Classification (NCBI taxonomy): domain Eukaryota; kingdom Metazoa; phylum Arthropoda; class Insecta; order Lepidoptera; family Pyralidae; genus Hypsopygia; species Hypsopygia costalis. The sequence goes on from OW443328.2 coordinate 31,246,716, forward strand.
AACTGCGCAGACCAATCTCTAATACGAGACAGATCACGATTGATGTTGCTGATTGCTGCCGGGAGACTACTCAAATCAGCATGACAATAAAGCTGCAAGTCGTCGGCATACAAATGAAACGAGCACTGAAGATTAGAAACAAGCTGGTTGATGAAAATCGAGAAGAGAAGAGGGGAAAGAATGCCGCCTTGTGGTACACCAGCAGCAAGTACAGACCAGCTAGATGAGGTCTCACCGAGCCGGACAGACTAGCGGCGACCACGAAGGTAACTGGAAAACCATTCTAGAGCCAATGAACCTTAAGATGGGAAAGGATAGCAAGCAGGATGTCATGATCAACAGTATTAAAGGCATTTGAAAAATCTACCAGTGCCAACACACTAAGCCTTGAATCCCCCATATTGTCACGAATGTCTTGGGTCACTTTAAGAAGTGCAGTGACAGTGCTATGTCCTGGTCGAAAACCAGACTGAAATTCACTGAGCAAGTTGTTACTAAACACGAAACGGGACAGATCTCTGTGAACACAGGCTTCCAGTACTTTGGAGAGAAAAGGGAGTATTGAAATTGGTCGTAAATGCTTAGGGAGAGTGGGGCTAGAAATTTTGGACAGGGGAATTACAATAGCATTACGCCACAACGTAGGGAATTGACCAGAGGAAAGGGAAAAGTGAACAATATGAGCAATGGCTGGAAGTAATTGATCTAGGATTGTAATAATCATAAAACGACTAATACCATCACAACCGACAGCTTTGGACTTGATGGACATGATAATCTTCCTGATTTCACCAGAACTCACTGGAGTAAATTCGAAAGAGTCTACATTGATAGATGGAAGATCAGCAATGAAGTCGACAGTCTACTGTTTGGTGAGGGGATTTAATATGTCAATGGTGGAAAAATGATTATTTAAATCATCTAAACTGAAACAAGAAGGAACCTCTGTGCTGGAAGATTTACCAATCCCAAGTGAATGCAGAAACTTCCATACGTCCGCAGAAGATCCGCTTGATACATTGTCATGGATATGGCGGCGCTTAGCATTTCGTATCAGATGGCTACACCGATTTCTTGCAATTTTATACGCTGTCCAGCTATCCTCGGATCGAACCTTTTTATACCGACGAAACGCACGATCTCTATTCCTCATAGCCACACGAATGTCATTTGACATCCAAGGTGCAGGACGATGTTTGAGTTTGACTTCTCTAACCGGCGCATGACGATTGTACAATCCGAGAACGATATCATTGAAAATTTGAGCCTTATCATCCACGGTTGCAGCTGAGTCCATTCGTTTCCAATCAATGCTCGACGCATCCTTGCGCAGCTCCTCCACATTCATACGAGAAAAGCATCGCATGCGCAGAACCTTAGGTCGCAGTTTAGGTGATTTGATGGAATATGTAAAAAAAACAAGGTCATGACGAGAGAAACCAGCAGCGGGATATTGGCCATAAGATGACACAAGTGCAGGGGAGGAAGTTATCATTAGATCTAGCCATGTGTCATCACCTACCAAGTTGCGGTGTGTAGCTTGTGTTGGGAGGATATGAAGGTTAGCGGAATCGAGAATATTTACGAGTTTACGGGAACGGGAGGAAGGAGTGATCAGGTCGGTGTTAAAATCTCCCATGATGATATGGTGTTCATAATCAGTACCGACGAAATCTAGGACGGATTCAAGGTCGGAAAAGTAATCGTTAGATGGAGGGCAATATACTACTCCTAATACAGCCTTAGTGCCATTGACACAAATTTTCAGAAAAAGATATTCGGCAGAAGAGGAAGAGCTGGAGGAAACTAAGATTTTATAAGATATTTCCTTACGGAGAAAGATTGCTACACCACCACCTCTTCTGTCCAGTCTATCGTTCCTAACAAGAACATAATCAGGTAAAGGGTATAAGGCAGAAGAGAGATTAGGCTTGAGCCAACTTTCTGAAACCAGAATGGCATGTAAGTTGGAACCACCGAAAGCTTCTAATAGTTCACTATGGTGACACGGTATGCTTTGTGCATTTATGTAATATTAGTATAGATAAGTTTAAAATTAATAGTTGTTGGAACTCCAGCACAAAACAAAAAGATGTCGGTCGAATGGCTAGCAATGTCCACTATGACACTGGGGTCGCAGGTTCGAACCCCGCACAAGACTAAAATTTGTGTACATGAACATATCTGTTTGTCTTGGTCTGGGTGTTTTATATGTATTATAAAAAAAATGTATTTAAGTATTAGATCAGTTATCTAGTATCCGAAATACAAGCTTTGCATAGTTTGGGACTAGATGGCAGTGTATAATTTGCCCATGAATATATATTACTAGCTGTTGCCCGCGACTTCGTCCGCGTGAATATCAGTTATCGTGGTAAGACCATAGCAAATCAAGTACCTACTTAACATAACCGTATAATTAAGAAAAAACTTATGGAGAATAATTTATGTAGGTACCTACAAATTTTATACCTGCTTTCTTTATTTGCAAATAATGCATTAATTGCAAAGAAATTGAGGAGTCTCCAGGACCGCAGGTAGGTGCTTAAAGTACAGAAATTAGGTAGGTAGTTAAGGGTTAAAACCAGGGCCATTAATCTCTTTAAAAAGTCTTTTTTTTTTTAATCAAAAAATCTTTTCATATCGAAATTTATTTAGCTTAGTGTTTACTTTCAGCCACAGTATGGTTCGGATAGTCATTGATGTTGATAAACACTTTAATCAATAAAGTTGCCCGGTAGTGTGTCTAAAAAATAAATAGTTTTTTTAAAAGTCGTTAATAACATCAAACTTTCTTAAAGCTAGACGTCTATTATATTTTTTTTTTTTTTTGTTGTTGTTGCTTTTGAACTGCAGCACTTGGATACCAGCCCCCTTACCACCAACTCTTATTGCGATGCAATAACTGGATAGAAGAGTCGCTTATTCATTGGTATGAATAAGCAATCTATTCAGTTATTGAATCGCAATAAGAGTTGGTGACAAGGGGGCAGGTTATTCAAACATAATTCAGAGACAAGTCATACCAGAGACAACTAATACCCTTGAGAATATGTGTACAAAGTTTCATAATGATTGGTTGAGTAGTTTCGTACGTAAATGCGTAACAAAATACCTCACATCCATATTTATAAAATTAGTAGATAGGCATACCTATCTTACGAGGAAAGTCAATTTCTAAAGCTTTTTACTGCTATTATGTAATTTCTTCCAATTAAATTAATCGACTTAATATAGTTTAAGAATTTGAAACAGAATCAAACTACTTTTTGTAAGAAACGTATTCAAGACACTATCCTCCTAATTCACTTCTACTAACTAAAATTCAAGTGCCTCCGAAAACGAATAGGCCACCATAACCTATCCTTTACTGAAGGCAGAATAGCTCGTAAACTAGACATTGCTATTGATATTGATGCCCCTACAACACAGCCACAAATTCTTGAATCCTGACTCCCCTATCCATGCCGAAATCCATACATTATTATTGACGCAGCCCGCAATCACGGCTGAGATCCTGATATATTGAGTGAGGGAATGAAGCGCACGTGATAGGAACACCTAGCAGACGATGGAATACACGCGCTTATACTTCAGTGGAGAACGCGGCTTTGTTGTGTTGCCAGTGCCAGTCACGTGTGTTGTAGTGCCAGTTTCTGCCCGCGGCTTGGTCCGGGATAAAAAGTATTAGCCAGAGTATTTATTATAATATTATTAGAGCCTATCTGTGTGTGGTATCCATCTCACATATCTATTCTGCTTTTTATGTACATCATTGTCAATCCTTATTTATCCCGCTGCTGGCCGTATCCAGTCCCGTAGGACTCTCTAGAATCGAAGGTAATTATGCACACTGTATCACGCTACTCAACTGTGAATTGACGAAGGCTTGTGTTATAAAGCCGCTTAGAGGCCACGATATTAATAAAAGATAGCATGGTAATGTATCTTTGACGCGTTTTAAACGCTGAATGGTCTTACTATAAACAGATATTTTACAATCTACCACTTCTGTAGACATGTGTAATCCTGAGATATTTTATACCACGAACTGTGAAATTGTGTAATCACTACCCTGTGCGGTATATCCGAGCAAATAGCAACAGCCCCCTTCCCACCATCTCTTATTGCGATTCAATACCTGAATAGAATGCTTATTCATACCAATGAATAAGCGACTCTATTCCATTTGAAATAGAGTCGCTTATTCATAGGTATGAGTAAGCATTCTACTCAGTTATAGAATCACAATAAGAGATGGTGGTAAGGGGGCTGATCGCCGGCCCCTTGGTCTTGCTGATCTCCATGTTCGTTAGTGATTGCTCTCCATCAGGTTACCCACATGCTCGTTTGCCCCCCCCCCCCTGTCATAAAAAAAAACAACTGAGCCGTATTCAAAATTTGTAATTTTTTTAAGAACTTTGCCTTGTTAATTTAAACATAATTATTCAAAGGTATTATCCTCCAACATGCACTAATTCGAGTTTTATCAAAACTGCTAGAGAATCGTTCACAACTGCCTCTCGTGTGTTTTCCAGCCAGGTGAACGTGCTCCAAGTAACATCCCACGAAATTTGAATTGACATTTGTGCTGATAAGAACGCCATAAATTGTGGCACGAGTGGGTTATTTTTTAAATCCCCCAAGACACTTGTTATCTTTGACGTCTTCGGCTTCTTGATTTGATAAGATCAATAGTATCAAGTAAAATTGACAGCGAAATATGCTCCAAATATATATACTGCAAATAATACAGTGTGTTAAAAAAACAATGCTCTTTCTAGGAGCTTACTCCTACTTGTTAGGTACATGAAAACAAATAACTTTTACAGTGAGCATTATTGGCAAATCATAAAAAAAATGTCTGTTCTGTCTTCAGTCCAGCCGTTTTTATATCATACCATACTTTCCACCAGGCGGTCAATGCTTGTTTGCCTCCTTAGTGTCATAACTTTCATACATTGTTTTTATTAAATGTGTAAAAAAACTTATATTACAAGTGGTATAATAAATGTATGAGAGTAAAATCGCAAAAAATCTGCTGTCTCATAAACGGCAAATCTTCATAGTAATAGTTGCTTGTTTTCGCATATTAAACCTGCTTATTTTATGAAAATTAATCAAGTTTTTCAATAATTAAACTAATTTAAAACCAAGCTAATTAATAAGAAATAATAATTTATGATGAAATAATAATGTCTGAATGACAGACGAGGCTCTGGCGAAAAGAGAGGTTGGGCATAGCGTAATTTTAAGCTACCCGACTGGGGAAGTACCTCCACCTCACAGAATACCGCAGCCAAATAACAATTCCCTTGAGGGTTGTTGTGTTCCAGGGAGTGAGTGATTTTTTTTTATACCACCAGTGTTGCAAACAAGCATACGGCCCGCCTGATGGAAAGCAGTTACCATAGCCTATGAACGCCTGTAACACCAGAGGCATCACACGCGTTGCCGACCCTGTAAAAACCTCTTCACGCCCTTTTTGAAGAACCCCATGCTGTAGTCTCCTGAGAAAACCTCGACAGGCAGTTCATTCCACAGCTTGACAGCATGCGGGAGAAAACTTCTCTGGAACCGCACAGTACGTGACCACTTAGGCTCCAATGTGTGAGGATGAATTCCCTGTCGATGGCGAGCGGTGCGACTGTAGAAGGAGGCCGTTGGCATCATATCAAACAACTCCTCTGAACACACCCCATTGTACAGACGGTAGAACACACAAAGGGACGCAAAATCTCTTCTCAGACTTAAAGGTTCTAAACCGTCTGTTAGTTTGGGATTGTCGACAATCCTCACAGCGCGCCTTTGAATCGAGTCACAAGGTGCAAGCTGGTATCTAGGCGCTCCCGCCCATAGATGGCAACAGTACTCCATATGCCGTACTTGAGCTTTGTAAAGCATAAGTCTCTGCCGCGGATTGAAGTACTGCTTCGCTCTGTTGAGCACACCTAGTTTCTTCGACGCCAGCTTGACCTTCCCCTCCAGGTGACAACGAAACTGGACGTCGCTGGAGATTTTAACTCCGAGAATCCCAATGTTTTTGGCGATGGTAAGGAGTGTGTTTAGGAATTGAGGAGCCACAGCAAAAGGGGTTTACTTAGCGGTGAACGCGCAGACTTGTGTCTTAGTGGGGTTGAAATGAACCAGGTTCTTTCGCCCCCAATCGGACACACTATTCATTGTGCTCTCGATCTTCGACACAAGTTGTTCGCGGCTCTTCTCCACCAGAGAGCGGGGAATATTAGCGCAGCCCGTATGATAAGCATCCCCGGTGCTGTCGTCAGCATAGCAATGAATGCTGTCAATGGACAACATATCATTGATATGCAGCAAAAACAGCGTCGGGGACAATACCGAGCCTTGCGGGACGCCAGCATTAATGTCCATGCTAACGGAGCAACTCCCATCCACATCGGCTCTAATGCTTCTGCAGGACAAGAAGCTAGCGACCCATTCGCATAAACCCTCTGGTAGACCGTATGCAGGCAACTTCGAAAGAAGACCACGGTGCCAGACCCGATCGAACGCCTTCGCCATATCAAGACTGACAGCTAATGCCTCACCTTGACTCTCCACGGCTGAAGCCCAGCGATGTGTAAGATACACTGGAAGATCACCAGTCGAGCGACCATGGCGAAAGCCGTATTGATGGTCGCTGATTAAGTCGTGCTCTTCTAGGTATTTCAAAAGCCGGTTGTTAATGACGCGCTCCATTATCTTGGAGAGAAGGGAGGTAACAGTGATATGCCTGTAATTCGATGGGTCTGATCTGTCACCCTTTTTGGGCACAGGGTGCAGGTTTGCAGTCTTCCACGACGACGGTACCTGCCCGGTGGAATAAGAGAGCGCGAAAAAGCGCGTAAGAACAGGACACAACTCAGAAGCACACAGCTTTAACACCACTGCCGGAATGCCATCTGGCCCACTCGACTTATGAACGTCAAGGAATAGCAATGCCCGCCGAACATATCGTTGAGTAAATGAGATTTCCGGCATGGAATTGGAATGGAATCCACACCGCGGGATGGAATGCGGTGCGGCGTCCCCGTCGTTCAAAGTCGAGTTTGAGGCAAAGAGATTCCCCAATAGATCGGCTTTCTCCTTTGCACTGTGGGCCAGACTACCATCCAGTTTTCAGAGTGGTGGAAAGGACGACTGACAAAAGTTGCCCTCGGCAGCCTTAGCAAGCGACCAAAAAGCACGGCTCCCAGATGGGTGCTTAGCTAGGCGCTCACCAATCCTGCCGATGAACTCAAACCTTGCCCTGACAATTACTCTCTTACTGAACCTCGAGGCAGCATTGAACTCCCGTTTCAAGTCGGAAACACCAGGATCTCCATTAATACGAGCCGTGGTCCAAGCCTCATATGCAGCTTGCTTGCAAAGTTTAGCTTCTCTGCAAGACCGATTAAACCACGGCCGCTTCTTAGCACCTGAAGTCGCCACCCGCCGGTTTGGAATAAATAATTCCATCCCAGCCAAAATCGTCTCAGCTACAGCAGATGCACAGCTGTCTATATTTTCCGACCCGAAACAGAGCCGCCTCTACGGGTACGATGCGTAAAATTCACGCAGTCCATCCCAGTCTGCTGACTTATAGTGCCACATACGACGCCATCCGGTATACCGGGGTGGGTCAGGGCTTGCGCAGGGCACTTGGGTCCGGATGAGGCAGTGGTCCGACGAGCCAAGAGACGCATCCACTGAGACTGTATACCCATCCGGATGTGTGGTCAGCAGAAGGTCCAGTAAAGAGCTAGTATGGTCCTCTATATCTGGTATTCTCGTTGGAGAAGCCCCAGCTATGAGAGACCATAGGCCAGAGCAAAATCATGAACAGATCTCCCCGCGAAGTCAGTGGACCGAGAGCTGAGCCACTCGGCATGGTTGGCATTGAAAATTACTAACTCCGCGGAGGGGTACCTCTCAATGACTTTGTCAGTCGCCAATTGCAGGTGCTCGATCAACGCTATGAGACCTGTAAAGGCACGCGCAGATACGGGTGCGGCCGCCCTGATCCACGCGCACTGACAGGTCACACTGTCTTCAAGGCCGTGAAGACGTCGACAGCAAATATCATCCCGGACGTACATATATACATACCCCGGCTCAACGTACAAAAGAATGTTCAAGTTTGTACCCGTGGTATAATAAGTAAGAAGTATCTGCCGGGCAAGATATTTGCGTCTCCGTTAAAAAAAGGAGGGTCGGCTTTGCAGTTTCGAGGTGCTGGTGAACTGCATTTATGTTTGTGAGAAGTCCTCTGACGTTACAAAAGTCCACGTCGAATGTGGATGAGGACGCTGCTGAAGAAACCTTCTTTTTTTGTTCCTGGCCATTAAAAGGGGGTAAGAGGATTATGAGAGAAGTTGTTTCACTGACGGCGCGAGGGACAAGAAAAGTGCGGTGTCTACCCCCGCAGCTCAGTGCAGGTAGTGCGGTTTGCTAGCGCGGCGGGCGGAAGGGCCACCGGTCCCCCCCTGCTGCAGCAGCCGGGTCCACTCCGGTCTCCTCCTCCGGCACGACTACTACAACAGGGACTTTTCACAAGTTGGCGGTTCAGCCTCCCGGGGCGGAGATTAGGTGATCCTCGGGTTCGGGAACCCTACTAACCTGCTGGCGGCCAGCGGACAGCCGTTTCACCGGTTCTCCCTGACCGCCGCGCCAACACGCCTCGCCTACACCGCTAGCGGCGGTTCAACAGCCGCTGGTCCCTCTGCCGCTACTGCTCGCCGTCAGCATAACAACTCCTCTAAAACAGCCCTGGTGACCTAGCTAACTCGCAGGAACACGGCATAGCCATTATGGCTGCGGTTTTTTGCCAGGTGGAGGTACTTCTCCAGTCGGATGCTGGTGAAGCCTGGAGCGAAAGACCACACTATGCCCCTCCCCCATCTGACAAGTAAAAGAGAAGCACAGTGTGATCTTTCACTGCGTCCTACCTCTCTTTCGCCATCGCCTCGTTAGCTGGTCGGCAGGGTGCACCACGTGCAGGTGAGGTTGGCTTTAGCTCGAAAGATGTTGATGAGCTACTTACACCCCAAAAAGGAACCACCACCACCAGAAAGGAAGGAGATGCTGGGTTGGCAGCGGGGGTGGCGGCGCGCGAGCGATATTTTATGTTGCGAGCGTTAATATGGCTACGGTAACCGCTTCACATCAGGCGGGTCGTATGCTTGTCTGCCACCCGACGTAGTATTGAAAAAAAAAAACAAAAAAAGAAAAGCTAAGCTCCGTCATAGTCCAGGATACAGTTTGTATTTAAAGTAACTACTAAAATTGTATTTTAAGGTACAATAAAGATTACTGTTATTAAGTTACAACAACATTTTAAACCACCATTAAGCAACATTTTAAAGAAAGTAGAAACATTCTAAGCTGTACGAAACACACAATGTACGCAGACTATTCCATATTCACCACGAAAGACACATAAAAATCCAGGGCTTTGTGAACGAGCGAAAATGCAATCTCCCGGTAACTAAAAAGTTTTCAAGAAAACGATCCTGTACGGCCTTACAGGAGACATACAGGTGGCTATATTGTCGAACCGAGAACGTTTCTAAGCGTAAAACTCGAGAACGGCTGACTGTGAGAAAAGACGTAAAAATTGCGAGGAAAATAAAACTCCACTGTCTACCCGTGCGAAGCCGGGGCAGGCAGCTAGTAAATAATAAATATTTCTGGACAATATACACAGCGCCATCTAGTACCAAATTAATCGCAAACTTTTACTATGGGTACTAGACAAATGATAAATGTACATTTTTTTTTGTAAATACTACATACTTATAATACATAGAAAACACCCAAACATTTGTGTGAATGAACATTTCTGTTTGTCTTGTGCGGGGATCGAACCCGCGACCTCGGAGTCCAAGTAGCCATTGCTCAGTCATTGGATCACCGAGCTCGTCGAATAATATTGAATTAAAATACTTTTTATTTTTTTATACTACTTCGGATAGACAACCATTGCAACGGGAGTGCCTATTTGCTACACCATATAATTATGCCCCTTAGGATCAGTAGTACCATTGACTAGTACCATTGATGGTACAAGTGACCCAACTTTGTATCTCTAGTACCATTAAAGAAAAGTCAAGATATTCCCCGTGATAACTGATGGAACTAATGATACAATTTTGTATCTCTAGTACCATTAAAGAAAACTAAAGATATTCCCCGTGACCAGGATGGTTTTGGGATGTATTCAGGATGGTTTTGGGATGTGTTTAGGATTGTTTTAGGATGTGTTAAGGATTGTTTTGGGATTTGTTAAGGATTGTTTTGGGATATGTTTAGGATTGTTTTAGGATGTGTTAAGGATTGTTTTGGGATGTATTCAGGATGGTTTTGGGATGTGTTTAGGATTGTTTTAGGATGTATTCAGGATGGTTTTGGGATGTGTTTAGGATGGTTTTAGGATGTGTTAAGGATTATTTTGGGATGTGTTAAGGATTGTTTTGGGATGTATTCAGGATGGTTTTGGGATGTGTTTAGGATTGTTTTAGGATGTATTCAGGATGGTTTTGGGATGTGTTTAGGATGGTTTTAGGATGTGTTAAGGATTATTTTGGGATGTGTTAAGGATTGTTTTGGGATGTATTCAGGATGGTTTTGGGATGTGTTTAGGATTGTTTTAGGATGTATTCAGGATGGTTTTGGGATGTGTTTAGGATTGTTTTAGGATGTGTTAAGGATTGTTTTGCGATGTGTTAAGGATTGTTTTGGGATGTGTTTAGGATTGTTTTAGTATGTATTCAGGATGGTTTTGGGATGTGTTTAGGATTGTTTTAGGATGTGTTTAGGATTGTTTTAGGATGTATTCAGGATGGTTTTGGCATGTGTTTAGGATTGTTTTAGGATGGGTTAAGGATTGTTTTGCGATGTGTTAAGGATTGTTTTGGGATATGTTAAGGATTGTTTTGGGATATGTTAAGGATTGTTTTGGGATGTGTTAAGGATAGTTTTGGGATGTGTTTAGGATTGTTTTAGTATGTATTCAGGATGGTTTTGGGATGTGTTTAGGATTGTTTTAGGATGTATTCAGGATGGTTTTGGGATGTGTTTAGGATTGTTTTAGGATGTATTCAGGATGGTTTTGGGATGTGTTTAGGATGGTTTTAGGATGTGTTAAGGATTATTTTGGGATGTGTTAAGGATTGTTTTGGGATGTATTCAGGATGGTTTTGGGATGTGTTTAGGATTGTTTTAGGATGTATTCAGGATGGTTTTGGGATGTGTTTAGGATTGTTTTAGGATGTGTTAAGGATTGTTTTGCGATGTGTTAAGGATTGTTTTGGGATGTGTTTAGGATTGTTTTAGTATGTATTCAGGATGGTTTTGGGATGTGTTTAGGATTGTTTTAGGATGTGTTTAGGATTGTTTTAGGATGTATTCAGGATGGTTTTGGCATGTGTTTAGGATTGTTTTAGGATGGGTTAAGGATTGTTTTGCGATGTGTTAAGGATTGTTTTGGGATATGTTAAGGATTGTTTTGGGATATGTTAAGGATTGTTTTGGGATGTGTTAAGGATAGTTTTGGGATGTGTTTAGGATTGTTTTAGTATGTATTCAGGATGGTTTTGGGATGTGTTTAGGATTGTTTTAGGATGTATTCAGGATGGTTTTGGGATGTGTTTAGGATTGTTTTAGGATGTGTTAAGGATTGTTTTGCGATGTGTTAAGGATTGTTTTGGGATATGTTAAGGATTGTTTTGGGATGTGTTAAGGATAGTTTTGGGATGTGTTTAGGATTGTTTTAGGATGTATTCAGGATGGTTTTGGGATGTGTGTAGGATTGTTTTAGGATGTGTTTAGGATTGATTTAGGATGTATTCAGGATGGCTTTGGGATGTGTTAAGGATTGTTTTCGGATATGTTAAGGAAGGTTTTGGGATATGATAAGGATTGTTTTGGGATGTGTTAAGAATGGTTTTGCGATGTGTTAAGTATAAAAAATTGACTAACAAAGAGGTTTTAAGTACCTATGTGATTATACATATTGTATATCACTATCACAACCTGGCCACTTGAGCTGGGGTTGAGAAAACAAATGAATACCGACCCGAGGCGTTCTATGGCGTCAAGCGAGTTGAAACTATTTTGCGCCCGTGGGTTTAAGCGGGGGAGCGGGAGAGGAAACTCCTTTCAGTTGCGAGAGTGCTAATTTCGTATGTAAGTACTATTAGTTATTCTGTGGTATTTTTATTTTGTGGTGTAGGGGGCTCAATATCATCTTTAGAGACAAGACAAACCAACTTTACCTGCACGTGGTACACCCTAAAAAATAACAAGAAGGCAAGGTTAGTGAGAAGTAGGCCATGACGATAGCCCGTCTGGAAAAGTACCTCTACAGCAACCAAATAAGAAATCCCTAGTGAATGGTAGTTTTCTGCGAGTGAGTGAGGTTACCAGGATGCTCCTGAGCGCCAGCGACCGGGGTGGTAACACACAAGTAGCATTTGTTGCGCGCGTTTATACACACATCAAGTAGGCCATATGCTTGTTTGCCACCCGACGTAAAATAAAAAAAATGTGACTGATTCACGAAATGCGACTAGTTTACGTTCGTAACTATCAAAAGTTACCAAAGAGGAAAAAAATATTCTTCTTTCACAACTAGTTACCAAACAGCGAAAAAAAAATTTTCTCTTGTAACTGGTTACGTAAGTTTAGTTACGTGGATAATTAATGATTTTTAAGAAAAAATAAAAACCGACTTCAGCTGGCAACAGGGCAAATTTAAGGGTTTCCATCGATTTTTCTGGGATCCCCTCACTAGACCCTGACTTGGTGAATATGGAACCACCTCGCAATCATACCCTTTTAAATAAAAAAAAAAAAAGAATTTGACCATACGTGCTTAAAATTTAAGAGTTTCCCTTAATTTCCCTGGGATCACATCATCAGATCCTGACTTGGTGAATATGGGACCATCTTGCAATCATACCCTTTCAAATAAAAAAAGAATTTTGAAAATCGGTTCACAATTCGCGAAGATACAAATAACATACATACAAAAAAATATTCAGTCGAATTGAGAACCTCCTCCTTTTTTGAAGTCGGTTAAAAAAGGGATTTCAAGTGGCCAGTACTTGGCATATCAGTCAATACAATACCTACAGTATTTATAATACTTTGTCTATACTTCGCGTTTGTTTAGTTGTAAGTACATAGTTTATAATATAGTAAATATTGATTGTATCACTAGTACCATTAATGGTACTTGTGATACAACCAATATTTATGATGGTACAACTGATCGCAAATTAGTGTCACTAGTACCATTGATGGTACTAGAGATACAAAGTTGGGTCATTTGTACCATCAATGGTACTAGTCAATGGTACTACTGATCCTAAGGGAATTAATTATGCTTGTAACCGCTTCACATCAGTGAAGCGGTTACAAGCGAATAAGGCGAACTATAGTCCGCCTGATGAGAAGCGGTTACCGTAGCTATATTGACGCTCGTAACATGAAATATTGCTCGCGCAACGCCACCCCCACTGCCAACGCAGCAACTTCTTCCTTTGCTTCTGGAGACCTAACTCACTCGCAAGAACACAACAACCCTCATGGGAATTGTTATTTGTGCAATTATATTTTGACGAGCTTGGTGGTCGAATGGCTAGCAATGGTCACTTTGACTCCGGGGTCACGGGTTCGGTCCTCGCACAAGACAAATATTTGTGTGCATGAACATGTCCGTTTGTCGGTCTAGGTCTATGTATAATAATGTGTATGTATTTACAAAAAAAAATGTATTTACGTATAATATCAGTAATCTAGTACCCATAATACACTCTTTGCTTAGTTTGGGACTAGATTCGATGCCTCCAAGGAACACAACGCCAACTAAAATTTCGATAGCTTTCTTTTTTTATCTAAAATCGATTCATGATTTCAGTAACATTATGCTAATGCTACCTGAATTTTATTTATAAAAGACACACAGACACAACAAAATCGACAAATACAAACCGCTAAGTAAATGTATAACTCATATTAGCGGTGTGTATCTGGATGTGTATGTTTTGAGTTGGCGTAGTGTTCATTGGAGGTATCGAGATAACAGTGTATAATTTGTCCAGGAATATTTATTTATTTATGTATTAGGTCGGGGAAAAAGTCTTTTCGTATTTTATATGAAAATTCAAAACATTTTTTAATAAAGTTTATTTACATTTAACTAAAGTATGTAGGTGCCATTTTGTTCGATAACTTTTTGCCATCTTGTAGGTATAGACATGATCCCATTACTATAGAAATTTTGGGACTTCTGTTCAAAAAACCGCGATAAGTGGTTTTGGCAGTCTTCTCGTGATGTTAACCTGACATTACCTAAAGAATGCTGAAGAGACTGAAACAGGTGGAAATCGGAAGGTGCAAGGTCAGGACTATACGGCGGATGCATTAACACCTCCCAGTCAAACTCTCTTAATTTTTGCTGAGTGGCTAAAGATGTGTGAGGTCTAGCGTTATCATGATGAAAAATCACACCCCTTCTGTTAATTAATTCCGGCAGCTTTCTCTCAAGTTTTTGCTTTAATCTCATCAGTTGTTCACAGTAGAGTTCAGAATCGATAGTCCTGCCTGGCGGTAACAGCTCATAATGAATAATGTCCTTCCAATACCACCATACACACAGCATCACCTTGTTGCGGGTTAACCCGGGTTTCGCCAGAGTCTGTGAAGCCTGGCCGGCCTTTGACCACGACCTTTTTATGCGCCAAAACTGTTTTGTGGTCAATTCCTAGTTCTTCAGCTACGTCGTAACTACTGATATGCCGATCTTGCTCCACTTTTTCAAAAATGGCATCCATTTTATCCGTAACAGGGCGACCAGAGCGACGTGCATCTTTGACATCAAAATTTCCGGATTGAAAACGCCTAAACCAAATTTGTGCTACTCTCACAGACACTGCACTAGGTCCATAAACGTCACAAATTTTTTCGCAGCTTGCGTTGCATTTTTACCTTTTTTGTAGTAAAATTTTAAAATGTATCGAATTTTGTCATTAAATTCACTCATCTTGACAGTAAAAAAAAACAAATGAAAATCACACATTTATCTAATTTGAATTTGGAATTATCTTTTTTAAAATTTAAACTTTTTAAAGATATCTAAACCTTTCAGATACAAATGGTATAACCAAAGAGATTTTATTACAAGTTCATACATACTATAATGCGAAAAGACTTTTTCCCCTACCTATTAGATTGTCCGTGATTGTCCACAGCCGTGTGTATCAGTAAAGTCGCCCTGTCAATGTTTGCCGACGGCTCTGAAGGGGAAAGCTTTCACATCTCCGCCAACGTTTTTGTTTGCCACCTCGCAGGAACCGTGATTTTGTCACATATATATATTTTACTACATATACTCGTATACGTATTATTTACCAATAAAAAATGTCACGGCTATCGAGTATCATTACTTAGGTTCTGTAAAAGTTATGCATGCGAACTGATTTACATATATAAAACAATTTTGGGTGTAAGTGGTTCATCAACATCTTTGAACCAAAGCCAACTTCACCTGCACGCGGTGCACCCTGCTTACTGACAAACGAAGCTCTGGCCAAAAGAGAGGTAGGGAGCGTAATTGTAAGCTACCCGACTGGTGAATGTACCTCCACCTCACAGAATACCGCAGCCAAATAACGGTTCCCTTGAGGACTGTTGTGTTCCTGCGAGTGAGTGAGGTCACCAGAAATGAAGGAGATGCTGCGATGGCAGCTGGGGTGGCGGCGCGCGAGCGATATTTTATGTTGCGAGCGTTAATATGGCAACGTTAACAGCTTCACATCAAGCGGTCTGTATGCTTGTCTGCCACCCGGCGTAGTATAAAAAAAAAAAAAAACAAGTAGCCAATTTTTTCCGCATGTATAAGCATGCGTTTTTAACACGCTTTTATTAGCTTCATCTTTATGTTTGCTTGTCGCTTTGTCAGTTTGTAATCGACTTCTTTGAACTTGATTTTAACCCATTTTGAATGGTCAGATTTAATTTAAACTTATTATTTATTAAGAACCGATGATAATACAATAATTTGAGAAGTTCATAGAATTCTCCTGATAAAGATTGTCAGGATTAGTTCATTTTCTCATATATCATTGTCAAAAAAGCGTGGGGTACTCGATAAATGAAAAATATAGCACAAAACACCCCACACTTTTTTCCTTCTTCTTCTTCTACTAATATTTTTCGTTCATTTATATTTTCTGATTATATATTTTTTTCTTTTTTTTAGTTCGATAGATCATTAAAGCGTGTTTTTTAGTTTATTTTAAACTATATATTTTTTTTATGAGAGCATGTGTGCAAACGAGCATGTGGGTCACCCGATGGAAAGCAATCAGCACCCTCCACGGAGATCAACCAAGGGGTGGCCGCTTCGTTGCGAGCCTATACTCCTTCCTTTCTTTCTTTCTGGTGACCTCACTCATTCGCAGGAACGCAACAATCCCTATAGTGTAAATATCTAACACTATTGGACCTGAACATTGAGATGTTACCTTACACATCGACGTCATATCACAATGGGATAAGTCATTTTTTTTAAATACAATGTGGCCACAAAATTTGTAACAAACATAAAAAGGTAGCTCTTCTCTTAAAATATGTTAAGTGAACGGCTCCGCGTCCGGGAACTAAATGGATTTTCTGAATTATGAAACTCGTTTTGCGCAGATTACACAGTTTTTACAATGCATTCCTCTAAATTGTGTTACTTATCTCTGTGTTTTTTTATACTGTGTACAGCGAGTGGCAAATAAGCATACGAGCCGATTGATAAGCGGTTTCGACTTGATAATTCGCTTAGTGCGCCCCACAACCGCGCTAGCAATGCATCAATTCCATTCTTAATATTAAACATTTGGTGGAAATAATTGTAAATTAATTAATCAAATTAAACGTGTCACTCGATCCCGGTAGTCGAATGGCTAGCAGTAGCTATTTGACGCCGAGGATTTTATTTGTTTAAATACTTTATTCACCACAAAATATACCTTTGGAACAAGCAGTGAAGGACAAACAAACAAACACACTTTGACATTTATAATATTAGTATGGATGATATTTTGAGGTGTAAGATCCAAGATTCTAGTGAAAGAGAGGTTAGGGCGAGCGTTAGAATTGTCGCATGACTGGGGGGAGTACCTCCTACTCACAGAAGACCGCAGCCAAATAGCATTTTTGTAAATGTTAAAAATGCAAATAACCGTTACATCTATTTATTTCTCAATACTATTTTCGTCTCAATTCTACAAAAAATATAATTATAAAAAAAAAAACAAAATGGCGTTATATTGATTATTGGCCGAGAAGCTTGGCATCCGGTAACAATATATATTGCCAATGTTATATTACAAATCATTTTATTTACATAATTTTGGGACGAAAAGAAACGAGATAATTGTAAATTAATTAATCAAATTAAACGTGTCACTCGATCCCGGTAGTCGAATGGCTAGCAGTAGCTATTTGACGCCGAGGATTTTATTTGTTTAAATACTTTATTCACCACAAAATATACCTTTGGAACAAGCAGAAGTTCATGAATACAGCTCTGAAGAAGTTCTAATAGAGTTGTTATGTCCCTGCGAGTGAGTGAAATTACAAAAGGAAGGAGTTGTTGCGATAGCAGTAGAGTTAGCGCCAGAAATTTATCATGCTGCGAGATATAAAAAAAAAATTGGAGCTTCCTTCAATCTAATGCGTCTAAAGTTTATACATCTAAGGACATTCTCCACCACACTGCTCTACTTCACATTTTCGAAGAATATTCATGATCATTCTCAACAAAAATACACCAATATCTTAGTACCAAAACGGTGCTTTCGCAAATTATTTATTCATAGTATCTACGGCATAAAGTATGCAGGGTCCTCCAGCCGGCCGGTTATCCGGTTTATCTGGTTAATATCTTACACTACGGTTGTTAGGGCTGTGCACCAGTGAAAGACACAATAACAGACTGGTTGTTTTTTGGGTAGATATTGTTTGCTTGATATACAATCGCGCATTCTCTTCTTTTGTTTGTGGTAGTAGAAGTATTTAGCAAAATTTTATATTTCTTAAGTAGTTACTGTATTAACATTACATATATAACTTTCTAACTGTGAGTAAATTACTTTCCATATATAAACTAATAAAAGAGCAATCTATCTTTTTTAAATGCATTGTTTTTGTCAATACACGTTGCAAGAAAGAATGCCATTTTGACGACAGGATAGAAGATGCGAAATGCGTGATACAAAAAGAGATGGCTACAAGTCATACCCATCTAATTGACAGACAGCTGTCCAAAACGATTTCTTTCGGCGGCTACTAGTGCGGCCAACGAAAGAATGCGTTTCTGACGGTAGGATAGGAAATACGAAATGTGTGATACAGAATAAGATTGGTTATAGATCATACATATCTAAGTGACAGCTCTACAAAACGTATTTTTTCGGTGGCCAACGAAAGAATGCGGTCCTGACGGTAGGATCGAATAAATAACACACTGCCAGTCCCAGACTAAGCAAAGTTTGTACTATGGGGACAACTGATAGAATACATAAATACATTTTTTTTGTAAATACATATATATATATAATACAAGGACACCGAAGACACCGAGAACATCGAGACTTGTTCATGCACACAAATATTTGTCTTGTGCGGGGATCGAACCTGCGACCTCGGAGTCAAAGTGGGCATTCCTAACCACTCGACCATCGAGTTCGTTAAATAGAACTGCCTGAAAGTGTGATTTAAAAAGAAATAGCTAAGTCATGGGTATGTTATACATAATAATATGTAACTGATAGGACAGCTATCCAAAATGCATTGAAGGAATAAAGATATTTTGATTTGATTTGATTGTTTCAGCAGCAACACTATAATCGTCAGCTAACCTTCACGGTAGTTAGCTTATAGTGTGACGTAAGCTTTAAAGTTAATAAGCTTGCTACGGCTGCAACTAGAGTGGTTTCAAGAGAGTGAAACAGAGTTAATTAATCTAGGAAAAATATCTAGGATTCTTTCTTAATGGACGTAAATTGTACTTTGGTTTAGTGCTGTTTTTCTTAGCTGCGCAAAACACCACCTTGAAATAAAATATTTCAGTATAAAATTTCTTCTTGTTTACTTAAATTTCTACTACTATATAGTTTTTTATCTTTATTTTAATCGTTCTTTCAAAGAAAACTAGAAAAGCAATGAGAAATAACGGCAACCTAGGGATTGTTTGACGTGATCACGTCTTTTTTATATCGATGAACGCCGGCTGCTGCGCGTATGAAAAGTCATGACTCATTGTCACGTTCTGCTTGAGCCAAGCATGTAAGCGAGAGTGTGGAACAAGCGATAGAGAGGCATGATCAGCTTATATTTTATATGAAATTAATTATCGTATGTAAACGGACTTTACAGATTCATAATTTTTTTTATTTACAGTTTCTTTAAATATAAATTTAATAAACTATTAGCTGTTACCCGCGGTCCGGGGAGCTGCAATTTGTGTATACATATTTATAATTATATACAACCAAAGCGCGATTTAGAAATGAGACAGCGCCATCTAGTGATCTAGTGAAAGAAGGACAAATGATTATAAACTTTATTTTAAAGAGTAGCCTACTCTTTATCCCGGAAAAAAATCTTATCACTCTCCAGGCCTTAAACTATCTCCAAAAAAATAATCATGTCAATCCGTTTATTACTTTCGACGTGAATGAAGGACAAACAAACAAACACACTTTCACATTTCTAATATTAGTATGGATGATATTTTGAGGTGTAAGATCCAAGATTCTAGTGAAAGAGAGGTTAGGGCGAGCGTTAGAATTTTCGCATGACTGGGGGGAGTACCTCCTACTCACAGAAGACCGCAGCCAAATAGCATTTTTGTAAATGTTAAAAATGCAAATAACCGTTACATCTATTTATTTCTCAATACTATTTTCGTCTCAATTCTACAAAAAATATAATTATAAAAAAAAACAAAATGGCGTTATATTGATTATTGGCCGAGAAGCTTGGCATCCGGTAACAATATATATTGCCAATGTTATATTACAAATCATTTTATTTACATAATTTTGGGACGAAAAGAAACGGTTTTTCTTTTGACGACCCCAGTGGTCGAATGGCTACCATGTCCACTTTGACTCCGGGGTCGCGGGTTCGATCCCCGCACAAGGCAAATATTTGTGTGCATGAACATGTGTGTTTGTCTTGGTCTGGATGTTTACTATGTATTATAATAGTATGTATTTACAAAAAAATGTATTTAAGTATAATATCAGTTATCTAGTACCCATAGTACAAGCTTTGCTTAGTTTGGGACTAGATGGCAGTGTGTAATTTGTCTAGGAATATTTATTTATTTAAAAACGGATATCATATAAACCTTTGCTGGGATATCCAGGTATTCATTGTAAATGATATATCAACAAAAAATACTTGTACAATTCTTCCAAAATCGACCTTAAGCCGTGACCCAAATACATGAGCGTCAGCATGGCTAAATTATCGGTAGTAAAGCAAACAAATAGGTACTTTGCAGATACTTTGTCACGTCTCGCCGTAAACTCAGTGTACTATGCCTCTACAATAAAATACCTCGCAAATAAAATCCGTGTCCCTTGTTAGGTCGCGGACTTACTAATGGCAAGGACAATGTTGTATACATTCAAACCTTACTAGAAATATAAATAGTCGAATAGTGAAATCCTCATTCAAATTGGATCAGTCGTTTTTGAGAAAATTGCGCTTAGGGGTGTAAGTGGTTCATCAACATCTTTGAACCAAACCCTGCACGCGGTGCACCCTGCTGACTGACAAACGAAGCTCTGGCGAAAAGAGAAACTGTAGAGAGCGTAATTGTAAGCTACCCGAATGGGGAATGTACCTCCACCTCACAGAATACCGCAGCCAAATAACGGTTCCCTTCAGGGCTGTTGTGTTCCTGCGAGTGCTAATGCTAAAAGCATTCTCTACCAGTCAACCTTCGGGGAAGTACAGACATCCACGAATGCGGTTTAAAACTATATTAACAAGAAACATAAAAAGTGACTAATATACTATACATAAACTATATAAATAAGTACATACATATTCTATCATACATACACATACATTGTATTTGGAGAGGTATTTCTATGAAAAATTTGTTATCTTAGGTATTTGGTATAAAAGGATAAACTGTGAACCTTTAGGGTGTAAGTGGTTCATCAACATCTTTGAACCAAAGCCAACCTCACCTGCATGTAGTGCCCTGCTGACTGACAAATGAGGCTCTGGTGAAAAGATAGGTAGGGCATAGCGTATTTTTTAAGCTGCCTGACTGGGCAAGTACATCCACCTCACAGAATCATCATCATCATCAGGTCATTTTAGTCTCCACTACAGGAGCACGACCCACTCTCATCCGTCCCAGACAGAAGGAGGATTTGGCCTACACTCCCCACGCTGGCCAAACGGGTTGGGGAGGCCTGATCGATGTTTGATAATGTATTTCCCCTAGTCGCTTTGTACGACATCCACGGGAAGAGATGGAGTGATTCTATTCTAGTCTGCCGGAAACCACACGGCCAACCTCACAGAATACCGCATCCAAATAACAATTCTCTTCATGATTGTTGTGTTCCTGTGAGTGAGTGAGGTCACCAGAAAGAAAGGAAGGAATATAGACTGACAACGGATCGGCGACCCTTGGGTGTTGCTGATCTCCATGAGCGGTGGTGATTGCTTTCCATCGGGTGACTCACATGATCATTTACCCCCCTCTCAATAAAAAAAAATGGACTCTGGATGTGTCATGTGTGTAATTTGTCCAGAGATATTTATTATTCACTAGCTGTCCACCTACTTCGCACGGGTAGAAAGTGTATTTAATTTTCCTTGCGATTTTTAAATGCTTTCTCCATAAGAACCTTCCTTAAACCTTACTTACGAAAATTTGAAAAAATAATTTGCAGAATTGGTCGAGCCTTTCTCGAGTTAGCAACTTTCATTTTTATTTATATAGATTCATTAATCGGTTGTTTGTTTGTTTGTTCATTCATTCATACATCAAACACAACAAAGCGTTTACTTCCCAATAGTCCTCCAGTTACGCTAACTTGTTAACGCCACTTCCGTATTTTTATTAAATTTCCTCCACTTCAAGTCGTAAAACTACATAACCCATCTGCCGATCCACATTTTCGGAGTAATCTCCTGAGATATGATCTTCATTGGATGCCACTTGAATGCTTCAGCCTTCGTGCTTCGACTTACAATATGTTGCTATTTATTTACCTTCAATATTTAGGTATATTCGCTGCGTATTTATAAATTTAATATATTAAATTATCTATATATATAAAAGAAAGTCGTGTTTGTTACAACACTTATAACTCGAGAACGGCTGGACCGATTGCCATGGTTTTTGATTTGTTGGATTTGTCTCCGTCCAGAATAGCAAGATAACTATTAAAACATTGGAAAATTTACGAAAAAAATAAAATAAAAGAAAAATCATTTTTCCATACAAAATGTTCGTGGATGTCGGACCTGTCACACGTGACGTTAACGTGCGTACGTCAAATGTATGCGTGCGTTCAGAAATGTGGGTATAGGATAATAAGTATTAAAACATTGACAAAATTGTCGAAAAATTAAATTTGAAAACGGATTGGAATATTTATTGATTTTCAATTAAATGTCAAATCGATTGGTCTAACTTTTACGTCGCGAAATTTGTCCGTTGTTGTTTTGAAAATTGTTTATGAATGAATGCTTGAAAATGAATATTAATTGGTTGTCAAGTGTCATGGTACTTTATTTTGTGACATAGTAAAATACTGAACTTAATATTTACCCACTGCTGGGTAATATTAAATACGGGTCTTCCTTGAACTGAATATGTTTCGAGCATACTCCACCACGCTGCTCAACTGCGAGTTGGCGGACGCCAGTAATTTCAAGCCGCCTAAAGGCCACTTGGCGTAACGACTGCCATCTAATGATAACAACCAGGACCGACGGCTTAACGTGCCTTCCGAAGCACGGAGGAGCTCGAGATAATCTAATGATAACAACCGGGACCGACGGCTTACGTGCCTTCCGAAGCACAGAGGAGCTCGAGATAATCTAATGATAACAACCGGGACCGACGTCTTACGTGCCTTCCGAAGCACGGAGGAGCTCGAGATAATCTAATGATAACAACCGGGACCGACGGATTAACGTGCCCTCCGGAGCACGGAGGACCTCGAGTTAATCTAATGATTACAACCGGGACCGACGGATTAACGTACCTTCCGAAGCACGGAGGAGCTCGAGATAATATAAACTCATCCATGGACAGGCTACGGTTGACGTTGCTTAACTTGCGTGTACAATTAGACTGACACGCGCAATGACGCCATCGTGCTTCTCTATTATTTTCTATTATTCATTATATTAATTTCAAGACATCATAAATTTTGTTCAACTAATATGTATACCACGACATTCATTGACAATTAGGCGGTACGAAGTTCGCCGGGCCAGCTAGTTATATAATATATTGTATAATATTATTATATAATATATTATTTTAATATATTTATATATATATTGCCAAACGTTCATCATTTTATAAAAGCTTATTGTTTCCTGTGCATCAAATTGCCTTTAACTTGTCTGTCTGTATGTTTGACACGCGAGTCATATACAAACTATTGTATGGAATTGGATGAGATTTGACTGTGAAAATGACAAAATTTTGGTCATCCCTCAGGAAAAACTTACTTGTTCACAATAAAAGATATCATATTATTTATCTTGGTGAAAATTGTCACTTGGTTCCCATTAGTACAAATCTAATTGCATACCATATCTATTTGATTCCATTTCCGCGGAAAGCACTATAAATAATAAATAAACTGTAAAAAAAACAACTTTATAAAACAAGCTTTTATTTAAGTGACCTAAAAAGAAGAAAATAAACTTTTAATTAAATCAAACTAATCAATTTAGTACTATGTACCTATAACACAATTAAAATTTTATAAAAGCTTGTCGCGATATTTATCTGCTTATTTTCTAAGATACATATTATTTCTTATTATGTCAAGTCAATATAATTGTGTCATAACGAGTTAGTTATAAGCACATCTCGCGACAAGCTTTTATAAAATTTTAATTGTGTTATAGGCACATAGTACTAAATTGATTAGTTTGATTTAATTAAATATTTATTTTCATCTTTAGTCACTTAAATAAAAGCTTGTTTTAAAAAGTATTTTTTTACAGTTTATTTATTTTTTTATTTTTAGTTATTATTGGGCATATTTTTCATGTTCTTCTTAGCAAGCCATTTTATTTGATACCCATATTGTTGTAGTGCAGAAAAAATAACGAGTCCGAGTCGCGAGATATTGGATTTAATGTAACGTAGTATTATTTTTCGTGTTCTCCTTAGCAAGCCCTTTTATTTGATACCCATATGGTGGTAATGCAGAAGAAAATGCTAGTCCACCATCTTGGATAATCCGCCATATTGGATTTAGAATGACATCACATAGCTAACCATGTATTGTCATCTAAACTAAGCGTGTATACAAAATTTCAGCTCAATCGGTTGAAGATAACTGGTTCAAAACGAAGTTGCAAGATTCTACCTGGACAAACATACATACATTGCAAGTTAAATAAAAGCTTGTAAAATGTGAAAAAGCATGCTAAACGTAAAACATGTTACCAAAATTTTGAGGTACCTTTATTCATAATAATGTAGCAGGAGATTAACTTCAGCATGGCCGCCTCTTATTTATGTATACTCGGATCCACGACGTCACTGCAGAAATTATTCAAGCAACCAACGCAACATGTAAATTAAATTTTAATATTTTAGTGCTTATACTTCGAAATGAAGAAAACAATGCTGTAACTGTGTATATACTGTATTATAGGAACATAACCTCTTCCCGTCGATGTTAGCCGTGTGGTTTCCGTATACTACGCCAGATGGCAGACAAGCATACGGCCCGCTTGATGTGAAGCGGTTACCGTAGCCTTAATAACGCTCGCAATATGAAATATTGCTCGCCTGCCGCCACCCCCGCTGCCAACGCAGCATCTCCTTCCTTTCTGGTGACCTCATTCACTCGCAGGAACACAACGACCCTTAAGGGAATTGTTATTTGGCTGCGGTATTCTGTGAGGTGGAGGTGCATTCCCCAGTCGGGTAACTTACAATTACGCTCCCTACCTCTCTTTTCGCCAGAGCTAACCTAACTTAACCCTAAAATCCTGTAACCTCAATGATATGAGCTTATCTTTCAGAAAGTTACATAGGTCCGTAACATTTCAGGTTGAAATTGTTACATACGAGTACCTACGTTTTATTTTCGTGGCGTAACTACATTTTATATAGCCGTACCCACCAGTAATCGTGCACCAGTTGTATTTAACGTTTCAATTTACCATCGCGGTATTTAATAGCATTTTGTCATGAATGCAGTATTCATTTTGTATGCACGATATACCATTAACGTTAAATTAAACGAAAAATTAACTTTTTAACTGTGCATATGAGGCGGAAAGCTCGAAAAACGTTGTCCTTTTTAAAGGCCTTTTAAAACGAAATAGAGTAACAATTTAATTTGTGGCCCGGGCGAGTTTTAAATTTGTTTGTTGTGTTGGATGACAAGTTAGCTGGATCCACGGTCCACTGCGTTTGTGATATTTATTCGTTGTGCTGAAATTATTGAAAAAAATTGGAATATTTTAACGTTTGAACAAATTTTATTCTACCGAGTGAAAACTTTTCGAAAGCCTCGGCACATCTTCGCCGCACAGATACCCCAATGCTTAAAGATTAAAGTCTTCAACCAGTGCGTCCTCCCTACCTATAGTGCAAAGACTTGGACACTGATCATCGGACTGGTCCACAGGCTGCGCAGCGACCGATGGAGACGGTCGCATGCTCGGGGTTTCATTGATCGAATCCGGAAGGAAGAAATTCGTCGGAGAATCAAAGTTGTCAATATATCCTTCAGAGTTTGCAAGCTGAAGTGGCAATGGGCCGGTCACATCTGCCGAATAAGTGATGGTAGATGGAGGAGGGAGGTATTAAAGTGGAGGCCGAGCGTAGGACGACGAAGCGTTGGACGCCCAATTTCTACATGGTCCGATGACCTTAAGAAAGCTTCTGGATGCGGAAGGCGGAGGATTATTTGGTGGAAAGCATTGGGGAAGGCTTATATTCAGCAATGGGTAGATATAGGCTGATAATGATAAGTGAAAAATGCTTAGCTTCTTGGTGACCTAACTCACTCGCAGGAACACAATAGATACACCTAAAGGGCAGTTATTTGACAGCCTTATTCTGTGAGATGGAGTTACTTCCCTGGTCGACCAGCTTATGAAATACGTTATTTACAATAAAATTCGTTTTTGAAGTGATAACTTCTTAGGGGAGGTTAAGGCGCTTGGTTATGTCTCGCTAACGAAAGTACCGGCGCCCAGTCTGTCTGGCTTCCCTTTCTCTAACGTAGGCAGCGGTAGGCCGATTTTAATGAAACCTTCTCCAATCGATAGCTTGCTTCTTCGGAATGGTTATAGGCTATATTTCATTACGCTAAATAACGTAGGGGTTGAGCAGTGATGATATTAGTTAAGCAAGTCAGCGAAAAAATACCTCTGTTTGCGCTTTCTTGGCTTATGTAGTCTAAACCGTTAGAGATATATGAAAATTATGTTCAGAAGAATTGTTAGAAATAACGAGTACTATAAAAAAGTCCGCGAAAGCATATACCTATCTTCAATAGATAACACACAGTGACCGTTTTAATATATTGAAAAAAAAATATTAATAAATAATCTTCCCTTACATTAACATATTAATATACATAAAATTTAAGTAATAACCAGTGATCGGCGTTAGTAGTGCCATTTGGGGTCAATGGACTTGAATGTTGATGTTAATATGGATATGACCACGGGATTCCGGGATTACGTTTAGTAGTACATTATATTTTTCCAGTTGTCGCTGTATCGTTAAGTGTGTAATACGTGAAAATTCGATTATAGAAATTAGAAAAGGAAATTCTCCAGACGAACAGTTAAGAAAAACAATAAAATAAAAGTTAAGTTAGGTTAAATAATAGCATGGTAAAGCATATAAATAGGTACGTAAAATACAAATATGTAGTACTAAAATAATTCAAAGTTAAATAAAATTGTTTAATGAAAATGCCGGGATTTGGGAGGCATATCCATATTAAGACAACGGTCACAAATCCCGCGTAATGGCACTACCAACGCCGATCACTGGTAATAACCTAAGCTTTTCTCAAGTTAAACAATTTCAATATTAAATAGTTCATCTTAGATTAGTTTTTTTTATATTAGTCACCTAATGGAAAGAATCACCGCCGCCCATGGAGATCAGCAACACCAAGGGGTCGCCGATCCATTGCCAGCCTATACTGCTTCCTTTCTTTCGTTTTGCCAGACCCTCGTCTGTCAGCCAGTAGGTTGCTTGGGCCCCAATGCTTGGTTCTCTGAGCGTCGGTTGCCACGAGCTACTCGACTTAAGAGTACGTAAGTAGCCTGCATGCAGGTGAAAGCGGAGTAAGACCTGCTACTGCTACGCTTGCGTGCTCGATTGGTTTACTGAGCGCAAAAGCGGTGCAGGTAAAGGTCCTCTCGTCTGGTTGATTTACTGGACGAGAGTCTCGCAACCCGTGATATAACCGGAAGGTTGGCCCACGGGGCGCTTTGGCCGTTAGGTATAGGGTACGTTGTCAGCCAGTAGGGTGCAGGTGAGGTTGATATTGGTTCAAAGGTGTTGATGAACCCCTTACACTATAATTTTGTATAAGAAACATATGAAAATTTGTAATTTATAGGTATTTGTAGATCGTAATAAGGTTACAAAATAGCAGAGCCTGTCTGATGGCGAACAAGTCATATTTATTTTTATTTTTATATATTATCACTTGCGTGCCGCCACCTCCGCTGCCAACGCAGCATCTCCTTCTTTTCTGGTGACCTCACTCACTCGCAGGAACACAACAACCCTCAAGGGAATTGTTATTTGGCTGCGGTATTCTGTGAGGTGGAGGTACATTCCCCAGTCGGGTAGCTTACAATTACGCTCCCTACCTCTTTTTTCGCCAGAGCTTCGTTTGTCAGTCAGCAGGGTGCGCCACGTGCAGATGAAGTTGGCTTTGGTTCAAAGATGTTGATAAACCATTTACATCCCAAAAATTCTCTGCGTTATCACTCGACCATGTGTATATCAAACTGTAGTTTCTTGGTAAAACTTTGACAGGGCGTTCCTTCCAAAACTTGTCACTTATGCGAACTTGGAAGGTTCTTTATGATGTCTTTCATATAGTTAAGCACATTACAGCTACTCACGTCTCGTTGCCATCGCGTACCCGTCCCGTATCCTTATACCTAAATAGATATATTCAGATATTATTATTTCTGATAATCCACTTGAATACATTAATAAACAAAGCAGCAATTTATAAATTCAATTAAAAGGTAATTTAAAAAACTAAAAAACCCGACTGCTTTTCTGTGTAATTTGGAAATGAAAAACCCATAAAACAAGAAAACATGTAGCAGTCGGGACCAATTCTAGAAATTGAGGCTTAGTGAATTTAGAGCACATGTAGGATCCCTAACTATATTAGTATGGTATCTAACTTATTAATCTATATATATAAAAGAGTAAATCACTCACTCATCACGAAATCTCAGAAACTACAAGTGCTAGGAGTCTCAAATTTTGCAAGGGGGTTCCTTTTAGGACATAGGTGCTCACTAAGACGGGAATTTGGAAAATTCAACCCCTAAGAGGGTGAAACGGGGGTCCAAAGTTTATATGGGGAACCAAGATTAGTTGGACTATTTTATAAGAAACTTTACATGAGCACTTCTGTAGATAAATGAGTAAACACGTGTTTCAGGATTTTTCAAAATTCAACCCCTAAAGGGGTGAAATGAGGTGCAAACGTCTGAAAAACGTTATGGGTATTGTTTTTATGGTTTATCGGGTCGCTGATTCCGAAAACAACAGCTATTTTATAATCTAACATAACCGACGTGACACAAGAGCACTCCTGAGGGGGTGCGATGGGGTTGAAATGTCATAATCAATATGGGTGTTGATTCTATGGTTTTCTGAGACGTCAATTACGAAAATGGCATCGATTTGAAAACGTTGACATGAAGTTTCCATATCGGTATAAAAATCCAAGATTTGGAACACCTGATGCAGATCCATGATGGTTCAGCTAAACTATAAGAAATATAAAAATGACGCCTTAGCGAAAGTTGTTCAGCCTGATGAGTATTTTTTGTTGAGGTATAAAAATCCAAGATTTAGAACACCTGATGCAGAATCATAATGGTTCCGGTAAACTATAAGAAATATAAAATTGACGCCTTAGCAAAAGTTGTTCAACTTGATCAGCATTTTTTGTTGAGGTATAAAAATCCAAGTTTTGGAACACCTGATGTAAAACCATAAAGGTTCAGCTAAACTATAACAAATATAAAATTGACGCCTTAGCAAAAGTTGTTCAGCCTGATGAGTATTTTTTGTTGAGGTATAAAAATCCAAGATTTGGAACACGTGATGCAGAACCATAATGGTTACGGTAAGCTATAAGAAATATAAAATTGACGCCTTTGCAAAAGTTGTTCAACTTGATGAATATCTTTTGTTGAGGTATAAAAATCCTAGATTTGGAACACCTGATGAAGAACCATAATGGTTCAGCTAAACTATAAGGAATATAAAAATGACGCCTTAGCAAAAGTTGTTCAGCCTGACGAGCATTTTTTGTTGAGGTATATAAATCCAAGATGCAGAACAAAGCTAAATTTATTTGCATAAACAACATAGTGTTTACAATAAATTATAGTTTAAAAAAATAACTAAAAAACTAAAAAAGCTACTTAAAAAAACAATAAATAGTTTAACAAAATATGGATTGAATACAATCCATTTTTTTACAATAGTAAAAAAATAACCGCGTAGCGTAGTGCTACTTTTATTCTTACCTGCTACAAGTTAGACGCAATTGTTTTATTTATTTACAAAGGTAACGTGGGCTATTTAGTCAGTTTATTATAGACGTGTACGCTAAAATTGAAATGGAACGATTGGAATATATTCTCACAAACCAGAAGAATGAGTGCATTTGCGGGACGCTATGTAGCAAGATTTTGTGATGCAAAGTCTTTTAAACAACGAGGGGAAACTGTTTTTCTTAGATGCTTTAGGAGACAAAAACATACCTGACAAAAGCAATCCTCGCTGAAATCAGGCGTCAAAATAATATCTCACAGCAGCATCCATCAATCCAGGTATTGCAGCCATATATTACTTCTAGGCGGAAGGACGCAAATACAATGTTCAATATTATACTCGATTTGAATGGAAACACCGACATGCTTTGTGACACGAAACTGTGACAAAGCGAAAATGGTTCAGGATTGCTGTCTCAGATGAATGCGAAATGGCCAATAATAAGGCAGTAGAAGCTGTAGATAGAACTTTACGTGCCCAAGAGTTTTCAAAAATATTATTAAAATTTGGGGAAGATCTCCTTCCTGAAGTAAAGTCAATGTTTAGCAGCGAAATATGTATAATTGAAGCTGAGATTCTCACTGGAAGTGGTGCCGATGAAACTGTATTTATTCCGCGTATACCACTCTCTTCCTTCTTACGGCCGTGTGGTACAGATTAGAATAGAATCACTTCGTCTCTTCCCGTGGATGTCGTACAAGGCGACGTCTGATTTCTCCGTCAATTGTACAGCAATTTTAATAATTCTTATTCGTTTGAGAGGGTACACTCTCCAGGTGGTCCCATATTAAAATGAATGTTGCTAAGCCCATAACTCGAGAACGGCTCGACCAATTCTGCTAATTTTTATTTTAATATTTTTGTTAAGGTATAAGGAAGGTTCTTATGGACATTAAAATTTCGAGGAAATGAAAACAACACTTTCTACCCGTGCGAAGCCGGGGCGGGCAGCTAGTTATATAATGAATAAGTTAGATACTCGGAGGCAACAAAAAATAGTACCTTGCATATTTTTTTTTATACTACGTCGGGTGGCAGACAAGCATACGGCCCGTCTGATGCGAAGCGGTTACCGTAGCCATATTAACGCTCGCAACATAAAATATCGTTCGCGCGCCGCCACCTCCGCCTGCCAACGCAGCATCTCCTTCCTTTCTGGTGACCTCACTCACTCGCAGGAACACAACAACCCTCAAGGGAATTGTTATTTGGCTGCGGTATTCTGTGAGGTGGAGGTACATTCCCCAGTCGGGTAGCTTACAATTACGCTCACTGCCTCCCTTTTCGCCAGAGCTTCGTTTGTCAGATGAAGTTGGCTTAGGTTCAAAGATGTTGATGAACCTCTTACACCCCATCCATATCCGTGAATCACATAATTGAGGAACCAACCTCGATCAGCCGAGCGCCCGGTACTGCTGGAGCCGCACGGTGGTAAGTAAGAGTTAGCCAATATCACTACTCCTATGTTTTAATCTACAGCTCTGGTTTCTCTAGGTCCTGGAGAAACCAGAGCTGTAGAGTGTGATATGTGTAGCTGAATATTTTTCTAGTAGTGTTTGAATGTATAAAGGTTTGAATGTATAAAACATTGTCCTAGAGTCTAGGGCAATGTTTTATAGGTACATTCAAACCTTACTAAAAAAATAAATAGTAGAATAGTGAAAACCTCATTCAAACTGGATCAGTAGTTTTTGAGAAAATTGCGTTTGGGGGTGTAAATGGTTCATCAACATCTTTAAACCTATTAAAAATCCAAAATACTTTTCAAATATAGTTATAGAAGAACTTACGAAGAATGGTATTGCATTTCAATAGTTCAGAGAAGTTTCGCACGTTTTCCTGATATTCAAATTATACACAATACGTGAGATATAAAATATTTCTCACGTCCAACTGGAATAGAAAGGAAATATGCGCAGATAATATTTAGCTCTTCCGTATGAACCTACGTTTCCATTATATATTTTTTGTTTCCAATATATTTGACGAGCCCGGTGGTATATCGCTAGCAATAGCTACTTTGACTCCGAGCTGTCGGGTTCGATCCCCGCACAAGACAAACATTTGTGTCCATGAATATATCTGTTTGCCTCGGTCTGGTTGTTCTCTATGTATTATAAGTATATATTTACAAAAAAAAATGTATTTGGTTGCATTTATCAATTGTCTAATGCCCATGGTTTAAGCTTTGCGCTTAATTTGGGATTAGATGGCGCTGTGTAAATTGTCTAAAAATATTATAAATATTTCTGGTCAAAAAAAAAATGTTTTGTATTACTAATCGATGGGGTCGAAAGGTTCTCGAGTGGAGACCACGTACCGGCAAGCACAGCGTAGGACGTCCACCCACAAGGTGGTCAGACGACCTCATTAAGACCATAGGATCGCGCTGGATGCAAGCCGCTTCCAACCGGTCTTATTGGTGATCTATAGGGGAGGCCTATGTCCAGCAGTAGCCTTTCAATGGCTGAGATGATGATGATGATGATTACTAATCTAGTGTTCTCCAGATACATACAACAAGTCTGCCTGTCATGGTTTTCCCAGGGGTATATAGCATAGGGTTGTTCAAAAAGTGCATGAAGACATTTGTATTACGAAATAAAATGTAGCCTAAATTTTAAACATTAAGAAAGCTATAATATGTAAAATTTCTTCAAAATCCTCATAGTAACATTTGAATGATACATACACAACAGACAGCTTGACAAAGATATGCCAAACCAGAGTTCTTTGTGCAAACATAGTTCTTTTTAGGGTTCCGTAGCCAAATGGCAAAAAACGGAACCGTTATGGATTCGTCATGTTTGGCTGTCTGTCTGTTCGTCCGTAAGTCACAGCCACTTTTTTCCGAAACTATAAGAAATATAATGTCGAAACTTGGTAAGCAGATGATTCTGTGAACCGCATTAAGATTTTCACACAAGAAAATAAAAAAAATACTTAGAACTGAAACTCAAGATTTTTTTTTTCATCAAACCATACGTGTGGGGTATCTATGGGTAGGTTAACTTCACAAATGATATTGAGGTTTCTAATATCTTTTTTGTGTGACCCCCCCATGTAACTTCTAAAATAAGAGAATGATAAAACTAAAAAAAATATATGATGTACATTTCACGTCCACGCAAACATTTTCCCATACAAAATGTTCGTGGTTGTCGTAGCTGTCAAATGTGACGTTGTCGTACGTGCGTACGCCAAATGTATGCGTGCGTTCAGAAATGTATATTAAGCTCATTATAGAACAAATGTCATAGATTAAAAACAAATGTTAACTCTATTGGTCTCATTGGCTGTGATTTGTTTTGAAAACAGTTTTGTGGATTTAAATATTTATTGCAAAGAGAATGTAACCACTACGTTTTAAGAGACGGATGTGCCATACAAATAGCGTAATTCTAATATGTATGAAATGGAAGCGAAAACAATCAGAATTTGTACCAAATTCGCTTCCGATTCATAGAGTCGTTTTTTTACTTTGAGTTGCGCCAGGCTGATTTATTGGTTCTAAAATATTTATGCGTGCGTTCAGAAATTTAAATCAAGCTCCATAAATCTATTTAATATATAAAATAATGTCGTGTCTTGGTCGGGAAAGTATTAAAAACATTGAAAAATTGACGAAAGAATTAAATAAAAGAAAAAACGTTTTCCCATACAAATAGTGCTAGTTAAAAAGGATTGGAATTTTTATTGATTGTTATGTAAATGTCAAATCGATTGGTCTCACTTTTACGTTGCGAATGTTGTCTGTGATTTGTTTTGTGGATTGAAATATTTATTGTTGTCAATTGGTACTTTTTTTGTGACTTTGTAAAGTACTGAACTTATTATTTACCCACTGCTGGGATACGGGTCTTCCCTAAACCGAAGATGTTTAGAGCATACTCTAACACGCTGCTCAACTACGGGTTGGGCCACTAACTTGGCTTAAGGACTGCCATCTAATGATAAACACCAGGACCGACGGCTTAACGTGCCTTCCGAAGCACGGACGAGCTCGAGATAACATAAACTCATCCATGAACAGGCTACGGTTGACGTTGTATGACTTATAACTCGAGAACCACGGGACCAATTTTCATGCTTTTTGATTTATTGGATTTCTCTCCGTCCCGAATAGCAGAATTAAAAACATTGGAAAATTGACGAAATAATAAAATAAAAGAAAAATCCTTTTCCCATACAAATGAATGTGTCAGCTGAAAAATTCAGGATTGCGATATTTATTGGTTGTCAAATATCAAAATGTCAAATCGATTGGTGTCACTTTTATGTCGCGAAAATTGTCTGTGATTTGTTTTGAAAATTAAAAATGTCAAATCGATTGGGGTGAAAACGCTTGGCCCATGGGGTCCGAGCGCAAGAATCAAATCAGAGTAAACATCAAAAGAAATGACAATTACAAATCACCAAAACGATAAAACCGATTTGAAAACTAAAAAATAAAACAAAACGTTTTTTTTATTTTATGATTAACAATAAGGAAATCTTTATTTTTATGAAATCTTCAGTTTTTATGGATACGGGTCTTCCCTCAACCGAACGGGTTTAGACCATACTCCACCACACTGCTCAACTGGGCGTTGGCGGAGGCCAGTGTTTTCGAATCGCCTAAAAGCCACTAACTTGGCTTGACGACTGTCATTTAATGATATTAATGGGTGATTCCACAAAAGTTGGGTAAAATTCGTCCAAATTTTGCCATACGTGTTTTTAGATACTAAATTAAAAACTTTTTAGTAAATACAGTGCATATAATAATATACTTTTAGTATCTAAAGGGGCCAGTCACTTTACTAGGTAATTAAAGAGAAAATTGTGTTTTTCTGAAATCTCTGTTCTAGGGACTGACAGGTTGTGCTAGGGACTGATGCCATACATTTATTATACAATAAAACCATATGTTTGTCTTATATAATTAGTATTTATTTGGTAAATCTCACTCTTATCTTATTCATACATATAATTATTCCAAAATGCAATCAAATTAGAGACAAATCAGTCTTTAGGTAAATTATCTCAGATAATGTCTCTTACCAACAATAATAACAGTACTATTACTTAAAAATCACTTGAGATCATGTTACTAAAATACCTTGTGGTATGATATCTTACAAAACCTTCTTCCCTGCTGCACATCGGCTATTGCTATCATCTTCATAAAACTTGTGAATAATTGCAATCACTCTTTTCTTGTTGCCTTTCTTTGTTGACTTTGTACGATTAAATCCCATCTTCTTGTGTTACGCTTTACCTCCTAACCTCCATATTTTATACTTCTTTGCTACAGAACCAGTTATAACCGCTTTCAAATTATTATTTTCCAATATGTACTTGTTTTTTTCTTCTTCTAAGATTTGCGCCTGAATAATCTCACCAAACAGTGCTTTTTTCACTAATTCTGCCTTCTTATTAGGATCATTTGCCATTACTTCAATTCTGCTTCTGGGCGTAAGTGCCTTTTTCGATTTTTTAATTCTATGTTTTAATTCTAGTCTTCTGTTCTTCTGTCTTTCGTTAGCAAGTTTCTTTTTTAATTTAGTAATAAGATGGTTCTTCTTCTGTAGTTGTTTATTTCTTATCTTCCTTTGCAAAATACTTCTGCTTTTAGCTTCAGCTTGCTTCAGTTTGATCAGCAATACACGGAACTGGGACCTGTAGATCATTTTCTCCGTCAGATGATGGTGGCGTATTTTCGTCCATGTATTGATCAGCGTGTTTACCATTTTTTTATTTTGTCTGTAAGCTGCCGAGTAAGTAATCCAGTTTTTTTTCACTTTTCTATGCTCACGAGGAGTCATATTCCTCCTTTCCATTTTTCTGTCCCTTTTTCCTTTTTTCTGAGGTGTTTTAATATTTATTAAAACACCTCAGAAAACAGGATTTAATATTTATTAAAATACCTCAGAAAAAAGGAAAAAGGGCAGAGAAAATGTGTAAAGGATATGACTCCTCGTGAGCATAGAAAAGTGAATAAAAAATGATCCAGTTTTGCTAGCAGAGTACAAGGAGAAAGAAATCTTTCTCCTTGTACTCTGCTAGCAAAACTGGATCATTTTTTATTTTTTCTAAACGTTTTTCTGCCTGTTCTGACTTTTTTTTCTTGCTTTTTCTTCTTTAGACAACGGTATTTTTCTTCTCGGCGGCATATTCTACAACAAACAAAAGTTTCTGAATGACGAAGAGTGAAAAAGTAGGTATGACTGTCAGTCCCTAGCTTTTGAATCAGTCCCTAGTCATATTAACAGCCAGGGCCTGATGGTCTAGGGACTGACAAATCAGAACAAAATCACTAGTAATTTACTTTTAAAAAGAAATACCGAGATTTGTAGATAACAACAACATCAGAACAAACAAATCACATGTACACACAAACAAGAGAGAATAATAACTAATTAACTTTACATAAAATAACTCACCTAGGGCCTGAGAGATTGACTGGCACAACGCGTGTTTCCTCAGCATCGACGCCGATCGCACTAATGTTAAGATGGCCGACGCGAAACGGCCCCCGCTTATGGCTAACTTCACGTTGTCACTTTTGAATGCGTTGATTTTAAAATGGACACTTATTTCGATTGCCGCGTATTTTTAAATTTACTGAGTGGCTAGGGCCTGACTATAATTATCGATGACGCTACTTTTCTTACAAAATATATATGAAAAATATTTAATTTTGTTGACTTAATAGATTCAATGAACAAGGTAATGTAATTTTAAGTGTAATTAAGTAAAATAAAGTTCAAATATCATCAA
Source organism: Hypsopygia costalis (assembly GCA_937001555.2). Taxonomy (NCBI): domain Eukaryota; kingdom Metazoa; phylum Arthropoda; class Insecta; order Lepidoptera; family Pyralidae; genus Hypsopygia; species Hypsopygia costalis. Next base: position 31,283,560 of record OW443328.2, read on the forward strand.
GGCTTACTAAAATCAGTCGATCGAAAACATTATTTTGGAAATATGACATGGCTAGGGACTGATATTGAGGATAGAAAAGGACATTTTTTTTGTAAAAAGAAATAAATGATTGCAGCAAAATTGAGTGACATAGTAAAAAATTGATTATTTCATATGGCAGACATTTTTATTACTGGTTATTTAATAAAAAAATGTATAAAATAACACTGGAACACAAAGTTACCCAACTTTTATGGAACTACCCTAATAAACAACCGGGACCGACGGCTTAACGTGCCTTCCGCAGCACGGGTGGGCTCAAGATAATCTAATGATAACAACCGGGACCGACGGCTTAACGTGCCTTCCACAGCACGGGTGGGCTCAAGATAATCTAATGATAACAACCGGGACCGACGGCTTAACGTGTCTTTCGAAGCACGGAGGAGCTCGAGGTAATATAAACCCTTCCGTGTACAGGCTACGGTCGACGTTGCCTAACTTGCGTGTTCAATGAGACTGACACGCGCAATGATGTCATCGAGCTTCTCTATTATTTTATATTAAGCATTGTTTTAATTCCATAAAATCATAAATTTAGTTCAGCTAACATGTACCACGACATTCATTGATTGTTAGGCGGTACGAAGTTCGCCGGGTCAGCTAGTTTAGAATAAAAATGTAAATAATATCCACTCCTAATTTTGTATGTCAATTATTGGTGCGGCATGCTTGTACTGTCATTATCTACTATATAAAAATAAGTCGGGTTTTCCTTCCTGACGCTATAACTCCAGAACGCACGAACCGATTTCCACGGTTTTGCATTCGTTGGAAAGGTCTCGGGCTCCGTGAGGTTTATAGCAAAGAAAATTCTGGAAAAATTTGAAATGAAAAGCGGGAAAATCTTTTTTCAAATACAGCGCCATCTAAGGAAATGGATGGAAACGAAAAGATTGAGCCACAGCGAAGCGTGGTCGGGCCGCTAGTTTATTACTATAAATAAATATTCCTGGACACATTACTCATTGCCATCTAGTCCCAAACTAAGCAAAGCTTGTACTATGGGTAACAGATAACTTTAAATGCGATGGACTTGTCATTTGTAGGTTGTTGTTCTAACCGTCAACATCTACAGATCGCCTGAGGATGCCTCGCGTAGAGGCGAAACACGTGTCGCAGAGGCGACCACGGCAGTCGGGGCAGTGGCGGTCGCATTTATCTTCTGTTTCAGATGTTGGAGATTCGCCGAGACGACCACAGCAGCTGGAGCAGAGACGACCAAAGCAGCCACGGCAGTCGCATGCAACTACTAACGGTAGTGGGTGGATGCCGGCCGGCAGTAGTTTGCATGAACTAAGTGGTGGCGGAAGCACGCAAAGTAGTGTAGCTCAAATTGCCTAACAGATAACTGTTTTTCTTTTATACTACTTTGGGTGGCAGACAAGCATACGGCCCGCCTGATGTGAAGCAGCTACCGTATGAAGATCTGGTGACCTCAGTCACTCGCACTTACATTCCCATATAATAATACTTAAATATATTTTTTTTAAATACAGATGAGTTCATGCACACAAATATTTGTCTTGTGCGTGGAGCGAACCCGCGACCTCGGAGTCAAAGTGGCCATTGTTAACCATTCGGCCACCAAGCTCGTCCTATATGTTATGTATGTACCGTGCTTGCTAGCAAATAAATTATTTGTATTTGTATTTATGTTGTATGGGACATTTTATCTTTACCCATTGAAACAAACAAAATAAAACACACGCGATAATTTATTCGATTTCAAATCAAACAATGGAAACACGACCAAATTTCTGAGCGTTCCCACCACTACAGTTTAAAGTTTATTTTGCTTTGCAATATAAAAGTTCTGTGCAATCGTAAACTGCACCGATATTGCCCAATTCGATATACGAGATTCGAAAAGTAATATGGTTTTCAAATCTTTTGTATTTAAATAACAGTTTAAAAGTTTACGAGGTCGGTGTTTGCTTCAGTTTTAGTTTCTATCTAGTGGTTGTTTTATTTTATACGACGTCGGACAGCCAAGCATATGGGCCACCTGATGTGAAGCGATTACCGTAGACATATAAACGCTCGCGACATGATAAACTGCTCGCGCGCTGTAACCCCCGCTGCTAACTCATCAACTCCTTCCTTCCTGGTGACATCAGTCGCAGGCACACAACAACCCTTAAAGGAATTGTTATTTGGCTGCGATATTTTGTGCGGTGAATATAGTTTCCCAGTCGGGCTTATAAAATACACTAATATCCATCTCTCTTTTCGCCAGAGCCTCCGTTGTCAGTGCACCACGTGCAGGTGAGGTTGTCTTTGGTTGGAAAATATTGACTAGCCACTTACCCCTCATACTTACACCAACTTTACGGTGTCCATAATACTTCTTATTGCCTAGACTAGACGCTTATCCATCGATTTTTTATATAAGACAATATACAAATTCTAACTTACTCATTTCTAACTTCTAATTTCTTCTGATTAAATTCGGTGCAAGTTCCAAGAAGTCCGTAGTTTTAGCCCCGGGACTGCAATGGCTTTCACTATTCATTACATTTTTTTGCGGTCGCCGCTGTTAATCCTGGCTACACAGGAGACACAGTGGTGGGAATGTGTGGTGGGCCCCCGTCCCGAATGCCCAATAAGCTCTGATAGATCGGCTCAAGCCAGCTGCTTTCTGTCTGTACACAGCCAAAGAGGCGATGCTAAGAACGCACCACGTTGAAAAGAGAGGTAGGGAACGTAATTGTAAGCTACCCGACTGGGGAATGTACCTCCACCTCACAGAATACCGCAGCCGAATAACAATTCCCTTGAGGGTTGTTGTGTTCCTGCGAGTGAGTGAGGTCACCAGAAAGGAAGGAGATGCTGCGTTGGCAGCGGGGGTGGCGGCGCGCGAGCGTTACTTTATGTTGCGAGCGTTAATATAGGTACGGTAACCGCTTCAGGCGGGCCGTATGCTTGTCTGCCACCCGATGTAGTATAAAAACAAAAAAAACCAGACAAGTGCGAGTCGGACTCGCCCACCGAGGGTTCCGTAGGTACGTAGTATCATTATTAAATTTGATATTTTTCATTATAAATAAGAAATAATGCGTCGAAAAAAATAAATAAAATATATTTTGCAATGTGTACATCAAGCCCTTTCATATGATACCCCATTTGAACTAGTAGTTTCAATTTGAAATTTCGACACCCTATAAAAAATATAGACCCCCTATTTTTTAAGATCTATTTACAAATGTATAGTTTTGAGATTTATTCCTGTACTTGTAGTCTATAACGATGTTACTTGCCAAATTTCATAGTTCTAGGTCAACGGGAAGTACCCTTTAGGTTTTGATTCCCTTGAGTGTGTCGAAATATGCGTTTTTTGCTGAATAAACGGCCGTAACTTTTTTCTACGTAAACTTAGCACTTTGATTTTTTTTAACTTCATGGGACCATAGACCTGAGTATACAGTTCAAATTTCAGCTTGATACCTCCACGCATTCTCGACATATAAATTCTTGACAGACAGACAGACAGACAGACAGACAGACGGACAACAAAGTGATCTTATAAGGGTTCCGTTTTTCCTTTTGAGGTTCGGAACCCTAAAAACACATCAGCTGCCGGCCACCAGTCGCATTAAATGTTCACATCAAAAATGGTTTTATTTCTTAAAACTACCGAACCCGCTTTCCGCCTCACTCTACATCCATTCGCTCGTGACACAGTGTTTGACATACCGCACCCATGGGAAATTAATACACCAAACCCGAAAATTGAATTCTAAAGTAAGATGTTATCATTCCATACTGAATTATGAATATGATATACGTCAAAGCGTTTGTGGGAGTTTTTTTGAATGTTAGTTATAACTTGATGAAAACAATCTTTGGGTCTTCCGGGAGGAAAAAGTACTTTTCAATATATTTATTCGAAAAGTGTACTTATTCTTCTTCCTAGTCGGTACACTCTTGACAGAGTGGTCGTGGTCATCATTGTGAATCACGACGAGTTGTCATTTTAACAATACAGCGCCATTCATCGCGGACTGGAGCTTTTTGGTGCACTCGCAAACCGAACACTCAGTTGCGGCCTTAATCTGGTCCGTCCATCTCATGGGTACCACGTGATCTAGTGCCTTCAACTTTACCCTGGACTACGAGACGTTCCACGGAGTCATCTTATAAGACCAGTAGACCTATGACGTTATCCCTACTATAATATATAGTGGATGTGAATTTGTTTGTTACGCTTTTACGCCGAAACTACTAAATCGAACATCATAAAACTTTGTAGACATATTCTTATTAGGAAGGACATAGGATACTTTTTATTAAGAAAAAGTAAACGCGGGCAAAGCCACGGGTGGAAGCTGGTAGATTACCTATAGCGGGCCATAGGCGAACATCACGGCAGTAAAAATTGCCTACGAAGCCATTACTCAATACCTACGCACGTATACATGCAGTACGCAAAGAAAGAAAAAGAACGTGAGACTACGTCTACTAACAACCTACTATACTATAAAAACGTCGTCTTTCCGCGACGGATAATGGCGCGCGACTGATTGAATGCCGTGGTTGCTATCCTCTAGCCATAATTAATGTAGGTAGAAGTCGTTACGCGTGGCGGTCTAATCGATCAAGCAAGTCAAGCAACGTCAACCATGGATGGGTTTTTTATCTCGAGCTCCTCCGTGGTTCGCAGAGTACGTTAAGCCGTCGGAACCGGACTGTTGTCGTTAGATGACAATCGTTAAGCCAAGTCAGTGGCCTTTAGGCGGCTTGAAAACCCTGGCCACCGCCAACCATCCTCTGTAGAGTTGCACTATCCTACAACTCAAAATAAAATGAACATCCATCTATATGAAGTAGCTCATCAACATCTTTCGAGCTAAAGCCAACCTCACCTGCACGTGGTGCACCTTGCCGACCAGCCAACGAGGCGATGGCGTAAGAGAGGTAGGACGCAGTGAAAGATCACACTGTGCTTCTCTTTTACTTGTCAGATGGGGTAGGGGCATAGTGTGGTCTTTCGCTCCAGGCTTGGCTAGCATCCGACTGGGGAAGTACCTCCACCTGGCAAAAAACCGCAGCCATAATGGCTATGCCGTGTTCCTGCGAGTTAGCTAGGTCACCAGGGCTGTTTTAGAGGAGTTGTTATGCTGACGGCAGAGGGACCAGCGGCTGTCGAACCGCCGCTAGCGGTGTAGGCGCGGCGTGTTGGCGCGGCGGTCAGGGAGACCCGGTGAAACGGCTGTCCGCTGGCCGCCCGCAGGTTAGTAGGGTTCCCGAACCCGGGGATCACCTAATCTCCGCCCCGGGAGGCTGAACCGCCAACTTGTGAAAAGTCCCTGTTGTAGTGGTCGTGCCGGAGGAGGAGACCGGAGTGGACCCGGCTGCTGCAGCAGGGGGGGACCGGGGGCCCTTCCGCCCGCCGCGCTAGCAAACCGCACTACCTGCACTGTGCTGCGGGGGTAGACACCGCGCTTTTCTTGTCCCTCGCGCCGTCAGTGAAACAACTTCTCTCATAATCCACTTACCCCTTTTTAATGGCCAGGAACAAAAAAAAGAAGGTTTCTTCAGCGGCGTCCTCATCCACATTCGACGTGGACTTTTGTAACGTCAGAGGACTTCACACAAACATAAATGCAGTTCACCAGCACCTCGAAACTGCAAAGCCAACCCTCCTTTTTTTAACGGAGACGCAAATATTAGGTTGGGGAAAAAGTCTTTTCGTATTTTATATGAAAATTCAAAACATTTTTTAATAAAGTTTATTTACATTTAACTAAAGTATGTAGGTGCCATTTTGTTCGATAACTTTTGGCCATCTTGTAGGTAGAGACATGATCCCATTACTATAGAAATTTTGGGACTTCTGTTCAAAAAACCACGACAAGTGGTTTTGGCAGTCTTCTCGTGATGGTAACCTGACATTGCCTAAAGAATTCTGAAGAGACCGAAACAGGTGGAAATCAGAAGGTGCAAGGTCAGGACTATACGGCGGATGCATTAACACCTCCCAGTCAAACTCTCTTAATTTTTGCTGAGTGGCTAAAGATGTGTGAGGTCTAGCGTTATCATGATGAAAAATCACACCCCTTCTGTTAATTAATTCCGGCCGCTTTCTCTCAACTTTTTGCTTTAATCTCATCAGTTGTTCACAGTAGAGTTCAGAATCGATAGTCCTGCCTGGCGGTAACAGCTCATAATGAATAATACCCTTCCAATCCCACCATACACACAGCAGCACCTTGTTGCGGGTTAACCCGGGTTTTGCCAGAGTCTGTGAAGCCTGACCGGCCTTTGACCACGACCTTTTTCGCACGTTCTTGTCGTACGTGATCCACTTTTCATCACCAGTTATAAGCTTCTTCAAAAACTGTTCGCTTTCATTACGTCGTAGTAAAGAATCGCAAATGAGTACACGGTTCATTAGGTTTCTTTCAGTGAGATCGTGAGGCACCCAAATATCGAGCTATTTAGTGTACCCAGCTTTTTTCAATTGCGCCAAAACTGTTTTGTGGTCAATTCCTAATTATTCAGCTACGTCGTAACTACTGATATGCCGCTCTTGCTCCACTTTTTCAAAAATGGCATCCATTTTATCCGTAACAGGGCGACCAGAGCGACGTGCATCTTTCACATCAAAATTTCCTGATTGAAAACGCTTAAACCAAATGTGTGCTACTCTCACAGACACTGCACTAGGTCCATAAACGTCACAAATTTTATTCGCAGCTTGCGTTGCATTTTTACCTTTTTTGTAGTAAAATTTTAAAATGAATCGAATTTCTTTATTAGATTCACTCATCTTGACAGTAAAAAAAACAAATGAAAATCACACATTTACCTAATTTGAATTTGGAATTATCTTTTTTAAAATATAAACTTTTTAAAGATATCAAAACCTGCCAGACACAAATGGTATAACCAAAGAGATTTTATTACAAGTTCATACATACTATAATGCGAAAAGACTTTTTCCCCTACCTATTATCTTGTCCGGCCGATACTTCTTACTTATTATACCCCGGGTACAAACTTGAACATTCTTTTGTACGTCGAGCCGGGGTACGAGTATGTATGTACGTCCGGGATGATATTTGCTGTCGACGTCTTCACGGCCTTGAAGACAGGGACCTGTCAGTGTTGTGGGTACGCGTGGATCAGGGCGGCCGCACCCGTATCTACGCGTGCCTTTACAGGTCTCATAGCGGTGATGCAGACACAACTCGGTTGATCGAGCACCTGCAATTGGCGACTGACAAAGTCATTGAGAGGTACTCCTCCGCGGAGTTAGTGATTTTGGGAGACTTCAATGCCCACCATGCCGAGTGGCTCAGCTCTCGGTCCACTGACTTCGCGGGGAGGTCTGTTCATGATTTTGCTCTGGCCTATGGTCTCTCACAGCTGGTGCATTCTCTAACGAGAATACCAGATATAGAGGACCATACTAGCTCTCTACTGGACCTACTGCTGACCACACATCCGGATGGGTATACAGTCTCGGTGGATGCGCCTCTTGGCTCGTCGGACCACTGCCTCATCCAGACCCAAGTGCCATGCGCAAGCCCTGACCCACCCCGGTATACCGGATGGCGTCGTATGTGCCACTATAAGTCAGCAGACTGGGATGGACTGCGTGAATTTTACGCATCGTACCCGTGGAGGCGGCTCTGTTTCGGGTCGGAAAATATAGACACCTCTGCATCTGCTGTAGCTGAGACGATTTTGGCCGGGATGGAATTATTTATTCCAAACCGGCGGGTGGCTACTTCAGGTGCTAAGAAGCGGCCGTGGTTTAATCGGTCTTGCAGAGAAGCTAAACTTCGCAAGCAAACTGCATGTGAGGCTTGGACCACGGCTCGTATTAATGGAGATCCTGGTGTTTCCGACTTGAAACGGGAGTTCAATGCTGCCTCGAGGTTCAATAAGAGAGTAATTGCCAGGGCAAAGTTTGAGTTCATCGGCAGAATTGGTGAGCGCCTAGCTAAGCACCCATCTGGGAGCCGTGCTTTTTGGTCGCTTGCTAAGGCTGCCGAGGGCAACTTTTGTCAGTCGTCCTTTCCACCACTCCGAAAACCGGATGGTAGTCTGGCCCACAGTGCAAAGGAGAAAGCCGATCTATTGGGGAATCTCTTTGCCTCAAACTCGACTTTGAACGACGGGGACGCCGCACCGCCTTCCATCCCGCGGTGTGGTACTTCCATGCCGGAAATCTCATTTACTCAACGAGATGTTCGGCCGGCATTGCTATCCCTTGACGTTCATAAGTCGAGTGGGCCAGATGGCATTCCGGCAGTGGTGTTAAAGCTGTGTGCTCCTGAGTTGTGTCCTGTTCTCACGCGCCTTTTTGCGCTCTCTTATTCCACCGGGCAGGTACCGTCGTCGTGGAAGACTGCGAACGTGCACCATGTGCCCAAAAAGGGTGACAGATCAGACCCATCGAATTACAGGCCTGTCGCTGTTACCTCCCTTCTCTCCAAGGTAATGGAGCGCGTCATTAACAACCGGCTCCTGAAATACCTAGAAGAGCACGACTTAATGAGCGACCATCAATACGGCTTTCGCCATGGTCGCTCGACTGGTGATCTTCTAGTGTATCTTACACATCGCTGAGCTTTAGCCGTGGAGACTCAAGGTGAGGCATTAGCTGTCAGTCTTGATATGGCGAAGGCGTTCGATCGGGTCTGGCACCGTGGTCTTCTTTCGAAGTTGCCTGCATACGGTCTACCAGAGGGTTTATGCGAATGGGTCGCTAGCTTCTTGTCCTGCAGAAGCATTAGAGCCGTTGTGGATGGCAGTTGCTCCGACAGCATGGACATTAATGCTGGCGTCCCGCAAGGCTCGGTATTGTCCCCGACGCTGTTTTTGCTGCATATCAATGATATGTTGACCATTGACAGCATTCATTGCTATGCTGACGACAGCACCGGGGATGCTTATTATACGGGCCGCGCTAATATTCCCCGCTCTCTGGTGGAGGAGAGCCGCGAACAGCTTGTGTCGAAGATCGAGAGCACACTGAATAGTGTGTCCGATTGGGGGCGAAAGAACCTGGTTCATTTCAATCCCACTAAGACACAAGTCTGCGCGTTCACCGCTAAGAAAACCCCTTTTGCTGTGGCTCCTCAATTCCTAAACACTCCCCTTACCATCGCCAAAAACATTGGGATTCTTGGAGTTGAAATCTCCAGCGACGTCCAGTTTCGTTGTCACCTGGAGGGGAAGGTCAAGCTGGCGTCGAAGAAACTAGGTGTGCTCAACAGGGCGAAGCAGTACTTCACTCCGCGGCAGAGACTTATGCTTTACAAAGCTCAAGTACGGCCGCATATGGAGTACTGTTGCCATCTATGGGCGGGAGCGCCTAGATACCAGCTTGCACCTTGTGACTCGATTCAAAGGCGCGCTGTGAGGATTGTCGACGATCCCAAACTAACAGACGGTTTGGAGCCTTTAAGTCTGAGAAGAGATTTTGCGTCCCTTTGTGTGTTCTACCGTCTGTACAATGGGGTGTGTTCAGAGGAGTTGTTTGATATGATGCCAACGGCCTCCTTCTACAGTCGCACCGCTCGCCATCGACAGGGAATTCATCCTCACACATTGGAGCCTAAGTGTTCACGTACTGTGCGGTTCCAGAGAAGTTTTCTCCCGCGTACTGTCAAGCTGTGGAATGAACTGCCTGCCGAGGTTTTCTCAGGGGACTACAGCATGGGGTTCTTCAAAAAGGGCGTGAAGAGGTTTTTACAGGGTCGGCAACGCGCGTGTGATGCCTCTGGTGTTACAGGCGTTCATAGGCTACGGTAACTGCTTTCCATCAGGCGGGCCGTATGCTTGTTTGCCACACTGGTGGTATAAAAAAAAAATATATATATATTATCTTGATAATTGGCGATCTACCACAGTATATTTCCTAAGACATTTTATATTCCGGAGCTCGAGATAAGTAAACCCATCCATGGGCAGGCTACGGTCGACGTTGCTTAACTTGCGTGATCGATTAGACTGACACGCGCAACGACGCCATCGAGCTTCTCACGCCTTCGAACTCCGACAGCTCCTTACTTGCTTACGACCCCTGTATCCCCATGAAGGGAAAATATTAATTACCTAATTGTTCTTCCTATGCGTTGCACATCAGGGTGCAAGGATATAACTCAGGCTCTTAAAGACCCGGTCTTTTAAAAATACGAGTATACATTAATTTTTGAAATATGATTTCGTCTCACGTCCCTCTCCCGAAAGCTCATTTTCGTTCACACCCGTGTTCGCTGTACCGAGAGTTATTTTGTTATATTTTAATTTTGGGGAAATTTCTCATCAGCCGCCGCTTTCCGCTCCGTAGGAAATTTATAACCTACCGCTTCTGATGTAACTGCGATGATATTTCATACGTTGATAACGGAGCGACAATAATGACGAAAAAGGTGGATCATTCCTAGAGATTAGGCCTTTTTTAATGATATTGTATTATCGTTCGGAATAAAGGGTCAAATTCAAAGTATATTCGTATAAACAAAATATAAAAGCATATTCGTAGAAAGGGTTTGATTCCCCGCAGAGAAGAGACCGGTGGTCGAATGAAATGAGTCCGAGGTCGAGGGTTCGATCTGTGTGTTTGTGACAAACACACAGATCAAGAGCAAGACAAATATTTGTTTGCATGAACATGTCTGTTTGTCTTGTCATGTCTGGGTGTTTTATAATTATCGTAAGTATGTATTTACAAAAAAAATGTATCTTAGTACATTTATCAGTTGTCCAGTACCTACAAGCTTTGCGCTTAATTTGGGACTAGATGACCCTGTGTATGATGTAAATTGACATACATGTATATTGACTGAAATATTTATGTATCCATCTATATATATATAAACTAAGGAACGGATAGACTGATTTTTACGATTTTTAATTTGTGGGATTTGTCTCGGTCTCAGTTGTCAATGTCCGCTCAGAATAACTGCATAACTATTAAAACATTTCACAATAAAATGTGTAATGGTGCGGCTTGTGAAGCGGCTGAAAAAGTTAAAGCATACAAATATAGAGGTGTAGGCTCCGAATATGATTTTGTCCCATTCGGTGTCGAGACCATTGGTCCGTGGGGTCCTAGCGCTATAAGGCTTTTTCAGGAAATAGCAAAAAGGTTAGTCGACATCACAGGAGACCGAAGAGCTGGCAGCTACCTTGGACAAAGAATTAGTCTAGCTATTCAAAGGGGGAACGCTGCCAGTATCTTCGGAACCTTGCCTAAAGGGACTCCTTTTAATAATATATTTTAGTTATAAAATTATATTTTTTAGGGTTTTTTGTTTTAGTTACAATGTTCTAGTAAATATATATTTTATTTAGTTTTAGGTAATTAAGTTTCATTTGTATTATATGTATTGTTATAGAATTTATTTTATCTATTTTAAATTTACTTCAAGTTTATTTCACAATTGTGAGAAAAATATCATTTGTTTATGAGAAAAGTTGTGGAAATACCTCAGAGATGGTTGAGAATGTGCCAGATTACTCGTAGCAAATTGTAAACGTGATTTTGATGGAACTTCAGTTTTTTGAGTGGCTACGGTAGTGGCACTCAGCGGCTAGTATTGAATAGAACAGCTATTTAGGACTCCCCGTAGGGGTTGATTGTCACCTTAGTCATTAGTCATTTATTCATTGTACAATATACATTGTGTCGGAAACTAAAATCTAATTACATTAATAAAATCAAAATAATAATTATAATTAAATACTACATAACTAAATAAATACCTTTTAAAAAAATATAATTAAAAACTGAATTAAAATCTCAACACAATCAAAAGCAACATCACAATTAAAATCAAAATCAATATGTCAAAAGCAAAATTAAAATTAACATTCGTACCAATGTAAAAATCAAAATTAATTGAAATCTGGCTTAACATGCCTTGATAAGGCCAAAATAAGAAGGAAGTCGCGTTACCGTGAACATATTAGATTACCATGCATCAAAGTACATAGATTTATTGTAATCATTCTGAATTAGTATAATTATGCAATCCGTTTCATTGTCTCTAAATAATATTTAACTACATTGTCGTAACTCTACCATCTAAGCTGTAGCCGATTACGGTTAGATTTTTAGATTGCAAAAATCTAACTTCGCCTTAAATTTGTGCTTATACTAATAAGCTTAGTACGAAGGGATGGAAGCGCTCTACCAGATTAAACTGCAGATGTTTATCTCAAACTCAAACACAAGTCCGATTTTCGCAATAAAAAAATCTATTGTAATCGGCTTCAGCTTAAGCAGTAGGCCCCAGATCAGCATGTTACGTATCACGAACGCGGGCGTGTTTACTAACAAATATTTGTGCCTTGTTAGCATCTGTGCGGATTGCGGTGTGGAATCCTCGCAGGCGTTGAACAAAAAGTACATAACAGTACAAGTTACATTTTGCATTTTAAAACGTAATTCGTATTTTTTAGATTTTATTTGATTTGTAATATGGTTTTAATATAGAAATTATTTACACTTGAACATGGACTGTGATTTTCTTTTATGGCTCGCTGAACAAACATTTCGATAGTGAAGGAACTACGAGGAAAACAAGGAAGAAGAAGATACAATTATTGTAACATAAAACAACACTATTATATAAATTACAAGCTGTATAAATAAGAAAGAGGAAACAAAACAGTGTTGCATTATGCCATAAATTGAACCCAGCTCAGCATTATGCCGTTGTCTGGCTATATCAGACCCGGTGACCAGGCTAACTATACCTGCTAATAATACTTCTTTTTTATACTACGTCGGGTGGCAGACAAGCATACGGCCCGCCTGATGTAAAGCGGTTACCGTAACCATATTAACAACATAAAATGTTGCTCGTGCGCCGCCACCCTCGCTGCCATCGCAGCATTACCTTCCTTTCTGGTGACCTCACTCACAAGCAGGAACACAACATCCCTCAAGGGAATTGTTATTTAGCTGCGGTATTCTATGAGGTGGAGGTACATTCGCCAGTCGGGCAGCTTACAATTACGCTCCCTACCTCTCTTTTCTCCAGAGCTTCGTTTGTCAGTCAGCAATGTACCGCGTGCAGGTGAAGTTGGCTTTGGTTCAAAGATGTTCATGAACCACTTACACCCCTAAAACTACAAAAAATACTGGAGTATTTTGGAAATATCTTCATTACAGGAGGAGCCTTGAGAAACGAATAGTCTTCTGGAAAATCAAGGCCACAAGACCCCGTTGCCGTAGCTTAATGCGTTGGAAAGACTAAAATAAATATTGTCCTTAGAACTAGCCCTCTATTGAGATGCAACAGACGCGGCTGATGTCAAGAACAAAACAACGTTTAACCACGTTTAACCGTACAAGAGCGGTTAACTCTTTTGTTTTTCTACTTAATGTGACGGGAACAGAAATGAGGCTAGGGTACAGAAAATGTTTATGCTGCAATTTAAAGCTGTGTTAGATTACGTAAGGCCGTTGATTTAGAGTAAAGCTGGATGTTGTATAGTTGTAGGTAGTAGTAATAAGAGATTGACATTTATAGAATAAGTTTTATTTGTAGTAGTCAAGTAGCTCCAGCTCAAGACTAAGATGCGAGGTCACAGTTTGTTAATTTATTTTACAAAAAGAATATACTTCTAAAACTATTCAACTAATTACCATGCCCGATGAATATTTTAATTGTCTCCATGTACTCGTATGCCAAATAGTTTGAAAGAACCGCAATTTCAATTTCTAGTCGATGAATCTGGTTTTTATTATTTTTGAATAATGGATTATACTGCTAATGTCCAGAAGTTCCTTTATTTTTTATTATTAGTTTTTTATCCCTTGGTACTAGTACACAGATCTTGACTTTATTTTTTTTTTCTACAATATTATCCCAGATTTACAGGGCAAGTCAAAAAGCATTGAAGACTCATTGTTCAATTTTTTGATATACTTAATTCGTTTTTCTACGTTTCTTTTTTAATTACTCTACAGGTCCTTATCGAAACTATTTCGAATTACTGGATAGTGTATTTTTGAGTTACGTCAATCCCTTTTTTACGTTTTTAAACACCATCTCATTCCTTTAACTTCTTCTTTAAATGCTTTTTTATGTAGATGTCGTAATTAGTTCAAGCTGTGCATTACAGATGTAAAACTCAATTTCATTCTTGTTTTAAATCACTTTCTTCTTCCTTTACCTTCCTTTTTTTCTTATCTCATTTCTTCATTATCATTTTCCTCTTGTTTATTTTGCTTTAGTTTAATCTGCATCATTTACCAGATTTATATTATTTTTATATGTTATTTTCTTCTTTTTATCTTTCAGGTTATCTGAAAGATTTAGGTTATCTGGATTTTATTTCCACCATTTCACAGTGTGCATGCTGAATTTATTTTTGCTAAACCATTTACTCAATTAGTTCCATTTACTTAAATATTTTTAAGATTTGTACATACAAACCGAAGAAGGAATACAAGCCTTGTAGTTCACAGCATTTTTTTTCTTCTGTTTCTCAAATAAGCACTGTCTTCAGTAGTGCTAACATCCAATTGGTTATCATTGAAGTATTTACTGACTGTAGTCAACCAAGATGGCATTCCACGTCCTCATTTCCTTCTTAGCAATTAAAGCTCACACCGACTTGCAATTAACTACTTTTATTTCCTTATTCTAAACTTAAACTTTGCAATTGGTTTTTAATTCTATTATTTTATTACTAAAACTGAAACTCCGAATTGTGTATACGTTACGTAAATCAAATAATACATCGCAATATATTCATATCATCGTTCATTCTATTTTAAAACATTAATACTAAACCAATTTTTAGTATAACCATTTGGTTATACTAAAAATTGGTTTAAATTTTTAAAATATTGTCATCATTTTCTACACACGTTTCGTACGTTTCATAAAAATTGGAACATCGGATAATATTACGACATCTACATAAAAAAAGATTTTTATTCCACCCCAATTTAATAGAAAGCCTGATTACTTTGTGGTTTTATGAAGTTTCCTGTGAAAATGTAATACAGCTACAAGACACTTAGAACTTACTGCACTATGCAGCTTAACTACAGTTTAATGTGTACTCTTCGGCTAATGGCCAACATAACGGGCTCAGTTTTCAAGTCATCCGAGACTTTGATTAGGTAAACGACCATTACAGACAGCAGCTGAAACTAAGCGCGAGTATAATAGGCCACTCCATATAAATACCACGTCGATCACTACTATATTAACAAAATGTGCATGCGGCTCCGATCAAGCTGGTTTATTCTTATTATTTTCTATATTGGGCATAATCACCACCGCCCATAAAAATCAGCATCAGAAAAATTTACTCTATTCTTGAAGATGTCGTATTTGTTTATTTTAGAATACGTTTTATTTAGGAATACAGCTGAGGGAAGTGAATTCCATAATTTCACAGTTCGTAGACATGCCTTAAAAAACGTACTGTGATAGGTTGCCAATTTTCAAGATGATATGGATGGAAATTTTAATATATGGCGAGTTGTGCGATATTGAAACTCAGCGGCAGGTATCAAATCAAACAGGTAATCCGAGCAATCTTTGTTGTATAATTCATATAGAATACAAAGAGAAGCAACATCTCTATGTATAGGGAGCGATTCCAGCCGACCAGAGATTATGGAGTCACCGACGATGCGAGCTGCTCTTCGCTTTATGCAATGTCAAATGGAACAAATAAGTATTCCAAGTGAATTTTGCTGGGTTTTTTAGACCCCTCATAGTATAAAGAGGTATAAGCCGTTAATTCAATGTATGCACCACTTCCATTTGCAAGATTTGATCCTTATCTGATTGGACCCTTATTTTTCATGTGTTATGTCTATTGTTTTATGAAAGAGCCACTGTTGTGATCTTATCACCTTAATAAAATCGTTTTAAAGTTACGCCCTAATTAATTTACTTTATAACATTTCTGTTTACAGGGATATCCGTTAATACAACGTCGTGTTCAGTTTCAATTTTATCGACGCTCTTAAACAATGATCACTCATTTTGAAGAAAGCCTTTGGCTGGTGCTTTATTAGCGCTTTTGTGTTTCTCTCAATAAACTGCAACTTAAGCTATAGCCGTGAAATTACATTGTTTGTGGTACAAGTCATGAGCTTATGAATTTTAGACAAGAAAGTACTCTAAGAGTCATGGTTTTCGCACTCACAGTCATACAAAACAATCTCCATAAAAACAAGACAAATTTGTTTACTATGAATATGATGAAATAATGTTGTCAGATGTGTAAGTAGAAGTTTACATACTTCTGCTACCAAGTTAGGTCATCGTATATACCGAACTGTTAATCGGAGAGCTTCGTTTGGAGTCGAGAAATCACAGGGGACAAATGTCCTCTTTTTGATAAATTCGCTGTTAAAAAAAAAGCCTCAGAGAAGATGGATCTGGCAAAACTCCGACAAAGTATGTAGGAACAAGATCGACTTCATCATAACGTATAAGAGGCGAATATTTGTTCAGAGGGTTGTCTTAGTGGTCATTAGATTTAGCAACGGTAGCGATCTCCGACACAAGGTATTGTAAATATTAGCTTCAAAATCGAGAGAGCCCGCACGATGAGGTCGAATCTACGTCCGACTCTTTCCCAAGTTTTAATTAGAACTTCATAACCAATTCAGCTCGTTGGAAACTACTGCGGATATGGACGAGGCAGCAGTCAGAATAACGGAGACACTGCCTGAAGTCGGCAAAAAACACTCTGTGTGAAGCCTTCTATATTCATGAATTATCAATGAAAGATTTGGGGTATAAGCGGCTAACAACTACCATTAAGCCAAAGCCAACCTTACATGCACGTGCTGTATCTTGCTCACGGACAAACGAGGCTCTGACTAGGTAGAGGCAGAGGTAAGGCAGCTCAGCGTTTTTATAAGCTGGCTGACTGGGCAAGTACCTCCACTTCACTTCTGTGACCGCAGCCAAATAACAAATCCCTTGTGGGTTGATTGATGTGTTCCTGTGAGTGAGGTCACCAGGAAGGAAGGAGTTACTGCGTTGGCAGCGAGAGTGGCGGCGCGTGAGCGATATAGCTATAGAGATATATAGAGAGATAGCGTAAGCGGGCTGTATACTTGTTAGCCCAACGACCTGGTGTAAAGAAAAATCAATCTTATACACATTTCCCATGAATTTAAAAATGAAACGTCGCATCTCATTAGCCTATTTACGCACGATATGATTATGAACCCATAAGTAACCCACTACCCGTGAAAAACGCTATCGCTTGTTGGTTGTGCAAATTGTCAAAGGGTGTTTCCAGCGAGATGCGAAATTGTACCAGTCTTATTTTAAACTCAATGGCCTGTTGTTGAAAGCTATTGTTGAATCTTTCGCTAATTATTCAACAGGAAATTTCAGAATATCTCTCTGTCACTAGCAATATTTTATTTGTGTTGAAATAATTTAAATTCATGTTTAATTATAAATGGCTTTTTGCTAAAGCCTTTTTGTTACGCTTCTGTCGACTGTGTGTATTTTAGTGGAAATTTGGAAAGTGAATTTGATTATTATTTATTGGAAGTTATAGGCTCTCTATAGACATACGTGTGTTTTATTCTAACAGTTAGCTGAAAACCACTGCGGACATGGATTCAGGGATGGATATAAGAAAAACCGATTTCATATAGTACGAAGTCGGCATTAAACACTTGAGACACACAAAGCTTAAACGGATCCTTGGGGCACTGACTAGGCATTGTAACTCCTATGGGTACATATACAAGACGTGACTTGTTAATACCCTTGAATGCAGAACATGCAAGGAACCTTACGATACCATGACGCACATAATATGTCTATGTGATGCCCTAGCTGGCAAACGAATGGTAATCCTAGGAGAGGCTTACTCACATCTGGAGCACTACAGGCTCTTCCCAATTAAAGGCGTACTGAATTTCAATTTTTGTATATTTTTTTTGAAAAATATTTTTGCACGAGTCTAGCAATGTTAAAGCTGCGACTAAATCGTCTGGTTTATCTTTTTTTTTAAACATTAAACTACTTACAACATAGGTATAAAAATGGCACATTGTCTCAAATATATTTAAAAAAAATACAAATAAGGGTTGATTTAGCCCCGCTACTCCTCACTAGCCTACTCTCTACTCTAGACCTACTCTCACCAGCCAGGTCTACAGTTCCATGTTGGGGTATAATTAGAAGAGGTATGTGATAAGTTTTGAACTTGGCTCAAATACCTACCTAAAAATTGATACCAGCTCTCCTACTATTTGTAGCTTGTTTAATTTTTGTTTCTTTTTTATACGGAGGGTCACACAAACAATCCAGTGTCTGCACGGTTACACAGCCTCATCAGATAAGGGAACTCTGTCCTCGAAAATGTGATCTAAATCACCTTCTGATAGAAAACGGTTGCGAAGTTCGTTATAAATAATTAATCGCCCAATTACACTCTCGTGTTATCAGAAGTTGTGAAAAGTTGTTAATTAACCAGTGAACGGATACACGCTCAGTATTTATCGGCTAACATCGATATTTAGCGGGCAACAAGATCGTCGAAGTACTTATTGAAAGTTCAGAGGATGAAATATGATAATTTCTATCATCAGTAGCCTGTATCTACATACTGCTGAATATATGCCTTACCCAATGCTTTCCACCATGTGCGATCCATGGTAACTTCTATATTCATCATCATCATCATCAGGTCCATTTTAGGCTCCACTACAGGAGCACGTCCCTCTCTCATTCGTCCCAGACGGAAGGAGGATTTGGCTTACAGTCCCCACGCTGGCTAAATGGGTTGGGGAGGCCTGATCGATATTATTCCTCTAAATTTCCTTGAATTTCTTTGATTGAAGTTTCCATCAGCGCTGGTCAGCAAAGTGCTCCTCGTGTAGATGGGGTTGGCTTTAACTCGAAAGATGTTAATGAGCTACTTAAACCCCGACTGGTAATTTTCCCCGCTCTCGTCACGAGTTCGGTTATCAAAATCGAACATCTTCCACAGAAAATACAGGTGATGTAATTCAATAAATTCAATGTGAGGTAATTCAAATCACGTGACCTATCTCACGCGAAGAAAATACCTTGTTTTTAGGGTTCCGTACCTCAAAAGGAAAAACGAAACCCTTGTAAGATCACTTTGTTGTCTGTCTGTCTGTCTGTCTGTCAAGACCCTCTGTTTCGAGAATGCGTGGAGATATCAAGCTGAAATTTGAACTGTACACTCAGATCTACGGTCCCATGAAGCAGTAAAAAAATCAACCTGCTAAGTTAAAAAAACGCATATTTCGACACATTCTCAAGGGAATCAAAACCTATAGGGTACTTCCCGTTGACCTAGCACTATGAAATTTGGCACGTAACATCATTATAGACTACAAGTACGAGAATAAATCTCAAAACTATACATTTGTAATGTAATCTTAAAATATACCCCTATATTTATTAGAGGAGGTCGAAATTTCAAATTGAAGCTACTAGTTCCATTGGGATATCATAATGAAACGGCTTGATGTGCACATGCCAAAATATATTTAATTTATTTTGTCCGACGCATTATTTCTTATTTCTAATGAAAAATATTACATTTATAATGATCCTACGTACTGAACCCTCGGTGGGCGAGTCCGACTCGCACTTGGCCGGTTTTTGTACCATGATATTCAAATATCTAATTAAATGATCTAGTTATCTTTACTCTCGCTAATGACCACGTTAAAGCAATTTCGTATAAACTTCATGAGCTGACCTAATTTCACTAACGGCCAATTACTAGAAAACCATTTTGGAAGGCTGAGCGTATACATTAAAGATTTCCTATGAGATTTCTTTAATGAATAAGTAGTTGCAAGGAGCGCGATGGCGTCGATGCCCGTGTCAAATTAATCGAACATTTTTTTTTACTACGTCGGCCCGCCTGATGTGAAGCGGTTACCGTAACCGTATCAACGTTCGCAACCTATAATATATCACTTTCGCGCCGCCAGCCCCGCTGCCAACACAGCATCTCCTTCTTTTCTGGTGACCTCACTCACTCGCAGGAACACAACAATCCTCAAGGGAATTGTTATTTGGCTGCGGTATTCTGTGAGGTGGAGGTACATTCCCCAGTCGAGTAGCTTACGATTACGCTCCCTACCTCTCTTTTCGCCAGAGTCTCGTTTGTCAGTCAGCAGGGTGCACCACGTGCAGGTGAAGTTGGCTTTGGTTCAAAAATCTTGATGAACCACTTACACCCAAAATTTTTGTATAAGTAAGAAAGAGGAAACAAAACAGTGCTGCATTATGCCCCAGTCGGGTTAGCTTACAATTACGATCCCTACCTCTCGCCTTTTCGCCAGAGCTTCGTTTGGCAGCAGGGTGCACCACGTGCAGAGTTGGGTTTGGTACAAAGATATTGATAAACCACTTACACCCCAAAAAATACATGTTAAGCAATGTCGACGGTAGCCTGCCTATGGATGGGTTTATTTTCCGTGCTTCGGAGAGCATGTTATGCCGTCGTTCTAGGCTGCAGTCATTAGATAACAGTTGCTAAGCCAGGCCGGCTTTTGGGCGGCTTGAAAACACTGCCCTCTTCCAACCCTTGTTTTGTTTTTGGGGTGTAAGTGGTTCATCAACATCTTTGAACCAAAGCCAACTTCACCTGCAACGGGTCACCCTGCTGACTGAGAAACGAAGCTCTGGCGAATAGAGAGGTAGGGAGCGTAATTGTAAGCTACCCGACTGGGGAATGTACCTCCACCTCACAGAATACCGCAGCCAAATAACGGTTCCCTTGAGGGCTGTTGTGTTCCTGCGAGTGAGTGAGGTCACCAGAAAGGAGGGAGATGCTGCGATGGCAGGCGGGGGTGGCGGCGCGCGAGCGATATTTTATGTTGCGAGCGTTAATATGGCTACGGTAACCGCTTCACATCAGGCGGGCCGTATGCTTGTCTGCCACCCGACGTAGTTTAAAAAAAAATCGCAATTGAGCGGCGTGGTGGAGTACGCTCTGAATAAACCCTTACGATAGAGAGGAGATCCTTATCTCAGCAGTGGACTAAATATGAACTAACGAGGACATATCCAAGTACTTACTTAATTAATTTGTTAAATTATCTTTAATCTAGGTAATGATCATTTCACATTCAAACAATCTCGTATATATTTCTTCTCTCTTCTCGTCAACCCTATATTCATCCTACTTGTATACGAGTCTCCCCTCAGTTGAAGAGGTTTAGAGCATACTCCACCATGCTGCTCAACTGTGGGTTGGTGGAGGTCAGTGTTTTCAAGCCGCCTAAAGGCCACTGACTTGGCTTAACGACTGTCATCTAACGGCAACAGCCGGGATCGGTCCCGGCTGTTATCGGTCCCGGCTGTTATCGGTCCCGGCTGTTATCGGTCCCGGCTGTTATCCGTCCCGGCTGTTATCGGTCCCGGCTGTTGTCGTCCCGGCTTAGCGTGCTCTCCGAATAACGGACGAACTCGAGATAAATCTCTATTTATCTTGGGTCGAGTTTGCTTGGCTTGCTTGACTTACGTGATCGATTAGGTAGCCACGCGCAATGATGCCATCGAGCTCGTCGTAACTGCTTATATGTATATAATATATATATGTGGGGTCGAGGTTGGAGAAAAACTCGGATTTCACCGTAACTGATTTTATTTTATGAAAATTAGAAAAGAACAAGCAAAAGTAACGTGCCGTGCCGTGCGTCGTCCGTCGTTCGTAGTGGCTATCCTCTTTCTCTCTCTCTCATACATCCCTTCCTGTCACACACCTGCGTTCCGAAATAATCAGACGTTCATACTTCACGTTCAAAAATCTATCCCACATATATATATATATATATATAAGTATATTTATTTATTTATTTATTTATTTATGGTCTACCAACATTTGTTTACATTCATACATTATTTTTATAAATTTACAAGCATAAACTTAAAGCTAAATGTAACAAACAATTACAGGTAAACACAGCATGCACAAATGAAAACCGCTAATGAATAATTATACTAACTGTGACAAAATAGATTCATATTTAATTTCAATTCATATTTTATTAGATTTATAATTAATAATTATTGTATTAAAAGATTACATTATATTAAAATACTCGCATACTAAACTTTATAATATATTGACCATAGACTTAGAAGTCTTCGCTAAGCTCTCAGAAGGCTGGCCATGTAAATGGAATATATGTCATTATATAAGTTCAATACAAATAATAAAAATATAAACTTAATTGATGTGCCGTGTAATATTACAAAAAATATAGAAAGTTATTCACTTCATACATAAGTACATTTCATATGTTTTATGATTTTTACACAATTATCACAAAGATTTGATGCGAATGTCACAATTAGCACTCTGTGAACTAACCATGCGAACCGAGAATAAATCCATAACAACTAAATTTCCGCATAAATTTACCTCCATTCTCGTCTAAAACTAAGCGTGTACATATATACACACCTACATATACACACCCTAGTGCGCTTCATTTTTGGTCTCATTATGTTCTGTCGATTGCAAGGATTCTTCGTAGCTTCACGGGTGAATCCAGATGAATATCAATGAGGTCACTGTACTCATTTACCATCTTGCACATCCGTGCTATTGGCGAATTAGCTCCAAAAATCGTTTTTCGAATAGGCTGGCTCAGAGGTGTTATTCTATTTCGAGGATATCTAGCCGGGGCACGCAATTTGAACTTGCTCAACAATTGAGGACAACAAATTTGGTTTTTGAAAATTTTTGAAACAAACAATAAATCGATAAGCTTTCTACGGTTCGTCAAAGAACACATTTTGAAAAAACTCAGTCTGCTTTCATATGAACGTAGCTTTTTTTTTGAAATATTACTAGAGTAGATCAGGTGCGAAAGAAATCTTTTTTGTATACGCTCCAAACGTAGCTGATGAGTAGAATAGTGCGGACGCCATACTACAGAGCAGTATTCCAAAATACTTCGTACCAAGCTATTAAAGAGCACTACCTTAGTTCGGCTACTTCGGAAACCTCTAGAGTTCCTTATTACAAATCCCAGCATTTTCGAGGCACGATTTACAATATTTTCTATATGTGGCACGAACGTAAGCTTTTGATCATAAAGTATGCCTAAATCTTTAATTTGTTCCTTTTCTTGAATCACATTATTTTCAATAAAGTATTTGTTCGATATTAAGTTAACTTTCCTTGCAAATCTCATACAAAAGCATTTTTCCGGGTTAAGTTTCATTCTATTTAGGTCACACCATTGTATGAGTGCATTTAGATCTATCTGAAGCTTATGCGTATCCTCCTCTGTTTTCACAAGCCTACAAAATTTTAAGTCATCCGCATACATAAAGACTTTTGAAAATTTGAGATACTTAGGTATATCATTGACAAATATATTAAACAAAATCGGACCTAGATGAGATCCTTGCGGTACTCCTGATTTCACGTTTTGCAGGCCTGACTCGAAGCCATTAACGACTACGTAAAAACTTCGCCCCTCCAAGTAAGACTTTATCCAGTTTATTATTGATTCCGAACAACCATATGCAGATAACTTACGAAGCATGATGCTATGAGACACCCGATCGAATGCCTGGCTGAAATCTGTATAAAGGACATCAACTTGTCCATTAGAATCTAGTGCCTCAGTCAGTGTTTCAGTAAAGTCTACGAGGTTAGTACCAGTGGATCTTGATTGTATAAATCCATGCTGATGGCAACTAGTGTATTGACTAAAATGACGCGCCATACTAGGACATACCAGACATTCAAAAATTTTCGCAAAGCATGACAAAATTGAAATTGGCCTATAACATACAATATATTTACATTTTCGTATTAGTACCCAGATAGAAGGTCGATTAAGTAATGCTCAGCACGGATTCCGAGTCGGACGGTCAACAACTACCAATCTCATGTCTTTTTGGACGTATGTAAACAAAAACGTTGATGCGGGGTCACAAGTTGATGCAGTCTATTTGGATGTACGGAAAGCTTTCGACTTAGTCGATAATGATGTGCTTTTAAGAAAATTTGCGGCATTTGGGTTTACTTCGGCATTGCTTAAATTTTTTTCATCGTATTTAGGTAATCGAACGCAGTATGTACAACATTGGGGCTACAAGTCTGACTTATATTGTACCTACTCCGGGGTAAGTCAAGGTTCTAACTTAGGTCCTTTGGAATTTCTTATCCTTATTAATGACTTGCCGGAGGTAGTTAGTGTAGCACAGTGCCTGTTATTCGCGGATGATTTGAAATTATTTCTAAAGATCGATAGTGAGTCTGATAGGATGAGCCTGCAGCGAGATATCGACAATGTTGTCGCATGGAGTGGACGTAATAAATTGAAGTTTAATGCCGACAAGTGCTTTGTTATGTCGTATACTAGATCGCAAAATCCATATCTTGCCGGTTATCGTGTGGGAAATGACTGTACGCCTCGCGTGTCGTCTATAGTTGACCTAGGCGTGTTGATGAGTAGCGATATGACATTTCGCGAGCACATTGACAAGATCTGTAAGGGTGCATACAGGGCATTGGGATTTGTACTGCGGCAAGCGCGTAACCTAGATTGCATTACATCTATTAAAATCTTATATAATTCATATGTCAGAAGTAAACTTGAGAGTAATGCAATTATCTGGAATCCGTATGAGCTCAAGTATATTTCCATGGTTGAAAAACTGCAAAAAAAGTTTATAAGGTGGTTATACCATAAGCAATATGGGTATCATGTGGGGTTTCCAACTATATACCCCAGTGATTTTTTGTTGGGAATGACTGGGTATAACACTCTGGAAGTGAGGCGCACTGTCTCACTGATGGGGTTTGTATTCAGACTCCTCAGGGGTTTTACGAGCGATCCAGCGGTACTGGAATTGATCTGGTTTCATGTGCCTGACAATTATATTCGTGCTCGATCACGTAACTTGTTTATGCCGCCTACCAGTAGAACGACTGCAGCGTATCATGCTCCTCTTACTCGAGCGGTGCGACTTATCAATGTCATGATTGCAACGAACCCGACGCTAGACTTGTTTAACTGTTCTAAGGAACAATTTCACAGAGCAGCTATAGATTATGTCGAACATGCTAATTGATTTTAATTTTATTGTTATTTTTTAATTTGTGTTTTTTTTTTTAATTTTTGATTTTTATTGTAATTTTAATTTATATTGTATGACATTGATTATAATTTTTTAATTGATTTTTTATAAACAAATATTCCTGGACGGATTGCGCGCCGCCATCTGGTCTCATATTATTATTATTATTTTGTATATGTATCCAATGATTTTATTTGTTATGTTGATTTGATTATTTTTATTAAGATTTGTGACATTATTATGCGAATTGGGAAACTGTAATGCTAATAATTGTATGAAATAAATAAATAAATAAATAAATAAATAAATAAATAAATAATTCTTTATGTGATCTTTGTTGCTGCTTTTATGGACCGGTACAATCTTAGCTATCTTCCATAGCGATGGGAAAATGCCTGTAATTTGCGACTTGTTAAAAATCAGTAAAAGAGGTTCAACCAATTGTTCTGCACATTCAGCCACGAAAATCGGAGGAATACCATCCGGTCCTGCACCTTTATTTATATTTAAGCTCTTCATTTTTTTGAGAAGTGTTTTAGGATCTATAGTTGGCGTAAATAAAGTATGACTATATTTTTCCATATTTTGTAAATAATTATTGTAACTATAACCATCGCTATTCCTGTCTTCGTCCCCATATACAGAAGCAAAAAATGATGAAAACATCTCACATATTTCAACCCCAATTGACGTTGAAACTGATCCATTTGTCATTGTTATAGGATACGAGCTTGTACCACCGCGCCTTGCCTTGACATGGGACCAAAAAGCTTTTGGGTTGCTTTTAATTTGACCTTCTAAATTCTTAATGTAACGGTTGTAGCTATCAGTAATCATGCGAGTGGTGCGTGAATTCATAAGTTTAAGCTGTAATTCATCCATAGGGTTTTTGTATTTTTTATATTTACATCGAAGTTTATATTTTTCTTTTAACGCTCTAATAATATTTCTGTCAAACCATGGAGGATAGTTATTTGTATTTACGATTTTATTTTTGGGTACAAATTTATGAATTACATTATGCAATTTGTCATAGAAAATTTTCACCATTTCATTAACGTCATTAATATCCTGAAATAGTTCACTCCAATTACAAAGTGTCAATTCTTTTCGGATGTTTTCAAAATCTGCTTTATAAAAGTTAAATTTCTCTGCATTTTTGTTGAAAGGAAGTTTTTCTTCGCCGACTAGTGAGATATCAACGTCCACTGGGGGATGGTATCGATCTACATTGCACAAAGCATTAAGAGACGCATTGATTTTGCAAGATGGTAAATTCGACAATATCAAATCAAGTATCCTGCCCGAGGAATTAACTAAATTGTTGTGTTGCTTTAAACCACTTATGTTTAAAAAATCCACCAAGGATTGACCGATTCCTGGTACTATATATTGCTTGGTAGCATCAGACACCAAATTCCAATCTATACATCCCAGATTAAAATCACCCATAATACAACAACACATAGACTGCTCCAGGACAGCATTACATGTATCTACAAAGTGATCGACCGTCGAGCGCACAACAGGTGGAGGCAAGTATACGGCACAGAATGCTATCTTTCGAACAGAGAGAGAAACAGACACATCGACAACAACCCACAAGTCTTCAAGCCTTGATTCCCAATTATACATTCGTTTCGAGTTAATTTTTTTATTGACAGCTATTAATACACCGCCACCATATAATTTGTGACAATTTTCAGTGTCTTCTCTATCCCTTCGATAGACAACATATCGTTGATCAAAAAGTTCACTGCTAGAGATAGAACTATTCAACCATGTTTCAGTGAGAATAACTATGTCGTAATCATTACCTAAAATTTGTTGATAAAAAGCATGAGTTTTCGTTCTCAAACCGCGGGTATTTTGGTAATATTAATATTTTGGGGGTTGATGCTACTCACGTCCGCAGGCTTTACCCTAGTTTCCCTGCACGTGACCCCTGGGTGGTGCTAAACGAGTAGCCTTTTTCCTGAGTGGTAGAGCCAAGCTGTAGTCGTTTAGTGTCTAGAACATGATCGCGGTCAAGTTTTGGACATTGAATGAATACAGCTCGTAATTGGGCCGGCTCGTCCGGGGCAGTACCACTCTCACGCAGAAGACCGGCGTGAAGTAATAGCTCGCGCTATTGCGTTTCGTACGGTGAGTGTTGAAACCCGGAGCCCAACCCAAACACCCCAACTCTAAATATGGCAGCGGTAGTAAAAAGAACAATACCCCAGGAGGGTACCGTCACCGCTGGTGACGGAGAATCCCTCCCTGAGCACCACTGCTCAGGCCGCCCGACGTATTCTGGGGCGGGCATTACGCCGCTCTATATTTCTGCCGGGAGCAAACGCAAGAAGAGTGTGGTGGCACCTCCCCCTGAGCTCTGCGTTGAGCTGTGTAACGTTAGGGGACTTAACTCCAACATCAATGCTGTCCACCATCATCTAGAGACGGCTAGGCCGGCCATACTCTTTTTGACGGAGACTCAGATATTCCCCCCTGCTGACATCTCATATCTGCGTTACCCAGGGTACAAAGTGGAACATCACTTTGTGCCACGAGCCGGTGTTTGCGCGTACATTCGGGAGAATATCTGTTGTCGACGTCTTGGCAGTCTTGAAGCGAGGGACCTGTCAATTATGTGGCTGCGCGCAGATTTTGAGGACCGCACTCGCATTTACGCGTGCCTCTACAGGTCCCACAGCGGAAATGTCGAAACGGAGCGTCTTGTGGAGCACATACAAACGACGACCGACAGTATACTCCAGCAGATGCCTTCTGCAGAGATTGTGGTACTGGGTGATTTTAATGCCCACCACGTCGAATGGCTAGGGTCTAGATCAACTGACCATGCTGGAAGAACTTTCCATGACTTTGCCTTGGCATATGGTCTGACACAGCTGGTTTCCTCGCCCACGCGGGTGCCGGATGTGTCGGAGCATATGGCGTCCCTTTTGGATCTTCTGCTGACCTCCCACCCTGAAAATTATCGTGTGTCTGTTGGCGCCCCTCTTGGGTCTTCGGATCATTGCCTCATAAAGAGTATTGTGCCACTCACACGCCAAAGGCGACCGCGCACAGCCAGCACACGTCGTGTGTGGCATTTTAGGTCAGCAGATTGGGATGGGCTGCGTAGTTTCCTGGCCTCCTACCCTTGGGGGCGGATTTGCTTTTCGCTGGAAGATCCCAGCGCCTGTGCTAATGCTGTCGCTGATGTGGTTCTGCAGGGCATGGAACTTTTTATTCCTAATTCTGCGGTGCCCATTGGTGGCAAATCTCGACCATGGTTCGGAGGGTCTTGCAAAGCCGCGTTGCGTCATAAGCAGGATTCTTACCGAGCCTGGTCCGAGGCTCAGGCAGCTGGAGATGCAAATACCGGTGTCCTTAAGAAGAATTACAACGCTGCGTCTAGATCCTTTAAGGGCTGCATCGCCAGGGCAAAGTCCAAATTCGTTAGCAAAATTGGCGAGAGATTAGTGCGCTTGCCCTCTGGGTCTCGTGCGTTCTGGTCGCTCGCCAAGGCTGTTCAAGGTAACTTCTGTCGGTCGTCGTTTCCACCATTGCACCGAGTGGATGACTCACTGGCCCATACTGCAAGGGAAAAGGCCGATCTTCTTGGACTTCTCTTTGCGTCTAACTCGACTCTCGATGATCAGGGAGCAACACCGCCAACCATCCCACGGTGTGAGAGCTCTATGCCAGACATTAAGTTCTCGCAAAGAGCTGTCCGTAGAGCACTCTTCTCCCTGGACATCCATAAGTCGAGTGGGCCGGATGGCATTCCACCTATTGTTTTAAAAACATGTGCTCCAGAGTTGGCTCCGATTTTAACACGCCTATTTCGGTACTCCTACTCACTTGGCGTGGTCCCCTGCTCATGGAAGGAGGCTTTAGTCCACCCGATCCCTAAAAAAGGCACTTGCTCAGATCCGTCCAATTACAGGCCTATTGCGATAACTTCCATATTTTCCAAAATCATGGAAGCTATCATTAACAAACAGCTGGTAGCCTACTTAGAGGATCACCAGCTGATAAATGATCGCCAATATGGTTTCCGCCATGGTCGCTCAGCTGGTGATCTTCTGGTATACTTGACTCACCGTTGGGCGGAGTCAGTGGAAAGCAAGGGCGAGGCATTGGCTGCTAGTCTGGACGTAGCAAAAGCTTTTGATCGGGTGTGGCATAAAGCATTACTTTCCAAGCTTCCTTCTTTTGGGCTACCTGAGAAGCTTTGCATATGGATTGCCAGTTTTCTATCTGAGCGTAGCATCAAAGTTGTAGTTGACGGAGCACGCTCGGACCCACTACGCTTGAATGCTGGCGTACCACAAGGCTGTGTATTGTCCCCCACGCTGTTTCTTCTGCATATCAATGACTTGCTGCTTATACACAATGTTCATTGCTATGCGGATGACAGTACAGTGGACGTAAGATACACTGGCCAATGTAATGTTTCTCGGGATTGCGTCGATGAGTACCGAACAAAACTTGTGTCTGAGATTGAGACGTCCCTTGGACACGTCTCGGATTGGGGTAGATTGAATTTGGTGCAGCTAAATCCCTCCAAGACACAGGTTTGTGCGTTTACCGCTAAAAAGTCCCCATTCGTCGTAGCTCCTAGTTTGGAAGGTACTCCCCTTAGTGTAAGAACTAGCATTACCATCTTGGGTGTCGACATATCGAGTGATGTTCAGTTTCGCGGTCACTTGGAATGCAAGGCCAAACTGGCTTCCAGGAAGATTGGTGTGATTAGTAAAGCCAGGCGGTATTTTACACCCCGACACCGCCTTCAACTATACAAAGCCCAGGTTCGACCTCACATGGAGTACTGTTCGCATCTCTGGGCCGGTGCGCCCCAGTACTTGCTTGCTCCATTTGACCGCATACAACGAAGAGCAGCTCGAATCGTCGGTGACCCAATGATCTCGGATCGATTGGACTCTCTCTCTACACGCAGAGATGTAGCGTCTCTTTGCGTTCTATACAAATTATATCACGGGGAGTGCTCCGATGAGCTGTTTGATTTGATACCTGCCGCTGAATTCCACTATCGTACAACTCGCCATAAATTAAAATTCCATCCATATCATCTTGATAATTGGCGATCTACTACAGTACGTTTCCTAAGACATTTCATACCACGAACAGTGAAACTGTGGAATCAACTTCCCTCAGCGGTATTTCCGAACAACTACGACATGGGTGCCTTCAAGAACAGAGTTTTCATTTTCCTTAAAAGGCTGGCAACGGATCGGCGACCCCTTGGTGTCGCTGGTCTCCATGGGCGGTGGTGATTGCTTTCCACCAGGTGACCCACATGCTCGTTTGCCCCCCTCTCACATAAAAAAAAAAAAAAAAAAAAAAAAATATATTTTTAAGGAACTGAATTTTATAATTTGAGAACTACATACTTGTATTACAAAAAATGCATATATATAAAACAGAAATAAAATCAAACTAATTTGCTAAGTGAGTCCATATTTTTCACCAAGATATGCTGATCATTGTCACTTTTTCTTACAAATATTCTGCCATTTCTTACCCAAATAAATTTGTATCCTTTTTCTTTCGCCATAATGCGTGCTGCAGCATGAAGAGCTTTGTTAGCCGGCGACAAATGTTCAGTAACAAATATGGGCGTACTGTTCCCAGGCAAATTAAGCAGCTTGCTGTTCAATTTGTTTTGTGGGTTACATTTATTATATCTTATTGTAGCTGCAAGAAGCGTATCACGTATTCTGGGAGACTGCAGCTGTACCACAATAGACCGCGGACGCGTGTTATCTCGATTCAGCTTCGCAGTGCGAGAACAATGTAAGATTTCCATGTCCTTCAAATCGCAACCCACCAGTTTTGATAGATCAGTGACGATTTCTATTAAATTTTCGTTCTTAAGTTCGGGGACACACTGTATTTCAAGGTTACTGTGGCGCGTCTGTTGCTCCATCTGATTTATACGGAGAGTCAAGTCATTAACCGTGCATTTTAATTCTTCATTTTGTGATTCAAGATTAGCTATTGTCATCCTAGAATCGTTATTTTCTTTTTTTATGTCCTCATATTGAGAGTTAAGAAATGACATAGAATCTTTTATCTGTGAAAGTTCACTCTTCATCGGTTTAAGTTCATTATTGAGGAAAGCAATGATGCCTTCTTGCATCTTCGATACCATATCGTTAAGATTCTTCGTCATTACGTCCTCCACGACTTCACGAATATCATCCCGTGTGATGACACTACCCGTCCCATCCACCGGTGGAGAGTGAACAGCACGTCTTTTTCCTCTATTGATACCAAGATTCTTACCAAGAGGAGTGTTGTCATTTTTAGTTGATTTGGGTGTGTGACGCAAGCACTCGGGACAGTTCCATATAGTCTTCGTCTCAGGATTCAACTCATCAAGTGCCATACATGCATAGTGAAATTTCTTGTTACATTTTATGCATAAGACATAATTACCATTTTCTTCATTTGTCATTATACAACAACCCCATTTAGACTTCGACATTTCGATAACCAAAAAATATCACTGAATTCAACAAGAAATGTCCTCTCAGAGACTATTATAGATTCCTTCGCAATGTTACCCGTCTGCGTAACTTGATGTATGGCACGAGTTGATTTTACGTCACACTAGAGGTTGCACACCAAAATGACCCGTCCGTGCAGTCCACAACCGTGAGAGTCGCGTATACGCGTGGACGGCGCTTCGACACAGAAGTTTTTATTAACTGACCGCACCATATACAAATGTTCTAAACAGTATATATTTTTTTGATATTTATAACACTATAGATGATATTTCGTGATTTCTTTTTTACACCAACTATACACAGCCACTTTTTACTGTTATGGTTTATGTTTAAGAATAAATACCAAACGTTATTGCTTATTTAAAAATTTACTTTGTCACTTTGTCACAGAGCTATTATAAAGAGTGTTGACGATGATGATGTCCAAAGACTAATGTATATACGCCATATATATATATATATATATATATATATATATATATATATATATATATTGTTCAGAACGAACATACAACCACTATGCCGCTATACGCAACAGCGGCAAAAACGTCGCGTCAGCGCAACAAAAAATAATTCGACTTCGACCACGAGCAATGACCTGACTGCAAATCACTGTGTCGACAAATCACATACACGACACACTAGTTAATAATTACATTAGTGTATAGTGATTAACATTAGTATTTAAGAACATTTATCACTACATAGTATAAAACAAAGTCGCTTTCTCTGTCCCTATGTCTCTTTGTATGCTTAAATCTTTGAAACTACGCAACGGATTATGATGCGGTTTTTTTTAATAGATAGAGTGATTCAACTGGAAAGTTTATATGTATAATATATGCATAACATAGTAGAAAAACACTGATAATTTAGAGGTTTCTAATGTGATGTCGTAAATAAACACATTTTTTTGCTCTTTCATTGCAAACGCTGGCTGAACCCAACGAGATAGATCAAAATAATGTAGTACAGTATTGTTCACCTTAAAATGGTCTACAAAAAAGTTCGCGATGGTATATGTCTATCTCTTAGTGGTAACACACAATAACCGTTATTTTATCCTTTGCTTTTTACAAGAAATAATGCCTTATTTACGAAGCGATTTTAAGCAATACAGAATTAATCCTTATCCAATTAAGTACCTTAAATACATTGCGCATTTAATATAGATCAATATGGCCCTTCACAGCATGTAATTTAAATGAATAGTTTAGAAGATATTACACATTTAAAATGCAGGGACATAACGGCTGTGGCGGTACCGGCCGCGGAGCCGGCGGCGTGTGCCTATAACTGGGGAAGGACTAGATAGGACAAAGCGCAAAGACCTTCTGTAGTACATTTAGTATCAGCATTGCACCCGTGCGAAGCCGGGGCGGGTCGCTAGTTTGTAAATAAATTTTAGTCATTATCCAGAAACCGTGTTGACTCAAGCAACACCTGAAGTACCCAACAAGCTGTTGGAAGAGCCGGAGGAGGCTATACCTGTCCAGTACAACTCTGGACGGAAGACTCTCATGAGTTTCAACATCCTCTCACTGTGGCCAAGACACCATTAGCCGTCAGTACGATCGGTCTTGTGAGTCTGCTCGACCGGCAGTGAGAAAACCATTTCCTGTGTACATTGCACGACGTACACACACCCAATTCCTACCCAAGTTCCGTCTGTTACTATAGGTCTCTAGTAACAGATATCCCGTACATATTTATATACGTATTGATATACAACGTTATATTCTAACGTTGCACACTACCGGGTTCGCCGTCACATATATGGTTAGGATAGGGTGGTAGGGACAATAGGGGAAGTCGGGAGAGTTAGGAGGTAGATAGGATTACACACAGCGTTACACCTTGACGTACATACTACTTATATATATTGCGTATATACTTAAGCTGGCTTAATTTTACTAACAGCATTATTACTAAAAAACCGAAAAATATAAATTAATAATTATAGATAAAAAGAAAGACCTTACGTCAAAGAATTCTCTGAGATGTTTATAATGCATGTGCAGTAATTAAACAGTTTCTTTGAACATGGTGTCAGACTGATCTTAGCTGAAAGTAGGTCAACCACTTAACACATTTGCTTTGAGTATGGGTATAGGTTAAGGATCAATTTATAACGTTAATTTCGCCTTATGATGCGAGAAGGCGCGCGAATTCGCTTGAATGCTCGAGTATTCTCGCGTATTGGATTTGTGACCAACCCGACCAACTCCCCGTTTGCTCCACTTCACGCGTATTCCATAGGCAGCACCGGCAGTAGCTAGGGAAATTCTCGAGAATACGCGAGTAATCCATGGAAGATGTTACGCGCGACCTTTTTTTTTATACTACGTCGTGTGGCATACAAGCATATGGCCCGCCTGATGTGAAGCGGTTACCGTAACCATATTAACGCTCGCAACATAAAATATCGCTCGCGCGCCGCCACCCCCGCTGCCAACGCAGATACTCCTTCCTTTATGGTGACCTCACTCACTCGCAGGATCACAACAACCCTCAAGGGAATTGTTATTTGGCTGCGGTATTTTGTGAGGTGGAGGTACATTCCCCAGTGGGGTAGCTTACAATTACGCTCCCTACCTCTCTTTTCGCCAGAGCTTCGTTTGTCAGTCAGCAGGGTGCACCGCGTGCAGGTGAAGTTGGCTTTGCTTCAAAGATATTGATGAACCATTACACCTCAAAATTTTTTTGCTCGTATTTAAGTTTATATGTTATACAATTGGCATAAAGTTTATTATGCTATGTACAAATTCGTTGTAAAAAGTCGCTTCTATTCCATTCCGCAGCAGTGTAAATAGACCCTTAAATTTTTAGGGTCTAAAATTTTAATAGCTTCATTTTCGGAACTAGTCGTTTTGAGATTAAGTCATTTCAGTAATAGGTCCTTTTAGGACTCTGTGTCCATTTCCGGAATAAGACATTATAGTACTAATTGCTTCTTTCACATACATATGATCGCCAATATGGTTTCCGCCATGGTCGCTCAGCTGGTGATCTTCTGGTATACTTGACTCACCGTTGGGCGGAGTCAGTGGAAAGCAAGGGCGAGGCATTGGCTGCTAGTCTGGACGTAGCAAAAGCTTTTGATCGGGTGTGGCATAAAGCATTACTTTCCAAGCTTCCTTCTTTTGGGCTACCTGAGAAGCTTTGCGTATGGATTGCCAGTTTTCTATCAGAGCGTAGCATCAAAGTTGTAGTTGACGGAGCACGCTCGGACCCACTACGCTTGAATGCTGGCGTACCACAAGGCTGTGTATTGTCCCCCACGCTGTTTCTTCTGCATATCAATGACTTGCTGCTTATACACAATGTTCATTGCTATGCGGATGACAGTACAGTGGACATAAGATACACTGGCCAATGTAATGTTTCTCGGGATTGCGTCGATGAGTACCGAACAAAACTTGTGTCTGAGATTGAGACGTCCCTTGGACACGTCTCGGATTGGGGTAGATTGAATTTGGTGCAGCTAAATCCCTCCAAGACACAGGTTTGTGCGTTTACCGCTAAAAAGTCCCCATTCGTCGTAGCTCCTAGTTTGGAAGGTACTCCCCTTAGTGTAAGAACTAGCATTACCATCTTGGGTGTCGACATATCGAGTGATGTTCAGTTTCGCGGTCACTTGGAATGCAAGGCCAAACTGGCTTCCAGGAAGATTGGTGTGATTAGTAAAGCCAGGCGGTATTTTACACCCCGACACCGCCTTCAACTATACAAGGCCCAGGTTCGACCGCACATGGAGTACTGTTCGCATCTCTGGGCCGGTGCGCCCCAGTACTTGCTTGCTCCATTTGACCGCATACAACGAAGAGCAGCTCGAATCGTCGATGACCCAATGATCTCGGATCGATTGGACTCTCTCTCTACACGCAGAGATGTAGCGTCTCTTTGCGTTCTATACAAATTATATCACGGGGAGTGCTCCGATGAGCTGTTTGATTTGATACCTGCCGCTGAATTCCACTATCGTACAACTCGCCATAAATTAAAATTCCATCCATATCATCTTGATAATTGGCGATCTACTACAGTACGTTTCCTAAGACATTTCATACCACGAACAGTGAAACTGTGGAATCAACTTCCCTCAACGGTATTTCCGAACAACTACGACATGGGTGCCTTCAAGAACAGAGTTTTCATTTTCCTTAAAAGGCTGGCAACGGATCGGCGACCCCTTGGTGTCGCTGGTCTCCATGGGCGGTGGTGATTGCTTTCCACCAGCTGATCCACATGCTTGTTTGCCCCCCTCTCACATAAAAAAAAAAAAAAAAAAAAAAAAAATACGCTCAAGTTCTTGCCTTTCGCCAAAACTCCATCTGTTAATAAATAAATAAGTAAATAAATATTTCCGGACAATTTACACAGCGCCATCTAGTCCCAAATTAATCTTAAAACTTGTGTTATGGGTACAACACAACTCAAAAATGTAATTAAATACATTTTTTTTTTAAATACATACTTATAATACATAGAAAAACCCAGACCAAGACAAACAGACATGTTCATGTACACAAATGTTTGTCTTGTGCGGGAATCGAAACCGCGACCTCGAAGTCAAAGTGGCCATTGCTAACCATTCGACCACCGAGCTCGTCAGTCGTGATATTTACATGTTTTTGCTATAGACATTGAAAACAATACCGACGACTTATTTTCTATCCGGCAAAGATTTAACTTGGCACAGAGTCTACAAGACTTAAGAGCTGACAGACCGGCTTACGTTTCAATTTGAAGAAGGGGCATTCTAGGTTAGGAGCTATCAAATGGGATCAGAATTTCTGGCGCTTTGAATTTGTGTCTCAAAACGTATTCGAAGCATTTTTGGAAATATTAAATGCCTCGTACTCGATTGAAAGCAGAAATTATTAAGTTTTTAATTTTTTTTTAATATTGTCAGACATATTACACAGCGCCATCTAGCCCCAAAGTAAGCGAAGCTTGTGTTATGGGTACTAGACAACTGATAAACATACGTAAATACATTATTTTTTGTAAATACATACTTATGATACACAGAAAACACCCAGACCAAGACAAACAGAGATGTTCATGCACACAAATGTTTGTCCTGTGTGGGAATCGAACCCACGAGCGTTGGTGTCGAAGCCGCGTCATTGACCGCTACGCCACCGAGCTCGTCAAAAAAGAGTTGAAAACGTAACTGAAATATTTAAACCCGATTGTCGAAAAAGGGAGGGTAATGTTTTTCAAGTGTATGTATGTAAATGGCTAATCACTTATAGTCCTTATAGTCGTCAATCCTTATTCATCCCACTGCTGGGATACGGGTCTCTCCTCAATCTAAGAGGTTTAGAGCATACTCCACTACGCTGCTCAACGTATTAGCGGAGGCCAGTGTATTCAAGCCGCCTTAAACCCACTGACTTGGCTTAACGACTGTTTTCTACTGACAACAGCCAAGATAGAAGACGGCTTAAAGTGCCTATCGAAGCACGGAGGAGCTCGAGATAAATAAACCCATCCATGGCAGGCTACTGTCAATGTTGCTTAACTTGCGTGTTCGATTAGACTAACAGGCGCAACGACACCATCGACCTCCTCATATTATCCAATACAGCTTTTTTTTTACAATTTACACAGCGCCATCTAGTCCTAAATTAAGCGCAAAGCTTGTGTTATGGGCGACTACTGATAAATGTACTTAACACGTTCATCGCCATGGTGGTCAAAATGACCGGCACCACATCCACCTATTGAGGACGTGGGGGGTCAAAATGACCGGCACAACATGTCCGGCTTTTCGGTGCCCTATACGCTGCAGGTGACCAACGTTACGAATTAAACCATATAACATGGCCGGCGCGGCACTTGTGAAGTTGTATTACTAGTTGGTTTTTAGGAATTTTCTTGGTATACCTAGTTTTTTTCCACTTTTTTGGAAATAGGTACTAGGTTTATTTTAAATAGAAGAAATAAACTTTAATTTCCAAATTCAAATTTAAAGTTATAATCAAACTTATGTAGCACTTTACGTATTCAATACATTGCCCGGCATTATGACCGGCACGGCCTAATTGTGATAATTATTCCGTTTGGGCCGCGCCGGGTTGAAATGACCGACACAAACAAAATTGACAAAAAAGGGGCCAATAAAAAAAATCACGGAAGTAGGTACTTATGTACATATACAATTCAGACAAAAAACAATCACATAAGCCAATCCCATATTTTGAACATAATTGAAAATTATCGCCGGCGATGAACGTGTTAAATACATTTTTTTTTGTAAAAACATACATATATTACATAGTAAACAGCCAGACCAAGACAAACAGACATGTTCATGCACACAAATGTTGGTCTTGTGCGGGAATCGAACTCGCGACCTCGGAGTGAAAGTGACCATTGCTAACCATTCGACCACCGAGCTCGTCTAACGTTTTTTGCTAACAAACTGTGTGTATGTACGAGTAATTACTGAAAATTGAATCAAACATTGTTGCCACGCATTGCTCCATTCCCGCAAATACAAACCGATACCATAAATAATTGCAATGGGAACTAATTAACATTTTATCTGCATAAATGGAAATGCTAAAACCGAGGATAATACAAATTTAGATACGCAGCAAATTATAGATTGGACTGAGCATTTACATCAATGTGAGAACTCGGACGTGTGTATGTTACCGGAAATGTAAAATCTAGGAATTGTATACAACTCATAGGAAATGTATACAATTCCAAAGCAATTTAGGAAATGTATAAAAATAAAATAAATAAATATTTCTGGACAATTTACACAGCGCCATCTAGTTCCAAATTAAGCGCAAAGCTTGTATTATGGATACTAGACAACTGATAAATGTACTTAAATACATTTTTTTTTGTAAATACTATAATGAAAACAAGTCGGTTTGGCGGTTACGAACAAGTGATTTTTATATTTCATTTCTGACAAATACATACTTATAATACATAGAAAACACACAAATGTTTGTCTTGTGCGGGAATGGAACCGACGACCTCGGAGTCAAAGTGGCCATTGGTAGCCATTCGACCACATTGACTGACTGTCTGTGACGGACGAGAGAGGGTCGTGCTCCTGTAGTGGAGACTAAAATGACCTGATGATGACTAACACCCCAATTTGATGTTCATGTCATTCCAAATGACATCAGAAAATCAAACAAAAAAAGAATCCAAGTCGGGTCGATCCAGTTCGATATGGCTCAAACCAATTTGTATGCACAAGCGACGCGCCGCTCGTAACAAGACTACGCGTGAATACGAAATGAGATTTTCTATGAAATCTTATTGTTTCTTTAGCGATTTGCTACAGAAGAGATTAGGGGCGATCTGCGCAAAAAGGGAAAAATATCGCATGGGAAAGTTTTCAAGGAAAATATCTCCAGAAATTGCCATCCGGGTACCCATCAGGCGCGTCGTACGCTTGTTTACCAGTCTAGTGATAAAAAAAAACGATAAGCAAATGACACCACTTTTTTTTTCAACGCCAAGCAAAACAAGTAGAACTTAATTGAACATATGCAACACTCTTATGCATAGCATGCCTGAGATTAAAATGTTAGATAAAAATCTAATTTAAATTACTGTAATTTACAAATAGGATTTAGCGCGAAGGGCCAATTTCCGTCCCTTTTACGTCACGTCTCCGTAACGTAACCCAGTTTGTGGCGAAGCAATCTTAGGTGTGTTTAACTAATTCATATGTAATTGGGCATGCATATGTAATGCTAAAATGGATTGATGGCCATTTGAATAATAGTATTAATATTATTAGGAACATAGTGAGGGTGTAAGTGGTTCATTAATATTTACATACACCACCATAACAAAAATAAATATTTACATACCACCTTTTTCAGTGAGAAAACCTAAATGTCTATCTGTTCCATTAGTATCCACAAATTACCGACAGAATTCATACTTTATCCGAGCACCATTGACTTTTAATGATCTGGTTGACTTTCCACAACTGGATCTGTTTAACACGAGGATCACTACTATGAGACGCATCTTGTCTAAACATTGGTTTGATTCAGTCTCCTAATTCTATAATGGGCGGTCTACGTGTGATTGCATGTACCCAAATTAAATTGTTCTTTAATGAGTAATAACTGATACGTGATGTTG
Source organism: Hypsopygia costalis (assembly GCA_937001555.2). Lineage (NCBI taxonomy): Eukaryota > Metazoa > Arthropoda > Insecta > Lepidoptera > Pyralidae > Hypsopygia > Hypsopygia costalis. The sequence goes on from OW443328.2 coordinate 31,323,323, forward strand.
AAATGCTTGTAAGCGGTTAATGTTGATGTATATATGCGGAAACATATTATAATGGCATGTTTTTGTGCATATTGTTATTTATTTTTGTTATAAAATGCTGTTTGGTTTCTGAATAAAATAAAATAAATAAAAAATAATAATATCTTTGAACCAAAGTCAACCTCACCTGCACGTGGTACCCAGCTGAGTGACTAATGAGGCTCTGGCGAAAAGAGAGGTAGGGCATAGCGTAGTTTGTAAGCTGTCCGTGTAGGGGAATATCGCAGCCAAATAACAATTCCCTTGAGCTTTGTTGTGTTCCTACGAATGAGTGATGCCACCAGGAAAGAAGGAGGTGCTGCGATGACAGCGGGGGTGACGGCGCGCAAGCGATATTTCATGGCTATGGTAACCACATCATATCAGGTGGGCCGTATGCTTGTCTGCCACCTGGCGTATACGATAGATTTCAAGATTTTCAATAGCGTAGTTGCGCGTTAATCTTATAGACAAGTTAAGAGCCATATTGCATATCGACTGTGGTTTTTGCGTAAAATGGCCAATTTTGGCGTTCTTGATCTCGGAAACAAAAACACATTAACAATGTTGACTTATTGAATAGTACAGAATAGCTATTGGCTTAGTACATAGCGGCCTCGCTTTTTGTAAATTTTGCTTAACTTTTTAAATAAACCCAAAATTGCAGAGAAAGATTTTCATAAAATGCACATATTCACTTTTTTGAGCTCCTGGATTGTACTACTGTTCCAAACAAATGAAATAAAAAAAATAGAATGTTATTTCTTATAAAGTCGTATAGTACATAGCGGCCTCAGAATTTTGAAATATAATTGATTTTATATAGAAAAAAAACATTCTTTTAACCAAAAAAACTTCGAAAATCGCTTTAAGTAAACTGTTAATTTCTCGAATAAACGATAATATTATTGAACAAAATTTACACGAGAATAATTGTTACTTCATGATTAATAAACTTTGTAGCATGAATTTATTATCTTATTTCAATAAAAACGATAAATATAACTTCAAAATTACTACAAAAAACGATGCACCGGCGGCCTTCGCGGGTTTAGTACTGCGCGAGAGCTCGTCAGCGTGCAAATGTAATAGGGCTCTTAAGCAAGGTGTATCGTAGCACATTCACGTATGCTTTTACTTAGACGTTAGGATGTTTTACCCGCTTGTTATCATTAGATTGCAATCATTAATAATAAATCATTAATAATAAGCCAAATTAGTTGTATTTGGGCGGCTTGAAAACCCTGGTCACTGCTGAAGCAACGTGCTGGAGTATGTTCTAAATCTCTTTGATTGAGTGGATACCCCATTGCTAACACGAGTTTTGGTTGATGTTGAACAATTTGACAAGATTTTATATTGCTGCTGGAACCGAGTATTCGACCAACGGCATTTTCTGAATCCGGTCACAAAAGAAATCTTCACTTGCAGCTTAAAAGATATCGAACTATTTACAGCGATCACATTTGATGAGCACCTGTGACTATTAGGATAGCTATACACTTGGGGTAGAAGCCCGAAGTGTAAACCTAGCTTAACATTTTACTGAAATAAATTACTTTCACAGCAGAAACCGCAGTAAACGTGTTAATCTTCAAGAAATTAAAACTACTCCAAGAATTGTAACATGAGCAACAAGGTTCACTAAGCACCAGCAGAATATAATGTACAAATGAATACCGACCTACGACTTCTGAGCATTGAGTTCAAATTTCAACAGTTTGTTACAAGAGAAGTAAGGAAGCTATTATTGTAAAAATGCTTTTAAAATATGGCCATTGTGTTTGAAAATAGTTCATGATCCCACTGTAAGATGTACGACTCATCTGATGTAATGATAAAAGTCATTTTGGTGTTGATATGGCTCAGAATTATTGTAAAACCTAAAGCCCTACCATGCATGTTATGCATCCTGCCGTTAAGAAAACAATTTGATGAAAATTAAATAGAGGTAAACCAAGTCGAGAATGACTGGGAACTGGGGATATACTTCCACTTCACGGAAAGTTGCGTCTAAATAGTAATACCGTTGAGAAATGTTGTGTTCCTTCAAGTAACTGGAGGCGACCAGATGTGAGAAAATCCAGTGTTTCTAGTGGAGCTGTTAGCGTGCGAGCAATACTTCTTGTACTGAGAGCGTATATAAATATGTCTACAGTAACTTTTTTTTTTTTTTACTACATTGGCTGGCAGACAAGCATACGGCCCGCCTGATGTCAAGCGTTTACCGTAGCCATATTAACGCTCGCAACATAAAATATCGCTCGCGCGCCGCCACCCCCGCTGCCAACGCAGCATCTCCTTCCTTTCTGGTGACCTCACTTACTCGCAGGAACACAACAACCCTCAAGGGAATTGTTATTTGGCTGCGGTATTCTGTGAGGTGGAGGTACATTCCCCAGTCGGGTAGCTTACAATTACGCTCCCTACTTCTCTTTTCGCCAGAGCTTCGTTTGTCAATCAGCAGGGTGCACCGCGTGCAGGTGAAGGATCTTGATGAACCACTTACACCCCAAAAACTGCTTTAAATCAGACGGGCCGTATCTTTGTTTGGTATCCGGTGACCGGCTTCCGACATAACGCATTCTACTATTAGCAAACGATGCTATAGCCAAAAAAGGGTGAGACAAAATTCGAAGGCAGACTGGAAAAGAAAATTTACTTTAGCCTAACATACGGCCGCAGTCAAATAAGAATTATTTGTAGGATTGTTGTCATAAAAAAATGTTGTTGCAGTCCCGTGAGTGAGTGAGGTAACAAGAAAAAGCGAAATTACTGCTTTACTAAAAGAAGTAGCAGTATATGAGTGATGATCCGTGTGTTTGACAATGCCTCGTAACAAAGAAATAATTAAAAAAAATATTATTAGGAAGAAACAAAAAAAAAAAGAATAAATACGTTTAATGATCGCCTTGTTTACTTACTTACATAAGTGATTAATCATATTGAGTAAATAGGTAAATAAGTAATCGCCATGTTTACTTATTTATGTAATTAAGTAAACATGACGACCATTAAACGTAATTATTCTTTTTTGTGTGTGTTTTTTGGAATAGCCTCGTAAATAATGTATTTGTAGTGGAATGGTGTCATGAATACATTATTTATGGGGCTATTCCAAAAAAACCGGACAAGTGAGAGTCGGTCTAATGATCCTACGTCGGACAGAGGGTTCCGTACGTAGGATCATTATAAATTTGATATCTTTCATTATAAATAAGAAATAATACGTCGGAAAAAATAAATAAAATATATTTTGCAATGTGCACATCAAGCCCTTTCATATAATACCCCATTTGAACGAGTAGCTTCAACTTGAAATTTACCCCCTATAAAAATATAGACCCCCTATTTTTCGAGATTTAATGATAAATGTATAGTTTTGAGATTTATTGTTGTATTTGTAGTCTATAACGATGTTATTTGCCAAATTTCATAGTTCTAGATTAGCGGGAAGTACCCTATGGGTTTTGATTCTCTTGAGAATGTGACGAAATATGCGTTTTTTGCTGAATAAACGGCCGTATCTTTTTTTTACGTAAACTTAGCAGTTTGATTTTTTTACACCTTCATGGGACCGTAGACCTGAGTATACAGTTTAAATTTCAGCTTGATACCTCCACGCATTCTCGAGTTAGAGGGTCTTGAAAGACATACTGACAGACAGACAAACAGACAAACAGACAGACAGACAACAAAGTGATCTTATAAGGGTTCCGTTTTTTCCTTTTGAGGTACGGAACCCTAAAAAGAACTATCATAGTTGTTTAGATGTATAACGACTTTTGACGTTTGATGTTTGATGAGCCCGGAGTCGAATGGCTGGCAATGGCCACTATAGCTCCGATCCCCGTAGAAAACAAACAAACGTAGTGCGCATATATAATATGTTTATCTTGATCTGGGTATTTTCTATGTATTATATGTGTGTTTACAATAAAAAAATGTATTATGCGTATGTACCTATATACAAAAATATAATATCAGTTATCTAGTACCCATAGTACAAGCTTTGCTTAGTTTGGAACTATATTGCAGTGTGTAATTTTGCCAAGAATATTTATTTATTTCATTTCTAATACCTAGTTGTTGGGAACTGTTACTCAAAAGATACCTTTTTATACTACGTCGGGTGGCAGACAAGCATACGGCCTGCCTGATGTGGAGCGGTTAACGTAACCATATTAGCGCTCGCAACATAAAATATCGCTCGCGCGTCGCCACCCTCGATGCCAACGCAGCATCTCCTTCCTTTCTGGTTACCTCACTCACTCGCAGGAACACAACAACCCTCAAGGGAATTGCGGTAATAGATTACCGCAGCCAAATAACAATTTCCTTGACATCACATCTTACTATTACGCTCCCTACCTCTCTTTTCGCCAGATCTTCATTTGTCAGTCAGAAGGGTGTAGTTGTGCAGGTGAAGTTGGCTTAAATTCAAAGATATTGATGAACCACTTACACCCCAGATATAATCAGTTTATAACGTCAAAATTGCTGCTTAATCACCAAGTTCCTTTAAAATCGCATCAGCGGTTTGCGAGTAGGTAATGATACTTTTTTTTTTTAATGATTTAATCTTATAAACGACTATTTCTTATTCTGTGCTACTGAACCAAAACCAAACTCTTGCAAGGAATTTAGAAAATATATTTATTATTATTTAATAGTCGATTTCGACCAACTACGCCGGAATTTATTAAAATGTTTTACAATCTTTGTAATAACCACAAATAATTTTATATTTATTGCATATAGGTACATGAAACTTCATCAAAATTGGAGCACTAGGCTGAGTTGTCACACACAAGTTAATCTATATATATAAAAGAAAGTCGTGTTTGTTACAACACTTATAACTCGAGAACGGCTGGACCGATTGCCATGGTTTTTGATTTGTTGGATTTGTCTCCGTCCAGAATAGCAGAATAACTATTAAAAACATTGGAAAATTTACGAAAAAAATAAAATAAAAGAAAAATCATTTTTCCATACAAAATGTTCGTGGATGTCGGACCTGTCAAACGTGACGTTAACGTGCGTACGTCAAATGTATGCGTGCGTTCAGAAATGTGGGTATAGGATAATCTATATCTATATCTATATCTATATATATATATATATAAAAGAAAGTCGTGTTTGTTACAACACTTATAACTCGAGAACGGCTGGACCGATTGCCATGGTTTTTGATTTGTTGGATTTGTTTCCGTCCCGAATAGCAGAATAACTCTTAAAAACATTGGAAAATTTCGAAAAAATAAAATAAATGAAAAAACATTTTCCCATACAAATGAAAGTGTCAGTTGAAAAAGGGATTACGATATTTATTGGTTGTCAAATATCAAAACGTCAAATCAATTGGTGTCACTTTTATGTCGCGAAAGTTGTCTGTGATTTGTTATGAAAATTTAAAAATGTCAAATCGATAGCGGTGAAAACGCTTTTCCCATGGGGTTCGAGCGCAAGAATCAAATCAAATGACAATTACAAATCACCAAAATGATAAAACCTATTTCAAAACTAAAAAAAATATAACAAAACGTTTTTTTAATAAAAATTTAACAATAAGGCAATCTTTATTTTTATGAAATCTTCAGTTTTTATGGATACGGGTCTTCCCTCAATCGAAGGGGTTTAGAGCGTACTCCACCACGCTGCTCAACTGCGGGTTGGCGGAGGCCAGTGTTTTCGAACCGCCTAAAGGCCACTGACTTAACTTAACGACTGTCATTAAATGATAACAACCGGGACCGACAGCTTAACGTTCCTTCCGAAGCACGGAGGAGCTCAAGATGAGCTAATGATAACAACCGGGACCGATGGCTTAACGTGCCTTCCGAAGCACGGAGGAGCTCAAGATGAGCTAATGATAACAACCGGGATCGACGGCTTAACGTGCCTTCCGAAGCACGGAGGAGCTCAAGATGAGCTAATGATAACAACCGGGACCGACGGCTTAACGTGCCTTCCGAAGCACGGAGGAGCTCAAGATGAGCTAATGATAACAACCGGGACCGACGGCTTAACGTGCCTTCCGAAGCACGGAGGAGCTCAAGATGAGCTAATGATAACAACCGGGACCGACGGCTTAACGTGCCTTCCGAAGCACGGAGGAGCTCAAGATGAGCTAATGATAACAACCGGGACCGACGGCTTAACGTGCCTTCCGAAGCACGGAGGAGCTCAAGATGAGCTAATGATAACAACCGGGACCGACGGCTTAACGTGCCTTCCGAAGCACGGAGGAGCTCAAGATGAGCTAATGATAACAACCGGGACCGACGGCTTAACGTGCCTTCCGAAGCACGGAGGAGTTCAAGATGAGCTAATGATAACAACCGGGACCGACGGCTTAACGTGCCTTCCGAAGCACGGAGGAGCTCAAGATGAGCTAATGATAACAACCGGGACCGACGGCTTAACGTGCCTTTCGAAGCACGGAGGAGCTCAAGATGAGCTAATGATAACAACCGGGACCGATGGCTTAACGTGCCTTCCGAAGCACGGAGGAGCTCAAGATGAGCTAATGACAACAACCGGGACCGACGGCTTAACGTGCCTTCCGAAGCACGGAGGAGCTCAAGATGAGCTAATGATAACAACCGGGACCGACGGCTTAACGTGCCTTCCGAAGCACGGAGGAGCTCAAGATGAGCTAATGATAACAACCAGGACCGACGGCTTAACGTGTCTTTCGAAGCACGGAGGAGCTCGAGGTAATATAAACCCATCCGTGTACAGGCTACGGTCGACGTTGCTTAACTTGCGTGTTCAATTAGACTGACACGCGCAATGACGCCATCGAGCTTCTCTATTATTTTCTACTATTCATTGTTTTAATTCCATAAAATCATAAATTTAGTTCAGCTAATATGTACCACGACATTCATTGATTGTTAGGCGGTACGAAGTTCGCCGGGACAGCTAGTTATATATAAATTTCATAAAAACTGTTTTCATCTGAAGTCAATGTGTAAAACTCGCTTCGCTCACTCGGACAATATGCATGCGCAAAAAACATGCATGACAAGTGGGACACCCAGTCATGTATAAAATCATGCAGTAATCTCTTAGACAACAAGAACTGACTACAATATAAATATTCCATCGCGCTCGCTATTGTCCAATAGTTTATGCAATGAGTTTCTGTTGGAATATCGTATCTTTGGATATATTCGTAGTTTTAATGGGAGACGCATTGTTTCTAGTCGATTCTAGTGTTATTATAACAAATTTCTTTAACACGCTTTTATTCAGTTTCACCGTAAATCCATGGTGAAACGACAGTTGAGCTTCACTTGACTAGCCAACTCTTTAGGCTTTTAATGCCTTAATTGCCAAATTGCTGTCTCTCACATTGCTAAAAGGGGAAGTCAAATTCCAAAAGCTTCTTACTCCTACTAATTGTGTGGGTGACGGTGCACCATTATGCGAATGGGTTGCTAGCTTCTTGTCCAGCAGAAGCATTAGAGCCGTTGTAGATGGCAGTTGCTCTGACAGCATGGACATTAATGCTGGCGTCCCGCAGGGTTCTGTTTTGTACCCGACGCTGTTTCTGCTGCATATTAATGATATGTTGTCAATTGACAGCATTCATTGTTATGCGGACGATAGCACCGGGGACACTTATTACACGGGCCGCGCAATATATATATTATCTATCCCCCGTTCTTTGGTGGAGGAGAGCCGCGAACAACTTGTGTCGGAAATCGGGGACACACTAAGTAGAGTGTCGGACTGGGGGCGACAAAACTTAGTGCGTTTTAACCCCTCTAAGACACAAGTCTGCGCGTTTACCGCTAAGAAAACCCCATTTGCTGTGGCTCCACACTTCGAAAACACACCCCTCACCATCATAAAATCTATTGGGATTCTAGGAGTTGAAATCTCCAGCCACGTTCAGTTTCGATGTCATCTGGAGGAGAAGGTCAAGCTGGCATCGAAGAAGCTAGGTGTGCTCAACAGAGCGAAGCAGTACTTCAACTCGCGGCAAAGGCTTCAGCTTTACAAAGCTCAAGTACGGCCGCATATGGAGTACTGTTGTTATCTATGGGCTCTCCCGCCTGGATACCAGCTTGCACCTTGTGACTCAATCCAAAGACGCGCTGTGAGGATTGTTAACGAATCCAAATTGACGGACGGTTTAGAACTTTTGAGTCTGAGAAGAGATTTTGCTTCCCTTTGCGTGTTCTACCGATTGTACAATGGGGTGTGTTCAGAGGAGTTGTTTGACATGATGCCCACGGCCTCCTTCTACAGTCGCACCGCTCGCCATCGACAGGGAATTCATCTTCACACATTGGAACCGAAGTAGTCACGTACTGTGCGATTCCAGCGGAGTTTTCTTCCACGTACTACTAAGCTGTGGAATGAACTGCCTGTTGAGGTTTTCCCAGGAGACTACAGCATGGGGTTCTTCAAAAAGGGCGTAAAGAGGTTTTTACGCGCACGTGATGCGTCTGGTGTTACGGGCGTCCATAGGCTACGGTAACTGCTTTCCATCAGGCGGGCGGTATGCTTGTTTGCCACCTTAGTGGTATAAAAAAAAAAACCTGCGATATTTCACTTTGCGAGCGTTTATAATGGCTACGGTAACTGTTTCACATCAGGCGGCTCGTATGCTTGTTTACCACCCGAAGTACTATAAAAAAATTAGTATAAGCTTATTTCAATTTCTTTTTTGTTTATTAAAGTGAAAACTTCTTTAGCGTCGTTTGTGCACTTTTTGGGATGGGTAAAAAATGTTAAACTCGCGTCAGGACATGTGGCCTGATCGAAAATTCGTTAGACGGAGGGAAGGTAGACCGCCGCCGGCGCGGCGTAGGAGAGGAAGTAATATCCCTCTCTCTTTCTACCGCAAGGCGAAAATGTGTGCCTGCTCCTGCCGTTTATTTTTAATGTAATATAAATTCATGACCATGAATTTATACGTTTGTGTACGATAGCGCAATAAATGAATATTGTATTTTACCACATAAATGATAGTACTTTTATACTGATAAATAAAGCAATTCGTGCGAAATTATTCCCTAACCATTCCAACATATTCAAAAATGCACAACGTTAACGTTCAAGTTTTCACTTCCGCCGGCACTCCCGGAGTGCAACCCGTTTTTTTTAACCGACTTCAAAATAGGAGGAGGTTCTCAATTCGACTGAATATTTTTTTTGTATGTATGTTATTCGATATCTTTGCGAATTGTGAACCGATTTTCATAATTCTTTTTTTATTTGAAAGGGTATGATTGCCAGGTGGTCCCATATTCACCAAGTCAGGATCTGATGACGGGATGCCAGGGAAATCAAGGGAAACCCTTAAATTTTATAAGCACGTATGGTCAAATTCATTTTTTTTTAATTTGAAAGGGTAATTGCGAAGTGGTTCCATATTCACCAAGTCAGGGTCTGATGATGGGATCCCAGAAAAATCGAGGGAAACCCTTAAATTTGCCCTATGGTAGCCGGCAGAATAAAATTGTGCCACTCCATTGCTCTGCGCTGGATGTCGTACAAGGCGACTGAGGAATCTTGTGTCACGCGATAACTTTTCTCCCGGAAGACGGGCACCAGCGTCTGCCGGGGTATTCCACCAATAAGTTGCGCTCGCCAACTGAAGTCGGTTTCATTATTTTTTTTTAAATCAACTTTTTTTTTTTTTCTTGTATAACACTAGATGAGCTCTATAGTGTCGCTGCGCGCGTCAATCTAATCGAACACGCAAGTCAAGCAACATCGACCGTAGCCTGTCCATGGATAGCATAATTTATCTCGAGCTCCTCTGTGCTTCGGAGGGCTGTTGACATTAGATGACAGTCGTTAAGCCAGAGGGGCAATTCTCGTAATTAAAATATAGTCAAAATTCAGTTTCGATCCAGTCTCGATATCACAAATGTCACATTTGGTATTCTCGTAACACAATATGTAACTTCAAAATAAAATTTAAGCGGGATTATATCGTAATATGAGAGAAAATTAAACAAACTAAGAATGTTACTTTGTCAACAAGAAGAATTGATAATAATTAATTAATTAAATCAAGTATATAATTTTAGTCAATCCACAATTCAATCTCGAATCGGTCAACTTTCAATATGCGTTCGTAGAAAAATTACGAGAATTGGCCTTCTGGTCTGTGGGCTTTTGGCGGCTTGAAAACACTGGCCTCCGCCAACCTGCGGTTGAGCAGCGTGGTAGAGTATGCTCTGAACCCCTTCAATTGAGGGGTGCCCTCCGTAGCACGGAGAAGCTCGAGATAACAGGCTACGATCGACTTTGCTTAATTTGGGTATTCAATTAGACTGCACGCGCAACAATAACATCAAACTTCACAACTATTTTTTTATTTATAATGGTAACATAATTTCCTCTTAATTCCTATGAACAACACTAATAAACTTTCCCCCAAATCACTCTCTAAACACGGGATTCGGCAGTTCCTTGAAACTCGGGTCGAGTTTCAAAGAACTGTCGAATCCTTTTACCTTTTCCTCTTAAGTTCGCAGTCACGCAAACATGTTCTCACTGGACGCCATTATTTTTAGATTTACTTAGTTTTACCACTACAAAATTATATATGGTAGAACGGGGCGAATGGGCTTTCATTTTAGGGGATCATACTGTTTATTTATTTTTCCATTCTTATAGCTACTTTTACAGGTGTCAAACCTAATACAATAATGTTACTACCTTTTTTGTCGATTAGTTCTATCTTATTACGACTTTTGTGAGGCAAAAACAATGAATTCCATAGCAGTCCCAGGGGTAAAACTACTGCTGCCTTGAAACTCACCACGAATTTAATCAGAAGAAATTAATAGGAGTAATAAGTTTTAGAGTTTGGCTTTGCAACATGAAAGACGGAATAATGACAAATAAAATATTAAAAGCTATGAAAGACATGTGTAACTTTGAGAGAGATGTCTAGATAAGTGAACGGGACGGGGATACACATTCCCACCACTGTGTCTGCTGTTTAGCCAGGATTAACAGCGGCAACCGCCAAAAAAGTCAAGTGAAGCTGATTAATATACACTATTAAGGAGCTACAACTGTGAGTAGTCACTTAACACATTGATTCCAGCTATATGAATTACTAAATCTCCTAAACGCCCTGTAATTCTCCCTTGTTGCAAGCAAATCAGTGTAGCGTACAACCCCGTATACTACGTGTATGGAATTTAACATATCGTCCCGCTCCCGGTGCCAAAGACTGCACTCCCAAAGAACGTGATGTGCGGTTTGTTCGAATACATGATTTGCCGTTGAACACTTGCACAAAGGGGACGGTATAAGTTTCAAAGCAAATAGCTTGGCTTTAAAGTTTCTATGCCGGGTTAACAATTGCGCGACAGACATTCTAGCCACTGTTTATTTAATCTATCTCACAGCGATTGAAAGAATAGAAATATTTGGTGACTTTTGTAGAAGTGTCCCATCTTTCCTGCCATTTAGATAGCAGTATTTCAAGTACTTCGTCAATAGGATTAAATAGTCTGAGTATTGTGTCACGATCGCGTATTTTGAGAACAATCAGCCCCCCTAGCCAAATGTAATTCGTAACGTAACGAACGTTAGATAGATCACGTGACATTTGTCAATTCTCATACTAAAATGTTCGATTTTGACAAATGTCACGTGATCTATCTAATGTTCGTTACGCTACTAATTACACTTGGCTAGAGGGGCTGGAGCTTTACTCTTAGACGTATAGTACCTATACATAGAAGCGCGACGCTGTATTTTTAGGTCTACCAGCGATACGCCTGTTAATACACGTAATATCTCGTTGCTGACAATCATATACGTTACATAATGATATCAAAGCAAAGCGTTGGCTTTGGAGCAATTTGCGACGCGCTGTAACTATAGTATCATATCCTACATGGTGAGAGACAATGAAGAAACCCACCATATTATCGGCGAATTATGTCTAAATGTTATTTAAAATAGCGAATGCTCCAGCCGCTTGTGTATATTGAGCATGTCTAGTACGCGCAGGAGTATAGGAAAAGAAAGATTCCATCAAAAACATAAATGTGAAATGAGACCCAAGTTCAATATTACGATATATGCCTTGGTTGTTGACTTCAACGACAAAAGCAGTGTCTATTATACGCAATCTGTGTCTATTATATATACGTTTATTGAATGAGTTTTTTCGGCAGTGGAGAGACAAATGTCTAAATGCTGAATCTGAGTTACTGTAATCAGGATATGTCACTGATGACAAAATAGGACTTATGACTGAATTACATCTACCTAATAACCCTATGTTAAAATAGGGTTAATAGATGTAAATGGGTGCCAAGTTCAGTCCTGAAATTTACTTATAACTACATAAAATATTTTATAACAACTTAAAATACCATTTCTTCTTAAAACTTAGGATAATACATGTAAGCCTAAGGTCTTACTTAGCTAGTCTCATAGTCGCGTTTTTGGGATCTGAAGGGGGTTAAAAGTAGCTCCAAGTATTTCATGTAATATTACACATTACACACACTATACACTACATACGGTATTCTGTTAGCTTGAACTTGGCTTCACACGCTACCGCATATTTAGATAAAATACTGCTCTCTCATTAAAATACCGGTATCAGTCAGTTCCATAGTCGGTAAAATGGAATATCCTTTCGTCCCAAGTGTACACAACACGTCTATAGTATGTAGATGCGTAACACGTGTCACAACATACCTACACACACAAGTGAGCCGGTACTACCCACGCTGTTATTCAAAACCAACTAGCCGTGAAGCGGTCACGGGGTGCAGTTTGATCGAGCGACGGTAAAAGCTACCGTGTCTGCTGTCAATTTTGTTATTCGATCTGGCATTATGTTTTGTTTCCTTTCGCTTGGGAATATTATTCAGTACAGTAATAATATACGAATAAATATTTGGTAGCTTTGTGTAATTATTTTGTGTTTATTTTGATTGAGCGAACGATATCCAAATTGAATTGGGGTGAAATTATATTTTTGTTATGTATGTATGTTTTTGTTATAATTTGCAATGTTTCTTCATCGGATGCCGCAATAATTTGTGGAAGTTGATACGTATGCATTCGCGCCACTTGCCATCCATAACCCAAACCTCCGAATTATTTAAAACGATTTTTTTTTTGTTTGATTGATTAGAAGAAAGTGTATTCATTATCATTGTCATCAGGTCATTTTAGTCTCCACTACAGGAGCACGACCCTCTCTCGTCTGTCCCAGACAAAAGGAGGATTTGGCCTACACTCCCCACGCTGGCCATACGGGTTGGGGAGGCCTGATCGATGTTTTATAATGTATTTCCCTTAGTCGCTTTGTACGATATCTACGGAAAGAGACGGAGTTTTCGGGCATTAGTCATTCGATTTTAAGTAATTCATTGTAGAATGCTTTCGGGGTCCCGTACATTCGAGATTCCAAGCGTTCAATTTACAGAGCAATCGATCAGGAATGTTCGGGCATTAGCTGTTCACTATTGCGTCATTGGAAATGCAGTAAGGGACCCAGACAATGCATGTACAATTACGACTGCATATACGAAACTAATTCTGACCAATTAAATATAAATAAATATATAAATATTGTCAGACAAATTACACAGCGCCATCTAGCCCCAAAGTAAGCGAAGCTTGTGTTATGGGTACTAGACAACTGATAAACATACATAAATACATTTTTTTTTTGTAAATACATACTTAGGATACATAGAAAACACCCAGACCAAGACAAACAGACATGTTCATGCACACAAATGTTTGTCCTGTGTGGGAATCGAACCCACGAGCGTTGGTGTCGAAGCGGCGTCATTGACCGCTACGCCACCGAGCTCGTCAATATTTATAGTTAGAGGCGGCATCAACCCATAATCATCCCACTGTTGGGATACGAGTCTTCCCTCATTCGATGGGGTTTAGAACAGTACTCCACCACGCTGCTCAACGTTGGTGGAAGCCAATGTGTTCAAGCCCCCCAAAGGCCACTGACTTGGCTTAACGACTGTCGCAACAACCGGGACTGACGGTTTAACCTATCCTCCGAAGCACGGAGAAGGTCGAAATAAATAAACCCATCAATAGACAGGCTACCGTCGACGTTGCTTAACTTGCGTGATCGATTAGACAGACACGCGCAACGACGCCGTCGAACCCCATATTATAGGGATGTGGAAATATTATCTTAAGAGCGAAATATACTCAAAGATTTACACACCTCGTTTCGAGACAATGAAGAAGCTGCTAGAAACTGGATATAGATTTTCTGATTCAAACTTCAACGCTCAAACAACTATAAACATGATTGTCACGTATATTAAGTTGAGCAATTTAAGCGACGAGGACTAAGCACACGAGACACGAGTTTGTGGTGACTTACTAAGTCGACTCGTTAGTTGCTGAAGTGAACTTGTTCGAAGACGTTATGGCATAGAATATACAAAAAATAGAAGCGGCTTTAAAGATCGCTATACCTCAATAAAAAAATCCTCACAAATTGCAATCAAATGGGGCGCGTCTTGTACAATTCCTGAAGGGTTTTTTTACCTCGAACTGTCAAGGTGTCATATGAACTCCCTACCAAGATTTTCCCAGGAGACTATAGTATGGGGGATCTTCAAGTAAGGCGTATAGGGTTTTTATAGAGTTTGCAATACATACGTATTTTCGTATAGTTTTCAAGTTTAAGTTTAGTTTCAAGTGCCAAACATTTTTTTTTTTAATTATCTAAATTTTATTTACATCAAAAAATCTATTACGCCACGTCCCAGTACCTTCAAGCCATTATCAACCTACGGCCGCCCTCGCCAGGGAAGTACGGGACCGCGGTAAAATAATTATCAGCCGGGCACCGTGAACCTGATATTTAAATATTTAATAAAAAAAAAATGTGTACGCTGTGCTATTGATCTTTTCATCTCTTCATAAGCCAGGAGCCCTACCGCCGACGCTGACGCCAAATCCCAACGAAAATTTTGACCGTGAAAATTGGTGTTAGGTTTGAGTTATTGACAAATATTTTTTGCTTTGACGGTTGAGCTTCATCGTTTCTACTAGCTATGGTAGAGGGTCTTTTGGCATCACTGTAGCGTAGGGTCCAATCATCTGTAAAATCACAGCATTTTGATAAATGTCTTGTGTTGTCTTGTCGTCTAGAAGTTTCACTGTCAAAAAATTCAGTACAATTTGACAATCTGGACCCGACGCCTACCTAGCGACATCTGGTGTCAGAAAAAATATCGAACGTCCCCATTGCCACATTTAAAGAAATTTAAACTGAAGCTTGATTAACGCAATCAAAAAATTAGATGGGAATAGGCTTTAATTTCGGCGGTAGGGCCCCTGGTCTGCGACACTGTCACAGTCATAGTAAATTTGTTCATATTGATTATTATCATTCAACACATTCAAAGTAGGCATAACTACTATATTTTTCAATACATATCGTTTCTGTAACGTTATATTTTCTAAGATTTTGTACTCACGTATGTACATATGTCATGCCGATATCCTGAGAGAATTTTCCAAAGTCCTTTCTGACATAGACATTCAACATGACATGGACATGTCATAAAAGCTGCCTGAATTTGTTACAACAGTCAAATAAAACAAATAAACAAATAAATATTGTCAGACGAATTACACAGCGCCATCGCGAAGCTTGTTTTATGGGTACTAGACAACTCATAAACATACGTAAATACATTTTTTTTTTGTAAATACATACTTATGATACATAGAAAACACCCAGACCAAGACAAACAGACATGTTCATGCACACATAATGTTTGTCCTGTGTGGGAATCGAACCCACGAGCGTTGGTGTCGAAGCCGCGTCATTGACCGCTACACCACCGAGCTCGTCTGTAATGTATGTGGTCTGTAATGTAAGTCAGTCACCTCTTGCTTCTTAACTGACTCCAAAAAAGGAGGAGGTTCTCAATTCAGCTGTATTTTTTTTTAATGTTTGTTAGTTAATTACTCCGTGATTTATAAACCGATTTGAAAAAAACTTTTTTTATTTGAAATAGTATACTTCCAGATTGGTCCCAATTTTTTTCATCATCATAATCATCAGCCTGTATTACATACGTAAATGTAGAGCAATGTTTGGATTCTGGTTTTTATTTTTGTTTAAATTATATTTCCTATTATTTAATCATTATGATGGCAAACAAACATGTGACCTAATGCTAAGCAGCCATCGCAACCTATGAACGCTTGCGTGACCAGAGTCATTCCTCATGCATTGCTGTCCGTTTAAAAAATCTTTTAAACCTTTCTTAAAGAACCCCATTTTATAGTACATACATAGTGTAATCGCAGCTTTACATATAATCACAATGCAGCATTTATATTTATCGCTAAGGTTGCCTCAACTAAAGAGAGTTTAAGTCCATGTTAAATCTTCATAATAAAGGGCTTAGCTTGGCTAAGTTGCATTAAGTCCGTAGAAGACTCACGGGTTCGTAAAGAAAGCACTTTGAATGAAGCAAATCTCTTCACTGGATTGAATTAATGTTGTGCCTTACGACTGTGGGGTTGAAATGCGGTAAATGTACTTTTATGGATAGTTTTATCTGCTATGAAGCTTGTAATCTTTATATCAGTGTAACAAATGTGTGATCGCTGCAGTTAGTCTACTGCGTATAATAACGTAACGGGATATTAATGGCTAATTGTAATTTATATGCTATCTTTTAATAAATAAGTGAATATTTCTAGACAATTTACACAGCGCCATCTAGTGCCAAATTTAGCGCAAAGTTTGTACTATGGTACTAGACGACTGTAAATGTACTTAAATACATTTTTTGTATAGATATACATACATATAATACATGCCTAAATACATTTTTTTTGTAAATATTTATATAATACTAGCAAACCCGGCGAACTCCGTTTCGCCACCAGATGGCGCTGTATGTAAAAAAAGATTTTCCCGCTTTTCTTTTCAAATTTTTCCAGAATTTTCTTTGCTATAAACCTCACGGAGCCCGAGACCTTTCCAACGAATGCAAAACCGTGGAAATCGGTTCGTGCGTTCTGGAGTTATAGCGTCAGGAAGGAAAACCCGACTTATTTTTATATAGTAGACTTACATAAAAACACCTAGACCGACACAAACAGACATGTTCATGCACACAATTTTTTTGTCTTGTACGGGGATCGAACCCGCCACCTCGGAGTCAAAGTGGACATTTCTAGCCATTCGACCACCAAAATGATTACTTACTTACTTTCACCGTTAGCTCAGCGACCCAAAAATATTCTATTAGTTTATTTCGACGTGAAAGTAGAGAAACAAACAATTCTGGCTCAGCCCGCATAGTCATTATTATAATTAAACAATTTCCGCTTGGAAATAAGCTGTTTTTTCGAATTAAAAGTAGCCTATGTCACTTCCAGACTTTATACTATCGTTTCAAAAAAAAAAATCTCGTCAATTCATTGGATCTTAGAGTTGTTAGGCTATTTGACTAACATTTTTTTCGATTTGATATGTAGGTACGACTCCATAATATAACCATAGGTGAGGAATTACTTCGATAGCACAAAAATCTCTCGAGATATGTTAATTTGAAAATCACAATTTTTAGACTGCCCCAAAACGCTCCATACAAAAGACTACCGAATTATGACGTCACAGGTTTGTATTTTGTACGCATCAAATCAGAAATTTGTACGATAGCTATGTTAAATATTACGTTTATGTGAATTTTTTATTGCTTCTCCAATGAAAATATTATTTTTTAATAATTTCATACTTTTAAAAAGGACTTTCCCGGCAAACTTTGAAAGACGCTGAAAAAAGTCTGACAGAAGATATTAGAATGAAAGTTTGCAGATTTACACTTAAATAATTTATAAAAATTTTAAACATAGGAAAATAGCCTATTGTAGCATCGACCGCGTGGTCATTATTTTATTAAATCTTTTTATTTTACCCGTGGGAATACATTTCTATAATTGAAGCATCAGACGGTATAAAAAAAAAAGATTCAATATGCATAGGATCCTACCATTTACGTTTCTGCCACTTACCACCAACTCTTATTACGATTCAATAACTAAATAGAATGCTTATTCATGCCAATGAATAAGCGACTCTATTTCGACTAGAATAGAGTCGCTTATTCATTGGTATGAATAGATATTGTAATATAATGAAACAGGTGCGTAATTTTTTTTAAATAAAACTAGTTGATAAGGAGATTGCCTATTCGTGTATGGAAAAAAGTACTGAAAATAAAATTGTTGTATCATCATCACCACCAAATGACCTTCACTTAGTTCTATATCATCACTAGTAACGTAATACGTATACTTTTTCCTAATACAGAACTAATAATTCAAGAGTACTGCCTTTAGGCAATCCTCTTTATTCCTATCAGAGACGAGGAAAATTTTCACAAACTAAATAAGCCAATGAGAACTTTTCCAAAAACAATCACGACCACAGAGTAATAATATAAAACAGAGTCACAATTAACTATTCAGCGCAAAACTCGAGCCGTACAGTGTAGGTAATTAGAGCTAATTGTTACTCGAACTGTAAAGGCAAAATACAGAACCGTATATGCACTTTGTTTGCAGAATTAGTGAGGCTGCACACTGTCACATTTAAATTTAACTGCAGAGCAAATTATCAAGTAAAAATTTATAAATAACCCCACTACGAAAAAATTACACTAAAAGGTAAAAAAACTACTATTGTTGAAGTCGGTTAAAAAGTAGTCTATGTTACCCGGACCATGATAAATAAATAAATATTCCTGGACAAATTACACACTGCCATCTAGTCCCAAACTAAGCAAAACTTGTACTATGGGTATTAGATAACTGATACCACAGTATAAGTAATAGTACTAACGATATATAAATACATTTTTAGTAAATACATACATATAATACACAGAAAACACCCAGACCAAAACAAACAGACATGTTCATGCACACAAATATTTGCCATGTGCGGGAATCGAACCCACGACCTCGGCGTCAAAGTGGCTATTGCTAACCATTCGACCACCGAGTTCGTCACCCTATTGTGTGAGTGTTAAAAATAACCCTAGTAGGAAAAACAAAAGATTAGAAGGTAAAAAATCTACACCTGCTATTGTGGAAGTCAGTTAAAATGTAGCCTATGATACCCGGGCTATAATAACAAATCTATTGACCATAATATTATTAAAACTCACGTGAGACATTATACTAAATTAATTAGATAAATTAAACGGGTCACTCACGTCTTTTTGTCGGGAAAGCCCTTTCTGTCGATTGACCCCTTATTCGTCAAAATCGGATGAGTAGTTTAGGCGGTACGGAGCATATTATACAATAAAAAATGTAAAAAGTGTGCCAAAGTACCCACCAGTGCCCAAATAAACAATTTCATTTCGTTTCAGAGAAATAAATATAGACGAGGAAAATAAAAACTAAATTTATAATTCTAGAAATATGATGTACTCACGCGTATATAACAAATAATTTATCACAAACACCTACAAATATCCCTGATACTGTTAGATATATGTAATACACTCCTATTTGATAGTATCTATTAGATCGGGTGACGGACCGGTGATATATATCTACGGACGCGTGGGTCGGCGCGGGTCAGCTTCACCTACCCCTATCAATGTTCACATTAGAGGGTCTTACGTTTTCCTCAATCGATCGGTAATATTGGTACATTTTTTATATGTATCGTAAATAGGTATTTTATTTTTGTATCTATTATCGAGGAGTGTTATTAAGTAACCGGGTAAAATATCCATGCCAAGTAACTTTAATAATACATAAGTTAATGAACCTAACCCCGAATAGGATGCTACCGCCTGAGCAAAAGTCGATCCCCATCGATTTTTTGAATGCAAAAATTTAAATAATGTAAATGTAAATGATACAAACATGTTTAATGAACCTAATCTAAAAGTTAATTATGGTAATTTGCACACCTAACGGTTGAAATATGGCGGTCTAACAATGTATAATATTAACGAAAATTGTAACACCTATATTTATGCAAACAAACCAGGGATCGAAAAGGTTTGTAAAATACCGGTAAAGAACCGGTACTTAGGGGTTCTGATACCAGAACCCGAACCGGAACCGAAACCTAAATGTAGAACCTGGACCGAAACCTTTATTTTACAGGTTCCTCATTAAATCCTGTCCGAACTTGAATTAAACATAGATCACGTACACGCGGCGCGTTACGCCGTCACGACGTAATCATTTTGGCACATTGCCGACCACACACGCGTTGCGTCAACATTTTTTAATTAAAATATTTAATAAATATTTTTATTTTTATTAAATATTTTAATAAAAAAAAATGCCGTACCTATTTAATTCAGGTAGGTATAGTAATTAGTTACAAATTATAGTTATAAACTTTACAACTACTCGACTCATTAGTGTGAATTAATGAATAATGATGTGAAAGAGTGTAGGTTAGAGAAAAACATCGCTGGCGCGGCCACACCCGCTACCATCGCATCATCTCCTTCCTTTCTGGTTACCTCACTCACTCGCAGGAAAATAACAACCCTCAGGGGAATTGTTATTTGGCTGCGGTATTCTGTGAGGTGGAGGTATATTCGACGAGTTCGGTGGTCGAATGGTTAGCAATGGCCACTTTGACTCCGAGGTCGCGGGTTCGATTCCCGCACAAGACAAACATTTGTGTGCATGAACATGTCTGTTTGTCTTGGTCTGGGTGTTTTCTATGTATTGTAAGTATGTATTCAAGTACATTTTCAGTTGTCTAGTACACAAGCTTTGCGCTTAATTTGCGACTAGATGGCGCTGTGTAAATTGTCCAGATATATATATTTATTTATTCCTCAGTCGGGTAGCCCTGATCCCTGATTCGATCCCTGATCGAAGGCTAACTGTCAGCTGTAAGAACGAAGAAATATGCCAGACACGGTCGAACGTATCCCTCCTTCTTAAGGAACCTTTAATTCGATACCGGTATATTAGAACCTTTATTCAGAACCGGTTCCGGTAGAATCGGAACCCAACCGGAACCGAAACCGGAACCGTACCGAAAAGAAGAACCTTTTTACAACCTGAAATGAGGAACCGGAACCCAAATTTGTACCGGTTTTCAATCCCTGAAACAAACTGATTGAATTGAATAAGATCTGCTGTACCCTACCTCTCTTCTGTCAGAACCTGTTTCGCTAGATGTATGCACCACGTGCAGGTGAGGTTGGGTTTGACTTTAAAGATCATGTTCAGCCATTTACACTACAATATTACGAAACAACATTAGAGGTAGTAATACCTCACTCATTTGAGTAAGTAATTACACAAGCATCAAAATTCAGATCACAAACATCTACAAATTACGCTGATACACTATATGGAAGATATATGTGTTGTACTCCCATTTGATACTATCCATTGAATCGGGTGACGGGCCGGTGATATACATCTGCGGACGGGTGGGTCGGCGCGGGTCAACTCTACCTACCCCTCTCAATGTTCACATTAGAGTGTCTTACGTTTTCCGCAATCGATCAATTTTATTGGTATATTATTGGTGAGTATCGTGATATGTATAGTAAATATTAGGTTATTATCGAGTAGTATTATTAAGTAGCCAGATGTTTTATTTTATACTACGTCGGATGCCAAACAATTATGTAGAAATACCTGATGAGAAGCACTTATCGTAGCCATATACACTCTTGTAATAAAAGGAGGTGTTCTACCGTCATCGTTCTCATCGTCAACCGTCATCCCACTGCTGGAATATGGGTTTTCCCCTCGATTGAAGAGGGTTGCATCACACTCCTCCACGCTGCTAAACTGCGTGTTAGCGATTGAGATTATTTATTTTTTTATTCCAAATATTGCATTTCTGAGGGGCAATTCTCGTAATTAAAATATAGTCAAAATTCAGTTTCGATCCAGTCTCGATCTCACAAATGTCATATTTGGTATTCTCGTAACACAATACGTAACTTCAAAATTAAATTTAAGCGGGATTATATTGCAATATGAGTGAAAATTAAACAAATTAAGAATGTTACTTTGCCAACAACAAGAATTGATAATAATTAATTAATGAAATCAAGTATATAATTTTAGTCAATTCAAAATTCAATCTCGATTCGGTCAACTTTCAATCTGCGTTCGTAGGAAAATTACGAGAATTGGCCTTCTGTTTAAATTTGTGAACAACTTCTTTAGCCAAATTGATTTGTGCTAACTTTACTCGCCGACAACACTTATTTATTCCACTGCTGGGATACAGGTCTCCCCTCAATCGAATCGCTTCTCACTACCGGGTAAGATTATTTGATTACCACTAACAAATAATAAAAAATAATAAAATAAACATTCCAGGACACACTACAATTTCCAAACTCAACAAAGCATAAGGACACTGAACAACAATTTACTTAAACTGGCTGTTGGCTAGGTTTTTTTCTAAAAAACCTAATACAAAATAAAAAAAAACCTAATACAAAATAATCTAGCAATCGCGATTGATTGACGACGTGTTCTTGTTTCCTCGGTTGGAGCAATACAGGCACTTTAAAGGCTGGCAACGGATCGGCGATCCCTTGGTGTCGCTGGTCTCCATGGGCGGTGGTGATTGCTTTCCACCAGGTGACACACATGCTGGTTTGCCCCCCTCTCACATAAAAAAAACTTAATTTTGGACACTTGGGTCCCACGACACTTCACTCGCGCACTGTCAGCAGTTTCCGAGTATTGATTTGCTTCATGGGATCTGAACAATCATCGATGTCGCAAGAAGCCCATGGTGTGGTCGGTATGTGATGGAGAGTTAATTCGTAACAAACAGATAAATATACTTAATACATTTTTTTTTTCAATATATACAAATAATGCATAGAAAACACCTAGATGTGCATTGTGCAGGCACCCTAACATCAAGACTTGCGATTACTAGACTTTCGTGAGTGGAATTTTATATACATTGGAATTGAACTGGTAAGGTTTCGATCTGTTTAGTGGAAAAGTTAATTAACATTTTGTTATTTTCTTAGTTACTACAAAATATTATCCCGCTGGACGCGTGCTACACCAAGGATGTCACTTGCGCGTTGCTTACCCTGTTATAACTTTTTCACATCTTTTTTGAAGTGCCCCATGCTATAGTCTCCCGAGAAAACTTCGACAGGGAGTTTTTTATACAATTTAAGGTGAGCCTCGTACAACCTATGATATTTTACATATAGACATGCTATTGTAAGCGAACATCAGGGCAGTAAAATTGTCTACAAATCGCTTATTCCATTGGTACCTACGCATTTATAGATGCAGTACGTAAAAAAGGAAATGATAACATATAAACATACCAAAATGCATTTTAACTACTACTTTCTAATAGTTGTTATTGATTATGACTAACGTCTTGCCGTGACGGTAAGTGGCGAAGGAATGAGTGAATGCTGGGCAATTACCTTGCTTTCTTCTTGTCACAATTGAGTCAGGTAGAACACATTTATAGCATAGTTTAAATAATAGTACTACGTACAGTATGGCCACTCCCTGCCGTATCTACTCTCTCGTATCGAACTCACCTCCCCTCTGAGACAAATCTGGAACAGATTGTATAGCGCCGCACGCATACACGCTCATTCACGCTCTGCACAGACGTCATTGTATATGTAGTAGTAAACGACACGACATTTGTATGGCGTGGTGGGGTGTGTCTATAGGTAAAACATTAAGCTTACGCCTCAAATACATAATTCTAGATATTATACAGTATTCTCAAATCTGCTTTTTGTACTTAACGTCATTTTACTCAAAGGATGGCCTAGAAGTATATATGTGAAAGTTTTCAATAGGCTCTGAAACGATTCAATGAATTTCAATGAAAATTTTAGGGATTAAAACATGAAGATTCAGCTCAAATTTTCGTGTATATTCGATTTAACAAGTTAATATCTTTAAAGTATAAATGTATTCTTATAATTTATATTCCAGAAATATACTAATTAGTCAATAAATATTGAAGTTTTTAAAATTTTACCTTACCACAGAATAAGAAATAGTACAAGTACAGAAGCTTTACTTAAATAAAGTCATTAAATCTATATAAAAAACATTTCGCGTACCTATAAAATTCTAAAAGTGATTCTATTGTTATTAAAAATATCTCCCGCGTGAATTTTCGGGCGTAAGTGGTTCATCAAAATTTTTGAACCAAAGCCAACTTCACCTGCACGCGGTGCACCCTGCTGACTGCCAAACAAAGTACTGGCGAAAAGAGAGGCAGGGAGCGTAATTGTAAGACTTGGCTTGGTAAGTGCCCGAATTTTACGCGAGAGTAGCCGCGGGCAACAGCTATATACATATAATAGAATGTTGCTAAGCGCAAAACTCGAGAACGGCTCGACCAAATCTGCAAATTTTTATTTTAATATTTTCGTTAAGGTATAATAAAGGTTCTTAGGGAGAGAAGATTAGTAAAATTTGCGAGGAAAATAAAACACCACTTTCTACCCGTGCGAAGCTGGGGCGGGCAGCTAGTTAAAGAATAAAACAAAAGAAAGTTATTGTCTGTTAATTCGGTTGATGGACGATAATTTTACGTTATAACGTCATAAGAAAATATTGGCCGATAGAGTGAAATAGCGATAGATGCGTCACAAGCCGAACGCTTATAGAGTTATATACTACGCTCATTAAGTAGAACCGAAGCTGCAGTAACTTCAATGTCGACGTCCATAGTGTCTCAGTGCACAATTAACACTGACAGTGGCCAACGTGTGGGCACCTCTACTAACACTCGTCTAAATTGGCCGCTTGCATTGGCGCTTGTCGCACTTGTCCAACGTGTGAACATTGGCACTTGCGTTGTACCCATTTGTCGATGCTCGCGCTGGCCTACGCTCGGCCAACATGTATAGCCGAGTTTAGGCCGATCGTACTTCTCTCTCTTCTTCTCTCGCTTGCACGCTCTGCTCAGGTGGAACGTGACAATGAGTCATGCTTTTTCATACGTGCAGCCGGCGTTCATCGATTTATATGACGTTATCTTATTGTTACAAGTTTTTGTTAGGTTTTTTGTTTAGGTCTATATTTTTTTATTTATTTCGCTGACGTTGCAGACTCCATGGTAAAGAGATGCCTGGAGCCACCGTATAGCGGGCTACATAATACATACTAAACATTCCAAAAATTGTAAAATTGAACAAATACAACATTTACATACAACATTTCAAACACATATCACTCGAGAATACACAATATCTTTACAAATGTATCAGCGATGTGCCCCTTTGTCCGGCCGCGCGTACAAAATGTTACCCATCTCTTCGGACACGGCGACCTTTTGGGATCGCCCAAGTGGATATTTTATTGTACCTATTTACATGTCTGTTTTTGCATTTATCATATTATTACGACAGAGATATTGTATAAATGTGATGTAGGTATTATTTTGTTATACTTTTGAGGCCATGGATACATCTGCCAGACTGCAGAGATTTGAACGCTGAACCATTGGGCTGGTTCACAGACTAAAAGTCGCACAGCGAACGATGGAGAGAGCAATGCTTGGAGTTTCTCTAAGGGATCGAATCCGGAACGAAGAAATTCGACGGAGAACCAAAGTGGTTGACATAGCTCCTAGGCTCAGCGAGTTGAAGTGGCAGTGGGCTTAGGGTTGCCAACTATACTGTTAAGAACAGTATTATACTGTTTTTCACTGCATTATACTTTTTACTGTTGAACAAAAATAAAGTATACAAAATACTGTTTTCAGCATCAAAATGCTTAACACTAAACTAACGCATTTTTTTAATTTGTAATTAAAAATGAGGTCTTGATTTAATTTTAGTTATAATTGTGGTGAGGCGTATGTAATATTTTAAAAAATCTGTTAAATAATAAGTTGTGTGAGAAACTCTAAAACATATGTATTTAAAACACTTAATAATTAAAATACTGTTCGTTTTTCTAAAATACTGTTTAAAATTTTTCGCAGACCTAAATATACATTATTTCTTGTAAAAAAAGTTGGCAACCCTACTGTGGGCTGGCCACATCTGCCGAGTCAGCGATGGCAGGTCCCTCTAGATGGGCCGATGATCTCTAAAAAACGACTAGAAGCAGATGCATGCAGAAAGCGGAGGAGCTCATATGGTGGAAAGCATTAGGAAAGGCCTTAACTCCAGAACTTTGGATATAAATCCAACAGGATAGATACAGACTGATAATGATGACTTTTGAGACAAAATTGGAAAACCTGCGTATGTTTTTTTTTATACTACGACGGGTGGGAGACAGGCATACGGCCCGTCTGATGTGAAGAAGTTACCGTAGCCATAATAACGCTCGCAACATAAAATATCGCTCGCGCGCCGCCACCCCCGTTACTAACGCAACATCTCCTTCGTTTCTGGTGACCTCACTCACTCGCAGGAACACAACAACCCTCTAGGGAATTGTTATTTGCCTGCGGTATTCTGTGAGGTGGAGGTACATTCCCCAGTCGGGTACACTCCCTACAATTACACTCCCTACCTCTCTTTTCGCTAGAGCTTCGTTTGTCAGTCAGCAGGGCGCACCGCGTGAAGTTGGCTTTGGTTCAAAGGTATTGATGAACCACTTACACCCCAAAAAATCGTAAATGTAAATCAAATCGTAGCATCACAAGCATAGTACCTATGCCGATAGACAGATTTACTAAACCCAGAAGGTTTTTGTTGCAAAATGCGATGAACTCCCAGAAATAGTTTATTCTTTCATCAATACATATAATAAAATCGTAACTGGCCGCTGTCTGTACATTGAAGATATATAAAAAAAACTAATATAGGGGGGCTTTATGAACGCAATAGAACCCAAAACAATGTTTTTTAGAATTTTTGTCTGTTTGTCTGTTTGTCGGTTTGTCTGTTTGTCTGTTTGTCTGTTTGTCCGTACGTTTGTGCACGCTAATCTCAGAAACGGCTTAACCTATTTTTCACTAATGCGTTAAGGTTTGCTCAACTTAACATTTAGTGTTTGTTTCATTTCAATCGGTTCATAAATAAAAAAGTTATATCAATCTAAAGAGTCACATATAAAATGGTACAAAATAACCAATCAATTGAATTGACTGAAACTTTTCAGTTGAATTAACTGAAACTTTATGAAGGTATAAGTTATCATCGTTAAAGTAAATAATACAATGAGTGAGATGCTTAGAGGTCGTAGCGCTAACGCAAGTTAAGCAACCCCTGTCGTGGTTCCAACTAGGATGGGTGACCACAATTGGCACAAAAAATATATCAATTGGCTTAGTAATAACTCTGTGTACAGAAATGGAAGACATATAAGAAAATTTATTACAGGGGGCTTTATGAACGCAATAGAACCCAAAAACAATGATTGTTAGAATTTTTGTCTGTTTGTCTGTACGTTTATGCACGCTAATCTTAGAAAAGTCTCAACCTATTTGAACGTAGTTTTCACTAATGCGTTACGGTTTGCTCTACATAACATTTAGTGTTTGTTTCATTTCAATCGGTTCATAAATAAAAAAGTTCTATCAATCTAAATAATCTATTTACATAAAATTCAAAGTAGGTTCCTTATGACGTCTAGGGGTACACTAAGAAATGATTTTTCAAAATTCATCCCCTAAGGGGATGAAACTGGAGTTCAAAATTTGTATGGGGAGACAAGATTAATTGGACTATTTTATCCGAAACTTTTCAAAAGTACTTCTATAGAAAAATGAGTAAATACGTGTTTCAGGATTTTTCAATATTCAACCCCTAATGGGGTAAAGTGGGGTGAAAAAGTCTAAAAATCGTCATGGGTATTGTTTTTATAGTTTATCGGGTCGCTGATTACGAAAACAACAACGATTTTAAAATTCAACGTGGGTAACTACCTCAATAGGGGACGATTGTCAAGAATCATCCCTGGGGTGCGATGGGGTTGAAATTTCTAAAATGGGATGAAAATGTTTGAATATCGTCATGGGTATTATTTTTATGGTTTTTTGGGTCGCTGGTTACGAAAAAACAACTAAATTATAATCAAACGTAGCCGACGTGACATAAAATCACCCCTATGGGGGTGCAATGGGGTTGAAATGTCATAATATGAATATGGGTGTTGATGCCATGGTTTTCTGGGACGTCAATTCTGAATATGGCATCGATTTGAAAATATAACATAGTGTACACGAAATTACTTAAAAGGTTTTTTTATTAATTTTATTCCTAAGAGGGTGAAACGGAGGTCCAAAGTTTGTATGGGGAAACGAGATTAGTTGGACTATTTTATCCTAAACTTTACACGAGTACTTCTATAGATAAATGAGTAAACATGTATTACCCCAAATTTCACGCGAGCGAAGCCGCGGGCGAAAGCTAGTAAAAAATATGTTAAAGTAGCAAGTTGCAAAAATAATTATAGTAAAAATGGTTATATAGAGTTGTGGTGTACCATACAGAATTGATGATATTTAAACAGTTATGTCCTGCGAAAGTGACGCTACTGTGAATAATAAATCAATCTTACAACCTACTTAAGATGAATGTTCAAATTTTCTACACTCGGTTTTTAGATTTATTTCTAGATTTGTATGTTACAGAAATTTGTAAATATTTCTTTTGAAAGTTTCTAATAAAATAATTGTGACGAAATGTAAAATAAAAAAAATTACACCTGCAAGCAATGTAATAATTTGCGGGGGTCGCGTAGTCTGTGGGTTAAATTAACTTTGACTTGTAATATCTCAGTAAAAAAAAAGAAAGTCTATATTATAAAGCTGATAACAAAACAGGTTTGTAGAAAAAGTGAAAATTTATTCCACTGGTTGAACAAAACCCAATAAAAAATATAATATTTTTAAAATTCAAGCGACTAAGCGTTTTCAGGTTAATATTGGTTCTCATTCAAATGCCACCTCCCCACACAAATGTCATCTCACAAAGGAGCTCATTCTACATGCAGTGAGAGGAAGCTCTTAGCGTTTTTCAAAGGAATAAGAGCACCGCTCTTTGTAGACGACGCTTAAGTTGATTTATGGTACAAATGTCTCCTTGGACATTTAGAAAATTAAACGTTATAGGAAAAAATCCTACTAATAGTATACGTGCGAATGTATGTTCGTTTGTCCTTCATTCTCATTAAAAAATCCGGTGTACGGACGATAATTTTACCTAATAACGTTATAAGAAAACATCGACCGGTGAAGTGGGAGATAGTTGCGTCACAAGCCGCGCTCTCGCTAGCACACTCGACTCAGGCGGAACGTGACATTGAGTCAAGCTTTTTCGTGCATGCAGCTTACGTTCGTCGATTTATAAGACGTTATCACTTCAATTAATAACTTTGTTTGGCACAAACATAGACATTGTGGAGCATAGACTACAAATAGTCTATAATGTTATGTATTAAGTTCGTATTTATATTACTTTTTGGTATTTTTTATACAATTAAGGTGGCTAACAAGCTTAAGAATAGCCTGATGTCAAGCAATCATCGCAGCTTATGGACTCGCTCGCTATACCAGAGGTATCACTCAGGCGTTGCCGACCCTGTAAAAACATCTTCATGCCTTTTTTGATGAACTTCATGCTGTAGTGTCTTGGGAAAACCTCGGCAAGTAATTCATTCCACAACCTGAGAGTCCGTGGAAGAAAACCTCTCTGGAACCTCACAGTTGGCGAACATCTTGGCTCCAATGTGTGATGGTGAATTTCCTGTCCATGCTATGAGAAAAGACTATGCCACTTGCATTCTGAAAAAAGATTTTTTTTTATTAATTTATATTTTTTTAATACACCGCCAGGGGCCAAACAAGCATACGGCCCGATTGATGTATAGCGGTTACCTTAGCCATACGTACGCTGGCACCCCGCCACTAAGGCAGCAAGCATATCCTCAGGTCTGATGACTATATTAAAATCGATATAAATAAGGCTACCATTCATGAACAGAATTCAGACAACTTTGCTTGACTTGTGAGTTCGATTATTATATATCTCTCTTAATTCACGGGTCAAGCCCGGTCATTTGATAGGCGTGCGCGGGGATATAGATCCAATACGTTGAACCCCCTTTGAGAAGTTTGATGTAATGTTGCATGCCCGCCGTGACCTGCTCCAGGATATATCAATGAAACGATATACCCATGAGCAGGTCTCGGCAGGCGTTGAGATTATTACAAAGTGTGATGGAAAATAAATGGGCTATGGATGAGATCTGGGTGAACTTAATACCGGGCTAATATAGAAGAGGGACGCACGCCTGCCATAACTGCTTTTATTGCTAGTTATTTGCGGCAGGCGGTGGCTTGCCACTCACTACATAAGCCCGCGAAATGCCAGGAAAACGGCCGGGGGCAACACCGGTGTGAGTGACTCAGGGATGTCGAGAGGTATGCTGCGCTTTCTCCGAAGTTACTTGCGGCGTGATGCCCTTTAACACTTCCACCCCTGGAGCATATAGCTCTAACGGCTCCTCTCTGGACGGCCAAAGAAGGCAAGCCAGAGCTGAGAGTCCTGCGGGCCTTCTTGTGTTTACACTCCGACCGATGAAGACACGTCGGAGACGAAGGCCCTGACCGACTCTCTGGAGACTCGGGCCCGTGGTGTCGCTACTCACACAACAGCTCGCCACAAGCTGCCCTGCGGACAAATGCGATTATAATTATTATTACTTCCTGTTTTAGGGTTCCGTACCCAAAGGGTAAAAAGGAAGCCTATTACTAAGGCTCCGCTGTCCGTCCGTCCGTCCGTCTCTCACCAGGCTGTATCTCATGAACTGCAATAGTTAGACCGTTGAAATTTTCACAGATGATGTATTTCTTTTGCCGCTATAACAACAAATACTAAAAAATAGAATAAAATAAATATTTAAGGGGGCTTCCATACAACAAACGTGATTTTTTTGTTCGGATTTGCTCGCAATTGATAACGGCAATAGGTAGACGCTTGAAATACTTACATAAAATTTAGTTATATATTCACTTTAGAAATAAATAATTAAATAAAAATAAAACAAATATTTAAGTGGGGCTCCCATACAACAAACGTGATTTTTTTGCCGTTTTTATAGATAATGGTACGGAACCCTTAGTGCGCGAGTCTGACTCGCACTTGGCCGGTTTTATTTTTTATATAAGAGAGGGGCGCAAACGAGTATGTGGAGGGAAAACAATCACCACCGCCCATGGAGTGAGTGAGTGAGATCAGCAACACCAAGAGGTCGCCGATCCGTTGCTAACCTTTTAAGGTACATAAATGCTCTGTTCTTGAAGGTTCCCATGTCGTAATTGTTCGGAAATACCGCTGAGGGAAGTTAATTCCACAGTTCCACCATTCGCTGTATAAAATGTCTTAGGAAACGTACTGTAGTAGATCGCCAATTATCAAGATGATATGGATGGAATTTTAATTTATGTCGAGTTGTACGATAATGAAACTCAGCGGCAGGTATCAAATCAAAAAGTTAATTCGATCACTCCCCGTAATTATTAATTGTATTATTTTATTGTATTATGATAATATTGTATGACTATTTAAAAAAAAAGACCTATATTGACAGAGTTTCTTTCGGCATTTCTTCTCGTCAATGGTCATTCCGAAATGCTGGTAGATAAAAAAATATATCTAATTGTGAAAGACGTGTCTAAGTGCCCGCGAGGGCCCACAGAATAAAGAATTTTGACTTTGACTTTGAATATAATTTGTATAAAACGCAAAGAGACGCTACATCTCTACGTCAATAGAGAGACTCCAGTCGATTTGAAATCATTGGATCACCGATGATTCGAACAGCTCTTCGTTTTCTCTCTCAACGACTCTGACGAGGATCATAAATATATTTATTATTAAAAATAAATAAATAAAAAAATATATATTTCTGGACAATTTATACAAATTAAGCGCAAAGCTTGTACTATGTGTACTAGATAACTTTTTTTTGTAAAAAAAACATACATATAATACATAGAAAATACCAGACCAAGACAAACAGACATGTTCATGCACACAAATATTTGTCTTGTGCGGGAATCGAACCCGCGACCTCGGAGTCAAAGTGTCCATTGCTAACCATTCGACCACCGAGCTCGTCATTATTATTTATCTATAATTGCTCATGATCACGTGCATCCATCAAATCGTCTGTAAATTGCTAAGGACCAGTAAACTAGATTAATGGCTTTTTTAGATCCAGATAATAAAAAGTCTACATAATGATGAGTTAGGAGGTAATAAATGGGCTGAGGTTGTAGAGATAGAATAAATAAACACAGAGAGTTCTTTCTTCAACGCAATCAATGGTCTAATGTCACATTGAGCTAAAAATAGATTTTTTTTTATTTTTTTTTAAGCTATTGCATAGCTTCTATCGCGGGCCTTGAGCGCGGGGACCGAATCCAGAAATTCCGTAACGAAAAAACCTCACGCTCCCCACTCCGACGGGCAAGGAGGTGTGGCTTGAAGGCCGTGCATCGTCTAACGTCGTTTCAGTTCGGCAGTCTTCGACACGGCGTTGTGTGCGTGCGATTAGACGTATTGTACGACTCTACGAAACTCGCACGAATCGAGATGAGCTGCTCCGAAATCGGACGAATACATAAGCAGCTGTTTATGAGAAAGTATATAGGTGTATAGGTATTTATGTACAACAGTGAATAGCTGTACTTGTAAAATTTGTGTATAAAGTGTTTTGAATATGAATGAACAAAGTGCATTTATTATTAATGAACAAAGTCACGATACAAAATGCTATGCAATAGCTTTACCGCGGCAGTCCCCGAGTGCCACACGTCTTTTTTTTATTATAGAGGCAAGTAACAATTATTATTCATTAATACAACAAAATAATACACGTTGTATTTTAGTTTTTTTTTAAACTAAGTATATTTATTTTCCATTTTTTAGTTCGATGTGATATGTGAGAAAATTGCGAACCTTACCAGGATAAATAAATAAACTTTTCAAATTATTGTATTGTCATCAGAGCTTAATAAGTATGCAAAGTTTAAATAAAATCTGACGTTCGAAGTGGGTCAAAATCAAGTTCAAAGAAGTCGGTTACAAACTGACAAACTGACAAACCGACAAACAAAGGTATGAAAATAAGAGAATTAAGTGAATATAAGAGAGGCAGGGAACGTAATTGTAAGCTACCCGACTGGGGAATGTACCTCCACCTCACGGAATACCGTAGCCAATTCCCGTGAGGGTTGTTGTGTTGAGTGAGTGAGGTCACCAGAAAGGAAGGAGATGCTACGATGGCGGCAGGGGTGGCGGCGCGCGAGCGATATTCTTACCTGACTGCGACAGAAGGAGGGTTATGTTTTTCGAGAGTATGTATGTATGTATGTATAATTGTTTGGCACGCTCTGCAGCCTAAACGGCTGGATGAATTTTAGCTTGAGAGGTGTCGTTAGATTCGTATTTGCTGTGAGAGTCACATAGGCTACATCAAATATAAAAAAATCGATATGGCGGCTGTGAGCCGCAATATTGTCGTTGCAGTAATATTTTTTTTCTTCTAAATATATCGATATAGGTATCAAACTATAGGTCTCGATGACCTGATTTCAAATATATATTTGATATATTAGTTTTTACCTACGGCTTTGCTTGTATGAATTATATTATTGTTACGCGTGATTAATAAATCTGTTGTAGGTACAGTCGGGTTTTTGATTTTTTAAATTAACTTATAACTTGTTAAAAATATTGCGAGCGTTAATATGGCTACGGTAACCGCTTCACATCAGGCGGGCCGTATGCTTGTCTGCAACCCGACGAAGTATAAAAAAAAGAAGCTAATAAAAGCGTGTTTAAAAAAACGTGGGTGTTATTTATTGCTAGTTATTTATAAATTTATTCTATTAATTTGCGGCACGGACTGATTTATTAAGTGTAACTTCGTAATATGTTCTGTGAACTTGTTTATCTACATGTCTTTGTTGAAGTTGTAGGTCAGACAGGCAATAAAATACGTCTAAATAAGAAATTCACAGACAAAATTAAAGTGATATCTGTCTAAACGTCTACAAAATGAACATACATTGCGTCTAGTTTTGATTATAAACACAAGTTTACTTTATCTCAAAACGAAAAATTGGAAAACTTATGATTATGTTTGACTTAAGTATTTTTTAGAAAATCTTGATTATGATTGGACTTGTGTTAGTATATTTTCATATAATACGTAATGGCAGATGGGTGAGGAAGGAATTCGAGTGGAGGCCGCGCGCAGAATGGCGAAGCGTTGGACGCCCTCCTTCTAGATGTTCCGATCACCGTAAGAAAGCGGCTGAATGCGAAAGGCCGAGGATCATATTTGGTGGAAAGCATTGGGGAAGGCTTATTAAGGCCAGCAGTGAGTAGATACAGGCGGATGATGATGATAACGCAGGCGATTTGCGTTGCTTTCCCTATAGAAAATTATGTTGGCGTATTGCGCCCCCTTAAGACGCCAATAATAAAATCGAATAACTCAGATTCCACACGCCTCAGCCGTGAGAACAATATAAACCGCTTCGTTATAATTTAATAAACTATAAAACAATAGCTGTAAATTATCCAGAAAACGACGATACGGTCATTCGCTTACCGAGGTCGATCGTAAACTCGCTCAGGGTATTAATGCGTGTGCAGATTTGAAGCATTACCTGTGTACTATGCCACAGTTTAAATTTGCCAGTAGAGCAATTGTATAAATAAATAAAAAAGATTAATTGGTTAAAGTCGGTTTACGAACAATAATTTTACGTTCATCATCATCAGGTCATTTTAGTCTCCACTACAGGAGCACGACCCTCTTTCGTCCAAAAAAAGACAGAAGGAGGTTTTGGCCTACACTCCCCACGCTGGCCAGATGGGTTGGGGAGGTCTGATCGATGTTTGATAATGTATTTCCCTTAGTCGCCTTGTACGACATCCGCGGGAAGAGACGGAGTGATTCTATTCAAGTCTGCCGGAAATCACACGGCCAAATTTTACGTTATAACGTCATAATAAAACATCGGCCGATGGAGTGGAAGAGTGCCTCTCTGTCGCTTGTTTGGCGTTCTCGCTTGCATGCTCGGCTCAGGCGGAACGTGACAATGAGTCATGCTTT
The DNA here is from genome assembly GCA_937001555.2 of Hypsopygia costalis. NCBI lineage: Eukaryota > Metazoa > Arthropoda > Insecta > Lepidoptera > Pyralidae > Hypsopygia > Hypsopygia costalis. The sequence continues at coordinate 31,358,426 of OW443328.2, forward strand.
TTCGTGCGTGCAGCCGGCGTTCATCGATTTAAATAAGACGTTATCACGTCAATAAATAAATATTCTTGGACTTATCACACATCGCCATCTAGTCCCAACTAAGCAAAGCTTGTACTATGGGTACTAGATTACTGATATTATACTTTTTTTTTGTAAATCCATACATATAATATATGGAAAACACCCAGACCAAGACAAATATACATGTTCATGTACACAAATATTTGTCTTCTGCGGGGATCGGACCCGCGACCCCGGAGTCAAAGTGAACATTGCTAACCATTCGACCACCGGGCTCGTGGTGTGTGCCTCAACTATAGAGTAGGGTAATTGTGGCCAAAATTCCGGGCATTTACAATCATCATCATCATCAACAGATCATTTTTTTTAATCTTCACTACAGGAGCACGACTCTCTCACATCCGTCCCAGACAGAAGGAGGATTTGGCCTACACTCCCCACGCTGGCCAGACGGGTTTCAGAGGCCTGAAGGCATACGGCCCGCCTGATGTAAAGCGATTACCGTAGCCATTATTGACGCTCGCAACATAAAATATCGCTCGCGCGCCGCCACCCCCGCTGCCATCGCAGCATCTCCTTCCTTTCTGGTGAACTCACTCACTTGCAGGAACAGAACAGCCCTCAAGGGAACCGTTATTTGGCTGCGGTATTCTGTGAGGTGGAGGTACATTCCACAGTCGGGTAGCTAACAATTACGCTCCCTACCTCTCTTTTCGCCAGAACTTCGTTTGTTAGTCAGCAGGGTGCACCGCGTGCAAGTGAAGTTGGCTTTGGTTCAAAGATTGTTGATGAACCACTTACACCCCAAAATCGCCTGATAGAAAGTTATAACCTCCCTGGAGATCAGCAACGCCAAGTGGCACTGATCCGTTGCCACCCAATACTCCTTCCTTTCTTTCAGGTGACCTCACTCACTCGCAGGAATCCTCAAGGGAATCGTTATTTAGCTGCGGTATTCTGTGATGTGGAAGTACTTCCCCACTCGCGCAGCTTTAAATATACGCTATGCCCTATGTCTGCTTTTCGCCAGGGCCTCATTTGTCAGTCAGCAGAGTGTACCACGTGCAGGTGAGGATGGCTTTGGTTCAAAGATATTGATAAACGACTTACACACTTTCACTCCGAAGTCACTTTCTGTATATCTTTGACAATAAATTTATTTATTTGTTTGTAATAGTAGTTTATGAAACTGTTGCATAATAAGGGTTATTAAAATACGAGTGTGAGTTTATAACATGAGCAGAAGGCGAGTGTTATAATAGACCACACGAGTATTTTAATACCTAATTATGTGCAGTTTCATACACTACTTTATCTAATCTCATGAAATATATGATAATAATATTTTAAATACAACCATGAAGTTAATTTAACAGCTATAAATCTTACTTAGAAATCCATTTGCAGATCGAGCATGCGTAGTGCGCATGCGCGACGCGCCGCGCGGCACCGCGTTCACAGATTATGTAGAAAAATTTTGCATGGTTGCAATGTATTTGTATTGCAACCTGTTTAAAATACCTGTATCCAGGGCTGAAGCTGTATCGAAATGGTAAAAAAGTTATTTTACGATACAGTTGTCCATATAAGAGTAGTATCGAAAAATAACTTTTTAAATTTATTTTGATAGCTTGTGCGTAAAGACTGTCATTAAGATACTGTGTTTAGTTTTTTAATGTGTAAATTTCAGTATGAGATTAGATAAAATCTTTTTCAACACAATTGCTCATAAAGTGGCTCCTATTTCACCGCAATTAGGCACATAATGACGCATAGAATCAAACTGTGACTTTTTCATTACTATTATTCACTAGTAAGTTATGAGTATTTTTTTATTGGTTGAGTTGCTTTGTTCTTAAAAAAGTTTCGTTCCAAAAAGATCGTGTTCAATAGTACAAATAAATAATGTACTTATTGCTTGCACATTTCATGCAATAAAATTTACACTTAAATAATTATATATTATATAACTAATATAATTATATAACTTTTGTTTTCTCTGTAATAAAGAAAACTTCAAATTTCCCATTTTGTATATGGCTAAAACGTTGTCCGTGAAAAAAAAAAAAAAAAGACGTGTGGCACTCGGGGACTGCCGCGGTAAAGCTATTGCATAGCATTTTGTATCAACTTATGCAATTATAATTTTATTTATTTATTTTATTCATGCAGTATTGCTTTTTCTTTGATATTAATTCAAGTTACACTTTTTGAGCGTGGTTGTAGTGGTAAGACATAATGCACAAGGCCGGACTTATCCCTCCTGACTCCCGGCTGGACCAATTTAGTACACTGACTTTGTAATACTACGCCAAATCACGTCTCTCGTGTCTCCATGTATGAACTATAATCAGTTTCACCTTTACGAGCAACGTTCCCGACGACAATAAGTTCTGATGTGTTGCTAAGATCAATCCTGTGAGTGGAACAAACGTGTGCTTTATAGAGGTCACATACTTACTTCTCTATATTTATTACTAGCTACCCGCGGCTTCGCTCGCGTGGTCCAAGGGAGCTGCCATTGATTTGTGTATATTTTTTTTTACTTCGTGGGAAAAAAGTAGTACCAATATGTACAAATTTTAATGATTATCGGCTGCATAGTTAAGGCGTGAAGACATAACAAACAAACGAAATTACTTACTTTAACACTTATAATATTAGTATGGATGGAACGCCCACACTCAAGACAAAATAATTGTTCACCACATAAATGTTTGCCCTCTGCGGGGATCGAATCCGCGGCCTCTGACGCCGAAGGATCGAAAACCAAGCACAAAACATATATATATATATATATATATATATATATATATATATTAGGTTGGGGAAAAAGTCTTTTCGTATTTTATATGAAAATTCAAAACATTTTTTACTAAAGTTTATTTACATTTAACTAAAGTATGTAGGTGCCATTTTGTTCGATAACTTTTTGCCATCTTGTAGGTAGAGACATGATCCCATTATTATAGAAATTTTGGGACTTCTGTTCAAAAAACCACGACAAGTGGTTTTGGCAGTCTTCTCGTGATGTTAACCTGATATTGCCTAAAGAATTCTGAAGAGACCGAAACAGGTGGAAATCAGAAGGTGCAAGGTCAGGACTATACGGCGGATGCATTAACACCTTCCAGTCAAACTCTCTTAATTTTTGCTGAGTGGCTAAAGATGTGTGAGGTCTAGCGTTATCATGATGAAAAATCACACCCCTACTGTTAATTAATTCCGGCCGCTTTCTCTCAACTTTTTGCTTTAATCTCATCAGTTGTTCACAGTAGAGTTCAGAATCGATAGTCCTGCCTGGCGGTAACAGCTCATAATGAATAATGCCCTTCCAATCCCACCATACACACAGCATCACCTTATTGCGGGTTAACCCGGGTTTTGCCAGAGTCTGTGAAGCCTGACCGGCCTTTGACCACGACCTTTTTCGCACGTTCTTGTCGTACATGATCCACTTTTCATCACCAGTTATAAGCTTCTTCAAAAACGATTCGCTTTCATTACGTCGTAGTAAAGAATCGCAAATGAGTACACGGTTCATTAAGTTTCTTTCAGTGAGATCGTGAGGCACCCAAATATCGAGCTTTTTAGTGTACCCAGCTTTTTTCAAATGCGCCAAAACTGTTTTGTGGTCAATTCCTAATTCTTCAGCTACGTCGTAACTACTGATATGCTGATCTTGCTCCACTTTTTCAAAAATGGCATCCATTTTATCCGTAACAGGGCGACCAGAGCGACGTGCATCTTTCACATCAAAATTTCCTGATTGAAAACGCTTAAACCAAATTTGTGCTACTCTCACAGACACTGCACTAGATCCATAAACGTCACAAATTTTTTTCGCAGCTTGCGTTGCATTTTTACTTTTTTTGTAGTAAAATTTTAAAATGAATCGAATTTCTTCATTAGATTCACTCATCTTGACAGTAAAAAAAACAAATGAAAATCACACATTTACCTAATTTGAATTTGGAATTATCTTTTTTAAAATTTGAACTTTTTAAAGATATCAAAACCTGCCAGATACAAATGGTATAACCAAAGAGATTTTATTACAAGTTCATACATACTAAAATGCGAAAAGACTTTTTCCCCTACCTATTATATATATATATATATACATACACACACACAAATTATTATAAACTTTATTTTTTCCCGTGGGAATAAGATATTTTTACGGGAAAAAAAGTAGCCTATGTCACTCTCCAGGCCTTAAACTATCTCCAAAAAAAAAACCATATCAAGCCGTTCGTTACTTTCGACGTGAAAGAAGGACAAACAAACAAACAAACACACTTTCACGTATTTCAGTGTATGTATGTTTTTTTATCGATTTAATGTATTTATGCATAATTAAAAAAAAAAATTGCATTTCGCACTCCTACTCTTTATAAACTATAAGTGTGCGAAATTTCATCTTCCTCAGTCAGCGCAATTTTTGTAAAAAGCGGTACAAAGTTTTTGCTTTACGCATTAATATATAGATACATCCTATAACGGGTGCATATTATGATGCTATGTGAAATCCAAAATATGTAAACCTTTTTGAATGTGCTTTCCCAGTTGACGAACCCGGTGGTCGAATGGCTAGCAACGGTTACTTGGACTCCGAGATCGCGGGTTCGATCCCCGCACAAGACAAAGATTAGTGTTCAATAACATGTCTGTTTGTCTTGGTATGGGTGTTTTCTATGATGTATGTATTTATAAAAAAAAATAAGTATATATATCAGTTGTCTAGTACCCATAGAACAACATTTGCTTAGTCTGGGACTAGATGGCGCTGTGTAATTAATCCAGGAAAATTTATATATTTATAGTTTTTCTGTGCTTGTTCTTGTAGATTTACAGGTCTGGAAACAAGAGGTTTTACCTTATTTTTTTATTCACTCACTAGATGTCTGTAAGCCTTCGGCTCGTCAGAAATATAGTAAAAAAAAACCTATACATGACTTTACTTTTCTCTGCTAATTACAACAATAAATTTTTCACTTAACGCGTCAACCTATCCCTTTACAAATACACAAATGAAATACAACAGTGTGCTCACTCATTCGCTCATTCACTCATTCACCCATTCGATCAGCCGCTCATTCGCTCATTCACACATTCGCTCAGCCGCTAATTCGCTCATTCACTCATTTGCTCATTCACTCTTTCGCTCATTTACTCCTTCGCTCAGCCGCTCATTCACTCATTCGCTCATTCACTCATTCACCCATTCATTCCGTTTCTTCGTTCCGGATTCGATCACTTAGAGAAATTCCAAGCATTGCTCTCTCCATCGCTCGTTGTGTGACTTTTTATATTAAGTTATAGGACTAAACTATTACTAGCTAAACAGCAATATTTTAAAGTATTTTCACAGTATAAGTAATAGCACTAACGTAGTATTATTAAAGAAATACAAGTCTTTACATTTCTCTGGTAATTAGAACAATAAATTCTTCACATATTGTGTCAACCTGTCCCTTTAATAAAACACAAATGAAATATAACAGTGTGTTTCATGCGAGACATTGCATGCATAAAATATTATTAAATAATCAAAGCTGCGAGAATGAATGCCATATTTTCAGTGGAGTATAGCTCTGTGCATGCAAGCTGCAGCATAATTCAAGCTCAATTAGCCGGATTCCATAGCAAATTTTTCTGCCAAAATGAAGTGCATAAATTTGAGTTTTTGCCAACAATTTACATAAAGCAGTTGCTACTATTGGATCTTAAATCCGAAAATGGTTCATTTCGATTCGAGTTTTAATTTTAGCACACCCCGGCCACTCCATAGAATTGTCGCGCCAGTAACTACCTACTACATAAACAATAACGTGTGTGCAGAGCGTTAATGAGCGTGTGTGTGTGCGGCGTCAGCAAACTGTTCCAGCCCCCCCTAGCCAAGTGTAATTCGTAGCGTACAACCACATTATAAGTAATAGTACTACGTACAGTATGGCCACACCCCGCCGCTCTCTCTTGTCGTCCTCACCTCCCCTCTGAGACAAATCTGGAACAGTTTGTATGGCGCCGCACGCACACACGCTCATTTATGCGCTGCACAGACGCCATTGTTTATGTAGTAGTAAACGACGCATCTTTTGTATGGAGTGGCCCGGGTATGGTACAACGAACGTTAGATAGATCACGTGACATTTGTCAAAATCGAACATTTTAGTATGAGAATTGACAAATGTCACGTGATCTATCTAACGTTCGTGACGCTACGAATTACACTTGGCTAGTCGATACAAGAGAGCGGCAGGGAGTGGTCATACTGTACGTAGTGCTATACTTATAATGTGATTTTACTTAAAATAAACATACATATACCAGCGTTGTCAGATTTATTTTAGATCAAAGCGGTGTAAGTGGTTCGTCGACATCTTTGAACCAAAGTTAACCTCACCTACACGTGGTGCACACTATTGACTGACAGACGTGGCTCTAGCGAAAAGAGAGGTAGACTGGGAAAGTACCTCCACCTCACAGAATACCGCAGCCAAATAACAATTCACCAGAGTGAGGTCACCAGAAAGGAAGGAGTTGCTGCGTTGGCAGCGGGGGTGGCAGCGCATGTTGAGAGCGTTAATATGGCAACGGTAACCGCTTCACAACAAGTGGGCAGTATGCTTGTCTGTCACCCGACGTAGTATAAAAACAAGCGGTGTAAGTGGTTTATTGGGGTGTAAGTGGTTTATCAAGGGGTGTAAGTGGTTTATCAACATCTTTGAACCAAAGCCAACTTCACCTGCACGTGGTGCACCCTGCTGACTGACAAACGAAGCTCTGGCGAAAAGAGAGGTAGGGAGCGTCATTGTAAGCTACCCGACTGGGGAATGTACCTCCACCTCACAGAATACCGCAGCCAAATAACAATTCCCTTGAGGGTTGTTGTGTTCCTGCGAGTGAGTGAGGTCACCAGAAAAGAAGATGCTGCGTTGGCAACGAGGGTGGCGGCGCGTGTGAGTGATATATTATGTTGCGAGCGTTAATACGGTTACGGTAACCGCTTCGCATCAGGCGGGCCGTATGCTTGTCTGCCACCCGACGTAGTATAAAAAAAAAAAAAAAAAAGCGGGATTGTAGACTTTTGCAAGTAAAAAAAACGGGACCCATTTGACAAAAGCGGGACTACAAAAAACATAAATAGTCCATTCATTATATAAAAATCTATCTAAGTGTTTTTGGTATTCGTGTATAGAAACAAAGATCAAAAATATTTCATCATCATCATCATCAGGTCATTTTAGTGTCCACTACAGGACCACGACCCTCTCTCGTCCGTCCCTTACAGAAGGAGGATTTGGCCTACACTCCCCACGCTGGCCAGACGGGTTGGGGAGGCCTGATCGATGTTTTATAATGTATTTCCCTTAATCGCCTTGTACGACAGTGATTCTTTTCTAATCTGCCGGAAACCACACGTCCATTAATTTCAGTTGATGAAATATGGGTTGTATGAGTATAATCTTACATCCCATCTTTATCTTTATATCTATACTAATATTGTAAATCTGAAGAGTTTGTTTGTTTGGTCGAACGCGCTAATCTCAGGAACTATTCATTCGAATTGAAAAAATATTTTATTGTTAGATAGCCTATTTTTCGAGGATGACTATAGGCTATTTTTCGAGGATGGCTATAACATCACGCTATAGGAGCGGAGCACCAATGAAAAATATCGCAAAAATGGGAAAAAAATATTCCTTTTGAGAGCTTCCGTTGCGTGCACTGCGTAAACGGTTCAAGTTACGCAACAATTATATGCGACGGTATTATTCATCTTAAAAAGTTCTAAAAATTGGCTCACTATAACCTTTTAAATGGTAACCTTACGCTTCACCCTCAGCGCTCTGTCACAGTCAGCTAGTCTACTATAACAATAATAATATAACAATAAAGGGCATCACGCCGCGAGTAACTTCGGAGAAAGCGCAGCACACCTCTCGACATCCCTGAGTCACTCACACCGGTGTTGCCCCCGGCCGTTTTCCTGGCATTTCGGGGGCCCATCTAGTGAGTGGCAAGCCACCGCCTGCCGCAAATAACTAGCAATAAAAGCAGTTATGGCAGGCGTACGTCCCTCTTCTGTAATAGCCCGGTATTAAGTTCACCCAGATCTCATCTCCATAGCCCATTTATTTTCCATCACACTTCGCAATAGTCTCAACGCCTGCCGAGACCTGCTCATGGGTATGTCGTTCCAACATATCCTGGAGCGGGTCACGGCGGGCGTACAACATTACATCAAACTTCTCAAAGGGGCCTCTACGCGTTGGATCCATATCCCCGCGCACGCTTATCAAATGACCGAGCTTGACCCGTGATTAAAAAAAGATATAACAATTATAATTAACAATAAAATATAATATAATTAATTAATATATTTAAAAATAGAATTCTTTCCAGCTTAGATGGGATGAAATGGACTGTAGCCACAACAACATGTGTGCAAAAATATTATTTATTGTTTTTAATTGAAGCTCCATTGTTAATCTTCAATCAATATAATACGAAATAAACAAAAACATTATACACGATCAGTATTTTATAACAAGAGCCAGCGATACAAATCACAATATAGCATACAGTGGTGTTGAAATTCACCATAAAAACTCCCCGCCAAAGACGATCGCTCGATCAAAGTCACAGACACCATTTCACCCCAACTTTGCATATTATTATCCTAAAATATATGCATAATTTTGACACTGATGGATTCTGTTACTGTCATCCTTACAAAGTAGCTAAATGTGTAAAAATGGATTCAAAACTGCATGATGAATGTAACCTATTGTTGGTAAAGAACCATGTTTTATTTTTCTCTGTCGAGATAGAAAGAGTTCTGTCAGCTTGTGGAATTTGCATGCTGTGGTTTTTACAAGGTTACATGATATTTTTTTTTATATTAGCTCAGAATATTGGCTCCGCTTCGCCTGATGGTAAGCTAAAAGTGGAGACCTAATCGCATCGGACAAGACAAGTCAGTTGACGCTGCCATGCTGGCCTACAAGATACTTCTTCACGCTTCGCTTGAAGGATCAATATTATATGAATGAGGATTTCCTCATTCATACAATATTGTAATACTCATAAATACATATGCAGGCAACGCGTTCCACTTTTTAATGGTGCGACATAGATAGGAGTTGCCAAACTTTACTACGCGAAGGAATGATGGTATAATACTAATAAACAACAATAAAGAAAAAGCTATTTTTTGAAACAAAAGTTAACACTTTTGTTTAAAAAAGAGCTTTTATCAACTAACGTGCTTGTTGATAAATTGTATAAGTCTAGATCCCACCAAAAACATAAATGTAAAAAAGGAGAGCCAAGTTCAATACAAAAATTATGCTTGGCTGTGAGCTTCGCCGCAAAAAGAATGGAGATCTAAATGAGTGCCAAGTTCTATGCAAAATTAAAATATGTATTTATAAAAAAAAATGTGAGATCTTAAAGTAGGTTAGATTTGACTGTTGACGTTGGCCGGTTGTTTAGCGCGTATTACAAGTTTTTTGTATGGGGACACCACTTATTTTTTGACTTAACTTTATTATTATATTTCTGTTATACAGAAAATATAATAAAACATATATTGGGATAGTTTTAAATATCTGCTTGTAACGTTGTAACGGTTCCAGCGCTACAATTAAAAAACATTGTATGGGGACCCCCCCCCCCCTATCTTTTACCTTTTTTTATTTTTAGATTTTTTCCTACGCTTACACACAATTACCGAGCTGGATTCCAAATTTCATCCTTCTAGGTCATCTGGAAGTAGGTTAGGTTTAGGTACTATAAATCAGTCAGTCAGTGCTAAAATTTACGAATTTTTGACCTTCATATCTTAATAACCGTTTGAGCTAGCTTCATGAAATTTGGGCTTCTAGATGTCCTTGTGGATATAATTAAACACAAGTAGTTTTTACCCGACTACGGCGAAACAAAAAGGAGGGTTATGATTTTGACCTGTATGTATGTATGTGGCTATGGATGTTCATCTGTTCCCTCATAACTTCTAAAATAGTTATCATAATTAGACAAATGAGGTGTCGTTGGAAGCCTCTTGATCGTCCGCTGGTTATAGGCTACATGACGTCACGTTAAAACTGCTACAGCTCCCTCTAGGGGACATAAAGTAAAGAAGTAAAAAAATATTTATTCTTGACAGTGTCGTGTGGGGTATCAAATGAAAGAGCTTTGTTAGCACATTTCAAATATATAAATATTATTAGCTGTTGCTCACAGGTTTGCTTGCAATCACCTGATAATTGCAAGAATTTATAAATTCAGGCATCAAATGTAATAAAAACCAAACATGTGTAACAATAACAACATAGGCTGGAAGTACCTCCACGTTATACGTTACATACGAATTCACATAACTCCAAAATAAGTTAAATAAAAATAAAGTTTAAAAAACTAAAACCCGACTACTAAAAACACGCTCTAAAAAGTACGAAACAAGAAAATAGTCTCCGCTGAAATTATTATGTACATACTATAAAACAATTACCGACTTTTAAGTAAACAACTTACTTACACGTAGTATATTTTCACGTAGTTTTTTATACATCATACTGATAGAGATATGTGTAAAGGATAGCCGTGGTCGTATGCCACTTTGATTTAATTTCAAATGAATATGTTTTGCTACAGTAGGTGGTGAGCTACTTACACCCTAAATTTTATATTTTGCGTTGACTTAGACGCTTAATGTTTCGTGGTATTGCTCGCTAAGTAAATAATACATTTAAATATATTTATTTCATGAAACTATTTCTGAAATATACATTGAATTAAAACTAATCTAAAAACCTATATATTTTATCTATTAACCTAAGAAAAAGTTAAGGGATAAAAAAATATATAAATTTACTTACAAATAAAAAATATTTCCAAGTTCGTTGTCTTTCGGAAGTCTCTCTAGAACACTGGCAGCATTACCTCGCTGGATAGCTATACTTATACTGTGCTTATACTCTGAGCAAAATGACCAGCCTTCTAGTTATAGGACGTGTCGACCAATTTTTCAGAAATGTCTCTAAATAATTTGTTAATACTAACTAAATATTTGCATCACACATAGAAATATAAACAACTGGACATTTATATTTCTGTGGCAATCACCTACTAATGAACTAACATTAATTGATGAGTACTGCACTTAACATTTAATTGGCGTGAACGAATGATTTGAATGGTGTCCGAAGCACACAAATAATCATAGATTGCCTGTAATTGTCACTGCTGTAAAATAATACCTCAGGCAATTAACTATATAAATAAAGCACAAATTCGACATAGGGACTGTTTAATTTGAAATTAAATGAATAACCGCATATCGCCCACCGCAGAAACCGCAGTAACTGGCAGCGGTGGTATGAACGATTTATTGACTAATTTGCACTCAATTATCAAGTTGTTTCATGATTTTATTACCGAGGCGGGATTATGTCGTCAGATGTCGTTTTTGGGTACATCTTAGTGGTGTACTTTATGGATGTAGTAAAATATGGTTTTACTGGGTTATTTTGAAGAGAAGTAGGTCACACACAGCGAGATTTAGACTTATACACTCTATACTATGATTTTTTACATATTTTTTTTTTTACTATTTTATTTTACTTTTTACAAATATTTTTTTTTTTACTATTTTACTTTATATTTTTAATTTTTTTCCTCTTATTTTGGTTGAATACCATTTTTTTTTTGACTGTATCATGATAATATTGTATGGCGATTTAAAAAAGACCTATATTGACAGAGTTTCTTTCGGCATTTCTTCTCGTCAATGGTCATTCCGAAATGCTGGTAGATAAAAAAAATAATATACCTAATTGTAAAAGACGTGTCTAAGTGCCCGCGAGGGCCCACAGAATAAAGAATTTTGACTTTGACTTTGACTTTGAAATAATTTTTTTTGGGCCTACCACTCATTCCCACCACTGTGTCTCCTGTGTAGCCAGGATTAAATAACGGCGACCGCCAAGGAAGGCAATGAACAGTGAAGTTCATTGCAGTCCCCGGGGGTAAAACTACGGCTGTCTTGGAACTCTCAACGAATTTAATCAGAAGAAATTAGCAGGAGGTCACAGCGAGATGTTCAACCTATCTTTGAAGACTGCAGATATTTCTTGACATGCTTCTTACTCGCGACTTATTTCTTCTGATTAAATTCGTTGTGAGTTCCAAGGCAGCCTTAGTACCCCCGGGACTGCAATGGACTTCACTGTTCATTGCCTTTTTCGTCGCTGTTAATCCTGGCTGCACAGGAGGCACAGTAATGGGAATGTGTGGTACCTACTCCCCGCCCAATTCCGTATGCCTTGGCAAGGCATGGCAGTATCTGGTAGACTTTGAGGGGCAATACTCGTAAATAAAATTTAGTCAAAATACAGTTCCAATCCAAAGTCTCGATCTCACAAAATTTGGTATTTTCTTATCTTAATATTAAACTTCAAAGTTTAATTTAAGGGGGATTATATTGAAATATAATATATTATAAATATATATTAGAAATATATATATAATTAATAATATTAAACAAACCAAGAATGTTGTTATGCCAACAACAAGAATTGATAATATATTAATTAACGAAATCAAGTACATACCTATTATAATTTTCAGTCAATTCTCAATTTACTCAACTACAAACTACAATTTCAACTACAAACTGAGCTATGGAAGGTTTGTGATGGTGGCGAATTTTTGCATCTTATAATTACTGCTGTGAAGTCGCAATCGTCAACACTTACTCGTCCTAAAGCGAGGATACGGGTCTCCCATTAATTGAAGGAGTTTAGAGCGTTCTCCACTACGCTGCTCAGCTGCAGGTTGGCGAAGGTCAGGGTTTTCAAGTTGCCCATTGACCACTGACTTAACTTAACGATCCTTTTTTTTATATATACTACATCGCAGACAAGCATACGGCCCGCCTGATGTGAAGCGGTTGCCGTAGCCATATTAACGCTCGCAACATAAAATATCGCTAGCGCGCCGCCACCCCCGCTGCCTACGCAGCATCTCCTGTCTTTCTGATATCTCACTCAGTCGCAGGAACACAACAACCCTCAAGGAATTGTTATTTGGCTGCGGTATTCTGTGAGGTGGAGGTACATTCCCCAGTCGGGTAGCTTACAATTACGCTCCCTACCTCTCTTTTCGCCAGAGCTTCGTTTGTCAGTCAGCAGGGTGCACCGCGTGCAGGTGAAGTTGGCTTTGGTTCAAAGATGTTGATGAACTCTTTACACCCCAAAATTCTAGTGACAACAGCCGGGAAAGACGGTGTAACACAGAGCAGGAAGTGCTTCCACACACTTTAGAACCGAAATCGTCGCGTAGTGCCCGGTTCCAGAGAACGTTTCTCCCGCGAACTGTCAATTTGTGAAATGAGCTTCCTGTCGAGGTTTTCCTGGGAAACCACAGCATGGGGTTCTTTAAAAAGAATGTGAAAAGGTTCTTACAGCGTCGGCAATGCGCGAGTAATGCCTCTGGTGTTGCTCGTGTCCATATGGTGCGGTAACTGCTTTCATCAGGCTGGCCGTACGCTTGTTTGTCACCTTAGTGGTATAAAAAAAAAAAAAGTTTGTCACAATGTGACGTTTGTGTAACTCTCGGATTCAATCACCCGAAAAGGACTAAATGGTTTCGTATTAAATTTGGGTCTCAGTATTTATTGCAAGACGTAAAGGCTAATTTTCATATTGGTCGTAAGTTTAAATGATGCCGGAGACAGACGCTGGTTGATAAATAAATATTTCTGGACTATTTACACAGCGCCATCTAGTCCCAAATTAAGCGCAAAGCCTGTACTATGGGTACTAGACAACTGATAAATGTACTTAAAGACATTGTTTTTTTTTTAAATACATACTTACAATATATAGAAAACCCCCAGACCAAGGCAAACTGAAATTTTCATGAACACAAATGTTTGTCTTGTGCGGGGATCGAACCCGCGACCTCTGAGTCAAAGTGGCCATTGTTAGTCATTCGAGCACCGGGCTCGTTATGTCGAGATGTATTACAAATATGCAATGCAAAATTTCTAGGGCATTTCTATACAAGACGAATCCATTTGCGAGTCTCTCGGACTCATTAAGCAATGGTATGCTTTTCATTTACCAGAAATTCGTACATATTATTTTTAACAAGCTGAATAAACTACGCCATTATTTTGGCGTATAAAGATACAGTTTTTATGAACCATTCATTGTGAATGTTATGAACTAAAAGCATTTTATATATTTTGACCCGTAGGTATCTAGCGAGATTTGCATCGCGCAATGTATCAAGTCCTCGTAGATAATGCCCTATTTTCTGCAATAAGTTTAAATAAATAATAATTGTTGAACGTAAATAACGCAATACAGATACATAATGTTTATTTTTAAATTAATTTTAATTATCTAAATTAATAAATGTATATTACGCGTCTACAAAAAAACGCGGTTATCAAGTATTTTTTTATATATGAGAGGGGGCAAAGGAGCATGTGGTTCACCTGGTGGAAGGCAATCACCACCGCCTATGGAAATTAGCAACACCAAGGGGTCGCCGATCCATTGCCACTCTCAAACATTATAAATATTAAAAAAAAATTGAGAAATTCACCTCCCCCGCCTAGACCAGATTTGAACCGACGACCTCTCGATGACCGCTCGAGTGCTCTTCCAACTGAGCTACCAGGAAGTTTTGTTTTGGAGACAAATTTCACCGTATCGGAGGAACACAAAACTCAATGCCACAGAATAAATCAACAATACAAAAAAAATTATATAAACGGTAGTTTGTTAACAAATTAATTCAAAATTCCAGAAAATCTACTACGATCAGATAATAAGGGATCTCCCTCGTAAATTGTAGAGATTGTATTGGTCTGAAACATTATATTAAAATGATAGTATAGGTGTTAAACGGGCCGTGGTCATTTAACTTTTTATCCGAACGTTTTGTGGTTTAACACTAAATTTGTATAATATTTGGATATGCCTGGTACTTTGAATTGAAAGCTGCATCTCGACGTGTGGAGATGAATTTCGACAAGACGAAAGTCATGTCCAAGTATTTTGTCATCCCTAGCCCGGTTATCGCAGATAATGCAGCTATTGAAGTGGTTAAAGTCTATATCTACCTCGGACATTCCATATGGCCGGTGTAATTTCAACAAAGAGATCGATTCAACTGGGCTGGGCAGCTTTTGGAAAGGTTCGGCACATCTTCGCTGCACATATACCCCAATGCTTGAAGACTATCATAGTCATTTAACTTTTTATCTGAACGTTTTGTGGCATAAGAATTAATTTGAATAATGTTTGGATATGTATTACTTTGAATTGAAAGCTGCATGGTTTTGTAAGCATACGTGAACTGAATCTCTTTTTAACCGACTCCAACAAAGGAGAAGGTTCTCAATTCGGTTGTTTATTTTTTTTTATGTTTGTGACTTCATTACCCCGTGATTTACATATCAGTTTAAAAAAATATATTTGAAAGAGTATATTATTTTCAGATTGGTCCCACTTTTTTTCATATCATAAAATTCAGTTCTGATAGTGTTAAAAATCTTTTAGCAGTGCTTACGATTGTAGAGTAATAATTGAAGTAGTTTTTTTTTGTTATAATTATCTACTATATAAAAATAAGTCGGGTTTTCCTTCCTGACGCTATAACTCCAGAACTCACGAACCGATTTCCACAGTTTTGCATTCGTTGGAAAGGTCTCGGGCTCCGTGAGGTTTATAGCAAAGAAAATTCTGGAAAAATTTGAAAAGAAAAGCGGGAAAATCTTTTTTCACATACAGCGCCATCTCTAAGGAAATGGATGGAAACGAAAAGATTGAGCCACAGCGAAGCGTGGTCGGGCCGCTAGTATGTGTATAAAAAGGAACCGCTTCTGACTGATCTATCAGCATAATTTTAAAATCATTAGATGGCTCGGGTTAAAATTTGATATACAGGTCTACTATATATGTATATAAAATATTTAATGTCAACTATTTAATGTCTACACTTTTTTTTTAAGTAACACTATCATATATGATAATATTACTTAAACAAAATTGTAGATTAGTTTAATGTCAAGAAAAAATATATAATGTCAACTTAAGTCTACGCTTTTGTCACAAGTAACACTATCATACATGATATTACATGATAGTGTTACTTAGACAAAAGTGTAGATTTAATTTGACATTAAATATTTTTTCTCTGCGTTATGTATTGACCAATGACTGTAAATGACATGGAATATAAGCAAATAATTATTATTTGAATAGTTGATTGCGCCCAACTTGCCAGAATATTGTATTTTAAAAATAGAAAGTCGCAGTGTGGCGCTGCCATCTACCTATTAATTATTTATTTTATTTATTTATTTTATTTATTGTTGTTTGGGTGACTTACAGCGAAATAGGTGTAAATATATAACACTTATGAGTAAAACTATGCTAATTACAAGTCTCCGCCAATAGAATTATGGAGAAAGATAAAGAACAAACTTAGATAACCATGAATAGATTGCTTAGGAAACCAAGGTGTCATTCATAATTGAGCAATAAGTTATAGTTGCATAAAGAAGCCATTTGCAAGATGCATCTTTACAGTAGTGGTGCTGGTACAGAACAGGTCGACATCAATATTAATGTTATTAAAAGTAGCGGCAGAGCGCTGCAAAAATGAGTTGCGTCTGTAATTGCTGTGTGCATTCTGTACATGAAGTCTCACTCGCTGTCTCAGACGGGAATCGTTGAAACGTAAAACGACTTTGGATAATAATTCGGAACTATCAACTGATCCATTCGCTATATTCATTAGGTAGCATATATCGCATATCTGGCGGCGCATATAAAGGGGTAGGAAGTGGTAACGTTTACATCGATGCTCATAGTCGTTAGATATTTGGTTGGCTTTAAAGTCAAGATATCGCAGGAATTTCTTTTGAATGCCTTCAATACGTGCTTCGTATATTTGGTATTGGGGGTTCCATACTTGAGAAGCGTACTCTAGATGGCTGCGCACATAGGCACAGTACAATATTTTAATTGATTTTATATTGGAGAACACAGCTGAAGTCCTCATGATGAAGCCAAGAGCCCGCGATGCCTTTTTAACGATGTCATCAATATGCTTATCAAATATAAGCCTACTATCATGAATCACGCCAAGATCTCTGATTTCAGAAACTTTGGCTATTTTCATGTTCTTTAAAGTGTAGCCTTTATCTATCACTGTGTGTTTCCGCGTGAAAGACATATAGTAGCATTTAGAAGTATTTAAATCAAGACGATTGTCACGACAGTAGGTCTCGAATCTCAACAAGTCTCCTTGTAAGTCTTCGATGTCTGATATGTTTCGTATGACTTTGAGAATTTTCATATCGTCTGCAAACATGAGTATTTTAGACTTGAGAAAACACTTGACAACATCGTCAATAAATATGGTAAATAGCAACGGAGCCAGCAAAGATCCTTGAGGGACTCCAGATGGTATAGATGTCCAGTCCGAAATATAACCATTGAGAACAATAGCCTGAGTACGATTATCAACATAGGAACAGAACCAACGATATAGATCACCATGAATGCCGGCTGCAGCTAGTTTTCTAAGTAACAGACAATGATCAATGCGGTCAAAACATTTGCTATAGTCAGTGTATATAACATCCACTTGACCAGAACTGTCCATACCCAGAGTGACAAAGTCGTTGGCCAGGATCAAATTAGATACTGTTGAACGCCCTTCCATGAAGCCATGCTGTTCCTCTGTGAATTGAGATTTAAGAGCAGCATAAAGCTGTTTGTATATTATCCTTTCGAAGATCTTGGCAAAAAGGCATAATTTAGATATAGGCCGATAGTTTTGTACTTCAGCTTTATCTCCCTTTTTATGAACGGGTGTAACCAAAGCTGATTTCCAGGTGGTAGGCATAATACCCTCGGCTAAACAACGGCGGAGTAGTAAGCAGAAGGGTGCAACTAGACTATCTGCACATTGGACAATGAATAATGCTGGGATGCCATCAGATCCACCAGATTTTGTTAGGTCTAGACTTTTTAGTAATTGAAGAACCTCAGATTCAACGATATTTATCGATCCTATATCACATGTGTTGGGGTGTGATTCCTGATGTGTAGTTTGCGATTGTGGATCACATATATTATTCCCGTCAGTACTTAGAAAAGTTGAGTGGAAATATTGAGAAAAAAGCTCACATATTGATTGACCTGTATCCGCAGTGACGTCATTATATTTCATATAGCTAGGATAATTACTGGTTTTACTTTTACTTTTAACGTAAGTCCAGAATGCTTTAGGGTTTTTAATCACTGCGGCTTCAACTCTTTCTATATACGTCTTATAGCAATCGTGCTCCATTTTAGCAGCTCGACTACGCAATAGTGAGAAGGAGTCATAGTCAGACCTATTACCATAGACTTTATATTTTTTATGATATTTTTGCTTTTCTTTTAATACTTTGATAAGAGCTGAACTGTACCAAGGGGGATAACAATGAGATCGGATTAATTTGCAAGGTATATGCGCATTTCTACACTCATATAATATCCGATAAAATTCGGATACAGCATGGTCGACGTCACCCTGACCTAGTACTCGAGACCAATCCGTACTGTCAAGCGACGAGCGTATGGATTCATAATCACCACGATTGTAAAGATATTTCAACGTTGGTTTGTATTCAAGTTCATGCATCATTTCAAAGTCAGTTTCGATGCATAGTGCTTTGTGATACGCGTCCTCGGGTACGAGCGGATTAAAACATTGTTTAACCCGCACTGGAGAATTTGAAAAAACTAAATCAAGTATTCTATTCATATGATTGAACTCTGAATTATATTGGCTGAGGCAACAGGAATCCAATACGTCAATGAAACCGATCAAATGGTCTCCGATTACATTGGCGGGAGTAAGTTCTAGGTTCGTACCTGCAGGTTTCCATGATATGTTATCACCAAAATTAAAATCACCCAATATTAAAAATTTATCCATTGGGCAAGTCATTATCGATTCACTTAATTTAGTCTGAAAGTTAAATAATTGAGTTTTATACGAGTTTCCTTTGTTTTCATGTATGAGGTACAAAGCGCATATGTGCAAACTATACGATGCATTGGGTTGTGGACATTTCACAGATATAGTAACCCACAGATCCTCTGCCGAACTACGCCACTCGAGTTTTTCTGTAGCAACTAAATCCCTGCGTACAGCTATCATGACTCCACCACCCATCGCCTGACATGTACGAATATAATCTCTGTCCCGCCTCCACACCAAGTAACGACTGTCCACTAGTTCCGTGTCAAATATTCCGTCTAATAGCCACGTCTCGGTAATTACTATAACATCGTATGAGTTTAAGTAAACGTTACGTAAGAAATTGTTCGTTTTGGTGCGCAAACCCCGTGCGTTTTGATAATAAACACTAATAGATAGCATGACGCCAGTTAACTATGGAAAAAATATATAATTCAATTAATCTCATCAATTGTATAAAACATAAAATAATATAAATTAAATTCAAATTTAATAAAGCATGATGTAAATATTTAAAGCTACCTGCGCTCAGCGAAAAAATAGCAAATGGACATTCGAACAAATGAGTACAGCGATGAATCAGCAATACGATTAAGATGATTAATGCACAAAGTAAATGCGACCAGCAAGCACTTGCAATAGGTATCAAATTAGAATGAGAAAATATTGTTTTACCTGCCACTCGGTAACAGCAACACACTGCAATACGAACCGGTTTGGAGCAAAGGCTTCTCAAACTGTATACACTAAACTTGACAGTAATATGTGAAGTAACATCACAACACTGTATGACTACACATAGCAGGTATGAACTAAAAACACTATATATATTTAATTTAGCTACACTTAGTTATTACACTACTAAACAAACTGCGACACAGCAGTAAATATCAAATGCAAAAATTCTCTACCATCGCAAACCTTCGTGGTAGCTCAGTTGTAAAGAGCACTCGATCGGGCGGGGGAAGTGATTCTTTAAATTTTTGAAATATTAAAAATATAAGCGAATAAATAAAAAAAAACTGTCGTGGAAGGGTCTTGTAGGGTTGTAAAAAGGGATGTAGGTTTTCTTTTTTTTTTTTTTTTTTTTATACTACGTCGGGTAGCAGACAAGCATACGGCCCGCCTGATCTGAAGCGGTTACCGTAGCCATATTAACGCTCGCAACATAAAATATCGCTCGCGCGCCGCCACCCCCGCTGCCATCGCAGCATCTCCTTCCTTTCTGGTGACCTCACTCACTCGCAGGATCACAACAGCCCTCAAGGGAACCGTTATTTGGCTGCGGTATTCTGTGAGGTGGAGGTACGTTCCCCAGTCGGGTAGCTTACAATTACGCTCCCTACCTCTCTTTTCGCCAGAGCTTCGTTTGTCAGTCAGCAGGGTGCACCGCGTGCAGGTGAAGTTGGCTTTGGTTCAAAGATCTTGATGAACCACTTACACCCCAAAGTATTGTAACCCCAAAGGTTGTAGGGTTGTAATACAAATCTTGTAAGGGTTGTAAAAAAAGTTTTGTCAATCACTACCAAGAATTGACATAAAAGGGTAGAACTACCTAAACTTAGGTCGTTTAAAAAGGTCAAAGGCTTATATTATAAGTTAGGAGAAAAAACTTTTTCAATTATCCAAACAACAGACTGTCTTGTAAAACAAAGGGAGTATAGGGTTTTGTCTCGACTGTACAAGATAACATTAAATATTACTAACTTGCGCATGCGGCTTCGTAATATTTTTTTTTATTTTTTTTTTATTGATTTATATTACAATCTACAGACCCGGGGTCCGTACCTTTTATTAACAATGTTCTATTTTTTATCTTACAATATAAATTGCACGTCGCTATTATGCTAATAATTATATTCTTGTCTATTACTACTATATGTTATTGTCTATTGTTTACCTTGCAACCATGATAGCCAGGGCAGACCAGTCCCCTCTGGCAGCACCCGTTCACGAGTTGATGCATGGGGCAGCTATCACCGCATTCAACCATTTTATTGGGAATGCGGCGACCCGCCACACGACACCACCACCAGTTTGAACACTTTAGTGAGCATGACTACCTGGGCTGTCAGGGCTGCACAGTAAAACCTCTATTTATTTCCCTATGGTCTTTCTCCTTCTCTCCCTCTCACCCACCAGATACTTACGTTCTACATAAGCGCGTATTCCAATATGGGATTTTTTTTATCTCAGGATGTATATGGAAGTTTTCAAATAGGTACCTTTCTTAGCGTATACGTACGTCATAAATTTTGTCCCGATCCAACCTACCCATACTTACCCGGCCCCACGAATCTGAAACCGATTACCATTACCATCGGATATTTTGATTACGAATATTGAACTTTAGCTTAAATTAACGGTAAATTGTATTTAGGTTAGCTGATAAAGCGATATTAGCTGATATAACGCGGATGCCAGCCGCTTCCAACCGGTCTTATTGGAGATCTAGAGGGGAGGCCTATGTCCAGCAGTGGACTTGCAATGACTGAGATGATGAGAGCTGATAAAAACCATAGAAGTCTACCGACTAAGCTAAAGGTATTTGACAATAACTTAAAGCTGAGATCTATTTCAATCCAATGTAATCGGCTTCAGCTCGGCGATAAGCCCCTGTTCAGTGGTATGAGCTGTCTGTTGTTAACCAATCAGTAACGGTTGGCTTTTATAGATACAGAATAACTAGTTTCCGTTCGTCGCCCCGTTAACTATCAGGATACAAGAACACAAACAAATAAATCCTGCCTACTCCATGCACAAATTTGTTACCGTAAGGTTGCCTTGGAAAGATTGCTCTCAGCAATAAGGCCGCCTTGTTGCATAATACAAATTACTGTAATGTGTATTATGATTATACTATGTAATATACAAATTACATTACATTTTAATATTATGTAATATTCAAATTACAGACTTGTTTAAACAAGTCTGTAATTTGTATTATATTATGCAAATAAAACATATTCTATCTATATATCGATGTATCAAATACATTTTTTTTAAACAAGCGCTTAATTGCTTTGTATTTCACTCATCAAGCCATTTCATTTGATACGCATATAGGTAATAGAGTTTAATGTAAAAAAAAAAACAATGCCATTTTTTTGCGTCTGTCTCACCACGAACTTTAGAGCCAAAGTTTACCTCGCGTGCATGTAGTGTATCCTGCCGACTAGTGAAAGAGGCTCTGGAAAAAGAGAGGTAGGGCACAGCGTATTAAGTAAGCTGCCTGACTGGGGATGTACCTCCACCTCACAGATACGACACCCAAATAACAATTCCTTTGAGAATTATTGTGTTCCCGCGAGTGAGTGAGGTAACCAGAAAGAGGGAGTTGCTGCGAGGGGAGCGGAGGTGGCGGCGCGCGAGCTATATTTCATGTTGCGAACGTTAAGACTACGGTAACTGCTACATATCAGGCGGGCCGTATGCTTGTCTGTTCGATGAAATATGAAAAAATAGTAATGTAGCCGCCATATCTGATTAAAACTGTGTCAAATATACGAAATTCGAGTTTAAAATGTTATTTTTTGTAAATCAATCATTTTTGCATGGGAAATTTTACTTTTTAAATGAATCGCTTTTGCGTGGGAAAGTCTACTTTATAAATTAATTCTAGTATTATAGAAATTAATGCTAGATACGTTTGCATAGAGCAGTTTGAAAGGACATTCGTTTTACTGAGGTCAAATGAAGACACAGAAAATATGAAAAGAAAATTCACAGCTTGTCTAAAAAAAATGTCTAATACTTCCATTTCTCAGACAGTATTTTATCAAATGCCGACAAAGAAAACGTACTAGAATAAATCACTTGCATGTCATCTTTGCTTTTGTCCGGATTTCAGACTTTATTGGCATTATAAAACCAGTGTAACTTGATCTTAGTGTTAAGCAAAATATCAAAATTTAAAAGTTCAACTGTAAATAGATGGAATGAATACACTGGGCGGTAGTTTTTTGGTTCTTAAGAATGCTACTTTAACTATGGTATAAGATAGATAGATAGAATAATAAAATATCGTTTCCGCGCCACAACCCCCGCTGCCAACGCAGCAACTCCTGACATACTCCTGCCTAACATACATCACATAAATACTGTAAAATGTCGGTTTATTCAAATTGGAATTAAGACTTTGCAGTTATATGTTTTATATATATAGTATTTATATATTTTGGGGTGTATGTGGTTCATCAATATCTTTTAACCAAAGCCAACTTCACCTGCACGCGGCGCACCATGCTGACTGACAAACGAAGCTCTGGCGAAAAGAGAGGTAGGGAGCATAATTGTAAACTACCCGACTGGGGAATGTACCTCACCGAATTCCGCAGCAAATCATTGAGGGTTGTTGTGTTCCTGCGAGTGAGTGAGGTCACCAGAAAGGAAGGAAATTCTGCGTTAGCTGCGGGGGCGGCGGCGCGCGAGTGATATATTATGTCGCGAGCTTTAATATGGCTGTTAATATGGCTACCGTAACCTCTTCATATCAGGCGGACCGTATGGTTGTCTGCCACCCGACATAGTATATAAAAAAATATATATGTCATCATCATCAGGTCCATTTTAGTCTCCACTACAGGAGCACGACCCACTCTCGTTCGTCCTAGACGGAAGGAGGATTTGGCCTACACTCCCCACGCTGGCCAAACGGGTTCGGGAGACCTCATCGATATTTGATGATGTATTTCCATTAGTCGCCTTTTACGACATCCACGGGAAGAGACGGAGTGATTCTATTCTAGCCTGCCGGAAACCACACGGCTAGATACATAATAGATGATATCGAGTACATTTAGATTGTATACTATATACGAGATTTACACTGTGGCACAGTATAAGTAATAGTACAGTATGGCTACTCTCTTCCACTTTCTCGTATTGACCTCACCTCCCCTCTGAGATGAATCTTGAACATTTCGTATGGCTCCATAGGCACACATGCTCATTTACGTTCTGCACAAATGTCATTGTTTATGTAGTAGTAGTAGCTTAACTGTAATACTGACAGTTGAGATCGTTTATTTCACACACGTGTTGTCTGTACGAGCGCTCGATATCGAATGCCCGATGCTGCTTCGCTTGGAATGAAGTTGACGCCTGCCTCTCCAGTTCCACCACTCTTGAAGAGTGGCGTGCTTCATCGTGATTGGTCGAAATTCTGGCGCAACGGATTACAAGCTTGGAGTCAAATCAAGTCTTTTATACAATGTGAAATCATGACTGTGGCAATCATACGCAAAAATACATACTAAATAATTATAAATTATGATTTTAAATTTAATGGTAGCTAACACTAGACAGCTGATATACTTAATTACATTTTTTTTATAAAATATACATGTAATACATAATAATAATCTTTATTTAACATTATTGATTATACACTGTTACATATTTTAACACTTACAATAAATACGGTGACATTGTTTATTACTATTACAGAGTGTTTTTATTAATATCCAAAATGGTATCTATAACAGTGAATACAATGACCACTACCCCCCGCGCTAGTAAAAACTGTGTAATACATAGAAAACACCCAAACTAAGACACATATATATGTTATGTTATGTTCATGCTTACATATAAATATATGTGAGCATTCCGAGGTCATGGGTTTGATTT
This sequence comes from Hypsopygia costalis, assembly GCA_937001555.2. Classification (NCBI taxonomy): domain Eukaryota; kingdom Metazoa; phylum Arthropoda; class Insecta; order Lepidoptera; family Pyralidae; genus Hypsopygia; species Hypsopygia costalis. The sequence continues at coordinate 31,383,143 of OW443328.2, forward strand.
CCACATAATACAAATGTATTGTGTTGAAATTAAACCCATGGCCTCGGAGTCAAAGTACCCATTGCTAGCTATTCGACCACCGGGCTCGCCTAATATGTAAGTGTTTAGTTATAAGTCTGTTTTTATGTTTCATATACATATACTCCTATTTTTTTAATTTACTTTAGGTAATCTTCTAATACGAGATTATTAAAGAAAATCTTCGAGCAGTATAATAGATCTAAAGGTAAAGCTACAGTGAGGTGTAATACTCATCCCTTTACCTCTTTCATAGAGGAAAAATGTAAAAGCGGGCCTTCACATATCCTGTTCATTGACTAAAAGCCATAAGTTTATTTTGTTCGGACAAAGTCAGCCGGTATTCGGCCACAAAGAGATTTTAATCCATTACGACGTTATCATTCCGCCTTTGTTAGAAAAAGGTAGTTTAAGGTCATGTGGCACAATTTTGAACTTAACGTCGTTACTAATATTATATGGTTAATTGAGTCTAGTGTTATTTTGCGAAGGTCAAATTTACAGGCAATTTGATTTACACTACTTTGCGTGCTTTCGCCACCAATTAGCTCATGTAAAGTCCTGCCGGCTGGCACCCACCCATTACCGTTAGTAGATGCATGCAACTGCCGTGGCTGCTTTGGTTGTCTCTGCTGTAGCTGCTGCGGTCACCTCGGCGAACCACCAACATCTGAAACAGACCTCAAAAAAATTATCCCTTTAAAATGGGTTGGTCCCAAACAATGACCAAAAATTTGCGCGATAACCGACATTCATGCGGGCAAAAGCAGTCTAGTCTATCAATAATAGCCAATGTTATAACTTGTATAACATAAGTTTTCTCATATAATTGGTCTATACCAACTTAGAACAACAACATTAACTTACAACGGGCCATTAATGACCCTATATCATGAAGTACCAAAATTTATACGTAGATAAGTTAACGTAAAGATATAAGTATAGAGTCAGGTTTATATAGACACTTATGTCAAAGAAATAATACTAGCATTCGCCTGCGGCTTCGTCCGCATGAATATTGGTTATATCGCTCCAAAAACTAGCCTGTATCCTTTTTCGAGATATAATCCATATCGATACCAAGTTTCATTTCGTTTTGGCCATTTAGTCGTAAAAGGTAACAAACAGACAGACATACACAATTTTGCATTTATAACATTTGTATGCATATAGATGAGATAATGATTGCACCAGATTTCGCTCACCTGGGCGTAACATCAATTAGTTTTGAGTCACTTTTATGTCATCCAAATATTGACAGATTTGGGCATCGGGCTGTATGGAGGGAGATGAGTAAAATACTTCACTCTAAGGAAACCATCGGCGAAAGCACAGTTAATTGGAACAAACATGTACAGAAATACGACAGCAAACGGATACGTCTCATCCTTGGGGCACTGACTGGGCATTATGCCTGCCGTGGGCACCTATACAAGATGTCACTTGTCATTAGCCCAGAATGCAGAACATGTAAGGACCTTACGAGACCAAGAAGCACCTAATGTGTCAATGTGATGTCCTAGCTTGCAAACGAATGATAACTTTGGAAAGGCGTACCCAGACCTGGAGGACTACAGGCTCTTCCCAATTAAAGGCGTACTGAAGTGCACTCAGGGGAGAGTCACTAAATAATAGGTAGGGCACAAAAGATCCAAGAGGGTCGACGTGCCACCGATGCTGCAACACTTGACCCATTTCAATATAAGATGTCATCCAGATATAAGTAGAGGCCAAGTGCATTCGATTACTTTCGTCAAGTATAATGCAAATTAGAGAGGGTTGCCTCAATCGAAATCTCTAGGTTCCGTATAAGCAATCCTATATAAGCTTTTTCGATATACACAAACTTTATGTAGGGACATTTTGATATTTGATTATGAGGTATGGTTACTGATGGTCAGCTCTGAGTCTACAACCACCATCACTGTTTATTGTAACTACAGAAATATTGTACACTATTTTGTTACATTGTGTTTTGTTTGAGAAACAAAATAAATTTTTATTGGTTTTTTTATGCAACTAAGATAAAAAACAAGCATACGATCCGCCTAATAGTAAGCAATCGTCGCAGCCTACGGATGCTCTCTACACCAGAGATAGAAACCTCTTCATGCGTTTCTTGAAGGATTCCATGCTATAGCCTCTTGGGAAAACCTCGGCATGTAATTCATTCCACAACCTGAGAGTTCGTGGAGAAAACCTCTCAGGAATCTCACAGTTCGTGACCATCTTGGCTCCAATGCGTGAGGATGAATTTCCTGCCGATAGCGAGTAGTACGACTGTAGAACAAGGCTGTAGGCTGTATATCGAACAGCTCTTCCTATTATATCAATAGGTGAAAGAATTACTTCGATAGCATGAAAACTTCTTGAGATATGAAAATTTGAATATCACAATTTTTAACTTTCCCAAAAACGCTCTATACAAAAGGCTACTGAGTTATGACGTCACACCTAGGTATTTAGTACACATTAAACAGACTTTATACGACAGCTATGTTAAACTGCGTTTATGGAGCTAGTGCCGTAACAAAAGTTATAGTATTTTTTATTATTTTTCCAAAGAATCTTTTTTTTAAATAATTTCATCCTCTTAAATCGGACTTTCGCATCAAACTTTGATCGACCATAAAATAAGTCGGACATAAGTTATTAAAATTTTAAGACCGCAGATGGCTCTAGTTTTGTGTCTTTTACGTTACATTTTTTTTTAAATAATTTTATTGACACGCCGAATGTCTAGTAGTGTCCACTTTAACTCCAGGGTCGCTGGTTCGATCCCCGCACATGACAAATATTTGTGTGCATGAACATGTCTGTTTGTCTAGGTCTGGGTGCTTTCTATGTATTATAAGCATGTATTTACAAAAAAAAAATGTATTTAAGTATAATGTCAGTTGTCTAGTACTGAAAGCACAAGCTTTGCTTAGTTTGGGTTTGCAGTATATAGTTTGTCCATGAAAAATTATTTATTAATTATTTAGAACATAGGCTTCTAGTCTAAATAGTGCAAGAGCACAGAGTAATTGTACTCAGATAGTTTATAGATTACAATAACTGATCTATATTAAGTAGTTCGTATTTGTTTGTGGTATGGATATAAAAAATCGGCCAAGTGCGAGCCGGACTCGCGCACTAAGGGTTCCGTACCATTATCTATAAAAACGGCAAAAAAAATCACGTTTGTTGTATGGGAGCCCCCTTAAATATTTGTTTTATTTTTATTTAATTATTTATTTTTAAAGTGAATCTGTAACTAAATATTATGTGAGCGAGTATTTCAAGCGTCTACCTATTACCGTTAACAATGGCGAGCAAAAACGAGCAAAAAAATCACGTTTGTTGTATGGGAGCCCCCTTAAATATTTATTTTATTCTATTTTGTATTTGTTGTTAAATATTTGTTTTATTTTTATTTCATTATTTATTTTTAAAGTGAATATAAAACTAAATATTATGTGAGTATTTCAAACGTCTACCTATTGCCGTTATCAATTGCGAGCAAAAACGAGCAAAATAACCGGCCAAGTGCGAGTCGGACTCGCGCACGAAGGGTTCCGTATCATTATCCATATAAACGGCAAAAAATCACGTTTGTTGTATGGGAGCCTCTTAAATATTTGTTTTATTTTTATTTAATTATTTATTTTTAAAGTGAATCTGTAACTAAATATTATGTGAGTGAGTATTTCAAGCGTCTACCTATTACCGTTAACAATTGCGAGCAAAAACGACCAAAAAAATCACGTTTGTTGTATGGGAGCCCCCTTAAATATTTATTTTATTCTATTTTGTATTTGTTGTTATAGCGGCAACAGAAATACATCATCTGTGAAAATTTCAACTGTCTAACTATCACCGTTCATGAGATACAGCCTGGTGACAGACGGACGGACGGACGGACGGCCAGCGGCGCCTTAGTAATAGGGTTCCTTTCTAACCTTTGGGTACGGAACCCTAAAAAGTAAGTTATTAACATTTTATGCGCATTATCAATGACGTAGGATTTCCGCAGCGTCATTCTTTATCCAAATAATGTCACTGTGGCTTTTATTTTACTTTATTTTCGGCAAAACATTGTTTGTTATTCTACGCAGTTGAAAACAATGTTGATGTTATGCATTCATTTTTGTTTGTAAAAATATATTTTATTGACTTAATCAATGAGGTAGAATTACCGCAGTGGTATCTTTTAATAAAATAATAATGTGGAATTCAATTAAATTTATTTTCGTAAAGCAACTCCTAGTTGTTTTGTAGTTCTGTATGATTACTTACAACGTATGTTATATATAATAAAGTTGATATAAAAAAAAAATTAAACCTACTTCAGTTGGTGAGCGTAGCTTATTGGTTGAATACCCCGGCAGACGCTGCTGCCCGTCTTCCGGGAGAAAAGTTATCGCGTGACACAAGATTCCTTAGTCGCCTTGTACGACATCCAGCGCTGAGCAATGGAGTGGCACAATTTTATTCTGCCGCCTACCATAGGGCAAATTTAAGGGTTTCTCTCGATTTTTCTGGGATCCTATCATCAGACCCTGACTTGGTGAATATGGAACCACCTCGCAATTACCCTTTCAAATAAAAAAAAAATAATTTGACCATACGTGCTTATAGAATTTAAGGGTTTCCCTTGATTTCCCTGGCATCCCATCATCAGATCCTGACTTGGTGAATATGGAACCACTTTGCAATCATACCCTTTCAAATAAAAAAAGGATTATGAAAATCGGTTCACAATTCGCATAGATATCGAATAACATACATACAAAAAAAATATTCAGTCGAATTGAGAACCTCCTCCTTTTTTGAAGTCGGTTAAAAATAAAATTTTAATACTGCGAGTGAGTAAGCTATCGCTTGTCTTACAATGGTAACTGCTTCACATCATATGAATCGTGTGCTCGTTTGTAACGTATATTAGTATGAAGAATTTTCCCCTCCGTATCAGAAAGTCAAATAAGTAAAACGGCCATGATGCATTAACGACATAAAAGTAAAACCTAATAGTAAAACGTCTGAAATCTAAAATAGTCATACTAGGAGTAAGTAAGTAATATACATTATTATGATATGACGTTTTTAAGCTAGTGCATAGCTTCTATCGCGGGCCTTGAGCGCGGGGACCGAATCCAGAAATTCCGTAACGAAAAAACCTCACGCTCCCCACTCCGACGGGCAAGGAGGTGTGGCTTGAAGGCCGTGCATCGTCTAACGTCGTTTCAGTTCGGCAGTGCGTGCGATTGGACGTATAGTACGACTCTACGAAACTCGTTTTATTTATTTAATAATAGAAAAATTTGTTTTCTTATCGGTCACCACGCTCAAAAAGTGTAACTTGAATTAATATCAAAGAAAAAGCAATACTGCATGAATAAAATAAATAAATAAAATTATAATTGCATAAGTTGATACAAAATGCTATGCAATAGCTTTACCGCGGCAGTCCCCGAGTGCCACACGTCTTTTTTATTGCAGACTTTTTCCTAGTATGACTATTTTAGATTTGAGACGTTTTACTAGCAGGTCGTTTTACTTTCATGACGTTAATGCGTCATGGTCATTTTGCTTATTATTGACCTTCTGATACGGACGGGAAATTTCATTGGCATTATCACAGTTAATGAGGAGAAATTTCTGCAAACAATTGAATGCAATGTGGATATCAATTAAATAATAATTCTCTTGTAAGATTTTGTGTTACTACGGTTGAGTAAGGTCAGGAAGGAGTTACTGCATTCGCAACGGGGGTAGCGGCGCGCGAACGTTATTTCCTGTTGCGATCGTTAATACGACTACGATAACCGCTATACTGCCTTGCCACCCGACGCGGCATAAAAAAAAATTATCGATATTGATTATAAGTATTTATAATAAGTATATAGATATATAACTATAACTATGAGTATGTATTTACAAAAACATGTATTTAAGTACATTTATCTGTTGTCTAGTTCCCATAGTTCAAGCTTTGCGCTTAATTTGGGACTAGAAATATTTATTTATTTTAATTAGGAACTAGATGGCGCTGTGTAAATTCTCCAGAAATGTTTATATTTAATATTTATTGAGAATGAAGCATAATCCCAGCGCAGGTATATTTCAACAAATGGATGTGACGTGGGATTCAATTAAATTTATTTTAGGCACAGAACTATTAGTTATTCTGCGCAGTTAATAACAACAATGCTGATGTTATGTATTCATTAGCGAGGTAAGGAACAAAACTGAACAAGGGATAATTAGTTTTGTTATTCCAAATAGGGTTTGATAGTTTTGTAGTAATAATGGAGAAAGGTAATAATGACTCGGTGTGGGTAGACTTTGTAATTAATTTTCAGTATTGTGACTAGCTTCTACCTGCGACATTGTTGTGTATACAGTGAATACAGTATATGTGTAAAAATATCTTAATGTGTATTGTAATATTTGTAATTTGACATATACCTATGAATTAAATAAATACATCTAAATTAAAACTAATTAAAATAAACTAAAAACAAAACTAATCTAATAAACCGCTGCCCGTAGGCAAAGTTCCCAATATTCTGGCCCCGTTGCCTCGTTGGATTGCAACACTAATTCTTTGTGCAAAGTAGAGGCCAACAGGTCACGAGATGTTTCGACCAGACGCGACGAAAGTTCTTTAAAAATTTTTTTGGCATTCGGCCCCCATGGCCCCTACGTTTCCACCCCAAATGGCTCAAATATATAACCGCTATCGAGACTACTATATTTGCGCCTTATGAGGCATTCAGCAGATTCAGCCGCCGCGCCAGCCCTATTTTGTGTCCGGAGAAGATGAGACGGTGCAAGAGTATCAGCACAAGGTGCGTCCTAAACTAAGGGCCGCCCCATCCTCCAAGGTACCAAAGTCATACCTATATACATATACTTATGTGTTAGTCATCGTCAACCTTAAGTCATCTCACTCCTCGGATACGGGTCTCCCTTCAATCGATCAATTCTTGTTCTGGGAACAAGAATTGATCGATTGATTGGTTATTGCGCCCAATAAAAGAACCAGCCCCCTTACCACCATCTCTTATTGCGATTCAATAACTGAATAGAATGCTTGTTCATACCAATGAATTAGCGACTCTATTCCATTTGAAATAGAGTCGCCTATTCATCGGTATGAATAAGCATTTTATCCAGTTATTGAATCGCAATAAGAGATGGTGGTAAGGGGGCAGCCCTCTTACCACCATGTTTCATTGCGATTCAGTAACTTGAATAGAATGCTTATTCATACCAATCAATAAACGACATCCAGTCAAAATAGACATTTGACTTAGCCAAAATTCGCATAGAGCTGAAAATTGGCAGTGACGTTAAATACATCATTATAAATGAAATATCAAAAATCCCCTTCGATCCTACTTCTGCAAAAAATTTTATTCAAATTCAAAAGTATGAAATTAAGGTTTTTTCCATTTTTCTCGAAAACAGTAAGTATTATCGTAAAAATAGGTCGAACAAAAGTTGTAGATCATACAATTCTCTACAAAAATGGTCCAGTCACTTTTTCTCTTACGACTCACCATTCATAAGATATCGCGGTTTTAATCATTAGAAAATTCATATTTTACATAATAGCACACATTTCCGCACCACCTATGAGGTAATGTACTTGGCGCATTTTTTTTAACGTGGTTTCCACAGTAGGTATACTCCACGATCTATTGTAATGAAGAAAGTTTGATCACATCTTATCCTATTAATTGAAAGAATAGTAATATTGCTAATGATTAAAGTGGAATAGGTTGTTTTTTTCTACATGTCATCATTATATAAGATAATTGTCTATTCTACGTCAACAATTATTTCTTCGTCTTCATTCTCTTCTTCTTGCAGAATTTCTGTTCGCTGTTCTAAGAAAAGGGATGCATCAATTGTCTCTTCATTAATATCATAAATATCTTCATCTGTTGTATTTGTTTCAATACTGAAGCAAGTCTGACCCTGACAATTGATGAATACTGGCGAACAAAATAATCCTACTTTTCGACAGCCACAATTCTTACTACAATCCGTCTTGCATTTACAAAAAATAGTATTAAGTAGTTTTTCTGGAGCAGGCGGGAGTAAAGTTTGAATTGGCTCCAAATAATTGTCTGTTAATTTCCAACCCCATTCTTCTGGGTCCAGCTCATTGCCTAGCCACACTTGAACTTGATAATACACACGATACAAGTGTTGAAAGGCAGAAGCAGAAGTTGGAGGCAGACAAGACAACTGTACTGTTTTATTGTTCCATGCAGATTTTACAAACTTCAAATATCTATATTTGTCTATGGAATCAATTTTTTTTGGAGCACCATACATTGCAAGAAGAAAACGAATTCCATTTGTAACGATGTCGTGTGGAGAAGAGTCAATCTTTGTGAATACTTCTGCGCAATGAATTAAATCATTGCGTTTTTCAAACAATTTAAATACTGATGTTTTACCTCTTTTAAAAATGGCTGATGTAGTATCGCAACCAGTTATTGCATGTAAAAATAAAATATGAGCTTGACATTTCGGATATGCAGTCAGACTTTGTGATGAATATATTGTTGATTGTACTTGAGCTTTCCCAGGTTTTAAAAAGTAAATAATTTTATCATTTGGAGTCCGTGCAGTCAGTAATATCAACAAATCAACATCTTCCCCAACAACGACAGTTGTATTTGAACTTTTCCATTGTTCTATTGCTGTTTCAATTATAAGGACATCAGCATCATTATCAGCTTGTTTTATTGAAATACCGGCAGCTGTAAATTCTTCACATAGCATTAAAATGAAGCGAGACTTATTGTGAGTATTTGCAAGAAATTGTTGTTGGTTTGTTGGAACTTTCATGTATCGATCAAAAACGATATCAACAGATGAAGATGTTTTTGTAGTCCGACGACGTTGTTCTGCAGCTTTAATATTTTTCGTATGATTAGTATAGCCATCAAATACAATCGTACTGTTATGACCAAAATGTCTTTGTACATACTGAACATATTTTTCAAAAATAGTATGAAATGTTTCATCTCGATTCCACACAACACGGTGTAATAGATACCCTCCATCGATGATGTAGATAGCATTTGTGTTATCAATTTCGAAGTTTAAACATTCAAAGCAATTATAAAGAGCCGACTTCATACTTTTACGCATTCCCACTTCATCAAAGAGTGATAATGGGTAAGGAGCTAATTCATATGCGAAGAATGTTTCAAGTTCATCTTCGAATGTCTTAGTAATGCTCATGCGTTGAAATAATAATACAGGGTCTATAGGCACCTTTTCATCATGTACCTTTATGACGCTACTTGCATTTAAAAGAGGAAGTACTCTATCAGCGCGTTTTAATTTAATATTATTAAACGTTTGGCCAGTCATTTTGCTTATAGAAGCAAGTCCAATAGACATAACTTTTGGAATTATAGGAAACGGATCATGTAATAAGAGCCACTCCATAAGTTTATTAATATCTTCAATATCTCTCTTTACACGAGAATCGCTTGCATCCACATGCTGGTCTGTTGTGTCCATTCTAACATTTGCGAGATATTCCAATCCTTCACACACAGTATTCATCGTATGCATGCCATAAACCCATTTACTAATGACACTTTCTTGCGTACTTCTCCCTCGAGCAACACCTCCATCTGTTTTCATACACTTCATCATTGATTGTTCAATCACCATATCCGTCGAAGTTCCACAATTTAATTTATCAGAACGTCTAATAGTGAAAAATCCTTCAATAAACCTATGATAAACACTAGGATCCATCAAGTTCTCTAATTGCATCATATCTTGTAGATATAAATGCGCTGATTTGGCATAATTAAAATGTCCTGACGCATGAAGATAAGGAAGCATTTCTTTAACGCAATTCAAATGAGCTCGCCAATCACCCATACGTTCAGCTCTTATAAATTCCTTTGCAATAGACACTGTTTTGCTGTAGGTCCTCGTTCTCCGTGCTCCTGTAGTTTTTCATTAAACTGATAAAGTAATGCTTCAGCTATTTCATCGCCTTGTTCAATATCATTATAGGAAATAGTTTTATTTATTATAAGTTCAATTGTATTTGTAAGGTTTTCATCCATCTCACTATCGAGAACAAGCTCTTTGGATATTATTGTTGCTAAAGTAAGATGTAGCAAGGTATGAGCTCGAACAGCTCTCGCGTAAGCATGACCATTGAGCATTTTTTCTAATGAATTAGGTGCATAAATCAGAGAAAGTACTTCTTTTATACCACTTCCTTGCATTATATATCCAATCGCTCCAAAAAAAGACATGAGTAAATGAAAACCTCCAAGTCTTACTATGATCTTCGATAAATCAGATCCTTCAGGCGCTGCGGATACGATTTCTCGAGCTTTTGCGTACAAAGGTTGATCAAAAGTAATAACACAATAATCGTGGCCATAACGTTTTGAATCTTCTAAAGCACACAGTAAAGTTGTGTATATGGTATTGTAGTTACTCGCTGGTTGATGAATAAATGGTAAGAATAAAATTCGAGATTCAGAAAAATGTATAATATTACTTGTTAAATGTTCAATATAACCATTCCAACCAGGCAATAATATTTTTTTCCACTTCCCATACAACCATAACATATCTACTTTTTTAAGTAAAGATGTTGTTGTATTATTTTCATAATCAAAATCCTGCACAGCTATTTTGCTATATCCTACCACACTATTTGTTTGATAGACTTGTATTGGCACATGAGCTTTTTCTGCAAAATGTTGCGCTGAAGGAAGTATGTTTGTTCGTAATATAGGCTCTTCTGCTATAACTGAACTTTTTGGAGTAATAATTTTAATGATCCCCATGATGTGAAGCGTATTATGACCGTCTAAAGTATGTACATTTATATCAGCATTGTCTGCAACATACTGAATAAATGTGCCAGTATTTGGTGGCAAAATATGCGGTGGACGATGCAGAACTGCTGCTGCCTCATACATTATAGTATCATTATATGATGCACACAATCCGAAAGACGAAAAAATCTGTATAAGACGTTTTGATCCAAATCGTCGATGAAAAAAAACTGATAAACCCAATTGCAATCTTGATTTGAAAGACCTAGGCCGAACAGCAGTCATTATACAGTGGCTGATAGTTGTACATATTAATTTCAAATGATCTAATTTAAATCGTCGATTTTTTAAAATTACTTGCTCCAAAAAATAAGTCAAGGACTCCGGAATATCGCTGTTGATATTTTCAAACATTTGACTCGGCGGGGGATAATTATCATTATCAATCACTACAGATTGAATATCCTCTCGAATAATTGCTGCAGCAGCTTTCAATATTCTGAATCGTTCTTCGTTTGTATTTTGTCTTTTATTTTCATACCAAGCTTTATTAAGAATATCGTACTGATTATCAATAAAACAGATAATTGTTAAACTTCCTTTCTTCTCAGTTATAATAATTTTATCACCATACTTTAACTTTAATCTTCTTTTAATTGTTTTATTATCTATAGTTGGATTTTTGCCGATATCTTTTAATTCTTGTAATGAAAATTGGCAATCGTCATTATTTTCAATGTACTGAAATATTTCCTCCATCGCCAAGTTTACAGAATCATCTTCGGGACGACCGACTTTATATCCCGTAGTAGGCCTCAGAAAGATATTATAACAGTTATTGTGGTACTTAGCTTCAGCAGCAACTAAGTCAAATTCATACTCAATGCGGGCAATAACAGCTTTTGCTGCGTCATCAGAACGAGTCCGAGCTACCTTTAAAATGGAATCTTTAAATTCAAGTGTAGATACGTTATAAATTTTACGACGAACATTCTGCGCTTTCTTCTTTTCAGCTTCTTCATTTGCTTCATCGCTGCAAAATAAACAATATTTTTTGAAGTTGAAATCTGGCTCACTTACTCGTGCTCTAGTATGAGGTTGACTTATCGTGGATGTACTACCTTGTTCTGTCTCACGCTGTCTTTTAGCTGCAACAATACTACTCTTTCGAGTATACATTTTACGACACTGCACGTGGACTGTCACAGATTGCTTGTCTTTTAAGTATTCAAAAAAATCATCATTTCTTTCAACACTTACATCAATCAAAGTCTTCATTCCACGATCAACAACAACAACTTCACTTTCTTTCAAAGGTTTATCACAAATGAAACAAACTTCTGACATTTTGTTTAAATTATTTAACAGCTCAAATTAAAATTGAAAATATTACCAATATGCACGTGCAATATACTTACTGTTTTCGAGAAAAATGGAAAAAACCTTAATTTCATACTTTTGACCTTGAATAAAATTTTTTGCAGAAGTAGGATCGAAGGGGATTTTTGATATTTCATTTATAATGATGTATTTAACGTCACTGCCAATTTTCAGCTCTATGCGAATTTTGGCTAAGTTATGACTTATTTTTGTCTATTTTGACTGGATTCGTTTGAAATAGAGTCGCTTATTCATTGGTATGAATAAGCATTCTATTCAGTTATTGAATCGCAATAAGAGATGGTGGTAAGGGGGCAGGCATTCAACTCGGCAAAAAGCTCGAACCAGAAACTCAGCCTTACTCCCCTTTCGTCTGCAAGCAGAATACATGGGCACTATTAAGTCGAGTAACGAGTTTTATTTTTGTAAAAAATCTCAAAGATTCTATAAACTAATTTATCTAATCTCATACTGAAATTGACACATTAAAAAACTAAACACAGTATCTTAATGACAGTCTTTACGCACAAGCTATCAAAATAAATTTAAATAGTTATTTTTCGATACAGCTCTTCTATGGACAACTGTATCGTAAAATAACTTTTTTACCATTTCGATACAGCTTCAGCCCTGGATACAGGTATTTTAAACAGGTTGCAATGCAAATACATTGCAACTATGCAAAATTTTTCTACATAATCTGTGAATATTTCATGAGATTAGATAAAGTAGTGTATGAAACTGCACATAATTAGGTATTAAAATACTCGTGAGGTCTATTATAACATTCGCCTTTGGCTCATGTTTTAAACTCACACTCGTATTTTAATAACCCTTATTATGCAGCAGTCTCATAAACTACTATTAATTGATAAGTTTCTTTAAACAATACAAACATTTCAACATTGTCATCGTCATCAACCAGTATATACACAGCTGGATATAGTCTTCCGCGTTATTTTGCACCAAACGCGATCGTCCGTCTTTCTCATCCAGCCAATTCCAACCCCCTTCCAAAGGTCATCGGTTTAGCTAAATAGGGAACATCCAAAGTTTTATCGTCCCACACACACCCTCCATACTTATAAACATTTGGTTTCTGTAAATTATTCATCGATTTGTCTACTTTGGTCAACTTTATTTCAAAACAACAACAAAATGTTCTGTACAATTACCAAGTTGATTATGTAAATTATATCTCTCGTGGGTAATGGAACGTAATTATATATTGAAATCAGGCTGTATTGCGTGTCATTTTAATAAATTAAATAATAATGTTCAATACGTGAAACGTGACGCATCGAGGCTGATTTGATCCGGAAATATGAAGCGAAAGTAATGTTGTTTATTTTTAATTGATTCATTTAGTGTGTTATAGCCGTGCGGTTTCTGGCAGACTAGAATAGAATCACTCCGTCTCTTCCCGTGGATGTCGTACAAGGCGAAAGGGAAATACATTATAAAACATCGATCAGGCCTCCCCAACCCAGACGGGTTGGGGAGGCCAGCGTGGGGAGTGTAGGCCAAATCTTCCTTCTGTCTGGGACAGACGAGAGAGGGTCGTGCTCCTGTAGTGGAGACTAAAATAACCTGATGATGATGCTGATGATTGTGTGTAATTTTTTTATTACTATTCTAAATGGGGCGGGGGCCCACCAGATATACCCACTACTGTGTCCCACTCCTGTGTAGCCAGGATTAACAGCGGCGACCGCCAAAAAAGGCAATGAACAGGGAAGTCCACTGCAGTTCTGGGGGTAAGACTACGGTTGCCTTAGAACAACAACGACTTTGATTAAAAGAAATTAGTAGGAGTAATTATAAATACTGTAGTAGGACTATTATAAATAATAAAAATTTCACTATTAAATGTGTATTTTTGAGCGAATAGATGAAATTGATTGCCAATTTTGTACGCATTTAGCTTGATCGAAGAAATTTCAACAAAGATTCGATAGTCGCATTCTATCGGCTTGGGCAGCTTTTGGAATACTTCGGCACATCCTAATCGCACAGATACCAATACTGTGAATAGATTTTAATGATTAGCTGCTTACACCCCAAAGCTAACATAATTCACACACACATACACACACGCGTGCATACACACATACACACACGCGTACACAAGCACACACACTTACACACACGCGCGCGCGCGCCCTCACACGCCAACACAGTCACACACCAACATAGATTCAATTACACACACTCAATTAGCTTGGCGGGTAGATATAAATCTGAATATATGCTACAAAATCTCGACGTCCAAAAAATAAGAAAGTATGAATGTGTTAAAATAAAAAATACATTTAAAAGGAAAAATCGAGATTTTTATTGACTTCGATAATGTACTTACTACAATCTCGAAGTCAAAAAAATCACGATCCGTAAATTTTCTAATTTCTTTATATATTCTTTATTGCATAAATATTACAAACTGTTTCGTGTTATACAGGTAAATACAAAGGTGAGCTTATCTCTACGAGAGATCTCTTCCAGCCAACCTCAATGGTTGTACTCGAGACATTACATTGTTGGACAGGTAGACCAAATAAAAACGTCAAATATAACAAAAATGAAACTGAATACATGACAAAATAAATCTACTTCTAGTTACTACATTGATAAACAAACAATTTCTTTTGTTCGAAAGTAAAATGTATCGAAAAAATCTATAAACAAATAAAGAGTATCGTCGGTCTAGATGTGACACCACGTAACTGCATTTTTGAGTATTTTTTGTTTTTAATGCAGAAAGATTCGGACGGTGTTTCTGGTGAGAACTTGTAAGTGCCCACTGCAAATTACACCCTAATTAACGCCAAAAAGCGACCTGCAGTGACATCTTGTAACCAACCCTGACAACAATTCTTCTGGTGATACCTCGTAAAGTTTCTTAGTGACATCTAGTAAAATATCACAGAACAACTTAGTAATGTGAGACCCCGTAAGTACATTGTTGTGATTACTTGTATCTGCGCCTTGTCAGATTCATTTAGTGAGAACTCGGAAGTGCACAGTATTTCAAAATGGCGGCAAGGAATTACAGAACAATGCCGGTGAGTCTTGTTTTTTCCTATATTTACACATATATTATATCAGTTAAAAGTTAAAACCACATTTAAATCTTATTCTACTACTCATATAGCTAGCAAAAATACTAAGTGCTATATATTTATACTGTTATTTTTAAACTTATATTTAAAGAAAATTGCCTATGATGTAGTTACGAGGAATCAATTCTTATCAAAACAATAGCGTCATGTTAACGGTTAGAAATGAATTAGGTAGATACGAGTAAACACTTGAATGACTTCGTTTCGTTTTTATTTGTTTGTTTATTTAAAGTACTTTTATACGATTAATTTAACTAACAAAAATTAATTATGTAAAAAGTAGGCACCTATGTTGGGATTGTGACTTTCCAAAATGTATGAAAAAATATAATATAGTTTTCTACTATTTAACTGCTTTTTTCAGGGGTCTCGAGGGAATCTTTTGGTGAATCTTGGCCAGCAAGGTGTTGTATATGATAATTCAAAAGAAAATCATCATCCTGCCAATAAGACACGTTCAAAAGGTAAACAGAACATAAACAAGACTCATCTTCCAAAAAACGGCAACCAAGATATTATGCCATGTTTTCAAAATACACGACAAAAAACCCCTGATTGTTTACCAACTCTAGAAAGTAATGTATCCAATATTTTTCAAAAGACGAATTCGAGTGATAAAATTTCATCATGGTCCGATGATATTATGTCAATTTCTGTGGATGATCCAGAACTAATTGACATAATTTCTTCAATACAAAAAGAACCTGTAAATGAAAAGAGCTTTCAGTCGGATGTTGTTTTTAACCAAAATTCAGTGCAAACTATCAACACTAAATTATCAGACGGTGACTTACAGATTTCTACTTCCAAAGAATATCCGATTAAACGGTCTCATGAGTCATACATTGATTCTACAATAAAAGCACCCAACGAATCAACTTTATTAAATTATTTTGAAAATTTTACAGAAAATGGTCCGATAGAAAAAGAACGAGACAATGACTCTTCTTGTTTACAGTATCTGTCTATAATAGATGAAACAAAAAAGAATCAAGATAATCCAACTATTTCATCATCAAGCATAACAATTGAATTCAGTCAAGAACTATCGCAACAAAATAATCAAAACTACGAGACTGATTTAGAAACACATGATAGACTTAATTCAATTTCAAGCCCAACTCCTATTTTAGAAGAAACTCTAGAACCATTTGCAGTACAAAATGAGACATGTATTGAATTTGTTGTCGATGAATCTCATAACTCAAATGATAGTATGTCAATATTAATTAATAAATCACCTATTCTGAATGAAACTGCTGATCAAGAATGGATACCTGAAAATGATGATAAGCCTGCGAGTGACACTGATATAACAGATGTAGAAAGTGTTGAATCAGGTGGGCAAAATAGTCAGATTTTGGATAACGAGGGAAACAAAAAAGTAAAGAAAAATAGAAAGCGAAAAGCAGATCCTACAGAATGGAATGACATAAAAAACAAAAAAAGAAGAGAATGTGGAGAAGCTTATCAAGGATGGACAAAACATAAAGGAGGAAAAGCGCAAAGAGGTGCAGAAAGAGCAGAAAGAAAACTAGGACCGGCGTGTACTTCTCATCATTGTCAGAAAACACGTGACTGTCAAAAGATTACTCAAGCACAAAGAGAAAGTATTTTTCATTTCTTTTGGAAAAAAATGAATTGGGACCAGAAGAAAATTTATATAGCATCTCATGTATTAAGTGTAACTCCAAAGCGGCGAACTACAACAGATGGTAATACTTCTAGACGTCAGGCATCACTAACGTATAGATTGAAGATAGATGAGAATATTTTGAAAGTATGCAAAAGAATGTTTCTCTCTACATTAGGTTTGAATGAGTGGATGGTAACAAATTGGGTAAAAGAGTCAAAAAGTGGAATGTCGGAATCTACAAAGGAAAGAAATACAGAACGGCAATTAAGAAAAACAAATAGTAATGCTAACAGAAAAGCTTTAGAAGATTTCTTAGACGCACTTCCAAAATTACCTTCTCATTACTGTAGAAAATCAACCTCAAAACAATACCTAGAACCGACATTCAGGAACTCAATGAGCGAAATATATCATGAGTATGTTAAAAAATGTACTGCTAAGCCTTTGAGTCGGTTTACATTTGATATGGTAGTTAGGGAAAAAAATATAGGGTTTCAACCTCCAAAAAAAGATCGATGTGATTTGTGTATCAGTTATGAGACAGGAAATGCTGATGAAGAAGCATATCGTAATCATATTGCAAAAAAAGAAAGAGCACGTGATGAGAAGAACAAAGACAAAATTGCCGCAGAAGAAGGAAATTGTGACGTTCTTACAATGGACTTGCAAGCTGTTAAAATTTGTCCAAGTTTGAACGCATCAGCTTTGTATTATAAAACAAAACTGTGTTTACACAATTTTACAGTTTATAACATTAATAATCATCATTGCCGATGCTATTGGTTTGATGAGACTGAAGCCGATTTAACAGCAAATACATTTGCAAGCTGTCTAATCGACTATCTTATGAACACTTTAAGCGGTAGACAGGTATCTGTGGTAATAATTTGGAGTGACGGGTGTACCTACCAAAATAGGAATGCGACTCTTTCAAATGCTCTTCTGTCATTCAGCGTTAGCAAAGGTATAACAATATACCAAAAATATTTAACTAAAGGCCATACCCAAATGGAAGCTGATTCCGTACACGCCACTATTGAGAGGAAAATAAAAAATAAACCTATATATTTACCAAGCGATTACACCCGATTTACTTCTGAAGCACGACGCGATCCCGAACCATATGAAGTCAAAAGCCTTGATTTTACTTTTTGTAGAAATTATGGAGATGACTTGGCTTACCCTTCCATCAGACCCGGAAAATTTGCTGGAGATCCTCAGGTGACAGATATAGTCGAAATAAAATACACTCCTGACGGTATTATATCGGTAAAAACTAATTTTGATGAAGAATTGCAAAACATTCCTAAAAAAAGAGGCAGAAAATCGACTATTAAAGGCATAGAGTCCTTCACACAGTTGCATAAACAGAGAATTCCAATCAAAAAACAGAAATGGTTACATTTGCAGCAATTAAAAGAAGTGATCCCGAAAGACTGTCATTCCTTTTATGACAATTTACCTCAACAATAAGTAGATACTTGATTATCAAGTAGGTATTAAGCTATATTTGAGACTGAACTCATAAAATTATGAGACTGATAAGTATGATTAAGTTTTGTTTCTTAACTAAAGATAGGTTAATATTTGTTTTGTTCAAAGCCTATAGTATATAAGTTTTATATAATAAAAACTAGCTCTAGTTTTTATTACCATTCATAATTTAGTTTAGTAAGTAGTAAATTTAGTACCAAAAACGCTACAAGTATAAAGCCTTAATTTTAGTCTAAAGCCATAAGTTTATTCAATTTCCTACCTTTACCAAAGTTAGTCTAAGCCAAAATATTGGTGAAAAAGTAGTTATTTTGTGATGTTATTTTGTTAAGCTACCAAAGTTCCTAAATGTTATTAATAAGTATTATTTTGTTGAGTAATGTACCTCAAAGACTTTTAAATAAGTACTAGATAGATTTCAAGTGTCATGTTAGTATTAAGTATACTACTTTCCAAGTAAAACTTCGTACTTCCAAAGATTTTGCTATATTTGAGACTGAACTCATAAAATTATGAGACTGATAAGTATGATTAAGTTTTGTTTCTTAACTAAAGATAGGTTAATATTTGTTATGTTCAAAGCCTATAGTATATAAGTTTTATATAATAAAAACTAGCTCTAGTTTTTATTACCATTCATAATTTAGTTTAGTAAGTAGTAAATTTAGTATCAAAAACGCTACAAGTATAAAGCCTTAATTTTAGTCTAAAGCCATAAGTTTATTCAATTTCCTACCTTTACCAAAGTTAGTCTAAGCCAAAATATTGGTGAAAAAGTAGTTATTTTTGTGATGTTATTTTGTTAAGCTACCAAAGTTCCTAAATGTTATTAATAAGTATTATTTTGTTGAGTAATGTACCTCAAAGACTTTTAAATAAGTACTAGATAGATTTCAAGTGCCATGTTAGTATTAAGTATACTACTTTCCAAGTAAAACAACGTACTTCCAAATATTTTATAAAAAGTCTTTTAGATTTTAAGTTCAAAGTGAGATTATATAAGATATTAATAATAATAAAACAGCATTTGTATGAATAAGAGGGGTTTTATTTGATAGTTTTTAAACAATTTTGTATTAGTGAGTCCACGTAAGTGACGTCTAATAATCAGAGACATAGTAGTGTTATCTCGTAACTACAAATTCATAATTTCGAATATAAAAATATTACTTTTTTGATTATTCTTAATAAAGTAAATAGTATTTCAAATCGAAATGAGTAAAATATATAAAGATTTGCAGGAAACTTAAGCAAGGAAGCTGTTTTTTGTCTCTCCTGTAAAGTTCGTCAATCTACATATACGAGGTGTCACATCTAGACCGACGGTATGATTTTTTCTTTTGATTGGAACACTATACCTGTTTGCTATTTGATACCGTTTGACGACGGGATTCCAATTTAACATACACAAACTTTCATCACCCCCTGTGTGTTTTTAAACTTTGCGTGTAGATATTTTAAATTTGTTTCAAAATAGTTTTTCGTTTATACTTTGCGCTGCGGAATTCTTGTTTATTTTGTTTTGAATACGTGACATATTTTTAGAGCTCTGAATTCTGTCCAGTATATCCTTTTTTATTTTTATAAGAACACACTGTACAACGTTATTTCCTTCATTTCCTACGTTAACTATTTTCAACGGTATTTATTGTTACCGTTTGTGTATAATATTTTTTTTTATACTACATCAGCATAAAATATCACTCACGCGCCGCCACCCCCGCTGCCAACGCAGCATCTCCTTCTTTTCTGGCGACCTCACTCACTCACAGAAACACAACAACCTTCAAGGGAATTGTTATTTAGCTGCGATATTCTGTGAGGTGGAGGTACGTTCCCTAGTCGGGTAGCTTTTCGGACAATTACGCTCCTTACATCTCTTTTCGCAAGAGCTTCGTTTGTCAGTCAGCAGGGTGTACCGGATACAGATGAAGTTGACTTAGGTTCAAAGATGTTGATGAACCACTTACACCGCCTTCATTAATTCAATTTCAAAAAATGTTAGACGAGGCCGGTGGTCGAATGGCATGGTTAGCCATTAGACTCGGCGGTCGCGGGTTTGATCCCCGCACAATGCAATTATTTGTGTACATGAACATGTCTGTTTGTTTTGTTCTAGATGTGTTATATGTTTCATATGTATGTATTTACAAAAAAAAATGTATTTAAGTATAATATCAGTTTATTAAGTAATTACACTACTAAAGTAGGCATAGCAGTCCATCGTTGCCGATGAAATTCAGCTGTTTTTTCATAACACCAAACTAATTAAATTATTATTATTTAAATAGTTGTCTTGGCCAACTTACCAGATAAATATTTTTTAAAAAATGGAAAAATTCACCTGACCCCCCTAGGTGGGATTTGAACCCACGACCTCTCGATGACCGGTCGAGTGCTCTTCCAACTGAGCTACCAGGAAGGTTTGTGTTGCTGACGAATTTTTGCATCTTATATTTCTACTGTGTGAGCCACAGTGTGACGTCATCAACCTATTAAGTAATTACACTACTAAAGTAGGCATAGCAGTCCATCGTTGCAGATGAAATTCAGCTATTTTTTCACAACACCAAACTAATTAAATTATTATTATTTAAATAGTTGTCTTGGCCAACTTGCCAATAATATCAGTTATCTAGTACCCATAGTACAAGATTTGCTTAGTTTGGGACTAGATGACAGTGTATTCGTCGAAGAATATTTATTTATAAAAAGAAAATCCGTGCTTATCTTTTAGTATTTTAGACGGTTTAACAAAGAATTGAATCATCATCTTCTTATGATTATTATCTATCTTTGTATTGTATTTGAAGTCATTATAGTGATATATTATTTGGATCTATGTTTATTTTATTTGAATGAGTAAAAACTTTTTATTTTTTTCTTTTAGTTGAATAGTTATTAAGTATTATCTATTTTCTAGACGTTATTTTCTTTTCATCTGCTTTGGAGCCGGATTCGTATATTTCTGCTATTCCCAAAGGTTGACTGGTAGAGAATGCTTTGTACTGTGATACTGACATGTGCAATAAAATATATGAATATGAATTTGAGAAAAAAAAGACATAATTTAATAAAAGTCCCGATGGATGCTTACATGAAGAGATTGTTGCCGGTGCGAGCTCTCGGTACGATAGTAAGTATATGGAATAAAGCACATTTTGCTTTGTATTTCTACGTACCGGCTACCTGTGAGCAGGTAATCGTGATCTTTATGCAAGTACCCTAATAATGCATATCGGAACTTTAGGGTGTGTTCACATGTTTACTCCGTTGCGCCACAAAATACGATACAGAAGGCAAACTCATATACGTATTTAATATTTAGTACCTACACTCATCCGTAGCGCTAGGATAACTTGATTTATGTAAAACTGTGATACAGAACAGTATTGGTTTAACAACATCTGATGCCAGCCTGAACCGACGCCGATGGCTTAACGTGCCCTCTTAACCACGAAACTCATCCATAAATTGGTTACAGTGAACGTTGCTTAACTTCCATGATCGCTTAGACTAACACGAGCAATGCCAAGCCTTTCAATATATCAATTTCAACAATCGAACAATGAAACCGCAGTTCTAATATTTCCAGAACTCGCTCCCGCTTCAGCTTATTATTCTGTCCGCGGTCTCGAACTAGATTCCCCACCAGACCCGTGCATTATAAATGCTTTGCGGATATCGGTATCCGCAAAGCATCAGAATTCGACGGATTTTTATTTCCCAATACTCTGATGCTGTGGTTCCATTTCGATATTCCATTGTCTACGAGACAAATTGTATTATTCTTTATTTGTAAACAATACCTATGTTCAACTCATGTTTCATATCAAATGGTATTCTGTTCATTTCAGTTAAACTTTATTTGCATAACTGAGGATAATATGTAGAATATGTTGTTTAGTAGTGTAATACTTAATATGTAGATGGCACCACACTGCGACTTCACAGCGTTTAATATAAAATGCAAAAATTCGCCACGACCACAAACTATTTAGGATTTGGGGTGTAAGTGATTCATCAACATATTTGAACCAAAGCCTACTTCACCTGCACGCGGTACACTGATGACCCTGCTGACTGACAAACGAAGCTCTGGCGAAAAGAGAGGTATGGAACGTAATTGTAAGCTACCCGACTGGGGAATGTACCTCCACCTCACAGAGTACTGCAGCCAAATAACAATTCCCTTGAGGGTTGTTATGTTCCTGCGAGTGAGTGAAGTCACCAGAAAGGAAGGACATGCTGCGATGGCAGCGGTTGACAGCGAGCGATATTTCATGTTTCGAGCGTTAATATGGCTAAGGTAACTGCTTCACATGAGGCGGGCCGTATACTTGTCTGCCACCCGTCGTGTTATAAAAAAAGTAGTGTAATTACTTAATAGGTAGGTGGCGCCACACTGCGACTTCACAGCGGTAAATATAAAATGCAAGAATTCGCCACGATCACAAACCTTTCTGGTAGCTGAGTTGGAAAGAGCACTCGAGTGATTATAGTGAGGTCGTGGGTTCAAATCCCACCTAGGCTTGTAGGTGATTTTTTCCATTTTATTATATATTTATAAATTGTAGAAATTGCTGATGTTATCCTTTGCTAGCCTTTGTTTACTTTCACCGTAGTGTCCGTAACCAAATCTTGCACTTGTTTGGTATGTATGATCTCTGCGTGAAAGGAGAAACAAACAAACAATAAAAGATTTTTTAAAATAACGTGGACTCGTCCACGTTATTTTTAAAAATCTTTTAATTTTTCTTGGGAATAAGATGTTTTTTCGGGATAAAAAGTACTATGTCACTCATCCGACCTTAAACTATCTACTTAAAAAAACAGGTGAAATAAATTGGTTCTTTTTAATATTAAAGACGGACAAAATAATCAAACAATTGTGGCTTCGTCTGCGTCATCAATATTTTAATAAAAGTTTTAATTTTTCTTTTAATTGGAAAAATATGTTTTTCTAGGATAAAAAAGAAACCTATAAGTAACTATCAATCTATTAAACTATCTACATAAAAAAATAATAAATCCATTGATTCATTTCGACAGATAGAAAAACCAAACAATTGTGGCTTCGCCCGCGTGGTCATTGTTTTAATAAAAAATTTAACCCGTACTTGGTACTTGATATCACGGGATAAAAAGTTTTATTAAAACATGCTTTCCGGGATAAAAAGTACTATGTCACTCATTAGACCTTAAATTATCACCGTACAAAAAGCATATCAATCCACTGGTTCATTGTGACCTGAAAGAAGAACAAACAAACACACTTTCACATTTTAATATTAAGTATGAATGTGGACATAATGATGTCAAGAATAATAAATCCATAAATACACACAAGTGCCCTCAGATGAGAGACCCTACGCGTAGAAGTTAAGGTATTAATAAAAGTTATTTATTTATTCTACATGTTTGTCCCATAATATTGATGTGAATACCTTCCAATATTTTCCTTGTTTGATCTCCAAAATTTATTTACGTGTTTACTTTACCCAGCAAACATAATACTTAGATTACGTAATAGATCGGTGACATTATGCAAAAAATATTTTTAGTATTTTCGTTTCAGATATAAGTATAATTATATAAATATAAATAAATATTTCTGGACAATTTACACAGCGCCATCTAGTCCCAAATTAAGCACAAAGCTTGTGTTATGGGTAATAGAACTGATAAATGTACTTAATTACATTTTTTTTTTGTAAATACATAGAAAACACCCAGATCAAGACAAACAGACATGTTCATGCACACAAATGTTTGTCATGTGCGGGGATCGAACCCGCGACCTCGGAGTCAAAGTGGCCATTGCTAGCCATTCGACCACCGAGCTCGTCAATAATAATTGTTTGAAAAGTACTATATTAAAATACTGTTAGGTTTTTTTTAACGGGTCGGGTGGCCCCCCCACCACATATTTCCACCACTGTATCTCCTGTATAACCAGGATTAACAGCGACGACCACCAAAAAAGGGATTGAACAATGAAGTCCACTGCAGTCCCAGGGGTAAAACTACGGCTACCTTGGAACTCACAAGGAATTTAATCAGAAGAAATTATAACCTTTTGGTATTTGGAGAAGTTAAATCTAGGCAATGTGAAACACAGAGAATAAGGCATTAAAAGCCTAAAGAGATTGCTAGTCAAGTGCCGTGCATCACGGATTTTAAATTCATACCATTAGAGACCTAAACATTGGGTTGTTACCTAACACATCGATTTCAATAATATGAATTGCAAAATCGTATGAACGTTTGGTAATTCTCCGTTGTTGCTACCAAATCTGAATAGTTTAGGCTAAATAGCAAATATGCAATAATAGCATGAGGGTAAAGTTTTTAACACATTACATTTGGGTAAGTGGCTCACCATGATCTTTAGAATCAAAGCCAACTATTTGTCAGCTGTTCGACTGGGGAAGTTCCTTCACCTCACATAATACCGCAGTCAAATAAAAATCCGATTGAGGGTTTTTGTGTTCCTGCGACTGAGTGAGGTCTCCAGAAAGGAAGGAGTTGCTGCGTTGGCAGCGGAATTGGTGGTTGTTTCATGTTGCGAATGTTAATATGGCTACGGTAACCTTTTCATATCTGGCGGGGCGTATGCTTGTCTGTCATCTGACGTAGCCCTAAGTACATAAAGTTTTTAATATTGTTTTAATTTCACCCATTGATTGCCGGCTTGGCAATCAATGGGTGAAATTAAAACAATATTAAAAAAAACCGGACAAGTGCGAGTCGGACTCGCCCACCGAGGGTTCCGTATGTAGGATCATTATAAATAGTTCAGGAATCTAACCCCCTATTTTTTAAGATTTAATTACAAATGTATAGTTTTGAGATTTATTCTTGTACTTGTAGTCTATAACGATGTTACTTGAAATTTCATATTTCTAGGTCAACGGGAAGTACCCTATAGGTTTTGATTCCCTTGAGAATATGTCGAAATATGCGTTTTTTGCTGAATAAACGACCGTAACTTTTTTTTACGTAAACTTAGCAATTAGAATTTTTTACAACTTCATGGGACCGTAGACCTGAGTATACAGTTCAAATTTCTGCTTGATACCTCCACGCATTCTCGAGATAAAGGGTCTTGACAGACAGATAGACGGACAGACAGACAGACGGACAACACAGTGATATTATAAGGGTTCCGTTTTTCCTTTTGAGGTACGGAACCCTAAAAAAATATACTATAAACCAAATTTGGTACAAAGAAACTACTTTTACTGAACAGTTGACCGGAAGAAATTCCTTCACGGAATAAATCCGCCCTTGCAGATACTACTTTATGTATGACTTACTTCCATTGTTATTATTGCAATAAAGTTTTATAAACAAAACAAACAAACTGTTCGCTAATAAAAAACTACCACAAGAAAGACGTTTCTACTTAACTTTCTAACTTTGAAGTGTAACTAGAACTTATGTCAACAGCATTCCCAGATAATGCGCTTCTTTCTGTGCACAAGAAACCCGGAGTGCAGTGCACGTAACGAATTCTTTTGCCGCATCGCAAACAAACGGGAAATGCATCGGATGACCTTTTGTTGTGTCTTGCGAGTAGATCTCTATAGAGCTGCTGTTTGTTTGAAATTAACTTGTGAAAATTGCGTTGTAAATATATGCGTCGAAAGAGTGACTAATAATTAATGCTGTAACGTAAGGACCGCAATTTGTAATTGTAGACTTGTATTTTGTAACTTGCAGAAGACATACATTTGTGTGTATATAATATATCCTATATCATATATCCTACTTGCTTTCTGTCATACTAACTTCATCTATCTTAAGATTGTCTGGATGTGTACGCTTAGCGATAAGACCGCCTTTTGTACTTTTATTGTTTTAATACCTCTGTAAAATATTTTATGCGGTGCAATAAAAAAGAATATTGTCTTGTATGTACATATATGTTTGTCTAATATTGGTAGCTTCTATGTACAGTAGTTTTCTCTGTACAATACATAGATTTTTTCAAGTATTTAAATGTATGAGCGCAGGTTCTTTACCACACACACAACCACTTACACCACAATAATCACTTAAAACCAATTCAGTGGTCCACTTGAAAGTACGGTAAATAGCTATTTTTTCTTATAATGCTGTGAAATATTTGATAAGTACGTGGCTCATCATCGTTGGCAATATCATCATCTTTGAGCCAAGGCCAAGGTCACTTGCACGTGGTGACTTACAAGCGAGGCTCTAGCGAAAAGGAGGTAGTGTGAGCGTAATTGTAGTTCATCTCACAGAAGACCGCTGCCAAATACCAATTCGTGAGGGTTGTTGTATTCCTCAGAGTGAGTGAGGTCACTAGGAGGGAAGAAGTTTCCTCGCTGGTAGCGGGGGTATGAGGATACTTTATGTTGCGAGCGTTAATATGACTACGGTATCCGCACAGCAGGCAGGTCGTATGTTATTCTACCAGCCGAAGTAGTATAAAAAAATATTCACAAACAATCCCTCCTAATCCCTCCTAATATTTTAAATGTAAACATGAGTTTTTTTGTTACGTTTACACGCCGAAACTATTCAACAGATCTTTATGAATATTTGTACACATATTCTCAAAGGTTTAGGATATATAATGCATATTATTAAAAAAAAAAAGTAAACGCGGGCTGGCCGCGTGTGGAAACTAGTTTGGAATAAAAGAAAATGACCTAATTCGTCGCAAAATTAATATTTCACAGATTTAAAAGCAAAAGGCATTAACATCCCTAGAGTATATCCCACAGAGTCGAGCCAGTTCCCCCGTTGCTTAGCAACAGACGCTTCGGGCAAAAAGTGAGAACTTTATAATGGTATCTGGAGGTTCGCCAGGGTTGAAAAAAATTAAGAAGACGAATAGGGATGTCAAAGACGGGACTACGGATGCTGAGTTATAGTGCACTTTGCAGTCAGGACTTTTTAATTCGTCCGGATTAACCTTTCATTGGCCGTGTGGTTTCCGGCAAACAAGAATAGAATCACTCCGTGTCTTCCCGTGGATGTCGTACAAGGTGACGAAGAAACAGTATCAAAAACATCGATCAGGCCTCCCCAACCCGTCTGGCCAGCGTGGGGAGTTGTAGGCCAAACCATCCTTCTGTCTGGGACGGACGAGAGGGTCGTGCTCCTGTAGTGGAGACTAAAATGACCTGGTGATGATGAACCTTTCATTTGCTGTGGTGTCATGGTGGATACAGCGCTTTGTACAGAATTGACTGATCGCGCAGCGCGAGGAGAGAGGAGAGAGAGGGGAGAGGAGAGGAGAGGAGAGGAGGAGCAAATAAAATCTATCGTCGGGTGACAGACAAGCATAAGACCCGCCTGATCTGAACGTTCGCAACGTGAAATATCCCTCGCGCGCCGCCACTTCCTCCTTCCTTTCTGGTGACCTCACTCACTCGCAGATAAACAACAATCCTCAGTCAGTACACAACAATCAGTCGTTGACGAGGGCTTTATGGACGAGGAATCCGACACCGCCCTGGGAGAGCTAGTCTCCTTCGCGGTAGTAGAAGAGGTTGCCAGATTCAAGGATCACAGTGTCCTCCCCCTGTCGTCAGATTTCCGGCAGTCCCAGAATCTGACATTTGATGGACCTCAATTCTACTTCCAACTCTGCCACGTCCTCATCGCGCCGCAAAGGCCGGGGTATTGAAAGTGCCTATGGTCAATTTGTTGTGGTGGCCTACCGACCACCACAACAAATTGACCATAGGCACTTTCAATACCCGGACTTTGCGGCGCGATGAGGAGGGGATTCTTCGCACCCCCGCCCTGCCGTTACTGAGACCGCCACCTTGGCCCGGGAAAGTCCAAAATTGTGATTTTCAAATTAACATAATTATCTCGAGAAATTTTTGTGCTATCGAAGTAATTATTTCACCTATGGTTATATTATTGAGACGTCCCTACCAAACCGAAAAACATGTTGGTCAAATAGCCTATTGTTATTTGACTGCAATATTCTGTAAAGCTGAGATACACCCGCAATCCTCATTTGGGCAGCTTATTAAAACCCTGTGTCCTACTTCTCTTTGCCAGACAATCTTGAGTTGAGCACTTGCAGGTGACATGGGATGGAAGATGATAGTGATTCGCTTACACCTCGAAAATTAATGGGCCGTCCTATATGGCTGTCAAACTGTACAATCACTTACCCGAACACGTCAAAGTCCTCCAAGGCAGTGAATATGAGAATACTTTAAAAAAAAATCTCCAAGGCAAAGCATATTATAGCGTCAAAGAGTATTTATAGGATAAATTTTAATTGAAATTGATACTAAATTCAGCTGACATTGTTTTAACTTATTTGTATGTCAAATACAGTACATAAGTACACTAAATAATGAGATTTTGCTGACATTTTTCGATTTATTATTATTATTATTGACAATTATTGTACTTATAATATTTAATCAAATTGACATTTAATTTAGCTAGTATCATTTTGTTAAGTTATTTAATTTATTTCATTTTTAATACTAATTTTACGATATTATAATAATTATTTCTAATAGATAATCTTGAAATAGCAATGAATGGTTAGATTGATTAATGCGATTATTGTATGACGAATTAAGTAGTAACAGAATGTATTTCCACTGACTTTAAATAATATAATATGTAACTACGACAAATCTAAAATCACAAGTGCCTCCATAAGGTGATTTGTAACATTTTTAATTGTCCATCTTCTTTACCACTATGTGAATGTACCCATTGTTATAGATCATTGTGAATAAATGAATATGAATATATCCATATTTCAATGTAATTGCTACCTTATTATGTAAATCAACAGTTAACCTGCCATATCGGCTGTCAATTAGTGAGACATTGATAACATATGCAAATATATGTGTCCCGAGTGTCGAGAATACGACGTACATTGTGCCTGATTGAATATTATTGACTGTGGTCTTGTGTATTCATGCTATTAAAATTATAGAGGCAACTGAGGATCCAGCTACAACCGGGCGAGAGAGGATAGTATTTGCCATTCTTTCATTCCTTTTCGTGAATTCATCTGTCTCTTACTTTTCATTTTATTTTAACTTAAAATATTTGTATTACTGTTCAATATGAGCAGCGATCTCTAGCGCACGCTACTAATTACAATAATTAAAAAGCCGCTAGGCATACATAATTTTGGGTTAAAATCTAGTTCTGTACTAATTATATGCTGTTATAATGATGTTTGTATTGATTGTAACATGTCTTGTATGCTAATAAATAAATAAATAAATAGCTACTCACATGGTACTGGTAAATTAATGTCAGACATGATGTTCTATCATTAGAGTAAATGCATTTCTTTTTTTTTTATACTAATTCGGGTGGCAGACATATGGCCCATTTGACGGTAACCACCGTAGCCATATTAACACTCGCAACATGAAATATTGCTTACGCGACGCCATCCACGCCACCACCGCAGCAACGCCTTCCTTTCTGGTGACTCACTCGCAGGAATACAACAACACTCCCATGTTGTTATTTGGCTTCAGTACTCTGTGAGGTGGATGTACATTCAAAGGTCGGGTAGCTTACAATTACGCTCTCTACCTGTCTATTCGCTAGAGCTTCGTTTGTCAGTCAGAAGAGTGCACCGCGTGCAAGTGAAGTTGGCTTTGGTTCAAAAATGTTGATGAACCACTTACACCCCTATATTACGTCTTCGCCTAGACTAGACCATATAATAATATACTAAATATCATTTAAATTTAAATATTCCTGGACAATTTACACACGGCCATCTAGTCCCAAACTATGCAAAGCTTAGACTATGGGTACTAGATAACTGATATTGTATTTATATACATTTTTTTTAATACGTACATTATAATACATAGAAAACACCCAGACAAAGACAAACAGACATGTTCTGTGCTGGGAAAAACGTGGTTACAGTGTCCATGTTAAGGCTCGTAACATGAAATATCGCATGAGCGCCGCTACGCCCGCTGCCAACCCAGCAACTCAATTACAGGAACACAACAACCCTCAAGGGTATTGTTAATTGGGGAATTCTGTGTGGTAGAGGTAGTCCTCGGGCAGCTTACAAATACGCTGTGCCGTACCCTACCTCTGGTTTGCCAAAGCCGCTTTCACGGGTCCAAGATTTAGTACACGTGGGGCAGGGTGCACCACGTGCAAGTGAGATTGGCTCTGGCTCTAAATATGAGCCACTTCCACCCACTCGATCGATCGGGATCGAACTCGTAACCTCTGAGTCAAAGTGGCCATTGCTAACAATTCTACCACCGAGCTCATCATTATAAATATGGCATTGTCGTCAACCTATAAGACATACCTATACTAACTTGCGTCAAAAAAACAGTTTCCGTCTCCCTTCGCCTGGGAAATCTATGACTAACGCTGTCCTTGTCATCTCGGCGCTTTCATATACTTGCTATATCTTTCCCTCGCTGAGTACCTAATGCTGTGACCAAGGAAATAGGGATGTGGCCGTGTGATTTCCGGCAGACTAGAATAGAATCACTCCGTCTCTTCCCGTGGATGTCATACAAGGCGACTAAGGGAAATACATTATAAAACATCGATCAGGCCTCCCCAACCCGTCTGGCCAGCGTGGGGAGTGTAGGCCAAATGCTCCTTCTGTCTGGGACGGACGAGAGAGGATCGTGCTCTTGTAGTGGAGACTAAAATCACCTGATGATGATGATTTATATGGATTACTATTACATTATTACTCAGCGATTTTGCATAGTCACATGTATGGCTACATTGGTTATTCCTAGTCATAACAAAACGTATTTTAACTTAATATCAGTAAAACCAATCTGAAATCCACGAAAAATCCCTGAAAAAGATTTTCTGACTTAAATAACTCGCAAATAACCTAGTGAAACGCCAAGCCTTTGTTGAAGCGGTATTTATCTCAGCCCAACGGGTACTCCCTAATAGCCGTCCATTTTTAACGAATAATAATGAAGATGCCAACTTGATATAGATAGATAGGTTAAATATAAGTATATAAAAAAAGAATAGGGTTTAGAAAAGAACTGTTTTATGTGTATAAATGCACACAAAGGCCCAGTGTAATATAAAATAGATAGGTTAAGCATGTTAATATCTAAAGAACATCCGACCAATGCTCAACAGTGGACGTTTGGCTGAAATTATGAAGATAATAATAGACTAACGTCCTCGTATATGCACCGTTATAACATAGATTTTATGAATGAATGAAGGAACGAAAGTTTCATTCATGCGAATGAATGATAAACTTTTTTTTCTAGACAATTTACACAGCGCAATCTAGTCCCAAACTAAGCGCAAAGCTTTTAGAGTACTAGATAACTGATAAATGTACTTAAATACATTTTTTTTGTAAATACATACATAATAATACATAGAAAACACCCAGACCAAGACAAACAGACATGTTCATGCACACAAATATTTGTATTGTGCAGGGATCGAACCCGCGACCTCGGAGTCAAAGTGGCCATTGCTAACCATTTGACCACCGAGCTCGTCGATAAAATAAAACTTTCATTCATTCACTCGAAGGAATGACTGAAACTTTTATTTATATCTCCAGCACACACATAATTAGTTATTTCCTGTATCTCTTTTCAATCACGGGTCAAGCCCGGTCATTTGATAGGCATGCGCGGGGATATGGATCCAACGCGTAGAGGCCCCTTTGAGAAGTTTGATGTAATGTTGTACGCCCGCCGTGACCCGCTCCAGGATATGTCAATGGAACGACATACCCATAAGCAGGTCTCGGCAGGCGTTGAGACTATTGCGAAGTGTGATGGAAAATAAATGGGCTATGGAGATGAGATTTGGGTGAACTTAATACCGGGCTATTACAGAAGAGGGACGGACGCCTGCCATAACTGCTTTTATTGCTAGTTATTTGCGGCAGGCGGTGGCTTGCCACTCACTAGTTTCCTGTATTATTATTATTTATATCCTTTTAAGTGCACATAACGTATCTACTTATTTATGATTCCTATCATTGGCTAATGCAGCTGGCTCTTTCTCCATTAATGGATGATTGTGCTATCTCTATCACTCCCAAGCAAAAAAGGGCTGTGTCGTGACCGCGGCGATTCATTTGTCGCCTCGAGGGCTTGGAATCTTGGGAGGATTAATCGGGCCAGTTCTTAGGAGTGTCCATTGTTGTATGTCACTGAAAATGTGGAGTTTGTAGTGAAAAATTGAGGTAAGGGGCAGATTTGAAGTGACGTAGTACCACAGTATAAGTAATAGTACTAACGTAGTAGTATTGCTGTAGATTATGGGGTATACGTGGCTGACCACGATCTATAGTGCGAAAGCCAATCTCACCTGCACGTGGTGCTCACTGCCGAACAGCGAAAGAGGATCTGGCATAAGAGGTACAGAGTATTTGCGAATCCCTTTATGCATAATGTTTTTTTTCCTTATACACTTTGGCATAACAATTTTGCCATATTTATTTTAGAATATTTCTTTTGGCATAATTTTTATTCCCATTATGTTATTAGCCATAATTACTACGAGTCTAAATTAATTTTAAGCCGTTACTAGCCTAATAATATTTAGGCTCACAAATAAATATGGATAACAGAAAAAAAAGTATTTATTTTTACGTATTTATTTTGAAGTAGCTGATGCCCGCGACTTCGTTCGCGTGGACTTTATGACAACAACAACAGTTTCCCCTCGTTGTTTAAAAGACTGCATCACAAAATCTTGCTACGTAGCGTCCCACAAATGCACGCATTCTTATGGTTTGTGCGAATATATACCAATCGTTCCATTTCAATTTTAGCGTACACGTCTATATTAAACTGACTAAACAGACCACTTTACCTTTGTAAATAAATAAAACTATTGCGTCTAACTTGTAGCAGGTAAGAATAAAAGTAGCACTGCGCGGTTATATTTTTACAATACAATCAATATTTTGTTAAACTATTTATGCTCGTGGGTTCAAATCCCACCTAGGGGGGGCAGGTGAATTTTTCCATTTTTCAAAAAATATTTATGCTCATCTAGCTGAACAACTTTTGCTAAGGCGTCATTTTTATATTTCTTATAGTTTACCGTAACCATTATGGTTCTGCACCAGGTGTTCTAAATCTTGAATTTTTATACCTCAACAAAAAATGCTCATCAGGCTGAACAACTTTTGATAAGGCGTCATTTTTATATTTCTTATAGTTTAGCTGAACCATTATGGTTCTGCATCAGGTGTTCTAAATCTTGGATTTTTATACCTCAACAAAAAATGCTCATCAGGCTGAACAACTTTTGCTAATGCGTCATTTTTATATTTCTTATAGTTTAGCTGAACCATTATGGTTCTGCATCAGGTGTTCCAAATCTTGGATTTTTATACCTCAACAAAAAATGCTCATCAGGCTGAACAACTTTTGCTAAGGCGTCATTTTTATATTTCTTATAGTTTAGCTGAACCATTATGGTTCTGCATCAGGTGTTCTAAATCTTGGATTTTTATACCTCAACAAAAAATGCTCATCAGGCTGAACAACTTTTACTGAGGCGTCATTTTTAAATTTCTTATAGTTTAGCTGAACCATTATGGATCTGCATCAGGTGTTCTAAATCTTGGATTTTTATACCTCAACAAAAAATGCTCATCAGGCTGAACAACTTTTGCTAAGGCGTCATTTTTATATTTCTTATAGTTTAGCTGAACCATTATGGTTCTGCATCAGGTGTTCTAAATCTTGGAATTTTATACCTCAACAAAAAATGATCATCAGGTTGAACAGCTTTTGCTAAGGTGGTATTTTTATATTTCCTATAGTTTACCGGAGCCATTATGTTTCCGCATCAGGTGTTTCAAATCTTGGATTTTTATACCGAGATGGAAATTTCGTGCC
Source organism: Hypsopygia costalis (assembly GCA_937001555.2). Lineage (NCBI taxonomy): Eukaryota > Metazoa > Arthropoda > Insecta > Lepidoptera > Pyralidae > Hypsopygia > Hypsopygia costalis. The sequence continues at coordinate 31,417,494 of OW443328.2, forward strand.
CACGTTTTTTTAATTCGATGGCATTTTCGTAATTGACGTCTCAGAAAACCATAGAATCAACACCCATATTGATGTTATGACATTTGTGTCACGTCGATTATGTTAGACTAGCTTTCGCCCGCGGCTTCGCTCGCGTGAAATTCGATCATTTTATTATTCAAGCCAAGTCTAACACGCAGCGCAACCACCTTGATGTAGCACCTTTAATTGTACTATATATACAATTATGCAGTTTAGATTTTTTCATACAACATTTTTTTCCCGCTAACAGTCGTTCCCATGGGAATTTTTCAAAATACAGCCATAACAAAAATTTATATTTACTAAGGTATGCATGCATGCTAGATTGAAAACATCTATCTTACGTGATTTAGATTTTTACATACAAAAGTTTTTTCCCGCTAACTCCCGTTCTCGTGGGAATTTTGCAATATCCTGTTGCAACTAAGCTTTAAGTTTACTAAGGTACCTGCATGCCAAATTTCAAGCGTCTAACTTAAGCGGTTTAGATTTTTTATACAAAAGGATTTTCCCGCTAATTCCCGTTCCCGTGGGAATTTTGGGAATTCCTTTCTTAGTGCACCTCTACGGTACCTAAGCTACGTCCCTTCCAAATTTCAAGTGCCTACGTTTAGCCGTTTAGGCTGTGCGTTGATATGTCAGTCAGTCAGTTTCTCCTTTTATATATTTAGATAACTGTCGTTCCCATGGGAATTTTTCAAAATACAGCCATAACTAAAATTTATATTTACTAAGGTATGTATGCATGCTAGATTGAAAACATCTATCTTACGTGATTTAGATTTTTACATACAAAAGTTTTTTCCCGCTAACTCCCGTTCCCGTGGGAATTTTTCAATATCCTGTTGCAACTAAGCTTTAAGTTTACTAAGGTACCTGCATGCCAAATTTCAAGCGTCTAACTTAAGCGGTTTAGATTTTTTATACAAAAGGATTTTCCCGCTAATTCCCGTTCCCGTGGGAATTTCGGGAATTCCTTTCTTAGTGCACCTCTACGGTACCTAAGCTACGTCCCTTCCAAATTTCAACTGCCTACGTTTAGCCGTTTAGGCTGTGCGTTGATATGTCAGTCAGTCAGTTTCTCCTTTTATATATTTAGATAACTGTCGTTCCCATGGGAATTTTTCAAAATACAGCCATAACTAAAATTTATATTTACTAAGGTATGTATGCATGCTAGATTGAAAACATCTATCTTACGTGATTTAGATTTTTACATACAAAAGTTTTTTCCCGCTAACTCCCGTTCCCGTGGGAATTTTGCAATATCCTGTTGCAACTAAGCTTTAAGTTTACTAAGGTACCTGCATGCCAAATTTCAAGCGTCTAACTTAAGCGGTTTAGATTTTTCATACAAAAGAATTTTCCCGCTAATTCCCGTTCCCGTGGGAATTTCGGGAATTCCTTTCTTAGTGCACCTCTACGGTACCTAAGCTACGTCTCTTCCAAATTTCAAGTGCCTACGTTTAGCCGTTTAGGCTGTGCGTTGATATGTCAGTCAGTCAGTTTCTCCTTTTATATATTTAGATTATAAAATAGCAGTTGTTTTCGGAATCAGCGACCTGATAAACCATAAAAACAATACCCATAACGATTTTTAGACGTTTGCACATCATTTCACCCCTTTAGGGGTTGAATTTTGAAAAATCCTGAAACACGTGTTTACTCATTTATCTACAGCAGTACTCGTGTAAAGTTTCGGGTAAAATAGTCCAACTAATCTTGATTCCCCATACAAACTTTGGACCCCCGTTTCACCCCTTAGGGGTTGAATTTTCCAAATTCCCGTCTTAGTGAGCATCTACGTCCTGAAAGGAACCCCCATACAAAATTTGAGACTCCTAGCACTTGTAGTTTCTGAGATTTCGTGATTCAGTGATTTTCTCTATAGAAAAAATTTCAAAACATCAGATTTCGATGAAACAAAGCCTCTATGTTGCTCAGGGATGAACTTAATCTTTTAGTGAAAACCGCGTAAAAATCTCTTCAGTAGTTTTAAAGATTAGCGAGTACATACAGACAGACAGACAGACAAAAAAATCAAAAAAATCTTTTTTGTATTCTGTTACTCTTTTTTTATCGCCCACGCCCATTTTTTGTTATTTTTATCAAATGTACAGACACGCGGTTCCTACTGTTTTATTATATGTATTGATTTTGATGCCAAAGATTAAGATTTAATACATTTTTTTTTATACTACGTCGGGTGGCAGACAAGCATACGGTCCGCCTGATGTGAAGCGGTTACCGTAACCATATTAACGCTCGCAACATAAAATATTGTTCGCGCGCCGCCACCCCCACTGCAATTGCAGCATCTCCTTCCTTTCTGGTAACCTCACTCACTCGCAGGAACACAACAACCCTCAAGGGAATTGTTATTTGGCTGCGGTATTCTATGAGGTGGAGATACATTCCCAGTCGGGTAGCTTACAATTGCGCTCCTTACCTCTCTTTTCGCCAAAACTTCGTTTGTCAGTCAGCAGGGTGCACCGCGTGCAAGTGAAGTTGGCTGAGTGGTGAACCACTTACACCCCAATATAATACCTATACAATATAATACATATACATGTTATAATAACTGTAATGCATTAATAGTAGTTTATGAAACTGTTGCATAATAAGGGTTATTAAAATATGAGTGTGAGTTTATAACATGAGCCGAAGGCGAATGTTATAATAGACCACACGAGTATTTTAATACCTAATTATGTGCAGTTTCATACACTACTTTATCTAATCTCATGAAATATATGATAATAATATTTTAATTACAACCATGAAGTTCATTTAACAGCTATAATTCTTACTTATAAATCCATTTGCAGATCGAGCATGCGTAATGCGCATGCGCGACGCGCCGCGCGGCGCCGCGTGCACAGATTATGTAGAAAAATTTTGCAAAGTTGCATTGCAACCTGTTTAAAATACCTGTATCCAGGGCTGAAGCTGTATCGAAATGGTAAAAAAGTTATTTTACTATACAGTTGTCCTTAGAAGAGCTGTATCGAAAAATAACTTTTTAAATTTATTTTGATAGCTTGTGCGTAAAGACTGTCATTAAGATACTGTGTTTAGTTTTTTAATGTGTAAATTTCAGTATGAGATTAGATAAAATTTATTATTAACTAGCTGAGCCGACAGAATGATGTCATGTCTTCTTAACAATGAATATGGAATTGGTTTTTCGTCTGCTAACGATCATGTCACAGCCCAAGATGGAACCACATTGATATCTCAGTTGGAATCAGCCAGAACACAAAATGTGTGATGATTGTAAAAAGTCACTATGTCATTATGTGATTCTTGAGACGAACGAACGTGCGGGTGCCGGGACCATCGTGTGACAGAGAGAGAAACCCCAAGCAGACCCCGAGACTTGTGACACGGGTGTAGGTTTAAGGGGCCCCTTTCCGACGTACATCAACACTCACCTTCACTACTTGTGTTTCTCTCCCTGCCCAGCCAAATGTGGTATGAACCTGCTAATGCAGCTTTAGATACTCGTTCTAGTATAGAACTTACTGTACTTCTGGACAAGCCAAGGTCTTTCAGCAGGTTATAGAGAGATTTTGCTGGTATACCTCTCGCTCCTAGTACTACAGCATCAGTATGAATTTTAAGATATTGAATTTTAAGCAATAAATTATTTACTGCTATCTATATATTGCTTAATATAATTCTTTCATTGACTCGACCGATTTAAATAAATACTTATTTTAATATTACTCATGTAAATTAACTGTATACGCTTTTATAATAAATTGCCAAAGGCAGTATTTCTTTCAGCAGTCCTTGATTTGACCTGAAAAGCAATTTAAATCTTTGATAAAGAATACTTTATGTAAAAACGCTTATTCTAGAACTGACAACTACACGAATGACAAAAAAATTTGGCAAACTTCAATGCAAGATGTCGAGCGCAGGGACTGTATCGACAACCTAATCGACATACTGCTTAATGTGCGTCAATTTGTGTTTACAGTCAAATTGCTGGAAGTACTTTTTATACTAAATTCACTGGTACTGTTTCACTTAATTAGATTTATTTTTATCAACCGACTAAATACAAAAGATTTTATTATATAAACATCGGACGCGCAGCATGCGCCACAATAGCGAATTATTATTTTTTTTTTTTTTTTAAATCCCGAATTGATGCGCCACCATAGCGAAATTTATTTATTTATTTATTTTGGCCACTTTCCCGAACTGATATCGGAAAACCAAGGTCACTTTAGTACTACTTTTTGATGCTCTACACGAATCCGAAGTCAGAATTTCGAAATTTTGAGTTTCATGGCAACGGACAGACAGAACGACCGGACGATTTCATAAGCTCAATGAATTTCGCTGAAAATGTTGAAGAAGTTCCACTAAGTGCCTACAATCACCAGTATCGACAACTATTAGTCAGGGGCCCAAGCGGAAAAGTTGAAGCCGATTTCTATTGTTTTTTTTTTATTATTGCGAAATACACACTTCAGCGTAGATAGCTTCAGCTTTAAGAGAGGTAGGGAGCGTAATTGAATTGGGAATGTACCTCCACCTCACAGAATACCGCAGCCAAATAACAATTCCCTTGAAGGTTGTTGTGTTTCTGCGAGTGAGTGAGATCACCTAAAATGAAGGAGATACTGCGTTGGCAGCGGGGTGGCTGCGCGAGAGCGACATTTTATGTTGCGAGCGTTAATATGGCTACGGTAACCGCGTCACATCAGGTAGGCCGTATGATTATCTGCCACCCGACGTAGTATAAAAAAAGTAGTACCTGTGTTAAGCTAAGCTGGTAGAAAACCAGAAGCTAAAGTCGAAGATGTTCCAGCTTAGTCGATAGAGCTAATCAAAAATTCAATCGTAATAGGCTTCAGTCAGTACAGCGAATAATTTATTTATTTATTTGTAATCAACAGCCTACCAAAGTACATTTTTAATATATTATATAATCTACAAACTTAGGCCAAAACAAGATTACACTATGTATGCCACTTATACTTAGTATTCTACATTACTAATACATATTAATAGGAAACAATAAACGTACCTTCACAATAGTAAATAATGAACAATTGTAAGTTCTGCCTTAGCACCTTCGATAAGAAAGCTTGTATATTACGAAATTGATACGGCTGCGACGTAGCTGGCGACACTACTACGGCCGTTCCATACGTAGCAACAAAATCAGCTACGTTATGGCTACGTGTGCACTTGCTACGCGGCTGTAGGAGATTTTTATACGTTAGCTACGGCGCGTAAGCAATACCCAAAAGGGAGATGAGCCAAGTGGAGCTGATGTGTTTTCATGCATATTTGACACAAAATATGGGATCAACCGGAGATACAGCATTTTATTATCCTTACTAATATTATAAATGCGAAAGTAACTCTGTCTGTCTGTCTGTCTGTCTGTCTGTCCTGCTTTCACGGCAAAACTACTGAACCGATTTAAATGAAATTTGGTACACAGATAGTTTAGAGCCTGAGGAAGGACATAGGCTACTTTTTAATGCAAAAAAAGGGTTGTAAGGGGTTAAAAGAGGGGGTGAAAGATTGTATGGAAATATCGTTATTTTTAGACTTTCGCATTTATAATATTAGTAAGGAAGTAAGGAAGTAAGGATTCATTTATACCTTACATATTTCCATACAAACTTTCATCCCCTATTCCCTATTGTTATTTTACCCCCGTGTGGGTAAAACTTTTACAAACTTTGAATGTCATATTTATTTATATCGAATCAACAGCCTAAAAAATAAGTTTCAAGCTTCTAGCTCTAAAAATAACGATATTTCCATACAATCTTTCACCCCCCCTTTTAACCCCTTACAACCCTTTTTTTGCATTAAAAAGTAGCCTATGTCCTTCCTCAGGCTCTAAACTATCTGTGTACCAAATTTCATTTAAATCGGTTCAGTAGTTTTGCCGTGAAAGCAGGACAGACAGACAGACAGACAGACAGACAGACAGAGTTACTTTCGCATTTATAATATTAGTAAGGAAGTAAGGATGCGAAAGTAACTCTGTCTGTCTGTCTGTCTGTCTGTCTGTCTGTCTGTCTGTCCTGCTTTCACGGCAAAACTACTGAACCGATTTAAATGAAATTTGGTACACAGATAGTTTAGAGCCTGAGGAAGGACATAGGCTACTTTTTAATGCAAAAAAAGGGTTGTAAGGGGTTAAAAGGGGGGGTGAAAGATTGTATGGAAATATCGTTATTTTTAGAGCTAGAAGCTTGAAACTTATTTTTTAGGCTGTTGATTCGATATAAATAAATATGACATTCAAAGTTTGTAAAAGTTTTACCCACACGGGGGTAAAATAACAATAGGGAATAGGGGATGAAAGTTTGTATGGAAATATGTAAGGTATAAATGAATGTTTTATAAGTTTGTTTGCCAAGAGACAAAATATTAGTGCTATCCTGATGTAGATAACATTTACGCAGTCATTACAAAATGAGAAACTGAAATTAACGCGAGTAAAAAACTTGCCAAGCATCGCGCCGTACTAGAGATGGGCAAAATGCCGGGCATTTACAATAAATGTCCAAAAAATAGTTATAAATTCCCTATTTATGCCCAAAACTAGGCATTTATTGGGCATTTACAGGTACTTACTGGGCACTTATTGTAAATGCCAGGCATTTTGCCTATCTCAACGCCGTACACCACCCGTACACATTGAAAGCTGCCACGCGGGGGTCAGGGACCGGGCCGGGGGTCGTTACGCGGCGTGGTACCACATGAGTAAAAAACGGTGGTACGGCACAGAAAAAATATGCCCAAGTGGGCTTGCCCAAACGTGCAGACACGTGACAATTATTATTTTTTCCGCTACAAATGCATTATTATTCACTGCACATTGTTTACAATTCGATTTGCTTACTTTAGTAGATAAGTTATTAAATATTTTTTTCTTTAGTTGGGTCATTGTTTTATTTATTTCATTCGTTAAAAGTAGATTACTTTCGAGTTTAATTAGATGTTATTACGTCATTTTTTTTGTTGCACATTTGTATGCTAGGCAGGTACCTAAGAACGGTAAGTTAATTGCCCTCACCAAATAAACAGTACTTTTTTGAGCATTGTACAAACAAAGCATTTGACCATCTGTGAATGTAAACAAAAGATAAGAAAGCTTAATAGTTTTATGAATGAGTCTTTATGCCTTTGCATGCCGACTCAGTCAGAAGTCGCAATATCCGAAAGGGATTTCTAGGAATCGGTTACAAATGGTTCATAAAAACAAGTTCTTAAGTACAAGTGTAAAAAGTTATACTTAGTATAGAGATTTTGTTTATTTGGGTCAATAAAATTAGTTAAATTTAATTCATTTGGGTTTATAATTTTTTTTAAATAGGTTTTTATACAATTAAATAAAATACTTAAATAAGTTATTTTCATAATAAGAAGTTTTGTTTTCTGTGTTTACGGTTAAAAGCAAAATAAAGTGTAAATAGTTATAGGGGTATAGCGCACTCGGTTCTAAAACTACCATTGAACTTAGCTGATGAGGACATGCCGGTATGTAACATTAGCAAAAGCAGTGAGCGCGAAAGAAAGTTGCAGCAGTGTAAGCTGTTGGTTGGGATGAATGTACAATGTTCCACAAAAGAGCTATATAAGCACTAGATGGCACACTGCAACTCATATAAGTATTAATACGTATGTGTCTTATTTGTAAAATAATTAGCCGAAATATTTAAAAATGCTGCCCAAAGACACTATTCCACGCGGACGAAGTCGCGGGCACAGCTAGTTTATTATAAAGATGCGACCCACCTGATGTGAAGCAGTTACCGTAGCCATATTTACGCTCGCAACATAAAATATCGCTTTATTTATTTTTTGAAAAATGGAAAAATTCACGTGCCCCCCTAGGTGAGATTTGAACCCACGACCTCTCGATGACCGGTCGAGTGCTCTTCCAACTGAGCTACCAGGAAGGTTTGTGTTGCTGACGAATTTTTGCGTCTTATATTTCTACTGTGTGAGTCACAGTGTGGCGTCATCAACCTATTAAGTAATTACACTACTAAAGTAGGCATAGCAGTCCATCGTTGCAGATGAAATTCAGCTATTTTTTGATAACACCAAATTAATTGTATCTTATATTTCTACTGTGACTCACACAGTAGAAATATAAGACGCAAAAATTCGTCAGCAACACAAACCTTCCTGGTAGCTCAGTTGGAAGAGCACTCGACCAGTCATCGAGAGGTCGTGGGTTCAAATCCCACCTAGGGTGGGAAGGTGAATTTTTCCATATTTCAAAAAATATTTATCTGGCAAGTTGGCCAAGACAACTATTTAAATAATAATAAATTTTATTTAATTTAACATAGCAGTCATTTAAATACGTGCATTTTATAAAACTAGATACTTATATTATATTGTATAAACTTAGATTTCAACAATTCAGGCAATCTGATTTCGACATTTAACTAAGTTAGTCCCTCGAGCTCACTCCATGGTCGTGGTTTGATTCGATTTCAAATACTAACGAAAGTCATTGAAATTTTGGCACGATCCAATATGTGTAGAACGGCTGTGGTTTGGTATGGTACAATTTCAAAATATATAAGATTTTTTTTATTTTTTATACTACGTCGGGTGGCAGACAAGCATACGGCCCGCCTGATGTGAAGCGGTTACCATAGCCATATTAACGCTCGCAACATAAAATATCGCTCGCGCGCCGCCACCCCAGCTGCCATCACAGCATCTTCTTCCTTTCTGGTGACCTCACTCACTCGCAGGAACACAACAGCCCTCAAGGGAACCGTTATTTGGCTGCGGTATTCTGTGAGGTGGAGGTACATTCCCCAATCGGGTACCTTACAATTAAGCTCCCTACCTCTCTTTTCGCCAGAGCTTCGATTGTCAGTCAGCAGGGTGCACCGCGTGCAGGTAAAGTTGGCTTGGTTCAGAGATGTTGATGAACCACTACACCCCAAAAACATTACACACACTACCTATTTATATACACACACGCATATATACTTTTTTGTTTATTGTTAAAGTTATTATGGTCGATTGGCGACCACTAGTGAAAATGTATAAATTTATATAGACCCTCCATTGCCTTAAAGAAAAGTTCAGAACTTTATCAAATATTTTCTATTCTGTGATGGTACTAATTCTTCTGTAATAACCGCTTTAAAACACTAGGTACAAAATTCCAAAATTCCAACCCTTGGTAGTTACGACTTTGTACAATTCGCATAAAAATGTACGAGTTTATATAATGCCAACGTCACCGCCAGCCATCCACTTCATGGCCTTAAAGCAGAGGTTCCCAACCGGTGGTCCGCAGACAACCAGTGGTCCATGAGAGGTAAATTATGGTCCGTAATACAAACTGATAATGTAAGAGATTGAGCATTATTATACAAAATACTCAAATCCCGAGTTATAGAATAACGGATTCATATGACAGTTGGGGACTCTAGACGCAACCATAACTTTGTAGTGGTCCATGAACAAAAAAAACTGAACAAGTGCGAGTCGGACTCGCACACCGAGGGTTCCGTACGTAGGATCATTATAAATTTGATATTTGTCATTATAAATAAGAAATAATGCATCAAAAAAATAAATAAAATATATTTTGCCATGTGCACATCAAGTTCTTTCATAATTATGATACCCCATTTGAACTAGTGGCTTCAATTTAAAATTTCGACCCACTATAAAAAATATAGACCCCCTATTTTTAAAGATTTAAATACAAATATATAGTTTTGAGATTTATTCTTGAACTTGTAGTCTATAACGATGTCACTTGCCAAATTTCATAGTTCTAGGTCAACGGGAAGTACCTATAAGTTTTGATTCCCTTGAGAAGGTGTCGAAATATGCGTATTTTGCTGAATAAACGGCCGTATCTTTATTTTACGTAAACTTAGCAGTTAGATTCATGCAAAGCTTCATGGGACCGTAGACCTGAGTATACAGTTAAATTTCAGCTTGATACCTCCACGCATTCTCGACATAGAAATTCTTGACAGACAGACAGACAGACAGACGGACAACAAAGTGATCTTATAAGGGTTCCGTTTTTCCTTTTGAGGTTCGGAACCCTAAAAACATGGTAGAATTGGTGAAAGAAGACATGAAAATGTGATAGATGCCACAGTACGCTTTTTAAGTAATTTTCTACCACGAACTAGGGAAATACCTCCACCTCACAGAATACCGCAGCCAAATAACAATTCCCTTGAGGGTTGTTGTGTTCCAGCGAGTGAGCGAGGTCACCAAAATGTAAGGAAGGAGTTTAGGCTGGCAACGGATCGGCGACCCCTTGGGTTTGCTGATCTCCTTGGGCGGTGGTGATTGCTTTTCATTAGGTGACCCACATGTTCGTTTGCCCACTCTCATATTAAAAAAAAATCCCGTAGCCGTAGATAACCCAGCAGTGGGATGAGTAAGGGTTTTCATTGTGATGTAATTGTCCATCGACAGGGAGTTCATCCTCACACATTGGAACCATTGGTCACGTACTGTGCGGTTCCAGAGAAGTTTTCTCCCGCAAACTGTCAAGCTGTGGAATGAACTGCATGTCGAGGTTTTCTCAGGGGACTACAGCATGGGGTTCTTCAAAAAGGGCGTGAAGAGGCCGTATGCTTGTTTGCCACACTGGTGGTACAAAAAATAATATTTTTGGAGAAAAAGAGATGACGAGAGCGTACATTTTTAAATTACAAATATATTTATACATAAAAAAATATTCGCCTCGGCTTAATTTGTAGACAAGAAATTCTGGATTTTCTTGTGATAAATAATAGATTTTGGATTATATCGAGTAACATCATTAATGCGAGGTACACTCGGATCAAATCTGTGAAATGTTAAAATCGGAAATGCCTTTTTGTTCATTAATCCGCACAGTCTGGGACGTCATATACGTCATCAACCCATAATCATCCCACTGTTGGGACACGGGTCTCCACTCAATCGAAGGGGTTTAGAGCATACTCCACCTGCTCAATTGCGGGTTGGTCAGTGTTTTCAAGCCGTCTAAAGGCCACAAAACTTAGCTTAACGACTGTCATCTAATGACTATAGCCAGGCTTAACGTGTCCCCCGGAGCACGGAGCAGCTCGAGATTAATTAACCCATCCATAGACAGGCTGCGGTCGATGTTGCTTAACTTGCATGTTCGATTATACGTGTAACGACGCCATAGAGCTCCCGTCAGTCTGGGAACCATGTCATAAATTTATAAAGTGAGCTCGTGTTTGTTTGACATCATAGCGTGACTCGCCAGATTACTATTCGTATTTACAGTCGCCCCGTACGTGACCCGCACGTATTTTTATTAAGACCACGCCGCTGTCATGACACGTATCGTGGGACATTATTCAAGCTGTTCAGTTTAGTTTGTTTATGGAGATAAGTTTACATGTTTTTAACCCTGGTGTGAAATGATCAGATGTTTTTTGATGTATTATTTTCTTGATGTACCATTATTTTAGAGTCAAAGCAAAGCCCAGCCATTCCATATAAATGTCGCGTCGTTTACTACTACATAAACAACGACGTCTGTGCAGAGCGTGAATGAGCGTGTGTGCGTGCGGCGCCATACAAGCTGTTCCAGATTTGTCACAGAGGGGAAGTGAGGTCGACACGAGAGAACGGCAGGGAGTGGCCATACTGTACGTAGTACTATTACTTATGCTGTAGTCAAAGCCAACCTTATTACACGTGGTGCACCCTGCAGACTAGGCGGCAACATCTGAAACGTGCAGTCGTGCAGTCTGCACGTTTCAGATGTTGGAGATTCGCCGAGACGATCACAGCAGCCACGGCAGTCGCATGCATCTACTAACGGTAGTGGGTGGGCACCGGTGGGCAGTTGTTTGCATGACTAATTAGTGGCGGAAGTACGCAAAGTAGTGTAGATCAAATTGCCTGTAAATTTGGCTTCCGCAAAAAATCACCTTAATCAAACCAATCTAAATAACTAATGGGAAAATAAATTTATGACATGGTTCCCAGACTGACGGGAGCTCTATGGCGTCGTTACACGTATAATCGAACATGCAAGTTAAGCAACATCGACCGCAGCCTGTCTATGGATGGGTTAATTAATCTCGAGCTGCTCCGTGCTCCGGGGGACACGTTAAGCCTGGCTATAGTCATTAGATGACAGTCGTTAAGCTAAGTTTTGTGGCCTTTAGACGGCTTGAAAACACTGACCAACCCGCAATTGAGCAGGTGGAGTATGCTCTAAACCCCTTCGATTGAGTGGAGACCCGTGTCCCAACAGTGGGATGATTATGGGTTGATGACGTATATGACGTCCCAGACTGTGCGGATTAATGAACAAAAAGGCATTTCCGATTTTAACATTTCACAGATTTGATCCGAGTGTACCTCGCATTAATGATGTTACTCGATATAATCCAAAATCTATTATTTATCACAAGAAAATCCAGAATTTCTTGTCTACAAATTAAGCCGAGGCGAATATTTTTTTATGTATAAATATATTTGTAATTTAAAAATGTACGCTCTCGTCATCTCTTTTTCTCCAAAAATATTATTTTTTGTACCACCAGTGTGGCAAACAAGCATACGGCCTCTTCACGCCCTTTTTGAAGAACCCCATGCTGTAGTCCCCTGAGAAAACCTCGACATGCAGTTCATTCCACAGCTTGACAGTTTGCGGGAGAAAACTTCTCTGGAACCGCACAGTACGTGACCAATGGTTCCAATGTGTGAGGATGAACTCCCTGTCGATGGACAATTACATCACAATGAAAACCCTTACTCATCCCACTGCTGGGTTATCTACGGCTACGGGATTTTTTTTTAATATGAGAGTGGGCAAACGAACATGTGGGTCACCTAATGAAAAGCAATCACCACCGCCCAAGGAGATCAGCAAACCCAAGGGGTCGCCGATCCGTTGCCAGCCTAAACTCCTTCCTTACATTTTGGTGACCTCGCTCACTCGCTGGAACACAACAACCCTCAAGGGAATTGTTATTTGGCTGCGGTATTCTGTGAGGTGGAGGTATTTCCCTAGTTCGTGGTAGAAAATTACTTAAAAAGCGTACTGTGGCATCTATCACATTTTCATGTCTTCTTTCACCAATTCTACCATGTTTTTAGGGTTCCGAACCTCAAAAGGAAAAACGGAACCCTTATAAGATCACTTTGTTGTCCGTCTGTCTGTCTGTCTGTCTGTCAAGAATTTCTATGTCGAGAATGCGTGGAGGTATCAAGCTGAAATTTGAACTGTATACACAGGTCTACGGTCCCATGAAGTTAAAAAAAAATCAAACTGCTAAGTTTACGTAGAAAAAAGTTACGGCCGTTTATTCAGCAAAAAACGCATATTTCGACACACTCGAGGGAATCAAAACCTATAGGGTACTTCCCGTTGACCTAGAACTATGAAATTTGGCAAGTAACATCGTTATAGACTACAAGTACAGGAATAAATCTCAAAACTATACATTTGTAAATAGATCTTAAAAAATAGGGGGTCTATATTTTTTATAGGGTGTCGAAATTTCCAATTGAAACTACTAGTTCAAATGGGGTATCATATGAAAGGGCTTGATGTACACATTGCATAATATATTTTATTTATTGTTTTCGACGTATTATTTCTTATTTATAATGAAAAATATCAAATTTAATAATGATACTACGTACCTACGGAACCCTCTGTGGGCGAGTCCGACTCGCACTTGTCCGGTTTTTGTTCTACAACTTACTTATAAAACAAAAACGTTCGTTAATTATCAATACATTTATTAAAACTTACCATAATACCGATGGTAATCGGCTTCAGCTTCAGCGGTAAGGCGCCTGGTCGAAACGTCAGGTAATAATAAAGGTATGTAAATACCCCTATGCATGGTCGTGTTAATTCCCGTTTTTATGTTTCATACATAATGATTTATTGATTGATTATATCGACGATTAAAATATTATTGACGATAGTTTTTGAACCATTACTTTTTTTTCTTAATAAAGGAACGGCGAGGTCTCAGTTCGCGGCGAAGAACATCCAAATGCAAACCAATAAATTTTAACAAAATGATTTAATATTCATTGCTTTGGAAACTGGGGAGAGATAATGCAAAACGAGTTTTCTCTCGGCAGCAGGAACTAGCAGACATGAAAGGTTACTGTGTTTATTAATTATTAATAACTTTTATAAGATTATGAACCGACTTCAGAGACCATTGCACTGACTTACTCATATATATTATATAGCTCAGTTTTCGTACAATCTAGAACATTTTTTTTTAATATTACGCTGGGCGGTAGATAAGCATCCTGCCCGCCTGATGTGAAGAGGTTACTGTAGCCATATTAACGCTCGCAACATGAAATATCGCTTGCGCGCCGCCATTCCCTCTATTCCGTTGGCTATGGCTCTTAAGTACATGGTTAATAAAATGGTTAACAATGACGCATATGTCCTCGATGTGCGAGCATACGACAGATAATTTTCAAAATTATACGTTACTTAACGAACTTATCTATCAACAGAATACCAGAAACTAAAATCAAACGAAGCCTAGAAACAAAAACATAGAGAATAGAGCGAAATAACGTTCCGTTACATATTCATTTTTGCCATAGATGCTGAGCTCCGACTGGGTAAATACGGATTAGGGGCAATTTTCATATACAAATAGAACGTTGCCTTCCTACTACAAACATACTGGGTACCTTTTTTGAAACACGGTCACGAACTGTTTGCGTTTGTACTGATATAGGTAGTCTGTGGACATTTCGGAATCTAGTGGTCTGTTAGGAAATGCATGCTGAAAAAGCAGATTGTGTCAGAGATTTTACGATTTCTTTGAATAATATTATTGAGATATTTTCAATAAATAAAGTTGATACTATTGATTAGGGATGGGCGTTGAATGAACGAACCGTTTTTTTAGACTGTTTTTTGTGCGTGAACGTTTAAACAAGTTTACAGTTCACAGATAAACTAGTTTATTCGTCGACTGGTTGATGAGTCCGTTGCGTCGCGTCTCGATCGTCTCGTCTCGTTTAGTGACTTGACAAATGAGATTTTCGTTCGTTTACGTTTACCAATCGTTTATGTCAAGAAATAGTCTTTATCGATGACGACGTAAACTAGTCGAAAATTAGACTGTTTTTATTGCATAGCTTTTATCGCGGGCTTTGAGCGCGGCGACCGAATGAAGAAATTCCGTAACGAAACCAAAACCAAAACCAAAATCAAAACCAAAACCAAAACCAAAACCAAAACCAAAACCAAAACCAAAACCAAAACCAAAACCAAAACCAAAACCAAAACCAAAACTCGTCGACGGTAAACGGTCTCGTTGCGTCGACTGTAAAATCGTCGACGACACCCACCACTAGTCGACGACGTAAACTAGTCGAAAATTAGACTGTTTATTTTTAAACTAGTTCATCGTCGACGGTAAACGGTCTCGTTGCGTCGACTGTTTAATCGTCGACGACCCATCCACTACTAGTCGACGACGTAAACCAGTCGAAAATTAGACTGTTTTTTAAACCAGTTTATCGTTGTGGATAAACGGTCTCGTTTCGTTGACGGCAAACCCGTCGACGACACATCCCTACTATTGTTTGTTTGGATCTCGGTGGAACTTATTGTCAGAATCTATAATAATAAAAGGCTTTGTCCTCACTGACTGACTGACTGACTGACTGACTGACTCACTAATCAACGCACAGCCCAAACCGCTGGGTCTAGAGATTCCAAATTTGGCAAGTAGGTTCATTATGACGTCTAGGGGTGCACTAAGAAAGGATTTTTCAAAATTCATCCCCTAAGGGGGTGAAACGGGGGTCCAAAGTTTGTATGGGGAAACAAGATTAGTTGGACTATTTTATCTGAAACTTTACACGAGTACTTCTATAGATAAATGAGTAAACACGTGTTTCAGGATTTTTCAAAATTCAACCACTAAAGGGGTAAAATGGAGTAAAAAAGTCTGAAAATCGTCATGGGTATTGTTTTTATGGTTTATCGGGTCGCTGATTACGAAAACAACAACTATTTTATAATCCAACATAGCCGACGTGACATAAAATCCCCCCCTCATCATCATCATCCCCCTATGGGGGTGCGATGGGGTTGAAATGTCATAATATCAATATGGGTGTTGATTCTATGGTTTTCTGGGACGTCAATTACGAAAATCGCATCGATTTGAAAATATAACATAGTGGACACGAAATAACTTAATAGGATTTTTCAATTTTTTCCCCTAAAAGGGTGAAACGGAGGTACAAAGTTTGTGTAGGGAAACGAGATTAGTTTGACTATAGATAAATGAGTGAACACGTATTTCAGGATTTTTCGAAATTCACCCCAAAAAAAAGGAGTAAAATGGGGTCAAAAAGTCTGAAAATCATGAAGGATATTATTGTTTTTATATTTTATCGGGTCGCTGATTACGAAAACAACAACGATTTTAAAACTCAACGTGGCTAACGTGACCATCATTTAATTTTTTTAAACTTTGATTTAACCTTTTTAAGCTGATGGAATGAGACTTGTGTGTTGACTGAAGTGTTATCCTAATAGGTTTTTAAATTTGTATTTGGCGACAATCAGTGCTTATACGATCGCGGGCGGCCGGCGCGGCGAGGACGGGACGGGTGTAGTAGTAGTTATCTGGAAAGTTCTTGCATCCGTATTTAGTACAATTATAGGTGCTACATGAGGGTGGTTGCGTTGCGTGTTAGACTTGACTTGGATAATCTAAAAAGCGTGAACTTCACGCGAGCGAAGCCGCAGGCAAAAGCTAGATAGTAAAAGGCTTTGTCCTCACTGACTTGACTGACTGACTCACTAATCAACGCACAGCCCAGACCCCTGAAGCTTTTGACCAGCGCCCAGCCAAAAAATGACAAAAAATGTTATATTTATATTTGAATTAACTTATCACTAGATGACGCTATACCTAGCATTTGTACAGCGCGCTATGGTTTCGTTATTAAGGAAAGGGTATATACGAGAGATTATTTTAAAGCATGGGGTTATCCATGACGGTTTATCGCTCACCTCATTCCAGCCGGAGGTAATCAATCGCGCGTGTAGGGCCTAAAAAAACTGCGTTCTTCAAATGAAGCTACATTTGGAGTTGAAAACTAATTGAAAAACCTATTCTAAGTACCAACTTTATGGGATATACCTACTTAATATAAGAATTTCGGTATTTTTCAAACAATGAAGTCAAGATTCACTAAATTTATATTTGTGGAAGGTGTGATGATGCCCCATACCATTATAGCTTTGGAAGGTGATGGAGCTGCTGGCCTGTTCCGCTCCATCCCTACCACTTGCATGGAACGGAGGTGTATCATCAGGAGGTTCGTGCCACCATTATTCACGTATTAAACAACTGGAACGATGAGTTGTTGAGTGAGGACAGTAAAGGATGCGCTGTTGAGGAATCTCTCTTGATAACCCGCATTCCCATTATTCCATAAGACCACCCAGTTCAATTTAAGAGACTTCGCTTCAAATTCCCATAAAGGTGTTTCGCTATGACCATTAACAAAGCTCAGGGGCAGTCTCTAAAGGTCGCTGGGGTTGACTTGAGACAGAACTGCTTCTCTCATGATCAGTTGTATGTAGTTTGCTCAGGAGTAAGTTCTCCTGGAATTTTGGCTCCAGGTGTGAATGCCAAAAATATTGTTTACCGGGACGTCTTAACCTAAATGGTGTATGTTTGCGATAATGGTCAACACGAAACAAAAATAGATGCAAATCAGGAGTGTTCCCGTAGCGAAGCACGGGTACTTTGCTAGTGTTATAATAAAGCATTTGTACTGTTCCAAGTAATTACAATTATTTTTATTTCTACCGATCGGTTTAGCCTCTAAGGCATTATAGTCCGTGAGCCAGATACTATATTTTGTCAGTCATTTCCTCTCAAGCGATAACTCGTGAATTACTTCAGAGAGTTGTATTATGCCGTATGGTAAACGTCAGCTGCCGCTCCGCGGGTGGGTTGGGCAGCGGCAGCCTCATAATCACGTAAAAAAAATATTATTTCCAGTCATTTCCTCTCGACTGAAAATTTGTTAAATGATAGTTAACGCAATTATTCGAAGATAAAAAAAGTCAGCTGGCCGTACTGTGGTGGATGGATTATAGCTGACGTATAATCCACCACAGTACGGCCAGCTGACTTTTTTATCTTCGAATAATTGCGTTAACTATTATTTATCAAATTTTCAGTCGAGAGGAAATGACTGGAAACAACATTTTTTGAGGCTGCCGCTAACCAACCCACCCACGGAGCGGCAGCTGACGTTTATCATATGGCATATGGCACGTTGGTGTCGAAGCCGCGTCATTGAACGCTACGCCACCGAGCTCGTCTAATGACATTAACCTGCAACACGAATCATCTAATGACAGCAACCTGGACTCATACGCGATGTCTTAACGTACCCCCGGAGGAGCTCGACATATTCAAAAACCATCCATATACGGCTACGTCCAGCGTTGTTTAACACTAACACGCGCAACGACAACATCGAGCTCGTTAAAAATGTATCATTAAAATTATAAAAAAAGCTACAAACCACAGTCTTTCATTCCGTATTCTATAGTATCATTAAACAACAGACAGTTTAATATTAGAAATTTCCAGAAGCAATTTGTAGAAACAATTCCTCAACATCTTCAGAAAACGCTAGCAAATATTGTATTTTCAGCGAGAAAGTCATCTATAGATTCCGACCTTTCATTCTAGCCATTTCATTTTCTTTTCAGTTGTTGTAGCGGGTAAAAACTCAGTCTGCAAATTGGAACGACAGAAGTCTGTATAGAGTGTAGAGCGAATTTACGACGTACATCTTTGGCAGCGTTCCAAAACTATTATAAAACTTCCCAAGCAACTAAGTGGGATGGTAATAAAATATTAAAGTGCGAGATGGAAATTGCGTAGTTATGCTTCAATTACAGAATTAGAAAAGTAAATTTGTTTGATCAAAATATTTGGAGCTTGGAACACTGCGAGATAAGCGGCGAGATTCAATATTCAATGTCTTTATTGCATTTCATATATAGTGCATCTTACTAATATCATAAATGCGAAAGTTTGCATGGATGGATAGTAACTAAAAGTCACGGGAATAATACATAATAATAGATATTCTTATACAAATTACACAGGGCCATCTAGGCCCAAGCTAAGCAAAGCTGGGTACTAGATATATATCTACATAAATAGTATATATAAGAATATTATATCTACATAGATACATTTTTTCTAAATACAGACATGTTCATGCACATAAATATTAGTGTTGTGCGAGTAGTGCACCAGCAACCTCAAAATGGCCATAGCTAACCATTCGATCACCGAGCTCATCAAACAATTACAGACTAAGGACACGTCGATTGTTTCCCAGGAAAGAAACGTCGCGTCATCAGTGTTGTGTGTCGCGATACATGGATATTCAACGACAGGGGGTAGATGAAGATCCTACCTAGACAACCAAGATAGAGTGACACCGTAGACAGTCAGCCTGTGACCGCGGCCAGTGCAACCTTTACATAAACAACAATTATTATAAACTCATGTATACAATTAGCATGCATGCATGCCATACGACTTCAAGCCAGCACTTCTTAAAGTTTCCCACGGGAACCGGACATTTTTCCGGGATCCATTCAACGGTTCAATCCAGCCAAATGATAATGAAATGAAATGAAATGAAAATTACCACAAATCTAAGGCTAAGTTTGATATTTGCTATCAAAGTATTCAATGGTAATCGGCTTCAGCTTCGGCGATAGGGCCCCTGGTCAAAACTTCAGTCAATAAACGTTATGTTAAAATACCTTAATTGTATGATCGCGTTAGTTCTCGTGGTTATTATCATTTGGATGGATTAGACCGTTGAATGGATCTGGATCAAATTTGGCACAGAGATAGATAATAATCTGAAATAGCACATAGATTACATTTTTATCCCAGAAAAATGTACGGTTCCCATGGGAAACTTTGAGAAGTGCTGGCTTGAAGTCATATGGCATGTATGCATGCTAAATTGTATACATGTGTTTACATATGTTTATATGTAATTGTTGGAAGAAACCGTGTTAGCGCTTTCGGTTTTTTGAAGCGCACGCGTGAGCGCAAGATGGAGAGATAGGATGTAAGGGGCTCACCATCATTTTTAGAGTCTAAGCCAACCTCACCTGTATGTAGTATACCTTGCTGATTCACTTACGAGGCACAAAGAGAGGACAGTCGTTAAGGCGACAGGCTAGGCTTGAAAACACTGGCCTCCGCCAAACCGCACTTGAGCAGCGTGGTGGAGTATGCTCTAAATACTTTCGATTGAGGGGAGGCCCGTATCCCAGCAGCGCCACGAATAAGGTTTGACGACAATACGATACGAGATTAGATAATCAATCTATTAGAAGGTGATACTTATTCAAGACCTAACTGACTACTATGGATGCTAGAATTTTTCAAGTAAGAACAGTACTGAAATCTCAATGGCACACTAATCTCGTATCCACAAAACTCCGGGCGTTTCTTGCTGAGTTTACTGTTTATAATTTACTATGCCCTTGTTTCATGGGTTCTAGTTGGTTTGATTGATTTACTGTTGGTCCCCTCACGCGTAAACCCTAGGGACATGTTGCTATAAAATCGGCAATAAGCAACAGAAGTAATAAAATGCTGGGATATAAAATATTGCTGTTAATATAGATGGAGAAATTGTATAGCATTTTGTCTTTATCTGACATTGATTGCTATTGTTTAAGTCAACCTCGCAAATCTCTGGATGGTGTCATGTGGTGTTATAACAATGTCGAGAAATGGGTCAATGAATCTCGGAGTTCTAATAATCTCGGATAGGTGAGTAGGACCAATTTTGAGAATACGGCCATCGTCGGAGTACCAGAAGACCAATGCTTAGACCGTTATTTGTATACGACGACATATTCATGAAAATCCCTAAAATTAAAGTTGGGGAGTAAGTGGTTCATCAATATCTTTGAACCAAAGCCAACTTCACCTGCACGCGGTGCACCCTGCTGACTGACAAACAAAGCTCTGGCGAAAAGAGAGGTAGGGAGCGTAATTGTAAGCTACTCGACTGGGAATGTACGAGTATCTCCACCTCACAGAATACGATCGACTCTTCCCGCGACCAGAGGGTTTGCCTATATTTCACTCAGCGAATACTGCACTGAGCACTATCATCCAGCGTGGCAATGCTGCTAGCCTTCTAAGTTTTAATTGGTTTTGTTTGTGTATATAGGGTGTAGCAAAAAAAGTCGATATACTTTTTACTACCAGCCCAAAATTTTGTAGAATATGTCCAAATAAAAGTCCTGTCCAAAGGGCAGCTCGAAATTTTAATTTTAAGAGGTTCTCCATCGAACTTGAAGATTTCCCATTCAAATAACACGGAAAACATGATTTTTATCATTATTTTTAATTTTTTTCAAGAAATAAATGAATGAACCTGTTTTAGCACATCCTAGTATATATAGCTGGCCATATTTAGTATTTATTTTAATTGTATATTTTTAATTATTAGTAAGTAGTTACAATTAATATAAAATTCATGTAAATTAAGTATATTAGGTTATTGGATTTTAACCGTGTATGTTTTAGCAGTGTGGTTTCCGGCAGACTAGAATAAAATCACTCCGTCTATTCCCTTGGATGTCGTACAAGGCGTCTAAGGGAAAGACATTGTAAAACCACGTAAAACATCGATCAGGCCTCCCCAACCCGTCTGGCCAGCGTGTGGAGTGTAGGCCAAATCCTCCTTCTGTCTGGGACAGACGAGAGTGGGTCGTGCTCCTGTAGTGGAGACTAAAATGACCTGATGATGATGATTGGATTTTAAAGAGGCACCTTCTATTGCGTATGATTTCGTCGCTTCCATTCTTGAACCTCAGTGCTCTGGAGTCCATCAGTGTCATCAATTGTTGGAAGAAACCGTGTTAGCGCTTTCGGTTTTTTGAAGCGCACGCGTGAGCGCAAGATGGAGAGATAGGATGTAAGGGGCTCACCATCATTTTTAGAGCCTAAGCCAACCTCACCTGTATGTAGTATACCTTGCTGATTCACTGACGAGGCACAAAGAGAGGACAGTCGTTAAGGCGACAGGCTAGGCTTGAAAACACTGGCCTCCGCCAAACCGCACTTGAGCAGCGTGGTGGAGTATGCTCTAAATACTTTCGATTGAGGGGAGGCCCGTATCCCAGCAGTGGCACGAATAAGGTTTGACGACAATACGATACGAGATTAGATAATCAATCTATTAGAAGGTGATACTTATTCAAGACCTAACTGACTACTATGGATGCTAGAATTTTTCAAGTAAGAACAGTACTGAAATCTCAATGGCACACTAATCTCGTATCCACAAAACTCCGGGCGTTTCTTGCTGAGTTTATTGTTTATAATTTACTATGCCCTTGTTTCATGGGTTCTAGTTGGTTTGATTGATTTACTGTTGGTCCCCTCACGCGTAAACCCTAGGGACATGTTGCTATAAAATTGGCAATAAGCAACAGAAGTAATAAAATGCTGGGATATAAAATATTGCTGTTAATATAGATGGAGAAATTGTATAGCATTTTGTCTTTATCTGACATTGATTGGTATTGTTTAAGTCAACCTCGCAAATCTCTGGATGGTGTGATATGGTGTTATAACAATGTCGAGAAATGGGTCAATGAATCTCGGAGTTCTAATAATCTCGGATAGGTGAGTAGGACCAATTTTGAGAATACGGCCATCGTCGGAGTACCAGAAGACCAATGCTTAGACCGTTATTTGTATACGACGACATATTCATGAAAATCCCTAAAATTAGAGTTGGGGAGTAAGTGGTTCATCAACATCTTTGAACCAAAGCCAACTTCACCTGCACGCGGTGCACCCTGCTGACTCTGCTCTGGCGAAAAGAGAGGTAGGGAGCGTAATTGTAAGCTACTCGACTGGGAATGTACGAGTATCTCCACCTCACAGAATACGATCGACTCTTCCCGCGACCAGAGGGTTTGCCTATATTTCACTCAGCGAATACTGCACTGAGCACTATCATCCAGCGTGGCAATGCTGCTAGCCTTCTAAGTTTTAATTGGTTTTGTTTGTGTATATAGGGTGTAGCAAAAAAAGTCGATATTCTATTTTACTACCAGCCCAAAATTTTGTAGAATATGTCCAAATAAAAGTCCTGTCCAAAGGGCAGCTCGAAATTTTAATTTTAAGAGGTTCTCCATCGAACTTGAAGATTTCCCATTCAAATATCACGGAAAACATGATTTTTATCATTATTTTTAATTTTTTTCAAGAAATAAATGAATGAACCTGTTTTAGCACATCCTAGTATATATAGCTGGCCATATTTCGTTTTTATTTTAATTGTATATTTTTAATTATTAGTAAGTAGTTACAATTAATATAAAATTCATGTAAATTAAGTATATTAGGTTATTGGATTTTAACCGTGTATGTTTTAGCAGTGTGGTTTCCGGCAGACTAGAATAAAATCACTCCGTCTATTCCCTTGGATGTCGTACAAGGCGACTAAGGGAAAGACATTGTAAAACCACGTAAAACATCGATCAGGCCTCCCCAACCCGTCTGGCCAGCGTGGGCAGTGTAGGCCAAATCCTCCTTCTGTCTGGGACAGACGAGAGTGGGTCGTGCTCCTGTAGTGGAGACTAAAATGACCTGATGATGATGATTGGATTTTAAAGAGGCACCTTCTATTGCGTATGATTTCGTCGCTTCCATTCCTGAACCTCAGTGCTCTGGAGTCCATCAGGTAGGAGGCGTTGGCCATCACATGCAGAGTCCGAATAAAAAAAAACGGGTTGCACTTCGGGAGTGCCGGCAGAAGTGAAAAGTTGAACATTGACGTTGTGCATTTTATAATATTTTAGAATGGTTAGGGAATAGTTTCGCACGAATTGCTTTATTTATCAGTATAAAAGTACTATCACTTATGTGGTAAAATACAATATTCATTTATTGCGCTATCGTACACAAACATGACAATTTATATTACATTAAAAATAAACAGCAGGAGCAGGCATACATTTTCGCCGCGCGGTAGTAAGAGAGGGGGATGTCACTTCCTCTCCTACGCCACGCCGGCGGTCTACGCTCCTTCCGTCTTACGGATTTTTGATCAGGCCACGTATCCTGACGCGAGTTTAACATTTTTTACCTATCCTAAAAAGTGCACAACACCGCTAAAGAAGTTTTCACTTCAAAAAAATCTGGCCATTTGTATTATCCTCCATAAGTAGACATGTCTATAACAAAAGCTAACACGAATATACAACAGATAGGTAGAACAATTTACCACTTGGTCGACTTCCCCTTAACATGGATCAGTGATTTCAACACAAATAATCAACCTATAGCCTAATTCTTGGCTGAAAGTCGGTCAAGCGTGGAAAACCGGGCAAAGTCGTCACAAATAAGCCTAGTTGGTAAAAACATGTGTTTACTTAGTCCCGAAGTTTGAGAGCATATGAAATTCTTGACACAAACATTCTTACCATAGTTCGGAGATATGCGTAACACTTTCGTAGATCAAGTTTGATAAATTATATCTATTGACGTCGACGTCAATATAATATGGTGCAGAAACTTGAACTCTGACCATTGGGCTGGTCCATACATTGTAAGTCGCGCAGCGAACGATGAAGAGAGCGATGCTCGGTATTTCCTTAAGTGTCAAACCATACTAAGCCGAAATTCCGCAGCCGAAATTCTGCGTGATTAATATTGGTATGTAAAAAACCGGACAAGTGCTAGTCGGACTTGCCCACCGAGGGTTTCGTACGTAGGAATAATATTTATACGTATTATTCCTACGTACGAAACCCTCGGTGGGCGAGTCCGACTCGCACTTGTCCGGAAATATTGCGTCGGAAAAAATAAATCAAATATATTTTGCAATGTGCACATTTTCCCTTTCATATGATACCCCATTTGAACTAGTAGCTTCAATTTTAAATTTCGACCCCATAATAAAAAAATATAGACCCCCTATTTTTTAAGATTTAATTACGTTTTATACTAACGTAATTAAATCTTTTGTTGAGTTTTGAGATTTATTCTTGTAATTTATTCTTGTAATCTATAACGATGTTACTTGCCAAATTTCATAGTTCTAGGTCAACGGGAAGTACCCTATGAGTTTTGATTCCCTTGAGAATGTGTCCCCTTGTTATACTCAGGTTGTTATTTCAGCTTGATACCTCCACCCATTTTCGACATAGAGGGTCTTGTCAGACAGACAGACGGACAATAAAGTAATCTTATAAGGGTTCCGTTTTTCCTTTTGAGGTACGGAACCCTAAAAACGCAAATGTGTCGATAGTCATTGAAAAAGTATTGCAGGCGTAATGGCGCCGAACTTCGGTCGCGTATCTTCGGTATAGTGTGTTTAGACAATAAGGGGTCAGCAAGCTGAAACGGCAGGAATCCTCCTTCTGTCTGGGACGGTCGAGAGAGGGTCGTGCCCCTGTAGTGGAGACTTAAATGACCTGATGAGGATGAAGCTGAAGCGGCAGTGGACGGCCACATCTCTGCGGACTCAGTGAAGGCAGATGGGCGAGGAAACTCTTAGAGTGTAGACCTTGTATGGGCCGACGTCTTTCAATCGAAGGGGTTTAGAGCATACTTCCCCACTCTGCTCAACTGTGCATTGGCGAAGGCCAGTGTTTTTAAGCCACCCAATTATGGGGTGTAAGTGGTTCATCAACATCTTTGAACCAAAGTCAACTTCACCTGCACGCGGTGCACCCTGCTAAATGACAAACGAAGCTCTGGCGAAAAGAGAGGTAGGGAGCGTAATTGTAAGCTACCCGACTGGGGAATGTGCCTCCATCTCACAGAATACCGCAGCCAAATAACGGTTCCCTTGAGGGCGGTTGTGTTCCTGCGAGTGAGTGAGGTCACCAGAAAGGAAGGAGATGCTGCGATGGCAGCGGGGGTGGCGGCGCGCGAGCGATATTTTATGTTGCGAGCGTTAATATGGCTACGGTAACCGCTTCACATCAGGCGGGCCGTATGCTTGTCTGCCACCCAACGTAGTATAAAAAAAAAAAAAAAGAAAACCCAAAGGCCACTGGCTTGGCTTAACAACTGTCATATAATACTGGGAGCGATGGCTTAACGTGCCCTCTGAAGCACGAAGAAGCAAATCAACCCATCTATGGACAGGCTACGATCGACGTTGCTTAACTTGCGTAAACGATTAGACTGACACGCGCAACGACGCCATCGAGCTCCTCTGTAATATCTCCAATTTATCTATCTATATTTTACCAATTTGTTCGTGAGATACTCGTTGCCGTGTCCTATGAACGGTGTGAGCTAGTCTATAGGGCGCCAATACTATACAAAAACTTACAAAGGTAACTTATACGATGTACATTGAACCTAAAGGGTATAGCAATAAGGTAGTGCCAGCTGTAGACGTTATTTGGTATTATTCATTGAGTCAATCTGTTAAACAAACGGATTACAGACCTGTGGGATTCAAGGTTCTATTGGGTTTAACAACTTAGATACTGAAGAGATGATCTTTTAAACCACGACGGGTGCCAAACAATCATACGGCCCGCTTCATGTTAAGTGGCTACCGTAGCATATAGACACTCGCAAACATGGAGGTTCATGGTGTAAGTCTTTCATCGAAATCTTTTAACCAAAGACAACTTCACCTGCACGTGGTGCACCACGCTGACGCTGAATCTGAGGTAGGGAGCGTAAATTGTAAGCTGCCAGACTGAGGAAGTACGGAGGGAAGAAGGGAGGGAAGAAATGAGTTCACCAGGAAGGAAAGACCTGCTGCGTTGGCAGCGGGGTGGTAGCGCGCGAGTTTTATTTCATGTTGCGGGTGTTAATATGGCTACGGTAACTGCTTTGTATCAGGCTTGTCTGTCACCCGACGTAGTATAAAAAAAATAGAGTAAATATTTCTCTCGCGCATCTTAATGTAGCTCTAGAAGATGCTACATTAAGATGATGCCACGGCCATCTTATATAAACGCACCATTTTTCATATATTTATTTATTATTTCATATCATCTCCAGGGAATACATTCATTCTCACATTTAATTATTTTTAATTAAATGTGAGAATGAATTAGTTCTTAATTTATTATTTATTACCCGATTTTATTAAAACCGAAATTGGAATCGATATGAAATAAATAAATATTGTTGGCCATTATTACACAGCGCCCTCTAGTCCTAAACTAAGCAAAGCTTGTGCTTATATACATTTTTTTTTGTAAACACATACATATAATACATAGAAAACACCCAGACCAAGACAAACACACATGTTCATGCACACAAATATATGTCTTGTGCGGGAATCGAACCCGTGATCTCAGAGTCAAAGTGGCCATTGCTAACCATTCCACCACTAAACTCGTCAAAAGGTAGTAGCGGGTCGACCGTCCGCGTCGGTAGAGTACTTTACTCGCTATATATCAGGTGGGCCGTATACTTGCTTATAACTGTTTTATAGTTTTTTTTATACCACTAAGGTGAAAAACAAGCATACGGCCCTCCTGATGGAAAACAGCTACCGTAGCCTATGAACGCCTGTAATACCAGGGGCATCACACGCGCCTTGCCGACCCTGTAAAAACCTCTTCACACCGTTTTTCAGGAACCCCATGCTGCAGTCTCCTGAGAAAACCTCGACAGGCAGTTCATTCCACAGCTTAACAGTATAATATTAACACCTGATACAGTTCTTTTCTGTTGAATTATTTTCCTTCCCTTCAAAAACAAGTTTATTAATTCAACACCACACTCGCAAACGTTTTGAGATTACGAAGCGGAGAAGATATTTTAAAATTCAAAACTTTATTTGGCCCGATCGAATTTAAGACCTCTGGAAACTTGGCATTCAATCCATTGGTTCGGCCTTAGAGCATTTAAAATTGAGACTGTTTATAAACATTTTTGAACGTCTTATAAATTGATGAACGCCGGCTGCACGCACGAAAAAGAATGACTCATTGTCACGTTCCGCCTGAGCCGAGCGTGCAAGCGAGAGCACTGCTTGTGACGCATCTATCTCTCACTCCATTGGCCGATGTTTTTTATGACGTTATCTCGTAAAATATCGTAAACCGTAAACCGACTTTACAAACAACCATTTGTTTTTCTTTTCACATTGGTAAAAGTCATATTGTCGACAATCCTTAGTCTTCCTACTGCTGGGATACGTGTCTTGCCTTAATTGAAAGGATTCAGAGCTCCACCACGCTGCTCAACTCCAGGTAGGCGGATTACAGTGGTTTCAAGCCGCCTAAAGGCCACTTGTGTTGGCCGCCCTCTTTCTAGATGGTCCGATGACCTTAAGAAAGCGGCTGGAAGCGGCTGGATGCGGAAGGCGGAGGATCGTATTTGGTGGAAAGCATTGGGGAAGGCCTATATCCAGCAGTGGGTAGATACAGGCTGATGATGATGATGATGATGATGAAAGGCCACTTGGCTTAACGACTGTCATTTATAATGACAACAGCCGGGACCGACATCTTAACGTGTCTTCCGAAGAACGGAGGAGCTTGAGGCAAATAAACCTATCCATGGACAGGTCGTCGTTGCAAAACTTGCGAGTTTGATTAGGTAGACAGGCGCAACAACGCCACCGAGCTCCTCATGACATCCCACCTGACACACCAGAGATATGTACACTCAGGTATTCTGCAGATTTGTTTTTTTTAGGGTTCCGAACCTCAAAAGGAAAAACGGAACCCTTATAAGATCACTTTGTTGTCCGTCTGTCTGTCTGTCTGTCTGTCTGTCTGTCTGTCTGTCTGTCTGTCTGTCTGTCTGTCTGTCTGTCTGTCTGTCAAACATTTCTATGTCGAGAATGCGTGGAGGTATCAAGCTGAAATTTGAACTGTATACACAGGTCTACGGTCCCATGAAGTTAAAAAAAAATCAAACTGCTAAGTTTACGTAGAAAAAAGTTACGGCCGTTTATTCAGCAAAAAACGCATATTTCGACACACTCAAAGGAATCAAAACCTATAGGGTACTTCCTGTTGACCTAGAACTATGAAATTTGGCAAGTAACATCGTTATAGACTACAAGTACAGGAATAAATCTCAAAACTGTACATTTGTAAATAGATCTAAAAAAATAGGGGGTCTATATTTTTTATAGGGTGTCGAAATTTCAAATTGAAACTACTAGTTCAAATGGGATATCATATGAAAGGGCTTGATGTACACATTGCAAAATATATTTTATTTATTTTTTTCGACGCATTATTTCTTATTTATAATGAAAAATATCAAATTTAATAATGATACTACGTACCTACGGAACCCTCGGTGGGCGAGTCCGACTCGCACTTGTCCGGTTTTTTTATTTTTAACGTCATTTGTATGGACTTTGGGGACCGTACGTTTTTGTTGACAATTTGCAAAATATATTTTAGTTAAATTAAAAAGGTTTAGTTTTTTTTAGAAAATATTTTATTTAGCTGACTAGCTGATTCGCGCAACTTTGTCTGCACGTGAGAGAAAGAGGAGTGAGAGTGAAGCGTAGGATTACTTTTAAAAACGTTATAGTGAGCCAATCTTAATAGGTGGTATGCTATCGCGCACTTCTTTAGAACTTTTAAGGGTAACTATTATGCCATACATGATTGTTTCTTTTGATCTTTAACTGTATACGCGGCACATGCAACGAAAATTTTCAAAAGGAATAAATTTTCTCCGTTTTTGCAACATTTTTCATCGGTGTTCGATTTCGCTAAACTAATAAATATCCTCCCTGGACAAATGGGCTATCGGACGCTAAAATAATTTTTCACTTGTAACCAATATAGTTGCTGAGAGTAGAACACTCAAATAAACAAACTCTTCAATGTTATAATATGAGTGTAGATTATTAATTAAATGTATGTGTTTTATTTGCAATTTATTGTAATGTTTCTAAACAAATTTTATAGTGTAAACTATAATATTAAGTAACCAATAGTTCCTGAAATAAGCGCGTTCAACCAAACTAACAAACAGACAAACTTTTCAGCTTTATAGTGTTAGTATAGATTATTAAATTTATATGTTTAATTTGCGTAATATTTAAACAAATTTTGTAGTATTAGCTATAATATTAATTCAAAGTGTCCTCTACATATAAATACTCCACGACACAAACCAGTATCGCGTATTAAAATTATGAGCAAAGTTTTCGTTCGCCCCAGCAATTTTTCGATTTGTGTAAGAAACATTATTGATCTTCCCTTCAGTTACAAGAGTCAATGTAAATGCCCCTTTTTATTGCTTCCACGGAATTATATTATTTGTGCGCCGACGGAAATCGAGTTTTATTGGAAAAGTTTGTCTTCCTCGCTAGTCGAATAGTGTCTTATATGAAGTAAAGCTAATTTCAATATGCTTTTACATTATATTTTGAGGTGTAACCGGCTCATGGATATCTTTGAGAACCAACCTCATCTGCACGCAGTGCATCTTACTGCTTGACAAACGAAGCTCTGGCAAAATAATGATATGGTGGCTCAGCATATTTATAAGCTTCCTGACTGGTGAAGTACCTCCACCTCAAATCAGGTGGCATTTGCCACCCGATGCAGCATAAAAAAAATTGGTTGTCTGTAAAGTCGGTTTACGGGCGATAATTTTATGTGATAACGTCATAAGAAAACATCGGCCGATGGAGTGGAAGAGAGATAGATGGGTCGCAAGCCGAACGCTTAGGCCGATCGTGCCTCTCTATCGGTTGTTATGCGTTCTCACTTGCACGCTCGGCTCATACGGAACGTGACACTGAGTCATACATTTTCGTGGCATTCACCGATTTATCGATATCTCGTCAAAAAAATGTCCACATTACTTGAACCTTATTTTGGGATGTAAGAGGTTCATCAACATCTTTCAGCCAAAGTCAACTTCACCTGCGCGCGGTGCACCCTGCTGACTGGCGAAAAGAGAGGTAGGGAGCGTAATTGTAAGCTACCCGACTGGGGAATGTACCTCCACCTCACAGAATACCGCAGCCAAATAACAATAATAACAATTCCCTTGAGGGTTGTTGTGTTCCTGCGAGTGAGTGAGGTCACCAGAAAGGAAGGATATGCTACGTTGGGAGCGGGGGTGGCGCGCGAGCGATATTTATGTCGCGAGCGTTAATATGGCTACGATACACGCTTTACATCACGCGGGCCGTATGCTTGTCTGCCACCCGTCGTAGTATTAAAAAAAACCGGACAAGTGCGAGTCGGACTCGCCCACCGAGGGTTCCGTACGTAGGAATAATACGTATAAATAAGAAATATGGCGTCGGAAAAAAACAAATAAAGTATATTTTGTAATGTGAACATAAAGCCCTTTCATATTGTTTGCGCCTACTAGCGCCATCTATTGTCCAATGAGTGCATCCACCTATTTTCCTACCCACTTTCCACCTATTTTATTTTTCCTTCCTACCTACATGTGGGACATAAAATCATAACCGCTATATGCTATGCAACGAGCCAGTGCAACGTGTGTGGCCGCCGGACATTGATGTAGAAAGGAAGTACCGCATTGCAACCCTCGCAGTTACGCGCTGGCAACAAACCAGAGGAACATTTCGCATTTGATTCATAATCCGCTGTTGTGAACGCAAAAGACTAACCCGCATTTCATCGCTTGTGATGATAAAAACATTACTCAGTTGTTGAACTTAGTGTATGTGTAAGTGTTGTACTTTAAGTTAAATATAAGGTGAAAAAGGAAGAGACGTCCACGTGCACGTTAGCATTGGGCGAACGACAACTCATCGTAGGAGTTGGAGACAAAGAAGAAAAGGAGGTGAGTCCCATGTGTTCCTTTGTTCTCCCTCAATTGTACCATATCGCAACGCACTCGCATAACCTATTAATAAAAAATACAGTCCACTGAAATAATCATTCTACCATAACAGGGTTCACACGTACTAAACCCACTCCCACTGCAGTACGAATAGATTAACCATTAACCAGTAGGTGAACCCCGTCCTCCGCGCCCCCATTTCATGGTCCTAACGAACCGGATTGTTCTGGAGAATTCTAGAATCGCCATCTTTAGTGGTTGATCCGCCATTTGTAAGTTACGATATCAAATCGCATCGCATTCCATTATTTTAGTTATTGAACCGCATTACACGCATTCCAGTATTTTTTCGATATTGAACCGCATTGCATTCCATATTATTTGGCATAATAATATACGTACGATATTTTTCTCCAATTAGTCGCATTGTTGTTTGAGTGTGCATAAGAATTTCGCCCATATTTAGCAGTTACGATCGCCCGCAGTTTTGATTGTGCATATACCCCCGCTATTCGCACATTATATTATAGTGTCGTTGATTGTTACATTTCATAGTTACTTAGTTAAAAATGCCTAACCCCGCAATCGCAAAGACTGAAATGAACGAAACTGAGTTTCAATTGAATAATTTGTTGTCAAGACGTGAGGCTTATTTCGAGCGAGTTCAAATTATTTACAAAGCATCGCAAAACATAAACGATGAAACCGCCATCGAGTTATTTTTGTCAAAAGTTGAATCGTTGGATTCTATTAGAAATAGTTACCTTGAGACTATAGAATCTATTAACATGTTGCAATCAAAGTTAGATCCTAATTTCAAGCCTAGCCATCAAACATGGTTAGCTTTCGAGGACCTGTACTGCCTTATAAAGAGA
Organism: Hypsopygia costalis; assembly: GCA_937001555.2. NCBI lineage: Eukaryota > Metazoa > Arthropoda > Insecta > Lepidoptera > Pyralidae > Hypsopygia > Hypsopygia costalis. The sequence goes on from OW443328.2 coordinate 31,450,240, forward strand.
CAAGTTGTAAAAGTAAATATGACGCGTGAATCTAAGCCTGTCATTGATATTAAGAGCGCTAGACCAAAGTTACCCGCTTTAGAAATTTTGGATTTCTCGGGAGATCCACAGACTTGGCCTTTATTTTACGCTAGTTTTAAGTCCACTATACATGAGAATAACTCGCTTACTGATGCAGAACGATTGCATTATCTCATCAGTAAACTGAAGGGGCCTGCTAAGTCGGTCTTAGCTGGTTTGACCCCGGTCGCTTCTAATTATGGTATTATATATGCCACATTAGTAAATAAATATGAAGATGTACGGTTCCAAGCAACCACGTATTTAGATAACATCTTCAACTTAAAACCTATGTCAAACCCAACCGCAGAGTGCTTAGAAGGATTTGTAGATAAGTTGGCGTCGTCAGTCGCCGCCTTAAAAAACCTTAAGTTAGATAATCTATCGGAATTTATATTCTTGTATCTTGCATTAAAACGACTGGACACAGATATTACACGCGCATTTGAAATGGACTGTCGAGGTACAGACATACCTACATTTGATAGCTTGATTTCATTCTTACGTGATCAGGTTAAAATATTAAACAGAACCCCTATGTTAAAATCGCATCAAAACAAGAATACACAACGCAGTACTGAAAAACCGCAGAAACAAACACTAGTTTCTTATAATGTTACGCAGTCGCAGTCAACCGAGAGTAAGTCGGCTAGTCCATGCAAGATATGTAGTCTATGTAATTCTGCCGCGCATGAACATTTGTATAGGTGTATCGCTTTCCGCAATCTACCTCCGCAAGATAGATACAATTTTGTTAAGTCACAAAATTATTGTTTTAATTGTTTAAGTAGTCAACACAGAATAAGAAATTGTAATTCTAAGGCATATTGTAAAATATGCAATAACAAACATCATACTATGTTGCATATTGAGAGGCACACGGAGTCGTCGATGACTCGACCCCGCCCCGAGCGCCCACTCGCACCGCGCGCACCGTTCGCACTGCACGCGCCGCCCGCTACCTCCCAGGCGTCAAGCGACGTCTCGCAGCCTACGGTCGCAACCGCGAATTGTATTACGCTACCCGCTACTCGAAACACAATATTATTGGGTACAGCCCGCGTAGTTGTTTATGATTCGAACGGCAGGGAACAGATATTACGATGTTTATTAGATAGCGGGTCGCAAAGTAATTTTATTACGAATAATGCTAGTGATAGATTAGGTTTAAGAGGAAATCAACGCACCGCGAATATATTAGTTAAGGGCATAGGTGGAAATAAGGCTGTCTCCACATTGTTGAATATAAATATATATTCTCGCTTTAATAAAAATATATCGTATAGTTTAGACGCACTAGTTGTTGATAAAATTACAGATAGGTTACCAAGTGTCCATGTCGACAGATCTATGTTGTCAAATTTCGATTCGTTGCCCTTAGCAGACGACACATATTGTACACCGGGAGAGATTGACCTATTGATTGGTGCATCGCTGTTCTCGCATTTATGGCTACCACAAAGGGTAGAAGGTCGCTTAGGCTCGCCGCACGCTTTACAGAGCACCCTAGGTTATGTTGTATTTGGTTCTGCACCTACCGCTTTCGTTGACAACAGCACTATTTCATGTTGTTGTGTTGTCCCGGATTCACTTGATATTGTTTTGAAACGCTTTTGGGAATTAGAGGAGATAGACGCTCCTACCCCTAAAAGTCCCGCTGACAAAGAGTGTGAGAATTTTTATCGTAGCACTACAACCCGCAACCCGCAAGATGGTAGATACACGGTCGCTTTGCCGTTCTCTAAGGATCCCTCCACACTAGGTGATTCTTATAAAACCGCTGAAAAACGTTTTTTGTGTTTGGAGCGTAAGCTCACCGCATCGCCCGCATACAAGTTAGCCTATGATCAAGTCATACTTGATTATATAGATAAGGGGTATCTCTCACCCGCGCCCGCAGATAAGGATAGTTCTTCGCATTCATATGTAATACCGCATCACGGTGTGGTTCGTAGCGACAAGACGACCACAAAATTAAGAATTGTTTTAGACGCTAGCATGAAGACTACGTCGTCTATTTCGCTAAATGATATTTTGTATAATGGAGAGAATTTGCAAGGGAATTTATTTACTATAATTATCAATTTTCGATTATTTGCCATCGCTCTGTCGGCCGATGTACGGCAAATGTTTTTATGTATTGGAGTTCGTGAAGATGATCGCAAATATCAACGAATATTATATCGCTTCGCACCGACGGAACCCATCGTCACTTATCAGTATAATCGCGTTTGTTTTGGAGTCCGTTCCAGTCCGTTTCATGCATTGAGGACAATCAAACAACTCGCTGAGGATGAAGGCGCCGCATTTCCGAACGCTAAGAAGGTCTTAGAAGTTGGCTTGTACATGGACGATGTAGTTTACTCTGTTAGTTCGGAAGAAGAAGGTGCTGCCATTTCCAAGGAATTAATAACGCTCATGAAGACCGCTCAATTCGATCTTGTAAAATGGACAAGTAATTCTCAAAACGTATTAGATGCTCTTCCGGCTTCTCACTGCCTCTCGTCTGACAAGCAATTTGACGAATCGCAAACGCATAAGGTTTTAGGTTTGTGTTGGTCGCCTTCCACTGACTTGTTTTACGTGCAAGTCAAGCTTCCAAACGAATTATGTACAAAACGCAACATACTCTCATGTGTCGCTAGATTTTGGGACTTAATGGGATTTTTGGGACCCGTCATTTTATACGCCAAACTGCTTATCAAGGAGCTTTGGTTATGTAATTGTGATTGGGATGAAACACCGCCAGAATTTATAGTAAAACTTTGGAATCAATATCGCATCGAGTTGCCCTTGCTCAACCAAATTAGCTTACCGCGTTATGTAGATATAACGAAGTGTAGTGACGTCACGATTGTAGGCTTCTCCGACGCCAGTGAAAAGGCGTACGGCGCAGTTGTTTACTTTCATGTCACTAATAACGGAGTGAATAGTATTCACTTGCTATGCTCGAAGTCCAGAGTGTCGCCCGCAAAGGTTGTTTCGTTAGCTAGGCTCGAGTTATGCGCCGCGCTCTTACTAGCTAAACTTATACGCACTGTACATGATACTTGTAGTAATCGCATCGCAATTAAAGATATTTTCGCATTCACAGACTCAACCGTAGCACTTTGTTGGATTCATTCGTCACCTCACCGTTGGGGAACATTTGTCGCAAACCGCATAACGAAGCTTCAGTCATACTTATCCTCGGAGCATTTCTACCATGTATCCGGAACTGACAATCCCGCTGATTGTTTGTCTCGTGGTTTAACGCCCTCTCAAATTGCTGATCATCCGCTGTGGTTCTGTGGCCCGCCGTGGGTTTCTTCGGACCCCAGCGAGTGGCCAATCGCGCCCTTCGACCCCTCCGGAATATCGAAGCCCCCAGAGGAAAAGACGCACGTATTAGTAGTTTCTGAAACTTTAAATAGGCCTATGCTGTTACAGTTGGCAGACCGGTTCTCATCTTGGTCTAAACTGTTGAGATGTGTTGTTTATATGTATCGCTTCCTAAGATTACTTCCGCATCGCTCATACATCTCAGCATCCGATTTACGATTCGCTGAATGTAAGGTTATTAAAGAATTGCAAAGCTTCTACTTCTCTAACGAGCTTAAAGCTTTGCAAGCTAACTCGCTTCGCAATCCCGCATTTTTAAAATTGAAACCGTTTATAGATGATGGAATTTTACGTGTTGGTGGTAGGCTACAAAACTCTGACTTGAGCTACCAGCAGCAGCACCCCATCATATTGCCGCGCAGAGACCACGTAGTGGATTTGCTCGTTGATTATTATCACAAAATTCATTGCCACGCCGGTCCTGATTTATTAATGTCGCTACTTAGAGAAAATTATTGGATATTTGCCGCTCGCAATATAATTCGAAGCAGAATACACAAGTGTAATAAATGCTATAGATTACGCCCGCGACAGCTCTTCCCCGAGATGTCAAATCATCCTGCATGTCGTGTCACGCCTTCCGCCAAAGCTTTTGCTCATGTGGGCTTCGACTTTGCAGGACCTCTGAAGGTCACACCCCGCCGAGGCCGTGGTATGCACGCCCTTAAGGCTTATATTTGCCTATTTTTGTGCCTCACTACTAGGGCGGTACATATTGAGTTGGCGTCAGACTTAAGTTGTGCTTGCTTCCTATTAGCTTTCAAACGCTTTCTATCGCGTCGCGGCCCTGTATCGCATTTATATTCCGATAACGGAACCAATTTTATAGGAGCTAAACGTTATTTGGACGAATTGCATAAGTTTTTAGTATCGCAACGTTTTAATTCTGAATTCGCGCACTTAGTAGCAGAAAATCGCATAGAGTGGCACTTTAATCCACCCGCCGCACCGCATTTTGGGGGAAATTGGGAGTCCAACGTTAGGAGTGTTAAGACTCATTTGTTCAGAGTTGTAGGAGACCAAGTTCTTACGTTTGAGGAGCTTTCTACGGTACTCACACAGGTAGAAGCCGTATTAAACAGTCGACCTCTGTGTCGCACTTTGTCGTCCGATCCTTCGGAACCGCTCGCTTTAACGCCCGCGCATTTCTTAACATTAACGCCATTAAAGTATTTACCTGCACCCACTATTGGTGAAAATGAAGTGGATCTCAATCAAAGACACTCACTAGTAACTAGGTTGGTTCAGTCATTTTGGTCGCGATGGAGAAACTCTTACCTGCACACTCTGACAACTCGACAAAAATGGAACACTCCAACTAATCCCATCTCTGTAGGCACTATCGTGATTGTTGTCACCGATAACGCACCCCCTCTTCACTGGCCATTAGGTGTTATTGAGGAAGTATATCCCGCCAAGGACGGCATTATTAGAGTAGCCCGCGTTAGAACTTCGGCTGGTTCGTATCTGCGTCCAGCTGTCCGCTTATGTCCACTGCCTAGCCAGTGAATCGCTATTAGTAAACCCGCATTTAGTTTTAGTTTAGAATAGTTTAACTTAGTTTACCCGCATAGTTTTTCCCGCATTATTTCGCATTTTATTTTGCATATATCGCATTAGTGTTAGTATCCTTCGCATCGCTCATATCGCGATTAGTCTCGCATATGGTCTTTTTTTGAAGGGATCCTTCAAGTGGGGGGGGATGTTTGCGCCTACTAGCGCCATCTATTGTCCAATGAGTGCATCCACCTATTTTCCTACCCACTTTCCACCTATTTTATTTTTCCTTCCTACCTACATGTGGGACATAAAATCATAACCGCTATATGCTATGCAACGAGCCAGTGCAACGTGTGTGGCCGCCGGACATTGATGTAGAAAGGAAGTACCGCATTGCAACCCTCGCAGTTACGCGCTGGCAACAAACCAGAGGAACATTTCGCATTTGATTCATAATCCGCTGTTGTGAACGCAAAAGACTAACCCGCATTTCATCGCTTGTGATGATAAAAACATTACTCAGTTGTTGAACTTAGTGTATGTGTAAGTGTTGTACTTTAAGTTAAATATAAGGTGAAAAAGGAAGAGACGTCCACGTGCACGTTAGCATTGGGCGAACGACAACTCATCGTAGGAGTTGGAGACAAAGAAGAAAAGGAGGTGAGTCCCATGTGTTCCTTTGTTCTCCCTCAATTGTACCATATCGCAACGCACTCGCATAACCTATTAATAAAAAATACAGTCCACTGAAATAATCATTCTACCATAACAGGGTTCACACGTACTAAACCCACTCCCACTGCAGTACGAATAGATTAAACATTAGGTGAACCCCGTCCTCCGCGCCCCCACATATAATACCCCATTTGAACTAGTAGCTTCAATTTGAAATTTCGAAAAATATAGATCTCCTATTTTTTAAGATTTAATTACAAATGTGTAGTTTTGATATTTATTCCTGTACTTGTACTCTATAACGATGTTACTTGCCAAATTTCATAGTTCTAGGTCAACGGGAAGTACCCTATAGGTTTTGATTCCCTTGAGAATGTGTCGAAATATGCGTTTTTTGCTGAATAAACGGCCGTAACTTTTTTTTACGTAAACTTAGCAGTTTGATTTTTTTACAACTTCATAGGACCGTAGACCTGAGTTTACAGTTCAAATTTCAGCTTACTTCCACGCATTCTCGACATAGAGGTTCTTGACAGACAGACAAACAGTCAGACAGACAGACAGACAGACAGACAGACAGACAGACAGACGGACAAACAGACAGACAGACAGACAGACAGAAAGACAGACAGACAGACAGACAGACGGACAACAAAGTGATCTTATAAGGGTTCCGTTTTTCCTTTTGAGGTACCGAACCCTAAAAAACCCTGTCTCCATACATTTAGTAATAAAACAATGGGATAAGACATTATCACGTTAAAACCTAGAAACGTTAAGGATCGATGGTCGAAATGTGCTCTCTCTTCGTCTGTGTACCGTGTACCGTGCCCAAACCCGACTCAAGTTTTTTTATACTACTACGGGTGGCAGACAAGCATACGACCCGCCTGATGTCAAGCGGTTACCGTAGCCATATTATCGCTGGCAACATAAAATATCGCTCTCACGCCGCCACCCTCGCTGCCAACGCAGCATTTCCTTCCTCTCTGGTGACCTCACTCACTCGCAGAAACACAACAACCCTCAAGGAATTGTTATTTGGCTGCGGTATTCTGTGAGGTGGAGGTACATTCCCCAATCGGGTAGCTTACAATTACGCTCCCTACCTCTCTTTTCGTCAGGGCTTCGTTTGTCAGTCAGCAGGGTGAATCACGTACAGGTGAAGTTGGCTTTGCTCAAAAATGGTAAGGAGCTTCTTACACCCCTAAAAACCCGTATAAAATCCATGAGCAAATTGCCACCTCCACGTCCATCGTTAAGCAATGTTGATCCCAGACTACCGCGCGTACGTATGCCGTCATATGCTCCATCCGCGCGGTCATGTGAACTTAGCAAGACGTTATCGCGTTAAAAACCTAGAAACGTTAAAAATCGATGGTCGAGAATTGCACTCTCTTCGCCTGTGTACCGAGTACCGTGCGAAAAACCAGAGTCAATTCCTAGCTTAATCCTTATAAATTGTTCCATGATTTACAAATTAACCATCCATTGGTCACTATCAGATCTGCTGGAGACAGAGTGCTATCAATCTTTCCTCATTCGCCCCACAGCCTGTGAGGGAGGCCTCGGGATCATTACGAATACTATTTATATCTCGTTTGTGAATTCTTGAACAATGGTTGTAAGTATCAAAGAAAATAATTTGTTGCTTTGTATTTTTGATTTTTTTTACAATTTTTTCTGTTTTTAGGTTTGTCGAAGTTGATCATGTGTAGGTTTGACATCCATCCGGGTTCCCACGGATTTGTCTTAGATTGAAGGAAGTGTCCGGGGAGTGTCCGGGGAGTGTCCGGGTGGGGTTTCATTTGTAGTCCAGGATTAAAAGTCTTATATCACTACCGCCCGCTCCACGCTGAGAATAACAAATATAAACATAGTAGTAGTACTAAAAAACACTGATTTTAAGTTTCAAAATCCGGAGTTTTTACGCGTCTTGTCCTGGTTGACGTACGTTTAGAGAAGGCACCCCTAATCATGTGGACTGTCGTTATTATGATTTTTTTATACAGCTAAGAGCACTTCGACATTTATGCCGTACGTAATAAGAGGTACAATCATATTGTAACTGTCAAACATGATTTTTAAATTTGATTGACATGTTTTTTTTGTCAAACATTATAGCAATAGTGCAAGAGTGGCAGGGTCGCTGGGCTGATGAGACAAAGGGGAGGGATTTGTTCCGTTTCTTCCCGGAGGTGGCCGGCCGGCTCGGTGCAACCTGGGTCGAGCCGGATTATCAGACCTCCCAGATTCTTGTGGGTCATGGCATTTTTAGAGAGATTGCATGATTTATGGCTGTATGAATCGAGCATGTGTGCATGTGGGGAATGTGAGGAGGACAGAGATCACATTCTGTGGTCCTGTCCAATGTACGACGATCTGAGAGCAGAAATGATGAATGGGATCCGACGCAAAGAAGACCGACCGGGTCCGATGTATTTCACCGATCTCGTTTCCTCGGCGGCGAACTTCGCAGCTCTGCGCAGGTTCGCCCACGGTTGGCATGCGCGCAGGAGCGCGGAGGAGAGAGAAGAAAAGAGGAGAGGAGGAGGTGAGCATGTGGGAGAAAGCGAAGGCGTAGGCGTATTATGTAGCTGCCCCAGAAGAGGGAGAGAGCTTCAATGAGGGACATAGGATATAGAGTTAAATAATTTGTAGGGAGTCAAGAATTGCCCGCGGCACGAAAGAGCCTCAGAGCAAAGTGCCGCGCGCATCTCCCGCGATGCGGCTCATAATATGACCGCGAGGTCTATGGAGCCATGGGAGGTGGAGGGTTTGTCAAACGTGATTTATATTCTGAGCCGTACTACCCAGTATACCATCTGCAAATAATAAAACTAGATGTTATACGTGGTTATGCCCGTATGGTCATTAGTATACTAAAACTCTTTTAAAAAACTGCGTTAAGCTCTATCTCTTACAGACCCTGTTTAAATTTTGAAACAGTAATTCAGTTAATTTTATCGTAAACTATTTCTCTAACGGGATAAACAATTTCATCCAGTTCTCTGTTAAATCTTGCGGTGAACCAAACTTTAGTTTAGGCTCAGCAATTTATCTTAGTCACTACAAAGTTTTCAATATTTCAATTTCAGATTGTTTATATAATGTTGAGTTTGAAATAAGACTTCTTAATTAGCACGTAAACGGAATAACTTAACCTTTTACCACCTACTCCCTATTCCAGTCACTTAACCACCTACCTGCGCGCACTAATAGTTCCGTACCATTATCTATAAAAACGGCAAAAAAACACGTTTGTTTTATGGGCGCCCCCCTTAAATATTTATTTTATTCTTTAGTTTAGTATTTGTTGTTATAGCGGCAACAGAAATACATCATCTGTGAAACATTCAACTATCTCGACGGATCCTACGTATAAAGCGACATGTCAACGATGGCAATTTTTTGTTCATTTCAGACATGTCTGCTTATACTACGATACAGTAATTAAAGAATATTATTATTGTCCAAGTGAGTTAATTTCATACTTTTTAATAATATACAGTCTATTTTAAAAAGAAAATCTTTTTTTTACGGACAATCTATAGCAATTTATGCAATAAAAAAAATGACATTTTTGACATGTCGCTTTATACGTAGGGACCGTCGATCTAACTATCACGGTTCATGAGATACAGCCTCCAGGACGGACGTACGGACGGACGGACGGACGGACTGACGGACGGACAGCGGAGCCTTAGTAATAGGGTTCCTTTTTTCACTTTGGGTACGGAACCATAAAAAAATTAGATTTTTAGGGTTCCGTACCCAAAGTGTAAAAAGGAACCCTATTTTACTTATTTGTCGTGTTTCATCGAGCCCTTTCATTTGATACCTACTAACTTCCTCAATTAATGTGGAAATTATAAATCGCTTTTTTGTAGCGTTTGTTTTTAGTGTTGTTTTTAGTATTGGATTAATAATGTAGATAATCATGCAATGTCCTGAGAACCAAACAAGTATATTGACAAGCTCGGTGACCTAGCGGTTAATGACGCGACTTCGACACCAACGCTCGTGGGTTCGATTCCCACATAGGACAAACATTTGTGTGCATGAACATGTCTGTTTTATCTTAGTCTGGGTGTTTTCTATGTATATGTATTTACAATACAAAATCTATTTTAGTTTTGTAACAGTTATCTAGCACCCATAGTACAAGCTCAGCTTTGTTTTCTATGTACTATACGTATGTATTTACAAAAAAATGTGTATTTTTCACAAATAATAAATATTCGTTTTTTTTTTCACCAATAATAATAATGTGGAAATTATAAATCGCTTTTTTGTAGCGGCCGCCATATTGGATTAATAATGTAGATAATCATGCAATGTCCTGAGAACCAAACAAGTATATTGACGAGCTCGGTGACGTAGCGGTTAATGACGCGGCTTCGACACCAACGCTCGTGGGTTCGATTCCCACATAGGACAAACATTTGTGTGCATGAACATGTCTGTTTTATCTTAGTCTGGGTGTTTTCTATGTATTTACAAAAAAAACAGGTACAACTTGTTTTATTAATGTATCATAAGTATGTATTTACAAAAAAAACGTATTTACGTATACGTCTAGTACCTATAACACAAGCTTCGCTTACTTTGGGGCTAGATGGCGCTGTGTAATTTGTGTGACAATATTTATTTATATTTATATAACTAAGATTTGATTACAAACACCAAAGTGAAACTAAATAAAAGCTTGTAAAAATACAACAGTAAATTATATCAGTTTTTCAAAACACAGTTACCATCCAGTGTTATTGCATGCGATTTTTCAGCCAGTTTCAATATGAGAGCTGCGACATTTCATTCATGAGTGAATTTATTTTATAGCTTCAGTGTGAATTCGCAATAGTGGAAATGAAAAATAAAACTTATCTCTGACGTCGACTGACGTCGTTATTTAAGACTAACACAAATAACAAATATACAAATATTAAGTATGTATTATACTTGAGTATAATATCAGTTATCTAGTACCCATATGTATAATTTGTACTATGGATATTATTACAATATCAGTTATAATAATATCAGAATTATATTATTAGTACCCATAGTACAAATTTTGCTTAGTTTGGGACTAGATAGCATTGTGTAATTCGTTTACGAGTATATTTTCGAAAAATTGAAAAATTCACATGCCCCCCCTAGGCGGGATTTGAACCCACGACCTCACGATGACCGGTCGAGTGCTCTTCCAACTGAGCTACCAGGAAGGTTTATGTTGCTGACGAATTTTTGCATCTTATATTGTACTGCGTGAGTCACAGTGTGATGTCATCAACCTTAATAGGTTACATTACTAAACTAGGCATAGCAGTCCATCGTTGCAGATGAAATTCAGCTATTTTTTGATAACACCAAATTAATTAAATTATTATTATTTAAATAGTTGACGTTTACGAATATTTATTATTTGTGAAAAATACACTTTTTTTTTTGTTAATACATACGTATAATACATAGAAAACAAAGCTGAGCTTGTACTAAATAAATAAATAAATAAATAAATAAATAAATCTTTATTTGCGTAAAACATGGTATAGTTACAATACGATCTTAAATGCTTAAGTAGGGCGCTCATGTTTTGCCAATAATTATTCTAGCATGCAAATATTAATTTTAATTTACAACTTATGCTCAAGTAGTGCATTAATGCTGTAAAAATTTTTGTCGTTAAGCCATTTAAATAATTTCTTTTTGAATTGACTAGTATTTAATTCTTTGAACTCGCCCGGAATTTTATTATATATAAAAACACACATCGCTAGGCAGCTTTTGACATATTTAGCTGATCTAGCTACATCCTTTAGTACTAATCTACCAGGATCTCTCTGCAGTCTGGCATTTCTATCACCTGCTTCTATAAACAGTTCTTTATGTTTAATAACAAAATTACAAGCTTCGTATATGTATAATGAAGGTAGTGGTAATAAGCCAAGGCGTTTAAATATTGGTTCACAAGATTGATCCGGTGGGATACCACATATAGCTCGAATGCATTTCTTTTGTGCAATGAATGCTCTATTTACGTCCGTGCTATTACCCCATATGACTAATCCGTAGCGTAGGATAGACTCGACGTAAGCACGATAGGTAGTAATAGCAGTTTTGACGTTAGTTGTATTTTTCACTTTATTGAGAGCATAAATGAATTGATTTATGCGTCTACTTAGATTGTCTACCTGTATTTTCCAATTTAAATCGTGGTCTAAAGTTACGCCTAAGAATTGTGTGTGTGTCATTTCCTTTATTTTATCAACAGCAAGAGTAAAGTTATATTTGGAATGTTTTGATTTATTAAATTGCACATAACTTGATTTCTCTAGGTTAATTTTTAAGTTATTAATTTCTAACCATTTAATTATACTGTCAATTGTTTTATTTATTTCATTTTCATGGTCAATTATTGAATTATTTTTTTTATTTGATGTCACAATTATAGAAATGTCATCTGCAAATAAAATACATTTATGATTTGTCACTGTAGTTATGTCATTTATGTAGAGAAGAAATAAAATCGGCCCTAGCACACTTCCTTGCGGCACGCCATGTCTATTCACTTTAGATTCGGAGGCATGGGGCAGTAGTTCATTATTTGCAATTTTATTAACGACCACACATTGACGTCGGTTGGACAGATAAGATGATATCCATTGTAATGCCGGACCTCTTATTCCTAACAACTCGAGCTTTTGCAATAACAGGTTATGGGAAACAAAGTCAAATGCTTTTGACAGGTCAAAGAATAGTCCTGTAGTCAGATGATTATTATTAGTATTTGTCAAAATTGTATCTAGAAGAGTGAACATGGCAAGTGTCGTAGACTTATGTTTTTGGAAACCGTACTGATTCTTGTTTATTATATTATATTTGCTGCAAAATTGTAATATCCTTTCGTACATACATTTTTCCAGTACCTTTGAAAGAATAGGTATAAGGGTAATTGGACGGTAATTTTTTATATCATCTTTTTCTCCTTTTTTGTGCAAAGGTTTCACTATGGAGGGCCTTAATAGGTCAGGGAATGATCCCGTAAAGAATGATTTGTTAATGAGGTGAGTCAGGACAGGTACCAACTCTATATAACTATGGGTGCTAGATAACTGTTACAATACTAAAATAGATTTTGTATTGTAAATACATATACATAGAAAACATTCAGAACAAGACAAACAGACTTGTTCATGCACACAAATATATGGCTTGTGCGGGAATCGAACCCGAGACCCCGGAATCTAACGTGACTATTAAAATTAAATTAAATATTCCTGGACAAATTACACACGGCCATCTAGTACCAAACTAAGCAGAGCTTGTACTATGAGTACTAATAACTGATATTATAATTAAATACATTTCTTTTTTTGTAAATATATACGTATATTACAAAGAAAACACCCAGACCAGTAATTCAAACAGACATGTTCATTCACACAAATATATGTCTTGTGCGGGAATCGAACCCGCGACCCCACACTCTAAGGTGAATAACTATTAGATTGTCATTTTTCATCTTGTTTTATTAATTTTCAATAAGGTGCTTACCTGAAAATTCTAAATTCAAATTAGCAACTATTAACTTTGTTATAAGTAATTGTTCAGAAAACTTTCTTACGTCAAGTTAAACTTTTAATGTAAGACATCTAAGTTAATAAGAAATCTAAGTATGAAAAGCAAATAAAACTTAGTTATTAAATTAACTTAAAAAAAGCTGAAGAGCTTTTAAAAGCTTTTGAAATTTCGACGTCCTATAAAAAATATAGACCCCCTATTTTTTAAGATTTAATTACAAATGTATAGTTTTGAGATTTATTCTTGTACTTGTAGTCTATAATGATGTTACTTGCTGATTTGATGAATTGAATTTTGAGAATGTTTCGAAATATGCGTTTTTTTCTCAATAAACGGCCGTAACTTTTTTTTACGTAAACTTAGCAGTTTGATTTTTTTACAACTTCATGGGACCGTAGACCTGAGTATACAGTTCAAATTTCAACTTGATACCTCCACGCATTCTCGACATAGAGGGTCTTGACAGACAGACAGACAGACGGACAACAAAGTGATCTTATAAGGGTTCCGTTTTTCCTTTTGAGGTACGGAACCCTAACAAAAACGGGTTGCACTCTGGGAGTGTCGGTAGAAGTGAAAACTTGAACATTAACGTTGTGCATTAATAATTTCACACGAATTGCTCTAGTTATCAGTATAAAAATACTATCATTTATGTGGTAAAATACAATATTCATTTATTGCGCTATCGTATACAAACATGACAATTTATATTACATTTTGGGGTGTAAGTGGTTCATCAATATCTTTGAACCAAAGGCAACTTCACCTGCACGCGGTGCACCCTGCTGACTGACAAACGAAGCTCTGGCGAAAAGAGAGGTAGGGAGCGTAATTGTAAGCTACCCGACCTCCACCTCACAGAATACCGTAGCCAAATAACAATTCCCTTGAAGGTTGTTGTGTTCCTGCGAGTGAGTGAGGTCACAAGAAAGGAAGTAGATGCCGCGTTGGCAGCAGGGGTGGCGGCACGCTAGGGATATTTTATGTTGCGAGCGTTAATATGGCTACGGCAACCGCTTCACATCAGGCGGGCCGTATGCATTTCTGCCACCCGTCGTAGTATAAAAAAAAAAACCGGACAAGTGCGAGTCGGACTCGCCCACCGAGGGTTCCGTAGGTACGTAGTATCATTATTAAATTTGATATTTTTCATTATAAATAAGAAATAATGCGTCGAAAAAAATAAATAAAATATATTTTGCAATGTGTACATCAAGCCCTTTCATATGATACCCCATTTGAACTAGTAGTTTCAATTTGAAATTTCGACACTCTATAAAAAATATAGACCCCCTATTTTTTAAGATCTATTTACAAATGTATAGTTTTGAGATTTATTCCTGTACCTGTAGTCTATAATGATGTTACTTGCCAAATTTCATAGTTCTAGGTCAACGGGAAGTACCCCATAGGTTTTGATTCCTTTGAGTGTGTCGAAATATGCGTTTTTTGCTGAATAAACGGCCGTAACTTTTTTCTACGTAAACTTAGCAGTTTGATTTTTTTTTAACTTCATGGGACCGTAGACTTGTGTATACAGTTCAAATTTCAGCTTGATACCTCCACGCATTCTCGACATAGAAATGTTTGACAGACAGACAGACAGACAGACAGACAGACAGACAGACAGACAGACAGACGGACAACAAAGTGATCTTATAAGGGTTCCGTTTTTCCTTTTGAGGTTCGGAACCCTAAAAAACCGGACAAGTGCGAGTCGGACTCGCCCACCGAGGGTTCCGTAGGTACGTAGTATCATTATTAAATTTGATATTTTTCATTATAAATAAGAAATAATGCGTCGAAAAAAATAAATAAAATATATTTTGCAATGTGTACATCAAGCCCTTTCATATGATACCCCATTTGAACTAGTAGTTTCAATTTGAAATTTCGACACCCTGTAAAAAATATAGACCCCCTATTTTTTAAGATCTATTTACAAATGTATAGTTTTGAGATTTATTCCTGTACTTGTAGTCTATAACGATGTTACTTGCCAAATTTCATAGTTCTAGGTCAACGGGAAGTACCCTATAGGTTTTGATTCCCTTGAGTGTGTCGAAATATGCGTTTTTTGCTGAATAAACGGCCGTAACTTTTTTCTACGTAAACTTAGCAGTTTGATTTTTTTTTATCTTCATGGGACCGTAGACCTGAGTATACAGTTCAAATTTCAGCTTGATACCTCCACGCATTCTCGACATAGAAATTCTTGACAGACAGACAGACAGACAGACAGACGGACAACAAAGTGATCTTATAAGGGTTCCGTTTTTCCTTTTGAGGTTCGGAACCCTAAAAAACACTAAAAATAAACAGGAGGAGCAGGCATACATTTTCGCCCCGCGGTAGAAAGAGAGGGGGATATTACTTCCTCTCCTACGCCGCGCCGGTCCGCGACGCTCCGTCTTCCGAATTTTTGATAAGGCCACGTGTCCTGACGCGAGTTTAACATTTTTTACCCAGTCCAAAAAGTGCACAATGTTAAAGAATTACGAGCTCGGTGGCGTAGCGGTTAATGACGCGGCTTAGACACCAATGCTCGTGGGTTCGATTCCCACATAGGACATACATTTGTGTGCATGAACATGTCTGTTTGTCTTAGTCTGGGAGTTTTCTATGTATCATAAGTATGTATTTACAAAAAAAAAATGTATAACACAAGCTTCGCTTACTTTGGGGCTAGATGGCGCTGTGTAATTTGTCTGACAATATTAAAAAAAAAGAAGTTTTCACTACAAAAAAAAAACATCATTGTTGTAAGTACTCTATTTTTCTGTTTTATTATTCTGTGCGTGGATAATTAGCACCGAAGTTTTAAACTGGGTACTGCCCCTTTACCACCATCTCTTAGAGTCTCTTATTCATTGGTATGAATAAGCATTCTTTTCAGTTATTGAATGGCAATAAAAGATGGTGGTAAGGGGGTAGCTTTTTGTTATAGAAAATTCCCAATCTTTTTCATACTGCTATGTACTTATTCATGAAACTTTTTTTTTTTTTTTAGGTGCAGCTTTCTATTGTATTTTTTTTTATATATTAGAGTGGGGCAAACGAGCATGTGGGTTGCCTGATGGAAAGCAAACACCGCCGCCCATGGGCATCAGCAATAATGGGCGCTTTGCTACCATGCGCCCCCTAAACCAACCATCCCCTTTAAAAACAATTATTAGAATTAGATGTATTATGTATTTATTTTTAATCACGGGTCAAGCCCGGTCATTTGATAGACGTGCGTGGATATATGCATCTAACGCGTAGAGGCCCCATGGGAATGTTAATGTATATTGTAAACCAGCCGTGACCGGCTCCTGGATATATCAATGGAATAATACCCATATATGCATACATAAATGATGTAGATTGTCTTTTCTAGCAGGTTTTAGGAAATTATTTTTTAATATATTATTTTATTTTTCATATGTGTTTGATTATGTATGTTTATTTATATAATTGAGTAGGTAAATAGAATATGCTGCGCCATCTACCTTTATTTCAGGTCTCCGCTACCCAAAGGTTGCCTGGAAGAGATCGCTAAGCGACAAGGCCTTCTTTTGTACTTTATATTTTAACTGATTATTGTTAAAACTTCTTTTTGACATCTACATCATGAAATAACAACCACCTGTGCATAGAAATTGTCATAGTCTATGTAGGCTTTATTAAATCAACTTTGGACATGCACTAATCTACATCCAGGGACCGTAACCGCCAGCAGCATTGGACTGAAAATAAATCAACTAGCACTTGTCACAGACGTCCCATAACTTGTAAGTTATGCGGCTATCGCGTGCGAGTGAAGCGGCAAATTTATTATGTCGCAGCAATCATGGGGAATTGGTGTATTCCTTTAATTACCATGTCAAGTAATGATTAATTATGATGTACAGTATTCGAAAAAAATAACAAGCTAAGATTTTTTACCTATAGCAATACTCCGGGCACTTCATACAAATGTCGTGTCGGTAACTACTACCTAACCCTTAATAGGCCGGGTGCGGTCACCGTGACCGCAGTAGGTTGCAACACTACCAATATATTTCTAGAAATAGCGAAAGCTCTATCATCAGAGACTGGCATCGGCAGACATACCTATACTGTAGCTGTAAATATTACACAGACTGCAGCGAGCTATTCGACGCAACTGCTAAATTCATAAAACGTGCGGAAACTGCTACTACGGCTAATTCGGGACTACAATTTGCAAATGGCGATCTGGAGTCGGGATACACCCCTCGTGAAAGAATTGGCAAAGCAATAGGAAAGAAAACAAAAAAATAGGAACGCGACTACTCAGTTCCGTACGGAAGTGATGACACAGAAACGAGATGGTCGCCCATGCAATATCAGTGACAACGACAGACGGAATATGCTGGGTCAAAGAACGTAAGTATCTGGTGGGTGAGAGGGAGAGAAGGAGAAAGACCATAGGGAAATAAATAGAGATTTTACTGTGCAGCCCTGACAACCCAGGTAGTCATGCTCACTAAAGTGTTCAAACTGGTGGTGGTGTCGTGTGGCGGGTCGCCGCATTCCCAATAAAATGGTTGAATGCGGTGATGGCTGCCAGATGCAACTGCCCCATCAACTCGTGAACGGGTGCTGCCAGAGGGGACTGGTCTGCCCTGGCTGTCATGGTTGCAAGGTAAACAATAGGAGCAATAGACAATAACATATAGTAGTAATAGACAATAATATAATTATTAGCATAATAGCGACGTGCAATTTATATTGTAAGAATATTGTAAGATAAAAAATAGAACATCTATATATATAAAAGAAAGTCGTGTTTGTTACAACACTTATAACTCGAGAACGGCTGGACCGATTGCCATGGTTTTTGATTTGTTGGATTTGTTTCCGTCCCGAATAGCAGAATAACTCTTAAAAACACTGGAAAATTCTCGAAAAAATAAAATAAAAGAAAAAACATTTTCCCATACAAATGAAAGTGTCAGTTGAAAAAGGGATTACGATATTTATTGGTTGTCAAATATCAAAACGTCAAATCGATTGGTGTCACTTTTATGTCGCGAAAGTTGTCTGTGATTTGTTATGAAAATTTAAAAATGTCAAATCGATAGGGGTGAAAACGCTTTTCCCATGGGGTTCGAGCGCAAGAATCAAATCAGAGTAAACATCAAAAGAAATGACAATTACAAATCACCAAAATGATAAAACCTATTTCAAAACTAAAAAAAATAAAACAAAACGTTTTTTTTTTTTTTAAATTAACAATAAGGAAATCTTTATTTTTATGAAATCTTCAGTTTTTATGGATACGGGTCATCCCTCAACCGAAGGGGTTTAGAGCGTACTCCAACACGCTGCTCAACTGCGGGTTGGCGGAGGCCAGTGTTTTCGAACCGCCTAAAGGCCACTGACTTAACGACTGTCATTAAATGATAACAACCGGGACCAACAGCTTAACGTGCCTTCCGAAGCACGGAGGAGCTCAAGATGAGCTAATGATAACAACCGGGACCGACGGATTAACGTGCCTTCCGAAGCACGGAGGAGCTCAAGATGAGCTAATGATAACAACCGGGACCGACGGCTTAACGTGCCTTCCGAAGCACGGAGGAGCTCAAGATGAGCTAATGATAACAACCGGGACCGACGGCTTAACGTGCCTTCCGAAGCACGGAGGAGCTCAAGATGAGCTAATGATAACAACCGGGACCGATGGCTTAACGTGCCTTCCGAAGCACGGAGGAGCTCAAGATGAGCTAATGATAACAACCGGGACCGACGGCTTATCGTGCCTTCCGAAGCACGGAGGAGCTCAAGATGAGCTAATGATAACAACCGGGACCGACGGCTTAACGTGTCTTTCGAATCACGGAGGAGCTCGAGGTAATATAAACCCATCCGTGTACAGGCTACGGTCGACGTTGCTTAACTTGCGTGTTCAATTAGACTGACACGCGCAATGACGCCATCGAGCTTCTCTATTATTTTCTACTATTCATTGTTTTAATTCCATAAAATCATAAATTTAGTTCAGCTAATATGTACCACGACATTCATTGATTGTTAGGCGGTACGAAGTTCGCCGGGACAGCTAGTTGTTAATAAAAGGTACGGACCCCGGGTCTGTAGATTGTGATATACATCAATAAATAAAAATAAAAAAAACACTACCAATATTTTTTTTTTTTTTATACAACATCGGTTGGCAGAAAAGCATACGGCCCGCTTGATGTTAAGCGGTTACCGTAACCGTATTAACGCTCGCAACATAATATATCACTTGCGCGCCGCCACCCCCGCTGCCAACGCAGCATCTCATTCTTTTCTGGTGACCTCAATCACTCGCAGGAACACAACAACCCTCAAGGGAATTGTTATTTGGCTGCGGTATTCTGTGAGGTGGAGGTACATTCCCCAGTCGGGTAGCTTACAATTACGCTCCCTACCTCTCTTTCCGCCAGAGCTTCGTTTGTCAGTCAGCAGGGTGCACCACGTGCAGGTGAAGTTGGCTTTGGTTCAAAGATGTTGATAAACCCCTTTTACACCCCAAAATATACTGTTCCAATATTCGATGGTACTTGCCACTCCCGGTACCTTCGTAACTCAGCCTATTAGTACGAGGAGCGGATTAGCAATAGCCAATAATCGCACGCGTCTTTTGTTTTGAGTTTTTACTGTTTAAAAATTTTGCGGTCACAGGGACCGCACTCGGCCTGTTGTGTGATTTTAATTAATAAATTCCTTTCTCGATGTAGTCTACATTTTCCTAACAAAATGAATTATTTTGAACGACAAATATAATAGTGGCTTATACAAGAGGATAGTGATAGTTGAGGGCCACCCGGCCAGTTGAGGGTTAAACAATGACGTCTGTGCAGAGCGTCAATGAGCGTGTGTGCGTGCGGCCCCATACAAATTGTTCCAGATTTGTCTCAGAGGGGAGGCGAGGTCGACAAGAGAGAGCGGCAGGGAGTGGCCATACTGTACATAGTACTATTATTTATACTATGCAATAAGTAAAACAACTCCCTATGCTTTTGGAGGGGACCTTATTTGCAACAACTGTTAAGATTTTAGGAATAAATGGTATCAAACATATGCAGATGACACTCCAGTCTGTTATATACAGGTCCAAGCTTTATTTTTTCTTTGTTAGTACGTTCTTCATCTACCGACTTCCTCCTCTATACTTCCAGCTTGCTTTTATTTTTTTATACCACGTCGTGTGGCAGACTAGCATACGGCCTACTTGATGTGAAGCGGTTATCGTAGCCTTGTAACGCATGCAACATGATAAATCACTCGCGCGCCGATTCATCTGCTGCCAACGCAGCAACTCCTTCCTTTTTGTTGACCTCACTCACTCCCAGAGACACAATCGACGCGACATTTGTATGAAATGGCCGGGGCCAAAAAGCTATCTACAGGTTTTAATATGCCTACATACCTAAACACATTCCTATGACATGTTTCTGAGAACGATCGACCGTCACAGAGGGCAAAGGCTAATCAGATTCATTAGGAACCCGTGGGACGAGACATTCGGCAACGAAATAATGAATGAAAGTCTTGCAAAGTGAAAGTGAGGGACTGAATCGCGCTAACGAAGTTTTTATGGGCGTTGTATAAATAGCTACAGAAGGCTGCCTTTTGAATTTAATTAATAACTTACAATTTTAATGGATGGTTCTGTTCTTGGGAATGACATTTAGAAGTCTTAGTCCTATCTATCTAGAAAATTTCTCTAAGTCCATTAGGATTAGGACCCAAAAATTGTACCCAGTTCTGTACTTTGTAGAATTTTGTAGAGGGAAAGCGTCACTTTCCCTCTACAAAATTCTACAAAGTACAGTCGCCTGCGTAAATTGCGAAAAATCTGTATATATACAAAATAATATATAAAAATTAATTCCTATTAGGCATTCATCTAATATATATGTCGCAGACAACTGGTTAAAATAGCCGTTCAATCAAACAGCTAGCCCTTTGACTGAACAACGCCAATCAATCACAAGCTTTTTAATTGAATATTTGAGTAGGAATTGAGCCCTCATACGTCCTCGTGGCCCTAAATCTCAGGGTATCACGGGCGAGTCGCACTTTCAACGAAAATGGGGGCCTACTGGTGCGAACGAAAACGAAAAAACATTTTCAATGTTAAAAAAAGTTGCGCAGAAAATTTAATAAAACTTAACGATCATATCAACTTTTGTAATGTAACTATGTATATGGCGTTTGACAGAACTGTCAGTCATTTGACAACTTGCGCGAAACCAATTCCAGTTCAATATTCATGGTTAGACAGGACAGGAGCCGTGCGCTTCTCTGCTATCCGACGTAGAATAAAAAAGTAAAGAAGTACGAGCGATTAATTATTTTATACTACAAACGTGGCAAACAAGCATACGGGCCGTCATTATGGAAAGCAGTTACCGTAGCCTAAGGACGACTGCAACACCAGGTCAACAACAGTCATCACATGCGCGTTACCGACCCTCAATATAAAATAAAGTTGATTTAAAAAAAAAATTGAAACCGACTTCAGTTGGCGAGCGCAGCTTATTGGTGGAATACCCCGGCGGACGCTGCTGCCCGTCTTCCGGGAGAAAAGTTATCGCGTGACACAAGATTCCTTAGTCGCCTTGTACGACATCCAGCGCAGAGCAATGGAGTGGCACAATTTTATTCTGCCGGCTACCATAGGGCAAATTTAAGGGTTTCCCTCGATTTTTCTGGGATCCCATCATCAGACCCTGACTTGGTGAATATGGAACCACCTCGCAATTACCCTTACAAATAAAAAAAATGAATTTGACCATACGTGCTTATAAAATTTAAGGGTTTCTCTTGATTTCACTGGCATCCCATGATTAGATCCTGACTTGGTGAATATGCGACCACCTTGCAATCATACCCTTTCAAATAAAAAAAGAATTATGAAAATCGGTTCACAATTCGCAAACATATCGAATAACATACATACAAAAAAAATATTCAGTCGAATTGAGAACCTCCTCCTTTTTTGAAGTCGGTTAATAAAAATTATGCACATGTCATTGGAACGAAAAAATAAAAAACAAACAAAATTGTTAAACAAAATCCCGCATTGCAACTCACTAATGAAAATTAAACTTGAGTTTCAAACAAAAAATAAACACGCGCAGCGTTTTGTGCCCCGGCCTTTGAACAGTAATTCATACGCGGCGTTTTTTAACACTGCTGTTTCACGGTTGAGAGCTTTAGGCTGCGGTCTGATGGATCGTTTGTAGAGGAAAATTAAGCTACGCGACTGGGGAATGTACTTCCACCTCACAGAATACCGCAGCCAAATAACAATTCCCTTGAGGGTTGTTGTGTTCCTGCGAGTGAGTGAGGTCACCAGAAAAGAACGAGATGCTGCGTTGACAGCGGGGGTGGCGGCGCGCAAGTGATATATTATGTTGCGAGCGTTAATACGGTTACGGTAACCGCTTCACATCAGGCGGGCCGTATGCTTGTCTGCCACCCGACGTAGTATAAAAAAAGGAAACCGTGAAATGTGGCTATGTCATGGACACGGTCGTGTGCTATACGTGAATACGTTATAATTACGTACGTTAAAATTATCTCAAAATGGCAGCGCTTTCCCATCCCCTGCACGCGATGTTCAATAGTCCTTACTTAGCGTAATAAATTCTTTGATCCTTCATCTATCCAGTGGTGTGATTGAATTTTGGATGGAGATGATTGATTTGTAGCTGCAACACTAAATTATATCCTCCGAATTTGTTATCACTCGTTTTTTGAATTGCTTCTCTAGGGAGGCAATTTTAAAGACATATTCACGTCAGAAATCGAAACTATAATCACCAATAGGTAACAGATAGATTCATAAGCTATTTGTTTTCATTTAACAGATAAATCTCTGTAGTTCCCGCATCCTGACGATAATTAAGTATAATTAATAATTAAATTGGATTTTAAGGGCGGGGAAAGTCCTATAGTAGGGACCTGGTATAGGGCGATGAAGCGTCGGGCCCCACCTTTAGATGGACTGATGACCTCAATGGAACGTCCGTAAGCGGCTGTATGCGGAAAGCGGACGACCGCATATAAATAAATTTAAATATTGTCAGACAAATTACACAGCGCCATCTATCCCCAAAGTAAGCGAAGCTTGTGTTATGGGTACTAGACATACGTAAATACATATTTTTTTTCGTAAATACATACTTATGATACATAGAAAACACCCAGACCAAGACAAACAGACATGTTCATGCACACAAATGTTTGTCCTGTGTGGGAATCGAACCCACGAGCGTTGGTGTCGAAGCCGTGTAATTGACCGCTACGCCACCGAGCTCGTCAAAGTGTTTTACGTAAATTTATAGCCTATTTGTTTTCACTTAACACTATAAGTCTCTGTCGATTTCCGCGTCCTCACGATAATTATGTATGATTAATAATGAAATTGGATTTAAAGGCTAGGAAAGTCCTAGAGTAGGGACCTAGTATATGGCGACTAAGCTTCGGGCCCCACCTCTAGATGGAGCGATGACCCCTAGGGAACTGCCGTAGCAGCTGGATGCAGGAAGCGGAGGATTGCATATGGTGGAAGGCGAAAGGTACAACATGAAATATATATACGTATATATATATATAAATAAATGGCCTCTGAGGCAGACGATGAATAATTTAATATTTCAAAATAGAATAAATATTATGACTTTGTTGTATGCATTAACGCTACATTCTGTAAGTAAAACCCTAGCTTCGAACCAGCACTTTTTTGCATTTCACTTCTCATTTGGCGGCCGGGACGAGTGTTGTCTTGTGTTTTGTCGTGTTTTAGAAGTCCAACAAAACAGAGACTTATTATTGTCCAAGTAAAAACAGTTTCTTTTAATTTTTCACGAGTTGACAAATTATATTTTTGCTACAGTGAACAGTGAACTAATTATTTTTACATAATGAACCTTCTTAAGGTATCTAAACGAAACGACCCGACGAGAGTCTTACTAAAATTAGTTGATAGCCCGTGTTATAGGTTTGTTCTTGTTGTTACTGTAATAGATTACTCAGATATATATATATATTTCTTTATATGAGAGGAGAAAACGTGTATGTGTGTACCTGGTGGAAAGCAATCAACACCGCCCCATGGAGGGGGTCGCCGATCCGTTGCCAGCCTTTTAAGGGAAATCAAGACTCTGTTCTTGAAGGCTCCCATGTCGTAATTGTTCGAAACACCGCCGAGGGAAATTGATTCCACAGTTTCACCGTTCGTGGTATAAAATACCTGAAACGTAATGTAGTAGACCACCAATTATCAAGATGATATGGATGGAATTTTAATTTACGGCGAATTGTACGATAGTGGCACTCAGCGGCAGCTCATCCGAGTACTCTCGTGATATAATTTGTATAGAACGCAAAGAGACGCTACATCTCTACGAGTAGAGAGAGTCCAGTCCATCTGAGATCATTGGATCACCGACGTTTCGAACTGCTCTTCGTTGTATGCGGTCAAATGGAGCAAGAAAGTATTGGGACGCACCGGTCCTGAGGTCCGAACAGTATTCCATGTGAGGTTGAACCTGGGCTTTGTACTGTACAAAGCAATGTCAAAGTCAAGTCAAAGTCAAAATATCTTTATTCCTTGGACTTTATAAAGCACTTAGAAACGTGGATGTTAGAAACAATGAAGGCAATGTTGTAGTGTAAAATACCGCCTTGCTTTATTGATGATACCAATCTTCCTAGAAGGCAGTTTTTAGAAAACCTATTTCTGAAATTTTCAAAGCAATTTTGACAATACAAACGATCCCAACAAGGTACCTACGTAATAAATCTTGTGAATAATTCTAGCAGCAACAACGACGAATACTTTGAGACCAACATCGTGAAATAAAAGCAAAGAAAATAAAATTTAAGAACACAAGGTAAATAAACTCATCTATAGGCATGTTGCAATCAACATGCTAACATGCCTAGATATATTTATTTGCTTTATACATGTGATATGGAGAAATACATGCAGGTGGTGTTACAAAAACTTTTGTCTCAACATATTTGGCCAGACTATGGCGTGCAAAATTTACCTTGTGTTCTTTCATTATTTTCACACTATGTCGGGTGACATACAAGTATACGGCCCGCCTGATGTGAAGCGGTTACCGTAGCCATATTAACATATCCGTCATTTCTGGTGACTTCACTCACTTTGGTTGGCTTTGGTTCTAAATATCGTGGTGATCGGCTTACAGTCCCAAAAGATTCATGCTTTCGAAGAGCACGGAAAGCCGTCGGTCTCGGTTTTTCTCATTAGATGACGGATTCAGAAATGACGTTTGAGCGGTTTGTATGTACTGACTTCCACCGTCTCACAGTAGGGCACCGTGTTAGAGTCAGATGAGTATGAGTTGCTGACAATGACGAAATTATTTTATGTCTAACACTAAAAACAGCTTCGTATTTAAAAAAATAACGGCTTTGCTGATTTAAAAAAAAATATATATCAAAGGCCTGCTAACTAAGTTGGGTTTATAATGAAATATTTGACATACCCTGCGGTTTACTGGGCACCCGTGTAAAATGTGAAACGGCTGTTGAAGTAAATATATTAGACAGTTACTGAGTTTTATACAAAACGTAATATGTAATGACCACAAGTCGATACAGTGGGCAAGATCTGCGACTGTCTCGAGAGTCTCACCCTTTAGTCAGTATGCTGCACTGTGACGAATGTGATGTTATCGAAGACGCGTATCACATATTGATGGAGTGTGTTCGAAACGAACCATTCAGAAGACAAGTTTTTGACAATACACTTATAATCCAGTCAGAAATTGGACGTTGTAACAGTATTCTGGCGACTTCCATGTCGGTGCCAGCAAGGCTACTATATAAATTGGTTAGGTTAGGCCTCAAACACAGGCAGTAATTAACATAAGGATGCATAACGGAGCGACATAGTCACAAGAGTGACTAAGCTCCTTAAATAAAAGAAAAAAAAAGCTACACTGTATGCAGGAGGAATTTAATTTGGGCCCTGACGGTGGTACCGAGTCATTAATTAATACCCTATTGACCTGACATATGACCACAAGAAAAAGCTTAGGGGTGTAAGTAGTTCATCAACATCTTTGAGCTAAAGCCAACTTCACCTGCACGCGGTGCACTCTGCTTTATACATTACATTACGTGGATTAAAATTACTTAAAAATAAAACTAATAAATTAAAATAATCTAGAAAAATACTCTCAAAATCTATATATCTTATCTATAAACAAAAGAAAAAGTTACCAAGTAAAACTCAAACGTCGCAAATATAATTATTTAACCAACAGCCACACGTTTGAGCCATTTGGGAGACATTGGGGCCGTGGGGCCCGTCAGCTCACAAATTATTCAGATATTTTTAAAAAATTGGTCGACACGTCATGTCACTAATAAAATAAAATAATCTAAAAAATCTGCAAGCTCTGGTCATTAACCTGCTCAGAGAATTAGTATCGCTATCCAGCGAGGTAATGCTGACGAGCTCGGTGGCGTAGCGGTCAATGACGCGGCTTCGACACCAACGCTCGTGGGTACAATTCCCACATAGGACAAACATTTGTGTGCATGAACATATCTGTTTGTCTTACTCTGCTTGTTTTCTATGTATCATAAGTATGTATTTACAAAAAAAAATGTATTTACGTATATTTATCAGTTGTCGAGATAACAGAAGTTTTGCTTACTTTGGGGCTAGATGGCGCTGTGTAACTTGTTTAAAAAAAAATGCTGCCAGTCTTCTGAGTACACTGCCGACAGGCAACGATTTTGGGGATATTTTGTAAGTAAACACACAACAACGTTTTGTGTGTTTACTTACAATGGGGTGTAAGTGGTTCATCAACATCTTTGAACCAAAGCCAACTTCACCTGCACGCGGTGCACCCTGCTAACTGACAAACGAAGCTCTGGCGAAAAGAGAGGTAGGGAGCGTAATTGTAAGCTACCCGACTGGGGAATGTACCTCCACCTCACAGAATACCGCAGCCAAATAACAATTCCCTTGAGGGTTGCGGTAACCGCTTCACATCAGGCGGGCCGTATGCTTGTCTGCCACCCGACGTAGTATAAAAATAAATAAAAAAAAGAAGGTAATGCTGCCAGTCTTCTGGGTACACTGCCGACAGGCAACGATCTTGGGGATATTTTGTAAGTTAACGCACTACAACATTTTGTGTTTACAGTGGGGTGTAAGTGGTTCATCAACATCTTTGGACCAAAGCCAACTTCACGTGCACGCGGTGTACCCTGCTAACTGACAAACGAAGCTTTGGCGAAAAGAGAGGTAGAGAGCGTAATTCTATGCTACCCGACTGGGGAATGTACCTCTACCTCACAAATAACAATTCCCTTGAGGGTTATTGTGTTCCTGCAAGTGAGTGAGGTCACCAAAAAAGAAGGAGATGCTGCGTTGGCAGCGGTGGTGGCGGCGCGCGAGTATTGCGATCGTTAATATGGCTACGGTAACCGCTTCACATCAGGCCCTAGCATAAAAAAAAAAAAAAAAAAAAAAAGCCACGCCTACTCGCTGACTGGATACAATGACTGTATTAAAGATGTTATATATATATATATTACCTAGGTATTTGAGTTTATAACGTATTATTGTGATTGGTTACATTAAAGCAATAAATTACAAATATTTCATAAACTATCAGATCATAGTGTAGTATAATAATTGTTCCATAAAATAACCAAAATAATTTCGTGCGTGCGTCACAACCCTGCCTATTATTAAAAAGGGCTATTATGACATTTATATTACGAGAATTATCAATAACAACAAAGATGGTCTGATAATGCTCGCTCGAACATATTTGGCCTTTCCTGCATCGACCGGATTCAGGTAAACATGGCTGTTACGGCTGAAACGGAAAAAACAAAGCTACCTACTCAGTACTATTATGCTTTGAGGTTTCGTCCCAACTCACTCGTCGTATTGGGTAAACCTTTTTATGTTAGAACCTACATGTCGAGTCTATTTTTCATTGTTATTATGGTAAGATTTCTTGCGTGTTTTTCGGAGGGCTTTACGCTATTATATTTTACAATCATTTTCTTATATATGTTATGCATATATATTTTTTGGTTTTTAAGTAATAATAATAATAATAATCTTTATTTAACATTATTGATTATACACTGTTACATATTTTAACACTTACAATAAATACGGTGACATTGTTTATTACTATTACAGAGTGTTTTTATTAATATCCAAAATGGTACCTATAACAGTGAATACAATGACCGCTACCCCCCGCGCTAGTAAAAACTGTGTTACGGCTGGGTAGTACCATCGCTCACTAAGTGGCTCGTCAAAATCATTGAACCAAAATCAACCTCACCAGGCAGGTGGTGCACCCTACTGCCTGACGAATTATGCACTGGCAAAATGAGAGGGAGGACAGCCGTTATCTGCCTATGGATTTGTTTATTTATGTCAAGTTCTACATTGCTTTAAATGGCAGGATAAACCGTCGGTACCGATTATTGTCATAACAGTCGGTAAGCCTAGTCACTTCGTCAACCGGTATTTGAACAGCGTGGTGTACACTTTACATCCCTTCAATTGATGGAAGACCCAGCAGTAAGATGATTGTAGGTTCATACAGCATGCAGCATATATATATATACTAGCTGTCCCGGCGAACTTCGTACCGCCTAACAATCAATGAATGTCGTGGTACATATTAGCTGAACTAAATTTATGAGTTTTATGGAATTAAAACAATGAATAGTAGAAAATATTAGAGAAGCTCGATGGCGTCATTGCGCGTGTCAGTCTAATTGAACACGCAAGTTAAGCAACGTCTACCGTAGCCTGTACACGGATGGGTTTATATTACCTCGAGCTCCTCCGTGATTCGAAAGACACGTTAAGCCGTCGGTCCCGGTTGTTATCATTAGCTCATCTTGAGCTCCTCCGTGCTTCGGAAGGCACGTTAAGCCGTCGGTCCCGGTTGTTATCATTAGCTCATCATGAGCTCCTCCGTGCTTCGGAAGGCCCGTTAAGCCATCGGTCCCGGTTGTTATCATTAGCTCATCTTGAGCTCCTCCGTGCTTCGGAAGGCACGTTAAGCCGTCGGTCCCGGTTGTTATCATTAGCTCATCTTGAGCTCCTCCGTGCTTCGGAAGGCACGTTAAGCCGTCGGTCCCGGTTGTTATCATTAGCTCATCTTGAGCTCCTCCGTGCTTCGGAAGGCACGTTAAGCTGTCGGTCCCGGTTGTTATCATTTAATAACAGTCGTTAAGTTAAGTCAGTGGCCTTTAGGCGGTTCGAAAACACTGGCCTCCGCCAACCCGCAGTTGAGCAGCGTGTTGGAGTACGCTCTAAACCCCTTCGGTTGAGGGAAGACCCGTATCCATAAAAACTGAAGATTTCATAAAAATAAAGATTTCCTTATTGTTAAATTTAAAAAAAAAAAACGTTTTGTTTTATTTTTTTTAGTTTTGAAATATGTAGGTTTTATCATTTTGGTGATTTGTAATTGTCATTTCTTTTGATGTTTACTCTGATTTGATTCTTGCGCTCGAACCCCATGGGAAAAGCGTTTTCACCCCTATCGATTTGACATTTTTAAATTTTCATAACAAATCGCAGACAACTTTCGCGACATAAAAGTGACACCAATCGATTTGACGTTTTGATATTTGACAACCAATAAATATCGTAATCCCTTTTTCAACTGACACTTTCATTTGTATGGGAAAATGTTTTTTCTTTTATTTTATTTTTTCGAGAATTTTCCAATGTTTTTAAGAGTCATTCTGCTATTCGGGACGGAAACAAATCCAACAAATCAAAAACCATGGCAATCGGTCCAGCCGTTCTCGAGTTATAAGTGTTGTAACAAACACGACTTTCTTTTATATATATATATATATATATATATATATATATATATATATATATATATATATATATATATATATATATATATATATAAACATTTTTTTAAAACACCCAGACCAAGACAAATAGACATGTTCATACACTGAAATATTTGTCTTGTCGAACCCGCGACCTCGGAGTCAAAGTGGCCATTGCTAACCACCGATATATCATTTAGGATCGTTTTAAGGTAAAGTACACATCAAATTGGAAAAGTAACGTCCAAAACAATACTTTTCCAAAGCAATTTTATTTGTTTTCCATAACAAAAATCCCATTTATATGAAATTAGAAATAATGCTTTAACTTACTTGGTTATGTTAATGCGATCTCCATAAAAATAAACATACAATTTCGGAGTTAGACAGCTGAAACGATGAGATTTATATGCATCGCTTATCTGGAATATATTACAAATATGTAAATATGGATTTTAATGAAGAGCCTTTTGAAAGAAAATATTATTGTGGCGATAATATATGTAAAAAGATATAAGGCTTTGTAAGAGCATGTCGGGCATGACACTTTGACCTTCGTGTAATGAAAGTATGAACGAATAGAGAGTGTCAGCCCTGATGTATTTTTACCCTATTATTGAAGAAGGGTAAATATGAATAAACAAAAAAAATATATACCAACTTTTTTTTTATATGAAAGGGAAGCAAACCAGCACGTTGGTCACCCGATGAAAAGCAGTCACCGCCGCCCATGGAGCGACACCGAGGGTCCGCCGATCCGTTGCCAGCCTATCATCATCATCAGGTAATTTTAGTCTCCACTACAGGGGCATGACCCTCTCTCGTCCGTACCTGGCAGAAGGAGGATTTGGCCTACACTCCTCATGCTGGCCAGACGGGTTGGGGAGGTCTGATCGATGTTTGATAATGTATTTCCCTTAGTCGCCTTGTACGACATCCACGGGAAGAGACGGAGTGATTCTATTCTAGTCTGCCGGAAACCACACGTTGCCAGCTTATACTCCTGCCTTTCTCTCTTTCTGGTGACCTGACTAACTCACAGCAACACAACAACCCTCAAGGGTATTTTATTTGGCTGTGGTATTCCGTGAGGTGAAGGTACTTCCGCATTCAACAGCTTAAAAATACACTATGCATTACCTCTCTTTTCGGCAGAGCCTCGTTTGTCAGTCAGCAGGGTGCACCGAGTGCAGGTGAGGTTGGCTTTGGTTCATAGATGTTGATGACCCACTTACACCCCAAATTTTATTACTTGTTTATTTAAAAAAAAAAAAAAAGTTTACTTACCCAAAAGTATTGCCCATTTTATAGCAGTTAAAAACTGTTATTCACCATTTTATGGTGGTCGTCATACTGCATTTTTTTTTACCACTCAGGTGCCAAATTAGCGTACGGTCTACGTGATGGTAAGCAGTTTCCGCAGCCTATGGACGCGTGCAACACGAGTGGAATTACTCGCGCATTGTCGAACCTGAAAGAACCTCTGCACACCCTTTTTCATAAAAAATACCCCATGCTGTAAATCTGAAAAAAAAACATCGACAGGGAGCTTATTCCATAACATGATAGTCCGTTTTTTCAGAGATAAAGCCAGAGAATGGTAATTGTATCTATTTTCTTAGGTAACTTTATATTTATTTATTTTATAATTTAAAATATATTTATGTATATAATATAATATGTTATATACATAAATATATTTTATTTCAAATTCCCACACCAAGCTCTTTCGTTTAATAACTGACATCTGATATAGCAAAATGACAGTTTTTAGTTTTTTTTTTTTAATTTGGTAGTCAATAGTGAGTACCATATTAAAAATTATTTTACTTGCATTACACGTTTGTGTTTGGATCACAAAAATGTCAACTTAATCGAAAATTTGTTATGATGGACAGACATACACGAGTGATCCTATTAAAGGATTTAGTCATTTTCTCTTCCGCACACAGAAAAATAACTTACTTATTTTTTTTTACCAAGTAAATAAAATACCGAATAACAAAGTGGCAAAACAGAACAAAATCCAGCCAGTTCATCGCGTGTCACGCAAAACGGCAATTCTTTAATTTACTTCGCTGGCAACACTCATACCAGTTTTCCATTATTGTGAGCCCTATTTCTTGCATTCGCCTATGTACCTTGTATTTCATTTTGATTTGTAGAGACTTTCAACTTTTATGTAATTTTAATATTTTTGAAGTAAAACTTCTTTTCACTTGCCTTGGGTAGTAAGCTGGTGAATAGATGACGAGAGCGTTACGAAAAGTGTCATCGGGCGGGACAAACGGAAGTTGAGAGGGAGATATAAGTAGAAGTTTTACAGGGAGATATAAGTAGTCGTGTGGTCTAAAGCACGCTCATTTTTTTTATACTTATATATATTATTGAGTTTCTTGCCAGTTCTTCTCAAGAAGCCCCGTCGCCGGAACTGGCACTTAAATTCACTTTCACATTCAAGATAGTGTGATGAAAGTGAATCTAAGCTTTGCGGATTTAGAGTAGTAATGATTTATACATATTTTTATATTTAATTTGTATGACGTTTCTAAGTGCTTTATAAATTCCCAGGAATAATGATATTTTGAATTTTGAATTTTTGAAATTTATACGACTATTTGTGCCAAAAAGGTATACGGCCCTCCTAATGTTAAGCGTATAAACGTATAAAAGGTACGATAGGCATATAAACTTTTTTTATACTACGTCGAGTGCCAAACAAGCATACGGCTCGTATGATGTATAGCAGTTACCGTAACAAATAGACGCTAGTAATGAACGAGTATTGCTTGCGAACTGGTACCCCTGCTGCTAATGCAGAATCTTCTCGTGGTCATCCCTTATTCATCCATATACAGCAAAATTTTAACCCGCAATCACAAGCATACTGTTAGGTTTTGAGAGTTTGAGAAGCCGTGGTGGTCGAATGGCTAGCAATAACCATTTTTACTCCAAGGTTGCGGATTCGATCCCCGCACAAGGCAAATAAATATTTGTGTGCATGAACATGTCTGTTTATCTGGGTGTTTCTTATGTATATGTTACCGGCCAAACCCGATTTCAGGACAAACTAGTTTGGCCTAGGCTAAACGAATTCTTCCTATTACGCGATTCCAGATAAGTTAAGGTATTTTTTTATGACGTACTTCATGTGACAAAGTCCCCAGTAGGTTAAGGTAATTTTTTTTTTATGGCCATCTACTCTCTATTTAAAGGAAGAACAAATTTTGCCTAGACAAACCCGATTTCGGTTCGAAAATCTCGAAATCGGGTTTGGCCAGTAACATACATATATTAAAAAAAAGTGTATTTTATCAGTTATCGAGTATATAGCTTTGCTTAGTTTTGACTGGATGTCAGTAAGTAATTTGTCCAGGAATATGTACGAGAAAAAATGTTTCATTAGTTCAGTCAACTGAACTGGTCAGCTGAACAAGTGGGAACAGAGGTATTTATTAGTTTTTCATCGGGTGTCAAACAAGCATACTGCATGCTTGTTTGACACCCGATGCGCTGTTGAAAAGGGTTTTAAAACACGAATTTTCACGAGATAAATCGCGCCGAATGCTATACAAATAGAAGAGCTTTGATTATTCTGTGGCTTTGACATGGTAAGCTTTGACCGCGGTCACAACAAAGAAGCACTTTAAAACCGGAAGACTGATACGCCGGCCAACATACAATATTGTTGAAATGGATATCGTATGCATGAACGTTTACTGAAACAGTTTTCAGACGATCGACAACAAAAGCTTGTTCCTGAATAGAATACCACGCCGGAAATTAAAATATTCAGAAATGTTACGCTTTACCAAGGATCTCTTTTACAATACCATGCCCATATCTCAGGAAATATTAGTTTGAAAATATGTGGTCACACCCTCTGAGGCTTTGATGGCTGGTTCACGAAGTCTTGAGACATGTTGATTTTTGTGCTTTTTTATATATGTAATAAATTAATATATATGTGTAATACTTCTTTTATATGTATTTCTATACTTACGAGTATAATAAACTAGCTGATGCCCGCGACTTCGTTCGCGTGGACTTTATGTTTCCGGCGTATTAATACAAATACGAACTAATGTAGATACATAAGAAAATATTTGGGGCAGTATTATACGTTAAAAGTCAACAAATTATTATTTTTATTTAAGATAGTAACCATAGTATAAAAAAATATATAAAATAAATGAAGGGAGTCTTTCCTTCGGGAACTAATATGAAAAGACCTGAAGCGTTACTAATCCTCGATAAAGCCACATTGTTGGCCATTTCGCATTCATCTGAAACGATTAGACAGCAATCCTGAAACATTTTCGCTTTGTCATAGTTTCGTGTCACAAAGCATGTCGGTGTTTCCGTTCTGTATAAATCGAGTAGAATACTGAACATTGTATTTGCGTCCTTCCGCCTAGAAGTAATATGACTGCAATACCTGGCGATGCTGCTGTGAGATATTATTTTGGCGCCTGATTTCAGCGAGGATTGCTCTCGTCAGGTATGTTATTCCAGTCCCTCCTGAAGCATCTAAGAAAAACAGTTTCCCCTCGTTGTTTAAAAGACTTTGTATCACAAAATCTTGCTACATAGCGTCCCGCAAATGCACGCATTCTTCTGGTTTGTGCGAATATATACCAATCGTTCCATTTGAATTTTAGCGTACACGTCTATATTAAACTGACTAAATAGACCACGTTACCTTTGTAAATAAATAAAACTATTGCGCCTAACTTGTAGCAGGTAAGAATAAAAGTAGCACTGCGCGGTTATTTTTTTTTACCAATCAATATTTTGTTAAACTATTTATTCTCATCAGGCTGAGGCGTCATTTTTATATTTCTTATAGTTTAGCTGAACCATTATGGTTCTGAATCATGTGTTCTAAATATTGGATTTTTATACCTCAACAAAAAATGCTCATCAGGCTGAACAACTATTGCTAAGGCGTCATTTTTATATTTCTTATAGTTTAGCTGAACCATTATGGTTCTGCATCAGGTGTTCTAAATCTTGGATTTTTATACCTCAACAAAAAATGATCATCAGGTTGAACAGCTTTTGCTAAGGCGGTATTTTTATATTTACTATAGTTTACCGGAACCATTATGGTTCCGCATCAGGTGTTCCAAATCTTAGATTTTTATACCGAGATGGAAATTTCGTGTCCACGTTTCAAATCGATGCCATATTCGTAATTGACGTCTCAGAAAGCCATAGAATCAACACCCATATTGATATTATGACATTTTAACCCCACCGCACCCCCCACAGGGGTGATTTTATGTCATGTCGGCTATGTTGGATTAAAAAATAGTTGTTGTTTTCGTAATCAGCGACCCGATAAACCATAAAAACAATACCCATGACGATTTTCAGACGTTTGCACCTCATTTCACCCCTTTAGGGGTTGAATTTTGAAAAATCCTGAAACACTTGTTTACTCATTTATCTACAGAAGTGCTCGTGTAAAGTTTTGTATAAAATAGGCCAACTAATCTTGGTTAACCATACAAACTTTGGACCCCCGTTTCACCCCCTTAGGGGTTGAATTTTCCAAATTCCCGTCTTAGTGAGCATCTACGTCCTGAAAGGAACCCCCATACAAAATTTGAGACTCCTAGCACTTGTAGTTTCTTAGATTTTGTGATGAGTGATTTTCTATAAAGAAAAAATTTCTTTAAACTTTAAATGACGATAACTTTTTAATCTGACATCAGATTTCGATGAAACAAAGCCTATATGTTGCTCAGGGATGACCTTAATCTTTTAGTGAAAACCGCGTAAAAATCTGTTCAGTAGTTTTAAAGATTAGCGAGTACATACTGACAGACAGACAGACAGACAGACAAAAAAATCAAAAAAATCTTTTTTTGTGTTCTGTTACTCTTTTTTTATCGCCCACACTCATTTTTTGTTAATTTTATCAAATGTACAGACACGCGGTTCCTACTGTTTTATTATATGTATTGATTAATTAAAAAAGTTTTTTTTTTTTTTTGATGTGTGATAAATCGATGAACGCCGGCTGCACGAAAAGGCATGACTTATTGTCACGTTCCGTCTGAGCCGAGCATGCAAGCGAGCGCGCGGCTTGTGACGCATCTATATTTCTTCCACTCCATCGGCCGATGTTTTCTTATGACGTTATCACGTAAAATTATCGTCCGTAAACCGGCAGACAACCAATTTTTTTTATTAACATCTAATAAGAGCTGGCTTTAAGGGAAGCCGATTGAGGGGAGACTCGTATCCCAGTAGTGGGATAATAAAGGGCTGACAACGATGACGATACACAGGATTACTAACGATTGAATTATGAATTGAATGAAAATAATATACTTGAAATTCTTATCATCATCATCATTATCAGGTCCATTTTAGTCTTCACTATAGGAGCACGACCCTCTCTCGTCCGTCCTAGACGGAAGGAGGATTTGGCTTACACTCCCCACGCTGGCCAAACGGGTTGGGGAGGCCTGATCGATATTTGATAATGTATTTCCCTTAGTCGCCTTCACGGGAAGAGACGGAGTGATTCTATTCTAGTCTGCCGGAAACCACACGGCCAACAACGTTGCTTAACTTCATGCAATAGATTAGACTGACGTCAATTGAGGAGTTAACTCAACATATTAAAGCGATACTTTAACAACGCAAAAGTTTTAATTATACATTTAAACGACGAAAACACGTGGTTGTGGTTCTCGCTAATTTATAAATGAAGCAAGCCAAGAATTTCCAACATCAAGTTACAAAGCGTCTACACATAATTTTGAAGCGAAATTATAACAGAAAATGAAGTCTCCAGCGTTCCAGTCTGCGGTTTCAGTAAACCACGTCACTTTGCCAATCAAATTAAGCTTCTATTTTGAAAGTCGTTGAGTTCAATATCAAGAGTTTCTTATTCCCGATCAGTATATAACAGTTGGGGCATATTCGGGTGAATGAATGAAGAATTATTGAGTAGTTATTTTTATTGACAACTTGAAGCGCACTTTAGTTTGATGTTACGAAAGTTAGACAATTTATTGACGTAGGAGTTCGAGCATATAAAGAGCTGATCTCGGCACAGGCACTTTTTTCCTAAATTGAGGAGACTGGATATAAGCAATTTGGTATAAATTGGATTATGTGTATACATGAAGGAAGTACTACAAAAGACATATAGAGAAGTCATATGCTGATATCATATGGTTTAAAATTGCTTGTCTCGAAAGTCGACCGTCGTAGTTTCAATTGAACAGCAGCTTTTTGCACTCGCCTTAGCTATGCTCAGCTCCTATAATTATGATCTTCATCATCATTATCAGTCTGTATCTACCCACTGCTGGTATCTTTGGCTACTTTTATTTTAGAAATTTTATTTACTTCGATCCAATATAACATATTTAGAATGCTGTTGGGGCTGCCGAAGTAATGTAGTGCCCCGGGCATGTTTTCAGCAGTAGGCACCGATGGCTTTCACGCCATC
Source organism: Hypsopygia costalis (assembly GCA_937001555.2). NCBI lineage: Eukaryota > Metazoa > Arthropoda > Insecta > Lepidoptera > Pyralidae > Hypsopygia > Hypsopygia costalis. The sequence goes on from OW443328.2 coordinate 31,487,810, forward strand.
ATAAGAAAAAGGGTCGCATCACTGCTGCAACAAATCCGAACCAGCACCAACGGCATTCTAAATGTGCTTGCGGACAGGGTCCAATGGTGAGACATTGGATCGGAATTCACGTGAGAATTACATGAACTTCGATCCAGTGTACTACTAACATAGGTTAAGCATTACTAACAACTATGGATTGTACAAATGTCCGAAATAAACATTTATTATTCTTATCTACACATACATACCTACAGATAAATAATATCGGTTTGTAATATTAAAACAACCGCTTTTTACGAAATTTATATGGATGTATCATCATCAGGTCCACTTAGTCTCCACTACAGGAGCACGACCCTCTCTCGTCCGTTCTAGACGGAAGGAGGATTTGGCCTACACTCCCCACGCTGGCCAAACGGGTTGGGGAGGCCTGATCGATATTTGATAATGTATTTCCCTTAGTCGCCTTGTACGACACGGGAAGAAACGAAGTGATTCTATTCTAGTCTGCCGGAAACCACACGGCCAGGATGTATACACGGTACATATACCAAAATAACATTATGTACAATTTTTGTTTGTCTGTTTGTTTGTTCCGGCATATCTCTGAAACGGCAAAACCGATTTTAATGGGACTTTCACTGACAGATAACTAATGCAATAAGGAGTAACATTAGCTACTTACTTTTATTTTAGAAATTTTATTAATAATAAATAAATAATAAACGAAATAACTATTCCGTGCGAACGAAGTCGCCGGCACAGCTAGTTTTATTTATATTTCAAGAGTATATCGTTCCTCCAGATATTGACTATTCGAGCTATTTGCAAGGCTCGATGGCTGAGAATGCGGACCGTGATTGGTTCCACTGCACCGTTACGATACAGAACCGACAATTCCCTCGTAATCAGTACGGCTATTGTTCACTCTTTACTTCCTATGACTGATACCAGGATTTTCTTTTAAAAATCGTTGAAGATTTATTACGAATTCAGAATAATTGAAACATTCTCTCAATACGTAATAAATATCTAATAATTTTTAACTTAATTGACGAGCCCGGTGGTCGAATGGCTAGCAATGGCCTGTTTGACTCCGAGGTCGCAGGTTCGATTCCCGCACATGACAAACATGACTGAACATGTCTGTTTGTCTTGGCCTGGACGTTTTCTGTGTATTTATTTACAAAAAAAAAAGTATTTATATATCAGGCATCTAGTACCCATAGTACAAACTGTACTTAGTTTGGGACTAGATGGCGATGTGTAATTTGTCAAGTAATATATATTTATTTATTTATAAAAGTGCTCCCTCACGGAAAGTGTGTATCCTGTAATGTATCGTTACAGAATCCCAAAATCACATGCGAGAAGAAGGACAAACGAAAGCCGATTCTCGTAATTATTTTACAATCGCAGAATGAATGAAAGTTGACCGAATCGAGATTGAATTATGAATTGAATGAAAATAATATACTTGATTTCATTAATTAATAATTATTAATTCTTATCATCATCATCAGGTCCATTTTAGTCTCCACTACATGAGCACGACCCTCTCTCGTCCGTCCTAGACGGAAGGAGGATTTGGCCTACACTCCCCACGCTGGCCAAACGGGTTGATTTCCGGCAAAGTAGAATAGAATCACTCCGTTTCTTCCCGTAGATGTCGAATAAGGGTACTAAGGGAAATACATTATCAAATATCTATCACGCCTCCCCTACCCGTTTAGCCAGCGTGGGGAGTGTAGGCCAAATCCTCCTTCCGTCTAGGACGGACGAGAGGGTCGTGTTCCTGTAGTGGAGACTAAAATGGACCTGATGATGATGATGATGAACGTTATGCTAAATGAAATTATCGACATCAATTAATCATTCCACTATCGGGATACGGATCTCCCCTCATTCGAAAGGGTTTAGAGCAGTCAGCGGAGGTTAGTGTTTTCAAGCCGCCGAAAGGCCACTGACTTGGCCTAACGACTGTCATCTAATGACAACAGCCGGGACCGATGGCTTAACGTGCCCTCAAAAACACGGAGGAGCTGGAGATAAATAAACCCATCCATAGACAGGCTACGGTCGACGTTGCTTAACTTGCATGATCGTTTAGACTGACACACGCAACGACGCTATCGATCACCTGAATGAAATTACATAATATTATCTGTTATTTTATGTTACGTTTCACACTGGGGGAGTTGAGTTGAGTTTACTTTGGGGTGTAAGTGGTTCATCACCATCTTTGAACCAAAGCCAACTTCACCTGCATGAGGTGCACCGTGCTAACTGACAAACGAAGCTCTGGCGAAAGGAGAGGTAGGGAGCGTAATTATAAGCTACTCGACTGGGGAAAGTACCTCCACCTCACAGAATACCGCAGCCAAATAACAATTGAGGGTTCTTGTGTTCCTGCGAGTGAGTGAGGTCACCAGAAAGATAGATGCTGCGCTGGCAGCGGGTGTGGTGGCGCGTGAGCGATATTTTATGTTGTGAGCGTTAATATGGCCACGGTAACCGCTTCACATCAAGCGGGCCGTATGCTTGTCTACCGCACGACGTAGTATAAAAAAAAACGTTGCATCAAACCATCAAACGGTATAAATAATAACCACCTCTTTGTCTATACATTCACGTGATCCTTCACATGATTTACGACGTAATCCCCACAATACAAATCCGCGAAAACAGTGAAAAAACGAGCATGACCCATTTAATAAAAACTGGTTCACGGCAGAGACGAATGAAAGGGGATGACGGACGCATTCTCCCTTCAGTGGGATAGTGCAGCTACGTAATAGTGAAAAAGCCGGCCAAGTGTGATTTGGACTTCGGATTCCGTATCATTAGAAGTTGCAAAAACTTTGTCCACATTACTTGAATCCTAAGGGCTTTTTTACACCGAAGGTGCGTTAAGTTGCGACTTTAGCGTGTATGTCGTTACGGAATTACGGAAAGTATTAAGTTAATATTCACACCGCATTTACAGAACCGCTAACGGACAAAGAAAGTCGACATCATCATCATCAGGTCCATTTTAGTCTCCACTACAGGAGCACGACCCTCTCTCGTCCGTCCTAGATGGAAGGAGGATTTGGCCTACACTCCCCACGCTGGCCAAACGGGTTAGGGAAGTCTGATCGATATTTAATAATTTGACTTAGTCGCCTTGTACGACATCCACGGGAAGAAACGGAGTGATTCTATTCTAAGTCTGCCGGAAACCACACGGCCAGAAGTGGCATTGAGCTGGCCACATCTGCCGAGTCAGTGATGGTAGATGGGGGACGAAAGTCCTAGAGTGGAGGCCACGTATGCGGCGATAAGAAGAAAAGAAGAAGAAAACATTTATTTTCCCGATAAAACGTAGGGCGTCACCTCTGTAGATGGAGAGACGATCTCAAAAAGTGGTTAGCAGCGGTTGAATGCGGAGCGGAGAATCGCAAATCGGAAAGCATTGGGAAAGACTTATATCCAGCAGTGGGTATATACGGCCTGATAATAAAAATTATGATTTTGACGGACGTGTGTGAACTTGCACGTATTACATATATCAAATCAAATCAATATATATTTATTCCTTGCACTTAGAAACGCCATACAAATTAAATATAAGAACATGTATCTAAATCATTACTACTCTAAATCCACAGAACTTAGATTCACTTTCATCACACTATCTTGAATGTGAATTTTAGTGCCAGTTCCGACGACAGGGTTTCTTGAGAAGAATTGGCAAGAAACTCAAGGCCGACTCTTTTAATTGCCAATATATATGTATGTATATATGTCGTATTCATTTTGGAATACTGCTGAGGGGAATTGATTTCACAACTTCACTGTTCGTAGCTGGGGGCGCGGGGGACGGGGTTCACCTAATGTTTAATCTATTCGTACTTCAGTGGGAGTGGGTTTAGTACGTGTGAACCCTGTTATGGTAGAATGATTATTTCAGTGGACTGTATTTTTTATTAATAGGTTATGCGAGTGCGTTGCGATATGGTACAATTGAGGGAGAACAAAGGAACACATGGGACTCACCTCCTTTTCTTCTTTGTCTCCAACTCCTACGATGAGTTGTCGTTCGCCCAATGCTAACGTGCACGTGGACGTCTCTTCCTTTTTCACCTTACATTTAACTTAAAGTACAACACTTACACATACACTAAGTTCAACAACTGAGTAATGTTTTTATCATCACAAGCGATGAAATGCGGGTTAGTCTTTTGCGTTCACAACAGCGGATTATGAATCAAATGCGAAATGTTCCTCTGGTTTGTTGCCAGCGCGTAACTACGAGGGTTGCAATGCGGTACTTCCTTTCTATACCAATGTCCGGCGGCTACACATGTTGCACAGGTTGCACTGGCTCGTTGCATAGCATATAGCGGTTATGATTTTATGTCCCACATGTAGGTAGGAAGGAAAAATAAAAAATAGGTGGAAAGTGGGTAGGAAAATAGGTGGATGCACTCATTGGACAATAGATGGCGCTAGTAGGCGCAAACATCCCCCCCCACTTGAAGGATCCCTTCAAAAAAGACCATATGCGAGACTAATCGCGATATGAGCGATGCGAAGGATACTAATACTAATGCGATATATGCAAAATAAAATGCGAAATAATGCGGGTAAACTATGCTAAACTATTCTAAACTAAAACTAAATGCGGGTTTACTAATAGCGATTCACTGGCTAGGCAGTGGACATAAGCGGACAGCTGGACGCAGATACGAACCAGCCGAAGTTCTAACGCGGGCTACTCTAATAATGCCGTCCTTGGCGGGATATACTTCCTCAATAACGTCTAATGGCCAGTGAAGAGGGGGTGCGTTATCGGTGACAACAATCACGATAGTGCCTACAGAGATGGGATTAGTTGGAGTGTTCCATTTTTGTCGAGTTGTCAGAGTGTGCAGGTAAGAGTTTCTCCATCGCGACCAAAATGACTGAACCAACCTAGTTACTAGTGAGTGTCTTTGATTGAGATCCACTTCATTTTCACCAATAGTGGGTGCAGGTAAATACTTTAATGGCGTTAATGTCAAGAAATGCGCGGGCGTTAAAGCGAGCGGTTCCGAAGGATCGGACGACAACGTGCGACACAGAGGTCGACTGTTCAATACGGCTTCTACCTGTGTGAGTACCGTAGAAAGCTCCACAAACGTAAGAACTTGGTCTCCTACAACTCTGAACAAATGAGTCTTAACACTCTTAACGTTGGACTCCCAATTTCCCCCAAAATGCGGTGCGGCGGGTGGATTAAAATGCCATTCTATGCGATTTTCTGCTACTAAGTGCGCGAATTCAGAATTAAAACGTTGCGATACTAAAAACTTATGCAATTCGTCCAAATAACGTTTAGCTCCTATAAAATTGGTTCCGTTATCGGAATATAAATGCGATACAGGGCCGCGACGCGATAGAAAGCGTTTGAAAGCTAATAGGAAGCAAGCACAACTTAAGTCTGACGCCAACTCAATATGTACCGCCCTAGTAGTTAGGCACACAAATAGGCATATATAAGCCTTAAGGGCGTGCATACCACGGCCTCGGCGGGGTGTGACCTTCAGAGGTCCTGCAAAGTCCAAGCCCACATGAGCAAAAGCTTTGGCGGAAGGCGTGACACGACATGCAGGATGATTTGACATCTCGGGGAAGATCTGTCGCGGGCGTAATCTATAGCATTTATTACACTTGTGTATTCTACTTCGAATTATATTGCGAGCGGAAAATATCCAATAATTTTCTCTAAGTAGCGACATTAATAAATCAGGACCGGCGTGGCAATGAATTTTGTGATAATAATCAACGAGCAAATCCACTACGTGGTCTCTGCGCGGCAATATGATGGGGTGCTGCTGCTGGTAGCTCAAGTCAGAGTTTTGTAGCCTACCACCAACACGTAAAATTCCATCATCTATAAACGGTTTCAATTTTAAAAATGCGGGATTGCGAAGCGAGTTAGGTTGCAAAGCTTTAAGCTCGTTAGAGAAGTAGAAGCTTTGCAATTCTTTAATAACCTTACATTCAGCGAATCGTAAATCGGATGCTGAGATGTATGAGCGATGCGGAAGTAATCTTAGGAAGCGGTACATATAAACAACACATCTCAACAGTTTAGACCAAGATGAGAACCGATCTGCTAACTGTAACAGCATAGGCCTATTTAAAGTTTCAGAAACTACTAATACGTGCGTCTTTTCCTCTGGGGGCTTCGATATTCCGGAGTCGAAGGGCGCGATTGGCCACTCGCTGGGGTCCGAAGAAACCCACGGCGGGCCACAGAACCACAGCGGATGATCAGCAATTTGAGAGGGCGTTAAACCACGAGACAAACAATCAGCGGGATTGTCAGTTCCGGATACATGGTAGAAATGCTCCGAGGACAAGTATGACTGAAGCTTCGTTATGCGGTTTGCGACAAATGTTCCCCAGCGGTGAGGTGACGAATGAATCCAACAAAGTGCTACGGTTGAGTCTGTGAATGCGAAAATATCTTTAATTGCGATGCGATTACTACAAGTATCATGTACAGTGCGTATAAGTTTAGCTAGTAAGAGCGCGGCGCATAACTCGAGCCTAGCTAACGAAATAACCTTTGCGGGCGACACTCTGGATTTCGAGCACAGCAAGTGAATACTATTCACTCCGTTATTAGTGACATGAAAGTAAACAACTGCGCCGTACGCCTTTTCACTGGCGTCGGAGAAGCCTACAATCGTGACGTCACTACACTTCGTTATATCTACATAACGCGGTAAGCTAATTTGGTTGAGCAAGGGCAACTCGATGCGATATTGATTCCAAAGTTTTACTATAAATTCTGGCGGTGTTTCATCCCAATCACACTTACATAACCAAAGCTCCTTGATAAGCAGTTTGGCGTATAAAATGACGGGTCCCAAAAATCCCATTATGTCCCAAAATCTAGCGACACATGAGAGTATATTGCGTTTTGTACACAATTCGTTTGGAAGCTTGACTTGCACGTAAAACAAGTCAGTGGAAGGCGACCAACACAAACCTAAAACCTTATGCGTTTGCGATTCGTCAAATTGCTTGTCAGACGAGAGGCAGTGAGAAGCCGGAAGAGCATCTAATACGTTTTGAGAATTACTTGTCCATTTTACAAGATCGAATTGACCGGTCTTCATGAGCGTTATTAATTCCTTGGAAATGGCAGTACCTTCTTCTTCCGAACTAACAGAGTAAACTACATCGTCCATGTACAAGCCAACCTCTAAGACCTTCTTAGCGTTCGGAAATGCGGCGCCTTCATCCTCAGCGAGTTGTTTAATTGTCCTCAATGCATGAAACGGGCTGGAACGGAGTCCAAAACAAACGCGATTATACTGATAAGTGACGATGGGTTGCGTCGGTGCGAAGCGATATAATATTCGTTGATATTTGCGATCATCTTCACGAACTCCAATACATAAAAACATTTGCCGTACATCGGCCGACAGAGCGATAGCAAATAATCGAAAATTGATAATTATTGTAAATAAATTCCCTTGCAAATTCTCTCCATTATACAAAATATCATTTAGCGAAATAGATGACGTAGTCTTCATGCTAGCGTCTAAAACAATTCTTAATTTTGTGGTCGTCTTGTCGCTACGAACCACACCGTGATGCGGTATTACATATGAATGCGAAGAACTATCCTTATCTGCGGACGCGGGTGAGAGATACCCCTTATCTATATAATCAAGTATGACTTGATCATAGGCTAACTTGTATGCGGGCGATGCGGTGAGCTTACGCTCCAAACACAAAAAACGTTTTTCAGCGGTTTTATAAGAATCACCTAGTGTGGAGGGATCCTTAGAGAACGGCAAAGCGACCGTGTATCTACCATCTTGCGGGTTGCGGGTTGTAGTGCTACGATAAAAATTCTCACACTCTTTGTCAGCGGGACTTTTAGGGGTAGGAGCGTCTATCTCCTCTAATTCCCAAAAGCGTTTCAAAACAATATCAAGTGAATCCGGGACAACACAACAACATGAAATAGTGCTGTTGTCAACGAAAGCGGTAGGTGCAGAACCAAATACAACATAACCTAGGGTGCTCTGTAAAGCGTGCGGCGAGCCTAAGCGACTTTCTACCCTTTGAGGTAGCCATAAATGCGAGAATAGCGATGCACCAATCAATAGGTCAATCTCTCCCGGTGTACAATATGTGTCGTCTGCTAAGGGCAACGAATCGAAATTTGACAACATAGATCTGTCGACATGGACACTTGGTAACCTATCTGTAATTTTATCAACAACTAGTGCGTCTAAACTATACGAAATATTTTTATTAAAGCGAGAATATATATTTATATTCAACAATGTGGAGACAGCCTTATTTCCACCTATGCCCTTAACTAATATATTCGCGGTGCGTTGATTTCCTCTTAAACCTAATCTATCACTAGCATTATTCGTAATAAAATTACTTTGCGACCCGCTATCTAACAAACATCGTAATATCTGTTCCCTGCCGTTCGAATCATAAACAACTACGCGGGCTGTACCCAATAATATTGTGTTTCGAGTAGCGGGTAGCGTAACACAATTCGCGGTTGCGACCGTAGGCTGCGAGACGTCAGTTGACGCCTGGGAGGTAGCGGGCGGCGCGTGCGGTGCGAACGGTGCGCGCGGTGCGAGCGGGCGCGCGGGGCGGGGTCGAGTCATCGACGACTCCGTGTGCCTCTCTATATGCAACATAGTATGATGTTTGTTATTGCATATTTTACAATATGCCTTAGAATTACAATTTCTTATTCTGTGTTGACTACTTAAACAATTAAAACAATAATTTTGTGACTTAACAAAATTGTATCTATAATTGTAGCTGTTATTCTTAAAATAAAACTAAATAAAATTTATATATAAATTTTAGGTGTAAGCCGTTGACCACCATCTATGAGCTAAAGTCAACCTCAATGCTTCAATGCTCAAAACCTCACGTGGTGCACACTGCTGATTTACTAATGAGGCGCGGGCGAAAGAGAGGTAGGCACAGAGTAATTTTACAGAACACCGTACCCAAATAAATAAATAATAAATATTGCCAGACAAATTACACAGCGCCATCTAGCCCAAAGTAAGCGAAGCTTGTGTTATGGGTACTAGACAACTGATAAACATACGTAAATACATTTTTTTTTTATACTTATGATATATAGAAAACACCCAGACCAAGACAAACAGACATGATCATGCACACAAATGTTTGTCCTGTGTGGGAATCGAACCCACGAGCGTTGGCGTCGAAGCCGCGTCATTGACCACTACGCCACCGAGCTCGTCAGTAATAACTTGTCGTAATCGTAAATAATAACATTTCGGGTTGTTGTGTTCCTGCGAGCGAGTGAGGTCACCTCGATAGAAGGAGTTGCTTCGTTGGCAGCGGGGGTATTTCATGCGAGCGTTAATATGGCTACGGTAATGACTTCAACAAATAAAAACATCGGACGCGCAACATGCGCCACCATATGGGTGGTGTGGTATTTTTTTTTTTCGTAATCCCGAATTGATATCCGAAAACCAAGGTCACTTTACATTACTACTTTTTGATGCTCTACAGTCTACACGAATCCGAAGTCAGAATTTCGAAATATTGAGTTTCATGGCAACGGACAGACAGAACGACTGGACGATTTCATAAGCTCAATGAATATCGCTAAAAAGCATTGGTTATGATTTAACCTTTCAAATTGCTAACAATTAATGAGCGGCATCCTAATAATGGGATGTCTATGGGTTAATAGTTCATACAGAATCTATGACACAAAACTCACTAAACTGAAACCTGGATATAATACAACCCACTGCAGCGTAATCGAATACCGTACTAAATAGGCATGCAATTTGCCTAAGTGCATCTCAGCCTCGTACTGATATGGTTAATTTAATATTTCGCTATGCCCTGACCCCAATCGAGGATCCTTGTTCGTCACAGGCTCTGATTAGAAATCATCATCATCATCATGTCATTTTAGTCTCCACTACAGGAGCACGATCCTCTCTCGTCCATCCCAGACAGAATGGAGAATTTGGCCTACACTCCCCACGCTGGCCAAACGGGTTGGGGAGGCCTGATCTGTGATAATGTATTTCCCTTAGTCGCCTTGTACGACATCCGCGGGAAGAGACGGAGTGATTCTATTCAAGTCTGCCGGAAACCACACGGATTAGAAATACATTTGTAAAATTTATTCGAAATGTTTTAGAAATCCTTTCTGTGAAAAAAAAAACCTATCTAGAGTTAATATTTACAAATAAAATATTTACATACAAATAGAAAACAAAAAAAAAATAAACAAAACAAAACATATATAAAATGTTATTATGTACAAATATATAAATGTTTGTTGTATGGGAGCCCCTTAAATATTTAATTTCAACTGTCTAACTAGCACGGTTCATGAGAAACAACCTGGTGACCTTTCCTTTTTACCCTTTGGGTACGGAACCCGAAAAAAGAAAAAAATCTAAAAAACCCCTCGACATAAAGATTATTTTAAAACTACAGATTTCACGGAAGAAAACTCCTCTGGAATCTCATAGCACACAACCATTTTGGTCAAATTTTATAACAAACTATCTAATTAACGTTAAGTAAATCTTTGGATGACTGTTACTCAATTATTTTATCTTATCTTAGAGTGGGTCCAGTGCTGCAGCAGCGGTGACACATGGACCCTCAGGGATCTTTTGTGCTCTCTAGCCCTTTATTTACGCTCCCCTGACTGTCTGGAGACATGTTCCATGTACTTACGCCGCTTATTGGGAAGTACCTGTAGTCCGGGTATGCCTTTCCTAGGATTTCCATTCGTTTGCCGGCTAGGGCGTCACATTGACAAATGTTTCATGGTCTTGTTAGACCCTTTGCATGTTCTGCTCTCTAAGCTATGAACACGAGACGTGTTCATAGCTTAGCTTAACATATATTAACACCCTTTTATTAGGTCGACTTGTATGTAACTATGTAATGGAATCTAAGGTAACTAATTTAACCATCTTCCAAGGATCGTAGCATAATGAAAATTGGTAGCTGTATGTAGTTCTGATGACAATATAATAATATGGTACTGTCGAACTGATCTGATGATGGAGCCGGAAGATATGAACTGGAATCATGATGGAACATCGTATCATAGCTGTTTTTGGATTTCTTAGAAAAGTCTTGTAATGAACTTTGACCACGATTAGGTTTCAAGGTCTGATGATGAAGCCGGAAGATAGGCACTGGCATTCCATGATGGAATATCGTATCATAGTCGTGTTTGCACTTGTGAGAAAGGCCACGTAATGGACTTTGAACACGATCAGGTTTCAAGGTTATAACAAACCTATCGGGACCAATACAACCTCACCTGCACGTGGTGCACCCTGCTGACTGACAAACGAGGCTCTGGCGAAAAAAGAGATAGGGCATAGCGTAGCGTATTTTTTAAGGTGCTCGACTGGGGAAGTACCTCTACTTCACAGAATTCCGCACCCAAATAACAGTTCTCTTTTGGGGGTGTCGTGTTCCTGCGAGTGAGTGAAGTCACAAGAAAGAAAGCAAGGAAGGAGTATAGGCTGGCAATGGATCGGCGACCTCTTGGGCGCTTTCATAGCACATCAAACTAAAAAGTGAAAAATAAATATAGTTTAAAAAAACTACAAAATCACGCTTTTAAAGCACATCAAACTAAAAAGTGAAAAATAATTCTTAATACAAGCTGAAAATAATATTGAGTAAAAAATACTAGCACTATTGTGAAAAAAGCGTTCCCACGCTTTGTGCCATATTTTTCGTATATTGAGCAACTTAAAATAACAATAAATAGACTAACAAAATATTGTGATTGTATTGTAATAAAAGCGTGGGGTGCTTAAAAAGAAAAGTAAAATATGTATGTATAAATAAAAGCGTGTTTTTTTAGTTTTTTTTTAAAACTATATTTTTTATATATGTGTTACTCAATATTACTCAGAATGGGCTGGATCTAATTGAATGAAATTTGGCATGCGTATACACTATAGTGTATACGTAAAACCAGAGATAAGACAAAACTGACTTTTTACCTCGGTAATGTATTATTGCGGGCAAATCCGCGGGCGGAAATTACTCTCTTACCAAATCTGTTTGATTAAATTGGCAAGAAACTAAATGGAGATTTGTACCGAAGCTTTCATTTATAAATAAACGATATATTTTTTTATATTACATTTTAATGAATAGAACAAATTAAATTTGCAACAAAATTGCTGTTCATTGCCGGAACATCGTAACAATTTTTAATAAGTAATTGAATTTAGCATCACGCCAAAAATCTGTCTTAAAAATCTTTTGATTAAATATTTATTATGTTGAAACGAACGCAAAATTCATTTTGCGTTAATTTAAACGGCAATTTGAGCAATACTTATCAGGACATGCAAATTAATTATATAATAATTTTGGGTTGTATTTGTAATCTAAAATTAAGAACCACATGGTTTCTCATCATATTTGAGTCAAAGCCAACCTCACCTGCACGTGATACACCTTGCAGACTGAAAAACGAGGTTGGCAAAAGAGTGTAGTGGCGTAGTGTATTTCGAGTGACTAATCACTCGACTGGGAAAGTACTTTTACTTCACATAACGTTGCAGTCAAAAAAACATTCCCCTGTTGTGTTCTTGCGAGTGGTTTAGGTTACAAGGAAGAAGTTGTGTCGGCAGCGCGTAAGCATTATTTCATGTTGCTGAAGTTTAAATGGCATACCTAATCACTTCTCATCAAGCAGGTAGTAGTATGCTTGTTTCCCATCCGCATAAAAAATCTGAATCTGAATAAGTCAGACGCACCGCTCGCCATCGACAGGGAATTCATCATCACACATTGGAGCCTAAGTGGTCGCGTACCGTGCGGTTCCAGAGAAGTTTTCTCCCGCGTACGGTCAAGCTGTGGAATGAACTGCCTGTCGAGGTTTTCTCAGGAGATTACAGCATGGGGTTCTTCAAAAAGGGCGTGAAGAGGTTTTTACAGGATCTGCAACGCGCGTGTGATGCCCCTGGTGTTACAGGCGTTCATAGGCCACGGTAACTGCTTTCCATCAGGCGGGCCGTATGCTTGTTTGCCACTCTAGTGGTATAAAAAAAAGTATAGTACTTTAATAAAAAAAAGTATAGTACTTTAATAATCTAATAGAACATAACAAATCACTCGGCAGTTACGATAACTTCCAAATAAGTATGTATAAGAGTCAATGTTTCCCTTAAAAGGCTGGCAACGGATCGGCGACCCCTTGGTGTTGCTGATTTCTATGGGCGGTGGTGATTGCTTTTATTGGACATTATGTATATATTTATGCCCAAAAAAGGATATATATATATATATATATATATATATATATATATATATATATATATATATATATATATATATATATATATATATATATATATATATATATATAATGTTCAATAAATGAACAGCTTTTTTGGGCATAAATAGCGAATTCATAATTATGTATATATTATTTATTGCATAACAACAAATACAGAAATTAGTGAACCAGTATACAAAGTTGAGCTTATCTCTTCAAGAGACTTCTACCAGCCAACCCTACTATGCATAATAATTTAGTATATTTATAACGTTAATATAATGTATAATATATAATGGCAGTGTGGTTTCCGGCAGACTAGAATAGAATCACTCCATCTCTTCCCGTGGATGTCGTACAAAACGACTAAGGGAAATACATTATAAAACGTCGATCAGGCCTCCCTAACCCGTCAGGCCAGCGTGGGGAGTGTAGGCTAAATCCTCCTGTCTGTGACGGACGAGAGAGAGAGTCGTGCTCTTGTAGTGGAGACTAAAATGACCTGATGATGATAACAATAAAATACTAATTTTAACTATGTACTTCTTGGGAATTTATCACAAATGCCTGCCATATTGTCCAACTCTATTAGTGTGACATAATATAACAATTTTGTTATTAAACGTCTACATAATTAAAACTCCCTCGTACCGAGCTACTCTTAGTTTTCAACTTTGTGCAGTCGACACACTTCCCGTAAATACAAGCGGAACAAAGTGTGCCAGCGACAACTCCGTTTGACGACCACTTTAAGCTCGCTCTGAAATTAGAAGGTAATTGTTAAATAATTTCTGCAAACCCTGTATACAGTTTGGAAATATTTTGTACATTATTATTTCATACTAATTTACTATTTACTAAATTACACTGAATCAGGTACAATTAACATAATGGAGAGAACTGCCCCCTTACCACTATCTCTTATTGCGATTCAATAATTGAATAGATTGCTTATTCATACCAATGAATAAGCGACTCTATTCCGTTTGAAATAGAGTCGCTTATTCATTGATATGAATAAGCATTCTATTCTGTAATTGAATCGCAATAAGAGATGGTGGTAAGAGGGCAGTACGCGACCATTTTGGCTCCAGTGTCTCACACTCGTTTTTGATAAGTTTATTGATAGACACGCGTTTTCTTCTGTTTTATTTTACATATCCAGTGGAGAATTGGGGTGTAAGTGGTTCATCGACATCTTTGAACCAAAAGCCACCTTCATCTGCAGGCGGTGCATCGCTGACTGACAAACGAAGCTCTGGCGAAAAGAGATATAGGGAGCGTAATTGTAAGCTACCCGACTGAGGAATGTACCTCCACCTCACAGAATACCGCAACCAAATAATAATTCCATTGAGCGTTGTTGTGTTCCTGCGAGTGAGTGAGGTCACCAGAAAGGAAGGAGATGCTGCGTTGGCAACGGGGGTGGCAGCGCGCGAGCAATATTTTTTTGTTGCGAGCGTTAATATGGCTACGGTAACCGCTTCACATCAGGCGCGCCGTATGCTTGTCTGCCACCCGACGTAGTATAAAAATAGAGTAGGTGCAAACCAAGTGCGAACTGAGTTTAAATCAAAGCACAGATATGTGTGCAGAGACGGATTTAAAACCTCGAACGAGCGAATACCAAGCATTTCTCTCGCGCTCGACAGCTATTGAGCAATTTGTTGGTTTATTTTTTCAAAATAGAAAACATACGTTTCCATTGCGTTTCGATTGAACTACATTTGAGGACAGTATTCGTTCTGTTTTACATTTGACACCGTAAAATAGCACCTTTATTCATCTATCTTACTTAAGCATAGTGTACGAATTGCCTTATTTTCCATATTACTGTCTTACACATTGCTAAAAGGGGAAGTCAAATTCCAAAAGCTTCTTACTCCTACTAATTTCTTCTCATTAAATTCGTTGTGAGTTCCAATGCAGCCGTAGTTTTACCCCCGGGACTTCAATGGATGTCGCCGCTGTTAATCTTGGCTACACAGAAGTCACAGTGGTGATACGGGGGCCCACCAGACATTCCCAATGTCTGGTGGGCCCCGGTACCAAAGAAAAAAAAAACGGGTTGCACTCCGGGAGTGCCAGTAGAAGTGAAAACTTGAACATTAACGTTGTGCACTTTTGGATATTTTGGTTTGGTTAGGGAATAATTTCGGACGAATTGCTTTATTTATTAGTATAAAAGTACTATCATTTATGTGGTAAAATACAATATTCATTTATTGCGCTATCGTACACAAATATGACAATTTATATTACATTAAAAATAAACAGCAGGAGCAGGCATACATTTTCGCCGCGCGGTAGAAAGAGAGGCTCTAATATGGCTACGATAATATTATCGTAGCCATATTAGAGCGTAGACCCTCTCTTTCGTAGCCTTATGGCTACGACGGTAACCGCTTCACATCAGGCGGGCCGTATGCATTTCTGCCACCCGTCATAAAAAATAAACAGGAGGAGCAGGCATGCATTTTCGCCGCGTGGTAGAAATAGAGGGGGATATTACTTCCTCTCCTACGCCGCGCCGGTCCGCGACGCTCCGTCTTACAAATTTTCGATCAGGCCACGTATCCTGACGCAAAGTTAACATTTTTTACCCATCCCAAAAAGTGCAATACGCCGCTAAAGAAGTTTTCACTTCCAAAAATAGTGTACTAATTATTGGTATCAACTATCTTTAACGAAGAAACTTCCATTACAGTAACCATCTCTAAAACAGATTGAATGGATACTTCTGAATTTATCACGTAAACTCAAATTTGTATTTTAACAAAATTTACAGCATTTTGTTACTACATTGTTTTTAATCCTTATTTTAATGTCACCAACACAACCGCCGGGGCTGGCTGCAACGACTCCTTTGACGGTCACTTTGAGCTGCAAAATTACGAGGTAATTGTTAATTATTCTCACGGAACCCGCTTGCAAACGCTGGGAATTATTTAATTTTCTATATATTTTCGTACGGTAGTATGACGACAGGCTTTGTGTTTTAGTTAAATTTTGAGATGTATTATTAGTAAATTTATAGTATTTCTGTTTATTACCCCCCAGCATCCAAGTCTCAAAAAAGAAGCCTGTATTTTTTGAGACTTGGATGCTGGGACCCCCCAGCATCCAAGTCTCAAAAAGGCGGGTTCATAGGCTAAAAGTTACAGACCAAAGCTTGGAACTTCTCCAAGAGATCACATCCGGAATGAGGATATCCGATGGTAAACCATAGTTGCCGACATAGTTTTCAAAATAAGCAAGCTGAAGTTGCAGTGGATATGCCTGAACTGCCCAGCGATGGCAGATGTGGTAGAAAAGTTCGTCTAGACGAAGTATTGGTCTCTCTCCTTCTAGATAGACCCATGATTTTAAAAAAATAGCTGGATGCGGAAAGCAGAGGATTGCATTAGAAGAAGGCATGTTCAGCAGTGGAAAGATACACAATAAATTGATATATTTAACCCGGCCGAGCATTGGTAGAAAATTATCACACTAGACATGATGGGTCAATTTGACCCCTTATTATTCAGATTTAACGATTTAAATTTAATCACACCTCTTTTATTTCACAAATTGTCTTTGCTACTTGAGTTAATTCAAATAAAATAATACATTCAAGTATATTAATACCGAGTACCGAAATGCTAATAGATGAAAAAAAAAAACAAAAGACAAAAGAATAAGAATATTATTTATAAAAAGTGTCTAAGTGCTCACAAGGGCCCAATGGCTGAACATATTTCATTTAATTTACTTTAAAACCTTTATTTATTAGCAACAATCTTAAAAATTCTGAATATATTTTTTGGATATTTTTTTATGCCAAAGTAACATTTCTGTCTAAGCTAGTTGTATCTAGCATAATAGTGAGGATGATTATTGAAATAAAGATATTTTTTGAATGAACCAGTACATTAGGCTGTCATCATCACTGCCTTACCCTTAGTTGATATAGATATTGTGAAAGCGAATTGAACATTTCAAACATGCTGAATATTGCAAATGATGAAGGTACGCCGTCATTGCTCGTAAATCCTTTCAACTCTGTATGTGTGCAATAGCACAAAATATTACCACATGGACATAGGTATCGTAATAGATATAGATGTACTCCCTATAATAAAAGTGTACTCAATAATAATAAGATTAAAAAATCTATAATTAATTCATCTATGTCATTTATATTTCATATATTTGTTGTTACATATCAATGTATTAATGTAGTACATTCATGCCCTTGCAGGGCTCATGTAAGAATCCTGTTTTCTGTTAAGATTAATGTACTTACCTTATGGAAGCAATAAATAGTTAAATATAAAATAGGTAGATCAAATTTATTTTTTCAAGTATGGACAAATCTGTCTGTCATTCGTCATTGATGCACACCAACTAAAATTATATTAAACCAAATTATGTATTACCTACAGCTACTGAGAAATCGAAGTAAATGTAGTCGAAAAAATGTAGCATCATACTCATAGAAAATACATAAGCACGGGTCTTAGAGACCCAACCTTTGTTCCATCGGGTTAATATGTATATCCACGTGTTTAATCAAACATAGTCTGTACGGGGGCTCACCAAACATTCCCACCACTGTGTCTCCTGTGTAGCCAGGATTAACAGCGGCGACCGCCAAAAAAGGCAATGAACAGTGAAGTTCATTGCAGTCCCGGTCGCAAAATTACGGCTGCCTTGGAACTCACAACGAGTTTAATCTGAAGAAATTAGTAGGAGTAAGAAGAATTTGACTTCTCCTCTTAGCAATGTGAGAGACAGCAATATTTGCTATATGCTATACAAGGCATTAAAAGTCTAAAGAGATAACTCCTCAATCAAACATAATATTTATAGTACTAACTATAACACTGCTATTGTTATAAAATCACACGAGCAAAGTCACGAAAATCCCCAAGGCATTCAATAAACACACCACAGTATTCACTTACAAATTGGAACGATATAGTAAAAACGTCAATTCTCTAAGCTTTTAAGTTGCATCGATTTAACAGAACAGGCCTAGAACTCCGCTGTAGGTAATCCTACGGATCCCCTGCGAGCTATCTATATCCATCGAGATCACTGCGCCGACCAACATAGGCAGAAAAGCTAGGTGAACAATAATCTGCCTTATTGGCATACCGATAAGAACTAGGTGAATCATGGATATAAGTTGGTGGACAAATTATCGTAGAATGACGCGTGGCCGTCGTGACTAGCGCCATCATTAGGGATGGACTTCTAAAATGTGACTAAATTTTATATAAACTCTTTGTGAAACCGAGAAGAAGAAAATTGACGCGTTGGAGATGTGGTGCTGGAGACGGATGCTAGGAGTATCGTGGAGTTTCGTACAAATAATTCCATATTAAAATAATTCGGCATCAGACAGCGCCTATCAACCACAGCGCAATTACGCATTCTGACCTTCTTCGGCCATGTACAAGTATCTCGTCGTGGACTCCATAGAGCGTTTCGTAGTGCAGGGAAAAGCTGAAGGCACCAGGCCACGTGGTAGATCACCAATAAGATGAACAGACCAGATTAAGTTCGCATCAAAGTGCTCGGTTTGAGAATGTTTTTTTTTTTCTTTATACTACGTTGGGTGGCAGACAAGCATACCGCGGGCGCCTGATGTGAAGCGGCTACCGTAGCCATATTAACGGTCGCAACATTAAATATCGCTCGCGCGCTACCACCCCCGCTGCCAACGCAGCATCTCCTTCCTTTCTGGTGACCTCACTCACTCGCAGGAACAACCTTCAAGGGAATTGTTATTTGGCTGCGGTATTCTGTGAGGTGGAGGTACATTCCCCAGTCGGGTAGCTTACAATTTCGCTCCCTACCTCTCTTTTCGCCAGAGCTTCGTTTGTCAGTCAGCAGGGTGCACCGCGTGCAGATGAAGTTGGCTTTGGTTCAAAGATGTTGATGAACCACTTACACCCCAAGAATGTACCCGGAAAGCTGCAGTTCGCGATGAAAGGCGCTGTATTACCAAAATGTTCACTCATCGTGATTTACAACGATGGCCACAACCACTCTGGCAAGAGTGTACTGTCGAATAAGAAGAACAAATTTTAAATAGATAATAGAACTTAAAGTCTAAGTTTTAAGGGGCTTAACACTATCTTCAGAGCCTAAACCAAGCTAACTTGCACGCGGTGCGTGACTAGCTAACAAGGCTCTGGTGAAAACGAGGAAGGCATGTTAAGTCCGACTGGGGAAGAAATTCCACTTTTTTTTTAGAAATAGAAATAGAAATATATTTATTTCAACATCACATAAGAAAGTAAAGGTACACAAACACAACATTACATATATTATAATAGAATATGTGATGTTGAAATTTTGGCCCACCCTCAGGTATCATTGCTGAGATCACAGAGTGATCCCAGCCCTGTTTTTCAGTGCTGGCCAAACTTTTAGAAGATTGCACCTGCCGTTATCCATGCTGTTCAATAGTATATGTTATATTCCTGCGAGCGAGTGAGGTTACCAGATGTGAAGAGATGTTGCGTTAGCTCCGGAGGTATCAGCATGCGTATAGTACTCCTAGTATTACAAGCATCTACATGGCTACGGTAACCGCTTTATATCAGGCGGTCCGTATGCTAGTTTTGCACCCGGAGTTGTATAAAAATAGTAGAAATGCGTGGAACGGAAAATAGTCTTGTGGCAAGTCGTAAGTAGTCGTAACTGACTTTCAAACACTAGTCTATTGCGTTCTCTGTATTGCTAGCTTCAGCCTGCAGCTTCACCCGCATTCATCATCAGGTCATTTTAGTCGCCACTACAGGAGCAGGACCCTGTCTCGTCCGTCCCTGACAGAAGGAGGATTTGGCCTACACTCCCCACGCTGGCCAGACGGGTTGGGGAGGCCTGATCGATGTTTTATAATGTATTTCTCTTAGTCGCCTTGTACGACATCCACGGGAAGAGACGGAGTGATTCTATTCTAGTCTGCCGGAAACCACACGGCCAATCCGCCGGCCCGAAATCACCCGCGTTGATGTCGGTTATTCCGCAAAACTTTCGGTGCAAAATTGTTGGTGAACTCTCGGGAACTGCTCAATTTTTCATGATCTTTTTACTATATCCGCCTGATGTGAAGGGGTTATCTTAGCCATAGTAACGCTTGTAACATGAAACATCTGGCGCTCCGCCACCCCTGCTGCCAGCACAGTAACTTCTTCCATCCTGGTGACCTCACTCGCAGGAATACAACAATTCTCAAGGGAATTGTTATTTGGCTGCCGTATTCTGTAAGGTGGAGGTACTTCCTCCTCTCTTTTCCCCAGAGCCTCCTCCTCATATGCACGTGGTGCACCCTGCCGATTAACAGCAGGGTGCACTACGTGCGTATGAGGTTGGCTTTCACTCAAATATGTTTATCTACAAATTTCCAATACGTAATCGTATCGATAGCAATACTCGATTTGAAAATCCGACGTCAAATTCGATTTTCAAGTAATTTCCCCTCACTAAACTGTATAGACAACTTAAAACTTTAATCTATGCAAATCGTGTCTCAAGTTGGAATCTTTGATTAGTTCAAGTTCAGCCTAAATGATTATTTGGTATCGCTTCGGTGAGGCGCCGTGTGGTCTTTGGAAACTTAGACCAATTTGATAGTGTGTTTTGACTTACGTGCAACGCGCTTTGGCTTACCTCGTGTTACATGTATATTGTTACATTCTAAATAACCTGGTGGCTCTACACAATCTTTAGAGCCAAAGCCAACTTCGCCTATACCCTGTCGTCTAGTGTACAAGTCTCTGTCAAATGAGAGGTAATTAATAAGCTGCTCGACTGGGGAAGTAACTCACAGAATCATCATCATCATCAGCCTGTATCTATCCACTGCTGGATATAAGCCTTCCCCAATGCTTTCCACCAGATACGATCCTCCGCCTTCCGCATCAGACCATCTAGGAGGAGAGCGTCCAACACTTCGTCGTCCTATGCGCGGCCTCCACTATATATACCTTCCTCTCCCATCTGCCATCAGTTACTCGGCAGATGTGACCGGCCCATTGCCACTTCAGCTTGCAAACTCTGAAAGCTATGTCGACAACTTTGGTTCTCCGTCGAATTTCTTCGTTCCGGATTCGATCCCGCAGAGAAACCCCGAGCATAGCCCTCTCCATCGCTCGCTGCGCGACCTTTAGCCTGTGGACCAGTCCGATGGTCAGTGTCCAAGTCTCTGCACCATATGTCATTGCAGGGAGGACGCACTGGCTGAAGACTTTAGTCTTCAAGACCTTAGTCTTCAAGCACTGGGGTATTTGCGCGGCGAAGATATGACGAAGCTTTCCAAACTCACAGAATACCGAAGCCAAATAACAATTCCAGTGAGGAATTTTGTATTTCTACGAGTGAGTGAAACCTCACTTTGACTTTGAAACACCTGGTAACCACCAGAAATGAATTAATTGCTGCGTTGACAGCGGAGGTAGTCGTATAAGAAAATGTTGTTTTATGTACGTTCTTACGGTGGCAGTGTTCAATAACCAAAAAAACCGGACAAGTGCGAGTCGGACTCGCCCACCGAGGGTTCCGTATGTAGTATCATTATTAAATTTGATATTTTTCATTATAAATAAGAAATAATGCGTCGAAAAAAATAAATAATATATTTTGCAATGTGTACATCAAGCCCTTTCATATGATACCCCATTTGAACTAGTAGTTTCAATTTGAAATTTCCACACCCTATAAAAATATAGACCCCCTATTTTTTAAGATCTATTTACAAATGTATAGTTTTGAGATTTATTCCTGTGTTTGTAGTCTATAACAATGTTACTTGGCAAATTTCATAGTTCTAGGTCAATGGGAAGTACCCTATAGGTTTTGATTCCCTTGAGAATGTGCCGAAATGCGTTTTTTACGGCCGTAACTTTTTTTATACGTAAACTTAGCAGTTTGATTTTTTTACAACTTCATGGGACCGTAGACCTGAGTATACAGTTCAAATTTCAGCTTGATACCTCCACGGATTCTCGACTTAGAAATTTTTGACAGACAGACAGACAGACAGACGGACAATAAAGTGATCTTATGAGGGTTCCGCTTTTCCTTTTGAGGTACGGAACCCTAAAAACAGGTTAAGTACGAGTCGGGTTTGTTCATTAAGGGTTCCGTACCTTTGTACATTAAAAAAAATACTCTGTAAAACCAGATAATAGGCGTGCTATATCAATATGTGGTTATCCGAAAAAATATGTAAATCCCGGCGACCTACAGCTTGACAACCCATCCCGATACAGTCTACAGTCGACGTTGCTTAACTTACGAAATCGATTAGACTGTTACAACGTCACCGTACTGGTATTAAACAAAAGTATCTTTATAATTTCTTGAAAACAGTTTGATACTAAATTCACCAAGCAAGGTATTTTCTCAAGGATACTTAGCCCGAACACTAAATCACGTACGCACTCGAATTAAAATAAGGGACTCCTCATAAAAGGGCGCCGTTGTACTCGAAAAGGTTAATATTAACTTGAGTTAATCAAATTGGCTCATCGTAAAACCTTTAATGCATGGGACTAAATTAGGTGTGTTGTAATGCCGTAAGCTTTGCCAGTTGTATACTCAACTCTCTAATTTGATGGTATTATGATGTTAATGTTACAACTCTTTGTTCAAAGGCCTGTAATAAAGCTGATGGGGACATACTGTATTTAATTTGTGTGTGTTCTACCGATTGTACAATGGGCTGTGTTCAGAGGAGTCATTTGACATGATGCCCACGGCCTCCTTCTACTGTCGCACCGATCGCGATCGACAGGGAATTCATCCTTACACATTAGAACCGAAGTGGTCACGTACTGTGCGGTTCCAGAGAAGTTTTGTTCCACGTACTATCAAGCTGCGGAATGAACTGCCTGTTGAGGTTTTCCCAGGAGACTACGGCATGGGGTTCTTCAAACAGGTAGTGAAGAGGTTTTTACATAGTCGGCAATACGCATGTGATGCCCCTGGTGTTACAGCGTCCATAGGCTTTAAGTAACTGCTTTCCATCAGGCGGACGGTATGCTTGTTTGTCAACTTAGTGGTATAAAAACATATTGAAACTTAAAAAAGAAATGCGAGGTCTTAGTTTACACTGAACAACCGACTAAAACGTATAGATAACCTATTCTTTGCTATCGTATGGTTCAGATGAACTGATCAATCTTCTCTGATCAAAATCCATCCACTGGGCTTCGGAATGTAAGTAAGGGACGAAGTCCCTAGTTAGTTCTAGAGCTATCTTTTAACTAAAAGCTACAATGTCTACGTCATAACTCACATTTCTCTCGACAAGAACGCAAAAAAGCTAAAATGTAATGTTAACACTTGTAATATATCATACATCCAGGCAGTATACCGGCCACCAAAGGTTTTATTTTACTCCGAAACGAATTTATCGCTTCCCACTTCCGGGTATATATTTGCGGTACCGGTTCGTGCATGTGTGTCGATGTTTATCTGGAACTCTGTAATGGATTATCTTTGAGTTCGATACTTTTTAACAATTTATTTGAGAGCTATTTATAAATTGTACAACTACGGCGCGGTACATATCTATACTAAAATTTTAAAAAAGAGGTAAAGGTTGTGAATTTTTAGGGGTAATCTTTGGATCTACTGAACCGATTTTGAACATTCTTTTACGAATAGAAAGACACATTACATATTTGTCAGTGTCATATATTTACCTGAAAAATGAAAATACTTTTTCGTAAACGCAGGCGACTAGCCATCTCTTTAAGCTTTTAATGCCTTATTTGCCATATTGCTATCTCTCACATTGCTAAGAACGGATGGCAATATAGGCTTCTTTGTTTGTTTGAGGCTGACTGAAAACCAGCGTTGGTTAGTTTCAGCAGCCTGTTAGTTAGAAAAGCAAAGAAGCTTTTTTTAAAAAAAAAAATTTGTAGGTGTAAGAACTTCTACTAATTTCTTCAGATTAAATTCGTTGTGAGTTACAAGGCAGCCGTAGTTTTACCCCCGGGACGGCAGTGGACTTCACTGTTCATTGCTTTTTTTGGTGGTCACCGCTGTTAATCCTGGCTACACAGAAGACACAGTGGTGAGAATGTGTGGGGGGCCCCCGTCCCAAACGCGGGCGAAGCCGCCGGCGGAAGTTAGTAAGTAATATACTACTGACCTTTCGGGAAACGACTATGGAACAAGGACCTTACCTACACCTACTGCACCCCACTGCAATAACCTTCCGGTCATATCCCAGGATAGTCTCTCGCCCAGTAACCCAACCAGGCAAGGGGACCTTTATCCTCGGCAGCTCGGTGGCGTAGTTGTGTGTGTCAGTCAAATCGAACACGCAATTTAGGCAACGTCAGCCGTAGCCTGTCCATGGGTGGGTTTAGTTATCTCGAGCTCCTCTGTGCTTTGGAGGGCACAGAGGAGCTCGAGATAACTAAACCCGCCAACCCGCAGTTGAGCAGCGTGGTAGAGTATGTCTTAACCCTTTCGATTGAGGAGAGACCCGTATCCTATCGGTGGGATGAATAAGACTTGACGACGATTAATTTAGTTGTATAAACTTACGTATAGTCACTTGACCCCGAAACATTAGAAACCAATTAGCACACAAGTGCTAAATCACCAAACAGAAACAATAATGCAAATAGATCTGCAGAGACGTCTGTTTGGTTAAGGGATAGGCCAGTTCAAACAAACACAAGGCAAACACGAGATAATATGTTAAGGGGTCGAGAATCTGACTCAAGGATTACATTTCGTAGAAGTAAAGCACATGACCTTTATTCATCACCATCATCATCAGGTCATTTTAGTCTCCACTATAGAAGCACGACCCTCTCTCGTCTGTCCCAGACAGAAGGAGGAATTGGCCTACAGTCCCCACGCTGGCCAGACGGGTTGGGGAGGCCTGATCGATGTTTGGTAATGTATTTCCCTAAGTCGCCTTGTACGACATACACGGGAAGAGACGGAGTGATTCTATTCTAGTCTGCCGGAAACCACACGGCCAAGTAGTATATTATTTACTAATTTCAACCGGCGGCTTTAACCGCATTTACGAAAAAGTCTTTTCAAAACGAAAAAGTTTTAAGAGAACCATTCAATGTATTTCCCTTAGTCGCCTCGTACGACATCCACGGGAAGAGACGAAGTGATTCTATTCTACTTAGTTTGCCGGAAACCACACGGCCAACCTTTATATTTATTGTCTTTAGATGATTTACTTCATAGAGAACTAAATTATACAGATCTCAAACTGATTCTTATAATTATTAAATTATACACTATTTAAACAGCATAAAATAGTTAAAATAATTAATTTAATAATTATAAAACCTATATATATTGACGAGCTCGGTGGTCGAATGGTTAGCAATGGCCACTTTGACTCCGAGGTCGCGGGTTCGATTCCCGCACAAGACAAACATTTGTGTGCATGAACATGTCTGTTTATCTTGGTCTGGGTATTTTCTATGTATTATAAGTATGTATTTACAAAAAAAAATGTATTTAAGTACATTTATCAGTTGTCTAGTACCCATAACACAAGCTTTGTGCTTAATTTGGGACTAGATGGCGCTGTGTAAAATTGTCCAAAAAAAAAAAAAAAAAAAAACCATTCTTAATTTAGCCAAACATAACGATGACAACGAATATTAATTATACCAAATCAAAACCAATTGCTGATCATTTTGATTTGAACACATCTAATAGCTTCGATAGGGAGGCAATTTCAAAAAACTAATGATAACAAAATCGGGGGATACAGTTTGGTGTATCTATCATCTATATCCAAAATTCAACACCATTGGATAGATGAAGGATCAAAGAATTTAATACGCTAAAAGTATGGAATATGGAACATCTTTTCATTTTGAGATATTTTTGTCCACATAACGTATTCACGTACAACACACATCTGTGTCCGTGACATAGCCACACCCTATTTTTTTTTTTTGGCCTTTTATATGTTTCAAATTTTAATAAGCAAGTTGTTATTCTAAACTACTTTTAAACGTATTTCATATAATGTGAACGCTTCGTAGAACATTGTATTTTAATATCTCACTAGATAAGTTCTAAGTACAAAAAATTCAAGACACCGGTTAAAAAAAATGGTGGACGGACACAGGGATTCCATTTGTGTAATTTTAGGGGTTTATAACCCCTATAATTACTTCACGATACAGTTCTGTGATAAATCTCTTAGTGGAGATCTGTATCATTAAGGTATTTTTGATGTGAAACATCTAATGTGGTCAGTCAGGCGTCCTGATAACGTGGCGACGGGTTGCCACATGTTCTGCTACTCCCACTATGGGATATAATTCTACACAAAACAAATTTAATGTTTCGCATCAGCCAGGTGTCGCATATTTTTTTTTTTTGTAAATGAATCTCGTCATTATGTTTCAATATAATCCATAAATAAAATTTAACAACATCTGAGCAGAGGAAAATATTATATGCACTGTTTTTTTTTAAACTGAACTGAACATTTTTTTGTTTTGAAATTAAAACATTTCACCTTCTTAATTCGCGTTTCAAAGACGGAATTTGCAAAAAGAAAAACTCAGCTAGGCTATAGAAAATCAAATAAATTAAACCAGCCACTTCATACTAAAATAGGTCTTAATGCGTCTGGCCACAAGCGCAACGCACTAATCCAGTTAAGACGAAAATTTTTGCATCGCAAAAATTCTCTTTGAGCCTTTGAGGGAGTACGCGTTGACGTAACACGGTAAAAGCTAGCATTAGGCGGTATTTACACGGGGTTTCACACTGAAAAAGGACAGAATTTTTCGCTTATATGAATCCTAAATGCAAATCACAGTTCATAAAATGCTGTTTTGTTTTTTTTTTTTCTTTCTTTTTGTAAAGTAAGGTATCTTTGGAGAATTCTTGTGGTAGATGACGTGATGAAATGATGAAAATATTATTACATATTCAAGGATCATCATATTTTAGCAGTATGCCAGTGTTTCCAATTTTTTTTTCTAATTTAAAATAGTGATTCCTTAGATACGGTATGGTACATATATATTTTTTTTATTAATTTTTCCATTATTAATTTATCTCTTCAAATGAATTGAAAATTCAATATCATTTCAATGTAAATGAAATACTTATACCTATCAAGCTCTAATTTGATCTTTCTAGAAACATTTTCCGGTACCTCTACTTTGTTACGACTTTTAGCTGGAGCTATTACTATATTATTAACAGATCGTAATTTAATTACATCTTTTTTCTGCGGGGGGGGGGGGGGGGGGGGGGGGTCCTATTCTTTATCAACATTTATTTAGATTTTTTATAGTTACTATAATACACACACTCACATACACACACATATATACACCATATACATAATTATACACATGTAACAAATCAAACTTTAATTTATGACATAGGCTGAAATGCAATTATGCACTTTTTTTTGTTTTGTATACTGGTAATAGTATATAAAATTAAAAGCAGCGGTTTACTGGATTAGTTTTGCTTTTAGTTTATTTTAATTAGTTTTAAATTTTGACGCATTTAATTAAGTTTCCTTTAAGTTTATTTTACCTAGTATTGTAATCTGTAACTGATTTAAATAATTATTTTTCTTAAATTAAATTAAAAAAAACCGGCCAAGTGCGAGTCGGACTCGCGCACCGAGGGTTCCGTACGTAGGATCATTATAAATTTATATTTTTCATTATAAATAAGAAATAATGCGTCGAAAAAAATAAATAAAATATATTTTGCAATGTGCACATCAAGTAGCTTCGATTGGAAATTTCGACCTCCTAAAAAAAATATAGACCCCCTATTTTTTAAGATATAGGACTTTTTTTAAGACTTGTAGTCTATAACCATGATACTTGCCCAATTTCATAGTTCTAGGTCAACGGGAAGTACCCTGTAGGTTTTGATTCCCTTGAGAATGTGTCGAAATATGCGTTTTTTGCTGAATAAACGGCCGTAACTTTTTTTTACGTAAACTTAACAGTTTGATTTTTTTTACAACTTCATGGGACCGTAGACCTGAGTATACAGTTCAAATTTCAGCTTGATACCTCCACGCATTCTCGATCTAGAGGGTCTTGACAGACAGACAGACGGACAACAAAGTGATCTTATAAGGGTTCCGTTTTTCCTTTTGAGGTACGGAACCCTAAAAATGTAGTATTTACTTTTTAATTTTAACAGGAAACAAACGAATGTTACATAATATGAATACCTAATTACCGAAGAGCGGAGGTAACTCCGCTCGAGTATACTTAAAAGACATGACAAGTATACTTAAACGATAACTCCAGGACCTCCCGAAAATAAGTTATTGAAATAAACTATATTATTATTTTTACTTTTTTTATTATTATAACTTAAACCCGATAGGATATGTAAATGTATACAAGAAAATAACTTGCATCAATGCGAACTAAACCGCTAGTTGAAGCAAGTTTACCGAACTGCAGTGATCCTAAACGAAGGATTAGGAATATGTATGAAGAGAATATGGTCGGGCCAAGTTCTCTAATAACCACTAAACGATTGAACTAATTTGGTAAATTAAGTTGTTATAGCCAAATAACAATTCCCTTGAGAGTTGTTGTGTTTGTACATGCTTGTTTGCCACCGTCTCATATGAAAAAAATGTAAAACGTGCCTAAGTGCCTGCAAGACCCCAGTTGCAGTGGCAAAACAAACAACTTCATTTCATTTGTCTATATAGATAGATTAGATTTTTTTTGTGTAAATACATATTTATAATACATAGGTATTATAAGTATTTATTTACAAAAAAAAAAGTATTTAAGTACATTTATATGGGATGTAAGTGATTCATCAACGTCTTTGAACCAAAGCCAACTTCACCTGCACGCGGTGCACCCTGCTTACTGACCAACGAAGCTCTGGCGAAAAGAGAGGTAGGATGCGTAATTGTACGCTACCCGACTGAGGAATGTACCTCCACCTCACAGAATACCGCAGCCAAATAACAATTTCCTTGAGGGTTGCTGTGTTCCTGCGAGTGAGGTCACCAGAAAGAAAGGAGATGCTGCGTTGGCAGCGGGGGTGGCGGCGCGCGAGTGATATTTTATGTTGCGAGCTTTAATATGGCTACGGTAACCGCTTCACATCAGGTGGGCCGTATGCCTGTCTGCCACCCGACGTAGTATAAAAAAAAAACAAAAAAAACAGTTGTCTAGTAAGTACCCATAACACAAGCTTTACGCTTAATTTGGGACTAGATGGCGTTGCTGTGTATATTGTCCAGATATATTTATTTATTTATTATTTATTTCTTTGTATTTACGCGAAAGAAAACCACAGGCAGACACTAGTAAACGTTAATCTATTTAACAGCAAGCAATTATTAATCGCTTAACAGCAGTTCAAAAGAAACTCCTGCCGGTTTAAACCATTATTCACATCTACAACTTTAACTGGAATCGACAACCATCCAATAACTTTATGTAAACTCAACTTTGCATTGTATAATTACTCGTATTTCAAAGCAAATGACTCTATAGGGATTTATTATGGTTGCCTGAAATGCTAGCAAATGAGAAATTATGCAGTTTGGTAGAACTAACCATGCAAGTAATCGACCATAACCGCCAATTTGGGTAGAACGCGATTTTCAATTGTATTGTTTGCATGTGACTAAACACGTTTGAATTGTTGGAGATAAAGCTACTCATTTTAGCGTCCACTATCACCAACTATTATTGTTGGAATGGTTTCATTTCTTCGATGAAACAAAGTATAAGTAATAGTGTGGTAATAGTATTACACAGTAGGTTAGAGGTGTAAGTGGTTCATCAACATCTCTGAACCAAAGCCAACTTCACCTGCACGTGGTGCACCCTGCTGACTGGCAGTCGCTAAAAAATATCTCTGCCCTACCTCTCTTTTCGCAACGCGTACAGTTAAGGTTCACCTTGGTTCAAAGATGTTGATGAACCATTTACACCCCATGCTACCGAAGTGGTATAAAACAGATCAAACCATCTTGATTAATGGCCAACGTCACTACTTTTGCGTAGCGGAAAAAGTAAATAGTCTACATTGTATAAATAAATACCCCAAGAGGTCACATTCCCCGCCCTTAAAGATACACGTACCTTTAATCGCTTACGGATATCCCTTCAACCAAGAAAGAGGGATTAACACAAAGGTCCATATCAATATAACGATATACTAGACAAATTTCCCAGCGTAACAGTTTTTTCTACGAATCGTGCTACTATATCAATGTACATTGATGCGTCGTCGAGTAATTTCTAAGCTTTTCGTGTATCATTTGCAGCAATGTTTAACGTGGTTTATGAATAGTCGTTTCGTGTGTTGTTACTTGGTGGAGGCAAAGGTTGATGTAGTTTCTGCTCACACACTGCGTGTTTTTTGTTGCGAATAAATTTGCCGTATTTATGGTGGTTTTGTATAAAAATCGTATGTTAAGAAAAATACTTTGAACAGTAAATTTCTAGAGTGAAACAGGTTTACTGTAATATAAGTCGCCGCCCGCGACTTTTTCCGCGACGTCTTCTCATTAGACTACAGCGTTAGGTTCTTAAAATAGGGCGTGAAGAGGAGTTACAGGATCTGCAACGCGAGTGAAAAAGTGAGAAGGGAGGTAAAACCGATAAACTTGGATTTTAAAACTGACTTTTCATAAAGAATCATATTCTAAAAGATTTCTGTTCTTTGGGTAACATATACATACTCGTACATGTCACTTTTTAGTTGCAAAAAAACTGTTACATTTTTTTTGTTTTCAATGTTCTTAATATATATTTATAATAAATATCTTAGGGTAACTAAGTAAGCGTAAAGTATTTGACCATAATGGCGTTCTTGCTAAACTCAAAAAAGCTCAAAACCCTAACCTTACCGAGATCACAGGAGTTTAGCGGTTTCCTCCACCCTGGCTTTCTTTTCATTACCCCACGCAGTACCGCTTCAAGGTGCTGCTATTCCTGCTTGCGGGTTACAAGAAAACGCTAACCTAACTATGGAGAACGGCAAAGTCGTGGGATTCGACCCCCGAGCCCTTCGACCTTCGTGGTTCTTCTTCTATCGGTTCCCCTCGCTCTTGCTGCATCCTTCTTCCCCTCCTTGCTGCATCCTTCTTCCCCTCCATATATTGGAGCATGATGGCATAATAGAGTGTCTCGTAACCCTAATCTAACCTTAATGAGATGACAGGAGTTAAAAAAAAATAGTCGACTTTAGAAGCCCCTCCTCTTTTGATGTTGTTTGATAAATGAGCTATCGATCACAAAGTATATAGGTATATTTTTAACGGCGACACAAATCGAGCTTAACCATCCTCAAATTTACAGTATTTATCTATTATCCTACGCTTATATAAACTCAGTCTCTTTTCGTTTATTTTTTAGTAGACCTTCATCTCTTACTTCCGTCCCAAAGCTCTCACCGGATGCAAATACAGTTTCCGTAATTTTCTCGTTAAACCTCAGTCAGTTTTCCTCCGCCATTTTTACCTGTTGAATTCAACTTCCGGTACTTTCTGTTACACCAATGTTATTCGGGAAACATTTGCCAACTCTGAAGTGTGCGAAAGTTTGGCGGTTCCCAAGTTTTGCATACAAATGTTGAATTTAGTAGGGGAGTGACGTATAAACAATTTTCTGCAGTTATGACGGAGTTGTGTAGAAATTTAAAGGGTTGCTTTGGAGTTTATACTCTTGACGTGAATTCGTCTTCAAAATTGCTTCCATAGGGAGGCAATTCAAAATAACCGGCCAAGTGCGAGTCGGACTCGCGCACGAAGGGTTCCGTACCATTATCTATAAAAAACGGCAAAAAAACATGTTTGTTGTATTGGAGTCCCCCTTAAAATTTTCTTTTTTTATTTAATTATTTATTTTTAAAGTGAATACATAACTAAATATTATGTGAGTATTTCAAAAGTCTACCTGTTGCCGTTATCAATTGCGAGCAAAAACGAGCAAAAAATCACGTTTGTTGTATGGGAGCCACCTTAAATATTTATTTAATTCAATTTTTTAGTATTTGTTGTTATAGCGGCAACAGAAGTACATCATCTGTGAAAATTTCAATTGTCTAACTATCACGGTGCATGAGATACAGCCTAGTGACAGACGGACGGACGGACGGACAGCGGAACCTTAGTAATAGGGTTCCTTTTTACCCTTTGGGTACGGAACCCTATAAACGAATGATAACAAAATCGGGGGATACAGTTTTGGTGTTGCAGCTACAAATCTATCATCCCCATCCAAAATTGACGGACAGCGGAGCCTTAGTAATACGGTTCCTTTTTACCCTTTGGGTACGGAACCCTAAAAACGAATGATAACAAAATCGGGGGATACAATTTGGTGTTGCAGCTACAAATCTATCTATCATCCCCATCTAAAATTCAATCACACCACAGGATAGATGAAGGATCAAAGATTTTATTACGCTTCCATTTTGAGATAATTTTAGTGCATATACCGTGTCTAGTCTTTTTCTAGTTGCCGTCGGGCTCCTCTTTTCGCTTACCATCAGGCGAAACAAAGCCTTGAGAAAAACTTGAGACAAATCTGGAACAGTTTGTATGGCACCGCACGCACACACGCTTATTCGTGCCTTGCACAGACGTCATTGTTATCTTATCTTATCTTAGAGTGGGTCCAGTGCTGAAGCACCGGTGACACGTCGACCCTCATGGATCTTTTGTGCTCTCCCAAATCCTTTAGTCACTCTCCCCTGACTGTCTGGAGACATGTTCCATGTACTTCAGTATGCCGCTTATTGGGAAGAGTCTGTAGTCCTCCAGGTCCGGGTACGCCTTTCCTAGGATTTCCATTCGTTTGCCGGCTAGGGCGTCACATTGACACATCAAGTGTTTCATGGACTCGTTAGATCCTTTGCATGTTCTGCACTCTGGGCTGTCAACACGTCTCATTTTGTATAGGTGTCCTTGACAGGCATAATGGCCCGTTAGTGCCCCAAGCACGAGACGCATCCGATTTCTGTCATATTTATATACATGTCTGTACCAATTCATTGTACCTTCGCCAATGGTTTCTGTGGAGTGTAGCATTCCACTCATTTCCTTCCATTCAGTCTGATGCCTAGACTTTGCCCTGCTATTTATAGCCCCAATTACTGTCCCATATGAGAGACCTACAAAGGGTTCAGGTCCCAAAAAGTTTTTGCTTGATCCCTCCCTTGCCAACTCATCAGCCCTCTCATTGCCCTCAACGCCTGTGTGTCCTGGAACCCAGACCAACTCCAGCCGATTATTTTTGCCCAATTTATTAAGGGCATCCACACCCGCAAGTGCTAGCCTAGATTCCACCCTGTCAGAGCTCAGGGCCATAAGAGCTGCCTGGCTATCGCTGAGAATGTAGATGTGTAGATTTGCGACCCTATTATCTAGATTCATTTTTGCACAAGCAGTTATGCATACATTTCAGTTTGAAATACAGTAGCATATTGCCCCATACTCTGACTGTGTTGTATGTCCTTAGAGAAAATGCCCGCTCCTGTACCTTCTTCAGTTTTGGAACCATCGGTATACCATATGAGGCTATTTTCCTCCTTGGGTTTGAATTCATTGTTCTTCCACTCATCTCTGGTTGGAAGATGTATTCTGTAGTTCCTCTTGAAAATGTACTTCGGCAACATCTTATCACTGCACATTTCCATCTTCCTCTTTAGTTCCAAAGTGAACTCCATATGTGTGTGCCTGGTCTGAGGGGAACGTCTATCCCATAGTCCAGTCGTTTCCATCCTGTATAAGGCTTTACAAGCCTCCGCCTCAATGAATATATGCAATGGTAAGAGATCGAGGACCACTTCCATTGCTGATGTGGGTGTAGTGGGAAATGCTCCCGTGACTGCACAGCAGACAAGTCTCTGCAGTTTCATCAGGGACATCTTACTTGTCACTTGTCTTACTTTCGGCCACCATACTAGGCAGCCATAAGTCACCATGGGTCTTATCATTGCTATATATAGCCAGCGCAGAATGCTTGGTTTTAACCCCCATGTTTTTCCGTAGGCATTCCTGCACATGTTGAAGGCTCGTGTTGCCTTTTGAAGGACATTGTTCATATGGGCATTCCAACTGAGTCCCTTATCCAATGTCACTCCTAGATATTTAACCTCATCAGACCATTGCAATTCCTTGCCATATAATGATACTGTTTTTAGACCTGTTAGGTTCCTCAGCCTTGTAAACGGAACTAATGTCGTCTTCTTTGGATTGATAGTCAAGCTATTTGTTTTACACCAATTCTCAACCACCTTAAGGGCTACCATCATAAGTTCCGTTACTATATTAGGAAATTTTCCATTGATTAGGATGACTATGTCATCCGCATAACCGACAGCCACTGTGGGCCCCTTGTTTAGGTCAATCAGAAGTGAGTTCACCACAAGGCTCCATAGCGTCGGTGATAAGACACCTCCTTGAGGGCAGCCTTTTGTGGTACTGGCGAATAACTTTTCGTCCATAAGCTCGGCGTTGATAATCCTGCCTTTGAGCATGCTTTGTATCCATCTACATATTGTATTCGGAATACCGTGCGCTGTTGCCGCTTTATTGATGGAGTCAAATGTAGTTTTATCGAAGGCTCCTTCAATGTCAAGGAATGCTGCTACACAAATTTCCTTGCTTTCAATTGCTTTTTCAGCTCTGCTAACAACATGGTGTAAGGAAGTCTCCGTCGACTTACCTGATTGGTATGCACATTGTAGCTTGTGTATTGGATATTTACTCAAGGGTCCATCCCTTACATATCTGTCTACCATTTTCTCTAGTACTTTTAGAACAAACGATTGTAGACTTATAGGTCGATACGCTTTAGCGTCCTCATACGTGGGCTTACCCGGCTTTGGTATAAATGTCACTTTTACCCTGCCCAATGCTTTTGGTGTGTATCCAAATGCTAAACTGGCTCTATATAGCCTGCACAGGTGTGGTATAAGTATGGAGGCTCCTTGCTGTAGCATAATGGGGTAGATGCCATCTGGACCTGGAGACTTGTATGGCTGCAAGCTCCTGATGGCCCATCTGATTCTATTGTCATCCACCACCTTCTTAGCTACATCCCAATCATATCTATGCGTTCTTACAGTGTTTGTATCTGCAACATTGATGTACTCAGTGTCATCTTTTTCGAGTTCATTAAAACCTGAAAAAAAAGTGGGTAGGTGCGAACAAGTGTACACAGTTTTGAATTTGCTCCTTATATTTAAAATAAATAAAAATAGTAAATAACATTTTAAATACCTGTATTGTGTTCTCATGTATTAATTACATTGCAATAGTCGTCAGCTGTTAAATATCCTCTCCAATTACCACTCCTTGGACATACACAAATTGTTAACGAGTAATCAGTTTCTACAAGTACATATTTACAACACCTCATCAAAATGAATACACTGTCACAATTGAAGAAAAATATGGAAGAGATGACCGAAATGTTCTCCACGAAGATGGCATCATTTGAGGACTCTCTTGCTAATCGCAGCCAAGGTCAGGACTTTGCATGGCTTGTAAGTGATTATAATTCTTTCAAATGTTTGATTTGGAAGGCAGTCTCAGGTCTGAAACATCAAATGGAGCTAGTTCTTGAAATGCTAGATGACTTTGATATGAGATCCCGCTCCACTATGCTGCTCCTCCATGGTTCTCCAGAGACAGCTAATGAGGATTTGTGTCAAACCATTCTCAGAATTTGCCACAACACATTGGATTTAAAAGACTTCAACACTAATTCACTTTCTTCTTGTCATCGCCTGGGTACAAAGACTCAAGGAAAGCTTCGGCCAATTTTGTTGCATTTCCAAGATCAGCAAATGCGCAATAAATTGTGGTCAGCGAAACGGCTATTGAAAGGTAGTGGTCTAACCGTGTCCGAATTCATGACTAGCAGTCGTCACGCGGTATTTGTGGAGGCACGTAAAGTCTTAGGTGTGAAGGGCTGCTGGACCAATGGCAACGGCAAGATAGTTGTTGTCGACCCCAGTGGATTTCGTCATAAGATTACGACAATGCGGGAATTTAATTCCTTCAAGTCTGATCATGCAGACGCTGATGCCGCTGATGTATCGGAACCCTCTTCCCCACGCCACGGTGCACCTGAGAATGCGGTGAAGACTACTGAGCTACCAGTGCCTCAACAAAGCAGGTCTCGTTCTGCGCGAACACATAAAGTTAAGTAGATGGTCCAGAGATGCAATATCTTTTATTGTTTGTTTTGAATGATTCATAATTAAAGCATATTAATATAATCTTTCAAGCAGAATGGGTAGTCATGGCACGGCTTCTTGTGTTGACTGTTACTGTTGAACATTTATTATTCTTGAAGGTACACTTACACTGCAGAAACATTTTTATTAATTTGCAAGGTATGTAGGTGTATAGAATTTTATCGTACATATTTTAGTTTTCCTATATTAGAGTGTAAATTGAGTTAATGTTCCAATGAATGATGAACGATTTGAAGGTTTTGCTTGCTAATGTAAACAAGACAACACAGCACTCATACATGTCTGACAGTGACAGTTACCGCAGGGAGTCTTGTCTTTTTCGTTGTTGGCAACCAGACAAAGAGTGCGCATTTAATTAGTTTTTATAATTATTTTATTAATATAAATCTGTTCGTTTGTTTCATAGCACTTTTGTGATGGTGAATTTGTATAACTGTTTTTCTTCTTAATATATATATATATATATATAATTTTTTTTTTTTTTGTCTCTTTACAATTGTGCTTGTTTTAATTGTGTATTGTGTAAATTTGTAACAGCTTTCGGCGAATGCCGTTAAGTATACGTTTTAGGGATTTTAGATATAGATTTAAAGTATATATTTATTTATATTTTAAAATTGGTAATTTAGTAGTTATTTTCTGTGTAAACTGTAATGTCAGATGATCTAACTCACAGCTCCGATTCCGAATATTTCTCTCTATCACCATCTGTTGAAAGCATTAGCAGCTTGAGTGATGACTCTGATTTACCTTCTTTAGGTGCAGCTCTAGATCTAACCTTTGCATCACTGCCCAAAAATTTTAATGTAGTACACATTAACGCTCAAAGTGTTGCTGCACATTATACGGATTTGCTTGCTACTTTTACGTCGAATAATATCCATGCTATCCTTATTTCCGAAACTTTTCTTAAACCCTCTCTTCCTTCTACGCTTTATCCTATACCAGGCTTTAAATTGATAAGGAATGATCGCACATGCTTAAGTGCCCATTGTGGTACTACTAGAATGGTGGGCTATGGTGGCGTTGCTATTTACCTGCGTGGCGATATTCCTTATCAAATTATATCTCAATCTTCTCCCCAATTCCAATCACCTGAATACCTATTCCTGCAAGTAACCCTTCATCACTCTAAAGTTCTTCTTGGCGTATATTCAAGATTCAAGATTTTTTTTTTTTTTTTTTTTTTTTTTTTTTTTTTTTTTTTTTTTTTTTGCCACTAAGTAAGTACATCAGATCTTATACTAGGAAATACAGTTCAACTTAGCACCTTTTTCAGGTATTGCAAATGATGACAGCAGCTAGTCATACTCTACAGATTATCTCATTACAAAATATTAAATGTCAATAACTCATTACAAATTCAATGTCAATGTCATTATCTCATTACAATTCAATTTACATTATCCATTACAAATTAATTGTCATTAAATCATTACAAATTAATTGTCATTATTGCAATATAAATTAAAATATCATTCCATTACAAATTATGTCATAAAATATTATGTCAAAATACATTGCATTTAAATGTCAAATTTTTCATTTAAATATTCCTGTACTGAGTAGTACGATTTATTAATTAAAATTTCTTTCACTTTATGCTTAAAAGTTAGTAAGTTATCAATTTCGAGTATACTTTTGGGTACCTTGTTATATAGTCTAGGTGCCATTATAAATACACTATTATTATACAAAGCAGTTTTTGAAGGAGGAATACAAAATTTATGGCAGTTACGAGTGCTTTTTAGATTTGTAAACAAATTTAAATTAGTTCTTACAAATAAAATACAATTAAGTATGTATAAACAAGGTACAGTGAGTAGTCTTAACTTAGTGAAATAGGGTTTACAGCTGTCTCTACGATGCAGATGGCATATTGATCTTACACATTTCTTTTGAGCTTTGAATACCTTATCTTTGTCAGTTGAATTACCCCAAAAGATTATACCATATTTCAGGACTGAATTTACGGAAGCATGGTATGAAGTAAGTACAGCAGCTTGATTTACTATTTTAGTAAGCATATACAAGGCATATGAAAACTTGTTCAATTTTGTACAGACATTCTCGACATGTACCTTCCAATTTATGTTGCAATCAATATGCAATCCTAAAAACTTAGTTACATCTATCTCTTCGATCCTTTTACCATCATATTGAATATTCAAAGTCGATGTCTGATTTTTAATTTTATTTTTAAATGTCATAATTTTTGTTTTGTCAATATTTAGAGTCAGATTATTAGATTTCATCCAGTTAATAATGTCTATTAGAGTATTATTTATGTCAGTTTCAAATTGATCTATATCATTTCCAATAAATGTGACTGTACTGTCATCCGCAAATAATGTCGCAGTATGTTTTATTGAACTTGGAAAATCATTTATATATATAATAAACAATAGGGGTCCTAAAATACTACCTTGAGGGACGCCATATAAAACTGTTCCATGTTTTGAAGAATATTTTGTTTCTGTGAGCGTGTTTAAATTTATTTTTGTGATGACTGTATATTGTTGTCTATCACTTAAATATGATTTAATTAGTTTTGAAACATTGCCTCTTACTCCGTAACCTTCCAATTTATTAATTAAAATATTATGATCGACAGAATCAAATGCTTTTGATAGATCCATATATAATGCAGTTACAGGCAATTTATTATCAACACTTATTAAGACTTTTTGCAGGAAGGTGTAAATAGCTTTATCTACAGTTTTATTCTTTCTGTAGCCTTGCTGTTCATCAACTAAAATATTATTCTCTTCGAGATAGCTATATAGCGCTTCATGGATTACCTTTTCAAATATTTTTGAAAAAATAGGGATGAGCGCTATAGGTCTGTAATTTTTCAACTGTGTTTTATCATCTTTTTTAAATACCGGTTTAATAATAGTTACTTTTAATATTTCAGGGAATACTCCAGATTCAATGCATAAATTAATTATATGACTTAATATGGGTGCTATTTCTACTGATACATATTTTATTACATTAGTGGTAATATCATCATATCCTGTGCTATTTGTATTTTTTAAAGCCTTAATGTGCTTTATTATATCATATGGAGTAGTAGGCGGCATAAACATTGAACTAGTTTTGGGGTTTTTTCTCTTACATCGAACATTATTTTGATTTTGGGTGTAAGAAGGCTTTACTTGGTTTAGGAAATAGTCGTTAAAAGATTGAGCTATCTCACTAGGATTTGTTAACAATTTTCCATTTATTTTCAGATGTTCTACATTTTCTTTAGGTAATTTTATTTTACTGTCATTAATAACTTTCCACGTCGCTGAAGTTTTATTGTTTGCTGTTTTTATGAAATAGTCATTTTGAGCTTTTTTAGTTCCATTAATAATTGCTTTTAGTCGTCGTGAATATGTTTTGAATAAATTTTTATTATTTGTGTTAGGAAATTTCCTAAATTTCCATAGCATGTCTCTTTTCCTTGACGAACATTTTTTTATTCCTTTTGTTATCCATTTACACTTTTTTGTTGTAGATATTTTGACTTTGATTATGGGAAAGCATAAGTTAAAAAATAATTTAAAAATGTCCAAGAAACTATTAAAAGCTTTGTTAGGGTCAGTTGTAATATAAATGTCATCAAAAGTAAGAGCGCTTATACATTCTCTGAATTTTTTCATATTTTCATTACTAAAATCACGTCTTTCTACAAACCAGTGTGTTTTCAAGCAGAATGTCTTCACTGGACATTTAATTACCTGAGCTGTGTGATCGGATAAGGCCAATTCCAAAACGGTACTTTTTGCACCTCTTATGTTATGAATAAAATTATCCAGACATGTACCACTACTCAAACGCGTCGGTTCTTTAATTTGTAACTTAAGATTATAGCCAAATAATAATTGTTCAAAGTCGTCAGATATGCGTACAGATGTAGAATTTTTTTTTAGTCTGTCTATATTAAAATCACCGCAAATTAAAAGCTTTCGCTTATTGTAACTAAATTTATTTAAGATTGTCTCTAAACGACAATAAAAAGTTTCAAGAGATAATCGATCAGTCTTAGGAGGTCTATATATGCACAAAATATTGATATTATGGTTTGTTAATTCTATTCCACTGCATTCTATTATATTTGGTATACTTAATTTTTCAACTTCATTAATTGTTTTAAATTTATGATTATTATGTACTAAAATGCAGGAACCACCATGTCGATCTTTGCGTGAATAATTAGATGCTAGTATGTAGTTAGGAATATGTAGTAGATCCAAGTCATTATTCGTCATGTTATGTTCTGTTATACACATCACATCGATTGGGATATTATCAGAAAATAACTTTTCGACACCTAATAATAATAAGTTAGACTTTGAAAGCAGACCATTTATATTTTGATGAAGTATGCTTATATGCTTATGAACGAAAAAAAGTACTGTCGCTGTTTCTATTTTTTTCTTGAGACGCCGGTTGATTAGTACCATCTAAATAACAATTACAACTACTAGATTCATTTAACTGTACATTTTCGGTTTGCGTACTTTTTTCAATGAATTTTGTGGATTTTTCAATGTTCATTTTTACATTATACTCGGCGATTTTCATAGAATAATCTAAACGCAATATTTCTTTCAAAACAAACCTACATAGCTGATACGCAAAGTATTTCAAAGGCGGTACATATCTAGAATAGTCCATATCTACAAAAGTGACATTTTTAAATTTACTACACATAAATTTCAATATATAATTCAGTTTTTTTACATTCAAGACCTTATTATATGGTATTTCACTAACAATAATGTTTGTGTCCGGCAAAGAACGTAGCCATGTATTAACATAAAAATTAAAATCTGACGGATTTTTGTCATTAGTTCCAGTTAAAACAAGAACAAAATCGTTTTTTGTCAAATTTAAAATTGAAGTCTTTTCAGAATTTAGTACATGATACGTAGTAGCTCCAGGCTTCCAATAACAAGTTACTGCATAATTAGTGCCTAGTAATTCTTGTAATAATTTGCATACATGTCTTCCTTGATCATCTGCAATAACTATCACTTTTGATTTATTTTTTTCCATGATAGTCTTGATTTCTAGGGACTGAGTTTGTTCCTGACGGGGTGCTTGAATGGAGTGTCCTAGAGTAGAGTGTATCAAGCGAATTGTATCGCTGTTTACTTCACATTGTGAAGAGTGACTTTGTGTGTGTGTATTATTTTGTACACCTTGCTGTGATATCTCCGTTGGTGTACTATTTCCTTGACATTTTTCCATATTAGCAAGCGTCTCTGTATTTTTTATTGGTGTAGATATAGTACTCGAATTTTCCAATGGTATCTTTTTACGGTTTGAGTTTGGTGTTACAGAACTGTTACTCGTATATGTTTGTTTTTCTTCCGATTCTACAGTACTCCTGTGATTTTGTACTGGCGGGCTCTTTATGTCAGAAGAATTTAATAACGTTGAATTCATGTCGATTTGTCTGACAGCATTGATTGTCATTTGGTTCGGCGAAGTTCTGGGAAAACCAATTTTCATGTTATTTGCTTTTATAAACCGCATCGTGCGTCTATATTGCGGCGAATAAAACTTAATAGGCGAAGCTGATGTTGAACCGATGTTCATACCATCTATTCCAACCGACTTATATAATTTTATCTTATTTTCATATTCTAATATTTTTTTCTTTAATGAAGAGTTGTCTATACATAATGCTTCTATTTCACTATGTGCAGTTTGTAGCTCCAGAACTAACGTGTCATTTATTTCTTTTAACTCTGCAATTTCCGCGTTATCCGTAGTACTTGGCAAGCTTTGATAGGATAATTCAACATCCACACTTTTATTTAACTCGGCCATTTGTCGCGACGTCTTCCTATGTGTAATGTTATTTTGTGATTCATTCATGTCTATGTAACTTATTTTGATTTCTTCGTATAATATTGCAATGTACTACTAGCGCCCTCTATATTTTGCCTTTAGTTTGCTTCAAGAAATTATAATTTATTGAGAAATAATTTCCATGTACAAAAAGTGAATTTCATATGTATACCCAACTCAGGTTCGAACCAGGTACTACAGGTCAATTTTTATCAGCTGCGTTATACATCTTAGCCAAAGTTGATATTAATTGTGTGTCAAATTTTTGAATCTCATTTGCCTTATATTTTTTTAATCATTGTAGGCGGTAGTTATGATATGCGTACAGAGAATATTTCTGTGACTCACATGCGACTTTTTATAAATATTGTAATATTCACTTTTTTATTTCGTTTAACAGCATATTCCTCATTTGATTTTTACTTACTCAATTTATTAATTATATAGTACACGATTTAATATGTTAGAAGCTTCTTCTCTTACTTTTTTTGAAATACATAAGTACATTTGACGTCCATAAGTATTACACTTTGTAAACACTGTTTATAGCAGCATTTGCGGTTACATAACAATATCACTATTACTTCACAACTCGATTCACATATATGTGATGATTTTTTAATGATATCTTGTCGAAAACTATTTTATTGAATTAATTAATACAGAGTTAGATGTTTGTCTTGACAACCAGTGTTGCCATCTTCATATTATAGCCCATCTCTTCACATAAATTTTTTTGACTCTTTGGAGGACCTTCTGATTGACTTTGGTGGTCAATTCGATCACACGATTGTGATGGGAGACTTTAACACCTGTCTCCTAAAGGACGATTCTCGCGCAAAAAAGTTTCTTGCTCTTTTGAATGCCACTAATTTACACCGCCTTCCTCTTAATCCAACCCACTTCCCCCACAATGGTCCTCCGTCCCTATTAGATCTAATCATTACTTCGTCACCTGAATTGGTTTCTGTACATGGGCAATTCAACGCACCTGCTTTTTCTGCCCATGATTTGATTTATGCATCGTTCAGAGTTCGACCACCTAAGCGCAAGAATAGAACACTGTTATTACGTAATTTTGCTGCTGTCGATAGGGACGAGCTATTAAAGGACGTTTATGACGCTGACTGGGAATCCGTCCTTTCCGCCACAGATGTTGATTCTAAACTCAGTGCCTTTAATAACATTATTTTAGAGTTATATGATAAACACGCGCCTCTTCACCCTGTCCGCGTCAGACATCTTCCTGCACCGTGGCTCACGCCAGAAATCAGAAAACTTATGGCCCGACGCGATAGATCCAAAATTAAATTGCGACAGGATGGTTCTTTGGAAAATCGTAATAGGTACGTCGAATTACGTAATCGGTGCAATAAGGTTTGCAGAGAAGCTAGGCGTGCGTATATGCACTCATCAATAGAAGACTGTCCTCCTAACAAACTCTGGAAATTTCTGAAGTCTAATGGTGTTGGCAGTGAGCATCCTTCAGTGTCAGCCAATGTTGATATCAATGCCTTGAATAAGCATTTCTGCTCCTCTCCCACCGGTCTTAACCCCATTATGAAGCTGTCTACATTAGTTCAATTAAACTCCGTGACCCCCAATTTCGCCCAATTTGAGTTAGGTGAAATATCAGCGGCCGAGGTGATAAAACTGTTAGGCTCCATCAAATCTAAGTCTATTGGTAGTGACAACATTGGCATAAATATGTTAGAGCCCATAAAAGACCAGATTGCTCCCTTCCTTGCTGATATTTTAAATTGCTCTCTCTCTTCTGGTGTTTTTCCTTCTCTGTGGAAGGATGCCCATGTATTAACTCTTCCAAAAAAATCAAACCCCTCTTCCTTTTCAGACTATCGTCCCATTTCTATTCTACCTATTCTTTCAAAGGTTTTGGAGCACTTTGTGCACCAACGCTTATCCAAACATCTCCGTCAGTATAATCTTCTGAGTGAGCACCAGTCAGGATTTCGCGCTGGGCACAGTACTGTCTCTGCACTTGTTAAGGTTACCGATGATATTAGGCTTCATATTGACAACAAAAAGTTAACCGTCTTAGTCCTTCTAGATTTCACAAATGCGTTTAACACGGTAGACTTTGACATATTGCTTGGCATGCTGCGTTCAGTTAACCCATCTCCATCAGCTTTGTCTTGGTTTAATTCGTATCTCCTCAATCGTCGCCAATTGGTGAAGATTGACGAAACCAGATCTGACTGGTGCCAGCTCATCTCGGGAGTTCCCCAGGGAGGGGTACTTTCTCCTATTCTGTTTTCTATTTT
The DNA here is from genome assembly GCA_937001555.2 of Hypsopygia costalis. Lineage (NCBI taxonomy): Eukaryota > Metazoa > Arthropoda > Insecta > Lepidoptera > Pyralidae > Hypsopygia > Hypsopygia costalis. The sequence goes on from OW443328.2 coordinate 31,532,516, forward strand.
TATTAATAGCATAACTTCATCACTGTCTTCTTCACATCATCTTTATGCTGATGATCTCCAAATATATGCGGCTGCTTCGCTTGATAATCTTGATGATGCCATTAACGTAATTAATAAAGACCTTTCCGCCATTGCTAAATGGTCTAATGACTTTGGTTTGAAGGTCAATCCCTCCAAATCTCAATCAATTTTCATTGGTAGCCCTTACTATGTATCAAAATTGCAAAATATGAATGTTGTTTGCCAAGACATTGTATTTAATAATAACATCATTCCTTACTCATCAACTGTTAAAAATCTGGGTATCATTCTTGATCAAACCTTATCTTGGGCCCCTCAAATAAGCGAAGTAAGCCGCAAGGTTTTTGCCTCACTCCACTCCCTGAAACGACTTCAAGCTTTTCTTCCTGTCAACACCAAGGCTTTATTGGCACGTACTCTTCTCCTTCCACTTATCGATTATGCAGATGTGGCTTATTTGGATCCAACGGAGGAATTACTTAATAAATTGGAACGCATTCAAAACTTGTGCATACGGTTCGTTTTTAGTTTGAGGAAATCTGATCATATTTCTGAATACCGTGCGCGTTTAGACATTTTACCAATGAGGGAACGAAGAATCCTCCACATCCTTTCCTTTCTCTTTCATGTGCTTTTCAATCCTTCGGCACCCTGTTATCTACGTGAAAGCTTCCAGTTTCGCACTATAGATGATCGTCTTCGATCGAGCAATCTTCCCTTATTAAATATCCCTGTCCCAAATTCCTATTCCTATACTAAATCTTTTACTGTGCAAGCAGCACGTCTTTGGAATTCACTACCAATTGATGTGATGAAGTCGCAAACTATGGCATCATTCAAGCTGCACCTGAGGAAACATCTGAGTGGTGCTACAGATGTCCATAGAATTGATTAAAACGGCGGCTGTAGTGTATATAATGTATGCATTGCGCTGCAGTAATATTTATATTTAGTGTAATATGTTTTATCTTTCATTGTTTCTAAGTGATTGTAAGATAGGATTAATTATGGCATAATTGTTCTTGTTTTATAGTTATTTTTATTTTATTCCCAATAATAATTTGTATATTCAGATTGTACACAAGTTTTCGCACAAATTTTATGTTATTTTAAATACTCATTGAATGGTTGACTGGAAGAGATCCCTTATGGGATAAGTCCGCCATTGTACATGTAACTCTTTTATTACAATGTTTATGTAATTTATTTTGTACAATAAAGATTTAACAACAACAACAACAACAACCTGGGAAGTGGGTTTTGAACATTTGTTTCAATGTTTCTTTTCCAGTTTCCGTGAGTTTTCCATTCTCAGTCCGCACCGCTGTTAGGGGACTTGCCTTAATAGTAGACATTGCTTTCGCCAGTCTCATACCCTCCGGGGCCGTATTTATGGCGTCACAATGGCTCCTCCAAGCTTTCCGCTTTGCCCTTCTTACAGCCTTGCTGTATTCCGTAAGGGCCTTATGGTAACTATTGAAGTCTTTCTTGGCTTTTGCTTCTTTTAAAGCTTTTCTCGTTTCCTTTCTACTTTCACGGCAACTTTCACAAGAAATGAGCCGTGGTGGGCACACGAAGTAGCTAGGCTAAGAAAGGAAACGAGAAAAGCTTTCAATGAAGCAAAAAAAAAAACAGAAAACTGTCCGGAAATGGTAGTAGTAACAATACTACTACCATTTCCGGACAGTTTTCTGTCCAGGACGTCTTTATAGCAGTCACAATTCGATCCGCTTCCAGTTCTATATCAAGAACAGAGTTAAAACTACACGTGGGGGTCCCCAGTTCTAACTTCAGGTCGTCTTTATACGAGACCCAATTCGTATGTCTAGGGTTCCTCCTTCGTATATTTTGTGGTTGTAATTCACAGTTATACCTGAAACATATATAGTTGTGGTCCGATAGTGTGACCTCATCAGATACATGCCAATCAGATATGCTTTTGCATGCCTTATTACAGGCCAAAGTAATATCTATAACTTCTTGTCTTCTAGCGTTAAAGAAGGTTGGTCTATTACCCTTATTTAATAACTGCATAGGTGAGCTTACCAGATAGTCGTTGATCTTCTCTCCCCGAGTGTTGCTGTTTGAACTGCCCCAAATAACGTGGTGTGCATTCGCGTCGCAACCGATGATGAGTTCCTTTTTCTCCCGCGCTCCATACCTTACCAAGGCATCAAGCTGCGATGAAATAGGCTCCTTCTCCTCATATGGCAGATAAGCCGAGGCCACTATAATGGTTTTACCATCCTTTAATTTAATTCCGACGGCAGTTAGGTCCCTGTAACATAGATCATACAAGGGTACTGCATCTATGCCTTTCCTGACATAGATACATGTCCTCGTATCATTAGTAGCATGATTATACATAATACAGTCATTTAAGCTACCGAAACCCTTTATCATACCCTTATAGATATAAGGTTCTTGAATTAGGGCAACATCATACTTTTCTAGCCGTAACTTTCGTGAAAGTATAGCTACAGCAGCCTTACAATGATGCAGGTTGATTTGAACGCACCTGATCCCTGCCATCTTGATATTTGGGTGTGCTCCCGTATATCCCTCCTTATTGGGCCCCTTCTGAAGAGGGCTCCAACGTCGCCGTAGCACTCAAGTTCAGCGGCGCCGAGACCTCAAACAGGGTGCTCAATTCATCCAGCACCTCCGATGTCGCAGGAGATGCCAGATCCATTCTTTCAGGGCCCTTGGACCCCAGCTCGCTGTGGTATAGCACCGGCGGCAGCAGATGCCGATGCTGATCCTGCGGCTCCTGCAGGCTCGGCGTCGACGTTTGCCTCTCCATCTCGGCCAGCGGAGATATTCCGCTGAGCAAGCTTCGTGGCGATGCCGGATGCGAGAGTGCCTGTGAGCCTAACAGCTCAGGCCCCTTTGACTCCAGTGCAGCATCTCCCGGTTATGGGGCACCATTAGATATGCCCCTGCCTTCACCCCTCAGTTCGACCACGCCCAATCCAGGAAGGGTACCTGCTCGTGGGCCATCTGCGTGCGTGGCGTCCTCAAGAAGTTTGAAGACGTCAAAGCCCACTCCGCCCTGGAGCTTGTACCCCCTGGACTTGATGTGGTCGGCTGAGGCTCGGTCCATCAGCACGATGCGCCTCGTGCTGCCCTCATCCGCCACAACGTCCACCACTTTCCACTCCTGCGTGTGGAGTTGTGGGTGGATGCGCTGCATCATCCTCAGCAACCGGACGGTGTCATGGATGACGAAAGGTTTTCCAAGCCATCTTGATAGGCTTTGGAAGATCTTTCGCGTCGACGACCCTTACCTTATGGCCGTCCACACATACGCCATTGAAAGTGGCTCGTAGCCACTCTACTGCACGCTCTCCTTCACAGGTGATGTGTGCAACGCCAGCAACAACGCCCTTCAAATGTACTAGGGGTACAGGATCTGGGGTGTCTTCCAGCGTGTCGAACACTCGCAGCTGTATGTCCGCCATAGCTGTTCCCTCTAGACTAATGCGGGGGAAGTCAACCGGTACAATGGCCATCTTGATGCCGGCCAATGCCTCCCTATAGGAACTTACCTCCGTTTTCGTCTTTTTGGCTCTAGCAACGGCCTCTGCGGCTTCGTCGCTGATCTCCCTGTCTCTTTTGGCTGCAGGTTGCGTCTCCAGTGCCTGCTGCCTTCTGAGTTTTTGCATCCGCCTCTTGACAGATGACGTACCATCTCTGGGACCCGCATCGCATCCGTGTTCGTCATGGCGGATGAGACCAGCTCTTGACGTTGCCGGCTGCGACTGGGGTTTCCCGTCAGTTACGCGGGTGCAATGCTGACCCGGCTGCCCTTGGTTTCCCCCAAGATTCACCAACGACGACAGGGTGGCAGATGCTCTTGGAGCCCCGCTCTTAACCCATGTCATGTTGGCCTTGTGTCCCCGGTGGCCGCCGTGCGCAGCTCCCGGTACACCTGCGAACTTCCCCTGACTCACACCAGGTTGGCCCGCGCTCCTACTTTCGCCGGTTTTGGTTTTATTAGTCATATCCATGTAGACTTGGTTTTGAGATTCGCTGTCCTAACTCCCCACCCGCCCCGGAGCCCTCAAATGGGAATGCTTGCTCAGCATTAGGGCTATTAGGACAGTATAGCACGCCTCGGGGCGCAATCTACGAGACAGCCAGCTCCGCCTGCATGTGTACCAAAATCCACAAGCATTTGGATCCTTCGTCTGCAGACCGCCTCCCCTCAGCGTACGTCGCCTGATGTAGGTCTACCCGTACACCGCAGCCGATTGATCCCTGCTGGCTAGGCAGAGACCGCCCGTGTGAGGTGAACTCCAGGCCAAAGAGGTGTATTGCTGACGGCGGTCACCGCCAACTCAACCACCAGGACTCCTTCATCCACCCGTACGGGACCCCGCGCACGGCACAAACACGCGGGTGGTCGATTGTTAAACCTGCAGTCACGCCTGTTGTGACGACAGGCCCACATCAACTCGACCACGGGGCTGATGTAGAGGACAGAAAGGAAACAGGAAGGGTACAAGGATGAATTGAATAGTGTGGGTGCTAGGATATGTGATGGGAATTTGGGTAAGGGGTCACAGGAATAGGGTTAGTCAATGCTTTGGCCGTCAACCGGGAAGATCCTTAAAAGGACGTTACCGGCTGCCGTTGCCCAGGGTTCACCGTCCGAGCTGGTTTGCCACCCCTTGGGCACATTCCCTTAGAGTCACAAACCCACCCGGCACACGTGGAGGTACATCGACAAACGGAACCCCAAAACGTCAACACAACAAACGACGTCATTGTTTATGTAGTTAATAAACGAGCGACATTTGTATGGAGTGGCCGGGGTGTGGTTATAGTCAATACCTGAATTTAGGCGCTCCTAGGTTTGACTTGTGAAGTCTAGATACCTCACCTCCCTTTCCAACAGCAAGGCTTTTGTTAATCTCTGACACAGCTCTCTAATTAATGCTCTGACACAGCTATTAGACGTGGAGTATAAAAAAACACAGAAGGAAGATGTATTACTTTTAATTTCTGTTATAACCTTGCAGTTCCACAGTCCAATGAAGAATGTTCAAAAGGCCGCTTATGTTCCTACTTTTCGTCTCATTTCCGCGGTAAAAATCAAGTAATCTGATTGGTAGTAATCACCACCAATCAGAATGACCAAATATCGTTTAGCCAATCACAGACCAGCAATGTAAAGACCAAAAGAATCAGTTGCCAGTGCTAATATTTTGAAATTGAACTGTACAAAGTGTTACCAATTAATGAACCCTAACATTTGGTACACAAACGTAGCTGCCGCATTCATTTCAACAATGTACATTTTAGATGTTGTGAGTTTATAAACGGCGTCATTACGCGAAAACTAGAAATAATGAAAGTTCTGGATTGTTTCCTGAACCTCGTGCTCGAGTGTTGAAATTAAAACAGGTTTTTGTACGGTATGACGGGAGCTCTACACTTTGTTTTAAATTTTCATGCATTTTCAGTAGCAGTAGTGTTTACCAGGGCGGACGAATGGCTAGTAATGGCACAATTCAGTTCATATCTGAACATATTAGAAAAATAAAAAAAGAACTTTTCAAATAAAAAAAGAACTTTGAAATTCGGTTCACAATTCGCGAAGATATCGAAGAACATACATACAAAAAAAAAACAGTCGAATTGAGAACCTCCTCCTTGTTTGAAGTCGTTAAAAAGAACTTTCGTGTCTATCTTTTTGAAACTTTATTAGAGCAGTAGCGTCATTGTGTATTGTTTTCTCATATTGTGACGTTAATGAAATATTTTTTCCTTCTTCTCTCTGATGGTCACGAGAAAGGACTGTTTCACGTTGCAAGCGTTAATATGGCTACGGTAACCGCTTCACATCTAGCGGGCCGTATGCTTGTCTGCCACATGACGTAGTTTAAAAAAATACATTGGGGCTAAATGAGAACCATTTTTTAAACCAGTTCGCTCATTATGTAAAGTGACGTATTTAAAAAAATGCTAGCGATAACATTACAGCTACATTTTTCTGTTGTGAAAAATCATTCCTTTTTGCACCTACTTACGTTCATTCGTGACCTGAATGTTTCAGCTCAATACTCTTAGGCAACAAAGTACTACAGTTTCAGATTCAGTCAACCCTTTTCAGTTCCAGTTACAAAACAAAAGTTTAGATCAAACTATCCTTTGATAATCGGGGCCAAATAATAGCTCCATTTGTTATCTAAATATTTTTTCACACTCGTACAAGTAAGATATTAATGGAAATCACAAACTCAATTATTTGACGTGACGAACTAGTTGTATGATTGTCACAAAAGTATTTCTCCAGTTCTCCAATCTGGCGAGTCAGCGATGGCAGATAGGGGAGATAAGTCCTAGTGTGGAGGCTACGTATGGGGCGACGAAGCATAAGATGTCCCGTCTCTATATAGACTGACAACCTGAAAAAAGTGGAAAGAACTGGGGAAGGCTTATATACAGCAGTGGGTAGATACAGGCTGATAATGATGAAGTAATGCGTACAATGTGGATACTCTCTGCTGCTCTCCTGAATCGAATTTGGAAAAGATTAATTGACGACGTAACTATGGAAAGGGTTACTTCCGGTATATATGTTTTTTTTTTATTCTGCGTCGGATGGCAGACAAGCATACGGCCCGCCTGATGTGAAGCGGTTACCGTAGCCATATTAACGCGCGCAACATGAAATATCGCTCGCGCGCCGCCACCCCCGCTGCCAACGCATGCTGCGTTGGCAGCTCCTTCCTCTCTGGGTGACCTCACTCTCTCGCAGAACACAACAACCCTCGATTGAATTGTTATTTGGCTGCAGTATTCTGTGAGGTGGAGTTACATTCCCCAGTCGGGTAGCTTACAATTACGCTCCCTACCTCTCTTTTCCCCAGAGCTTCGATTGTCAGTCAGCAGGGTGCACCGCGTGCAGGTGAAGTTAGCTTTGGTTCAAAGATTTTGATGAAGCATTTACACCCCAAATACGTATGTATATAATAAGCCACATATATTGTTCATATTATTATATAACTCGCTTCGGCCACTCGACGACTTTATACAAATGATGTGTTGTTTAATATTACATAAACAAATCCGTGCAAAGGGTAAATGCGTATGTAAACTCTTAAGTGGAATCCGGAACAAACTGTTCCAGATTCGACTCGGAAAGTATGTAAGGTCATAGTATACTATGGTAAGGTCGAGAAAGCGGCAGGCAGCGGCCATACTGTATGTACCTAAATACAGTTACTTATTCTATGGTTCAGTTGATTACAAAGCGTGCAGCCCCCTTACCACCATCTCATATTGCGATTCAATAACTGAATAGATTGCTTGAAATAGAGTCGCTTATTCATTGGTATGAATAAGCATTCTATTCAGTTATTGAATCGCAATAAGAGTTGGTGGTAAGGGAGCTGAAACCTTAAACAAGTACTATCATTTCTAGGTTTACCTACCAGTTACTTGCGGTTCTTTTGGGAATGTCCTTTTGGGAGGTTGACCTTTTAGGAATTGCCCTACTGGTAAGTGAACGTTTTGGGAAGTGTTTTTGACGTAACGTCTTATAAATTGATGAACGCCGGCTGTATACATGAAAAAGTATGACTCATTGTCACGTTCCGCCTGAATCGAGCAAGCAAGCGAATCTCGGTCTCTTCCACTCCATCGGCCGATATTTTCTTATGACGTTATCACGTAAAATAACACCGGCCAAGTGCAAGTCGGACTCGCGCACGTAGGGTTCCGTACCATTATCTATAAAATCGGCAAAAAAATCACGTTTGTTGTATGGGAGCCTCATTAAATATTTGTTTTATTTTAATTTAATTATTTATTTTTAAAGTGAATATGTAACGAAATACTATGTGAGTATTTCAAGCGTCTACCTATTACTGTTATGAATTGCGAGCAAAAACGAGCAAATAAATCACGTTTGTTGTATGGGAGCCCCCATAAATATTTATTTTATTCCTGTTTTTAGTATTTGTTGTTATAGCGGCAATAGAAATACATCATCTGTAAAAATTTCAACTGTCTAACTATCACGGTTCATGAGATACAGCCTGGTAACAGACGGACGGACAGCGGAGCCTTAGTAATAGGGTTCCTTTTTACCCTTCGAATACGGAACCCTAATTATCGTCCGTAAACCAAATTTACAGACAACCAATATTTTTTTATATCAGTCAAAAGGTACTTGCCTGTACAACATTTTTCACAAAAATAAAAATGTTTCACATTGCATTCAAATTCTGAAGATTTGTAATAGGTACTTCTATTCCTGCGAATTTCGTTGTTTGTTCCAAAGCAGTCATACCGCCAAAAATGAAAAAAATAAAATAGTGAATAAAATAAAAAACAGTTTAACAACTTCTCATATGAAGTGGGTATATAAAAACCCCAAATCCATTATTATTTGAAGAAGAATAAGTAAGTACCTAATACTTACTGAGCCGCATTTATTAACTCATAATTCCTCACCACAATTCCTCGACACCATTTCTTTTTGTTATTTCTATAAGGTCATTAGTCATTCAGATTTGAATTACAACGCGAAAAATAACGCAGCTTTATCGTATGAAAATGATGAATAAACGTACAAATGACATAAATCACGAATAGAGTGCCTCGTGGTGAAAAAAGTTTTAAGAGGGTATTTCTTGGAACGCGGGCCCTAAAAAAATAAAATATAAGGTAAGGATTTGGTGGACAAAATATAGATACTAGATACCACTGTTGAATCAATGTGTTCTTCCAGTTATGTCATACGCTTGCGAAACGTGGACGTTAACTGTGGGGCTTATCCATCGACTCAAGGTCCCGCAGAGAGCTATGGAGCGCTCAATGCTTGGTATCTCTTTGCGTGACAAAATTAGAAATGACATCATACGCCAACACTCCAAGGTCACAGATATACGCACCAGTGTAGCTAAATTAAAGTGGCAGTGGGCCGGACATGTCTGTCGCTTCGGTGATGACAGATGGAGCCAGAGAGTATTTCACCTGGATACCCCGATCAGGTAGCCGAAACGTAGGCAGACCAGCGGTCCGATGGTCGGACGACATTAAGAAGACGGCAGGGCCGACCTGGACGAGATACGCCGCAGACAGGAAACTTGGAAATCCATGCAAGAGGCATACGTTCAGCAGTGGACGCGTACATGCTGAGAAGAAGAAGAAAGAAGAAGAAGATACCACTGTTATGTTTCAATTGACAAAGAAGGAGGAGATTCTCAATTCGACGTTTTTTTAGGTGTGCTGTAGAGGCGGGCAAACGAGCATGTGTGTCACCTGATGGAAAGCAGTCACCAGCGTCCATGGAAATCAGCAACACCAAGGGGCCGCCGATCCGTTGCCAGCCTATACTCCTTCCTTTCTTCTCTATCGCATGCTCCTCGCTCTCGCTTGCACACTCTGTTCAGGCGAAACGTGACAATGAGACATGCTTTTTCGTGCGTGCTGCCGAAACGATTTATACACGTTATCACGTTAAAAGAAATTGCGTTATTACGTATATAAAGCATTTGAGTGACTATCCTCTTAACATAAAAATGCTTTGGGATATGTTAGTGGTTTTCTGTATGTCGACATATAAAAAAGAATTAAAAAACTTTCATATTTTCGGTCCTGGCAAACCGAGACGACGATGGGTCATGGTTTTTTTTTCAATGAACAAAGCGAACTGGCTAACTACGAACCAGGAGTCCGAAGTGAAAATTCGGAATTTTTCACATCGGAATTTCATTCAATTTTGTCGACAAACTCAGAATTTGTTATATGCACTGCCTAAATTATCATTAATAATACAATAAAAAATAAATTTCCACATTTTTACTTTGGCGTAGAGCCAAGCCAAGTTAAAGCGTGTTAGATAAATCCAAACTCTCGGCCGGAACTACTAATTTTCTTCTTCTGATCATCTTCTTCGGAGATACCTGTAATGGAACAGAAATTGTGACTATTCTTAACTGATTGTGCACATATAATATGAGAATATTATGCGTCCTAAACCGCATGATGTAGGTAGGTTATATCCTTCCCTGGGATATAAATCTTTTTTATTTTTTTTATTTTTTTTATACTACGTTGGGTGGCAGACAAGCATACAGCCCGCCTGGTGTGAAGCGGTTACCGTAGCCATATTAACGCTCGCAACATAATTATCGCTCGCGCGCCGCCACCCCCGCTGCCATCGCAGCATCTCCTTCCTTTCTGGTGACCTCACTCACTCGCAGGAACACAACAGCTCTCAAGGGAACCGTTATTTGGCTGCAGTATTCTGTAAGGTGGAGGTACATTCCCCAGTCGGGTAGCTTACAATTACGCTCCCTACCTCTCTTTTCGCCAGAGCTTCGTTTGTCAGTCAGCAGGGTGCACCGCGTGCAGGTGAAGTTGGCTTTGGTTCAAAGATGTTGATGAACCACTTACACCCCAAAATCTATGTCTATACCAAATTTCACTCAAATCGTTTTAAACGTTTAGTCGTGAAAAGGTAAAAGTATGTGATAATTAAGTATCATCATCATAATTAACAGCCTGTATCTATCCACTGGTATAGCCTAATGCGTTCCACCATACGCGATCCTCCGTTTTCTGCATCCACTCACTTCCAGCCGCTTTGTCAACGGCCTATCTAGAAGAAGGGCGCCCAATGCTTCGTTGTGACATACGGGGCCTCCACTTCACGACTTAGGTTAGGATCCACATCTACCATCGATGCCACTTTAGCTTGCTGATTTTTAGGGTTCCGAATCTCAGAAGGAAAAACGGAACCCTTATAAGATCACTTTGTTGTCCGTCTGTCTGTCTGTCTGTCGTCTGTCTGTCAAGAATTTCTATGTCGAGAATGCGTGGAGGTATCAAGCTGAAATTTGAACTGTATACTCAGGTCTACGGTCCCATGAAGTTAAAAAAAAATCAAACTGCTAAGTTTACGTAGAAAAAAGTTACGGCCGTTTATTCAGCAAAAAACGCATATTTCGACACACTCAAGGGAATCAAAACCTATAGGGTACTTCCCGTTGACCTAGAACTATGAAATTTGGCAAGTAACATCGTTATAGACTACAAGTACAGGAATAAATCTCAGAACTATACATTTGTAAATAGATCTTAAAAAATAGGGGGTCTATATTTTTTATAGGGTGTCGAAATTTCAAATTGAAACTACTAGTTCAAATGGGGTATCATATGAAAGGGCTTGACATTGCAAAATATATTTTATTTATTTTTTTCGACGCATTATTTCTTATTTATAATGAAAAATATCAAATTTAATAATGATACTACGTACCTACGGAACCCTCGGTGGGCGAGTCCGACTCGCACTTGTCCGGTTTTTTTTTTTTTTTTAATGATATGTCGACAAATTTGGTTCTTCGTCTGATTTTCTCTGATGATTGGTATATGAATAGGAAGAGAGAACAACGACAACGGTAAGAATATACGGATAAGTATGTCAGCATTGAGCATTGTATTGCTGAGATAAAGAAAATTTGACTGACAAACGAGGCTCTGGCAAATAGAGAGGTAGGGCATAGCGTACTTTGTAAGATGTCTCACTTGGGAAGTACCTCCACCTCACAGAATGCCGTAGCAAAATAAAAAATCATTTGAGGGTTATTGTATTCCTGTGAGTGAGTAAATAAATAAATATTTCTGGACAATTTACACAGCGCCATCTAGTCCCAAATTAAGCGCAAAGCTTGTGTTATGGGTACTAGACAACTAATAATGTACTTAAATATTTTTTTTTTGTATATACATACTTATAATACATAGAAAACTCCCAGACCAAGACAAACAGACATGTTCATGCACACAAATGTTTGTGTTGTGCGAGAATCGAACCCGCGACCTCGGAGTCAAAGTGGCCATTGCTAACCATTCGACCACCGAGCTCGTCGAGTAAGGTCAATAGGAAGGAAGGAGTGGCTGCGTCGGTAGCGGAGGTGATAGCATGCGAGCGATAGTTCATGTTGCAAGCATTTTCATCCCTTCACATTAGGCGGCCCGTATGCTTGTATACGAACTGTAGTAAAAAAAAAAATCACTGGCCGACCGCACCTGGATTGCCGTCAGTGACCGCCGACAGTGCTGGCCAGACGAACTGTCAAACGATGCAACGATCCAACCAGCAGTCGTGACGCATAACAACCACAGAAACCTACACCCGACTTTTATTCTCATGGACATCAAACTTCTTCTTCTCAGTCGGACACTCTTGGCAGAGTGGTTGTGATCATGGGCAGGTCACTACGAATGGCGGCTCCTGTTATATTTCTCCATTTGGTTGTGTTGGAGGCATTGTGGGAGCATTCGGACATGGAGGATTTTGTGAGAGACTTAATTAAATCTCCCCATCTGGTTGGAGAGCGGCCGCGGGGTCTCTTGCCTTCCACCTCGCCTTGGACTACAAGACGCTCCATAGAATTTTCTTTTCGGGTAATATGCCCGAAGAACTTCAGTATACATATTTGCACAGTCGTCGATAACCTTTCTTTAATATGAAGTTCCTTTAAGATCGATGCATTGGTTGAATTCTCAGCAGGCGTCTCCAGCACCACATCTCCAGGGCATCGATTTTTCTCCTGTCCTCAAGCCTCAAGGTGCATGTCTCAGCTCCGTACAGAAAAATTGGAAAGTCGAGACTTCGCATCAGTCGCAGTCGGTCGTCAAACTATAGAATAGAAGGATAAATTTAGTCACGCAAAGCTACTTAACCTGTAATTTGTCTGCGTCTACAACCAACTTATACCTACTTGGTTGTAGACGCTTCGACAATTTTACTTTTAGAGAAAGGACGTGACATTTGGAAAAGGTTCTGTCTTGATATTTATATACGAAATATTACTTTCAAATACATGTAGTAATGGCATTTTCTCTGTCTATTTGTCTTGATTCTACTCAGTATAAATAAATATTATCTAGATAGGTATTTATATAGAAAAAAGATCTCTAGAGACATTTTCTTTATTTACGTTATTTTCATGATACTGCAAAAGGGTTCTATTTTTAACGTGTTTTTATTTATATTTCTGCGACCTTTATACTCTGCGCGTTTTTACTTCCATTTATACTGTGACCTCTCGACTCTCGGCTTTTAGGGGTGTAAGTTGTCTACCCTGGGGTGTAAGAGGCTCACCACGATCTTTAGAGCCGTAATAGTGGATGATGCTTAACTTGTGTAATGTTAGACTGAATCGAAATGCTCTCTCCTTAGCCGTATTAACGCTGCCACCTCCGCTGCCAGCGCAGCAACTCTTATCTTTCTGGTGATGAGTCTAACTCGTAGGAACACAACAATCCTCAAGGAAATTGTTATTTGGCTGCGGTTTTCTGTGAGGAGGAAATACTTCCCCAGCCGGACAACTCATAAATAAAGTAAACCACCCTACCTCTCTTTCACCAGAGCCAGCGTTACAGATCACTGGCCACAAAAAATCTGCACAAGTTTTCAACATAAAAAGCCTTCAATAAAGAGACAAGCTACACATAACAGGCAAGTACGAAAATATCTACTCATCTAACAGTGTTTACTGGTTCCTGTTGAAATCTTTGTACAGGATAAAGACATTGCAGACTATGAAAGGATGTGGCGAATAGCGAATGAGTCGCCTGCGGCTTTCGCAACGAGACGAAGGAATGCTGTTCACTGAAGTCCGTCTAAGGTAGGGTTGTCACCGTCCTATTTTCCCAGGATATTTACAGGTTTTTGGATTGTCTTGGGACGTCCTAGATACTTTTTAAGCGGCGTCCTGGGTTTTTAAAGTTTCCTGATTGATATTAATATTGATACATTTTACACCTTAGTAAGCATCTTAAATTATTGACGACAATGAAAATGATAAATGAACAACTAAGCGCCTTGGTGGCCTATTTCATAGAAAAATATGAAGATAATCAAATATTTTTATAGTACTGAGGTGACAAACAAGCATACGAACCACAAAACATTCAAATGGTAATGATGGTAAGATTTATCATTAATATTTAATTGCCGGTTAATACTGCGTCCTGTTTTTATCTGAGGGTGTTCCAGTTTAAATTTTTGTTTTTGAAATTTCGTGTTGACAACCCTAGTCTATGGTCTATTATATCTATGTAAATTTACCCGTATTCTTGTAACCCTTTGTAACTGCTGCTATATAGATTAAATTTAGTTATTAGTTCCATGAACTGAAGCTGTACTGCATGATGCATTCGATTGATATAGAATTTGATTATACAGCTAAGATGTTTTTACCTATAGATGCAGTCTACCCGCCTCCATTGTGGCAAGAAGAATGTAACATGACATGACCTTTTATAGACGCCCATCAGGTGTGTCAAACATGAGATAGAGGATACGTCAGATGTTATATAGCACTGTCATGTTTAGCTAATTATTTAGCTTTTCATAGAAACAACCAGCACATGACTCGAAACCAAAAATCGTGTCTAAATTTCTTACAATGATGATGGTGTAAGTGGCTACTTTTCTAGTAGAAATAATGCGATAGAAACTAATAATTGTCTACAGTTTTCTGTGTCTATGCCGCGCACGTTGTTGAATCAAAGTTTGGTGATCATAGGACATTTCAATGTACTTCGACGGTCTGTTATCTTCGCGCCGAGTCGCGTTCGCGTCAAGATCGCCTACGCGAGACGCCGTAAAAGCACCTCCGCACACGATTAGTCGCATTATAGAAAGACGCCCATGGTCTTCCGATGAAGGAGACTACTTATTTAATCAACTTAATGTATATAACAGAAGTCGTAGATAGTATTTTTATACGAAAAGCTACATTTAAAAGTACCTTCATATTATAATTTCATCTCCATACCTCCGAATGCCACTTATCGTGTCCTAAAGAGAGCGATGCTTTCCACCCTGTATACGAAGTAGCACATGTGACTAAAACAACTTCACTATTTTCTACAAAGAAAACCATAAGTCAGGATCCAAGCGTCTCCAGACGCTGAATTAACTTTTACGCTGACCATAAAATTTAAGATTAACGTGCTAATTTTATAAACAGACAGATAAAATCTAGAAGCGTCAATTTAGCACAAGTACGAGCGCATGTCGTTTCAAATTGCAAATAAATTGCCAGTATTAAAGTCAACGCACTGGCGCGATAAAATATATGCTCTGTGATACACTCGACCTTATTTAGTTAGTGTTAAGGATGATTTTCAGAATCGCAAGTGTGGCTTAAATGATTCTGGTGATATGACCCTGGGGGGTTACAGTCGTGGTTAGCAACATTTTAATTGGAATTTAGTTTTAACTTCAACAATACTTAGAAATTAAGATTGGAAATGTTAGCATTTGAATACATTTAAATTACAAATATACGCAGGTAAATTAATGTTAATTACACATCAATTCGCTTTACTGTTACAAAATGCTATAGGATATACCTAGGGTAAGGTAGTTCACTCACGTTTTGTATATGTTCAGTGACTAATTACCATTGAGTAAGATTCTACCCGTAAAAAAAGATAATTTATGTATGGGAATTCATCCTCACACATTAGAACCGAAGTGGTCACGTACTGTGCGGTTCCAGAGAGGTTTTCTTCCACGTACTACCAAGCTGTGGGATGAACTGCCTGTTGAGGTTTTCCCAGGAGACAACAGCATGGAGTTCTTCAAAAAGGGCATAAAGAGGTTTTTACAGGATCGGCAACGCGCATGTGATGCCTCTGGTGTTGCTGGCGTCCATAGGCTGCGGTAACTGCTTTCCATCAGGTGGACCGTATGCTTGTTTGTCGCCTTAGTAGTATAAAAAAAAAATCTTTTATTGTGGAGCTCGATGACGTCGTTGCGGGTGTCAGTCTAATCGAACACGCAAGTTAAGCAACGTCGACCGTAGCCTGTCCGTGGATGGGTTTATATTATCCCGAGCTCCTCCGTGCTTCGGAGAGCACGTTACGCCGTCGGTCTCGGCTGTTGTCATTCGATGACAGTCGTTAAACTAAGTCAAGCCTTTGGGCGGCTTGAAAACACTGGCCTCCGCCACCACTCCTCTCTAAACCCCTTCAATGAGGGGAGACCCGTATCCAGTGGGATGAGTAAGGGTTGTCGATGATCATTAATAGGATGTCTGT
The DNA here is from genome assembly GCA_937001555.2 of Hypsopygia costalis. Taxonomy (NCBI): domain Eukaryota; kingdom Metazoa; phylum Arthropoda; class Insecta; order Lepidoptera; family Pyralidae; genus Hypsopygia; species Hypsopygia costalis. The sequence continues at coordinate 31,548,617 of OW443328.2, forward strand.
TTCTTTTTTTGTAAAATGAAATTTAAGCGAAGTAAATTGTAATTTTATGGATAAAGTATAAACATTCAATTAAGCAAAAATATTAACATCCAAAAAGCTCCATAGACTCTGTCCTTGAAAATTTTACAGGAACCAAAGCTTCCTTATGAATGCGCTACATATCTACCTACTACATACACAATGTTCCCTTAACAAGATCTGGGGGCACGGCAGTGCCCCCACCAAGTCGAGCAAAAAGCGGCACGGCCGTACCATCCTTTTCTCGAAGCACTTCAGGCCTTTTTCGACCCCTATAACTTTGTTGTGGATAAAACTAGGAGCCTGAATTTTTAGTAACCAAGCAGGTATTGTATAAACACGGTATATTTAAAATTTCATTCAATTTGAACCAGTAGTTTTAGAATTATAACTAATCAAAGTTCCTTAATTTTGTCACTCACTCACTGACTCACCGATCATCAAAATTCTAAGGCACTTCTAGCAGACATAGAAGCTTCAAATTTAGAATACAATTCGTGTTTACTGTATAAATCAAGAAAAAATTAAAATATTTTGCAATTTCCGTCCAGTTTTCTAGATACACTAACTGCATAAATAACTTTGTAATCCCATATAAATATATGGGATTACAAAGTTATATTTGCGGTAAATGAATCAGTATACCTGTATTATGTATAATATAATGGAATGGAAATCCAGCATTGGGTATACCCAATTTTGTACCTCTACATAAAAACCGTTACGTACCCTGTATCTATACAGGCTGATGATGATGATGATAGATATACAAATACTAGTTAATAGTTTTTATTAATTATACAATAGACTAGGAAGTATTTACCGTCCAAACTTGTCAAAAATTGTAACATCAAAGACTCCGAGAAAAATCCCTAGAGACAGGAAGTGGGCTTTGAGAAAAACTATAGCTGAAGCTCAAGAACTAGTACCGGATAGGAAAAAAAGGAGGACTACTTCTCTACAAAAAGCAATGAGATGCCATCACAAACATAACTTGTAAAAAAACCAAGTCTCGCAACTCAGTTCTTCTACCGTAAAAAGTTGTGAGATCCATGTAATACCAAGTCGGTTAATTCATTCAGTCCCTACTTAAGGGACCTTCCCTCTTAACTTATTACGTAATTAGCTAACCAAACAACATCTTATACTGACCATATCAATATTAAAAATCTTTTATGTTTTATATAAACAGATCGACTTGGCCATCGCATGAAAACACAATGTATCTCACAAGTGATATTATATTAAATTAGATTGTTTAGTGCGATGGCCAAGTCAATCTGTTTATTTAAAACATAAAAGATTTTTAATATTGATATGGTCAGTATAAGATGTTGTTTGGTTAGCTAATTACGTAATAAGTTAAGAGGGAAGGTCCCTTAAGTAGGGACTGAATGAATTAACCGACTTGGTATTACATGGATCTCACAACTTTTTACGGTAGAAGAACTGAGTTGCGAGAATTGGTTTTTTTACAAGTTATGTTTGTGATGGCATTGATATGACTAATAAGTATTTAATTTAAAAAAGAAACCCATGGGAAAACATCAGTAATAAGAATTAAATTAAACTTTTTCCCACGGGAAAAACTAAACTTTAATTTAAATTATAACCAAGCGGGTGAAGCCACGCGTAACAGCTAGTACACTGTAATACTATACCGATAGAACATACAGTCGAATTTAGAACTCAGTTGAAAAGTAATCTATACAGATGGTCCATATATCTCTCTCGGTGTAATTGCGTGCAAATCCAGATTGATAACCAGGGCAATGTATTACGTTCGAAAATTAACTGCCCCATTCGGGCAGAGTTTGGTGGGCTTGTGCAAATTGAGGCTTTGTGTGTTGTCAAGATATTTCCTGACGTTGAGGGCACTATGTAAAACTTAGCCATTAGGCTAACTTTAACCACACCCCGGCCATTCCATACATTTTTTTTTATACTACGTCGGGCAGCAGACAAGCATACGGCCCGCCTGATGTGAAGCGGTTGCCGTAGCCATATTAACGCTCGCAACATAAAATATCGCTCGCTCGCCGCTACCCCCGCTCTCCGCTGCCATCGCAGCATCTCCTTCTTGTCTGGTGACCTCACTCACTCACAGGAACACAACAACCCTCAAGGGAATTGTTATTTGGCCGCGGTGTTCTGTGAGGTGGAGGTACATTCCCCATTCGGGTAGCTTACAATTACGCTCCCTACCTCTCTTTTCGCCAGAGCTTCGTTTGTCACTCAGCAGGGTGCACCGTGCAGGTGAAGTTGGCTTTGGTTCAAAGATGTTAATGAACCACTTATACCCCAAAACAAAAAAACACACACAAAAAACGAGAAGACGAACAGACCGCGTCTGTATACATGCGAATGTGTGTGTAGCCTTAGGGTTGACTGCAGAACGAAGTAGATACTTTGCGCTGTGACGTAAAACATTATATTTTAGCTTAATATTGCAATATTAATTATCTTTAAAATTTTATTTTTAATGATTATGAGACTGCATTGGTCGTGTAGTTTCCAGCAGACTATAATAGAATCACTCCGTTTCATCATGTGGATGTCGTACAAGGCGACTTAGGCAAATACACTATCAAATATCGATCAGGCCTCCCCAACCCGTTTGGCCAGCGTGGGGAGTGTAGGCCAAGTACTCCTTCCGTCTAGGGCGGACGAGAGAGGGTCGTGCTCCTGTAGTGTAGACTAAAATGGACCTGATGATGATGATGATGATACGGCATTAAATTCAGTTACGTTACCGTACTACACAAAATTTCGTAAAGGTTGTAATTGAGTTATTATACAATCTAATTCCGTGATAAAACTTAAAATATACAATTAAAATAAATACTAAATATGACTAACTATATATACAAACAAAAAAAGAAACGGAAATAACAAAAACTAATTAAAATTAATAAAATATAATATCTAAATAGCATCAAAAAATTCTTCCGCATCGCCATCAAAGGGTAACGTGGCCAGAAGGCTAGCAGCATTGCCACGCTGGATGGCAATGCTTATTCGCTGAGCGAGAAATAGGCCAGCCCTCTGGTCGCGGGAAGAGTCGACTAACCGTTTGGATATTGATTCCGTGATTGTATATTGAAAATGTGGAATAGTACATATCAATATTCAACTTCCAAAAATTCAAAAAATGTCTAACTGCGAATCAACGATTTCGACGATGCAATATGTAAAATGACATGCAGTTACAGCAGCTTACGGACGACAGAGCCACAAATGCGCGTTGCCGACTGTTTAAAAATCTCTTCACGCCTTTTTTGAAGAACTCGATTCTGCAGTCTCCTGGGAAAACCTTGACCGGCACTTAATTCCGCAGCTTGATAGTACGTGGGAGAAAACCTCTCTGGATTCACACAGTACGTGACCACTACGGCTCTAATTTGTGGACATGAATTCTATGTCTTATGATCCTGATCATCCATGTCTGTCATGTTGATGTGATATGATAATATAAAACTAATTGCTAAGAAGGGAAATCAAATTCCAAAAGCTTCTTACTCCTTTTTTTTTGTACTACGTCAGGTGGCAGACAAGCATACGGCCCGCGTGATGTGAAGCGGTTACCGTAACCGTATTAACGCTCGCAACATAATGTATCACTTGCGCGCCGCCACCACCGCTGCCAACGCAGCATCTCCTTCTTTTCTGGTGACCTCACTCACTTGCAGGAACACAACAACCCTCAAGGGAATCGTATTTGGCTGCGGTATTCTGTGAGGTGGAGGTACATTCCGCAGTCGGGTAGCTTACAATTACGCCCCCTACCTCTCTTTTCGCCAGAGCTTCGTTTGTCAGTCAGCAGGGTGCACCACGTGCAGGTGAAGTTGGCTTTGGTTCAAAGATGTTGATAAACCACTTACACCCCAAAACTAACTCCTACTAAATTCTTCTGAATCCGTTGTGAGTTCCAAGGTACAAAATAATTTTGGTAGAACCACTAATACTGGTACTAAAACAATTTAATTATCAAGAAAATTATATGAACAGGAAATTGGAATTGGAATTTGGGGTTCAAGTAGCTCACCACCATCTTTGAACCAAAGCCAGCCTCAACTGCATGTGGTGCACCATACTAATAAACAAACGTGGCCCTGGCGAAAGAGAGGTAGGGTTAGCGTAATTGTAAGCTGCCCGATTGGATAAGTACCTCCACCTCACAGAAGACGGCAGCCAAATGACAATTCCTTTGAGAGTTGTTGTATTCCTAAGAATGAGTGAGGTCACTAGAAAGGAAGGTGTTGCTGCGTTGGCAGCGGGGGTGGCAGCACGCGAGCGATATTTATTATCGCGAGCCTTAATATGGCTACGGTAACCGCTTTATATCAGGTGGGCCGTATGCTTGTCTGCCCCTCGACGTAGTAGTAACTTGGGGTGTAAGTGGTTTATCAACATCTTTGAACCAAAGCCAACTTCACCTGCTCGTGGTACACCCTGCTGACTGACAAACGAAGCTCTGGCGAAAAGAGAGGTAGGGAGAGTAATTGTAAGCTACCCGACTGGGGAGTGTACCTCTACCTCACAGAATACCGCAGCTAAACAACAATTCCCTTGAGGGTTGTTGTGTTCCTGCGAGTGAGTGAGGTCACCAGAAAAGAAGGAGATGCTGCGTTGGCAGCGGGGGTGGGGGCGGCGCGCAAGTGTATTATGTTGCGAGCCTTAATACGGTTACGGTAACCGCTTCACATCAGGCGGGCCGTATGCTTGTCTGCCACCCGACGTAGTATAAAAAAAAAATAGTACAAAAAAATACCAATTAATGCTTTAACTTCCATTTCGGCACGAATCTGACATAAAAAAATAACTACTAACATTTAATTACAACTAATGTTTGAGACAGGGTACATTCTTGCGAAAAAATCTAATTTCATTACTAGAATGTAGTAATTCTGGAATCAGTGATCAAATTGGGAGCCATAAAAATTTATAAGCCTTATTAAAGCTACGCAATTCTTATTTATGAGATAGCTATAACAGAGCACCCCTTAAATTACAAACGAAACTATCTTCATACAAATAGTTAACAATGAATAAACACAAATAAAATTGCTTCTGTAATGTCTTCAGAATCACAATTAGGTTACTTAGTTGGAAGTAGATAAGCTCGTCGTCAAGCCTTATTCATTCGACTGTTGGGATACGGATCTCTCTGGAATATGGAAAGGGTATAGAGCATACTCCACTACGCTGCTGAACTGAAGGGTTGGCGAAGGCCATTGTTTTCAAGTCAAGTTTGGAATGTAAGTCAACCATTTCAGCCAAAAATGGACATCAACCTCTTTGAACCAAAGCCAATCTCATTATTGTTTAATCATTGATTATGCTGATGTCTGCTATCCTGACCTAAATGTAGATCTTCTCAATAAGTTGGACCGGCTTATCAATAACGCTATCCGTTTTATCTTTAGTCTTCGAAAATTTGATCATGTCTCTTCATACCGGTCTCAACTTAAATGGCTTCCTATTCGCCAGCGCAGGCAGCAGAGATTGCTTTGTGTACTTCACTCAATTTCAACTAATCCCCTATCTCCAGAATGCTTAAAATGCAAATTTCAGTATCTTCGTGATTCTCATAGTCTCCAACTGCGTTCTGACAATACATGTCTACTTTCTATTCCACTCTTCGACTCTGGCTTTATGTCTGACTCCTTCACCTTACAAGCCTCACGCCTCTGGAACGCGCTACCCGAGTCTGTCAGGGCAATTTCGAACAAACTCAGTTTCAAAAAGAAAACCCATGCAATTCTGTTAGACGATCTAACCAAGCACTAAATCATCATCATTATCTTTATCATCATCGCTGAATTTATGTATTTCTATGTATGTATATGTATGTATATGTATGTTTATTAAATATATAAAATATGCTATGTATGTTTATTTTATTAGTCGTAGTATTATATTTTAGTCTTTTTTAACTTTGCTTCTTCAGTACCGCATTTGTGATTTTCTGCTTGTCCCAAAGGTTGACTGGTAGAGAATGCTTTTAGCATTAAGTCCGCCTTTTGTACCCTTATTTATAATTTGTGGTTAATAAAGTTTTTAAATAAATAAATAAATCTCACCTGCACGTGGTGCACCCTGCCGACTGACAAACGAAGTTCTGGAGAAAAGAGCGGTAGGGCATAGCGTATCTTTTTAATCTGCTCGATTGGGGAAAAACCTCCACCTCACAGAATACCGAAGCCAAATAACTATCCTCTTGAAGGTTGTTGTGTTCCTGCGAGTGAGTGAGGTCACCAGAAAAAAATAAAGAAGGAGTATAGGCTGGTAACGGATCGGCCACCCCTTGGTGTTGCTGATCTCCATGAGCGGTGGTGCTTGCTTTCTATTAGATGACCCACATGCTCGATTGCCCCCCTTTCATATAAAAAAAAACCGCCCAAAGGCCACTGACTTGGTTTAATTAAAAAATTAAAATTAAAATTCGTTTATTTCAGGCCTCTTAACCCATACATCAATCAATTAATAAAATAAAAATAAAATCAAATACAAATCAAATCAAATACAAATAAAATCACATAAAAATAAAATCAAATACAAATAAAATTAAATACACTACAATGTTAATAAATAATAATATTTATTTCATAGGCGACCATACCTCTAACCGCCACTGTAACCGACATGTCTGTCACAGCAGTGGCGGATAAAGGGGCAATCAAACCTGTTATATATATATGTACATTTATCATCGAAGTACGAGCGTGCCTGCGTGCACGCTAATAAACGTCAGTGTGTTGACAACCGTCTTTTACTTAAGCTGTCCCGTACATATCAGTGGCGACGAGACTGGGAGGTACCGCGCAAAGTAAAAATAAAAAAATAAAATAAAAATGGCGTTACCAACGTTCGGGATTTTATCTAATTTCGACCATAACCAGCACTTATGGACGACATTCAAGAGTAGGATCTCTCAATGGTTTATTGCCAACGATGTTGACGGAAAAAGTGATCCCACTGAAGTGAAGAGACGAGCAATATTACTCAGCACACTCGCCGACGGTACATACAAGTTAGCTGCTGACCTCGCGCTGCCAAAGAACTTGGAAAATGTGCCGTACAGTGATATTTTGGCTTTATTGGATACTCACTTCGCTCCAAAACAAGTTGGATTTGGTGAACGACATAAATTTTATGCGGCCATTCAGTTACCATCTGAAACCGCGTCACAGTGGGCGGCGAGATTGCGTGGTCTTACCGCACAATGTAATTTTCTCAACGTGGAAGAAGTTTTAAGAGACCGATTTATAATGGGTATGCTTCCGGGAGTGGAAAAAGAAAAGCTGTACGTACAAGATTTGATCGGGTTAACTCTGGCCAAAGCCGTGGAGCTCGTCGAAAATCTGCGAAGTGCCCGGATCGCCGTCGCGGCCAGCTCGGCGATGACACCGGGAGCTGAACAAGAGCTATATAAAATCAACACAAAAGGATTCGACAAAAATAATCGGCCGATCAAAATAAAGTGCAACGTGTGTGGTTATTCCAATCATAAAACGGAAGAGTGTCGCTTTTCGAAATATACGTGTTCAAAGTGCAACAAAAAAGGGCATTTACGCCGAGTGTGTAAAAATGTTAATTATGTAGCAACTAACGCGGTGGACGAGGGCGACGAAGATGATGGTAAGTCACATACGTTACATAATATTCGATCTTTTAAGGGCGAGCCACTGGTCGAGTCGGTGTGTATTAATGGGAAAAGAATTGTTTTTGAAATAGATAGTGGTTCTGCAGTGACAATAATATCAGAGGAAGTGTACAAGTTGCATTTTTCTAACGTACCATTATTAAAAACAAAACAACGATTAATAAGTTATACGGGTAACGTAGTCGGGTGCGCGGGGCGCGCGCTCATGACGGTCGAGTGGAGGGGCGCTGCGCGCGCGCTGCAAGTGTATGTGGTGCGGGGTGGCGGGCCGCCGCTGCTCGGCCGGGATTTTATGGTTAAGTTTCAGTTGCAACTAACACCTGTTTATAGTTGTAAACAAACAACTAACGAGATTGAACGTTTGCATTTGCTTTATCCCGATGTGTTTTCAGGTAAATTAGGTCGATTTAACAAACATAAGGTTAAATTAACTTTAAAACAAGATGCTAAGCCAATATTTTTTAAGGCTCGACCCGTGCCATTTGCACTAAGGGATAAAGTAGATAAGGAAATCGATAGATTATTAGAATTAGGAGTGCTTCGCCCCGTAAAACAAGCTGACTACGCGTCTCCGGTCGTGCCCGTTTTAAAACGTAATGGTTCCGTACGTTTATGCGTCGATTATTCTGTTAGCATTAACAAACAATTAGTTGTGGATCAATACCCGTTACCTACGATTAACGAGTTGTTTACTAGACTTCACGGTGGTAATCAGTTTACAAAGTTAGATTTATCGATGGCGTACAACCAATTAGTTTTAGATGACGAGTCACAAAAATATACGTGTATTAATACACATCGTGGCCTGTTTGCCTTCACTAGATTATGTTTAAGTAGCGCACCAGCCGTGTTTCAACGAGCTATGGAGAGCTTGTTAGCGGGTATGAGCGGCGTACTGTGCCTGCTGGACGACGTACTAATCACCGGCAGGAACCGTACTGAACACCTGGAAAGATTACATCAGGTGTTGCAGCGTCTGCAAGACGCAGGCCTAGTCCTACAGAATGAGAAATGCGAATACTTTAAAGATGAAATCAACTATCTTGGATATGTAATTAACAAAGATGGATTAAAAAAATCTCCCGAAAAAATTAAAGCTATATTACAAGTCCCAGTGCCCTCAAATGTAGCTCAGCTTCAGTCTTTTTTGGGTCTAGTGAACTATTATAGATGTTTTGTACCGGACGCGTCGACAATTCTTACACCCTTATACGAACTTTTAAAAAAGGGTACTAAATGGCGTTGGACTAGTTTAGAAAATGAGTCATTTATTAAAATTAAAAATAAATTAACCTCAGATGCAACTCTGGCCCATTTCAATCCAAATGCAAAAATAATTCTAACTGTTGATGCGTCGCCGGTCGGTTTAGGCTGTATTTTGTCACAGATAGACAGTGACAACCAAGAGAAACCGATTGCTTATGCGTCGCGCACGTTAAACAGCGCAGAGAAACGTTACTCACAAATACAGAAGGAAGCAACCGCAATTATATTTGGAGTACGTAGATTTCATCAATACCTATATGGAAGATCTATTCCATTTATACTACGAACGGACCATAAGCCACTTCTTTCGATATTTGGACCACATAAAGGTATTCCAGAAGTATCTGCAAATCGATTACAAAGATACGCCTTATTTTTAAGTGGCTATAATTACTCAATAGAATACGTTAAAAGCAAAGACAACAGTGCTGACTATTTATCGCGGGCGAGCCTGCCAGAGAACGACGAGAATGAGGCGCGGGGGGACGTCGACCCGTGTGACCGGGCGGCGTACGTACGATTCGTAGTAGACGGCAGCCTACCGATCGCGGTAAACGAGTTACGAGACGCGACAAGCCGGGATCCCGTAATGACTCAGGTGATAGGTTACGTTTTGAAGGGATGGCCTAACAAAATGAGTAACGAAAAAATAAAGCCATTTTTTCTGTGCAAATTGCAATTGTCTTACGAGAATGGGTGTCTGATGAGAGGTCACAAGGTAGTAATCCCCGAATCGCTATACCAGCGTGTTCTCAAAGAATTACACACATCTCACTTAGGAATCGTTAAAACCAAGGCTGAAGCTCGCTCACGTTTGTGGTTTCCGGGGATAGACAAAGCTATCGAGAGAATGATAGGGTCTTGTGACGTGTGCAATCAGTTGCGGCCGTCGCCGCCGCGCGCGTCTTTAGTTATGTGGCCGCTACCACCACACTGTTTTTATAGGTTACATTTGGATTTTTTGGGTCCCCTAAATGGACGCATGTATCTAGTTATAGTGGACGCGTATAGTAAATGGGTAGAGGTATACGACATGAACAGCTGTACTACTGCAGCAGTAGTAGAAAAGATGTACGAATTCATGTCGAGGTTTGGGTTGCCTCACACAATCGTGACTGATAACGGTACGGCGTTTTGTTCACAAGATTTTGAAAAATTTTGTAAAATTAATGGAATATCTCACAAGACGTCGCCTCCTTACCACCCTGCAAGTAATGGTCAGGCAGAAATATATGTGAAGGTAATTAAAAAGGGTATAAAATCTAGCATTTTGAGTTCCAAAAATGTAAGTGATAGAAAATTAAATCTTTACAAGTACATTTTTGACTATCGCAATTCTGTACACTCCCTCACCGATACTTCACCGGCTCAACTAGTGTTCGGTCGCAAACTAAGATCGCGTCTAGACCTACTGAGTCCGTCGCTATCGCCGCCATCGTCCACCGCGCTCGCTAATACGGTGCGAGCAAAACAGTGTTCACAGGTTGAAACTCGGGGCGGCAAAACTAATTGTTTTCTACCTGGGCAACATGTATTATATAAAAAATATTGTAATAAGGATAAGTACTGTTGGGTCAAGGGGATAATTACACGGAGACTTGGCAAAGTGTTGTATCTCATAAAAGACTGTTTAACCAGTTCAGTAGTTAAAAAACACAAAAATCAAATATTATTGTATAAGGGTACATTAATGACTACTGACTGTGTCGGACAACCTTGGGACTCACTTGAATTGGCTAATACGGCCACAGAAAGAGAAAACGTATCACCCAATATAACAAGTTCATCATTGCTTCGGGAATTACCGCAGCAGCTATCACCGACGCCAACGACATGGCCTGTCTCCGCCGCCAGCCACGACTCCGTGTCGGGGGAAAGGAGTGCAGCTGACACGCCAGCCGTACCGCGCAGCGACGGTGAGCTCGCCCCGGCAACTCCTACACAGCAACCAGAGGAAGATGATCATCGCCTCGTACAGTCATACGAGGCGGAGGATGAGTTTTACGAGGCCGACGATGCGGAGGATCCGACTTTTGAGTCACCAAGAGGTCGAGCAAGTGATGAATCTATTCCCTCACGGGTGAGACAAAAACGGAATCGTCCCAAGGTTGATTACAAGCAATTCTTTTAAACATATTAATTATACGTATTATACTCTAGCTATAAGGGGAGAGGTGTTATATATATATGTACATTTATCATCGAAGTACGAGCGTGCCTGCGTGCACGCTAATAAACGTCAGTGTGTTGACAACCGTCTTTTACTTAAGCTGTCCCGTACATATCAAAACCTATCAGCTATCATCGCCAGGACGACGTTGGAACTGGCCCACACTCTGCGCACCATTGACGCGCACCTCTTACGTATGGTCGCATGAAAGCAATCAGTACGCGCCAAGGCGAACATGCCAGAGGCGCTACAGAAGCGGGGCAGTCCCATCATCGCCCTGAACGCATTATTGAATTGTATACGAAGGGCGTTGTAGCTCCGCTGCGAATATTCGGCCCACAAGCTGCACGTATACATCGAGGTGCAGTATGCACGAAACAGCGTCAGTTTCACCTCTGCGGAGCAGCGCGCAAACCTGCGAGCCAGCATATTCGCCCTTCGCGACAACGCCCTCCGCTCCCTCTCTATGTCAGCATGATCCCTGAGGTCGATAGTAACTATATGCCCCAGGTACTTAAAAGAATTCACTCTTTCAAGTGGAACGCCATTCAGTCTAATAGGTGGAATCTTTTGAGGGCACTTAGCACCAACAGCCTCAAAGACCATGTATTGACTTTTAGTCACATTATATCGTAGCCCATGCGCACAGGCGTATTCTTCACACATCTGCATAAGTTTCCTCAAACCACAGACCGACGCGCTCAGCAAGACCATGTCATCCGCGTAGCTCAGATTATTTACGCATACATCGTCCACATGACATCCGACATGCTGGCCGCTGAGCGCGACGATCAGGGCATCCATGTATAAATTAAATAGTATGGGTGAGGTTAGACCACCCTGCCTTACTCCGCACTCCAACCGATATGGTTCCGACATTGCCCCCGCCCATCTGACTCCATTGACCTGATGTTCATACCAGTGCTTTAAGATATTCACAAGTTCACGTGGCAAGTTAGTGCTTTCTAGTTTCTTCCACAGAGTGTCATAAACTACCAGGTCAAAGGCCCTCGACAAGTCAAGGAAACACGCATACACAGGAGTTTTTCGATCCAAGTAGTATCTGACAGTATGCTTAAGACACAGTATCGCACTTTCAGTAGACAATTGAGATCTAAAACCAAATTGATTGTCGTGCAAATTGATATATTTATTTAACTGTGTATTAAGCAGACCGTCAAACACCTTGGCTATTACTGTGGCAAGAGAGATAGGCCTGTAGTTATTTTTATCCGAGAGATCTCCAGTTTTATTTTTAACCACAGGCACCACCACCGTTTTCAGCATATCTGGAGGTAAGTAAGAGTGGCTCACACAAAGAGAGTAGAACATTGCCAATATTCTTGAAACGATGTTGCAGATGTTCGATACTGAGGCCATCGTGTCCTGGTGATATACACATTTCATTATATATTAAACCTGATCGAGGTCTCCCACACGCCACCCATTCCGTATACTTTATCCTGGCATTCCGGTGAGCCCCTCTAACGTGTTTATTCCACCCTGCAAGTCGTGGACCCTTCCCGCGTGATCTAGTTCCTCTCGTACGTCCCCCCGCTGCCACAGAGGCCTGTTTCAGGACGAGCACAATGTCGGAATAAAGCCCATCAAGAATACGCCTGTGTGTACGGTTGTTACAAAATATATCAGCACATTTAATACACTCAAACGGAAAATCAATTAATTTCAATCGCTTATGACACTCTGCTGTATACCTTGTGATCTGGTCGTGTGTTCTCTCACCCCACATTCTAATATAGTTGTGAGTACTCTCATTCTCATATTGCAACCTCGGTGTTAATAGGTTAAGCTTACACTCCACAATAAGTGGAAAATGGTCAGACCACAGAGTGTCATAATCGACAAAAACATTAACAATCGTTCCTTGAGCCGATTGGGTCACTATGCAGTGATCCAACCAGCTACAAGAGCCGTGAGCTTCACTAATATATGTAAATGTATCAGACTGTGAACCTAGGAAATCCACATCAGCAATTGACCATTTTTGATCACTACAAAAGTCTGCAAGCTCTCTATAAAATAATTCAGATAAGTTAGCATTAAAATCTCCTAATATAAAAACTGATTCAATTCCGTACTCATCTATCAATGCGCTTACCGTACTTAGACAATCCGTAAAGTCAGGTAAATTTTCCGTCGAATTCGTAGGCATGTAGACACTTATAACGATTACCGGCCGATCACTGGTCACTATCCTAATAGCACAGATACGCACATTATCGCACGGCAACACTGACACTTGCTGGAATTTGCTGTTTCTCCACAGTATTGCTACACCTCCATAGGGCCTCCCCCGTAGTATGCCTTCAGAAGTATTCACTGCCGACGTCCCGATGTATCCAAAACTACTGTCAATAGTACTTAAATAGGGTATTTCGTCAGGCAGTAACCATGTTTCTTGTAACGCAACAATGTCACAGTTACGACATAATTCTCTAACACTATCTATGGAACGCTTTACACTTTTACAGTTGTAGGTAGCAAACCTACATATGTTTATATCATTTAGGTCGTACTGCATTATTCGATTTCATTGGGCCGTCTGTTGTTATTCTATTTAGCAAGCGTTGCCTAAAATTCACAAATCGTCTGAATATGATGCCTTGCGGCCATATGTTTTCATTCAGGTATAATGGTAAATTCGATTCTGTTACGAAAAATTTGTATGCATTGTATCCTTTATCCTTTTTCATACTAATTTTTTCTAAGGACACCGTTTCGTTGGTCTTACTACGAATATAACGGGCTATATCGTCCTCTGTCGTACAGCTGTGAATATTCGTAATAAATATAGGTATCTTCTTATCGGCGGCCTTAAAGTTACATTCCATATTATCCTTCGCTATTCCCAATTTTCCCCGGTAGCGATAATTTGGTAGTTTCTTTTTGTACGACACTGTCTGCCAGCCTTCCCGGTCGTTGTTTACATTTGATCGCTCCTTGCATTCATCTGTAGCGACAGGGGTAGACGATGCGGTCAGCTGATCGGCCGCAGACACCGCCCCACTCGAACTAACGGTCTTTGACGTCATGCTAGTCGTCATCGTACTTGCTGCCCCGCTCTCGCATGTACTCGCTTCGTGACGTGCCGCCGCCCCCTCCGCGGCTTCCACCTCCGGCACACCCGCCGACCGTTGCTGCGTCGTACATGATTCATGTTCGGGTTTTTCTACCCTCATAATATTCCTGTATTGTACTGATTTATTATTTATCTCGTGATAATTGTTGTTAATAGACTCATTTAATAATGAATTATTCACACTCGAAAGTCCCACTGGACCGCTGTCGAGTAACCATGCACCCCTCCGTGTGTTCACGTTAAAAGCTGACGAAGGTGGCAATGAGTCATTCTTAATTTGTAGAAATTCTTCTCTTATTTCTTTTAGGTGGTCCATCGTAGCGTACGTTGACTTCATCTCATCAATAACATACTGCATCCTCACCAAATCCTTCAAAATCTTCGAACAATCTAAATGGTCAAAACTTAGGGCTGGGAGTTTTTCCAGTTGACGGGCCACAAATACTGGAATTTCGTCGGGATCGGTAGACTTGAATAAGTTAATGATGTCCGCTAAATTACGTTCCTCCTTCCCTTTGTTTTTTCGAGTAACTTTGCGTAAATCCGTTGGAATCGAATCGAAAAGTAGTGATTTCGACTTTTTGATTTCTTCATCGGTGAATGCCGAAGTACAAATTCGCACCAACGATTCTTCATCCATCACCGACACTTTGTTTTGGATGTACGATAACAACTCATCTATAACAATATTGCACTGCTTGCACTTTAAAATATCCGTCATTTTGCTCGTAGTATAGGCGCGTCCGTCTCGAAGCGTACGCGCGCGCGACTTAATGACTGTCATTAAATGACAACGGCCCTCCGAAGTACGAAGAAGCTCGATATATATAAACACATCCATGTATAGGCTACGGTCGACATTGCTTAACTTGCGTGTTTATCAGGCGACTGGAACTGTTTTCTGACGCAATTTAGTATGGGTATGCCATATCTATTATTTATAAAGTAAAAAGTAGTCGAAAAGGTAATGCCAACTAAACAATCTAATTTAATATAATATCACTTGTGAGATACATTGTGTTTTCATGCGATGGCCAAGTCGATCTGTTTATATAAACATAAAAGATTTTAAATATTGATATGGTCAGTATAAGATGTTGTTTGGTTAGCTAATTACGTAATAAGTTAAGAGGGAAGGTCCCTTAAGTAGAGACTGAATGAATTAACCGACTTGGTATTACATGGATCTCACAACTTTTTACGGTAGAAGAACTGAGTTGCGAGACTTGGTTTTTTTACAAGTTATGTTTGTGATGGTATCTCATTGCTTTTTGTAGAGAAGTAGTCCTCCTTTTTTTCCTATCCGGTATTATTTCTTGAGCTTCAGCTATAGTTTTTCTCAAAGCCCACTTCCTGTCTCTAGGGATTTTTCTCGGAGTCTTGGATGTTACAATTTTTGACAAGTTTGGACGGTAAATACTTCCTAGTCTATTGTATAATTAATAAAAACTATTAACTAGTATTTGTATATCTATCATCATCATCATCAGCCTGTATAGATACAGGGTACGTAACGGTTTTTATGTAGAGGTACAAAATTGGGTAGACCCAATGCTGGATTTCCATTCCATTATATTATACATAACACAGGTATACTGATTCATTTACCGCAAATATAACTTTGTAATCCCATATATTTATATGGGATTACAAAGTTATTTATGCAGTTAGTGTATCTAGAAAACTGGACGGAAGTTGCAAAATATTTTAATTTTTTCTTGATTTATACAGTAAACACGAATTGTATTCTAAATTTGAAGCTTCTATGTCTGCTAGAAGTGCCTTAGAATTTTGATGATCGGTGAGTCAGTGAGTGAGTGACAAAATTAAGGAACTTTGATTAGTTATAATTCTAAAACTACTGGTTCAAATTGAATGAAATTTTAAATATACCGTGTTTATACAATACCTGCTTGGTTACTAAAAATTCAGGCTCCTAGTTTTATCCACAACAAAGTTATAGGGGGTCGAAAAAGGCCTGAAGTGCTTCGAGAAAAGGATGGTACGGCCGTGCCGCTTTTTGCTCGACTTGGTGGGGGCACTGCCGTGCCCCCAGATGCATACTAGGATATCAAAATTTTTAGAAAAATATAATTAACAAATTTTACCATTGTATAATTTTGCTTGCCACCAGTTGGCTGAATGATATGGCTCACAGTGTAATAGGTACTAATATCTATGTTACCTCATTCAATGCAAATAAACTTATTCATCCATTCATTCTTAAATAACATCATTGCACTATATAAAATTTTTCATAATTGCAAATTTCACACTGCTTCAATAAACGAACGTCTGCTGAACTAGAACTATTTGATTATTCGTCAACTTGACAAATGCATCAAGAAAATATGACAATAGCGTCTGGGATCTTCGCACAAATTATTCTCAGTTGCAGTCTAAGCTGGGCTTATGTTTCCTAGTCCATTTCCTTCCATTTGTGTTCAACGAGCGAGCGCTTCCCGCAGTTCGTTACTTGACAATAGTAAGCTTGCATTAAATATAACTTTTACTATTATGAGGATGGAGGTTTTTAAATACATATATAATTTAATTGATTCGACCGATAATATTTTTTCTAAAAAATATGGCAGTTTTGATATAACTTATAAACTCATTCATAACACCCATTAGGGTTGTAAGTGGTTCATCAACATCTTTGAGCCAAAGTCAACCTCACCTGCACGTGGTGCACCCTGCTGACAAACTAGGTTCTGGCGAAAAGAGCGGTAGGGCATAGCATATTGTTTAAGCTGGACTGGGGAAGTACGAGTACCTCCACTTCACAGAATATCGCAGCCAAATAACAATTCTTTTGAGGGTTGTTGTAATGCTACGAGTAAGTGAGCTTACCAGAAAGAAAGAAAAGAAGGAATATAGGCTGGCAATGAATCGGCGACCCTTTGGTGTTGCTCATCTCCATGGGCAATGGTGATTGCTTTCCATCAGGTGACCCACATGCTCGTTTGGGGGGCAAACTCATATAAAAAAAAACATCCAGATACATAAACACATCTATAAATAAGCTATGGTCTATATTGCTTAACTTGTATAATCGATTAGATGACTCACGCTAGGATGCCACCGAGCCTTATAAAAAGCATAAACCTTAAAGAAATAGCATAAAAAAATTGTCAATTTCTGAACGAAATTTCTATTTACGATTAGGAGACGTAAGCGTCTACGACATTCTGTTAATTGAAGTTAAGATTTTTAATGAAAATGCTGAACATTGACGACGCCTGAAGTGGTCTTAGAAAATTTGAATGGCCAATTAAATCAACTAGAATAGTTGTGTAAAGCCTGAATGATATTTTCAAGATTAATAATAAAAGTGAGTAAAATTTTGTAAATAGAGATTTACTTAAAAATCTAATTTTACCCTGCTTTGATACTTTATGATATATTTAACATTTTATCTATTGGTATTAAATTAGTGTACATCCTACTATCCCCATTATGATGCTCCATTAATGGAGATTTTAGGAATTTTTTCTCGCTTTCACTATTATCCATTTTCAGTAGCGTTTCAGTGATAAGTAATAAATGGTTATTCGTTATGCCAAATGTCTAGTGGAGATAACGGTACCATAATCTATTAAAATAAGTATTCCCACTATCCCGATGGATCATGACAATAGGTGTAGTGGGATATACCTAAAACAACCGGTAAAAACTTATCAAAACCTATACAAGTTTTGGGGTGTAAGTGGTTCATCAACATCTTTGAACCTAAGCCATCTTCACCTGCACGCGGTGCACCCTGCTGACTGACAAACGAAGCTCTGGCGAAAAGAGAGGTAGGGAGCCTAATTGCTACGCCTAGCCTAAAGCTACCCGACTGGGTAATGTACCTCCACCTCACAGAATACCGCAGCCAAATAACAATTCCCTTGAGGGTAGTTGTGTTCCTGCGAGTGAGTGAGGTCACCAGAAAGGAAGGAGATGCTGAGTTGGCAGCGGGGGTGGCGGCGCGCGAGCGATATTTTATGTTGCGAGCGTTAATATGGCTACGGCAACCGCTTCAAATCAGGCGGGCCGTATGCTTGTCTGTCACCCAACGTAGTATAAAAAACAAGTAAAAATATATACAATATCAATAAAAAGTAAGAAAAGCTACATTGTATAGGGTATATCTTGTTTCAAATTAACAAGCAAACATAAATGATAAAACATGTTTCACTTAAGTCACTTGACCGTCTCCGAACTTACAATCGAAAGCTTTTGATTTAGAACGTAACAAATTGACTGATGTTTGATAGTACCCTCTTCACAAATTATTCATAATTAAAGCTTTAATTACATTACAATGCCTTTGCGCAGTTTCAATTTTGCAATCGTTAGCAAAATTATAATGAACTCTCGAACGAGCTTTAACTGCTACTATGTTATACAAATTCAGAAGGTCAACTTTTGTCAAGATTTGTTCAGTATTCATTGACGCCTTGAAAAAAATATTTTTTGTAAAGAAAGTAATATTGATAAAATAGCATCAGAATAAAACTTTTATCTCTGAAACCGTTTTTAGGGTTCCGTAATAAAGAAGAAACCCGTATAGTTTTGCCATATCAGACGGATATGGCAAAACTGCCTTTTGTCTGTTCTCTAAGACTATTAGTACTAGATACTTCAAATTTGGTATGGATATAGGCACACATAAATGACAACAAAATAGTAAAATAAATTTTGGGGAAAAAAAATATGGTACTTCCTCTACCTTGATATTATTATGGGGATGATTTTTTTTTCTTGGGTATCCTATGATGTCGTTAGCGAGCTATGGAAAGCTATGCTCGGAATCTCAATGGTCGAATCCAGAACGAGAAAATCAGACGTAGAACCAAAGTTGTTGACATAGCTCCCAAAATCGGCAAGCTGAAGTGGCAGTGGACCGTTGATGGCATCTGCTATCGTTTTCTCGGCAGATGTGGCCACCTCCATCTGAAAGAGGAACGTCCTGGAGTGAAGGGCCCGTATGTCAGAACGAAGCGCTAGACGCCCTAGATCTCTAGATGGACTGATGACTTAAAAAAAGTGCCTGGAGTGGATGCGGAAAGTGGAGGATCGCATATGATGGAAATCATGAGGGAAGGCGTAGGCTGGATGTAGGTCCAGCAGTCGATAAATACTGGCTGATAATTATGATAATGATGACTTCTTCCATTATAAATATTGCGAGTGTGAGAACACCCGATTAAAACCTCCATTTGCGAAATATTGAGCTTTATAGCGCCAATTTTTGTTTGAGTCAAGTGTCCTTCTGTTAGTCTGTCAAATTTACAGCACTTGACCATCTACACAACTTTGCATGCTTCCGCCACCAGTTATGCAAATTATTGCCGGCCGGCACCCACCCATTACCGTTAGTAGATGCATGCAACTGTCATGGCTGCTAACTGAGTCTTTGTTCCAGCTACTGTAGTCTCTGTGACTCTCCAACATCTAAAACAGAAGAAACATGTGACTGGTACCACCTCTGATTCCGTGATCGCTAGCAGGGACGACCAATTATGCGATATATAATTATAGAACGCCAATGTATATGAAACAAATAATCGACGTTGTAAATACTGCACAGTAAAGAAACTGATCACAAATTGATAAATCAAGTTTGTAACGAAGTTTTGAGTTATTCGACCCTTAGCTCAACTCGAATCGATAACCGTTTAGAAGTTAGAACAATTTCGTTTCGTAATTCAAGTTTCTAATTTCCGATAATACTTTGAGGATCTCTGAATTGATATCTTTAGTAATGGTATTTGGGTAATTTGAATGGCTTTATTTGGTCTTTGTATTTTAGTTGGTCTCAATCGGTGAGAGAATATTAAAAAAAAAAAAAAACCGACTCCAAACATTACTGTACATTTATTTACGTATGTAGATACAGGCTGATGATGATGATGATGAAAAAAATATGGGACTAATCTGAAAGTATACTCTTTCAAATAAAAAAAAGTGTTTTTCAAATCGGTTTATAAATAACGGCGTAATGAAATAACAAACCTAACAATGGGTATATACAGGCTGCTGGTGATGATGAAAAAATGTGGGACCAATCTGGAAGTATACTCTTTATAAATCACGGAGTAATTAAGTAACAAACCTATAAAAAAAATACAGCCGAATTGAGAACCTATGAAATTGCCGTTCTGCAGTACTGCCCATTTCAAATCAAAATAATTTTTGTTTGGGCAAGAATTCTAATTTCAAATTAATTTTATTTTAAAAACATGGAACTCTTTTTCTAAAAGTAATAATTTGTTTATTGATTAGTGTTACATTTTCATCGCATTTCAATCTGTTTCGTCATCATGGATACGTTAAAAATTCGAGTAATTATGGAATATGAGTACCGTCGTGGCAGCAACGCGGCACAAGCGGCACGCAACATCAACGACGTTTACGGAGCTAACACTACAAACCAACGCACCACCTGTTATTGGTTTGCTCGCTTCCGTTCTGGAAATGTCGACCTGAAAAATGAACCTCGCGGTCGTCCGAAGACTTTGGTCGACAATGACGAATTAAAGGAGATTGTGGAAGCTGATGATACACAATCTACGGCTGAATTAGCAGCAGCTTTCGACGTTAGCGTCAAAACAATATTGGTTCATTTGCGTCAAATTGGCAAGGGAAAAAAGCTTGACAAATGGGTGCCTCACGAACTCAATGATCGCCAGCGCGAAGTACGCCTCGAAACGTGCCCTGCACTGCTCAATAGACACACAAGTGAAGGAATTTTGAACAGCATTGTTACCTGCGATGAACAATGGATTCTGTTTGATAACCGCAAGCGCTCAGCAAATTGGTTGGATCCTAGTTCAGCACCTAAACAATGCCCTAAACGAAAACTTACCCCTAGAAAAGTGATGGTCACTGTTTGGCGGTCTAGCGCCGGTGTGATTCATCACAGCTTCTTACCAAACGGGGTGAGCATTACTGCAGATGTGTACTGTGATGAAACACAATGATGGAGAAGCTGCCACGTCTCCAACCAGCATTGGTCAATCGCTCGTCTCCGCTGCTCCTGCACGACAACGCGCGACCTCATACTGCACAGCAGACGGTCTCCAAGTTGCAAGAACTGGGGTTGAAAGCTCTTCATCATCCGCCCTACTCGCTAGACCTTGCGCCTACAGACAACTACTTTTTCCAGAATTTGGATAACTTCTTGGCGGGAAAAAAAATCAATACCCGAGAGGGCAGTACAAAATGCCTTTGAAAAATTTGTTGCCTCCCGTCCAGCTGATTTCTTTAAGAAGGTCATCAATAAAGTGCCACTGCGTTGGCAAAAATGCATTGATTGCATGGGTGATTACTTCGATTAATACAAATAAAAAATACATGAAAAAACTTGTTTAAATTTTTTCATACAAAACGGCAATTTCATAGGTAAAGATCTAATAATATATTAAAACACAATTATTGGAAGAACAACAGGTAAATTGGAGTGTAAACGCCATCTTACTTTTTCCAATTAATCGTTTTCAGTCCAGACACTGCGTCTATGGAATGCTTTACCAACTGATATCAGGAATGTTCAATCACTTGCTTCTTTTAAAACTCTTGCCCAGTATCTTTTGTTAACTGTAACTTGAATTTACTGGTTTTTTTCCATCACTTCTGTTTTGTTACTTCTATTTCATATGAATCGAATTATGTATAGTCACTTGAGTATTTATTGTAAGTAGTTTATCATCTTAGAGCCAATGCCAAGCTCACCTGCACGTAGTACAGCCAGTCGTTAAGCAAACGAATCTCTGACGAAAGAAAGGTAAAGCACATCGAGCCCAAAGCCCAACTAGGGAAGTAACTCCACGTCACAGAATACCGTAGCGAAATAACACCTTTGAGGAATGTTATGTTCCTGCACTCTTCGTGAGGACACCTACGTGAAGGGGTGCTGTGTTAGTAGCAGGGGTGCCAGCGCGCGTAACCGATTTACATCAGTTGGGCCATACACTCGCTTGTTTTGTGCCTGACAACGTACAAAAAAAATACAAATAATCATTTTTGGGGTGTAAGGGGTTCATCAACATCTTTGAACCAAAGCCAACTTCACCTGCATGCGGTGCACCCTGCTGCCTGACAAACGAAGCTCTGGCGAAAAGAGAGGTAGAGAGCGTAATTGTAAGCTACCCGATTGGGGAATGTAACTCCACCTCACAGAATACCGCAGCCAAATAACATTTACCTTAAGGGTTGTTGTGTTCCTGAGAGTGAGTGAGGTCACCAGAAAGGAAGGAGAAGCTGCGTTGGCAGCGGGGGTGGCGGCGCGTGAGCGATATTTTTAATGTTGCGAGCGTCAATATGGCTATGGTAACCGCTTCACATCGGGCGGGCCGTATGCTTGTCTGCTGCCCGACGTAGTATATAAAAAAAAAAACATATCGTTTTGTAAACCATAGACCGACAACCATCGACTTTGCTTAACCAAAACGTTTGACAATAGAGCGCACGCACACCGATGACATGCGAGCTCGTCACGACTTTCTATTTGTTTCAAAATTAATCTACTATATAAAAATAAGTCGGGTTTTCCTTCCTGACGCTATAACTCCAGAACGCACGAACCGATTTCCACGGTTTTGCATTCGTTGGAAAGGTCTCGGGCTCCGTGAGGTTTATAGCAAAGAAAATTCTGGAAAAATTTGAAAAGAAAAGCGGGAAAATCGTTTTTCACATACAGCGCCATCTCTAAGGAAATGGATGGAAACGAAAAGATTGAGCCACAGCGAAGCGTGGTCGGGCCGCTAGTAGTTTATACAAGCATAAAAAATCATTCAATGTTTTCATTTACTGAAAAAATAACGCTGACAGATTTAATGGAAAAATGTTTAAAAAGCGACAGTTTAATCCTAAACGGCGCTAGATCAAAAAGTTTGGTCGAAACTGCAGTTTCTTTTTTTTTTCAGAATTTATTCTGACGATCGGGATTGATGCCGAAAATAGGAAAAAAAGCTTCTGCCATATTTTCGTATTGATTTATATTTTGCTCCGCGAACATAATATCAATTTCACGAGCTCGGTGGCGTAGCGGTCAATGACGCGGCTTCGACACCAAAGCTCGTGGGTTCGATTCCCACACAGGGCAAACATTTGCGTGCATGAACATGTCTGTTTGTCTTGGTCTGGGTGTTTTCTATGTATCATAAGTACGTATTTACAAAAAAAAATGTATTTACGTATGTTTATCAGTTGTCTAGTACCCATAACATAAGCTTCGCTTACTTTGGGGCTAGATGGCGCTGTGTAATTTGTCTGATAATATTTATTTATTTTATAAAGCCAAGGGAACGAAAGAGTCGGAGAATCAATCCTTCTGACGTACAATGTCAATAAATAAGATACAGGGGCATTCTTGAACATCAAAACCGAACGTGGGAGTAGCCAGAGTCATGTATAACATTGTCCTGATAAATGTTATAATAAAGCTGTTATTCTTGTTGTACATTTCGGCGTAATTTTATTTAATTTTACCGGCCGGTTTCGCCGCTAAGGCATTATCAAGGTAAATTCTCTCCTCTTCGTCCTCCATAAACTCCATGAAGGGACAACACAGGTGGGTAAATTATTTCAGAATACCCTTTAATGAATGAATGAATGAATGAACTTTATTTGCTACTAGCTTTCGCCCGCGGCTTCGCTCACGTGACATTCGGGGCAATACTCATTACTCAATAGAAGTACTCGTGTAAAATTTAGGATAAAATAGTCCAACTAATCCCGTTTTCCCATACAAACCAACTAATCTCGTTTTCCATACAAACTTTGGACCTCCGTTTCACCCTCTTAGAGGTAAAATTTGAAAAATCTTTTTAAGTAATTCATGTCCACTACGTTATATTTTCAAATCGATGCCATTGTCGTAATTAACGTCCCAGAAAACCATAGAATCAACTTGATATTATGACATTTCAACCCCATTGCACCCCCCCCCCTACAGAGTTGTCACGACGGCTATGTTGAATTATTAAATAGTTGTTTTTTTCGTAATCAGCGACCCGATATACTATAAAAACAATACCTATGACGATTTTCAGACTTTTTCACCACAGTTTATACATTTCAACGCCATCGCACCCCAATAGGAGATGATAGTCAAGTTACCGCCCTACGGGTACAATAAATAACAATAATAAGTAATTTCTGGGATAAAAACTATTTTAGTTATGTCCTTTCCCAGGACTCAAGGTAACTCTTAAGCAAATTTTATTTAAATCGGTCCAGCGATTTAAGCGTGAAGAAGTAACATACATTCTGTCGCATTTATAATATTAGTATGGATTGGCGTTCCAAAAACCCGTAAAAACGACACATGTAGTGAGTTATAGACATTTCTACCTCATCGCACCTCAATAGAGGATGATGGTCACGTTAGTCACGTTTTCGTAATCAGCGACCCGATAAACCATAAAAACAATACCCATGACGATTTTCAGACTTTTTGACCCCGTTTTACCCTTATAGGGGTTGATATTTTCAAATCGATGCCATTTTTGTAATTGACGTCCCAGAAAACCATAGAATCAACACTCATATTGATATTATGACATTTTAACTCCACCGTACGTTGTTGGATTATAAAATAGTTGTTGTTTTAGTAATCAGCGACCCGATAAACCATAAAAACAATACCCATGACGATTTTCAGAATTTTTCACCCCGTTTTACCGCTTTAGGGGTTGAATTTTGAAAAATCCTTTCTTAGTACACCCTTAGACATCATAAGGAAACTACGTGTCAAATTTGGAATCTCTAGACCTAGCAGTTTGGGCTGTGCGTTGATATATATCAATCAGTCACTCAGTTTCTACTTTTATATATTCCAAACCCCATCGCATCCCCACAGGGGTGATTTTATGTTACGTCGGCTATGTTAGATCATAAAATAGTTGTTGTTTTCGTAATCAGCGACCCGATAAACCATAAAAACAATACCCATGACGACTTTCAGACTTTTTCACCCCATTTTACCCCTTAAAGGGTTGAATATTGAAAAATCCTGAAACACGTGTTTACTCATTTATCTACAGTAGTACTCGTGTAAAGTTTCGGATAAAATAGTCCAACTAATCTCGTTTTCCCATACAAACCAACTAATCTCGTTTTCCATACAAACTTTGGATCCCCGTTTCACCCCCTTAGGGGATGAATTTTGAAAAATCCTTTCTTATTGTACCCCTAGACTTCATAAAGAACCTACATGCCAAATTTGGAATCTCTAGACCCAGCAGTTTGGGCTATGCGTTGATATATATCAGTCAGACACTCAGATTTCTCTTTTATAAATTTCAGTCCCTATCGGACCCCCTTAGGGGTGATTTTGTGACACGTCGGCTATGTTGGATTATAAAATAGTTGTTGTTTTAGTAATCAGCGACCCGATATACCATAAAAACGAAACCTATGACGATTTTCACACTTTTTCACCACATTTCAGACATTTCAACGCCATCGCACGCCAATAGGGGATAATGGTCACGTTACAGCCCTACGGGTACAACAAAAAACAATAATAGCTAATTGCTGAAATAAAAACTATCATAGGTATGTCCTTTCCCAGGACTCAAGCTATCTCTCAACCAAATTTCATCTAAATCGATCCAGCGATTTAAACGTGAAGAGTAACAGACATTCTGTCGCATTTATAATATTAGTATGGATTGGCGTTCCGAAAACCCGTAAAAACGACACATTTAATGATATATATAGACATTTCAACCTCATCGCACCTCAATAGAGGATAATGGTCACGTTAGGCACGTTGAATTTTAAAATCGTTGTTGTTTTCGTAATCAGCGACCCGATAAGCCATAAAAACAATACCCATGACGATTTTCAGACTTTTTGACCCATTTTACACTTTTCAGGGTTGATATTATGACATTTCAACCCCACCGCACCCCCACAAGCTATGTTGGATTATTAAATAGTTGTTTTTTTCGTAATCAGCGACCCGATAAACCATAAAAACAATACCCATGACGATTTTCAGACTTTTTCGCCCCATTTTACCCCTTTAGGGGATGAATTTTATAAAATCCTGAAACTCGTGTTTACTCATTTATCTATAGAAGTACTCATGTAAAGTTTCGGATAAAATAGTCCAACTAATCTTCTTTCCCCATACAAACTTTGGACCCCCGTTTCACCCCCTTAGGGGATGAATTTTGAAAAATCCTTTCTTAGTGCACCCTTAGACATCATATGGAATCTACATGCCAAATTTGGAATCTCTAGACCCAGCAGTTTGGGCTATGCGTTGATATATATCAGTCAGACACTCAGATTCCTCTTTTATAAATTTCAGTCCCTATCGGACCCCCTTAGGGGTGATTTTGTGACACGTCGGCTATGTTGGATTATAAAATAGTTGTTTTTTTCGTAATCAGCGAACCGAAAAACTATAAAAACCCTACCCATGTCGATTTTCAGACTTTTTCACCCCATTTTACCTCTTTAGGGGTTGAATATTGAAAAATCCTGAAACACGTGTTTACTCATTCATCTACAGTAGTACTCCTGTAAAGTTTCGGATAAAATAGTCCAACTAATCTCGTTTCCCCATACAAATTTTGGACCCCCGTTTCACCCCCTTAGGGGATGAATTTTGAAAAATCCTTTCTTAGTGTACCCCTAGACTTCATAAAGAACCTACGTGCCAAATTTGGAATCTCTAGACCCTGCGGTTTGGGCTGTGCGTTGATATATCAGTCAGTCAGTCAGTCAGTCAGTCAGTCAGGACTTTGAATTTTATATTTATAGATAGATGTGGTACAATAGTTGTTACAGTATTTATAAAAGCAACTGCTACATCTAGCCATTACAGGCATGCAAAATTTTTCCAACAAAAAGATTCATAGTCATATTATATTAATTAAACATAAATTACTACTTAATGTCCTAAAAACTTATATTTAGGCTTGCATCATATTATAATAATGTCAAAATTAAAATATTATACCTACTTAAAATATGTCAACAGCACTAGATAAAATAAAAATTAAAAATATTAAATTTAGAAATTGAATACAGATTATAATGTCATTAATTATCGTCATAATTCATCATTTATATTTATTTTAGTATCCATATATTCTTGAACCGAATAAAAACATTGTTCAATGAGCCATTGGGTTAATTACTTTTTAATGCTCTCAACGGAAGTGCTATCCAATTGGTTGGCAACTTATTAAACACCATTATAGTAAATGGATAGCAATTTCGTTTGTAAAATTGCGTTTTCATATGTGGTAACAATAGCTTTCCCGGATGTCTTCTCTTCTTGATCGCACTGTGATCATCCTTCCATCGAAAGATTGCAGGGTGAGATTTAACAAAAATACAACATTGCAGTATATTAAGTGACGGGACTGTGAGCAACCCCAATTTTTGAAATAGTGGCCTACAAGAAGACCTCTGTGATACATCACAAAGGGCACGAATACACTTTTTTTGAGATATGAAAACTTTATTTACATCGACAGAGTTTCCCCACAGAATAATAACATATGTAAGATAGATCAAAGAATTTATTACGCTAAATAAAGACTATGGAACATCACGTGCGGGGTAGAGGGAAGCGCTGCCGTTTTGAGATACTTTTAGTGCATATTTTGACGAGCTCGGTGGCGTAGCGGTCAATGACGCGGCTTCAACACCAACGCTCGTGGGTTCGATTCCCACACAGGACAACCATTTGTGTGCAGGAACATGTCTGTTTGTCTTGGTGTTTTCTATGTATCATATGTATGTATTTACTAAAAAAAAATGTATTTACGTATGTTTATCAGTTGTCTAGTACCCATAACACAAGCTTCGC
Source organism: Hypsopygia costalis (assembly GCA_937001555.2). Classification (NCBI taxonomy): domain Eukaryota; kingdom Metazoa; phylum Arthropoda; class Insecta; order Lepidoptera; family Pyralidae; genus Hypsopygia; species Hypsopygia costalis. The sequence continues at coordinate 31,576,662 of OW443328.2, forward strand.
TTACTTTGGGGCTAGATGGCGCTGTGTAATTTGTCTGACAATATTTATTTATTTATATAACGTATTCACGTACAACACACTGCCATGTCCATGGCACAGCGACACACCATTTTTTTTTAATTATTAGATTTCACATAAACACAATTTTCTAATTTATCAAATCAGCTTAATGCTCTCAGGGCGAGGATTGGTTCAACTAGAGTACATTTGGATCGAAGGACCGCAAATGAAGAGAGACTCTCAAATGGAATAGTCTTGTAGCGCCTTGAGTTCGATTTTTCTATAAATTTCCTTTTATTTGAAAGCTTTTATTCGTTGCTTTCTATAATATTTTTTGTTTACTTATTCACTGTGACCTCGGCGCCGCTCTCTTGAACTCTATCCTAGAACTTAGAATATACAGCTATTAATAAGACAAAATGTGAATCGGAAAAGACTAAATGGTTCACTCGGGAAAACTTGGCACTTCTTCACTGTATTCAATTCACAAGTGTATTGTTTTTAAATATGCGTGTTTTGAAATTTATGCACTGTTATTAAAATGTATTGTTTTCTGTTTAGCATATTCTATATATATGATTGATTGTTGTCAAAAAAGAAACCGACATTGATAAACAGCTGGACAGAAACGTTTAGTAATACCACATTATAAGTAATAGTACTACGTCCAGTACGGCCACTCCCTGCCGCTCTCTCGCATCGACCTCACCTCCCCTCTGAGACAAATCTAGAACAGTGTGTATGGCATCGCACGCACACACGCTCATTCACGCTGTGCACAGACGTCATTGTTTATATAGTAGTAAACGACGCGATATTTGTATGGAGTGACCGGGGTGTGGTAATAATATGTACTCAAATATTATTTTTAACGCGAAGATAAAAATTTTGGGATGTAAGTGGCTCAACACGATCTTTAGAGCCAAAGCCAACCTCATTTGCACGTGATCCACCCTGCCAACTAGGGAATGGGGCTCTGGAAAATGAGAGGTAGGGTTCAGCGTATTTGTAAGTTACCCTACTGGGAAAGTACATCCACCTCACAGAATACCGCAGCCAAATAACATTTCATGTAGCGAGAGTATAACTATGGTAACCGCTTCACATCAGACGGCCGTACGCTTATTTCCCATCCGACATTGTATATAAAAAATATATTTCTTTATGCATATTATGCATAACTATACCACGTTAGGCGCCAATATTTTTTGTTGTTAAAAGTTGACGAGCTCGGTTGCGTAGCGGCCAATGACGCGGCTTCGACACCAACGCTCGTGGGTTCGATTCCCACACAGGACAAACATTTATGTGCATGAACATGTCTGTTTGTCTTGGTCTGGGTGTCTTCTATGTATCGTATGTATGTATTTACAAAATAAATGTATTTACGTATGTTTATCAGTTGCCTAGTACCCATAACACAAGCTTCGCTTACTTTGGGGCTAGATGGCGCTGTGTAATTTGTCTGACATAATTTATATATTTTATTTATTTATTTACAAAACATATTTATTTTTTGAAATATGGAAAAATTCACCTGCCCCCCCTAGGTGGGATTTGAACCCACGACCTCGATGACCGGTCGAGTGCTCTTCCAACTGAGTTACCAGGAAGGTTTGTGTTGCTGACGAATTTTTGTATCTTATATTTCTACTGTGTGAGTCACAGTGTGACGTCATCAACCTATTAAGTAATTACACTACTAAAGTAGGCATAGCAGTCCATCGTTGCAGATGAAATTCAGCTATTTTTTGATAACACCAAACTAATTAAATTATTATTGTTAAAAAATATTTTTATGGCAAGTTGGCCAAGACAACTATTTAAATAAGAATAATTTACAAAACATATCTTTGTACATACCGCGTTAGTGCGAATATTACACAACATAATTTACAGTATTTAAAATAAAAATTTATAGCTATGAATAATACAAATATTAGATCAAATTATTTTTAGATAAAAGTATATAGAGCACATTGTATTTGAGCAGAGGACCGAGTGGCTGGCGTTAGTCCAAGCATTTTAACATTTATATCTCTTGAACGTACCGGCTATAACGTACGTACCTATAATGTCACACGTCTTGACAAAAATTCTTATTCATATTAACTTTTAGCCCTGACTTCGTCTTGTATATTTTATGGCATTTTATAGCTACATATGGGGTGTAAGTGGTTCATCAACATCTTTGAACCAAAACCAACTTCACCTGCACGTGGTGCACCCTGCTGAGTGACAAACGAAACTCTGGCGAAAAGAGAGGTAGGGAGCGTAATTGTAAGCTACCCGACTGGGGAATGTACCTCCACCTCACAGAATACCGCAGCCAAATAACAATTCCCTTAAGGATTGTTGTGTTCCTGCGAGTGAGTGAGGTCACCAGAAAGAAGGGAAGGAGATGCTGCGTTGGCAGCGGGGGTGGCGGCGCACGAGCAATATTTTATGTTGCAAGTGTTCATATGGCTACGGTAACCGCTTCACATCAGGCGGGCCGTATGCTTGTCTGCCACCCGACGTAGTATAAAAAAAAAAACAGCCAATGGCTTACTAGTACATAACACATGCTTAATTTTACAGCTACTCGCATGGCATTTACAGCAAAAGTCACTCAAAATTAGCAAATTATCCCGGCATCACAACTCCACAGCTCCAGCATGATGTCGTCTCAAACACAAAATACCGAGTGAACAGAAGTAAAGGTACATGCCAAACTGTCTTCAAGACGGCACACATAGAGAACGCTCACGGACACGAAATACCGGACCGAGTCAGACGAATACGGGCGGGAGTGTCTCCTTGCAGACGCAAGCCGAAAATGGTGCAATCAAGAAGAGAAGAAGAAGAAGAAGAAACATTTATTTGTAACATAACACAACACTATTACATATTTTAAAAGATATTCTCTAAAACATAGATACAAGAAAGGACATAGTGCTGCGTAATGCCACAAATTGGACCCAACTCAGCATTATGCCGTGGTCTGACTATGTCAGACCCCAGCGCTGATTTTCAGTTGGGACCATTTTTTGTGACACCACGGACGGACAAACAGACGCAGTACATATCGAGTTTAAATCTATTTATATATATATATATATACATAAATACCCATTTAATACATACTAAAACATGTGCACATATACACATGTCGTACACATGCATACACACACAACACACATACTTATCAATAGCCAATATTATGGCACATAAAACAGAAAAAACTTATTTAAAAACGTATATTGCCACTATTGGGTTGCTCCAAGAAAGTTCTGGAGAACGGCAGCAAATGTAAATAAGGAAAAGAACATAAAAACAATACAGAAAGTTGGGCTCCAAGAGACTCGTATCCAGGACCCTAAACCATTGACAACCTGTTTTAAGAATTAAAAAACAAGCATAAGAATATGAATGACTGGCTGAAGTTTGCAGTCATTCGTTCGCTCGCTCATTGGAACATATTTGTTTGTTTGTTGTTACTCAATCGTCGCTATTGTAAGAAAAAAGTTTATATCACTATTAACAACGTGCCAAATATCTAGAAATGAAGAAAGAATCAAATCAATAAATCTCTAATGTGAGTCTATACAAGAATAAAACGTTAGCTTACATCTAGATATAAAGTGAAGTATAAATCAGATTACACATTAAATCTTACAGCAAAACGGTATAGTGAGACATTAATATCTCGTAAACACAACAAATGCTGAGGCTTGTAAACATTGCGGATAAGTACTTTCGGTAACGACTCGACAGGCATAGTGCTCCATGTCACTGCAATTTTATATTCCTGGAATCTCCACGTCCAAATTGAAGTGGTAAGTACCAGAAAAGTTAGACATAACCTCCAAAAATAATTAAAATTAGGCCATATACTCTAGAAAACCCTTGTCGCTTGCATATATTGCTATACAATTACAATGCCCAACCTGTATATCAGCTTTATAGAACGTGATAACATGATGATATTGACATCGCCTTCAGAGTACCAAGCAAATTATTTTCTTTTTAAGTTTTATTTTATATTTTTTATTGCTTTGTTAAATGTACCTATTTTACAAAGCAGAAATCGTCTGACTCACACAAACGCACAACCGAAACTGCAGGGTCAAATGAAAATGGTCAAATGCCAGGGGCGCACTAAGTTTTATTTTTATTATTTTTTTTTTTTTTTTTTTATTATTATTTTTAATATTTCCACGGCTCACCGTGATGTGTAAGCAAATGAATTAAGCAATTAATTAATAGTATAATAATTTTAATTATCGTGTTGTAATATCGCTATGTGTACCCTTCTATATTTAATTCAAATTCTTTTGTTTATTAATTAGATGTGCCTTAAGGGCTGCATTAAATGTACTTATCTTTTTTAGGGCCTGTATCGGCGGAGGAATGATATTCCAGCATTTTGTTGCCGCGAATTTAAAACTACCACGAAAGGCAGCTGACCTGTGGCAGGGCACAGATAAACGAGTTAATAAGGATCGAGTGGAATAGCCAAAGTCATTCTGCATCTAGGCCAGCTTAAGATAGAGGTATTCTGGTTGCTTGTAATTAATCACACCGAACATGAGACTTGCAAGATGAAGATAGCGGCGCGATGCCATTTTTAAGATATTTGATCTATTTAGATATGGTGTCACATGATTACGAGGTGGAATGTTAAAACAAAACCGAGCACAGGCGTTTTGGACACGCTGTAGTAGCTTTTCAGTTTTTGCCAGTAGGCATGAGCCATAAACTACATCAGCATAGTTTAGTTTTGAGAGGATGAGTGTATCGCAAAGCCTAATTCTCAGGTCTACGCTAAGATACGGACGGACCCTATATAGCAATCACTATGTGACGCGTAATAACAACGTGAAATTTGAAAGAAATAAGAGAACTATAACATTTATTATAACTGCTCAATCTTTATTTAATCCAATGGGAACGAATAAAATTTTATTTTTGACTTTCCATGTGTTGAGACATCCCTTCACTGCACAAGTAACTCCCATCTTTTATTTTAAACTGAATGGAGAATAAAATACGAGGGACGTCAATTCGTACGTTGTGGCATCCCTTGGGAACGGTTCCACATCTGTCTCAGAGGGGAGGTGAGGTCGACTAGTGAGAGCGGCAGGGAGTGGCCATACTGTACTTATTTTGTTCAAAGGTTATTTTTTACTTTTACGGGGTTTAGCATCTCTTCTCTCGCAAATAGCAGTGACTATATGTGTAACAATATCGTATCTACTTAGTGTATCATTATTCCTTATACGAAATAGGAATAGCAATCAAACCACGATAACGCGACACGCACCCTTTAAGAACCATTTATGAACTACCTTTTTGAAATGAAATGAAATGAAAAATATTTATTTCAACGATCCACAACATATCAGTACATAATAGTAACAGGTGGTAAAAATGGTGTAACATACACATAAGTCGTAGATACCTATTAATTATGACAGTACCTATAATCAAATCACTATGCACCTTAATGCTGTGGAAGTGAAAAAGGATTCTGATTCAGTATAAGTTGCTGCCATACCAGCAACACTGATTTTCAATCAGAACCTTATGGGCGAAAAAAGTCGCATTAAACAATTTGTGGCAATTATTTAGATAGAAGATACAGTATATAAATATATAATATAATATAATATGACAATAATTAATAATATAAATAAAAATGTGCATATGTTGAACACAGGATTTTTTCCAGTATAAGTATTTGTATAAGTTTGCAATACGTGTATTTGTGAAAAGTAACCTGGCTAATGTAACCGGTTTCGTAGTTTTCGAGATATAGGCGTTAAAGTGAAGAATAAATGAATATGAATATGAATATTATTATTGATTTGACCTAAATGAATGTAAGTGGGATATGTACGTACTATTCATACAGTAGCAGAGCAATGCAAGAACAATAGTTCTTGAGATATCGAAATAGGCTTAAGAGACAGTGACCAGTACATATAAATATTGAAGTTAGCTCTGATTAATAATAGACGGTTTCCATTTGGGCATCAAGAAGGTGAGACTTAAATTTATTTTTGAACGAAGTTTTGGAACGACAGTTACAAAGGAGGAGGTAATGTGTTCCATATTTTTGATGCCCTGTAACGGAAGCTTTTTTTTAAAGAAATCGGTTTGAAAATTGTGTAAAAAGTAGTAAACGAATGATGATGTAAAATTCCAAAAAAATTCCTACCTCCATTATAAGGGCAATCAAATCCATAAATATGTCTCAAAGTACAAAAAGACGATTAAGCGCAGCCGTAAAAATCGGCGGTTTCCTGAGCATACCCCACTTTCCTTAGCAATAAAACTTCTGGCCCCGACACTGGCACCGCCCATCTCTCATTTTGTCGTAAAATCCGCTTAAATCGCTGGTGCAGAGTGGACCTAATTTTTGGATGCCCACTTAATTTCTGCACTTGTCATATGTAAAATATGTTAGCTGACATTATTATGGCTAAGATTGTTTAGAAATCGTACAAAAAAGGTTGATATACTGACACCGATTATACTATATACCGAAGTTATAGCACAGTATAAATAATAGTACTACGTACAGTATGGCCACTTCCTGCCGCTCTCTCGTATCACGTGCCCCCTGAGACAAATCCGGAACAGTTTGTATGGCGCCGCACGCACACACACTCATTTACGCTCTGTACAGACACTATTGTTTATGTAATAGTTAACCATGCCACATTTGTTTGGGGTGGCCGGGGTGTGGTTATAGCCTGAGCATATTAATCTGTAGAACTTGCTAGAAGGTGGTATATTCGTTTTTTTTTTTGCATAGAAATGCTAACAACTCTCTAGGTGATTTCGATAATAATAGGATGGGAAATAATTTCCTTAGATTGTCTGATGAGGGACAAGCCAAGTGGTCGAATGGCTAGCAACGATTAGGTACTTTGGCACCAAAGTTCGCGGTTTTGATCTCAAAGCGAAACATATTTGGGGTGTAAAAGGTTCATCAACATCTTTGAACCAAAGCCATATTCACCTGCACGCGGTGCACCCTGATGACTGACAAACGAAGCTCTGGCGAAAAGAGAGGTAGGAAGCGTAATTGTATGCTACCCGGCTGGGGAATATACCTCTACCTCACAGAATACCGCAGCCAAATAACGGTTCCCTTGAGGGCTGTTCCTGCGAGTGAGTGAGGTCACCAGAAAGGAAGGAGATGCTGCGATAGCAGCGGGGTTGGCGGCGCGCGAGCAATATTTTATGTTGCGAGCGTTAATATGGCTACGATAACCGATTCACATCAGGCGGGCCGTATGCTTGTCTGCCACCCGACGTAGTATAAAAAAAAAAACACATAATTGTATGCCTGAAGATATATGTTAGTCTTGGTCTGAGTATTTTGTCTGTGTTATATATTGATTTTGTTTAAATTAAATTTTTTTTGTATGACTGTGTGTCCGTTAGGTAAGTATCTAGTAACCATAGTAAAAAGCTTTCCTTAGTTTGGAATTTAATGGTAGCGTGTAATTTATTCAGGAATGTAAAAAAAAATCCATGTTGTGGGGAGTAGTCCGTGGTCTCCAAAGAGTTCTTCTTTGGAGACCACCTTTCTGCCCGAATTCTGCTATGTAGTCTGCCCCTTAACCTGATAATCATTAATTCTACCTGATAATGTTAATCAAAATTAAAGCTATGCCGGTAACTCTAGTTCTATTACGTATATACTCATTTCTGACCCCAAAATGCAAAAATATTACACTATAAATATAACAAGTAGACACCTAAATAAACTCGTTTCAAACTAAATATTACATAAAATAAGTTTGATATTGTAAAAGACATAAATATAGTTCTCAATCTCAGGCACTGATCTAAACGGTCAGCGAATGTAGAGCAATTGTCTATAAATATTGTCTATCTCGGCCAAGTTATTTACCTTTTATAGCCACATTGGTTTTCTTGCAAAATTGTATCGGTTTCGTGACTGAAATGTCACTTAGTCATTAACTAAATTCAAATTTCCGATAAATTACTTGACCTGTGAAAATGCAATGAAAAGTTTGCAACAGGACCGTATTTAGGTAAACTCACTTAATTCGGCCCTGTTGTAAAAACGCTATTATATAAATAAAAATAAAGAGGCATTATTCTGCTTTAAAATATACACTATAAAATAAAAAAGATGGAATAAGATTTTTGATGTAATGCCTTTCTGTGCACATACTTCCCCAGTCGGGCAGTTTATAAATACGCTGTACCTAGCTTTATTTTGCTAGTCTCATTTGTCAGTCAGCAGGGTTCACTACGCACTCCATTATAAACGAATGCTAGAGACAGGTGGGGTAGGTATTACTTGCCATAATACATTTATTTCACTCTTTTTAATCATGGGTCTAGCCCGGTCATTAGACGTGAGCGGAGATATGGATTCAACGCGTAGAGGCCCCTTGAGAATGGTAATGTAATGTTTTATACCCGCCGTGACCTGTTCCTGGATATATCACTGGAACAATATACCCATGACCAGGTTTGGTGCCACTATTGAATGATATGCTGGAAATGGGCTATGGAAATGAGTTCTGGGTGGATTAGTTAATGGTCTGTTACAGTAGAGGGACGAACGCCTGCCATAACTACCTACCGTTACTTTCGGCATGCAGGGTGGCTTGCCACTCACTGGATGGGCCCCTAAAATGCCAGGAAATCGGTTAGGGGCACCACCGCTGCCCCTGACCTATTTCCTGATTAGTGACACAGGGGTTTCGAGAGGTGTGCTACGCTTTCCCCGAAGTTACTCGCGGCGTTATGTTCTTTAACACTTCACACAATCATACCTAGAGCTATATGTTCCAACCCTGGAAAATATAGCTCTAACGATTCCTCTCTGGACGGCCAATGAAGACATGCCAGAGCTGAGAGTCCAACTTCTTGTGTTTACACTCCGACCGATGAAGACACACCAGAGACGAAGGCCCTGAACGACTTTCTGGAGATTCGGTACCCATGATGTGGTTATTCACCATAGCTTGCCATAAGCTGCCCTGCGGGTTCATTATTATGTAAGTGAAATAATATGTTAAGCAATTTATTGGGAGCGGGTTCTAGATGGACACAAAACAATGGCTAGATGCGAAAAGCGGAGGATCGCATATGGTGGAAAACATTGTGAATGGCCTACATTCAGCAGTGGATAGGTACAGGCTGATAATGATGAATGATGAAGCAATTTATTGAAGAATCATACTCTACAAACGAAGTATACATTCTCGACTCCAAATAATGGGGCTCGAAATAAAACAAAGAACAACACTAGACTAAAAGAGCTCGTTACAAATTTTCACGTGACAATCACACAGTACTCCCTGGATACAATGAATACTTCAAAATAACGAATCGCATTCAGCGAGTGGCAGCAAAATGCATTATAGGCAATTGTTGAGTTTTTTTTAATAGGCAATTTGATTTACACTAGTTGTGTGTTTCTGCCACTAATTAGTTCATGCAAATTACTGCCGGCCGGTATACACCCACTAACTATAGTAGAACAGTGCATGCAACAGCCGTGGCTGCTTTGGTCGTCTCTGCTCCAACTACTATGGTCGTCTCTACGACTCTCCAACTGAAACAGAAGAAACGTGCGACTGCCGCCGCCCCGACTGCCGTGGTCATCTCTGCGACACGTGTTTCGCCTCGTAGAGGATCATCAGGCGATCTGTAGATGTTGATGGTTTAGCCTGATATAGGTAGTTTAAATTTGCTAAATAAGAAGTATTGCTCTCGCATTGCCACACCCGTTGGTGACGCAGCATCTCCTCATGTCTGGTAATCTCACTCACTCGCATCAACTCTATGGTCAAAGGTATTGTTATTTGGCTGCGGTATGATGTGAGATGGTGGTACTTCCCCATACGAGCTCAGCATACTTTCTTTCCCTTACCGGAGCTTCATTTGCTAGTCGGTAGATTGCAGTACATACAGATGTGGTTGGCTTTGGCTCTGGGGATGGTGGTGATATGTTTTTTATTAACACATGCAGTAAACTATTTTAATTTATTCTCCTTTTGATTGACTAGGTATATTGTATATATTTTTAGTTTAGATATATTAGTTTAGACAGGTTTTTGTTTTTGTGGTACCATGTGCTGGTGAGGTGAGCCAAAGCCAACCTCACCTGCACATGGTGTCCCGTACTGATTTACTAACGAGGCTCTGGTAGATAGGGCACAGCGTATTTGTAAGCTGCCCAACTGGGGAAGTACCTCCAGCTCACATAATTCCGCAGCCAAATAACAATTCCTTTGAGAGTTGTTGCGTTCCTGTGAGTGACTGAGGTCACCGGGTTCGTAGAAACTGTTGCAGCGAAGGTGGCAGCTCGCGAGCGATATTTCATGTTCCGAAAGTTTATATGGCTACAGTAACCGCTTTATATCAGGCGGGCAAAATAAAACAAATAAAGAATTTAGAAATTATATAAAAGGCTTTATAAATCCTTTTTACATGCATTTTAACGACTTAATGTGACGACTGGAACTTAAGCTGGGTTGTAAACAGCAAATTTTTTTTTTTTTTTTTTTTTTTTATACCACCAGTGTGGCAAACAAGCATACGGCCCGCCTGATGGAAAGCAGTTACCGTAGCCTATGAACGCCTGTAACACCAGAGGCATCACACGCGCGTTGCCGACCCTGTAAAAACCTCTTCACGCCTTTTTTGAAGAACCCCATGCTGTAGTCCCCTGAGAAAACCTCGACAGGCAGTTCATTCCACAGCTTGACAGTACGCGGGAGAAAACTTCTCTGGAACCGCACAGTACGTGACCACTTAGGCTCCAATGTGTGAGGATGAATTCCCTGTCGATGGCGAGCGGTGCGACTGTAGAAGGAGGCCGTTGGCATCATATCAAACAACTCCTCTGAACACACCCCATTGTACAGACGGTAGAACACACAAAGGGACGCAAAATCTCTTCTCAGACTTAACGGTTCTAAACCGTCTGTTAGTTTGGGATCATCGACAATCCTCACAGCGCGCCTTTGAATCGAGTCACAAGGTGCAAGCTGGTATCTAGGCGCTCCCGCCCATAGATGGCAACAGTACTCCATATGCGGCCGTACTTGAGCTTTGTAAAGCATAAGTCTCTGCCGCGGATTGAAATACTGCTTCGCCCTGTTGAGCACACCTAGTTTCTTCGACGCCAGCTTGACCTTCCCCTCCAGGTGACAACGAAACTGGACATCGCTGGAGATTTCAACTCCAAGAATCCCAATGTTTTTGGCGATGGTAAGGGGTGTGTTTAGGAATTGAGGAGCCACAGCAAAAGGGGTTTTCTTAGCGGTGAACGCGCAGACTTGTGTCTTAGTGGGATTGAAATGAACCAGGTTCGTTCGCCCCCAATCGGACACACTATTCAGTGTGCTTTCTATCTTTGACACAAGCTGTTCGCGGCTCTCCTCCACCAGAGAGCGGGGAATATTAGCGCGGCCCGTATAATAAGCATCCCCGGTGCTGTCGTCAGCATAGCAATGAATGCTGTCAATGGACAACATATCATTGATATGCAGCAAAAACAGCGTCGGGGACAATACCGAGCCTTGCGGGACGCCAGCATTAATGTCCATGCTATCGGAGCAACTGCCATCCACAACGGCTCTAATGCTTCTGCAGGACAAGAAGCTAGCGACCCATTCGCATAAACCCTCTGGTAGACCGTATGCAGGCAACTTCGAAAGAAGACCACGGTGCCAGACCCGATCGAACGCCTTCGCCATATCAAGACTGACAGCTAATGCCTCACCTTGACTCTCCACGGCTGAAGCCCAGCGATGTGTAAGATACACTAGAAGATCACCAGTCGAGCGACCATGGCGTAAGCCGTATTGATGGTCGCTGATTAAGTCGTGCTCTTCTAGGTATTTCAGGAGCCGGTTGTTAATGACGCGCTCCATTACCTTGGAGAGAAGGGAGGTAACAGCGATTGGCCTGTAATTCGATGGGTCTGATCTGTCACCCTTTTTGGGCACAGGGTGCACGTTCGCAGTCTTCCACGACGACGGTACCTGCCCGGTGGAATAAGAGAGCGCGAAAAGGCGCGTAAGAACAGGACACAACTCAGGTGCACACAGCTTTAACACCACTGCCGGAATGCCATCTGGCCCACTCGACTTATGAACGTCAAGGGATAGCAATTCCCGCCGAACATCTCGTTGAGTAAATGAGATTTCCGGCATGGAATTACCACACCGCGGGATGGAAGGCGGTGCGGCGTCCCCGTCGTTCAAAGTCGAGTTTGAGGCAAAGAGATTCCCCAATAGATCGGCTTTCTCCTTTGCACTGTGGGCCAGACTACCATCCGGTTTTCGGAGTGGTGGAAAGGACGACTGACAAAAGTTGCCCTCGGCAGCCTTAGCAAGCGACCAAAAAGCACGGCTCCCAGATGGGTGCTTAGCTAGGCGCTCACCAATCCTGCCGATGAACTCAAACTTTGCCCTGGCAATTACTCTCTTACTGAACCTCGAGGCAGCATTGAACTCCCGTTTCAAGTCGGAAACACCAGGATCTCCATTAATACGAGCCGTGGTCCAAGCCTCATATGCAGCTTGCTTGCGAAATTTAGCTTCTCTGCAAGACCGATTAAACCACGGCCGCTTCTTAGCACCTGAAGTAGCCACCCGCCGGTTTGGAATAAATAATTCCATCCCAGCCAAAATCGTCTCCGCTACATCAGATGCACAGGTGTCTATATTTTCCGACCCGAAACAGAGCCGCCTCCACGGGTACGATGCGTAAAATTCACGCAGTCCATCCCAGTCTGCTGACTTATAGTGCCACATACGACGCCATCCGGTATACCGGGGTGGGTCAGGGCTTGCACATGGCACTTGGGTCCGGATGAGGCAGTGGTCCGACGAGCCAAGAGGCGCATCCACCGAGACTGTATACCCATCCGGATGTGTGGTCAGCAGAAGGTCCAGTAGAGAGCTAGTATGGTCCTCTATATCTGGTATTCTCGTTGGAGAATGCACCAGCTGTGAGAGACCATAGGCCAGAGCAAAATCATGAACAGACCTCCCCGCGAAGTCAGTGGACCGAGAGCTGAGCCACTCGGCATGGTGGGCATTGAAGTCTCCCAAAATCACTAACTCCGCGGAGGGGTACTTCTCAATGACTTTGTCAGTCGCCAATTGCAGGTGCTCGATCAACCGAGTTGTGTCTGCATCACCGCTATGAGACCTGTAAAGGCACGCGTAGATACGGGTGCGGCCGCCCTGATCCACGCGTACCCACAACACTGACAGGTCCCTGTCTTCAAGGCCGTGAAGACGTCGACAGCAAATATCGTCCCGGACGTACATACATACCCCGGCTCGACGTACAAAAGAATGTTCAAGTTTGTACCCGGGGTATAATAAGTAAGAAGTATCGGCCGGGCAAGATATTTGCGTCTCCGTTAAAAAAAGGAGGGTCGGCTTTGCAGCTTCGAATTCTTTTTTATACCACTAAAGTAGCAAACAAGCATACTGCCAGATGGAAAGCTACCGTAGCTTATGGACGCCTGCCAACCCCAGGGGCATTACATGCGGAAATAATCATGAGATGCCGGGAAGTTAAGCAAGCAAAGCAAAGCAAAGCAAAATATAGTCTTCTATAGCTTATAGATTTAGCTAAGATGGCAAAAACCTGACAGTTTGAAACTAAGATGGAATTTCCAACATTTCTGACTGACAGACCAACCAAAACGTATAAGTTACCCACTGGTCAACTTTAGTAATGTTTCTGTTAATTACGAGCTCGGTAGTCGAATGGTTAGCAATGGCCACTTTGACTTCGAGGTCGCGGGTTCGATCCCCGCACTAGAAAAATATTTGTGTGCATTTACATATCTATTTGTCTTGATCTGGGTGTTTCCTATGTATTATATGTATGTATTTACAAAAAAAAACGTATTTAAGTATATTATCAGTTATCTAGTACCCATAGTACAAGCTTTGCTTAGTTTGGGACTGTGTAATTTGTCCAGTAATATTTATATTTGTTTAATTACAGTTAATATGTCACAAAAATCTGGTTTTGGATATTTTCAAGACCTACCGGGGTAAGTAAATAGGTTTACAATAATAATAAATAAAATAAAATATTTGTTTATTTTAGCAACATTTTGTTTTACAAGCTAATATCAATAAACATAAAAAATCTGAAAACAGACTGCGCTGGTCTGTGATTGGCTGAACGATCACAGGCTAGCATTTGGTAATTTCTGATTAGTAAATAACTACCAATCAGAATACTTGATTTTTACCGCGAAAATCGGACGAAAAGTTATAACTGATATAAGTGTAATAATAAATAATAAAGCGGCCTTTTGAACATTCTTCGTTCGACTGTTAAATTGGAAGGTTATAACAGAAATTAAAAGTGATACTGTCCAAGGGTGTACTAAGCCAGGAAATCAAACTACCGTTTAACTCCGGAACGCATAGACGTTTAATAAAAATAAGTAATTCAATACTACTATACACAAAAACACAACCATAGCGCGATGGAAAAACAGAACAGCGCCATCTAGTTCAATTAATCGGAACTATCGGTACATACATTTTATTTTATATTTTTACAATATTAGACATACCGCCCACCAAAGGACCGATGGTCCTTTCCGATATACAAGAAATCAAAACAATTGTAAAAAACATTAAATCTATTTAGCTCAATCTGGAAACAAATTATACAACACTATACTACTTTACTAATGGACATAACCTTTGTGTGGACTGTAACCTTTGGGCGCTGTTTTTACAAGACATTAAACTTAAGAACATTCTGTGTGGACTGTAAACACAGGTGCTATTTATCTATTATATGATAAACTTCTATAAAAAAAACAAAATATAAACTCAAAGTAAAACCAAAACGTTTTTCTAATAACATAACAAAATAATTCTAACAATTCAGTTGTCAGTATTCATAGGTAGGACACACAATTTAGAAATTGGAAGCTGAATTAAAGCATTTTTACAACGTAGTGTTACAACTCGCGATATGTCATCCTTGCCAGGATGAGTATTTATAACACGACCATAAAGCCATCTAGTTGGAGGTAAATTATCCTCCCGTACTAATACTACGTCACCTATTTTCACTTCAGGAGAACGATTTTTCCATTTGTATCGTTGAAAGAAGTTGCTTAGATATTCCTGGGACCAACGCTTCCAGAAGCTTTGCATCATTCGCTGGGTCAACTGCCAACGACGTAAACTAGTTGCTTGCACAGGTAAGTAATTGTGATCAGGAGCATTCAACAATGGCTCGCCTATTAGGAAATGTCCCGGCGTCAGGGGTACCGGATCGTCTGGATCTGCACTACTCTGAGTTAGAGGACGTGAATTGAGACATGACTCAATTTGTGACAGGACTGTAACCAGCTCCTCGTACGTGAGGGTGGAGTCCCCAATGACTCTGCGAAGGTGATATTTGGTGCTTTTTATCCCTGCTTCCCATAATCCACCAAAGTTAGGAGCGTGAGGAGGGATAAAGTGCCATTCTGTCCCATTGTTAGCTAAGGAAGCCGCGACTTCATTAGGAAATGAAGAACGTTCACTCAACAACAAGGTCTTTAATTCCCTAGCGGCGCCGACAAAATTTGTGCCGTTGTCGCTCCAGAGATGTAGACAACGACCTCTACGGGCTATGAAACGTTTAAACGCCGCCAAAAAGCCTTCTGAAGTAAGATCCGACACTGCCTCTATGTGTACAGCTCGCGTGGCCATGCATATGAAAAGGCAAATATAACCTTTATAGGATTTATGCCCCCTTCCCTTGGCTGTCCTTAGATTAATGGGTCCGGCATAATCCACTCCTGAGTGAAGAAATGGTTTCATCTGAGGAGTTACTCGACACATTGGAGGTTGGCCCATTAATTGGGTTCTAACTTGAGCTGCATTGCGAACACAAGGTATACAATTATGAATATGAGATCTTACTAAGTTTTTCAATTTAGTGATCCAATATTTAGACCTAATATAGTTGCAGGTTAACTGTTGTCCGCCATGTAATGTTTTCTCGTGAGCATCGGCGACCAAAAGTTTTGCAAGATGTGACTCCCCCGCCACAATAATGGGGTGTTTACTGGCTTCAGTTAAGCTGGAATTTTCTAATCGACCACCAACTCTTAGTGTGCCTGTATCATCAAGATATGGATTCAATGTGGATATTTTGCTTTTGTTACTAACCTTTTTATTTTTCAGGAGACTAGAAATATCGTCGAGAAACCACCGACGCTGTTGCTGCAGAAGACAACACTCAAGCGACTGGAGGATTTCAACAGCTGTAAGGTAAGTACCATTTTTTATATTAGCTTTAGTTAAATCTTTTACAAGAATAAATCTTTTACAATATGCTATAACTCTTAATAGTTTCCTTAGACTAGAAAACTTTGCGCACAGATCTTCAAATTCTTGATAGTCTTCAACTCTGGTAGTGTAGGCTTTTATGGAACGACTCTCTAAATCAGTTTTAGTACAGATGGAGCGTGGTTTTATATATTCTATTGTATTACTCCGAAGCCAAACTGGACCATTCTTCCACAACTTGTTGTTTAATAAATCGGACGGCGGTACACCGCGCGAAGCGCAGTCGGCTGGATTATCCTTAGACTGTACATACGACCACTGAGAAGAATCAAGCAAGGTAAGAATTTCGGACGTACGATTTGCTACGAATGTCTTCCATCGACTTGGATGATCATTCAACCAGGCCAAGACAATAGTCGAATCAGTCCAGGCGTGTACGTTTGACTTATTAACTTTTAATGTTTCAGCTACTTCAAGCAGCAGTTTCGTGACCAGAACCGCTCCGCACAACTCCAATCGGGGAATAGATATCTGCTTTATGGGTGAGACCTTGGTTTTGGCAGTTATCAGGTGAGTATGTACTATATCATCAACCGAAATGCAACGTAAGTATACGACAGCAGCAAACGCTGCATTAGATGCATCACTGAAGCCATGCAACTCAACCTGCAAATCGTTCTCAGTTCGTTGGACCCATCTAGGTATGTGAAAATTGGTAAGTTTACTTAATTCATTCCTATAACTTTCCCATTCCCTACAAAGCTCTGTGGGCAGTTCATCGTCCCAATCCAGACCACTGATCCAAAGTTTTTGAATAAAGATCTTTGCTGTTATATTACACGGGGCGATCCAGCCCAATGGATCATACAATCGACAGATCTCAGCAATAATTCCGCGTTTTGTAGTAGGTACAGGCGAATCTGAAGAGAATTTTACATTATAGTCAAACTCATCTCTCCGGCGATTCCAAGCAATGCCAACTACCTTGGTGACATCGTCTTCTTTAAATTCCCTGTCAACCTCCATGTCCTTTCCTTCCAGCAATCCCATCCTGTTGCTTGCCCATTTCTGTAGTTTAAAACCACCCTTCATTAACAATTCGTTCATCTCCTGGTACAACCTCAGTGCTTCATCTTCCGATTGGGCCCCGGTGAGAAGGTCATCCATGTAGAAGTCAGACAAAACTCTACTTGCCGCAAGCGGGTAATTATTACCTTCATCTAATGCAACTTGTTGCATTGCCTTAACCGCTAAATATGGGGCACAGGAAGTACCAAAAGTAACCGTCAATAGTCGATAATCGCGTATTTTATCATTTGGGTCTGGTCTCCATACAATGCGTTGGTAGTCTACGTGTTTTGCCGCAACCTTCACTTGTCGATACATTTTAACAATATCGCCAATTAAGCAAACAGGGTACATGCGCCAACGCATCATTGTATGTCGTAGTTCGGGCTGTATAGTCGGTCCCACCATCAAAGTATCATTTAAAGATACACCGTTAGCTTTCTTTTCTGAGGCGTTGAAAACTACACGAGTTTTCGTGGTAGTTTTGTCAGCCCTAATTACGGCATGATGAGGCAACCACAATGATTCATTCGAATGTTCTGCGTGATCCGGAACTTTTTCCATGTGTTGTAATGTTAGATATTCTTCTATTACTTCCGAATAATCCCTTTTCAAATTTTCATTTTTCGCGAATCTCTTTTCTAAACCATATAATCTTTTTACCGCTACCGATCTTGTATCGCCATAATCACGCAAAACGTTCGGACGAAACGGCAATTCTACGACATAACGACCGCATTCATCTCTGCTAGTCGTTGCTTTAAAATGTTCTTCGCAAGCTTGTTCTTCGACAGTCATCACCTTTTTCGTTATGAGGCTAGGCTCAGACTCTATCTCCCAAAACTTCTTCAGCAATTCATTCTCTTCTAGCTTGACGTGTAGATTCACGATTACATTATGACAGGTAAGCTTGTTTTCATAGCCGCTCACCTGACCCGACAACACCCATCCAAGGTAAGTATCCTGCGCAATAATTTTACTGGTAGGGCTCTTAATCAACCCTTCTTTCAGGACATTACAATACACCTCAGAACCTAATAAAATATCAATTTTATTAGGTGAATTATATTGTGGATCAGCCAACGTGATGCAGCCTAATTCTGTCCACTCTGGCAGAATGAATTTCTTTTCAGGCAACACTGATGTCACCGTATTGAGCACATGGGCTTTCACCTGTAGCTTGAAATTAGGATCACAAAGTGACTGAATATTCACCATGACCATGTACTTAGAGGTCAAGTCACTTTGATTACCACCTAGACCCGAGATATAGGTTTTAGTTGCAATCTTCTTCAACCGCAACAACTGTACGGCTGCTTCAGATATAAACGATGCTTGAGACCCTTGGTCAAGCAGAGCCCTTAATATCTGAGGATAACCATTTGTAGACTCAGCCTTAATCAAGGCTGTGGCTAACAAGGTATGATTATGTACCTTCCCTGTCACAAAATGGTTCATAACATTTGTGGTCTCATTCGTCTCAACAGACGATTCCTGTAGGTCTTGTTCGAATCCTGGCTCCTCACTAGCAACTGCGACCGCGGCCAGTGAGTTGGCTTGTCCGTGAATAAGTGTGTGATGTTTCCTATTGCAGATCCGGCACTTAGTAGGCACTCTACATATCTTACTTGAGTGACCGCTACCAAGGCAATTAAAACAAAGCCGAAGAGATCTGACAATATCCTGACGACTGGCTATTCCTTCTTTGGCAAACTTACTACAAGCATACAATTTATGGTTCTCGCTGCAATGAGGACATGTGACGTTTGAAGTGGTGTGCAAGACTTTTGTGTGTGTATGATTAGGATTAGGTTTAGGTTTACTCTTTGGAGGCTCAATAAACTCTAACGCGCGATAACGAGACTCTAAAAATTCTTTAAAATTTAAAAATGATGGCAACTCTACACAGGAATTAGTAATGTGTAGTTCCCATTGTTTACGGGTTTCAGTGTCCAACTTCTGACTAATAATATATATTATGATTATGTCCCATGTTTCGACCTTAACACCTAAATTTAACAATTCATGAATACAATCTGAAGTAGTATCTAATAAATCTTTTAACAATTGAGCTGATTCAGAATGCATTGTGCGTTGACTAAACAAACGTTTCAAAATACAGTTAGACATAAATCTTTTGTTATCGTATCTGTTTTGTAACATATCCCAACATTTTTTATAATTGGATTGTGTAATTGGAATATGTTTAATAAGTTGTTCAGCTTCGCCTTTTAATTGCGTTCTTAAATAGTGTAATCGCTGAACGTCATCAAGTGTAACGTTATTATGAACTAGTGAACAAAAGAGATCTTTAAATGCGGACCACTCAGTATAGTGACCATTAAAAACAGGTATTGATATCTTCGGTAAACGAACGATGGACTCCTTGGTCCCTTCCTGCGATCCCAATGACCTGCTTTGCTGCGATGGTTTCAATTCCATAAGAGTAGCTTTCAACTCTCCTTTGTAGACCAGGTACGTCTCATATGCCGTATTAAATATATCCTTTTGCATGTAAACATTCTTATCTAAAATTATGGGATCATACTTTGATATCAAATTTTCGTGTCTCTTTGTGAATTTATTAATTGTTTCTTCTAAACCTTCCAATCGAGCTAATATGTAAGATTCCGTGATTCTTTCCTTAGGGGATTTCTTAAAATTACTCCTTCCTTTTTCAATTTGATTATTTAATTCTTCTAGTACTCTTAAATCGCCTTCCATTTTAAAAGTGTTTGGTTAATAAAATCTTCGAAATTTTTCTAAGTCCAAATTTACTGAATTTTTTCTAAGTGTTTAAAGTCACTGTTCCTCGTTATGAAATCGGGCATAGATTTGGGGTCACGTCGTTTTTTACGAAATTATTCTAAGTCCTAAATTTAATTTTTAAAATTTTACAAGTCCAAATTTTACTTTAAATTTTCTAAGTCTTTTTTCACTACACTGATTTATTAAACAAATTGTACTTACAGTTTGTCTTGCACATAAACACTTCACTTTAAAATCCAATCTTCAACTATAGTTACCAGCGCCACCTTGCGTCGAACCAGGGAAGTTTAGTTTACTCGAACTCGTCGATACACCACATAGATGCCAGCGTCACCACACAACAATTTGTAGAACTTTATATATAAACTATGAATGACAAGCCAGTGATTTTATTTTTCTTCAAAAAGCGCTCCGACTCGTAGGGACCCTGTCCAAGGGTGTACTAAGCCAGGAAATCAAACTACCGTTTAACTCCGGAACGCATAGACGTTTAATAAAAATAAGTAATTCAATACTACTATACACAAAAACACAACCATAGCGCGATGGAAAAACAGAACAGCGCCATCTAGTTCAATTAATCGGAACTATCGGTACATACATTTTATTTTATATTTTTACAATATTAGACAGATACATCTTTCTTCAATGTTTTTCTTGACATCTAATACTAGCATCGGAAGTATAGTAACTATATTACATGGAAGGTATAAGAAGGTCATCCAACAATAGGTTTTATAGGGCTGATCCAATCGCAACGACCTGACACTTTCAACAAGTTTGGATTAACGCAATTCAAGGAAATTACCTGTCCAATAACATTAAACCTAAAATCTCATTAAACATTTTTCCAAAAGAGGTATCCCGGTTTAATTAACGTCCACGATAAAACCGCCGTCTGAGTGAAAGGTCAGCGGTATAAAGGAGCTCATTTATTTGAACCACTCACACGGAGCCACCGACCCGCTCATGCGCCACAAAAAGCTCAACGGAAGTCATTAAGAAGTTTTTCTTAGCGTCCACGACAATGACTGATTGCCCCACACTGCTGGCTCGATGTTCCCTTTTTATTCAACTTTTCTGCTGCATAACGCCGTGTGTTTGTTTAATTCTGTTTTTGGTGAACTTTGATGGTTTGAGGATATTTGTAACGTATTTTTTTGGTGGTGGCAATCAGGGTGTAGGCTGACAATGGGTCGGCGTCCCCTTAATGTGATCTCCATGGGCGGTGGTGATTGTTTTCCATTGAGTAAAAGTGACCCACATTCTTTCTAGTTTGTCACCCTCTCGTATAAAAAAATATAAAAAGGCACGCGAATATCTTAGCGTTACATTTATAAACACATGGGGTGTAAGTGGTTCCTCAACATCTATGAACCAAAGCCAACTTCACCTGCACGCGGTGCACCCTGCTGACTGACAAACGAAGCTCTGGCGAAAAGAGAGGTAGGGAGCGTAATTGTAAGCTACCCGACTGGGGAATGTACCTCCACCTCACAGAATACCGCAGCCAAATAACAATTCGCTTGAGGGTTGTTGTGTTCCTGCGAGTGAGTGAGGTCACCAGAAATGAAGGAGATGCTGCGTTGGCAGCGGGGGTGGCGGCGCGCGAGCGATATTTTATGTTGCGAGCGTTAATATGGCTACAGTAACCGCTTCACATCAGGCGGGCCGTATGCTTGTCTGCCACACGACGTAGTATAAAAAAAAAAAAAAAAAAACACATTTTTAGGACGTATACAGTTTTTTCTTAGAGTTATTTATTTGAGGAGATCGATGGCGTCGTTGCACGTATCAGTATAATCGATCACGCAAGTTAACATCGACGACAGTAGCCTGTCCATGGATGGGTTTATTTATTTCGAGCTCCTCCATGCTTTGAAGGACGCGTTAAACCGTCGATCCCGGTTGTTGTTATTAGATGACCGACAACCAAACCAGATCAAGTCAGTGGCTTTTAGGCGGATTGATAACACTGGCCTGCGCCAACCCGCAGTAGCGCAGCGTGGTAGAGTATGCTCTACATCCCTTCGATTGAGGGGAGACCCGTACTCAGCAGTGGGATGAATAAGGGTTCAGTTTTTTCAAGAGACAGATTTAACCCATTCATTGCTCGCTTACGTATTAAAAAAATTACCCTCATGCCGCCATACGTTTTTAGCCTAAACATTAATGCCCAAACCCTAGACGCCGATAGGCTGATGTGGCATTTGATTAATGGTTTATGGGACGCCGATGGGCGGCCTTGGCACTAAATGGATTAATGTTTCACGGTTTTCAAACTACTCGAAATAAAAGGAGACAGTTGGACTTTTTCCTGATACTTTTTTATTATACAATATAATCAAATCCATTACTTGCTAAGGGGTAAAACAACAAACTTCATTACCACCCCAATTTACGTAGGTATACAAATTTATAATATAACATTTCATATGTGCATTGTTAGTATAGTGTACTTGCATTCCACAACAATTATGTAGACTGTGATGTTATAAATCTCTTTTATAGTTTTCCAGGTAGTAAGTAAGTTACGTTACTAAACGTTGACGTTAATTGGGATTCACTGAAAGATTAAACAATTATAGAAATAATTTGTAACCATTACGTTGGGTTTATAATGAGTTTGTCATTTAATATTATCATAAATCAATATGTATTGTAAACCTGTTTGTGGTTCATAAAATAAATAATGAAAAAAAAATAACTTGCTAAGGGGTAAAACTGCGACTGTCATGAAACTTACAACGAATTTAATAAGAGATCTAGCGGCTAGATAAGGATAGCTTTGGCTTAAAATATAATTATTATTCACATAATGCAGACTCTAAAATGCAGATGCACGTTCCCTTTGTCCAAAGTATCTTTATAAAACTAAATTAATTTAATGCTCGTTCAGTAATTAAATTTACCCTCGTCACTACAATTAAGATCTCACAACTAAATGGCTTAAACAAATTATACAAATAGATAAACACTTGACATGAACGCAAATTGAAAAATGGCGTCATTGGTGTCAATTACATATATTGTACTTAATAAAATTTTGAAGACAGATATTATATAAATATAATAAACAAATATTATCAGACAATAGGGGTGTAAGTGGTTCATCAAAATCTTTGAACCAAAGCCAACTTTACCTGCACGTGGTACACCCTGCTGACTGACAAACGAAGCTCTGGCGAAAAGAGAGGTAGGGAGCGTAATTGTAAGCTACCCGACTGGGGAATGTACCTCCACCTCACAGAATACCGCAGCCAAATAACAATTCCCTTGAGGATTGTTGTGTTCCTGCGAGTGAGTGAGGTCACCAGAAAGAAAGGAAGGAGATGCTGCGTTGGCAGCGGGGGTTGCGGCGCGCGATCAATATTTTATGTTGCAAGCCTTAATATGGCTACGGTAACCGCTTCACATCAGGCGGGCCGTATGCTTGTCTGCCACCCGACGTAGTATATAAAAAAAAAACACAAATTACACAGCGCCATCTAGCCCCAAAGTAAGCGAAGCTTGTGTTATGGGTACTAGACAACTGATAAACATACGTAAATACATTTTTTTTTGTAAATACATACTTATGATACATAGAACACACCCAGACTAAAACAAACAGACATGTTCATGCACACAAATGTTTGTCCTATGTGGGAATCGAACCCACGAGCGTTTCTGTCGAAGCCGCGTCATCGACCGCTACGCCACCGAGCTCGTCATTATAATAATAATATCGTCATAAATAATCTTACTATTATAAATATACGAAAGTTTGGATTACTGTTTTTTTATACGACTTGGGTGACAAAGAAGCGTATGATCTGCTTGATGGTAATCAGTCATTGCAACCTATAGCCGCTATAGACACCAGAGACATCACTCACGCGTTGCCGACCCTGTAAAATCCTCTTTACGCTTTTCTTGAAGAAGGCCTTACTGTAGTCTCCTGAGAAAATGGAAATAATGGTTCTTACTCAATTACGTCAGAACTATGTAAAGAAATATGTGGATGATGTAAATTTGGGGTGTAAGTGGTTCATCAACATATTTGAACCAAAGCCAACTTCACCTGCACGCGGTGCACCCTGATGACTGACTAACGAAGCTCTGGCGTAAAGAGAGGTAGGGACCGTAATTGTAAGCTACCCGACTGGGGAATGTACCTCCACCTCACAGAATACCGCAGCCAAATAACAATTTCCTTCGGGGTTGTTGTGTTCCTGCGAGTGAGTGAGGTCACCAGTAAGGAAGGAGATGCTGCGTTGGCAGCGGGGGTGGCAGCGCGCGAGCGATATTTTATGTTGCGAGCGTTAATATGGCTACGGTAACCGCTTCACATCAGGCGGGCCGTATGCTTGTCTGCCACCCGACGTAGTATAAAAAAAAATGATGTTGGCTGTAGCACGAAGATGTTGACGATTTACAAGCCCAATCTAATCTTTTCTCCAAATGGGTCCAGTGCTGCAGCACCGGACACGTCGACCCTCTTAGATGTTTTGTGCACTACTGTCCCTTAGTCACTCTTCTCTGATAGTCTGGAGACATGTTCCATGTACTTGAATATAAATAAATAAATATTCCTGGACAAATTACACACGGCCATCTTGTTCCAAACTAAGCAAACCTTGTACTATGGGTACTAGATAACTGATATAATACTTAAATACATTTTTTTTTTGTAAATACATACATATAGTACATAGAAAATACCCAGACCAAGACAAACAGACATGTTCATGCACACAAATATTTGTCTTGTGCGGGGATCGAACCCGCGACCTCGGAGTCAAAGTGGCCATTGCTAACCATTCGACCACAGGGCTCGTTAAATTGCCGTTTATTGAAAAGAGCCTGTAGTCCTCCACGCCCGGGTAGGTATGCCTTTCCTAGGATTTCCATTCGTGTACCAGCTAGTACATTGACACTTACACCCCAAAACTTTTATTAACGATGACGCCGGTGGTCGAAAAGTTAGTGAAGGCCACTTTGACTCTGAGCTCACGGGTTCAGTCCCCGCACATGATAAATATTTGTGCGCATGAACATGTCTGTTTGTGTTGGTCTGGGTGTTTTCTACGTTTATACGTGGCTTACTTAGCCATGGTGGTTTTTATCTATTATATGTACGTAGATATTTACAAAAAAAAAGTATTAAGTACTAGCGGCCCGACCACGCTTCGCTGTGGCTCAATCTTTTCGTTTCCATCCATTTCCTTAGAGATGGCGCTGTATGTGAAAAAAGATTTTCCCGCTTTTCTTTTCAAATTTTTCCAGAATTTTCTTTGCTATAAACCTCACGGAGCCCGAGACCTTTCCAACGAATGCAAAACCGTGGAAATCGGTTCGTGCGTTCTGGAGTTATAGCGTAAGGAAGGAAAACCCGACTTATTTTTATATAGTAGATTATCGTCATCAATCTAAATATTCATCCTACTGCTGGGATACGGGTCTCCTCTCAATAGACGGGGTTTAGAGCATACTTCATCACGTTGCACAACTGCGGGTGGGCGGAGGACAGTGTTTTCGAGCCACCTAAAAGCCACTGTCAATTAATGACAATAGTCGGGACCGACGGCTTAACGTGCCTTAATGATCCCGAGATAAGTAAATCCATCCATACGGGTTCCGCTGACGTTGCTTAACTTTCGTGTTCAATTAGACTGACACGCGCAATGCCGCCATCGAGCTCCTCTTCTATGTAAAATATAATATCAGTTATCTAGTACCCATAGTTACAAGCTTTGTTTAGTTTGGGATTAGATGGTAGTAAGTTACGCAACCAGCCCTTATACATATCGCCGACGTAACATGACACTGCACACGGCACTATTATCTAGCAACAACATGGCAGATTTGCGCAACTGAAGAAAACTGCTGATCCAGCTCCTCGTGCAACCAGCCAGTCTACATGGCGACGACGGGGCGCCGCACTTAGTTCCTACCCATCGGGCCGGTCACATAGTTTAGGACGTAGCACTATTACTTATACTGTGGTTTAGGCTAGAATTATTGTCAGATTATGAAGTAATATATTATGACAACTGACTGACAGTTCTGTCAAACGACATAAAGTTACATTAGAAAAGTTAATATAGCCGTTCAGTTTTCTTAAATTTTCTAATTTTGCACATAACTTTCTTATTTTTGACGTGACAACGTCTTATAAATTGGTTAGCCGGGTGACACTTCAAGAAACTGGGTCACGTTATGCGCTTACAATGAGAGCGAGTGAAAGGCGCGTGCCTTTCACTCGCTCTCATTGTAAGCGTGTCGTGGACGCGTGTCCCTTCTAAGAGCGAGAGAGACAGACATAAAAAGTGAAAGGCATGCGTCCCTTCCACTCGAAAACATTTTACCACTCAAAGTCGTTGTCACGTAAAACTTTCGCCCGTATACCGACTTTACAGGCAACCAATTTTTTTTTCTTTCATAAGACTATTTACCTGACATACCAATACACCATAAAAAAAGAAATAGAGAAAGCGGTCCAGCCCTTCACGCGTAATACTGTTATTAAGGCAAATAGGGATTAATTTTTATTTAAATAGATTAAAGCTTATAATTAACTTGTATATAATTGTTGTTATAATTAAATATTTTTGATGAACTAACATCGGGTCCACACTCGCTATTAAAACTTTTATAATTGTGTAACTTTTAATTACAACGTGCTTGTTAAATGTGTTATAGTTTACAATTTTGGCTGTAGCTGTGAATTTAATAAAATATGTACAGCGTAATGGGGCGCTATAGAATTTTGAAGCACTAGCTTTTAGCGCTAGCGTGGCTTCTTTTCCGATTCTTTCTATATTAATCCAAAACATCCTTACTAATTATATATTACATGAATAAATAAATAAATATTTAAGTATTACTGGACATATTACATAGCGCCATCTAGACTCAAAACTAAGCAAAGCTTGTACTAGAGAACTGATATGATCTACGTAAATTTAACTTATTTTTTGTAAATATGTACATAGAAAACACCCAGACCAAGACAAACAGACATGTGCATGCACACAAATGTTTATCTTGTGCGGGAATCGAACCCGCAATCTCGGAGTCAAAGTGGCCACTGCTATCCATTCGATCACGAATTCACGAACACGTTAACTTTCGCATTCAATTGACGAGCCCGTCAATCGAATGCGAAAGCGAAAAATAGTTATTTGTTATGCAAGGCTGCAAAGTTAATTTTTGGCGCGAGTACCTTGTATTGAAACCTGAGCAAGCGAAGGATTCTAGGATTGAGCCACGAGCGAAGCGAGTGGTTCATATATAGAATCCTGAGCGTAGCGAGGGTTTCAAAGGTACGAGACGCTAAATAACTTTGCTGCCGAGCGCAACACACAACTTTTCACCTCACTAAAGCGAGGAAAATGTTAGGTGCAAGAACGGACTTTTTTTTAGAACTTTTAAAGAGGAACAATTCCGTCATACATGATTTATGCGTAACTTCAACCGTTTACGCAGCGCACGCGACATAAGCCCTCAAAAGGAATACATTTTTCACCGGTGCTCCACTCCTATTGGTTGTAGCGTGATGTTATATAGCCTATAGCCTTCCTTGAAATATAGGCTAAGTATCTAACACTAAAATATTTTTTCAAGTGTAGTTCCTGAGATTAGCGCGTTCAACCAAACACACTCTTCAGCTTTATAATATTAGTATAGAATTAGATAGTATAGATTAATTTTATATATAAAACTAGCTGTTACCCGCGGCTTCGCCCGAGTGGTCCAGGGAAGCCTGCTGCCATTGATTTGTGTATATTTTTCTTTTGTTGTATTTTTTTTTACTTCGTGGGATAAAAAGTAGTACCAGTATGTACAAATTTTAATGATGATCGGCTGCATAGTTAATGCATGAAGAAATAACAATCAAACGAATTTACTTTAACACTTATAATATTTTTGTTAATTTTTGTTTGTTATTTCTTAACGCTCTATGTAGCCGATCATCATTAAACTTTGTACCTATTTTTCTTTTGTTGTATTTTTTTACTACTGATACTGATGTGAGATATAAATAGTAATAACAAACGTTCCTTAAATAGTATTATCAAAATTATATAAATAGTAATATCTCACGAAGTAAAAAAAAAACAAGCCATTGCCTTTCTCAATGCAAACTTTTGAACGAAAGTCAACTTTACTTTACTATTTTAATCTATACTAATATTATAAAGCTGAAGAGTTTATTTGTTTGTTTGAAGCGCTAATCTCAGGAACTACTGGTTCGAATTGAAAAATTATTTTTGTGTTAGGTAGCCTATAAATTATCTAGAGAGTGACATAAGCTACTTTTTATCCCGGAAAAACAATTTAATCCCATGGGAAAAAATAAACTTTGTAATCATTTGTCCTTCTATCACGTCGAAAGGAACGTAAGTACTGACGTGATGTTTTAACAGGGGATAGTTTCCGGTCTGGAGAGTGACATAGTTACTTTTTATCCAGGAAAAATATTTTTTTCGAAAGAAAAATAAAGAGGGCAAACATTTATGGGGTGAACAATTATTTTCTCTTGAGTGTGGGCGTTCCATCCATACAAATATTATAAGTGTTAAAGTAAATTCGTTTGTTTGTTATTTCTTCATGCATTAACTATGCAGCCGATCATCATTAAAATTTGTACATACTGGTACTACTTTTTATCCCACGAAGTAAAAAAAATACAACAAAAGAAAAATATACACAAATCAATGGCAGTAGGCTTCCCTGGACCACGCGGGCGAAGCCGCGGGTAACAGCTAGTAGTTTATATACAGAAAATGAGCTATTCCCGAAGTAAGCCCAAAACTTTGACCTTCTGTCGAGATAACCGATATTCATGCTGCGAAGCAGGAGGAGAAGCTGTATACTATAACCATGCCAAAAAGACGATGTCAACTCACAGTTGCAGGGTCCCAGTAGTGTATATTTAATTATCTGTAGTGCAAGGCTTGTAACAAATAAGGCTGTGGTAAGCTTCACATGACTAGCCATCTCTTTTAAGCTTTTTAATCCCTTAATAGTCATATTCCTCTCTCTCTCCCATAGCAAAGGGGGAAGCCAACTCCGAAGCTTCTTACTCCTACTGATTTCTTCTGATTAAATTAGTTTAGAGTTCTATGATAGCCGTAGTTTTACTCATGGGACAGCAATGGACTTTACAACCAACAAAACTTCACAAGTTAGGGACTGGCGGCTGAACTAATATTCCCGGACAATTTACACAGCGCCATCTAGTCCCAAATTAAGCGAAAACCTTGTACTATGGGTACTAGATTACTGGTATAATACTTAAAGAGATTTTTTTTTTGTAAATATATTATACATATAATACATAGAAAACGCCCAGACCAAGACAAACAGACATGTTCATGCACACAAATGTTTGTCTTGTGCGTGGATCGAACCCGCTACCTCGGAGTCAAAGTGGCCATTGCTAACCATCCGACCACCGAGCTCGTCAAGTAATATAAATAAAAAAGATAATAAGTTAACTAGTTAACTAGTCACGTAAAGCCGTCAGTCCCGGATGTTGTCATTAATCGCCGCTGTTAATCCTGGCTACACAGAAGACACAGTGATGGGAATGTCTGATGTACTGTCCCATTAGACCTTGGCAAATAAAAATTAGAGTACAATAACCATTTTTA
Organism: Hypsopygia costalis; assembly: GCA_937001555.2. Lineage (NCBI taxonomy): Eukaryota > Metazoa > Arthropoda > Insecta > Lepidoptera > Pyralidae > Hypsopygia > Hypsopygia costalis. The sequence goes on from OW443328.2 coordinate 31,606,459, forward strand.
CCAATTTTAAAATAACTCGATGGAGGTTTTCGTGTTGAAGAAAAAGGTTTATTTGTATCCTTGCGAAGAATCAATGTGTGCTGGGCCCCCGAACCATTTATAAAGTACGCCAAAATTCTTCAGATCCATTTAGCCGTTAACCCGTGTAAAAGTCACAAACATACATACATCTTCACAAAATTTTACATTTATAATAACAGTAAGAATATGACAGTAACATACAGTGACTGTGTCTATTTTACCCGATTGCCTTTAACCCCCTTGGGTTAAAGTTTATCCAGTTGTGTAACTATTTTTTTATACCACTAAGATGGCAAACAAGCACGGGACCCGCATTTGCCTGATGTAAAGCAGTTACTGTAGCCTATGAATGCCTGCAGCACCAACTACATCACACACGCATTGCCGACCCTTTATAAACCTCTTCATGCCATTTTTTAATAACCCCATGCTGTAGTCTCTTGGAAAAATCTCGACAGGCAGTTCATTCCACAGCTCGATAGTACGTGGGACAAAACCTCTCTGAATACAGTTTCGTCACCACTTCGGCTCCGATGTATGAGGATGAATTCCCTGTCGATGACGGTTGGTGCGGCTGTAGAAGGAGGCCGTGGGCATCATGTCAAACAACTCCTCTGAATACACCCCGTACAATCAATACACAATGTATTATACTGATACACAATGTATAATACTGAAGAGCGGCGGTGGCGTAGCGGTCAATGACGCGGCTTCGACACCAACGCTCGTGGGTTAGATTCCCACATAGGACAAACATTTGTGTGCATGAACATGTCTGTTTGACTTAGTCTTAGTCTGGGTGTTTTCTATGTATCATAAGTATGTATTTACAAAAAAAAAATGTATTTACGTATGTTTATCAGTTGTTTGGTACCCATAACACAAGCTTCGCTTACTTTGGGGCTATATGGCGCTTTGTAATTTGTCTGACAATATTTATATTTATTTATTCATATACAATCCGTACATCAATACATTTACAAAAATACATTGTAGAATATGGCACGCTTTATAGCTTAAACTAAATAAAAAAATCAGCAAATTCGAATTAACTAGAATAATATCTTTACACTTAATCCAATTAACATGATTTCTACCAGTGACGGACTAAGGGTCTTCATTTAAAGCTAAAAGGCCACGTCGCGACGTGACACTAACTGTGGCGAAAGTCTTATAATGGAGCTGTCAACTCCAATTCCGCTGCCAATTCACCCTATACAATTGTTATTATACAGTTTTATCGACTGCACAGAGAAGGATGGAGGATAGCAAATCTTAAATATCATGTTTTACAATAAATTTCTTTAATTTCATAAGCTATCAGGGAAAGACCTGATTAATACTTTTTTTTAATTAGGCAAGAAGTAATTTTTAATGCATCATTATTATTATTTTACTACTTTGAAATCGCATTATCATACTTGACTATATCAGACAATTGAGGCAATCCAGTTGGATATTTTTCCCATGTAATACAACAACTTAAAAAAACTATGTGTTATTAAAAATGTTATTAAAATATGTATATAGGTGCGAAATTCGAACTTACTTTATTCGAAGTTCCCCTTGAATGTTTATGTTATCAGTCTATTCGACGAGACGACGACGAGGCGAGTACGGTGCGACCACCGTACTCGCCCGATTGCCTTTAACCCCCTTGGGTTAAAGTTTATCCAGTTGTGTAACTATTTTTTTATACCACTAAGATGGCAAACAAGCACGGGACCCGCATTTGCCTGATGTAAAGCAGTTACTGTAGCCTATGAATGCCTGCAGCACCAACTACATCACACACGCATTGCCGACCCTTTATAAACCTCTTCATGCCATTTTTTAATAACCCCATGCTGTAGTCTCTTGGAAAAATCTCGACAGGCAGTTCATTCCACAGCTCGATAGTACGTGGGACAAAACCTCTCTGAATACAGTTTCGTCACCACTTCGGCTCCGATGTATGAGGATGAATTCCCTGTCGATGACGGTTGGTGCGGCTGTAGAAGGAGGCCGTGGGCATCATGTCAAACAACTCCTCTGAACACACCCCGTACAATCAATACACAATGTATTATACTGATACACAATGTATAATACTGAAGAGCGGCGGTGGCGTAGCGGTCAATGACGCGGCTTCGACACCAACGCTCGTGGGTTAGATTCCCACATAGGACAAACATTTGTGTGCATGAACATGTCTGTTTGACTTAGTCTTAGTCTGGGTGTAATGTATCATAAGTATGTATTTACAAAAAAAAAATGTATTTATGTATGTTTATCAGTTGTTTGGTACCCATAACACAAGCTTCGCTTACTTTGGGGCTATATGGCGCTTTGTAATTTGTCTGACAATATTTATATTTATAATGCATATATTTATATTTATAATGTAATTTTTAATGCATCATTATTATTATTTTACTACTTTGAAATCGCATTATCATACTTGACTATATCAGACAATTGAGGCAATCCAGTTGGATATTTTTCCCATGTAATACAACAACTTAAAAAAACTATGTGTTATTAAAAATGTTATTAAAATATGTATATAGGTGCGAAATTCGAACTTACTTTATTCGAAGTTCCCCTTGAATGTTTATGTTATCAGTCTATTCGACGAGACGACGACGAGGCGAGTACGGTGGTCGAATGGTTAATAATGGCCACTTTGACTACGAGGTCGCGGGTTCGATCCCCGCACAAGACAAATATTTGTGTGCATGAACATGTCTGTTTGTCTTGGTCTGGGTTTTTTCTATATATATATCATACACACAGTATTTACAAAAACAAAAAATGAATTTAAGTATAATATCAGTTATCAAGTACCCATAGCTTTGCGCTTAATTTGGGACTAGATGGCGCTGCATAAATTGTCCAGAAATATTTATTTATTTATTCTGTAAGAATCAGAGTGCGACCCTGTTGCCAAATATAGGATCGGACAGGAAACGATTCGTAGGAAAAAACATTTTTGTTGCAAATATTTATGGCTGTAAGTGACTCACAAAAAGTTTTAGAGTCAAATCCAAGTTTACATTTATACATAGTACACCCTGCTTAGTAGCAATCGTGACTCAAACTCACCAAAGAGAGGTAGGTAGGGCATATCTCGTCTGACTGAGGAAGTACCTCCATCGAAAAAGAACTGCAATCAGATAATGCCATGAATTTTTTTTAATGAGAGGTGGGCAAATGAGCATGTGGGTCACCTGATGGAAATCAATCATCACCACCCATGGAGATTAGCAACACCAAGGGGTCGCCGATCCGTTGCCAGCATATACTTCTACCTTTCTTTCTGGTGACCTCACTCACTTCCAGAAACACAACAACCTTCAAGGGAATTGTTATTCGGCTGCAGTATTCTGTAAGGTGTCCGTGTGGTTTCCGGCAGACTAGAATAGAATCACTCCGTCTCTTCCCGTGGATGTCGTACAAGGCGACTAAGGGAAATACATTATCAAACATCGATCAGGTCTCTCCAACCCGTCTGGCCAGCGTGGGGAGTGTAGGCCAAATCCTCCTGTCTGTGACAGACGAGAGAGGGTCGTGCTCCTGTAGTGGAGACTAAAATGACCTGATGATGATGATGATTCTGTTAGCTGGAGGTACTTCCACAGTTAGGCAGCTTAAAAACTTACGCTAACCCCTCCCTTTATTTTCGCCAGATCCTCTGTCAGTTTGCAGGGAACACTACGTGTAGGAGAGGTTGACTTTAGTTCAAATAAATAAATATCATCAGACAAATTACACAGCGCCATATAGCCCCAAAGAAAGCTTGTGTTATGGGAGAGACGAACTTCTTAGCTTCCATGGATTCACCGTGCGGGTGCCTGGTCCATCGTGTGGCAGAGAGAGAAACCCCAAGCAGATCCCGAGACTTGTGACACAGGTGTAGGTTTAAGGGGCCCCTTTCCGACGTACATCAACACTCATCTTCACTACTCGTGTTTCTCTCCCTGCCCATCCAAATCTGGTATGAACCTGCTAATGCAGCTTTAGATACTCGTTCTAGTATAGAACTTACTGCACTTCTGGACAAGCCAAGGTCTTTCAGCAGGTTACAGAGAGATTTTGCTGGTATACCTCTCGCTCCTACTTCTACAGCGTACAGATTAACTACTACTAGATAACTGATAAACATACGTTAATACTATTTTTTTTTTGTAAATACATACTTATGATATACATAGAAAGCACCCTGACTAAGACAAACAGACATGTTCATGCACACAAATGTTTGTCCTATGTGGGAATCGAACCCACGAGCGTTGGTGTCGAAGCCGAGTCATTGACCGTTACGCCACCGAGGTCGTTAAAGATGTTAATGAACCTCTTACACCCCAAATAAATATTAGTTTCTTGAAACTATGTTGCTATTTTCCACTGCATATGCACGACCATAGAGTACTATGATAGGTGTGATAACACGTGATCCTAAAGGACGAAGGTATACCTTTCATTATATGCTGCTACACAAACTCATCGTCATACACATACATTTTATCATAATATGATGCATGCAGGGCGGCGCGCGTGACTATGCAAAATGCAGGCCACATTAGCTACTTATAACGAAAACCCTCCAAACCGTGTTTTAAATTTACCACTACTATGATAAAAAAAAATTGGTTGCCTGTAAAGTCGGTATACGGGCGAAAGTTTTACGTGACAACGACTTTGAGTGGTAAAATGTTTTCGAGTGGAAGTGACGCATGCCTTTCACTTTTTATGTCTGTCTCTCTCGCTCTTAGAAGGGACGCGTGCCTTTCACTCGCTCTCATTGTAAGCGCATAACGTGAGCCAGTTTCTTGAAGTGTCACCCGGCTAACCAATTTATAAGACGTTGTCACGTCAAAATCGATTAAATCTGTATATTTTCTCGACAATTTTACACAGCGCCATCTAGTCCCAAATTAAGCAACAAAGCTTGTGTTATGGGTACTAGACAACTGATAAATGTACTTATATATATATATATACTAGCGACCCGCCCCGGCTTCGCACGGGTGCAATGCTGATACTAAATGTACTACAGAAGGTCTTTGCGCTTTGTCCTATCCAGTCCTTCCCCAGTTATAGGCACACGCCGCCGGCTCCGCGGCCGGTACCGCCACAGCCGTTATGTCCCTGCATTTTAAATGTGTAATATCTTCTAAACTATTCATTTAAATTACATGCTGTGAAGGGCCATATTGATCTATATTAAATGCGCAATGTATTTAAGGTACTTAATTGGATAAGGATTAATTCTGTATTGCTTAAAATCGCTTCGTAAATAAGGCATTATTTCTTGTAAAAAGCAAAGGATAAAATAACGGTTATTGTGTGTTACCACTAAGAGATAGACATATACCATCGCGAACTTTTTTGTAGACCATTTTAAGGTGAACAATACTGTACTACATTATTTTGATCTATCTCGTTGGGTTCAGCCAGCGTTTGCAATGAAAGAGCAAAAAAATGTGTTTATTTACGACATCACATTAGAAACCTCTAAATTATCAGTGTTTTTCTACTATGTTATGCATATATTATACATATAAACTTTCCAGTTGAATCACTCTATCTATTAAAAAAAACCGCATCATAATCCGTTGCGTAGTTTCAAAGATTTAAGCATACAAAGGGACATAGGGACAGAGAAAGCGACTTTGTTTTATACTATGTAGTGATATATATTTGTAAATACGTACTTATAATACATAGAAAACTGCCAGACCAAGACAAACAGACATGTTCATGCACACAAATGTTTGTCTTGTACGGGAATCGAACCCGCGACCTCGGAGTCAAGGTAGACATCGACCACCGAGCTCGTCGGTCGTCGAGCTACCGAGTGTATATACCTATATAAATGAGGATAGAAAAATGATGAGAAGAATCTGAGTAGTTCGTTGCCGTCGAACACGCAAGTGAAGCAACGTCGACCATAGCCTGTCCATGGATGGGTTTATTTATCTCGAGTTCCTCCGTGCTTCAGTGGGCACGTTAAGTCGTAGGTCTCGGCTGTTGTCATTAGATCACAGTCGTTAAGCCAAGTCAGTGGCCTTTAGGTTGCTTGAAAACATTGGCCTCCGCCAACCCGCAGTTGAGCAGCGTGGTGGAGTACGCTCTAAACACCTTTGACTGAGGGGAGGTCCGTATCTCAGCAGTGGGGTGACTAAGGGACGACGAAGGCAAGTTCAAAACACGTTACAAAATCTGAAACTAAGTACAAGGTATGTTACCTTGTAATTTTCTATCACGGTGTGGACTCTTATAAGGCCATGTTGCGTTTAGAAACCGATCAATTATGTTATAAATACTATATTTTCAGCGAAATTTATTGAGCTTATAAAATCGTCCGGTCGTTCTGTCTATCCGTCCTGAAACTCAAAATTTCGAAATTCTGACTTCGGTTTCGTGTAGAGCATCAAAAAGTAGTATTGTAAAGTGACCTTGGTTTTCCGATATCAATTCGGGAAAGTGGCCAAAATAAATAAATAAAAAAATTATGTCTGTCCGTCCGTTGCCATGAAACTCAAAATTTCGAAATTCTGACTTCGGATTCGTGTAGAGCATCAAAAAGTAGTGTTGTAAAGTGACCTTGGTTTTCCGATATCAATTCGGGAAAGTGGCCAAAATAAATAAATAAATAAAATCAATAAATTTTGCTATGGTGGCGCATGCTGCACGTACGATGTTTTATATGTTATAGATATAGCATACCCATACTAAACTACGTCAGAAAAGGGTTCTCATCGGCTTTGAGACCGACTATCGCTATTCTTATTAATTGCCGAGCTCGGTGGTCGAATAGTAAGCAATGGCCACTTTGACTCCGAGGTCGCGGGTTCGATTCCCGACATAAGACAAACATTTGTGTACATGAACATGTCTGTTTGTCTTGGTCTGGGTGTTTTCTATGTACTATAAGTATATATTTACAAAAAAAATGTATTTAAATACATTTATCAGTTGTCTAGTACTTGAAATTGTCCAGAAATATTTATATTTATATATTGTTATCATTATGCCGCTTGCTGTCTCTTTCGGTCACTTTGCTAGTGACGTATTTTTGTTGCAAAAATATTAAATTAAAAAAATACGGGTAAAAATCAAATCTTATTGTGTAGTTTATTGTGACATTTGATCCCTGCACTTTTTAAACCGACTTCAAAAAAGGAGGAGGTTCTCAATTCGACTGAATATTTTTTTTGTATGTATGTTATTCGATATCTTTGCGAATTGTGAACCGATTTTCATAATTCTTTTTTTATTTGAAAGGGTATGATTGCAAGGTGGTCCCATATTCACCAAATCAGGATCTGATGATGGGATGCCAGGAAAATCAAGGGATTCCCTTAAATTTTATAAGCACGTATGGTCAAATTATTATTTTTTATTTGAAAGGGTAATTGCGAAGTGGTTCCATATTCACCAAGTCAGGGTGTGATGATGGGATCCCAGAAAAATCGAGCAAAACCCTTAAATTTGCCCTATGGTAGCCGGCAGAATAAAATTGTGCCACTCCATTGCTTTGAGCTGGTTGTCGTACAAGGCGACTAAGGAATCTTGTGTCTTTTTCTCCCGGAAGACGCCCGCAGCAGCGTCTGCCGGGGTATTCCACCAAAAAGCTGCGCTCGCCAACTGAAGTCGGTTTCAATTTTTTTTTTTTTAATCAACTTTATTATTTTATCAACATAAATTGTGCATTTTCTTAATACAGTAAACGACATTGTTATGTCTGAGTGGGTTGGCTTTGTATGACATTTCTCATATTTAATATTTCAAATAAAAAAATACCTCCCCCGCCTAGTGATACTTGAAACGTCTCGATTGCTCATCGAGTACTCTTTCTGTAGTGTAGTGTTTTATTTTAATTTAAAATGTTTACATAAATTCTGCCAAATTGGCCGGATTTCTTTTTTTGACATTGATTCATAATAAAACATGTATAAAAATAGAGTATTAGGGAGCAAGTAATCGGTATTACTGTTGACTTATTACAAGTAATGGGGGAACTAAAAGATCCCTGACGACATTTTTCGGCATTTCCTGAGGCCAGGAATAAGATAAAAAAAAATACAAACACGGTTTCAAAAGAACATAGATTCCAGAGCCGTAAAGTTAACTGATAAAAAAATCTAATATTATAAAGTGGAAGAGTTAGTTTGATTGATTGAAAGCGCTACGAACTATTGGTTCGAATTGAAAAAAAAAATGTGTTGGTAGCCCATTTTTTTAAGAAAGGCTACAACATAACGCTGAGCATCAATGAAAATTTTTGCAAAAACGGGGGAAAATCCTATACAGGCGAATCCAGGGGAAATCGCCAGTTACAAATGAACTTAGTTCCGATTTTAGTTTGATCGTGGAATAGGAAAAGAATATAAAACTCGATCGAGGAACATTAGTAGCAGATAATGTTTTATGTTTTTATCAAGGAACCTCGGAAAAGTTTAACGACCTATCTTACGCTACGTTCACGGATCAGCTTTAAATTGATGACTTGAAATATAAACACACTAAGGCGCAGGCTACACCGGAAGCAAAGCGACACGAAGCTAAGAGTACGTAGTGCCATAGATAAATTATTTATTAGTAGAATTACATAGCAGAATCATATAGTAGTGGTTCATACAACTATACTAAACTTAAAGTAACAATTTTACACTGTCCTGTTAAAAAAAAATTGACTACACTCTTAAAAGATATGAATATAACATTAACGATTTTTTAAATGATTTCTTGTAGTTTGATATTATATCAACCAGAATAGTAAACCAGGAGGCCAATTCTCGTAATTATTTTTCGATCTCAGAATGTAAGTTGACCGAATTAAGATTGAATTATGAATTGACTGAAAATTGTATAGTACATTTCGTTCTCGAATTTATTATATATCAAATATTAGCGGGATGACATGTTGAATTCATTGCAAGTTGCATCCGGGGTAGTATACTATTCAGATTTGGTAGCAACAAGGGAGAATTACCAAGCGTTCAGACGATTTTGCAATTCATATTATTGGAATCGATGTGTTAGGTAACAACTCAATGTTTTAGGTCCCTAATAGTGTTAGAAACTTAAAATCCGTGGTGCACGGCAGTTGAGCTTCACTTGACTAACCATCTCTTTAGGCTTTTAATGCCTTATTTGCCATATTGCTGTCTCTCACATTGCTAAGAGGGGAAGTCAAATTCCAAAAGCTCCTACTCCTACTAATTTCTTCTGATTAAATTCGTTGTGAGTTCCAAGGCAGCCGTAGTTTTAACCCTGGGACTGCAATGGACTTCATTGTTCATTGCCTTTTTTGGCGGTCGCCGCTGTTAATACTGGCTACACAGGAGATACAGTGGTGGGAATGTGTGGAGGGCCCCCGTCCCAATAAAAAAATAATAATAATTAAATATTATTGCGACCAGCATAACAATCTTAGTTTGTTTAATTTTAAATCAAATTTCGATGTAATCACACTTTAATAACACTTTGAAGTTTCATATTGTGATACGACAATACCAAATGTGATGTTTGTGAGATCGAAACAGGATCGAAATTGAATTTTGATTCAAATTTAATTACGAGAATTGCTCCTCGAAATAGTAAAAAATAAATACAATGTCGATTTCAGAAAATAAATATTTCCAGCGAGACAAGTATCGTCATCTAGTACCATTATTTAAATCGCTGCAAATTGTACAAGGAGAGAACGATCTAGGATTTAATAATTTTATCTATGGTAGTACGTAGGCAATACAAATATTTGTGTTTGTATTGTAATGGGTGTTTTCTTAGCATTATATACATGTAGTTTATTTATCAGATATGTAGTAGGTATCTATACTACAAGCGTTTTCAGTTTGGGACCAGATGGCGGTGTGTATTTTTTTTTCACACTGCCATCTAGTCCGAAACTAAGCAAAGCTTGGGAACTACATAACTGATACTAAACTTAAATACATTTTTTTGTAAATCATCATCATCATCAGGTCCATTTTAGAGTCCACTACAGGAGCACGACCCTCTCTCGTCCGTCCTAGACGGAAGGAGGATTTGGCCTACACTCCCCACACTGGCCAAACGGGTTGGAGAGGCCGGTTTGGTTGGAGGTTGTTTTTGTAAATACATACATATAATACATAGAAAACACCCAGACCAAGACACACACACACATGTTCAAACACACAAATGTTTGTCATGTGCGGGGAACGAACCCGCGACCTCGTAGTCAAAGTGGCCATTGCTATTCGACCACCGGGCTCGTCTGTTTTATCCAGGATGTTTATTATATCTTATATCTTAATGAATCCAATTCTCGAGAGCATACAAATAACGACATCGCAAAATCTCCCTACAAAACTATCAAGAGACCAAATAGAAATTGTACAGTCGCCGCAGCACCGCAATAAAATGACAAAATTAAGTTACCCGCAGTTCGTTCGGTTTACTACTGGCGGCGACCGCTCCTGAAATTGTATCATTGAAATCTAAAACTCATACATAAGATAATTTGAAGGCTACAGGCAAAGAATGGACTATCCGTCCAAATGAATTAATTTCAAGAAAAGAGCAATTGGAATGTTTATGGTATGAAAAGAAAATTATGTATATATATAATCTATTAAAACAAATACCACTAAAACATTTTTTAATACTGTTACCTGATGTATCTCATCACTGTCTTTGAGGCAAAGCCAACCTCACATGCACGTGCATGTGAGGTTGATAGAATAACGAGGTTCTGGCGAAGGAGAGGTAGGGTACGGCATATTTCTTAACTGACTGATTGGGCAAGAACCTCCTTCTAATCCAATTCCTTTAAGGGTTTTTTTAACGGGATCAGTGCCCACTACATATTCCAACCACTGTGTCCCCTGTATAGCCAGGATTAACACCGGCGACCCCAAAAAAATAGTGAACAATGAAGTCCATGTTCAAATATGTTATGTGCTTACATACACATATAATTATGCCAACTCCAACTGCCTATTTGTTAACTCCGATCCGAATGGTTGGCTGAAACAGAGCCCTCTATGACATAAGTGTCTGAAATTCGAAGCATCCGAAAGTACTGCAGATGACTATGAGCAGAAGAAGAGCACTTTTATGGTCGAGCGGTTGATACCTCGCCACAGAGTCAATTTTAGCTCGTTTGTGGTTAGGGTACCGACCCACCATCTGCAGACCTTCATGAAGGAAGACTTCTGGCCGCAGGGCGTCGTGTTCCGGAGATTCCGAGGACAACTACCTACCGATTCGCCATACACGTCGCCGAAACTGCGTGTATAATATACTAGCTGGCCCGGCGAACTTCGTACCGCCTAATTATCAATGAATGTCGTGGTATACATATTAGTTGAACAAAATTTATGATGTCTTGAAATTAATATAATGAATAATAGAAAATAATAGAGAAGCACGATGGCGTCATTGCGCGTGCCAGTCTAATTGTACACGCAAGTTAAGCAACGTCAACCGAAGCCTGTCCATGGATGAGTTTAATTAATATTCATTCTCGAGCTCCTCCGTGCTTCGGAAGGTATGTTAATCCGTCGGTCCCGGTTGTAATCATTAGATTAACTCGAGGTCCTCCGTGCTTCGGAGGGCACGTTAATCCGTCGGTCCCGGTTGTTATCATTAGATTATCTCGAGCTCCTCCGTGGTTCGGAAGGCACGTAAGACGTCGGTCCCGGTTGTTATCATTAGATTATCTCGAGCTCCTCTGTGCTTCGGAAGGCACGTAAGCCGTCGGTCCCGGTTGTTATCATTAGATTATCTCGAGCTCCTCCGTGCTTCGGAAGGCACGTTAAGCCATCGGTCCTGGTTGTTATCATTAGATGGCAGTCGTTAAGCCAAGTGGCCTTTAGGCTGCTTGAAATTACTGGCGTCCGCCAACTCGCAGTTGAGCAGCGTGGTGGAGTATGCTCGAAACATATTCAGTTGAAGGAAGACCCGTATTTAATATTACCCAGCAGTGGGTAAATATTACCCAGCAGTGGGTAAATATTAAGTTCAGTATTTTACTATGTCACAAAATAAAGTACCATGACACTTGACAACCAATTAATATTCATTTTCAAGCATTCATTCATAAACAATTTTCAAAACAACAACGGACAACTTTCGCGACGTAAAAGTTAGACCAATCGATTTGACATTTAATTGAAAATCAATAAATATCCCAATCCGTTTTCAAATTTAATTCTTCGACAATTTTGTCAATGTTTTAATACTTATTTCTTTGAGTTGCATGGGCCGCACTTGGAACTAGCTATTTTTCAACAATTTTATGCAGAGCCAAACTCTGATCAAAAATCATCATCAGTATCATCAGTATTTTATTTGATGTAATATATTTTTTTCTTTCGTTTCTTCCGACGAGCTAATAGAAATTGTAGACATGTCATTAAACAAGTCGCTATCTGAATCGGATATTGAAGCCTTAGAGGATGCCGCTAAGAATAAAAATCAATTTAGAACACCGCCAAACTTCTTATCAAATCGGGGAAAGAGAAGTCGAGAAGAAGATTTTTATCTGGATTTTACCAAGTTTAAGGAGGAGATACATGGTATGTTCGCAGACTTATTGGCCTCGCAGAAGAGGGAATTCTCAAAAAATACCGATGTCCTAAAGGAAATCAAACAGACGAGTACTAACATCGAGAACTCGATTGCGTTCCTTACAGCACAGAATGAGGAGTTTCAGTCCAAGATAATATCTCTTGAGAATAAAATTAAAGAGGACCGACAGTACATCACCTTATTAGAGGACAGGCTAGAGAATTTACAAATTGACGCCAGAAAGGCAAGCTTCGTGATCAAAAACGTCCCTAAGAAATCGGGAGAAACAAAGGACGACATATTAGACATGATCGAGTCCCTCTCCGACAAGGTGGGAAGTAAGCTGAGTAAAACCACTATAAATGATGTCTATAGAATCAAAGCAAAAAGAGACTCAGTATCTAACCCTCCGATCGTGGTGGAAACTACCTCGGCAATAGTAAAAAACGACCTGCTAAAATCTTGTAAGCTTTTCAACACGAAGCAGAAGACTAAACTGTGTGCAAAACACTTAGGCATCCAATCGTCGACAGACTCCCCGATTTTTGTGGGAGAGCATCTTACAGCCAAGGCTGCACGGCTGTATTTTCTTGCACGTGATGCGGCTAGGGCTAGTAAGCATAAATACTGTTGGACTTCTTACGGGCATGTATACCTAAGAAAGGAAGATAACTCTCCCATCATTATGATAAAAAGTGAATCGCAAATCCAAGAACTAGTGAACCGTGATTTATGACTCTTTAATGTATATGCTCTGTACAATTTGCATGTTCGATTTGTATGTATGTATTTCTTAATGGGATTGGTAAATTCCATGCTACTGGAGAATAATATGTGTAGAATAGTATTACTGTTTATATATATGAATAAGATATTACTTAATTTGATCTTTAAAATGATATTTAGATTTACTATCACTATAGCTGTATTGGTTACTCGCACAATTCAATTGATTGATACTCTTTTTCATCAGTTTGTATACAACTCCTTGTGTATAACGTTTGACGCTTTTGATTGTATTGCTTATGGCTGATCGAGACATAGCGCAAACAATAAACTACGTAGATGAGCTGGAGATTGCAGAGTCTATTACGTGCGAACTTGGTGATCTCAGCAAACACTACACAAAGAACATCTTAGATTTCACCATTATTGCTCAAAACATTCGAAGCATTTATCGCAACTTTGATGATTTTTTGGTAAACATAATCTGCTCTAGATTTTACCACAGATATCATAGTCTTGACGGAATGCCGCCTAGATCTTAATAAACCTTTACCAAAACTAAATAACTATAATTCATATTTCACTACACATTTGCTAAACCAAAATGACGGTGTAGTCGTCTATATAAATGACGCATTAAATCATAAGGTAACAGAGGTAAAGCTAATGCAAGCATCCTGTTTGCAAGTGGAATTACTGAATTATAACATACTGTGTATATATCGGTCACCATCAAATACAAATACGGATCTTTTCCTTGGTTCTCTAGACAGTCATCTCGATACTTTCAAATCTACAAAAAATACAGTAATTGTAGGTGACATCAATATTAATCTAATACCTAAAACGAAAGAGCAAACCTTTGAATATAATAATCGCGTCAACTATCTCAATATGTTATCAGCCCATAGCATTCTCACAGGCCACACTCTACCTACTAGAGAAAATAGCTGTCTTGATCACATCATGATGAATATAGACAACAAAACGAGTAAGGCATTAATTGCCATACTGCAAACAACTTTAACTGATCACTTTACAACCTTCTTGTCAATATCTAAAATTAAAATAAAAGTAACAGCAGCGAAGACTTCTCAAAAAATCGACTTTGAAAATGCTTTAAAAACACTTCGCAATGATAATCTCTCGGAACTGTTGTCTTTTAATGACCCCAATTTGTTAGCAGATTGTCTAATTAGTAAAATTTCAAATTCTTTAAAGCAAAACACAATTACTTCACAGATACCTAGAAGCAAAAGAATATTAAAGCCATGGATCACTGAGGGCATTTTAAGATGTATTAAAAACCGCAACAAGTTACAAAGAGAATCTCGTAATGACCCCTATAACGAAGTCAAAAAGATAACCTATGCTCGGTACAGAAATTACTGCAATAACATAATAAAAAAACTAAAACGTAAACATGAAAGAAAGTTATTAGCCGGTTCTGTAGATAATAACAAACTATTATGGAAAAATATCAAATCTTTAACGTACACAAATAAAATTAATAAAACTAACTCAGAACTGACTTCGTTAAAATCAACTCCTCTTGAGTCGGCAGACTATATAAATAACTATTTTTCTAACATAGGTCAAACATTAGCAAATGACATAAAATATACTGTAACCGAAGGTAGTACAAAGACCTACATAAATCAATTGCCTAGTGTACCCCATTCATTTGTATTGCTAGATACCGACCCTGAAGAAATTAACAACATTATTATGAGCCTTAAGTCTGATAGTGCCCCCGGGGAGGATAATATACCAACTAATTATATTAAATATATAAGTAAAGACATAAACGCTATCTTGACATACCTGACCAATTTGTGTTTTAAAACAGGTACATTTCCATCTGCATTAAAAAAAAACTATTATTACCCCGGTTTTTAAAGGAGGTGCTAGAGATGACATTGGGAATTATAGGCCTATTTCAGTTATCTCAGTCCTGGCTAAAATTATTGAAAAATTACTAAACAACAGACTTCTAAAATATCTAAATTCTTGTAACTTATTATCCCCCAATCAGTTTGGCTTTAGGCAAGGTATCTCTACGGTTGATTCAGTAACATCAATGATCACGTTATTAGCTGACCAAATGGATAGCGGTAAAAAATGCCTGTCAGTATTCCTAGATCTGAAAAAAGCATTTGACACTGTCTCTGTGCCTATACTTATACAAAAACTTAATAAAATAGGCATACGTGGTAAGCAGCTATCTCTCTTCAAAGATTATCTGATGGACAGGAAACAGAGGGTTAAGTTGGAGCATTGCAACAGTGGGTTCACTGTAGTATCCTATGGAGTTCCGCAGGGAAGTGTACTTGGCCCAACACTATTCTTAATATATATTAACGACCTGTGTAACATGAACCTTAGCAATGCTCAAATATTTACCTACGCTGATGATACTGCCATCGTTTTCACCGGTGTTTCTTGGCTAGACACTGTATCTAAAACTGAGAAAGGTGTGTCCCAAGTTGCTTACTGGCTTAAAAACAATCTTCTTACTCTAAACACCTCAAAAACGCATTTCATCTGTTTCGGAATGAGCAACAAAACACAACCTAAACACAATTTAATAATTAAAATTCATGAGTGTAGTGATGTAACTGATACTCAATCCGACTGCCCAAGTATAAGTCAGGTAACAGACACCAAAAACTTAGGAGTCATAATAGACCAGAGATTATCTTGGTACCCACAAATTGAACAACTGGCTTTGAGGATTAGAAAGTTCATTTGGCTGTTCAAATCTCTACGACATATCATCCCTAGATCTACCTCGGGCAGTCACACGTCTGCAAATAAACTGCTAAATAAAATTTACATGGCATTGGTGCAATCATTGATTGTATACTGTATACCTGTATGGGGTGCAGCTCTTAAAACACGGTTTCTGATACTGGAAAGAGCCCAGAGAGCTCTGTTAAAGGTAATGTACTTCAAGAAACAGCGATTCAGTACCAATACACTCTATCAAATATGTGATTTGTTGTCCATCCGGAGATTATATGTGATGCAAACAATCTTAAATAAGCATAAAAATATAAACTATGTCCCGATATGTGAAAACACGAGAAGACGTAAAAGATTTACCGTCGTACCAGTCCCAATAGCTAAAACTAAGTTTGCTCGCTCTCAATATGCCCATATTTCTAGTAATTTATATAATAAGGTAAATAGTAAAGTTGAGATATATTCCAAAAGTTATTTTGAATGCAAAATTGCACTAACGCAATGGATAAAATTACTAGGCTACGACGAGACGGAGAGTCTTTTGAATTGTGCGAGGTAAGTGCGCAAAAAAGCCGAAATTGCTCGATGAATTGTAAGAACGCTGTAACATGATAACAATAATAGCATGGAATAAACTTATTATGTGAAATATTGTAGAAACTGCTATCATGATGTGTATGCGTGTGTATGTATGCGTATGTGTATGTGTGTATATATGTGTATGTGTGTATGTATGTGTATGTATGTATATGTGTGTGTATGTATATATGTGTGTATATGTATGTGTATATGTATGTATGTATATATGCATATATGTGATTGAATGAATAAATAAATGAATAGATAAGTAAATTAGAATAGGATTACAGTAACATGGTATTGTAAAATGAAGCATAGTAATATATATAAAAACATTTGCTGTTTATTGTAAAAAGTGTAATAGAAACATATAGTTAATAATATAAACATAAATACGTATGTATAAATACCTAGTTATAATAAGTATAAGGTGTGTTTCACTGTAACAGACAGTACCTGAAGATGTTACAAAGGAAGAGCGGAGTTTCCTAATACAGGCATCTTGTTTGCCTAAAAGGGAACTCCAACATTATTTACAATTACTGTCCATTTAAACTGCAATAAACTTTTTGATTTGATTTTTGATTTTTTGATTTATTATCCTATACCCACATTTCTGAACGCACGCATACATTTGACGTACGCACGTTAACGTCACGTTTGACAGGTCCGACATCCACGAACATTTTGTATGGAAAAATGATTTTTCTTTTATTTTATTTTTTTCGTAAATTTTCCAATGTTTTTAATAGTTATTCTGCTATTCTGGACGGAGACAAATCCAACAAATCAAAAACCATGGCAATCGGTCCAGCCGTTCACGAGTTATAAGTGTTGTAACAAACACGACTTTCTTTTATATATATAGATTACAATAGAGTTAAGTTTTTATATAATTATGTATGTTAGTTTATAAGGTATTTATAATATGGGTGTATTGTTTTTTGCATTGCCTGAAATAAATGATTATTATTATGTATCTCTTTTCAATCATGGATCAAGCCCGGTCATTTGATAGGCGTGCGCGGGGATATGGATCCAACGCGTAGAGGCCCCTTTGAGAAGTTTGATGTCATGTTGTACGCCCGCCGTGACCCGCTCCAGGATATATCAATGGAACGATATACCCATGAGCAGGTCTCGTCAGGCGTTGAGACTATTGCGAAGTGTGATGGAAAATAAATGGGCTATGGAGATGAGATCTGGGTGAACTTAATACCGGGCTATTACATAAGAGGGACGGACGCCTGCCATAACTGCTTTTATTGCTATTTATTTGCGGCAGGCGGTGGCTTGCCACTCACTAGATGGGCCCCCGAAATGCCAGGAAAACGGCCGGGGGCAATACCGGTGTGAGTGACTCAGGGATGTCGAGAGGTGTGCTGCGCTTTCTCCGAAGTTACTCGCGGCGTGATGCCCTTTAACACTTCCACCCCTGGAGCATATAGTTCTAGCGGCTCCTCTCTGGACGGCCAATGAAGGCAAGCCAGAGCTGAGAGTCCTGCGGGCCTTCTTGTGTTTACACTCCGACCGATGAAGACACGTCGGAGACGAAGGCCCTGACCGACTCTCTGGAGACTCGGGTCCGTGGTGTCGCTACTCACACAACAGCTCGCCACACAAGCTGCCCTGCAGACTTGTGACTTATTATTATAAGTCCGCCTTTGTACAAATTTGTATAGTCGTTTTATTTCTACTGTGTTCTACAACTTTTGTACAATAAAGATACTTACAACAACAACAAATAGTCGACAGGATACATCACTTCAACGTGAGATTTTGTTTTATTTATTAGATGGGGGTAAACGAGCTTATGGGTCACCTGGTGGAAAGCAATCACCACCTCTCATGTAGATGACAGATGAGCAACACCAAGGGGTCGCCGATCCGTTGACAGCGATTAAAACTCTAAAAATGGTTGGCTTAGTTTCTAAATGGTAGTGAAATACTTCTATAAATAATCTTCCCTTGTTAATTATTCTTTTAAAAATTCTGTTCTAACCGTTTTTTTTATACTACGACGTGTGGCAGACAAGCATCCAGCCCGTCTGAGTGAAGCGATTACCGTAGCCATATTAACGCTCGCAAAATAAAATATCGCTCGCGCGGCGCCACCCCCGCTGCCAACGCAGCATCTCCTTCCTTTTTGGTGACCTCACTCACTCGCAGGAGCACAGGAACCCTCAAGGGAATTATTATTTGGCTGCCGTATTCTGTGAGGTGGGGGTACAATCCTCAGTCAGGTAGCTTACAATTACGCTCCCAACCTCTCATTTTGCCAGAGCTTCGTTTGTCAGTCAGCAGGGTGCACCGCGTGCATGATGTGCAGATGTTGATGAACCACTTACACCCAATTCGCAGTAAACTACCACATGTCACGATATCACTTCCTATTCTTAACCTAAAAGAAAATCAAACAAAATGACTAGTTTACTTATTCTCCAATATGGCTATTAAAGTGTATATTTTATAATGTCAAGGCATTAGCCCAGGTGAAGTGACTAGCAAATTCGGGTCACTCTCGCGTGAACGGGCTGAGTGGGGTCTCTTCAAGATTAGGGTTACGATCGCCGTCTCAAATTTAAACCTTTTCATGTTGGCAATAGAGTTTAAAATCATTTAATGTTGAAGTTTGTAGCGAAGTCAGATGTAATATTTTTATTGATAGACGTTTCTTTAGTTATTTGTAGAACATTATTGAGGTGTAAGTGACTTGCTTTTATATTAGGTTGGGGAAAAAGTCTTTTCGTATTTTATATGAAAATTCAAAACATTTTTTAATAAAGTTTATTTACATTTAACTAAAGTATGTAGGTACCATTTTGTTCGATAACTTTTTGCCATCTTGTAGGTAGAGACATGATCTCATTACTATAGAAATTTTGGGACTTCTGTTCAAAAAACCACGACAAGTGGTTTTGGCAGTCTTCTCGTGATGTTAACCTAACATTGCCTAAAGAATTCTGAAGAGACCGAAACAGGTGGAAATCAGAAGGTGCAAGGTCAGGACTATACGGCGGATGCATTAACACCTCCCAGTCAAACTCTCTTAATTTTTGCTGAGTGGCTAAAGATGTGTGAGGTCTAGCGTTATCATGATGAAAAATCACACCCCTTCTGTTAATTAATTCCGGCCGCTTTCTCTCAACTTTTTGCTTTAATCTCATCAGTTGTTCACAGTAGAGTTCAGAATCGATAGTCCTGCCTGGCGGTAACAGCTCATAATGAATAATGCCCTTCCAATCCCACCATACACACAGCGTCACCTTGTTGCGGGTTAACCCGGGTTTTGCCAGAGTCTGTGAAGCCTGACCGGCCTTTGACCACGACCTTTTTCGCACGTTCTTGTCGTACGTGATCCACTTTTCATCACCAGTTATAAGCTTCTTCAAAAACGGTTCGCTTTCATTACGTCGTAGTAAAGAATCGCAAATGAGTACACGGTTCATTAGCTTTCTTTCAGTGAGATCGTGAGGTACCCAAATATCGAGCTTTTTAGTGTACCCAGCTTTTTTCAAATGCGCCAAAACTGTTTTGTTGTCAATTCCTAATTCTTCAGCTACGTCGTAACTACTGATATGCCGATCTTGCTCCGCTTTTTCAAAAATGGCATCCATTTTATCCGTAACAGGGCGACCAGAGCGACGTGCATCTTTCACATCAAAATTTCCTGATTGAAAATGCTTAAACCAAATTTGTGCTACTCTCACAGATACGGCACTAGGTCCATAAACGTCACAAATTTTTTTTGCAGCTTGCTTTGCATTTTTACCTTTTTTGTAGTAAAATTTTAAAATGAACCGAATTTCTTCATTAGATTCACTCATCTTGACAGTAAAAAAAAACAAATGAAAATCACACATTTACCTAATTTGAATTTAGAATTATCTTTTTTAAAATTTAAACTTTTTAAAGATATCAAAACCTGCCAGATACAAATGGTATAACCAAAGAGATTTTATTACAAGTTCATACATACTATAATGCGAAAAGACTTTTTCCCCTACCTATTATATAGCGTCAAGGGCAACATCAGGTCATTTTAGTCTCCACTACAGGAGCACGAACCTCTCTCGTCCGTCACAGACAGAAGGAGGATTTGGCCCACACTCCCCACGCTGGCCAGACGGGTTGGGGAGGCCTGATCGATGTTTTATAATGTATTTAGTAAATACCCGTGGATGTCGTACAAGGCGACTAAGGTAAATACTATTTACCTTAGTCGCCTTGTACGACATCCACGGGTAGAGACGGAGTGATTCTATTCTACTCTGTCGGAAACCACACGGCCATCCTACAACCGGAAACCACACCTAACGTAGTACACTCCTAATTAATGAAGAATTGGGGTGTAAGTGGTTCATCAACATCTTTGAACCAAAGACAACCTTACCTGGACGTGGTGCACCCTGCTAACTGACAGACGAGGCTCTGGCGAAAAGAGAGGTAGGGCATAGCGTATATTTTAAGCTGCCCGACTGGGGGCGTACCTCCACCTCACAGAATACCGCAGCCAAATAACAATTCCCTTGAGGGTTGTTGTGTTCCTGCGAGTGAGTGAGGTCACCAGAATGGAAAGAGTTGCTGCGTTGGCAGCGGAGGTGGCGGCGCGCGAGCTATATTTCATGTTGCTAGCGTTAATATGGCTACGGGAACCGCTTCACACATCAGGTGGGCCATATGCTTGTCTGCCACCCAACGTAGTATAAAAGAAAAAAAAAGGTCAACGATTGGTAAGCTCGTTGGTAGCCGAATATCTAGCGAGGGCTACTTTGGCGACATGTGGTTTCGATTTCTGTATCCCGTTAACCCTTATTTATCGTAGAGACCTCCTGAATCGAAGGGGTTTAGAGCGAACTCTGTCTTAGGTGCGGGTTGGCGGAGGCCAACCAAACCCCTATGCTTTTCTCCAAAAACGATCATCCACTTTTCTCATACAGCCACTTCCAGCCACTTTTTTCAGGGCTCGATCCTTCCAGCGAAGGGCTCCCCTTCGATGCCCCATACGTCTATAAAAGTTTGGGGTGTAAGAGGTTCATCAACATCCAAAGCCAACCTCACCTGCACGTGGTGCGCCCTGCTGACTAATCAACGAGGCTCTGGCGATAAGAGAGGTAGGGCATAACGTTATTAAAGCTGCCCGACTGGTGAAGTACCTCCACGTCACAGAATACCGCAGCCAAATAACAATTCCCTTGAGTATTCGTGTGTTCCTGCGAGTGAGTGAGGTCACAAGAAAGAAAGGTAGGACCATAGGCTGGCAACGGATCGGCGACCCCTTGGTGTTGCTGATCTCCATGGGCGGTGGTGATTGCCTTCCATCAGGTGCAAACTTTCACGTAAAAAAAATATATATAATTGACTTTTACCACTACCCGTAACAAAAAGTCCCCAGTAAGGATATTTCTAATTTCCCCCACGATACATCGACCTATTTCCATTCAAATACGAATAATGCAAATAGCAACGTATCAAATCCCCAAAGCGGTAGTTTTTAACTGAACTGAACACGGCAATAGTCTGAACTTATACAATACCCCAATTTAACAACATGCACGCCGTGAGCAATGAAACGATATTAAAGAGGGTCTCCGGAGAATTGTGGGAAGTGTAGCATGTTACCTAATATTATGTGTTAGTATTATTTATCATGATATTTAATACTGCAGGCTACGATATTTTTACAGATAGATGCGTTTATTTTTATATTTATGCCTATTTGTTAGCTATGTTATCTCAAATACTCAAAGGGTCGACCGTTGTGGCAAGACGTTAGTGCTAATTAAAACTAATGAAAGTTGTACATAACTGTATGTTTACGTTTCTTTCTTTGCCAAATGTATGTTTCGGTTATATCACACCCCGGCCACTCCATACAAATGTCGTGTCGTTTACGAGCGTGTACGCGTGCGACATCATACAAACTGTTCCAGATTCGTCTCAGAGGCGAGGTGAGGTCGACACGAGAGATCGGCAGCGAGTGGCCATACTGTACGTAGTACTATTACTTATACTGTGGTTATATTATGCCTAAAGTTAAGTGTAAACATTAACTTAAGTTTAGTCGACTAAACATAAGTATAGCCATATATGTATATACCCTTGGATGAAAATGTTTATTTTATGATTGAAACACTTAGTGGAATGTTTATCCACATAGATGGGTTTGGTCAGGCTATTCTTGTGATTACCAAAATTTGACTATTTTTTGGAGTAAGATAGGTGAGTGTATGTTCACACCTATCTTTACCCGTAACATATACTCGTACATGCGAAGTTATTGAGTAAGCGCTTTGTAGCCAATTTTTACTAACGTGATGTCGTGCTCATGACTCGTCTATAAATAAATAAATTGTCGTAGACATGTACGTTATTTCGTTGTTTATTGCACATGAAAACTTTAATTAGGTTTACTTATTTCGCCAACGAATATGGAAAGTACTAAGAGTACATAAAGAAAGTTTTTTTATACGAGAGGGGACAAACAATAATGTGGAATACCTTATGGAAAGCAATCACCACCGCCCACAGAAATCAGTACATCGCAAGGGGTCCCCGATCTGTTGCCAGCCATTATTATTGTTATTGTGGAAATTACAAATCACCATTGCGGTCGCCAAGACTTCTGCTTTACAAAGCTCAAGTTCGGCCGCATATGGAGTACTATTGTCATCTATGGGCGGGAGCGCCTAGATACTAGCATGCACCTTGTGACTCGGATTCAGAGGCGTGCTATGAGGATTGTCGACGATCCCAAACTAACAGACGGTTTAGAACCTTTAAGTCTGAGGAGAGATTTTGCGTCCCTTTGTGTTCTACCGATTGTACAATGGGGTGTGTTCAG
Source organism: Hypsopygia costalis (assembly GCA_937001555.2). NCBI lineage: Eukaryota > Metazoa > Arthropoda > Insecta > Lepidoptera > Pyralidae > Hypsopygia > Hypsopygia costalis. The sequence continues at coordinate 31,629,920 of OW443328.2, forward strand.
AGGAGTTGTTTGACATGATGCCTACGGCCTCCTTCTACAGTCGCACCGCTCGCCATCGACAGGGAATTCATCCTCACACATTGGAGCCTAAGTGGTCGCGTACCGTGCGGTTCCAGAGAAGTTTTCTCCCGCGTACGGTCAAGCTGTGGAATTAGCTGCCTGTCGAGGTTTTCGCAGGAGACTACAGCATGGGGTTCTTCAAAAAGGGCGTGAAGAGGTTTTTACAGGGTCGGCAACGCGCGTGTGATGCTCCTGGTGTTACAGGCGTTCATAGGCTACGGTAACTGATTTCCATCGGGCGGGCCGTATGCTTGTTTGCCACTCTAGTGGTATAAAAAACAAAAAACAAAGGATTTAAAAGTGCATTGTCAAAAGAACGAAACGAGTGTGCCAAATTTCAGCTCATCCATCGGACGTCCAGAAGGGAGCCAAATATATCTTGCAATATGTGATCAAAGTTATGTGTATTGGAATTATGGACAGAAACGTTTAAACGCGTTTTTTTATACCACGTCGGGTCGCGGACAAGCATACGACCCGTCCGATGAGAAACGGTTACCGTAGCCATATGAACGCTCGCAGTCACAATATGAGATCGCTTGCGCGCCGCCACACCCGCTGCCATCGCAGCAACTCCTTCCTTTCTGGCAATTGCATTCATGTGGAGTTTGTTAAGACCTATGGTGACTGTGCTAAATCAGGCGGGCTGGCTTGTCTGTCACCCGGCGTAGTAAAAAAAAATAAACCGTACAGAAAGCACAAAGTAACATACATTTGTAGTTAAGTAACAGACTAATGAAAACATTACCCTCATTTAAAAGTGCGGTCGAGTAAAAATACGATTATTTGAGCAATAAAAATGTCTCCGGCAGTAAAAGTTAGGGAAATGTTTTTTATATCTTCCCTGTTCTAGATTTGCCGCGAGGGCATCACAATCTTGGAATTGGTAGATAGATAAGTTATATGCTTTATTTTCATAATCATCATCATCATCATCATCAGGCCATTTTAGTCTCCACTACAGGAGCACGACCCTCTCTCGTCCGTCTTAGACGGAAGGAGGATTTGGCCTACACTCCCCACGCTGGCCAGACGGGTTGGGGAGGCCTGATCGATGTTTTATAATGTATAGTCGCCTTGTACGACATCCACGGGAAGAGAGTGATTCTATTCTAGTCTGCCGGAAACCACACGGCAACTTTTTCATAATACAAATTTAAAATACAGTCAATCAATAAATAATTTGAAGCGAAAACTTCTTTAGGGGCATTGTGCACTTTTTAGGATGGGTGATCCTGATCGAAAATTAGTAAGACGGAGGGAGAGTAGACCGCTGGCGAGGCGTAAGAGAGGAAGTAATATCCCCTTCTCTTTCTACCACGCGGCGAAAATGTATGCCTGCTCCTGCTGTTTATTTTTAATGTAATATTAATTGTCATGTTTGTGTACGATAGCGCAATAAATGAATATTGTATTTTACCATGTGTGGACCAGCGAAGGAGGTTCTGGCATAAGAGAGGCAGGGTACAGCGTAATTATAAGCTGTCCTATTGAGAAAGTACCTCCACCTCACAGTATATCGCAGCCAAATAAGGCCTTGAGTGTTGTTGTCCTGCGAGTGAGTGAGGTCAACAGATAGAAAGAAGTTGCTGCATTCGATGCGGAGGTAGCGGCGTGGGATATTTCATTCGTTATATGGCTACGGTAACCGCTTCACATCATGTGGGCCGTATGCGTGTCTGACACCCAACGTAGTATAAAAAAAATGTAAGAAACTGCAGTATTATGAAAATATATGGAAAACTAGCTGCCCACCCCGGCTTCGCATGGGTAAAAAGTGGTGTTTTATTTTCCTCACAATTTTTTAAATTTTTCTCTGCGGAAGAACTATCCTCGTACTTCAAGGAATATTCTAAAAAAAAATTGGTTGCCTGTAAAGTCGGTATACGAGCGAAAGTTTTACGTGACAACGACTTTGAGTGGTAAAATGTTTTCGAGTGGAAGGGATGCATGCCTTTCACTTTTTATGTCTGTCTCTCTCGCTCTTAGAAGGGACGCGTGCCTTTCACTCGCTCTCATTGTAAGCGCATAACGTGAGCCAGTTTCTTGAAGTGTCACCCGGCTAACCAATTTATAAGACGTTGTCACGTCAAAAAGAATTAGCGAAATCGGTTCAGCTGTTCTCGAGATTTGCGCTTAGCAACACATTCAGCGATTCATTTTTATATTATAGAAGATAGATAAGGCATTAAAACATACAGTTAACATCAGTCGGCGGTTTGCAATGTGCTGCTCATGTGTTTGGACTCTTGTAGTTAGCAGGAAGCACCATATGCAGGTGAGGTTGGCTTTGCCAACATTTATTTAAGTATGGTTTTTTTATACCACTAAGGTGACAAACAAGCCCGCCTGATGAAAGCAGTTATCGTAGCCTATGGACGCCTGTTAAACCACAGGCATTACAGGCGCGTTGCCTACCATGTAAAAACCTCTTCATGCCCTTTTTGAAAAACCCCATGCTGTAGTCTCTTTGGAAAACCTAAACAGGCAGATCATTCCACAGCTTGATAGTACGCGGAAGTAAATTTCTCTGGAACCGCACAATACGAGATTACTTCAGTTTTAATGTGTGAGATAAATTTCCTGTCGATGGCGAGTGGTGGGATCAATGATTAATTAATTAAAAAACAAAATTTTACGCAGAATTTGTTTTTAACTTATTTTCGTCATTAATTTCTTAATGCCCTATTTAAGCCAAGATGTCTGAAATGCCTCTGAATGGCAATTCGCGGACAGACAACTGAAAGCGGCTCCAAGTGGCCCCCAGAGGATCTTAAACAATTAATCGTCTGTTCCCTGTGAACGCTCCGCTTCACCTATAAACTGTTTGAGAAGCTCTGCTTGAGATGCCTCTTTGTATAGATCTGCACTTGGGAAATTGTTCTATTTGTAAATTCTGTTTTATTTAAAATTATTATTGTATGTATGGCACTTACCGCGATCGATTTTTATTTTCTTTTTGTTCGTTATTCCGGCGACGTTGCAGATGCTATGGTCACGGGACGGCTGGTGACAGCGAAACATCTGTCTACCCTCTATCTATCTTGGTATCGCACATACTATAAAATTATGTGCCTACCTATAATATTTTCTAGTATTTTATGACGTCAAATAAGAACATTTTCTTTTTTTCTTACTTTTTTTCTTTTCTTCTTTCTTTGTTTCTTAACATAATAATCATCAAAAAAATATTTTTTTCATCATCAAGACGTCAATAAAGTCGTTTTAGAAAAAGAATATATTAAGTGGCTCACTATTATCTTTAGACCTAAAGAGACCTAATTTGGAACCATTTTAGCGTCGTGCATATTACAGAATTATGTACCTACATATAATCTGTACTATTTTGTGATGGCAAATAAAACATTATATTATTTGTCTTTCTTTTATTCTATCTTTCTTTCTAATAATTATAATAATATTAATAATAATCATAAATTTGTCTGTGTTTTTGTACGTCCGTCCGTCCGTCCGTCCGTCCGTCCGTCCGTCCGTCCGTCCGTCCGTCCGTCCGTCCGTCCGTCCGTCCGTCCGTCCGTTCGTCCGTCCGTCTGTCACCAGGCTGTATCTCATGAACCGTGATAGTTAGACAGTTGAAATGTTCACAGATGATGTATTTCTGTTGCCGCTATAACAACAAATACTAAAAAACAGTATAAAATAAATATTTAAGTGGGCTCCCATACAACAAACGTGATTTTTTTGCTCGTTTTTGCTTCAATTGATAACCGTAATAGGTAGACGCTTGAAATACTCACATTATATTTAGTTATATATTTCCTTAAAAAAAAAAAAAAAAAAAAATATTTAAGGGGGGCTCCCATACAACAAACGTGATTTTTTTGCCGTTTTTATAAATAATGGTACGGAACCCTTCGTGCACGAGTCCGACTCGCACTTGGCCGGTTTTTTTATTACTATGTATAGATAAATATTCTTGTACATATTACACAGCGCCATCTAGTCAAAGAAAGTCTAAGTGAAGCTTGTATGGGTACTAGAAAACTGATGAATTACTAAAATACTTTGTTTTTATAAATACATACATACAATACATAAAGAACACCTATACCAAGACAAACAGACATGTTCATGCACACAAATATTTGTTTCGATTTATTGCCTCTTTGGATCGGACTCGCGACCTCGGAGTCAAAGTGACCATTGTAATCCATTCCACCAACGAGCTTGTCTAACTATAGCAGTATCTAGTACCCACTGTACCAGCGTTGTTTAGTTTCAGAGTTCTTATACTGTGGTTTGGGATTAAATAGTGGTATGTAATTTGCCCTAAGAGTAATTTATTATTTATTATTAAGAGGACTGATTTCGAAATAATATGATAGCCCTCTAGTTACATGACTGACACGACACGCCACATTATATGATAATATAAATTCGGAGATTCCCGAACCTACATTACCATGTACTAAATAATAATTAATAAGATATTAATGAGACTTCGCCTCCGTTTGTGTGTTCTACCATTATATAATGGATTATGTTTGAATCACTGTAAATCACTGTTAATTAATTAATGACATTAAACGGTTGATTCACGTATTTTTGTCAGGCCCCTGGTGGATTCCCCTGGTGTTTTACGCGTCCATAGGCTGCGATAAAAGCTTTTGATCAGGTAGGCCGAATGTTTGATTGCTGCCTTAGTGGTATAAAAAACATATATTTACTCTTCTGACATATCCGGTGGTCCAATAGCTAAGCTAGCGATGATTCCTTTGACTCTTTGGTCGCGGATTCGACCCCCTAACAAAGCAAAAATGAACAAGAATGAACATGTCTGTTTTGGCTTGGATTATATTTATTTATTTAAAATTCATGCACAAAATTGTAGACAGGCGGACTTAAAGCTATACAAGCATTTTCTACCAGTCAATCTACGGGTGATGCAGATATAATACATGGCAAGTGCACAGAGAGGGTATAGTAGAAAATTTAGTTATAGTATAAATTTAAACATAATGCAATTAAATTATGCATTAAATAATACATATTAATTAAAATAAATATTTTTTTTTTTAGATTATGTATTATGTGTACATATTAAATAAATATATATTAGATGGTACACATAGTTTTGCTTAATTTAGGGCTAGATGTCGCTGAGTCATTTTTCTAAGAATATTTTATTTACCTTTATTGTTACTTGTAATTTCGCAATACAGCTTTTAGTCGAATAATACCTCAGTTACGAGCAATACACTAAAATCCACGTTTCCCTTTTATACCAATTTCTTTGCTCTTATTGCAATTACTTTCTTCCAAGAGGTACCCATTTTCTCTCAAAAGGTCCCAGAATACTTCAAAGGTGCGATTAATTGTATAATTCATTTTCGGGACACATTTTTCGCCTTTTCTCTGCTGACGGTAGCAAAGGTTTGTAATTCATTGTGATTATTGTATTTTATTATATTTAAGATGGATTTTTTTTAGTTTATTCGACCAATATTTTCAGTTAGCTTACAGATTCAGGGGTATTAGTGGTTCAAAAACACCTTTGAATCAAAGCCTACTTCACCTACACTTTCACTAGCGTATAGAAGTGGAATGAACAAGGGATGTCGACGGATGTCGACGGAAATGCCTACGTCATAATATCCACCTGTATTTTCAACCCGATCTCTCCAGTCGTTTGAAGTAATGGTACTTAGTCTTGGATACACAGTAGAAGACTATTATTCTCACAGATATTATAAAGTATTAATATCACTTACCTAATATAATATATACCTAACATACAAATTACCTTTTGTTGATACGCACAGATTACTTAAAAGTAAAATGATCTGTCAGACAAAAAAACATAGTCATAACCAGAAAGAGAAAAATAACATAATCTTTTTTATTATTAAATTATGTTATTATTATCTTGTTTAGAGACATCTCTAAGCATCTAGTCGATTCTTCTCACGACCAGAGGGAAAGCCTTTTTCTCGCACAGCGGATAATCATTGCCTTCCAGTGCGGTATTGCTGCTAGCCTTCTGGCCACATTACCCGCCGACACGGTGATGAAGAAGAGATTTTTGACGCAATGTAACTTCTTTCGCTCTATTTGAATCATCATCAGGTCATTTTAGTCTCCACTACAGGAGCACGACCCTCTCTCGTCCGTCATAGACGGAAGGAGGATTTGGCCTACACTCCCCACGCTGGCCAGACGGGTTGGGGAGGCCTGATCGATTTTTATAATGTATTTCCCTTAGTAGCTTTGTACGACATCCACGGGAGGAGACGGAGTGATTCTATTCTAGTCTGCCGGAAACCACACGGCCAATTATTTTATTTGAATAGAAAACTGTATATATTTTTAGTTGCATATTATTAAGTTTAGATAGATCTTTTAAGTCACGTAAAAATATAATTTTATATACAATCTTTTGACATGATGACGTCTTATAAAACGACGAACGCCGGCTGCACGCACGAAAAAGCATGACTCATTGTCACATTCCGCCTGAGCCGAGCGTGCAAGCGAGAGCGTGGAACAAGCGATAGAAAGATACGATCGACCTATGTTTCATATGTCCGTAAACCGACTTTACGGACAACATTTTTTTTTATATAAATAAAGTGCACGAGATCCTTTTACATATTAGTTAGTTACATCGCACAGAAAACACGGATACCACATTGTGTAAGGAGCACAAGTGTTCAACTATTATCGGAATCCACAAGTAGGTTGTCACTATCGAAGACAGGAACTACGGTATTATACATTATCCATTGTCAGTTACAAAAAAAGTGTCTATGTTTGCGTAGCGCCTAAACTAACAGACCTTTAGGCTGATTTATTCCACACCCCGAACACTCCATATAAATGCTACTTCGTTAACAATTACATAAACAAACGGCGTATATACAAAGCTTGAATGCGCAAGTGTGTATGCCGCATTAAACAAACTATTCCAGAATCGGCACAAAAGAAAAGTTTGTTTGTTTGTATTATTCAAATTACATAATTAATAGTACATGAAAAATTAAGCGATACAAACGCAGATTTAACCCACATGGGGATCTCTTCCAGTCAAGCTTAGAGTAACTGCGAAGGTGGACATTACAGCGATAGGCAAGTATAACATCGAGTAATGAATGAAACAAGAGAATTCGTGAAGAAATAAATACATAATATACACAAATAACTAAATTATAAAACTGTAGTATACAGGCAATGAAAATATTAGGTAACTTCAAGTCTCATCTAAGAACCTTTTAAACCAATCTTGAAGAAAAATAACGTAGGAGCCACCGAACGACAATGCGTTCCAAATTTTAGTTCGAAATAGCAGCTGGTAGTGTCCATACTGTATATAAGTATTATATAGTGTGCTATGAAACCTGAAAATAAAAAGGAACGTCACACCATTCTCCATTTTTCATTTACAGACTAGAAGCAAAAAAACATGTTTAAAGGCCATAGCAGACCTTCTACTTTTGGTATCAGCGATTAGCGCTTTTATGATTGTTTCGACGCTGATTGCAATTTAGCGACTTGCTCCGTTTACAAAATGCTCGCATCGAGCGTCCAAAAGTAGAAGAAGCAGAATAAGAAGAAGAAACATTTATTGCAACCTAACATAACACTATTACATAAATTACAAGTTAGCTGTATAAGCAAGACAGAAAGATGAAACGAAACAGTACTGCATGATGCCACAAATCGGTCCCAACTCTTATCTTCTTCTTCTTCTCAGCATTTCTGTGTCTACTGCTGGACATATGCCTCATGCATGGCTCTCCAAGAAGATCTTGACGCGGCGATTCTGGTCCAGGTTGGCCCTGCCGTCTTTTATAGGTCGTCCGACCATCTGGCAGCTGCCCCCTTACCACTATCTCTTATTGCGATTCAATAATTGAATAGATTGCTTATTCATACCAATAAATAAGCGACTCTATTCCATTTGAAATAGAGTCGCATATTCATTGGTATGAATAAGCATTCTATTCAGTTATTTAACCGCAATAAGAGATGGTGGTAAGGGGGCTGGTCTGCCTACACTTCTACTTCCTACACCAACTCTTATGCCATGGTTTAACTATATCAGACCTCAGCGCTGATTTTCAGCTCAGTTTCAGTTTCACTTTCAGCAGCAGACCAGTTTGTGACATCACGGATGGACAAACAGACACAATACAGATATGTGGCGAAGCCACATATATAAACTATATAAAATATATACAAGTAAATATAAATATATATTTATTAAAATATATATATAACACACATATACATAAATACAATACACATTACATACAAACATAAACAACACTTACCTGCAGTCGTTAGCCATTCGTCGAGCATCGTCGCGTCGTGTCGGAAGATGTCACGGCGCCTCCCGATGTTCGTCGCGAGCGCAGGCCACCGGTCTGCACCTCACTTCACTCCGCTGATGGCTCACGTACCGTACGCACGCTTGCTGCTTTGTTATATTATTTTCGTTGCTACATACCTGCGCTTCCCGCTTAATAATCTGTACTCGTCTTTTCTATTCTTCCGCTATTATTGGTGTCTTGTGCTTGTGACTTTCTTGATACTGTATTTCTACTTAAATTGTGTGTGGATTACACGTAAGTAAGTGATCGGTGTTTTTTATTGGAATTCACCAGATAGAGATATTTATTCAAAGTCAAAGTCAAAGTCAAAATATCTTTATTCCTTGGACTTTATAAAGCACTTAGAAACGTCATACAAACTAAATATAAGAAACATGTGTAAATCATTACTACTCTAAATCCGCAGAGCTTAGATTCACTTTCATCACACTATCTTGAATGTGAAAGTGAATTTAAGTGCCAGTTCCGGCGACGGGGCTTCTTGAGAAGAACTGGCAAGAAACTCAAGGCCGACTCTTTTAATTGCCAATATCGTTACATTAAATACAAATACAATCATTAATATAACATAACAAGAGCAATTCATTTCCAAATACTTTTATCATTTATGTAATCTGAGATACAATAGTAAGCCTTTTGACATAGTCTAGTTTTGATAAATCTTTTAAATTTACCCATGGATAATTTAAACGCGTCATTTGGAAGTTTATTGTAGAAGCGTATACATTGACCTGGGAACGAGTTAGAGATTTTATGGAGCCTAGTAATATGCATAGCGAGTATTTATTTATATTAAATTAGTAAAGTAAATGCGATCCACATTAATATGTGTGCGTGGTAGCGTTCAGTCGCTGTGTTTTTAGCAACTCGTAATTTTTACGTGTGCAGTGCGGACTGTTTGGTTTCGAAAGTCAGCTAAATCATCCATCGCCAATGCTGAAAGTGGTATCCTTAGCACTAAGCGCCCTGTAAGCATCCTTTTAGCACCGGCATTTAGCATTATTGCGATTGCATCGACACCGTTTCGACAACTTACTGCGTTCAGTCACAATATCGAAACCACGCGTTGTAGCGACTGAATCAATGTATTTAGGTGACACGTTCCGCGACTGGCATCGGAATGTGAGTGAAGTATAGCATTCATAAGCTGCATTGAATGCAACAATAGCTACCATTCAAAAGTGTGCGGATGTCGTGATTAACCGTTCTGTGGAGCAACTAGCTTGCCGCGATCGCTGTTTTTAAGTGTACAGTGCGAAGCGTTTGGTGGCGGTATCTAGCTTTCGAAAAGCAGTTTTTTCCCTTTGTGTGTTCTTTAATTCTGAGACCAGATTTTGCGTCCCTTTGTGTGTTCTACCGATTGTACAATGGGGTGTGTTCAGAGGAGTTGTTTGACATGATGCCCACGGCCTCCTTCTACAGTTGCACAGCTCGCCATCGACAGGGAATTCATCCTCACGCATTGGAGCCTAAGTGGCCGCGTACTGTGCGGTTCCAGAGAAGTTTTCTCCCGCGTACTGTCAAGCTGTGGAATGAACTGCCTGTCGAGGTTTTCCCAGGAGACTACAGCATGGGGTTCTTCAAAAAGGGCGTGAAGAGATTTTTACAGGGTCGGCAATGCGCGTGTGATGCTCCTGGTGTTACAGGCGTTCATGGGCTGCGGTAGCTGCTTTCCATCAGGCGGCCCGTAAGCTTGTTTGCCACTCTAGTGGTATAAAAAAAAAGAAGCAAGCAGCTATTAGTCGATGCTAAAAGTACATGTATGTTAGGGCCCTAAGCGACCGACATAGTTTTTAATGAAAGTTAAATCTGTTTGAAACTTAGAAAGAAAACTTTAAGTGGCTCATGTCCCTAAGGCAAATGGGAATTCTTGGAACTTCCTCTTGTAATGGAAAATTTATTGTTATTTTATAATGTTTTGCACAAGATATGGGCTAATTTGAGCTAGATTGATTTATATGGGCGTACTTTCTATTACTTCAGATTAATAAATAAGTTGAGCGAGATACTCGCAAACTTTTTAATATTAAATTTATCAACTTCTGGCTTCTTTATTATATTGTTATTTATTCATATAAATATTTTCTTCTAAAAGAAATTCTCCGAAATATAAATATTATAAAGTTGATACTGTTGATCGTTGGCACTTGGTGGAACATTATTATCATAATATTATATTAAAACTCTTATACAAATACAATCTGTTTACTACCTTCATAATGCCTTAGTGGCGAAATCGGTAGGTAAAATTCAATATAATTACGTGGAACAGTACAAGTGTTGTTGTACATAGTCTTTATGTTATTATTAAAGCCGGTTATATTTAGTTACAGTAGTATATAGTTACACTTGAAAACTTAAAAAAATCTGTCGGCCATATTTGATTTTGGGGTGTAAGTCGCTCATCAAGATCTTTAAAGCCAAAGCCAACCTCGCCTGCACGTGGTGTACCTTACCGACTAGCGAAAGAGGCTCTGGCAAAAGAGAGGTACAACGTATTGGTAAAGCTGCCCGACTGAGGAAGTACTACGTGCAGGTGAGATTAGCTTTTGTTCTAAAGATCGTGGTGAACCACTTACACCCTTATTTTGCTGTCAAATAGTCTAGTATATTACCTTTTATGATATCTTACCAAATGCTCGTTCAAAAAAAGACCTAGTAATTTTCGTTTTTCTACATAAATATATCTTTATATATCTTTCCAAGGCAATCACAGGGTAACTTTCTGCATGGAGTGGGCAGGATTTAAATTAGATAAAGTTGGTGTTTTATCTATTCCAAATCCAAATCCGGCATTATGCCACAGCCAAATAACAATTCCCTTGAGGGTCGTTGTGTTCCTGTGAGTAAGTGAGGTCATCAAAAAGTAAGGAGTTGCTGAGGTGGGAGCGGGAGAAGGGAGACGCGAGCCATATTGCATGTTGCGTGCGTTATTATGGCAACGGTAACAGCTTCACATCAGGTGGGCCGTGTGCTTGTTCGAGGAAATTACAATATTTTTTTTTATATAAAAAATAACACAAGCATATAATTAAATTTATTTTAAAACCGATTTCCTCCTTGCGGCGACGTTATCAAGGTAACCAAAAGATGTGAATAAGATTTTTCAAAATTCAAGGAGATCAAATTACGGTTCAAAGTTGAAATATCCGCGTAAGTTAAAGAAAATATTTGGCAAAGCGCATAAACAATAATAAAAATAATACAATACAAAATAATTTATTTTTCTCTCCAAGACAGGTTTCGCATTATTAAAATTAAACAGGTACAATTATTATTATATTTAATTGTACCTATTGTTGTTATTATATTACAGGTATAATTATGGAGAGAACTGGTGCCTGCCCTAGGTAGATGTGTATCCACCTGTATTCCAAGTCACCAGTATAATATGAATGATGATTAAATGATGAATGACGAACGATTGATTGAATGAATTAATGAATGATTTATTTTTCGACGAGCTCTGTGGTCGAATGGTTAGCAATGGCCACTTTGAATCCGAGGTCGCGGGTTCGATTCCCGCACAAACATTTGTGTGCATTAACATGTCTGTTTGTCTTGGTCTGGGTGTTTTCTATGTATTATAAGTATGTATTTAAAAAAAATGTATTTAAGTACATTTATCAGTTATCTAGTACCCATAACACAAGCTTTGCGCTTAATTTGGGAATAGATGGCAAATGAAAATGTGTAAATTTTTCAGAAATATTTATCTATTATTATTTATTTATTTGCCATGAATAGTAATATGTATTACTATTCTATATATATGATAGCATTTGTTAGAGCACCGATTGGTGTTCGGACTTCTAATAATTTATTACGAAAAAGTCGCCCTTTTTTCATGACCTGCTCTCAAGAATTACGCACGGGTCATTTCAAATACTCCCTTTGCTAATACCAACAAACTAAACTCCCGTAGGTAGAACATAAATTTATTTGGCCAACAATAAACCCGCTGTTTTAATAAAGAAAACGAAACAATAACCTAAAGGCAGTATTTGCAAAGTAAATCATAAGTCAAGCGATGCATGAAAGCAGCGTGTACCGGGAGGCGGGCAAAGATTAAAATAACAGATGTTCAATTTATTTATTTTCTTTCATTTAAGTGCTTTAAATTCCTAATATTGGTGTAGATATTTTTTTTCTTTCATTTAAGTGCTTGACGTTCTTGATCGACAGTAATGTCGTGCTGAGAAAAATGCTCTCCTTTTGAATGTGGATTTGATCCTAAATCTTTTGCCTTTTATTCATATATAATGTAATTTTTTTAATTTTGATGTACAAATTGCTTTAATTTTCCCAATTATTCCTTTATTTGAAATAACGTTTTTTTTTCATTTGATTTAAAATAATGTTTGTTGTTTATATTTATCATATTATTATATTGTGAAGAATTTCACAGAGAGTTAGAACAGGGGTGAGTCCCTACAGCTACAAAGAGATAAAAAATCATAAAATCAATATTGTGATAGTTACATGATTCAGGTGTGATTTTGCGGAAGTCAAATTTACAGGCAATTTACTATTTATATATATATTATATTATGATCTACACTACTTTGCGTGCTTCCGCCACCAATTAGTTCATGCAAATTATTGCCGGCCCGCACCCACCCACTACCGTTAGTAGTTGCATGCGACTGCCGTGGCTGCTTTGGTCGTCTCTGCTCCAGCTGCTGTGGTCGTCTCGGCGAATCTCCAACATCTGAAACAGAAGATACATGCGACCGCCACTGCCCCGTGGAGCCTGGACTCCTGGACACCTCGGGATCGATGCTGCACCAGAGCAGGGAGGAGCTGCAGGACGTGGCTCAGCTGTCGGTCGAGGGGATAATGGAGGCCGTCACGTCTAATACCTCAAAATTGAATAAGGCGGAGGTGACGAAAATAGGACTTCTCAGCAGACATCTGCTCTCTGTGGTTGCCGCTCTGAATATCCGCCTCGCCGAGGAAGAAGTGAAAGTCTGCAGAGCCGAACTGAAGTGCGCGGAGGCCAGAGCCACGATGGCGGAAATGCGACAGCACCTTGGGGGAACCTCAACGAACGTTGGAATACCTAGCGCCCCTGCCTCGTATGCTGCCTGCCTAAGGACGGGAAAGGACACTGAACGCCCGAAACCACCAGCTGGACCGGTAGTCGCCATTTACCCCGCTGAGGGATCACAGGACTCAATCAAAACCGCCGAAGAAACTAAGAAGATTTTGAAAAAATCCATAAATCCGGCGGCTCACGGCCTCCAGGTAAATAAGCTGCGGAAGGTAGGGAACTCTGGAGTGGTGGTTCAGACCACCTCTAAACAGGCTGCCGAGGATTTAAAGAAAGTCATGCCGCCGACGCTTCGTGTTTCCACCCCGCAGCAGAGGCGCCCCTTGGTCGCATTAATCAACTTGGAGGGGGACCCTAAAAATGAAGATGTAATGAACTGCCTGGCGGACCAGAATTTCCGCGACTCCGAACACTGGACGAAGGAGCGAATCAACAAAGAAGCCAAAGTCGCGTTTAAGAAGTCAAGATTGGGCGGAAATAGGACGACGGTGGTTCTGGATTGCACGCCAGGGTTCAGGGACGCTTTGATAAATAAGGGCAAGATCTTCTTCGGGTGGGACGTGGTATTCGTCAATGACTATGTAAGGGTGACATGTTGTAACAAGTGCCATATGTACGGCCACCCTGAGCGCCTCTGCCGTGCGGAGTCAGTTACATGCGGCAAATGTGGGGAGACGGGGCACGCGAGTAGTGACTGCAGCGCCGCGACTAACACCTGTGCTACCTGCAAACGCTTTAATAAGCCTGCTGATCATCGCACTGCATCCATCGACTGTCCCGCCAGGAAGCACGCTGAAGAACGCTACCTTCAGTCGATAAACTATGATGGATAGCTGCCACCACTCACAGAGAGGACGAGCGGCTGGTCTCCGGGTAGGACAGGTCAATCTAGGAGGATCGGAGGTGGCTACTCGGGAACTGGCCACACTGGCGGGGGAGCTGAACTTGGACCTGATCATAGTGCAGGAGCACTATCCGGACCCTAGGGTGATGGACGTCGGTGAAGGGGCGAAGGCTGGGATCTTCGTGGGACATAATAGGATACCCGTCACAATTGTCAACGAAGCATGCTCAACACATTGCTACACAGTGAGTTTGTTCCCGGATCTACACATTATCTCAGCCTACTTCCAATACTCGCAGGACATCGACGTTCATCTCCACAACCTGGAAATGGTACTACAGACATTGGGGGGGAAAAATGTTGTAATAGGGGTTGACTCAAACGCTCACTCGCCCGTGTGGTTCAGCGATCGTCGTCACTACACTGGTAGAGGTCATCGAACGGATCATAGAAGGCACCAGATGGAGGGCTTCATCAACTCCACCCGTTTGCGAGTGAATAACACAGAGGGCCAGCCATGTACCTTCAGCGGACCTAACGGAGAAAGTAACATTGACCTGACTTTATCCATGGGCAATGTCGCAGTCAGGGAATGGAGGGTGCACCCCCACTTGAGCAGCTCCGACCATAGGTTAATATCGTATAGCGTGGATAACAATCTCGGAGGTATGGGCGGGTCTACAAAGACAATGGCGATTGGGGAGCCGCCTCGGTTTCGTGATCGTGCGGTCAATTGGCTCTGCTTCGAAGCGCTGATTGGGGCTAGGGTGGGTTATCTGAACTACCATCAACCAGCTGGGAGAGTATTCGAGGATTTCGTCAAAATTATTGAAAGGACTGCGGATGAATGCCTGGGAAGAAAGAAGAGCACACCTGTTGTGGGGTATGAATGGTGGACGAGTGAGTTGACTGCATTAAGAAGGGAATCAACTAGGTTGCGCCATGCTTGGCAGCGGCGTAGAAAAAGAGGAGGGAGAATGGAAGAGATAACGCGCCAGGAGTTCCACGATGCCCGTATTGCCTACCGCAGGGCAATGGAGGGAGCGCAGCTGGCTCATTTTCGTAAACTTGCAGAGACCGGCAACGACGACCCTTGGGGCCGGGCCTACCGAGTTGCCAGTGGGAGGGTTCGTCCCCCCCCCAACGTAATAAACGGGGCTAAATTTGCCGAGGGGCACCCCGGGGGACTAGAGGAGGCCATGCACAACCTTCTGTATGGTCTGTGTCCGGATGACGACAAATCTGAGGACACGGAGCATCAGAGGCGAGTGCGTTTATTGGCAACCTTTATTCCCTCGGGTGAGGCTGCGCCCCCTCCGACCCACGAGGACCTGGCAGAGATAGTGAAGGCTTTGCCTAACACCGCGCCGGGAATTGATGGGGTTAGTGCACGTATAATTAAGCACGTTTGGCATGCTGTGCCCAGAGACTTCGTCCATGTCGTTGGGCTTTGTGTTACCGAAGGGATATTCCCCAAAATATGCAAGGATGGCCGTCTCCTCGTGCTCCCTAAAGGGAATGACAAACCGTTAAGCGACCCAAAGGCGTATCGCCCAATAACACTCCTCCCTATCCTTGGCAAGATCTTAGAGCGCGTAATGATCAGGTGCGCCCCGCAGATCACTTCCGGGATCTCCGAGCACCAGCACGGCTTCTCTCCGGGCAAATCAACTGTCACTGCTTTAGAAGATATATTAAGCGCGGCAACTGTATCACTATGTAAGTATGTACAGCTGATTTTCTTGGACATCTCTGGTGCCTTCGATAATGCTTGGTGGCCCATGATGTTGCTCAAGGCGAAGAGGGGTGGGTGCCCGCCTAACATATATAATATGTTGGTGGATTACTTCTCCGCACGCCGTGTGGGCCTCATGGTGGGTGATCGGGTCTTGTGGAAGGAGTCCACCATGGGATGTCCGCAGGGCTCCGTGCTTGGGCCGACGCTATGGAACATCCCCATGGATGACCTCCTGCGTCTGCCCCTACCGGGTGGGGTGAGGATGGTCGCTTATGCCGATGACGTGACGGTTGTCATAGAGTCTAATTCACGTGCGGCCATTGAGAAAACTGCAAGTGCGGTGTTGACCCAAGTTGGAGACTGGGGTGCTCGGAACAGGCTGAGATTCTCTCCTGAAAAGTCTGCAACTATGACTGTGAGGGGAAAGTTTCAGCGGCCCCCAGTTATAAAGTTCGGCCAGGACTCTGTGAGGAACGTCACGTCGGCAACAATCCTCGCTGTGGAATTGGATTCGGGCCTGATGTTTGTCCAACATGCCAATAGAATAGGGGAGCGCGCTGCGGCGTGTTTTGGCAAAATGTCGAGGGTTTCAGCGACATCATGGGGTGTTAGATACCCAGCGCTAAAGGTGCTGTATCTGGTGCCATAGGATATGTATGTATGTTTGTCGCAGTATCGTGTTGAGGAGCCAGCGGCAGGCACTCATATTGCTGACCAAGGCTTACCGATCCACTAGTACGGCTGCTCTGCCCGTGCTAGCAGGGGTCCTACCTGCGGACCTGGAGATCAGTCGTGCAGGTCGACTGGAGGGAGCGCGTAGAACCGCGGAGGGTAGGGAGTTGAGACGTTTCAAACGCGGTATTTGGGACGCTACGGTGCGGGAATGGGAGGATCGTTGGGCTGGAGAGACCAAAGGTAGGGAACTCCATCAATTCTTCCCGGAGGTGACCGGTCGACTCAAGGCTACTTGGGTCGAACCGGACTATCAGATCTCCCAGATCCTCGTGGGTCACGGGATCTTTCGAAAGAGACTGTATGACTTGGGATTGTATAAGAGCGCGATGTGTGACTGTGGTGAAGGGAATGAGGACAGAGATCACATCCTGTGGTCCTGTCCTATCTATGGGGACTTACGGGATGAGCTGCTCGAAGGTATACAGCGCATAGAAGACTCACCAGGGCCGGTGTACCACACGGATCTCGTGTCGACGGCGGCTAACTTCAACGCTTTGCGGAGGTTCGCCCATAGATGGCACGCACGTCGGAGCGCAATGGAGAGAGCGGAGAAGAAGGGAGGAGGGGCGCTAGAGGCCTGCAGCGAAGGCGTAATAGTGTTCGTCGCCGCCCCAGAAGGGGGAGAGGGTGAAGGGGCAAAGGACTAGATTAAAGAATTTGTAGGGAGTGAAGACGTGCCACGGCACCGCGAAGCCAAAGTGCAGTGTGCCGTGAGCATCTCCCGCGATTCGGCTCAAATGACCAGGAGGTCGATGGAGCCATGGGAAGGTGGTGGGTTTGCCCCGTTTGAAAATTACGCCCGATTTGACCTATGTAAACGTGTTGTCAGTCATCACATAACAACTTATAGACTCCGGATTTTTTATTGGGAGGGATTTTATCTTTACTATTGCAAAGTGATTTGAGGGAAATATTTGTTTTGAGGTTTGCAATAGTAAAGATAAAATCCTTATCAATAAAAAATCCGCAGTCGAGGAGTCCGCAGGAGCAGCGGCGACCGCCAAAAAAGGCATGAACAGTCAAGTCCATTGCAGTCCCGGGGTAAAACTACGGCTGCCTTGGAACTCACAACGAATTTAATCAGAATAAATTTGTAGGAAAAAGAAGCTTTTGGAACTTGACTTCCCCTCTTAGCAATATGGCAAATAAGGCATTAAAAGCCTAAATAGTTGGCTAGCCAAGTGAAGTTTAACTGCCGTGCACCACGGATTTTATGTATCTAACACTATTGGGGACCTAAAACATTGAGTTGTTACCTAACACATCGATTCCAATAATATGAATTACAAAATCTAGTGGTGTGATTAAATTTTAGATGGATGGATGGATGATAGATCTGTAGCTGCAATACCAAACTGTATCCCCCGATTTTGTTAAGATTCGTTATTAGGGTTCCGTACCTGAAAAGGAAAAACGGAACCCTTATGAGATCACTTTGTTGTCCGCAGACGGACGCACAGACAGACAGACAGTCTGTCTGTCTGTCTGTCAAGACCATCCATGTCGACAATGCGTGGAGGTATCAAGCTGAAATTTGAACTGTATACTCAGGTCTACAGTCCCATGAGGTTGTAAAAAAATCAAACTGCTAAGTTTACGTAAAAAAAGTTACGGCTGCTTATTGAGCAAATAACGCATATTTCGACACATTCTCAAGGGAATCAAAACCTATAGGTTACTTCCCGTTGACCTAGAACTATGAAATGTGGCAAGTAATCGTTATAGACTACATGTACAAGAATAAATCTCAAAATTATACATTTGTAATTAAATCTTAAAAAATAGGGGTCTATATTTTTTATAGGAGGTCGAAATTTCAAATTGAAGCTACTAGTTCAAATGGGGTATCATACTCGTATGAAAGGGTTCGATGTGGACATTGCAAAATATATTTTTTTTTTTTTTCCGACGCATTATTTCATATTTATAATGAAAATTATCAAATTTATAATGATCCTACGTACGAAACCCTCGGTGGGCGAATCCGACTCGCACTTGGCCGGTTTTTCTGAATTGTCTCCCTATTAAGGAAACAATTTTAAAGACGTATTCAAAAAGCATTGACACCTCTGCGCTCTAATCTATGCCCAGCGGGAACGATGGAATTAGGTCAAGCGTCCCCGAGAAATTAACGATATGCTTACACCGGTTTCGCCTGCTTAAAGCATTATGCTATGGTATGTACCACTTTTATATGAACAATCTTAGTTTACGATGAGATGAAGGGGTTGAATATTAAAGTGTGCATAGAATTATGTCTTGTTAAAACAGTGTTTCTCAAACTGGATTAGCCACCCGCGCGCGCGTTTTTTTTTATACTATGGTCGGTGGCAGACAAGCATACGGCCCGCCTGATGTAACGCTTTACATCGCATTACATTTACCGTAGCCATAAAATGTCGCTCGCGCGCCGCCACCCCCGCTGCCATCGCAGCATCTCCTTCCCTTCTGGTGAACTCACTCACTCGCAGTAATACAATAACCCTCAAGGGAATTGTTTATTGGCTGCGGTATTCCGTGAGGTGGAGGTACATTCCCCAGTCGGGTAGCTTACAATTACGCTCCCTACCTCTCTTTTCGCTAGAGCTCCGTTTGTCAGTCAGCAGCGTGCACCGCTTGCAGGTGAAGTTGACTTTGGTTCAAAGATGTTGGTAAACCACTTACACCCCGAGCTTTTTGTCAATTTATTGGGGTCGAGAAGCTTGATAGCGTCGTTGCTAACGGCGACCGTAGCATATCCATAGATAGATTTATCTATCTCGAGCTCCTTCGTGCTTCGGAGAACACGTTAAGCAGTCGGTCCCAGCTGTACATATTAGGTCGCTAAGCTAAGACAGTGGCCTTTAGGCGGCTTGAAAACACCGGCCTCTGCCAACCCGCAGTTGAGCAGCGGGAAGAAGTATGCTCTAAAGCACTTTGATTGAGGGACACCCGTATCCCAGCAGTGGGAGAGTAATGGTTGACGACGACGTGGGGTCGGGGTCTGCTCTCAACCTAGATGTAAGAAAAAAAATATTGGTTGCCTGTAAAGTCGGTATACGGGCGAAAGTTTTACGTGACAACGACTTTGAGTGGTAAAATGTTTTCGAGTTCAAGGGACGCATGCCTTTCACTTTTTATGTCTGTCTCTCTCGCTCTTAGAAGGGACACGCGTCCACGACACGCCTACAATGAGAGCGAGTGAAAGGCACGCGCCTTTCACTCGCTCTCATTGTAAGCGCATAACGTGACCCAGTTTCTTGAAGTGTCACCCGGCTAACCAATTTATAAGACGTTGTCACGTCAAAAACAAAATATTCCTAGACATACTACACAGCGCTATCTAGTCACAAACTAAGCAAAGGTGCCTTTGCTTAGTTTGTTGACGAGCTCGGTGGCGTAGCGGTCAATGACGCGGCTTCGACACCAACGCTCGTGGGTTCGATTCCCACATAGGACAAAAATTTGTGTGCATGAACATGTCTGTTTGTCTTAGTCTGGGTGTTTTCTATGTATAATAAGTATGTATTTACAAAAAAAAATGTATTTAATTATGTTTATCAGTTGTCTAGTACCCATAACACAAGCTTCGCTTACTTTGGGGCTAGATGGCGCAGTGTAATTTGTCTGACAATATTTATTTATTATTATTTATTATTTGCTATGGGTACTAAGCTACTAAGATAACTGATATTAATGTACTTAAATACATTTTTTTTGTAGATATATACATATTATTATATGCATATAAAGGACGAAGAAGAAAATTGAAGGAATTTTGACCAAATTTGATACGGTCAACTCTAAGATGTGCATTTTATCGAATTGCGATTATTTTGGAAGCAACGAAAATAATTTTGAGAGTAAATCAATTACATACAATCATGGCTATCGGAGGCATTCTCACTGGGCGTGGACTATGCTGGGCCGTGACAATTGTAGACATACTGTTGATATAAATTGTAGTCTACAACTGGTCGTTTTCTTAGTAATAACTCTTTATTTATATTTGTTGACCCAGATGCTCGTTTGCCTTCTCTCAAAAAAATGGTTTCAATATCGTATGAAAAATTTTATTTAATCATACGTAGGGTTATGAGTTTGAGAAACACTGAGTTCAACTGTGCCAAGCCTGCCAACTCGCATTACTTTATTTATTTTCTGACCAGTGCTATTCCTCTTGAATTGAAATTTAATGACGTCCTGTGCCAATCCTAAAGTAGCTAGATGAAATAATATTCATTCACATATAAATCATAAATACGATAACCGCATGCGAGTGAGTGAGTTCACCAGAAAGAAAGAAAGGAAGGAGGCAACGGATCGCCGACCCCTTGGTGTTGATGATTATTGCGGGATGAAGATAAGTGAGATCAGTTGCTGTTATCTTGATGTATATTAAATCTTAATGAACACTAAATTACATACAAACTTACATGGTATTTATACTACTTGAATACAAAGGAAATTATTACTTAGGAAAAGGAAATTATTATTGACGAGTTCAGTGGCGTGGCGGTCAATGACGCGGCTTCGACACCAACGCTCGTGGGTTCGATTCCCACATAGGACAAACGTTTGTGTGCATGAACATGTCTGTTTGTCTTAGTCTGGGTGTTTTCTATGTATCATAAGTATGTATTTACAAAAAAAAATGTATTTACGTATGTTTATCAGTTGTCTAGTATCCGTAACACAAGCTTCGCTCACTTTGGGGCTAGATGGCTCTGTGTAATTTGTTTGACAATATTTATTTATTAGAGATGTCGAGATAGTTCCGTGTACGTGCTTCGATGGTTACATTTCTTCTTACAAGACGAAATATGTATCCTTGAGCACTGCGCGTATAACGTAAGAGCAGGGTACTATCTCGACTTAAGGATATGGTGATATCACGCCATAATGATCTCCTTGGGCGGTGGAGATTTCTTTCCATCAGGCACCCCCTCTGATATAAAAAAAGAAACTTCCACTATAAATGGAATACGAGTAGTACAAGTGCAATTTATTTTATATTTAAAATTGCCTGTACTATTGTACTTATATTCGAACAGTGTTTATACAAAGCCTTCCTAAAAGTACATATAATATCGAGCATACATTCAACCCACCAATATACTTCACATAAAATACGACCAATTCCATTGGAATGTACCCAATTAAATTAATTTATATGATTATGAACGGGCGAGATATCTTCGGGACTTATAACTGGAACCATTGTTTAATTGAAATTAAACGGCTTTATAGCGAAGTCTGAAAGGGTCTGTAGATGAATGAATTTGTGATTATATTCTTATTAATTATTTGTTAATTATCTTATTAGTCAAAGAGATTGTGCCCGTGGCTTTGCTTGCATCACATCTTTTAAATCCCTCTAGACATGATGAAATGAATACATGAACATTTAAGTTATGATATAATATAAGAAAGGGAATTAATTAACGAATGTATTAACGCGATCGTGCATAAGGATATTTACATACCTTTATTATTGCCTGACGTTTCGACCAGTTTGCACCGGCCGTGGTCACAGGCTAACTGTCTCAGCGGTATCACTCTGTCTCTGTTGTCAAGGTAGATGAATCTTTATGTATCCCCGTGTAGTTCGATATCCATGTACCGCGACATACTACACTCATGACATCCCTATTCAGTGAAATAACCGACGCGTCTGTATTGTGTTCGTTACCCGACTGCAAACATAAAAAAAAAGCGGCCAAGTGCGAGTCGGACTCGCCCACCGAGGGTTCCGTACGTATCCTACGTACGGAACCTGGCATGATAAATTTGATATTTTTCATTATAAATAAGAAATAATGCGTCGGAAAAAAGAAATAAAATATATTTTGCAATGTGCATATCAAGCCCTTTCATATGATACCCCATTTGAACTAGTAGCTTCAATTTGAAATTTCGACCTCCTATAAAAAATATAGACCCCCTATTTCTTAAGATTTAACTACAAATATATAGTTTTTAGATATATTCCTGTACTTGTAGTCTATAACGATGTTACTTGCCAAATTTCATAGTTCTAGGTCAACGAGAAGTACCCTATAGGTTTTGATTCCCTTGAGTGTGTCGAAATATGCGTTTTTTGCTGAATAAACGGCCGTAACTTTTTTCTACGTAAACTTAGCAGTTTGATTTTTTTACAACTTAATGGGACCGTAGACCTGAGTATACAGTTCAAATTTCAGCTTGATACCTTTACGCATTCTCGACATAGAAATTCTTGACAGACAGACAGACAGACGGACAACAAAGTGATCTTATAAGGGTTCCGTTTTTCCTTTTGAGGTACGGAACCCTAAAAACGAGGTTTAGTACTCTTAATCACTGGGTTCCATGTCGTAGATAACTTATATCCATCTTTCCGATTGAAAATAGTATATTTCTTCATTTCAATCGATGCATGGATGTCGTGAGTGTAGAATTGTACAACTTGGTCGAAACATCAGGCTAATAAAGTTATGTAAATACCCTTATGCATAATCGCGTTAATTCCCGTTGCTATATATCATAAATCATGCAACTCGAAAGTTTAAAAGTTATTATAATATTACGTTAAGTTACTTTTTACTTAATTTGACTTAATTTATAAAAAAAAATGAAAATTGTTGAATTATAGCGGAGTTTATCTGAGTGAAACAAAGAGTCTAAACGATAATTTATATACATTTGACGAGCTCGGTGGCGTAGCGGTCAATGACGCGGCTTCAACACCAACGCTCGTGGGTTCGATTCCCACATAGGACAAACATTTGTGTGCATGAATATGTCTGCTTGTCTTAGTCTGGGTGTTTTCTATGTATCATAAGTATGTATTTACAAAAAAAAAATGTATTTACGTATGGTTATCAGTTGCCTAGTACCCATAACACAAGCTTCGCTTAATTTGGGGCTAGATGGCGCTGTGTAATTTGCCTGACAATATTTATAACAATACAATATTTAGCAAAACTGTGTAAACCCAACAAACATATTTTTCAGAAAATGGCGTTTAAAGATTAGAGACATCGCATAAAATCATTGACGTATATACATTCGTAAGAAAAAAACAAAATGATTCACATTTTCGTACTTTATTATCTACATAAAACATTTTTTAAAAGTCGAAAATAATACATTAGAAATACAAACAGTATCGGTGGCATCTTACTGGCATATCTTTGATTATACTCTTCGATGGATTAAAGACATATTGTACCAAAAAGGTAGCAAACAAGCATACGGCCTGCCACAGCAACTAATGGTAAGCGGTTACCTAAGCCTTTTGGAGGCTTATAACATCAAAGGCATTACTAGCGGGTTGCCGGCCCACTGAAAACCTCTTGGAACCCTTTTTAAGAACCCCTCATTGTAGTCTCCAGGGAAACCCACGATGCTAAATCAGTATATAGTTAGAGGTATTATGGAACAAGAAGAATACTTGAATGCGGTATTTTAGCAATGGCCACTTTGACTCAGAGGTCGCGGGTTCGATCCCCGCACAAGACAAACATATGTGTGCATAATCATGTCTGTTTGTCTTGGTCTGGGCGTTTTACAAAAAAAAAAATGTATTTAAGTATTATACCAGTTGTCTAGTACCCATAGTACAAGATTTTCGCTTAATTTGGGACTAGATGGCGCTGTGTTAATTGTCCAGGAATATTTATTTATTATTTATTTTGTAAGCTATTGATTGTTCTACTCAATCTTTAAATTAAAATCGTTGTGTTCATGCGAGTGAGTGAGGTCACAAAAAAAGAAAGAAAGGAAGAAGTATAGGCTGGCAAAGGATCGGCAACTCCTTGGTGATGGTGATCTCCATGGGCGGTGGTGATTACTTTGGTGTACATGCTCGTTTACCCCCTCTCTGTCACATAAAAAAAGACTGTTGCCTGTAAAGTCGGTTTACGGACGATAATTTTACGTGATAACATCATAAGAAAATATCGGGCAATAGACTGGAAGAGAGATAGATGCGTCACAATCCGAACGCTTAGGCCGATCGTACTTCTGTACTGCTTGTTCCGCTCTCGCTTACACGCTCGGCTCAGGCGGAACGTGACAAAGTCATGCGTTCATCGATTTATAATTTTTGGGGTGTAAGTGGTTCATCAACATCTTTGAACCAAAGGCATCCTCACCTGCACGCGGTGCACCCTGCTGACAAACAAACGAGGCCCTGGCGAAAAGAGAGGTAGGGCATAGCGTATATTTAAGCTGCCCGACTGGGAAAGTACCTCCACCTTACAGAATACCGCAGCCAAATAACAATTCCCTTGAGGGTTGTTGTGTTCCTGCGAGTGATTGAGGTCACCAGAAACAAAGAAAGGAAGGAGAATAGGCTGGCAACGGATCGGCGACCCCCTTGGTGTTGCCTGTCTCCATGGGCGGTGGTGATTGCTTTCCATCAGGTGACCCACATGCTCGTTTGCTACCCTCTCATATAAAAATAATAATAATAATAAGACGATATCACGTCAAAAATGCGTCTGTATATTTATAAGGCACTGGCGATATATAAATAAATTTTGTAACTCACCAAAGATCAAATCTACTTAATTTGCGGTAACCTTCAAAACGATTACCGGTACATTTTAAATGACAGGTGAGATTTTAAAGGCGTCATTAGCCTTAGTTGCGGGAGGTGCCTGAAAACCTTGGTTTGCAATTAGTAGACTTATCTGTCCTTTGAAAGGGACAGATAAGTCTACAAGCAAAAACAAGTTTTATTACAAATGCTCTAAGGTTTAAATTATAGTCAAGTAATAGAAACCTTTTACATAAAATAGATTTTTAATTAAAACCCTTTTAAATCCTTTTGTTTATTTAATTAATGAGTGATAAATATTTTTGTTAAGTTTTAGTTAAGAAAACGTGATGGTAGCATGAGCGTAGCAAATTCGTAGCATCAGCGTAGCGTAATCGTAGCACCCGCGTAGCAAGCTTATAACGTGGAAAAATAGAGAGTATAGACACTCAATCATAAAATACATTTGTATGAATATAAATACCGCTATTACTATTATGTATATACACCACTAAGTACATGTAGGATGCGGATAGTTGTATGTAAATAGTCCTTAAGTTGTTACCTACGTAACATAATCGTAATCCAACCTGGAGACCTACACAAATAAAAAACTAAATTGCCCCAAACATAAGGTTACCTCATAAAAGTGCATCAAACCGAAACTTGTAAAAGATATGGATGAATATATTTTCCACAACAAAACTGTACACACATGTTTATCCCTTTACTCAAAGAAAGATAGCCGGAAAAAATTCAGAAAAGGCTATCACGGTCCGATTCTTTGCGCTGTTACAATTTTATTTATACAAGAAACAACTGAGTTTCAACCCTAACGAATAAGCAGTACAGTCGAAAACGAAAGCATTCATATTTTGTAGGCGTATGTAACTGTAAGGTCGTAAAAATAGCGTCCCGTTTACGGCGAGACCATGATGGCCGAAGATTTCCGAACTCTCCCGAAGTTCGTGCAGTCAACAGCCTCCGTTATACAGATGTGCTAGCATGAACCATCGTGAAACACATCTTTTTTATGCAAAAATAAATTAAAATAAAATAAAATTTGTTTATTTCAGACAACAGGAATCCATGTTAGTAAACTTAGAGATATGTTAGTAAGTGGTTTAATGTTGTAAAAAGAATTGTCAAATTAAATTATAAAAGGAACCAAGGCACTGAGGATGATCATAGGAGCGTGTGAGTTTCCATGATCACCCTCCGCACCAAGATCCTCCTCAGTGGCGACGTGTATCTGTCCGCAATCGTTTCTAGGATGCTGTTGCGACCATCCCGTAGTCTGCGGATAAGAGATGTGGTTTTCTTACGAATGACGGCTGATACCAAGATGGCTGATACGAATGATGGCATAATTATGATACCAAGATGGTGATAAAATTTATAAATAAATATTAACATATGAATTATAAACCTGGTTTATTAAATTGAAAGCCTAACGAAATTGAATTAATGCTGCTAATTTTGAAAATTATGTAACATAGCCGAATTTATTAGGCCCAATTCGTCATATACCTATCGCCGTAATATGCATGAAATATGAACGTAATAAATACCTTCGCCGGATGAAATGTGGACATTATGTATATTGTAATATCTATTCTTTTGATAAGAATTCCGAAGCTGTAATTTTAATGAATTTTGATTTGCCTTATTTTGTTAACGAGGTACATTTTAACCGACTCCAAAAAAGGAAGAGGTTCTCAATTCGGCTGTATTTATTTTAATGTTTGTTACTTAATTACTCCGTGATTTATAAACCGATTAGAATAAAACTTTTTTTATTTGATAGAGTATACTTCCAGATTGGTTCCATGTTTTTTTCATCATCATCATCATCAGCCTGTATCTACATACATTAATAGTAGAGTAATGTTTGGAGTTGTTTTTTTTTTTTTTGTTAAAATTATTATTGTGTTAGGGTAAAATATAGAATTGATGACATTTTAATATTTTTTATACTACGTCGGGTAACAGACAAGCATACTGCCAGCCTGATGTCAAGCGGTTAACGTAGCCATATTAACCCTCGCAACATGAAAGTTCGCTCGCGCGCCACCACTCCCGCTGACAACGTAGCCACTCCTTACTTTCTTTCTATAATTTCTATCATAGCATGCAATATAATATTATATTTTTTTTCCTTTTTGTTCTTTTGTAAACGTATAACATTTCATGTATATAAACTTGTAAAACATAATAACAAAAACAACATTACCCGAATATAACAAACAACTGGACTGTACAAACTCTACGACTGTGTTTTTATTACTGAAAGTTATTTCATTAAAAAGGTTCAAAGCAAATATTATTTTAGTATACAATAACAAATTGTTTCTAAAGCGATATGTATTCACAATAAGCTAACATTCCCATAAATCCGTAACACAATAACAGAATTAACTACGATTTATCGCCGAGCAATGTAACAGGGAAACCGTTAACGAGCCCTGCGTCACAGCAGCTGAGAATATTCGTCACAAATCGGTGTCCATCGTGCCAGCAGTCGGCACGCGCCATTTTCATCTCTCTTTAGGAGAATCTGCGCGGGCAAGCATGCGCAGAAGGCCCGCCCCGTCAAACGCCGTCAGTGAAGCGGCGCGCCTTGCCGCACCGTGTTATAGCCGCGCCCTCGATCCTAAAATTATTAATAATATTAAATTTTGAAAGCGTCGAACGCGGCAGTAATATCGAGCGTATGATATGTGATTTCGCTAGCACTTTTCTATGCGAATAACTGATGTGTATACGATATTGAATTTTGTGGTTAAGTGATTTAATGTGAATGTTTTAGTGCAATGGAGTATGTTTATGTGTGTGTGAGACTTTGACGATATCGTAGTGGATTAAAACCGGGGTTTCCAAATGGTAAGTAAAATATAAATTTATGTTTCGGTAGTAAGACCTAAAGGTCCGGAATAATTTAATACATAAAAGGAAGGTCAAGGGATTTCTCGGCACAGACATTCGAGTCGAAAGATTTCACGAAGGAATTTGATAACATCTATGTATCTACATGTACTAGAATACAACATTACAACATAGCTATAAAATATATATACAGGAAGTGTAAAATTTTCCTAACATCATGACGAAAAGTCTTTCATGACTTTCATGTGTGTTTCATTTATTAGTATATTTATAACATTGTATTTGAAATTGTTATCAAAATAAAACGAGGACTTACACTTTACGCAACATTACTAACGCTACTTAACCATAACCAAATTGAAAAATAAGAACACGACATTCAATGGAATGAAATTAAATGTATTGTAAACGTGCAATCAGCATGCTGCACTCATTTTACTGTGTATCTGTTAAACTAGTTATAAAAACAATAATAAAAAAAAAACAATTTTAAATCTTCTTCAGACCGTTCCTTATACAGCTAAGAGGTAGTTAAAATTATTTGATTTCACCAGAACTAGAAATTCCTGAAGCTTTTCCTGTTAAGTGGTTCATCGTGCGATCATTGCCTACGCCAAAGCTCCATCCTTTCCGGTGACCTCAAAAATTCTTCCATTATAATTACAAATATTTCTCTGTAATCGGTTTATGTACATTACAAGCTGGTTTTGCTTTAAATAAAGCTATACATAGCTTATCTACGATCGAGTGAGGCACGTTTTCTATTTAAGTTTTTTTACCCGACAAGCGTATGCTTCAGGCGGGCCGTACGGCCCGCCTGATGTGAAGCGGTTACCGTAGCCATATTAACGCTTGCAACATAAAATCTTGCTCGCGCGCCGCCACTCCCAGCCAGTACAAAATATCACAAAGAACATATATCCTAATATATATAAAATTCTAGTGACACAATGTTTTTTTTTTTTTTTATGTGAGACGGGGGCAAACGAGCATGTGGGTCACCTGGTGGAAAGCAATCACCACCGCCCATGGAGACCAGCGACACCAAGGGGTCGCCGATCCGTTGCCAGCCTTTTAAGGAAAATGAATACTCTGTTCTTGAAGGCACCCATGTCGTAGTTGTTCGGAAATACCGCTGAGGGAAGTTGATTCCACAGTTTCACTGTTCGTGGTATGAAATGTCTTAGGAAACGTACTGTAGTAGATCGCCAATTATCAAGATGATATGGATGGAATTTTAATTTATGGCGAAGTTTAATTTATGTCCGTTACTATACTCCTCCTAAACGGCTTGACCGATTTTTATGAAATTTTATATGCATATTCAGTAGGTCTGAGAATAGGTTGGTATTTATTTTTATAGCAAAACAACGTTTGGCGGGCCAGCTAGTATTTATACGCCTAAAAGTCATTCTTCATTTTAAAAATCATTCAATCATCAAAGTCAGTTGACGAGCTCGGTAGTCGAATGGTTAGCAATGGCCACTTTGACTCCGAGGTCGCGGGTTCGATCCCCGCACAAGTCAAACACATGTCTGTTTGTCTTGGTCTGGGCGTTTTCTAGGTATTATATGTATGTGTTTACATAAAAAATGTATTTAAGTACATTTATCAGTTGTCCAGTACCCATAACACAAGCTTTGCGTTTAATTTGGTATTAGATGGCGCTGTGTAAATTGTCCAAAAATATTTATTTATTATTATTTATTATTATTATTCAGTCAGTCAAAATGAATAGGCTCTAAAACTACTAAATGGACTTTGATGAAACTTGACACAATTAGAGACCTCAACATGCTTGAGCTTTGTGTCGAAAAAAAATCAGATCGATCATGTCCTTGAGGAATGATCATGAAATACAGTTTCCATTAAAATCAATGGAAAACAGCGAATCTACTCGCTCCACTCAAACTCAATTTCCTTCGAATCCGACCTAGTTATCTGTTCAACAGAACAACAGATTACAAATCTTTTGTTCCATTGACAAGAGCTGACAAATATAGCAACCGAGTTCAAAAATCCATGAAGTCGGAGCTCATTAATTATAAGAAGGCGCCTGCATCATTTATGATACACGAGAGTCATTAACCTCTCGTGACGTCACTGTACGGGCATTTTACTAAACATTTAATGTACTAGATTATAATAAATAATAAAAAAATATTTCTAGCAGCGCCATCTAGTCCCAAATTAAGCGTAAAGCTTGTGTTATGGGTACTAGACAACTGATAAATGTACTTAAATACATTTTTTTTTTGTAAACACATACTTATAATACATAGAAAACTCCCAGACCAATACAAACAGACATGTTCATGCATACAAATGTTTGTCTTATGCGGGAATCGAACCCGCGACCTCGGAGTCAAATAGGCCATTGTTAACCATTGGACCACCAAGCTCGTCTCGCTCGTAATCGTGCACTCAGATCGCAAATATACCTGTAGCGAGACTGAAACGCCTTTTATTTGTCTCAATCTCAAAAAGTCAAAAGAATTTTTAATGAGAGTTGAAGGGACTAAGACTTTCATAGACTAGGGGCATTACCATTATAGGCTTATGACGAATGATACCGGATTTTTGATACAGAAAATCCAGTTTCATTTTAGATTAGAGATGAACGTCAACTTAGGCAATAAGAAGCTTAAATAACGAGCTCGGTGGTCGAATGGTTAGAAATGGCCACTTTGACTCCGAGGTCGCGGGTTCGATCCCCGCACATGACAAACATTTGTGTGCATGAACATGTCTGTTTGTCTTGGTCTGCTGGGTATTTTCAATGTATTATATGTATGTATTTCCAAAAAAATATATATTTAAGTACATTTATCAGTTGTATAGTACCCATAGCATAAGTTTTGCGCTTAATTTGGGACTAGATGGCGCTGTGTAAATTGTATAGAAATATGTATTTATTTAAGTATAAATGAACAATTTACACAGCGCCATCTAGTCCCAAATTAAACGCAAAGCTTGTATTATGTATATTATACAACTGATAAATGTGCTTAAATACATTTTTTCTGTAAATAAATACTTATAATAAATAGAAAACCCCCAGACCAAGACAAACAGACATGTTCATACACACAAATGTTTGTCTTGAGTGAGGATCGAACCCGCGACCTGGGAGTCAAAGGAGAGTTTGCTAGCCATTTGGCCACCGGACTCCGGAGCTTGAAGCTCTACGACACATATTGAGCTACTCGTAGTACTTTCTCAGCCTTAATAGCCAAATTTCCATACAAAAATATTTACTAGTCAATCACTCGCAAACTTGCAAGTAACTCACCGCACCTTTCTAATTAGATATTTGAAAAAAAAAACCGGACAAGTGCAAGTCGGACTCGCCTACCGAGGGTTCCGTACGTAGGATCATTATAAATAGTTCAGGAATATAACCCCCTATTTTTTAAGATTTAATTATAAATGTATAGTTTTGAGATTTATTCTTGTACTTGTAGTTTATAACGATGTTACTTGCCAAATTTCATAGTTCTAGGGCAACGGGAAGTACCCTATGAGTTTTGATTCCCTTGAGAATGTCGAAATATGCGTTTTTTGCTGAATAAACGGCCGTATCTTTTTTTTTACGTAAACTTAGCAGTTTGATTTTTTTACAACTTCATGGGACCGCAGACTTGAGTATACAGTTAAACTTTCAGCTTGATACCTCAACGCATTCTCGACTAGAGGGTCTTGACAGACAGACAGACAGACAGACGGACAACAATGTGATCTTATAAGGGTTCCGTTTTTCCTTTTGCGGTACGGAACCCTAAAAAAAGAGGATTTTATTTTCTTTCGTTAATCATCTCTACGGTGTAGTTACCTCTATAACTTAGCTATCACCGTCACTATTATCATTTCAGCTAACGGACGTCCACTGCTGAACATAAGACTCCCTCTTAGATTGCTACAATGATCAGACCTGTACCGTCTTCTTCCACCGGCCTCCAACCAAGTTCATCAGATAGTCAGTCCATCTAGATGGGAGCCACCCTACGCTGTGTTTTCCTATCCATTCCATTCCAGAACCTTTCTGTCATTAGCTGTCAGTGCTGCGTGCAATATGACCTTTCTTGCAATTAAATAAATATAAATAAATAAATAAATATTCCAGGACAAGTTACACACGGCCATCTAGTCCCAAACTAAGCAAAGCCCATAGTACAAACTATGGGTACTAGATAACCGATATAATCCTTAAATACTTTTATTTTGTAAATACATACATATAATACAAAGAAAATACCCAGACCAAGACAAACAGACATGTTTATGCACACAAATGTTTGTCTTGTGCAGGATCGAACCCGCGACCTCGGAGTCAAAGTGGCCATTGCTAACCATTCGACCACCGGGCCCGTCATTTTAACAATTAAGGGAATGTTGCATTAGTTGCAGTTGTATTCCATGTACTGAATGAGATTAAAGGCTAACTGTTTACGAAAAAGGTTTCGACCTAAAAAAAAATATACGCGTCAACTTGAGAACGTCCTCCATTTTTTCGTCGGTTAATCGGTCTCTTTTCTTCATGGTGGTCATTTGCGATAACCACCTATTTTTGACCGTGTCTTGACGAGTAGCGATATCCTTTGAATATTGCATGTACTACGATAAAATGCGTGAATACGGAGGTGTTAAGTAAGACCTAGACTGCTAGCACCACGGTTTGATTGTGTACTAAAATTGATTTCCAAAATACACTGGGTTTTTACAGTTCGAAAGTGATTCGATGTTTTTATTCAAAAAATAAGTAAATATTGAGTTTTAGAGTGTAAATTGTTGCTAATTAGGGTTGATTTATATTATCACATATTTATAGTGAAAATGAGATGTAATCCACGATTTATTTTTTACTGCACAGTCACAAATACGAAGTGGTTTAGCAGCGGTACTTATTTCACAGTGGTTACCAGAGATAACCACTTTGTATCGGACCCTCATGTAAAAAAGGTAAAAAAAATATTTTTTTGGGTCAGTTTTAGGCCTTAACTCATAATTTTATTCAAAAAACCTTTATAGAACCGGTCCCTAAAATGTTTGCCGGAAAGAGCTTAAATATGGCTACGAAGACCCAGTTTCATACTCGGCCCAAGGGCTCGTTCCCTTATAGTTCTTTAACACTCGACTTGGTATATGAAAGCAAAGAACATAATCAATCATAAGTGTAAATAAATGCAGTACACAAGGTTTACACATATAAAACAATTTCTATACTACAAAATCTAGACCTACAGAATTGTGTGTACAAAATTAATGAAACGAATATGTCAACATTGTCAACCCCGCCATTTGGTTTATTCAAGGACTTACTATTGTACGAAAACTGGAGGCAAATACAATGCCTGTACGAATCTACAGCCAAGACCTACTTTAGAAAATGGGGCATACGTTGGAGCATATTAGCTCGTAGATCTTACTTTATGCATAGCTTACATTTACAATAGTATTATACGTTGTGAAAACGCCTTTTACGGCTAAAACAGCAAGAATTATTCATATAATTGTCGCGAAAGGTCTAGAAGAAAATACTGAACTATTTCGTATAAAAAAATATATGTATGAATGGCCGAGAAGGCCAAATTGGAGTTAGATACGTTTCATTGAAATCATTAAAGGTGAACCCGTTCATAATGCTAATTATAGGACAATATATCCGGAATTATTGAGAATTCATATTATTATATTAAAATTAAAAGTAATTACTTCAACTGAAAAATATAATTCAACCACGCGAGCGAAGTCCAGGTTACTAGAACACAACTGTGAGTAAAATATATATGTCGTCGCGGACCTTGCTTATGATGAGATGAAAAGACCAAAAGCAAAGTGTACAAAAATATTGTTTTTTTTTACTAAAAATATTAATATCAATCAGTGTCACAATACCCAGACCCGTGTCGTGTGCCCCGTACTTCCCTGGCGAGAGGGACCGAAGGTGGATGATGGTTTGGTGGTACTGGGACGTGGCAGCAGGTGATATGTACCTTCAATGTTAGATTTCTTGATGTAATTAAATTCCCTGCAACAATGTTACTCCAGCTTAAGCAAAGCCATCATCTAAGCCCGTCGATTGCGATCGCCAACAAAAAGCCAAAAAATATCAAACCAAAGATGGGCCTAATAGGTAGATGGTGAGCGGTGGTGGTATGTGCTATATATATATATATATTTACGTATTACGTCCGTGCAATATGCATAACAATTATTGAGTGGTCGGTTGATGAAATACAAGGTACAGGGTCCGAGTATCGGCGGATTACCTCGACCGGTTCATTTCTCCGCCCACAAAATCATACGATGTTTGGCTAATAGGGTACTGTCAAGTCACGCAAAGGAACCATTAGCAAATATGTTTTGCAATATTATTGTTATTTAAGTGAGACAGTCTATTTTTATAAATTAACTAGCTTTTGCCTGCGACTTCGTATGCATAGATGTATGAAATTCATTCATACCCCCGATCACCACTTATGGATTTAATATCGAACAATCGTGAAAAACGAATTTCCTTATTTTCTTTTAGTACTACTACATTTACGAAGTTCCAAGCTGAAATGCCCATTTAATATTTTTTCTCCAAACAAAGTTTCATACACCTTTTTACGAACATCACGAAATCCCAAACAGATATGACTACAAACAAAAAGTTACATACGAAAGTTAATACCCCTTTTTACCCTTTTGGGGGGTGAATTTCGCAAAATCCCTTCTTAGTGGACCTATATACGTCACAAAACAACTAGCTTCTGTAGTTTTGCTTCGGCGTTGATGAATCAGTCAGTTAGGACATGTTACTTTATATGTATATATATAACAGGACATGTTATTTATATATTATATATTCTTATTTATTATTATATGTTATTTATATTATTTATAATAGGTAGGGGAAAAAGTCTTTTCGCATTATTGTATGTATGAACTTGTAATAAAATCTCTTTGGTTATACCATTTGTATCTGTCAGGTTTTGATATCTTTATAAAGTTTAAATTTTAAAAAAGATAATTCCAAATTCAAATTAGGTAAATGTGTGATTTTCATTTGTTTTTTTTACTGTCAAGATGAGTGAATCTAATGAAGAAATTCGATTCATTTTAAAATTTTACTACAAAAAAGGTAAAAATGCACCGCAAGCTGCGAAAAAAATTTGTGACGTTTATGGACCTAGTGCAGTGTCTGTGAGAGTAGCACAAATTTGGTTTAAGCGTTTTCAATCAGGAAATTTTGATGTGAAAGATGCACGTCGCTCTGGTCGCCCTGTTACGGATAAAATGGATGCCATTTTTGAAAAAGTGGAGCAAGATCGGCATATCAGTAGTTACGACGTAGCTGAAGAAATAGGAATTGACCACAAAACAGTTTTGGCGCATTTGAAAAAAGCTGGGTACACTAAAAAGCTCGATATTTGGGTGCCTCACGATCTCACTGAAAGAAACTTAATGAACCGTGTACTCATTTGCGATTCTTTACTACGACGTAATGAAAGCGAACCGTTTTTGAAGAAGCTTATAACTGGTGATGAAAAGTGGATCACGTACGACAAGAACGTGCGAAAAAGGTCGTGGTCAAAGGCCGGTCAGGCTTCACAGACTCTGGCATAACCCGGGTTAACCCGCAACAAGGTGATGCTGTGTGTTTGGTGGGATTGGAAGGGCATTATTCATTATGTGCTGTTACCGCCAGGCAGGACTATCGATTCTGAACTCTACTGTGAACAACTGATGAGATTAAAGCAAAAAGTTGAGAGAAAGCGGCCGGAATTAATTAACAGAAGGGGTGTGATTTTTCATCATGATAACGCTAGACCTCACACATCTTTAGCCACTCAGCAAAAATTAAGAGAGTTTGACTGGGAGGTGTTAATGCATCGGCCGTATAGTCCTGACCTTGCACCTTCTGATTTCCACCTGTTTCGGTCTCTTCAGAATTATTTAGGCAATGTCAGGTTAACATCACGAGAAGACTGCCAAAACCACTTGTCGTGGTTTTTTGAGCAGAAGTCCCAAAATTTCTATAGTAATGGGATCATGTCTCTACCTACAAGATGGCAAAAAGTTATCGAACAAAATGGCACCTACATACTTTAGTTAAATGTAAATAAACTTTATTAAATAATGTTTTGAATTTTCATATAAAATACGAAAAGACTTTTTCCCCAACCTAATATATTATATATTGTTATTTATATATTCTTATCGGTTCTCCTTCGTAAGATAAAGATAAATAATGATAATCATATTTTCTAATACTAAACTGTTTTTTTTTAAAACTAGATTATTTTTGACGAGTTCGGTGGTCGAATGGTTAGGAATGGCCACTTTGACTTCGAGCTCACGGGTTCGATTCCCGCACAAGACAAACATTTGTGTGCATGAACATGTCTGTTTGTCTTGGTCTGGGTGTTTACTATGTATTATAAGTATGTATTTAAAAAAATAATTGTGTAAATTGTCCAGAAATATTTATTTTTATTTATTACGAAGTCGGTTGAAATTAAACTGTCAAATTAAATGAATCTTGAAAAAACAAGGAAGAAATCAAACCCGGACACTACTTTTACATATAAAAATACGTTTTAAAAAGATGTTTTAAGTTAATGTTAGTATGTTGTTAGCAAAGCAAAAAATGTTTTATGCGGAAATAGCGTGACTGAAATACCCCTTTTAGTGTTATCGGTAATTATGAACTAAATCGGTTAGTTAAATATTGTAGTATTTAAAAAGTTACCTTTTATTTTATTGCCTTACAATTTTGCGTACCATATTTCTTTTTTTAATACCACTAAGTCTTCAACCAGTGCGTCCTTCCGCCATGACCTACGAAGTAGAAACTGGAGCTCTGACCGCTGGCCTCGTCCATAAACTGAAAGTTGCACAGCGAACTATAGACGGAGGTACAAGTATAGGCAATTAATTCTCTACTACGAGACGGCTTCCATAACGAAGAATTACGACGGAGAATCAAAGTTGTCAACATAGTTCTCAGAATCTGCAAGCTTAAGTGGCTTAAGCTTGCAGATTCTGAGAAGCTTAAGCAGGGCCGGCCACATCTGTCAAATCAGCAATGGCAGATGGGGGAGAAAAGTCCTGGAGTGAAGGCGTCGTATGGGGTGATATCCGGATAAACTGATGACCTCAGGGAACGGCCGAAAATGGCATCGATGTGACTGTGCTAACCGGTTTTCATCTAGCGGGCTAGTTCGACAGTTGTATAAAAAATGCAAAATTATTCATTTGCTAAAATACATACAAACCTAAATCCATAGATATAATTATTAGATATGCTACTGAAACTTGCTGTACGTAGTAATTGGCAGCGTTATTTCAGTACACTTGAGCTGTTATTCTGGTCGCGTGTTCAGCAAAGATTTAGGTTGCGGAACTTCCTGATTATATGAAATCATTCTGTTTTTGTATGAATATTTATTGTATAGGTACTTGGTTTACAGAAAAAGTTACTTTGCAACCAATTTTAGACTGATAGTATGTTGAGAATTATAGATATAAGACATATTGTTATTTTTATTGTCATGTTTTTTTATACTTAGATACGTCTTACACTTTTTATAAATAATATTCTTGTTGTATATTGTCATTTTTTTTTCTACAATCATTTTGGCATTATAGTATAGTGTATTATGGTGCAAGTGATCATTACAGTGTATAAAAATAGTATCTTTGATTAAAAGTGTTCAAATCGACGCTTTATAGTTGTTTCAAAAAGTCGTGTAAAGCAGTAAGTAGTACAAGTAATTGAGAAACAAGAAGATACCTGATGATATTTTTCAGCATGTCCCTGAATCCGGGATAAGATAAACAAATAATAGCAAATGATGCCTCTGGTGTTGCACACGTAGATAGGCTGCCATTACTGCTTTCCATCAGACGGGCTTATTTGCCACCTCTGTGGTATATTAAAATGATTCAAAAGTCGGGTTCTGAGGGACTCATATCCAGGGCCTTAAAACTATTAATGAAAAAATACAAACACACTCCTCAAAATCAATACTCTCCTTTCTTCTGAAGTTGGGTAAAAATACGGAAAATAAAAACATGAGCCACAAAAAATACTAAATGGGCGAGAGAAATTCAATTAGGTTCAGGTTAGGTTAGGTTTGGTATGTTTTATAACAACTTTAGTCGCCAAGTCAGTATAATAGTCGCCCAGTTTCACAATTTTGAATGCTCTGTTCATACTACCCTACAAAACTACTACTACTTTATTACCTTACTACCCTAAAAATACCAATAACTTTCTAAAAAAAAAAATTGGAATAGTCCCAGAAAATCTCACTATAGTCACATGCCCCAAATTCAGGTGACACATTCAACGATAAAATCGAATTGGTAGCATCGAAATTTGCGTTAAAAGCGATACATCCGGGGGTTTCGTCCATTAGTATCGATAAATGTCCCTTTCCTGGGGAAAAACGAGTGGGTGAATGTCAGGTGTAATTTTGTATCTTTAAGTTGAGAAATGTTATGGAGTAAGTGAATGGAAGGTTGCCTGTTACAATTTTTTTTATTTATATCGGCAGATATTCTTTTATGTTTAAAGGCAAGCTGTAAATAATGTTTACTGTTATCGAACAGTCGGGATATATGATTGACGAGCTCGGTGGTCGAATGATTAGCAATGTCCACCTTGACTCCGAGGTCGCGGGTTCGATTCCCGCACAAGATTAACATTGTGTGCATGAAAATGTCTGTTTGTCTTGGTCTGGGTGTTTTCTATGTATTATAAGTATTATTTTCAATAAAGTTGATTTAAAAAAAAAATTAAACCGACTTCAGTAGGCGAGCGCAGCTTATCGGTGGTATACCTCGGCAGACGCTGCTGCCCGTCTTCCGGGAGAAAAGTTATTGCATGACACAAGATTCCTTATGAGTCGCCTTGTACGTCATCCAGCGCAGAGCAATGGAGTGGCGCAATTCTATTCTGCTGGTAACCACAGAGCAAATTTAAAGGTTTCTCTCGATTTTTCTGGGATCCACTCGCAATTACCCTTTAAAACAAAAAATAAAAAATTTGACCATACATGCTTATAAAATTTAAGGGTTTCCCTTAATTTCCCTGGCATCCCATCATCAGATCCTGACTTGCTGAATATGGGACCTGCTTGCAATCATACCCTTTAAAAAAAAAAGAATTTTGAAAAACGGTTCATAATTCGCGAAGATATCAAATAACATACATACAAAAAAACATCAGTCGAATTGAGAACCTCCTCCTTTTTTGAAGTCGGTTAAAAATATTAATTCTTTGTACAATCGCGATCGTACTATTTTCTTACGTAGTCAATAAAATAGTATAATACTATTTTATTGACTTTTTAACCGACGAAAAAACGGAGGAAGTTCTCAAGTCGACGCGTGTATATATTTTTTTATGTTACTCAACTTTTTTTAGAGTAGTCCGATTTGGATAATTCTTTTTTATTGGAAAAGGCGTACCTCGAAGTTGGTCCCATATAAATTTGGAAAAAAAAAATTCCACCATAAAGGTAGGAAAACAGGAGATGATATATAGTTCTTTCACAGATTTTAATGCTGAGTATTACACACAATTTATACAAATAAAAACCTCACGAAGAATGAGCTTCAGACCAGCTATTTTAAAAATAATCAAAAACTAAACATGTAGTAATTATATATATATATGTATAGTAGTAATTAGTACATTATAGCCACAAAAAAATATAAAATAAATTATAAAAATACAAAACAATTAAATCGCCGAAAAAAATGAAAAGCAAAAAATAACATTCTTTGTTTTATTGAATAACTAAGGTCTTAAACTAATTTAAATACACCTAAGTAATTTTGAATCGGCGCCAAACAATCAATGAACAAAGATCACTAAATTACCTCAAAT
This sequence comes from Hypsopygia costalis, assembly GCA_937001555.2. Classification (NCBI taxonomy): domain Eukaryota; kingdom Metazoa; phylum Arthropoda; class Insecta; order Lepidoptera; family Pyralidae; genus Hypsopygia; species Hypsopygia costalis. Next base: position 31,669,974 of record OW443328.2, read on the forward strand.
TTAAAGAAATATCCAAATCTCCAGCGAGAAACAATAATATTTTGCTTGTTTAGCACCGACTCAAAATTGTTTTTATTTACCTTTGTAACTTAGTTAGAAAAGTAAATAAAAACAAAGTTTATTATTTTTTTGTTTTTCATTTTTTTCGGGGGTTTAATTTTTTTGTTAAAAAGTTTTTAGTTCTGGATAAAAAAATTGGTTGTATGTAAAGTTAGTTTACGGACGATAATTTTACGTGATAACGTCATAAGAAAACATCGGCCGATAGAGTGGACGAGAAATAGATGCGTTACAAGCTTAGGCCGTTCGTGCCTCTCTATCACTTTTTCCGCGCTTTCGCTTGCACACTCGGCTCAGGCGGAACGTGACAATGAGTCATGCTTTTTCGTGCGTGCAGTCGGCGTTCATCGATTTACAATACGTTATTACGTCAAAAAGTCGGCCTTGAGTTTCTTGCCAGTTCTTCTCAAGAAGCCCCGTCGCCGGAATTGGCACTTAAATTCACTTTCACATTCAAGATAGTGTGATGAAAACGAATCTAAGCTCTGCGAATTTAGAGTAGTAATGATTTAGATACATGCTCTTATATTTAATTTGTATGACGTTTCTAAGTGCATTGTAAAGTCCAAGGAATAAAGATATTTTGATTTGATTTGATTTGATTTGAAGTAGACTGTGTCACCCTTCAGACCTTCAACTATCTCCGTAAAAAATCAAGTCAGTCCATTGGTTCCATTTGACGAATGAAGACATACAAACAAACAGTTTCACATTTATAATATTAGTAAGTATGGATATGGAAGTATGTACTCGTATAATACACGTCCCATATTTACTACAATACATGCTTGTATGAAAGTATGGATAATACATTACGAATATTAGTGAAAATCAAGTTAAAGTACATCTTTATCGGGTATCAATTGAAGCCCGTCTAAATAGTTCTATCGACTTTTATCAAACTCGAAGGGAAGGGTCGTTGTCAATGGCAGTACAAGGATTAACAATAGACAACCCTTTCATCCCTGACCCAATTCACACTTGACCAGGCAATTTTCAATCTTTGCTGCTTAGTGACAACAATAAATGAATATCTATTTCCGGATAAAACTCAAACGCTACCACAGAATAATATACTCTAACAGAAGATCCACTTACGACACGATTGGAATAAAAATTAATAAAATATCAACCTTCGATACGCGCTAATACGGTCCAAAATAATTCTGCAGCTGTATTCGTACCTAAGTCTTTCAGCGGCAGGGGCAATCGAAAGTAACCCCTATATGTAACGCGTTACGAGCGACCGCCGCTGCTTTTGCAAAATGGTTTGTCTCGCCGTTGACGTAACCGGGCTGCGTATCGCTCATAGGGTTGAACCACGTGTAGAACATGAAGCGCTCGCGTAGATAGGTATAAATACATACGCTTGTTTATTAATGATCAATAAAATACATATACTTAAACTACCAAAAAATGTAGTAGGTTTACGTATGTGTATGTTTATTACTCTGCTGTATTTACTTATATTACTATATCATACTCTGTGATTATTAAGTACATAGGTAGGTACTTAGTAACAATAATGTTACGTAATGTTGACACTGATAAAATGTATAATTTTAGAGTAAGTTTTAACAGGAATCATGACTGTACGTACTTACAGATCAGGTTTACTATTCACATTGTCCCAATAATAACTCGGATGTATCTTTAACACGGAAAGTATTTGTAAAATAGATGTAGGTATGTATTTTAAGCGCTAAACAAAATAACCGACCATAAATACCGATATATTTAGTAGGCGTGGTGGTCATCGCATACCGCGTGCGTAAGAGAGCGCGCGTGACACTCGACTAATTATTGCTCTCGGGGGCGTCGGGCGTGTAGGTAAATAACTCGGCCGAATGGCGGAGTGACACAGGCCTGACGCTACATAGTTTGCAATCACAGTAAGTAGTACATACAATATGGCAAATAAGGCATTAAAAGCCTAAAGAGATGGCTAGACTAGTAGTAGTTTTTTTTTTATACTACCTCGGTTGCCACACTAGCATACGGCCCGCCTGATGTGAAGCGGTTACCGTAACCGTATTAACGCTCGCAACATAATATATCACCTGCGCGCCGCCACCCCCGCTGCCAATGCAGCATCTCTTTATTTTCTGGTGACCTCACTCACTCGCAGGAACACAACAACCCTCAAGGGAATTTTTATTTGGCTGCGGTATTCTGTGAGGTGGAGGTACATTCCCCAGTCGGGTAGCTTACAATTACGCTCCCTACCACTCTTTTCGACAGAGCTTCGTTTGTCAGTCAGCAGGGTGCACCACGAGCAGGTGAAGTTGGCTTTGGTTCAAAGATGTTGATAAACTACTTACACCCCAAGTCGATGCTGTGTAAATTTAGCAATTCTTGAAACAAGAGTCGAAATTACACACGACCATCTAGTCCCAAACTAAGCAAAGCTTGTGCTATGGGTACTAGATAACTGATATTATACCTAAATACATTTTTTTTGTAAATGCATACATATAATACATAGAAAACATCCGGACCAAGCTAAACAGACATGTTCATGCACATAAATATTTGTCTTGTGCGGGGATCGAACCGGCGACCCGGGATTGAAAGTGGACATTGCTACCCATTCAATCACCGGGCTCGTCATTCTTTCAAAAAGGAAATCAACATCAACATGATGAATTGAGAAGCGGCTGGATACGGAGGAGCTCGATGGCGTTGTTGCGCGTCTCAGTCTAATCGAACACGCAAGTTAAGCAACGTCGACCGCAGCCTGTCTATGGATGGGTTTATTCATCTCGAGCTCCTCCGTGCTTCGGAGGGCACGTTAAGCCGTCGGTCCCGGCTGTTGTCATTAGATGACAGTCGTTAAGCCAAGTCAGTGGCCTTTGGGCGGCTTGAAAACACTGGCCTCCGCCAACCCGCAGTTGAGCAGCGTGGTGGAGTATGCTCTAAACCCCTTCGATTGAGGGGAGACCCATATCCCAACAGTGGGATGATTATGGGTTGATGCCGATGGATACGGAAGGCGGAGGATCGTATTTGGTGGAAAGCGTTAGGGAAGACTTTGTTACACACGTGTTGGCCCTGTGGTGTCCGGCAGACTAGAATAGAATCACTCCGTCTCATCCCGTGGATGTTGTTGTACAAGGCGACTAAGGGAAATATATAATCAAACATCGATCAGGCCTCCCCAATCCGTCTGGTCAGCGTGGGGAGTGTAGGCCAAATCCTCCTGTCTGTGACGGACGAGAGAGGGTCGTGCTCCTGTAGTGGAGACTAAAATGACCTGATGATGATGATGATTAGGGACGGCTTATCCAGCAGTGGATAGATACAGGCTGATGATGATGATGATTTACATACGTGTTTAGAAGAAGAGAAGTTTAGCAAGATTAATGAATTGTATCTAATATGTTTTTTGGCTGCCCCACTTTCATCGCCTATCTATCTATTTTCTATAAGCTGGTGGTCGAAACAGCAAACAATTTAGGTAAGTATTAAATTTTACTACGTTCAACTTTCGGGACGATGCTCACGACACAGTAATAGCTTCCGAGGAAATATCCCTTCAGTCGTATTAAATTGGATTCCTAATAGCAATAAAATTGGGTTTATTTATAAACTCGCTATTACGATTAAAGGTCCACATTAAAGAAAGTTGTTTGGCAATTATATTTTACATTAAATTTTGGATAATATATATACTTATCCTAAATTTCTAAGTATGTGGTGTATTGGCATCTATTTTTTTGAAGTGGAAACTTCTTTAGCGGCGTTATGGGTAAAAAATGTTAAACTCGCGTTAGGACACGTGGCCTGCTGGTCAATTATGCTAAAGTAATGTTATCTCAAAGTGATGTTATTATAATGTAGATGTTAACTTGACATTGTTTTCAAAACGTATTATGCTAACTTCGTAGGCTACATCAAGATCACACATTACATGAATGGTCTGTGTCACATTTTGGCGTTGCCATGCGTTAAAAACAAATGGCCCAAACTAGACTGTTTTCGTTTACAATAACGGATTATAACGTTTGCAACGTTATAAAGTTTAAGATTTCTAAGGATTTTTCGAAAAAAAAAAAATGTGGAAGTGTCATGATTATCATGGTGACAACAAAACAAAGCATCAAGGCATTGTTTACGTTTTGGTTATTTATTAATTTCTATATTAAAACTAGATGACCCGGTGAAATTTGTTTCACCTACACTATCTACTTAATAAATATATACGATCTAAGATCTGTGTCTCTTTAAGAGACTACCCTGTGTGCCCGAACCTGGAGGATGTGCCATTGCAAGAAATTTGTTTCGTAACTTGCCGCTTTCCATAAAATTTGTCAATACCAGCTTAAATGACTCTCATGCAGTTTGCTTGTCATGTCCGAGAATTCCTGACGCGGTGCATCTACGAAACCTCGCGCATGCTGCGCAACATATTCAACTCCATGAAAGACAACACCTGTACGTGTCACTCAAGTATTGGCGATCTATTACTAACTTACAAAATTGTCTAATCTTGGGTTTATAGATTTGTCCTTTCAACTTGGCGGAAGTTTGGAGTGTCAGATGACACTGGTTACCTCAAGCCACTTAGTCCAAGCTACTGAAATCTCGCAGTCGATGCTATCCGATGATCGAAGAGCAGATCCGAAGTACTTAAACCGTCCGTGCATTCGACCATATCCTTATGTGCACGGTCGTGGGATCTGTTGTTTTGCAGCCCAAGTACTCGATCTTTCCCGTATTCGGATTCAGCCCATAGTTCTCAAGTGACCTCTTCCATTAATTCACTCATCGCACCAACTGCCCTCTATCTGCATCCGCCAGTGCAATTATATCAACATACATACCCGTAACCCACCGCACAGAGCTGGTCCATGTGGATCCATGATACTACTTGACAATTCGTCTAATACCACGAATATATAAAAATGTGCCTAATATGAACAAAAACAGACTAAGGACTGATTGCTGATGGACACCGACGTTAATGGGAATTTTGTCTCTCCGACAGAGATCTAAACTATGGATTTGGAATTTCGTTACATGTTTCAGATGATGTCGATATAAACCCCTGCCAGACCTTTAGACTTCAATAAAGAAAGTTCTCGCAAAATAAATTTATGACTAAATGACAAATGTGAATTAATTAAAATTAATGTGAATTGATGGTAGTGATTTAGGTACTTCAGAATAAATAATGAGGATCCGTTTTATTTTGTAATATTACCTTTTGTTAACATGTTAGACCTATTTAATGTGATGTTGGTCTTACTATATGCAATGTTATACAACTCTATGTGAATCCACAAACCTCGTTCTGCGTTCAGCCCACATTTTCTAGTACTATTCGCATTGCTGACACTGGTTACAATTGCAATCATTTTTGTAATTTACAATGCGAGTGTTTATGAAATTTGCAGATTTCTATTATTTATTGTTAAGTACTGTACAAAGTATGATTTACCATAAACAGTCACTACATATTTCAACTCCATTCTTGATGTTTATTATTGTTGTGTCATTTCATGTCACTTATGAGAAGGTCATATTAAAATTTGACCATCAACAAATATGTCGATCCTTTGTGACAATGACACTATTGATAGGTAGGTTAGCCATCTTGGTTGCCATGACATTCGTTTATAGTAGGAACACTTTGTATGGGAAAATAAAATTGTTGTTTTTACTATTTTTCTTGAAATTTTTCCATAATTTCTCACCGTTTAAACCTTCCCTGGGCTACGACAAAAATTTCAAAACCAAAATCAGCTAAATCGACCAAGCCGTTTTCGAGTTTTAGCGAGACTAACAAACAGCAATTCATTTTTAGGGTTCCGAACCTCAAAAGGAAAAACGGAACCCTTATAAGATCACTTTGTTGTCCGTCTGTCTGTCTGTCTGTCTGTCTGTCTGTCTGTCTGTCTGTCTGTCTGTCTGTCTGTCAAGAATTTCTATGTCGAGAATGCGTGGAGATATCAAGCTGAAATTTGAACTGTATACTCAGGTCTACGGTCCCATGAAGTTAAAAAAAAATCAAACTGCTAAGTTTACGTAGAAAAAAGTTACGGCCGTTTATTCAGCAAAAAACGCATATTTCGACACACTCAAGGGAATCAAAACCTATAGGGTACTTCCCGTTGACCTAGAACTATGAAATTTGGCAAGTAACATCGTTATAGACTACAAGTACAGGAATAAATCTCAAAACTATACATTTGTAAATAGATCCTAAAAAATAGGGGGTCTATATTTTTTATAGGGTGTCGAAATTTCAAATTGAAACTACTAGTTCAAATGGGATATCATATGAAAGGGCTTGATGTACACATTGCAAAATATATTTTATTTATTTTTTTCGACGCATTATTTCTTATTTATAATGAAAAATATCAATTTAATAATGATACTACGTACTTACGGAACCCTCGGTGGGCGAGTCCGACTCGCACTTGTCCGGTTTTTTATATATAAGAAGATAGGTCTATTTCTTAGTACCATATAATCAACAGGCTATCAATTTAGTTTGAAAATGGAAGGTATTTTAATTGCCATGCTGTCCGTATACATTTATTGAGTTTTTTTGGTGTGACGAGTTAGGAAAGTGAATTCGAGTTGCAAAAAAGTACCTGCAACACGTCGCCTATGAATCGATGTCGACATATCTTACATTATGTATCTTTGTAAAAACACCTACATGCCTATACAATTAGTGCTCAGACTATGAGCACTAATTGTATCTCTCCTGTGTGACGATTTTAAATAAGGGTTAATTCCTTTATTAAACCGTGCACAAGGGGCTTAGTGAGGCGATACCTATCTTCAAACGCCTTGACGGGAAGGTCAAATGCATCACATAATTCTCTCAACATTTTCCGTTTTCTTCTCAATGTACGCATGCCCGCGGCATGAGCATGTTCTACGTAGTCCATAAACAGACCGAAACGAGCCATTTAGTACGTTTCATTAAAGAAAAACATGAAGATGATACAGCAAAACCACCTCTTAAATTTGTTAAATGTTTCAAAAAGTAGAGTATAATACGCAATTAAGTTGATGTCAAGTTGATATCATTTCTGTGTAGCATAATTCGGAGAGCATAATACGAAATAGCCTGTAATGTTGAACTGACATCAAAATAACATCATGATTTGTAAACATAATTGGCCTGCTGTTCGTAAGACGGACGGAGAGTAGACCGCCAGTGCGGCGAATTAAAATATAATTTGTATTTATTTGCAATAACCACATATGAAAAATAAACTTAATAGAATTAATTAGTCAATGACACAATGTTTTTGCTATACAAAAATAAAAAAAATATTTTGTATATTTTGTGTATATTGCCATATCAACTACCAGCTGCTTCGTTCACGTTATTATCATCCATATGCATTCAGCCGTTCTCGCATGATTGACTATCAAATATCCATTAATCCATACTTGCATAAATATACATACAATAGTGGGAAAATTTTACCATAACTCCCGAGATCCGTACCTTTTGTTACCATCCTACTATACTGTATAATATCGTGTTTAATTCAATACCCGAAATCTAGGCGTAGATTTCCTAGATTTGCCTAGTTAAACCTCGGGTATATCACCTCCCCCTCCGAAAGCAAGTCGAGCCTCGTTTCGCTCGCTTTTTATTTATCACAAGCGTAACTGTTTTCACTGCATAGCTCAATTAAAAGTAAATCATCAATCAATTAGAAACGTCATACAAATTAAATATAAGAACATGTATCTAAATCATTACTACTCTAAATCCGCAGAGCTTAGATTCACTTTCATCACATTATCTTGAATGTGAAAGTGAATTTAAGTACCAGTTCCGGCGACGGGGCTTCTTGAGAAGAACTGGCAAGAAACTCAAGGCCGACTCTTTAAAGTAAAAAAAAAGGTCAAGTTAAAAGACGATCGAAAAACGAAGAAGATCAAAAGACGGTTAAGTGCGAGTAAAATGTGCAGCTATATTCATTAAAAAGATATTTTTTCTTTTGTGAAATAACTACAAATTTACGGTTTTCGGATTTTCCTTTACTTGTGCTATATTACATTGCTTGTTGACCAATTTTGATTGGTATTTAGGTTTTGATTCTCTTTGCGAATGTCAAAATATTCGACATAAATGGAACATACGGCTTCTTTTTATTGCGTGTATTTAGAAGCTTGATTTTTTCACTGTTTTAAGAGATTGCAGATCTGAATATGTGATATTTATTTCAACTTCATATCTCCACGTGTTTCTAAGATAAAAACCGGCGAAGTGCGAATCGGACTCGCGCACGAAGGGTTACGTAGGTACCATCTAAACTAATATTATAAAGAGGTAAGATTTGTTTGTTATTTTGTTTTTTTTGACGTGACAACGTCTTATAAATTGGTTAGCCGGGTGACACTTCAAGAAACTGGGTCACGTTATGCGCTTACAATGAGAGCGAGTGAAAGGCGCGTGCCTTTCACTCGCTCTCATTGTAGGCGTGTCGTGGACGCGTGTCCCTTCTAAGAGCGAGAGAGACAGACATAAAAAGTGAAAGGCATGCGTCCCTTCCACTCGAAAACATTTTACCACTCAAAGTCGTTGTCACGTAAAACTTTCGCCCGTATACCGACTTTACAGGCAACCAATTTTTTTTTTTTTTGTTTGTAACGAATAGGCTCCGAAACTACTGGACCGATTTCAAAAATTCTTTCACCAATAGAAAGCTACATTATCAGGGAGTAACATAGAGTAGTAGTAAGTAACATAAAATATAGGGATCCATAAGAAAATTGCAATATTGTATTGTACACAAGGTAGGCGATGTGAAAACTGTTGATGTTATAAGCCTTATTTATAGGCTGTTATATATAGGCCTTAATAAAATCTACAAAAAAAAATGCAAGACTATATATCCAAGACCTATATTTAAGTCACAATAAGAGGTTTTGTGTTCTATTTTTCAATTAATGTTCCAACAAAACCAAAGTGGGTCAAATTCCTCTCTAGATATTTACCCTTTTCCAAATATATAGTTTTATCATCAAGGGTATCTGTCTAGAAGTAAAATCCTTTTTAATTCATTAAAGTCGGAACCACTGTTTAAAAGTTATGACGAGAATTGCAATATTGTATAAGTAAACGCTTAAAGTATTAAAAAATCAAATCATCCTTTGCTGTCGCTGCAAAAACTATTGATGATAGAACAATACTACTGATTTGTAGACATTATTGTAATCTACTAAAAGTCCGTGACACCATATATTCATGTACGCATTCTAAAATTTGATTCGATAGTCGCTGGAAAAAAGAGTTGGTTAAATTGCATTTAAAAAATATAAAAAAAAAAAACAAAAAGAATATGTGAAAAATTAAAAAAAATATGCCTACCCGTGCGAAGCCGGGACGGGCCGCTAGTTATCTATAAAAACGGCAAAAAATCACGTTTGTTGTATTGAGCCCCGCTTAAATATTTGTTTTATTTTTATTTAATTATTTCTTTTTAAAGTGAATATATGTATAACTAAATATTATATAAGTATTTCAAGCGTCTACCTAATCATAAGATACAGCCTGGTGACAGACGGACGGACGGACGGACAGCGGAGCCTTAGTAATAGGGTTCCTTTTTACCCTTTGGGTACGGAACGCTAAAAAGGGTCTTGACATACGGACGGACAACGAAGTGATCCTGTAAGGGTTCCGTTTTTTCCTTTGGCGGCACGGAAGCCCAAAAAATTGAGAGATTCTATTCCATTTAACCTTATGTTTCAGACTGAAATTTATAGAAGATGTTAATATAACATTAAATCACAGAACATGCACAAGCTAACGTTCCATATAATATATATTCCATATAAACACAGCCATCTCTCACGGATTACTCAAAAAGGCAACCATTCCGCAAATACATGTCCACAACCGCCTATTGTCCGTAACGGCATCCATAGAGAAAACGGCTAAAAACCTCAGCGATATTGTCCTTGGTCGACCAGCCTGACTTTAATGGTACTATAATTTTTGCCGGGAGAATTGAACATCGTTTGCGGTTGGCCTAATCTTTGTTGAGTCTTTTGGAGAACATTTCGCTTTCCTCTCCGTAATCTTTTATTACCTTAATGCTTTTTTTTGTTTTTAGCTGACGTAATTGAAGATATACGTTTAGTATATTTATTTATTTATTTGCGGTCCGCCCACGCTTCGCTTTGGCATAATCTTCTCATTCCCATCTCATTCCTGTGGATTTCCCATACAAATTTTATCCTGACATTTACAAACAATACAAATAAAATTTAAACCCATTGAATGATTCACGAAATTGTTTTCTAAAATGAATATTCTTAATTTTTTTCGTATTTTCTCCCTGATTTTTAATATGTTGTTCTACTCTGCTGTTCGTAATCAAGACAAATCCAACAAATCAGTGATCATAAAAATCTGTCCTGCCCCCCGTAGCCAAGTGTAATTCGTAGTGTAACGAACGTTAGACAGATCACGTGACATTTGTCAATTCTCATACTAAAATGTTCGATTTAGACAAATGTCACGTGATCTATCTAACGTTCGTTACGCTACGAAATACACTTGGCTAGGGAGGCTGCTGTTCTTAAATTATAAATGGTGTAACTATCACAAGTTAGTTCTACAAATATTGTTACCACCTCGATTAATCCTATGGTAAGCAGAGGGGCAATTCTCGCAATTGAAATGTAGTCAAAATTCAGTTTCGATCCAGTCTCGATCTCACAAATGTCACATTTGGTATTCTTGTAACACAATATGTAACTTCAAAATTAAATTTAAGCGGGATTATATCGAAATATGAGTGAAAATTAAACAAACTATGAATGTTACTTTGCTAACAACAAGAATTGATAATTATTAATTAATGAAATCAAGTATATAATTTTAGTCAATTCACAATTCAATCTCGATTCGGTCAACTTTCAATCTGCGTTCGTAGAAAAATTACGAGAATTGGCCTTCTGGTTTACGAAAATAGAGATCATAAAAGAGCAAAAAGAACAAATTTAATGGAAAATTAAATAAAAATTCGCTTTGCACAGGCTGGCTTCTTTTTTATTGACGTTACTTTACGTTGTAGTACGATATAATTTTCTCAAAAATTAGTCAAATTTCAAATTTTTACAAAAATGTCCCAAATGTGGGACATCATATGCGGCGGAGCTAATCTTGCCGGCAAATTTATTTATATGGGGACCCCACTACAATTTTGTGTCAACTGTAACTTCAAGAAATAACGTTTTGATGACAAATTCCAATTTATTATATAGATGCCTTTCCCCACACCAGTATACCGTACGACATAAAGTATGAAAGTAGCTAAAATAAACTAGACGCGCAGTAGCCACGTTCACTGATTCTTCTAACAGCATATGCGGCGGAGCTAAGTTTACTGGCAAATTTATCTAAATGGAGGCCCACTACAGTTTTGAGTTCAGTGTAAGTCCAAAAATTACCATATCATTGACAAATTCCAATTTATTATTATAGATAAGGACTTCTGTATCGGAAGAGTACATGGAAGATCAAATTTGATACATTTCCATTTAGCCGAATTTAACAAAAGATTATTGTATGTAAACCAATCTAGAATAACAGGCAGAACACTATTCACCTATTTCACCATTCACTATTCAACATTTTCGAATGGAATGGGAACGGGAAGATTGAGCTACAGCGAAGGGTGTGAAGGCCGCTAATATTATAATATACTTATTTAATAAAATCTCTTACAATAAGCTATTTGACTAACATTTTTTTCGGTTTAATATGTAGGGACGTCTCCATAACATAACCATAGGTGAAAGAATTACTTCGATAGCATAAAAATCTCTCGAGATATGGTAATTTGAAAATCACAATTTTTAGACTGACCCCAAAAGCTCCATACAAAAGACTACCGAATTATGACGTCACAGGTTTGTATTTTGTATGCATCTAATCAGAAATTTGTACGATAGCTATGTTAAATATTACGTTTATGTGATTAGTATCTTAATAAAAGTTAAATAGCATTTTTTATTGCTTCTCCAATGGAAATATTACTTTTTAATAATTTCATACTTTTAAAATGGACTTTCCCGCCAAACTTTGATCGACACAAAAAAAAGTCTGACTGAAGATATTAGAATGAAAATTTTTAGATCTTTATAGTTTTGTATATTTTACGATATTGTTAAATAATTTATACAATTTTTAAACATTTCATCAGTATTTATTACAATCGGAATAGGCTATTTTCTAGCCTATTCCGATTGTAATAAATACTGACTACTGATTGAAATAAATACTATTTTTTTACGTATAAATTGTAATTACAATCAATTTAAATTTATTTTGTTTCTATTTCATATCTAATATGTTTGTAATAATAATATGAATATATTGTTTGCAGCAGTTCTCTCTAACAGTTTAATAACATTTCCATTTAGACGCTGTTAGGCACACATGTCTTTGACTATAATTTTGAATATTACCTACTGTAAAGTTAAACTATTCGATAAATTATTTTACGTCCTCGGTGTTCGTAAGGCAAACAATTACTTACTTACTAACAATTAACAATTACGTACTTTGACTACGAGGTCACGACCGATCACTGCAAAAGACAAACATTTTGTGTGCTCGAACATGTCTCTATGTCTTGGTCTGGGTGTTTCCTATTATATATATTACTAGCTGGCCCGGCGAACTTCGTACCGCCTAATTGTCAATGAATGTCGTGGTATACATATTAGTTGAACAAAATTTATGATGTCTTGAAATTAATATAATGAATAATAGAAAATAATAGAGAAGCACGATGGCGTCATTGCACGTGTCAGTCTAATTGTACACGCAAGTTAAGCAACGTCAACCGTAGCCTGTCCATGGATGAGTTTATATTATCTCGAGCTCCTCCGTGCTTCGGAAGGTACGTTAATCCGTCGGTCCCGGTTGTAATCATTAGATTAACTCGAGGTCCTCCGTGCTTCGGAGGGCACGTTAATCCGTCGGTCGCGGTCGCGGTTATCATTAGATTATCTCGAGCTCCTCCGTGCTTCGGAAGGCACGTAAGACGTCGGTCCCGGTTGTTATCATTAGATTATCTCGAGCTCCTCTATGCTTCGGAAGGCACGTAAGACGTCGGTCCCGGTTGTTATCATTAGATTATCTCGAGCTCCTCCGTGCTTCGGAAGGCACGTTAAGCCGTCGGTCCTGGTTGTTATCATTAGATGGCAGTCGTTAAGCCAAGTGGCCTTTAGGCGGCTTGAAATTACTGGCGTCCGCCAACTCGCAGTTGAGCAGCGTGGTGGAGTATGCTCGAAACATATTCAGTTGAAGGAAGACCCGTATTTAATATTACCCAGCAGTGGGTAAATATTAAGTTCAGTATTTTACTATGTCACAAAATAAAGTACCATGACACTTGACAACCAATTAATATTCATTTTCAAGCATTCATTCATAAACAATTTTCAAAACAACAACGGACAACTTTCGCGACGTAAAAGTTAGACCAATCGATTTGACATTTAATTTAAAATCAATAAATATCCCAATCCGTTTTCAAATTTATTTTTTCGACAATTTTGTCAATGTTTTAATACTTATTATCCTATACCCACATTTCTGAACGCACGCATACATTTGACGTACGCACGTTAACGTCACGTTTGACAGGTCCGACATCCACGAACATTTTGTATGGAAAAATGATTTTTCTTTTATTTTATTTTTTTCGTAAATTTTCCAATGTTTTTAATAGTTATTCTGCTATTCTGGACGGAGACAAATCCAACAAATCTGTTAATCGTGGACAGAGGTATGTATGTATGTAGGGCAAGGCAATAAATAAAATAATTAAAGCTTGTGAAACTTACCATGTATTTTCCGTACTTGAGACACTGACATAGAATGACAACTATAAAAACAAAATGTATCAAAAATATAATATTCGAATATAAAAAGTAAATACTATAAAAAAGTCTACAAAAAGAGGTCTGTCGCCAACATGGCGCGCCCCGGTGCAGAGCACCAATCTAAGGAGGCGACAGTACCTGTGCACAGTCTTCTTGAGTACCCTGCTCTAAAAGTAAGGGTACCACTTTGCGCACAGGTCTCCTCAAAGGTCCCTTATTTGTCATCACCTCGACCACCCGAACCAATCCGTCTGGTCCAGGAAAAAATCTTGAAATTCTTCCTCTGGGCCAGGTTCCTCGAGGTAAATTTTTGTCCACCACCAATACTGGATCACCCTGTTTGAAATGCGATTTTAATGTGCCGGTATGTCTTGGAATTAAGGTAGGTAAAAATTCATTTAGCCATCGGGTCCAAAACATCTCAGCCAATCTCAGAACTTTCTTGTGGTTCAGCCGGCGGTATAAATCCACATCAGAGCAAGGACGAATAGCTTCAGTGGATGGCGTACCCAATAAAAAATGAAAAGGTGTTAGTGTTTGTAGAGTCTCTGGATCTACTGGCACATGTGTAAGTGGGCGCGAGTTCACTACAGCTTCCGCTTCCAGCAACAAAGTTGCCAGCGTTTCCTCCCTTGGGGCATTCTGTGTTAGGGTGGCGGAAAGAGCAGCCTTAATTGATCGCACCAAGCGTTCCCATGAGCCACCCATCGTAGGTGCTGCTGGACAAATAAATTTCCACTCTATCTTGTGGTTGGCTGCGAAGTCGAAAACATCTGCGAGCTGGTTGGCTGCACCGACAAAAGCGGTCCCGTTATCCGAGATAATCCTAGATGGACATCCGCGACGAGCAATAAATCTCCTGAGAGCCATGATGGCTGCGTCCGCAGAAAGGCTTCCAACGATCTCAAGGTGAACGGCTCTCGTGGTCAGACATGTAAATAAGGCCACCCAGCGCTTTTCTCGTCTTCTTCCGACAGCGACTTCTATCGGGCCAAAATAATCGAGACCGGTGAAAGAAAATGGACGTTGATGGTGAGATAGTCTATCTGCAGGAAGATCACCAAATCGAGGCGTAGGTGGAGGAAGGTTCTTCTTAACTCTACAAAAACAGCAACGTTTGACGACAGACCTGACGTTAGGGCGTAAAGCTAATATATAAAATTTCCCGCGCAGGAGGTTAACCACGGTTTCGGTATTACCGTGACCAAACTTCCGATGATAGTGGTCGAGAAGTAACCTCACAATTGGGTGTCGACCGTCCAAAACAATGGGGTTTATATCCTGCGCGGGGGCATCCAAAACTGCACAAATTCTTCCGCACAAGCGGATTAAACCGTCTTCTCCCAACATCAAGCTTAAGCTTCTAAGCCTCCCTTGATTAGTTGGGGAAAGACCTGCAATAAGACTTAAGAATTCATGATTAAACGACTCCAATTGGGAGCTCAAAAGAAGGTGCCGTTCCGCCTCCAAAATTTCCTTAGCCGAAAGAGGTTTCAAATTTTTATGAAAAACTTTGGAGACGGCTGACTTTGATTTAGAATTTTGAGGCTTTACCAATAAAGACCGAAAAACTTTAGCACAATAATGTGCCCGAGCGGTAGCCCTTACCAACCGAAGCCATTGACCGAAATGTGAATGATTTGCAACTACCGGAGATGGAACTTTTGGTTGTTCGGCTAATAAAAAGGTTAACGCGTGCTCTGATTTTAATTCTTCAAGCACGGGTGGAGGGCCTGCCGCAGGCTCACAAGGCCAATCTTCCTGGGAAGATAAAAGGAAATTAGGGCCAGTATACCACCGAGAGGATGAGGACAAAGAGCATTGCCCGCGTGTGGCATCGTCCGCCACATTCAATGCCGATGGAACATAACGCCAATCGGCAACATCCGTAGTTTCTAATATCTCTCCCACACGGTGAGCTACAAACGGCTTAAATACGCGGGCGTCGCTTCGTAACCATTTTAAAACTGTTAAGGAATCCGTCCAAAAATAAACTTTAGAAGCAACTATACGATGAGCCCCTAAAATATAAGTTGCGAAGCGAACTGCCATAAGAGCCGCCTGCAGCTCTAGCCTTGGAATAGATACAGGTTTTAAGGGAGCTAGACGAGCTTTTCCACCTATGAGCGCTAAGTGTACTGTTCCGTCTTCGTGAAGAAAACGCCAATAGGCCACACACGCATAAGCTAGCTCACTTGAGTCGGCTAAAACGTGGAGCTGACTTTCCACAGCAGATTTGGTTCGGTAACAGCGAGCTAATGAAACATTCGAAGAAATTTCGGCCAAACAATCGAACCAGGCCTGCCACTTTATTTTCGCAGGAGTAGGCAGCTCATCGTCCCAGCCAATACCCATTCTCCAAGTTTCCTGGAAGAGGATTCGGCCTGCAATAACTACAGGCATTAAAAAGCCAAGAGGGTCATATACTTTCATTAAATGTGATAATACTACTCTTTTAGTTAGATTGATAGGAAGTTCTGACGTCTTACGAAAATTAAGAATGTCATCTTTGACATTCCAGGCCACCCCTAAGATCCGCACCTGAGAAGGAGACAGCATCGGTCCGAGTCCAACCTCGGGAGTATCGACAGCCCTCAATTCTGTCTTTATTAAGGAGAGCGCACTAGGGTTATTAGATACCCACGAACGCATTTCTAAACACGCTGCCTTATGGACAGTAACAATGTCGGCTGCGAGACGAGCAGCAAGTTCAGGACTATCAATACTACCTAGGTAATCGTCCATGTAGTGGTCTCTGACAATGGCCTCGGCTGCTTCTGGATATTTACTCTTATGTTCCAAAGTATTTTTATTTTTCAGGAAAATGACGGTGCATGGACTAGAGGTGGCGCCAAATATCATAGAGCACATTCTATATTCCTGTAGTGGCAAAGATGGATGATCTCGCCAGAGAAAACGCTGTGCGTCTCTGTCCTGTACTCTTATTTTTGTTTGTGGAAACATTTCACAAATATCTCCATTAAGAGCAATTTTACCTTCTCTAAAACGCATTAAGATTCCTAACAAAGGTTGTAAGAGGTCAGGACCAGGGAGCAAAAGAGAATTTAAGCTGATCCCCGAACATCTTGCTGCTGCATCATGTACGAGCCTCAGTTTTTGTTTCTGCGGATGGTATACACCAAAGTGGGGCAAATACCAAAGATTGCCTAAAGGAGGCGTATTTGTACAAAGCTCTGCATAACCTTTTTCCAACATAGCATTTACATAACGTCGGTACGCTTCAGCATATTCTTTGTCTCTTTTGAATTTTCTCTCTAAACTAAGGAATCTAGATAAGGCCAAATTATAACTATTGGGGATAGAGGTAATGTCCGCTCGCCAGAGCAGACCAGTTTCAAACCTGCCCGATGGAAGACGTCGAGAAGTTTCCTCCAGTATTGCCAAAGCTCGTTTGTCATTGGTGCTGTGTAAATCTTTTTTTGTAATTCCAATTGAGTCGAGACGATAATGATCTTTTATTAAGGACTCTAATTCGGAAACTGAGCTATGGTAAACAGATTCTATAGGTTTACCTGATACACGCCCGAAAACCGCCCAACCCAAAGCAGTTTGAACGGCTACAGGTTGGTTACGAGAGCCACGTCTAATCTTACGCGGTAGGGATAAATGCCAATGGTCTATACCAATTATTAGCATAGGCTTTGCTTCCTCATAGCTCAACTCGTTGACAAGATCCTTAAGATGAGGGAACTTTGCGATATCTACAGCACGGACGGCTTGACTTGTAACACCTAAATCGGGGATAGAGCGGACCCGTTCTAATTTAAAAGTCTCTGCGGAGTACTTACCCTTGATATCGATATCAATATAGGTAACCTCTGAGTCTTTTGCGAGACCACCCATACAGTTCACCCTAATGCTGCCTTTCGGACCTTGAGCTCCGATCGTATCAGCTACCGATTGATCAATTAGAGTGACTGTAGATCCGTCATCTAGTAAGGCGTAAATGTCCATCTCACCATTTGGTCCCGACACAGTCACTGGTAGCACTTTCAGCAATGATTGCGGAGGAGGAGATGGAGACTTCAGGTGCTCTGCAGTGCTGCCATGAGCATGAGCTACAATTACCGGTGCAGTTTCGGGCTCCGGCTCGGGCGATGCACTGTAATGAACAGAATTTATTTGCGATTTATGAAGCAACTCGTGGTGGTAATTACTAGCCTTGCAGTCTTTTACCCCGCAGTTGCCTTTACAAATTTTATAAAAATGTTTACCCCTTTTTAGACACTTTTGGCAAACTTTATTATTCTTAACCCAGTACCATCTATCATTCACAGAAAGAATTTTAAACTGCTCGCACTTGACCACTTCATGGCCGGTGTTGCGACAGTATAGGCAAAATTCAGCAGATGGCGGTAACTTTGACAGCCGAGTACTGCTAAAATTTGAGGCAGATGGCGTCACTTTATCTTTGGAAAATTTTTGCCTGTATGGGTTTGAAGAGGTTGCATAATAAACGTCATCATCGACGTTAGTGTCAGAGGCGGCATTAGTGGTGACATGCGTGCGAGCTTTATCTATAGGCTTCGGACGCGAAATGTCATCGATAATGCCAAACCTCAAATGAACCCGAGACTGTTGCGTGAGAAAAGAAGACAGAAGCTCTAATTTGAATTTAAAACCAGAGTCGGAATAAATAAAAGCATAATCAACCCATTTCTCACGCATCAATGGGGTTAACTTGAGGAGTACACTATGGAACAGCTCTGGAGAGGCGAGGAATTCCACAGAATCTAGCATCTTTATGGTGTGGACACAGTTACGTACTACACATGCTAGCTGGTGGAGTTCCTTGCCACCATCCGCTGCAGACAGTCTGGGCATGCTCTTAACTTGTGATACAAGATGATGTATCAGAAGTTCGGGCTGACCAAACTGCTCCTGCAGCGCGGCCATGATCTCTTCTGGATCGTGTGACAAAGCCAGAAGAGAAACAACGGCATCACGAGCTGCTCCTCTAAGGGCGTTATTCAGCCGGCCTATATTTTCCGTCGCCGAAAACGAATTTTTAGAATTTAAAAATGAAGTTTTAAAAGTTAACCATTCAAGAGGCGAACCGAAATATAGGGGCAGACTAACTACATTACCTGCATTCACCTTCTCACTCTTGACCCGGGCGAGATCACTTATGACCTCAGCCAACTTCAAAAAATCGCTAGGTTGATTGTGGGTAGTGTCAAACACATTTGAACGATTAATATAATTTTGTTTACAATTCTGATCGTTTTGTGTACCTAACATGTGTTTTGTTGTAAATGAGTTAGGCGTGTAGTGCGAAGCATCCAGCGCCGGGTGCTGATGAAGCCGGCCGACCTCGTTGCAAGCTTCCAATGCACGAGCGCCTAGCTGAGGCGCGGCATCGTTGTAGTTTCGACTAGTAGTCGCGACGCACGGGGTATACGGTGCAACGGCAGCACCCCCGCGCATTGCGCAGGTAGGTGATAGAGTCGCTGACACCATGCATATGTGTGGTGCCGTAGTCTGTGTGTGCAATTCGGAGGGGCCCACTGCGAACTGTGGGTATCCCCCACTGGACGTCATTGCTGCAAATGCTTCTGGAGCCGGCGCGAAATAGGGCGCGCGCTCGCGTGCCGCGGCTTGTATGCCGGCGATACGTGGTGAGCTTACGCGCTCGCGGTCGGCTATTTTAGGTGCTTCTTGTACATCCAATGCCGGCTTGACCGACGCGATAAAGGGCGCGTGCTCGCGCGCTGTACTGCCGGCTGAATAGCTGACAGCGCCAGCGCCAGGCGAGGCCACGTGCTCACGTCCGTCGAGTAGCACTGGGGTACCAGCACTTGGAAGTTGTAGCGCAGGGGCGTGCAGCGTCGATGTCATCTGTCTCTCAGACAAAGCGGTGTTAGTATCATCTACCCATTTAAGTAATCTAGAACTCCTATATGACTGGGAGCTGGCGGCGTCATCAAGAGCCGCTAATTCAGCTTCTAATTCTAAAGTCGCAACGGCACGCTCGCGCTCAGCGGCGGCTTGTTCGCGCTGGGCCTCCAAGTCGGCTAAACGACGTGCATGTAGGGCTTTCGCCGCTAGTCGCTGGGCTCGAAGTGAGGCCGACGAACGATGTGAACCTCGTTGCGAATCGGGGTTGCTACTGGCAGGGTTAACACTAAGCGATACGCCAGCGGATACTTCTAAAGGAGGAACATTTTGATCCGCACAGGCGTCTTGAGCCGTTGCCATACCTCTTGTTAAAACCATTTGGAAAATATTTTAGAAATTCGGAATTTGGAAATTTATTACAACTGGTAAAATGACCGGGAGAAGGACCAATGTTAATCGTGGACAGAGGTATGTATGTATGTAGGGCAAGGCAATAAATAAAATAATTAAAGCTTGTGAAACTTACCATGTATTTTCCGTACTTGAGACACTGACATAGAATGACAACTATAAAAACAAAATGTATCAAAAATATAATATTCGAATATAAAAAGTAAATACTATAAAAAAGTCTACAAAAAGAGGTCTGTCGCCAACAAAATCAAAAACCATGGCAATCGGTCCAGCCGTTCTCGAGTTATAAGTGTTGTAACAAACACGACTTTCTTTTATATATATAGATATGTAAAAAAATGTAATTACATTTTTTAAGTATTTACCAGTTATTTTACCATAGTGCCCATAGTTTTCTTAATTTTGGCTTAAATGGCGGTGTATAAATTTGTCTAGCAATATTTACTTATTTAAATATTCTAGATAAAGGAATAGTATGTGGTATTCGAATTTAGTCAATACACTAACTAAATAGTAAAAGGAATCTAAAAACAATACATAAAACAGTAACAGAAAACAAAAATAAAACCGGCCAAGTGTGAGTCGGACTCGCGCATGTAGGGTTCCGTATCGTTATCTATAAAAACGGCAAAAAAAATCACGTTTGTTGTATGGGAGCCCCCTTAAATATTTATTTTATTCCGGTTTTTAGTATTTGTTGTTATAGCGGCAATAGAAATACATCATCTGTGAAAATTTCAACTTTCTCACTATTACGGTTCATGAGATACAGCCTGGTGACAGACGGACGGACGGACAGCAGTGCCTTAGTAATAGGGTTCCTTTTTACCCTTCGGGTACGGAACCCTGAACAACGCGCCATGTGGCATGGCGGCATGAATGCTGGCTGCTTTTCCTAACTGAACAGCAATGTATAAGCATATAATTAAAATAAAAATCATCTCTGGGCAAAGAATAAGCCTGCCCTTTTGAAAGCCTTTCTGTCCAGCTGTCACCGGTTTGAATGATCAAATGCGAAGAGATTTCTTGATGAAACCTTTTTGCATTCGGACCCCGTGAACCCAAAATCTCGACTTCAAACTGAATATAATCCTACACTTTTGTGTGAGAGATTCACATTTGCGCATTTGTTAATGTCGGTGGCTTCAGCCGCCGTCCCAGCTCTCGCGATACAATTTTTGAGGTGAGAGGGAGCAGGGGCCTTACCACAAACTCTAAACGCAGGAATGGAACTATGGTGGTTGCGTATTTATCAATGAATTTCATTCATAAATTCACAACCATTAAGGGTTCCATTCCTGCGTTTAGAGCTTGTGGTAAGACCCCAGGTGTATCCACACTAGCGCCTTTCCGTGCTCCAAGGCAATCAATGTCATACCATTGAGTCTCTTACCATCATCACGCGTAATCCCACAAAGCTCCAAAGTGTGTGGAAAGTAGATAGTAGCAAGAGGTCTTTTAAGGATATCATTTAGAGAGAGTCCTGATCAGATAACTTACTTTTCAGCGAAATTTATTGAGCTTATAAAATCGTCCGGTCTTTCTGTCTGTCCGTCCTGAAACTCAAAATTTCGAAATTCTGACTTCGGATTCGTGTAGAGCATCAAAAAGTAGGTGACCTTGGTAAATAAAAAAAATATATGTCTGTCCGTCCGTTGCCATGAAACTCAAAATTTCGAAATTCTGACGTCTGATTCGTGTAGAGCATCAAAAATAAGTACTGTAAAGTGACCTTGGTTTTCCGATATCAATTCGGGAAAGTGGCCAAAATAAATAAATAAATAAATTTCGCTATCGCGTCCGATGTTTTCATAAGAGAGGAGACAAACGAGCATGTGGGTCACCTGATGGAAAGCAATCACCACCGCCCATGGAGATCAGCAACACGGAGGGGTCGCCGATCCGTTGCCTGCCTATACTCCTTTCTTTCTTTCTGGTGACCTCACTCGCAGGAACACAATAAACCAAAGATTTGCTAAATGGTATAGATATTTCCTAAATACTAGAGATCTAAATACACGCGAGCAGGACTCATTCCTGTAACTAGTCTATGATATATTTCAAAATGTTCCTTCAGAGAGCGCAACTTTTCTCTATGTACAGGATCTGTCTGTCCAATTATAAGTTGAACTGGCAGTACTATGAGTTCACGGAAGTTCCTTCATTTAATTTTTGTTCGCAATAGTATTTCAACATCTAGTTTGTTCTGCCTTTAGTCACAATGAAACTTTTAATATCCGTCAGTTGTGAATGTTTTTATACATATTTTTTTTCAAGGGGGGGGGGGGGGGAAGGGCTTGTGCTTCGCTGATGGAAATCCCTACCACCCTTAGAAATCAGCAACACCAAGGGAACATAATTTTCTTTATTACTAACTACATGCATATCGCAATCTATGCAGATTCCTTTTATTTGCATGTACTACTGCATTTAATGTAACATGTAACCCTGACAGCCTTGAGAAGCTTATGGTAGTTGGCAAGGTCGACGGGAAAAGACCACGCGGTCGCTCACCTACCCGTTGGTCAGACCTAGTCAAAACACTAACTGGCCTGCCAATAGCCGAAGCTTTTAAGACCGCCGAGGACAGGAAAACGTGGAGGAGTATAGTGCACAGAGCGACCAAGACTTCAAACTAGACACGACCTTCAGCAATGAAGAATGCGACTAAGAAGAAGAACTACTGCATTTGGTTTCTACTGTGGGGACACAGTACACGCAAATTGTAGCATCAGCAGTTTTGCGTTTCACATTGGGCGAATGGAAGTAGTAGCAGTATACCCAGTCGCTCTGTCGTACAGCAACTAAACGGACGTAGCCTTAAGCTAATATTAGTGTACTTATTGTGAGGAATTGATAAGTGCTAATTGAACTTCTATCTCGTGATTTATATCCGCATAGATTTTTCCCAACCAGTTCGCATCGAACACGGCTTAACACATATGTAAACATTACATCGGTGACCCCGACTTTTTTTTTTATGCTACGTCGGGCGGCAGACAAGCATACTGCCCACTTGATGTGAAGCGGTTACCGTAGCCATATTAACGCTCAGAACATAAAATATCGCTCACGCGCCGCCACCCCCGCTGCCAACGCAGCATCTCCTGTCTTTCTGGTGATCTCCCTCACTCGCAGGAACACAACAACCCTCAAGGGAATGGTTATCTGGCTGCGGTATTCTGTGAGGTGGAGGTACATTCCCCAGTCGGGTAGCTTACAATTACGCTCCCTACCTCTCTTTTCGCCACAGCTTCGTTTGTCAGTTAGCAGGGTGCACCGCGTGCAGGTAAAGTTGGCTTTGGTTCTAACATGGTGATGAACCTCTTACACCCCTATTACCACTTATAGACGAGCTCGGTGGCGTAGCGGTCAATGACGCGGCTTCGACACCAACGCTCGTGGGTTCGATTCCCACATAGGACAAACATTTGTGTGCATGAACATGTCTGTTTGTCTTAGTCTGGGTATTTTCTATGTATCTTATGTATGTATTTACAAAAAAAAAAATGTATTTACGTATGTTTATCAGTTGTCTAGTATCCATAACACAAGCTTCGCTTACTTTGGGGCTAGATGGCGCTGTGTAATTTGTCTGACAATATTTATTATTTATTTATTATTTATTATACCCCGACGTGATTGAAACTACACGTATACGATGGTGAGAGCTCGATCGTGTCTTGAAGTGGCAGTGGGCCGGCTACATCTGCCGTGTCAGTGTATGCCGACCAAGTATGGAGCGACAATGTGTCGCTCCCACTCTCCACCTCCATCTCTAGATGGACCTGTGACCCCAAGGGAACGGCCGGAAGCGGCTGGATGCGGAAAGTTATGGTTGAAGGCATTGGGGAATGCCTATGTCCAGCAGTGGATAGATACAGACTGAGGATGAATGAATGAGTCCGAACTAAAGCTCCTACAGGCTATGCTGAAGATTATTCCAGTCGAATTTTTGAATTTGGGGTGTAAGTGGTTCATCAACATCTTTGAACCGAAGTCAACCTCACCTGCACGTGGTGCACCCTGCTGACTGACAGAAGAGGCTCTGGCGAAAAGAGAGGTAGGGCCTAGCGTATTTCTTAAGCTGCCCGACTGGGTAAGTACCTCCACCTCACAGAATACCGCAGCCAAATAACAATTCCCTTGACGGTTGTTGTGTTCCTGCGAGTGAGTGAGTTCACCAGAAAAGAAGGAGTTGCTGGTTGGCAGCGCGCGAGCGATATTTTATGTTGCGAGCGTTAATATGGCTACGGTAACCGCTTCATATCCGTATGCTTGTCTGCCATCCGACGTAGTATAAAAAAAAAAATCCGAAAAACAGACTTTAGTTTAGGAAATTGAACGATGTCTTCAGTTTGCCGTTAGAGTATAGAAAAACAAATATTGCATTTAATGCTGCTGTCCGATTTTTGAAATCAAAATTTTGATGTTAATAGCTTAAGCGGCAGTATAAATAAATATTCCTGCACAAATTACACATTGCCATTATAGTCATAAAATAAGCAAAGCTTATACTATAGATACTAGATAACCGATATTATACTTACATATGACAGAGTTTCTTTCGGCATTTCTTCTCGTCAATGGTCATTCCGAAATGCTGGTAAATAAAAAAAATAATATACCTAATAGGCCTGTGAACCAATTTTTTTTTAATATAACTAAAGGTGAAAGAATTTCTTCGATAGCATAAAAACTTCTCGAGATATGATAACTTGAAGATCACAATTTTGGACTATCCCGAAAACGCTCCATACAAAATGCATACAGCATTATGACGTCACGATACGCTATTTTATATGCATTATATCAGAAATTTGTACGACAGCTATGTTAAATATTGCGTTTATGTAGCTAGTGCCGTAACAAAAGTTATAGTATTTTTTATTGTTTCTACAATGGTAATATTTATTTTTTATAATTTCATACTTTTAAAATGGACTTTTCCACCAAACTTTGATCGAGCATAAAACACGTTGGACATAAGTTATTAAAATTTTGAGAAAATCGTTCTAGTTTTATGTATTTTACGTTACTGATAGAGAGTTTTTATAATTTTAGAACTTTGTTCACAGGCCTATTGTAAAAGACGTGTCTAAGTGCCCGCGAGGGCCCACAGAATAAAGAATTTTGAATTTGACTTTGACATACATTTTTTTTGTAAATACATACATAGAAAACACCCAGGACAAGACAAACAGACATGTCCATGCAAACAAATATTTGTCTTGTGCAGAGATCGAACCTGCGACCCTGGAGTCAAAGTGACCATTGCTAGCCATTCCACCACCTTCTTCTTTCAGTCTTTGATTTGATCGTCTTTTTAACCTACTCCAAAAAAGGAGGAGGTTCTCAAATCGGTTGTATTTTTTTGTAATCTTTGTTACATAATTACTCCGTCATTTATAAACCGATTTGAAAAAAAACTTTTTTATTTGAAAGAGTATAATACTAACAGATTGGTCCGATATTTTTTCATCATCATCATCATCAGCCTGTATCTACATACATAAATGTAGAGTAATGTTTGGAGTCGGTTTTTTTTTTGTTAAATTATAAACAAGCAAAAATTCTGTACAAAATAAAATTATTAATAAAATATTCATTTATATATGTATATCTATGATAAAGGTGGTACAGATTAAACATAAGCCTACAGTTGCATCGTATATAACAGTACTAACAACAATTACAGCCGTAATAGGATTACAGAGGGGTAATTGAATGGATAACTGTTATACTGGAATATTGTATGTGTGTACTAATGGATACAATTGCTATGTTTGGATTCCTAGTATTCAATTTGTACAATTCGGAGAACAATTTTTAATTTTGTGTGTGTTTTTACTTTTTTGTATCATTCAAATCAAATCTAATCAAAATATCTTTATTTCTTGGACTTTATAAAGCACTTAGAAACGTCATACAAATAATATAAATATAAGAACATGTATAAATCATTATTACTCTAAATCCGCAGAGCTTAGATTCACTTTCATCACACTATCTTGAATGTGAAAGTGAATTTAAATGCCAGTTCCGGCGACGGGGCTTCTCGAGAAGAACTGGCAAGAAACTCAAGGCCGATTCTTTTAATTGCCAATATCGTTAATAATTAAATACAAATACAATCATTAACATAACATAACAAGATCAATTAATTTCCAAATACTTATAACATTTATGTAATCTGAGATACAATAGTAAGCCTTTTGACATAGTCTAGTTTTGATATATTTCTTAAATTTACCCACGGATAATTTAAACGCGTCGTTTGGAAGTTTATTGTAGAAGCGTATACATTGACCTGGGAACGAGTTAGAGATTTTATGGAGCCAAGTAATATGCACAGCGAGTTTGTTTTTAACCGACTTCAAAAAAGGAGGAGGTTATCAATTCGACTGATTTTTAGGGTTCCGAACCTCAAAAGGAAAAACGGAACCCTTATAAGATCACTTTGTTGTCCGTCTGTCTGTCTGTCTGTCTGTCTGTCAAGAATTTCTATGTCGAGAATGCGTGGAGGTATCAAGCTGAAATTTGAACTGTATACTCAGGTCTACGGTCCCATGAAGTTAAAAAAAAATCAAACTGCTAAGTTTACGTAGAAAAAAGTTACGGCCGTTTATTCAGCAAAAAACGCATATTTCGACACACTCAAGGGAATCAAAACCTATAGGGTACTTCCCGTTGACCTAGAACTATGAAATTTGGCAAGTAACATCGTTATAAACTACAAGTACAGGAATAAATCTGAAAACTATACATTTGTAAATAGATCTTAAAAAATAGGGGGTCTATATTTTATATAAGGTGTCGAAATTTCAAATTGAAACTACTAGTTCAAATGGGGTATCATATGAAAGGGCTTGATGTACACATTGCAAAATATATTTTATTTATTTTTTTCGACGCATTATTTCTTATTTATAATGAAAAATATCAAATTTAATAATGATACTACGTACCTACGGAACCCTCGGTGGGCGAGTCCGACTCGCACTTGTCCGGTTTTTTTTTTGTATGTATGTTATTCGATATCTTCGCGAATTGTGAACAGATTTTCAAAATTCTTTTTTTATTTGAAAGGGTATGCATGCAAGGTCCATTAATTCCATATTCACCAAGTCAGGATCTGATGATGGGATCCTAGAGAAATCAAGGGAAACCCTTGAATTTTATTAGCACGTATGGTCAAATTCTCTTTTTTTATTTGAAAGGGTGTGATTGCGAGGTGGTTCCATATTCACCAAGTCAGGGTCTGATGATGGGATGTGGTTGCTGGCAGAATAGAATTGCGCCACTACAAGGCGACTAAGGAATCTTGTATAACACATTAACTTTTCTCCCCGAAGACGGGCAGCAGCGACTCCCGGGGTATTCCACCAATAAGCTGCACTTGGTAACTGAAGTCAGTTTTTATTTTTTTTTTCAAAAATCATTAATATTTCTTAAATTTAATTGATGGAGATCACTGTTTTTCCTAAATTTTGTTTGGTTTTTATGAACGTAAATAAGATTTTCATAAATATATTGAGAATGTAATGTCATATAGGTAACACGCATCTCTCATTTTACATCTTTGAAAGAGGAAAGTGAGTGAGTGACTCACTGACATAATAACGCACTGACATAATTCAAATTTGGCACGTAGGTTCCTAGGTTAGGGATGGGAAAACTCCCACGGTATACCAGGAATCAAACACAATCGGTTTTTATCGAATTTTGTACTAGGTGTATGACTCATTATTAAATATCTTTATTAATTAAACTTAATATTAAATATTTTGTTAACATATGTAACATAATGTAGAAAATTCGTTAGAAAATGTATTTCATAAGACACTAGATAATGTCTCGCAAAAATATATGCACCTGCACCTGCACGTCATGCACCCTGCTGGATACCTAACGAGATAACCCATATTACAAAAGATCAAATTATATTATTGACTTGTTAAGAATGTGTCAGGTTTAGTGAAGATTATCAGAAAAAAGAGATGGACGGCTTACTTTGTTGCAAGAGTCTGAAGGCTAAGGTAACATCTAAGGGGCAATTCTCGTAATTAAAGTGCAGTCACAATTCAGTTCGGATCCATTCTCGATCTCACAAATGTCACATTCAGAATTCTCTTAGATTATAAAACTTCAAAGATTAATTAAAGTGTGAATATATCGAAATATCGAATCGAATCGAATATTGAACAAATTAATAATAGTATTCTTCTCGCAATAAAAAATTGTTTATTAATTCATCATCATCATCAGGTCATTTTTAGTCTCCACTACAAGAGCACGACCCTCTCTCATCCGTCCCAGACAGAAGGAGAATTTGGCCTACACTCCCCACGCTGGCCAGACGGGTTGAGGAGTTTATTAATTAATGAAATCAAATATAAAATTTACAGTTATTTCAAAATTCATTCTCGATTCGATCAACTTTCATTCTGCGATATAAAACAATTTACGCGAATTAGCCTACAGGTGAGCGGTATGATTGTCTGCGATCCTACGGAGTATAAAAAACCGGCCAAATGCTCGCACACGCACAAGCACTCTTGCACACACACCCGCACACGAAGGTTTTCGTACCAATATCTATAAAAAACCGGACAAGTGCGAGTCGGACTCGCCCACCGAGGGTTCCGTAGGTACGTAGTATCATTATTAAATTTGATATTTTTCATTATAAATAAGAAATCATGCGTCGAAAAAAATAAATAAAATATATTTTGCAATGTGTACATCAAGCCCTTTCATATGATACCCCATTTGAACTAGTAGTTTCAATTTAAAATTTCGACACCCTATAAAAAATATAGACCCCCTATTTTTTATGTATTTACAAATGTATAGTTTTGAGATTTATTCCTGTACTTGTAGTCTATAACGATGTTACTTGCCAATTTTCATAGTTCTAGGTCAACGGGAAGTACCCTATAGGTTTTGATACCCTTGAGTGTGTCGAAATATGCGTTTTTTGCTGAATAAACGGCCGTAACTTTTTTCTACGTAAACTTAGCAGTTTGATTATTTTACAACTTCATGGGACCGTAGACCTGAGTATACAGTTTAAATTTCAGCTTGACACCTCCACGCATTCTCGACATAGAAATTCTTGACAGACAGACAGACAGACAACAAAGTGATCTTATAAGGGTTCCGTTTTTCCTTTTGAGGTACGGAACCCTGAAAAAGGCAAAAAAAACTCATGTCTTGTATTGAAGCCCCCTTAAATATTTGTTTTATTTTAATTTAATTATTTATTTTTAAAATGAATACTTATATAACTTTTAACACCATGTATTCATTAAGTATTCAAATTGTACCTAACTTTCTGCCAAATTATGTTTACCTTTAAATCTGGAATGGTTGACTGGAAGAGATCCCATTTGGGATAAGTCCGCCATTGTACATAACTATTTTTTGTCATGTTTTGCTATTATCTTTTGTACAATAAAGACTTTACAACAACAACAACAACAACAACTTTTATTGATAACGGCAACAGGTTTACCTGTTGGCGTTATCAGTAAAACTTGAAATATTCACAGAATAAACATGTTGCCGTTATCAATATCGAGCAAAAATGAGCAAAAAAAAAAATCACGTTTGTTGTATGGGAGCCCCCTTAAATATTTATTTTATTCTGTTTTTTTAGTATTTGCTGATATATCGGCAACAGAAATACATCATCTTTGAAAATTTCAACTATCTAACATAACATTTCAACTATAGATACAGCCTGGTGACAGACTGACGGACAGCGGAGTCTCAGTAATAGAGTCCTCAGTAATAGAGTCCGTTTTATCCTTTGGGTACGGAACCCTCAAAACAAATTAGCTAACAACGCATGCAATAATATCAGCCATTAAATCATGTAGCGAGACTATTACTCCTACCCAATCAAGTCCTCTTTTTGCGAACCGTATATAAGCTTGTAAAGGTCCAAACTCCAAGGGCATAAATTTTGCAGGAAAGTAATTTCATGGGCCTGCAACTGATGTTTTGGTACCGTGCTTTATATATCTTGAGAAAATGGGGGTTGACTGGCCCCTGGAGGGTCATGGAAATTTAATAAGACCCTTGTCTTGTAAGTGTATAAGTGAGTCTGTCCCTATTATCAGGGAAAATTATGAGACAAAAGTTTAGTAGACAATTTTAGAAGAATTTTAAGTCAAACGATAATAAATATTCCAGGACAAATTACGTACTGCCATCTGATCCCAAACTAAGCAAAGCTTGTATTATTTTTATTATAGTTTGACGAGCTCGGCGGCGTAGCGGTCAATGACGCGGCTTCGACACCAACGCTCGTGGGTTCGATTCCCACACAGGACAAGCATTTGTGTGCATGAACATGTCTGTTTGTCTTGGTCTAGGTGTTTTCTATGTATCATAAGTGTGTATTTACAAAAAAAAATGTATTTACGTATGTTTATCAGTTGTCTAGTACCCATAACACAAGCTTCGCTTACTTTGGGGCTAGATGGCGCTGTGTAATTTGTCTGACAATATTTATTTATTTATTTATTATGGATACTAGGTAACTGATATTATAATTAAATACATTTTTTTTTTGCAACAACATACAAATAATATATAGAACATACCCAGGGCTACCGGCTAAGCTGAAGCCGATTCCCATTGTTTTTTTTTGTAGTGAAAATCAAACTTAAACTTAAATTTATGGTACTTGTATTTAACTTAGCTGATAGTGACCCTGGAGATCTACCGACTAAGCTGAAGATGTTTGTCAATATCTAAAACGTAAGACCTATTTTCGGAATCAAAATATTCGATGGTAATCAGCTTCAGCTTCGGCGGTAGGGTACCTGATCAAGACAAACAGACATGTTCATCGATACAAATGTTTGTATAGTGCAGGGATCGAACCAGAGACCTCGGAGTAAAGGTAGCACGGGTATGTTCCACAACTGAGCTCATTCAATGACAAAGCGATTTACAATGAGGGTCTTTTGGCAGCACTGTAGCTGAGGGTCCAATCATTTGTCAATTCATAGCATCTTGTCAAATGTCTTGTTGACGTCTTGTGTTGTCTTGTCGTCTTAAAGTTTCACTGTCAAAAAACTCAGTACATTTTGACAATCTGGACCCGACGCCTACCTAGCGATATATAATGTCAGTAAAAAATATCAAACATCCCCATTGCAAAGACTTGCTGTAATAAACATTTTTAGTAAAATACCATTCCTAGGAAAAGCTTATAAACGTTCTATTTATTCTGGTAAGTGAAAAATATTGTTACTACAATTCTTTTGTCGTCATCCTCGCAACTTAAAGCCAAGGAAATTGCGTTTATATTGTAACAAAAGTAAATATATTATTAAAATTATAATTAAATTAATGAAATATTACACTTTATTGCACCACATAAAACATATATAAATAACATGCAATTTGATGTACACTACGTTGCGTGCTTCCACTACCAATTAGTTCATGCCAATTTCTACCGGCCGGCAACTGCCGTGGCTGCTTTGGTTGTCTCTACTCCAGTTTCTACGGTCGTCACGGTAAGCGTCTGTACACTAGAATAACCGCTTTTAATATCAGGCGGGACGTAAATTTTTGGCACCCGTTGCAGTATAAAAAGGTGACTCAGTAAGGTTACAAATAAGATAGAAGTTACTGCGTTGGAAGTATTTATTGTTGCGAGCAGCCTAGACATACATAATATAAAAAAAAGTAAAAAAAAAATGCTTTAAGAAAATCGAGTTACTCTGATTTTATTACAGAGTGAACTCAAGGAAAAATCTGTTTTAAAAAAGACTAATCAAATTAAATTTACAAAAGTAAATTTGAAGGTGAAATATTTCATTTTCTTTCGAAGCACCTGAACTTATTTCGTGGACGTTTTCCAATCATAGGAATTTAAGGTACAACCGTTCCGTGAATTAATCTGACCTCAGGTCGGGTCAGGGCATAAAATATTTCTTTATAGGCAGGGATCTTATCGCTAGATTTTCATTATATATCTTAACGAAGTTGTATTTTTATTAACTTTGTTATAAAATTTAAAACTCGAATGACTTATGTAAACGTTTCAAATATTTATTGTGCAATTAAACAAATACTGCTATTAACCACAATGAGTAATAGTCTATCATAATATTGGGATTTTAATTTTGTTAATACAATGATTTGTAGGTAATATTCATGTATATTGTTTTACTCTTTTGATGAACAAGATTGATTTGTTTTAGGTACTATTATTAAAAAAAGTAATAGTTGATCAGCTCACTCTCATACAGATAGTTTATCTATGGATTTGTGAGTAGGTGCATAATCTTTGTTCTATAACATGTTTCTACGTTTCTGGGCTCCAAATTCACTTACAAAGTATCTATAATTGTGACAAATTGTGATTGTGACTTATGAGATGATAAAGTTTATAAAAGAATCAAACATACTTTAAAATTATCAAATATTTTTTGCTTAAAGTTATCACATGAATTTTACTAATTTTGAAACAATAAAAATGGCTAAAGTTATAAAACGTAAATGAAGACAGTGACTTTGTTTATTTAAAATTTATATTTCGATTTCTGTATTTGTTTTTCTTTATCAGACAAAAGGAGCAAATACTGAAAAAAAAAATAAAAAAAAAATAAAATTAAAATATGAGGCAAAAATCATGCTACAAGCTCTTCTACTATAAGGGCCAGAATATTGTAGTCGATGACTCAGATCTTAAGACCGTAGGATAGACAGATATTAAATATTGATTCCCAAAAGCCTTTTGGGTGCCTAAAAATTATGCGGCGGGTTTTGCATATAAAGTGTAGTTATTTAGGGGGCGTAAATTAAACTTTATATGATGCTTGCTTCAGTAGGCAAGATATATCGGACCTTCGTTGAATAAATTTTAGATATTAATAGATGTTCACTAGAAAGGCCGAGTTATATTTTGTTGTATATGTATTGTTGTTTAGTGATAGTGTAATAGTTCGGACTAAGAATAGCGACAATTCGAAGATTTGGCTGAAAATTCAAATTTATTCTAATACGTATTGGCATGTCAACAACAAAATAAATGTAAATGTATATTATATATTTCACAGAATAATTAAAGTTCGTGACGTTTGAAAATTCTTTATCAGCCAAATTGAATTAAATTCGTATTCGAAAAATAACTTTCGTTCAAAACTTCGAATTTTAGCTTACTTAACCTAAGGTTCGTTAGGTCAACGAAAGTGCTATCGGTGCTCAGTTTATTTTTTGACATACCACTAAAGTAGCACAGTAGCTTACTTGACGGTAAGCGGTTACCGTAGCGTATAGACGCTTGCAATACAAGGAGTATTAGTCTTGAGTTGAAATACACACTGCTAATGCGGCATCTTCTTAAGTCCTTTAACACCAGGGGCATGTTAACGCGTTGCCAACCGTGTAAAAACCTAGTCGCCTTTTTTGAAGAACCTCATTCTGTAGTCTTCTTGGAAAACCTGAACAGGTAATTAATTCGACAACGTGATAGTACTTTTTTTTTATACGATGGAAAAATGCTCATGCATCCCACGCGGTCGAGGGGACGACGACGTGGGTATGTCGGACTCCTACCCGGCGTGCAAGGGACCACTAAGGACCCCACCGGGTAGACCTACCGACTAAAAAACCACCGGTGTTCCTTCTCGTCGCCTGTGGGTGGGGTTCCGGGTACAATTTTGTTATCACCTCCGTTACCCCGCCGGCGGATACATTTGTGGACTCTTCTCTACCAAGATAACTTGGTTTTATCTTCTACTGGTGGCATACCAGGAACACATGGCGTGCCATCCGCTCAAGGACCTCACTCCGTTGGTAACGTGATAGTACTGGCTCAACCTATATTCACTCCACTGCAGAGATAACGTCTCCCCTTAACGGAAGGGGGGTTCAGAGTAAACTCCACCACGCTGCTCAAGTGTGAGTTTGCGGATGCCAGTGTTTTCAAGCCGCCCAAAGGCCACTGACTTGGCCTAACGACTATCATCTAATGGCAATGACTGGGTCTGACGGCTTAAAGTGCCTTCCGAAGCACGAAGGAGCTCTAGATAAATAAATCCATCAATAGACAAGCTGCAGTCATCATTGCTTACTTTGCATGTTCGATTACGACTGACACGTGTTACGACACCATTTAGCTCCTAACATGAAAGTACAGCTAAGAGCACTTTAACGTTAACACTTCGACATTTACCGTTCTTATGCTGTACGTAATAAGAGTTACAATCACATTGTTACTGTCAAGAAAGATTTGCAAATCCATTCCGCTGTTGAGATACGGGTTTCCCTTCAGTCGAAGAGTTTTGAAGCATATATGCTGCTCAACTGTAGAGTGGAAGTACGCGAGCGAATGTTAGAAACATCTATAAATTGCGGTAACTGCTTCTCATCGGGCGATCCGAATCCTTGTCAGCCATCCGACGTAATATGAAAATGGACTTAATCATAGAGGAACTGTGTTTGACAGTCATATGCAACTGTACAAGAAAGATTTACTTACTTCACTTTTCCCACTATATTTCGATGGCGACCTAAAGAGTTGAGCTACTGTACTGATAGTTATCGAGTGTTTCATATAGGTAATCATACATAGTCAAGCATATTACGAGGCGCGGCCGACCTGAGCGACTCTTAAAATCAATACCGACAGAAACTTGGTCGGGATAATTTCGAAGAGGGTTAATTTGGCCTAAATGTGAATTTTATTTATAGACTTTCAGGTTATTTATTATTACCATACCAGACGGTTAGGGGTATTGTAGGCCCATCGGGTCATTACGTTTTTACTCGACTATTGAATAACATGAAGAAGGTTTTAACGAAAGTATTTTCATAAATATCTGTAGTAACTAGCTGACACGCACAACTTCGTCTGCGTGTGAAAGAGATAGAAAGGGTTGATAGTGGAGCGTAGGATTACCATTAAAAAGGTTCTAAATAGTTAGCCAATCATAAAAGATAGACATATGCCATCGCGGACTTTTTTTTTTAATTATTTAAGAGGAACAATTCCGTCGTACGTGATTGTTGCGTAACTTTACCGTTTATGCAGCGCACACATCGGAAGCTCTCGATAGGAATAATTTTCCCCCGTTTTTGCAACATTTCTCATTGTTGCTCCGCTCCTATTGGTAGTAGCTTGATGCTATACAGTCTTATATAGCCTTCCTCGATAAATGGGCTATCCAACACTAAAAGATTTTTTCAATTCGACCAAGCAGTTCCTGAGATTAGTGCGTTCAACCAAACAAACACACTCTTCAGCTTTATAATATTAGTATAGATTGACCACATTAGCGTTGTTCTGCTATATAAATGAATGACATATACTTTACGACCTATTCTCATACCTACAGTCGCCTTTTAGGGGGTTAATTCGTCGTTGACATTTGAAGTATTACTTGATTGCAAATTATCGCCGGCCGGCCATAGTCTACGAATAAATTCAGTCAACTTCCTGCGCTCGAGCGGGAAACAGTTGTTTTTCCATATTTTTACCCTCTGCGCAAACGCGTACGTGCATACTAGTTATACAATGGCGTTTCGCCCGCGCACAGTATTGCGAAATGGTTCGCATGATAGCCAGGTGTAAATATTTCGCTCCATGTTAAGTGATATTTGCACAATTCCTATTGGACGTAGGTATTTATTCATCTATTACACTCGTCGCGTGGTTCCCAGCCGCAGGAGGCGCTTTGCGTCTTTTGTGATAAAAAAGCATCAACGAGTTATATTTTCCCATTTTTTTTTTGTTTTCATGAACATTGTTTTGAAAAATCAATTTATTATAACTAACACGTTATATATAATACTATCACCATCCCCATTATGTTTTGCGTTACTGATTAGCGCATTCGACCTGATGTTTAGTCAGTGCATCGCTCTTGCACTGTATGACACATCATATCTGACCCAAATCTGTCTGTCTGTCGATCGCTGCGCTACGATATATACTCGTACAACTCTATAGTTTCTAAACAATTCAGCTTATCCATTACCGTGTGTTTTTTTTTATATTACGTCGAGTGGCCGACAAGCATACGGCCCACCTGATGTGAACGCTGCATCTCCTTCCTTTCTGGTGTGGAAGGGAATTGTTATTTAGCTGCGGTATTCTGTGAGGTGGAGGTACATTCCCCAGTCAGGTAGCTTACAATTACGCTCCCTACCTCTCTTTTCGCCAGAGCTTAGTTTGTCAGCCAGCAGGGTGCACCGCGTGCAGGTTGACTTTGGTTCAAAGATGTTGATGAACCACTTACACCCCTCAGTTCAGTAAGTATTTTGTAGTAGTAAATATGCTGTAACTTTTTCAACGAACATTTCACTAGTAATAAAAGAACTTATGTAGTGAAGTTTAATTATCCTTTTAATAGGGTTCATATTTCTTTTTACAAATTCTAAGTTTTTATGCAACGCAAATCCATTTCGCTGCTGAGATACGGATTTCCCTTCAATCGAAAGGGTGTTTAGAGCGTACACGCTGCTCAACTGCGGAGTGGAAGCACGCTTGTGATATTATATGTTACAAGTATTTATAAACTCCGGTAACTGCTTTTCATTGTTAGGGTCGAATGCTTGTCCACCATCCAACGTAGTATAAAATAGACTTAATCATAAAGGAACTGTATTTGATAGACATATGCAACTGGTGACAAGCTGGAAGAGCTGGGAATGGCTTCGTGATCAATACTGGTTCGAATACGTCAATAAATTTAATGTATTTTTAAGTTATGGAAAAATCCACAAAGCACCAAAAATATTTCCCAGCCGCTATAAGATTCCAAAGAAAGAAATCAATAGAAGTGCAGAGGCTAAATATTTCGTAGCCGCTTTAATATTCTTCGTAACTCCAAAGATAGAAGACAGTTAGAAGCGCAATCTTTTAAACTCCATAATTATTTATTATTTAGAAATCTTATCATGAGTGGGGACAGAGATTATAAAATTATAATTATTAATATAACTTTCTACTATTAGTAATTCGATAAGAATGATGCTGATGGTATACACCAGTCCACGATCACCGTGATCCCACACACCCAATGAGATAAATAAAAAGGTCTTTCAATAGTGAGCAACAGATAAAAAAGATATTTGTCTATTAAAAAAAAATACTCGACAAGGATCCAGTAAACAGTAAAATATTGGTATTTTTGTTAGTTAATTAAAAACTGAGGATATGCCCACTGGCATATATGTAGTACACCACCAGTTTTTAATTAACTTACATATCAGTTTGCTATTGAAACGTGGAGCGATTGTATTTCAATTTCCAAGTGTAAATAAAGTTTTATTAAATACTAGCTGCCCTCCCCGCTTCGCACGGGTATAAAGTGATGTTTTATTTTCCTAGCAATTTTTACGTCTTTTCTCTCCATAAGAATCTTCCTATTTTTTTTTATACTACATCTGGTGGCAGACAAGCATACGGCCCGCCTGATGTGAAGTGGTTACCGTAACCGTATTAACGCTCGCAACATAATATATCACTTGCGCGCCGCCATCCCCGCTGCCAACGCAGCATCTCCTTCTTTCCCTTATACCTTAACGAAAATATTAAAACAAAAATTAGCAGATTGCTTTGCCTTCCCGGAACCTCTCCACTAACACTTGAACTTTATGGTATGGTATTAAAGTTCAAATTGACTTTTAAGTATTATTACGAATCGTTTGTATGGGAGTATAGAAAAGTGTTGTTTTTAGACTTTTTCAGGCATATTTTTAATTTTATCTCTAAATCAAAACCATCCTCGTACTTCAAGGAATATTCTAAAAAAAGCAACACATTCAGCGATTAATTTTTATATTATATAGATGACAGTACTGTTGAGTTACGATAATATTAACATTATTTCTTTAGATATTGTATCAGAAGCTATAGTAGAACTTTATTGTTGTATAAAACTGATAGAAGCACGATAATACGCCGATAATATGGTTCTACATAAAACTAATCTCCAGATAATTGTGGACCAACTGAATAAACTAGGTGGGAAATTCAATAGAATATATACATAAACTTACTGAAAACATTATATCATGATTATCCGAAAATATACGAACGAATATAAACCTTATTTTTAGTGTATTATGAGAAATAAATTAGAGCCTAGAACCTATCTAACCAAAGAGTCAGGCGATACGAAAATAAAGGTACAATCTTGATAAACTCCAAAAGTAATCTGATTGCTAACAGTAACACTGCGTCTGGAACGAAATTAGTCTTTTAAAGATACGAATCTGATAAAACAAAGTTTGAAGCAGTCATTTGGAGATAAGAAATAATAACAATGAAAGACACTGGAGATGACAAAGATTTTTAGTTGTAATTTTAAAATAAACTTACGTATCCCAACTCCTCAAAGTTATATCTGGCTCAGTGATCTACAGATGCAATGCTTGGAGCATTAAAAAAGATTTTAGGTAGATATCGTAAGTACTGTAGCATTATTTTCTATACTTGTATAGTCTCTCTGACAAGAGAGATACATATATAGAGCATGCAAGACATTGTATGCTCAGACGAGCACAGAAACAAAAATATCAACATATAGGTACTTAACTAAATCTATATATATAAAAATCAATGCCACTTTTCGTTGTAATTTTATAACTTAAGAACGGGCTCACCTATCCAAACCAAATGTTTAGACTTTGTTCGGACTATTTAGTAGATGGTTTATGTGAAGTTTGCACAAAATCGGTAGAGCGGTTATTCATTTATCACATTTTTTGTAACAAATGAATTCAGTATATGGCGGATCATTTTGTTAATGGGGATTTTGCTGTCAAATTTAAACTTTTTTCAGATAGGGATTGTGCTGTCAAATTGAAACTTTTTTCAGTGTTGACAGTACAAATTATTTCACTTTATACGTAGCGAAGCACGTACCGGGCCGCTAGTAAATTTTAAAATATAG
This sequence comes from Hypsopygia costalis, assembly GCA_937001555.2. Taxonomy (NCBI): domain Eukaryota; kingdom Metazoa; phylum Arthropoda; class Insecta; order Lepidoptera; family Pyralidae; genus Hypsopygia; species Hypsopygia costalis. Next base: position 31,709,120 of record OW443328.2, read on the forward strand.
GTACTTAAGATAACAATTCACCAGTATAAAACAACATAACTGTTGCAACATCAAAATTATTTAGGATGGAGGTTATCGATAATTCACTAGCTCCACAAATTCGTTTTATTCCCGACCAGTGCATGAAATTTCACCCACTGAATAATTCCGTCCACGGCAGTGACACCCGCTGACCCAGATCCGCTAACAATACACGTCGCCTTAACTGTTTGTAATTATCCCGTAGTATTGACTTTGGCGTCTGCTGGTAATTACTTTGTACTTAACTGGTATTCACATTTGAAATGAAAATGAGTCTTGAAGTTAGATTAAGCTATAAATGGTGACAAGTACTAAATATTGGAATGGTTTTTTTTTCCTTTTTTTTATACTACGTCGGGCGGCAGACAAACATTATGTCCGCCTGATGGGAAGCAGTTACCGTAGCCATATTAACCCTCTCAAACGCAATATGAAATATTGAAACATCGCTCGCTTGCCCCCGGTGACCTCACTCACTCGCAGGAATATTTTAATTATTTGTCTGCGGTCTTCTGTTAGTTGGAGGTACTTCCCGGGTCCGGCAGCTTACAATTACAATCGCCTTACCTTAGAGAGGTAAGGCGATTGTAATTGTAAGCTGCCGGATAATAATATTAGGTTGGGGAAAAAGTCTTTTCGTATTTTATATGAAAATTCAAAACATTTTTTAATAAAGTTTATTTACATTTAACTAAAGTATGTAGGTGCCATTATGTTCGATAACTTTTTGTCATCTTGTAGGTAGAGACATGATCCCATTACTATAGAAATTTTGGGACTTCTGTTCAAAAAACCGCGACAAGTGGTTTTGGCAGTCTTCTCGTGATGTTAACCTGACATTGCCTAAAGAATTCTTAAGAGACCGAAACAGGTGGAAATCAGAAGGTGCAAGGTCAGGACTATACGGCGGATGCATTAACACGTACCAGTCACTCTCTTAATTTTTGCTGAGTGGCTAAAGATGTGTGAGGTTTAGCGTTATCATGATGAAAAATCACACCCCTTCTATTAATTAATTCCGGCCGCTTTCTCTCAACTTTTTGCTTTAATCTCATCAGTTGTTCACAGTAGAGTTCAGAATCGATAGTCCTGCCTGGCGGTAACAGCTCATAATGAATATCTTCCCTTCCAATCCCACCATACACACAGCATCACCTTGTTGCGGGTTAACCCGGGTTTCGCCAGAGTCTCTGAAGCCTGGCCGGTCTTTGACCACGACCTTTTTATGCGCCAAAACTGTTATGTGGTCAATTCCTAGTTCTTCAGCTACGTCGTAACTACTGATATGCCGATCTTGCTCCACTTTTTCAGAAATGGCATCCATTTTATCCGTAACAGGGCGACCAGAGCGACGTGCATCTTTGACATCAAAATTTCCGGATTGAAAACGCTTAAACCAAATTTGTGCTACTCTCACAGACACTGCACTAGGTCCATAATAATCACAAATTTTTTTCGCAGCTTGCGTTGAATTTTTACCTTTTTTGTAGTCAAATTTTAAAATGTATCGAATTTCTTCATTAGATTCACTCATCTTGACAGTAAAAAAAACAAATGAAAATCACACATTTACCTAATTTGAATTTGGAATTATCTTTTTTAAAATTTAAACTTTTTATAGATATCAAAACCTGCTAGATACAAATGGTATAACCAAAGAGATTTTATTACAAGTTCATACATACTATAATGCGAAAAGACTTTTTCCCCTACCTATTATATAATATTTAAGGGGGGGCCCATACAACAAACATAATTTATTTGCTCATTTATGCTCGCAATTGATAACGGCAATAGGTAGACGCATGAAATACTCACATAATATTTAGTTAAATATTCACTTTAAAAAGAAATAATTAAATAAAAATAAAACAAATATTTAAAGGGGGCTCCCATACAACAAAAGTGATTTATTTGCCGTTTTTATAGATAATGCTACGGAACCCTTCATGCGCGAGTCCGACTCGCACTTGGCCGGTTTTATTATATATACTACTTCGAGTGGCAGACAAGCATACGGCCCGGCTGATATGAAGTGGTTACCTTAGCCATAGTAACGCTCGCAACATAAAATATCGCTCGCGCCGCCACCCCCGCTGTCAACGCAGCGTCTCCTTCCTTTCTGATGACCTCACTCACTCGCAGGAATACAACAACTTTCAATGGAATTATTATTTAGCTGCGCTATTCTGTGAGGTTGAGGTATATTCCCCTGTCGGGTAGCTTACAATTACGCTCCCTACCTCTCTTTTTGCCAGAGCTTCGTTAGTTAGTCAGCAGGGTGCACCGCGTGCAGGTAAAGTTGGCGTTGGTTCAAAGAAGTTGATACACCCCTATATACATGTTTCATAACAACGATAGAGCATAACGTCCACTTAACATACTTAAACGTCATGAATATAACAGTAGAGTTCACGCGACCAGTACAGGGTTAATAGAGTTTCGTCGAACATCTAGTATCAATTTCTCCTGTAATAAAACCACGTTTCGAATCCTTATTTTACATCCAACCTTTTCGAATTTAACTGAAACGGCTCTTTTAGTCCGTAACTCGCTGACATTTTGTACAATTTTAATAGCCTTTTACAGTTGAAAAGGATTATTAAAGCCCGTTATTTGTTAAGAGTTTAGGCCACCATGTTTTTACTTCGTAAAATTTCGTAATATTTACACTCGGGCCTGTGTAAAACGTCAAAAAGAATGCGTAATTAATATTACCGGTGATTACAATGAACAGGGAATGTTTATGAATAAATATTGTAAATAAGTAAATAAAAATAAATTTTGGGGTGTAAGCGGTTCATCAAGATCTCTGGCGAAAGGTAAGGTAGGGAGCGTAATTGTAAGCTACCCGACTAGGGAATGTACCTCCACCTCGCAGAATACCACAGCCAAATAACAATTCCCTTGAGGGTTGTTGTGTTCTTGCGAGTGAGTGAGGTCACCAGAAAGAAAGGAAGAAGATGCTGCTTGGCAGCGGGGGTAGCGGCGCGCGAGCAATGTTTATTTATGTTGCGAGCGTTAATATTGTCTGCCATCCGACGTAGTATAAAAAAAATGGAACGTAAGGGGTTCACTATAATCTTCAGAGCTATAGCCAACCTCACCTGCACGTGGTAAACCCTGCCGACTAACGAAAGAGGCTCTAGCAAAAGAGAAGTAGGTTACAGCGTATTTGTAAGCTACCCCGCTGGGGAAGTACCTCTACCTCACCGAGTGTTCCTGCGAGTGAGTGAGGTCACCAGGAAAGAACGAGTTGCTGCATTGGCGCGCGTTAATGGTGACTACGGTAATCGGTCAGGCGAGCTGTATGTTTCTTTGCCATTCAACGTAGTATAAATAAATATAGTTTAAAAAAACTAAAAAAACACGCTTTTAAAGATAAACGCTATGCCCTACCTCTTTTTTTCGCCAGAGCCTCGTTTGTCAGTCAGCAGGATGCACCACGTGCAGGTGAGGTTGTATTGTTCCCGATAGGTTTGTTATAACCTTGAAACCTGATCATGTTCAAAGTCCATTACGTGGCCTTTCTCACAAGTGCAAACACGACTATGACACGATATTCTAGCATGGAATGCCAGTGCCTATCTTCCGGATTCATCATCAGATCTCGAAACCTAGTCGTGGACAAAGTTCATTACAAAACTTTCCTAAAAAAAACAAAAACAGCTATGATACGATGTTCCATCATGAAGTTCCAGTTCATATCTTCCGGCTCCATCATCAGATCAGTTCGATAGTACCATATTATTGTATTGTCATCAGAACTACATACAGCTGCCAATTTTCATTACGCTACGATCCTTGAAAGATGGTTAAATTAGTTGCCTTAGATTCCATTACATAGTTACATACAGGTCGACCTAATAAAAGTGTGTTAAAAAGACATATAGACGTTTGAGACACCAGAGGCGTCAATCACGCGTTACGATCCTGTTACCGCTTTTACGCCATTCTTGTAGAAACGCAAACTGCAATTTCGTAGAAAAACCTAGGCAGGAAGTTCATTCATTTTAGTACCAATGAATGAATTCTCTGCTTGGCGAACGGTGCGACTATAAAAAGATCCAACCGCTACCAGCTACTTTTTTGAGGTCCCCGGTTCATCTAGCGAGGGGACGCTCTACGCTTCGTCGCCCCATACGTGGCCTCCACTCTAGGACTTTCCTCCTCCATTTACCATCACTGACTAGGCAGATATGGCCAGCCCACTGCCACTTCAGCTTACTGAATCTGAGAGCTATGTCGACCACGCTGGTTCGTCGTCGAATTTATTAGTTCCCTTAGAGAAACTCCAAGCACTGTTCTCACCATCGCTCGCTGTGCGCCTTTTTTTTAGTCTGTGGACCAGTTCAATGGTCAGCGTCCAAGTCTCATCACTAACTAAACTTCTACACTATAAGATTACCTTAAAAAATGGTTGTCTGTAAAGTCGGTTTACGGACGATAATTTTACGTGATATCGTCATAAGAAAACATCGGCCAGTGAATTGGAATAGAGATCTATCTCTCTTTGCACGCTCGACTCAGGCGGAACGTGACAATGAGTCATGTTTTTTTGCGCGTGCACCCTGCGGCGTTCAACGATTTATAAGACATTATCACGTTACAAAGTTCTACACCCTTTAACAGATAATAAAGCCGAAAATAATTAACAATACCTGTACATAAATAAATCATCGATCATTCATTTTTCTTTGATATTCGATTTTAAATATTACCCATTATATCGGAAAGCCAACGCAATAATCGCTTCGTATCGGCACTGAATGGGGGGTTTTGATTAACGATGCGTCCGTTAATCGGGTACCGAGTCGATTAATGACTCGATACAACTCGATACTGAGTAATGGACTTTGGGAATGAGGAGCTATCATTGGGTAGAGCTGGTACTATCAGTTTTCGGTATTGATAACCGGTGTTTTGTTCCCATAATGATGAGTTCTCATAAGTGTACATGTCTTAGGTGTTTTGTGTATAATTGATCATTCACGTTTGAGCAAAAATGAATAATCACTTATTTATTTATTTATTTTTATATGAGAGCCGGCTAATCCCGTGAGGTTTACGGCAGACTAGAATAGAATCACTCTGTCTCTTCCCCTGGATGTCGTACAAGGCGATTAAGGGAAATACTTTATAAAACATCGATCAGGCCTCCCCAACCCGTCTGGCCAGCGTGGCGAGTGTAGGCCAAATCCTTCTCCCGTCTAGGACGGACGAGAGAGGGTCGTGCTCCTGTAGTGGAGACTAAAATGACCTGATGATGATATGAGAGAGGAGTAAACCAGCATGTGTGTCACGTGAGGGATAGCAATCACCACCGCCCATGGAGATCAGTAACAGGATCGCCGATATGTTGCCAACCTATACTCCTTCCTTTCTTACTTTCTGTTGACCTCACTCACTCGCTCGAACACAACAATCCTCAAGGGACTCTTATTTCAGACACTTAAACTTTTTTGAGCATAAAATAAGCATACAAAAAGCAAGTTTAATACTAAGAGGGAGAACCTCTATCTTTGGGAAAATCAGACAAATACGACTTACTAATTTATACTTTTGAGATATAAGTGACTCAGCCCCATCGTTAAGCCAAAACTAACCTCACCTGCACGGGGTGCACTCTGCCGACTTGCAAAAGATATTCTAATTAAAGTAGGGTACAGCGTATTTGTAAGCTGTCCGACTGGGGAAGTACCTCCACCTCATTCGATACCGCAGGCAAATAACAATTCGCTTGAGTCGTCTTCCTGCGAGTGAGTGAGGTTACCAATGTTGTTGCACTGGCAGGAGGGGTGAAGGAGGGGGGGGGGGGATATTTAATGTTGCCATTGTTAATATGGCCACGGTAACCTCTTCACATCAGACGAAACTTATACTTATCTACCACCTGACGTAGTTTAAAGTAAAATCAGTCAATCAGAGTCAGCTTTTCCTTTTATACATATATTACACAGAAGATTACCGTTACAACTTCATCCTTATTAAAATCAATTAAAACAACAACAACAAGATACTCCGCAGGGTACGTTCGTTTTTAATTAACTCCGAAAATGAGAGCAGTTTTAAAATCCAGTTTTAAAACAGGACAAAAATGGGCGACCTGTAAATACATAGGTACTTTAGCTTTTAGAATGGCGGCAGCTATTTCCATTATCCCCTCATTCGGTTTTAAGGTTATTTTTACAAGCTTTTATTAAACTTGCAACGTGCGTGATCCTTCCGATCCGAAATTGATTTTTCGATCACATCCAGGTATCCGATAATGGTACCTTGTAACATCAGCTATTTGGGTTACTACTGTTACTATCGTAAGGTTAGGAACAGAAATATCTTAGACCAGTGAATTTCAAACTGTGGGTCGCCAAGTTATATTCGGGGGGTCACGGAGGAAAAAAACGCAAATGTTTGTAGGTCATATGCTAGAATAAAGAAACGTAATCAGGCCTGATTGTTAAGCAAATCATTTTCCAATGGAAGCCTATTTCTCTTCTTAATTTTGTATGTCAACAAAATCTAAAGCAAATGGCACTAACAGTTTTAAAGCTTTCATAGCTAGCTGAATTGTTGGAGTTTGAAGGAGGATCCCTTCCTCCTGTGGGAGAAGGGGGGTGGCCAGAAATTTTCAACTTGTAAAGGGGTCCCGTATTGAAAAACACTGTCTTAGACCATTCATTGAACTTACTTTTTTTAAATTAAGATTCCAAAAAAAATTATGACATGAATTGTTATTAGGCTGCAGTATTTTGTGAGGTGGAGATACTTCGCCAGCCGGGCAGTTTATAATCCTCTCTTTGTGCCAGAGCCTCGTCAGTGAACCAGCAGGGCGCACCACGCGTAGGTGTTGTATTATGTTGCGATGACTGTTTATCTTTTAAAGGATATGGAATTATGAACAAAATCTAATCCAAATAAATATTACGTCCATATAGAGTAACTCATAGGTAGCAGGAGCAGCTGGGGTCCGCCTACACCCCAGCTGTTTTTGTCCCGCTATGATTATTTATTCTCTTGACTTTTTGCGGATAATTGGTTGCACACTTGACAGCGGAAGAACGTGGTTTCGGAGATACAGGTACTTGTGGGGTGTCCCGTCACCCCTGTTATTTACATGTGTATTTCTATAATTCAATCTGAACAAGTTATTGCCCATTTCGGCTAGTAATTTCTGTTCCGTGTCCCGCCTGTTGTCAATGTTGTCATTAGATGACAGTCATTAAGTCGAATCAGTGGTCTTTAGGCGGTTTGAAAACACTGGCCTTCGCCAAGCCACAGTTGGGCCAAAAAGCATAAGCCGTGCAAGGCCAAATATACGAGAAAAAAAAAGCCACAGTTGAGCAGTGTGGTGAAGTATGCTCTTCTAAATCCCTTTAATTGAAGTGAGACCGCCTAGCAGTGGGATGAATAAAGGTGATCGACCTCAAAGAAAGATATACCTTATCAAAGACATATAACAAAATCAAATTACTTAAAGTACTTAATGTAAGAAATGAAATTAAGAAAATAGTACAACATAAAGCAATAAGAAATGCTTTTAAACTTGAGAAGTGTTTAATTACCGTATATTTACATTAGCACTTCGTTTTAATTATAACTAGCTGTCCCGGCGAACTTCGTACCGCCTAACAATCAATGAATGTCGTGGTACATATTAGCTGAACTAAATTTATGATTTTATGGAATTAAAACAATGAATAGTAGAAAATAATAGAGGAGCTCGATGGCGTCATTGCGCGTGTCAGTCTAATTGAACACGCAAGTTAAGCAACGTCGACCGTAGCCTGTACACGGATGGGTTTATATACCTCGAGCTCCTCCGTGATTCGAAAGACACGTTAAGCCGTCGGTCCCGGTAGTTATCATTAGCTCATCTTGAGCTCCTCCGTGCTTCGGAAGGTACGTTAAGCCGTCGGTTTCGGTTGTTATCATTAGCTCATCTTGAGCTCCTCCGTGTTTCGGAAGGCACGTTAAGCCATCGGTCCCGGTTGTTATCATTAGCTCATCTTGAGCTCCTCCGTGCTTCGGAAGGCACGTTAAGCCGTCGGTCCCGGTTGTTATCATTAGCTCAACTTGAGCTCCTCCGTGCTTCGGAAGGCACGTTAAGCCGTCGCGGTCCCGGTTGTTATCATTAGCTCATCTTGAGCTCCTCCGTGCTTCGGAAGGCACGTTAAGCCGTCGATCCCGGTTGTTATCATTAGCTCATCTTGAGCTCCTCCGTGCTTCGGAAGGCACGTTAAGCTGTCGGTCCCGGTTGTTATCATTAGCTCATCTTGAGCTCCTCCGTGCTTCGGAAGGCACGTTAAGCTGTCGGTCCCGGTTGATATCATTAGCTCATCTTGAGCTCCTCCGTGCTTCGGAAGGCACGTTAAGCCATCGGTCCCGGTTGTTATCATTAGCTCATCTTGAGCTCCTCCGTGCTTCGGAAGGCACGTTTAGCCGTCGGTCCCGGTTGTTATCATTAGCTCATCTTGAGCTCCTCCGTGCTTCGGAAGGCACGTTAAGCTGTCGGTTCCGGTTGTTATCATTTAATGACAGTCGTTAAGTTAAGTCAGTGGCCTTTAGGCGGTTCGAAAACACTGGCCTCCGCCAACCCGCAGTTGAGCAGCGTGTTGGAGTACGCTCTAAACCCCTTCGGTTGAGGGAAGACCCGTATCCATAAAAACTGAAGATTTCATAAAAATAAAGATTTCCTTATTGTTTATTTAAAAAAAAAAAACGTTTTGTTTTATTTTTTTTTAGTTTTGAAATAGGTTTTATCATTTTGGTGATTTGTAATTGTCATTTCTTTTGATGTTTACTCTGATTTGATTCTTGCGCTCGAACCCCATGGGAAAAGCGTTTTCACCCCTATCGATTTGACATTTTGAAATTTTCATAACAAATCACAGACAACTTTCGCGACATAAAAGTGACACCAATCGATTTGACGTTTTGATATTTGACAACCAATAAATATCGTAATCCCTTTTTCAACTGACACTTTCATTTGTATGGGAAAATGTTTTTTCTTTTATTTTATTTTTTCGAGAATTTTCCAATGTTTTTAAGAGTTATTGTGCTATTCGGGACGGAAACAAATCCAACAAATCAAAAACCATGGCAATCAGTACAGCCGTTCTCGAGTTATAAGTGTTGTAACAAACACGACTTTCTTTTATATATATAGATTATTTCAATCTAAACATAAAAGAAAACTGTATTTTCATATCATTTTACTACATTGTGATTATAACTTTGCAATTTGTATTTCATTTTGTATACGTAATCTCCTACGTCAGCAATACAATGCTATACATTGCGATGTGCTGCGATACTGCGTTACTATACACAACTTCGATGCGATCTAATTTAAAGGTAATACACAACTCCACGCGATGAGTATAGTAAGTAGGATAAATTTGTTACTTATGACTATGACAAATACTATATTGTTTTCTTATACTGCCTGTCGAGGTTTTCTCAGGGGACTACAGCATGGGGTTCTTCAAAAAAGGCGTGAAGAGGTTTTTACAGGGTCGGCAACGCGCGTGTGATGCCTCTGGTGTTACAGGCGTTCATAGGCTACGGTAACTGCTTTCCATCAGGCGGGCCGTATGCTTGTTTGCCACACTGGTGGTACAAAAAAAAATACCTAAATCTTTGGTTTAAAACAGTGCTATAAGATTTTTCCAACAAATGGATCATATTAGTCCCATTTGAGCAACGTTGTGGAGTATGCTTTAAACCACTTCGATTTAGGGGAGACCACTGACTTAGCTTAACAAATGTTATCAAATGACAACATCCGAGACCGACGGCTTAACATGCCCTTCGAAGCACGGAGGAGCTCGAAATAAACCCTTCCATGGACAGGCTAAAGTCGACGTTGCTTGACTTGTGTGATCGATTAGACTGCCACGCGCAACGAAGCCATCAAGCTCCTCTAACGTAGTATAAAATAAATCTATAGAGATTGATTAGTGCCCCAAAATAAAATATGTTTTTAATATCTTAAAACACGAGTATTATAGGTTTTTTCTTTTTTAGTATTATATTATTTTATTAAATGACAAAGGTATGATAGATATTGCATTTATGACTCCTGAACGTACAAATAAATGAATGAAACAAACCCGAACATGTTCAAAGCCGAACACAAATCAATGGAAAGAAATCGTAGCGATTCTACCCGGCTAATGGAACCAATAACTTGCTTTCGATCTTCCGAATTCATTTGCATTCGTTACAAGGCTGTCGCTAGCGGCAAGATTTCAGCTTTCAGAGTATCGACTATCCACCGTCGTTTCCCTGAAAGTATACATGTTGAATTCTTTGTATGTCACATCCGGGGTAGCATACTATTCTGATTTGGTAGCAACAAGGGAGGATTACCAAGCGTTCAGACAATTTTGCAATTCATATTATTGGAATCGATGTCCCCAATAGTGTTAGATACTTAAAATCCGTGGTGCACGGCAGTTGAGCTAGTTGACTAGCCATCTTTTTAGGCTTTTAATGCTTTATTTGCCATATTGTTGTCTGTCAATTTACTAAGAAGGGAAGTCAAATTCCAAAAACTTAAACTTACTTCTGCTAATTTCTTCTGATTGTACGTTGTGAGTTCCACAAGGCAGCCGTAGTTTTACTCCCTGGATTAGAAGGGACTTCACTGTTCATTGCCTTTTTTGCCATCTGTTCGTCACCGCTTTTAATCCTGGCTGACAGGAGACATAGTGGAGAGAATATGTGGTCCCGCCCCCCCACCTGTCCCTGAAAGTTCATTTCAAAATGCGAGTAACGTTGTAAGTTACTTTAGACTTTAGAGTACATTAGCAGTAGTGTGAGTTTAATGAAGTATGAATTATGTAAACAGTGTAATACGGTGTTTAGTTATCCAAATATCAAATTACACAGTTCACACCCTTCATAATATTCAATATGACAGTTCTTATATTATATTTACGAGTATAACTAAGTAATGTGAGACAATCTCCGGAATTAAAAACACATTATGACTTTCCTTCAATTTATTTAAACTCTCTTCAAGTTCACTGTAACACTTTTTCCATCCTTTCCTCACCACTGCCAACTAACAAGTCCCAATCTTCCTTTCCCTCCATCCAACTGTACTTTTACCACCATGCAATTCTCTGATTGGTTGTCATACACAACCAATCACGATAAAACAAATTGGTATCCGGTGGTAATTATAAACATTTATACCGGTGGTAAATGAATAGTTGACTTATTAAAGATAAAGCTAATTTAATATGAATATATTTTGACCAACAAGATTTTATATTGTGATATTAACAGTAAAAGAAGTCAAGTATAAGTTAATGTTTACAGAATTGCAACAAACAAGAATTGTTAGTCATGACACTTACTTTTATAACAATTTGGCTATGAAATTACTATACCAATTACAACACTAGTTACATACATTAATGAGTGATCTAACATTCGGCCATCCGTTATATTACACGTCCTCGTGTACGTAACTATACCAGATTAAATAATAATAATAATATGCCGATTTCGGATACATAAAAATACTGAACTTTATATAACTGATAATATTTTATATACATAATTACGATACTTCTTAATACTATCTCATGAGTGTGCTGCTTATAATTATGCTGGTATTAAATAATGCTAATAGTTGTGATTAATAGTTCGAATTTATTCCCTTTATAATATATGAAGAAATTAAAATAAATTATCTAGTTTAATTACTTACATTATAGCTAACATCTCTTCAATTTGAACCCAAATAAGGGGTAATTTCACTCTCCTAGACATAACATCAAACGATTATTGGTTATAGTACAAGGTAAGCTTACAAAAATGCAAAGGAGCATCAAGACTTATTATTTCCGTCTTTCCGAAAATTACAACTTATACAGAAACTTATAAGTAAACATCAATTTCATTATCATTCTTGTCTGTGGGTTAAGTCTCATCTACCTTAAAACCACAGTAGAATAACATTCAAATTAAGTTCAACTACAAAAGTTTGTCTGTGGGTTAAGTCTCATCTACCTTAAAACCACAGTAGAATAACATTTAAATTAAATTCAACTACAAAAGTTTGTCTGTGGGTTAAGTCTCATCTACCTTAAAACCACAGTAGAATAACATTTAAATTAAGTTCAACTACAAAAGTTTGTCTGTGGGTTAAGTCTCATCTACCTTAAAACCACAGTAGAATAACATTCAAAATAGTTCAACTGCAAAAGTTTGTCTGTGGGTTAAGTCTCATCTACCTTAAAACCACAGTAGAATAACATTTAAATTAAATTCAACTACAAAAGTTTGTCTGTGGGTTAAGTCTCATCTACCTTAAAACCACAGTAGAATAACATTTAAATTAAGTTCAACTACAAAAGTTTGTCTGTGGGTTAAGTCTCATCTACCTTAAAACCACAGTAGAATAACATTTAAATTAAGTTCAACTACAAAAGTTTGTCTGTGGGTTAAGTCTCATCTACCTTAAAACCACAGTAGAATAACATTCAAAATAGTTCAACTGCAAAAGTTTGTCTGTGGGTTAAGTCTCATCTACCTTAAAACCACAGTAGAATAACATTTAAATTAAATTCAACTACAAAAGTTTGTCTGTGGGTTAAGTCTCATCTACCTTAAAACCACAGTAGAATAACATTTAAATTAAGTTCAACTACAAAAGTTTGTCTGTGGGTTAAGTCTTATCTACCTTAAAACCACAGTAGAATAACATTTAAATTAAATTCAACTACAAAAGTTTGTCTGTGGGTTAAGTTTCATCTACCTTAAAACCACAGTAGAATAACATTCAAATTAAGTTCAACTACAAAAGTTTGTCTGTGAGTCAAGTCTCACTTGTCTGTCTTGTGACCATCTATATGAAATATTATTTCGTAACAATTAATCAATATCTACCAATATCCAATCTGGAGCAATTGTTGAAAGGAATCAGAATCATAATATTAAACACGGGTCAAGCCTCATCTGTCTTGAAACCGTTAATTATCACCTAATTCTCAAATAGGTATACTATATAAGAAGTGATTACAGTACTCTCATTAACTTCCCTAGATTAAATTTTGAAAACAACAAATATTCCATTTCAGCACATAGTTATATCTGTTCAATTAAATTAGTTAAAACCCGCCCCGAAAGCTACCCACTGACCAAATAAAAATCCCGAAACGTTTATTTAGAGTCGTATTAAGACCCAGCTGGATATCTGGAAAAAAATCTTTAACTGTTTTGCTGTTAAAGGCCCGAAAGTCTATGCACAGAAGATCCCCAGTTTTCTTTTTAACTAGGACAATTGGGCTGGCATAGTTGGAAGTTGAGGATCTAACAATCCCGCAATCGATTAGTTCTTGTATCATACTTTGAACCCTATCGCGCTCGCCAATAGACCTATAAAGCCGATACACCACCGGTTCTTCGTCCTTTCTGTCTTGCCCAATTCGCTCATATTAAAAGCAAAGCAAATGCGGTATTTGTTAAGTAACTTAAATATATATATATATTTTTTTCATATTAACTACATCCAGAGCACTATCAGTACTAATATCCGATTCCTTTATCACTGCGAGGAGTCGGCAACCCTCACTCTCATAACCTCAATAACCGGTTTTAAACTGTTTGGTATGATCTTTATAGTAGCGCGTCTACACCTAGCTAACAAGTATCCGCTCTTTATGACAAAAGGTTGCACCGACAAGCCTTTAACTAATGCTACTCCTTTCCCATGGACAACAGAGGTAACCCTCGTAATAGGCAATGCACCTTCCCAAATTCGAAGCGATTACAGTTCGCGATGTAAATTTCCCCTGTAAAAACCGAGTCTTTCTGAAAATTTATGAATGTCAAGCCATCAATAGTGGTATCTTCAAAACAAATTTATTTAACATTGTAGTTATAGCCAACCGATCTGAAATTTAGTGTCCTTACATCCTTTTCTACAACGATGTGAGATTGCTCGGTAAAGGTTTGTTCAACTATTAACGGTACATGCATGACTTCATCAGGTGACTACAAGGATTTCAACTCCAGCGCTTGCAGAATCTATTTCTAAATCAACTGTCACGGTTTCTATAGGTTTAACTATTGCGTCGCCAAAACCTTTCAATAACGGTAACGCATCCTCCGTAGCCCAATCAAGCATAAAATTTTTAGCAGCTGTTATACCTATCATGGAGGCGGTACTACCAAAATCCACGAAATATGAAATAGGCTTATCGTTTAAAAATACTTGCTTGTAATACTTTGACGAAATAGAATCATTGTAGCTAAGGATCATCAGTGAGGTATGACTTGCCAGTGTGTTGGAGTCAGTAGTACTCTGTGAACTGGCATGAAATGAAGTAAATAAATAAATAAATAAATCAGTTTTTTGTATTTTTAGTCTCATTACATTTATCTTTTGAATGCCCATAACGTAGACAGTGTTCACACCTAACTACAGGTTTAGAGCAGTTTGACATATAGTGCCCTTCCTGGTGACAGTTAAAACATTTGACGGTGGTACTACGATCATTGTTTACCTCCTTTAGCATCGAATTTGATTTATTTTCTAAAGTTCGCGGTCTCCTATGATCATTGCCTACATTGTCTAATTGACTACCTAGCTGGCTGCTACGAACATTTTTAAAGTAAGGGAGTAGCTGATCAGGTGAGTCAAACCGAGCTGCTTCGACTCCTAATCTAACACTACGGTCTTCAATCCCGAATACTATGCAGTCGACGGCACGCTTTCCTTCGATAGCGCATCGGTTCAATAAAATTACTTTTTCATAAAAATATTCCTCTAAGGAATCTTTGAAACGTGCACGCTTGGAAAGCATCGTCGTCAACAGCTGAGCATAATTCTCATCTGATGGAAAGGCTAGTTTTAATTTTTCCTGCCACTCACACCATGTGTACAAAACGGTTGATAATCCCTCGTACCATTTTTGCGCTAACCCCTTTAATTTAGGCAAAGCGAAATGGATTATTTGCGGTTCAGTCCAATTGTAAATAACTGCGCATTCGTTGACCTTATGCAACCACATACTAATAGTTTGTTCTTTGCGGGAAGGGTCAAATTCAGGTAAAGTATTTTGTCCAGACAACTTATTGCTAACCGTATCCTTTCCTAACGTTTGTAATGCGTTGACTAGCTGAGATAAAATGTTGTCGTTATTGAGTTTACCTGACTCGCTCATTTTATCAGATTTCTCTGAAGTGATGCCATCTCCCTGCTCCACCACCCAGCTGTGGAGGTTGTCGTCACGCCTACGGCACCGAGGTGTCGACAGCCGGCGAGAGCGTGTGCTGCGCTCCTTCCGCTCTCCTCTACAACGTCCGCTCTGCGAACGTCGGCTACGTGACTGCGTCACGCATCGAGAGCGCGAACGCGCCCTGCGTTCGTCACGCGAGCTGTTGCAAGTTCGGGGTGCGCGGCCACGTGAACTGCACCGGCTGCTCGTTCGAGATGGGCATCGGGAGTCGCACCTGCGGCTCGTTCGCCCAGTACGTCTGCTACGCGAGCGCGCGCGATGCAGCCTGTCTCGGTCACGGTCACTACTGCGCGATTGCCGCGGTAGTACCGGCGGTGTGTCCCGTCGTCGTCCGATGTCATCATTTTTATCGCTCATTGTCCTGGAACTGATATGAATCTCTAACAGTACCGATATCCAAAAACCATTTTAGGAAAATCCTGTTTAAAATACTCACTTCCTTTGTTATTTTACAGAGAAAACTACGATAGTTATAAAAAATGACGGAACGAATAAAAAAAATATATAATTAAACAACGATAAACATTGTCCTGCTGTAGAACGTACAGTATAATGTTCACTTTGGTGTCGAAAATGATAATTTCAGGATTCCATCATCATTAAAGATTATCTGACAACACTATTTAATCGATACAAATCACTGATTTTACAAAATAAAAAGGACTAACCATAACGAAGATAAAAAAAAAACAAAATGAATGTCACAAAACTCACCTGTTAATTTTCAGGAAAGCACCAAGACTTACGTGTGGGTCGTGATTTCTGCGAGTCTACTTGGAGCTTAGACTCGTTATCCCAATTTCTGAAGTGTGAGACAATCTCCGGAATTAAAAACACATTATGACTTTCCTTCAATTTATTTAAACTCTCTTCAAGTTCACTGTAACACTTTTTCCATCCTTTCCTCACCACTGCCAACTAACAAGTCCCAATCTTCCTTTCCCTCCATCCAACTGTACTTTTACCACCATGCAATTCTCTGATTGGTTGTCATACACAACCAATCACGATAAAACAAATTGGTATCCGGTGGTAATTATAAACATTTATACCGGTGGTAAATGAATAGTTGACTTATTAAAGATAAAGCTAATTTAATATGAATATATTTTGACCAACAAGATTTTATATTGTGATATTAACAGTTAAAGAAGTCAAGTATAAGTTAATGTTTACAGAATTGCAACAAACAAGAATTGTTAGTCATGACACTTACTTTTATAACAATTTGGCTATGAAATTACTATACCAATTACAACACTAGTTACATACATTAATGAGTGATCTAACAGTAAGGCAAAATAATATTTAGTATGATCCCGGTACACCAGACTGACTGACTAAGCTTCTGATGGAAGACAGGCAGGTAGAGCTTAATTGTAAGCTGCTCCACTGAGCAAGTACCTGCACCTCACAGAAGACCGTAACGAAATATCAATTTCCTTTGATGGTTCAAGGAGTGAGTGAGATCACTAAGAACTAAGGAGCTGCTGCGTTGACAGCGGGGGTGGTGGCGCACGAGGCAATATTTCATATTGCAATTTGGGAGCGTTAACATGATTACGGTAACCGCTTCGTATCAGCCGTCCCGTATGCTGGTCTTCCACAAGACGAAGTATGATAAAACTTCTAAATACCTATTCATTGTTGACTACTGTTATGACTGCACTTAATTAAATTTTAGCATAATCGTTGATCATGCATATTTTTATACAACGCCAGGAGCCGAAAAATCATATAGCCCACCTGATGTAAAGCGGTCTCATCCCATCTGTTAACCACACTCACTTAATTCGTGGGAATAAGCTCAAAAAAATGGGATGTGGCTGTGGACACGGCCGTGTGTTATACGTGAATACGTTATATGCACTAAAATTTTCACAAAATGGCAGCGCTTCCACCTCACACGCACGCGATGTTCAATAGTCCTTGCTTAGCGTAATAAATTATTTGACTTGGTTTGGTGTAGTTTTGGGGTGTAAGTGGTTCATCAACATCTTTGAACCAAAGCCAACTTCTCACCTCAACTCAACTCAACTCCTGCACGCGGTGCACCCTGCTAACTGACAAACGAAGCTCTGGCTAAAAGAGAGGTAGGGAGCGTAATTGTAAGCTACCCGACTGGGGAATGTACCTCCGTCTCACAGAATACCGCAGCCAAATAACGGCTCCCTTGAGGGCTGTTGTGTTCCTGCGAGTGAGTGAGGTTACCAGAAATAAGGAGATGCTGCGTTGGCGGCCGGAGGTATCGGCGTGCGAGCGATATTTTATGTTGCAAGAGTTAATATGGCTACGGTAACCGCTTCACAGTATGCTTGTCTGCCACCCGACGTAGTATATAAAAAAAAAATATGTAGAGAATAGAAACTACAACGCCAAACTATATCCCCCGAATTTGTTCTCATTAGATTTTAGAATGTGGAATACTAAAAATTGCACATATTTTTGGGGCAGACGCGTAATAAAGATTGTTCCGCTGAAATGAAGGCGAACGGGGGCCACGTGTAGTGGTCTGACGTTCCAAATGCCAGTACATTACATATTAAACGCAGTCGACGTTAAGTCTAAACAGATCCATTTAGGGTCACAGTACGCCCGCCCGCAATTTCCTGAATGTGAAGCGAGCAGCGACCACTTCCGCTGCACTGGACAATACGGTGGCGTGCTTCACATTTGCTGCCTTTTTTATGAGGATAAATAAAGGAGCACTTGTGAATAATTTTATTCCTTTTTTGGAAGACTGAAGTGAGGTTGTATACCTGGAACGGATAAAAGAAGGACCTCGTTCTTAAGTGAAATTCCAAAATAACATGATTGTTAATTACGTTATCTAAGGAGTAACATATTCTACATTGAGAGTATTGGCACAAACTATATTAACTATCTATTTGGTATATAAATTTCATTGGAAAGAAATGTGAAAGTCACTATATACACGAAGGATTCTAGAGACGAATCCCGAGTAACTGAAACAGTGCTGTTTCGAAATCATGTTATCATAAAAAAAAAAGTACTATTCCTACCGGTCTGCTCGTAATTTGGCATCATTTTTTTTATACTACGTCGGGTGGCAGACATGCATACGGTCCGCCTGATGTGAAGCGGTTACCGTAGCCATATTAACGCTCGCAACATAAAATATCGCTCGCGCGCCGCCACCATCGCTGCCAACGCACCATCTCCTTCCTTTGTGATGACCTCACTCACTCGCAGGAACACAACAACCCTCAAGGGAATTGTTATTTGGCTGCGGTATTCTGTGAGGTGGAGGTACATAATTTATAGGAGGCTTATCTATCACTGTCACTTTTCTTACATCATCCATTCTACGAGTGTCGTCACATTTTTCTAGATATTTTTAAAATATCCGACGACTTAGATACTGAGTTTCGACATTTGGGTTACGCCCTAAAACGGTTTTTCCTTCTCACAATATCACCAGAGGTAAGAGAAGGACAAAAAATGCCATTAGCGACCCCAAGCTTAAAGGGGCTTTGGGAGAATGCCTCGGTATTTTTCATTGAATAGAAAAGTATTTAAGACCAAACCACTGAAATAGTATAATTACATTCTGTATCTTTATTATTGTTTAATCAAAAAAGTTCGAATCGACGGTTTAGAAGATTTTTAGATTACCAATATCCTAGTAACAAATGCAATTCGAATTTAGAGATCTAATTGATGAGATAGATATCTCAATATATAAAATTCTTATGGCACAGTTTTAGTTACCATACTCCTGCGAAACAGTTTGACTGATGAAATTTTATATGTATATATTTGCTCAATATTCTGGTTAATATAAATTTCCGCTGTAATTATTATTTATTCCACTACGTAATTAAAAATAAATTAAATATTTTTGGACAATTTGTACACCCCCATCTAGTCCCAAACTAGATACTAGACAACTGATAAAATTACTTAAATATATATTTTTTTGTAAATACATACTTATAATACTTAGAAAACTTTCAGACTAACACAAACAGACATGTTCGTGCACACAAATGTTTGTATTGTGTGGGGATCTCGCGACCCCGGAGTCAAAGTCGAAATTGCTGGCCATTCGACCATCCTGTGGTCTTGTCATAATATATAGTATTTGTGTAAAAAAATAAATAAAACAAAAACATCGGACGCGCAGCATGCGCCACCATAGCGAATTTTTTTTTTTTTTTTTTCGAAATCCCGAATTGATTTCGGAAAACCAAGGTTACTTTACAGTACGACTTTTTGATGCTCTACACGAATCCGAAGTCAGAATTTCTTAATTTTGAATTTTATACCAACGAATTTCGCTGAAAAGGTCTCTGTCATTATATCTATAAATACATAAATATTGCATGGTCGTTGCCACTTCAGCAGCTAATAGGCGCTTCTTTAGAAATTTCCTGGTAACCATTACTCTCAATAGAATCTGTTATTTGGCTGCAGATTTCTATAGAGTATTTTTTAAGGGTCGATTAACAAACGAGGTTATTTCGTATACTAATATAATCTTAGACTAATTTGAATTGAAAGTACTCGTTGAGCGAGTAAGGTTGGCTTTGATTGTTATAATGAGTATTTTTATAAAGTTAATTGCTGACCCGGCAAACGTAGTTTTTCCATATAAATTTAGGGGTTGATGGTAGAAGGGTGAAAATTTGAAGTTGTATGCATTTTTTAATGCTAAATAACAATAAAATATAAAAAAGTCAATAAAATAAAGAAAAATATGTTTAGAGGTGGGTCACCCTTATCACTTAGAGGTATGAAAAATAGATGTTAGCCGATTCTCAGACCTACCCGATATACACATAAAATTTCATAAGAATCGGTCCAGCCGTTTCGGAGGAGTTTCTAACAAACACAGCGACATGAGATATTAGATAATATTATTTAATTTTATTGCAAATTTTGTCAATCAATCAATCAAAGTTTTATTTGTTAAACATAGGTACAGTAATAAAGATGTTATAAATTCACAAGAGTAGATCGCTATGTTTGGCCACGGATGGCATAAGAATATTTCGAACGAAGTTGAATAAAACAAACACTAATTTAACAATGTGTTCGATACAATCAATTATAGTAACGTCACGAGAATTAATGTCAATATAGAATACGAATAATGTCAAATTTTACAAGTTGTAGTAACATTGTTCAATTAGCAGTTCATGATGTCATTTCCTAAATATAATTACGTCAAATTTAAATATTTCAAGTAATTTGGTAATTATACATTTTAGTGGCCATACGCAATAGGTATATTCTTACGGATCAATGTATGTTTAAAATTTTGCAATTTAAATTACTAGGCAAGTTTGTATGGTCAATGTGATTCCCGACTATAAATGCTTATTGATAGGTTAAAAAGAAGATACATACAGTCGAACATATAAACTTCTCCTTTTTTGCAGTGAGTTAAAAAATATAAATAATAAATAAATAAATATTTCTGGACAATTTACACAGCGCCATTTAGTCCCAAATTAAGCGCAAAGCTTGTGCTATGGATACTAAACAACTTATATATGTACTTAAATACTTTTTTTTTTGTAAATAAATACTTATAATACATAGAAAATACCCAGACCAAGACAAACAGACATGTTCATGTACACAAATATTTGTCTTGTGCGGGAATCGAACCCACGACCTCGGAGTCAAAGTAACCATTGCTAGCCATTCGAACACCGGGCTAAAATAAAATTTTAAATCTAGTGTTAACTGTCCACTCATGTCACTGGACAGGATCAAATCTCTCAAGTCTTCAAATCACTATTTACAGACGTTTACATTATTAAAACCTCTTTCCTATACACGACCTGTATGTAAATAGAATGACTTCACGTCTGAGAGCAATTGAATGCGCCAATATGCGCCGCTGTGAGCCCGCAATTTCCCGCCGAGATGTCTGCTACGAGCCGTCCATAGTTCTCCCGGTAACTCACTGACAAATGATGGCATATTTCTATAGGCATTCAATTCTAAAGATGAGCAAACATATACTCCTTTGTTTAAATACAGAGTAATGTTTTACATTATAGGATTATTATTTATCTCTCTAATGTAATAAATAAATAAATATTCCTTGACACAGCACAAGTCAAACATTTGTGTGCATGAACATGTCTGTTTGTCTTGGTCTGGGTGTATTCTATGTATTAGAAGTAGAAGTTCTGGCGAGCTCGGTGGCGTAGCGGTCAACGACGCGGCTTCGACACTACGCTCGTGGGTTCGATTCCCACATAGGACAAACATTTGTGTGCATGAACATGTCTGTTTGTCTTAGTCTGGGTGTTTTCTATGTATCATAAGTATGTATTTACAAAAATAAAAAAAATGTATTTACGTATGTTTATCAGTAGTCTAGTACCCATAACACAAGCTTCGCTTACTTTGGGGCTAGATGGCGCTGTGTAATTTGTCTGACAATATATAAAATAAAATAAAGTATTATTGGTGCAATAAAGTATATTGTATTGTATGTATTTACAAAAAAATGTATTTAAGTACATTTATCAGTTGTCTGGTACCCATAACACAAGCTTTGCGCTTAATTTGGGACTAGATGGCGCTGTGTAAATTGTCCAGAAATATTTATTATTTATTTATAATACAAAGCGGTTACCGTAGCCATATTAACGCTCGCATCATAAAATATCGCTCGGGCTCCGCCATCTCTACTGCAACTCAGCAACTCCTTCCTTTTTTTTCAACGCAACTTCCAACTTGCAACGCAAATTACAAAGCAGCATCTCCTTCCTTTCTGGTGACTTCACTCACTCACAGTAACACAACAACCCTCAAGGGAATTGTTATTTGACTGCGGTATTCTGTGAGGTGGACGTATATTCCCCATTTGACGAGCTCGGTGGTGGCGTAGCGGTCAATGACGCGGCTTCGACACCAACGCTCGTGGGTTGGATTCCCCACACAGGACAAACATTTATGTGCATAAACATGTCTGTTTGTCTTGGTCTGGGTGTTTTCTATGTATCATAAGTATGTATTTACGAAAAAAAAATGTATTTACGTATGTTTATCAGTTAGTCTAGTACCCATAACACAAGCTTCGCTTACTTTGGGGCTAGATGGCTCTGTGTAATTTGTCTGACAATTTATTTATTTATTTATTATTCCTCAGTCGGGTAGCTTTCAATTATTATGCTCCCTACCTCTCTTTTCGCCAGAATCTCGTTTATCAGTCAGCAGGGTGCACCACGTGCAGGTGTGGCTGGCTTTGGTTCAAAGATGTTGATGAACTACTTACACCTCTAAGTTAAGTTACTTGCTTAACTTGCACGTTGGATTAGATTGACACGCGCAACGATGCCATCGATCTCCTCCGTAGTGTTTATTTTAGTACATTTATACGAATATTATAAAGAGGTAAAGTTTGTGAGGTTGTAGGGGGTTATCTCTGGATCTACTGAACCGTTTTGGAAAATTCTTTTACCAATAAAAAGTCACGTTATTTTTGAGTGATATAGGCTATATATTAACCCGGAAAATAAAAAGACTTTTTCGTAAACGCGGGCGAAACCGCGTGCGGAAGCTAGTCTTCTATAATTTATTGATCAACTCCAAATAAGGAGGAGGTTCTCAATTCGGCTGTATTTTTTATGTTCGTTACTTAATTATGCGTGATCTGTGATTTATAAACCGATTTGAAAAAAAACTTTTTCTATTTGAACGAGTATACTTCCAGATTGGTCCCATATTTTATTCATCATCATCATCATCAGCCTGTATCTACATACATAAAAGTAGAGTAATATTTGAAATCGGTTTTTTGTTAAAATTATCTATAAAGTGTTGATTATAACAGTATTTTTCATGTACGATTGATTATTAGTGTGAAAGCGATTTGAAGGCAACCCCCATTCAACCTTGACCTAACTGTTAGGTCAGCCGTTCTCCACAACAATAGAGTATTGTGTGATCTTGCGAATTTCCAATAAACCCCGTCTTCTGTCGCGGAAAGTTATTTCAGAAATGTTTGCGAGGAAATCAGAGCCAATAACGGGAGTAATGTTGTTTAGTCTATCTGACAGTTTATTTCAAAGTTTCGTATGTGGGTCTGCATAGAATTTATTATTAGTTTCTTTAGTTGAATATTTGGTAAAACTTATCGTAGCGGCCTCGAGTCTATTTTTATGTACTCGGAAAAAGATTTAATTCGCGCTTTCGGTGAAACATTTTTTGGGTGTACGTGGTTTAACAACATCTTTGAACCAACGCCAACTTCACCTACACGCGGTGCACCCTGCTGACTGACAAACGAAGCTCTGGCGAAAAGAGAGGTAGGGAGCGTAATTGTAAGCTACCCGACTGGGGAATGTACCTCCACCTCACAGCACATCGCAGCCAAATAACAATTCCCTTGAGGGTTGTTGTGTTCCTGCGAGCAAGTGAGGTAACCAGAAAGGAAGGAGATGCTGCGTTGGCAGCGGGGGTGGTGGCGCGCGAGCGATATTTTTAATGTTGCGAGCGTTAATATGGCTACGGTAACCGCTTCACATCAGGCGGGCCGTATGCTTGTCTGCCACCCGACGTAGTATAAAGAAAAAAAAAACAAACAACGAACTAATCGTCTGTATATCATTCGCTCATTTTTTTTTGTATTGGTTCCTAAACCTCAGTAATTCAACCTGAAAAATTATGAACTTACAAGTCCTTCACCGAATTTACCCGACATAACATAAAGATACAGATATCGACAACAAAGACATATCACATGAGACAAATACAGCTATTGTGTTTTATGTGCGAGCAGAACGTCCTCACTTTAACAGCGTAGATAAGTCAGGACAATAGGCCCTGATATCCTGCAGGGCATATCATGTCTATGGATTTTGTTTATGGCAGCTATTTTGCAAGGATTTGTCATTGTCCGACCATGTTACCAAATGTGACGGTCAGTAATGTGAATGTTATAGGCTTAGCAAACCAGATGTAGGATAAAATGTAAAATAGCGGGAACTTTTATTAATCAAAGCACTTTTATGACAATTTTAGAGATTAAATTAAAGATTCCCAGGTCAATGTATACGCTTCTACAATAAACTTTCAAACGAGGCGTTTAAATTATCCATGGATAAATTTAAGAAATATATCAAAACTAGACTATGTCAAAAGGCTTACTATTGTACCTATCTCAGATTACATAAATGATAAAAGTATTTGTAAACGAATTGCTCTTGATAAGTTATGTTAATGATTGTATTTGTATTTAATGTAACGATATTGGCAATTAAAAGAGTCGGCTTTGAGTTTCGTGCCAGTTCTTCTCAAGAAGCCCCATCGCCGGAACTCACTTTCACATTCAAGATAGTGCGATGAAAGTAAATCTAAGCTCTGCGGATTTAGAGTTGTAATGATTTAGATACATTTTCTTATATTTAATTTGTATGACGTTTTTATGTGTTTTTATATAAAGATATTTTTATTTGACTTGAAAGAAAACAAATTCTGCAATATTTTTCCTGTTTATAGATATTGCATATAGACTATCTTTTATTTATCTCCAATTTGACGAACCCGGTGGTCGAATAGCTAGCAATGTCAATTGGACTCCGGGGTTGCGGGTTCGATCCCCGCGCAAGACGAACATGTCTGTTTATCTTGGTCTGTGTGTTTTCTATGTATTGTGTGTGTGTATTTATATAAAAAAGTAAACAGTTATCCAGTAACCATAGTTCAAGCTTTGCTTAGTTTTGGACCAGATGGCAATGTGTAATTTGTCAGTGTATCTCTGAAAAAGCATGACTCATTGTCACGTTCTGCCTGAGCCGAGCGCGCAAGCGAGAGCACGGAACAAGCGATAGAGAGGCACGATCGGCCTATGTTTCTTATGACGTTATCACATAAAATTTTCGTCCGTAAACCGACTTTACAGACAACCAGTTTTTTTAACTATTACATTTAAAGCTACGCAAAATAATATCTAGCCTATTCTATGTACTCAGTAATAGAAAATACCAGTTCCAAAAATAATATTTTCGCTCCCTATTTACAGCAACGATTTGCATTAACTACATGTAAATTAGACACGTAACGCAATATCCATGAGGGTATGCTAATTAGGTATGTTTTGTTAAGATTCTGCCTTGCTGATAGCGTCCAACGAGGTTTCTATTGGAAGTGATTTTGGTTTTGTTTGAACCTATTTCGAATATTATTCCGCTACACCCTAGTAATTACAGACATTGTTGACTAAAGATATTATAAAATTTATAAAATCTCCATAATAAAACTCTAAGTTACTCCTTATTACATTAGCTATCTGCCAGTGAAAGTCCCGTCAAAATCGGTCCAGCCGTTACAGAGATTTACCGGAACAAACAAACAGACAGACAGACAAAAATAAAAATAAAATGTTATTTTGGTACATGTACCATGTAACATCCATTTAGTAATATTACAAACAGACACTCCAATTTTATTTATCTGTATTATTGATAATAGGTTCGAATGATAAATGATGTCGCTGGTCTCCATCGGCGGTGGTGATTGCTTTCCACCAGGTGACCCACGTGCTCGTTTGCCCCCCTCTCGTATAAAAAAAAAGGTTTAGTATGTGGAAGAAAGTCTAAATGATTTACTTATTGAGATAGTAATAAAAAGTATTGATACAAAAATATTGAATGAACCCATTTAAAAGGATGAACAATTTATCAAAAAATCATATTATTTACAAAAATGCAACTAAAATTTACAATTAGGTTAACTAAATGTTAAACAACTGTTCTCATCCATCGCTAACAATTAAACAGCATCCTAAAGTAAATTACGAAGCTCTTGTTCTAACCAATTTCGCCAAAACCGTCGAGCAGGAGTAAAGAAAATTAGTCTGCTATTTAACGCTTGGACAAAAGACATTATTTGCTTAATCGCTCTGCCTGAAATGCAAAATAAAAATAACACTACTTAAATAAGGAGATTCGTGTTGAAACGTTAAATTGTGTTGCAAGAATTTCAGTTAAGTTACAAACTACACTCGAAGAAGGTAAATTTGCTAAACCAGCGATCGCTTTGTTATGATTTTTGCAAATAAAAAATTGCGCAAGTTCAGGCAGTTTTTGGACTAGCATTTGATTTAATATGTATTTTCACATTACGACTACGTCATAGATATTTTTTCTTTTAATTTCATGAATAATGTTATTATTAAAACTCCTGTGAGAAATCATAGTAGGTACCTAAATTAATTTGTTAAATTCAATGGATCACTCACGTATTTCTGTCGATAAAGCCTAGTTCTATTCTCTCTTCCTATAGAGAGAGGAAGTGCGCATCTGAACATTCGCCGACAAATTTCGATCTCCGTATGAGATCGAAACTGTAAAAATATGTGATAGATCCAGTAATAAATAATCTTTTTCTTTTAACACCATTCATTTGATGAGTTAAGTGACGATAGTTGCAACACCGATCGTGGTGCGCATCCGCGGTAAAAGCCACATTAAACTCGTTTTATATTATCCTATTGCTTAATCTTCAAGAAACGCTTTGGAAGGTACTTTCAGTAGCATGCCAGAACAACTTACTTTAATGAACAATGACGTTTTTAAGTAATTTAAGTTTTTTAAAGATTGTCTTTACTTGTTGTACAAATTTGAGATTTTTGAGCAGGAGCAAAAGAAATACAAAAAATAGTTTGTTTTAGCACAAGAATATCCTGCATATATGTTCGGGCGAAACTTTGCCTTCTAGTAATGTAGTATTAGCCGGAATTTCTTCCATCTAAAACTCTGCCAAAGGCAAACATTCGCAATAACTCCTTGCTGCACGGAAGCAACTGAGAATGCAAACAAATTTCATACCTTACCGACTTTTATTGCACCGATTCGTTTGTTTGTCCATCCATCGTCTTCCATAAATATTCACAAGCGTATCTGCAGATTTTATGTTCGTATTCAAGGAACGTTGAAAAAGGTTTTACGAGGCGAACTGTTCGCATGTTTACTTGTATGTTTATCTGCTTCGAATTTATTACGCCAATAACTTGGAACTATCTAAGGCGAGGGATTCTTATGTCCACGTTAAGAGATTGTTTCTTGTTTGCTGAATAGAAAGATAGAGAAAAGAGATTGTAAGTTGTTTGGCTTGTCATTATAGCGCCATGTAACTTTGGACTTCGTGTGCCTTATCTTGCATCTTAGTTCTTTCTGTAGCTACTAGTTCATCGCCGCATATTATTTTGTAACCTCTATTTTTTACTCGGTTTATGCTTTGTACAACAATTTTGACATTACAAATCTGCAATAATTAATTATAGTGCCACAAACTTATCTCACCCGGTGGCCAAATTTAGAACTAAAGCCGCCTTGAAATGTCATTCATTCACGAACGAGAAGCTGCTGCTGCGGGCTAGTATTGCCAGGGACAATTAATTTATTTACCACGTATGCACATTCCATTGAGGTGTATTTTTTTAAATACATATATGTCTTTTCTATACATACAATAAAAAAAATCGTCAACGAGTTGTTTTTGTGCAATATTAAAACTCTCTAATATTATATGATAGCTATGATCGCGACTTAACGTGGTGCATTTTTAAAACTAATCAACAAAAAATAGAAGGCAAATGATATTTAATTGAAATGCCACACAATACAATTAATAAGTATGTCAATGCTATTATTTTAACAGTTTAGATTTCTTTGATTTTTATGTTTCCTCTAAACCGGGCGGCATTTCGTTTAATGGCAACACTTAATTCGATAGTACCGCCCCCGCCACCGAGCCAGATAACTTTGTGGTACTATACAACAACTGTTTTTCTTTCCTTTTTGTTCAGGGCTAGATTACGGGGCGTACTGCGATATGCTATCCGGCCCTTGGTCGCCACTTGTAGTCCTTCGCCACTCGTAGCTATGTTATCTGTCCACTGCCACTTTAACCTGCTGATTCTAAAAGCTATGTTGATTACTTTACTCTGAATATATTCATTTCTGAGATTTTAGTATTCACACATTGATGTATCTATGTTATGGAATTTATATAGTCGATTACAATGATTTCTTTAAATAGCTTGAACAAAACTTACTTACAATTTTAATAAATCGTCAAAAAGACATGATCTTTGAAATGAGAATTAACAAGAAACTCTTAAACTTAAACAATATTGCATTAGGTATATATGCGGTAGGTGTCCGGATTATATCCCTCCAATTACCCTAAACGGGGTAAAACTAAATCGGGTAAACAAATTTAAATACCTAGGACATTTTCTTACCGACGACCTTAAAGACGATGTTGACATAGAGAGGGAGCGCAGGGCGCTAGCGATCCGAGGTAACATGCTGGCCCGCAGGTTCGCTCGATGTACGGACCAGGTCAAAATTACGCTTTTCAAGGCGTACTGTCAAGGTCTGTACACGGGCGGTTTGTGGACTAGGTATGCCAAAAAATCGTTAGACGCCTTGCGTATCCAATATAACAACATTTTCAGGACGATGTTGAGACTACCACGATTTTGCAGTGCTTCCGGAATGTTCGCACAGGCTCGAACCGATGACTTTTATGCCGTCATGCGAAAGAAGGTAGCGTCGCTTATAAAAAGGGTGCATGAGAGTAACAATAGCGTCCTGAAAATGGTGGCGGATGATATAAATGCACCTGTGCGGAGGCATTTCGTGCGGACGATGTCTGAAAGAGAAGATCATCACTCCATAGTTCATGGTTCTCACGGAATGCCTCTAAGGTAGGTACATGGTGTATTAATGAGATTGATATGACGGGATAATATTTTATTTTTCCTTTTACTTTTATTATTCCTACTAATATATTTTTAAGTGTTGTTTAACTAACTAATGGATCTCTGTTATCTGTAATAAATAAAATAAATTGAAATAAATTACGCCCCGTGATATTTGATTACATCTCTTCAGGTGGAACGTGATATTAGAAGTCACTGCGTCACGTATTTCCGTTACGAACCCCACCTCTCATTATTTGAGCGTGTTCAATAAAAAACTTGAACACGACCTGCTAATTGTGAGGTTTTAATGTCGCCTTATATTGCTTGTATAAAGTTGGAGGCTCGACGGCGTTGCTCGTGGTGATGTAATCGAACATGCGAGTCAAGTAAAGTGGATCGTAGCTTGGCTATGAATGTGTTTATTTATCTCAAATTCTTACGTCTTTTGTACGTGTAGTTCTGATCCCAATTTTTGTTTCCTCTCGAAAATATATTTATATTATAATTACGTTTTTTGTAGACAAAATCAAAGCAAATATAAGGTGATAGTGTTAATAAGCAGAATATGAATGAATTAATTATTGGGAACACAAAGGCAACCAAATTCATGGGATGAGCTCATAAATATATAATATGCTATTTTATATATCTATGTCACATAAATGTGGTCATACTTCCGTCCTACTCTGACTTTCTTACTATTAAACAAAAGTAAAAATATAGACATGAAATTATCCTATCTATATTCTGTGGAACCAGACGATGAAAAGTATCATTCATAATATTTATAATCATTACTTCGCACCAAATATCAAATAACTTGATATTAACACATATTAAATAGGTGTGGCCTTGTGGTTTCCGGCAGACTAGAATAGAATCATTCCGTCTCTTCCCGTGGATGTCGCACAAGGCGACTAAGGGAAATACATTAGAAAACATCGATTAGGCCTACCCAACTCGTCTGGCCCGCGTGGGGAGTGTAGGCCAAATCCTCCTTCTGTCTGGGACGGACGAGAGAGGGTCGTGCTCCTGTAGTGGAGACTAAAATGGACCTGATGATGATGATGATGAAATAGGTGTAATGTATAATGCGTGTAATAGTGTGTAAATAATAGCTTAATTAGTTGTTTTATGAGCACATTTTTTTTTTAAATGCGGAGAAAATCCAAATCTACCTTTAAAAAGGCTTTATACGATAAATTTCGGAGAGAAACCGGAATGCAGGAATCAGGACTTACCCCAATTGGGGTTACCAGGTTTGAGGGTATATTATGCCGTCTTGGTTTCAGCTGTTGTGTAAGACACCCATTTCACTACCAGACGTTTAGACGATATTTGCAATTTACATATTCAGGTAAAACTGACAGATTTAGGTCGCCAGTTATAATAAATTTAAAATTCATAGTGCACGGCAGTTGAACTTCACTTTACTAGAAATCTCTATATAGAAATATTTACTACAAATATCTACTACTAGCTGTTGCCCGCGACTTTGTCCGCGTGAATATCAGTTATCGTGGTAAGACCATAGGAAATCAAGTACTTAACATAACCGTCTAATTAAGAAAAACAAACTTATGGTGAATAATTTATGTACGTCCCTGAATTCAAATTTGTTTGCAAATAATGCATTAATTGCAAACAAATTTGATTTCCATATAAAAAGGTTATAGTGAGTCAATCTGAAAAGATAGAGTACTTGTGTTTACTTTTATCTATAGAACTCATTTATCTATAGAAGTAGTCGTGTAAAGTTTTGGATAAAATAGTCTAACTAATCTCGCTTCTCCATACAAACTTTGGACCCCCATTTCACCCCCTTAGGGTATGAATTTTGTAAAATCCTTTCTTAGTGCACCCCTAGACGTCTTATGGAACCTACTTGCCAAATTTGGAATCTCTGGACCCAGCGGTTTGGGCTGTGCGTTGATATATAAATCAGTCAGTCAGTCAGTCAGTTTCTTCTTTTATAAATTTAGATATATTATCTTCTGATTAAATTCGTTGTGAGTTCCGAGGCAGCCGTAGTTTTACCCCCAGTGCTACCTTAGTGGTCGCCGCTGTTAATCCTGGCTACACAGGAGACACAGTGGTGAGAATGTGTGGTGGGCCTGTCCTAAAAAAAAAGCAGACACTAATTTAATAAATACATATTGCGGAAAAAATAGGAGAAAACCGATTGAGTCATGTCATGTCTAACGCCTTCTTGAGAATTCCAAGGAATTAACTGAAAAAATGGTAGTGGAAGAGGGTGCTCGCCAGAAATGTGGTGGAGGAGTTTGACCCGAACTATAGATAAGACATAATTGCATCCACAGACAACCCAGGACAGAACAACCTGGCGAAAAAGATTTAGGGGAGCCGACCCCAGTGGAAATAGGAAAAGAAAAAGTAGACTAATAAAATAAATACGAATTCAACGACGCTTTAACAAGTATTATTATAATCTAATCATAATGAAATTAAATTTATTTTACGACGTAGTTTCCACGTTCTATTATTATGTTAGCGAATGTTTAATGAAAACTTAATGAAGACTTAACTATGTGGTTTAATGTAATATCTATTGCTATGTAGTGACATTATTGAGTCGTAAACTCTTAATGGCTTCTTTGCGTGTATTCTATATAGGAATGATGACTATATTATCTTTTTTTATATCATGTCAGGTACTAAATTAAAATTGAAGAGCTCGATGGCACCGTTGTGTGTCTAATCGATCACGCAAATCAAGCAACGTCAAATACAGCCTGTAAATAGATGGGTTTATTTATCTCGACATCCTCCGTGCTTTGGAGTGCACGTTAAGGCGTAAGTGGCCTTTAGGCGGCTTGTAACACTACTACGTAGTTTTACCCCCAGGACTGCAGTGGACTACATTGTTCATTGCCTTTTTTGGTGGTCGCCGCTGTTAATCCTGGCTACACAGGAGATACAGTAGTGGCAATGTGTGGTGGGCCCCCGTCCCGTATAGTCGGCACTGACACTCCTAAATATTTAATAAAGAAGAACTGATCTACATCAGGCGTATCGTATGCTCTTTCGGTATCTGCCATGGTATTAAAAAACCGGCCAAGTGCGAGTCGGACTCGCGCACGAAGGGTTCCGTACCATTATCTATAAAAACAGCAAAAAAATCACGTTAAACGCGGTAAATATTTATTTTATTCTATTTTTTAGTATTTGTTGTTATAGCGGCAACAGAAATACATCATCTATGAAAATGTCAACTTTCTAACTATCGCGGTTCATGAGATACAGCCTGGTGACAGACGGACGGACGGACAGCGGAGCCTTAGTAATAGGGTTCCTTTTTACCCTTTGGGTATGGAACCCTAAAAACTATAAAAATCAATGCATCCTTCAGCAAATGAGAGACAAGACAAAGGATTGTACTCGGATTGAATTCTTTACCTACCGAGAAGCCATAGGAAACAAATTACTTAAACATTTTTCCTCCATTTATTTCAGTCAGGTAACATTAACGTACCAAGTTTCGATCAAATTAGATGGAACTTTGTACGGATTCGGGTAATTAGAAAATGAAAGAGTCTTCCAGAAGCGAGTTCACATGTTGGCTAAATTAAGGAGATACTCCTGAGTTACACAAGGCCATTTCAAAACTTGTGTAATTTACTGCTTTATTACGAATATGCTTTTGGACATGTTACTTTAATATTTATGACGAGCTCAGGGGTCGAATAGCAATGGGCACTTTTGACTCCGAGGTTACGGGTTCGATCCCCGCACAAGTCAAATATTTGTGTGCATGAACATGTCTGTTTGTCTTGGTCTGGGTGTTTTCTTTGTATTTAAATGAATATATTATATTTACAAAAAAAAATGTATTTAAATATAATATCAGTTATGGGGTGTAAGAGGTTCATCAACATCTTTGAATCAATGCCGATCTCACCTGCAAGTAGTTCACCCTGCTGACTGACAAAGGAGGCTCTGGCGACAAGAGAGGTAGGACATAGCGTATTTTTTAAGCTGGACTGGGGAAGTACCTCCACCTCACAGAATACCGCAGCCAAATAACAATTCCCTTGAAGGTTGTTGTGTTTCTGCGAGTGAGTGAGGTTACCAGAAAGAAAGAAAGGAAGGAATATAGGTAGGCAACGGATCGGCGACCCCTTAGTGTTGCTGATCTCCATAGTCGATGGTGATTGCTTTCCATCAGGTGACCCATGCTTGTTTGCCCCCTTCTCATATAAGAAAAAATCTAGTACCCATAGTACAAGCTTTTCTTAGTTTGGTATTATATTTGGAATTTGACTTCCCCTCTTAGCAATGTGAGAGACAGCAATATGGTGAATAAGGCATTAAAAGCCTAAAGAGATGGCTAGTCAAGTAAAGTTCAATTGCCGTAAAAGACTATAATATTTATTTATTTAACCCTCTGTATCATAGTGTAGACTGTAGGTAACATACCCTTCAATCTCCTGCCAGATTCATAGATTTGATTTTAAAGCCTAATTACGCACTGTAGCCTGCAGTTTACACATTTAAGCAGACGATTTAACAAAAAATAAAAAATAAACTAGATGACGGCACTTGTCGCAAATGGTGATTCGTTACCGTACTATAGGTGTTTTCGATTTTTTTTTCTATCTACTGTGATTTTAAAACATAAAAATTATTGTTTAGTATGTTTTGTGCTATATATTGATAATTTAGAGAGGTAAGAGTTTCAACTTTATTGTGTAATATTATTTTTTCAATACATTTTACTTCATCTTTTCGTTTTTGTTGATATTGTGTTTGTTTCCCGTAGGCTACATCAGGCTAAGTGTGTATTTATTTTGTTTGATAGTACATAGATTTTATTGTTTCTCAGAATGCCTCCTAAGCGGTGTCGTGGTGATGAGGACATAGTTTTTGCCTTGAATGATGGTAGTGACAGCGAAGACTGCCTATATTACGACGATGACATTCTCGCAGATGGAGGCTGTCATCGTCGTAATTTATTATTGAAGAAAAGAATTATGAATTTCCTTCAATTAGCGCAGAAGTTGCATTGGCAAACAAACCTATGACTCAACCTTCTCCAGCACATAAACCAAGGAATACTAGTAATGAGAAGCCCTAAACTGAACTTACATTGGAAAAGAAAAAAGCTTGAGTTGAATGAAGTTCAGCATCTAAAGGCAACACTAGGGAGTGTTGCCTTTAGATGTTTTGTATTTTTTTCCATAATAGTTGAAAAAAATAAAAAATCCTGAAATACGTGTATTTTATTTTTTTATTAGATGCGAAACCAAAAAATAAAAAATATCGAAGTCTGTGAGTGATAGAGCGTTAAACTCTTTATTGACCACAGTAAGACCAAAGGTACAAAAGGCGGAATTGATGATAAAAGCATTCTCTACCAGTCAACCTTCGGGAAGTGCAGACATCTACGAATGCGGTTTAATAATATATAACAAGAAATATAAATAGTAACTAATATATTATACATATTACATTTATACATACATATTCTATCACACATATACACACATAATATATGTCTAGAATTGGAGTAACAAGCCCAACACATACATTTTTACACCACGTCAATCTACACAAACACAAGGCCCGCCTGATCTAAAGCGGTTACGGAATCTTATAGACGCTTCCAATACAAGGGGTACTAGCACAGTATGAGAAAATAGTGTGTAGTTAGACTTTGGGTCTAAGTTCATTAGGGTATCTCAAGACTAGACAAGACTCTTACTTATTATATAAAGCTTAATATTTCACAAGTAGTTTATAATCCAATAAGTCCCATCTATATTAATTTATTTAATATGCGCATACTAATGGCATTGCAAGAGTGATTTCCTAATGAGATTTGCATCCATTTAGTGATATTACGTCATCTCCTTCTTTGTGATCAAAGAATGGAAAGGGCGTTCAATTTATTTCGATTATTTTATAATTAGGTTTCTTCTCTCTATTTTAAACCAATTTACAGTCAGCAGACGATATTTTTGAAGTCATAATATTCATTTATTTGCAAGACTTTGGTGGTAAAATTATGATGTTCATATTTTATGAATGTTCTATGAATAACAAAATCGGCTTTTTAATTCAGGCATGCAAATATTATTTGGATTACAATTTAAAAATTAAATCATTAGATACACAAAGCAGAAGGTGATGTAATAATTATAAAAAATACTTTTGTCTTTACTTTAATGGAATTAAAACAAGATGCCGTGATGTAATTGTGTAATCTTGTTCATAATTTATTATTAGATAGATAGAACATGTTTTATAAATTTAAAGTACAGTGAATCAATAAACTATTACACCTGTATATATGCAACAAGGCGGCCTTATTGCTGAGAGCAATCTATTCAAGGCAACCTTAGGGTAATGAATTTATGCATGGAGTGGGCAGGATTAAATTAAATTAAGAATTATATATATTATAATAACACAATAATTATCAGAATCATTATTATGTATAGACGAAGATATGTAACCAATTACAGATAAATCATTGAATAATAAATAAATAAAAATTAATACTATAAAATGTATTACCTAGTTGATGTAAGTCGTCGAGTAGAGCATTATAAATTATATTGCCATAGCTAGGGAATGCAATCTCGTTCTCGCGAGATCTCGCCGCGGGGCGGCGGCAGGGCCTGAGGTAGCGGTCGGGGGACGAGGTCTAAGCGAATCTAAGCGAGACCTCGTCCCCCGATCGCTACATCAGGCCCCGCCGCCGCCCCACGCGAGATCTCGCGAGAACGAGATTGCATTCCCTAAACACAGCGTATCCTAATAGATTTCTGTGTCACTTTTATTAAATATATCCTTATTGGAGAGGTTTTCCATGGTATCTACATTTTTTTACACAACTAAATCAAACTAGTATACGATGATAATCTGACTGATAGTACTTTACTCTATGCTGATAATAAGTAATCATTGTACCTCAAGGATACTAGCAAATGTTGTCAACCCTGTGGCGACTCTACTTGACTTTTATGTTGCCTAGCAAAGGGAAGAAAAACACACACATCAGAATGTCTCTGAATTGCTTCAGTGTGCTTGTATATTATAAAAGATCTATATTAATTTGTAACTTAATAAGCATTACGGTTTGCTATTAGAAGTGAAATTCTTTCTTATTCTCATATCTTTAAACTCCTAAACCTTCCTAAACTGGTGGCCCCGTCCGAACACGAAAATGAGTGAGAACAAAAATGCCGAAGGCGAAATTATAAATTCTATAAATTTAAAAATATCTAAATTTCTTGTTGCCTTTCTTAAATAATGCTAAACTTCAGTAGTCAGTAGTCTTCAGGGAAAACTTCGGCAAGGAGTTCAGAACAATGGACTCAAGGGAAGAAATGCGTAACGTGGTGGATCGCGTGGCCATGAAAATCGCTGCGTAATCAAAAACAGCAATGCCCCTACGAATCGCCACGAGACGCTAGTCGTCTCTAACCCAGCTTAGCGTTCGGTAGTTGGTTGTATTCTATTGTATATCATTATGTATTTGTGTAAGGTATAATTAAACAGTATATTCGGTTAAATAGTTTACGTGATTCACCCTATATCTGTACCCCTGTGTAGATGGTGTCGAATCAATTACAACACTGGCATTAAGCTTGATTTAGAGTTTCAAGCACTCATAGCACACGCTGGGTGCTACCAGGCAGAGCATATTTTTATTTGTCATCTTGGTAGTATAACCCTGGAGTTACTAAATAAACTAGAACGCATTCAGAATTTGTGCATTAGGTTTGTTTTTGGTTTGCGTAAATCAGTTCATATTTCGGAATACCGTTCGCGTCTAGACATATTACCAATAAGGCAACGAAGAATCCTTCATATCCTGTCCTTCCTATTTCACGTACTTTTTAACCCCTCAGCACCTTATTATCTACGTGAACGGTTCCAGTTTCGTACTATGGATGATCGTCTTCGATCTAGCAACCTTCCTAAATTAAATATTCCTGTTCCTAACTCCTATTCCTACACTAAATCATTTACTGTGCGAGCAGCAAGCCTTTGGAATTCGCTTCCAATTGATGTGATGATGTCACAAAGTATGGATTCATTCAAGCTCCACCTGAGGAGGCATCTGGGCGGTGTGACTGATAGTATCCTTAGATAAGTTAAGGTTAATTAAATTTAAAGCTAATTAGTCCTATTAATTTTAACTCAATTGCTTATTCTGTTATATATGTTATGCAATCTGTCTAAACTTATGTCTAATCGTTACTTTTCTTTTGTCACAATTTACTCTCCTTATATTTATCATTATTTTATCACCATGTATTCATTAAGTATTCATATTGTACCTAACTTTCTGCCAAATTATGTTTACCTTTAAATCTGGAATGGTTGACTGGAAGAGATCCCATTTGGGATAAGTCCGCCATTGTACATAACTATTTTTTGTCATGTTTTGCTATTATCTTTTGTACAATAAAGACTTTACAACAACAACAACAACAACCCTAGATAACTAAACTGTTTTCATTGTTTCATTATAACTACACCTTCGACGATCGGACTACGCAATGAAATACTGAAATATAATCAAAAATATTAATTTAAGGTAGGAACTTGTTACATGGCACAAAAGTAAAGTTTATAGTTAACAAATTAGGTACAAAATAACTATCATTGTATTAGTCTACACAGTGACTACACATGTCAACATTGTGCAGGCCACAAATACCCTTTCTACATCTAGTGCAAGGGTGTTTGGTCATTCTCCGGGCTTTTGACGGACACTGGTAACAAATTTTATGCGCATTGGACGTAGATGGAACCGGAGCTTCTACTGTAGAAGATTCACCAAGAATATCCTGAATCATGACCCTTAGATTAAGTCTCAAACTCACGGTCTGTAATCGTTCCAGCGGCCAGGGTTCCATGAGCTGATCTCCTAACTTCATTACAAAATCACGCCTACTCATTGGTTATTTCTTATTTCTCACGTTGTTTGACACATAAATAGCATAAGCATTGATTGAAAATAGATTAAGCATGTTGTAGAAGGTACACATAGGCCATCTCATGATTTTTCGATTTGTGCACATATTTGAACACATTTGGTCAACAGTATCCACTGCCCCTTTCGTGATATTATAAAAATCAATTATTTCTGGTTTTCCTGTTGTTTCATTAATGTTAGGTTGTTCATGAATGGTTGACAATAGAATAAACAACTTTGTTGGACTTGACTTTGAATGAAACTAATGTCTTGTCACCATCATAACAAAACATCGAAGTACCGATAGTGCGAGACTTGGATTTTTTAATGTTTTTTTGGAATTTCACCTTTATTATTTCTCAATGTTCCCACTAAAGTCAAGTTATACGGTGAAGCCAGTAACTCATCAGCCAGGGATACAGACGTGAACCAGTTGTACATTGTTATGTTACGATTGGAGCCATGAAGAGTGGAAGTTATTATAATAATTTGAAGTAACATTTTACTTAAATGTTTGTAAATAAATCAATAGTAAGCAGATATACAACCCCCAAAACGATAAAATATGAGAATTTTTAATGTACATACCTTGACAATAAAAGTGTCGATATTACTAAACGTTCGTCGAGCGGACGACGGGATAGTCATAGATCACGTTCTATTATGCATGTTGCCGCAATCGCGTCACACTATGCACTATTTACGCAAATTAGGAAGGTAGTGAAAGAGTCAAGGTCAGGAAGGAGGCAGGGGGGTGTAAGTGAATTCGAATTTCGCCGAGTAGCGCGTAGTCGCCTCGACGAGCTATTAGT
Source organism: Hypsopygia costalis (assembly GCA_937001555.2). Lineage (NCBI taxonomy): Eukaryota > Metazoa > Arthropoda > Insecta > Lepidoptera > Pyralidae > Hypsopygia > Hypsopygia costalis. The sequence continues at coordinate 31,747,862 of OW443328.2, forward strand.
TATCTAGGGATAAATAGGCTCAATTATATGTTTTTAATATTGTATTATCTGCTTATGAACGAATATGGTATCAAAGTTAGATCAAGACTGTTCATTAATTCTTCAATTAGTTACGCTATCTTTGGTTACGTGATAAATTAAAATTTAATACTTACATATTTAAAGGAAATAATATTTACTGAATTAAAAAAAAATCCATCTTTCGAAATCTTTATTTTTCCAAAATTATAATCAATTTCTATTTGTTACAGATAACCAGTAAATGGTCCCAAATAGCAAAACGAATTCACAAAATGGTCGACTTATAGCACTGGGCAACAACAAACAGTATATAGAACGGTGGCGGTGGAAACGGAAAGATGTTAATACTGACCATTGTATACTTCATCACGTTTCCAGTACTCACATCCAGATTAGTCAAAGGAGAAACTACAATGGACGAGAAACCACCCCAGCCGATGATAAGCTCGAGAGTGGTAAGAACAAAGTACGGAGATCTAAGAGGATTTATTGTCACACCGGAGTCTAGATTTCTCGAGCCAGTTGAAGTATTCAGAGGAATCCCATATGCTTCTCCTCCAGTAGGATCCCTTAGATTCATGCCACCAGTATCAGGCGCTCAATGGTCGGGTGTCAAAATAGCCGAAGAATTCAGCCCCGTCTGCCCACAAGTCTTACCAGATATAAGAAACGAAACGGCCGTACTTAAGAGAATATCTAAGGGTAGATTGGAATATTTAAGAAGGATCCTCCCATTTCTGACGAATCAGTCTGAAGATTGCTTGTATTTAAACATTTACGCGCCGGCACAAGGTAATTATCTATTATTAATTCACCGTTCCCTTTATTAGACGCAATTTATTTTGTTCTGCTTCAGGGAAGCAAGGTTCGTGTAATTACTGTGATGCCGAAATTAACATGAACACTTTGTCTTTAAAGACAAATATTAAGATTCAAAATTTCAATAACGTAAGTTACTTTAAAGCGGCGGTGGTAGCATTTACAGAAAGTGTGTGATGTGAGATACAAATTGGTTTTTGTATGTTCACCGTTCAATTTGTATTAGATAGTACACGTGAAATACTTTTATTATATTAATTAGCTTAGGTAGTAGTAGTCGCAGTTGATGAGATGATTGGCATAACAGTAGGTACAGTTTTTGGGGCGTAAGTGGTTAACCAAAGCCAACCTCAACTGCACGTGGTGCACCCTGCTGACTGACAAACGAGGCTCCACCTCACAGAATACCGCAGCCAAATAACGATTCCTTGTGGGTTGTTGTGTTCCTGCGAGTGAGTGAGGTCACCAGAAAGAAAGAAAGGACGGGGTATTGGCTGGCAACGGATAACAGTATATATTGTGGGATGTAAGTAGTTCTCTTTGAACCAAAGCCAACCTCACCTGCACGTGGTGCACCCTGCTGACTGACAAACGAGGCTCTGGCGAAAACAGAGGTAGGGCATAACGTGTTTTTTAAGCTGCCCGACTAGGGAAGTAGCTCCACCTTACAGAATACCGCAGCCAAATAACGATTCCCTTGAGTGAGGTCACCAGAAAGAAAGGAAGGACGGGGTATTAGCTGGCAACGGATCGGCGACCCCTTGGGTGGCTGATCTCTATGGGCAGTGGTGGTTACTTTCCATCAGGTGACCCACATGCTCGCTTGCCCCCCTCTCATATAAAAAAAGGTTCCATGGGTATCAAGGAACTAAAATGTTTATCAATAAAAGGCAAACGTTACTGATTGATTTATCAACGCACAGCCCCCTTACCACCAGCTCTTATTGCGATCCAATAACTGAATAGAAAGCTCATTCATACCAATGAATAAGAGACTCTATTTCAAATAGAATAGAGTCGCTTAATCATTGGTATGAATAAGCATTCTATTCAGTTATTGAATCGCAATAAGAGATGGTGGTAAGGGGGCAGTTCAAATCACTGGACGGACCAAGTTGCAATTTGGCATAAAGGTTACAGGAAATTTGGCTATTATATAGTAGAAATCTAAGAAAGTATTTTGAAAATGCCAACGGGATATACCGGGATACGCTCGTATGAAATTGCGGGCGTAAGCTAGTTTTTCATAAAGGCTATTTAGCCGTAGTTTTACCCCGGGGACTGCAATGGATTTCGCTGTTCGTTGCCTTTTTTGGCGGCCGTCGCTGTTAAACTTGGCTACACAAGAGACACAGTGGTGGGAAAGCGTGGTGAGCCCCCGTCCCGTTGAAAAAAAAGGGTTGCACTCTGCGAGTGCCGGCAGAAGTGAAAACTTGAACATTAACGTTGTGCATTTTTGAATATTTTGGAATGGTTACGGAATAATTTCACACGAATTGCTTTATTTATCAGTATAAAAGTACAATCAATTATGTCGTAAAATACAATATTCATTTATTGCGCTATCGCAGACGAACATGACAATTTATATTACATTAAAAATAAACAGCAGGAGCAGGCATACATTTTCGCCGCGCGGTAGAAAGAGAGTGGGAAATTACTTCCTCTCCAACACCGCTAAAGAAGTTTTCACTTCAAAAAGGTTATTTAGGAGGCGTAAGTTAAGGCTAAGAAAGATTTTAGAAAATACCCGCGGGATTCACCTTTCCGTAGGCTTTTAAAGTTAAATGGCTAATTACTCAAAGTAAGTAATTGTGAAGGTCTTTCTTTTTTACCCTAGGGTATTTCCATTATTTAAGATTCTCCGAAATCTGATCCATAAAATTATTTCTTAATAATCAATGGATATTGATTAAAACAGTTTTAAATATAAATTTAAATCTACTCAAAGTAAAATTTGCAATGTTCAATATTTAAACATTTTTTCCTTCATAACTCTTAAACTTGCGCGTTGCATGATTTCTGAAAATAATAACGAGAATTAACGCGATCATGCATAAGGGTATTTACATACCTTTATTATATTAAAATAAAGGTACGTAAATACTCTTATGCATGAACGAGTTAATTCCCATCATTATTTGCATATCTTTCCTTCATATTATATGTTATGGCATTCTCTCTCTATATCCTAACTTAATATTCTAAATTGAAAAACCATATTTGATTTTTTTTTATTTTAAGTTACAGCGTCATTCAGGCTTAACCCTCTAAACGAATTTAAAAGAAAAAGGTTGAATACATACCAATTGTTTCTTAATTCACGTTCAGTGAGTTAAGCTTGAAAACGCACTAACGAAAAAACAAATAGCTTGAATACTGAAGATCGTTATAATCTACTTTTTCCTATTATTATATGTACTCTCTCAAATTCTACACGAGAAGCAGGAGGAAACCAAAAGTAGATAATATTGACGAAAACTTATTAAAATTTAAATATTTTTACAAGCACTTTTTAATGTTCATTACAAAATTTTAACCTATATATATCTAAATGAATCACTATTTCCCTCGGTCACGGCATCGCGCGTGAACGGCTGGACCGATTTAGCTAATTCTTGTTTTTTGTGTTTGTTATTGTGAGGAGGTAGGGAAGAGAGGTAGGGTGCGTAATTGTAAGCTACCCGACTGGGGAATGTACCTCCACCTCACAGAATACCGTAGCCAAATAACGGTTCCCTTGAGGGCTGTTGTGTTCCTGCGAGTGAGTGAGGTCACCAGAAAGGAAGGAGATGCTGCGATGGCAGCGGGGGTGGCGGCGCGCGAGCGATATTATATGTTGCGTGCGTTAATATGGCTACGGTAACCGCTTCACATCAGGCGGGCCGTATGCTTGTCTGCCACCCGAAGTAGTATAAAAAAAAAAAAAAAAAAAAAAGAGGAAAATGTTGTTATAAATGAGCAAAAATAAGAAAATTGCGTGGAAAGTTATGCTGAACCTGAACGACCATATTACCTTTTCTAATATAATTTTATGTCGTTTCACAGAACCTACGGACGGAATAGAACATTCATGATAGGAGAACGTTTGTCGGGTCAACTAGACATACATAAAAGAAAAGGATAGATCCAGGCATTTTTATCGTTCAAATAGTCTTTTATTAAACTTAAACATAAACCTTAAAATGTTATTGTCATCTACATTTCAGAACCATAACATTCTAGGAACCAGGAATGAAAACTTCTAACGAGAATCGTTAGTCAGAATTCTGCTAACATTCTCATGAATAAAATCATGAAACATCTTTGTAAGAAACTTGCGCTACAGATGTAGTAGACGAGAGGGATATACCAAAACAGATGAAATTGTTCAACATACCTTTAGATATTTTGCTCTAGAAATTTATTCTTTGTTAACCTTTCTTTGCAATATTAATTCTATTGTGGTGATTATTATGATAAATAGTTTAATATAATATTTTCAAAATTTAATATTAAAAAAAAAACTTTAAAAAAAACTTTACAATCGCATGCAGTACTAAAAAGTTAAAAAAAAAAATTGGTTGCCTGTAAAGTCGGTATACGGGCGAAAGTTTTACGTGACAACGACTTTGAGTGGTAAAATGTTTTCGAGTGGAAGGGACGCATGCCTTTCACTTTTTATGTCTGTCTCTCTCGCTCTTAGAAGGGACGCGTGCCTCTCACTCGCTCTCATTGTGAGCGCATAACGTGAGCGCGTTTCTTGAAGTGTCACCCGGCTAACCAATTTATAAGACGTTGTCACGTCAAAAAATGTTCATGAATACTACTATCAGAACTGAATTTTAGTGTATTGTGCTTCTGGTGTCTCGTGGGAATTTTTAGTGATCAAAAAGAGATTTTAGCGGATTCCTACGTCTTATTAGCTACTTGTATACCAAATTTGAACACGATCCGTTCAGTAGTTTGGGCTGTGTTTTTTTTCTTTTTTGTTTTTTATACTACGTCGGGTGGCAGGCAAGCATACGGTCCGCCTGATTTGAAGCGGTTACCGTAGCCATATTAACGCTTGCAACATAAAATATCGCTCGCGCGCTTCCACTCCTTCCTTTCTGGTGACCTCACTCACTCGCAGGAACATAACAACCCTCAAGGGAATTGTTATTTGGCTGCGGTATTCTGTGAGGTGGAGGTACATTCCCCAGTCGGGTAGCTTATAATTACGCTCTCTACGTCTCTTTTTGCCAGAGCTTCGTGAGTCAGTCAGCAGGGTGCACCACGTGCCGGTGAAGTTGGCTTTGGTTCAAAGACGTTGGTGAACCACTGTGTAAGCGGGGTTGTACCCCAAGTGTACCTTCTGTGTGTTGATAGATCAAGTCAGTAACGGTTGCCTTTTATAAACACTGCTGTAATAAAAACCGACATTTTCAGTAATAAGGATAACCTTTTATAATATATGAATTTGAGTAGAATTTTCGACCAAAATCCCAAAAAGCCACCATTAATATCTCCCCCAGATTCAACTGGACACATTCATATATCTCATAATGGAATACATTCATTTTATTTTTAATTTCCTCCAACCTTCATTCAAATTTTTCCGTCCGTTTCTCGTTAACCAGAAATGAATGCGATTTCCCTCGTCACAGGCGAAACTCTTTTGAAAATTAGCTCAGTCGAGCGTCGGGTCCTTTAATAAATCAAGCTTTTATAAGCCCCTATGTTTAAAGCGTTTCCTAATTTCACGTCCTTTGTATGAAATGAAATAGGTTTTACTTCTGGCCCTGTAAGGTCAGGCAGTTATCTACATACCAAACAAATAAATAAAACCAAAGTTTCGTATTTGCGTTTCTCTTTTGATTATGATTCTGCTATGTGTAACTCGGGATTTCTATTCAACATATGTACGGCTCTAGTTCTAAGAATAATTTATAGGGATTCCTGAAACATGTCTATCAACTTTTGTCGCTCTTGAAGGATAATGACTGTAGTCAGTTAGTTAAGTCATCATTAAAACTCAATATAATATCATTCTTATCAATGATTTTTCTTTCTTGTGCCATATTTGATATTTCACCATCTTAAAGAGAGATAGGTTACAGCGTATTGTAAGCTGCTCTACTAGCTAAGTAACTCCACCTCACAGAATACCGGAGCCAAATAAAAATTCCATTGAATCTCGTTTGTATTCCTGCGAGTGAGTGAGGTCATCAGAAAGGAAGAAGTCGCTGTGTCGGCAGTGGGGGTGGCGGCTCGCGAGAGATATTTCATTTTGCGAGCGTTAATATGGGTACTATAACCGCTTCACGCCGGCCGTATACTTGTCTGGCATCAGACGTGGTATAAAAAAATATTCTAAATATTGATTACAATCCTAATATTTAATTTGTACTTATATTATATTGCACTTTTACGTCAATAGTTAAAAAAAAGTAAATCAGCACATATGCATCTAATAAAAATCACGCTGGGTCTAATGGGGAGGGTTGTATATTATTCAGCAGTGGAGTCCTTTTGCTGCAAAAATTGATGATATCCAGTTGCATATCATCATCATTTCTCATTCATTTTCATTGTGCTTGCAGTTGGAAGCAGTGGTACTGATATGATGATGATATGTACACATGAGTTAAATGAAATTTCTAACCCATATTTTTGGATCGTAGGTTTAAGAATATAATAAAATAAATAAATATTTCAGGACAATTTACACAGCGCTATCTAGTCCTAAATTAAGCGCAAAGCTTGTACTATGGGTACTAGACAACTGATAAATGTACTTAAATATTTTTTTTTGTAAATACTTAAGTATAATACATAGAAAACACCCAGACCAAGACAAACAGATATGTTCATGCACAGAAATGTTTGTCTTGTACGGGGATCGAACCCGCAACCTCGGAGTCAAAGTAGCAATTGCTAGCCATTCGACATCCGGGCTCGTCAAATAACATAAATATTTTAAACAAAACTACATTTAAAGTGCCAAAAAGATTTCTAATAAAGAAATTTCACAAAAGCTCCAAATTACCGTTAGGTAAGTATAATAAGAACACTGAACAATTTACTGAAACAATTCTTGCTGTGAGAATAAAAAACAGTCATTTACTATTAATTACTGAAGAACTGAAACAGTTTGGATCAAAGCCAATTTCATTTCGTTTCACATTAACTAGGTCAATGTTATATAAACTGACTAGCGACCCGCTCCGGCTTCGCACGGGTGAAATGCTGATACTAAATGTACTACAGAAGGTCTTTGCGCTTTGTCCTATCCAGTCCTTCCCCAGTTATAGGCACACGCCGCCGGCTCCGCGGCCGGTACCGCCACAGCCGTTATGTCCCTGCATTTTAAATGTGTAATATCTTCTAAACTATTCATTTAAATTACATGCTGTGAAGGGCCATATTGATCTACATTAAATGTATTTAAGGTACTTAATTGGATAAGGATTAATTCTGTATTGCTTAAAATCGCTTCGTAAATAAGGCATTATTTCTTGTAAAAAGCAAAGGATAAAATAACGGTTATTGTGTGTTACCACTAAGAGATAGACATATACCATCGCGAACTTTTTTGTAGACCATTTTAAGGTGAACAATACTGTACTACATTATTTTTATCTATCTCGTTGGGTTCAGCCAGCGTTTGCAATGAAAGAGCAAAAAAATGTGTTTATTTACGACATCACATTAGAAACCTCTAAATTATCAGTGTTTTTCTACTATGTTATGCATATATTATACATATAAACTTTCCAGTTGAATCACTCTATCTATTAAAAAAAACCGCATCATAATCCGTTGCGTAGTTTCAAAGATTTAAGCATACAAAGGGACATAGGGACAGAGAAAGCGACTTTGTTTTATACTATGTATTGATATTACAACAAAATAAGAGAATAGACAATTTGTATTTTGACCTTGTTTCAGTAAACGGTAACGAAAAATCAAACCTGAAGTTTTGTTGTTCCACGTAGTGAACTAGTTTGACTTATGTTCTGCAAAATTTACTTTGAAGGTCTTTATATGTGGAAACATATAATGACATGTTTTTATGCATATTACTATTTTCGCCGAAATTCATAGAGTTTATGAAATCGTTGGGTCGTTCTGTCTGTCCGTTGCCATGAAACTCAAAATTTTGAAATTCTGACTTCGGATTCGTATAGAGCATCAAAAAGTAGTAATGTAAAGTGACCTTGGTTTTCCGATATCAATTCGGAATTTCGAAAAATAAATAAATAAATTTCGCTATGGTGGCGCATGCTGCGCGTCTGATGTTTTTGTTATTTATTTTAACAAAAAAAATTGACTCCAAATATTACTCTAGGTTTATATATGTAGACACAGGCTGATAATGATGATGATGATGATGATGAAAAAAATATGGGACCAATCTGGAAGTATACTCTCTCAAATAAAGTTTTTTTTTTCAAATCGGTTTATAAGTCACGGAGTAATTAAGTAACAAACATAAAAAAAAAATACAACAGAATTGAGAACCTCCTCCTTTTTTGGAGTCAGTTAAAAATGTTGTTTGTTTTCTGACGAAAATAAAATGAAGGTTTATTTTTGTAAATATGTCGTGATTTGTAATATTTCTCTGCTTCGAAGGCTCTATTAAATTATCTAGAATATTATATTATACATATCTATTAGACACTAATATTATAAAGCTGAAGAGTTTGTTTGTTTGATTGAATACGCTAATTTCAGGAACTACTCATTCGAATTAAAATATTATTTTAGTGTTAGATAGCCTATTTTTCGAGGAAGGCTATAGGCTATATAACATAACGCTACCACCAATAGGAGCGGAGCGCCAATGAAAAATGTTGGAAAATGGGGAAAAAATATTCCTTTTGAGAGCTTCCGTTGCGTGCGCTGCGTAAACGGTTCAAGTTACGTAACAATTACATACGACGGAATTATTTATCTTAAAAAGATCGAAAAAAAAGTCCGTGATAACATGTGGCTCACTATAACCTTTTAAATGGTAAGCTTACGCTGCACTCTCAGCGCACTGTCTCACGCAGACGAAGTTGCGCGAGTCAGCTAGTATATAATTTAAAATGGAACAATTTCCATCCCCCGCTAAGGTGGATTTGAAACCATGACCTCTCGATTACCGGTCATTCCAACTGAATTCACCAAGAAGGTTTGTGATAGTGGCAAAATTTTGTTATATATTTACTGCTATAAAGTTGCAGTATGGCGCCATCTACCTATTACAAATTACACTACTAAACAAGGCATAGCACTCTATCGTTGCAGATGAAATTCGCATATATTTTTTGATAACACCATTGCTATATATATCACCTCTCCACAAGTTGCTATACTTGTGGAGAGGCGATATGTACAGCAAGGCACTTATTGGTGGGATGCAAGGTGCTCCTTAAAAGGGGTCATTACTCACATCGCCATGACAGAGTACTTCAAATCATACGTGAAGCCATAAATTTCAATAGCTAGAGCCCAAAAAGGATTAACGACAAACAAAAGACAAATTAACTTTATAAAAGAAGGCTCAACTTTAAACTCCAAGAACAAGCCTTACTCAATCCTGGGTACAGCATCTGACTGGACTATTTTAATGGACACGTATGAAAAGCATTATAAAATCCCAGAGGATGTGGGTGTTTCGACATCCAGACCGGACATTTTCCATTTTTCAGAGCTGCAAAACGTATAGTCCTTGTAGAGCTTACCGTACCATGGGAAACTAACATACCCAAAGACCACGCGATAAAACAAAACAAATATTATGACCTCCTAAACGAATTAACAAAAAGCGGCTATGTAGTTAATCTATACGCTGTAGAAGTAGGAGCGATAGGTATACCAGCAAAATCTCTCTATAACCCGTTGAAAGATCTTGGCTTGTGCAGAAGTGCAGTAAGTTCTATACTAGAACGAGTATCTAAAGCTGCATTAGCAGGTTCATACCAGATTTGGCTAGACAGGGAGAGAAACGCAAGTAGTGAAGGTGAGTGTTGATGTACGTCGGAAAGGGGCCCCTTAAACCTACACCCGTGTCACAGTTCTCGAGATCTGCTTGGGATTTTTCTCTTTGCCACACGATGGACCCGGCACCCGCACGGTGAATGCATTGAAGCTAAGAAGTTCATCTCTTATTAAGTAATAATTACCTTAATAAATAAAATAGTTGGGTGGGTTCAAATCCCACCTAGGCGATTTTTTGCAAATTTTTCCGTTTTAAAAATATTAATTTTCCGGAATTTATAATATTCCGGAAAGTTGACCAAAATCAACTATTTAAATAATACATTATTTAGTTTTTAAAAAAATTCGTCTTTTTTTATATACTACGTCGGGTGATAGACAAGCATACGGCCCGCCTGATGTGAAGCGGTTATCCTAGCCATATTAACGCTGGCAATATAAAATATCGCTCGCGCGCCGTCTCCCCCGCTGTCAATGCAGCATCTCCTTCCTTTCTGGTGACCTCACTCACTCGCAGGAACACAACAACCCTCAAGGGAATTGTTATTTGGCTGCGGTATTCTGTGAGGTGGAGGTACATTCCCCAGTCGGGTAGCTTACAATTACGCTCCCTAGCTCTCTTTTCGCCAGAGCTTCGTTTGTCAGTCAGCAGGGTGCACCGCGTGCAGGTGAAGATGGCTTTGGTTCATAGATGTTGATGAACCATATACACCCCAAAACTTTATTTGTCCCAGTAAATCCTTGTCGCTTGCTTTTTGACTTAGCTTCTGCCTCATGAACACTTTGCCGAGATAATAAAATAAATATGGTAAATCTATATTAGAAACTATATATGTATAAAATTTCATCCAAAACCATTCAAGCTCTTATGTTTCTAAGAATAAACGCCCATGCATCTATCCAAATAAACTTTCGCATATAGGATAACTACATATAGCAGGAAATAGGAAAACATAGCATTATAATGAAACATCTCGTGCACCTTACCCTTGTATAGCAAAAACGGGGCTGCATATGAATGAAATTCTAATTTCAATGTACTCAATAAGACATAGAAATACATACACGAGACGTGACGAGTTCGGTGGTCGAATGGTTAGCAATGGCCACTTTGACTCCGAGGTCGCGGCTTCGATTCCCGCACAAGACAAACATTTGTGTGCATAAATATGTCTGTTTGTCTTGGTCTCGGTGTTTTCTATCTATTATATAGTATGTGTTTACAAAAAAAACCGGACAAGTGCGAGTCGGACTCGCCCACCGAGGGTTCCGTAGGTACGTAGTATCATTATTAAATTTGATATTTTTCATTATAAATAAGAAATAATGCGTCGAAAAAAATAAATAAAATATATTTTGCAATGTGTACATCAAGCCCTTTCATATGATACCCCATTTGAACTAGTAGTTTCAATTTGAAATTTCGACACCTTATAAAAAATATAGACCCCCTATTTTTAAGATCTATTTACAAATGTATAGTTTTGAGATTTATTCCTGTACTTGTAGTCTATAACGATGTTACTTGCCAAATTTCATAGTTCTAGGTCAACGGGAAGTACCCTATAGGTTTTGATTCCCTTGAGTGTGTCGAAATATGCGTTTTTTGCTGAATAAACGGCCGTAACTTTTTTCTACGTAAACTTAGCAGTTTGATTTTTTTACAACTTCATGGGACCGTAGACCTGAGTATACAGTTCAAATTTCAGCTTGATACCTCCACGCATTCTCGACATAGAAATTCTTGACAGACAGACAGACGGACAACAAAGTGATCTTATAAGGGTTCCGTTTTTCCTTTTGAGGTACGGAACCCTAAAAATGTACTTAAGTACTTTTATCTGTTGTCAGTACCCATAACCCAAGCTTTGTGCTTAATTTGGGACTAGATGATGCAGTGTAAATTGACCAGTATTTTTTTTTTAATACTACGTCGGGTGGCTGACAAGCATACTGCCCGCCTGATGTGAAGCGGTTACCGCAGCCATATTAACGCTCGCAACAATAAAAATATCGCTCGCGCGCCGCCACCCCCACTGCCAATGCAGCATCTCCTTCCTTTCTGGTGACTTCACTCACTCGCAGGAACTCAACAATTTAACCATTGTAATATTAAAACAAATAAAACCAAAAATCATATTATATTAGTTTACGATCTTTCGAGAGGAGGTCGATGGCATCGTTGCACGTATCAAACTAATCGAACATGTGAGTTAAGCAATATCAGCCGTAGCCTGTCCGTGGATGTGTTTATTTATTTCGAGCTCCTCCGTGCTTCTTAGGGCACGTGAAGCCAAGCCGGACGCTAAGGCCGATCGTGCCTCCCTATCGCTTGTACCGCGCTCTCGCTTGCACACCCGGCTCAGGCGAAACGTGACAAGGAGTCATTTTCTTTTCGTGCATTTGTGTCATTTATAAGATTCGTCAAAAAAGGAATAATGTAAATTTTTAGAACAATTTTAAAGTAATCAAGAGAGTGACGACCAAAATTCAAACCATGACGCTATCAACTCAAAAAGACGGCAGCCATCTTTGTAAATCTTCAGGATCCGAAGTCCTTATTCGAATCACGTATTACGGTAGGTGTGCTTGGCTTCGCCGTGCGCCCGGAAAAGTCGTAAAAACAAAAGCATTGCTATGAACTCCCTAAAAAGCCTTGGGGTTGCATTTGAGCCTTCATATTACGAAAATCCGGCCAGACACACGTCTACCCGGTTTCACCGGGCCTGCCTTTTGTCACAGACATGCATGTGTGTGTACTCTTTTATCTACGATGTGGTTTAAAGTGTGGTCTAAGTAATAAGAGTTGTATTAAATTGGGGAAATAAAAGTGTGTGACATAACGTTCATGGCAGTGAGCAAAGATTTTCATTCATTAGTTAAAGATATGCAGAAGCTCATGAACTTAGACTTCATCACCATGTGAATCCAGAGGTAGTCAAACTTCTCGATAACACAGACCTAGTGAGAAGACTCAAAAGAACAAAACCTTTTGAGTTAATGTAGTAATAAGTGAGACAATGCTAGTGATAGTGCATTAAATATAACATAATAAGAAAGTGTTTCACCTTAATAGACACTAAGAAAAGTCAATGGACATTATTCTTAGACTATAATATTTAGAAGTTTATGTTAAAGTTAAATTACTTATTAGCCCATAAGCTAGATTGTAATATTTTAAAGTTATAATACTTTACAAAAAAAAAAAAAAAAAAATTCATTAGTTAGAACGATCTTTTGGACGTAGAACGATCTGAACGAAAAACAAACTATGAAGAAAGTCAATTAATTTTATATTTATTGCACAATAACGCAACAAATATCAATATGCTTTCTTATAATTTGTGTGTCTTTGAGTATATTTTTGTTAACGCAGCACTCCTTTAACAGCTTACTTATTAATAATATTATTAAAACTCACGTGAGACATTATACTAAATTAATTAGATAAATTAAACGGGTCATTCACGTCTTTTCTTTGTCTTTGTCGGGAAAGCGACTAGTTTCGATCTCAAAAGGAGACCTTCATCAGGGCGAATGTCCAGACACGTCCACCCTTTGTCTCTCGCGCCGGAACTGCGCGCAAATGCGCGCGCCGCACGACTAGAAAGGGTGGTGGGGGGTTGGTGCGTTGATTGGTGGAGCGCTGCCTTTGACGATGACGTAGTGGCAGGAAGAATTGGATCCACCGGCTGCCACTACGTCATCGTCGAAGGCAGCGCTCCGACAAAGCTCCGACAAGCTTTCCCGACAAAAAGACGTGAGTGACCCGTTTAATTTATCTAATTAATTTGCTTATCAATGATAGTACTCTCACGTACATTCATTGCAACACAAAAATCTCACATGCTCACAAACAAAAACTCACATGCTGTCATACTCCGTGATACCACAGTATAAGTAATAGTACTAACGTAGAGATACAGAAGATAGCTGTTGTGAAACATCGAAAATCTTCACAGAGTTACGAGTCTATGGTGGCGCATCACTAACAGCTGGCTTGATCTGACTGAGGGGGTTTAGGTCATCATCATTATCTTCCATTAATTTCCCTGTGCTTTCCACCAAATGCGATCCTACGCCTTCCACATGCAGCCGTTTTCTTGATTGGAGTCGTGTCTAATGCTTGGCCGTCCCACTTGCGCCACGTCGGTCAACTATGCTCTAGAATAATCATATAGGTACATTAAAATGCAATTATAAAAAAATATAAAATACTGGGCTGGGCAGCTTTTGGAAAGCTTCGTCACATCTTCGCCGCGCAGATACCCCAGTGCTTGAAGACTAAAGTCTTCAACCAGTGCGTTCTCCCTGTGATGACTTATGGTGCAGAGACTTGGACACTGACCATCGGACTGGTCCACAGGCTAAAGGTCGCGTAGCGAGCGATGGAGAGGGCTATGCTCGGGGTTTCTCTGCGGGATCGAATCCGGAACGAAGAAATTCGACGGAAAACCAAAGTTGTCGACATAGCTTTCAGAGTTTGTAAGCTGAAGTGGCAATGGGCCGGTCACATCTGCCGAGTAAGTGATGGCAGATGGAAAAGGAAGGTATTAGAGTGGAGGCCGCGCATAGGACGACGAAGTGTTGGGCGCCCTCCTTCTAGATGGTCCGACGACCTTAAGAAAGCGGCTGGGAGCGGCTGGATGCGGAAGGCGGAGGATCGTATCTGGTGGAAGGCATTGGGGAAGGCTTATATCCAGCAGTGGGTAGATACAGGCTGATGATGATGATGATAAAATATTAGTATTTACTTATAATTATTTTTATTATCGCGATCGCTTGTAAACAAGACCGAACATGGAATCCCAAGTGCGGTTTTTGGAGCACCCTCTCCGAAAATAGTCTTTTGGCTTTTAAATAAACGTGAAATGATGCGCTCGAAGGCACTTCCTACGATTTTCATTAAGGCAGACTGTAGTAAGTACTTGAGATTTTTACGTAGTCCTGATGGTATCGCATTTTGCTATTGTATTCTTTAAAAGAAATGTAATTATGTTAATACCTCTTGATAGCGCGGATTTCGGACAAGAAACTTTTGCTTTACCATCGACACATTAAAAACTTATTACCTATTTACCTTATTTACACGCAGAGATGAAGCGTCTCTTTGCGTTCTACATGAATTATATCACGCGGAGTGCTCGGATGAGCTGTTTGATTTGATACCTGCCGCTGAATTCCACTATCGTACAACTCGCCATAAATTAAAATTCCATCCATATCATCTTGATAATTGGCGATCTACTACAGTACGTTTCCTAAGACATTTCATACCACGAACAGTGAAACTGTGGAATCAACTTCCCTCAGCGGTATTTCCGAACAACTACGACATGGGTGCCTTCAAGAACAGAGTTTTCATTTTCCTTAAAAGGCTGGCAACGGATCGGCGACCCCTTGGTATCGCTGGTCTCCATGGGCGGTGGTGATTGCTTTCCACCAGGTGACCCACATGCTCGTTTGCCCCCTCTCAAGTAAAAAAAAAAAACCTATTCTGATTATATATATGTTTTATTTCCATCTCTCGATCTGACCTCACTCGCAATATATGTGCCGCACCCTGTCTATGATGGTGTCATGGTTATGCTCAACATCATAAATAGGTACACGTTAATACTGATGATTGTTGACACTTGCTCGAACGTTTTCAACATTTTGATATAATAAAACTAGTTGTTTTTTTTATACTACGTCGGGTGGCAGACAAGCATACGGTCCGCCCGATGTGAAGCGGTTACGCTCGCGACATAAAATATCACTCGCGCGCCGCCACCCCCACTGCTAACGCAGCATCACCTTCCTTTCTGGTGACCTCACTCACTCGCAGGAACTCAACAAGCCTCAAGGGAATTGTTATTTGGCTGCGGTATTCTGTGAGGTGGAGGTACATTCCCCAGTCGGGTAGCTTACAATTACGCTCCCTACCTCTCTTTTCGCCAGAGCTTCGTTTGTCAGTCAGCAGGGTGCACCGCGTGCAGGTGAAGTTGGCTTTGGTTCAAAGATGTTGATGAACCACTTACACCCCGAAATTATAGTTTAAGAGATTTTATTATATCAAAATCATAAATACACAAATCAGTTTACGTACCTTGCACAAATATCATCAAGTCTATGTACTAGATTAATATGGGCCTTAAAATGTGTTAATTCCCATGGTTGGATTGTGACCAAAGTTTAATATAAATATTTTTGTTGTATAAAAAATGTTATTACATATTATAGTGATTTTAAAAACAATTTGTAAACAATTTATGTTTTTTTTTTAAATTACGATTTATTTGTTTTCTAAATATATATAAAAATATGTCTGGCTAACTGTCTGATCTAACAACGTAGAGATAAAACTATTACATGATCTGGGATGAAATTAGGCATATAAGGCAGCTATATGACATAGGCATCCGCTAATAAATAAATATTGAAAATTCTTATATGATATTTAAAAATGCGTATATTAAGTCACCTCCCCAACCCGTCTGGCCAGCGTGGGGAGTGTAGGCCAAATCCTCCTTCTGTCTGGGACGGACGAGAGAGGGTCGTGCTCCTGTAGTGGAGACTAAAAAGACCTGATGATGATGATGATGATGATGATATTAAGTCATGGCCGAAAGTTAATATAACTTTAAATATAAAACAATAGTAATATACCTATGTCAAAATTCATTGGTAGCCTTTTTTTTATACTACTTCGAGTGATAGACAAGAATACGGCCCGCCTGATGTGAAGCGGTTACCGTAGCCATAACATAAAATATCGGTCGCGCGCCGCCACCCTGCATCTCCTTCCTTTCTGGTGACCTCACTCACTCGCATCCTGCGAGTGATCCTTGAGGGTTGTTGTGTTCCTACACAACAACCCTCAAGGAATTGTTATTTGGCTGCGGTATTCTGTGAGGTGGAGGGGAGGTACTTTCCCCAGTCGGGTAGCTTACAATTACGCTCCCTACCTCTCTTATTGCCAGAGCTTTGTTTGTCAGTCAGCAGGGTGCACCGCGTGCAGGTGAAGTTGGCTTTGGTTCAAAGATGTTGATGAACCACTTACACCCCAATTCGACTATCATACTTGAAGTAAAAAAAAATGGTTGTCTGTAAAGACGGTTTACGGACGATATTTTTACGTGATAACGTAATAAGAAAACATCGGCCGATGGAGTGGAAGAGCAATAGATTACAAGCCACGCTCTCGGTTGCACGTTCGGCTCAGGCGGAACGTGACAATGAGTCATGCTTTTTTGTGCGTGCAGCCGGCGTTAATCGATTAATAAGACGTTATCAATAATATAATTCTATACATTTCTGAATGGCTAGTAGAAAAGAAGACATTTTATTAAAGAAAAAGATCACGTACTTTTTTAACTAAATCTAAAGAAATGTCGCTTGAATTGTCGATAGAAAAGAAGATCAATCCAATTACGAATACCTGAAAAGTATTCACCAAACATTGAATATTCAACGTTCAAATCAGGGAAGCTCGAAATAATTTATCAGTGATCAATTAGGAATTTACATATCTTCGAAACGGCGTGTCCGTTCCGAATTGCGGCCGAAGCGGCATTCGTCCGGTATCTATTGAAATTGTTGATACTGCTGAATTTGGCAATGATGTGAAATTCATGAACGCAAATTCTATTCCCGGATGATTTCATTTCGGTCATAATTCATTTTTGAACGTCCGGTAAGGCTTATCTGCCCTGTTTGTTTAAGGCTCCGGGGGTTTTCATAATTATTATACTTCTGACAATTTGAGCGATATCTGATTTCATTTTGTTTATATTATGAAAGCATTTTTTTTTTCAACTAAAGATTTCTACTAAAGAGAAAATTCTACTGAAGAGATCTAACTTTTTGAGGTGTAACTATTTCATCGACATCTTTAAATTAAAGCCAATCTCACCTCCACGTGGTGCACCATGCTGACTGGCAAACGAGGTATTTTTTAAGCTGCCCGACTCCGGAAGTACCTTCACCTCACAGAATACCGCAGCCAAATTACAATTCCCTTGATGGTTGTTGTGTTCCTGCGAGTGAGGTCACCAGAAAGAAAGAAAGGAAGGAGCATAGGCCGGCAATGGATCGGCAACCTCTTGGTGTTGCTGCTCTTCATTTTCTTTTTCTAAGTTGTCCATCAGGTGATTCACATGCTCCTTTGCTCCCCTCATAAAAAAACTCTCATAAAAAAACGTGCGAAAAGAATGACATTAATTTATGATTTCCTATTTTAAATATTTAAGTATAGTTAAGTTTAGAGCCCGGTGGTCGAATGGTTAGCAATGGCCACTTTGACTCCGAGGTCGCGGGTTTGATCCCCGCACAAGACAAATATTCGTGTGCATGAACATGTCTGTTTGTCTTGGTCTGGGTATTTTCTATGTATTATATGTATGTATTTACAAAAAAATGTATTTAAGTATTATATCAGTTATCTAGTTGTAGTTTGGGACTAGATGGCCGTGTGTAATTTGTCCTGGAATATTTATTTATTTAGTGTCTTCTTTCTAAATTGGTCGTGAATATCCTCCATAATGTATTGAAACACAAGGAAACAAAAGGAAGATATAAGACGAGAGACGTTATTTTGAAGAAACAAAAATGTACAAAATTTTTTATGTGTTCGGATATAAATGTCGATATTATAAATAATGGACCAACGAACACGTGAGTGATTCGGGAACCTTTATTTCGAATACATAATTATGTTGTCATAAAAAAGATATGTCCAAATACAATACAATTGCAAGAAAAAAATAGTTTTCAATTGCACAATTTAGTATGGGCAAAGCAAAGCGAGTCATCTGCATGAGTTGCAAGCAATGTCTCTTTATTTCTAAATTTTAGCGAATTAAACAAAATTTATAGATAGTTGTTGAATACATCTATTCCGTAACATCCGATATTTAAAAAAGTTAAGTATTTTACGAATCGCGTGGTTAAATATTTAAATATACCTTGACAAATTACGCTGCACCATCTAATCCCAAACTACGTAAAGCTTGTACGAGTACTAGTTAACCGATATATGTACAAAAATACTTTTTTTTAATAAATACATATAATACATAGAAACGTCCAGACTAAGATAAACAGACATGTTCATGCATACATGCCTATTTGCCTTGCGCGAGGATCGAACCAGCGACCTCGGAGTCAACCACTGCTGAGTAGACCATTGCTAGCCATTCGACCACCGAGCTAGTCTTGGTTATATCTGGTTTCTTGGTGGTAATTTCACCTATCTTTGGAATATATTTTTTTTTATATTCTGAAAGACGGCCTAGATGTGTACCTAGCTGTTATGCTATAAATTAATGTAAAAAGTAAAACAAAATATTTTATATGTTACGAAAAAATATATTACAATTAAAAATTCATTCCTTCAATTCGACATTGACGTCTAACGTCCCGATAATCTAATTTAAATATGTATAAATTACCTAATTAGAAACCCGCAAACTGCCAATTCAATTTCTAATCAACACTCCACACGATACCAACAAAAAGGGCGTTTGACAACGGAGCGATGGTAAAACCGTTTGAATTTATAGATCCGTCGGTCGATTTATGCTCCCTGGTCGATCCATCAACCAGGATAACAGATAGTGTCGGCTTCGGTTGTGGAAGCATTATTCCCGATTCATCAATATACCTATATTTACATACTTCGGATTCTGCTGAGAGACGCGCGTCAATCGTTTGACAGTTTTATTGCTTTCAGAAACACATTTTATAGGTTTTCGTTTTACGAAATGGAGTGGAAAAGGATTGTTTTTCTTTGTTAAAGATATATTGTTTGTATTTCGAAATGTCAGGCATATTCGGGTCGAATATTATTGTAGTCTTTATCTTAATTTAATGTCAGAATTTATTTACAATATTTTCACTGAATAAATTCACCTTCACCTTGGTGGGATTTGAACTTATTTGAACTGATTTAACACTACTTATAGAGCATAATTTTTAACGGATATATGGCTGCTTAAAGTATTAAGTGTCGTTAAAAGGTAGATGGTATTTTACTGCGACAATACAATAATAAATCATCATCATCATTAGCCTATATCGGGGAAATGACATGCCATTGACGTACTCCCCGCTGCAGTCGGATAGGCTTAGACTGCTGGTACAGGACGTGGCCAGTCATTGTAGCACGGCTGTGCAGCTCAGTACCTCGATATAGCGGTGGTCGACTTGGCATCGCTGTAAGGATTCCAGAACAGACCAAGTTTCGATGGAGTCGAAGGCTTTCTCATGACTTCTCAAGAATGGCAAATTGTACTCTTGTGATTTTCTGCATAATCTGCCGCAATGTATATATGTGGTTCACGGTAATGTTACATTTACGACACCCAATCTCAATAAATAGAAATGAAAAATTCGTCTTCATTACTAACTTTCCTGATAGACCAGACGAACACTCGACCGATTGAGAGCGTTGGTTCTAGTCCCACCTAGGCGGCGAAGGTGATTCTTTTAGTTTTTCATTTCAATTTATTTACTTAACTATCTGCAGTATCGCACGCCATCGGAACACCAGCTATAGATTTTGGGCTGTAAGTAGCTTACCACAATCTGTAGAGCCTTCTTGTGAACACTGCAAACTAGCTAATGAAGATCTTAACAAAAGCATAAAGTTTATCAAACCCGACTGCAGATTACCTCCATCCCACATAAGACCGCAATCTAGTAATAACACCTTTAAGGACTCCGTTCCTGCAAGTGCAACTAGACTATGTCAAAAGGCTTACTATTGTATCTCAGATTACATAAATGATAAAAGTTTTTGGAAATGAATTGCTCTTGTTATATTATGTTAATGATTGTAATTGTATTTAATGTAATGATATTGGCAATTAAAAGAGTCGGCCTTGAGTTTCTTGCCAGTTCTTCTCAAGAAGCCCCGTCGCCGGAACAGGCACTTAAATTCACTTTCACATTCAAGATGGTGTGATGAAAGTGAATCTAAGCTCTGCGGATTTAGAGTAGTAATGATTTATACATGTTCTTATATTTAATTTGTATGACGTTTCTAAGTGCTTTATAAAGTCCAAGGAATAAAGAATTTTTTGATTTGATTTGATTTGTTTGAGGTCACCAGAGGTAAGGAAGTGCTGCAACAGCGAAAGTTACAGCGCTCGTGCAATAGACTACAGTACAGTGCTTTACATAGGTCAGGAATATTATTATATTCTTGCTTGGTACCCGGAGTGGTATAAAAAAAATGGGGTATGGCTGTGTCATAGACACGGCCGTGTGTTGTACATGATTAAGTTATATGCACCAAAATTATCTCAAAATGGCAGCCGCCTCACCCGCACGCGAGAATCCATAGTCCTTACTTAGCGTAATAAAATATTTGATCCGTCATCTACCCAGTGGTGTGATTGAATTTTGGATGAAGATGATAGGTTTCTAGACCAAACTGTATCCCCGATTTTGTTATAATTAGATCGTTATGGAAGCAATTTCAAAGACTAGAAAGTATATTCACGACAAAATATCACCGTCGACATTAAGTCACGTATTCAACGTCACGATCAACGAGTATCAATGTGTTGCTACGGCAGCCATTACTTGCAAACTTTACCGTCCACCATCTAAATACGAAGTCGGCTTTTTAATAGACTATCTCCCCACGGAACTATTGGCATAGAACCTCACCATCATTCATACCTTTCATTTCTACGCCTTTCAAAGTTAATCAATTTGTTTCATGAAGATTACGAAGCTATTAATCAAGTTCTTTTAATACTTATAATTTCATTATCATTGACTTGATTCAATTATAGGTGGTATTTGTATAAGCCCTGATAATATTAGTTTACTACAAAGCAAGGCCCTGAGCCCGTATTGCCTTTCGTCCTATCGATTCTACAATCTTGGTTTATAATCGGTCGATCTAGTTGGAGGTCAATCTTTCATGCACATTATTGGTATTATATGGCTTCTCCAGAATATGTCTCTCAGATATGTATTTTCTCTTTATGAGATTGGAGTTATGGATTTAATTGAAATGAAATGAAAATTCTTTATTTGCCGCTAAGCTCTTAGGGATACTTCAATAAGTCTTGCACTTTTATTAAAATAATTTTCAACGTTTAGTCTAAACAAGTTATGCCTGTAGATTTCGCTGTTTTTTTTTATATTAAAACAATACGTCATTTATTAGCATCATTATCATTAACCCGTATTCGTCCACTGCTGAATATAGGCTTTGTCCCTAGAGATCCATACTCCCCGATCCTAAACGGTCTGAATCCATTATCGACCCCCTATAACTTTCTAGAGGTCATTGCTCCATCTAGTGGGGGATCATATCATACTGTAAATATAAATTAATATCTTAAATTCACGGGAATAAACCCGATCCTTTGAGAGGCGTACGCGGAGATATGGATCCAACGCGTACAGGCCCCTTAGACAAGTTTAATGTCATGGAATACGCCTGCCGTGTCCTGCTCCAGGCATATGACAACAATATGTTGGCACGCTTCCTTCTCCTTCCCTTATTGGATTATGGTGATGTGGCCTATCTGGACCCGACTGAAGAGCTGTTTGATAAATTGGAGCGTCTACAGAACCTTTGTATCAGATACGTTTTCAGTTTGCGTAAATATGACCATGTCTCACGTTTTCGCATGCAGCTCGGTTTGCTTCCCATTAGGCTTCGGAGAGACTTCCACATGCTCACTCTTCTTTTTAACGTGCTATTTAATCCATCTGCTCCTCTATATCTAAGGGTACGATTTCGGTTTCGTGAGGTTGATTGCCGTCTGCGTTGTTCGGGGACTCGGATTTTGGACATACCTACTCAAAACACCAATGCGTACACAAATTCTTTCACAGCAAGATCGACAAAAATGTGGAACGCATTGCCTATTGATGTTCGGATGGCTCCTACGTTATTGTCCTTCAAAAGTGGATTAAGAGGATTCTTTACTGATGAGACTTGAAGTTACTTAATATTTTTATTGCCTATGTACTATTGTTTTATAATTTAGTTATTTGTGTATTTTATTTATTTGTTTGCAAATTACCTTTTCTAATTTATTACTCGATGTTCTGCTGACTTGCCAATCACTGTAGTATCCACTCCACGCAGTTACTCTAAGGTTGACTGGAAGAGATCCCCATGTGGGATAAGTCCGCCTTTGTATTCCTTTATTTTACATGTACTCATTCGTTGTAATCTGAACAATAAAGATAATACAAACAAACAAACAAACAATATACTCATGAACAGGGGCGCCGACTCCGTGGGTGCTCGGGGGCTCGAGCACCCATGAGAAATAAACAGTGGGTGCTGAGCACCCCTGAGAATAGACATTAAGAAACAGGGGCCCTACCGCCGAAGCTGAAGCTTCGGTAATCAACCAGTGAATATTTTCATTCTCTTACGTTTTAGAAAAATAGCTAACGTTTTAATTATCGACAAACATCTTCAGCTAGTATACTATTCAGATTTGGTAGCAACAAGGGAGAATTACCAAGCGTTCAGACGATTTTGCAATTCATATTATTGGAATCGATGTGTTAGGTAACAACTCAATGTTTTAGGTCCCTAATAGTGTTAGAAACTTAAAATCCGTGGTGCACGGCAGTTGAGCTTCACTTGACTAGCCATCTCTTTAGGCTTTTAATGCCTTATTTGCCATATTGCTGTCTCTCACATTGCTAAGAGGGGAAGTCAAATTCCAAAAGCTTCCTACTCCTTCTAATTTCTTCTGATTAAATTCGTTGTGAGTTCCAAGGCAGCCGTAGATTTACCCCTGGGACTGCAATGGACTTCATTGTTCATTGCCTTTTTTGGCGGTCGCCGCGGTTAATCCTGGCTACACAGGAGATACAGTGGTGGGAATGTGTGGTGGGCCCCCGTCCCATCTTCAGCTTACTCGGTAGAGCTCCAAAGTTTCTACTAGCTAAGCTAAACACAGGTATTATAAATCTAAGGTGAAGTTTGATAGTCTCAATCAAAAAATCCTATGGTAATCGGCTTCAGCTTTGGCGGTAGCGCCCCAGATCAGTAATCGCCTTTTAGGGATGGGCGTTTTTTCATTACCCGACGACGCGTTTAGCGCAGTGGTTTAGCGCGCCGGTTGAGCCGCAAGGGTCGCGGGTCGATTCCAGCAGCAACATAAATGTTTGTTGATGAAACAGATATTTGTGTTGGGTCTGGGTGTTTGTGGGTCTCACACTTCGTCACTTTTTCGAGTCATCAAATGAGCATGAGCACCCATGAGGTTTTCTTAAAGCGCCCCTGCTCATGAATAGGTCTCGGCAAGCATTGTAATTAATTATTGCAAAGTGTGTTAAAGAATAAATTGGCTATGACGTTGATTTGAATGGACTTAACACTGGACTATTGCAGAAGAGGGATGGACAGCCATAACTGCTTCTATTGATCGTTATTAGCGGCAGGCGGCGGCTCGCCTCTCAATAGATGAGCCCCCCAAATGCCAGGAAATCGGCCTGATGCAACACCGATGTGATTGTCTCAGGGGTGTCGAGAGATGGGCTGTGCTTTCTCCGTAGTTACTTGCGGAGTTATGCCCTTTAACATTTCCACCCCTGGAGCATATAGCTCTGACGACTCCTCTCTGGACTCTGGAAAGTTATGCAGGCCTTCTTGGGTTTTCACTCGGACCGACGAAGACACGCCAGAGACAAAGGCCCTAAGCGACTCTCTGTAGATTCGGTGGTAGATTCGTTGGACCAGCGGTGTCTTTACTCACCACAGCTCGCTACAAGCTACCCTGTGGACAAACTAATTATTATTGCAATAAATATCTACCTTGAAAGATCTAGTTTATATATTAAAGATATTGTCGAACGAATTTATGAAATCAGATGAGTAGTTTTGGATATCTCCCGCATCCTAACCTACAAACATTATAATATTATTAACGCCGATATTCTGTTTTTTCTCGATTTTTATTTAACAAAACGTCTTGATAGGGATGTCTTTGTTATCGAGTCGATTTGAAGAATGGATAAAGTAATGAAAGGGTTTACGAAATCGAACATCGAACAATATATTGAAAAGTAAAAATGAAAGTTTCTACAGCACAGGCGGCATACTACAACATTGTCATTATCTATTGTACTAAGTATCTACTCCACTGAATTTATTATTGGAATCTCACTCATCAGTCACTCATCTCGCTGGCTCATGAACATGTCCGTAGTTATACGTGTGTAATGCCTCTGCAGTATACACGTATAACTACGGACATGTTCGTACAAGGCCCTGTGATATAAGCGCTCGTCAAACGTTAGACATTTTTATTGGTTTCTGATATTAAAGACGGGATATTCTGTGTGAAGAAGGTGACGTGTCTCGATCACATCGTTTATTACAAAGTCATCCCATTTGATGTTATCTACAAAAGCATCTGAGACGAATAAAAATAATGATCTGTTTAAAAGAGATGTTGTCACCGAAAATCTGCTTTTTGATTTTAAAAATGGAACTTATGTTTTTTTTTATACTACGTCGGGTGGCAGACAAGCATACGGCCCGCCTGATGTGAAGCGGTTACCGTAGCCATATTAACGCTCGCAACATAAAATATCGCTCGCGCGCCGCCACCCCAGCTGCCATCGCAGCATCTCCTTCCTTTCTGGTGACCTCACTCACTCGCAGGAACACAACAGCCCTCAAGGGAACCGTTATTTGGCTGCGGCATTCTGTGAGGTGGAGGTACATTCCCCAGTCGGGTAGCTTACAATTACGCTCCCTACCTCTCTTTTCGCCAGAGCTTCGTTTGTCAGTCAGCAGGGTGCACCGCGTGCAGGTGAAGTTGGCTTTGGTTCAAAGATGTTGATGAACCACTTACACCCCGAATGTTAGTAAGGATTATTTTTATTCGATTTAGCTAACTATTACTTATACTATGATTTAGCCTAGAAGGTAAGAACCTTCAAGCAATGTTGCATAAATTGAATGTTGAATAAACTGGGAAAATCCTACACGGCCGAAGCCGGGACGGGTCACTAGAAGATGGAAGTCGCCTATAAAGATATAAATTCTTTAATTTCGCTGTTGACAGTATGCTACTACCTTAATATAGTTACGAACTAGTACATAAGAGTAAATACCACTTTCAATAAACGCACACTCATTTAATTATTTAATTGCAGAACTTGCGTCGATTAGGCTATAAGTAGGCTCAACGGCGTTATCGATCTCCAATCTGCCCCCACTAGCCAAATGTAATTCGTAGCGTAACGAACGTTAGATAAATCACGTGACATTTGTCAAAATCGAACATTTTAGTATGAGAATTGACAAATGTCACGTGTTCTATCTAACGTTCGTTACGCTACGAATTACACTCGGCTAGGGGGGCTGATATGAATTCTTTGTAATGAAACAAATACTTAATTAATTTGACAAATGTCACGTGTTCTATCTAACGTTCGTTACGCTACGAATTACACTTAACTAGGGGGGCTGATATGAATTCTTTGTAATGAAACAAATACTTAATTAATTTGGGGTGTGAATGATTCAACACGATTTTTAGAGCAAAGCTCACATGCAAGTAGTGCAGCCTGCTGACTAGCGAAAGAGGCTCTGTCGAAATAGAAGTAGGTTACAGCATATTTGTAAGCCGCATGACTGGGGAAGCACCTCCACCTCACGCAAGATACTGCAACCAAATGACAATTCTTTTAAGGGAGTGTTTGTGGGAGTGAGTGAGGGTACCAGAAAGGAAAGAGTTGCAGCGTTGGCAGCGGGTGTTCCAGCGCGCGACCGATATTTCCTGTTGCGACCGTTAATATTTTATTTATTTGTTTAAACCCTTTTTTGACCACAATAAGACCAATGGTAAAGCATTCTCTAGCAGTCAACCTTCGGGAAGTGCAAACATCCACAATATATAATATGGCTACTGTAACCGCTTCCCGCGGGCCGTATGCTTATCTGCCACCCGACGTAGTATATATGTTACGGCTAAAGCTGGGTGTGAACATAAACTTAAAATTAGCCGGCTAAATTACCTTTCATATTTCATAGACTGTGGTGCTAATTCGACGGAGCCCGGGACGGAGACGGGCTCCTATTTCTGTATAATGGGTTTAAAGTAACCTAACAAAAACTAACCTCAGGGTGCCCTTCGCTCGCTCTTGCATCCTACGTCGTAATTCATTAAAATAGTATTCTATTCGGAAGATTCATTGCCACATGTGCGCGCATTGTCTCCCCACCGCCCCCTCAAACCCTCCGCCGGCCCGGCGCATCCATCGAATACAGTTTTAGCCGTTTCGTTTCGGTTAATGTGCACATTAGCCGTCTAATCTTAAGTTTATGTACACACCCACCTTTAGCCGTAACATATATAAAATATAACTTTCCTAAACACCCTAGCTATTACAACCGCAATGAATTCTTCAAAATACATTGTCCTAAATTGCAAATTGTACCCAATCCTCAGGGAAATCTAAGTTGGCACCGGAAGTGAGAACATACGAATAGAATTTGAATTCTACTGCTATCTAGTTTGAGACAAGTTCGAGTGCATTACTACATCTACTTGCCCAAGAGATTTGGGAGCACATGGGAAATTTGTAGTTGGAGTTTAGACGTCTGTAACTATTCAAATTGAGGAATAGTGACTGACTGTTGTTAAATATATTTTTTATTGACGATCTCGGTGGTCGAATGGTTAGCAATGGCCACTTTGACTCCGAGGTTGCGGGTTCGATCCCCGCACAAGACAAATATTTGTGTGCATGAACATGTCTGTTTGTATTTGTATGGGTGTTTTCTATGTGTTATATGTATAATATTATATCGGTTATCTAGTACCCATGGTATAAGCTGTGCTTAGTTTGGGACTGGACGGCCGCGTGTAATTTGTGCAGGAATATTTATTTATTTAGAAGAGAGTAATTATAATATAGGCCGTGTGGTTTCCGGCAGACTAGAATAGAATCACTCCGTCTCTTCCCGTGGATGTCGTACAAGGCGACTAAGGGAAATACATTATAAAACATCGATCAGACCTCCCAAACTCGTTTGGCCAGCGTGGGGAGTGTAGGCCAAATACTCCTTCGGTCAGGGGCGGACGAGAGAGGGTCGTGCTCCTGTAGTGGAGACTAAAAGGACCTGGATGATGATCAATAATAATATATGATTATAGTACGTAGCAAAAAGTATTTTAGTATTTCGAAGTACATACAGATAGATGAACCGACTCATACTTAGCCAGTATTTATCTGATTATTTTAGGTATACTGTGCACAAAACACGGGGCGGGGGAGATTGTCGTTGCGACGGACGGGTGCGGGACGTATTAGGGCTATTCACAATAGCGTTCGATGAATGTATGCGCAGTATTGGCAAGCGCAGACGCCGCCGCCGCCGCGACAATGCCACGTGGCGTCGCGTCTCTACAGTTTAATCTATGGCTGCGCTAGCGAGTAGCAACATTTTATAAATTAATAACAGTATCTTAACTAACGATATTATTACAATTATATATACATACTTGATATTATTGTATTTGAGTTCGTTCGCGGGTGCGTGACGCTAGTCTACTCATGTGCCCCAGCAGAGACGCGCGACAACGCAAGGAGTACTCCGCGTTGTGGCATTGCCGTTGTGGCGGTTGTCAGTGCAGCGCATACGTTCAGCGAATGCCTACGCGTTCACTTTAGTGACGGCGGCCTCAAGGACGCGGGTGAAATCTGATTTTTTTCTAAGTTTATGCGCGCTCTTATGCCTCGAATATGCTGTGGGACCATTAGACCAGGGATTAGACTGACACGCCATCGTGCTCCTCAAATAATTTGACGAGGTCGGTGGCGTAGCGGTCAATGACGCGGCTTCGACACCAACGCTCGTGGGTTCGATTCCCACATAGGACAAACATTTGTGTGCATGAACATGTCTGTTTGTCTTAGTCTGTGTATTTTCTATGTATCATAAGTATGTATTTACAAAAAAAATATGTATTTACGTATGTTTATCAGTTGTCTAGTACCCATAACACAAGCTTCGCTTACTTTGGGGCTAGATGGCGCTGTGTAATTTGTCTGATAATATTTATTATTTATTATTATTTAATTAATAAAATTACATATCCGTTAAAAATATATCACGCTATTACTATAGGATAGGTCACTATTTATGTTGATTATAAAACTCTTCAAAAAGGAAGTACAGAGGTTTTTTACAAAGACTGAACTAGAAAGCAATGCGGCTGATCCCTCTGATGTTAAAGCCTCCTTACGAGTCAACTGCTTACTCTCAAGCTTTATGATACCCATGTCATAGGGGTTAAAGTGGATATTATAAATAACCATTTTGTGACGACCGCCACTTTAATTTTTGGGGTGTAAGTGGTTTATCAACATCTTTGAACCAAAGCCAACTTCACCTGCTCGTGGTGCACCCTGCTGACTGACAAACGAAGCTCTGCTCCCTCAAGTGAATTGTTATTTGGCTGCGGTATTCTGTGAGGTGGAGGTACATTCTCCAGTCGGGTAGCTCCCTACCTCTCTTTTCGCCAGAGCTTCGTTTGTCAGTCAGCAGGGTGCACCGCGTGCAGGTGAAGTTGGCTTTGGTTCAAAGATGTTGATGAACCACTTACACCACTTTAACCCCTATCTATTTACGTGTCTATCTCGTGAAATTGTAATTTTATGGGGTGTAAGTGGTTCATCAACATGTTTGAACCAAAGCCAACTTCACCTGCACGCGGTGCACCCTGCTGACTGACAAACGAAGCTCTGGCGAAAAGAGAGGTAGGGAGCGTAATTGTAAGCTACCCGACTGGGGAATGTACCTCCACCTCACAGAATACCGCAGCCAAATTACGGTTCCCTTGAGGGCTGTTGTGTTCCTGCGAGTGAGTGAGGTCACCAGAAAGGAAGAACATGCTGCGATGGCAGCGGGGGTGGCAGGTTTTACAGGAAGCCGTGTGCGTCTATTTCTTGCATTCATTACAGATGGTAGGCAAACAAACAACAAACAACTCCTCTGAACACACCCAATAATCGTAACACACAAAGGGACGCAAAGTCTCTTCCTAGACCTAAAGGTTCTAAACCGTCTGTCAGTCTGAAATCGAAGAACAATCCTCACAGCTCGCCTCTGAATCGAGTCACAATCTGGTATCTCTGTGCTCCCCCCATAGACGATAGCAGTACTCCATGTGCGTCCGCATTCGAGCTTTGTATAGCGGGAGCCATTTTCGCGAATTAAAATATTGCTTCGCTCTGTTGAGCACACCTAATTTCTTCTACTGCAACTTGACCTTCGCTTCCAGGTGACAACGAAACTGGATATCGCTGGACACTTCGACTTCAAAAATAACAATACTCTTGGCGATAGTAAGGAATGTATTCTAGAAATGAGGAGCCACATGGGCTAATGGTGTTTTCTTAAAGGAGAAGGTGCAGGCTTGAGTCTTAGTGGGATTGTATTGGACTAAATTATGTCGCCCCTAATCAGAGATTCTATCATAGCTTAACCGGTATGACCTCTAGACGTATTAGATTCCAGGATCACAATAGATAATCTATTCAAAGATTTTCTATTCTTCGGTAAAACGCACGTCGTTTTATATTGTTACTAGCGGCCGCCCGCGACTTCGTACGCATGGAGTTAGTTATTTGCAAATAATTTTTAATTACATTCGAAAAAGCTAAATACCTAATGAAAGGAAAAAAATAAAAAAGTTAGAAACAATCAATATCTAGACGAATTTTTAGAATCAATGAAGTCGACGGATATTAATTTTTAAAACCTCTTTGTAAAACCTAAAGTACTTTTTATTGTTATAATAATACATCCCTCCTTATATGTAAGTATACGTAAGTATGTACTTCTGCCATAATTACTTTAACTTCAATAACATTGGATTTTCATACAAAGTTCCAACCCTCGTTTTAACTCCAAAAAGGGATTGATTTCTAAAGAAACCTTATTAGTATACCTCCATACCATCCATAGAGCATACATTTTAAATTTCAAGTCTCTTACTTCAAAAACATAGGACTTTCATACAAACTTCCAACCCCCGTTTTAACACCAAAAATGGGTTGATTTCTAAAGATACATTATTAGTACACCTCCACACTATCTATAGAGCATGCATTTTAAATTTCAAGTCTCTTACTTCAAAAACTTAGAACTTTCATACAAACTTCCAACCCCTGTTTTAACCCCAAAAAGGGGTTGATTTCCAAAGATACATTATTAGTACACCTCCACACCATCTACAGAGCATACATTTTAAAATTCAAGTCTCTTACTTGAAAAACATAGAACTTTGATACAAATTTCCAACCCCCGTTTTAAACCCAAAAAGGGGTTGATTTCCAAAGATACATTATTAGTATACCTCCACACCATATGTAGAGCATGCATTTTAAATTTCAAGTCTCTTGCTTCAAAAACATAGGACTTTCATACAAACTTCCAACCCCCATTCTACCCCCTTAGGGATGGAGTATCGTAAAATCCGTTCTTAGCGGATGTCTACACCCTACAAGGAACCTACCTGCCAAATTTCAAGTTTGTAGGTGTTATAGTTTCTGAGATTTCGTGATGAGTGAGTCAGTGATTTTCTCTTTTATATATATAGATTTGTTAGGTTTTGTAAAGAAAACATAAAATAAAAGTGTGTTTCTATTTATAGAGACAGATACACAATTCGACAGAGCACGAACAATATTTCCAAAGTAACGCTCTGTTTAATCGATCAAGCGAATTCGGTGCGATCAATCGAATGGATATAGATGAGTGGACGGTACGCTTCCATGACCACCAATTGAATCACATTACCTACCTGACCGTGAAATACGTGTTAATGCGATGGATATATTGGACGTGTAGAGGAGACGAAATTGCAAAGTAATGAAAGAAATAAAATTATTTATTATAGTTCACTTGCAGATTTTTTTTTTTTTTTTTTTTTTTATATACCACTAAAGTGGCAAACAAGCATACGGCCCGCCTGATGGAAAGCAGTTACCGTAGCCTATGAACGCCTGTAATACCAGGGGCATCACACGCGCGTTGCCGACCCTGTAAAAACCTCTTCACGCCCTTTTTGAAGAACCCCATGCTGTAGTCTCCTGAGAAAACCTCGACAGGCAGTTCATTCCACAGCTTAACCGTACGCGGGAGAAAACTTCTCTGGAACCGCACGGTACGCGACCACTTCGGCTCCAATGTGTGAGGATGAATTCCCTGTCGATGGCGAGCGGTGCGACTGTAAAAGGAGGCCGTGGGCATCATGTCAAACAACTCCTCTGAACACACCCCATTGTACAAACGGTAGAACACACAAAGGGACGCAAAATCTCTCCTCAGAATTAAAGGTTCTAAACCGTCTGTCAGTTTGGGATCGTCAACACTCCTCACAGCACGCCTCTGAATCGAGTCACAAGGTGCAAGCTGGTATCTAGGCGCTCCCGCCCACAGATGGCAACAGTACTCCATATGCGGCCGTACTTGAGCTTTGTAGAGCAGAAGCCTTTGCCGCGGATTGAAGTACTGTTTGGCCCTGTTGAGCACGCCTAGTTTCTTCGACGCCAGCTTGACCTTCCCCTCCAGGTGACATCGAAACTGGACGTCGCTGGAGATTTCAACGCCTAGAATCCCAATACTTTTGGCGACAGTAAGGGGTGTATTCTGGAAGTGAGGAGCCACAGCAAAAGGGGTTTTCTTAGCGGTGAACGCGCAGACTTGTGTCTTAGAGGGGTTGAATCGCACTAAGTTCTGTTGCCCCCAATCGGACACTTAGTGTGCTCTCGATTTCCGACACAAGTCGTTCGCGGCTCTCCTCCACCAGAGAGCGGGGAATATTAGCGCGGCCCGTATAAAATGTGTCCCCGGTGCTATCATCCGCATAGCAATGAATGCTGTCAATAGACAACATATCATTGATATGCAGCAAAAATAGCGTCGGGGACAATACAGAGCCTTGCGGGACGCCAGCATTAATGTCCATGCTATCGGAGCAACTGCCATCAACAACGGCTCTAATGCTTCTGCTGGACAAGAAGCTAGCGACCCATTCCGCGTGAAATTGAAAACAATATATTCGCGAGGTTACCTCATGTTTATTTTTTTAAGCTTTATTTAATTTCACCGTGGTAGCTGTGATCAAATCTTGCAAGTAAAATTTATCGCACTTTCCAATGTCTGATTGAACTGAAATTTGGGATACTCTTTTGGTTTTCATGACATGATTTTTTAAATGCTGTCATATTAATCCAATGTAGCAATCACCAAAAAAAAAGAGTTGTCGTTTACATATTAATCCCTATAATATATCTTTTATACTACTCCGGGTGTATATTTCAAGTTGCAAGCGATATTTCATGTTGCCAGCGTTAATATGGCTACGGAACTGCTTCATATCAGATAGGCCATATGTTTGTCTACCATCCGACGTAGTTTAAAAAAAAACGAGTTGTATCGGAATACAACTCGTTTTTTTTAAACTACGTCGGATGGTAGAAGTTCGTGTGAAATTATTCCCTAACCATTCCAAAATATTCAAAAAAGCATAACGTTAATGTTCAAGTTTTCACTCCTCCGGGAGTGGAAACTTGAACATTAACGTTATGCATTTTTGAATATCAAGTTTTCACTCCTCCGGGAGTGAAAACTTGAACATTAACGTTATGCATTTTTGAATATTTTGGAATGGTTAGGGAATAATTTCACACGAATTGCTTTATTTATCAGTATAACTATCATTTATGTGGTAAAATACAATATTCATTTATTGCGCTATCGTACATAAACATAACAATTTATATTACATTAAAAATAAACATCAGGAGCAGGCATACAAAGAGAAGGGGATATTACTTCCTCTCCTACTCCGCGCCGGTCAGCGCCGCTCCGTCTTACGAATTTTCGATCAGGCCATATGTCCTGACGCGGGTTTAACATTTTTTACCCGTCCCAAAAAGTGCACAACGCCGCAAAAGAAGTTTTCACTAAAAAAAAAAGTAATATTGACATATATAGTTTGAATAAGTTTGTCGCTACTTTTGAGTGCCATGATGGCCCGTCTATACATAAAATATCGTAGGTAGGTATGCGCTTAATTGTTTTTGTCGCGAATTTTTAATCCAACAGTCATGTTCTATAAAATGAGGAAATATATTCTTCCTATCCTTTCAGGCTAAACAGATTATCGCCCTTTTTGAAATTTTTGGGTCAAACAAGACACGAAAATTTCAGAAGCAGTGTTTATGAAAGCTTCAGCATAAGATGATATTTACATAACCGGGCTGTGATTATGCAGAGATTTTGGCCAGCACTCTTATTGTCAATGACTGAAAATTTGAATATTGCAGTAGCGTTAAAATGGTGAATTTCAGAGCGTCTTGTTAGGAGGAAAAACTAGCTGCATTTTGAAATTTAATTAATAATAAATAAGTATTCCTGGACAAATTACACAGCGCCATCTAAACCCAAAGTAAGCAAAGCTTTGTAGTATTGGTACTCGATAACTTCTATATGGTATATAATTACATTTTTTTTGTAAATATATACTTATAATACAAAGAAAATACCCAGATCAAGACAAACAGACATGTTCATGCACACAAATGTTTGTCATTTGCGGGGATCGAACCCGCGACCTCGGAGTCAAAGTGGCTATTGCAAGCCATTCGACAACCGGGCTTGTCGGGAATTATATTTAGATATTTGTCATTGGGTCGCTTGCAAACCTTATAAAGTTCCCAAAATAGTTGGCGTAAAAATATTCATAGTGTAGAAATCGGGACAGGTCCACTACATATTCCCACCACTGTGTGTCCTGTGTAACCAAGATTAACAGCGGTGACCACCAAAAAGATAATGAACAATGAAGTCTACTGCAGTCCTGGGGGTAACTAAGGCTGCCTTGAGACTCACAACGAATTTAATCAGCAGGAATTAGTAGGTAACTTTTGGAATTTGACTGATAGTGTAGAAATTTCAAGTTATTTTCTTTCAGAAAGAGTAAAATACAGTTTTTTAATCAAAACTGGACTCAACTCTCGATCTGAGATTATTTTTTCAATCGCAGCGCTACTTTCGACGCGGATACAGCCATATTGCTCAACCGCAAGTTCGGGGATGCAAATGTTTTCAACATTCCTAAAGGATCCTAACTTGGCTTAATCCAAATCTTATAATATATAATAGCATCAATTTACGTAATGAGGATTGATTTAATCGTCCAATTGCTCCTATAGTAACATTAAGAATAAAGATAATATTTTTCTTATAAACATAATAAGTTTATAGGTATTAAATCTAATGACAGGAGACACCAGCTTACGGACCAACTAATGTGAAGCAGTTACCGTAGCCATACATATACTTGCAATACAAGGAACATAGCTCGGACCCTGGCACCTCCGCTTCTAAAGTATTTCCCCACGTCTGGTAACTAGCTCACTTGCAGAAACACAACAATCCTTACGGATACTGTTATTTGGCTGCTGTCTTTTGTTAGATAGACGGCAGAGTGCACCATGGGCAAATGCGGATAGCTTTGGCTCTAAATATGTTTCTAAGTCACTGGCATCCCAGAATAACCCCCAAATTCAAATATATTGCTTGCCATAGATGTAACAGAAACCTTTCAAATCCATTACGCAATTCGTAGTGTAAACTTTGGCAACTTGATATTCTTGATAGGTAACACGTGAGTTTCAATAGATCTTTCAACAGGTTGTAAGTTATAAGATACCATATAAATAACTTAACTTTCACCAATAAGGTTAGGTCGCTATGACCACGACATAATATAGGTTTTAAATCAAGCGCAAATAATTAAAGGGCAAGTACAATTATGTAAGAAAAGTACGATTTAAGCGTAAAAAAGTTACATATTTCAGCATAGCAACAAAACATAGCCAGCAGAACTGACGGCCGAAGGGGCAAAAATCTATGGGCTAGAATTTTAGCATAGCAATTAGAACATAACAAGCAGAACTGACGTCCCATGGGGCAGAAAACTATGAGCTGAAAAATTGACCACGGAGTCGAAAATGCGTAGGTAGGCCCCACTGAATGAACCTGCGATTTCATAACCAAATTGACCGTTATGGAAGCCTAATGGGGAAACTATGTTCATCAATGTAGATGACCTTTAGCTGAAATAAAGGTAGTTAAAATTATATTGACGAGCGCGGTACTCGAATGGATAGCAATGGCCACTTTGACTTCTAGGTCGTGGGTTCAATCGTCGCACAAGACAAATTCTGGGTGTTTTCTGCATATAATACATAGGGTATTAAATATACCTATGTAATTAAAAAGAAAACATGTATTCAAGTATTATACCAGTTACCTAGTACCCATAGCACAAGCTTTGCTCAGTTTGGGACTAAATAATAAATATTTCTAGACAATTTACACAGCGCCATCTAGTCCCAAATTAAGCGTAAAGCTTCTGTTATGGGTACTAGACAACTGATAAATGTACTTAAATACATTTTTTTGTTAATACTTACTTATAATACATAGAAAACACCCAGACCAAGACAAATAGACATGTTCATGCACTCAAATGTTTGTCTAGTGCGGGAATCGAACCCGCGACCTTGGAGTCAAAGTGGCAATTGCAAACCATTCAACCACCGAGGTCGTCTAGATGGCGGTGTGTTATTTGTCCAGGAAAAAAAACGGGTTGCGCTCCGGGAGTGCCGGCAGAAGTGAAAACTTGAACATTAACGATGTGCATTTTTGAATATTTTGGAATAGTTAGGGAATAATTTCGCAATTCGAATTGCTTTATTTATCAATATAAAAGTACTATCATTTACGAGTATGTGGTAAAAAACAATATGCTATCGTACCCAAACATGACAATTTATTTTACAGTAAAAATAAACAGCAGGAGCAGGCATACATATTCGCCGCGCGGTAGAAAGAGAGGGGGATATTACTTCCTCTCCTACGCCGCGCCGGCGGTGTACTTTCCCTCCATCTGACGAATTTTCGACCAGGTCACGTGTCCTGACGCGAGTTTAATATTCTTTACCCATCCCAAAAAGTACACAACGCCGCTAAAGAAGTTTTCACTTGAAAAAAATATTTTAAACAAATCATTTTCAGACATCTATGTCAGCTGAATATTCTTTGAATTTCTATTAAGCCTTTTACGAAGAGTATTTACGATGTAGTTCCTGAGCCTATTGTCAAGCAAGAAAAGGACTGTTTCGGACTATTATGAAATCGAATACAATTTACCACAAAAGACTTCCTCTTCCGACGTTACCGTCGAATGCGGTGTACAAAGAGAAAAGAATGCTGCGTAGCTATAATTACATCATTTTTCAGTAATACCTCTAAGTAGCTTACATAAAATTGTTTTATTTTTTTTTAGTCGAGGCAATTTTTCAACAAGTCTTCAATAATTATTATTTAAATAGTTGATTTCGGAAATATTGCTAGTATTGAGAATAAATGAAAATGAAGCATGACTACACCGAGTCACGTGACTTCCGGCGAGCCGGCAGTGTGGTGTGGCGAGCCGAGCGCGGCCGAGCCATCGTCACTTCACTTGGGCAGCGACATTCGAGCGTGATGGACAGTTCTCTTAGCAATATTCTTGTGCTAGTCAATTATTTAAATCATTAATTACATCTTGTTGATTATAACGGTTTTGTTATTTGGATACGCGATCCATTGTTCTTTTTTAAAAAACGAATTCCAGGCCTGGTTTATAATACTAGCATATTATAAATATTTTAAAGATGGCAAAATTCACCTCGCCAGCTAGGATTTGAACCCACGACCTCACGATGACCGATCAAGCGACCAGGAAGGTTTGTGATGGTGACGAATTTTTGTATTTTATATTAATAAAATTATTGCTGTGAAGTCGCAGTGTGGCGCCATCTACCTATGTAATACTTAATTGGTAGATGGCGCCACTACTAAACAGTACACACTGCTAAAGCCTTCAATAATTCTCAACGATCCAGCAGTTTTCAGTTTTATGAACCGCGATTGCGAAATTTCTATAAGAATTGTCTTTGTAATTAGGACGAATATTTGCCACCAATGAACAAATTAAACACTGAATATATGGTTAAATTAGGAAGTGGGCGAATTTGGATATCCAGAATGTGTGCGGGCTTGTATGGACTGCTCCGAATAAATAAAAATCGCTGGTTGCTTCAAAGAATGTATTAATCCAAAGGCACGTTACAATGTACAAGGTGGCAATGCGCTGAGCAAGAAGATTAACAAAATCAAATTAATGTGCGTCTTAATACGAGAGCGAGGAAAGACGACATTTTTTACATAAAAAGGAAGGAATCAACTTAATGAACTATTTAAGCGAAACACAAGAGTGAACTTAATAGTAACCACAGGTTATCAAAACTTAGTGTTGCCAATGCAACAGAATGTCAAATTTAGAAATAGGACATTGTAGGAGTTTATGAATTAGTCAAATCTGGAAACAAGTTAGGAATTAGCAGAATAGCAGAAGTGGTCTGGAGGGAAGGGAGGGAGGGTAGGTACGGTACTAAGCGGTTAAATTTTACTCTCGAGAAAAGACCCAATTGTCACGTATCCTTCAATTAGTTTGCACATGTTAACCGACGAATGTTACGTTTGTGGCATAATATAATCTTCTAATATATAAAACAAAGTCGGGTTTGTTCGAACACTTATAACTCGAGAACGGCTGCACTGATTTTCATGGTATTTGATTGGAGCAGAATAACTATTAAAAACATCGGAAAATTGACGAAAAACTAAAATGAAATAAGAAACATTTTCCCATATAAATAGTGTCAGTTGTCAAATATAAAAATGTCAAATAGATCATAGCCTCACAGTTACGTAGCGAAAGTTGTATGTGATTTGTTTTAAAAATTGAAAAATGTGAAATTGATTTTTTTTTATTTTTTTTATACTACTTCGGGTGACAGACAAGCATACGGCCCGCCTGATGTGAAGCGATTGCCGTAGCCATATTAACGCTAGCAAAATATCGCTCGCGCGCCTCCGCGCCCGCTGCCAACGCAGCATCTCCTTCCTTTCTGGTGACCTCACTCACTCGCAGGAACACAACATTTGGGGGTTGATGCTACTCACGTCCGCAGGCTATACCCTAGTTTCTCTGCACGTGACCCCCGGGTGGTGCTAATCGAGTAGCTTTTTTCCTGATGTGGTAGAGCCAAGCTGTAGTCGTTTGGTGTCCAGAATATGATCGCGGTCAGGATTTGGACATTAAATGATTGCAGCTCGTAATTGGGCCGGCTCGTCCGGGGCAGTACCACTCTCTCACAGAAAACCGGCGTGAAGTAATAGCTCGCTATTGCGTTTCGTACGATGAGTGTTGAGACCCGGAGCCCAATCCAAAACCCACAACTCTAAATATGGCAGCGGTAGTACAAAGAATAATACCCCAGGAGGGTACCGTCATCGTTGGTGACGGAGAATCCCTCCCTGAGCACCATTACTCAGGCCGCCCGACGTATTCTGGGGCGGGCACTACGCCGCTCTGTATTTCTGCCGGGAGCAAACACAAGAGGAGTGTGGTGGCACCTCCCCCTGAGCTCTGTGTTGAGTTCTGTAACATTAGGGGGCTTAATTCCAACTTAAATGCTGTCCATCATCATCTGGAGACGGCTGGGCCGGCCATGCTCTTTTTGACGGAAACTCAGATATTCCCCCCTGCTGACATCTCGTATCTGCGCTACCCGGGATACAAACTGGAACACCACTTTGTGCCTCGAGCCGGTGTTTGCGCGTACATTCGGGAGGATATCTGTTGTCGACGTCTTGGCAGACTTGAAGCGAGGGACCTGTCAATAATGTGGCTGCGCACAGATTTCGAGGACCGCACTCGTATCTATGCGTGCCTCTACAGGTCCCATAGCGGTAATGTCGAAACGGAGCGTCTTGTGGAGCACATTCAAACGACGACTGACAGTATACTCCAGCAGATGCCATCTGCAGAAATTGTAATACTGGGTGATTTTAATGCTCACCACATCGAATGGTTAGGGTCAAGATCAACTGACCATGCTGGAAGAACTTTCCATGACTTTGCCTTGGCATATGATCTGGCACAGCTAGTTTCCTCGCCCACGCGGGTGCCGGATGTGTCGGACCATATAGCGTCCCTTTTGGATCTTTTGCTGACCTCCCACCCTGAAAATTATCGTGTATCTGTTGACGCCCCTCTTGGGTCTTCGGATCATTGCCTCGTGAGGAGTATTGTGCCGCTCACCCGCCAAAAGCGGCCGCGGTCAGCCGGTACACGTCGTGTGTGGCATTTTGGGTCAGCGGATTGGGATGGGCTGCGTGGTTTCCTGGCCTCCTACCCTTGGGGGCGGGTTTGCTTTTCGCTGGACGATCCCAGCGCCTGTGCTAATGCTGTCGCTGATGTGGTTCTGCAGGGCATGGAACTCTTTATTCCTAACTCTGCGGTGCCCATTGGTGGCAAATCTCGACCATGGTTCGGTGGGTCTTGCAAAGCCGCGTTGCGTCATAAGCAGGATTCTTATCGAGCCTGGTCCGAGGCTCGGGCCGCTGGAGATGCAAATACCGGTGTCCTCAAAAAAAATTACAACGCTGCCTCAAGGTCCTTTAAGGGCTGCATCGCCAAGGCAAAGTCCAAATTCATTAGCAAAATTGGTGAGAGATTAGTGCGTTTGCCCTCTGGGTCTCGTGCGTTCTGGTCGCTCGCCAAGGCTATTCAAGGTAACTTCTGTCGGTCGTCGTTTCCACCATTGCACCGAGTGGATGACTCACTGGCCCACACTGCAAGAGAAAAAGCCGACCTCCTGGGATTTCCCTTTGCGTCTAACTCGACTCTCGATGATCAGGGAGCAGCACCGCCAACCATCCCACGGTGTGAGAGTTCTATGCCAGACATTAAGTTCTCGCAAAGAGCTGTCCGTAGAGCGCTTTTCTCCCTGAACATCCATAAGTCGAGTGGGCCGGATGGCATTCCACCTATTGTTCTAAAAACGTGTGCTCCAGAGTTGGCTCCGATTTTAACACGCCTATTTCGGTACTCCTACTCACTTGGCGTGGTCCCCTGCTCGTGGAAGGAGGCTATGGTCCACCCGATCCCTAAAAAAGGCACTTGTTCAGATCCGTCCAATTATAGGCCCATTGCGATAACTTCCATATTTTCCAAAATCATGGAAACTATTATCAACCAACAGCTTGTAGCCTACTTGGAGAGTCACCAGCTGATAAATGATCGCCAATATGGCTTCCGCCGTGGTCGCTCAGCTGGTGATCTTCTGGTATATTTGACTCACCGTTGGGCGGAGTCAGTGGAAAGCAAGGGCGAGGCTTTGGCTGCTAGTCTGGACATAGCAAAAGCTTTTGATCGGGTGTGGCATAAAGCATTACTTTCCAAGCTTCCTTCTTTTGGGCTACCTGAGAAGCTTTGCATTTGGATTGCCAGTTTTCTCACTGAGCGTAGCATCAGGGTTGTGGTTGACGGAGCACGCTCGGATCCGCTACCCTTGAATGCTGGCGTACCACAAGGCTGTGTATTGTCCCCCACATTGTTTCTTCTGCATATCAATGACTTGCTACTTGTACACAATGTTCATTGCTATGCGGACGACAGTACAGTGGACGTGGGATACACTGGCCAAGCTAATGTTTCTCGGGACTGCGTCGATGAGTACCGAACAAAACTTGTGTCTGAGATTGAGACGTCTCTTGGACACGTCTCGGATTGGGGTAGATTGAACTTGGTACAGCTAAATCCCTCAAAGACTCAGGTTTGTGCGTTTACCGCTAAAAAGTCCCCGTTTATCGTAGCTCCTAGATTAGAAGGTACTCCCCTTAGTGTTAGTCCCAACATTTCCATCTTGGGTGTCGACATATCGAGTGATGTTCAGTTTCGCGGCCACTTGGAGTGCAAGGCCAAACTGGCTTCTAAGAAGATTGGGGTCATCAATAAAGCCAAGCGGTATTTTACACCCCGACATCGCCTTCAACTATATAAAGCCCAGGTTCGCCCTCACATGGAGTACTGTTCGCATCTCTGGGCCGGTGCGCCCCAATACTTGCTTACTTCATTTGACCGCATACAACGAGGAGCAGTTGGAATCGTCGGGGACCCAATGATCTCGGATGGACTGGACTCTCTCTCTACACGCAGAGATGTAGCGTCTCTTTGCATTCTATACAAATTATATCACGGGGAGTGCTCGGATGAGCTGTTTGATTTGATACCTGCCGCTGAATTCCACTATCGTACAACTCGCCATAAATTAAAATTCCACCCATATCATCTTGATAATTGGCGATCTACTACAGTACGTTTCCTAAGGCATTTTATACCACGAACGGTTAAATTGTGGAATCAACTTCCCTCAGCGGTATTTCCAAACAATTACGACATGGGAGCCTTCAAGAATAGAGTATTTAATTCCCTTAAAAGGCTGGCAACGGATCGGCGATCCTTTGGTGTTGCTGATCTCCATGGGCGGTGGTGATTGCTTTCCATCAAGTGACCCACATGCTCGTTTGCCCCCCTCTCATATAAAAAAAAAAAAAAAAAAAAAAAAAACAACAACCCTCAAGGGAATTGTTATTTGGCTGCTGTATTCTGTGAGGTGGAGGTACATGATTGAAGTGGAAACGTTTGGACCATGGGGTCCGAGCGCACGAATCTAATCAGAGTAAAAATCAAATGACCAAAACGATAAAACCAATTTCAAAACTAAAATGTATGGATACGGGTCTCCCCTCAAAGGGTTTAGAGAATACTCCACCACGCTGCTCAACTCCGGGTTGACTGAGGCCAATGTTTTCAAGACGCCTACTTACTTGGTTAACGACTGTCATCTAATGATACGAACCGGGACCGACGGCATAACATGCCTTCTGAAGAACGGAGGAGCTCGAGATAATAAATACATCCATGGACAGGCTACGGTCGATGTTGCTTAACTTGCGTGTACAATTAGACTGATACGCGTAACGATGCTTTCGAGCTTCTCTATTATTCGTTGTATTAATTCCATAAAATCATTAATTTAGTTCAGGTAATGTTTTCCACGACATTCATTGACTGTTAGGCGGTACGAAGTTCGCCGGGACAGCTAGTAATAAAATAAAACACCATCGGTAAATAAAACCAATGAATATAAAATACCTTATCAAAAAACTTTCAAAAAAAGTTACCTTATCAAAAAGACATTGAAGTGTGTTACCTAACATTTTAAATGTTAGGTAACCTCATAGAAAGATTCGTCCAAAAGTATTTAGGCCGATTTTGTACTTTCGTTTATTCCTTTCTCCGCAACCGTATTAACGCTCGCAACATAATATATCACTTGCGCGCCGCCACCCCCGCTGCCAACGCAGCATCTCCTTCCTTTCTGGTGACCTCACTCACTTGCAGTAACACATCAACCCTCAAGGGAATTGTTATTTGGCTGCGGTATTCTGTGAGGTTGAGGTACATTCCCCAGTCGGGTAGCTTACAATTACGCTCCCTACCTCTCTTTTCGCAAGAGCTTCGTTTGTCAGTCGGCAGGGTGCACCACGTGCAGGTGAAGTTGGGTTTGGTTCAAAGATGTTGATAAACCACTTACACCCCGCTTTATTTACATTACCCGCTTTCCCTTTATTAATAATTTAAGAAACCTATCCATAGACTGACTACGGTCGATGTTGCGTGCCACGATTACACTGAGAAGGGAGAAGCGTACTTCTACGTTCTCGACCTCCTCATAGACTTAATTAATCTCAAATTTTATATTTATTGCTTTCTCGCGATAATAAAAAAAATATATCGACTTGAGCAACGTCCTCACGTTGGGAGCACTTATAAGAAACATATTAGTTTCACAACTCTCCAGTTGCCTCGAGTACTTTCGGTAATGCTCAAACTTTTTCGATTATGAATTATTATTGTTTCTCATTGTACTTATTTGTTAGATATAACAAGTATTCGTTATTTTAGGGAATTAAATCTATTCATCATGAAGAAGAAACAATAGAATACAGTGCTCCTTATTAAACCAAATAAAATTTATATCGAAAAAGAAACAATATGTGATGTACAACGCAACACGCCATCTTATCAATATTCTAAGGTACAATAATAAATAAATAAATTAGGTACAAAAAGTACAAAATCTTCGATATTATAGAGATAACTAGTGAAGATAACCAGATCTGTCTACAGCTTCATGTATATTTAATCCTTTTACTTCTCTT
Organism: Hypsopygia costalis; assembly: GCA_937001555.2. Classification (NCBI taxonomy): domain Eukaryota; kingdom Metazoa; phylum Arthropoda; class Insecta; order Lepidoptera; family Pyralidae; genus Hypsopygia; species Hypsopygia costalis. Next base: position 31,791,840 of record OW443328.2, read on the forward strand.
TTTCTATCATCATCATCAGGTCTTTTTAGTCTCCACTACAAGAGCACGACCCTCTCTCGTCCATACTAGACTGAAGGAGGATTTGGCCTACACTCCCCACGCTGGCCAGACGGGTTGGGGAGGCCTGATCGATATTTGATAATGTATTTCCCTTAGTCGCCTTGTACGACATTCACGGGAAGAAACGGAGTGATTCTATTCTAGTCTGCCGGAAACCACACGGCCAATTTTCTATACTCTTTCTTTTTCTATACTCACTCTCAAACCGTGTCATTTCTTCTACTTCTACTTGGTGTCCAAATTTCACATCTACTTTTAGTAATTTAGATTTTTAATTCTTAACAATTTTATGTAACTTATCTAATCATTTTTTCTCTTCCCTCGTGGTGTTATTTTTTAATTTTGTATTTTTGGCTTCTCCTTTATCTATTGTTCTTTATATTTGCTACGTTTCCTTATTTATTGCTTTTACCTCTCTCACAAACTTACTAAATCCCACATTTATAACCATTCAACTCCTTTATTGACATGTTGGATTTACTTCTCTTTGAAAATCTAGATATCAAAACGCGGCGAAGCAACTTTCAAGCGAGGCGGAGAATTTTGCTCACCTTCAATTATTTGTCAGCAGGTGTAAGGGATGCAGTAGCTCGGTACCCTGTGCTGGTCTTCGTTCATGGAGAGTCCTACGAATGGAGTTCAGGCAATCCTTACGATGGTACCGTCCTCGCGTCTCACGCTGGGCTTGTGGTCGTCACCATAAACTACAGATTGGGAATATTAGGTAAGTCATCATATGTTTTTGCATATTTCGCTTATGGATGAGCTACCTCACTTGCACGTGGAGCAACCTGCTGACTAGCGAAAGGGGCTCTGGCGAAAGAGAGGTAGGGTACAACGTATCTGTAAGCTGCCCGTCTGGGTGAGTACCTCCACGTCACAGAATACCACAGACAAATAACAATTGGGTTGTTTCCAATGTTTAAAAATTGTACAAATAAATTAACAATATCGTAAAATACACAAAACTATAAAGATCTGCAAACTTTCATTCTAATATCTTCAGTCAGACTTTTTTTAGCGTCGATCAAAGTTTGGCGGGAAAGTCCATTTTAAAAGTATGAAATTATTAAAAAATAATATTTCCATTGGAGAAGCAATAAAAAATGCTATAACTTTTATTATGATACTAATCACATAAACGTAATATTTAACATAGCTGTCGTACAAATTTCTGATTTGATGCATACAAAATACAGATCTGTGACGTCATAATTCAGTAGTCTTTTGTATGGAGCGTTTTGGGGCAGTCTAAAAATTGTGATTTTCAAATTACCATATCTCGAGAGATTTTTGTGCTATCGAAGTAATTCTTTCACCTATGGTTATATTATGGAGACGTCCCTACATATCAAACAGAAAAAAATGTTAGTCAAATACCCAATTCCCTTGAAGGTTGTTTCTTCGCGAGGGAGTGAGCTCAACAGAAAGAAAGGGGTTGCTGTGTAGGCAGCCGGGATGGGAGCACCTAAGCGATATTATATGTTGCGAACGGTCATATAGCTACGGTAATCGCTCTACAGACGTAGTATACAAAAAACAATTAAAGTTTCCAAATTTAAGTGTTATTTATTTTCTTGTATTAGATAAGCTTACGCACACGACTTCATATTCCGCTCGTATTCCGGTATCCTATAGGAATTTTCAAAAATCCTTTCGTAGCAACGCCTACGTCATAATGGCCACCTGTATATAAAATTTCAACCTGATCCGTCCATTGGTTTCAGCTGTACGTTGTTAGATCAGTCCGTAACTGTTGCCTTTTATAGCTATACAACAAAGACCCCCTTCGTGCTATTTGGTAACTAAATTTACGTAACCAGTTACAAGAGAAGATGTTTCTTACACATATTAACTTCGTCGTCAACCCTTATTCATCCCACTGCTGGGATATGGGACTCTCCTCAATTGAAGGGGTTTAGAGCATATTCCACCAACTGCGAGTTGGCAGAGGTTTTCAAGTCGCCTAAATGCCACTAACTTGGCTTAACGAATGTCATCTATAATGACAACAGCCAGGACCCACAACTTAACGTGTCCTCCGAAGCACGGAGGAACTCGAGATAAATAAACCCATCCATGGACAGGTTACTGCCAACGTGCTTAACTTACGTGTTTGATTAGACTGACCCACGCAACGACGCGACTGACGTCTTCTCCTATATATCGCATACATATTACCTTAGATGAGTGATTTGAAATAATTAAACGAAATATAACATATAACATTTTGATTCTTGTTTTTTTTTTTATACTACGTCGGGTGGCAGACAAGCATACGGCCCGCCTGATTTGAAGCGCTTACCGTAGCCATATTAACATAAAATATCGCTCGCGCGCCGCCACCCGCGCTGCCAACGCAGCATCTCCTTCCTTTCTTTCTGGTGACCTCACTCACTCGCAGGAACACAACAACCCTCAAGAGAATTGTTATTTGGCTGCGGTATTCTGTGAGGTGGAGGTACATTCCCCAGTCGGGTAGCTTACAATTACGCTCCCTACCTCTCTTTTCGCCAGCGCTTCGTTTGTCAGTCAGCAGGGTACACCACGTGCAGGTGAGGCGTGAAGTGAGGCTTTGGTTCAAAGATCTTGATGAACCACTTACACCCCAAGACGTGTTCACGTCAAAAGTAAATAAATTATTAAATTAAAAAAAGAAATGTTATTCGAAATTTAAATTAATCTTACATTAAAAGCAAGATAAAAGACCCAAATTGATTCTGAATACTTGGGAGTTCGGATGAGTCGTGAAATAAAGTCGCAAGTCACTGTAACTTACCGAGATTAATAACTTTAATTATCATACTGACTTCGAGTATTCGAAAGAAATGAGAGGAAGGAAAATTTAAAACTCCTCCATTTTTTATCGTAATGCTTGAAAGCCAGCGTATTTTTCTGACTTGACTACATAGTATAAAACAAAGTCGCTTTCTCTGTCCCTATGTCCCTTTGTATGCTTAAATCTTTGAAACTACGCAACGGATTATGATGCGGTTTTTTTTAATAGATAGAGTGATTCAACTGGAAAGTTTATATTATGTATAATATATGCATAACATAGTAGAAAAACACTGATAATTTAGAGGTTTCTAATGTGATGTCGTAAATAAACACATTTTTTTGCTCTTTCATTGCAAACGCTGGCTGAACCCAACGAGATAGATCAAAATAATGTAGTACAGTATTATTCATCTTAAAATGGTCTACAAAAAAGTTCGCAATGGTATATGTCTATCTCTTAGTGGTAACACACAATAACCGTTATTTTATCCTTTGCTTTTTACAAGAAATAATGCCTTATTTACGAAGCGATTTTAAGCAATACAGCATTAATCCTTATACAATTAAGTACCTTAAATACATTGCGCATTTAATATAGATCAATATGGCCCTTCACAGCATGTAATTTAAATGAATAGTTTAGAAGATATTACACATTTAAAATGCAGGGACATAACGGCTGGTACCGCGGCGTGTGCCTATAACTGGGGAAGGACTGGATAGGACAAAGCGCAAAGACCTTCTGTAGTACATTTAGTATCAGCATTGCACCCGTGCGAAGCCGGGGCGGGTCGCTAGTTAATTATAATTATGATACTAACTTGCGCCCGCAATTTCGTACGTGTCTATTCCGGTATCCCGGTATCCTGTTAAAATTCTTTATTAATGAATATCTTTTTTTTATACTACGTTGGTGGCAGACAAGCATACGGCCCGCCTGATGTGAAGCGGTTACCGTAGCCATATTAACGCTCGCAACATAAAATATCGCTCGCGCGACGCCACCCCCTCCGCCGATGCAGCATCTCCTTCCTTTCTGGTGACTTCGCTCACTCGCAGGAACACAACAACCCTCAAGGGAATTGTTATTTAGCTGCGGTATTCTGTGAGGTGGAGGTACATTCCCCAGTCGGGTAGCCTACAAATACGTACGATGCTGCGTTGGCAGTGGGGGTGGCGGCGCGCGAGCGATATTTTATGTTGCGAGCGTTAATATGGCTACGGTAACCGCTTCACATCAGGCGGGCCGTATGCTTGCTTGCCACCCGATGTACTATAAAAAAAAATTCGCTGATAATCGGCTTCAGCTTCGCCGGTAGGGCCCCTGACCTATGTGATATGAGCTATACATTGATAGATCAGTTATGTAACTGTTCCCATTTATAGATGCAGAGTCTAGTGCGCGGTACTTCGTACACACGTATCCCGGTATGCCGTGGGAATTTTCAAAAAACCTTTTTTAGGGAATGCCTACGTCATAGATAAAAGTTTGTAAAAATTTCAACCCGATCAGTCCAATGATTCTAGATGTTTGTTGATAGAATTGTCAATAACGGTTGTCTTTTATAGGTACAGAAGAAGAAGTTGCTGATTGTAGGTTAATACGGTTATACGATCAAATAAGCATACGGTAACTCTGGTTGATGTTCAGTTCATTTATTTATAACAATAAATACATTGTGTTGAGTTTCATAGTATATGAAAAACATCGGACGCGCAGCATGCGCTACCATAGCGAAATTTAACGCGGCATTTTCATTTTCGGAGGCCATTTTAGCCCATTTCGCGTAGAAATATCGAAAAACCATTTTGGTCACTTTCCCGAATTGATATCGGAAAACCAAGGTCACTTTACATTACTGCTTTTTGATGCTTTACACGAATCAGAATTTCGAAATTTTGAGTTTCTTGGCAACGGACGGACAGACAGAACGACCGGACGATTTTATAAGCTCAATAAATTTCACTGAATATTCCTATAGTAGAAGAATAAGTTACAAAATTTTATTTAAAATGTCAGAAGAAAGAATAATAATAGTCATATCAAAATCTGCACAACAAAAATTGTCAGCATTAAAACATTTTTTTTTCCATTAAAAGGCATCTGAATTTTAAACATCGTCCAGCTATGTAAAAATGTAAAGAATAGGGTTCATCAAGAAAGGTTTGAAAGAGTTTATAAAGCCTCGAATGTTTGTAATACTAGAGGTATCACTCACATAAGTATGATGTACAAGCTTACGTGGCCTGCCTGATCTTAAAAAGTCATTAAAATGAAATGTTATTGCTTATTTTGCACAAGAAGTGAATCCGTTGTTGAGTGAATCCAAGTTAGCGATGATTTTAGACTTTACTGGATTTAGCACATAGAGCAAAAGTCTTATCGGCACGTGGTGCATCCTGCCTTTATGCCTTTAAAGAGAGGTAGAGCATGGCGGATCGGACTGGGGAAATACATGCACCTTGCTACATACCGCAGCAAAATAACAAATTCTAGATTGTTGCCAGTGAGTGAGACCACCAGAAATAAAGGAAGGAGTATAGGCTGGCAACAAATATATAAATACTATAGCGGCAATAGAAATACATCATCTGTGAAAATTTCAACTGTCTTACTATCACAGTTCATGAGATACAGCCTGGTGACAGACGGACGGACGGACGGACAGCGGAACCCAGGGTTCCTTTTTACCCTTTCGGTACAGAACCCTAAAAAACGAACAACAACCCTTAAATGAGTAGAGAAAGCATAATTCAATAAAGATGAAATCTAATTTCAAATCCAACATAGCAATTAAGAAATTAATTCCTTCGTATTCACGTATTCAATTATAAGAAACATAATTCCATACTCGCGTGTTTTGGGAAGATAAAACAGTAGCCAGTTTGTCTTTACGACTATAATTATTGCTTGCGACGGCAACCACTTAGCTTTCGTTTACATAGGCTTTTATGGGGTGAGTTTTGTCAAGATATTTCAATCAGTCATAACCGCAATCTGTGTATGGAATATTCCAGTATTCCTTTAACGGGGCATAGCGATTTTTTTAGACGGGATGTGTTGAATTAGGCAACATCTGTTTATTATTAGAAGAATTATTAGAAGACGAGCTCGGTGGTCGAGTGGTTAGGAATGGCCACTTTGACTCCGAGGTCGCGGGTTCGATTCCCGCACAAGACAAACATTTTCTGTGCATGAACATGTCTGTTTGTCTTTTGTCTGGGTGTTTTCTATGTATTATAAGTATGTATTTACAAAAAACAAATGTATTTAAGTACATTTATCAGTTGTCTAGTACCCATAACACAAGCTTTTCGCTTAATTTGGGACTAGATCGCGCTGTGTAAATTGTCCAGAAATATTTATTTGTATATTTTGTGTACGATATCGATGTGACGATAACTTTCAGGGAAGTGATAGGAGACAATTGCCTACTGTTCATTGTCTCTTCTCTTTATTAACCTTCTTTGAAATAGATATTATTATGAGTTGATATCGAGCCAATATTCACTAATAACAATGTCCTATAGCATACCATATAGCTGTAATCCGCCCTTTCGGCACCTAATGATCGAGTCGTGATGTTAAATTGTGTCTATAATCTTTTTTGAAGAGTTTGTCTACGGGACGGGGTATAAAAAAAGAAGATCATCTGTACAAGGATAATGCGGATAGGGGCCCACCACACATTCCCACCACTGTATCTCCTGTGTAGCCAGGATTAACAACGGCGCCCGCCAAAAAAGGCAAGGAACAGTGAAGTTCATTCCAGTCCCGACGGTAAAAGTACGGCTGCCTTGGAACTCACAACAAATTTAATCAGAAGAAATTAGGTAGAGTAGGAAGCTTTTGGAATTAGACTTTAATAATGCAAGTATAATAAATTTCATTTAGCTTATAAATTCGTCCGGTCGTTCTGTCTGTCCGTTCCCATGAAACTCAAAATTTAGAAATTCTGAGTTCGGATTCGTACAGAGTATCAAAAAGTAGCAATGTAAAGTGACCTTGGTTTTCCGAAAAAAAGTCGTTCTGTCTGTCCGTCCGTTGCCATGAAACTCGAAATTTCGAAATTCTGACTTCGGATTCGTGAAGAGCATCAAAAAGTAGTAATGTAAAGTGACCTTGGTTTTCCGATATCAATTCGGGAATTCTATAAAAAAAAAAAAAATCGCTATGGTGGCGCATGCTGCGCGTCCGATGTTTTTATTTGGATATGGCATGTGACAAACAGCGCCTGCCAGATAGACCGCAGTATACTGGAGTCCAGAAATGAAAGCGACGAAGTCACACGCTTTATGTCATCTCGTAGCGTCTACTATGCCGGCGTAGTAGATCAGGGTAAAAAGTAATGTGAAGAGGCACATTCCTTTTCAAGGACCTAATATCGTACAAGTCATGTGGAGTAGGAGATACATCACCGGACAGTCCACTGGTGTGTGGCATAGAAAAGATTGGCTTGAACCTTTTAATGCGAGGTAGCGGGTAGATGTTTTGAACTACGTGAGAATATGCATACTGAGATAGACGGTAGGAATAAGGTCGTAGAGATCGGGGCCACGTCGCCGGCAGAGTCTAGTTAAAAATCATGTTGGCTAACTCTAACCCGATTTCAAGTGTTGTTGTTCATAGTACATCCACCTCCTTTCATATTTCACGTGATTAATTGCCACCCTATTGCCCTGTATTATTAAAGCCGTTAATAACGTTTAATAAAACACAATAGAGCACGAGGAAAGATGTTAGATTTAACGATAGCCAAAACGGACATTGCACGAAGTTTTGGACAGTTTGCCCGATGTCCAACTCTATCCCATTTCCGTCACCATTCTTGATTATTGTCCGTCCCATATACGGAACCCCTTGCGTAGCAAAGCCGAGTATTCTACTTGCTAGGGTTGGCAATTTAATCTATACTTATATAAGATTATTAAAAAATATGTTCGTTTGTTATACAACTCCTGTGTGTAAAACATTTTTAAAGTATTCCATCCAAATTTTAATAAATATTATCCCATCATTAGAACCTTTAAATATTGATCCTCTATCGATCATAAGTCAGAAAAGAAGATCAGAAAAGGAGGAGATGCTGCGTTGGCAGCGGGGGTGGCGGCGCGAAAGTGATATATTATGTTGCGAGCGTTAATACGGTTACGGTAACCGCTTCATATCAGGCGGGCCGTATGCTTGTCTACCACCCGACGTAGTATAAAAAAAAAAAAAAAAGTCTCCATCTCTCAGTATGCGATTTTTAATTCATGAACTGCCCGACAATTAACCTCCAATTCTCAGTACTATAAAGTCAAAGCGTCAGGACTCTGACTCTTCGTGCATCTTAATGCATTTAACAAGAGCAAAGAGATAACTGCAGAAATACCCTAGTATTTCTGCAGTTATCTTTTCGCTCTTGTTAACACACGATAATAATCTAGGCTGTGCGTTCATAGCTTACTTATTCAGAACTCTTGCATTATTAAATTCTCACTGTTCACAAACTTAAATCCTAAGAAAATCTAGCTAAAACACGCGACAACCCTACTTTAGTCCGCCATTGTCTCAAAGGATAATATTCCACTTAGAAGGCGATTCAAGTTTATTTCTGTATTATTCGACAAGTCAACGGTTGTGACAACGCTTAGAGTAAGGGCTATTCAGATAAGATGTTACGTATTTAGGAGGCATGTTTGAACAAAGGGATATTTGAAATGATGTTTAAAATTTTCGCACTCAAGATGGCGGGTGGGAAGACATGGGAGAATGGGCTTAGGTATTACAATAAGTTTTTGCTTACTTAATATTAAATTAGGTACTCTAGAGTAAATAATTTTAATTAAACTGACTACCTCCATCACTTTAGGCTTTTAATGCCTTATTTGCCATATTGCTGTCTCTCACATTGCTAAGAGGGGAAGTCAAATTCCAAAAGCTTCCTACTCCTACTAATTTCTTCTGATTACATTAGTTGTGAGTTCCAAGGCAGCCGTAGTTGTACCCCCAGGACTGCAATGTACTTCACTGTTCATTGCCTTTTTTGGCGGTCGCCGCTGTTAATCCTGGCTACACACGAGACACAGTGGTGGGAATGTGTGGTGGGACCTTTAAAGAAGTTAAAATACGTGCGAAATCTTTTGCCACCTGTAGCAAAGGTCGAATTAAAAAAGTCGTAATTAGCACCTGATTAGTACAGATCGTCTCAGAGCAGAGGTGAGGTCGCGCCGTAAGAGCAGTAGGGAGTACAGGTGGACAAAATGTTGGGTATTTACTATAAAGACCCAATAAGTATATATAAATTCCTTGTTTAAGCACAGTATAAGTAATAGTACTACGTACAGTATGGCCACTCCCTGCCGCTCTCTCGTGTCGACTTCACCTCCCCTCTGAGACAAATCTGGAACAGTTTGTATGGCGCCGCACGCACACACGCTCATTGACGCTCCTGCACAGACGTCACAGTTTATGTAGTAGTTATCGACGCGACATTTCAATTGACAAAAAAAACTGGGCATTTATTGGGCAATTATATGTACTTAATGGGAATTAAGTGTAAATGCCTGATATTTTACCCATCTTTAGTAGGGAGTGATCATACTGTAAATAAATATTGTTCCTTATGCATGAAGTAACTATTAAGTAATTTGTGCTTATATTGTGTATATGGTAAAGCCCGCTTATTAAGCAAACAAAGCTTAGAATAAGAAATGATAGTACGTTAGTATTTATCCAAGAAGATCACGAAGTCAGAATGGTAGCTTTTTTATTGGGATTTAAGTAATTTTATTGGGAGTTTTTTTTTTCCATTCTTGCAAGTAGGGTAGGTCTTTCGGGACAAGATCCACCACATATTCTCACCACTGTATCTTCTGTAATCCGCAATTTCGCTGCCTTGGAACTAACAACGAATTTAATCAGTAGAAATTAGTAGGAGTAAGAAGCTTTTGGAATTTGACTTCCCCTTTTAGCAATGTGAGAGACAGCAATATGGCAAATAAGGCATTAAAAGCCTAAAGAGATGGATGGAGAAGGAAGAGTTTGTCTATTAATAAAGCTTTTGGAATTTGACTAAGGTACGACTAGGCATCAGAGGAGTCGGAGGTGGCTACGTATTTGTCATTATTATTATTATAATGCTAGCATTTGTAAGCTGTAGATTCAAACAATTAGGAAGAAAAATATTTGAGGAATTTATTTTTGTCACATCATTTTAATAATCTCATCTGAAATCTATGCAAAAAGTTATTAAGTATTTGTAAGGAAATCTCCAAAAACTGAATTATGAATGAGCTAACAAAACATCTATATTCTCGAAATGGAGAGTTCCCTAAAATTTTCAAGGCCTCCCTAAATTTCCGCCTAAAAGCCCCTTAATTGAATAATTTCGTTTTAGAGTTGTTGATAATGAAATTAATATAATTATGGCATAATTTAATTAGATTAGAAGTTTACCTTAGATATAATTAGGATGCAGGGTATTTTAATTCAGAAACTGAAAATTATTTTATCCGTTTCGTAATTATTTAGGAGACAAATTCTTTTATAAAAGAAAAACAATTAATAAGACTAAAACGAAGCTTTACAGCAGTGTGGTTTCCGGCAGACTAGAATAGAATCACTCCGTCTCTTCCCGTGGATGTCGTACAGGGCGACTAAGGGAAACACTTAATAAAAACATCGATTTGACCTCCCCAACCCGACAGGCCAGCGTGGGGAGTGTAGGCCAAATCCTCCTTCTGTCTGGGACGGACGGGAGAGGGTCGTATTCCTGTAGTGGAGACAAAAATGACCTGATGATGATGATGCTGATGAAGCTTCACAGTGCGATTAGCTCTAGTAGTGTAAAAAAAATATTATGACTATCTATGCCATGACATTTTATACAGTTTAAAAAGTAAGAAAAGCAACATTAAGAACATGCTTAGTATTCATATTTAGTATTTTAATATTATTATAATGGTATAACATGCTTGACGAGCCCGGTGGTCACTTTGACTCCGAGGTCACAGGTTCGATCCCCGCACAAGACAAATATTTGTGTGCATGAACATGTCTGTTTGTCTTGCCTGGGTGTTTTATATGTATTAATTGTATGCATTTACAAAAAATATATATTTAAGTATAATATCAGTGAACTAGTACTCGTAGTACAAGCTTTGCTTAGTTTGAGACTAGATGTAGGTAATATGACCAGGAATATTTATTTATTAATATTTATTCGTAATGGTAAGTATTATGAAATAGTTGAATATACGATACGATAAGTGACAAATATACTTTTCATACAAATTAATGAAGTAAATAAATAAATATTTCTGGACAATTTACACAGCGCCATCTAGCCCAAATCAAGCGCAAAGCTTGTGTTATGGGTACTAGACAACTGATAAATGTACTTAAATTTTTTTTTTTTTTTTTTGTAAATACATACTCATAATACATAGAAAACACCCAGACCAAGACAAACAGACATGTTCATGCACACAAATGTTTGTCTTGTGTTGCGGGAATCGAACCCGCGACCTCCGAGTCAAAGTGGCCATTGCTAACCATTCGACCACCGAGCTCGTCACAGTCTTGGCTGTCAAAAAAATATTTGATTAATTGAGACGAAACATATTCATCCTGTATAATGTTTTGACTGACCTGGGGTCCTACTGCCGAAGCTGAAGCCGATTACCATCGAATATTTACATTCGAAAAATAAGTTATTTTTAGGGTTTCGTACCCAAAAGGTAAAAAGGAACCCTATTACTAAGGATCCACTGTCCGTCCGTCCGTCCGTCTGTCACCAGGCTGTATATCATGAACCGTGATAGTTAGACAGTTAAAATTTTCACAGATGATGTATTTCTGTTGCCGCTATGACAACAAATACTAAAAAACAGAATAAAATAAATATTTAATGGGGCTCCCATACAACAAACGTAATTTTTTTGATCGTTTATGCTCGCAATTGATATATGAATAGGTAGACGCTTGAAATACTCACATAATATTCAGTTATATATTCACTTTAAAAATAAATAATTAAATAAAAATAAAACAAATATTTAAGGGGGGCTCCCATGCAACAAACGTGTTTTCTTTGCCGTTAATGGTACGGAAACCTTCGTGCGCGAGTCCGACTCGCACTTGGGCGGTTTTTTTTTAGTTATTGACAAACATGTTCAGCTCAGTCGGTAGAGCTCCATGCTTTGTACCACCTAAGCTAAACACAGTTAACACCAATCTAAGCTGAAGCACAGTATAAGTAATGGTACTACTTACAGTATGGCCTCTCCCTGCCGCTCTCTCGTGTCGACCTCACCTCCCCTCTGAGACAAATCTGGAACAGTTTGTATGGCGCCGCACGCACACACGCTCATTCGAGTTCTGCACAGATGTCATTGTTTATGTAGTAGTAAATGACGCGACATTTGTATGGAGTGGCCGGGGTGTGGCTGAAGTTTGATATCCGCAATTAAAAAACCCGATGGTAGTCGACTTTAGCTTCGGCGGCCCTGAGTTCGGTGCGTCATCAGCGCGAATATGAAACTCACCGTGCGTGCGTCGTCGCGTCAAAGGAAAGGTGCAATTCAAAGACTCCAACTGCAGATCGCAAGTGACACTGTGTCTACATGACAATTAATTTCAAAATTCATATAGAGCACTTGTGTCTCTTGCAGTCAGCAGCTGCGGCCTGCAGTCGTCGCCCATCTCGGATCTGTACATGAAATGATAAAGTCCTTACATCACATCACACCGCCTCGCGCCCCGCCGAAAATAGAATAATTTTAACAAAAAAAACCGTAGTTAAATTACCAAATTATTAACAACGGTACTTGAATTCTCGAAAAGTCTAAATTTGTGAGCCGCGGACACCGCTGCTCTCCGCTATAGTTCTATGTTACCCGCAAGTTTCGAATAAAATTTTATATTTCGAATTTTCACCATTTTATTTGGCGGAACCTCATCGGCCTCATTCGACCAGCAACAGTTATTATTGTATAAATGAATATGTAAAAACAGAATCGATGGTATTTTTTACGCTCACACGTAACAGCTATGTTCTATGAGATGAAATAGAACAGCACGCGGAGCGGACGTCCGCGCCGTGCACATCCTTAACGCAGCGGACGCCCGGACTCTTTGGAAAATCGGTATTCATGTCCATGGTGTAGTTACTCACCACAGCTTGCCACAAGCTGCCCTTTGGGATATTGTTATTATCTTCACATCGATAATTTATTCTATTGACAATAGTTATTTTAAGCAGATTTCAAGTTTATTTACGCAAAATAACTTAGTCCATAATAATTTTCAATTTGTTTATGTTAATGTAATTAGAAATATACTGTTATAAGATCTTAAGTGCGTGTTGTTTATTTTGAGGGTATTTGAAATTCATAAAGGAATCAAATCAAACTGTATTTTAAACTGTTCAATGTACTCACTTAGTTAGTATATGTTTTAGATAGATAGATATTTAGATATATTTATATAATACAAATTTTAAGTACAGTGAATCGGTAATTTATTACAGACTTGTATATATGCAACAAGGCGGCCATATAACTGAGAGCAACCTTTTCAACGCAACCATTAATAGTTTTAATTTAAAAGCTAATATGTACCACAAAAAAATTGTACTACGGCTGATAGTCTAGACACAGAATCTAGAATAAGAATAGTACTAGTAGTCTATACAAGTTTTTGTATCTGACACGCGTCAGTAGGGTTATTGGACAACTTAGATTTCTTTAGGACAAATGTTCAAAGCAAGAAATAGTTGGCACAAGTATTTCAATTATTTTTTACGTAAACAGAGAAACTTATAGACAAACTAATAGCTGCCATCGCATTCACACTAAATAAAGAAGAACATACAGCATCATCGTGTAAAGAAATGAGACATGATTGTGGTTGGGTGAACACACTACGTCCAAGTAAAGGCTAGGCCAAACCAACGCGTTCAGCTCGCGTCCGCGGTGGCGTGCGCGGTGGCGATCAGTTGTTGTGTACGAACTTGTAGCGAAGTGTTTACATCGATGCGTCCTCTGATTGGCCGCGACATCCGGTGCAGCGTCTGCACGCGGCGGTGGCGATCAGATCGCGCATGTTGCGTTAGGACGCTGCACGCAGCTATTTTAGTTGAGGCAAATTGTAATTTCTTCCGTTTCCATCATATTTTAAATCTAAAAAGATGTAAATAATTAGGTGAAGACGGAAGAAATTATAAATGAGGTCCCTTAATACACATTCCCAACCCGTTTGGCCAGCGTGGGGAGTGTAGGCCAAATCCTCCTTCCGTCTAGGACGGACGAGAGAGGGTCGTGCTCCTGTAGTGGAGACTAAAATGGACCTGATGATGATGAAATACACATTGTTGTATGATACTTCTCATTCTGTTTACAAGAATAACAGAAAAAATCGTCCTTTTTAGGGTTCCGAACCTCAAGGAAAAACGGAACCCTTATAAGATCACTTTGTTGTCCGTCTGTCTGTCTGTCTGTCTGTCTGTCTGTCTGTCTGTCTGTCTGTCTGTCAAGAATTTCTATGTCGAGAATGCGTGGAGGTATCAAGCTGAAATTTGAACTGTATACTCAGGTCTACGGTCCCATGAAGTTAAAAAAAAATCAAACTGCTAAGTTTACGTAGAAAAAAGTTACGGCCGTTTATTCAGCAAAAAACTAATATTTCGACACACTCAAGGGAATCAAAACCTATAGGGTACTTCCCGTTGACCTAGAACTATGAAATTTGGCAAGTAACATCGTTATAGATTACAAGTACAGGAATAAATCTCAAAACTATACATTTGTAAATAGATCTTAAAAAATAGGGGGTCTATATTTTTATAGGGTATCCAAATTTCAAATTGAAACTACTAGTTTAAATGGTATCATATGAAAGGGCTTGATGTACACATTGCAAAATATATTTTATTTATTTTTTTCGACGCATTATTTCTTATTTATAATGAAAAATATCAAATTTAATAATGATACTACGTACCTACGGAACCCTCGGTGGGCGAGTCCGACTCGCACTTGTCCGGTTTTTTTTATCAGAATCAGGTCAGATTCTGAATCAGGTGTGGAACAGAAGTAAAACTTCTTCAATTTCACTATCTGTATCAGACAGCATTGTAATGAAGTGACTTCAGCTTGCTGCCTGGTGAACGCCTAAACACACGCAACAGTGTGCACGACTATTGCACGCGTGTTAATCGCCACCGCGCACGCCACCGCCGACGCGAGCTGAACGCGTTGGTTTGACCTTGCCTTAAGGTTGCCACTGACTGAAGAACCCACACGAACATCACACGTGCAGGTGAGGTTCTTCAGTCAGTGGCAACCTTACTTGGACGTAGTGCACCCAGCCGACTACCGAAAGAGTTTCTGGCAAAAGAGAGCTAGGGTTCAGTATATTAATTTGTAAGCTAAGTTTTATGTTTTAAATTATTAACTTGGCAATCACACTAAACAAAAAAAAAAAGATTTATCCAGGAGCGGGTCACGGCGGGTGTACAACATTAAATTAAACTTCTCTAAGGAGCCTCTACCTATTGGATCCATGTCCCCGCGCACGCCTATCAAATGACCGATCCGTGACTTTTAGAGTTTGATTAAAAATCAAAGATTACCCAGATGAAGCGAACAGCCATTAAATAATAAAGTCCAAAATAACTAAACATTCTCAACTAAACCCCAAAACGCCAAACAACATTAAAGGAAGACAACTCTTAAACGAAATTACTTTAATAACTTCATCCAAAATGAAATCTCAACGAAACACGAGCGAAGATCACGTTGCACCGTTTAAAACGTGCTTGAATTATTTAATAGGTTCCAATCCTTTAAATAGTAATCACGTCTGGCTCTTTTCATTAGCGAACCTTATTTTATGGTCCTATTCTCCGTCTTTCTCATTCGAATTGCATTAATTTGTTACTGTCATAGATTTCTCTGGAAATGAGAAACAGGGGCTACTCTACCGCCGAAGCTGAAGCCGATTGCCATCGGATATTTTGACTCGAAAATAGGTCGTACGTTATTGACAAACATCTTTAGCTTATTCGGTAGAGTTCTAGGGTGTCTAGAACATCATCATCATCATCATCAGGTCCATTTTAGTCTCCTCTACAGGAGCACGACCCTCTCTAGTTCGTCCTAGACGGAAGGAGGATTTGGCCTACACTCCCCACGCTGTCCAAACGGGTTTGGGAGGCCTGATCGATGTTTTATAATGTATTTCCCTTAGTCGCCTTGTACGACATCAGCGGGAAGAAACGGAGTGATTCTATTCTAGTCTACCGGAAACCACACGGCTGATTCTAGTTTGCCGGAAACCACACGACTAATTCTAGTCTGCCGGAAACCACACGGCTAATTCTAGTCTGCCGGAAACCACACGGCTAAACATAAGTACCATAAATCTAAGCTGAAATTAGATTTTCGCCATCAAAAAACCGATGGTAATCGTGTTCAGCTTCGGCGGTTCGGGCCCCAGAAGGTTGGTTGAGTTTTAGCATGAAATTAACGGAAAATTTGAAATATATTTATAAAGCTTATATATGCCTTCGGAATCAACCCATAATAATCCTACTGTTGGGATACGGGTCTCCCCTCAATCGAAAAGGTTTAGAGCATACTCCACCACGCTGCTCAACTGCGGGTTGGCGGAGGCCAGTGTTTTCAACCCGCCCAAATACTACTGACAATAGCCGGGACCGCGGACGGCTTAACTTGCCCTTCGAAGCACGGAGGAGATAAGCATACTCATCCAGGCTACGGTTGACGTTGCTTAACTTGCGTGATCGATTAGCTTGACACACGCAACTTAGTCATCGAGATATATCGATATATGCCTTAATGTTAATGAATGATTGAAAGGATGTGCCGGGTACACATTGCCATTGCTGTCAATGTAGCCAGGCCACAGTGTAAGTAATAGTGCTACGTACAAGTATAATAAATAAATAAATAAATAAATATTGTCAGACAAATTACACAGCGTCGTCTAGCCCCAAAGTAAGCGAAGCTTGTGTTATGGGTACTAGACAACTGATAAACATACGTAAATACCTTTTTTTTTTTTAAATATATAGGTACTTATGATGCATAGAAAACACCCAGACCAAGACAAACAGACATGTTCATGCACATAAATGTTTGTCCTATGTGGGAATCGAACCCACGAGCGTTGATGTCCAAGCCGCGTCATTGACCGCTACGCCACCGAGCTCGTCATACTCCATATATCGACGGCGCAAAGCTAAAACGTCGTAGTCCACAAAATATTTTTTTTTTTATTGCACTGTTCGAATCAGAAAAAAAATCTGCATCAAATGGTCCGAGTGAATGGGAATGATTCTACGATGAATAGATATAAAATTAACATTTTGAAAAAACAGGTTTTAACTTAATCGCCTGCATTCAAAAAGGCTGCAAGCTACAGAAAAAACCAGTAATAACTTCTACAATGTCGATTACAACATTTTCGTTTTCCGTAAAAAAAAAGATGTATGTTGGTTACGCTCTTTGTAATGCTGGCTGCAGTACGGACTACTATGTTTCATTTTCGAAAATACGTACCTACCGTTACTTTCCACAAAAAAAACATAATGTTTGTTAAAATATCAATATTTTAACAAACATTATGTTCTGTACCTACAGAAGCTACAGAAATTAATATCTAAGAGATTATTTTCATTCTTCCTACAGCCCTAGTTCAAGTATTGCTGCTTACCACGTTTTCGCTTTCTCGCGTTTCAGCTCCATAGTGCAATTACAGCGTTTTGACATTCTGTAAAAATAGTTCAAAATGTCGTAGTCAACAAAAATCTAGCAAATAATTGTTAGAATGAGATTTGAGAGTTCGAATTATATATTTAGAAAAAAAATAACAAGTCTAATATCAAAAAAATGTGAGTCTAAGTTAAAAAACCGGACAAGTGCGAGTCGGACTCGCCCATCGAGGGTTCCGTAGGTACGTAGTATCATTATTAAATTTGATATTTTTCACTATAAATAAGAAATAATGCGTCGAAAAAAATAAATAAAATATATTTTGCAATGTGTACATCAAGCCCTTTCATATGATACCCCATTTGAACTAGTAGTTTCAATTTGAAATTTCGACACCCTATAAAATATATAGACCCCCTATTTTTTTAGATCTATTTACAAATGTATAGTTTTGAGATTTATTCCTGTACTTGTAGTCTATAACGATGTTACTTGCCAAATTTCATAGTTCTAGGTCAACGGGAAGTACCCTATAGGTTTTGATTCCTTTGAGTGTGTCGAAATATGCGTTTTTTGCTAAATAAACGGCCGTAACTTTTTTCTACGTAAACTTAGCAGTTTGATTTTTTTTTAACTTCATGGGACCGTAGATCTGTGTATACAGTTCAAATTTCAGCTTGATACCTCCACGCATTCTCGACATAGAAATGTTTGACAGACAGACAGACAGACAGACAGACAGACGGACAACAAAGTGATCTTATAAGGGTTCCGTTTTTCCTTTTGAGGTTCGGAACCCTAAAAACACGCGTTATGATTTTTTGAAAAAAAGTGTCTAAGTATTTTGGCTCTGGTGAACATTTTCATTTCTGTGGATGGCTACGTTTTCACTTTCCGCCGTCGATATGCTCGTCATAGTAATAGTACTACGCCAAGCTTAACAGCGGTGGTCACCATAATGGGTAAGGAACAATGAAGTTCACCACAGTTCCGGGTAGAAAGTGGCTGCCTAGAACTCAGGATGAATTTAATCAGAGCATATTTTTTGGAGAAGAATGCTTTGGAATTTGATTTCCTCTCTTGGCAATGTAAGGGATAGTAATATTTTCAATAATAATTAAGCTTTAAAATTAAGCTAATATTGCGATTTTTTAAAAAGAAACACGGTTCCGACCATGCCAGTGGTTTACAGAACCATAGTCAATTGATAGATATACCAAATCGTAATCGCAATTAAAATTTTGTACCGAAATTTATGACCGAACTTTTCTCGTCACTTTAAGGGGCAAATAAATGTTCTCAGAGTTGACACTTAGCTTGATTGATTTGTCGTCCCTGTAAACGCCTATATTGTACATTTCATCGAAGTCGTTAGAGCCGTTTGGAAGATCTTCGTTGCATATATTATATTTAGCACAATAATTTCTGGTTATTATACTATACAATTTTTTGTCATTATTTAGCGATCTACGATTGATTGTTAATTATATCAACTACAATTTAGTAAATACATTCCACGAAAAATTGCCAAAATTCCTCATACATTTTTTTCCTCTCGGAAAATATTGCCGCAAACGGCACATTTCTAACTATTAATAATGTTCTTTTATAAATGTTTGTTCTCTTAAATAATATACTCAAATTTTTCATCTAAAACAAAACAAATATAAAACGTCATATTGAAAACAATAAAGAGAAATAGGTAATCTTCTTAAAAGGTGTTCCTTTGATGTTAATAATAACTTGGAGAGACCGTTGCTTATTTAAAAAAACAATAATTAACGGCCTCTAATTAAGTCTGGGATCTTGTTATTGTTTGAAAAATTGTACTTCCGCAGCTACTTTGAGGTTTTAATTTGTGTGTTTTATTTATTTATCGAATTTTGTATCGCAAAAAGGTGCCTTGTTTATGTTAAGTAAATGTTTAATTTAAGATCACATGCCCAGTCAGGAATCATGCTGAAGTTTTAGATAATTTTAGAATTGGACAAGCTTTAAACCCTGAACTAACAAATTAGCAGCCACATATTATAGTTGACTATTAATTTAATGGTGCTCAGGATAACACTAAGAAAAGCCTTATTATTTTGGCCAATGAAAAACAGTAATCATTGCATATTGATGCTTGCAACACCCTTCAGTCACGCTTTGCTGATCATGCGAAAACCTCTAGGCTTTTATTGCAGAAATCCCTGCTGAGATGCCTTTAGGTAAAATCTTGACACATAGTTCATTCACGGATTTAAGTTAACCATTCGCGGAAAATACTCCAGTATACCGTATTATACGGCATTTACTGTATTTTTTTTATAATTCCCATATTTTGAAGTTACTGGACAACTTCTGACACCGTACAACAAAAAGATTTTAATGTAAAAGGATAAATTTCTCTATCGGTAGCCTGCGATGTAACTATATTGTGTTTTTGAGGATGATATAAAGTTCCAAGCGAGTTATGATTTTTTCTTTAACAGCGGTGTCTTAATCGCGTATCGTGTCTATCTGCTGATATCTTAACCTGATTGTTTCTTTCACAGGTTTCCTGAATCCTAGATCAGACGAATATCCACGGTCACCAGCCAACTACGGACTGATGGACCAGATAGCAGCACTGCACTGGCTGAAAGAGAATGTTGCCGTATTCGGTGGAGATCCGACAAATGTGACCCTTATGGGGCACGGGACTGGTGCAGCATGTGTTCATTTTTTGTTGACATCATTGGCTGTTCCAGAAGGTAAGGACATTTATCTGATAATGTATTTTATGACAACCTTTATGAAATTTTAAATATGATGCCCACATCGACCGTCTCGAAGGCTTCCTCGAAGTCTACAAACGCTAAGCAAAATGGCCGCAGTCTCAGTACTTACGAAAATTTGTGTTCCAAAATATATTTTTTAAACAAAATCTAAAATCATTAATTATATATTTTTTGCCGCAGTTCAAGTTTTAAGCCATGGCAGTGCCCATTTTACCCATTTAAACGTTTAATATGGGAACAACCTCTAAAGCGTTCCTCATATAAACTGTTCGATTAGTTGATTGCATGGGAACCCCAAATTGATTTCAAAGTTGCTCTCGCGGTAAAAGTTGTTAATAATGACCGTCCTTTAAAGTTCAAACTGTGAAAATTTCACCTTTAACCGGGTGAAATTTTAATCACTGTTCAAACTTTAAAAAACATTTGGTAATGTCGAATATAGAAGTGATTTAATTTAAAGTGGATTACAGATTAAATTATCCATGAAGCGGATGAAAATATTTCAGCATATAATAATGAAGAGCCGGACAAAGATTACATCCCTGCGCAGACAATTTCGAGAATCGTATAGCGTGTATAAACATAAACAAAACTTTAACAAAGCTAATATAAAGGGAGAGTTTATTTAGGATCGTTTATACAGTATTAAGGAAAAGTCGAATTTTGGTACGTACCCGAGTGTGGGAATAGTTGTATCGCGTTATAGGATACTGTTGTTACAGGGAACTGTTGTGAGCCAGATAGTTAACCTACTACCCAACTAGGTATCTTAATGATAATATTTGGAGCGAATATTACTTCAGGGAACATTTATTAGTTGAACATTTACAAGTGTTTTTATTTATTATTTTCATAGTTTACTTTTTATTGAATTAATACTATTTATTTGTTGTACTTTTAAAAGGAAAGGAAATTATTATAGCATATTATATAGTGTTGCTAGACTTACTACTAGTGTTATAAATGTAAAAGTTATGAGGATAGAATATATGTATTTTTTTTATCTACATCGGGTGCCAGGAAAGCATACGGCCCACCTGATGTGAAGCGGTTACCGTAACCATATTAACGCTCGCAACATAAAATATCGTTCATGCGCCGCCACCCCCGCTGCCAACGCAGCATCACCTTCCTTTGTGGTGACCTCACTCACTCGCCGGAAAACAACAACCCTAAAGGGAATTATTATTTGGCTGCGGTAGTCTATGAGGTGGAGGTACATTCCCCAGTCGGGTAGCTTATAATTACGCTCCCTACCTCTCTTTAAGCCTTCGTTTGTCAGTCAGCAGGGTGCACCGCATGCAGGAGAAGTTGTCTTTGGTTCAAAGATCTTGATGAACCACCTCATCCATATATAGACGAATGGCGTCGCCCTCCGAGGTAGTAGTATTGTAATCACATGTTAATAAAAAAAAGTGAATACGATCATGCTGACGTTTTTTCTCGATCTGTTTCGCCTTGATGAAGCCTACAACAATGATGTAGGTGCATTGTAAGTGCTTCGATAGAAGTGTGTATTGAATCGGCACTAATCCACATAATTTTGGGGTGTAAGTGGATCATCAACATCTTTGAACCAAAGCCAACTTCACCTGCACGCGGTGCACCCTGCTGACTGACAAACGAAACTCTGGCGAAAAGAGAGGTAGGGAGCGTAATTGTAAGCCACTCGACTGGGGAATGTACCTCTACCTCACAGAATACCGCAGCCAAATAACAATTCCCTTAAGGGTTTTTGTGTTCCTGCGAGTGAGTGAGGTCAACAGAAAGGAAGGAGGTGCTACGTTGGCAGCGGGGGTGGCGGCGGCGCGCAAGCGATATTTTATGTTGCAAGCGTTAATATGGCAACGGTAACCGCTTGACATCAGGCGGGCCGTATGCTTGACTGCCGCCCGACGTAGTATTAAAAAAAAACGTCATATCTAATAATGAGCTGGAGTAAGAGACCCACATAGTAAAATAGGAATAATATAATATTAAAAAAATTTGCAACAACTAACAATTATCGAGCTCTGTGGTCGAAAACTTAGCAATGGCCACTTTGACTCCGAGGTCGCGGATTCGATTCCCGCACAATACAAAAATTTGTTTACATGAACATGTCTGTTTGTATTGGTCTGGGTGTTTTCTATGTATTATATGTATTTACAATAAATAATGTATTTAAGTGTTATCAAACCCCGGCCACTCCATACAAATATCGCGTCGTTTACTACTGTTATAAACAATGACGTCTGTGCAGAGTGTAAAAGAGCGTGTGTGCGTGCGGCGCCATACAAACTGTTCCTGATTTGTCTCAGAGCGGAGGTGAGGTTGACAGGAGAGAGCGGCAGGGAGAGGCCAAACTGTACGTAGTACTATTACTTATACTGTGGTATTATATTATCAGTATATCTTGTGTCCATAGTACAAGCTTTGCATATCTTGGGACCAGATGGCCGTGTGTAATTTGTCCAGAAATATTTATTTGTTTATCATCCAAAATTTAAACGAAAAATACCTGAAACAACAAACCTAGATATTTCATTTTTTCTTGAAACCAATCTCCTCGGAGGCGCCGTACCGTAAAGTATGAATATGCAAACTCGTTTACTGCCGTGTAAACTTCGCTCACTGAAACGTGGATATGAAACGAGTTTAGCTATAGAAATAGGCATGAGGGTACAACATTTTGTTGGTGAAATATTTCAGTAACTTGTGGGCTACATATATGCCAGCCTATCTTATTGTCGTTGGAATTTCGAAGCTATTTCATTATTTGTAAGTATTTTTTATATTACGTCGAGTGGCAAACAAACTTATGACTCGCCTTTTTTTTATACTACGTCGGGTGGCAGACAAGCATACGGCCCGCCTGATGTGAAGCGGTTACCGTAGCCATATTAACGCTTGCAACATAAACTATTGCTCAGCGCCACACCCGCTGCCAACGCCGCGTCTACTTCCTTTCTTACTGGTGACCTCACGCACTCGCAGGAACACAACAACCCTCAAGGGAATTGTTATTTGGTGGCGGTATTCTGTGAGGTGGAGGTACATTCCCCAGTCGGGTAGCTTACAATTACGCTCCCTGCCTCTCTTTTCGCCAGAGCTTCGTTTGTCAGTCAGCAGGTGAAGTTGGCTTTGGTTCAAAGATCTTGATTAACCACTTACACCCCAAAGCCTGATGTGAAGCTGTTACCATAGCCATATAAACGCTCGTAAAACAAAATATCACTCAAGCGTCGCCTGCCAACTGCTGCCAACGCAGTAACAGCATCCTTCGTCGTGCACTCACTTACTTGCAGGAATAGAACAACCGTCAAGAAAATTGTCATTTGTCTACAGTATTCTGTGAAGTGGAGGTACTTCCCTGTCGAGCAGCTTATAAATACGCCCTATCTCTTTTTTGCCAGAACCTCGTTAGTCTATTAGCAAGGTGCACCATGTGCAGATGAGATTAGCTTTGGCTTAAAGTTGGTGGTGAGCCACTTACACCTAATAATGAAGAGGCAAAGTGTTGTCAATGTGATTATTATTATAATACAGAAATATTGTCCCTTACTCAAAAGCTTATTTAAAAACTCAAGATTGTACGTCGTACAATTTAGAAACAGTTATATGACAGCGATATATAAAATTATTGACATTATCTATTTTTAAAACGTGATGTATTATATTATGCTTGTCCTATTTTTTAACCGACTTCAAAAAAGGAGGAGGTTCTCAATTCGGCTGAATTTTTTTTTTGTTTGTATGTTATTCAATATCTTCGCGAATTGTGAACGGATTTTTATAATTCTTTTTTATATTTGAAAGGGTATGATTGCAAGGTGGTCCCATTTTCAGCAAGTCAGGATCTGATGATGGGATGCCAGGGAAATCGAGAGAAACCCTTAAATCTGCCCTGTGGTTGCCAGCAGAATAGAATTGCGCCACTCCATTGCTCTGCGCTAGATGTCGTACAAGGCGACTAAGGAATCTTGTGTAATGCAATAATTTTTCTCCCGGAAGACGGGCAGCAACGTCTGCCGGGGTATATCACCAATAAGCTGCGCTCGACATCTGAAATCGGTTTAATTGTTTTTTAAAACTAAACTTTATTCACGTATAAGAGGGGAGATGAATGCAAACGTGTACGGAGGTCAGCTAATGGAAAATAATTACCATCAACGACACCCCGGGATCGCCGATCAGTTTTTGTCAAAGCAAAGCTTTTAAAGGTTAAATCATCGTTTTATTCAGAATACTGTTGAAGGAAATTTAATTTCAGAATGTCATGTAATAGACATGGCTTTGAAAGCGTACTGTCTAGACGTTTAATTCCCTGGCAACGATTTCTTTGATACAGCCTGGAGAGAGAAAAATAACTAAGAGCTCCCACGTGCCGAAATTTTGTTGAAGAATAAAATTGACGCCAAAAGGAATACAAATGACGCAAATTTTTGAAACACAAGCTATCAGATACCTTTTGAATATTAAATGGTATGTTAATTTTGTACATTCCACCCGTTTCATCTAGGTGACTTGAGTCATTAAAAAAGCGTAGAACTTAAAATAATCCGGAATAAGAAAAAGGATCTTAGAAGGTACTTTACATTAACTTTTTTACTTGTCTGTTATCTTAACAAACAGGCTTAACTTTTCCTTAAGCGCCATAGATATTTTATGAAAAATGTCAAAATAATTTTATCGGAGACAAGGAAAGCTATAGAAAAAATATTGTTTCCATCGCATTCGCGTTATCAAAAGAGCAACTTACGCCATGTTTTTTTTGTACTACATCGGGTGACAACGTACCCTATACCTAACAGCTAGTGCGCCACGTGTGCCAACCTTCCGGTTATATCACAGCGATTGCGAGTCAACCGTCCAGTAAACCAACCAGACGGAAGAACCCTTAACCTGCTCCGCTCTTGCGCTCGGTAAACCAACCGAGCACGCAAGCGGAACATTAGCAGGTCTTACTCCGCTTTCAGCTGCATGCAGGCTACTTGCGTACTCTTAAGTCGAGTAGCTCGTGGCGAACCGACGCTCGTCGAACCAGGCCCTACTACCACTCCCCAATCTCCATGATGGGTACCGGAGCTGTATGGCTCGCTCACTTCCCGGCGCACAAGTACAAGTGCGCCTAGTGTTTCTGCACCCACACTGTGGCGCCAGTTAGCTGGCTCCCTGATTTCTGCTGTATAAGCTGTATAAGGCACGCTCACTTCCCGGCATCCTTCAAAGAAGAAATGCCTACTCCAGGCCTACAGTAAGGGTGACCGGGGTGACGGAAGCGATCACCCGCCATCCTCCTTGCTCAGCAGGCAAGTACCCGAGCTGCGATGCCAGCTTGGGAAGCGAACACCGCTGTAAGGGCCGCTCCAAGTCCCGTTGAGAACCACTGTGGCGGCTCTTCGCCCAAGGCCAGTGGTAACCAACTCGCTACGCGCGAAGTTGAACGCCCGGCCGACAATTTGGCAAGGCAGACGAACATGCTCAACCTCTGTAGCTACACCACATGCACGTGAGTGATTACACGCACATATAGCCACCTCGAATCTGGACCCATGACTGGCAAATTATGGGCTTGCCGTAAGTCCCCGAGGTACCCTGATCCAAACAGGCGGACCCGTAGTTCCACCTGCGAAACTCCCCACAGTCGGATACTCTTTGGGGAGTGCTACATCGGGTGACAGAAAAGCATACGGCCCGCATGATGCTAAGCGGTTACCGTAGCCATATTAACGCTCGTAACATGAAATATAACTCACTCGCCGCCACCCCCGCTGCCAACCTAGGAACTCCTTTTCGTGAGGTCACCAACCTCACTCGCTCGCAGGAATACTTTATTTATTTAATTATTTTAAAAAAAAACCTCAAGGATATTGTTATTTGGCTGCAGTACTCTGTGAGGAGGAGGTAGTCCCCAGTCGGCCAGCTTACAAATACGCTGTGCCCCTTTTCAACCTATAGCCGCTATAGATGTGATTGCAACCTATAGCCGCTATAGACACCAGAGACATCACTCACGCGTTGCCGACCCTGTAAATAAGCTCTGGCGAAAAGAGTGGTAGGGAGCGTAATTGTAAGCTACCCGACTGGGGAATGTACCTCCACCTCACAGAATACCGCAGCCAAATAACAATTCCCTTGAGGGTTGTTGTGTTCCTGCGAGTGAGTGAGGTCACCAGAAAGAAAGGAAGGAGATGCTGCGTTGGCAGCGGGGGTGGCGGCGCGCGAGCAATATTTTATGTTGCAAGCGTTAATATGGCTGCGGTAACCGCTTCACATCAGGCGGGCCGTATGCTTGTCTGCCACCCGTAGTAGTATAAAAAAAAAAAAAAACGCTGTGCCTCACCTCTCTTTCGCCAAAGCCTCTTTCGTTAGACTGCAGGGTGCGCCATGTGCAGGTGAGCTTGGCTTTGGGTCTAAAAATCGTGGTGAGTCACTTACTCTCCAAAAATGTAATATAAGGAATTGAGACAGATTAGTTAATTGATTCAGGTGTTATTTTGCGGAAGTCAAATTTACAGGCAATTTGATCTACACTACTTTGCGTGCTTCCGCCACCAATGGTACTTAATATTGGTGGCGGAAGCACGCAAAGTAGTGTAGATCAAATTGCCTGAGACAGATTAACTTAATCTTTTGTTTAGCGTCCTGTGCTGATTGTATCTATGGAATGCTAAATATTTTGCGAAACAGTTATATGGTTACTTGAGTTATTAAAAAAGCGTAGAATTTAAAATAATCCGGAATAAAAAAAAAGATCTTAGAAGGTACTTTATATTAACATTTTTACTTGTCTGTTATCTATAATGCTATATCAAATGTAAATATATATTCTCTATTTCATGATTACCATGGCTGGCTGACGTCAAATAAAACCTAGTGACTACGTATACCTACTTTGAATTTTTTTTTTTTTATTCTACGTCTGGTGGCAGACAGTATCTTCCTGGCTAAAGTTTTGGTTTCCTGTAGATATTCTATGATTGACTAAAAATATCTCTAAAGAGATACATCTGCTATTGTATAAAGTATTATTAACAATGTTGGTTACAAAGTAATATAAATAAATATGAAATATTCCTGGACAAATTACATACTGCCATCTAGTCCCAAACTAAGCAAAGCTTGTATTATGGGTACCTTAGAACTGATGTTAAACTTAAATAAATATTTTTTTTGTAAATATATACATGTAATACATAGAAAACACCCAGACCAAGCTAAACAGCAATGTTCATGCACACAAATAACTGTCTTGTACGGGTATCGAACCCTCAATCTCGGGGTCAAATACAAATGACGCAAATTTTTGAAACACAAGCTATCAGATACCTTTTGAATATTAAATGGTATGTTAATTTTGTACATTCCACCCGTTTCATCTAGGTGACTTGAGTCATTAAAAAAGCGTAGAACTTAAAATAATCCGGAATAAGAAAAAGGATCTTAGAAGGTACTTTACATTAACTTTTTTACTTGTCTGTTATCTTAACAAACAGGCTTAACTTTTCCTTAAGCGCCATAGATATTTTATGAAAAATGTCAAAATAATTTTATCGGAGACAAGGAAAGCTATAGAAAAAATATTGTTTCCATCGCATTCGCGTTATCAAAAGAGCAACTTACGCCATGTTTTTTTTGTACTACATCGGGTGACAACGTACCCTATACCTAACAGCTAGTGCGCCACGTGTGCCAACCTTCCGGTTATATCACAGCGATTGCGAGTCAACCGTCCAGTAAACCAACCAGACGGAAGAACCCTTAACCTGCTCCGCTCTTGCGCTCGGTAAACCAACCGAGCACGCAAGCGGAACATTAGCAGGTCTTACTCCGCTTTCAGCTGCATGCAGGCTACTTGCGTACTCTTAAGTCGAGTAGCTCGTGGCGAACCGACGCTCGTCGAACCAGGCCCTACTACCACTCCCCAATCTCCATGATGGGTACCGGAGCTGTATGGCTCGCTCACTTCCCGGCGCACAAGTACAAGTGCGCCTAGTGTTTCTGCACCCACACTGTGGCGCCAGTTAGCTGGCTCCCTGATTTCTGCTGTATAAGCTGTATAAGGCACGCTCACTTCCCGGCATCCTTCAAAGAAGAAATGCCTACTCCAGGCCTACAGTAAGGGTGACCGGGGTGACGGAAGCGATCACCCGCCATCCTCCTTGCTCAGCAGGCAAGTACCCGAGCTGCGATGCCAGCTTGGGAAGCGAACACCGCTGTAAGGGCCGCTCCAAGTCCCGTTGAGAACCACTGTGGCGGCTCTTCGCCCAAGGCCAGTGGTAACCAACTCGCTACGCGCGAAGTTGAACGCCCGGCCGACAATTTGGCAAGGCAGACGAACATGCTCAACCTCTGTAGCTACACCACATGCACGTGAGTGATTACACGCACATATAGCCACCTCGAATCTGGACCCATGACTGGCAAATTATGGGCTTGCCGTAAGTCCCCGAGGTACCCTGATCCAAACAGGCGGACCCGTAGTTCCATCTGCGAAACTCCCCACAGTCGGATACTCTTTGGGGAGTGCTACATCGGGTGACAGAAAAGCATACGGCCCGCATGATGCTAAGCGGTTACCGTAGCCATATTAACGCTCGTAACATGAAATATAACTCACTCGCCGCCACCCCCGCTGCCAACCTAGGAACTCCTTTTCGTGAGGTCACCAACCTCACTCGCTCGCAGGAATACTTTATTTATTTAATTATTTTAAAAAAAAACCTCAAGGATATTGTTATTTGGCTGCAGTACTCTGTGAGGAGGAGGTAGTCCCCAGTCGGCCAGCTTACAAATACGCTGTGCCCCTTTTCAACCTATAGCCGCTATAGATGTGATTGCAACCTATAGCCGCTATAGACACCAGAGACATCACTCACGCGTTGCCGACCCTGTAAATAAGCTCTGGCGAAAAGAGTGGTAGGGAGCGTAATTGTAAGCTACCCGACTGGGGAATGTACCTCCACCTCACAGAATACCGCAGCCAAATAACAATTCCCTTGAGGGTTGTTGTGTTCCTGCGAGTGAGTGAGGTCACCAGAAAGAAAGGAAGGAGATGCTGCGTTGGCAGCGGGGGTGGCGGCGCGCGAGCAATATTTTATGTTGCAAGCGTTAATATGGCTGCGGTAACCGCTTCACATCAGGCGGGCCGTATGCTTGTCTGCCACCCGTAGTAGTATAAAAAAAAAAAAAAACGCTGTGCCTCACCTCTCTTTCGCCAAAGCCTCTTTCGTTAGACTGCAGGGTGCGCCATGTGCAGGTGAGCTTGGCTTTGGGTCTAAAAATCGTGGTGAGTCACTTACTCTCCAAAAATGTAATATAAGGAATTGAGACAGATTAGTTAATTGATTCAGGTGTTATTTTGCGGAAGTCAAATTTACAGGCAATTTGATCTACACTACTTTGCGTGCTTCCGCCACCAATGGTACTTAATATTGGTGGCGGAAGCACGCAAAGTAGTGTAGATCAAATTGCCTGAGACAGATTAACTTAATCTTTTGTTTAGCGTCCTGTGCTGATTGTATCTATGGAATGCTAAATATTTTGCGAAACAGTTATATGGTTACTTGAGTTATTAAAAAAGCGTAGAATTTAAAATAATCCGGAATAAAAAAAAAGATCTTAGAAGGTACTTTATATTAACATTTTTACTTGTCTGTTATCTATAATGCTATATCAAATGTAAATATATATTCTCTATTTCATGATTACCATGGCTGGCTGACGTCAAATAAAACCTAGTGACTACGTATACCTACTTTGAATTTTTTTTTTTTTATTCTACGTCTGGTGGCAGACAGTATCTTCCTGGCTAAAGTTTTGGTTTCCTGTAGATATTCTATGATTGACTAAAAATATCTCTAAAGAGATACATCTGCTATTGTATAAAGTATTATTAACAATGTTGGTTACAAAGTAATATAAATAAATATGAAATATTCCTGGACAAATTACATACTGCCATCTAGTCCCAAACTAAGCAAAGCTTGTATTATGGGTACCTTAGAACTGATGTTAAACTTAAATAAATATTTTTTTTGTAAATATATACATGTAATACATAGAAAACACCCAGACCAAGCTAAACAGCAATGTTCATGCACACAAATAACTGTCTTGTACGGGTATCGAACCCTCAATCTCGGGGTCAAAGTTACCATTGCTAACCATTCGACCATGGAGCACGCCATATATATTAACCAAATAACCTTTATAAAAACAAAGCAACCTTTTAACAACTATTCACTTATTAAAGAACTCCATGCTGAAGTCTACAAAGAGAACTTCAAACAAAAAGTTATTTTCGGAACCTAAAAGTTCAGTACTTATTTAAAAATCCACAAGAATAAAAAAAAAAATTGTCGTTTCTAATAGTACTTCAACAGAGATTTGAACTTTTTCATATTTTTTGTACGAAACATTAAGGAAGATTATTTTCAAGAAAAGACAAGAATAAATATCCGATTCCCCTTTGCAAATATCATAAAAGGCTTAGACTATAAAGGTCAGCACTTCAAATTCACTGACGTGTAACTCCCTTTTTATGTATATCGGGGAAATATCAGTGATTCTCCAAAATATCCGAGTGGATATTGAGGAGTCTGCTTTATAAAAGACGTTCTATTCTTCGAGAGGTTCAAAATTATTGAAGTTCAAAAGTATTTCTTCAATCCGAACTTTGTCGATTAAGTTTTGCCTTTTCTATTGTTTATTGATTATTTTCGTTGGTTAATTTTCTTCATCTGTATTTATTTGCTTCCTACTTTACACACAATGCTTATCCTATGTTAGTATGCTAATAACATCTGCTCACGATGGTCTTTCCTCGTCTACTTTGCGAACTTTGTCGAACAGCGTATGTGTAAGCTGCCCGACCGGGGGAGGACCTCTGCCTCACAGAATACCGCAGCCAAATAACAATTCTCGTGATGGTTGTTGTGTTCATAACTGCCAAGCGGGAGCCTCTCTATCTCAAATTTGTTGCTTGTTTTTCTCCGTATATTAAAGTAGGTATTTGTATGTAAAATGTAAAAAGTACTTCTACAAAGAAAATAGTATTTATAACCATTATCTAGTACCCATAGTACACGGTTTGCTTACTCTGGCACTAGATGTCGTTGTATGAACTGATGAGGATTTTTATTATTTCTTCGATCGAGCAATCTCTCAATAGTCACATTAGAGTTTATTCAGTTCATATTCATTCATTGTTATAAAAAACAGTTACAAAATAATGCATTAAAATTTACAAGAGTATGTTTTTACTTTTAAGTTTCCAATTTACATAGATATTTAGATGACTACAAAATTTTTACGTAATGAGGGAAGTCATTACTTGAAAATGCACACATGATAAACATGTTTCTCTAGTAAAGTATTACACTGCTTCCATATCACGTTTAATTTAAATTTTAAAAAAACGTTATTCGAAGTACCAGCCGGACTTCAAGTAATCTAGATCATTATACGAAAATGGAAACTAAATTCCATCTTCACAACACCGGTTATTTCTTGAATAAATTCAAAAGATGTACAGTAAGAGGCGGGTAAAATCTAGAAAACAGTTATTAAATCCCACGGTTGCGAACTGAATGCATTCTCATTTCATTTATTCAGCGCCAGTCCCAAGACCCAACGACGTAAAAATAACAGCAGCATCTAAATAAAATATGAATGTAGGAAAAATATTACACTGAAATGTAAATATGCCGGTAGATATTAAGAAATGTACATAATAACAATGGAAAGATGGACATCTGTGATTTTATGAACGCATAAAAGTGCCCAACTTTTATGCATGCGTTCATAAAATCACAAAAGCATGTTTTACTGACTAAATAGTCAGAAATTAATATTTCATTTGATAAATACTGAACTGGTTGAATAAAGGAAGCTGTTACCTGTGAAGATCTTATTCGTAAAGCTGAAGATAACTCAGATTGACAGAAAATTATGTGTTGCTTTATGTTGTTCTTTAGTAGAGGCGTTAGAATTATTTTAACCGAGCCAAAGATAATTGATGATAACCAATTTCCAGTTTTTGCAAACATGAAATCGGATCTAAATCAGATGATTTAGTGAGTAATTAATTTCAATTGATAACTACTGTAGTATATATATCTGATGCTGATTTAATATAATTAATACTAATACTATCTTTAGTAATAAATATTTGTTTTTATCATCTGAAACTATCTCTACATTAATCATTAATCTTCATGTAATCTTTTTTATGTCTTTTGTGTTTATTACAATCCTGTCAGTTATTAAAAACTTCAGTCCTTAATTAATTATTAGATAACTCGGTGAATTTCTTATCACCTATATCTAACTCAGGTAGGAACATAGACCTAGGATTTATAGATCTGTGTGAAGAAACACTTTGAATGGGAAAACAAAATTGTTGCTTTCACGATTTTCTTCGCTATTATTTCACATTTTCTCACCAAATAAACTTTTTCAAATCAAATTTATTGCCTGTTATACTGCATTAGATTCTTTTTTCTTTCGTCTTTTCTTTCCATGCCACTTCTTAAGTGTTTTACGAATCTTGAAAAGTGAATGAATGAATGAAACATTTATTTGTATCTCCGGCACACACATAATTAGTTCTTTTCAGTATTATAATAATTACTTATAAACTTATATACACTGTAGTGTAAAAAAAAAACACAAAAATAATCATATGTGCGCCGCAGTAATACAAAATAGCTATAGCTCAGCTATATGTTTTGTCCAGATGAATAAAAAGATAATTCTAAAAGTGCTCCTGCGGTTTGTACTAGAGTTAGTTACTGTGAGATATTTACTGTAACTGACAGAGATAATGCGCGGAGGATACATCTCTGCAGTTCGTTAATGTACGAGTACGTGTCTCTGAATGCACAGTTTACTCTATTTCAAGTATTGTCTCTGGTCCGCTAAATCTACTGGGGTTGAGTTTGCGGTGAGTGGTTTACTTAACTCAATTTATTTGGACAATGCTCTGTTATTAATGTTAACGTGTGTTTTGTTGAGTGGTGTAATAATGTTTGTATTAAACTTTAGTTCAAATTACATGCAAAAATACAATCATTTGTTTTATTTACATAGTTTACCGAGCTTCATTCGTCTTTTAGATGAAAACGAATTTTCCATAAACTGTCACATAGGGGATTTCTCGCCCCATAAGCCTCTACATATATGTATTGTAACGGTAACCCCCCCCTGTAGCGACCGTCCGAAGCCCTAATGTGTAATTAGGATTTGCCCCTTTCAGTGATCTAGATTTTCGCCCTAACTCCTATTTAAAATGACTTAATTCTGTTGGAAAAGTACACGGTTAAATACATACAATTATGAACACATTTGCTGAAATATACACATATGTCAAATAAACCGAATATGATTACGCGGCTGAAATGATACACGATTAGTTTAAAGACACAATATTAATATACAATAATGACAGAAAGATAAGACACACAGTTAAGTTAATTACATACACAGATTATTAGTCACGCCGCTGAAAAGTTACACAGTTTAATACACACAAATCAATATATAGTGAAGACATAAAATAATAAGCAAAGCGTATTTACGGAAAATATTATCTATTTCCCGGTGATAGTTCCACTCCGCGTCTAGGACAACAAAATCGATAAACCTCGTAGTTAATCGATCCTGCAATCCTTCCGACTCACAAGCACTCCCTCGGCTGGAAACCCATCCCAACCGCCTGGGATTGACCTCCAGCTTACCCAACTATCACCGGGGAGAAGCCCAATAGAAAAGTGAATCTTTTATACTCCTAAACAAAGCGTTTTGGAGACTTTGATTAATTTACAAGCTAGCAATTAAAATCTTAGCTGCAATCTCGACGCTGGCTGGTAGGGTGCAGAGTGGCCGAAGAGGATCTCTCCGAGCTGCTTTTCACTGGAACACACTCAGTCACAGTGCCTGGCTAAAAGGCTAGACCCTTTTCGGTGGGTCTGGATAGAACCGCGCGCGTTCGTGGCAAGAAAACGACTAACTATTCCCAATTCATTATATTGAATTTTAGCGTCTACATGACACAACATCTTCACAAAAAACCAAAGGGGTCGCCTGCCTCCTTGCCTTTGTCCTAAGAAACTATTGTTTTAAATGTTCGATGTTATTTTAACGCAACAACTTTCTCAAACTCTGCCATCTAAAGCATAGATATTTGAAACCAACTCCATAAATATCCCTTTTTTGTACGAATCCGTTCGACAAAAGAGCTGAGTCTTTTGTCTCAACACATCAATTCTCAAACACATAAATTCAAATTGTCGCTTGCAAGCAGGACATTAAATTGTCAAATATTTTAAACCTTGCAACGATCTTGGAATCGCTGCATGCATGGATTCAATACTAATATTTCACGCCTTTTAACTACCGTCACACCCTCCCCCATGAAAATGTGTCTATGTGACTCTATTGTTCGCATGACGCAATTTCACCATTCAGAACTACCTAACCATCTCCCAACCAAATGAAACATTTACACCGCCTTATTCTACTCTTTATGGTTTTTTTTTTCATGTTTTATAGCAACTTTTTTTTTTCTCTTAACTCCTAAGCACTAGCCTACAATTACAATCTATATCTACAATACTACGTACAATCTACACTTTCTAGGTATAACCTACATGAACTATCCTATTCTATTCTGCTTGCCATAATAGTATCTTGTTAGATGAATGGCATTATAATTCCCCTTAATCGAACCCGTATCTGGCCTTACTAAAGTATATACATTATGATAAGGAACTGCACCAATTTTATATGGCCCTTCGTAAATTAGAGCGAACTTCTTAGTCAACTTCTTTTCCCCATCTGATTTCGATAATGACCTCAATTTGACCCAATCACCTATGTGAAATTGTATAATTTTGTGGCAACGATTATACGATTGTTCTCGTAATGTCGCGGATTTTCCAATATTTATCCGAGCTTGTTTCTGAAGCTCGTCGATCTGACCTGTGTTTCGACCATCAGTCGATCTACCTATTATCCATTTATCTGTAGATAACACAATTGACTGACCCTTAACAAGCTCCATTGGCGTGAAGCCTGTACTACTATGAACAAGATTATTGTAACATTTCTCTATTCGCGGTACGATATCCACCCAACTTCGGTGAGATTTATGACAATAACTCTTAAATAGCCTTCCTAGCTCTCTGTTCACGCGTTCTGTTGAATTTGGACGCGGATTACGTATTGACGTATGTGAATAATTAATTCCTAATTCATCTAAACCACGTTCCCATTTGTTTGACGTAAATTGTGTTCCCGAATCTGTGACAACCTTGCTTATAGTGATTTCCTGATGAAAGCACTTTATACCCTTAAGAACACCTCCACCGGTCGCCTTCCTAAGTGGATACAACTTTATGAGTTTACTAAACGCATCTTGCATAACTAATATATATTTCATGCCGTATTTCCCCGCTGGAAGTGGCCCATACAAGTCTGCGAACACTAACTCGCCTATGACCTGTGCAATTACTGCTTTACTCGGTCCTACATAAGTCGCTAGATCGTGTTTAGCTTTCTGACACAAGTCACAACATTTTATTACTCTGTTTATTTCTCGTGACATATGTGGAAAATAATATCGAGGTTTCATCGCATAACATACCTTCGACCGACCGTAATGACCTAATTCTTCATGAACATTCTTGATTAACCCGTCTCTCAAACTATCAGGTATGACCATTAAAGATTTCTTTGTTTTCGGCGACTCGTAATACAATATATCGTTAATCAATTTATAGTTCCGAAATTTGCTCTTTTGTACTGTTACGTTATCGTTTTCGATCAGATATTTTATTGTTGTATTCAACCTTTCATCCGAGCGTTGTAAAACTTTAATAGACTTGAGTTGTTCTATTATTTGAATTTGATTACTGGCTTTAAACATCTGTAACTGAGGGCATACAGTTCGCGTAGATTGGTTATCGCTTCCGCCAGGTAAATTTCGCGATAATACATCTGCTACTACATTCGTTTGACCTTTGACATATTCGATGACGTAATCAAATTGACCTATGTAATGTGCCCATCTCATCATTCGCGCACTTAATAGTTTCCATGAGTATAGAAAGCTTAGACTTTTATGATCAGTTCGAATTATTAGTTTCGCTCCGCGTAAGTATGTCTCGAATTTCTTAAGACAGTAAATAATTGCCCAAAACTCCTGTTCAGATACAGTCCATTTCATTTCAGCTTCAGTTAATGCTTTACTACAGAACCCTATAATTAGTGGCTCGGCCTGATCCGATAATTGATACACATAACCTGCCACGCCGATGGCGCTACTGTCCGTTTGCAAATAATACGGTTTATTTATATTGGGGTGCGCTAACATTACTGTATCAATGAATCGTGATTTAATTTGTTGAAAGCATTCATCTAATTTTGTATCCCATCTCCATGCAATGTTTTGTTTCAACAGATTACATAATGGTCGCGTTAATTCTCCGTATTTATGCACAAATTTCCTAAAGTAATTTATCAATCCTAAGAATGCCCTAACTTGCTTAACCGACTTAGGTGTTGGATATTCCCTTATAGCTTCCGTTTTATCCGGATCCATTTTTATACCATCGATTGTAACTATGTGACCTAACAACTTAACCTCCTTTTGCAAAAATCTACATTTAACAAGACTACACGTCAAGTTAGCCTCCTTTAATCGCTTTAGTACTGCATCTATGTGACCAATGTGATCTTCCAAAGTCCCGGTTGTAAATACGCATAAGTCATCTAAGTAATTAAGACAAAATGACCTTATTTCGGGCCCTAGTATGATATCCATTGCTCGCGTAAAACTCGCTACTGACGTCTTTAAACCCTGTGGTAAAACCGCATAAGTATATGATTTTCCCATGAAAGTAAAACCCGTAAATTTAGTAGAATCTTTACTAAGATTTATTTGATAGTATGCATTATT
This sequence comes from Hypsopygia costalis, assembly GCA_937001555.2. Classification (NCBI taxonomy): domain Eukaryota; kingdom Metazoa; phylum Arthropoda; class Insecta; order Lepidoptera; family Pyralidae; genus Hypsopygia; species Hypsopygia costalis. Next base: position 31,829,106 of record OW443328.2, read on the forward strand.
CAAATCAAGTATACTTATATATTTAACCCCGTGGAACGATTGTAATATCTCCGATGTTAATGGTGGCGTTTCGATATCACCGACCATACGTGAATTTAATTCGCGCGCGTCTAATAAAATTCTAACGCTCCCATCTCGTTTTAATGTATATGTAAGCGGACTACTATATGGCGTACTTTCACGCTTAATTATACCTAAGTTTTCCAATTCATCTATCCGCGCCTTCACCTTTTCGCGATGTGCATATGCGACAGGATAACTCCTTTTTAAAAATGGTATGGGGTCTTTCATTTGAATTGTATGTGTGTACTTTGTCGTACGCCCCGGGTGAATTGAAAATACTTCCCTATTACATTGTAATACTGACAATAACAACGTTTTTTGTTCAGTATTCAACGCCATTGAGTCTACATAAAATCCAATCTCTTGTTCTGTGGCACACGCCGCGGCTGTCCCAACTTTATGGCCTGCCATAATTCCGTTCAACAAATAAGTAATTGTTTGGCACGCGCTATTGTTTACAGAAACTGCGCCCAACTTTATTTTTGAATGAACTCCTAAATGTTCTACGGTAAGACTTTTGTTTGGCCCACATGTTATACTCGCCTTCATACGTTGCAACCAATCAAAACCTAATATTAACGATCGAGGTAACCTCTTTAATACTAGTACCGGTGTCTCAACTTCAAACTCGCCTAACTCTATAACTATCAAAATTAGCTTAGTCACTTTCTCACTCTTCGCACCGAATGCGCCTTGTATTTGTAACGCTGGTATGGGTATTTCCGCTAACTCGCCTACAGCTAACCTGATGCTATCATACAACTCGTGTGAAATGCATGTTACTTGACTTCCCGTATCAATTAATCCCTTCAATTCATGTCCATAAACTTTCACATTAATCTCCGGTAAGCACGGTAAACCTAACAACCTCTCCGACTGATCCTCGTAAAAATCATCGTCGCTAAATATAGTACCTAACATACGTCTTTGTCGCGAATCGCACCAAAGACATGGCTTACCTCGTTCAGTGCATAAACCCACATCACGAATTCTACTGTTCAGTATTATACTGACTTGATTTGCTAATTCCCATTCATTCTCCTTATGGTCGTCATTAATAGGTCGTGTAATGCCGCTCTCCTCACGTCCTAACCCTTTACCTGGTTGCCAGCCTGTCTTTAACATATAGTTATATGCGTTCCTAATACCGCTACCCGAATGAACCTCTTTGTTAAGCATTTTAGTCGAATTGTCGAGGCCTAAGAATCCGACGTGACACCGTTTCCCGTGTGATTATTATCGTTTCCCGCTTCAGTATTTGATACGCTAGTCGATGTAGCTCTTTGCCATTTAATAGCAGGCAAAGACGTCGCAGTCCTATTATAGACCCCGCGATAAGACGCTCGCGTAACACGTCGTCTGATTCCGCGACTCCGTGCATTACCTCTTGGAGTTGTTCGTTGTATCACTGCCGTAATAGGTGGCTCATGTCTGCTAGTACTACCCCTCCGCCATGTATACGCACGCCTATTATTAAAGTTGCCACGTGTTACCATCTGTCTCGGCAAAATTTCACCAGTCGTCAATTCGATATTTCGTAAAAAATCTAACGCGGCTAACACGGTTCTATTTCCCCGATCAGTGAACGACCACTGTCGCAACACGTCACCCGGAAAATGCCTCATAACTCCGTCTACTACATCGCTTTCCGTCAACGGAGTTGACAGCATACGTGATAGTTCTAAATGTTCGGCAAAATAGTCCGCCATTGATATTCCGCTATTCTCATTCCACTTTGAATACACTAAACCATAGCGGACCTTACTCTGTTGAATTTCGCCCCAGTATTCTTTAAGGAAATCCCTTTCAAACGCCGCAAGATTTTCCCAACCGTTGTACAAGCTCATTCGGGTGGTTGCTGGACCAGTCAAGCATTCAAACGCTATATCTACTGCTCTGTGTTCTGAACCTATCGCATTAATGTATTTCCTAACTTTCCTAAGAAATTTCATCGGATTTTCATCGTCACTCCCCTTAAAGCACGGTCTATCCATTGCTGATCGCATCACATAAACATTCTGTGCTTGGGTGCTGGACCTTACACTTTGTGGCGCTAGATCGACATTCATATTCGTGTTAGTCCCCAAACTTAAATTGTCGGAAGTGCTTGGCGTAGGTATGTCAATGATTCGCGTTTCCCGTCGTTCTAAAACTTCTAATCGTTTTATTATTGTGTCCATTTTATCACTTATAACACGCGCTATCGTCTCAGATAAATTTTCATTGTCCGTCGGACTTTCTAAAGTTTTACGACGCGAACCGCCTGCTACATGCGGCCGTTTTCTACCGCGTCGCGTTGTATTGCGATCGGCCATTGTTATCCGAATAAAATGATGTATTCAAATATCAATTTACTATGCGTCCAGTTATTTCGTGTTTACTTAATGAATCTATTCAATAATCTAGTAATGACACTTATCGCCTCCTTTTATAACAATAATCTTTTGATCAAATCGACACGTATGTGTACGGATCTAATTCAATTCGGATTAATTATGAATACGTGTTAGAATCCCAGCAAGGGCGCGGTTAGTCCCCGTGGTTACGATTCTAATCAAGCGCATCGCCAATCGATCCTATGCGGAAGGTGACCGCAAGGTGCATACCGAATTAGCCATTGAGAGGTGTAAATAATATTATCAATGCAACTGGCGTCCCAGCGCAAAATGATTTTATCTCGGATATATTTTTTTTTTTTTATTTTTTTTTTTTTGTATTTTGTTTTGGGCCTCTTACTTATATATAGATATACATATTTTTAATTATATATACGTATATATATTTTTTTTTTGTTTTTTTTTCTTTGTTTAAGCGCTTTGTGTATTTATATCCGAGTATTTATTATTTCTTTTTTTTTTCTTTCCACTCTCTCATCAAGCCGAACTGATTTAATCAGCAACCACCTCGCTACGATATTATGGCTATTTTTACCCAACAGAAATTAAATATTTACTTTTATTCAAGACGGACGCACACAAGTGTCAAGACTGATTGTGCTCGTTGGCAAACTTAATTAATGGTAAGGTCTCATATATATCAATCTGTATAACTCCAACCCGATTATAGATATTTTGAATACAGTCAGCGTTCTTACTATTAATTTCACTAGCTTAAAGCTACTATTTAAACTTTAATAATTATACATGCCATATGGCCAAGTCTATACTTTAAATAAAATTGAACCTACTCGGAGCGTGCCCATACAGTTACATTAAATTCACTCCTAACCACTAAATTATAATTAACGTTATTTTAACTTCACTCCTAAATCACTAACTTATAATTAACCCTGTCTTTACCTTATTAGAAGTTCTTATACAATATTTCAATGCTTACTTCCTTTTACTCTTTATGTACCAAATTATTTATTATTCTAACTCCCCCCAAACGACAAAATTATTGCTAGTCATCCAGCTTGAATTATCGTATTGACCATGTCCATCTATGTGACTGATTACCACTTCCTGTAATGCAAGCAATATTAAGTTATATACGGTTATTTGTATTTTATTTTTCCTATATAACTCAATAATAGAGTAATTAGATCGTCTATAAAACAATTTCCTACGTTTGTCTATAATTTCCTACGTTGTGTTTCCTTTGTTTTTTTTTTTTATATTCCCCGTTTAATAATAATACAGTGAATTTAATAATTAAACATGTAATTAATTTTATTTCCGCACTACCCAAAATGTACTCCAGTTGTTGCAATTATATGCAACGAGCCTGGATCCTGGTTTCCACGGTACCAGATGTAACGGTAACCCCCCCCTGTAGCGACCGTCCGAAGCCCTAATGTGTAATTAGGATTTGCCCCTTTCAGTGATCTAGATTTTCGCCCTAACTCCTATTTAAAATGACTTAATTCTGTTGGAAAAGTACACGGTTAAATACATACAATTATGAACACATTTGCTGAAATATACACATATGTCAAATAAACCGAATATGATTACGCGGCTGAAATGATACACGATTAGTTTAAAGACACAATATTAATATACAATAATGACAGAAAGATAAGACACACAGTTAAGTTAATTACATACACAGATTATTAGTCACGCCGCTGAAAAGTTACACAGTTTAATACACACAAATCAATATATAGTGAAGACATAAAATAATAAGCAAAGCGTATTTACGGAAAATATTATCTATTTCCCGGTGATAGTTCCACTCCGCGTCTAGGACAACAAAATCGATAAACCTCGTAGTTAATCGATCCTGCAATCCTTCCGACTCACAAGCACTCCCTCGGCTGGAAACCCATCCCAACCGCCTGGGATTGACCTCCAGCTTACCCAACTATCACCGGGGAGAAGCCCAATAGAAAAGTGAATCTTTTATACTCCTAAACAAAGCGTTTTGGAGACTTTGATTAATTTACAAGCTAGCAATTAAAATCTTAGCTGCAATCTCGACGCTGGCTGGTAGGGTGCAGAGTGGCCGAAGAGGATCTCTCCGAGCTGCTTTTCACTGGAACACACTCAGTCACAGTGCCTGGCTAAAAGGCTAGACCCTTTTCGGTGGGTCTGGATAGAACCGCGCGCGTTCGTGGCAAGAAAACGACTAACTATTCCCAATTCATTATATTGAATTTTAGCGTCTACATGACACAACATCTTCACAAAAAACCAAAGGGGTCGCCTGCCTCCTTGCCTTTGTCCTAAGAAACTATTGTTTTAAATGTTCGATGTTATTTTAACGCAACAACTTTCTCAAACTCTGCCATCTAAAGCATAGATATTTGAAACCAACTCCATAAATATCCCTTTTTTGTACGAATCCGTTCGACAAAAGAGATGAGTCTTTTGTCTCAACACATCAATTCTCAAACACATAAATTCAAATTGTCGCTTGCAAGCAGGACATTAAATTGTCAAATATTTTAAACCTTGCAACGATCTTGGAATCGCTGCATGCATGGATTCAATACTAATATTTCACGCCTTTTAACTACCGTCACAGTATTGTAAATTTGACCAGCCCAACGGTTAGAGTCCAAGTTTGCGTACGATCATGTAGGTTCCGTACAGTCATGGCGAAAGACTTTGGTCTTTAAAGTTTGCGGTATTTGCGCTGTGAGAATTTTCCGAAGTTTTGCAAATGCTGCCCTGCCCAGTCGAATGCGGATATCGATCTCCCTTGAAGTTATCCCTGCCAAGCTGTATCACTTGTCTGAGGTAGACATAGCTTTTAATCACTTAAATTGCCGCATTTTCAACAACCACCGAGCTGGGGATAACGTATTAATTACACATAACTTTTGTCTTGTCCAAATTCGTCCTAGCGTCGCTGCTCGAGCGGCATTGAAATCGTTTGGCATCCGACTAAGGTTTTTAGGATTCCGTACCTCAAAAGGAAAAACGGAACCCTTATAAGATCACTTTGTTGTCCGTCTGTCTGTCTGTCTGTCTGTCTGTCTTTCAAGATCCTTTATCTCGAGAATACGTGGAGGTATCAAGCTGAAATTTGAACTGTATACTCAGGTCTACGGTCCCATGAAGTTGTAAAAAAATCAAACTGCTAAGTTTACGTAAAAAAAAGATACGGCTGTTTATTCAGCAAAAAACGCACATTTCGACACATTCTCAAGGGAATCAAAACCTATAGGGTACTTTCCGTTGACCTAGAACTATGAAATTTGGCAAGTAACATGGTTATAGACTACAAGTACAAGAATAAATCCCAAAACTGTACATTTGAAGCTACAAGTTCAAATGGGGTATCATATGAAAGGGCTTGATGTGCACATTGCAAAATATATTTTATTTACTTTTTCCGACGCATTATTTCTTATTTATACCTACGTATTATTCCTATGCACGGAACCCTTGGTGGGCGAGTCCGACTCGCACTTGTCCGGTTTTTTCATCTATTCAGCCCTTATTACCACGTCATCAGCCAATCGAAGAGATGAGACGTAACATCCGTTGGCTTGCTGTGTTAGTTATTGAATTGTTTTGAACTATATGGTTTATTTTACTACTCAGAGTTTCTATTAACAATATTATTAAAAAGCACTCATTACCAGAAAAAAATTATATGGTCATACTTGACAATTAGAGTATGCTGCATCTACCCTTAATCAATCCATCGGGTTCTTAATTGGAGAATTGGAGAATGCAGTAATTAGAGGACAGCTCAAGAGAGCTTCGTAAAGTAGGTATATATAAATATTGTACGCAATTTTTTTATTTAAACTATAGTACTGCGACATGTTTATGGTGCAACACGGATATGAGCAAAATGTGTTCTGAATACAACTTTTTACCTCACACATACAAAAGAAAATGATTAATTTACAATCATTTTAATAGAGTTCCGTTTGTCAAAGGACCGATTTATTTCGCAAACATATTCGCTTTTCATTGCATTTCACGTGCCAATCTCAACGTCCGATGATGAATATATGGATTCGATAACAATTGGAAAAAATCCAATTGAATTTAAACCTGGATAGATAGATTTGCATATAATACTGTGAATTGCGTCAGTGATTGAGAACGATTGTAATAATATTAAGTTTCATATTATTATTATTTTTTTCATACGTTTTCTATGTATCATAATTATATATTTACAAAAAAAAATGTATTTACGTAAGTTTATCAGTTGTCTAGTACCCAAGCTTCGCTTACTTTGAGGCTAGATGGCACTGTGTAATTTGTTTGACAATATTTATTTATATATTTATTATTTATTTATATTTTTATTTTGTCCATTTGTTTTGAAGTGTAAGTGGTTCATCAAAATCTTTGAATCAAAGCCAACTTCACCTGCACGTGGTGCACTCTGCTGACTGACAAACGAAGCTCTGGCGAAAATAGAGGTAGGGAGCGTAATTGTAAGCTCCCTGACTGAGGAATTTACCTCCACCTCACAGAATACCGCAGTCAAATAACAATTCCCTTAAGGGTTGTTGTGTTCCTGCGAGTGAGTGAGATCACCAGAAAGGAAGGAGATGCTGCGGTGGTAGCGCGCGAGCGATACTTTATGTTGCGAGCGTTAATATGGCTACGGTAACCGCTTCACATCAGGCGGGCCGTGTATAATTTTAAAAAAGTCCGGTGAATTGGTTCGCTTTGGAAAAACTGTTTTTAACATACTTTTGAAATGTCGCAACTTTACTTGCTTAGTTTTTATATCACTAAGATGCTAAGTATCACAGATATGTCCTACCAGCCACAAAGTAATTACAGTACATGCAACAACATCTGGTCCCTCAAACTCCATTTCTCCTTAGATCCCATCCTCATAGGATACAGTTGTTGCCTTCCCGCAAAGTTCGGCAACTCATTTCTCTGCCGAACCATAATGTTGTGGAATTCACTACCGGCACACGTATTTACCCCAGACGAAACGTGAAGAAATACTTACATGGGTTGTCAAGGGGTGTACCGTCAGCGCTGCGATAATCGCAGTGGTGGCGGTCCTCACATTTAGTCTTTACTTGTGCTTTCGATTAGGCACGGTGGAGACACTTTTACCAAAACAGCTTTAATAGCCATGTAAAAAAAACAGTTTGAAAAAAACAGCTTTAATAGCCATGTAAAAATCTGTACACATCGTTTTTAAAGTGCACTGTGCTATTGGAAAAACCTCATGATTGGCATTCTGCTACTTAATATTGCGTGGAAGAAATCGTTTCTCGTGGTAGAAATATAGTCACAGATGACCTAACTCTTATAAATATCATTGTGTAAGTTCTATACATATCTACTTATTATATTCCACAAGATGAGTCAAATTATTTTCACAGTATAAGTAATAGTACTAAAGTTATTATTAATGTCCACCCACGACACCAAGTTTGCCTGTGATTTAATTAATTCTGCGGATATGCTTTAGATTAAATTCATTCTGAGGTATTAAAAAAAAATGGTAGACCCTATAAAGAAACTAGATGCCCCAGATCAACATTACATAGACAAAGAAATGGGGCTGTGTAGGAATAGGATAGGAGCGATACACGTCCCATTTTATTATTCTGCGGGAATATTTCCATGTTGCGTATCTTTATTCAATTCCTGAGCCCTGGCTTGGCGAATACTATTCTTGGGAATTCTACTCGATAACTAACCAAGAATTTTCAAGAAATATCTACCGCGTTTGTTCATGTGTACATGTAAAATTTCAATAAATATAATCATCATCGTCATCCTCAGGTCCATTTTAGTCTCCACTACAGGAGCACGACCCTCTCTCGTCCGTCCTAGATGGAAGGAGGATTTGGCCTACACTCCCCATGCTGGCCAAACGGCTTAGGGAGGCCTGATCGATATTTGATAATGTATTTCCCAAAGTCGCCTTGTATGACATCCACGGGAAGAAACGGAGTGATTCTATACTAGTCTGCCGGAAACCACACGGCCAATAAATATAATGACTATTATTAATTGAGTGGACCGAGCTGAGCGAGCGGAACGCTCATATACGCTGAAATCACTGTTGCAAATGAATAAGCTCCAAAACCACTGAATCGATTTTGATGAAACTTATCACAATTAAAGATCTCGACATGCTTGAGGTTTGTGTCGATAAAAATTGAGATCGATCATGTCCTTAAGGAATGATCATCAAATACATTTTCGCGAATCATACTATAACTGACAAAATAACGCCATCATCCTGCTTTTAGCCTGATCGACTTTGAAAACTAAGAAATATGTACAATATAGTTTAAAGTATAAAAGCTTTTATCTTTTAAAATTAAGGAACGCTATGCAGCAACTACCCGGAACGAACAAATTCGACGGAGAACCAAAGTTGTCGACGTAGCCTTCAGAGGTTGCAAGCTGAAGTGGCAATGGACCGGACACATTTGCCGAGCAAATGATGGCAGATGGATGGAAGGTTATTAGAGTGGAGGCCGCTCGTAATACGACGAAGCGTTGGACGCCTTCCTTCTAGATGGTCCGATGGCCTTGAAAAAGCGGCTGGATGCGGAAGAGGGAGGATCGTATTTGGTGGAAAGCATTGGGGAAAGCATATATCCAGCAGTGGGTAGATACAGGCTGATGATGATACAGCAACTAATAGGTAAAAAATATATAGCGCTATCTATCGAGAATAAAAATACACCAGTTTTGTTTGGATAGAAAGCGTTAGTTGCCATCCCCTTACCAATGTCTTTCAGAGCACTAAACAAATTAAACGAAAACTTATTGTCTTGTGTTCAACGCAAACGAATAATAACTATAAAAAAATATCTCAAATAGCGGTAGGAGGCAGCTGAATTCCACTCAAAAGAAAAGTGCTTATATCTATAGTGTGTAGATAGAAGCAGATAATGATGATGATCAGTATAACGTAGTATAAATAAAAAAAACAACTATTAAAAAGTAATATTATTAAAACTCACGTGAGACATTAATTAAATTAATTAGATAAATTAAACGGGTCACTCACGTCTTTTTGCCGGGAAAGCCGACTAGTTTCGATCTCAAAAGGAGACCTTCATCAGGGCGAATATCCAGACACGTCCACCCTTTGTCCCTCGCGCCGGACACTGCGCGCCAATGCGCGCGCCGCACGACTGGAAAGGGTGGTGGGGGGTTGGTGCGTTGAATGGTGGAGCGCTGCCTACGACGATGACGTAGTGGCATCCAATTCTTCTATCTCTCCGGGCGCGTAGCCATCTAGTGCGCTTACCATGTGGTGGTAAAAACTGACAGTATCAGCATTGGCGACTGTATCGTGACTCTCTTTAGAATCAAACTGGAGCACTGGTTTCCAGGCCGTTGGCAATACCCATCCGGTATCACGGTTGAAATTCGGACGTCGACTAATTTCGATAGCTTCGCGGATTTTACGTGGAACAAAGAACTTTTCCTTTGCAACCACCTTAGCCTTATCGAATCGGATGTAATGAGAGACGCCCGATTCCAGTACGTGTTCCGTGATCGCCGAACCATTTGTGTCCAGGTTTTATATAATAATAAAATTAAAGAAAAAAAAACCTTTTTAAAAACAAGCTTTTATTATTTGTTTATAAAATGAACTAAAAAGTAAAAAATAAATTAACTCTAAAAAGAAATATAACACTTTGTAACTTGATTGTAACCTTTAACGACAAATAAGCGTCTTCGTCTAGGACAAAATAATTCCATATTGTACAAATTTATTTAATTTTAACACTAAAACTTTTCACCATACATAATTATTCAATCTCGTCCCCCCCCCCTTTATCATAGTCCCCATTTATAAATGAAAGCGTGTTACATTTAATACAACACAACATTTTCCTCAAGCTATCACAATGTAACACGCTTTCATTTATAAATGGGGACTATGATAAAGAGGGGGGACGAGATTGAATAATTATGTATGGTGAAAAGTTTTAGTGTTAAAATTAAATAAATTTGTACAATATGGAATTATTTTGTCCTAGACGAAGACGCTTATTTGTCGTTAAAGGTTACAATCAAGTTACAAAGTGTTATATTTCTTTTTAGAGTTAATTTATTTTTAACTTTTTAGTTCATTTTATAAACAAATAATAAAAGCTTGTTTTTAAAAAGGTTTTTTTTTCTTTAATTTTATTTTTAACTTTTTAGTACCTCTATTTTTAATTCGAGATTTACTACGACGTAGTTCGCAGCGCGTAGCAGCGTTATTCCGTTATGAAGTCCGTAGTTCGTTCACATGATATGTAATATGTACTGATTTAAATATCAATAATGTTGAAATTATGTAATCACTTGTTAGTTATTTGTAACGTTTCTCATTCTATCCATTTCTTTTAATGCATCAACATTACAAGGTTTCTTCGACGTCAACTTGGAGCAGTCAAGTTCTTCGATTTGAAGACCTGCTAAAGACCTAACTCGGCTTAAAGCTACATAAGCTTGACCAGCAGCGAACAATTTGGAGCCTAGATAAATAACAGCATGATCTACAGTAGTTCCCTGCATTTTATGCACAGTTGAAGCCCAAGACAAGACAATCGGGAGCATTCTTCTTTCAGCTGTGCCGTGATTAAATTTAGCAGGAAATTGAACTGATTTAGGGTGTATTATGTGAATGCCATCGTTACCAAAGTCTACGCGAACCGATGGTACATCGCTATCGTATAGTTGAGCACGTCTGTAATACGGCCATATGATTTCAGTGATGTGACCTATTGCTCCATTCACAAGTCCCTTAGCAACGTCAACGTTAGACCTCAACATAACTTTAGCACCAACAAATATTTCTAGTTCTTTTGGGAGACCTCCTGTTTTGTTAATGTCCGTGTGTATTATTTTATTAATATCAATCTGATCATTCTTTTTTGATCCATCAATTAATTGATCTTGTGCTATTATTTTAAACATTTGTGTATTCTTCTTCCTAAAATGGTCGAGAACGGCTGAATTATGTTTATTGACCTGCTGATTCGTTGGGTAAATACGTAGAGCTTTTTCAATCGAGAACTCTCCAGAGCTATTTGAAGATACTTTCTGCATAAGATCAGAAAAGTGTTCGGTAGTCAGCTCACCTACTCTTAAAGCGTTCAATATATTCACAAACTTGTCGCAACCTTTTTGTCTCATGTTCTCTTTTAGCTCTATTAAAGAGAACAAGCGCCACAAATGTGTCGCTGGAACCATTCTTGCTGGTTGATCGAATACTTGGTTTCCGCGTACCGGAGGCAGTTGCATTAGATCGCCGAACAAGAGCACATTAAGACCACCGAACATTTCTTCACTATTCTTAAGTTGTTTTAATCTAGAGTCGATCATGCAAAGCATCTCATACGGGACCATTGATATTTCGTCAATAAATAGAAATTGTATATCTTTCCACTGTAACCGCATCAATCTGAGAAAATTTCCCGTCAGCATGGGCATCTGGGTTATCCTTCCATCTTTTTGCACAGGTAGCTTTAGTGCAGTATGAAGTGTAGAGCCTCCAATCAAACGCGCTGCAACCCCTGTTAGAGCGCACACTTTAACGACAGTCTTGGCATGGCAACGGTTGGCTTGATTTTTCAGCAATTTGAACAAAAATGTTTTACCAGTTCCTGCATTCCCTGTTATGAAGAGCCTTAGTCTGTTGTCGTTTCCTTGAATCTGCTCTTGAATATTTCGTGTCACAAATCGAAACACTTCCGCCTGATCAGCATTCATAGCTCTCGTCAAGACGAATCAAACGAGACCAAACTCGATGGGGTTGCGTCGTTTAATTACGGAGTTCCTATGGCCACCTTCCGGCTCCAACATCAGACCCTGGTTACCATATAGTATCAAAGTACTCGTCAAGACTAATCCAATGAGCCCAAACTCGATGGGGTTGCGTCGTTTAATTACGGAGTTCCTATGGCCACCTTCCAACTCCAACATCAGACCCTGGTTACCATATAGTATCAAAGTACTCGTCAAGACTAATCCAATGAGCCCAAACTCGATGGGGTTGCGTCGTTTAATTACGGTGTCCTATGGCCACCTTCCAACTCCAACATCAGACCCTGGTTACCATATAGTATCAAAGTACTCGTCAAGACTAATCCAATGAGCTCAAACTCGATAGGGTTGCATCGTTTAATTACGGAGTTCCTATGGCCACCTTTCGGCTCCATCATCAGACCCTGGTTACCATATAGTATCAAAGTACTCGTCAAGACTAATCCAATGAGCTCAAACTCGATAGGGTTGCATCGTTTAATTACGGAGTTCCTATGGCCACCTTCCGGCTCCATCATCAGACCCTGGTTACCATATAGTATCAAAGTACTTGTCAAGACGAATCTAATGAGCTCAAACTCGATAGGGTTGCATCATTTAATTACGGAGTTCCTATGGCCACCTTCCAGCTCCATCATCAGATCAGCTCTATGTCACAATAACATTGCATTGTCATCCGATTTATACATGCATTCTAAATTTCAGCTTAATCGGAAACCGGGAAGTGGATCAAATTTAAGTTGCAAGATTTGATTACAGACAACGGGACAGGTGAAACTAAATAAAAGCTTGTAAAAAGTAACTTCGTTATCAGAAGCACCAACATAAAAACGACTTCATTTTACTCCCTATATATCAAATTTGTACACAAACATTAATTACATATAACATATACCTTGTTTTTTCTTGCCACAAAGATGTAGGTAGAACGCATACCTAGATAAAAACATTTTAGTTAAGAACACACAAATGTTCAATTGACGTAAAAACTGAATTTAGAAAACAAACAATCTTTCAATTCTCGGCGAACGACTGCTTTTATCACAAGCCTCGTTCACATATCTTAACGCGGCATTACGGCAAGTGCAGTAGCTGAGCTAAATAAAGCCGCCACTCGGGCCAATCTCGCGAGATTGCACCCTCGTTGCATGTGAACGGAGAAATTGAAACGCTTTCGAGATTTTTTCGCAGATCAATTGAACGAGGCTGCGGTAAGGCATAAACTTGAATCTCGTATACATCGGGGGAGGCATAAGCCAACTGTGCAAAGTTCATCACAATGAACATTTTCGTTGTCTGTGCTCATATAATTATCATATGTTTGGCTCACACTCATATTCATTTATGTCTTATTCTTCTTAATATATAAAAATTACGTGTCATGTTGTTTGTCCGCGATGGATTCCTAATCTACTGAACCGATTTAAATCCAATTTTTCACACTGTGTACAGTTTGATCCAACTTGAGAAATAGGATATTTAGGTATAACTCAATTTATAGTCGCATTATTTTTTTATTGCAAATTATTTGTTTAAAGTGTTATAATTATCTGTGAGTTCTATACGATTCTAACAGATGACGGTGTAAGGTAATTTGATTTGTTGGATTTATTTCCGCCACGAATAGCAGACAGAATTACAATTAAAACATCTAAATAATTACCGTAAACATATTTAAAGGCGATACGAAGTTCGCCGGCCCAGCTAGAATATAAAAAAATTCTAAAAAGTATCTGCCCTCATAATAGATTTTAAAGTAAAATTGTTATATGTATTTTAACTCTCAATGACCCATTCTCCATCGGTAGGAAATTTTCGTCTCATCCTCACATATTTCAGTTCGTTCCGGAGAGGATTTCTCCCGCAAGCCGTTAGGCTGTAGAATGAGCTTCCTGTTGAGATTCAGGAGTAGAACACACTACACATGTATATATGAAGTCGGTGCCAAGCTGATCAATAACTATTAAGTATTGTATATCTATAATAATAAAAGGCTTTGTCCTCACTGACTGACTGACTGACTGACTGACTAATCAACGCACAGCCCAAACCGCTGGGTCTAGAGATTCCAAATTTGGCAAGTAGGTTCTTTATGACGTCTAGGCGTGCACTAAGAAAGGATTTTTCAAAATTCATTCCCTAAGGGGGTGAAACGGGGGTCCAAAGTTTGTATGGGGAAACAAAATTAGTTGGACTATTTTATCCGAAACTTTACACGAGTACTTCTATAGATAAATGAAAAAACACGTGTTCCAGGATGTTTCAAAATTCAACCCCTAAAGGGGTAAAATGGAGTGAAAAAGTCTGAAAATCGTCATGGGTATTGTTTTTATGGTTTATCGGGTCGCTGATTACGAAAACAACAACTATTTTATAATCCAACATAGCCGACGTGACATCAAATCCCCCCCCTCATCATCATCATCCCCCTATGGGGGTACGATGGAGTTGAAATGTCATAATATCAATATGGGTGTTGATTCTATGGTTTTCTGGGACGTCAATTACGAAAATCGCATCGATTTGAAAATATAACACAGTGGACACGATATAACTTAAAAGGATTTTTCAAATTTTTCCCCTAAAAGGGTGAAACGGAGGTCCAAAGTTTGTGTAGGGAAACGTGGCTAACGTGACCATCATCATGTAATTTTTTTAAACTTTGATTTAACCTTTTTAAGCTGATGGAATGAGACTTGTGTATTGACTGAAGTGTTACCCTAATAGGTTTTTAAATTTGTATTTGGCGTAAATCAGTGCTTATACGATCGCGGGCGGGCGGCGCGGTGAGGACGGGGCGGGTGTAGTAGTAGTTATCTGGAAAGTTCTTGCATCCGTATTTAGTACAATTATAGGTGCTACATGAGGGTGGTTGCGTTGCGTGTTAGACTTGACTTGGATAATCTAAAAAGCGCGAACTTCACGCGAGCGAAGCCGCAGGCAAAAGCTAGATAGTAAAAGGCTTTGTCCTCACTGACTTGACTGACTGACGCACTGATCAACGCACAGCCCAGACCCCTGAAGCTAGAAACCTGAAACTTTGGATATGTGTTCCTCATACAATGTAAGCGCGCACTAAGACGGGATTTTCCGAAATTTCACACCTAAGAGGTTAAAATAGGGGGTTGAAAAAAAAACCCTCTTGGAAACCGATTCACCTACGATTTTGAGACTTGGTAGAATAGTTGTATAGAAAAAAAAAGGGGATGTTTATGGGTAACTGATTAACTTTTGATCAGCGCCCAGCCAAGAAATGTCAAAAAATATTATATTTATATTTGAATTAACTTATCACTAGATGGCGCTATACCTAGCATTTGTACAGCGCGCTATGGTTTCGTTATTAAGGAAAGGGTATATACGAGAGATTATTTCCAACCATGGGGTTATCCATGACGGTTTATCGCTCACCTCATTCCAGTAGTTACCCCCGGAGGTAATCCATCGCGCGCGTAGGGCGTAAAAGAAACTGCGTCCTTCAAATGAAGCTACATCTGGTGTCGAAAACTAATTGAAAAACATATTCTAAGTACCGACTTTCCCATAAAGTCGGTACTTAGAATAGGTTTTTACCTACTTAATGAATTTCCGTATTTTTCAAACAATGAAGTCAAGATTCACTAAATTTATATTTGTGGAAGGTGTGATGATGCCCCATACCATTATAGCTTTGGAAGGTGATGGAGCTGGCCTGTTCCACTCCATCTCCTACCACTTGCATGGAACGGAGGTGTATCATCAGGAGGTTCGTGCCACCATTGTTCACGTATTAAACAACTGGAACAATGAGTTGTTGAGTGAGGACAGTAAAGGATGCGCTGTTGAGGAATCTCTCTTGATAACCCGCATTCCCATTATTCCATAAGACAACCCAGTTCAATTTAAGAGACTTCACTTCAATTTCCCATAAAGGTGTTTCGCTATGACCATTAACAAAGCTCAGGGGCAGTCTCTAAAGGTCGCTGGGGTTGACTTGAGACAGGACTGCTTCTCTCATGATCAGTTTTATGTAGTTTGCTCAGGAGTAAGATCTCCTGGAAGCATTGCAATTATTGCTCCTGGTGCGAATGCCAAAAATATTGTTTACCGGGACGTCTTAACCTAAATGGTGTATGTTTGTGATAATGGTCAATACGAAACATAAATAGACGCAAATCAGGAGAGTTCCCGTAGCGAAGCACGGGTACTTTGTTAGTATTGTATAATAATAAAAGGCTTTGTCCTCACTGACCGACTGACTGACTCACTAATCAACGCACAGCCCAAACCGCTAGGTCTAGAGATTCCAAATTTGGCAAGTAGGTTCCTTATGACGTCTAGGGGTGCACTAAGAAAGGATTTTTCAAAATTCATCCCCTAAGGGGGTGAAACGGGGGTCCAAAGTTTGTATGGGGAAACAAGATTTGCTGGACTATTTTATCCGAAACTTTACACGAGTACTTCTATAGATAAATGAGTAAACACATGTTTCAGGATTTTTCAAAATTCAACCCCCAAAGGGGTAAAATGGAGTGAGAAAGTCTGAAAATCGTCATGAGTATTGTTTTATGGTTTATCGGGTCGCTGATTACGAAAACAACAACTATTTCATAATCCAATATAGCCGGCGTGACATAAAATCACCCCTATGGGGTTGCGATGGGGTTGAAATGTCATAATATCAATATGGGTGTTGATTCTATGGTTTTCTGGGACGTATATTACGAAAATGGCATCGATTTGAAAATATGACACGAAATAACTGAAAAGGATTTTTCAAATTTTACCCCTAAAAGGGTGAAACGGAGGTCTAAAGTTTGTGTAGGGAAACGGGATTAGTTTGACTATTTTATCCTAAACTTTACACGAGTACTTCTATAGATAAATGAGTGAACACGTGTTTCAGGATTTTTAGAAATTCAACCCAAAAAAAGGAGTAAAATGGGTGACCCCATTTTAAGTCTGAAATTTAAATAATTAAATGTCTGAAAATCATCAAGGATATTATTGTTTTTATATTTTATCGGGTCGTTGATTACGAAAACATCAACGATTTTAAAATTCAACGTGTTAGCCACGTGACCATCATCATGTAATTTTTTTAAACTTTGATTTAACCTTTTTAAGCTGATGGAATAAGACTTGTGTGTTGATTGAAGTGTTATCCTAATAGGTTTTTAAATTTGTATTTGGCGTCAATCAGTGCTTATACGATCGCGGGCGGCCGGCGCGGCGAGGGCGGGACGGGTGTAGTAGTTATCTGGAAAGTTCTTGCATCCGTATTTAGTAAAATTATAGGTGCTACATGAAGGTGGTTGTGTTGCGTGTTAGACTTGACTTGGATAATCGAAAATGCGCGAACTTCACGCGAGCGAAGCCGCGGGCAAAAGCAAGATAGTAAAAGGCTTTATCCTCACTGACTTGACTGACTGACTAACTAATCAACGCACAGCCCAGACCACTGAAGCTAGAAACCTGATACTTTGGATATGTGTTCCCTATTCAATGTAAGCGCGCACTAAGACGGGATTTTCTGAAATTTCACCTCTAATAGGTTGAAAATAGGGCGTTGAAAAAAAAAACCCTCTTTTTGGAAACAGATTCACCTACGATTTTGAGACTTAGTGGAATAGTTGTTTATAAAAAAGGGGATGTTTATTGACTAGAATGCTTCTCTCATGATCAGTTGTATGTAGCTTGCTCAGGAGTAAGTTCTCCTGGAATAATGATTCGCGCTGCGTTTAGTATGGCGATGGTGTTGCGACATTTTCCACTACGCAATGTCGTTGTTAATAAGTAATTATACTCTAGATTTATTCTAAGTCTAGATCTTGGTTGAGTCATGTATGTACACGTAGCGATCTGCGATTGTCATTGCAGATTGAAAGGTGGCGATTAAATTGTATGAATAATTTAAGTACAGATTATCTCGTGTTGTATAGATGATAGTGTCTATGGCTTTCATGAATTGTAATTTAGATTGGCAACTTTGATCACTGAATGTCAGATTGGATTTGAGACGTGGAACGTCGAAGGCGGACATTGAACAAAGAAAAAATGTTTTGTGGATTTTTGAGGAACTGGTGATCTGAAAACATCCCGGTTTTGTCCATGAGACAAGATCTGTCTCTGGACCAATGAAGATTTAATCGAGGCATACGAATTGGATACGGACTTATTTCCGTTCCGATCCATCCCGACGCGGCGCGATGGCGTGGTGCGCTCCGAAGACCCTAGTCTAGTTGTCCGAAGGGCAACTGGTAATTGGGGAACCAGTCGTGTCGCGCGCGGTTTTCGCGCTGCGATGATCCCGAGGATCTACTATCTCCTCCCCCTTCAGACGTAAGTGATGATCACACGTGTGTTTGTTTTTATGGCCAAGTGTACATTCAGTGCTCGTATCGTGGTTTCCGCGTTCTCGTCAAGGACGGACATTTAGGTACTTATAATAATAAATATGTAACTTTCAATTTCCTATCTTTTAATAAGTTCCCGAAACAAACCTAGCAGCCTTGAATTGTGAACAAGAGGTTCTTGAAATAAAGGTCCGATGAAATCTTCGAGAGTCTTATCCGAATGCACTCTTTATTCTTACACATGACTTGCTCGTATATAAACTTTGAACATCCAACTCACTTTATTTTATATTTAATTAACCGTTTTTTTTTTTTTTTTTTTTTATATACGACATATTACAACAACGACATGGCTCATATAAAAAAAGTACTTTTGAAGTCTGTCATGTTTTTCAAAAATGTACCTATATACGTGTAATTTTTGGACTTATGACACAATCCCGATGCTCTTATTTGAATGTTAATATACACAGTAAACTACAATAAGCCTTAAATCTCGTTTCTGTATCAGCGTTAAAATATTTGGGTAACTTTGACTTCACAAATTAATTAAAGAGATTATTAATAATAGGACTAAGAGTATTTGTTTGTTATTTTCCTTCTTCACACTGTGGCAGCCATTAAAGATCTGAAATGTAAATATTTTTTATTCAATTACGTACACAATTAAAGCTCTCATTAACATAGCGTCAAGAATACGCAGAAAAAAAAAACATCAAAGGAAGTATTACCATATTGTAAGTGAAATTCAAAGCAGTAAGTATTTATTTATAAACATTTAGATTTCGTTTCCGAGATTCATCTTAGTAATAGACACCGAGAAAATACCGAGAAGAAATTATTTTTTAAAATAATTTCTGAGTATAATATTTAGATTGATAATATTCATTATTATCTAAAAAAACGAGTGGTGTCATGGGACACCAGATAGTAACGAAGTTCCTTATTACAAAAATATTAAATTCAAGTTCTATTCGAGGTATATAATTATTCGGGTATAAACAAAATTCTATTGCTTGCTAACTATAATGTAAAAAAAGTTCAAGTTTTCACTTCTGCCGGCACTCCCGGAGTGCCGGCAGAAGTGAAAAGTGAAAAGAAGTGAAAACTTGAACATTAACATTGTGCATTTTTGAATATTTTGGAATGCTTAGGGAATAATTTCGCACGAACTGCTTTATTTATCAGTATAAAAGTACCATCATTTATGTGGTAAAATACAATATTCATTCATTGCGCTATTAAACATAAACAGCAGGAGCAGGCATACATTTTCGGCGCGCGGTATAAAGAGAGGGGGATATTACTTCCACTCCTTCGCTGAGCCGGCGGTCTACTCTCCCTCCGTCTTACGAATTTTCGATTAGGCCACGTGTCCTGACGCGAGTTTAACATCTTTACCCATCCCAAAAAGTGCACAACGCCGCTAAAGAAGTTTTCACTTCAAAAAAATACATAAAAATAAAATCATTAGAACGCCGCCGATAGTTATTCATCCGTTTGTCATAGTTCAAATGGAACCTAAGTACCTACATTCCACAGCTTAAATATAAATTTCTAACTGCTCCGTTCGCGACACTGTATTTTATTCTCATTTCACATTGTACACAAAGCGAAGATTAAATTTCAAGAAGTCCCGCATAGAAATGGAATTTCTTTTAAAAAATGTCGCTGTAATTCAGTTTTGTGAACGGTTTTAAGTATACTTATGTATTTTCTATTAAAACCACTGGTGCAAGTAGGTGGAGTGCAGTAGCTTTACAACGTCTTTAGCAACAACGCCAATCTCGCTTTTAACCTACAGGTTAACGAACGAGGTTCTGACGAGAATTCTCGATGAATGATAGGGAAACTTACTGTGATCGTTATGTTGACACCGTAAGGATCAAAATGGATTGAATCAAATTCCAATTTAGTAATATAACTTAGTCTGATTGGAACTTCCGAGTAGGTATGTCTTCTTCAACCCTTATTCATCCCACTGATGGGATACGAATCTCCCCTTCATCGAAGGGGGTTTAGAGCATACTCCACCACGCTGCTCAACTATGGGTTGGTGGAGACCAGCTTTAGCAGACCGCCTAAAGGCCACTGACTTGGCTTAACGACTGTTATCTAATGTCCGGAACCGACGGCTTAACGTACCCTCCGAACCACGGAGGACCTCGAGATAAATCAACCCATTCATGGGTAAGATACTGTCAACGTTGCTTAACTTGCATATTCGATTAGACTGACACGCCCAACGACGCAATTGGGCTCCACAGTGTATGTATATTTTGGGGTGTAAGTGGTTCATCAACACCTTTGAACCAAAGCCAACTTCACCTGCACGCGGTGCACCCTGCTGACTGACAAACGAAGCTCTGGCGAAAAGAGAGGTAGGGAGCGTAATTGTAAGCTACCCGACTGGGGAATGTACTTCCACCTTACAGACTACCGCAGCAAAAAAGCGTTAATATGGCTACGGCTACCGCTTCACATCAGGCTTCGGTATGCTTGTCTGCCACCCGACGTAGTATTAAAAAAAAAAAGTAAAAAAATATTACATGTATGTGCCTATATCGTAAATTATTATTATTTAAATAGTTGTCTTGGCCAACTTGCCAGATAAATATTTTTTTGAAAAATGGAAAAAATTCACCTGGCCCCCCTAGGTGGGATTTGAACCCACGACCTCTCGATGACCGGTCGAGTGCTCTTCCAACTGAGCTACCAGGAAGGTTTGTGTTGCTGACGAATTTTTGCATCTCATATTTTCTACTGTGTGAGTCACAGTGTGACGTCATCAACCTATTAAGTAATTACACTACTAAAGCACAGTATTACTATTTTTCATATGCATGCAATGCAATTTCATATGCTTTTAAAACTGTGACTAAAGTGGGCATAGCAGTCCATCGTTGCAGATGAAATTCAGCTATTTTTTTTTTTTTTTGATAACGCCAAACTAATTAAATTATTATTATTTAAATAGTTGTCTTGGCCAACTTGCCAGATAAATATTTTTTAAAAAATGGAAAAATTCACCTGCCCCCTCTAGGTGGGATTTGAACCCACGACCTCTCGATGACCGGTCGAGTGCTCTTCCAACTGAGTTACCAGGAAGGTTTGTGTTGCTGACGAATTTTTGCATCTTATATTTTCTACTGTGTGAGTCACAGTGACGTCATCAACCTATTAAGTAATTACACTACTAAAGTAGGCATAGCAGTCCATCGTTGCAGATGAAATTCAGCTATTTTTTTTTTTTTTTTTGATAACGCTCAGTTGGAAGAGCACTCGACCGGTCTTCGAGAGGTCGTGGGTTCAAATCCCACCTAGGGGGGGGGGCAGGTGAATTTTTCAAAAAATATATATCGTAAATATTTTTATGTATATTTTTTGTTACAAAACTTCATACAAAACTCGTTTTGTTAAATGCTAAACATCCACGCTGCTAACTCAGCATCTCCTCACGTTTAGCGATCTTACTCACTCGCAGGAAAACAATAATATTCAAAGGCATTGCAATACTTGCGGTTGCCTACGAGATGAAGGTAATTCCTTAATCTGATTCGATATATCCTACTTCTCTTTGCTATGCTGTTACAATTTTTACGACATCAGTCATTTTTTGGCTGAAGGGGCAAACAAGCATACACGTTACATGACGGTAAGCAGTTATCGTAGCCTATGGATGGACGCTATTACAATAAAAGAGAAGCGTATCGCTGATCGGCGCCTCTTAGAAGTCCCTTCACTATGTCCTTGAAGAACTCCATGCTATATGTGCATGTTTTAACATCCAACGGCAACTCGGATGGAACAATGTATTATCGTAGGATTGCGAATGTATATAGTGATAATTGTACTGTAATAATTCCTAAAACAGATATAATTATTGTATACAACCTAATTAAAATGAGAGTGGGATCAGTCAGAAACCTGTGAAGGTTTTGAAGGTATAACACAAATTAATTAATTTGTTTCGTAAAAATGAATCCTAAATAATATTCATATTGTAGTCGTTACGTTTTTTTTACTACGTATTTGATTGCTATAAACAGTTATTTTTTCATTTCCAAAGAATGTGATTAATAGTTTCAATTTTATTATGTTATGCATTTATGCATACATTAATTTTTATAAAAAAGTCATTTCTATTTCGTTAATTTTACAACTATAATAATCCTTGATAGAGATTGAAAAAATACTTCGATGCCAATAAAATTTCATTTTAATGGTTTCCATCGCAGTCCCTTTAGTTTCTATGACAATTTATTGTACATTTTTATACAAGTCATATTTTAACAAAGTATATAGTTATTATATTATGTGTGATAAAGCTGAACATTAGAGCCAATAAGTCGGATGTAATATGTGGTTTAGTAGGTCAATCGGCCGTTTACCTCTGATTAATTCAGAATTATGTAAACTCAATTGATAAATAATTATGAAAATTTTAACAATCTCGCTTTAATATACCGTACGGGTTAACGAACGAGATTCTGACGTGAATTCTCAATAATTGATACGGAAACTTACAGTGACCCTTATTGGACCTTTTACCTGTGATTAATTCACAATTATGTAAATGCAGTTGATAAATAATTTTAATAATTTAAAATTATTACAAATCCACCTGTTGTATTAAATATTTACAAGCTAAAGCAAACAGCCTTATGTCGGGGCTATTGTTAACATTAAAAGTCTCTCAAAAAGCGGTATTTCCTCTGAGACCGGCTGAGATTAAGTGCTTCATATAAAATCGCTTGCTTATACAAGAATTACGGTGGAGAAAATTCAGGAGAGCTGTCCAAATTTTAGTAGGCAATCTTTGAAGCGTACCTTCCTGATTTAATGCCCGTAGTACACTTCAGGGAGAGCGGAACACAAGGTATTTTTATACGACTTAAGAGGAAATACTAGCTGTGCTTTCTTCACAGAAAAGGTCTCATTATTTTCCCAATGAGTTTTGAAACGACATTCGACTCCGGGTTCATCATACATTATACATTTTGGGGTATAACTGTTTCATCAACATCTTTTAACCAAAGCCAACCTAACCTACACGTGGTGCACCCTGCTGACTGACAAACGAGGCTCTGGCGAAAGCTGCTCGACTGGGGAAGTACCTCTACCGCACAGAATGCTGCAGCCAAATAACAATTTGAGGGTTGTTGTGTTCCTGCGAGAGAGTGAGGTCACCAGAAAGAAAGGAAGGAGTATAGGCTGGTAACGGATCGGCGACCCCTTGGTGTTGCTGATCTCCATGGGCGGTGGTGATTGCTTTCCATCAGGTGACTCACAAGCTCCTTTGCCCCATTCGCATATATAAAAAAAACCACAATCTACAATTGTTTTCTAAAGATACTCATATAACGTTCGTTTGTTCCAGGTCTCCTCTTCCACAGAGCAATCTTGATGTCCGGATCAGGATTAAGTCCATGGTCTTTAGTAGCAGATCCAAATAAGTACGCAGCGATAGTTGCTACACATGCAAACTGTTCACCAGGTAAAATATTATTTTGATCACTCTATTCGTTATACCTACTGACGCTCAGAAATTTTGGTTTAGCTCATTCGCAGGATAATTATTAACCATACTCATACAAAAGTCTAACATATTTTGTTATAATTTGGCATATAAGTCATCCAACAACACCTTTGAACCAAAGCCAACCTCACTTGCACGTGGTGCACCCTGCTGACTGACAAACGAGGCTCTGGCGAAAAGAGAGGTAGGGCCTATGCCCTACCTCTCTTTTCGCCAGAGCCTCGCAAAATGCCGAAAAATGCCCTATGGCATTTTTAAGCTGCCCGACTGGGGAAGTACCTCCACCTCATAGAATACCACAGCCAAATAACATTTCCCTTGAGAGTTGTTGTGTTCCTGCGAGAGAGTGATGTCACCAGAAAGAACGGAAGAAGTATAGGCTGGCGACGGACCCCTTAATGTTGCTGATATCCATGGGCCGTGGTGATTGCTTTCCATCAGGTGACTCACATGCTCGTTTACCCGGCTCATTTTAAATTAATTAGGGATAAAACGAGCACCAGTTAGTTGCTGAATGTTGCACCTCTATCTGTGTGTCTGAGACAGATACTCGGCAAAGCACCGCTTACGCAAGCGTTGCGCTCTGTCAACCAAACAGCAAACAGATTTTTTTTTATAAACTACGTCGGGTGGCAGACAAACACACGGCCCGTCTGATGTGAAGCGGTTACCGTAGCCATATCAACACTCGAAACATAAAATATCGCTCGCGCGCCGCCACCCCCGCTGCCAACGCAGCATGTCCTTCCTTTCTGGTGACCTCACTCACTCGCAGGAACACAACAACCCTCAAGGTGGAGGTACATTCCCCAGTTGGGGAGCATTCAAATTACGCTCCCTACCTGTCTTTTCGCCAGAGCTTCGTTTGTCAGTCAGCAGGATGCAACGCGTGCAGGTGAAGTTGGCTTTGATTCTAAGATGTTGATGAACCACTTACACCCTAAAAATTTTTAATAATAGAATAATTTGTTTTCATGTTCTCTATGTGAATTCACAAAGGTCTCAAAAAATAAATGTAACATATTTGATACCTGTAAAAATAGCTGTAAGAGTGAATTAAATAAATATATTTTTTTACAGAATTGACGCCTCCTGCTCTTTTGCGATGTTTGCGAGAACGGCCGCTAGAAGCAATGTTATCAGCTCCTGTTCAAGCACCTGACTTTGCTTACGCTTTCGGCCCCAGCGTCGATGGTGTTGTTATTGGTAAGATCATCATCATCATCATCAGGTCCATTTTAGTCTCCACTACAGGAGCACGACCCTCTCTCGACCGTTCTAGACAGAAGGAGGATTTAGCCTATACTCCCAACGCTGACCAGACGGGTTGGGGAAGCCTGATCGATATTTGATAATGTATTTCCCTTAGTCGCCTTGTACGACATCCACGGGAAGAGACGGAGTGATTCTATTCTAGTTTGCCGGAAGCCACACGGCCAATTGGTAAGATAATTTATTTCACATCCTCTCCAATTCTGTACTACAAAATTAATCATTTCTATAAGGTACAGACATTTATGTATAGGGAAAGTCGGAAATGTTTTTGACGCAATAACGTCTTATAACGCACAGAAAAGCATGACTCATTGTCACCTGCCTGAGTCAAGCGTGCAAGCGAGAGCGCGGAACTAGCTATCTCTCTTCCACTACATCTGCCGATATGTTCTTATGACGTTATCACGCAAAATTATCGTCCGTAAACCGATTTTACAGACAACCATTTTTGATTTAAAGCGCTTACAGATTAGCGTTTCGTACTACCGTATAAGCCGTTTATCGAAGCGCATATAAGCGCCCGTTATGCCACTCGCGCAACTCGTACGAGTGTTGACGCGCTTAAAATCTCGTATAACCCCGAGCAGCGAGAATGGTTCCATCGTATACGCCAGAATAAGCGTCAAATGCCGCACGTGCTTACACGGTCTTCAGCGTTTTGAAGCGTGAAATGAAACGCGCGTGTAAGAACGTTTGTCAAAGCAAAAGGGGTGCAAATGGCTCAATACAAACGTTAGAGCCAAAGCGTTTGGCTTTGGCTCAACACGTGGTGCACCCTGGCGACTAGCGAAAGAGGCTCTGGCAAATGAGAGGTAGAGTACAGCGTATTTGTAAGCTGCCCGACTGGGGAAGTACTTGTACCTCACAGAATATCGCTGGCAAATAACAATGCCCTACAGGATTATTGTGTCCATGCGAGTGAATGAGGTCACCAGGAACGAAGGAGTTGATGGGGTATTTCATTTCGCGAGCGTTAATATACGGTAACCGCTTCGCACCAGGCGAGCCGTATGCTTGGCTGCCACCACACGTAGTATATAAAAAAAACCTTTACCTAAAAACTTGACTGTTGTTAATGTCTGTCAAATGAATAGCATGTAGGAGCCCTAATGATATACCACTGTTACTCGCAGAAACACAACAATTGACGAACTCGGTGGGCAAATGGTTAGCAACTTTAACTCCGGGGTCGCGGGTTCGATTCTCGCACAAGACAAACATTTGTGTGCATGAACTTGTCTGTTTAAGATAAGATAAGTAATATTTCTTTATTCACAAAAATAAGGTGATACAGATGTCAGATCTAAAAACTGAGTTTCACTTAATCTACCCGGTTTTAGGCGTATGAACTAAACATAATTATTAAAATTGTTTGTCTTGGTCTGGGTGTTTTCTGTGTATTATAAGTATGTATTTAAAAAGAAAAATGTATTTAATTACATTTATCAGTTGTCTAGTACCCATAACACAAGCTTTGCGCTTAATTTGGGACTAGATAGCGCTGTGTAATTGTCCTGAAATATTTTAAGTAATATTTAAATAATTCCCGACGACAAAAAACAATGCGCTGAAAAAAAGCGTTAGGGTCAGTTCACACAGACCGGCTCGGAGAGGAGAGCAGATTTTGGTGACGTCTAAAATTGAGTTTTGGGTCATTGGTATAAGATTTATTTTTCAAATTCACTTCTTTTGTTATATGAGAATGCACAAGAGCCGATGTGAATTTTTAAAGTAAACTTTATACCAATGACACAAAGCTCTATTTTAAACGCATTCGAAAATCTGCTCTCCTCTCCGAGCCGGTTTGTTTGAACGGACCCTTAGTCTGAAAACGATCTTAAAGTATCCCAGCCCCCTTACCACCATCTCTTATTGCGATTCAACCAATAAATAAGCGACTCTATTCCATTTGAAATAGAGTCGCTTATTCATTGGTATTAAGCATTTTATTCAGTTATTGACTAGTATTCTAGTATATCTAGATATTCAGTAGTAACGGGGCAGTACTTTTTCATACGCTCTGTAGAGATTATTCTAAGTAAACATACATATAAATTACATACACATTAAAGGACCGTGCTACGAATAGGAACGTACATATATTTTTCGTGTTTTCAGTTACATTTGTAATGACCAATTTTCCTGTTTACGAAAACGTCTCAAAGGAAAAACTTGATAATCTGTCCCCTTAAAGAATTCAAGGAATAGCATAATGATATAAAAACCTTTATAAATAGAAAACCGTTTTGATATCGTACACCGAAAAACTGGAATTATCTTTCCTTATTCACGCAAGAGAGGTGTCGTTTCCAGTAACTTTTTCAGCAAATATTTCAGCAAATATTTCAGCAAATATTAAAAGTGACACTTTATTAGATTTTGTAAATTTGTATTGTAATTGAGTTTTTTTTTTGTGTAAAACCAATTTTTTTTGAAGTTGTTAAATATAAAATTTAATTGCCGCATCCGGATTCCGGATACACTGGGTGCATACTCATGGGTGCATACTCACTGGGTGCATTCTTAGCCTAGTGCCTCGAGGAGAGGGGGCGGGTATTATTTAAATTAAATCTGTTTTTTTTTAAACAAGCTTTCTAACATGATGTATAAGTTTCTCTATTTTTTACTAACACTATATGGATAGTAAATCCGAATTAAAAGGTTCTTATATTATTAAATTTTATTTTTCCAATAAGACACTTTTCCTTTGTAATTTTTTTCTCACTAGTACGCATTTTTCTCACTTTTACGCACAAGTAGACTTTTTTGTACTGTGGTAACGCAATTATGAACGACGTCTATATGGTAACATCAGGAGCTCGATGATGTCGTTACTCAAGTCAGTACAATCGATCTTTAAGCAACGTTTACCGTAGCCTGTCTATGAATGGGTTCATTTATCTGAAGCTCCTCCATGCTTCGTAGGGCACGTTAAGCCGCCGATCTCGGTTGTTGCCTTTAGATGACAGTTATTAAGCCAAATCAGTGGCCTTTGGGCGGCTGGAAAACACGGACGTCCGCCAACTTGCAGTTTAGCATCATGGTGGAGTATGCTCTAAACCTCTTCGATGAAGGGGAGACCCATATCCCTTACAGTGGGATTACAATGGGTTGATGCCGAATACGGCAACATAATCATTTCATAATTATGTTTTACTGATTGATATTTTTTTTATACTACTTCGGGTGACATACAAGCATACGGCCCGCCTGATTTTAAATGGTTACCGTAGCCATATTAACGCTCACAACATAAAATGTCGCTCACGCGCCGCCACCTCCGCTGCCAACCCAGCATCTCCTATCTTTCTCTTTCTGGTGACCTGGTGAAGTGAATTTAGAACAAATTGCCTCCAATAAATTATAACCTGATTGATCTTCACGTATCCATAAACGAGGAAAGCATGTGTTATGATCAGAATATTTTTCCTCAAAACAATAGTAAGCTAAAATATTCTAGATATGTCTTCGCTAACTTAATGTAACTTGCGAAGAACTTGTGGGGACAATAGCCAAACTCATCGATTGGTCCCAATAAAGCGGCCGTCTTACTGATAAGTTCATAACTTCATTTTCGTCATCCGAGTTTGCGTTGCGGACTTAAGGCAATGTTTGTGGTTATTGTCGGACATACTTAGATATGACTTTGTTTCTGAAAGGAAATGTGTATTAGTTAGGCGAGTAGAGAGTTGGTTGCTACTGAAGTGTAATAGCAAGGTTAAGGCTAGTTTACACGAGGCCATCGCTGACTGCCAGTCTCACTGGCAGCCAGCGATGGCTTGGTATTTGCCTTGTGTAAACAGTTTTTCAAGCCAAGCCAGCGCTGGTTGCCAATGCTGGCGAGAATAGAGCGCCCGTCTATTTTACAAGCCAGTGACCTCCGCCCGCATACCCCGCGCCAGCGTTGCGGACACGTGTAGACGCAGCACGCCACTTAGAAAAATCCGTGAATGAATGGCCTCATCTAAACAACAGGGCACAGGCCAACGCTGGCTTGTCTGCAGGACTGGCGCCAGCACTACTGGCATCGTATAAACTCTGCTTTACTGCCGAGACACTGCGATTGGTTTCTGTCGTGAATTCGTCTCTAAAATAGGCTAGTTGCTAATGTTACAAAATTATAAAAACTCTCTAACAGTAACGTAAAATACATAAAACTAGAACGATCTGTGATCTTAAAATTTTAATAACTTATGTCCGACGTGTTTTATGGTCGATCAAAGTTTGGTGGGAAAGTCCATTTTAAAAATATGAAATTATAATAAAGTTGATTTAAAAAAAAAATGAAATCAACTTCAGTTGGCGAGCGCAGCTTATTGGTGGAATACCCCGGCTGACGCTGCTGCCCGTCTTCCGGGAGAAAAGTTATTGCGTGACACAAGATTCCTTAGTCGCCTTGTACGACATCCAACGCAGAGCAATGGAGTGGCACAATTCTATTCTGCCGGCTACCACAGGGCAAATTTAGGGGTTTCCCCTCGATTTTTCTGGGATCCCATCATCAGACTCTGACTTGGTGAATATGGGACCACCTCGCAATTACTCTTACAAATAAAAATACCGGCTAAGTGCGAGTCTGACTCGCGCATTAAGGGTTCCGTACCATTATCTATAAAAACTGCAAAAAAAATCACGTTTGTTGTATGGGAGCCCCCTTAAATATTAGGTTGGGGAAAAAGTCTTTTCGTATTTTATATGAAAATTCAAAACATTTTTTAATAAAGTTTATTTACATTTAACTAAAGTATGTAGGTGCCATTTTGTTCGATAACTTTTGGCCATCTTGTAGGTAGAGACATGATCCCATTACTATAGAAATTTTGGGACTTCTGTTCAAAAAACCACGACAAGTGGTTTTGGCAGTCTTCTCGTGATGGTAACCTGACATTGCCTAAAGAATTCTGAAGAGACCGAAACAGGTGGAAATCAGAAGGTGCAAGGTCAGGACTATACGGCGGATGCATTAACACCTCCCAGTCAAACTCTCTTAATTTTTGCTGAGTGGCTAAAGATGTGTGAGGTCTAGCGTTATCATGATGAAAAATCACACCCCTTCTATTAATTAATTCCGGCCGCTTTCTCTCAACTTTTTGCTTTAATCTCATCAGTTGTTCACAGTAGAGTTCAGAATCGATAGTCCTGCCTGGCGGTAACAGCTCATAATGAATAATACCCTTCCAATCCCACCATACACACAGCATCACCTTGTTGCGGGTTAACCCGGGGTTTGCCAGAGTCTGTGAAGCCTGACCGGCCTTTGACCACGACCTTTTTCGCACGTTCTTGTCGTACGTGATCCACTTTTCATCACCAGTTATAAGCTTCTTCAAAAACTGTTCGCTTTCATTACGTCGTAGTAAAGAATCGCAAATGAGTACACGGTTCATTAGGTTTCTTTCAGTGAGATTGTGAGGCACCCAAATATCGAGCTTTTTAGTGTACCCAGCTTTTTTCAATTGCGCCAAAACTGTTTTGTGGTCAATTCCTAATTCTTCAGCTACGTCGTAACTACTGATATGCCGCTCTTGCTCCACTTTTTCAAAAATGGCATCCATTTTATCCGTAACAGGGCGACCAGAGCGACGTGCATCTTTCACATCAAAATTTCCTGATTGAAAACGCTTAAACCAAATTTGTGCTACTCTCACAGACACTGCACTAGGTCCATAAACGTCACAAATTTTATTCGCGGCTTGCGTTGCATTTTTACCTTTTTTGTAGTAAAATTTTAAAATGAATCGACTTTCTTCATTAGATTCACTCATCTTGACAGTAAAAAAAAACAAATGAAAATCACACATTTACCTAATTTGAATTTGGAATTATCTTTTTTAAAATATAAACTTTTTAAAGATATCAAAACCTACCAGACACAAATGGTATAACCAAAGAGATTTTATTACAAGTTCATACATACTATAATGCGAAAAGACTTTTTCCCCTACCTATTATTTATTTAATTCTGTTCTTTAGTATTTGTTATAGCGGCAATCGAAATACATCATCTGTGAAAATTTCAACTGTCTAACTATCACGATTCATGAGATATAGCCTGGTGACAGACGGACAGACTTACCGACGGACGAGCGGACGGACGGACAGCGTAGACTCAGTAATAGGATCCCGTTTTACCCTTTGGGTACGGAACACTAAAAATCACGTTTGTTGTATGGGAGCCCCCTTAAATATTTATTTTATTCTGTTCTTTAGTATTTGTTGTTATAGCGGCAACAGAAATACATTATCTGTGAAAATTTCAACTGTCTAACTATCACGGTTCATGAGATACAGCCTGGTAACAGACGGACGGACGGACGGACGGACAGCGGAGCCTCAGTAATAGGGTCCCGTTTTACCCTTTGGGCACGTTTTTTGCGTGATAATGGTACGGAAGCCTTCGTGCGCGAGTTCGACTCGCACTTGGCCGATTTTTTTTAATACGTTAGCAGTCCAATGTACCCTGTGCGGTACACGCTTAACGGTTCCGAGGAGTTGGTTGTATCCTATGAAGTACAGCCCCCTTACCACCATCTCCTATTGCGATTGAATAACTGAATCTATTTCAAACGGAATAGAGTCGCTTATTCATTGGTATGAATAAGCATTCTATTCAGTTATTGAATCGCAATAAGAGATGGTGGCAAGTGGGCTGAAGTAAAATGTAAATCAATGCCAATTACAATCGAAAGCTCCGGTAACACGGGCTCATTAAATTTGTTCGTGTATTAGAGCTGGGATCAGATGACAAGTGTTCTCTAATAACAGTAATAAATAATTGTTCGTCCCTATTCTGCAATAGCCCAGTATTCATCATCATCATCAAAATACCGCAGCCAAATAACAATTTCCTTGAGTGTTGTTGTGTTCCTGCGAGTGAGTGAGGTCACCAGAAAGAAAGAAAGGAAGGAGATGCTGCGTTGGCAGCGGGAGTGGTGGCGCGCGAGCAAAATTTTAAGTTGCAAGCGTTAATATGGCTACTTCACATCAGGCGGGCCGTATGCTTGTCTGCCACCCGACGTAGTATAAAAAAAAACATATAAAAATATTTGCACTTGAAACGTTCTATACCTACTAAGAAAGCATTATATTATATTCTCACGTATATTCAAGCGCAAATATTACATGGGCAGCTAGCTCCACATAAAATTAGCATAGAACAACGTTAGTTATGACTGTAATAATCTGAACGAAGCCTAGAAAAACAGATGCGTGGGTGATTTTTATTAGCAAAGTTCACATTTATCTGTCAGGGCTAATGTCACGGATGGATTCACTGCCTGAGCGATCGTTATGGCACAGTAGATATAAGGTGCAGTATATGGACTTCATACAAACGTATAAACTATATACAGTCATGTACGTGAAGCAAATTATGTAATACATTCTCTCAGCTAAACACTCAACGAAAGGTACGGCGCTTCGCCGATCGTGACGTAAATACGACAGATATATCATCATAGCTTACTTATAAATACTGCTATACCCTGTTCCAAATAGAAAGGAAAAAAAAATCCAAACTTTATTTACGTTCCAAAAGTTATTAAATCCATAGATTGCAAATGCAACGTAACAGCAAAAAGAGCTTGGTAATATAAGGTTTTTCCTGTTGAGCCACGTTGACAGTATATGGAATTTATAGTTTTTGGAATGCAAATAAAGTTAGTAAATTTTTTCGTTTTTATCCGAAGGATATAATGTATTTAACTGAGTTTTCGGTGACATACATTCAGTATGTCACCATCATTCAAATCGTATACCGTGCGACATCATAATACTGTCTATGAGTACATCTATTACACCATGGTGAAGTTGACATACTGCTTCTATTTATTTACTGTGTAATGTGTTAACGTTATTTGTTCATGCGTGTAATCCATCTGACGCTGGGTATTCAGCTAATTATCCGACTGCGATGAACAGAGAAATGAAAGTAATGTTTTATAGCATGTATGTCTAATTGTGTAATGCCCAAAACTATTTATTACATTACGTCGCCTGATATGAAGCTAATCTACAAACATTCGCAAAATAAAATATCGCATAATCACTCAACCGCAGGAACACGACAACCCTCAAGAGAACTAATATTTTGCTGCAGTATTCTGTAATAGTAGGAGAGCTAGTACCAATTTACTTACCCAGGTAAACAGCTTATAAATACGTTGTGTCCTACCTTTTTTTTTAGACTACGTCGGGCGGTAGATAAGCATACGGCCCGCTTGATGTGAAGCGGTTACAGTAGCCATATTAACGCTCACAACATAAAATGTCGCTCACGCGCCGCCACTTCCGCTGCCAACCCAGCATCTCCTATCTTTCTCTTTCTGGTGACCTCACTCACTCGCAGGAACACAACAACCCTCAAGGGAATTGTTATTTGGCTGCGGTATTCTGTGAGGTGGAGGTACATTCCCCAGTCGGATAGCTTAGAATTGCGCTCCCTACGTCTCTTTTCGCCAGAGCTTCGTTTGTTAATACGAAGGGTGCTCCACATGCAGTCCACTAATTATACATCAAATATATTTCATAATATATGACATAAAAATATAGTTTTTTTTAATTACCACTAAGGTGACAAACAAGCATGTGCCGTATGCTTAGTGGTAAGCAACTACTAATTATAACGTAAAGTAAGCCTATTAACGCATTTAACAAGGAATGCAGCACTCGCATGTTGCCGACCGACCCTGTAAAAACTTCTTCACACCCTGATTGAAGAACCTCATGCTTCCGGGAAAACCACATTCATTCCACTATTTAAAAGTACGCAATAGTTCTCTGGAACCATACTATACGCGAACATTTTGATTCCAAAGATGATTCCAAAGTTTTGTCACATATTCTTTATCTTAAATTTAAACAAAATAAAAGATATAAATACTTATCATATTTCTACAATGTTAATAAACTAAAACAAATAATTATCTTAACATAATGAGAGCATCCCCTGTTTCTTTTACAAAACTCTTTGTCTAAGGAAACAATTTGAAACTCATTTAATTAAACTTCTTAGTATTTTAGTATACTTTTCAAGGGTCAAAGTCTTAATTCGGAAGAAATAATTGTTCAGAACATCGGGAAACAAAATGGGATCGACGAATGAGGGGGGAAATCAAAAAAATTCTTTGTTCAACAAAGTGGGCTAACTGAAAATGTTGACGCTACGCTAGGGCGAGATGAGAAAACTTTGCCGAGACAATTTAATAATGCGCCTCGGACGCGCTTCGCTTGACAACCGGAAAGAATGCTGCCGAAGTGGGGACTACAGCGGTGGCGTGCGAGGAATAACTCATAAGCTGAGAGCTCATAGTTATATTTTGACTTGAGAGAAATAAGATTGTTTTTGTGATAGTATGTTAAGACAGGTTAAAAGGAAAGTCTATAACTTTATAATGAAAACGATAGTTATGATGTACAACTAGCTGCAAACCAGTTACAACAACAGGAGCAACAACCTCCAGTTTGGCAAAATGCTCTCTTTCGTACTCGGGGATCTGTTCATTTTTGATTTTTTTCTTCATAAAAAAATTATCTACGAACAATCGCTATGCCAGTCAAAATAATAGACATTCATTTGAACTGAATTCTTCAGACCTGAAAAAGTTAGTTTTATTTATGTTTGGAGACAAGTCTCTTCGCATTAGAGTAGTAACAATTAAGAGTAGCATAAAAAAGCTCGACTCGGGATGGTACAAGATTACAAATTGGATAAACAATTTGCTTTATGCTGTTTGCCATTCCAGAGTCCGTTGACAATGCAAAAAGTGTTGTAAACCCCTTTGCATATAAAAGCAGTGTTTTGAAAAAAATACATATATAATAGGCTGTACTTAAACGAGAATACTCTGAAAACTCTTACAAATTTTAGTTTTTGCTCTTATATCATTGCTTGACTTGTTTTTAATACCATGATAAAAATATACATGTTCGTTTTATTTTTTTCATTTTGCTTTGTTTAATAGTGAAGTTGAGAAACAACCTTGCATGTTTTTATAACGTAGTGTTGGTATTACTA
The DNA here is from genome assembly GCA_937001555.2 of Hypsopygia costalis. Taxonomy (NCBI): domain Eukaryota; kingdom Metazoa; phylum Arthropoda; class Insecta; order Lepidoptera; family Pyralidae; genus Hypsopygia; species Hypsopygia costalis. Next base: position 31,864,503 of record OW443328.2, read on the forward strand.
TACATACAAGAAATTTCGACACTAATATTATAAAGTTTTAATATTTTTTCGTTTGGATGTCGCACTTAATTTATAAAATTATTCATTTGATTTGACGAAAATTCGTTCGGCAATGTTTGGAATGTCTTTACTAAATGAACGTAAACCATAAACGATAAACAGACAAAACCTCAGGCATAGGTTCTATATAAAGGTTATATATAACGTTTGTATATTTTTTTACATCAAACGATAGTAACGATTTGCCATGAATTTTGAACGGAATGCAAAATGTGGCTGTACTAAAATAAAAACACAATATCTGTATAAATATGACTTAACTAGTTTAATTATAAAAAATAAACATGGTATTTCGACCAACATCAGACGCAAATCACATATATATAATCAGTAATATAACAAATGTCTTAAAATTCACATTACATGTGAACGGAATCGTGAACAGCGAGTTTTAGATTAATTTTTATATAACTTGAAATCATTAATAATATCACCCAAGTTAGGGTCGTGCGACGAGCTCCTAGACTAAGCTGCTATAGTTTTTTCATCGTGGTATGATGAAGCGTTATTGCTGCTAACATATTAAGTTTTTGTACTGATATTTCTTGTTATAACGTCTTATCCATCATAAAGGGAGGACATTTAAACTGTAAGAAAAAATATCGCTACGTCGGAATAAGTATTACTTAAGTTTATTAACTGGCATCTCTAATAGGAAAAGTAATTAATTTTCTACACTAAACACTCTATAGAAGGAATAAAATAATGACCGTGCAAAATACTAGATATGTAGTTTCTTTTTTTTTTTTATCAAATGGCCTGACTGATATGGAGCGGTTACCGTAGCCATATACCGCTCGCAACATGAAATATTGTACGTGCGCTGGCACTCTCGCTGCTGATGCAGTAACTTCTTCCAACTTAGGCTCTACTCCTTCCTTTCACTCGCAGGAATACAACAACCCTCAAGGGAATTGTTATTTGGCTGCAGTATTCTGTGAGGTGGAGCTACTTCCCCAGTCGGGCAGCTTACAAATACTCTGTATCCTACCTCTCTTTTTCCAGAGACTTTTTCGCTAGGTGCACCATGTGCAGGCGAGGTTGGCTTAGGTTCTAAAGATCGTGGTAAGATACTTACACCACATTTTATTGCTCTATTCTTGAAAATAAAAAAAATGTGGAATGAATTTCAGACTACAGCATGGGGTTCTTTAAGAAAGGCGTGAAGAGGTTTTTGACAAGATCGGCATCGTATGGGTGATGCCTCTGGAGTAGCGAGCGTCCATAGGCCGCTATGACTGCTTACCCATCAGGCGGGGCGAATACTTGTTTGTCATCTTAGTTAAATAAAAAAAATACTCCTTGATATTCTGCTGGTAGTCGTACTTCACTTCCCTAAGCTACTCAGGACTTAAGCGATAAATTAAATATTATTCCTAACTTAGCCAGGCCGGTGCACAACAAGTTTTCTCGTTTTGCTCTGCCTCTGTTAAAATTTAAGATCTTTGCTCTTTTATAATATTTATTTTTTCTTTCAAATAGATACTGGTGACCTGCTGGTGAATCCTGAAAATGGTTACGAGTGGGGCGGACAGACAGTACCACGGGCCCCTGTAGGAAAACAGGCCCAAAACGCTATCAACATCATCAACGCTGTGTTGATGAGGAAGAGTGCTGTTGCTCAACTTACCAAGTAAGAAACTACAGCAGAGATCAGGGCCCCTAGTCTCAGCTAAAGAGATTTTTTATAATATTAAATTAGATATTCGATAAGTCGATTTTGATTACCGGCTAAGCTGAAGCTAATTCCTATCGGATTATTTGATTACGGTTATCAAACTTTACCTAATATTTCGATAACAGTGTTTTATCTTAGTGGAAGCTGGAGCTCTACCTACTGAACTGAAGATGTTTGTGAATAACTAAATCGTAAGACCATTTTTTCGAATCAAAATATTAAATGGTATTCGGCTTCAGCTTTGCCGGTAGAGCCCCTGACTGTAGATGGGTTTAAATTTCTAGTTGCATCTCAATTCTTATTCATTTTTTTATGCGACGTTGGGTGGGAAACAAGCATACGGCCCGCCTGATGCAAAGCGGTTACCGTAGCCATATTAACTCGCAGCATAAAATATCGCTCGCGAGCCGTCACCCTCGCTGCCAACGCAGCATCTCCTTCCTTTCTGGTGACCTCACTCACTCGCAGGAACACAACAATCCGCCAGTACTTCGTTTGTCAGTCAGCAAGGTGCACCGCGTGCAGGTGAAGATGGCTTTGGTTCAAAGATGTTGATGAACCACTTACACCCCTTGCCATGAATACCACATAATCTATGGATGAATTAACCCTTGATTCCTTGGTGGTTCAGATTACACCGGTCGGTGGCTGAGTACCTACATGCCACTATTTGTACATTACACAGAGTGTCTGTACTTATTTGTATGTATTCTCAGACGACCTAAAAAGTCGTAAATTCTTTAAAAAACTTTACAAAAGTAATCGTTGATAAAACATCAGACCTAATTAATATAATCTGAATGTAAAATCAGTGAAACAAATTGTTTGAAATACTTGATCGTAGGCTGATAGGGAATAAAGGTCAGCTACAGTGGACTTTAACAGTTTTAGTACTTTATTATGTGCCACGCTTCATTAATCATTTGGCAATCGCAGCTTATTGGTGAAATACCTCGGGAGACGCTGCTGTCCGTCTTCCGGGAGAAAGGTTATTGCGTCACACAAGATTCCTTAGTCGCCATGTACGAAATCCAACGCAGAGCAATGGAGTGGCGCAATTTTATTTTGCCGGCAACCTCACGGCAAATTTAAGGCTTTCCCTCGATTTTTCTGGGATCACATCATCAGACCCTGACTTGGTGAATATGGGTCCACCTCGCAATCATACCCTATCAAATAAAAAAATAGAATTTGACCATACGTACTTATAAAATTTAAAAGATTACCTTGATTTTCCTGGGATCCCATCATCAGATCCTGACTTGGTGAATATGGGACCACCTTGCAATCATACCCTTTCAAATATTTTGAAAATCGGTTCACAATTCGCGAAGTTATCGAATAACATACATACAAAAAAAAACTCCTTTTTTGAGTCGGTTAAAAATTCTAATTGTTAAAATCTATCATTAGGCCATGATGATGATGAAAGGGAGTCTGGTTCTAATCCTTTGAGTTTGATATGTTGTCATCTTTTGGGTTTAGATTAGATCCATTTCATTGTCGCACATTAAACTATTCTGATGATGAAGCCGAAAGTTTACCTGGGATAGTTCTCGTGGTGGGATGGAATAAGCCCATTTAATTTGGACTCATTTCACTGTAGCTAAGCAAAGACCATTGTTTTTGCCATTAAAAGCTACTGATTTGACTTAACGTTTATTAGTTACTATCTTCCCGTGGCTTCGCTTGTCTTTACTTTTTTTTAATAAAAAGTAATATGTTCTTTCTAATACTTTTGAGAATATGTGTACAAAGTTTCATGATGATCGGTTGAGTAGTTTCGACGTGAAAGCGTCACAAGCAAACTCACATTCACATTTATAATATTAATAGGGAAGTAGGCATTAACAACAGACCTGCTGTAAGAATGTGTATAAGTGGACTGTAGTTTATATTGTTACTGGTTACTCAATAAAAGAAAACTTTATAGTGGAGCACAGCTTAATGGCAGCGATTACACCATGACGGAAACAACAACAACAGGAAAAAATAGTATTGCCATGTCAATACATTACACAAAGGTGTTACCAGTATATAATTTATTTTCTAACATCCATGTTGAACGTCTCAACACCTGCGTCTTGACGTGCCCATCAAAAGCCATCCATAGACGATCTATAATCAACATTGCTTGATTTGGACGTTCAATTAGGCTGACACATAATAACTATGTCTACAAGTTCCTCGCTCATATTATTAATAAAGAATTGGCCCACGAAAAATAATCTAAATCGGAGTTCTGAAGCAATTGCATTTGCTACTAATCTATCAGAGTTTCCAACTAGTCGCAACTTTTACATTCAATCTAAGTTAGTTTCAAAATTAGATTTGTGAACTGAATCGAGCCCGTACTTTTTGAACGCGAAAGAGATTGCAGGCTAAGGCTTCTCCGATAATTCACTTAGTATTGTTCTCTTTGCATTAGGAATTTGCATCTCGTAATGTAAGTGACCCACCTGCCTTAAAAGTTAAGAAATCTTTCTACAGCAAAATTGTAAATCGGTTCGCTGCTGTCTGATAATTTATAGGTGCGACTTGAAGTTTAAGAAATCTTGATTGAGGAGGCCGTCTGACTTAGGTACTTACAAATAAAAATGTTTATTCAATGAAGCGTAATCGTATGTCAAGCTGACCATCATCTTTAGGGCAAAGCCTATACGTGATTTACTCTTACTGACCCACATCACAGATTAGATACTTAATAGTTGCCATAATCATAGAAAAATATAATAAATATAAATCTTAATTTATAAATTTTAATATATAAATATTAATATTATTTATTTCATTAAAAATATATAAAATCCCTATTAAATAAGGTAAAGAAGCAAATAAAGTGTAAAGTAATAAATATATTCCTGCTTGAATTTTGCGAACCCATTTGCCAGTTAACAAAAAAAACGCACGTGCACCAAAAAAGTTATAAAAAAAGCAACTAGACTGTAGTACCACCATTGTACAGACGAAAACAGCAGGCAAAAGTCGCAATTCCTGGAGAATTATCCTGTTCCTATCAGTGAGTGAGTTTACCAGTATACCTTTGTTACATTAGCACAGTATAAGTACATATTGACTTTAGTGTCGTTTGTGGCAACATACAAATTGTAGTACAACAATTGCAAACAAAATTCATCGGACGAGTTGTACTCTTATTTGCCCTCCGAAGCTTGTTCAAACTCAGTTTAGCAGTAGGATTTTTTTTTTTTTTTATACTACTTTGGGTGGCAGACAAGCATACGGTCCGCCTGATGTGAAGCGGTTACCGTAGCCATATTAACGCTCGCAACATAAACTATCGCTCGCGCGCCGCCACCCACGCTGCCAACGCAGCAACGCCTTCCTTTCTTTCTGGTAACCTCACTCACTAGCAGGAACACAACAACCCTCAAGGGAATTGTTATTTGGCTGCGGTATTCTGTGAGGTGGAGGTACATTCCCCAGTCGGGTAGCTTACAATTACGCTTCCTACCTCTCTTTTCGCCAGAGCTTCGTTTGTAAGTCAGCGGGGTGCACCGCGTGCAGGTGAAGTTAGCTTTGGTTCAAAGATTATGATGAACCACTTACACCCCATAAACATTTCATGAAAAGATCAAACACCATACGAATAATTCAATGCTTCTTCCACACAGGTACGACCTAATGCTAGGAGTAACGAAAGCAGAAGCGTATTTCGCATTCAGCGGAGACGACGTCCAATACGGCATTGAAGCTGATAGAAGATCCAAGATATTGAAATCCTTCGTCAGAAACACATACAGCTACCATCTGTCTGAGATTTTAGCTACAATCATCAATGAATATACAGATTGGGAGAGACCTGTCCAACATCCTATAAATATAAGGTAAGTTAGTTCTACGTATTATATGTATGTATTTACAAAAAAAATGTATGTAAGTACATTTATCAGTTGTCAGTACCTATAACACAAGCATTGCGCTTAATTTGGGACTAGATGGCGCAGTGTTAATTGTCAGAAATAAGATAAATAATATATATATATATGATATATCCTATATAACAGATCATTTTCACATCATGCCCGTTAGATGATTAAGGCAGGGTGGTACCAGTGGTACTGCAAAATCCACAATTTAGAATTCATCTTTGAAGTAATAATCAGAGAATTAAAATCTAGGAAAATTATATTGATATTGTTGAGGATATATACTAGGGAATATGGATATATTCCCTAGTATATATCGGATGATAGAAACATGATTTGTTGAAGTTGACTCGATAAAATAAATTCACAAAGTTATCTCTTTTTTTCGTGTCGTTTTATCTTCTATTTTCGGTCTTATTCTTAAAATAAATAATTTGACATTATAAGTCATGTACTAAAAAAATGGTCATAAATAACTGGAGGTATTATACCCGATAGATTTTTTTTATTACATCTTTAAAATTTTTAATCGATTATTCAATTGATTTTCGATCAGTAGGGCGCTCGCCAGAGTCGCCAGTGTCTCGCGGAATTGTCATATTGTTTCTAGCAGCGCTGGCTCACCTTGCCTTAACAAGAGCCGGAACTGGAAGAAATTTATATTGACAATGTGGTAGGAGGATAAATAATTCATGAATGCGACTTTAAATAGATAGACTAAGGCTCTATTCACACCGTCGCGGAAGGGAAAGAAAGCGACTTTTTGAAACGAAATTGTACATGCCATAATGAACTTTATGTGAATTGCATAACATATAAACTTAAATACGAGTCAAAAAAAGGTGGCGCGTCTTCCGGGGAATCCTCGCGCATTCTCGAGAATTCCCCTAACTCCTGTCGGCGCTGCCTGTGGAATCCGCGGGAAGTGGCGCCAACGAGGGACTCCCCGTCCAGTTCAGTTCAGTCGGTCGGGTTGGTCATTACAATGGAATACGCGAGAATACTCGAGCATTCCAGCGAATTTGCGCGCCTTCTCGCGTCATGAGGCGAAATTGACGCTTGCATTCCATTCCATTTCGCGGCGATATAAATTGAGTCTAAGGTTTTCATGATCTATTTAAGATAAGAACCTTCGATCATTAATATGATAGAAGGACGAAACAGAAAAATATGTTGCAAAGATAAATCTGAGCATGCACGCACGCGCAAGCACGGTACTTGAGGAGTTGTGGTATCAATGTATGATAATGGAATGGTGAATTACCGTTCCTTCATGCTAATGGGATACCTGAGATACAGCTAAAGGATAAAACTCATTACAGAACACGGTTACTCAGTCAGGGGGCCTACCGCCTAAGCTAAAGCTGATTTCCATGGGTTTTTTTTATTGTGGAAATCGAACTTTGACTTAGATGTATGGTATTTGTCTTTAGCTTAGTGGTATAAACCCTGGAGCTCTATCGACTAAGCTGAAGATATTTGTCAATTACTAAAACGGAAGACTTATTTTTTTTATCAAAATGGCGTGTGACCTATGTTCTAAAATTATAAAAACTCTCTATCAGTAACGTAAAATAAATAAAAGTAGAACGATCTGCGATCTCAAAATTTTAATAACTTATGTCCGACGTGTTTTATGGTCGATCAAAGTTTGGTGGGAAAGTCCATTTTAAAAGTATGAAATTATAAAAAATAAATATTACCATTGTAGAAACCAACCATTGTAAAAAATACTATAACTTTTGTTACGGCACTAGCTACATAAACGGAATATTTAACATAGCTGTCGTACAAATTTCTGATTTAATGCATATAAAATAGCGTATCGTGACGTCATAATACTGTATGCCTTTTGTATGGAGCGTTTTCGGGATAGTCCAAAATTATGATCTTCAAGTTATCATATCTCGAGAAGTTTTTAGCTTATCGAAGTAATTCTTTCACCTTTAGTTATATTATTGTGACGTCTTTAAATAACAAATCGAAAAAAAAAAATGGTTCACACGCCTATTGACTTCAGCTTAGCCGGCCCCTGATCAACATTCGGCTATGCTGTAAAACAGATACCAGAAAGTGCGATTGTCACTAATAAAATGGGGTATAAACCCTTCCAACCAAGGAAAGAAACTCTGTCAAAAGAGAGGTAGGCTACAACGTATTCGTCCTCACAAAATACCGCAGCCAAATGACCATTTCCTTGGGGGTTCTTGTGTTCCTGCGTCTGGATGAGGTCATCAGAAAGGAAGGCAGCGGGGGTAGCGGCGCGCGAGCAATATTTCAGATTGCGAGCGCTAATATAGCTACGGTAACCGCGTCACATCCGGCGGGCTGTATGCTTGCCTGCCACCTGACGTAGTATAAAAAAAACTATTCGCTAAATATTTTTACATCTCTCATATTCGGTAAGTAGGTCCTTATTACCCCCAAAGGGGCTTGTAGGTGACCAATTAGAGCTCTAGGGTAATAATGTAGCTATAAAAGGCTCTAGGGCGGTAAGTAATTAAAAAAAAAACACTTCACTCTTTCAAAAAGTTCGCGTACGTCTAACCATCATACTGGCAATAGACATCATGCATTCAGCCCAATGACAAAAGAGGTCGCTTCGCTATTCTGCCTTGTCTTCGTATGAGTATAATAGTATCAATTTAAATATCGAACGGCGAAGCTCAATTTCCTTCTAGAAAAAAAAATAAAATAAAAAAAAGAGATGAAAAAAGGCGGGAATAGAAACTTTTACTTTTAATATTGTTTGTTTTCGGGATTTTTTTATAATTACGTGCTAATTAGGAAAAAAACATGAGTTCTGCAAGTGATGAAGATATAAGCTGCACTCCCGATTCAATAAAAATGGAAGCTGAAGCAGCAATTAACAATATTTTGCCTGAAAGTTTTAAAGAGAGATATTTGAAAACTTACGACGAGTTCATGAAGTGGCGAAAAGAAAAACAAGTAAAGTCTTTTATTCTTGTAATCCCGGTTTTTTTCTACTTACCTCACAATCGAGATGTAAAGCAGAGTAGTTAGCTCGGGTGTAAGCATCAATTGCACCCTCGAACTATAGGCGCCCTCGCTGCGCTCGTGCGCCTAAATATCTCGGGCTGCAATTGATGGCTTACAGCCCTTGGCTACTAATCTACTATTCTTTATGTATAAAAAATAAACAGGCTAGGCCAGTGTTAATAATACTCACCAATGACAAAAAAAAATCGATTGTCGTCAAATAGTAAGTAGATTTTAATATTATATAATAAAGAAATATTGTCAGACAAATTACACAGCGCCATCTAGCCCCAAAGTAAGCGAAGCTTGTGTTATGGGTACTAGACAACTGACAAACATACGTAAATACATTTTTTTTTTTGTAAATACATACCTACTTATGATACATAGAAAACACCCAGACTAAGACAAACAGACATGTTCATGCACACAAATGTTTGTCCTATGTGGGAGTCCAACCCACGAGCGTTGGTGTCGAAGCCGCGTCATTGACCGCTACGCCACCGAGCACGATTTTAATGTGTTATTACACAGATAATTAAACGATATAAATTCCAAGTTATAATGGACCTTGTGTAATAAGCATACGGTGTAAAATAAACTAAATGTAAAAACGTCCTCGTAAAAAATGCCTCGTAGTTGAAATAGGCACCAAATCAACCACCAATAACTGCGGAGATTTGATGATCAATCAAAAGGCTACGCCATTTAGAATTCTGTCAACTGTTACCTAGGAAACCGGTTTATATTGCTATCCGGTTAGAAGTAATGTGGAACTTTATGCTAAATGTGTTTTTATCTATAAATATAAAATTCAAAGTCCTGACTGACTGACTGACTGACTGACTGATATATCAACGCACAGCCCAAACCACTGGGTCTAGAGATTCAAAATTTGGCACATAGGTACCTTATGACGTCTAGGGGTACACTAAGAAAGGATTTTTCAAAATTCATCCCCCAAGGGGGTAAAATGGGGGTCCAAAGTTTGTATGGGGAAACGAGATTAGTTGGACTATTTTATTCGAAACTTTACACGAGTACTTCTGTAGATAAATGAGTAAACACGTGTTTCAGGATTTTTCAATATTCAACCCCTAAAGGGTGAAATGGGGTGAAAAAGTCTGAAAATCGTCATGGGTATTGTTTTTATAGTTTATCGGGTCGCTGATTACGAAAATAACAACTATTATATAATCAAACATAGCCGAAGTGATTAAAAGTCACCCCTGTGGGGGTGCGATGGGATGGAAATGTCTAAAATGGGGTGAAAAACTCTGAAAATCATCATGGGTACTGTTTTTATGGTTTATCGGGTCGCTGATTACGAAAATAACAACTATTTTCTAATCAAACGTAGCCGACGTGACATAAAACGCCCCCTGTGGGGTGTTATGGGGTTGAAATGTCATAATATCAATATGGGTGTTGATTCTATGGTTTTCTGGGACGTCAATTATGAAAATGGCATCGATTTGAAAATGTAACATAGTGGACAAAAAAATTAATATAAAATTGAAAGTCCTAACTGACTGACTGACTGATATATCAACGCACAACCCAAACCGCTGGGTCTAGAGATTCGAAATTTGGCACGTAGGTTGCTTATGACGTCTAGGGGTACACTAAGATAGGATTTTTCAAAATTCATCCCCTAAGGGGGTGAAATTGGGGTCCAAAGTTTGTATGGGGAAACGAAATTAGTTGAACTATTTTATCCTAAATTTTACATGAGTACTTCTATAGATAATTGACTAAACACGTGTTCAGAATTTTTAAAAAGTCAACGCCTAAAAGGGTAAAATGGTTCCCATAAGTCTGAAATACGTCATGGGTATTGTTTTTATGGTTTATCGGGTCGCTGATTACTAAAATAACAACTATTTTCTAATCAAACATAGCCAACGTGACAAAAAGTCGACCCTGTGGGGGTGCGATGGGATGGAAATGTCTAAAAGGGGGTGAAAAAGTCTGAAAATCATCATAGGTATTCTTTTTATGATTTATCGGGTCGCTGATTACGAAAATAACAAGTATTTTCTAATCAAACGTAGTCGATGTGACATAAAATCCCTCCTGTGGGGGTGCGATGGGGTTGAAATGTCATAATATCAATATGGGTGTTGATTCTTTTGTTTTCTAGGACGTCAATTACGAAAATGGCATCGATTTGAAAATATAACATAGTGGACAAGAAATTATTTAAAAGGATCTTCAAATTTTACCCCTAAGAGGGTGTAACGGAGGTTCAAGTTTGTATAGGGAAACGAGTTTAGTTGGGCTATTTTATTCTAAATTTTACACGAGTACTGGATACGCGACACACGAGTTCTATAGATCCTTTTTTCGCATAAGGACAGATTCTCAAAAAGACAGATTCTCAAGACGACAGATTCTCAAGACGACAGATTCTCAAAACACCGGAAATGGTACAGGTGCACACAAAGTTATTAATCTTAAAATCCGTACGTTTAAAATGTGGGTGAATTGGATCACATTATTTCCATAAAAATACAAAATGGACATAGTGGGACTAACGTTTTTTAAAAATTATATCCCATCATATTAAATTATATCGAAGGGTGGCATAAAAGGATTAATTCTAAAATTCCTAAAAGACCATCGATACTTTATTTCATCATGCATTTGAAGAAGGAAGCAAAACTATGAGATATTAAAATAGTCCGCGGGGCCTATAACTAAACACGTGTTTCATGATTTTTCAAAATTCAACCCTTAAAAGGGTAAAAGGGGTCCCAATAGTCTGAAAAACGTCATGGGTATTGTCTTTATGGTTTATCGGGTCGCTGGTTACGAAAACAACAACGATTTTAAAATTCAACGTAGCTAACGTGACCATCATCTCCTATTGGGGTGGGGGGGACCATCATCTCCTATTGGGGTGCTATGCGGGTTGAAATGTCTAAAATGCTGTCAAAAAGACTGTAAATCGTCATGGGTATTGTTGTGGGTATTGTTATAGTCTGTCGGGTCAACTACGAAAATGGCATCGATTTGTAAATATAACACAGTAGACATAAAATTAGTTAAAAGGACTTTTCAAATTTTACCCCTAAGAGGGTGAAACGGAGTTTCAAAAATTTTATGGGGAAACGAGATTGGTTGACTATCTTATTTTAAACTTTACACGACTACTTCTATAGATAAATGAGTAAATACGTGTTTGCCCCGAATTTCACGCGAGCGAAGCCGCGGGCGAAAGCTAGTTGATTTATAAAACGTAATCACGTCAAAACATCGGTTTCAAAATCATGACTCTTTGTCTCACGTTCCGCCTGAGCCGAGCATGCAAGCGAGAGCGCAGAACAAGCGATAACGAGGCACGATCAGCGTGTTTCTTATGATGTTATTACGTAAAATTATCGTCCGTAAACCGACTTTACTCGTATAGCAACCAATTTTTAAGTTCGAATACGGTCTACATTTTTCTCCTGTCTAGAATGGAACGTTATACAATCGGTCGGTCAATGACGCGGCTTCGACACCAACACTCGTGGGTTCGATTCCCACATAGGACAAACATGTGTGTGAAAATATAACATAGTGGACAAGAAATTATTTAAAAGGATCTTCAAATTTTACCCCTAAGAGGGTGTAACGGAGGTTCAAGTTTGTATAGGGAAACGAGTTTAGTTGGGCTATTTTATTCTAAATTTTACACGAGTACTGGATACGCGACACACGAGTTCTATAGATCCTTTTTTCGCATAAGGACAGATTCTCAAAAAGACAGATTCTCAAGACGACAGATTCTCAAGACGACAGATTCTCAAAACACCGGAAATGGTACAGGTGCACACAAAGTTATTAATCTTAAAATCCGTACGTTTAAAATGTGGGTGAATTGGATCACATTATTTCCATAAAAATACAAAATGGACATAGTGGGACTAACGTTTTTTAAAAATTATATCCCATCATATTAAATTATATCGAAGGGTGGCATAAAAGGATTAATTCTAAAATTCCTAAAAGACCATCGATACTTTATTTCATCATGCATTTGAAGAAGGAAGCAAAACTATGAGATATTAAAATAGTCCGCGGGGCCTATAACTAAACACGTGTTTCATGATTTTTCAAAATTCAACCCTTAAAAGGGTAAAAGGGGTCCCAATAGTCTGAAAAACGTCATGGGTATTGTCTTTATGGTTTATCGGGTCGCTGGTTACGAAAACAACAACGATTTTAAAATTCAACGTAGCTAACGTGACCATCATCTCCTATTGGGGTGGGGGGGACCATCATCTCCTATTGGGGTGCTATGCGGGTTGAAATGTCTAAAATGCTGTCAAAAAGACTGTAAATCGTCATGGGTATTGTTGTGGGTATTGTTATAGTCTGTCGGGTCAACTACGAAAATGGCATCGATTTGTAAATATAACACAGTAGACATAAAATTAGTTAAAAGGACTTTTCAAATTTTACCCCTAAGAGGGTGAAACGGAGTTTCAAAAATTTTATGGGGAAACGAGATTGGTTGACTATCTTATTTTAAACTTTACACGACTACTTCTATAGATAAATGAGTAAATACGTGTTTGCCCCGAATTTCACGCGAGCGAAGCCGCGGGCGAAAGCTAGTTGATTTATAAAACGTAATCACGTCAAAACATCGGTTTCAAAATCATGACTCTTTGTCTCACGTTCCGCCTGAGCCGAGCATGCAAGCGAGAGCGCAGAACAAGCGATAACGAGGCACGATCAGCGTGTTTCTTATGATGTTATTACGTAAAATTATCGTCCGTAAACCGACTTTACTCGTATAGCAACCAATTTTTAAGTTCGAATACGGTCTACATTTTTCTCCTGTCTAGAATGGAACGTTATACAATCGGTCGGTCAATGACGCGGCTTCGACACCAACACTCGTGGGTTCGATTCCCACATAGGACAAACATGTGTGTGCATGAACATGTCTGTTTGTCTTAGTCTGGGTGTTTTCTATGTATAATAAGTATATATTTACAAAAAAAAAATGTATTTACGTATGTTTATCAGTTGTCTAGTACCCATAACACAAGCTTCGCTTACTTTGGGGCTAGATGGCGCTGTGTAATTTGTCTGACAATATTTATTATTGCAACCATTTGTATTTATGCATTATATATTGTTTCGTCCATCATTCATCCCACTGTTGGGATACGGGCCTCAATTGAAGAGGTTTAGAGCAAACTCCACCACGCCGCTCAACTGCGGGTTGGCGGATATGTTTTGTATTGTTTGAATTTGTACAATATACTGCATTGAAAAAAGTAGCTAAGTTACTAAACTTAAGTGATAAAAAAAGTTTAATTGTGTATACCGCTAGAGGTACCGGTATCGCGGTAGGTATAAGCTACCTACATTACCTGTACTAATTAAGGTATACTTTGAAAAATACGCGTCTTTTTTAGGGTTCCGTACCCAAAGGGTGAAAAGGAACCCTATAATAAGGCTCCGCTATCCGTCCGTCCGTCCGTCCGTCCGTCTGTCACCAGGCTGTATCTCATGAACTGTGATAGTTAGACAGTTGAAATTTTCACAGATGATATATTTCTATTGCCGCTATAACAATAAATACTAAAAAACAGAATAAAATTAATATTTAAGGGGGCTCCCATACAACAAACGTGATTATTTTGCTCGTTTTTGCTCGCAATTGATAACGGTAATAGGTAGACGCTTGAAATACTCACATAATATTTAGTTTTATATTCACTTTATAAATAAATAATTAAATAAAACAAATATTTAAGGGGGGCTCCCATAAAATAAACGTGATTTTTTTGCCGTTTTTATAGATAATGGTACGGAACCCTTCGTGCGCGAGTCCGACTCGCACTTGGCCGGTTTTATTTTTATACTACGTCGGATGGCAGACAAGCATACGGTCCGCTTGATGTAAAGCGGTTACCGTAGCCATATGAACGCTCGCGACATGAAATATCGCTCGCGCACCGCCACCCTCGCTGCCAACGCAGCATCTCCTTCCTTTCTTGAACTTAATATACTTACTGTTATCATATTATTATGATGTATTCTTTTTGGCACTGTTAGGTCTTTTCTTCATCATCATCATCATCATCAGGTGATTTTAGTCTCCACTACAGGAGCACGACCCTCTCTCGTCCGTTTTGAGACGAAAGGAGGATTTGGCCTACATTCCCCACGCTGGCCAGACGGGTTGGGGAGGCCTGATCGATGTTTGATAATGTATAAAAGAGACGGAGTGATTCTATTCTAGTCTGCCGGAAACCACATCGCCAATATTTGTTAAAATTTCATTTTACTGTGATCGGTATATGACTCTTTGTTGCCAAAATAAACAAAAAAAAAATATTATGAAAATTGTTCGAAATTTTTCAGAAAATATTTACCTCGTAATTTTAACAGGAAGTTAGGCGCGGGTGCTATTTATTTGCTTGCAGTTAAGTGTTGCAATATATTTCAATGAATATTAACGAATTTGGAACTCGAATAGTTTAACTCGTGTGGCGTTGAGCCAAAAATGTTGGTTTAGCTGCGGCGATCATAATTTTGAAGGAAAAATGTTAGGGCTGCTACTGACACAAAATCAATAAATATAATTTTTAACTGATTGCAATTGATATCAACACATAATAATAAATTCGTAATATTTCGCGTGTCTGTATCTTCTACATATGTGTAAATATATTTTTTGTGTAATATAGAGACTGGTGGCAAACAAGCATTCGGCCCGCCTGATGTGATGCAGTTACCGTAGCTATATTAACGCTCGCAACATGAATTATCGCTCGCGCGCTGCCACCCCCGCTGCCAACGCAACAACTCCTTCCGTTGTGACATTACTCACTCACAGAAGCACAACAACCCTCAAGGGCATTGTTATTTGGCAATCTGGCAGCTTACAAATACGCTGTACCCTATCTGACTTTTGCGAGAGCCTCATTAGTCAATCAGCAGGGTTCACCACTTACAGGTGAGGATGGCTTTGGCTTTAAACATCGTGCTGAACCACTTGCACCCAAAATAACATAAAGTACAAAAACATGTTTTCAATCTAGGGGAAATGAAGCCGAAACAGTCAGTTAATTCATTTAACTGGTCATTCACGTATCTAGTCGAGAGAAAATCCGACAAATTTCCACCTCAAACAACAATTCAATTCCAATAACGTTAATAGAAGGTTAATATTCGACGATCCCGGGGGTCGAATGGTTAGCAATAGCCACTTTGACTCCGAGGTCGCGGGTTCGATCCCCGCACAAGACAAATATTTGTGTGCATGAACATGTCTGTTTGTCTTGGTCTGGGTATTTTCTATGTATTATATGTATGTATTTAAAAAAAAAAAATGTATTTAAGTATTATATTAGTTATCTAGTACCCATTGTACAAGCTTTGCTTAGTTTTGGGACTAGATGGCCGTGTGTAATTTGTCCTGGAATATTTATTTATTTATTTAATATATAAGGGCATATAAAATTATATAACTAATCAACTATTATACTTACCTGGCGACTAAAGTTGGTATAAAAATACCTAACCTAATCTAACCCAGTACTACAGTTGCCAATTTAGTATTTTTTGTGCCTCATGTTATTATTTTCTAATAAATAATAATAGAATGAAAAAAGACGTGTGGCACTCGGGGACTGCCGCGGTAAAGCTATTGCACAGCATTTTGTATCAACTTATGCAATTATAATTTTATTTATTTATTTTATTCATGCAGTATTGCTTTTTCTTTGATATTAATTCAAGTTACACTTTTTGAGCGTGGTGACCGATAAGAAAACAAATTTTTCTATTATTAAATAAATAAAACGAGTTTCGTAGAGTCGTACAATACGTCTAATCGCACGCACACAACGCCGTGTCGAAGACTGCCGAACTGAAACGACGTTAGACGATGCACGGCCTTCAAGCCACACCTCCTTGCCCGTCGGAGTGGGGAGCGTGAGGTTTTTTCGTTACGAAATTTCTGGATTCGGTCCCCGCGCTCAAGGCCCGCGATAGAAGCTATGCAATAGCTTAAAAATTACCATTGAATATATAACGTAAAATAATTAATATTCATGTAAAATATTTAAAACCTTAAACATCTACCATAATAATAATAAAAAATGCAAAATTCAAATAAGTTATAAATATCTTGCCGTGAATTTCTAAATCCCTACAACCCTAATCATTAGGGTGGTTTCGCTCGAAAAATTATTTAGCAAACAAATCCTACGGATGAAAACTTTACAAATTTATTACTTTGCCCGTAGTCATTACTTACTGAATACTCGTTTCACGGCTATTTCGGATTTTAACTGTCGTCAGTATAAAGTCTTAAAATGGTAGAAATATAATTTATTTGAAAACAGTTTAAAATTTTCTTAGTAGAATTGTTACAAGATAAACAAAATGTTATTATTTATGTACAACGATGTTATATTTCTCTAGATATATCTAGAGGTATACCTCTAAGCATCAAAAACGAACACTCGAAAAGTGTAAACACAAGGCCGACGAATCTGACATTTGTGACTCAAAGATGCCATCTTCTGTATTTCGAAAATGCATAATTTATAAAGTAAATAATATATTTAATAAAGGAATTAAAGCCCAAGAGATCGCATATTACATGAAGGTACATAATAATAATTGATTTTAAAACGTACTTTACGTAATTGCATATTTTTGCGAGAAGAAAATTGGCGCCATTTAGCGCTTGGTGAGGAAAAGAATGACTGAGATATGATAAGGGTGGCGATAGTCTATGTCCTAATATACGTAACTAATTATATTTAGCTATTCATGCACCAGCAGTTACCGTTTTCTGATGCAATTTAATATTAGTATGCCATATCTATACAAATATAATATAAAGTTGATAGGTACTGTTGATTGTTGGCACTTGGTGGAAAATATAATACAATACAAACAATAGCTTATGTAAGCAAATATTTGGTATTGCACCCACTTACATTAGGTAGATATCGTCAGGACGAGAACTGATGAAAACTTATACATATGATCTTAGTTTATTTCAGCTACTTTCACTGCATTATGGTGTTACGATATCACAGTAGGTAGTTTCTTAGTTTTTTTCTGGAGAGGTTCGTAGGGGTTTTGTGTTTCTGCCAGGAAACAGGACAAGGAAGGATGGCGTTGTTACCTTTACAAGCGGGTGGCGCGGCGGCGATGATTTTTTATGTTGCATGCGTCTATAGACTATGGTCACCGTTTCACATCAGGAAGGACGTATACTTTCTTACCACCCAATGTAAAAAAACAAAACTTTAAGTACGTTACGTAAGCGAGTATTGGCATAGTATAAAGGCTACTACCAGATCAACTTACTTTGAAGTTTTGCAAAATGGCGTTTTTGTCTACAGTCTACACAATACAATGACGCATACATTGGTCATGTATCCTATAACCGGAGTATAAGAAAATAACGGTTTTGTTTTTCTATAATGCGCTATGACGGCGTGTCCCGAGTAGCGTAGCAGAATGTATGGCTACTTGGGACGCGCCCGCCCTTCTCTTGACCCGCACTCCCTGCACGATTGCTCTATCTAAACGTTTCCGTTAGATGACTGGTAAAGAGCGCTGAGCGTTCTCTAGGCTGTGATTTTAAATAACTGATCAATATTTTTAAATCCTATGAATATACTTTATCATTGTATAAATAATAGTAGATACTAAATCCATAATTTAAAATATTCTAAATAAAATACTTTCCAACAGGGACGAAACTCTAGAAGCACTTAGCGACGCCCAAGTTGTGGCTCCTATGGTACTCACGGCAGACACCCACTCAGCATTGAGAAGAAATTCGTACCTGTACGTCTTCGACTACCAGAGCAAATTCGGAGACTACCCACAGGTAAGTCCATATCTCATCATTCATCATCATCATTATCTACCTACTGCTGATAGACCTTTCCCAATGCCTTCCACCATACACGATCCTTCGCTTTCTGCATCCAACCGCTACTTTTTTGAGGTCCTTCTAGAGTCCACAAATCTTATCTTTTATTAGATAGTTTATATATTATGTACTTTGTATGTGGAGCTGGTCCCCTACCGCCGAAGTTGAAGCCGATTACCAGTAGATTTTTTGATTGCTAAAATAGATCTTACGTTTATGTTATTGACAAACTTCTTGCTTAGTCGGTAGCTTAGTCGGTAGGGCTTTATGGTTTCTTTGAGTTAAGCTAAACAAAATTACCGTCAATGTAAGCTAAAGGTTGATTCGCATTAAAACAATCCGATGGTAATCCGCTTTAGCTTCGGCGGTAGGGCCCCTGGTTGGTAACGTTGCGCGTATTAGTATAATCGATCACGCAAATTAAGCACTAGCGACCGTAGACTATCTATGGATGGGTTTGTTTATCTAGAGCTCATCGGCGCCTCAGAGGGCACATTAAGCCATCGGTCCTGGCTGTTGTCATTAGGACAGCCGTTAAGCCAAATCAAAGGTATTGGGGCGGCTTGAAAACTAGCCTTCATCATCAACCTGCAGTTGCATAGTGTGGTGAAGTACTCTCTTAACTCCTTCAATTGAGGGACGATTCATATCCCAGCAATGAAATGAAAACGAGTTGATATCGATTCATGTACCATGATCAATATTAATATCAACCTATATTTCATAAAGAGTCGTCTATGATCGAGGAGTATGGATAATTAAAACCTATCCATAGACAGGCTACAGTCGACGTTGCTTAACTTCTGTGAAAGTGTTGCGCGTGTGAGTGTAATTGACACTCACACGCGCAACGATTTCATTGAGCTCTTCTAGGTATGCTAGCAATATATTACTTAACAGATGCAATTTCCGCATCCTCAGATACTACATGATCAACTAACTTCATTATAAACCAACCACTTTATCAAGACACGCTACGTCATTATATTTACGGTACATGAGAGATCGGCATTAATTTGACGATATAACTAAGCACATGACGCGTACCATATAAGGAAGATATCTGACTTAGAGCAATAACTTGGTTGAAACAGTTCTACGTAATCTAGTCAATGTGGCGTTGTAAAATGGTGACCATATATTGAGGATATTTGACTTAGAATACTTGCTAAGACAAGACGGGTCTATTAATATTGGATAAGAACAGGCTTGTTAATGATAGGTAGTGATGTGAGGTTCGCTCGTTAGGTCTTATAGATAAAGTTAACAAGAATACGGGTTGAATTACCTTGAGGGGAAGCAATATCTATTTTGGTATTAACGATCTCTGAACCAAAATTTACACGCTCAGTCTGGCAGTAAATTACGTCATTCTGGTAAATATGTGGCCAGACTGACGCCAGAATTACTACATTACTGTCAGTAATTACAGGTCAGGAAGAAGTTTTTACAAAGTTGATACCTACGTAAATTTTCGTTAAATTAATATCTTCAGAATTATTAGGGTCACAAAATATATTTTTTCAAATATTAAAGGTAAGGTAGGCAGCATGTACATCACTACACATACATACACTACACTACACATACATACCCATTGACTGTTCCTGGTATTGTACTGCTTTTTAATAAGCGGGTTGTATCCTTGTTTGCCAGTTTGAAAGTAAAGAAAAAAGCATTTTTGAAATATATTTGTCGTACAAAAGTCTGTTATGAATTTGAACAGTATTCACTGTGATGATCGAAAACCTATCAAACTTTAACAAAATTCACGTAAGCCTTCATGAAATACCGCAACACAAACAAAGATACCAACAATATATTTTCGTTTCTACTCAGTTTGATATTTCAGATAAAAAATTCTATATAGTTGTTTTCATCTTATTCCTATATTCATATTATGCAGCCTCTTTTTTTGCAAAATGTTTTTTTTTTCATATATATGTATATATATATATATATATTGGCATTTTTTTTGTATAATAATACTTTGTCATGATTGATTTTTGATATACATTGTATGTTGACATAATTATATATTAGGTTAATTTGTTTTGGCATATTATTTTAACACATTTTAATACCCATAATGTTACTAGCCATATTGACTATTAGCCTTTGATGGTTGTGATTATAAGTTTAACCTAAATTAAACCTATTATAGTTTATCACTCAATCATTTAATCAATCAATCAAAAGTTTATTTGCGAAGAATATGGGTAATATACAGATTATATTAAAGTTACATAGTCCATTATATTCTGCTATATATAACAGCGTGTAAAAATTACAAAAATGTCAATAGTTAATTATCATTAATTATCAGGCTTGATCAACAGATACTGCCGTTTGTACAATGTAATGTACAATGTAATTTTAAGTTAGGTTAAGCTTATAATCACCAAAAGAATAATTGATAAACATGTGGGCATCAGTGTAAGGGCTACGCTGGTTTCGCCTACTCGGCTTTTTGGTTTTGATATCATGATACATACAAATTTATATTTTAGAATAATATGCAAAATTCTGTAAACATAACTTAAAAATATTCATAAGACGCAAATAATGTTATAATTAAATATGTATCTTCTTAAGAATAAACAAAAGTATGCCATGTTATGTTTTATAATTTTGTGCAAATGGATAGGAAATTCGAAATGATTACCATAAAAAATCTTGAAATAATAATATGACATAAATTTATTACCTTCAAAAGTGAAACTCAGACTGCCTTTGATCAAATCTTTTTACAAATGTTTCATGTTATTTAAACGAGGCTATGAGGAAAATATTACAGGCATATTACAGGTAAAATATCGACTTCGCATGAAATTGGAATCGCGACCCAAAAATATCGGTATTTCAATGCTGAAGGATTTAATACACCCACCGGTATAATTTATCGTTTATCCTGAATTATTTCGTAAATGTGGGGTTTGTATTTCATGTTTTTAAATAAATAGTTGAGTTGTGTTCTACTTTTTTTTATTATATATTTCTTGCTACCTCGTACATAAGACCGACATTGAATTGCCTTATATATTTTTTTTTTTTAATTTGATCAATTCGCGACGAACATCTGAGAAGTCAATTTTGAAAACTAAATTTTTTGTTTATTTTTTTCGAATTTAAACTTAGCTTCATCGCACCTTCAAACCTCGATATTGTAAATTTAATCGAAATTGCTAAAGCTGTTTGCCATAACCTGGTGTTAAATATTTATAGGCAAGAATAAATTTAAATATTTATATGCAAGAATTCCTCGCTTTGGCACCAATCCATATTCATCCTACTGTTGAGATACGGGTCGACCGTCAATCGTATGATATAATCGCACGATGCTCAACTGCAGGTTGGCGGAGGTCAGTTTTACAAACCGTCTAAAGAACAACCGTCATCTAATGACATTATGCACACTCCTTATACGGGCTGCAGCTAACATTGATAAACTTGCGTGATCGATTAGACTGACACGCGCAACGACGTCGTCGAGCTCCTCAATTAAGCTATTAATAATAACTTACCTAGATAAAATAATAAACAAATAAAGTAAGGAAATAAAGAATGTGTTCATTCATTAATTAATTCGTTCGTTCGATCATTCATTCATTTATTCATAAGGCATTAAGTTTCATAGTTAATATGTAGATACTTTATTAATAATGTCTATGTCTACAGCGTCAAGGTTGCATCCACGGAGAAGAACTACCGTACATCTTCGGAGCACCCTTGGTTGGTGGTCTGGCACACTTCCCTCGCAACTACACCAAAGCTGAAGTAGCTCTATCAGAGTCTGTCATGCTGTACTGGGGAAACTTCGCTAAAACAGGGTAAGACTATTATTGCCAACTGTCTACTTTTAAAAATTCGGCGAAAAGGTGCATACCGAACAGGTCTAGGTCGAGAAATACCTACATAAATATTTCTGAAATTACACAGCGCCATCTAGTCCCAAGCTAAACTAAGCTTGTACTATGGGTACTAGAGAACTGATAAATGAATGTACTTACATAATTCTCTGAGGGATCAAATGCAGAACAAAGAAATTTGATGGAGAAGTAAAGTTGTTGACCAATTTCGAAAGAATTTGCTAGCTGACGTGGCAACGGTCCACATCTGCCGAATCAGTGAAGGGGAAGAAGATCCTAGAATACAGGTCGTATAAGGGGCGACGGAGGTGGTGCGCTTCTCTCTAGATGGACTGACGACCGAAAGAGGTGACCGAAGACATGGAAAGAGGATCGAATATAGTGGAAAGCATTGAGGAAGATTGGCCGTGTGGTTTCCGGTAGACTAGAATAGAATCACTCCGTCTCTTCCCGTGGATGTCGCACAAGACGACTAAGGGAAATACATCAGAAAACATCGATCAGGCCTCCCCAACCCGTCTGGCCAGCGTGGGGAGTGTAGGCCAAATCCTCCTTCTGTCTGGGACAGACGAGAGAGGGTCGTGCTCCTGTAGTGGAGACTAAAATGACCTGATGATGATTGAGGAAGGTCTCCTACATCCAGCAATGGATAGATACAGGCTGATAATGATGATGATGATGATGCCTGTGTTTGAAATACCCGAAAAGGGTGTTAAGTTGTAAATGTTTTATACATGTAAGGCCATGAAAATGTACGTTTAACAAGTAAATAAAGAATTGAGGATCGACACGAGCATTTAAAAATAATATGAATTCAATTTTACTCATGAATAATGCAAATTGACCCAATTGATGATACCATTTATATTAAACAGCGTGAAATATTATTAAATTGAGAGAAAGAGAGATTTGACGAGCTTGGTGGCGTAGCGGTCAATGACGCGGCTTCGACACCAACGCTCGTGGGTTCGATTCCCACATAGGACAAACATTTGTGTGCATGAACATGTCTGTTTGTCTTAGTCTGGGTGTTTTCTATGTATCATACATAAGTATGTATTAACCAAAAAAAAAAAATGCATTTACGTATGTTTATCAGTTGTCTAGTACCTATAACACAAGCTTCGCTTACTTTGGGGCTATATGGCGCTGTGTAATTTGTCTGAAAATATATAAAAAAAAAAAACCAATATCGTGTTGTTTAAACATTATAATTTAATTACAAAACAAAGTGTTGCAAAAATAACTATTGCAAAGTGACTAATGGAATGTTGTTAGCAGTTAGAACGTATAAAAAATGGTTGCCGTGAAACTATTTTATTAATTCATATTTATCAGTTCTCGAGATTAAACTTAAACTTTTGACGAGCTCGGTGGCGTAGCGGTCAATGACGCGGCTTCGACACCAACGCACGAGCGTTGGTGTCGAAGGTTCGATTCCCACACAGGACAAACATTTGTCAAAGTCAAAGTCAAAATTCTTTATTCTGTGGGCCCTCGCGGGCACTTAGACACGTCTTTTACAATTAGGTATATTTTTTATCTACCAGCATTTCGGAATGACCATTGACGAGAAGAAATGCCGAAAGAAACTCTGTCAATATAGGTCTTTTTTAAATAGCCATACAATATTATCATTATACATAATACAATAAAAAAAATGGTATTCTACCAAAATAAGAGAAAAAAAAAAATAAAGTAAAATAAAATAGTAAAAAAAAATTAAAATATAAAAAATCATAGTATAGAGTGTATATACATATTGTATAAAAGTCTAAATATGTATATCCACAATACTACTTGTAAAGATAAGACGCCTGTGCTTCACATCCTGTGCCGAGAATTTGCCATACATTTTTATCATTAAGGTAATCGTCGGTCCTGTAGTAAGCCTTTTTGTGTGCATGAACATGTCTGTTTGTCTTGGTCTGGGTGTTTTCTATGTATCATAAGTATGTATTTAGAAAAAAAAATGTATTTACGCATGTTTATCAGTTATCTAGTACCCATAACACAAGCTTCGCTTACTTTGGGGCTAGATGGCGCTGTGTAATTTGTCTGACAATATTTATTTATATTTATTATATTTATTTAGCAAACTGATAAATTATTCATATATAATACTAGCTGACCCGGTAAACGTTGTTTTGCCATAAAAAATAGATAACGACCTATTCTAAGTCTAGAATTTCATAAAAATCGGTCAAGCCGTTTCGGAGGAGTATGATAACTAACATTGTTACACGATAATTTTATAGATATTAGATATAAGTAATTAATATCTTTGCTGTTGTAATAATTTAAATATTTCGTTTTACATTTCGCCTTACTATTATTTGTACTTTAATATAAGAATATTATAGTGCAATATATTGCACGCCACATTTGGCAAAGTGAATTGTTAATCTCTGTTTAATCCATTTGACTGTAGTCAACATAATCTAGGTGGGGGTAGGGGGTGTAAGTGGTTCATCAACACCTTTGAACAAAAGCCAACTTCACCTGCACGCGGTGCACCCTGCTGACTGACAAACGAAGCTCTGGCGAAAAGAGAGGTAGGGAGCGTAATTGTGAGCTACCCGACTGGGGAATGTACCTCCACCTCACAGAATACCGCAGCCAAATAACAATTCCCTTGAGGGTTGTTGTGTTCCTGCGAGTGAGTGAGGTCACTAGAAAGGAAGGAGATGCTGCGTTGGCAGCGGGGGTGGCGGCGCGCGATCGATATTTTATGTTGCGAGCGTTAATATGGCTACGGCAACCGCTTCACATCAGGTGGGCCGTATGCTTGTCTGCCACCCGACGTAGTATAAAAAAATTAATAAAAAAAAATCTACGATTACTCATATATTCCTGGACTAACTTATACATGTGTCTATATAATATGCTACCTGTATTACGATAAATATTTTGTGGCTAATGAATTGGAAAATTAAACTTTCTCGCTATTTTTTTTCATGCAACATTTATGCTTGTACACTTTTCCCGCTCACGTTTCTTGTATGTGTTCCTACCAAACACTTAAAGGTTAGCTGGAAGAGATCTCTAAAAGAGATAAGCCTGCCTTTGTACATAACATTTCCTTAGAATATTGTAATTCCGGTTTTCTTGGTGTACAATAAAGAGAATCCAACAACAACTTATTTTTTCCACCGACCGTAACGTAGCATTTTTACAAGGACCTAATTTTAGGGACAAATGATTGTTACCATGTAAAAAAAATAATTCTGATTTGTTTTTTTTTTCTTCGATACAGGAATCCAAATGAAGCGCAAGAAAGTGACCCCATAAGAGCGGGACGACAAGAACGTGTGAGGATGAAGAACATGGAATGGACAGCATACGAGGCCGTCCACAAGAAATATCTGAATATAGACACCAAGTCTAAGTTAAAGAACCATTATAGAGCTCACAGGTAAGTTGCAGTTCAAATTGATAAAAAAATTATAAACAAAATTAATCTCGACAATAATTTGTACAAAATAAATACTGTTTGGAAACAAAAACAGATAAATAGTCTGTGTAACTAAAGCTCAGTTTGAACTGACCAGAGAATTAAAAGAAAAGCTAAATTTCAATATTACTATTTTGGAAACTAAAGGGAATAGAGAAATTGTTAGGTACTAGGAATTAGATAAATTTATAATTAGCTAGTATATGTATAAGGAATATTAAAGACTGACTTTTATAATGTTCTTATCTATAAAATTATGCCATTTAGTAATATGTCCAACAGTTTCCTGTGAATCTGTAATATCAGAGTACATTTTTCAGCTCAGTATACGTTGTTCACAGGCTATCATTTTGGCTGAATCTAGTACCAGATTTACATCGTCCCGGAGGTGATGATGTGCCGCCATCTCATCACCAAATTGAGCACGAAGATTCATCATCCCAGCCCACTCTCAAAACAATAAGTCCTTCTTTCAAAAAACCTACTGATATTGTCCTGACCGAAACAGGCCTCGCTACAAAAGTTCCTATTATAAATGTTGTAAACATTACTTCTCCATTAAATTTCAATATCATTGGCTTAAATCCCCCAACTCAAAGTACTACAGGTGCAGAAACGCACAAAACTGATTCTTCCACATCTGCTCCGCCAGAAGACGGCTTCGCAGCTTACTCCACAGCTCTAAGCGTAACAATAGCTATAGGATGCTCATTACTTATCCTAAATGTCCTTATTTTCGCCGGCGTATACTACCAAAGAGATAAAACGAGAATGAATGGCCAAGACGGCCCAAATGGCTCCCATTTGAAGAAAAGAGTCGAAAATGGACAGATGCCAAATAACATTTGCGGTGATTTGGAAGGTGCTTTGACTTATCAAACTAGTTTGAAAAATGATCCGGCGACGATATTGAGTCATCACCACACTCATTCACACCATCAGTTGCCTCCGCCTGAGTTCGCTGATTTGCCTAGTAATAATGTAGCTGGTATGGCTACTTTGCCAAGAGCACCGCCTCCGCCGAAAATAGGGAAAAGTAATATAAACACATTAGCTAGCGGACAGTTGCAAGAGAATCAACCATTATTATCAGCACATCAGATGCAAATGATAAATACCAATACGTTGACGAAGAAGAATACGCAACTGAACGCGAAGTCGAATGTGACGATGGAGGAGTTGAGAGTGTGACGTCAGAGGGCCTGACTGCAACGGGCCGGTAGTTGCAGTGATGTGGTTCACCACGACGAGATCGTGTGACTTGGGCCGGACCTTCTCAAGTGTGTTACAGATTACATTTAAACTGTCAGTGAATTTGTACCGCTTGAAATTAGAAGGGAAAAAGTGACTATGAAAACTAGTAATCATATCTATATACAGTAAAAGACAGTGAAAAATGGACTTGAAGTGTTTATAATTCTCGTTAGTGGACTTGTAATTTCAGTGTAAATGATTGTAAATAGTAATTTAATGTGAAATTTGTATATAATTCAGCAGCTCAGCCGCATATCCATCCTAAATACAATTATAATCTCGTTTAGGTGAGTTATTAAAATGAAACTAATGTGATGAAATTATTATTAGGTATTATTTCAGTCTGCTATTGATGAGAGCCATTAAACTACATAATGCTGCAAATGGCATGTAAATTGACACTAATTAGAACCCAATAAGGGTATCAAATGATCAAACAAATTCTTAGAATTTCTACCGTGCGAAGCTGTTTTGTCAGTTTCGTCGCACCTAATGAAATTCATTTGTCTTTTATAATAGATCGTTAAAATTATGGCTTCTACGAATTCTGTAAAATTTAAATAGATGACTGAAATAATTGAATCGGGTATTTAAATAATTGTGAATTATATATTAGGAGTTTTAATATTACGAGACACCAATCTAATGTCGCCCAAGTTTTATCAAGTTAGAAGCAATAAAAGTTTCATCGAAATGGTCAGTTAGTGTCTCAGGGGATTATTATTTTTTATAATGTTTTTGCTGAAGAAACAGTTGACAAGAGAAAAAAAGATATTTTATTGTTTTTGTCTTGTGCACTTGTCGAATATACAATGAAAAGGGAATTAAATTCTGTTGTCATAAGTTTTATTTGAAAAGCGCCGTCTTCCAGTCAAATGATTACGTCTTCCGAATTTGCGTTTGTGTATTTTATTCTAAGAATATCTTCGTTGTAGATAATACCTTACATTTTTATTTGGGTATTGAAATGAAGCTGTATTTGTGCTCTTTCATTTTGGCATTGTAGAAATTGTACTATTGTCTGCAAGAAGTATCTTGCCTTGATCAATTACAATGCAATAAGGGCTATTGCAACTTAGGTGATACCTATGGTGTCGCAAGGTTTAATAGACGGCGATGACTGCTTACCGTTAGGCAAATCGTATGCTTGTTTGCCACTCTATTCGTATTAAAAAAAAACAATAGAACTTATCATATCATTTTTTTTTTCAATCAATCTACCAACGATTGGCTAAGGCTTCGACAAAATAAAATGCTTCATATTATATTACATAATACGTTTATATTATAGTTTGTTTATAATGTATATGGTTCATATTATATATGTTATTTATGACTGTAACAGATTATAATTTTGAAGACATTATAATACTGGATTTTCTAGACATTTTATCGCAAACACTCGAATGTAAAATTAATATCTCGAGGATTTTTTCTGAAATTTCCTCAGTGAATTTGTCAATGTTTCTTCAGCAGAAATTGTGTTATTTTTATTTTTAAAATAGACGGACCAATAGCGAATTGTAAATATGTAAATATTAGTGACGGTATAACAGGTTGTACCCCAGTATCCCATTCTCACCGACTGAATCCGTTTGTCTCCTAGTATTATAAGTGCCATATAGATCCAATGACTGTTTTATGACACTATAATGGCTATTTTTTTTTTTGTTATCTCACATAAGTTTGTGGAAAAATTCATAATATAATAATTTTAAATAAAAGTAAAAGAACCAAACCGTATTCAAATTTCAAATCAATGATTTCGTTTTTTTTTTCTATTGGAAATAAAAAATATTTGTTTGCCATATTCGGTACAGTTCAGAACACAGATTTGATACTTGTTCGATTTTCTTCTATTACGTACGACATAAAGTCGGCATAAAGGTTCAAGTACCAACCTTGTCTGGTTCTTGACTATAGGTGTCCGGTAATTAATAGCAGATACTCAAACTCATAATATCAAAACTTTACAAAGAAATTTATTTCACTTTTACCATTTTTCATACACGTTTAGATGCTCGACTGGTGTATTATCTCAGTCGGAATTAACCCCACAAATTACATCAAATAATACTCTTGCGAATATGATGTCGCACGTGTGATGCCCCTGGTGTTACAGGCGTTCATAGGCTACGGTAACGGCTGTCCATCAGGCGGGCCGTATGCTTGTTTACCACTTTAGTGGTACAAAAAAAGAAGAATATTACTCTCATTATACTCTTGCGTATGAGTGAAGTTACTGTAAGGAGAAGCTACGTTAGCAGTGGGGGTGCCAGCGCGCGAGTACAACTCTTTGTACTACATCTATAAGCTTAGTTAGTAACCATTTTATACCAGGTGGGCCGAATATAATAACGATGTGATATAAAATATAATGTAATATAGTGGCCAATGCATAACCGAAATAAAAAAGACTTATGGAATAGTACCTTTGGAGTACTAAAGTACCTATGTAAAAGTTGTTTTAATCGACTTATGGTCGGGGTCATCTCTCGTGACCATACACGAGCCCCCAGCCCCCCGCTAGATGGCGTGACGACCTCAAGATTGTTATAGGGCCGAAACACTTAACCACGTTGCGGCGCCGCGCCGCAACGCAACGCGTCACCGAGCGTTGCGTTGCGGTGCCACGAAACAAAGCGTTCTATTGCCGTATGTAGGGCAACAATTTTTTGAATGTTGGTGGAAGTATGTAAAAAAATAGCAAAAAGTTTGTTAATGCACTTTGTTAATGTTAAAGTTTGATTAATCGGTTACATTTTATTACTTTTTCTACACTATTTGCGCCGAGGTGCGTGCCGCAAAATTCTGCGTAGCGGCGCGGATGGCACTGCTGATTTTGGCGGTGCGGTGCCGCAACGTGGTTATGTGTTTCGGCCCATAGTGTACAAAAAGTAACATAAAGTAACCGTTTAATCAAACTTTAACGTTAAGGAAATGTAACATTTTTGCTGTTTTCTTACATTCAACAACATTAAAAAATCACAAAAAAATGGTTGCCATGTATGGCAACGCTTTGTTTCGCGGCGCCGCAATGCAACGCTCGGTGGAGCGTTGCGTTGCGGCGCGTCGCCGCGATGCGGTTATGTGTTTCGGCCCTGGAATCAATGAACGTAGGACGCTTAAGATCTGAACATGTGGCTCTCTAGTGGAAGACTCGTGACCAACAGTGGACGAATACAGACTGAGATGATGTTTGTTTGTATATAAAATAAATAAATAAATAAACGTAAATACGTCGCGTGGCAGACAAGCATACGGCCCGCCTGATGTGAAGCGGTTACCGTAACCGTATTAACGCTCGCAACATAATATATTACTTGCGCGTCGCCACCCCCGCTGTCAACGCAGCATCTGCTTATTTTCTGGTGACCTTACTCACTCGCAGGAACACAACAACCCTCAAGGGAATTGTTATTTGGATGCGGTATTCTGTGAGGTGGAGGTACATTCCCCAGTCGGATAGTTTACTACCGCTCTTTTCGCAGAGCTTCGTTTGTCAGTCAGCAGGGTGCACCACAAGCAGGTGAAGTTGACTTTGGTTCAAAGATGTTGATAAACTACTTACACCCCAAAAGTAAAATTTTTATTGCATTAAATATTACATAACACAGATAGTAATGATAAGATATAGTATACAAGGACGGACTTATCCTTACAAGGGATCTCTTCCAGTCAGCCTCTGAGTCCCTGAAAGGAAACTGTGAATTGGCGGCGAAAAAAATAAATGATTATTATAATATAGGTACGTAATATAAAAAAGGCAAAATATACATCTAAAACGGTGATGATGGTGGTCACGTGTATTATTTTTATACTACATTGGGTCGCAGACAAGCATACGGCTCGCCTTATGTGAAGCACTTACCGTAGCCATATTAACGCTCGCAACATGAAATATATTTTGCACACGCCGCTACCCCCGCGACCAACGCAGCAACTTCTATTCAATTTATTTAATAATTTGAGTATCTGTTACTAATTATTACCAGTCATTCAATGCCTTAACCTATGCTGTGTTTTTTATTTATTTTGAAAATGAAAATCTATTATTATTTACAACATATCGACTCGGCATCTGATCAGAATTGTACGAACTCAAGCTGTATTTTTTTATATAGACGTCACCGTCTATGTAGTAGTCAATGATGCGACATTTGTATGGAGTAGCGGAGGTGTGACTACAACTTACAACCAAATAGGCTTGTTGCCCATGTTACAAAATTATAAAAACTCTCTATCAGTAACGTAAAATACATAAAACTAGAACGATCTGCGATCTTAAAATTTTAATAACTTATGTCCGACGTGTTTTATGTTCGGTCAAAGTTTGGTGGGAAAGTCCATTTTAAAGGTATGAAATTATAAAAAAATAATATTACCATTGTAGAAACAATAAAAAATACTATAACTTTTGTTACGGCACTGGCTACCTAAACGCAATATTCAACATAGCTGTCGTACAAATTTCTGATTTAATGCATATAAAATAGCACGGTGTGACGTCATAACGTGGTGGCCTTTTGTATGGAGCGTTTTTGGGATAGTCCAAAATTGTGATCTTCAAGTTATCATATCTCGAGAAGTTTTTATGCAATCGAAGTAATTATTTCACCTATATTTATATTATTGTGACGTGTTTAAATAACAAATCAAAAAAAAAAGTGATACAAGCCTATTCAACCAATTACATGAACGAGTCGATGACGCGAGAAAATCATGATCAGGTACCGAGTCGATACGTGTACTTGAAACATTTCGTAATGAAATTAAATTTAGTAATATACTATGTAAAACAATGATTTATTATTATTTTATAATTTATCATTTCATTTTCGTTTTCATTTCCAAATATGAACAAAATAGCGTTTATAATCTTCAAATGACATCTCATAAATCGAAGCTATTAGGCAAACACCAAAACAGTTTGAAACAATTATAATAAATGTTAATTTGTTAAATTTAATTTATGTTATGTATATTGTTATTGTGGAATTAAAACAATGAATTTATTCGATATAATCGCAACCGACATTTTGTTATCATGTTAGTGTATAATATCGGTAAAGTCTGTACAAAGACTCCGTAATAAAATAATTACTGAAACGCAGACTAAAAATTTTAATAAAATAAATTGGAAAATTATTATGTTTTTTTTATTCACTCCGTCCATTTTATATAAAGCATGTTAAGATATAAAGCATATTTTTCACAAGTAATTTATTGATCGAGTGAGCGATGCAACCGCGGTATTTACGTCCATGTTGCTAAAGCCTCGGTCAGACACAGCGATTAATCGCTGCGAATGCGTAGTCGCCGCGAGTATTCGCTGTGTGTGACAGGTTATTCGCTGCGACTAGCCATTCGCGCGCCGCTCTCAACTGGACTGTCATTCAATGCCTTCGCGGACATGTTCGCGCTACAGCCCCCTTACCACCATCTCTTATTGCGATTACTGGATAGAATGCTTATTCATACCAATGAATAAGCGACTCTATTTCAATTGGAATAGAGTTGCTTATTCATTGGTATAAATAAGCATTCTATTCAGTTATTCAATCGCAATAAGAGATAGTGGTAAGGGGGCAGGTCGATTCGTCGCTTTTTCGAAGTTTTTAATTATCGTTCAATCCATTTACGAACCCATTTTCTCTTCTTGTGGGTTGTGAGCTTAATCAGCATTTGGTTTGCTAACTCTGTAAATGTCAACCGAATACACACACGTATGCGACGAGCAGACGACATTTTGTATTTGCGTACCAACAGACTGTCGAAAATCTCGTGTAGAACTCGCTGTGTGTAACAGGCAGGCAGCGAATAGTCGCTGCGATTAGCACTCGCGGCGATTGCACTCGCAGCGACTATTCGCTGTGTCTGACCGAAGCTTTAACCAACCAAACTGTTTAGTTCGTGTGCTAAAAGCAATGCGATCACATGGGTGTTTGTTCACGGCAATCAATTTTTGAGTTGGTTACCAGTATGTGTACACCAACAGTGTGGTTGGTTACCAATCGTTCGTGTAGGTACCCGCCCTAAATCAACTTTTATTTTATTTTTTTATACTACGTTGGGTGGCAGACAAGCATACGGCCCGCCTGATGTGAAGCGGTTACCGTAGCCATATTAACGCTTGCAACATAAAATGTCGCTCGCGCTCTACCACCACCGCTGCCAACGCAGCATCTCCTTTTTTTCTGGTGACCTCACTGACTCGCAGGAACACACCAATCCTCAAGGGAATTGTTATTTGTCTGCGGTATTCTGTGAGGTGGAGGTACATTCCCCAGTCGGGTAGCTTACAATTACGCTACCTACCTCTCTTTTCGCCAGAGCTTCGTTTGTCAGTTAGCAGGGTGCACCGCGTGCAGGTGAAGTTGGCTTTGGTTCAAAGATGTTGATGAACCACTTACAACTTGATCAACTTGGACTTTTTTGTGTGCGTAAACACATCGCACACAAAATCTTGAAGATTGTTGTGTTCCAGCAAGTGTACGAAACCTCCAGGAGTGTAAAATGTGTTATTACTCTGCTAACACAACAATTTTTCATTGGTTTAGTTAACCTGCTGCTATTAACCCTACTATACACACATAGATAAATATTAAATAAATATTGTCAGACAAATTACACAGCGCCATCTAGTCCCAAAGTAAGCGAAGCTTGTGTTATGGGTACTAGACAACTGATATATATATATTTTTTGTAAATCATAAAAAATATTTCTTGACAGTTTACACAGCGCCATCTAGTCCAAAATTAAGCGCAAAGCTTGTGTTATGGGTACTAGACAACTGATAAATGTAATTAAATACAGTTTTTTTATTGTAAATACCTACTTATAATACATAGAAAACACCCAGACCAAGACAAACAGACATGTTCATGCACACAAATGTTTGTCTTGTACGAGAATCGAACCCGCGACCTTGGAGTCAATGTGTCCATTGCTAACCATTCGACCACCGAGCTCGTCAAACTATAACATAAACTATATCTTTAAATTACTTAGCTAATACTGAGGTAATAAATAATATATTTTAATTAAAGCCCTACTTAACGTATAATTAATGCATGGAATTAATCACACAAGAGATTTAAATTATTTAGGCAGCAACTTGCGTGTTATAATATATAAATTGTGTGTTATATTATTGAATTATGTTTTCTATTAATTTTAATTAACTGACTATCAAATTTATATTACCAGAATGATATTGTATGTATGTTTATTATTAATAATAAACTTAAATAATGAAAAGAGACGGCCGTTTATGTCCCATTAAAATCGCATATTTTGACATTCGTAAAGGTAATCTAAACCTATTGTGACGGCAGACTATCAGCGTGAAATATTATATTGAAGGTTCAGACATGTGGCGATCTAATGTCCTGCTTGCAAGCAATAATTTGAATTTATGTGTTTGAGAATTGATGTGTTGAGACAAAAGACCCCAGCTCTTTTGTCAAACGGCCGAAGCCAGCTATCGTACAAAAAAAGGGATATTTATGGAGTTGGTTTCAAATATCTATGCTTTAAATGGGATAGTTCGAGAAAGTTGTTGCGTTGAAATAACATGTCGAACGTTTAAAACAATGGTTTCTGGGAACAAAAGGCGAGGTGCTTTTTTTTGTAGACGCATACATCGGTTGGGACTTGGAGACGCTAATATTCAATATAATGAATTGGGAATAGGGCAGTTCGCTTCTTGCCACAAACGCGCGCGGTTCTATCCAGACCCACCGAAAGGGGTCTAGCCTTTTAGCCAGGCACTGTGACTGAGTGTGTTCCAGTGAAAAGCAGCTCGGAGAGATTCTCTTCGGCCACTCGGCACCCTACCAGCCAGCGTCGAGATTGCAGCTAAGATTTTAATTGCTAGCTTGTAAATTAATCAAAGTCTCCAAAACGCTTTGTTTAGGAGTATAAAAGATTCACTTTTCTATTGGGCTTCTCCCCGGTGATAGTTGGGTAAGCTGGAGGTCAATCCCAGGCGGTTGGGATGGGTTTCCAGCCGAGGGAGTGCTTGTGAGTCGGAAGGATTGCAGGATCGATTAACTTCGAGGTTTATCGATTTTGTTGTCCTAGACGCGGAGTGGAACTATCACCGGGAAATAGATAATATTTTCCGTAAATACGCTTTGCTTATTATTTTATATTTTCACTATATATTGATTTGTGTGTATTAAACTGTGTAACTTTTCAGCGGCGTGACTAATAATCTGTGTATGTAATTAACTTAACTGTGTGTCTTATCTTTCTGTCATTATTGTATATTAATATTGTGTCTTTAAACTAATCGTGTATCATTTCAGCCGCGTAATCATATTCGGTTTATTTGACATATGTGTATATTTCAGCAAATGTGTTCATAATTGTATGTATTTAACCGTGTACTTTTCCAGCAGAATTAAGTCATTTTAATTAGGAATTAGGGCCAAAAATCTAGATCACTGAAGGGGTAAATTCTAAACTTCACATTAGGGCTTCGGACGGTCCCTACAGGGGGGGTTACCGTTACATCTGGTGCCGTGACCAGGATCCAGGCTCGTTGCATATAATTGCAACAACTGGAGTACATTTGGGTAGCGCGGAAATAAAATTAATTACATGTTTAATCATTAAATTCACTGTATTATTATTAAACGGGGAATACAAAAAACAAAGGAAACACAACGTAGGAAATTATAGACAAACGTAGGAAATTGTTTTATAGACGATCTAATTACTCTATTATTGAGTTATATAGGAAAAATAAAATACAAATAACCGTATATAACTTAATATTGCTTGCATTACAGGAAGTGGTAATTAGTCACATAGATGGACATGGTCAATACGATAATTCAAGCTGGATGACTAGCAATAATTTTGTCGTTTGGGGGGAGTTAGAATAATAAATAATTTGGTACATAAAGAGTGACAGGAAGTAGGCATTGAAATATTGTATAAGAACTTCTAATAAGGTAAAGACAGGGTTAATTATAAGTTAGTGATTTAGGAGTGAAGTTAAAATAACGTTAATTATAATTTAGTGGTTAGGAGTGAATTTAATGTAACTGTATTCCGCTCCGAGTAGGTTCAATTTTATTTAAAGTATAGACTTGGAAATATGGCATGTATAATTATTAAAGTTTAAATAGTAGCTTTAAGCTAGTGAAATTAATAGTAAGAACGCTGACTGTATTCAAAATATCTATAATCGGGTTGGAGTTATACAGATTGATATATATGAGTCCTTACCATTAATTAAGATTGCCAACGAGCACAATCAGTCTTGACACTTGTGTGCGGCCGTCTTGAATAAAAGTAAATATTTAATTTCTGTTGGGTAAAAATAGCCCATAATATCGTAGCGAGGTGGTTGCTGATTAAATCAGTTCGGATTGATGAGAGTGTGGAAAGAAAAAAAAAAGAAATAATAAATACTCGGATATAAATACACAAAGCGCTTAAACAAAGAAAAAAAAAAACAAAAAAAAAAAATATATATACATATATATATTTAAAAATATGTATATCTATATATAAATAAGAGGCCCAAAACAAAAAAAAAACAAAAATAAAATAAAATAAAAAAATAAAAAAAAAATATATCCGAAGTAAAATCATTTTGCGCTGGGACGCCAGTTGCATTGATAATATTATTTACACCTCTCAATGGCTAATTCGGTATGCCCTTGCGGTCACCTTCCGCGAGGATCGATTGGCGATGCGCTTGATTGGAGTCGTAACCACGGGGACTAACCGCGCCCTTGCTGGGATTCTAACACGTATTCATAATTAATCCGAATTGAATTAAATCCGTACACATACGTGTCGATTTGATCAAAAGATTATTGTTATAAAAGGAGGCGATAAGTGTCATTACTAGATTATTGAATAGATTCATTAAATAAACACGAAATAACTGGACGCATAGTAAATTGATATTCGAATACATCATTATTCGTATAACAATGGCCGATCGCAATACAACGCGACGCGGTAGGAAACGGCCGCAGGTAGCCACGAGACAGACACGTGTCGACTCGCGTCGTAAAAGTTTAGAAAGTCCGACGGACAATGAAAATTTATCTGAGACGATAGCGCGTGTTATAAGTGATAAAATGGACACAATAATAAAACGATTAGAAGTTTTAGAGCGACGGGAAACGCGAATTATTGACATACCTACGCCAAGCACTTCCGATAATTTAAGTTTGGGTACTAACACGAATATGAATGTCGATCTAGCGTCACAAAGTATAAGGTCCAGCACCCAAGCACAGAATGTTTATGTGATGCGATCAGCAATGGATAGACCGTGCTTTAAGGGGAGTGACGATGAAAATCCGATGAAATTTCTTAGGAAAGTTAGGAAATACATTAGTGCGATAGGTTCAGAACACAGAGCAGTAGATATAGCGTTTGAATGCTTGACTGGTCCAGCAACCACCCGAATGAGCTTGTACAACGGTTGGGAAAATCTTGCGGCGTTTGAAAGGGATTTCCTTAAAGAATACTGGGGCGAAATTCAACAGAGTAAGGTCCGCTACGGTTTAGTGTATTCAAAGTGGAATGAGAATAGCGGAATATCAATGGCGGACTATTTTGCCGAACATTTAGAACTTTCACGTATGCTGTCAACTCCGTTGACGGAAAGCGATGTAGTAGACGGAGTTATGAGGCATTTTCCGGGTGACGTGTTGCGACAGTGGTCGTTCACTGATCGGGGAAATAGAACCGTGTTAGCCGCGTTAGATTTTTTACGAAATATCGAATTGACGACGGGTGAAATTTTGCCGAGACAGATGGTAACACGTGGCAACTTTAATAATAGGCGTGCGTATACATGGCGGAGGGGTAGTACTAGCAGACATGAGCCACCTATTACGGCAGTGATACAACGAACAACTCCAAGAGGTAGTGCACGGAGTCGCGGAATCAGACGGCGTGTTACGCGAGCGTCTTATCGCGGGGTCTATAATAGGACTATGACGTCTTTGCCTGCTATTAAATGGCAAAGAGCTACATCGACTAGCGTATCAAATACTGAAGCGGGAAACGATAATAATCACACGGGAAACGGTGTCACGTCGGATTCTTAGGCCTCGATAATTCGACTAAAATGCTTAACAAAGAGGTTCATTCGGGTAGCGGTATTAGGAACGCATATAACTATATGTTAAAGATAGGTTGGCAGCCAGGTAAAGGGTTAGGACGTGAAGAGAGCGGCATTACACGACCTATTAATGACGACCATAAGGAGAATGAATGGGAATTAGCGAATCAAGTCAGTATAATACTGAACAGTAGAAGTCGTGATGTGGTTTTATGCACTGAACGAGGTAAGCCATGTCTTTGGTGCGATTCGCGACAAAAACGTATGTTAGGTACTATATTTAGCGACGATGATTTTTACGAGGATCAGTCGGAGAGGTTGTTAGGTTTACCGTGCTTACCGGAGATTAATGTCAAAGTTTATGGACGCGAATTGAAGGGATTAATTGATACGGGAAGTCAAGTAACATGCATTTCACACGAGTTGTATGATAGCATCAGGTTAGCTGTAGGCGAGTTAGCGGAAATACCCATACCAGCGTTACAAATACAAGGCGCATTCGGTTCGAAGAGTGAGAAAGTGACTAAGCTAATTTTGATAGTTATAGAGTTAGGCGAGCTTGAAGTTGAGACACCGATACTAGTATTAAAGAGGTTACCTCGATCATTAATATTAGGTTTTGATTGGTTGCAACG
This sequence comes from Hypsopygia costalis, assembly GCA_937001555.2. Lineage (NCBI taxonomy): Eukaryota > Metazoa > Arthropoda > Insecta > Lepidoptera > Pyralidae > Hypsopygia > Hypsopygia costalis. Next base: position 31,903,352 of record OW443328.2, read on the forward strand.
TATGAAGGCGAGTATAACATGTGGGCCAAACAAAAGTCTTACCGTAGAACATTTAGGAATTCATTCAAAAATAAAGTTGGGCGCAGTTTCTGTAAACAATAGCGCGTGCCAAACAATTACTTATTTGTTGAACGGAATTATGGCAGGCCATAAAGTTGGGACAGCCGCGGCGTGTGCCACAGAACAAGAGATTGAATTTTATGTAGACTCAATGGCGTTGAATACTGAACAAAAAACGTTGTTATTGTCAGTATTACAATGTAATAGGGAAGTATTTTCAATTCACCCGGGGCGTACGACAAAGTACACACATACAATTCAAATGAAAGACCCCACACCATTTTTAAAAAGGAGTTATCCAATCGCATATGCACATCGCGAAAAGGTGAAGGCGCGGATAGATGAATTGGAAAACTTAGGTATAATTAAGCGTGAAAGTACGCCATATAGTAGTCCGCTTACATATACATTAAAACGAGATGGGAGCGTTAGAATTTTATTAGACGCGCGCGAATTAAATTCACGTATGGTCGGTGATATCGAAACGCCACCATTAACATCGGAGATATTACAATCGTTCCACGGGGTTAAATATATAAGTATACTTGATTTGAATAATGCATACTATCAAATAAATCTTAGTAAAGATTCTACTAAATTTACGGGTTTTACTTTCATGGGAAAATCATATACTTATGCGGTTTTACCACAGGGTTTAAAGACGTCAGTAGCGAGTTTTACGCGAGCAATGGATATCATACTAGGGCCCGAAATAAGGTCATTTTGTCTTAATTACTTAGATGACTTATGCGTATTTACAACCGGGACTTTGGAAGATCACATTGGTCACATAGGTGCAGTACTAAAGCGATTAAAGGAGGCCAACTTGACGTGTAGTCTTGTTAAATGTAGATTTTTGCAAAAGGAGGTTAAGTTGTTAGGTCACATAGTTACAATCGATGGTATAAAAATGGATCCGGATAAAACGGAAGCTATAAGGGAATATCCAACACCTAAGTCGGTTAAGCAAGTTAGGGCATTCTTAGGATTGATAAATTACTTTAGGAAATTTGTGCATAAATACGGAGAATTAACGCGACCATTATGTAATCTGTTGAAACAAAACATTGCATGGAGATGGGATACAAAATTAGATGAATGCTTTCAACAAATTAAATCACGATTCATTGATACAGTAATGTTAGCGCACCCCAATATAAATAAACCGTATTATTTGCAAACGGACAGTAGCGCCATCGGCGTGGCAGGTTATGTTTATCAATTATCGGATCAGGCCGAACCACTAATTATAGGGTTCTGTAGTAAAGCATTAACTGAAGCTGAAATGAAATGGACTGTATCTGAACAGGAGTTTTGGGCAATTATTTACTGTCTTAAGAAATTCGAGACATACTTACGCGGAGCGAAACTAATAATTCGAACTGATCATAAAAGCCTAAGCTTTCTATACTCATGGAAGCTATTAAGGGCGCGAATGATGAGGTGGGCACATTACATAGGTCAATTTGACTACGTCATCGAATATGTCAAAGGACAAACGAATGTAGTGGCAGATGTATTATCGCGAAATTTACCTGGCGGAAGCGATAACCAATCTACGCGAACCGTATGCCCTCAGTTACAGATGTTTAAAGCCAGTAATCAAATTCAGATAATAGAACAACTCAAGTCAATTAAAGTTTTACAACGTTCGGATGAAAGGTTGAATACAACAATAAAATATTTGATCGAAAACGATAAAGTAACAGGAGAAAAGAGCAAATTTCGGCACTATAAATTGATTAACGATATTTTGTACTACGAGTCGCCGAAAACAAAGAAATCTTTAATGGTCATACCTGATAGTTTGAGAGACGGGTTAATCAAGAATGTTCATGAAGAATTAGGTCATTACGGTCGGTCGAAGGTATGTTATGCGATGAAACCTCGATATTATTTTCCACATATGTCACGAGAAATAAACAGAGTAATAAAATGTTGTGACTTGTGTCAGAAAGCTAAACACGATCTAGCGACTTATGTAGGACCGAGTAAAGCGGTAATTGCACAGGTCATAGGCGAGTTAGTGTTCGCAGACTTGTATGGTCCACTTCCGGCGGGGAAATACGGCATGAAATATATATTAGTTATGCAAGATGCGTTTAGTAAACTCATAAAGTTGTATCCACTTAGGAAGGCGACCGGTGGAGGTGTTCTTAAGGGTATAAAGTGCTTTCATCAGGAAATCACTATAAGCAAGGTTGTCACTGATTCGGGAACACAATTTACGTCAAACAAATGGGAACGTGGTTTAGATGAATTAGGAATTAAATATTCACATACGTCAATACGTAATCCGCGTCCAAATTCAACAGAACGCGTGAACAGAGAGCTAGGAAGACTATTTAAGAGTTATTGTCATAAATCTCACCGAAGTTGGGTGGATATCGTACCGCGAATAGAGAAATGTTACAATAATCTTGTTCATAGTAGTACAGGCTTCGCGCCAATGGAACTTGTCAAGGGTCAGTCAATTGTGTTATCTACAGATAAATGGATAATAGGTAGATCGACTGATGGTCGAAACACAGGTCAGATCGACGAGCTTCAGAAACAAGCTCGGATAAATATTGGAAAATCCGCGACATTACGAGAACAATCGTATAATCGTTGCCACAAAATTATACAATTTCACATAGGTGATTGGGTCAAATTGAGGTCATTATCGAAATCAGATGCGGAAAAGAAGTTGACTAAGAAATTCGCTCTAATTTACGAAGGGCCATATAAAATTGGTGCAGTTCCTTATCATAATGTATATACTTTAGTAAGGCCAGATACGGGTTCGATTAAGGGGAATTATAATGCCATTCATCTAACAAGATACTATTATGGCAAGTAGAATAGAATAGGATAGTTCATGTAGGTTATACCTAGAAAGTGTAGATTGTATGTAGTATTGTAGATATAGATTGTAATTGTAGGCTAGTGCTTAGGAGTTAGGAAAAAAAAAAAGTTGCTATAAAACATGAAAAAAAAAAACCCATAAAGAGTAACAAGGCGGTGTAAATATTTCATTTTGTTCGGGAGATAGTTAGGTAGTTCTGAATAGTGAAATTGCGTCATGCGACCAATCACATAGACACATTTTCAGAGGGGAGGATGTGACGGCAGACTATCAGCGTGAAATATTATATTGAAGGTTCAGACATGTGGCGATCTAATGTCCTGCTTGCAAGCAATAATTTGAATTTATGTGTTTGAGAATTGATGTGTTGAGACAAAAGACCCCAGCTCTTTTGTCAAACGGCCGAAGCCAGCTATCGTACAAAAAAAGGGATATTTATGGAGTTGGTTTCAAATATCTATGCTTTAAATGGGATAGTTCGAGAAAGTTGTTGCGTTGAAATAACATGTCGAACGTTTAAAACAATGGTTTCTGGGAACAAAAGGCGAGGTGCTTTTTTTTGTAGACGCATACATCGGTTGGGACTTGGAGACGCTAATATTCAATATAATGAATTGGGAATAGGGCAGTTCGCTTCTTGCCACAAACGCGCGCGGTTCTATCCAGACCCACCGAAAGGGGTCTAGCCTTTTAGCCAGGCACTGTGACTGAGTGTGTTCCAGTGAAAAGCAGCTCGGAGAGATTCTCTTCGGCCACTCGGCACCCTACCAGCCAGCGTCGAGATTGCAGCTAAGATTTTAATTGCTAGCTTGTAAATTAATCAAAGTCTCCAAAACGCTTTGTTTAGGAGTATAAAAGATTCACTTTTCTATTGGGCTTCTCCCCGGTGATAGTTGGGTAAGCTGGAGGTCAATCCCAGGCGGTTGGGATGGGTTTCCAGCCGAGGGAGTGCTTGTGAGTCGGAAGGATTGCAGGATCGATTAACTTCGAGGTTTATCGATTTTGTTGTCCTAGACGCGGAGTGGAACTATCACCGGGAAATAGATAATATTTTCCGTAAATACGCTTTGCTTATTATTTTATATTTTCACTATATATTGATTTGTGTGTATTAAACTGTGTAACTTTTCAGCGGCGTGACTAATAATCTGTGTATGTAATTAACTTAACTGTGTGTCTTATCTTTCTGTCATTATTGTATATTAATATTGTGTCTTTAAACTAATCGTGTATCATTTCAGCCGCGTAATCATATTCGGTTTATTTGACATATGTGTATATTTCAGCAAATGTGTTCATAATTGTATGTATTTAACCGTGTACTTTTCCAGCAGAATTAAGTCATTTTAATTAGGAATTAGGGCCAAAAATCTAGATCACTGAAGGGGTAAATTCTAAACTTCACATTAGGGCTTCGGACGGTCCCTACAGGGGGGGTTACCGTTACACTATAGGGTACTTACTTCCTGTTGACTTAAAATCATGAAATTTGGCAAAAAGCAATATTATGTAGCATAAATAAGGGAAAAAATCCCTAAACTGTAAATATATAGTAATGTCACAAAAAATATACATATTTTTGGTGAATGTAGTTGCACATCCGATAAGTTTGCACGGAACCCTCGTTGCGCGAGTCCGACTCGCACCTGACCAACATTTTTTTATGGTTGTTTATTCATTTGTAAAACTAATAGCGGTCCCAAATCGCTATTAAAATTCTCAACTTAAACCTAAAAATTGTATCAAAATATCAGGTATGATATAATAATTTCATTTCTCCGTAAAGAAATAATTAAATACTGTTAACACTCACTGTTAACAATATCCCGCTTATCCGCACGGTCCGAAGCGCAGGTCGAGACTCTTCACATTAATTTTCCTTTGTCAAATATCCAAGTTATAAGCGTTTGGTTGAAACGATGCAGTGAAAATATTTTCTTTCTTATTTTCAGCCGTTTCCTACAGTCAGAAGGCCACTTCTCGTAATTATTCTACGAACGCAGATTGAAAGTTGACCGAATCGAGATTGAATTGTGAATTGACTAAATTTATATACTTGATTTCATTAATTAATTATTATCAATTCTTGTTGTTGGCAAAGTAACATTCTTAGTTTGTTTAATTTTCACTCATATTTCGATATAATCCCGCTTAAATTAAATTTTGAAGTGACATATTGTGTTACGAGAATACCAAATGTGACATTTGTGAGATCGAGACTGGATCGAAACTGAATTTTGACTATATTTTAATTACGAGAATTGCCCTTCTGGTATATACCGCCTTAAGAATTTTCCACCTCCTTCGATCTTGTGCAACCTGCATCCAATTTGGTCCTGCTTTTTCACGTCGTCCTTCCACCTCAGCTGTGGTCTTCTTCTGTGCCGTTTTTCCCCCCAGGGCCTCAAGTCCTTGTCCTGGAGGAGTAAAAATATATAGGTACATACATATATATGTTATTAGCAAATTGCATAATCCGGTATTTTCTAGAATGCCTATTACAGGCGAATTATAAGAAAATTATTGATTTCATACATTGCCTAGGCATTGAGACTGCCAAACACATAGCCAGTAAGGTATAAAAAATAAATAAAATAAATATTTCTGGACAATTTACACAGCGCCATCTAGTCCCAAATTAAGCGCAAAGCTTGTGTTATGGGTACTAGATAACTGATATTATACTTAAATACATTTTCTTTTTGTAAACACATACATATAATACACAGAAAATACCCAGACCAAGACAAACAGACATGTTCATGCACACAAATGTTTGTCTTGTGCGGCAATCGAAGCCGCGACCTCGGAGTCAAAGTGGCCATTGCTAACCATTCGACCACCGAGCTCGTCTTTGATTTTGAGATATATATTTTATTGTCTCAAGCTGCAAGGAAGACCTGTCCAAGGGTTGTCTTTCTGTTTGGTGAGATTTGGCTTGTGTCCTGCGAATAGAAATAGGAACTCTCTTTCTCAGGGCTGCTAAGGCACGAAACACACGGCGAGGCGGGCCGGGCCGGTCAAATTGGCCGTGAACGATAGTGAAAATGGAATCCTATATTACCAACGCACACGGAGGGCAAAAAGACCGCGCCGTCGCCGGTGCCCGGCGGACACTAACGGCTTTATTGCTTTGCGGTCAAAAAGACTCTCCCGCTCCGTCGTGTGTTTCGCGCCTAATTGACACACAAACTTAACCAAACATTAAAAAAAAATCGGTACAAAATGCCATCACAACTTGAATCATACATTGCCTAGACAGACCCTGCTATTCTTTAGGCGTAGCTTATAATAATTACTGATTAACATATAATTTTATACATTGCCTAAAGTTTAGGCAATGTATAAATTTATCTGTTAATAATGCAATACAATACCTATTGTTTAGGCCCTAAACAATAGGTATTGTATTGCATTATTTGAATAATACTTGTCTCAATACGTCTCGATTATAAGCATCACAAATTCTAGAAACAATTTAATATTATTAGTACTCTAATATCTTTGCATAAATGATTAAGATAATTTGAAGTTGCCAAAAAAATATAAGATTTGTTAAAGCGGAAATAATAATAAAACAGTTATGTTATTACTGAACAAGTAACACTTTCAAAACACTTATTAGTTCATTTACTGAGTTAGCGAATAAGGATGTAAGTGATCTTAAAAAATAACATAAAATTTTAACAGACAAATGAGATAAATATTTATTAAAAAAGGAATATTTTTCTCATCCATACAGGTCCATCTTTGAACTTACACTCTACGTGTAAATAAAAAGTAAAATAAACCGCTGCCCGTCCGTGCCTTAAAACTTATAGTATTCGCCAAAGAGGCTCGCTAACTGAAAATTACATCGTTAAAGTTAATAGGTCGACATTTGTTTACAGCGCGAACTCGTAAACTTTCATTAATTCCGATAAATAATGGGAGATAGCACAATATTGAAGAAAAGATATCTGTAGCACAGTAAAAAGGAAATAGTAATCAATCTAGATTCTACACACAGCGACAGACAATATAATACTATAGAACAGTATAAATAATATTACTACAATATTATTAACACTCACGTGAGACATTATACTAAATTAATTAAATAAATTAAACGGGTCACTCACGTCTTTGTCACCAGTATTGGTCACCAGTGTCCGGCGCGAGAGACAAAGGGTGGACGTGTCTGGACATTCGCCCTGATGGAGGTCTCCTTTTGAGATCGAAACTAGTCGGCTTTCCCGACAAAAAGACGTGAGTGACCCGTTTCATTTATTTAATTAATTTAGTATTATTACTACGTTCAGTATGGTCACTCCCTGCCGCTTTCACAATGCGAGCTCACCTCCCCTCTGAGTAGAATGTGAAAACGATCACAAGGGTTTGCCGCGTATTATCAAAGTTCGTTCATAGTACATAATCTATTCTCAAATGAACTCCTAAATGGTAAAATCATTTTTGATTTTACCATTTAGAAATGAAAAACCTTATTTGTGTTAATACATATTAATAATATATTTTTAGTAAAAACACTTAACATAAACTTAAAATAGATAAAATTAAATAAATACACCTAAATTAAAACTAATTTTACATCATAAATAAACTAAAAGCAAAATTAATCTAATAAACTGCTGCCGCTGGCTATGCTGGCCTATTGTTATCATTCAAAATAAACGTTTAAAGATACTTATTTTTACTTTCTTACCTACAATATTTTAAGTATCCTCACACATTGGAGCCTAAGTGGTCGCGTACCGTGCGGTTCCAGAGAAGTTTTCTCCCGCGTATGGTCTAGCTGTGGAATGAACTGCCTGTCGAAGTTTTCTCAGGAGACTACAGCATGGGGTTCTTCAAAAAGGGCGTGAAGAGGTTTTTACAGGATCGGCAACGCACGTGTGATGCCCCTGGTGTTACAGGCGTTCATAGGCTACGGTAACTGCTTTCCATCAGGCGGGCCGTATGCTTGTTTGCCACTTTAGTATAACAAAATAAAAAAAGTATAACGTTTTACGTCACAGCGCTATTTACTTTGTAATGTCGTCAACCCTAGTATTTACACACACTACACAGACATGGTCTGTGTGTGTGTAGTAGTTTTAATATGAAGTGGCCAGGGTGTGGCTATAGTAACACAGCGTACTAGTTTTATAAGCTGACCCTTGGGCTAGACTACAAAGTACAGACCAACGCGTCGCACAACGAGTGATGGAGAGAGCTATACATCCTTCCCACCATATCTAATAATAAGTTGTATCAAAAATAATCTTGAAATTATAATCTTGAAATTATAATATAATTCGACCAGGTTGCACCGACCGTGGTCACAGGCTCTCTGTCTCAGCGTTATCACTCTGTCTCCGTTGTCGAGATAGATTTCATTGAATCTGGTCGAAACGTCAGGCAATAATAAAGGTATGTAAAACTACCTTACATCCATGATCGCGTTAATTCCCGTGTTTAAAATTTCAATCATGCAACGCGAAAGTTTAAAAGTGATTAAAAGTAATATTTTTGGTTATTCTGGTTTAACAATAACATCCTTCAGTAAGGGAGAATTACTAAGCGTTCAGACGATTTTGCAATTCTTATTATTGGAATCGATGTGTTAGGTAACAACTCAATGTTTAGGTCCCCAATAGTGTTAGAAACTTAAAATCCGTGGTGCACGGCAGTTGAGCTTCACTTGACTAGCCATCTCTTTAGGCATTTAATGCCTTATTTGCCATATTGCTGTCTCTCACATTGCTAAGAGGGGAAGTCAAATTCCAAAAGCTTCCTACTCCTACTAATTTCTTTTGATTAAATTCGTTGTGAGTTCCAAGGCAGCTGTAGTTGTACCCCCGGGACTGCAATGGACTTCACTGTTCATTGCCTTTTTTGGCGGTCGCCGCTGTTAATCCTGGCTACACAGGAGACACAGTGGTGGGAATGTGTGGTGGACTCCCGTCCCTTTAAAACATCCTTAAGCTGTAATGATGAGTATGAATGACTGAATACAGCAACACACGTGAATATTTCATTCGTTACGTGACTCAGTCGTTTAGAAATAAGTATGTAAAAAGTGGATTTTATTTTAACGCTGAGTTTCCAATGCTAATATTAGGCAATTTTACAACTTGAAGGATGACCTTCAATTTATAAAATTGCTTAATCAGTTCGATTGTGTGTTAAATACATAGTTATAATGTTATAATATATTAGAACAAGTCCAGAATAAGTTTCTTCTGTATTTGTACATGAAGTTGTGTGGAGTATATCAGTTTTACCCATTGATGTTTCGGAGGGCATGTTAAACCACCAACAACCGGGACGGTTGTTGTCATTAAATGAGAGTAATTTGTCCAAGAATACTTATTTCATAAAAAAAAAATCATATACTCTCCATACTACCGACATAGTACTCAGATTTTAATTGAATAAAATGTCCTCGTTATCCAATAGGAAAATATGAATAAAAAATTCAATCCTTAATCCTTTGTAAGTGAAATCCAATCTACTTATATACAGCGGAGTGGATTCTACGCGGTCCCTACAGATATTTAAAAAGATTAAAGGGAATCTGTTCGAGGGATATGGTTTCGTTCCAATTTCTTGTATATTGTAATACTTTTATTTTGTCAAACATTTTACAAAATAATATGTACCTACTTGTAACATTACGTAATTATTTTTACATATTGCACCCAGGAGAGTCACCAAAGTTGTCGACATAGCCTTCAGAGATTGCAAGCTGAAGTGGCAATGGGCCGGTCACATCTGCCGAGTAACTGATGGCAGATGGGGGAGGAAGGTATTAGAGTGGAAGCCGCGCATTGGACGACGAAGTGTTGGACGCCCTCCTACTAGATGGTCCGATGATCTTAAGAAAGCAGCTGGGAGCGGCCGGATGCGGAAGGCGGAGGATCGTATCTGGTGGAAAGCATTGGGGAAGGGAAGGGGAAGAATCCAGCAGTGGGTACATACAGGCTGATGATGATGATGATTACATAGGCCGTGTGGTTTCCGGCAGATTAGAATAGCATTTTTTTTATTCACTCCTTATTCGAGCATCACTCTATTTCTTCCCGTGGATATCGTACAAGGCGACTAAGAAAAATACATTATCAAACATCGATCAGGCCTCCCCAACCCGTCTGGCCAGCGTGGGGAGTGTAGGCCAAATCCTCCTTCTATCTGGGACAGACGAGAGAGGGTCGTGCTCCTGTAGTGGAGACTAAAATGACCTGATGATGATAATGACATACATACACACCCACATAAACAATGTGTACGTTCTATATGTAAGTTATCGCCGATGACCAGTTGTAAACCATTCTTTAAAAAATTGAATCTGTTAACAGTACCGTCTATATACATTTATGAGGTGTGTCATTTTGTAAAGGTTCACATACATCTCTTTAGGCAAAAATGTGATGTAGTCATAAACTATAGAGGCAGATATCCAAATCAACTGGTGCTGCCTAATATAATGACAACTTTATATGATAAGAGTTGTTATCCAATGGCAATTCGAATATATAATAAATTGCCAAAAGATACAACAGACCTTCCTTTGAATAGATTTAAAACTAGTCTACATCGGTTGCTCTCTGACAAATGCTATTATGCGGTTACAGAATACCTGACGGACAAATTACTTTAAATTGCAAAAATGTTATTTTATTAAATGTATCTATATACTGACATTCTCTTATGTTATTAATTTATTTGAAATAATCTTAATGTGACATAATGTATGATTATTGTTAAAATGAATTTGGTTTAATGTATTTGTATTGTTATTACCTATCAATGACGTTATATATATTGTAACAATTTAAAGGGAAAAGTAGTACCTAGTAGTGTAAGGTTAATAATTAATGTATCCTCAAATATATATTTGCATGTCTAATTTGACTAAATGTGAAATACTTTAGTATTGATCAGAACACCATCAATGTTTTTAATGCGAATAAACTCTATTCTATTCTATTCATAGAAATTAACACATGGCCCGCTTAACGTGAACCGGTTACCGTACCTATATAAACGTTCACAACATAAATATCGCCCGCGTGTCGCGTGGGGCAACTGGTTCCTTTCCTGGGGCCTTACCGCTGAAGCTGAAGCCGATTACCATTGGAATTTTTGAATGCGGAAATGATACTACTGCTTAGATTGTTGCTAATTATGTTTAGCGCAGCTGGTAGAAACCCTCGAGCTCTACCGACTAAGCTGATTTTTTTTTTTTTTTTTTTTTTTGACGTGACAACGTCTTATAAATTGGTTAGCCGGGTGACACTTCAAGAAACTGGGTCACGTTATGCGCTTACAATGAGAGCGAGTGAAAGGCGCGTGCCTTTCACTCGCTCTCATTGTAAGCGTGTCGTGGACGCGTGTCACTTCTAAGAGCGAGAGAGACAGACATAAAAAGTGAAAGGCATGCGTCCCTTCCACTCGAAAACATTTTACCACTCAAAGTCGTTGTCACGTAAAACTTTCGCCCGTATACCGACTTTACAGGCAACCAATTTTTTTTATACTACGTCGGGTGGCAGACAAGCATACGGCTCGCCTGATGTGAAGCGGTTACCGTTGCCATATTAACGCTCGCAACATAAAATATCGCTCGCGCGCCGCCACCCCCGCTGCCATCGCAGCATCTCCTTCCTTTCTGGTGACCTCACTCACTCGCAGGAACACAACAGCCCTCAAGGGAACCGTTATTTGGCTGCGGTATTCTGTGAGGTGGAGGTACGCTCCCCAGTCGGGCAGCTTACAATTACGCTCCCTAACTCTCTTTTCGCCAGAGCTTCGTTTGTCAGTCAGCAGGGTGCACCGCGTGCAGGTGAAGTTGGCTTTGGTTCAATGATGTTGATGAACCACTTACATCCCAAGCAGCTGATGATGTTTGTCAATAACTTTAACTTAAGATCAATATTTGGAATCAAAAATACCGATGTATGTATGATGTAATCGGCTTTAGCTTCGGCGGTAGGCCCCCTGGTTCCTCACTCACTCGCACGAACATAACAATAGAGCAGCTTATAAATACGCTATGCCTTTCTTTTGTTATGGTGATACCTGCAGATAGACTAACTAGGATCTGCCCCCTTACCACCATCTCTTATTGCGATTCAATAACTGAATAGAATGCTCATTCATACCAATGAATAAGCGACTCTATTTCAAATGGAATAGAGTCGCTTATTCATTGGTATGAATAAGCAATCTATTTAATTATTGAATCACAGTAAGAGATGGTGGTAAGGGGGCAGATCCTAGTTAGTTCTCGTTTGTCTATAAGCAGGATGTACCAGGTACAGGCGAGGATGGCTATTTGCCTCAAATATGGCGATGAACCACTTACTAACTTTGAGAAAGCGATCAATCGATGAATTTAACTCCATTCGGCAACCTGCAGGAAGCTCTGTATTTTCTTTCCTAATTCAATTAATATATAGAGACCGATTATCTATGATACAAAACACTAGTTTTATTTTATTTTTATATTAAAAATTAAGAAACTTCATTTGAATGATATCGTCTAAATAAGGCAGATTTAGAATAACTTGCCTAATCCTGTTACACTCTACGATGGAGCAAGCAATGTACAGCGATACTGAAGTGGGGGCAAGGACTTCCCAGTCGCCACCGGGGCGGCGACTGGGAATTTTTATTCCCATTTGCCTCCGGTGGCAGTCCCCGCGGGGGCGACTATGAATAATTCGTATTTTCCGATAAAAAAAATCTAATGTTTCATGACTAAAATATTCAATCAATACATTTGATCAACCCATATTCATGCTGCTGGGATACACGTCCCCATTGTATCAAAGAGATTTAAAATAGTTTACTTTTGCTTGTAATATAAAACTAATCATCATCATCAGGTCATTTTAGTCTCCACTACAGGAGCACGACCCTCTCTCGTCCGTCACAGACAGAAGGATTTGGCCTACACTCCCCACGCTGGCCAGACGGGTTGGGGAGGCCTGATCGATGTTTTGATAATGTATTTCCCTTAGTCGCCTTGTACGACATGCACGGGAAGAGACGGAGTGATTCTATTCTAGTCTGCCGGAAACCACACGGCTTAAAACTAAAACTAATATGATAACAATAAATTTTGAATTTACGACAATATAATAATTGTTAACAGTCGTTAAGCCAAGTCAGTGAATTTTAGGCGGCATGAAAACACTGGCCTCCGCCAACCCGCAGTTAAGCAGCGTGGTGGAGTATGCTCTAAATCCATTCGATTGAGAGGAGACCCGTATCCGAGCAGTGGGATGATTATGGGTTGATGCCGACATAATTGTTATAATACAAAAATACAACGTAGGGGGAGGGGGGGCACTTTGATACACAAAAATTAAATCTCTTTTCTGAGGACCATAAAGCATTATATTTAAATATTTGTTTTGATGTGTGCATTGGCTGATATGTCAGCTTACATTTTGGCTACGCAAAAACCGCAAAAATTGGCGACGTATAGAGATAATGTGATTTTAAGAAAATAAAATGTTTGTATCATTCTGCCCCACCAGTGGGGCACTTTGATACATGGGGTGGGGCAGTTTGATACGTATTTTAGATCCATATGAAATGCAAATTTAAACTGACTAAAAACCCAATATAAACTGTATTATTACTTAAAATGAAGAAATAAAACAATTTTATTGATTGAGATCGCAAAACACTTTTTATTAAGAGTGCACATTAGCCATAATCAGTCTCTTAAGTTACTTAAGAAATATAATCACAAAAAAAAAAACAATATTGTCATCATAGAACAAGACTAATTCTCTGTTATTTTCTTAATTATATAATCAGTTATATACTTACTAAGTAATCAGACTTTAACATTGAATATTGTTAATGAAAATATAATATTAGAACCTCCTATCAAAATGAACAATAGTTTTCTTAAAAAATTAAACAAACATCAAAAATTTTACAAAAATAATCATAAAAACTCTCATATAAATTACAAAACAATCTACTGGATATTATATTGAGTTAAACCTACCGAAAATGAATAAAGCGACGATGTTCGAGATGTGCCTTTGGAGAAAGTTGGTTTTGGTAATTGCAAAACTACATCTCTAACATTCACACTTGCTTTGTCTTCCACAATTGGAAATATGAACTTATAAGACCCTGTTTTTTTTCTGAGATATGATACTTCATATTCTGTCACATTATACTTAAATACGACTTTGGCAACGTAGTGAATCACAGTTTTCTTCTTCTCAAACTTAATTAGTAGGAAATCTCCAATATTTATGTGTTCAGGATTAACTGGTTCTTCATTAATTACCTCTTCTTCTGATTCCGATGGCATTTCAATGTCTTCACTATCACTCGTCATCACGACTTCATCTAGACTAGAATCGGAATCTATTTCTTTTCTATTTTCGCAGTTTTGATGCTATATTTGTCGGCTGCTTTGCGTATAGATAAAGTCTTTGACAATACTTCACGTATTGCGTCTTCAATGTTTTCTTCATTGATATTTTTTCTATCAGTTTTGGGTTTGTACGTGCGCACCATTTTCTGAAAAAAAGAAAATAATCAATAAAATAAACTATTATTTTTGACGGGGCACTTTAATACACTAGAGGGGCAGATTGATACGTATCATTGTACCCCGCACATTACCGTATCAAAGTGCCCCAACGGACTTTTTCCACAAACAATTAATTTTATCTAATATATAATAATAATGCAATCAAAAACATTTTAAAATACAATAATAACTATATGTACTTACCTGTAGTAACAAATAATAACAAAAACAACTAAAAGAATCTTCCTGAGACACAATTACATTTCACGTTTTTTTTTTTGTAGGCAGCGGCGCACGCCACTTTCAACACGTTAGTGACCGTTGAGGTCCAATGGCAAACTGGCGGCGAACGGTGTCACAACTGTCATTCTTGTGAATGCCCTTGAGCATTCTAGTGATGTGCCGGACTGTGTAGCGTTTATAGGTTTTGAGATATAGATACTGTACCAATGTGCCCCGTGAATCAATGTGCCCCCCCTCCCCCTACTGAATTATTATTATTTTACGATTTTCAGTATATGCATGCATAATTGCATGGTTGGCTCCCTTGCCTTTGAAGTCGATCTATTATTTGTTCATAAAATTATTTATTGAATTAAATAAATATTTAGTAACAATTCACATTTTACTAAATAGGTACTTATTTAATGAAAAAAACTAGCAAAACCCGAGTAAAAAATATTTTGTTTATACTCGAGTTAAAAAAATAATAATTACTAGAGCTTAGCTAGTTCTGCAGCACCGTAAGAAAAAAATGCTCAAAGTTGCTCAGCGAGTTACCATAACTACATGGTTACATTAGGTATTTTTCTACGACATCAATTTAGAATGCATTTGGTAAGTTTATTTTATTTTTGGTTGGTTCATCAATATTAATTTTGAAAACAATCTGTTTCCAAAAATACGTTCATCCTACGCTCACCGAACAATATTGACCTAAACCCACGCAGCAAGAACATAAAATAAATCCTTATTTTTTTTAGGTGTATGTTCCTCACGACTGTCTTTAGATCCAAAACCAATCTCATCTGGATGTGTGCTCTGTCGATTGGCTAACGAGGCTTTGATGAAAGAGAAGTTGGGCATGGTGACCGACTGTAGAAATACCTCCCAGATGGGAAAACCGCAGCCCAAAATATTCAGCTGACCCGGAAAACGTCGTTTTGCTATTCATCATCATCATTAGGTCAGTTTAGTCTCCACTACAGGAGCACGACCCTCTCTCGTCCGTCCCAGACAGAAAGAGGATTTGGCCTACACTCCCCACGCTGGCCAGACGGGTTGGGGAGGCCTGATCGATGTTTTATAATGTATTTCCCTTAGTCGCCTTATACGACACACACAAGAGACCGAGTGATTCTATTCTAGTCTGCCGGAAACCACACGGCCATTAAATTGCTATTAAAAAATAGACCTTGACGGTACAAGGGTGAAAATTTAGGGGTTTATGTATTTTTCAATGCTAAATAAAAATAAAATCATAATAAAAAAAAATAAAAAAAAAATTAAATGTGGGATTTTTGTACTCCTGTGAGAAATTATGCAAGAAAATAACGCGTTAGCAGCGGGGATGTCAACACGGCACCATTGGTAGCAGCGATACACCATTTACATTATGTTACATTCAACACCTGCCCCCTTACCACCATCTCTTATTGCGATTCAATAACTGAATAGAATGCTTATTCATACCAATGAATAAGCGACTCTATTTCAAATAGAATAGACTCGCTTGTAATCTATTCAATTATTGAATCGCAATAAGAGATGATGGTAAGGGGGCTGTGGAGCTCGATGACGTCATTAGGGCAGTCTAATCAATCACGCAAGTTAAGCAGCGTCGACCGCGGCCTGGTTATGGATGGGTGTATTTATCTCGAGCTCCTCCTTAAGCCGTCGGTCCCGGCTGTTGTCATTAGATGCCAGTCCTTAAGCCAGGCCAGTGGCCTATGGGCGGCTTGAAAACACTGGCCTATGCTCTAAACCCTTTCGATTGAGGAGAGACCTTGTATTATAAGTAACCGTTTTGTGCAATTCTACCAGGCCGGTATTTTCCTCCGATGCATGTTACATTGTATTTCCATTAAACTACATGTTGGACAGATTTTGCACATGTAGTTACATTATTCACAAATATTTTGTTAACTAATATGTGTAACTAATGAGATTTTTTTATCCAAATAGTATCTTGAAAGAAATACCGATATTATTTTAATTTTTTAGGGGTGTAAGAAGTTCATCAACATCTTTGAACCAAAGTCAACCTCACCTGCACGTGGTGCACCCTGCCGTCTGACAGACGAGGCTCTGGCGAAAAGAGAGGTATGACATTGCGTATTTTTTAATCTGCCCGACAGGGGAAGTACCTCCACCTCACAGAATACCGCAGCCAAATAACAATTCCTTGAGGGTTGTTGTGTTCCTGCGAGTGAGTGAGGTCAGCAGAAACTGCGTTGGCAGCGGGGGTGGCGACGCGCGATATTTCAGGTTGCGAGTAACCGCTACGGTAACCGCTTCACATCAGGTGTACGGCCCACTGCATATCTGCCACCCGACGTAGTATAAAAAAATATATATTTGTAGATACTGATCCCTAAAAATAAGTACGCATTTTATTTTCCCACGTCATCCCAACGGCCGACCAATTTGAAATGAGAACTGGAAGCTAATAATTAAACTCATTCGTTTTATTTTCCATCGCTTTTCGGGTATTTAGGACGTGGAATGTTCAATCAAGTGAAAATATATTAAAATTCTGAGTATTCGTTAGAAATATAACTAATTATTTATGATCAGCCTCCCCTACCAAGTGTAATTCGTAGCGTAAGGAACGTTAGATAGATTACGTGACATTTTTCAAAATCGAAGTATGAGAATTGACAAATGTCACGTGATCTATCTAACGTTCGTTACGCTACGAATTACACTTGGCTAGGGGGGCAGGACCGCCACAGTGAACCGCTTGAAGGGCTTTAGAGCATACTCCACAACTGCGAGTTGGCGGAGGCCAGTGTTGTCAAGCTGCGTAAAGGCCGCTGACTTGGCTTAACGACTGTCATGTACTAATAAAGTTGATTATTACAAAAAATTGAAACCGACTTCAGTTGGCGAGCGCAGCTTATTGGTGGAATACCCCGGCAGACGCTGTTGTTCTTCCGAGAGAAAAGTTATCGCGTGACACAAGATTCCTTAGTCGTCTTGTACGACATCCAGCGCAGAGCAATGGAGTGGCACAATTTTTTTCTGCTGGCTACCATAGGGCAAATTTAAGGGTTTCCCTCGATTTTTCTGGCATCCCATCATCAGACCCTGACTTGGTGAATATGGAACAAACTCGCAATTACCCTTTCAAATAAATAAAAATGAATTTGACCATACGTGCTTATAAAATTTAAGGGTTTCCCTTGATTTCCCTGGCATCCCATCACCAGATCCTGACTTGGTGAATATGGGACCACCTTGCAATCATACCCTTTCAAATAAAAAAAAGAATTATGAAAATCGGTTCACAATTCGCAAAGATATCGAATAACATACATACAAAAAAAAAATTCAAAATTTTTTTTGTATGTATGTCGAATTGAGAAATGGAGGAGGTTTTTTGAAGTCGGTTAAAAACAGCCGTGACCAACGGCTTATCGTACCCTCCGAAGCACGGAGGAGCTCGAGATAAATAAACCCTCTCATGGACAAGCTACGGTCTACGTTGCTTAACTTGCGTGTTCGATTAGACAGACACGCGCAACGACAACATCGAGCTACTCACCGATCAGGACCATATCTACAGCTAATGCTACTCCATACACCACCCTAAGTAAGTAAGTAAGGCACAGCATGAGTAATAGTATCTACTAGGTATAGTATGGTTACTCCCTGCTCTCACGTATCTACCTCACTGGAAAGTGTTAGTGGGAACACTAAGACGAATCTGAAACAGTTTGTGTAGCACGCTCATTCGCGTTCTGCACCGACATGGTTAAGGCGGGGTGGTACCAGTGGTACTGCAAAATCCACAATTTAGAATTCATCTTTGAAGTACATAATAAACATAGAATTAAAATCTAGCCGCTCTTTTGCCCCCCACGTTGAGCCCCCCGCGCCCCCCCCCCGCGCAAAAACGCGGCGGAACTATGCCCATTTGTTTTTTGTTCCTACCTGCCCGGCGCCGCGGGTGGTCGGGGCCCCATAAAAACGGTCATTGAGACGCAACTTTGTTATTGAGTGCCTACAAGTGGTGTTTTTTACGTTTACTAAGAACAGCACTATACAATGCCGTCTTTTGTTGTTCAACACTCGACTATAGTGTAGAATTACGATGGTCTAAACATTCTCAAGTGGTATTTCATAGCCCTACTTGTATTCAAAAAAATACCTTATGAACTAAGGCGATAACGTATAGTTTTTTATTTAAAAATACGCTAGGGAGATAAAACCCGATGTTAATAAACAAAAACCTACACTTACCTAAACAAAATAAGTTTTTATAGCACTTGACACCGGCCCGAACATCTGGCGCCGTTAAGGCGAGTCTCTTAAACACCTTTTTTTATTTTTTTTTCCATTGAGTTTATGATTCTTTGGCCTTAATCCGATAGCTAATATGGCGGAGAAACGAAAAAAACATAAAAAAATGGGCCTGAATTTATGACAGATGAGTATTGTTCAATCTGCCCAAAACTGAACGCCAAACTGCAAATGTCGACCGTAGGTCGACACGGGCAATTCAAGCGTTTCAAGGTCGTGACGTCACTTGTCGACCGTAGGTCGACACGGGCAATTCAGCGGCTAGGAAAATTATATTGATATTGTTGAGGATATGTACTAGGGAATATATCCGATGAAAACATGGTTTGATGAAGTTGACTCGATAAAATAAATTCACAGTTACCTCTTTTTTCGTGTCATTTTATCTTCTATTTACGGTTTTATTCTTAAAATAAGTAATTTGACATTATAAGTCATTTACTAAAAAAAAGGTCATAAATAACTGGAGGATATATTATACCCGATAGATTTTTTTTATTACATCTTTAAAATTTTTAATCGATTATTCAATTGATTTTCGATCAGTAGGGCGCTCGCCAGAGTCGCCAGTGTCTCGCGGAATTGTCAAATTGTTTCTAGCGCTAGCTCACCTCGCCTTAAGATAAACCCATCCACGAATAGGGTACGGCACACGTTACTTACTTACGTGTTCGATTAGACTGTTATGCGCAATGACGCCATCGAGCTCTGAATTTCGTCACGGCATGTTAAGCCATCGGTTCCGGCTGATGTCATTAGATAACAGTCGTTAAGTCAGTGGCCTTTTGCGGTTTGGAAACACTGGCCTTCGCATACCCGCAGTTGAGCAGCGTGGTGGAGTATGCTCTAAACGCCTTCGATTGAGGGAAGACAGGAGTCTTCCCTGCTAGGAAGCAGTTGGATGAGAGTAGACAACGAAGAGATGACAGATATGATTGACTATCTCTAAGCCCTCGGTTCACCTGCGTAGGCAGATAGGGCTACTATAGGTGCAGCACGTCGTAAAATGCTTCAAAGCCAGCGCCTTGCTCTGATATTTTTATGTAAGTCGTATAGAACTGTAAGCACCGAGGCACTACCCGTGCTAGCAGATGTGTTACCAGTAGACTTAGAAGTACAACGCCGTGCTTCAATGTACTATACATCTAAAAATATGGTCCCTGATTTCTTGAAAACGCGTGATCTCACATTGCTAAGAGGGGAAGTCAAATTCCAAAAGCTTCCTACTCCTACTAATTTTCTTCTGATTAAATTTGTTGTGAGTTCCAAGGCAGCCGTAGTTTTACCCCTGGAACTGCAATGGACTTCATTGTTCATTGCCTTTTTTGGCGGTCGCCGCTGTTAATCCTGGCTACACAGGAGATACAGTGGTGGGAATGTGTGGAGGGCCCCCGTCCCGTATCTCTAAGCCCTGCCACCATTTCTCTTACATTTTTCATTATACAACAAAAACAAACTTTCATTACAACACGAGAAAACCATCTGCATACATCTATGATAAATTTGCATACCCTTTTCTCATATGAAAAGATTCAGGGAAAAACTGTCGCACGCCCGGAAATTAACTTCACTGGTGCCCAGAGCTTTGAGATCGTCCCGAAAATTAAAATCTTCAAAGATACCTGTAGCAATATATTTTTTAGACGGAGCCTACGGTTTTTATATCGCTTTAACCTCATACGTCATCATTATTATCATTAAGCCGAAGGACGTCCACTGCTGAACGTAGACTTGGTTTATCAGAAAAGAGATATTTTTTAGGGTGTAAGTGTTTCATCAAGATCTTTGAACCAAAGTCAACCTCACTTCCACGTGCTGCACCCTGCTGACTGACAAACGAGGCTCTGGCGAAAAGAGAGGTAAGGCATAGCGTATTTTTTAATGCTGCTCGACTGAGGAAGTACCTCCACCTCACAGAATGCCTCAGCCAAATAACAATTCCCTTGAAGTCTGTTGTGTCCTACGAGTGAGTGAGACCAGAAAGAAAGAAACAAAGGAATATAGGCTGGCAACGGATCGGCGACCCCTTGATGTTGCTGATCTCCATCAAGTGCGGTGGTGATTACTTTCCTTCAGGTGACCCACATGCTTATTTGCCCCCCATATTAAAAAAATACATAATGTGGAATGACAAATGATGTGACCAGCTGCCTGCAGAAAAGGACCCATCTCAGCTGAATATTGCAGTGGAGACTGTTTTTAGATGCTTCTTTTAAAGCTATAATGTGACAGCTATCGAGAAAACAGTCAAATTTCAAAAGCGTACTAATTTTTTTTTTTTTTCTTTTGATTAAATTCACTGTAAGAAAGAATTAATGAAATATGTAATAAACTTTTTGTCTTTAGATATATTTTACTAATATAATTACATTAAATATATTTTAATTGCAGATCTCATATGAAATGAAGTCCGCCAGTAAATTCGTTTTCAAAAAGTAGGTATGTTCAAACTCATTTTCTGAATAATTTATCCAGATGCACACACTAATCATCATTATCCTAGATTTCTTTTTTATCTCCTGTATATATTATTTATGTATTCAACTACTTAGTTTAAAAATACGATATATACTTATATATCGTATTTTTAGTATATATTGTAATCCGCATTCGTGTATATCTGATTTTTCCAAAGGTTGAGTGATAGATAATGCTCTCAGAGTCTTTTTTGTGGTCATTAGAGTTAAGTTTACAATAAAATAAAATATAAAATAACTTGCTTTGCGATAAACGATACTCTTCTTCTCAAAGCCTTTTGGATATGATCCTTTAAAAGGTACGGAAAGTTTTAGGTCACGTATGAAACGTTTTCAGGTTTCGACAAAGGAAAGATTAGACAAATCTAAACTCTCAAGTCCCTCGAAAGTTTGTCCGTATACGAAATCAAAGGGGGAAATCAAATGAAAATTGTTCATTCTTCTTCTATTCTTTGTTATACTACATCAGGTAACAGATTATTGTATCCATATAAACGCTCGCAACGTGACAAATCGCTCGCGCACCACCTCCCTCGCTGCCAACGCAACAACTCCTTCCTTCGTCGTGACATTTTCTCCCGCGCTGTCAAACTATGGAATGAACTGCCAGTCGAGGTTTTCTCAGAAGACTTCAGCATGGGGTTCTTCAAAAACGGCGTGAAGAGGTTTTTTACAGGGTCGGCAACGCGCGTGTGATGCCCCTCGTGTTACAGGCGTTCATAGGCTACGGTAACTGCTTTCCATCAGGCGAGCTATATGCTTGTTTGATATTTTAGTGGTATTAAAAAGGAATACAATAATCCTTAAGGGAAATGTTATTTGGCTACAGTATTCTGTGTTGAAAAGTCCTAGAGTGGAGGCCACGTATGGGGCGACGAAGCGTAGGACGCCCCATCTCTAGATGGACCGATGATCTCAAAAAAGTGGCTGGTAGCGGTTGGATGCGGAAAGCGGAGGATCGCATATGGTGGAAAGCATTGGTAAAGCCTATATCCAATAGTGGGTAGATACAGTCTGATGATGATGATGATGAATGATGATTCTGTGTTGTGGGGTACTTACGTAGTCTGACAGTTTATAAATAAGCTATGCCCTACTCATCTTTAAGGGTAAGAGGGTAAGAAGTCTACACAGGTAAGACAAGGGCATCACAATTTTCCAAACATTTGCTGCTTTTCTGATCCGGCGGGCTTTTATTTGTATTACGTACAATACTTTTCTATTTTTAGATAAAAGCTCATTTTGCATTAAACTTAAAATAAATTAATTTTCTGTGGTAATAAAAACCTTTTTAAGAATAATTTCGTTTAAGATAGAACAAAACAATTTAATTATACAAACTCCTTGAGACTATTTTGCTCTAGATTGAGAATTAATTTAGTTTTTGTAAAGATATAATATGGGCCTTTGATCTCAAAGGCTTAGGGTAGACCGTAATTTATTTTTAGGGTTCCGTACCTCAAAAGGAAAAACGGAACCCTTATAAGATCACTTTGTTGTCCGTCTGTCTGTCTGTCAAGAATTTCTATGTCGAGAATGCGTGGAGGTATCAAGCTGAAATTTGAACTGTATACTCATGTCTACGGTCCCATGAAGTTGTAAAAAAATCAAACTGCTAAGTTTACGTAAAAAGAAGATAAGGCCGTTTATTCAGCAAAAAACGCATATTTCGACACATTCTCAAGGGAATCAAAACCCATAGGGTACTTCCTATTGACCTAGAACTATGAAATTTGGCAAGTAACATCGTTATAGACTACAAATACAAGAATAAATCTCAAAACTACACATTTGTAATTAAATCTTAAAAAATAGGGGGTCGAAATTTCAAATTGAAGCTACTAGTTCAAATGGGGTATCATATGAAAGGGCTTGATGTGCACATTGCAAAATATATTTTATTTATATATTCCGACGGATTGTTTCTTATTTATAATGAAAAATATCAAATTTATAAAATTCCTAGGTACGGAACCCTCGGTGGGCGAGTCGGACTCGCACTTGTCCTGTTTTTTTTTTCCCAATTTAAATATAGTTTCAGTAAGATATCATCTCTATCGAAATTATAAATTCTACCAAAAATACTCTTGGGTACCTAGAATATCTAAAGCTAGAAATGTTTGAATGAAATTACAAGTTCCCTTTGAAATGTCTAATGTGATGAGCCTAAGTGGTCACGTACTGTGCGGTTCCAGAGAAGTTTTCTCCCGCGTACTGTCAAGCTGTGGAATGAACTGCCTGTCGAGGTTTTTTCAGGGGACTACAGCATGGGGTTCTTCAAAAGGGGCGTGAAGAGGTTTTTACAGGATCGGCAACGCGCATGTGATGCCCCTGGTGTTACAGGCGTTCATAGGCTACGGTAACTGCTTTCCATCAGGCGGGCCTTATGCTTGTTTTCCACTTTAGTGGTATAAAAAAAATCTGCTTTGTATCGGTAATAAGTTAATGGGGAATGGGTGGCAGAAATTTTAACACAAGAAAGTAGCTGTAGTGCATTTATGAAGGTGATGAATGATTGCGCAGCGCGGTGGCGGAGCTCTAAACCGTTTCGATTGAGGGGAGACCCGTATTCCATCAGTGGGACGAATAAAGGTTGACGATTTGATGAATGATTATTTAGTTAAAAGGAGATCAGTAACTTGTATGTACTGACTGCTAGATATATCCTTTCCCTAAGGCTAGCAATTTTATGTTATTTTCCGCGTTCCACATCTAGTTACCTCTGACCATCATTCATACAGTCTTCGGTCCCTCTGGAAGAAAAACACTTAATGACTCCTCGTCTTTTACGTGGCCTTCGCTTTGTTTTCTTCTTTTATTATCTTTTCGACGGGTGTGACCAGACGATTGCTAATTCAACTTGTTGACTTTAACAGCAATGTTGACAACTTTATTCCTTTAACAAATTTTGTAGGTTTGCATCTTATCCCCTAGCCTAGAGAATCTGAGAGTATAATTCTTTCTATCGCTTGCTAAGTGACTTCCAGTATCCTAGACGACGATTTTTTTTTTCTTTCGATGTTTTATGTAAGGACGTCATTATAATATAACTATAAGTGAAAGAATTACTTCGATGGCATAAAACCATCTCGAGATATGATAACTTGAAAATCACAACTTTGAAAACTTTCCCAAAAACGCTCCATACAAAAGGCTACTGAATTATGACGCCACACGCATTTTCTATACATACGTTAAAATACTGCGTTTATGTAGCTGGTGCCGTAACAAAAGTTATAGTATTTTTGATTGTTTTTCCAAGGTTAATATTTTTTATTCTTTTAAATTGGACTTTCCCACCAAACTTTGATCGACCATAAAACATATCGTAATACCTATATACAAAACTAGAAAGTTTTGTATTATTACGA
Source organism: Hypsopygia costalis (assembly GCA_937001555.2). Classification (NCBI taxonomy): domain Eukaryota; kingdom Metazoa; phylum Arthropoda; class Insecta; order Lepidoptera; family Pyralidae; genus Hypsopygia; species Hypsopygia costalis. Next base: position 31,928,180 of record OW443328.2, read on the forward strand.
TACTGATAAATATTTTTTATAATTTTTGATCATTGTCGTCTAGCCTTAGAAATTCATATTATAAATTTAATTTATATAGCTAACAAGCTATTTATTTTTATTTTATCAGAACAGATTTTAAGTTACTCAACAGAGTAACTTCTAATCTGTTCTGATAAAATCATAATTTTAATAAGGCAAAGCTGCAAAAAAATGCAATTTGGGGTGTAGGTGACTCAGCAATATCTTTAGCGCCAAAGCCAACCTCATCTACACGAGGTGCAGCCAGCCTAATAGCGAAAGAGGCTGTGGTAAAAGAGGGGTAGAGTACAGCGTATATGTAAACTGCACGACTGGAGAAGTACCTCCACCTCACAGAATACCGCGGCCAAATAAAAATTCACTTGGGGCTTGTTGTGTTTCTTCGAGTGAGTGAGGTCACATGAAAGAAGAAGTAGCTGCATTGGCAGCGGAAGTGGCGGCACGCAATCAATATTTCCTACTGCGAGCATTAATATGGCTACGGTAACCACTTCACATCAGGTATGCTTGTCTGCCACCTGACTAAGTTTAAAAAAAAATCAAAAACACAATCAAAAATTGATTACAAAAATACAGAAACTGAGAAATTGCGATAAACTTTGATAACTTCCGGAGATTATGTGATGCTAAGTGGACTGTATAGATGTAGGAATATGAAGGAAACGCTTAGTAAAAAAATTAAATGAAATTATAATTACTGATATCACAAACGAGTTGCACGATAAGACCAGACTGAATCAAAGATCAAGATACATATCAAAAACAAAACGTCAAATACAATAAATTAATAGTTTAAAAACACTAGAAAAACACGCTTTTATAAATGCACCTGATCGTGTTCAAAGTACATTACGTGGCTTTCTCACAAGTGCAAACACGACTATGATACGATATTCCATCATGGAATGCCAGTGCCCATCTTCCCGCTTCATCATCAGACCATGAAACCTAATCGTGGTCAAAGTTCATTACAAAACTTTTCTAAAAAATCCAAAAACAGCTATGATACGATGTTCCATCATGAAGTTCCAGTTCATATCTTTCGGCTCCATCATCAGATCAGTTCCACAATACCATATTATTGTATTGTCATCAGAACTACATACAGCTGCCAATTGTCATTACTCTACAATTCTTGGAAGATGGTTACCTTAGATTCCATTACATAGTTAGTTACATACAGGTCACCTAATAAAAGACACCTCAAAAAAATCTCGGAAAGCTTCTTCAAAACTTCCGAGAGCCACTCTAACCCCTTGATTAGGGATGCCGCGGCCTATGAGGCTCCTCCAATCGGTAATCGTAAAAAGTTTCGCAGACCACGTAACGTACTGACTGACAAACTCTCACGCGACCTAGCACTCCTCCTGGAGGCACAGGCACCCGTAGACCCAACCCTCAACAATGAGCACATTTAGTTAGTGTTATTCACTCGCGTCCCCTTAAGTCCGGGTAGTCGCAGTCGACTACCCCTAGTCTCTCACATCTCTTATGGCTCACCCCACTTCATGGGGCGTCATTTTCACTAAACGCACGCTCATTCGTGAGCGGCGTCTGCGTCGCCCGTTCCCTACGAGCGATCGCTTAGATGAAGCTTTTAAGGCCCCGCAAGGCTAAAAGCAGTCCCTAGGTGGTGTTTAGTCGGTAAGAGTCCGACATAATCAACGTAGCCTTATGCTACTTTGGTATCCATGAGGATTCACCATCGCGCGCGTGGAGCGTAAAAAAAAAAACCTAATAAAAGTGTGTTAAAAATAGAAAAATAGAAATATAGAAAAATATACATAAATATTCATTGTAACCAGCCAGTCGCTAACAAACTTTGTCATAAAAACAAAATGGCTAATCATGCGAAAAAGCAAAAGAATCAAAAACAGTATTCCATGATTTATTCCACCACATAAGATACAATTCGAAGCTTATCTCTACACACATTATAGGCTGAGACAATGAACCCACATCAAATACACGTTGTTCAGAATCACTTTTATTCTCTTGAATTCCAACGATGATTTTTCCTTTGTCTCCGGCGTACCCTATAAAAACATGCAAATATGGCTTTTAACTCGTTGATGGTAAAGCAAATAGTGGGATGTTTATTTTGTTGACTTTCGAAATGTTTATAGAAAACTCGGTTTCGGGTGTTCTTGGAAAAGTTGTGTTAAATGCTCCGTTATTTAAAAGTTTTGACTGTTGAATAATCTGTTGTCGTGTCTCATGTTAGCCGTTCAGAGTGCTTAATGCGAGTTTTTTGCTCACATAATGAGCGATTTAATATAATTTCTATCTCGTTTCCTCATCGAGCGCAAACTGGCGCCAAATATTCTTGCAATTTTAAATTAAATAAAGTATGTACGTGTTAAAATTAATTATTATTGTGTGCTTTCGTATTATATGTGATGTCTTGTCGTCTTAAAGTTTCACTGTCAAAAAATTCAGTATATTTTGACAATCTGGACTCGACGCCTACCTAGCGACATCTAATGTCAGAAAAAATATCAAACACCCCCATTATCACTTCACGGTGTTCAAACGTGTTAACGTCGACAAAATTGAGAAAAAGTTTCATATTATGAATTTTCCAGACGTGTATGACATGTCCAAATTAGCCGGGTTGCTCACTTCAAAATGTGAGCAAGTAAGCCACACAATTTTGATATTTGACACGCGTCTTATAAATACACAACATGAGAGTTCTTCTCTGTTTGGTCGGTTTGTTTACATTTGACGTGCCCGGTGGCCGAATGGCTAGCAATGGCTACTTTGACTCCGAGGCCGCGGGTTTGATTCCCGCACAAGACAAACATTTGTGTGCATGAGCATGTCTGTTTATCTTGGTCTTGGTGTTTTTAGGGTTCCGTACCTCAAAAGGAAAAACGGAACCCGTATAAGATCACACATCACTTGTTGTTGTTGAATCCGACTCGCACTTGTCAGGTTTTTTTTTAATTGCCTCCCTAAGGAAGCAGTTTCACTTCAAAAATCGCTCGAGCCGTTTCGGAGGAGTGCGACCACAATTATGCGACCCAAGATTTTTACATATATAGTAGATAGATATACTTAAGGTTAGCTAAATATAAAGGGACGTAAATATAAAAAAAACAATACGTAACTTGATCGCGTTATGTTTCTGAACGTAGCAAAAAATGTTAGCAAGAAATACAAGTACGTTCATAGTCTTGCGAAAGTCAGGAAAATCCCCGTTGGGGCGAAACTTTTCTTTTAATGGAAAATTCTTCTATTTGAATGTGAAAAAAATTCTCTAATTGGGCCGAGTTTGGCAATGTTGGTTAACAAAAACGTTACATTGCAAGTTTTATTTGACGAAAAGTTAAATAAATTACCCACATTTAGAATATCGAAGTTTCTTTTAAACTTTTACGGTTTCGGGGCACAATGTGAATTCGTTCTTTTGTCAACATTTTTAGCCAGTACCTATTCACTCGCCTCTTCGTTTACGGGTATCCCGGTGTCTCGTGGAGATACAATCTTTCTAATTTCACTGTTAATTGCCTAGAGGAACACTTCTACTAAATTTCAAGCTTCATATTCAATAATTTAGGCTGGACTTTGGTTAGTTTATTACTGAATTTTAACCTGTCTTTATATTACAAATTTTAGTCAGTTTCAACGCGGTGTCTGTGATCGAATATAGCGGCTTCTCATTATCCGATTGGGTTGAATTTCACACAAATTCAGGAACACTTCTTTGATTCTCGTGAGAATGCACGATAACTGAATTGTCATTATTTTTATTTTTTTAATGAAATGGCAATTTATATTTTCTACATTAACCGTTAAGATATAATATAATAAGATAAAAAAGGGCTTGTAGAGTGAAACTAAATTTCACTTAATTTCGTTTTTGTAAACATGTATGTACGTAATCTCTTTATTATACCACAAAACGATACAAAACAATACAAATAAAAGTAGACAAATAAATTATACAGTATAAAGGCGGGCTTATCTCTGTAAGAGATCTCTTCCAGCCAACCGTAAATCAAATATCATATCATCATATACGAGTATCAATCAATACATATAATAAAACAGTAGGAACCGCGTGTCTGTACATTTGATAAAATTAACAAAAAATGAGTGTGGGCGATAAAAAAAGAGTAACAGAACACAAAAAAGATTTTTTTGATTTTTTTGTCTGTCTGTCTGTCTGTCTGTCTGTATGTACTCGCTAATCTTTAAAACTACTGAACAGATTTTTACACGGTTTTCACTAAAAGATTAAGGTCATCCCTGAGCAACATATAGGCTTTGTTTCATCGAAATCTGATGTCAGATTAAAAAGTTATCGTCATTTAAAGTTTAAAGAAAATTTTTCTTTATAGAAAATCACTCATCACAAAATCTAAGAAACTACAAGTGCTAGGAGTATCAAATTTAGTATGGGGGTTCCTTTGAGGACGTAGATGCTTACTAAGACGGGAATTTGGAAAATTCAACTCCTAAGGGGGTGAAATGGGGGTCCAAAGTTTGTATGGGGAACCAAGATTAGTTGGACTATTTTATACGAAACTTTACACGAGATCTTCTGTAGATAAATGAGTAAACACGTGTTTCAGGATTTTTCAAAATTCAACCCTTAAAGGGGTGGAATGAGGTGCAAACGTCTGAAAATCGACATGGGTATTGTTTTTATTATGGTTTATCGGGTCGCTGATTCCGAAAACAACAGCTATTTTATAATCTAACATAATCGACGTGACACAAGAGCACTCCTGTGGGGGTGCGATGGGGTTGAAATGTTACAATATCAATATGGGTGTTAATTCTATGGTTTTCTATAATGTCAATTACGAAAATGGCATCGATTTGAAAACGTGGGCACGAAATTTCCATCTCGGTATAAAAATCCAAGATTTGGAACACCTGATGCAGAACCATAATGGTTCAGCTAAACTATAAGAAATATAAAAATGACGCCTTAGCAAAAGTTGTTCAGCCTGATGAGTATAAATAGTTTAACAAAATATTGATTGTATTGTAAAAAAAATAACCACACGCAGTGCTACTTTTATTCTTACCTGCTACAAGTTAGACGCAATAGTCTTATTTATTTTACATATATATATATATATAAAATAATATATATATATATATATATATATATATATATATATATGTATATATATATATATATATATATATATATACTAGCGGCCGCCCGCGACTTCGTACGCGTGGAGTTAGTTATTTGCAAATAATTTTTAATTACATTCGAAAAAGCTAAATACCTAATGAAAGGAAAAAGATGAAAAAGTTAAAAACAATCAATATCTAGACGAATTTTTAGAATCAATGAAGTCGACGGATATTATTTTTTAAAACCTCTTTGTAAAACCTAAAGTACTTTTTATTGTTATAATAATACATCCCTCCTTATAATAGTAAGTATGTAGTTGTTTTCAATATTTTTTATACTTAAATATCATTTAAAATCCTTCTGCCATAATTACTTTAACTCCAATAACATTGGATTTTCATACAAATTTCCAACCCCCGTTTTAACTCCATAAGGGGGTTGATTTCTAAAGATACATTATTAGTACACCTCCATACCATCTATAGAGCATAGATTTTAAATTTCAAGTCTCTTACTTCAAAAACATAGGACTTTCATACAAACTTCCAACCCCCGTTTTAACACCAAAAATAGGTTGATTTCTAAAGATACATTATTAGTACACCTCCACACTATCTATACATTTTAAATTTCAAGTTTCTTAATTCAAAAATATAGAGCTTTCATACAAACTTTCAACCCCCATTTTAACCCCAAAAAGGGGTTGATATCTAAAGATACGTTATTAGTACACCTCCACACCATCTATAGAGCATACATATTAAATTTCAAGTCTCTTGCTTCAAAAACATAGGACTTTCATACAAACTTCCAACCCCAATTCTACCCCCTTAGGGGTAGAGTATCGTAAAATCCGTTCTTAGCGGATGTCTACACCCTATAAGGAACCTACCAGCCAAATTTCAAGTTTGTAGGTGTTATAGTTTCTGAGATTTCGTGATGAGTGAGTCAGTGATTTTCTCTTTTATATATAGGTATAGATAGATATATATATATATACTTTAGTTCGTATTTGTATTAATATGCCGGAATCTTAAAGTCCACGCGAACGAAGTCGCGGACATCAGCTAGTGATATAATAAAAATCTTATATGATATACCTTTGATCTCAAACGCTTAGGATAGACCTTTAAAATATTTTTTCTAATTTAAATATAACGTTAGTAAGATGTGACCTCTACCGAAATTATAAATTTTAGCGCAAGTTTATTTTGTGGCAAGTTGAACGAAATTAACAATGGCGAAAATAACAAAAAAAAAAAAGAATTACAAATGGCGGAAACGAATATTTAATCATCATCTAAGTAGTTGTATTTAAATGATGATTAAATATTCGTTTCCGCCATTTGTAATTCTCGGCTTTCCGTATCCGGCTGCTTCTAATAATTTAAAGCAAACCCTGTTCCATTTTGTTAGGCTACTCTTTGAAAATTAAAACTATTGTATTGGAGCTAACAGCGTCTTATTCTTAAGAATGTAAAAGCTGAAACAACCTGTAATTACGTATTTCGAGGTAAAATTAGTTTCAGCTGAAATTGCTTGCTTGCTTAATGCTTTAACAGTATTTTTCGACACATTTTTTTTTCTTAGTCCGGAAGAAAATAACGGAATAGCCTCATCTACACTTGTCTACACGATCTTTAGAGCTTTGGCTCTAAAGATCATAGACAAAGCCTGCCCGTGGTACACCCTGCTACAAGAGGCTGTGGCATAAGAGAGGTATAGTACACCATATTTGTAAGCTGCCTGTCTGGGGAAGACCTCCACCTCATAGAATACCGTAATCCTCAAAGAATAGAATCACTCCGTCTCTCCCCGTGATGGTTGTTGTGTTCCTGCGAGTGAGTGAGGTCACTAGAAAGGAACGAGATACTGCGTTGGCAGTGGAGGTGGCGGCGCGCTAGCGATATTTTATGTTGCGAGCGTTATTATGGCTACGGTAACCGCTTCACATCAGGCGGGCCGTATGCGTATCTGGCACCCGACGTAGTACAAAAAAAAAAAGCCATATTAACGTTCGCAACAATCTTATAAAATATCGCTCGCGCGTCGCCACCCCCGCTGCCAACGCAGTATCTCGTTCCTTTCTAGTGACCTCACTCACTCGCAGGAACACAACAACCATCAAGGGAATTGTTATTTGGCTGCAGTATTCTGTGAGATGGAGGTACATTCCCCAGTCGGGTAGCTTAAAATTACGCTCCCTACCTCTCTTTTCGCCAGAGCTTCGTTTGTTAGTCAGCAGGGTGCACCGCGTGCAGGTGAAGTTGGCTTTGGTTCAAAGATGTTGACGAACCACTTACACCCCCATTAAGGCTACGCTAACCGCTTCACATCAGGCGGGTCGTATGCTTGTCTGCCACCCGTCGTAGTATAAAAAGAAATGAGTAACCACATGAAAACATTTGTAAGCTTTAGATAGATTAGATAGCCGAGACCGTGATACCATGATGCCTCTCTTCCGCCAACTTCCCCCATCTCAACGCAAAGTCAAGGTTGCAACAGCGAACTGTATGTTTAAGTTGACGAGCTCGGTGGCGTAGCGGTCAATGACTCCGCTTCGACACCAACGCTCGTGGGTTCGATTCCCACACAGGACAAACATTTGTGTGCATGAACATGTCTGTTTGTCTTGGTCTGGATGTTTTCTATGTATCTTATGAATGTATTTATTAAAAAAAATGTATTTACGTATGTTTATTAGTTGTCTAGTACCCATAACACAAGCTTCGCTTACTTTGGGGCTAGATGGCGCTGTGTAATTTGTCTGACAATATTTATTTATTTATAAGTTAAATAAAGACATTAGTCTCTAAGACTACTTAATAGTTTTGACATTGTCGTTCCAGTCCTATTTTCTGACATGATATGGGTACCAACCCGTATCATCATCATCAGCCTGTATCTACCCACTTCTGGATGTCATCATCATCAAGTCATTTTAGTCTCCACTACAGGAGCACGACCCTCTCTCATTCGTCCCAGACAGAAGGAGCATTTGGCCTACACTCCCCACGCTGGCCAGACGGGTTGGGGAGGCCTGATCGATGTTTGATGATGTATTTCCCTTAGTCGCCTTGTACTACATCCACTGGGAGAGACGGAGTGATTCTATTCTAGTCTGCCGGAAACCACACGGCCACTGCTGGACGTAGACCTTACTTAATGCTTTCCACCAAATACGCCTGCATTCGGTCTACCAGTGTAACGTACCCGTATGTATGATTTTTTATACCACTAAAGTGGCAAACGAGCATACGGCCCGCGTGATAGAAAGCAGTTACCGTAGCTAATGTACGCCTGTAACACCAGGGGCATCACGCAATCAACACGCGCGTTACCGATTCTGTAAAAACCTCTTCACGCCCTTTTTGAAGAACCCCATTCTGTAGTCTCATGAAAAAACCTTGACAGACAGTATATTCCACAGCTTGACAGTACGCGGGAGAAAATACACAAAGGGACGCAAAATCTCTTCTCAGACTTAAAGGTTCTAAAGCATCTGTCAATTTGAGACCGTCAACAAACCTCACAGCATGCCTTTGAATTGAGTCACAAGGTGAATGGTGAATGAATTTTAAAGATATTTCACGTGTTCAAGCAACATAATGCTTACTTCAAGTAAACCAGTGCACAGATTCCCAAACATATTTGTGAAACTTTAGAAATGATTGATATACTATGGCCATAAAAGAAAATTACACGCCGTGTTCCGTGACTGAACGTACTTACAAACATCACCAAATGAGGAATGAGCACGCTTGATTCTACTTGTAATACATGTGGATGAACATTTATTTTGACTTAGTTTCCCGATGTCAATGAACTCTGATTGATTAACTTTGAATATATAAATAAATTATTAAATATATTAATTATTAAATAATTATATTGGCCGTGTGGTTTCCGGCAGACTAGAATAGAATCACTCCGTCTCTTCCCGTGGATGTCGTACAAGGCGACTAAGGGAATTACATTATCAAATATCGATCAGGCCTCCCCAACCCGTTTGGCCAGCGTGGTGAGTGTAGGCCAAATCTTCCTTCCGTCTAGTACGGATGAGAGAGGGTCGTGCTCCTGTAGTGGAGACTAAAATGGACCTGATGATGATGATGATGATGATATAAATAAATAAATATTCCTGGACAAATTACACACTTCCACTGTCATCCTAAGTCTCAAATTAAGCATATGACGAGCTCGGTGGTCGAATGGTTAGTAATGGCCACTTTGACTCAGAGGTCGCGGGTTCGATCCCCGCACAAGACAAACATTTGTGTCCATGAACATGTCTGTTTGTCTTGGTCTGGGCGTTTTCTATGTATTATATGAAATAGCAATGATAGTTGTTATTCATCAAATGGAGTAACATACAAGTTAGAAATGTGTACACTCATGGTGGCTCCTAAAATCTGGTATCGCATACGAGTAATGTGTCCTTAAACATCTTTGAACCAAAGCAAACTTCAACTGCACGCGGTGCACCCTGCTAACTGACAAACGAAGCTCTGGCGAAAAGAGAGGTAGGGAGCGTAATTGTAAACTACCCAACTAGGGAACAGCATATTGTGTAAGCTGCCTGTCTGGGGAAGATCTCCACCTCACAGAATACCGCAGCCAAATAACAATTCCTTTGAGGGTTGTTGTGTTCCTGCGAGTGAGTGAGGTCGCCAAAAAGGAAGGAGATGCTGCGTTGGCAGCGGGGGTGGCGGTGTGTTGCGAGCGTTAATATGGCTACGGTAACCGCTTCACATCAGGCGGGCCGTATGCTTGTCTGCCACCCGACGTAGTATAAAAAAAAACACCCCGACTCTGCATTAACACATATTTGTCCCTCTGCTGGAATAGTTTCCACTGAATTCAATGGATTAAGAGCGTCCTCCATCACTCTACTCAACTACGAGATGACAGAGGTCAATGTTTTTATTACCAACCTCGGCTTGACAACTGTTATTTCATGACGAGCTCGGTGGCGTAACGGTCAATGACGCGGCTTCGACACCAACGCTCGTGGGTTCGATTCCCACACAGGAGAAACATTTGTGTGCATGAACATGTCTGTTTGTCTTGGTCTGGGTGTTTCCTTTGTATCATAAGTATGTATTTACAAAAAAAAAATGTATTTACGTATGTTTATCAGTTAGTCTAGTACCCATAACACAAGCTTCGCTTACTTTGGGGCTAGATGGCGCTGGGTAATTTGTCTGACAATATTTATTTTATTATTTATTTATGACAACAGCTGGTACCGACGGTTTAATATACCTTTCGAAACACTCAAGTATTATATACTATTAATTATTTTAACAAGAAAAATAAAAAAATGCTATTGATCTTGACTTCGCAAGTACGCAATTTTCCAATATTTTCTTGGGCATCTCAAAATTGAGAATTAGATATTCTGGTAGATAGGACATCTCTGACTTCTTTCTTTTCAAATTCCCCCCTATTTTCACTAGGAGTAAAAGTTTTTACTTCTCTGAATAAAGCCCTTTCTTTTATTGTCTTTTTTTATACTAAAGTGGCAAACAAGCATACGACCCGCCTGATGGAAAACCATAGCTCAACGCTTGTAACACCAGGACATCACACGCATGTTGCCGACCCTGTAAAAACCTCTTCACGCCCTTTTTGAAGAACCCCATGCTGTAATCTCCTAAGAAAACCTCGACAAGCTGTTCATTCCACAGCTTGACAGTGCGCGGGAGAAAACTTCTCTGGAACCGCACAGTACTCGACTATTTAGGCTCCAATGTGTAAGGATGAATTCCCTGCCTGTATCCTTTATCTTTAATCTTGTTCAGATTTCGGTAATATCATTACGTTTTTTTTAGCCTTCAAACTAGCAAACAGGAACATGTTTTTTCGCCAATCCCCTACTCGAGTTGAAGACCTCGCTTATTTCGCTCGCTCAACCAAATACCATTACCGCTAATACATTCAATTTTACTTTTTGATGAGTTTGTTCTTTATAAAGCACGCGAAAGGAGGTCAAGGGCCCGCACGTGAGTTCGCACCCCAAAACCCCACACGATAAATCAAAACAGGCCCGTTATTAAAAATAAACCTTCCTCGGGCCTATACCATATTAATATGCAAATGGGGGTCCATACATCAATCCATCGGATGGTTGGATGATGAGAATTTAAGCTTTAACTTATTTTAGAAAGTTAATATTATCGACATAGGATATTTATTTATTTTTTAACACATAAAATAAAGTTTATGAATATTTTTATTGTTGAACTGGTAATAATGTTGAACTGGTAAATGGTCACAGGCTAAAGGTCGCGCAGCGAGCGATGGAGAGGGCTATGCTCGGGGTTTCTCTGCGGGATCGAATCCGGAACGAAGAAATTCGACGGAGAACTAAAGTTATCGACATAGCCTTCAGAGTTTGCAAGCTGAAGTGACAATGGCAGCGGAGGCGCGAGCGATATTTTATGTTGCGAACGTTAATATGGCTACGGTAACCGCTTCACATCAGGCAGGCCGTATGCTTGTCTGCCACCCGACGTAGTATATAAAAAAAATAATACGTAATAGATGTTACACTGAGCTTAAATTATTAAGTATGGTCATATTGTAAACGTTTATTTTGGCTGCAAAATACACTTTCAATTAGCCATTTTTTAACGTACTTTTAAATCTTGTACCAGTCATTTTTTTTTAAATGTTGTAACTACCACACAAAACAGACTAAAACTATTACAAAATATACAAACGAAAACCTTAATAAGTTACAATCTAGGTCCTAGGTAATCCACAAAAATGTGTGTTCATACAAAGTTGTTCATACATAGTATTCGTTCGCGACTTGGTACGTATCAATGTCGTTGTCAACCCTCATTCAACCCACTGCTGGGATACGGGTCTCCCCTCAATCGAAGAAGATTAGAGCATACTCCACCACGCTACTCAACTGCGGATTGTTAGAGGCCAGTGTTTTCAAGCCACCCAAGGACCACTGATTTGGCTTAACGACTATCATCGAATGACAATATCCTGGACCGACGGATTAACGTGCCCTCCGAGGCACGGAGGAGCTCGAGATAATATAAATCTATCCATGGGCTGGCTATGGTCGACGTTGCTTAACTTGCGTGTTCAATTTAACTGACACGCGTAACGCCATCGAGCTCCTCTTCTCTACTCCCTTCGCACCGAAGTAAAACACGACCTTAATTAAGTCAACAAATAATTGGGTATATTTAGCCAGAACCCTATCCCTAGACCAAGGTACGCAGTGTTGCCATAGTGTAATATACATAATTTCAAGTATTACATCTAAACCAAAATTTCCCGCAGGCTTATTATCCGACGTATACCTGTAGTGTGTCCTCAATTAACATAATTGTGTAGTGCTATAACATACGAGGAGCAAACATAGTCCTAACATAACTCCGAAGCTATGAAGCAACGTAAATTAAGCCTTGTAGGCTGCGGTTTGACATACAGCGGTTATGATTCACGTTAGTGGTTGAGTTTAGTTTAGTTTCGTTAGGCTGTTCCCTCACTTATTTATTTACTTTATTGCACACACATTTACAATAAACAAGCGTGAGTCTGTTTGTTCCGCTTATGTACCATAACTACGGAATCGATTGCCATGAAATTTTGTAAACATTATAATAGAAGTCCAGATTAAATAATATACTACTTATCCCGAACAATTACCAAAAGTTTTGCGCAATAACCGATATTCACCAGGGCGAAGATGTGAATGGAAGCTAGTATTTCTTGACTTAAACTTTGTAAATCACTTGCTAAATAAGATTTTTTTAATCAGGAATGTCGTGAGGTAGCATTAAATTTCCTAAAAATTTACAATAATTTGCAATTCACTACAAAAGTAGTTTTTATTATTTTTTGACTACGATTGGTCATTTGTCATTATGATATATGATTTGTCATAATGACAAAAGACCAATCGTAGTCAAAAAATGAAAACCAACCAAAGGAGGCAGTGTAAGAGAGTTTGCACTGTTACTGTACAAAACATCTTATAAATATATACTACATATAGATTGTAATAAAGATATTGAGTATTGAATATTGAGTGTTTTTCGTTGCCACGAAGCCACCGCATTATGATGAGTGTTGACTCGCTGGTCGTGCCTCGGTGACTTGTGTAAAAGGCTTTAGAAATCCAAGGGCGTCTCTCGTTGCGGCTGTCATTTCGCCAAAGGAGTTTTAAAAAATAGAATTGTTAAATGAATAGAAAAAAAAAGTGTTTGAAACAAAATTCCAGAATTAATCGATCGACGAAAAGCTGTCATAATTATATTATTTGATACTTTTTAGATAGTAAGCGATTACCGCAACCTATGGGTGCTTGCAGCCCCAGAAGCAAAATTGGCGCGCCGCCGACCATGTAAAGATCTCTTCATGCCCTTTTTGGAAACTCTAGCGGCACAATATTAATAATAAACATAAACAAATTAGAGTATGGAGAGTCCCTGCCGCTCTCTCATATCGACTCACCTCCACTCTAAGATGGATCTGGAATAGTATGTACGTTGTAGCACGCACACACACTCATTCACTCTCTGCACAGATGCCATTGTTAACGTAGTAGTAAACGACGCGACATTTGTATGGAGTGGCCGGAGTGTGCTAGCGGTATACAGTACCACATGAACACTTCTACAATTATTATCATTTCTTTTTTATAATTAAAAAAAAAATAACAACGCTATTAATTAACTAAAAAGACCTCAGCCGATTCGTCTCATTTTAAGTTACGACAGGGGATGTAATGTACGGTCTCAATAAATTAATTATTACAGCGAACAGCTTCAGCCTTCATTACTTTGTATGGATAGATATAGTGAAATAAATAACCTACTACATTAACACTGACATTCATTTGTACGTTTCAAATAAAGAAGACTTATTTTGGCTCATAGTATTATTTGAACAAGAGCTTGCGTAGTAGAGCTGAAATAATATTTCGACGGACCCTACGTACTGCCGCCCATGGGTACAATTACGCTATTAATCGATGTGAGCGAGCGACCTTATTTGTTTTTTTTTTTTTATTGATAATAATAGTTATAATCTACAGACCCCGGTGTCCGTGCCTTTTGTTAACAATCGTCAATTTTGTTTTTGTCACAATTTTCTTACAATTTAGTAATTGCACTTCGTTGGTGTGCTAATAATAGGCTAGACGACAATGATAAAAAATTATAAAAAGTACATAGCAGTGTCATAAAATATACAAAACTAGAACGATCTGTGATCTTGAAATTTTGATAACTTATGTCCGACTTGTTCTATGATCGATCAAAGTGTAGTAGGAAAGTCCAATTTAAAAGAATGAAATTATAAAAAAAAAATATTAATTTTGGAAAAACAATCAAAAATACTATAACTTTTGTTATGGCACTAGCTACATAAACGCAGTATTTCACATAGCTGTCGTACAAATTTCTGTTTTAACGTTTACAAAATACATAAGTGTGACGTCATACTTATGTAGCCTTTTGTATGGAGCGTTTTCAGGAAAGTCCAAAATTGTGATTTTCAAGTTATCATATCTCGAGAAGTTTTTATGCTATCGAAGTGATTCTTTCACCTATAGTTATATTATTGTGACGTCCTTACATGACAAACCGAAAGAAAAAATTGTCGTCTAGCCTATTATAATATAGTCTAATACTACTTATCTAAATCCTCCTATTATTTGCTTTGCAACCATGAGAACCACGGCAGGCAAGTCCCCTCTGGCAGCATTCGTTCACGAGTTGATGCATGGGACAGCCATCGCCGCCTTCAACCACTTTATAGGGAACGCGTCGACCCGCCACACGACACCACCACCAGATTGAACACTTTAGTGAGCATGACTACCTCCAGTGTCATGGCTGCACAGCAAAACCTGAGTTTATTTCCCTATTGTCCCCCTCCCCCCTCTTACCCCACCCAGATACTTATATTGTTTGACCCAGCATATTCCGTCCGTCATTGACATTGACAGCGACCTTCTTTTGAGGAGCGCACCTTACAGCTCCGGTGCCCATCATGGAGATTGGGGAGTGTTGGTAGGTCACCGAAGCATGGGAAACCGAGCGTCGGTCGAAAGTTGGTTTACTGGGAGCGATAGTGGGACGGGTAAATGTTGGTTTACTGGGAGCGATAGTGGGACGGGTAAACGTTGGTTTACTGGGAGCGATAGTGGGACGGGTAAATGTTGGTTTACTGGGAGCGATAGTGGGACGGGTAAATGTTGGTTTACTGGGTGAAAAACTCGCAATCCTGTGATATAACCGTAAGGTTAGTGCCAAATTGTTTCCCGTGTAGCCAGTATTAACAGCGGAGACCACCAAAACTGCAATAAACAATGAAGTCAATTGCAGACCCGGGGATAAAACTATGGCTGGCTTGGAACTCTCAACGTATTTAATCAGAATTAGTAGAAGTAGGAAACTTTTGGAATTTGACTTCCCCTCTTTGGAAATGGAGCGTATACAAAGTATTGTCTTCTATCCTATTAAGTAAATTAGATATAACTAGCTGACCCGCCAAACGTTGTTTTGCCAAAAAAAAATATATATAAGAACCTATTCTCAGACCTACTGAATATACATATAAAATTTCATGAAAATCTGTCAAGATGTTTCGGGGGAGTATGGTAACTAACACTGTGACACTAGAATGTGATATACATTCAGTCAAAAAAGTATCGGGAATGGATTATTTGTTTATGGTTCCAAATTAAAAAAAAATGTTTTTTTGTTGTTGTTGGATTGGCACTACTTTTTTCCATTTTGGCGCGGAGTTTGAATTGTATCTGTCATTTATATTTAATACAGTGCTGTTTTTAATTGTATCATATCTAGTGTACGAGTATATTGCGATTTTCATAATGGACAAAAACATCGAACAAAGAGTTTGTCTTAAATTTTGCATCGCCAATGGAATTTCGTGTTCGGAGTCACTAAAAATGTTACAGAAGGCTTACGGTGAATTGACAATATCAAAAACACGTGTTTATGAGTGGTACAAAGCTTTCAAAAGCGGTCGAGATGTGATGGAAGATTTGCTTCGCTCTGGTAGGCCATCAACGTCTGCAACTGGACTTAACATCGCAAAAGTGAACGAAATAGTGACTGAAAATCCTCATTCAACTTTGAGAGAGATAGCCGTCGAACTTTCTGTATCTCACGAATCGATCCGTACCATCTTAAATAATCGCTTGGGTATAAAACATGTTGCCGCTCGGCTAGTCCCAAAAGAGATGAATTTTCTCCAAAAATTCAATCGCTTAAGAATCGCTGAGGACATGCTAGAACGAGTCGATTCCGATCCAACATTCATGAAACGCATTGTTACTGGTGACGAGACGTGGGTATACGAGTTTGACATGCAAACTAGTCAACAAGCTTCAGAGTGGCACCTTCCAACTGAACCGAAACCGAAAAAACCACGCCAAAGTCGATCAAAAGTTAAAGTCATGTTGACTGTTTTCTTTGACTATCGCGGTGTTGTGCACTCTTTCTTGCCGGAAGGTGAAACTATAAATAAAGAATATTATTTGAGCATTATGCGGCGTTTAAGGGAGCAAATTCGACGAAAAAGACCAGATTTGTGGGAAGAAAAGTCTTGGATTTTGCACTACGATAATGCGCCTTCGCACAAGGCTATTATTGTGAACGAATTTCTGACCAAAAACTCCACAAATATTATCGAGCAACCACCTTATTCACCAGATATGGCTCCATGCGACTTTTTTCTTTTTCCTAAACTCAAATTACCACTTCGTGGTACCCGTTTCCATTCGATAGAAGACAAAGGAGAATTCACGGCGAGAACTGTACTCATTCCGGAAAAAGCGTTTAAAAATTGTTTTGATCATTGGATTATTCGTTGGCATAAGTGTATCGTTTCTGAAGGAGCATATTTTGAAGGTGATAAAATAAATTTGGATGAATAATTAACATTTTGTGTATTATTGATCTTTTCCCGGTACTTTCTTGACAGAGTGTATTAGAAGATGTAATTAATGCTAACTAGCGCTAAAACTCAAAAAAAAAAAAAATCATAATCTTTAAAAGCAAATACTTTACCAAAAAATAACGTTATCTACTACGTCGAGTGGCAAATAAGTCCGTATGACATGAAGCGGGTACCGCAGCTGCAACAATGCTCGCAAACTGAGATATCGCTCACGCGCTGAAAACCGCTGCCAACGGTACATTTTTAACTGATGTATTCTATGAGGTGAAGGTACTTCTTTAGCTGGGCATCATCAATATGGTGCACAACTTGCAGGTAAGGTTAACGATAGTGGTTAGCTACTTACACCCCACATTGTTACTTTCTACACCGATACCAAATATTTATTATCATTACATTTCGTACAGAAAACCAAACTAATCTAAACTAAAATTTCATCACAATAGTGTAAATATAAATTACCAACCATAACGATGAAAAACACCCTCTTCTCAGGTAAAAAACAACACGGGCTCGATTAGACCCTCCGTCATATCTCGCCCCTTGATTTATTTATAAACTAGCACTCTATCCCCGAAATAGAGAGGACGTGACGTGGGTATTGTTGGAACTTTTCGTATTTGACGCATGTTGCTTCATGATGAACTCTAAATCTTCTCTGATGACAGTCTGGCAAATTTAGATGTCTAACAGCTGGAATTATTTTAGATTAGATAGATAGATAGATAGATAGTTAGATAGATAGAATATGCTTTATTTACACAATAAATTACAGAGAATACAAATAACAGTTTTCTTAACACAACTTTTATGTGCAACAAGGCGGCCTTATTGCTGAAAGCAATCTTTTCAAGGCAACCTTTAGGTAACTGAATAAGGCATGAAGTAGGTAGGGTTCGCATAAAAAAGAAAAATGTAACTAATTTATAAATTAAATGTTATATAATATGTAATACAATAATAACTATATAACACATACAAATCATACATAGAACACAGATAAAAACATATATATAATATAATATATAAGTAAAAATAAAGCTAATAATGTCAGTATCCATAGATGGAGTCAAAGTGAAAGCAAGTAATTTTGTACCATCTTATTGAAAACTTCAATAGATTTAGCGGTTCTGATAGTCACAGATAAGTTATTCTTATTGTTTTAAGATTATTTGAAGTAATCAACGAAATTATGTCCATTCATGAAAAATAACAACGGGAATCAATGCGATCATGCATAAGGGTTTTTACATACTTTTATTATTGCCTGACGTTTCGACCAGGTTACACCGGCAGTGGTCACAGGTTGACTGTCAGACTGTTATTATTGTTAACCATATTCTGTGAATAAAGTATCATTCATTCATTCGTTTGTTCGTTCGTTCATTCATTTATTCATTCATTCATTCATTCTGTGACCATGCCCTTATGCATGATCGCGTTAATTCCCATTGTTATTCTTCATAAATCATGCTACGCGAACTTTTAGAAGTTATTTTGGGATGTACCACAGACCTAGTATAAAGTTGATAAGGGGTGCATGCGTGGCGCGAGTGTCAACATTAAGCTTCCAAACGCTTAACTTAGTACCTATGGATATCTGTAGGTCGCATACGCAATAAATCGTGGAAAATTGATTTTTAACCCACGATACAAAAACGACCTTTATGTGTGTGTCTATATGTGTCTCCCGAATGGATGAACCGATTTTCATTTTTTTTTATTTGAAAGGTGAATTAGTCGGAAGTGTTCTTAGTCATGTTTCTTGAAAATCGGTCCAAGATGGCTGCCGCCGCTACAAAATGACGAATTATATATTTTTTCACAGCCCCTTCATTATGCTATCACATGAAAGGGTTTTGAAATTTATCATAGTGTAAGTTGAGTATATACACTATGATAAATTTCAAAACCCAGATGGCCCCAATCCAACACAAAATGACGAATATTTATTTTCACAACTCCCTCAATATGTCAAAGGGCTTCACTAGATTAGAAGGACGGGGTTTTTTATGTTAATTTTTTATTTCATTATCTTGTATGTATATGCATTAATCTGCTTTATGATTTTATGACAGAATATTATAAAACTACTTTCAACCAATTTTAATACAAAGTTATTATTACTATACTAATATTGCTTACCTGTCTTGTGTAAGTTTGGCATGATTGTTGCCATATAATGTGTGTTATTTATAGGGTTAGCATAGTATTCATATTTTTGTGAGCAGACAAATATAATCTATCAGCAGAAATAGATAATTGATCAGCAAATCATGGCTAGCAAACATTATTAAATCAATCAGCCACATATGTCATTTAGGACGGCTGTAAATTTTTTAGTACAGCTTCTGGCACTCTCCGGCCGCTGCTTTTCATTTGCAACAGCCAGACCAAGACAAATAGACATGTTAAATATTTATATAAAATAACCCCCCTGGGTGGGATCCCACCTAAGGAGGGCAGGTAAATTTTTCCATTTCTCAAAAAATATTTATCTGGCAAGTTGGCCAATACATCTATTTAAATAATAATAAATAGACATGTTCATGCACAACAAAGTTTCGTTTGCCCAGGGATTGAACCTTCGACCTTAAAGTCACAGTAGCCATTACTACCCACTCGACCACCGGGCTCGTCATCATCCAGGTCACCAGAAAGGAAGGATTTGGTGTTACCAATACGCCAAATCCTGCGGGGCTGGCGAGCGATGTTTTATGTTGCCAGTGTTAATATGGCTACGGAAACCGTTTCACATCAGGCGGTCCGTATGCTTGTCTACCTCAATACATGGTATAAAAAAATACTACATGATATTTATATGAGAAACTGTCAAACATAAGTAGTAACATAGTTACGTAATTAGGTCAAACATACAAATAGAGGGAGCGATTCGCATCGAGAAATCGATAGATAACGCTCTGGAGGGTTGTTTATGGAATGTTCCCCCACTTTTTATCGTTCAGGCTCTAATTAAAGTCGTTTGTCATTTGCAAATTGCTTTTGTGAAACTCTATTTGTTTTTTATACTTTCAGCTCGAAAGGTCAATGTACTAGAAATAGATTAATCTCGGGAACTTTGTTTATACGTGTGCAGTACTTTAGAATGAATAATTTGCATCGGCTTTCATTGTATTTCCGAATATTTTTTTTGGTTTATGAAAGGGGGGCAAACAATGGAAATTGGGGTGTAAGTAGTTCATCAACATCTTTGAACCAAAGTCAACTTCACCTGCAAACGAAGCTCTGGCGAAAAGAGATGTAGGGAGCGTAATCATTGTAAGCTACACAACTGGGGAATGTACGTCCGCCTCATAGAATACCGCAGCCAAATAACAATTCCCTTGAGGGTTGTTATGTTCCTGCGAGTGAGTGAGGTCACCAGAACGGAAGGAGATGCTGCGGTTGCAGCGGGGGTGGCGGCGCGCGGGCTATATTTTATGTTGCGAGCGTTAATATGGCTACGGTAACCGCTTCACATCAGGCGGACCGTATGCTTGTCTGCCACTCTACGTAGTATAAAAAAAAAGCAATCACCACCGCCCATGGAAATCAGCAATGCCAAGGGGTCACCGACCAGCCTATACCTTCCTTTCTTTCTGGTGACCTCACTAATTCGCAGGAACACAACAACTCCCAAGGGAACTACTATTTGGCTGCGGTATTCAGAGAAGTGGAGGTACTTCCCCAGTCAGGCAACTTAAAAAATACGCTATGCCCTACCTATATTTTCGCCAGAGCCTCGTTTCAGTCAGTCAGTCAGCAGGGTACAACACGTGCAGATGAGGTTGACTTTGGTTTAAAGATGGTTGATGAGCGTGCAAGCGATAGACAGGCACGATTGGCCTAAGCGATCGGCTTGTGATTCATCTATCTCTCTTCCACTCCATCGGCCGATGTTTTCTTATGACGTTATCACGTAAAATTATCGTCCGTAAACCGACTTCACAGACAAGCAATTTTCTTTTTCCATGATCTTACCTATAATCCGCCAATGTTTCAAATACTTGTTACACGGAAGGCTTTAACGGAATACAAATGCGTAGCAGACACTGTCTTTGGCATACTAAACTAACCTAATTTGTAGTCATTTAATTTGCAAATAGTCAATGGGAATTGATTGCCGTTTAATGCTGATTCCAAGGTGAATACGAGATGGGAACTGTTTAGAAAACGAGTTGGATAATTTAGTACCTCGTTGATGAGCGATGATTAATTTTAAACGATTACTATTTAACGTAACGTCAAATAAACACATTGCTAACCTAACCTAACCTATTTTGCACATCTAATAGTAGTTTATGAAACTGTTGCATAATAAGGGTTATTATAATACGAGTGTGAGTTTATAATAAATAAATAAATAAATAAAATTCATTTATTTCGGATAACTTACATGATCCATTGATAGTACACAACAGTTTGAAAATTATTGAGAATTTCAATTTTAAAATTATAAAATTAGAACTTCAATTGTAATACCTACAAATCTCAATGTTAAATAAAATTTAATACAAATTTAATTTAATAAAAAATGTCAATGTTTAGTTAAAATTAAATGTATATATATATGTCCATTACAATGAAACGAATTACCAAATTAAATACAAATAAATAATCCTAACCTATACAATTAATGATTTAAAACTGTTTCTCTTAAATGGTATATTATTATTATTATATATTATTTGTCAAAAATTGAAATTTTTCTCTTCAATCAGAGTTGTCTCATCGGCATTGTTACAGTGACATGCCTGTCACAGCAATGCCGAAGGAAAGGGCAGTCTAATCTATCTGCTATCATTTTCAAGATGACATTGGAGCTGGCCCGAACTCTGCGCACCATAGACGCGGCCCTCTTACGCATGGTAGAGTGAAAGCATGCTGTGCGCGCTCCCGCAAACATGCCCGAAGCGCTGCAGTGTCGAGGCAGACCCAACATCACCCTGAACGAATTATTGTACAGAACGCGGAGGTCGCTGTAAGCTCGCTTTGTATAGTCCGCCCACAGGCTGCAGGTGTAAAGTGATGTACAGTACGCTCTAAACAGCGCAACTTTGACCTCCTGAGAACATCGCGCGAACCTGCGGGCTATCATGTTGGCTCTTACCGACAACGCCCTCCGCTCCCGCTCAATGTCTGCATTGTCCTTAAGGTCGACAGTGACTATGTGTCCCAGGTACTTAAATTGTTCAACCATCTCTAGAAGCACACCATTTAGACGGACCGGTGGTATATTGTGTAGACACTTTCTACCCGCCTTAAAGACCATGCATTTACTTTTCCTTACATTATATACTAATCCGTGACCACTTACATATTCCTCACAGATCCGTATCAGCCTCCTCAGTCCACATATCGACGCACTCAGCAACACCATGTCGTCTGCGTAACTCAAATTGTTCATACAGACACCGTCAACATGGCAGCCAACATGCTGGTTGCTGAGCGTGACGATCAACTCGTTCATATATAAATTGAACAGCGTTGGGGACGTTAATCCACCTTGCCTGACTCCACATTCTAGCTGATACGGGTCAGACATTGCCCCCGCCCACCGTACACTATTGGATTGGTTTGCGTACCAGTATTGAAACATGCTGATGAGTTCTTGAGGCAAGTTTATGCTCTTCAGCTTCTCCCACAATAGGTCATATCGAACCAAGTCGAAGGCCTTGGACAAGTCGAGGAAACACGCATACACGGGTGTTTTGCGGTCTGTGTAGTATTTGACAGCATGCTTAAGACACAATATTGCACTTTCAGTGGACAGACTAGGACGAAAGCCAAACTGGTTATCATGTAATATTACGAACTTATTTAACTGTGTATTAAGCATGCAGTCGAAAACTTTGGCTATAACCGTGGCGAGAGATATAGGCCTGTAGTTATCCTTATCAGCAAGGTCACCAGTTTTGTTCTTCACCACAGGTACTACCACAGTCCTCATAAAATCGGCAGGTAAATAGGAATGACCCACGCACAGCGAGTAGAACATAGCCAATACCCTCGCCATATGAGGCCCCGCGTGCTGCAAGTGCTCAATGCTGAGGCCGTCGTGGCCCGGAGACTTACCTGTCGATATAAGCCCAATGGCTTTCGCGACGTCTTTTGCAATGTATGTAGTATTTACTAACTGCCTATGCAGGTTAGCACCGAGCACCCCACCCGCCGGACCCAAAGGCGAGGTCACAGTAAAATAGTTTCTAAACACATTTGCGATATCTTTAGGGTCGTTAACACCGTCGACGCTGACAGGAAGGCCAGGCCGTACATTTAATTTACCAGTATCCTTCCAAAAGCCTCGAAAGTTACCTTTGTAGTGTTTCTCCGCGAGAAAGTCCATTTTTATTTGGTCTTGATGGTTCTGGCACCACTTCAATCTGGACTTAAAAACTCGCCTACTATCGCACATTTCCTTATATAACTGGCCGGTTTTTGGTCTACCACACATCACCCACTCTTTGAAACTGGACCTGGCCACCCTGTGAGCCTCGCGGACATGTTTGTTCCACCCAGCTATGCGACGGCCACCCCCGCTCACTCTCGTGCCTCCCCGACTGGCCACCGCTGCATCCCGGAGGGCGGTCACAATGTCGGAGTAAAGCTTATCCAACATATGTCGGTGGTCACTGTCATTACACATACAGTTTGCACAGTTCACAAAATCTGTTGGAAAGTCAATCAATTTTAATCGTTTGTGACACTCGTTGGTATACATAGCCACTTGTTCCTCACTTCTTTCGCCCCATAACACATTTTTATTTACATTGATGACTTGAGGTACGACTTTCGGTGTTAGTAATTTTAAGTTGCAATGTACAATAAGCGGCAGGTGGTCCGACCATCGAGTGTCACACATCACGTCAACACTTATAACAGATTGCCTTGCCGACTGAGTTGCAATACAGTGATCTAGCCAGCTCGTGGTCCCATGAACATCACTAACGTAAGTAAAAGTGCCGGAGTCTAGCCCTAACATATCTACGTCTATACATGACCATAGCTGGTCGGTACATGTATTTATAAGCTCACGGTAAAACAACTCACCCGGGTTTGCATTGAAGTCTCCTAAAATAAATACATCTTCAATTCCATATTCGTCAATAATTGCGATCACTGCACTCAAACAATTTGTAAAATCCTGTAAATTGTCAATAGAGTTTGTTGGCAAGTATACACTCATTACTATCACAGGCCGCTCAAATGTAGTAATTTTTATCGCACAAATACGATCATTAACGCACTGTAACACTGACACCTGCTTAAATGCACTATGTCGCCATAACATTGCAGTTCCTCCATACGGACGTCCTCTAAGGATGCCCACAGACGTATCCACCGCAGACGTCGCAGTGTAACCAAAACCACTGTCGATCGTGCCGATATACGGTATGTCGTGAGGCATCAACCAAGTTTCCTGAAGACATATGACGTCACACGTACGGCACAGGTCCCTGACATCATCAATGGACCGTTTTACATTCTTACAGTTGAATGTAGCAATTCGATATATATCACTATCCATTATTTGATTTAATTGGACCGTCGGCGTCAGCAAGATAAGCGCCGCTCGTTTTCCTATGTTTAAAATTTACAAAACGCCGAAATATGACACCTGCCGGCCACAAAGTTTCGTCCATGTATTTTGGAAGATTGTCGTGCTGTATTAAAAATTTGTATGCTTTGTGTCCTCTTTCAAATTTCATATTTATTTTCTCTAGAGTCACAGTTTCTTGTGTCTTCTTATAGATATGATTAATTATGTCATTTTCTGTAGTTGAATTATGCACATTCGTAATAAACATGGCAATTTTTCTATCTGCGGCTTTGAAAGTGCATTCTTGGTCTCTGGCTACACCAGTTTTACCTAAAAAACGATATTTTAAAGTTTTCTTACGATAAGATACTTTATGCCATCCTTCGTTGGTCGTATTTTCTTTTTTCATCGTATGCTCGTGCACAGACCGCGAGCGCTTCAATCCGTAATTATAGTCGGCTTTATCAGTGACGGTCAGCTGATTTGCTAACTGTGATGGCGGGCTCGGGGTGTCTGACGTCACCGCAGAACCGGTCTGAGCACTTGCACTTGTTGCTTGACTCACCGGCGGCCGCACTCCCCCCGCCCCGCAACCGGCGTCCCCGCTCGTCTGGGTGCCTTCTATCGACCGTTGCTGCTCATCGGTTTGTTTACAATTTTCTACCCTCATTTCTCTATAGGGCGACAAAGATGATCGTATGTTATTCGATTCATTTGTATTGTTTACAAATGGCTTATTACTCGAAATATTGAAATCGTGAGATAGCCCAATCGGTCCACTGTCTAGCCAGGCCCCTCGTTTTGTGTTCACTTTGAATACCGATGCCGGTGGCAGGGAGTCGTTTTTAATTCGAAGAACTTCCGTCCTTAACCCGTTCACACTGTCCATTGTAGCATAAGTAGACTTTATGCTTTCGATTTCAGCCTTCAATGTCATCATGTCCTTTAATAATTTAGAACAATCCAAATGTTCGAGTAAAATCGGCGGTAGTTTGTCCAATTGTCTTGCCACAAAAACTGGAATAATGTCGGGCTCCGTAGATTTAAATAAGTTTATTATATCGGCTAGGTCACGCTCTTCTTTTCCTTTGTTTTTTCGCAATATTTTTCTTACGTCTGTCGGGACCGACTCGAATAATAGTGTCTTGGAATTCTTGATATCCACACTTGTAAACGTCGATGTACAGATACGCACTAGGGTCTCTTCGTCCACTATCGATATTTTGTTTTGTATGTATGATAACATTTCATCAATAACAATGTTACATACATTGCACTTTAAAACGTTGGTCATTTTGTTACGCGACGGACGACAATAAAAACTCGCACGCGCGACTTTGTAACATGAGCCGAACTTACATACGACTTTATAACATGAGCCGAAGGCGAATGTTATAATAGACCACACGAGTATTTTAATACCTAATTATGTGCAGTTTCATACACTACTTTATCTAATCTCATGAAATATATGATAATAACATTTTAAATACAACCATGAAGTTAATTTAACAGCTATAATTCTTACTTATAAATCCATTTGCAGATCGAGCATGCGTAGTGCGCATGCGCGACGCGCCGCGCGGCGCCGCGTTCACAGATTATGTAGAAAAATTTTGCATAGTTGCAATGTATTTGCATTGCAACCTGTTTAAAATACCTGTATCCAGGGCTGAAGCTGTATCGAAATGGTAAAAAAGTTATTTTACGATACAGTTGTCCATAGAAGAGCTGTATCGAAAAATAACTTTTTAAATTTATTTTGATAGCTTGTGCATAAAGACTGTCATTAAGATACTGTGTTTAGTTTTTTAATGTGTAATTTTCAGTATGAGATTAGATAAACACATTGATAACCTAACCTACCTACCCCAGTACTTACTCGCTCCATTCGACCGCATACAACGAAGAGCTGTTCGAATTGTCGGTGACCCAATGATTTCTGATCGGCTGGATTCTCTCTCTACACGCAGAGATGTTGCATCTCTTTGCGTTCTATATAAATTGTACCACGGGGAGTGCTCGGATGAGCTATTTGATTTGATACCTGCCACTGAGTTCCACTATCGTACAACTCGCCAAAAATTAAAATTCCATCCACATCACCTTGATATTTGGCGATCTACTACAGTACGCTTTTTAAGGCATTTTCTACCACGTACTGTAAAGTTGTGGAATCAACTTCCCTCAGCGGTATTCCCAAATAAGTACGACATGGGGGCCTTCAAGAACAGAGTCAATATTTCCCTTAAAAGGCTGGCAACGGATCGGCGACCCCTTGGTGTTGCTGATTTCTATGGGCGGTGGTGATTGCTTTCCATCAGGTGACCCACATGCTCGCTTACCACCCTCTGTTATATAAAAAAAAAAAAAACCTAATCTAACTTATTTTTCACATCAAAAAAAAAAATTGGTTGCCTGTAAAGTCGGTATACGGGCGAAAGTTTTACGTGACAACGACTTTGAGTGGTAAAATGTTTTCGAGTGGAAGGGACGCATGCCTTTCACTTTTTATGTCTGTCTCTCTCGCTCTTAGAAGGGACGCGTGCCTTTCACTCGCTCTCATTGTAAGCGCATAACGTGAGCCAGTTTCTTGAAGTGTCACCCGGCTAACCAATTTATAAGACGTTGTCACGTCAAAATACTTATAGCACATCAAATGCAGGATTTGATCTATCAGATTAACTTGATGTGCAAATCAGGTTATTTTAGTGGATCAAGTTAATATTTTCTATTTTTAATTTAATTAATTCTATTGATATATCTCGGTGTATATATACGGTGTAAAATAATTAACTGCATTTTTTTCACGAGCAAAAGAATTGTATCAAACATGTAGAAGATTTACTTTTAAGCTATTGCATAGCTTCTATCGCGGGCCTTGAGCGCGGGGACCGAATCCAGAAATTCCGTAACGAAAAAACCTCACGCTCCCCACGTCATCGTCTAACGTCGTTTCAGTTCGGCAGTCTTCGACTAGACATGCGCAAAACAGTACTTTGAAACGTACTGCCATATGGCATGACATATCGTACCGCGTCATATGGCATTATAGCAGTACCCCGAACATGACACATGACACATGATTAGACGTATTGTACGACTCTACGAAACTCGTTTTATTTATTTAATAATAGAAAAAATTGTTTTCTTATCGGTCACCACGCTCAAAAAGTGTAACTTGAATTAATATCAAAGAAAAAGCAATACTGCATGAATAAAATAAATAAATAAAATTATAATTGCATAAGTTGATACAAAATGTTATGCAATAGCTTTACCGCGGCAGTCCCCGAGTGCCACACGTCTTCTTTTTTATATAAGAGGGGCGATACGAGGTCACTTGATGGAAAGCAATCACCACCAGCCATGGAGAGCAATAAAACCAAGAGATTACCTATCCGTTGGCAGCCTATACTCCTTCCTTTCTCGATCTGGTGTCCTCACTTACTCGCAAGGAACGCAATAACTGAATTGGTTTTGAGAGACAGAGGTTTTCTACCACGGATTCTCAGATTGTGTAAAAATTACCAGCACGAGAGTTTTACCCACGAGTTCTTCCCAAGAGTTTTCCCCAAGAGACTATAGCATAGGGTTCCTCAAGAAAGTCATGGAGAGGTTTTTACAGGATCGGCAACTCGAGAGTAATACTCTGGCATAGGGAGCGTTTATAGACTGCGATAACTGCTTACCCGATGAGCCTATAAAGGCTATAAACGTTCGCTATGCCAGAGTATTACTCACGAGTTGCCGATCCTGTAAAAATCTCATAATAATGACGAGCTCGCTGGCGTAGCGGTCAATGACACGGCTTCGACACCAACGCTCGTGGGTTCGATTCCCACATAGGACAAACATTTGTGTGCATGAACATGTCTGTTTGTCTTAGTCTGGGTGTTTTCTTTGTATCATAAGTATGAATTTACAAAAAAAAATGTATTTACGTATGTTTATCAGTTGTCGAATACCCATAACACAAGCTTTGCTTACTTTGGGGCTAGATGGCGCTGTGTAATTTGTCTGACAATATTTATTTATTTATTATATAAGGTGGCAAACAAGCATAGGACCGTCGGGTCGTATGCTTGTTTGCCACCTTAGTTGCATAAAAAAAGTTACCATACTCTGTATGGACAGCAAGAAGTAGAAGTGTATATCTCTCGGCTTGTTTGAAGTTTCAACTTTCGTTGTAAATAAGGCCCGAATAGCGGTACAATGTCAGCTTGTACGTACGAGAAACTAACCAGAAATATCAAGTTTGTAAGATGCAGGTCTCTTGAGTATGATAACAAAGGCATGAGACATTACTGGGACGTTTTACTGCGAGTTGCTGACATAATTTGTAGTCTCGAGATGTTTTCCACACACGTCGTACATTTATAAATTGAAATTTCAAGTATGTTAAAGGAAAAAAACCGGACAAGTGCGAGTCGGACTCGCCCACCGAGCGTTCCGTATGTAGTATCATTATTAAATTTGATATTTTTAGTTATAAATAAGAAATAATGCGTCGAAAAAAATAAATAAAATATATTTTGCAATGTGTACATCAAGCCCTTTCATATGATACCCCATTTGAACTAGTAGTTTCAATTTGAAATTTCGGCACCCTTTAAAAAATATAGACCCCCTATTTTTTAAGATCTATTTACAAATGTATAGTTTTGAGATTTATTCCTGTACTTGTCTATAACGATGTTACTTGCCAAATTTCATAGTTCTAGGTCAACGGGAAGTACCCTATAGGTTTTAATTCCCTTGAGAATGCGAAATATGCGTTTTTTGCTGAATAAACGGCCGTAACTTTTTTTTACGTAAACTTAGCAGTTTGATTTTTTTACAACTTCATGGGACCGTAGACCTGCGTATACAGTTCAAATTTCAGCTTGATACCTCCACGCATTCTCGACATAGAAATTCTTGACAGACAGACAGACAGACGGACAACAAAGTGATCTTATAAGGGTTCCGTTTTTCCTTTTGAGGTACGGAACCCTAAAAATGAGGCGATTTCGGCGCAATAGTATATTTTTCTTGTTGGCTACCAATGTTGCTTATACATGTATTAGATCTAAATGTGTTGTTGCGGTTGCGATAAAATTTTGTTAGCAATGGCTTTTTGGCGGGAATGTATATCGCCACTATCGAGTTGTTCAAAAACATTCTGCAAAACATCAGTAAAATTGCACTATAATTTTTTCTGTAGGTTTATTAAAAGAAATTAAAAAAATATAGAGTTTCTGAGGATATTTTTCAATATTTCCATGAAACCAGGACAATTACGAAGAAATAACACAAAAGCTGACTCTCATATCCAGGGACGTAAAATCATTAAATAAATTCATCCTGCCAAAAAATTAAAAAGTAAAGAGGTTAACAATGAATTTTCATATACTTTTCCTATCCGCATATTTTTATGGAAGAAAAGACGTACTTTCTTCATCATTTTCAAAACAGTAAGAGATCAGCTTATGAGTTGGTGTATTATAATAGTTATTTGTTATACAAGAGTGCAAAGTTGCTTTTTAACCGTTTGCTCAATTTTGATGACCGAGCAAGCGAAGGATTCTAAAATTTCAAAGATTAGAATCAAAAGAGCACGAGGTAAAACATCTTTGCACTCGTGTGCAACACGTAACTTTTCATTCCACCTCAGCGAGGAAATTACTAAATGCAAAAAAATCATTTACAATCACAAGATACTTTTATTTCAGTTTAGGTATTAACTACTACATTATGAAATCACTCATTTTAGGTTTTTCACTGTTTTCAAGTATCTGATTTTTAACTTAATGTTTTAACAATATAACGTGAAAACAAAATCGCGCTCAAAGCAAATTAGAAAAAAGTACACCAAGGAGGTTCCGAGTCTGAGTTTTTAACAAATTAAAAAAGTTGTATGTTAAATTGGGCACCATGGAGGTAGAAGTAAATAGGTTTAATGATGTTTTGAATTCACAAACTTAGTGCATACGATGTTCTAAATTCAAATTTACTTTATCCTCAAGAGGACAAAAACGGCTTTTGCACTCAGATATCGAAGAGCAAAAATACTCTTTCCGAGATAGGGGAATGAATAATAAATTTGTTAGAAATTTCTGACAATGTGTGCCCACCATAATATAGAAGAAATACTAATGAGGTTTGCGTTTGAATGTATCGATACATTGACTAATTATTCTGTAAATTATTGTACTATTCTTTTACTGCCTTTTAGGGTTCCGTACCCAAAGGGTAAAAAGGAACCCTATTACTAAGGCTTCGCTGTCCGTCCGTCCGTCCGTCTGTTACCAGGCTGTATCTCATGAACCGTGATAGTTTGACAGTTGAAATTTTCACAGATGATGTATTTCTATTGCCGCTATAACGACAAATACTAAAAAAACAGAATAAAATTAATATTTAAGGGGGCTCCCATACAACAAACGTGATTTTTTTTGCTCGTTTTTGCTCGCAATTGATAACGGTAATAGGTAGACGCTTGAAATACTGACATAATATTTAGTTATATATTCACGCTTAAAATAAATAATAAAATTAAAATAAAACAAATATTTCAGGGGGGCTCCCATACAACAAACATGATTTTTTTTTGCCGTTTTTAAAGATAATGGTACGGAACCCTACGTGCGCGAGTCCGACTCGCACTTGGCCGGTTTTTTATTAATTTGTCAATTCTCTTTGTAGGAAGGAAGAGGTTTTTGGAGGTTCATTGATGCGCGTGTGAGGTATCCTTTTGCTGTTGTTACTGCTTATCATGAGACATGCCGTTTATTTGTTTACCTCTTTGGTTATACTACCATTATTTTAAATAAAAAAAAAAATAGAAAGACACTGGACACAACCATCGGCAAAGACAACCGCTATAACAGCGTAAAGTTGCCAACTATAAATGACATTTAATTATAATACTCGAATACTATGTACTAAATTTCGAATACATAAATAAAACTTTAATTTGTTGTATACGAAAAATATAACCTATTAATTTTCTACTTTCAAAATAATAAAACATCAATAAAATTCATAGCGTAATCCTTCACAGATTAGTAATTTGTATTTATGAAAATTCTACCCAAATAGTAAAAAGCATTATACAGTAGCATGCCGTTGCTGTACGGTAGCGATATCTGCAATTATGTTTCAGTTTTTTAGAATCATAATAGGAAAAAATTAAAAAGACAGGCATTCTATTCCGAAGTGATCTATGCTTGTTAAATTGTTCGGAGAATTGTGAAATTGTTATTATGAATAAAATTTCCAGCATTCCCGTACCAAGATTGAATACCTGAGTCATCGTGAAGAAATTTTCACTAAATAAGTAAATAATAATAAATAAATAAATATTGTCACACAAATTACACAGCGCCATCTAGCCCCAAAGTAAGCGAAGCTTGTGTTATGGGTACTAGACAACTAATAAACATACGTAAATACATTTTTTTTTGTAAATACATATTATTATACATAGAAAACACCCAAACTAAGACAAACAGACATGTTCATGCACACAAATGTTTGTCCTATGTGGGAATCGAACCCACGAGCATTGGTGTCGAAGCCACGTCATTGACCGCTACGGCACCGAGCTCGTCAAATAATAAGTATTTGTTTTATTTACTTTCTATATATTTCAGTCATCGTTCATGCATATTTAATAACTGAGTTTCAATTAAGGATACAAAATAAACGATTCAGCATTCGTTTACGGTCGTGTGGACTTCACAGCTCTATTTTCAGCCGTAGCGGTTCACTCGATTAGATTATCGATTTATTCGAGCATACGAGTTAATCGACTGTAGGCTGACCGATTCCTGGTATTTCATATCGCCTGATAACTTTGTAAATTAAGGCTATGTATATACGTGGCCGCTGAATAAACAGACTTTTTTCATGAAAATAATTAACTGTTTTTTATTAAAGGATTTTTGATCAATTTTGCTATAATTTATTCAAAGATACTTCAAACACGAATGAGGCTGTATCATTATTATATCGAGAGAAAACCTTGTATGTGTATTTTTTTTTAATAATTTCAATTTCTGAAACAAAACCTCGCAAAGGATTAGGTCAATTAGCACAAACAGAAAGGCAGTGTAAGTCGCTCATCACGATCTTCATAACTAAAACCAACCTCACCTGCACGTAGTGCACCCTGCCGACATACCAAAAAGGCTCTGGCGAAAAGAAGGTAGAGTAAGTAGAGCGTAATTGTAAGCTGCAGGACTTACAGACGAAAAAATCGATGTCGAGAAGAACTTCCACCTCACAGAACATCACAGCCAAATAACAATTCCCTTGAGAGTTGTTGTGTTCTTATGAATGAGTGAAGTCACAAGAAAGGAGGGAGTTGCTGCGTTAGCAGCGAGTATTGCGATGCGCGAGCGATATTTTCATGTCGTGAGCATTAATATGGCTACGATAACCGCTTCACAAAAGGCGGGCCGTATGCTTATCTGCCAACCGACGTGATATAAAAAATGGTATATTAAAATCACGTAAGACGTTTTGGCTGTACACGGCGATGATATACAATGCGCTAGGGATCCGACTTCCGATATTTTTACTGGTGTATTAATAATATAGACAATTTGTAAGGAAATATCCCGAATTCTAGACATGAAATTTTAAAATCCCCGTGACTTCAAGGGAGTAGCATTGCGATACCGATATCAGATTTTTTGTAGATGCTCTGAGTAGCTGCGTGCTTTAAGGTACTTTAAGGATAGGGAAGGAGAAGGAGAAGGCAACAATTGGTTTGTTTCTGAAAAAAACATATACGAAAACGGTCATATTTTTTAAAACATTTTTGAAATGAAAACTTCTTTAGAAACATTGTGCACTTTTTGGGATGGGTAAAAAATGTTAAACTCGCGTCAGGACACGTGGCCTGGTCGAAAATTCGTAAGACAAAGCTGCTAGACTACAAAATTCAACTTTAAGCTAAGACGATACGATTAAGATTGCTTTGAATATTTTAATTAATCGAAATAGTTTCGCCATTAAACGCTAGATGTCCAGGTGCTACAAAGTTTTGCGTGGTTTTACTATTCCCTAACAGGTGGCATTACGTATTTCATAATTCTATTATAATTCCTTAGTCATTTCAGTAAGACACAAAATATCTTTTTGAAGTGAAAACTTCTTTAGCGGCGTTGTGCAGATAAACTTTTTAATGTAAAATAATTGTAATAGTTCTGAAGTGTAAAATTTTTTATGTAATATAAATTGTCATGTTTGTGTACGATAGCGCAATAAATGAATATTTTATTTTACCACATATATAATAGTACTTTTATACTGATAAATAAAGCAATTCATGCGAAATTCAAAAATGCACAACGTTATGTTCAAGTTTTCACTTCTACCGGCACTCCCGGAGTGCAACCTGTTGTTTTTAGGGTTCCGAACCTCAAAAGGAAAAACGGAACCCTTATAAGATCACTTTGTTGTCCGTCTGTCTGTCTGTCTGTCTGTCTGTCTGTCTGTCTGTCTGTCTGTCAAAAATTTCTATGTCGAGAATGCGTGGAGGTATCAAGCTGAAATTTGAACTGTATACTCAGGTCTACGGTCCCATGAAGTTAAAAAAAAATCAAACTGCTAAGTTTACGTAGAAAAAAGTTACGGCCGTTTATTCAGCAAAAAATGCATATTTCGACACACTCAAGGGAATCAAAACCTATAGGGTACTTCCCGTTGACCTAGAACTATGAAATTTGGCAAGTAACATCGTTATAGACTACAAGTACAGGAATAAATCTCAAAACTATACATTTGTAAATAGATCTTAAAAAATAGGGGGTCTATATTTTTTATAGGGTGTCGAAATTTCAAATTGAAACTACTAGTTCAAATGGGGTATCATATGAAAGGGCTTGATGTACACATTGCAAAATATATTTTTTTTTTTTTTTCGACGCATTATTTCTTATTTATAATGAAAAATATCAAATTTAATAATGATACTACGTACCTACGGAACCCTCGGTGCGCGAGTCCGACTCGCACTTGTCCGGTTTTTTTAGTCAACTCCGAATTTGCGTAGAATTCAAAAAAATATCGGTCACCGGGCCGAGCGAATATTCAGACCAAATGTGCTGAGATTTTTCGCTCACTACGAACACCAAGAGCTCCTCCGTGCTTCGGAGGGTACGTTAAGCCGTCGGTCCCAGCTGATGACATTAGATGACAGTCGTTAAACCAAGTCAGTGGCCTTTGAAACACTGGCCTCCACCAACCCGAAGTTGAGCAGCGTGGTGAAGTATGCTCTAATCCCCTTCGATTGAGGTGAGACCGGTGTCTTAGCAGTGGAATGAATAAGGATTGACGACGACAAACACAAAAGCTCATTCCGAATGCTAAATAAGAACACATCGTCACATTTCTTATTTCGAAACAAAATCACTCGATACAATTTCAAAGTTGCATTATTCAATTAAACAAAAGAAAAGAGAAGATTGCTTTAAAATCGTCGATTGAATCGTTATGAATTTACTCGAGAATTCATTTCATGATAAAGCAATCGCCACATCGATTCGAATGCGGGTGTCTGATAGTACGATACGAAACTGCAATAGTGCATGCAAAACGTCTGCTCTATAAAATTACAATAGGATTTTGTCGAAGCGGTGAGGAAATATTTTTAGTAGGGTCAACGAATATTATATATCGACTGGATTCTATCTACACGACTGGACTCTATCTGATATCTATCTACACGTAGAGATGTAGCGTCTCTTTGCGTTCTATACAAATTATATCACGGGGAGTAACGGATGAGCTGTTTGATTTGATAACCTGCCGCTGAGTTTTACTTACGTCAATTCGACATAAATTAAAATTCCATCCGTATCATCTCATCATCATCGTCATCCAATCAGATAATTGGCGATCTACTACAGTATGTTTCCTAAGACATTTTATACCACGAACGGTGAAACTGTGGTATTAACTTCCCTCAGCGGTTTTTGCGAACAATTACGACATGGGAGCCTTCAAGAACAGAGTCTATAATTCCCCTAAAAGTCATGGTGTTGTTGGTGTCCACGGGCGGTGGTGATAGCTTTCCACTAATAAAAATGTAAGTTTGTATTATTTGCATCTAAGTCAAAAATGTTTGTTTAATGATAAAAGATTCTTCAAAATATATGTATGGTAAGCTACCAGGATCAATCACCTTAACGGCTATCATCTAATGATAACAGCTGGGATCAATAGTGCTCTCTAAGCACGGAGGAGCTCGAGATTGCTTAACCGGTCGACGTTGCTTGACCTGCGTAATCGATTAACACGCACAACGATGGCATCGAACTCCTTTTTCGGTCGAATCGAGTTTCTTTTGAATTTCGCCCAATTTTCAAACTTTTTTCATTCTGATAAAGTATTGTGACCATGTGCACCAATCGAATTTATTGCGGCAGAGAAAGTATTGCACTAGGTGTTAGGTAACGCTTATTGGGTTTCGGGAATTAGCAATAAACCTCTCGCCTTGCTTTTCGTTTGGTCCAAGTGTAACCACAATAGTGACGGAAATAATATTTCTTTTAAATATACGACGTCGGGTGGAAAAATCATACGGCCCGCCTGATGTAAAGAAGTTAACGATGGCTACTGTAGTAGCCATTTAAATACTTGTAACTTGAAATATCGCTACCGTACCGCCACGAGGTTGACGTGGTAGCGAACAATACCAAAAACGGTCGTGTTACTATTTCTAAAACGAAACATTTTGAGTGCTAATGTAAAAACATTTTATCACGTTAGTAACAAACTGTACTTAAGAATTTATGCTAAATACTAAGATACGACTTCGACGATTCAAAGTGCGACACTTTCGCAATTGAGAAAACTGCAGCCTAAATCGCATCAGAAACCGTCATGACACCTCAGTGTCAGTTGACATTACCATACTGGCCCGCAAGGTGCTACTTTACACGTGTCTTAACTTTTCTCAGTTTTTAACTTAGTTGTATGTAGTAATAATTGAAATTTATAAAATATATTTATTTCATTTTCCATTCATAAATTTTTAATTATCGAAGAATTTGAATAACAATCACACACATTTTTTTCCAAATAATATACCAAGTTGTATATTTTTACTTAAATTAAACTATTTATTTAGAAGCTAGTTCATTTTTTTTTTAAACCAGTTATAATGTTTTATAAATTTTATTTGCTAGTGAGGTTCAAACATTTTCAATGTTGTAGCTGGGTGTTCAGGCTCAAAGGCATATTTTTACTTTATTTCCTTTAATACTCAATAGAGATAGTGATTTTGAACGTATAATAATAATATAATACGTTCAAAATATCATGTTCCAAATTGTGTAATTCTTAAAACAAACAATACTCGTAAGTTCAAATCGCTGTCTCTTTTGACTTTTGCTACACAAATAGAATGTAATACGTTCTTCGAAACGGAAAGGTGGTCGTGGTTTCAATTAGTCGCCGGTCCATCCTTGACTGCAGTTCGAAATATTGGCCAATTTAAATAAACCCGACATTCGAACGCCTGCTACGTAGGTAAAATTTGGGGGAAATCGCTGCAAATTCTGACATTTTTAGTGTATTTTCGCCATCAAAAGACAGTAAAGCCTCGTTTGCAGGACTGATTTGTATCGTAATATGTTTTGGCACGTAGTATCGACCTCGACTAATTTCAAAAAGTATGCATGTATGTAATCCATTTATTATACCACAAAACAATACAAAGAAAATTACACATTATTTGTCTACTTTTCGTTGTTTAATATTAAACAGTATAAAGGCGGGCTTATCTCTGAAAGAGATCTCTTCCAGCCAACCGTAGAGTGCTTGAAAAGATTCATAATAGGCGTGGATAAAACAAATAGATTAATAATGTAAAAAAAGTAATGTACATGATGATAATATATCCATGGTGCTAAAATGATCATATCTTCATAAAATAAATAAATAAATATTGTCACACAAATTACACAGCGCTTTATAGCCCCAAAGTACGCGAAGCTTGTGTTATGGGTACTAGACAACTGATAAACATACGTAAATACATGTTTTTTTGTAAATACATACTTATGATACATGGAAAACACCCAGACTAAGACAAACAGACATGTTAATGTACACAAATGTTTGTCCTCTGTGGGAATCGAACCCACGAGCGTTGGCGTCGAAGCCGCGTCATTGACCGCTACGCCTCCGAGCTCGTCAATGACCAATTATAATGCAATAATCCATATTTTTTTACCCGACTACGGCGAAGCAAAAAGGAGGGTTATGATTTTGACCTGTATGTATGTATGTAAGCCTCTTGATCGTCCGCTGGTTATAGGCTACATTACGTCACGTTAAAATTGCTACAGCGCCCTCTAAGGGACATAAAGTAAAGAAATAAACTTTGATTTAATTTAATTATTATAATGTATCTGTTTTGCTACAGTAGGTGGCATACGACCACGGCTATCCTTTAAATATATCTCTATCAGTATGATGTATAAAAAACTACGTTAAAATATACTACGTATATGTAAGTTGTTTATATAAAAGTCGGTAATTGTTTTATAGTAGGTATGTACATAATAATTTCAGCGGAGACTATTTTCTTGTTTCGTACTTTTTAGAGCGTGTTTTTAGTAGTCGGGTTTTAGTTTTTTAAACTTTATTTTTTTACAAGAGTGGTGATAGTTTCACCGCATGGAGCCCCTTAAGCCGTCAAGGTAGAGCCTGCCACAGAAATCCACGTACATACATACATACACTCAATAAAACTCGACTACTAAAAACTTTTTTACTTCTTTACTTTATGTCCCCTAGAGCGCGCTGTAGCAATTTTAACGTGACATCATGTAGCCTATAACCAGCGGACGATCAAGAGGCTTTCAACGGCATCTCATTTGTCTAATTATGGTAACTATTTTAGAAGTTATGAGGGAACAGATGAACATCCATAGCCACATACATACATACATACATACAGGTCAAAATCTCCTTTTTGCTTCGCCGTAGTCGGGTAAAAAACTGTCTGTTGATGTCCTTTTTCGCAGAGTCCTCTAGACCACTGTGCGCCATGACAAATACGTAGGTATGTACGTCCCGCTGAAGCCCACGTGCCGTGTAAGCACTGTAGGATACGCGGGTATCCTACAGTGCCAACACGGCACGTGCACGGCACGGCACGCGCAGCAGAAGTTATATGCCTAGGTAACACATTAAAATTAGGGAACAATGACTTTGGTAAACAATACGTATAAATGATAATTACATTAGTTAATTATTTTTTTCAAGATATAATGCTATCACCATTTTTTTGACGTGACAACGTCTTATAATTCGATGGAGCCGGCTGCACGCACGAAAAAACATGACTCATTCGGCGTTACCTCACTCTGAGGCGTTCCATTAAAATTTTCTTTTGAAAAATGCAAACATTCCATCAGTATTTTCTTATGACGTTGTCACGTTCAACTATCG
Organism: Hypsopygia costalis; assembly: GCA_937001555.2. NCBI lineage: Eukaryota > Metazoa > Arthropoda > Insecta > Lepidoptera > Pyralidae > Hypsopygia > Hypsopygia costalis. The sequence continues at coordinate 31,967,257 of OW443328.2, forward strand.
TCAGTAAACCGACTTTACAGACAACCGATTTTTTTTCTTACTTATAACACGACTAGCCCTACGTTACTACTAATATTGCAGATCGCCACCCTGTATAAAATGTCATCGTTTTTACCTTCGAAAATATGATTCATAGGGCATGAAGCTGCTACATAGTATAAGGTTATCGTTGAAAGCACTAGACTGGAAGTGGTAAGTTTGATTTATTCAAGTGTACGTTAAAAGATAGGGTCGTTAGGAAAAAGTGTATTCTTGTAGTACAAGAGATAGCGTCGGAGATATAATTTATTTATTTACTAGCTGTGGCCTCGACTTTGCTTGCTTGAATGTACTATCGATATATAATTTATTCTATTACGATGAATATTTAAAAGAAACGATTTTTTCATGAATCATGTGATGTAGCGCCATCGCTGAGATCTATCAGATTTCTGTTGCTGTTCCTTTTTACCCGATTGCCGAAGGAGGGTTATGTTTTTCGAGCGTATTTATGTATGTATGTCTTATTATTTGGCACGATCTACAGCCTAAACCGTTTGACAGATTTTAACATAAGAGGTGTTGTTAGATTCGTCTTCATCACGCGAGTGACATAGGCTATATCAAATATAAAAAAAATCAATATGGCGGCTGTGAGCCGCTAAATTGTAGTTGGAGTATTTTTTTTTTCTTCTAAATATATTGTATGGGTATCAAAATAAAGGTCTTGATGACCTGATTTGAAATATATATTTGACATATTAGTTTTTGCCTGCGGCTTTGCTTATGTGGTATTACATTATTGTTTAATAAATGTAGGTGCAGTCCGATTTTTAATTTTGCCTACTTACTCGTATAAGGTTGGCTGAACGAAATCTCTTGTAGTTGTTGTAATACTCTCACTCGTAGTTATCTCTCGTAGTTGAGATAAGCTCACATTTGTACACTTCTGACGTAACTATATCATAGATAGCTTTATATTAAAATATTGGCTGAGGATATTATAAGAATTTCTTTTTAAATAAAAACGACTTTCCCTTAGATTCAGACCAAGTTAGATTTATCTTTCATCCTCGTAAACTCTTGTATTGTAACTTTCATGGATTTAAGAATATATATCAAAATTGAATGTTAAGTAGTATAATATACTACTTAACATGAAATATTATTTCATCAAAATCCACAGAGCAATTTCCGGGATCGTTGTGGCATATATTGGGACTGGTCCACCACACGTTCCTTATGTCTCCTGTGTAGCCAGCATTAATAGCTGCAACCACCGAAAAGGCAATAAACAGTGAAGTTCATGGCAGTCTCTGGAGTAACTGCGGTTATCTTGGAACTCACAATGACTTTCGACTCCTACTAATTTTTTGAGGTTAACTCATGAAATTAGTTAGAGTGTTGGATGAGCTATATGATTTGATTGACCTGCCGCTGAGTTCCACTATCGTACAACTCGTCAAAAATTTAAATTCCATCCACATCACCTTGATATTTGGCGATCTACTACAGTACGCTTTTTAAGGCATTTTCTACCACGAACTGCAAAGTTGTGGAATCAACTTCCCTCAGCGGTATTCCCAAATAAGTACGCCATGGGGGCCTTCAAGAACAGAGTCAATATTTCCCTTAAAAGACTGGCAACGGATCGGCGATCCGTTGGTGTTGCTGATTTCTATGGGCGGTGGTGATTGCTTTCCATCAGGTGACCCACATGCTCGCTTGCCCCCCTCTAATATAAAAAAAAAAGTCTAAAGCTTTGGAATTTGACTTCGTTATGGCATATCTATACTACTATTACAAAGCTGAAGAGTTTATTTGTTTAATTGAACACTAATTTCAGGAACCACTGGTTCGAATTGAAAAATTTTTTAATGCTGGATAGCAGCGTGGATGGCGGCATGTGAGCTATTGCAAGCGACCATATGCATCGGTAACCGCTGTACAGCAAGCGGGCACTAAACACGTCTTACCGAACCCAACGTAGTGTAAAAAATATTTTACAGTATATAAATAACAAAAAAAAAAACATTATCCATTATGAAACCAACACAACTAAATTAATAAAAACTATTTTCAACGCTCAAATAACTGAATATCACGTCTCAAGCAATAAAATAAAAACTAATTTATCAGATTAATAAAATTACGATAGATTTCTTTACTAAATTGTATTTTTCGATGTTCTGTAAGTTCAAAACTCTAAATATTACATTATTGAGTTCATGATTCGGGATTTAATAAGACTTGAAGAGATTTCATTTCAATAAAGTTTAGCGAAATAAAATTTAATTAAGTTAAGTGATTTTATTAAATAAATTGCAATAACGTCTGCTCAGCGCGTTATCCTTTGGGATTTGCTTTTTTTAATTTCAATTACGTTTTTATTTATCTAGCATTCGCACGTGACTTTGTACGCGCGTAGTCCAATATCGCGAGAGATTTTTTTTTTTCATAGTGTCACGTTTTATTCGAGGGAATAAATAAAACGGCCAAATTAAGTTAACATTTTAAGGCTTGTATTAAGCTAAACAACAAGTCTCAGGGGTGGATAGATTCGTGAAGTTTCGGTTCCAAGGTTGCCTTTCCCTTTCTCTTTGCCTGACTCCCCTGAGGGCCCCCTGAAGGCCGAATCCGCTGGGTTGCCAGGCTGCTCGGATCCAAAGTGAGTCTCGTAGGTGACGTAAGTTCTTGAGTTTGTTTTTATCACCAGGGCTAGGTATGAATGCAATTTTTGCCAAACGTAGATCCTTTGCGAACATTAATATGAATTAAGTATATTATAGGAACATAAAGTAATATAAAGTACGAGTACCTATAGTATGTCACTGCAAGTTATGTCAAATTTAACCCGATTAATCGTTCTAGCTGTCCATTGATATATCAAAGAAGTGCTTTTGATTACAGCTAACCTTTCCTTATCAGATAAACGATATTTTTAAAGCACTAATGTAGCAAATAGCATGATAATAAGCAGATACAATAGCAAATAAACGCTTATAATATCAGGGATTTTGTTAAACAACAGTGTGATAACAGATTATTAGCACAATAGCGACGTACAATTAATAAAATGTAAGAAAATTAAGACATAAAATTAAATAGTACGTAAAAAGATACGGACCCGGGGGTCTGTAGATTAAAATTATTAACAGTGAAAAAACATGAGGAGTTTTAACTTGGTCATTATCGGTCATATCTCTGAGTTCTTCACGCCAATTATGAAGAACCCAAAGGTTATCCGCTGGGAAAATCTTCACAGGCAGTTTATTCTACATTTTGTTATTAACAAGGCATTTGTCCTGTTTCACGTAATTAATTTATTTTTACCGACCAGTTTCGCCTTGAGGCATTATCAAGGTAAACAGTTTATTCTACAATTAGAAAATGGGTGGGAGAAAATCTTTCTGGAGCCGCCTACAAAGCGTGCATTTTAGATTTATATATAGATGAATTTATATTATATATAGATGAAAACTGGGAGAAAGGCTTTCCGGTTGGTGGGAAGAGATTGTCAAATCTCAGATATCCTGATGACACCATTCTTCTAGCAACATCGATGGAAGATATGAGTGAGTTATTCCAAAGACTCGAGACAGAAAGTAGCAACATCGGTCTTGCGGTGAACAGAGCGAAAACTAAAATCATGTTAGTAGATCGACCCGAAAAGCTAACAAATACCACCTACGACATTCCTGGTATTGCGATCGTCGAACGTTACATATACCTGGGCTCCCAAATTTCCAATGACGGCATTGCGCACCCGAAATAAAAAGGCGAATCGGGATGGCCAAAGATGCTATGACCCGCTTAAGCAACATCTGGAAGAAAAGAGGAATTGGTATCAAAACCAAGATTAGATTGGTACGAGCCCTAATTTTCCCTATCTTCCTGTATGGAGTAGAAACGTGGACAATCCTGACCCGAGAAAGGCAAAGAATTGATGCATTCGAGATGTGGTGCTGGAGACGAATGCTGAGAATACCTTGGATTGCGAAACGCACCAATGCATCAGTTCTAACACAGCTCCAAATAAGAACTCGCCTGTCCACCATATGCCAACAGCGCACTCTCTCCTATTTCGGCCACATAATGCGCCGAGGCCACGATAATTTGGAAAAGCTGATGGTGGTTGGGAACACCGAAGGGAAGAGATCGCGCGGACGTTCACCAACAATATGGGCCGATCAAGTAAAAGACTCGTCGTGTTCTAAACTTTACACGGCTGTAAGAGACGCGCTGGACAGAAACCGGTGGAAGCAGATCATTCGCTCCAGATGCAACCCTGATGCTGACCACGATCCTCAGATATGAGGGACCGACTCGAGAGAGAGAGATAGATGAATTTCTTACCGATTGCGAGCGATTGAAGGAGATCGTTGCCGTCATATGAAACATCTCCACTGAATATGACCCTGATGGACAAAAGTTAGAGGAAAGCAAAAAAAAGGTTTAATATCTCCTGTTGTAATTATCTTGCATACTGGACACACACATTAGAAAATCTTATTTTAAAAAAAGAAAATTTAGGATTTTTTTTTTTTAAATAAGATAATTTACTTTTATTTGTGAGTGTAACTAGATGAAAAAAATCCATATCATGATTTATGATATATGATAAACTTAGTTTGATAAGTGTAGTTTGATAAGTAACTACTTATCAAACTAAATCTAATGCTAAATATTAAACATCGATACTAAAGGCCTGTAGAATGGATTCAAGCAATAAACAACATAATCACACTATTGTTACTCTTAGCATTACCAATAATACACTATATTACTATTTTTCTACTTCAAAAGCCTTTTCTAAAATTATATAATTATATTGGATCATTTTTGCATAACACCGTCCTGAAATTGTTCATTGCTTCTTAAGTCCGAGTTAGTTCTTAAAATATATTTCTGCTAAACATCTTAAATTACTATTAGCTACCTATGTAAGGAAAAAAATACATTAAATACAATGAAAATCCTATGACATCCAAAATAAATTGTGTACACAATCCTTTCAGTAGCGAATGAAACTAATTTCCTCATCCACCGTGTAATTTACGATAACAATGGGGACAAAAATAAGATTATATCTCATCTAACTTGTTTGCTTACTTATTCCCGTTGTGTTTGTGTATTTTTCCCATAATGTAGCAATGAACTGTGAACGTATGTGCTATCCTTAATTTTGGTTGATATATTTACTGCAGCGTGACAAAGGTATAAATAAATAAATAAATATTGTCAGACAAATTACACAGCGCCATCTAGCCCCAAAGTAAGCGAAGCTTGTGTTATGGGTACTAGACAACTGATAAACATACGTAAATACATATTTTTTTTGTAAATACATACTTATTATACATAGAAAACACCCAGACTAAGACAAACAGACATGTTCATGCACACAAATGTTTGTCCTATGTGGGAATCGAACCCACGAGCGTTGGTGAAGCCGCGTCATTGACCGCTACGCCACCGAGCTCGTCGAGGTATGTACGCAGAGTGCGTACCACGGCTTGCATGCGTTTTGTACTTAATTGTGTCACTTAATAATAGTTTCTGAAACTGTTGCATAATAAGGGTTATTAAAATACGAGTGTGAGTTTATAACATGAGCCGAAGGCGAATGTTATAATAGACCACACGAGTATTTTAGTACTTAATTATGTGCAGTTTCATACACTACTTTATCTAATCTCATGAAATATATGATAATAATATTTTAAATACAACCATGAAGTTAATTTAACAGCTATAATTCTTACTTATAAATCCATTTGCAGATCGAGCATGCGTAGTGCGCATGCGCGACGCGCCGCGCGGCGCCGCGTTCACAGATTATGTAGAAAAATTTTGCATAGTTGCAATGTATTTGCATTGCAACCTGTTTAAAATACCTGTATCCAGGGCTGGAGCTGTATCGAAATGGTAAAAAAGTTATTTTACGATACAGTTGTCCTTAGATGAGCTGTATCGAAAAATAACTTTTTAAATTTATTTTGATAGCTTGTGCGTAAAGACTGTCATTATGATACTGTGTTTAGTTTTTTATTGTGTAATTTTCAGTATGAGATTAGATAAAATAAAATAACTTTTTAAATTTATTTTGATAGCTTGTGCGTAAAGACTGTCATTAAGATACTGTGTTTAGTTTTTTAATGTGTAAATTTCAGTATGAGATTAGATAAAATAAAATAACTTTTTAAATTTATTTTGATAGCTTGTGCGTAAAGACTGTCATTAAGATACTGTGTTTAGTTTTTTAATGTGTAAATTTGAGTATGAGATTAGATAAATATTTTTACGCCTAAAGGCAAACAGATCACAATCAATATTATTAACCTATTTTATTCTATTTTAGTTAATTATTATATTCAGTCAGCTAGTAAGCTGACCCGGCAAATGTTGTTTTACCATATAAATTTAGGGGTTGATGGCAGAAGGGTGAAAATTTGAAGTTGTATGTATTTTTCAATGCTGACTCATAATAAAATAAAAAAAAAATTGACAATAAAATGAAAAGAAATATTTAGGGGTGGGTCACCCTTATCATTTAGGGGTATGACAAATAGATGTTGGCCGATTGTCAAACCTACCCGATATGCACACAAAATTTCATAAAAATCGGGCTATCGTTTAAATAACGGTTAAATAAAAGCCGTTTCGGAGGAATTTTTTATTTATTTATTTATTTATTTAAACTTCATGCACAAAATTGTACACAGGCGGACTTAATGCTATACAAGCATTCTCTACCAGTCAACCATAGGGTGATGCAGAGATAATACATGGCAGGTGCACAGGAAAGGTATAATAGAATATTAAAGTGTTAATTTAGTTATATTATAAATTTAAACGAATGCAAATACTCGTACATATTAAATAAAATAATTTTACTTTTATAAATATACATACATATATACACAAATACATATATGTATATATACATATATAAACACTCATACATATATACACATAAACACATACATATACCTACACATATATATATATTACATATATATAAACACACATATATATAGATACACATAGGTAATCAGAAAATAATTATGTCTGCAATTCCTGAATAGATTTATGAAAGTAGGCACGTGTCATTGATTTGAATGAGTTCCGAGTCAAGGCCCTCCTGATTTCGACAGGTAGCGCATTCCAAAGACGAACAGACTGGATTTTGAAAGATTGGTCTACAAACCCCGAATGATGAGGAGGGCACAAAAGAAGAAGATTATCAGCAGAACGAAGGTCTTTACTGTGAACAGAACAAAGGTGTTGAAATTGGGTTTTTAAATAAGCAGGAGATGTAGTACCATTAATTATAGAAAAAAGAGTAGTGAGGATACGAACATTTCTTCGCTGGCGAATGGGTAACCATTTGAGTTGAGATCGGTAAGTAGATACGTGATCATACTTTCTAAGCCCAAAGGCGAAACGAATGCAATTGTTAAGAAGCCGTTCAAGTCTGTTGAGTAGATCTGAGTTCAAGTCAGTGTAGCACACATCACCATAGTCAATTATGGGAAGGATAAGGCTTTGCACTAGCATGATCTTTGTTTTGACAGGAAGAAAGTTTTTAAAACGATAAAGATTACGCAAGGATCCCACCACCTTCTGACAAATGCTAGAGATCTGAACTTGCCAAGTCAGAGATGAGTCAATGTGCAGTCCAAGGTTTTTTACAGAAGCGCAATACGGAATGGTCTCACCATTAAAAATGATAGGTGGCATAGTGGTCAGGTCAAGTTTATTTAGCATTCGCGAACTACCCACAATTATGGCTTGACATTTTGTAGTATTTATAGTGACCCCAAACTGCCCAGACCAAGTCTTAAGGCGAACTAGATCTTGATTGAGCCTATGAACCGCTAGTGGGAGATCGTTTAATTCGTCATGAGAGTAAAGCTGCAAGTCATCAGCATATAAATGAAATGAACACTGAAAACTAGAGACAAGTTGATTAATGAAAATGGAGAATAGAAGAGGAGAAAGAATACCGCCTTGTGGTACACCAGCATCAAGTACAGTCCAGCTAGAGGAAGTTTCCCCAAGCCGAACAGACTGCCAGCGGCCACGAAGATAACTAGAAAACCATTCCAGTGCCAGAGGTGAAACCTTGAGATAGGATAGGATCGCAAGTAGGATATCATGGTCCACGGTATTAAAAGCATTTGAGAAGTCTACTAGGGTTAACACAGTAAGCCTAGAATCCTCCATATTGTCTCTAATATCTTGGATCACTTTAAGAAGAGCAGTTACAGTACTGTGACCTGGCCGAAATCCAGATTGGAAATCACTGAGTAGATTATTGCTAAATACGAAACGGGACAGTTGTTTGTGAACACAGGCTTCCAGCACCTTTGAAAGAAAGGGAAGTATGGAGATGGGACGAAGGTGTTTTGGAAGGGTTGGATTAGATATTTTAGGTAATGGAATTACGAGAGCATTACGCCACAACGAGGGGAATTGGCCAGTTAAAAGGGAAAAGTTAACAATGTGTGTAATGACCGGGAGTAGCTGTTCCAGGATAGTAATTATCATGTAACGACTAACGCCATCACAACCGACAGCCTTGGACTTAATGGATAGGATAATCTTTTTGATTTCACCAGGGCTTACTGAAGTAAAATTGAAATAGTCTACATTGGCAAGTGGGAAATCGGCAATGAAGTCAACTGTTTGACGCTTGGTAACAGGATCCAATACATCAATAGAGGAAAAGTGTTTGTTGATGTCATTTAAGCAGATGTTAAATGGAACCTCTGAGTTAGGAGATTTGCCAATCCCAAGTGTTGCCAAAAATTTCCAAATATCCGCAGGAGATCCGCTGGATATATTGTCATGGATATGGCGGCGTTTAGCATTACGTATCATTTTATTACACTGATTCCTTGCAACCTTAAACGCTGTCCAGGTATCGTCAGTCCGTACTATTTTATGTCGGCGAAACGCGCGATCTCTTCGTCCCATTGCCTTCCGTATATCAGCTGACATCCAAGGTGCAGGAGGACGCTTAATTTTAACCTCTCTAACTGGTGCATGCCGGTTATATAACCCAAGAACAATATCGTTAAAAATTTGTACCTTGTCGTCAATATTCGCGGCCGAAACTATCAACTCCCAGTCTATTGAAGAAGCATCCGTGCGCAGCTTCTCAACATCTATCCGAGAATAGCATCGCATACGCATGACCCTAGGACGCGGTTTTGGCGCCTTCAAAGAATATGTCATGTAGATAAGATCATGATGGGAAAAACCTACAGCAGGAAATTGACCATGGGATAAAACTAGGCGTGGACAGGATGTAATCATAAGATCAAGCCATGTATCGTTACCCACTGTATTATGGTGTGTGGCTTGCGTTGGGACCACATGTAAATTAGCTGATTCAATGATATTGACGAGTTTATGAGAGCGGGAAGAAGGAGCAATCAAGTCGGTATTAAAATCTCCCATGATGATGTGATGCTCATAATCAGTACCAACAGAATCAAGGACAGCTTCAAAATCAGTGAAATAATCTTTACAGGGTGGGCAGTAAACAACGCCGAGAACAGCTTTGGTACCCCTGATACAGATTTCTAAAAAAAGGTGTTCCGCGGAAGAGGACGAAGCAGAAGAAAATAAAATTTTATATGAAATTTCCCTGCGTAGATAGATTGCAACACCCCCACCTCGTCTACCTATTCTATCGTTTCGAATTAGAATATAACCTGGCAAAGGGTATATGGCGGAAGAAAGATTTGGGTTGAGCCAACTTTCCGAAATCAGGATGGCGTGTACATTGGACCCACTAAAAGCCTCTAAGAGCTCACTATGATGACTAGGTAAACTTTGTGCATTAATGTGACACACATTGAAATTATTATTATTTAAAAAGGAATTGCATATTAAATTACCAAGTAAAGTATTATTGGAGCTTGCACTTTCGTCACATGATAGATATGATGCATCATCAGCAGACAAAAAACTTTCATTATCAGAGTCAGACATTTATCAGTAATACAATGTAAATAATACAATATAATATAATATATATGAATATAATAAATATAGTATAATTTAAATAAAATTGCTAATATTACCTGCAATAAGCGAATGGAAATGTTCCACCTCTGCACCACCCGCCAGTTTTCACACGACAGTAATAAAAACAATGAATGTTACATCTTGCACTATAAATAAGAATAAAATTAGGAACATAAAATTATTCAAACAGTACACACACCGCTGAAAACAAAGTTCAATACATATGGTAGGAATGTAGAGAGCATTATCTAAAAAAAACATGTTTCCAGCCACCAAAAATTAATAAAGGGAAGAGATGTCAAAAATAATTAAACGCAATTACCATATGGTTGCCAACATATAGAATACAACATAACACTGACAAATGACAGTTGTTGAACTCGAGTGTGTTTGACATCAAATTAGTTTGTCACGCATATTTACGTTTAATAAAATAAATGTGTGTACTGTAAAATTTTATAAATTACGAAGAAAAATTAACTACGACGGTATATAAACAAATTTAACTGTGACGATATCAATGGGCCACATTATAGTGAAATACAACAAGTACCAATTAGGTACCCCGCTCTAAGAAGACATGAAAATATGATCACAATTATTGTAAAACACATTAGTAAACTACGATAAAGAATTAATAATTATGCATCCATACCTACTGTACCTACTAACAAATAATGACGATAATCTAAAATAGGTACAAATGAATAACAATGATGCGAACAATTATTGTGCATTCAAAGCCAGAGCACCATTATGTACGAAAAGGTAAACAAACACTGAAAATTAAGATATGGAACTTAAATATAGACAGAAATAAACAAGCTTTATTTACGGTTGGCTCTTCTTGTTCTAGGAACCTCCTCTGAGACTTTGTGCTCCCCGCTGCCACCGGAGGCATTATCACTCGTTGCTTTTGGGAAGTTGGTGATTAAGGCTGCAAGCTCCTCTTCAGACTCTATCTTGTGTCGTGAACCATCGGACACTAATACTACAATGACTCCATCTTGAGTCCAACAGTTGGGCATCCCGAAGTGCCCACGAGCCTTACCGAAGACTGCTTGCCTTGCACGCGTCAAGAACTCCTTGATGGTGTATGGTGACCCTTTTAGACAGGATTTCTTGCTTCACACAGCAGACTTGGTAGCAAGCGTGTTAAACTTTACCAAGATGGGACGATGCTGGTCTTTACGCGACGATCCAATCCTGTGACATGTTTTAATAGATCCAGCAGAGATGTCTTTAAGAGCCAACTTAGATTGGAGTATATCCACAACGGTAGCTGTGCAGTCCTCATCATCCTTTTCAGTAACACCCAAGAACACAAGAGCTTTCCTTCTATGCCGAGTATCAAGCCTGTCCACCAGTAATGTGCATTCCTTAATTTGAGAGCGTAGGAGGCCGAGCATTTTGAACATAAGTTCTTTAAATACACGGAATTCTTCTGCCAATCTTACAACAGTTGTGGATGACCCGGCATTATGCAGCTGCGCCTCTAAATCAGCCATCTTACTCTGGAAGCTTTCCTCCAAGCTCTTCTGAACGGCCTGAATGTCGTCAAGCTTTGACATTGTCCTAATTTTTTAGTGTAGTGCAGGAAAAGTGCAGTGATAGTGAAATGTGTGTGTCGAACTGGCAGGTGGTGATGATTCCAGCACCTACATTCACATGCAGCTACTATACAATTGTGAGTACCCTAAATATGTATCAAAGAACTGATTTACTTGTAGATTAAATACATAAATCACTGTAATTAATTTAAATTAAAATTAAATATGACGAGACACTTGTTTACTTTTTCACACCTACCGCCCAAAAAAATTTTGTAACAAACGAGAATTTTTTTGTTTGTTTGTTTGTTTGTAATATCTTTATTGTACATAAAATAAATTTACAACACAGTAATTTAAAGGAAAAGTACAAAGGCGGACTTATCCCTCACAGGGATCTCTTCCAGCCAACCTTAGAGTATCTGAGAAGATTTCTTGAATAGGCAAGTGGAGTACCAAACACTTACACTTATAAACACATATGTACATACATAATAATAAACAATAGAATATTATAAATAATACAATATTTTATATATATATTAGATTTTAGGAGACAGACTAGAAGAGAACACAAGAACAGAGTCAAAAGAGAAATAGTAAGCTTTTACAAGATTTTGTCGTCGTATAAATGAACAATGAACGGCGGCTGCACGCACGAAAATGCATGACTCATTGTCACTTTCCGCCTGAGCCGAGCGTGCAAGCGAGAGCGCAGAACAAACGATAGAGAGGCACGATCGGCTCTTCTACTCCATCGGCCGAGATTTTTTATGACGTTATCACGTAAAAGCATCGTCCGTAAACCGATTTTCTACAGATGTAGAAATACTAATAAAATGTTTTTATTAGGTTTTATTCGTTAAGATCATCACTTTATGTATGTACAACATTATAATAAAATTATTATAGCCAAATTGAAATATACAATTAAAATAAATACTAAATATGACTAACTATATATATAAAAAAAAAACGGAAATAACAAAAACTAAATAAAATTAATAAAATATAATACTCAAAAAATTCTTCCGTATCGCCATCAAAAGGCTAGACGAGACCAGAAGGCCAGCAGCATTGCCCCGCTGAATGGCAATGCTTATTCGCTAAGCGAGAAATAGGCCAGCCCTCTCCTCTGCTGTGCCTCTGGTCGCGGGAATAATAAAACTAATAAAAAAAACTATAATAAATATTTATTCATTTATTTAAACTTTATTGACAATAGAATAAAGGTACAAAAGGCGGACTTACTGCTAAGAGCATTCTCTACCAATCAACCTTTAGGAAATTCAGATAACACACGAATGCGGTTTACAAAATAACAGTTATGAACGTACACACAATAAATACCTATGAAAACATAAAATTACATACATACATAGAAATATGCTAATTACACACACATACCTTATCATATACGTAAATACATAATCATACACATCTACATAATTATACACGGAAACGCAAAGGAAACACAATAGGACAATTATGATTATTGCTTGGACAATTTCTCAAGTAAATAAGTTTGAACATTCTTTTTGAAAATGAATTTACTGGAAGATTCTCTGATGGCCTCCGATAACGTGTTCCAGAGACGCGAAGCTTGCAAGGCAAAGGAGTCCGACATGAAGCCAGATCGAAAGAGTGGGGTATAGAGTGCAAGAGATTTGTTAGAACGGAGTTCGCGATCATGCGTGTCACGAAACTAATAACATAAACTTCTAATTAAATTAAACTCTTTAAACTATTCAATCTCTTGTATTATGTAACTTATCTCCGGGTACCCGTATCGTTTACGAGTTAACGGGTCGGATTGTATCTAGACTTTAGAGGGTGTCACTACCATTGTAATAACAATCTAAAATGGAATCGGTTTGCGGCGAATCGATTTCCTTCATTGCTTTCGGAGTGTTGTTGTTTGTATCGATTTGAGATAGTTTGAAGTGAATGCAAAGGTAATAACTGGTTCAGATTGTTGCTAGGGAGAAATAGGTTAAAACGGGTCATAGCCGTAACATAACAGGAAATAAGATTTGCTCAATGATAAAATATTAATAATAGAAATTCCGTTGAGTTGTTCCCAGGTGACTAGAAATTGTTGAAGGATCCCTTCGGATTATATGGGGTTTGTTTATTTCCAAACATAATAATATTTACTAATGGTCGCTCACTGGTCGACATTCGACCATAAAATAAACAAAAAAGTATATATGTGTGTGCCAAATACACGGTAGTGTGTGTAATGTTTTTTTTAATGATTTATATAGTATTTTTATACATAATTTAAAAAAAATATTAGCATTTTGCACTCCTTCTCTATATAAACTATAAGTGTGCGAAATTTCATAGGGGTGTAAGGGTCCATCAACATCTTTGAACCAAAGCCAACTTCACCTGCACGCGGTTGCTGACTGACAAACGAAGCTCTGGCGAAAAGAGTGGTAGGGAGCGTAATTGTAAGCTACCCGACTGGGGAATGTACCTCCACCTCATAGAATACCGCAGCCAAATAACAATTGCCTTGAGGATTGTTGTGTTCATGCGAGTGATTGGGGCCACCAGAAAGAAAGAAGATGTTGCGTTGGCAGAGGGGGTGGCGGCGCGCGAGCGATATTTTATATTGCGAGCGTTAATGGCCACGGTAACCGCTTCACATCAGGCGGGCCGTATGCTTGTCTGCCACCCGACGTAGTGTAAAAACAAATACTCCTCCGTCCGTGCAATTTTCGTAAAAAAGGGTATGTAATTTTTGCTTCACGTATTAATATAATAATATAGTATACTTCCCACTCCTATTAAATTATTGTGATTAAATTATTTGTTCCGAAGCATCCGTAGTTTTACCGTCGGACACACTCCGGCCACCCCATACGAGTGTCGCGCCATTAGCACTAAAACTCACTTAAATAATCCTGAATGTGCATGGTGTGAATGAGTGTGAGTGCGTGCGGCGCCAGACAATCTGTTCTAGATTCATCTCAGAGGTGAAGTGAAGAACAATTTCATCATCATCATCATCAGGTCATTTAAGTCTCCACTACAGGAGCACGACCCTCTCGTCCGTCATAGAGAGGAGGATTTGGCCTACACTCCCCACGCTGGCCAGACGGGTTGGGGAGGCCTGATCGATGTTTCATAATGTATTTCCCTTAGTCGCCTTGTACGACATCCACGGGAATAGACGGAGTGATTCTATTCTAGTCTGCCGGAGACCACACGGCCATTTACACGTAGTCATCTCACTCACTCGCAGAATCACTACAATCTTCAAATTAATTATTGTAAATTGACTGCGGATTTCTGTGAGGTTGGGAGTACTTCTCCAGTCAGACAAGACACTCACTACTTCCGTTTTGTTAGAATCTAGTCTGCTAAACGGCAGGATACACCACGTTCAGGTTGGCTTTAACTCTAAAGATTTTTTTGATATGAGAGGGGGCAAACGAGCACGTGGGTCACCTGCTGAAAAGCAATCACGGAGATCAGCAACACCAAGTTATCGCCGATTCGTTGCCAGCCTATACTCCTTTCTTTCTTTCTGGTGACCTCACTCACTCGCATGAACACAACAACCCTCAAGGGGTTTAGTAGTGTAATTACTTAATAGGTTGATGATTACTCACGCAGTAAAAAATATAAGATACAAAAATTCGTCACCAACACAAACCTTCCTGGTAGCTCAGTTGGAAGAGCACTCCACCGGTCATCGAGAGGTCGTGGGTTCAAATCCCACCGAGGCGGGCGAGGTGAATTTTTCAATTTTTAGGGTTCCGAACCTCAAAAGGAAAAACGGAACCCTTATAAGATCACTGTTGTCCGTCTGTCTGTCTGTCTGTCTGTCTGTCTGTCTGTCTGTCTGTCTGTCTGTCTGTCTGTCAAACATTTCTATGTCGAGAATGCGTGGAGGTATCAAGCTGAAATTTGAACTGTATACACAGGTCTACGGTCCCATGAAGTTAAAAAAAAATCAAACTGCTAAGTTTACGTAGAAAAAAGTTACGGCCGTTTATTCAGCAAAAAACGCATATTTCGACACACTCAAAGGAATCAAAACCTATAGGGTACTTCCCGTTGACCTAGAACTATGAAATTTGGCAAGTAACATCGTTATAGACTACAAGTACAGGAATAAATCTGAAAACTATACATTTGTAAATAGATCTAAAAAAATAGGGGGTCTATATTTTTTATAGGGTGTCGAAATTTCAAATTGAAACTACTAGTTCAAATGGGGTATCATATGAAAGGGCTTGATGTACACATTGCAAAATATATTTTATTTATTTTTTTCGACGCATTATTTCTTATTTATAATGAAAAATATCAAATTTAACAATGATACTACGTACCTACGGAACCCTCGGTGGGCGAGTCCGACTCGCACTTGTCCGGTTTTTTTTTTAATATAAAACCCTCAAAGGAATTGTCATTTGGCTGCGGATTCTGTGAGGTGGAGGTACGTCCCCAGTCGGGCAGCTTACAAAATACGCTATGCCCTACCTCTCATTTCGCCAGAGCCTCGTTTGTCTTTGGGTTCACCACGTGCAGGTGAGGTTAGCTTTGATTCAAAGATGTTGATGAACTACTTACACCCCAAAAGATGACAAAAGGCCCTGTCACACCGTGGAATTATTAGGGTTCCAAGTCCCAATACGAGAAATTACAGATCGTTTTGGCAAAACTGCGCGTGTTATAAATTAACACACTACAACAATATTAATTAACAAATGGACCCATTAAAACACAGGCCGCTATCGTGTAATTATCAGCTAATATTTGGACCAAGTATAATAAATTACCAATATCGTTTTAAATATAACTGTTGGCGAGTTTATTTATTAACAGCATTTATTTGAGCAGTAATAAATATTTAAAAGGATTAGCTGTTTAAAGTGAATGGTTTTATATTGAGTTTATTGGTTTAAAAAAAACCGGCCAAGTGTGAGTGGGACTCGCGCACAGATTTATTATTATGATTGATTCATCGTCATCATTATGATTGATTGATTATTTATAATTATTTATTTTTTAAAGTTAATAATATACCTCAATATTCTGTGAATATTTCAAACGTATACCTGTTGCTATTATTAATATCGAGCAAAAAAAAATCATGTTTGTTGTATTGGAGCCCCTTTTAAATATTTATTTTATTTTAATTATTTATTTTTAAAGTGAATAATCTACTCTCTGTCAATATTCTGTGAATATTTCAAGCGTCTACCTGTTGCCGTTATCAATATCGAGCAAAAAAAAAATCACGTTTATTGTATGGGAACCCCCTTAAATATTTATTTTATTCTGTTTTTTACTATTTGTTGTTATAGCGGCAACAAAAATACATCATCTGTGATAATTTCAACTGTCTAACTATCACGGTTCATGAAATACAGCCTGGAAACAGACGGACGGACGGGCAGCGGAGTCTCAGTATAAGTAATAGTGCACAATATAAGTAATAGTGTAATAGGGTCCGTTTTACCCTTTGGGTATAAATAACCCTATAAATGTCGTATGGGGCAACGAAGCGTTGTAAAGAGAATTAAAAAGCTTAAGACCTTCTTAATTAGAAAGCTCGCAATTTTTTCGTTATAATTGCTATTTAAAGATAATAATCATAGTTAGAGTTGATAACCTGTTCATCATTGGCGAGCCCTGTGGTCGAAAATCTTGTAATGGCACTTTGACTCCGAGGTCGCGGATTTGATCCCCGCACAAGACAAATATTTGTGTTCATGGATATGTCTGTTTCTATTGTTCTGGGTGTTTTCTATGTAATGTATGTAGGTATGTATTTACGAAAAAAATGCATTAGTCTTATCATAATGTTATATAGCCTTCCTCGATATATGGGGTATCCAACACTAAAAGACTTTTTTAAAACAAGCCTATAGTTTCTGAGTAAAATTGACGAGCTCGGTGGCGTAGCGGTCAATGACGCGGCTTCGACACCAACGCTCGTGGGTTCGATTCCCACAAAGGACAAACATTTGTGTACATGAACATGTCTGTTTGTCTTAGTCTGGATGTTTTCTATGTATCATAAGGAGGTATGTATTTACAAAAAAAAAATGTATTTACGTATGTTTAACAGTTGTCTAGTACCCATAATACAAGCTTCGATTTCTTTGGGGCTAGATGGCGCTGTGTAATTTGTCTAACAAAAAAAAAATGCGCTCAAACATACTTTTCAACTTTATAATATTAGTAATACCTTTATTTATGTATCGGTATTTAATTATGTTTCGGAAACTACAAGTTTCAGTATATTACAAAGTACTCTGTGACTACAAGTACGCAAAGACTAAAGACTAATTAATGTAACACACATGTATTATTATTAATACATTATACATACATGCAGCAATATTGCAACATCATTAAGCCTCCATTAGCTCTAACATATCCTAATATACTTGCTTTAAGTAATAGAGCGATGCGCGAGTATCTTATAGTAAATATATAAACAGAACAGTATGTTATCTGTATATATTGTTGGCCGTGTGGTTTCCGGCAGACTAGAATAGAATCATTCCGTTTCTTCCCGTGGATGTCGTACAAGGCGACAAAGGGAAATACATTATCAAATTTCGATCAGGCCTCCCTTCCTTCTTACGTCTAGGACAGACGAGAGAGGGTCGTGCTCCTGTAGTGATAGACTAAAATGGACCTGATGATTATATTTTAGTACCTAAAGCCGCGTTTTCACTTAACTTATTTTGATTTCGATTTTCAAACTTCAGCTTAGATTTATAGTACCTTTTTTATACTATGTCGGGTGGCAGACAAGCATACGGCCCGCCTGATGTGAAGTGGTTACCGTAGCCATATTTACGCTTGCGACATAAAATATTTTTCCTAGTGACGTCACACTGTACTACACTAGTGTACTACTACGTGCGGTATAGATACTCGCTGCCGCTTTTACATAATATATTACCCGACCTTACCTCCCTTCTGACTCTGCCTGACGCAAATTTGGAATAGTTTGCGCATACGCGCTCATTCAGGCACAGACGTTATTGTTTACGTAATAGTTGACGAAGTGACATTTGTATAAAATGGCTGGAGTACTAAACAGTACATAAAAAAAAGAAACAAACGAGCATGTGGGTCATCTGATAGGATTGAAAGCAATCAACTCCGCCCATGGAGATCAGCAACACCAAGTGGTCGCCGACTAGTTGCCAGCCTTTAAACAGAGGCAGAAATTAGTCCTTTTTACTGTATTTTTTTAAGAAACAATAAGAGCATTTATATGCTGCTGCGTAGGTAAATCAAGTCGGTAAAACTAAATTTTGTTAGAAATTTAATATGAGAAAACATGCATGCTTTACTGGAGCTCAATCTTCCCGTTCCTCCATCCCCATCACATTCCTGTGGATTTCCCATACAAATCTTGTCGTGGCATTTTTTATCATATTTTTTTTTATCAAGTTTTCTGATATTATAAATTATAATATTATTCTGCTGTTCGGGATGGAGATAAATCCAACAATTCAAAGATCTTGAGTTAAGTATCCGCTTCACACCAGAGGCCTTACCACAAGCTCTAAACGCAGGAATAAAACTATGATGGTTGCGTATTTATCAATGAATTTCATTCATAAATTCGCAATCATGATGGTTCCATTCCTGCGTTTAGAGCTTGTGGTAAGGCCCCAGGTGTTTGTCACCTGACGTAGTATAAAAACAAAAAAAAAAACTTATAAATAGTGTAACTAACCCGACTTTGTTTTAAATATACAGAAATACAAAGTCGCACCAAGTGCCAACATTCTGGTTATTATTTTGCAGATCAGCAGGGTGCACTATATGCAGTTGATGTTGACTTTAGTTCTAAATGGTATATATGTCGCAGCCAACTGGTTAAAATAAAATCAATCCATTCAATCAAACAGCTAGCCCTTTGACTGAACAAAGCCATTCAATCACACGTCTAGCTTTTTAATTGAATATTTGAGTCGCTCAAAACGTTCAACACTACAGCTGATTCAAAAGCTGCCGTCTAATTCAATTAGTTCAGCGCTCACCACCGCGGCGCTAGGTGCGTTTTGTTTTCAATATGGCGTCAACTAGCCGGTGTAGCCATATAAGATAAATATTGCCAACCCCGACTTTACGTAGACTTGCCGGATCGATACTAGAGTGTTTTTGGTAAGCCCGGAAGCGCTGAGGGAGTGCAGCCCCCGCCTGCCTTCGCATATCCGCCTCCGCCGCTACGGCTCGCATGGTGCCTGCCCTTCGTTACGCAAAGGCGAAGAGGCTGCACTTCCCTCAGCGCCGGAGACGTCCCAGAACTCCGCTTGCTTATTAAGTAGGTATTATTATTCTCTCAAATTACATACTAAACTAATGGTCACCTTAGTTAATTTGTAATTTAGCCAGTTGGCTAAGCGTCGTCTAGCTGTAGTGTTGAATGTTGCAGTCAACAAGTCAGCTAAATGACGTATAGCCGTGTCAATGGCGTTGTTCAGTCAAAGGGCTAGGCTGTTTGATTGAACGGCTATTTTAACCAGTTGTCTGCGACATATATATGAGCTACTTCATCATCAGCATCATTATCAGCCTGTATCTATCCACTGCTGGATATAGGCCTTTCCCAATGCTTTCTACCATATGCGATCCTCCGCTTTCCGCACCGCTACCAGACTTTTTAGAGATTGACGATCCATCTAGATCCTATGCTTGGTCGCACTAAACTCTAGGACTATTCTCCCATCTGTCATCGCTGTTTCGGCAGATGTAGCCAGCCCACTGCCACTTCAACTCACTGACTCTGAGACCTATATCTACTACTTTGGTTCTCCGATACTTACCCCTTATTATTTGTGTCTATTCAACCCTAAATACTGTAGCACCGCCATACTGCCAATTACATTAATTGTGCTCCATTTATACCCAACTGCAGCATCTGTAATTATCACATCAAATGCGCGTTAACATCACATTATCCTTACATTAGCTACTAGATATTCAGTATTACTGCTATCCACATAATTATTATGATGCCAACAACTCACTGTAGCTGCAGTCAAAACTCATCACCAGACAAAACCAGGGTCTCTACCGCCGAAGCTGAAGCCGATTACCATCAGATAGTTCAGTAAATGAGTCCATCCGTTCTTTATGACGACTCCCTTTAATTTTTAACTTTATTTTAGTTTTTGTATTTCTTATAGCGGCCACAGTATTACATGATCAGGGAAAAATTCAATTGTCTAGCAATTTTCGTTGAAATTAAAGTTAAATTACATTTTTTTAAACCAATAAAGTAGAAACAAGCATACAGCCCGCCTGATGGCAAACAGGTACCGTAGCCTATGAACGCCTGTAACACCAGGGGCATCACACACGTGTTGCCGATCCTAAATAGTTGTGACCATAGGGTCACAAAAACTAAGGAGTCGCCGATCCGTTCCCAGCCTTACTACTATATACTCCTTCCATTCTTTCTCAGCAGGTGAGGTACAAAAATGTTAATGAACCATTACCACCCCAAAACTATTAAACTTATGTTAACTAAAAATGGGCGTGGCCCAGCTTTCGGTAACCATGTTTTGTTAATTAGCTTTTTTATTTTGGATTTAGATGACAGGAAGCCGGTGGATGCAAAAAGCACAAAGCCATTCATTAATTATGGAAGCTCGAGTTGAGGAAAAGGCTTTGTTTGGCAGTATTCGACTTACTTGAAGATACAAAATCAATGTGCGGGATGTAATATGTAATCAATGCACTTACCATAAATTCCCTCTGACGTCCCACAAAGTATATAAATATAAAGAGGATATACCGCCACGTATCCCATAAAAGTTGATTGCTTTGTGACCTTGTTAGAAGTATGATTTATTGATTGCGCAAGACACTGTACGTTGTGTTATTTATGATGTCTTAGTATTTTTTTATTTTAAAAGATTACTTTCTAGTATGTTTTTATCAACATAATATTATGGTAGATAGATTAAAATAAATAAAATTATAGACATATATACAAAGACTTTCTACTGTTGTAAAAAAGCACTGTCATCATATTTGGGAACGTTGAGTTACGAGGAGACAGAAGCTATATGCAAATAGTTTTTGTCCTATGTACAAGTACACTGTAAACATTTTAAATTTATATACATACTCTCATAGTTCTTGAACATCACACATTATAAATTTATATATCTCATATACCACATATAATACATACAAAACACATACACGTTTAGTTGAGCAACGTGATTTTATTTTCCTAGTTTTATATAAATAATTGTTATGGAGGAGCGGAGTTTCCTAGCACAAGTATATATATATATATATACTTAAAAGGAGCTTCAATCACAAAATATTTGTTCACAATATTGTACCAATTAAAGATATTTGTATTTGTATAGATTGTTCGTGCATTGATCACATGTTTCTAAATATGTAAACTGATTCTGAATAAACATTATTATTATTATTATGACATTTATTTATTTCTAATACCTTATTTATTACATTTTTTAATATATAATATAAAAAAAAATATACATTAAAAAATATAAAAAACAGAATCCCTCCCGATAGCGGGAACAAGGTCCAAACTATCGGTAGTCAAGGTCACAGAGACAGAAACCTCCTCACAATACGTGCCGTGCTGAGGAGGACAGCTTTCTGTATCTGACCCTTGATCCAGCTTCCCAACGCGAGCTTCTTGAGGTGTTGGTCGAAGCTCTTGGCAATTAAACCATTAACCGTCACAACTATCGGAACAATCACTGTTGAATCGACGTCCCACATGGCGGTAATCTCATGAGCTAAATCAAGATACTTAGATAATTTATCTTTTTCAGCTTTCACGAGATTAACGTCATGTGGGATAGCGACATCAACAATGACTGCTTGGCGCGTTGATCGATCTATTATCACGATGTCAGGTTTATTGGCTACAATAGTCCTGTCAGTGATAATAGATCGATCCCAGTATAATGTGGCATGGTCATTTTCGAGAACTGCTTCCGGCATATACCTGTAGTACGGTACCTCGATAATCACAAGGCCATATCTCAAGGCAAGCTGCTGATGAATAATCCTGGCTACTTGGTTATGTCTGTGCAAGTACTCGCCGTTAGCAAGATAAGAACAACCGGCAATTACATGTCTGAGGGATTCCCCAGGCAGATGACACGCCCGACAGATATCAAGCGTGCCATCCTTCATGATATTATTATTATTATTATTGAGGTCAATATTATGTAATATTTGCGATGTATATGTGGTCTATACAAGACAATTAATTTAAAAAACCGTAGACCATCTAACCTAGTCAGGCCCTGTCATATGATACCCATATTGAAGGGGTGGTGAAAAAATATGTAATCCGTCGTTTTGTAGCGTCGGCCATCTTGGTTCGATTTTCATCAAACATAGCTAAGAACAATTCCGACTAATACAACCTTTCAAATAAAAATAAAACCGGCCAAATGCGAGTCGGATTCGCGCACGAAGTAAGCACTATAAAAACGAGCAAAAAAATCACGTTTGTTGTATGGGAGCCCCTTTAAATATTTATTTTATTCTATTTTTTAGTATTTGTTATTATAGCGGCAACAGAAATACATCATTTGTGAAAATTTCAACTGTCAAACTATCACGGTTCATGAGATACAGCCTGGTGACAGACGGACGGACGGACAGCGGAGCCTTAGTAATAGGATTCCTTTTTACCCTTTGGGTACGGAACCCTAAAAAACAAAATCATTTCATCCGTTTCCGAGCTACGATGCCTTAGGCAAACACACACAGACACGTCAAACTTATAACACCCCGTCGTTTTTGCGTCGGGGGTTAAAAAGGCAACCGTTGACCGTTACAGAACAGTCTGAATCTATCAACGTACAGCTCAAACGAGTGGATAATTCGGCATATAGGTATAGCTATCATGATTAGGCATCATCATCTAAGATAAGGTTTTTGAAAATTCATAAGTGATACCAAGACACTCGCATATGAAGTCGCGGTTGCAAGCTATCATTCATAATATATTCAGTAGTAATCATCATTTGGTATATATGATGATGATCAAATATATTTAGTAGACATATCGAACAGTATATCATTTTTATAGAAATGCCCAAAAACGGTGCACACAATGAGTCATACTATGGTCACACGACGGCGACGCGGCGACGTTATGAATTCTCAAGCGAGTGCTACAATCACATACCCTATTGAGATTGCATTGTACAGTTGAATGAAACTTGATTCAGATATTGACAGCGGGATACGGGTACCTGCCAAAATAATAATGATTGATCAGCTTCATACAGTTCTGTTGTACACTATCAATGGCAATATAAACCTTAATGGAACATCGCAAGGTTTGAAACAATTTTCATTACTACTTGGTAGATGACATTTTTTTGCAAATTCTATATGCATTACGTGACTCTACATGCGTGTATTTTTGTTCAAATGCGTCAATTTCAGACGTCAGAGAACATTTCATTTTTCATACATTCAAACATACTATTTTTTAAGTCTACTGTGATAATGTTTATACAATTTTATCTACTTCTATCTACATTTTGTTCATATTTGCTTTATATTTTTGAAATCCACTCCGAGCGTTTTATGCACGATACGAAAACCTGAAATGGTTTCATATTTTTTTAGAGCTGCAGATTATTTTGCAGCTTTTGCATGATAATTAGGTTTGGAATGTAAACGTTCGCAACAATATTTTAAAGTTTGTTTCAAATGCTGCTTTTAATTTTATACATAATATATTTATAATGTATTATGGTACCAATATATTTATGGTACCTAGTGATATCATTTCATTTAGGTATTAGCACAGCCCGGCCACTCCATACAAATGACGCGTCGTTTACTACTACATAAACTATAACGTCTGTACCGAGCGTGAATGAGCATGTGTGCGCTCGCCTTACAAGTCGACACGAGAGAGCAGCAGGGAGTGGCCATCTTATTTTATCTTGGAAGGGGTTCAGTACTGCAGCACCGGTGGTACGTCGACCCTCTTGGATCTTTTGTGCACTCCCTATTCTTTAGTAACTCTCCCCTGAATGTCTAGAGACATGTCCCATGTACTTCAGCACATCTTTAATTGAAAAGAGCCTGTAGTCGTCCAGGTCTGGGTACGCTTTTCCTAGGATTACCATTCCTGCCATCACATTGACACATCAAGT
Source organism: Hypsopygia costalis (assembly GCA_937001555.2). NCBI lineage: Eukaryota > Metazoa > Arthropoda > Insecta > Lepidoptera > Pyralidae > Hypsopygia > Hypsopygia costalis. Next base: position 31,992,005 of record OW443328.2, read on the forward strand.
GCTTCATGGTCTCATAAGGTTCCTTGCATGTTCTGCATTCTAGGCTATTGACAAGTCTCATCTTGTATAGGTGCCCATGGCAGGCATAATGCCCAGTCAGTGCTCCAAGGATGAGACGTATCCGTTTTCTGTCATATTTGTGCCAATTTACTGTGCCTTCGCCGATGGTTTCCTTGGAGTGAAGTATTCCACTCATGGGAGTGGCCATACTGTACGTAGTATTAATGCTGTGGTAAAGTGTATATATTCGGTTTGATCCTTTTCTTGACTAAGCAGCAGAAATTGAAGAAATTTGGCATATATAAAATTATATGCCGAAGACGGATACAGGCTACTTTTTGGAGTATTATGGACAGATATACGAACGGCACCTTTCAAAGAGACGAGAAGGACATTCCTCACCCTGTCAACATAAATAATATTCTTTTTTTTTATACTGCGTCGGATAGCAGACAAGCGTACGGCCCGCCTGATGTAAAGCGATTACCGTAGCCATATCAACATAAAATATCGCTCGCGCGCCGCTACCCTCGCTGCCAATGCAGCATCTCCTTCCTTTCTGGTGACCTCACTCACTCGCAGGAACACAACAACCCTCAAGGGAATCGTTATTTGGCTGCGGTATTCTGTGAGGTGGAGGTACATTCCCCAGTCGGATACCTTACAATTACGCTCCTACCTCTCTTTTCGCCAGAGCTTCGTTTGTCAGTCAGCAGAGTGCACCGCGTGCAGGTGAAGTTGACTTTGGTTCAAAGATGTTGATGAACCACTTACACCCCTAAATACTAATAAAAAATATTTTTACTTTTGAATGTTGCGGCAGTTGTTTTCTAAATCTGTGGTCCATATGTACGTACCAACCTTTCTTCCTTCGAGAGGAGAGGCGTTTGAGCCAAAAAGTCAAAGGTTTGTTTACCTTGTAGCTTTGTTTGGGTCAGGAAATGCTTCGTTTTACTTAACAAATAGCTGGGGAAGAAATGAGGGAACATTCGCAGAACGATATTATTGTCTGTATTGTGCCTATCTACGCTTCTGCGAACTATAATTTAATTACTTTCAGTTACGCTCGTTTTCAATTTTATTTTTGGGACGTAAGTGGTTCATTTGGGGTGTAAGTAGTTCATCAACATATTTGAAGCTAAGCCAACTTCACCTACACGCTGTACACCCTGCTGACTGACAAACGAAGCTCTGGCGAAAAGATAGGTAGGGGGCGTAATTGTAAGCCAAACGACTGGGGCATGTACCTCCACCTCAATACCGCAGCCAAATAACAATTCCTTGAGGATTGTTGTGTTCCTGCGAGTGAGTGAGGTTATCAGAAAGGAAGGATATGCTGCGTTGGTCTGAGCGATCGAAGCGAGAGAAAGGTCTAAAGTAAGACAAATATGAACAAAAATAAGTTCATGTACACAAATCCAGGGAAGTTTTCTCCCGCGTACTGTCAAGATGTGGAATGAACTGCCTGTCGAGGTTTTCTCAGGAGACTACAGCATGGGGTTCTTTAAAAAGGACGTGAAGAGTTTTTACAGGATCTTTTTTACAAGGTTTTTACAGCGCGTGTGATGCCCCTGGTGTTACAGGTGTTCATAGGCTACGGTGACTGCTTTTCATCAGGCTGGCCGTATGCTTGTTTGCCACTTTAGTGGTATAAAAAAAACAAATATGTGTCTTGTGCGGCGAACGAATCCGCAACAGCCACTGGGGCCAAAGTTGAAATTACTAACCATTCGACCACCGGGCACAAGCAAGACAGAAGTGCGTTAGCTCAGTTTTGCAACCACAAGCACATCTGTACAAGTGATTGATCTTTGACCAAAATAAAATTGGAGTGCTGCAAATGAACCCTGTACATAGCAAATATATAGACTCTATCTTGTATTAGTAAGGATATGAATTCCATCTAAAAATAACAGTGGAAATAAAGCTATGTTTACAACAAAGAAAATTGTCATTTCCCCGCGTCACAGTCTAATCAAAAATGATGACGCGCGTAAACAGAACAAAAAATGAGCTCTCTCCTCCTTCACAAGCATTCGTCGGCACATAAAACATTCACACAGCTGTATCCGCAAAATGTACAGCAATTTCTGTTTATGTAAGTAATTTATATCTTTTTGTCAACTGACAATTTACCGCGTGCATGAAATTTGTTCAATTCGCGCTTTTTCAAAAAGGTACGGAAGAGAGAATTAAATATTTTAAAGGTTTATGCCGCTAATTTTAATTTATATGACGCAGCCAATTCGTATAATCCACCGCATTACAAAACGTCTAGCTGTTTTAAAAAAATGTCGGAGCCATTATTTCAACCCGCCTTTTTATAATATGATTACACGAGTGAATTGTTACCTGATGGTGTATCACCCAGAATACTATAAAAATAGAATCAAATAGCTTGGCTATTTCTAATTACGGTTATAATAACACAAACCTAACCAAAAGATAATTTAAATGCAATCTGCCTAAAGTTAGCCATTTTGTGATGTGGCGGTTCTACCAATTGGCTGCGACATATACATCAGATAGACATACTCAACCTGCGTCCTCCCTGCAATGACATATGGTGCATAGACTTGGATACTGACAATCGGACTGGTCCACAGGCTAAGGTCGCGCAGCGAGCGATGGAGAGCGAAACCGGAACGAAGAAATTCGACGGAGAACCAAAGTTGTCGATATAGCCTTCAGAGTTTGCAAGCTGAAGTGCCAACGGGCCGGTCACATCTGCCGAGTAAGTGATGACAGATGGGGGAGGAAGGTATTAGAAGGAAGGCCGCGCGAAGGACGACGAAGTGTTGGGCGCCCTCCTACTAGATGGTCCGATGACCTTAAGAAAGCGGTTGGATGCGGAAGGCGGAGGATCGTATCTGGTGGAAAGCATTGGGGAAGGCTTATATCCAGCATACAGGCTGACGATGATGATGATGACTCAATCTGCATCCCACGGGCCACTTATGGCCCGCTGAGCTTTTCTGAATAACCCTGTAAATAAAAATAGTCAATAATGGTACGGGCTCAGAAACCTAAACTGGCTGATAGGCAGAGAATCGCGCTTCACAATGGAAAACAAGATACACGAGCTCGGTGGTCAAATGGTTAACAATGGCCTCTTTGACTCCGAGGTCGCGGTTCGATCCCCGCATAAGATAAATATTTGTGTACATAAACAGGTCTGTTTGTCTTGGTCTGAGTATTTTCTATGTATATATTTACAAATAAAAAATATTCAAGTTTTATATTAGTTATCTAGTACCCATAGTACAAGGTTTGCTTATTTTGGGACTAGATTGCCGTTTGTGATTTATCTAGGAATATTTATATTTATTTACAAAACTATAATCAAGCCAATCTGGTCATATGGTATTGAGTAATGGGATCAGCAAAAAAACACGAATGTGGAGACTTTACAAAGGTTTCAAAATAAAGCGCTCATAATTACTAACGCACCCTTATTCATCAGAACAAGTGAACTACATGAGGACACAGAAATTAAAATGGTCAGGGAGGAAGTAGAAAACAAAGCAAGAGCATATAACCTTCATATAAAAACATACACCAACACCCTAGCGACAACACTATGTGAGCCAATGAACTGTAGAATGCTCAAGAGATGACACATATGGGATCTTGTTCACAAGTTTGTAACGTAATATGAGACAGTTTCCTCACTGGAGGAACAGTTCTCATGACAGAAGTCATTAAACTCCTAAAACAGATCTGGTAAGGGCTTGATTGATTGGCCGTGTGGTTTCCGGCAGACTAGAATAGAATAACTCCGTCTCTTGCCGTGGATGTCGTACAAGGCGACTCAGGGAAATACATTATCAGACATCGATCAAGCCTCCCCAACCCGTTTGGCAAGCGTGGGGAGTGTAGGCTAAATCCTCCTTCTGTCAGGGACGGTTGAGAGAGGGTTGTGCGCCTGTGGTGAATGACCTGATGATTATAAAGGGCTTGATAAGCCGATCGCAAAATTATGAACACAAAAAATATACTGGTACGTTTAATTTAAGAAGTCACAGGATAACTTAACTGGAAGTCTGTACTTCGAGCGGTATTTACTGCTGCCTGGTTTAATAGAAAAATGTTCAGAATACCTCTTAGCGATCTCTTATTATCTGTGGCCCGCGTGAACTAGCTGTTGTACGGTTTGTGGCCCAAAAAGGAAAACGTTGAATCTAACTGTAGTACAGATTTTTTAAGTGAAAACTACTTTAGCAGCCTTGTGCACTTTTTGGGATGGGTGTTAAATAATAAAAAATGTTTCTGATTGAAAATTCGTAAGACGGAGGAGAGTAGACCGCTGCTGGCGCGTCGTAGGATGGGAAGTAATATCCCCTTCTCTTTCTACCGCGCGGCGAAAATGTATGCCTGCTCCTACTGTTTATTTTTAATGTAATATCAATTGTCATGTTTGTGTACGATAGCGCAATAAATGAATATTGCATTTTACCACATAAATGATAGTACTTTTATACTGATAAATAAACCAATTCGTGCGAAATTATTTCCTAACCATCCCAAAATATTCGAAAATGTACAATGTTAATGTTCAAGTTTTCACTTCTACCGGCACTCCCGGTGTGCAACCTCTTTTTTTAGGGCTTCATAGTCGTGCCTCAAAAGTAAAACAGGATCTCTTATCACATCATCATCCATCTGTCGGTCTGTCAATTAATACCATTTTACTTAGAAATGCGTAATGGGATTAAGTTTAAATTGATATACCCCACTTACACTTGGGGTGTAAGTAGTTCATCAACATCTTTGAACCAAAGCCAACTTCACCTGCACGCGGTGCACCCTGCTGACTGACAAACGAAGCTCTGGCGAAAAGAGAGGTAGGGAGCGTAATTGTAAGCTACCGGACTGAGGAATGTACCTCCACCTCACAGAATACCGCAGCCAAATAACGCGTGAGTGAGGCCACCAGAAAGGAAGGAGATGCTGCGTGGGCAGCGGAGGTGGCGGCGCGCGAGCGATATTTTATGTTGCGAGCGTTTATATGGCTACGGCAACCGCTTCACATCAAGCGGGCCGTATGCTTGTCTGCCACCCGACGTAGTATATATTAACCCTTAACTACCTACCACTCATTTCTGTCCTTTAAGCACCTACCTGCGGTCCTGGAGACTCCTCATAAATTAATGCATATAATTAAGAATCTAGGGTAATGAGTCCACCTTAAATTGAATAAAATGCTTGCTTACATATTAAAGATTTATTTTTGACTTCTAAAGAATACAAATTATATAGAAATTTTCGTAAAAGTTATAATTACTTATGTAGTTGTAATTTCGACACAAAAAAAAGCATTCTAAGGAAATTAAATTTATGGCATTAAGTATTGAAAATTTTAACTTTTTGGTATTAATACCCAGAAACTAAATGACTTATCTATAAAAACAAATAATAAAATCAACAAAAAAAAATTGACTTGAACAAAATTGCAAACCCTAAACATTCTCAATTTTTCGCCGCATTTATAGCACATTTTGTTGAAAAACTCAGATCAGAAATATACTATGATTCATAATGCTTGTGGTTTTCTTTGAATATAGCCATGTAAAACAACAGACCAATGATAGCTTTCAGCCCCATAACATCTAAGTCTTGTACACAAGTCTGTTTTTGGTATTTTGGTCTAATTTTCCCTATTTTTTAATTTGTGTGCAGTACTATTTTATTTAACATTTCGTCTAACTAGAAGTAACTAGAAGTCTCCAAATATCGAGTGGTGTTGCAGAATTATTAAGCACACTACAGAAGGGTGGTGTTACTCCTGAAGTTTGCTCCACAATATCATGTCGCAATGTTCTTGCACGTACGATATTTGACTCAGATGCCCAGCGAAAACGATTGCCGCTAAAATAGTTCTTCTCTCTGGACCTACCTCTAGATTGAAAGTGTGAAACTGGAATATCATCATCCAAATAGCCAGACGATGATTGCGACTGTTAAGAGACCGTTGGTTCGGGCTCAAGCGGACTGTCATTATCACCTTCAATCTCAGATTTCTGGCGTCAGGTTTCAGATTCCTGACTCGCAATGTTCGGTCTGCAAGTCTTCAGTTAAGTCAGGTTCTACATCACTACAATCCTAATTCGGCATGTGTTCTTCGTCAGTCAACTCTATCTGAAGCCAATGTTGAATATTATTCTCATTTTAATTCATTTTGACACTAAAACAAAAATACAAATTAATATAAAAAAATCACGCAACCACCTACGTGCGGTCAAGGAGACCGCTGGCGAAATATTTTTACTCACCTAGTATAGACGCACGCACGTATACACTCACCGAGCTCAGGCGCGGTATTGATCGTTGTGTAGAAAAAGTATAAGGACGCACACTGCTCTGCCACATGCACATTTCAAAATATTTGAGATTGAAAATTCGTTGCGGTCTGTGAGACGGGTGGTAGGTGGTTAAGGGTTAAAAAAAACTAAAGCACAGTACGTAAGTGATGTGTAACGTCACTACAGTATGGCCACTTCCTGCCGCTCTCTCGTATCGACCTCACTACCTTACGCCTCTGAGACGAATCTGCCCCCTTACCACCATCTCTTATTGCGATTCAATAATTGAATAGATTGCTTATTCATACCAATGATTAAGCGACTCTATTCCATTTGAAATAGAGTCGCTTATTCATTGATATGAATAACCATTCCATTCAGTTATTGAATCGCAATTAGAGATGGTGGTAAGGGGGCTGTAGTCCAACACTTTATATAGTGTTGCACTGCATAAAACAAATCCATCTTTTGTATATTTATTTTGTAGAGAATAAAGTTTAAATTAAAAAATCGATCAAATGCGAGTCGCACTCATACATGAAGAGTTCCGTACACATACAAAAACACGTTTCGTATATGACGACCCTCTTTAATTTTTAACTTTATTTTATTTTTGTATTTGCTATTGTAGCAGCTATTGTATTACATCATCATCATCAGCCTGTATCTACCCACTGCTGCATATAAGCTATCCCCAATGCTTTCCACCATACGATCCTCCGCCTTCCACATCCAGCCGCTTCTTCATTCACTATATAATGTATTACAATGCAATGAAGAGTAAACCTATAAGTAGCCAAGGTGTAGCACAGCCGCCAGAGCTTCGTCTGCTTATCTGCAGGGTGTACCACATGCAGGTGATGTTGCTTTCATTCCGGAGATGGTAGTGAGCTGCTTACATCCCACTTCCCCCTTTTAGATTGTCCGACGATCTTAATAAAGCGGCTAGAAGCGGCTGGATCTAAAAAAAATTCAAGTGTCTAGCTATTATGGTTCAAGAGACAGCTTGTAACAGACAGACAGTGGAGTTTCAAAAATAGGGTCCCATTAGCACTCTATCGATCGGTACGTTACCCTAAAAAGATGATGTTGAGTCACTTACACCCCAAATCATGATTCAGGAGATATCGAAGACATCAATTACGAGTTACAACAACAGATAAATTAATTCTAAGCGCGTAGTTTGCTCACCTAAAGAGCATTATTTCCGTTCAATTATTAGGATTGGCGCCAGGATTCAATTCATTGCCACTAAGGTGATGCATTTTCAATATTAATTAGTTTGCGTTGAACGTTAATAGATTATTGGGCTGCGTCAATATTGACTGAGGCTTATGGTATTAGAACTTAATGCTATTGAAAGGATCCTGTTGCATGATAGGTGTTTCTTTACGCTAGACACGGAATAGCAGGTTAGAGGTGTGGAGAGAATTTCCAGGTTTATAGGTTAGGCATAAGATCTTCCACTGCAAGTGAGTGAGGTTACCATGGAAGGTGTTGCTGCGTTAACATCGGGGGTAGCTACGTGCGAAGGATATTTCTTATTTCGAGTGTTAATATAGATACTGTAATCGCTTCACATCAGACGGGCCGTATGCTTGTTCACTATCGAGTACGGATAAGAATCAACCTTTGGGCGGATACGTGACTTGAAAAACGAAGTCATCATCGAGGTCTACGTTCGCAAGTTGTAACTATGTACTACCATCATGCTGACAAGCGCAAAATACATTACATACTCCATACAGTCGCAGTTAATATTATAATTCCTATGTTCTAAAAATGACATCTTCTTCTTTGTCGCTTCACTCTTGCCAGAGTGGTCGTGGTTATTACGATGAGGAAGCAGACAGGACTCGCCTCACGACTTCTCGCTACCTCTGCCTGCTGGTTGTCAATCGGGTATCTTCGTGTACCGGGGCGCCCACCGCCGCCTTCACCTAATCAGTCCAATGCATGGATCAGCCCCGTGATCTTGTGCCTCAAAAAAAATCGTATATGTACCTGTTATTTAGTTTGTAATAAATCACTTGTTCATTATTCAACACTGGTCTTACTACACCTGGAACATCGGTGACCCCAACGTGAACCAGCAAGACCTCATACAAGCGTGAAGACCCTTTTAGAAAAGCGAAAGGATTTAAATAAGTTCAAAACTCACATTCGTAGGCTTTCTTAACACAAAAGTCACTGCGGTATACTAATACATAACAACTAAGTTATACCTATGTGTCTATAAGGTAATGTAATTGCAATCCATGTTATGTTTTCCTTCCTGACATTCCCGGTTCTTATTAAAACAGGAACATGTGCCTTGTTATGTGTGGGGAATGTCTCCAGTCCACAAATTATGTCAACAACTCACTGTATAATGCACCAGTAACTTCTCGCGTGTTTGTTATAATACCCAACGGACCTCAAACTAGCGTACTTATTTGAAATTTCTGTGTAGTTTCAAGAGAAAATAAAGAAAGGCATTTTTAGGGTTCCTTACCCAAAGGGTAAAAAGGAACCCTATTACTAAGGCTCCGCTGTCCGTCCGTCTGTCACCAGGCTGTATCTCATGAACCGTGATAGTTAGACAGTTCACTTTTCACAGATGATGTATTTCTGTTGTCGCTATAACAATAAATACTAAAAAATAGAATAAATTAAATATTAAAGGGGGCTCCCATACAACAAAAGTGAATTTTTTTGGTCGTTTTTACTCGCAATTGATAACGGCAATAGTTAGACGCTTGAAATACTCACATAATATTTAGTTATATATTCACTTTAAATAAAAGAAATGATTAAATAAAAACAAAACAAATATTTAAGGGGGACTCCCATACAACAAACGTGATTCATTTGCTGTTTTTATAGATAATGGCACGGAACCCTTCGTGCGCCAGTCCGACTCGCACTTGGCCGGTTTTTATATAAATATTTTTAATACGAAAACATTCCTTCCTCGCATGAGTTGGACTTGAACCGTGAAACGTAATACACATCACGAGTCTTCCTGGTAGCTCAGATGGAAAGAGCACCCGACCAGGGGCCCTACCGCTGAAGCTGAATCCGATAACCATCGAATATTTTGATTCGAAAATTAAGTCTTATGTTTTAGTTATTGACACAGCTTCAGTTTAGTCTGTAGAGTTCCAGGGTTTCCACCAGCTAAGACAAACACAATTGCTACTAAGCTAAGGCCAAGTTAGATATTTGCTATTAAAAAAATCGATGGGAATCGGCTTCAGCTTGGCGGTAGGGCCCCGGGTATATCGAAAATAGTAGGATCATGTTCCTAGGCGGGTGAAGTTTTTTTTTCTATATACTACGTCGAGTGGCAGACAAGCCTACGGCCCGCCTGATGTGAAGCGGTTACTGTAGCCATATTAATGATCGCAACATAAAATATCGCTCGCGCGCCGCCACCCCCGCTGCCAACGCAGCATCTCCTTCCTTTCTGGTGACCTTACTCACTCGCAGGAACACAACAACCCTCAAGGGAATTGTTATTTGGCTGCGGTATTCTGTGAGGGGGAGGTACTTCGCCAGTTCGGGCAGCTTAAAAAATACGCTATACGCCCTACCTCACGTGTAGGCTCGCGATATCACAGGTTCACCCTTGGGATCATTCCTCCGCGTACTAAAAAGTTTGGCAACTCCTATCTATGTTGCACCATTAAAAAGTGGAACGCATTGCCAGCATATGTATTTCCTCATTCGTACAATATGGGATCCTTCAAGCGAAGCATGAAGAAGCATCTTCTAGGCCAACATGGTACCGTCAACTAACTGACACGACATCAAGGTGTCTTGTCCGTTGCTGATGCGATTGGGCGTCCTCTTTTCGCTTACCATCACGCGAGGAGGAACCAATATGCTGAGCTTATATATATAAAAGAAAACCTCTCTTTTCGCCGGAGCCTGGTATTATTTATATTATATTATTCGACGAGCTCGGTGGCGTAGCGGTCAATGACGCGGCTTCGACACCAACACTCGTGGGTTCGATTCCCACATAGGACAAACATTTGTGTTTGCTGAACATGTCTGTTTGTCTTGATCGGGGTGTTTTCTATGTATCATAAGTATGTATTTACAAAAAAAAATGTATTTACGTATGTTTATCAGTTGTCTAGTACCCATAACACAAGCTTCGCTTACTTTGGGGCTGGATGGCGCTGTGTAATTTGTCTGACAATATTTATTTATTTATTTATTTAAAAAGAGCTACATAGAAAGTAGGTTTGATAATATTGTTTCTTATTATTGCTAATTAATTGCAATAAGGAAAAATATTATCAAATCAATCAATTAGGACTTCGGTGTAATGAAATACCGCATCGCTCGATCAATGTAACTATATTGTGGGCAATCAAGTTACCTTTATTAGCACTTGTCGGAACAAGTTCTCGATTAGTTATGTTATTTTCTTCAGCTACTTAAAGTTTTACTACTGCGTGAGATATCATCCATTTAAATGATGTTATCATTTATAAATGAAAACGTTTTATTTTTATATTATAATAGATAATTTGTTGAAAAATATTTTAAAAAATGCAAAATTCATCCACATTAGGTGTGATTTGAACCCACGACCTCTCGATGACCGGTCGAGTGCTCTTCTAACTGAGCTACCAGGAAGGTTTGTGTTGGTGACGAATTTTTGTATCTTATATTTTTACTGCGTGAGTCACAGTGTGGCGTCATCAACCTAATAAGTAATTAATTTCACTACTAAACAAGGCATAGCAGACCATCGTTGCAGATGAAATTCGGCTATTTTTTGATAACACAGATAATTTCTACCACGAACTGTGAAGTTGTGGTATCAACTTCCCTCAGCAGTATTCTCAAATAAATACGACATGGTAGTCTTTTAGAACAGAGTCAATTTTCCCTTTAACAAGCTGGCTTCGGCCGTTGGTGTTGAACATTTCTATGGGCAGTGGAGATTCCATTACATCAGGTGACCCACATGCTCGCTTGCCCCCCCCCCCCCCCCCCCCCCCTCATATTAAAAAGGACTTCAAAAAATATAGTTAAATTTTATAAAGCGTTTACTCAATACCTACGCATGCATATGTCGCATCCAACTGGTTAAAATATCCATTCGATGGAATGACTAGCAGTTTCATTACAATGCCATTCAACCGCACTTTTAACTTCGTTTAGTTGTAGTACTGTAGAGTGGCTGAACACAACCTTGTAATAGAACATAATAGTAAACTGTTTTATTACATTTTTTTTATACTACGTCGGGTGGCAGACAAGCATGCGGTCCGGCTGATGTAAAGCGGTTACCGTTGCCATATTAACGCTCGCAACATAAAATATCGCTCGCGCGCCGCCACCCCCGCTGCCAATGCAGCATCTCTTTCTTTTCTGGTGTTCTCACTCACACGCAGGAACACAATAACCCACAAGGGAATTGTTATTTGGCTGCGATATTCTGTGAGGTGGAGGTACGTTTCCTAGTCGGGTACCTTACAATTACGTTCCCTAGGTACCTATCTCTCTTTTCGCCAGAGCTTCGTTTGTCAGTCAGCAGGGTGCACCGCGGGCAGGTGAAGTTGGCTTTGGTTCAAAGATGTTGATTAACTGCTTACACCCCAAACACAACCTTGTAATAGAACAGATTGTAAACTATTTTATTACAAAATTAGTCATTATTTGCTTAAAATCGTTTTAAATTAATACGTTTCCGGAATCTGAACGAGTGTTAATCGCTGAAACGGTTACCGCTATTAGCCTAAACTGTTTACCTAATAACTGGCAATTTGAACGACACCGGATTAACGCCTGCCCTAATTGAATTTTACCTCGACGATGACAAAAATTGGATAAATGTCGTGTTAATTACTATCAGGGTGACAATGAAGTGTTTTAGTAATTATTTTTTATAAAACTTTATTTAGGTCTTTTCTTTGTCTTTCATAAATAATAAATAAATATTCCTGGACAAATTACACACAGTCATCTAGTATCAATAGGTCCATGGGTTCATGGGGTGTAAGTGGTTCATCAACATCTTTGAACCAAAGCCAACTTCACCTGCACGCTGTGCACCCTGCTAACTGACAAACGAAGCTCTGGCGAAAAGAGAGGTAGGGAGCGTAATTGTAAGCTACCCGACTGGGGAATGTATCTCCACCGCATAGAATACCGCAGTCAAACAACAATTCCCTTGAGGGTTGTTGTGTTCCTACGAGTGAGTGAGGTCACCAAAAAGGATGGAGATACTGCGTTGGCAGCGGAGGTGGCGGCGCGCGAGCGATATTTTTTGTTGCTAGCGTTAATATGGCTACGGTAACCGCTTCACATCAGGCGGGCCGTATGCTTGTCTGCCACGTGACGTAGTATAAAAAAATATGCAAAACCAATACCTCTTCATTCCCAACTCTACCAAAACTTACCTAATACATGCACGTCAGGTTTCTCTAATCTCAGTTACCGTTATTCGGGTACGCCTTGTTGAAAAGTACTTTGAACATACGCGTTCTGAATGAAATTCAAGCTTCATAAACTTTATATGTGGTTATAAGGACTTGAAATTATGTACTAGGTAATAACTGTGAATTTTAAAGAGTTATACACAGTTCTATGGGCAGGGGTATGCTCGGTTTTAGTTGCGATCCTGTCTCTATCTCAAAAATATCAAATTTGATATTCAAAGTAATTTCGACACAATTTTATACAGGAACTACGTTAATAGCGAAGTAAAGCCGCGTGTAGAAGGTAGTTATTACATAAAAATTCATACACAATTGCTCATTTAGAAGCTTTAAATTGCAGAACTTGATGACCATTCAGACTGAAGGCACAGTGTAGGAAAATTTAAATAAAATTTGACGGCGCCACGCGAAGTGCACTCAAATGAAGTTGGCAATTCTCTCCACTGTGTTTACAGCACAAATTTATATTCCAACGACGCTTTTGTTATGTTACAACTATGAAATTGTTTAGTTTACGTCTCAGTGCAAATTGGACTTTACTTTGCAACGGAAAATATTATGAATTCATGTGTCTAACCACACTATGAAAAAAAAACAAGTGCGAGTCGGACTCGCCCACCGAGGGTTCCGTACGTAGTATCATTATTAAATTTGATATTTTTGATTATAAATAAGAAATAATGCGACGAAAAAAATAAATAAAATATATTTTGCAATGTGTACATCAAGCCCTTTCATATGATACCCCATTTGAATTAGTAGTTTCAATTTGAAATTTCGACACCCTATAAAAAATATAGACCCCCTATTTTTTAAGATCTATTTACAAATGTATAGTTTTGAGATTTATTCCTGTACTTGTAGTCTATAACGATGTTACTTGCCAAATTTCATAGTTCTAGGTCAACGGGAAGTACCCTATTGTACCCTTTGATTCCCTTGAGAATGCGAAATATGCGTTTTTTGCTGAATAAACCGCCGTAACTTTTTTCTACGTAAACTTAGCAGTTTGATTTTTTTACAACTTCATGGGACCGTAGACCTGAGTATACAGTTCAAATTTCAGCTTGATACCTCCACGCATTCTCGACATAGAAATTCTTGACAGACAGACAGACGGACGGACAACAAAGTGATCTTATAAGGGTTCCGTTTTTCCTTTTGAGGTACGGAACCCTAAAAACGAGTGTACTTTAGACCAGTGTTCCACAAACTTTTTGTGTCTTCTTACATCTAGGAAAATAAGCAATTTTGGAGGTACACCATAAATGTGTTAAATCAGTTTTTTTATACTACGACGGGTGGTAGACAAATACGGCCCGCCTGATGTGAAGCGGTTACCGTAGCCATATTAACGCTCGCAACATAAAATATCGCTCGCTTTTATTTGTGTAAGTAAATTTCTTCTGTCCGTCTATGTAGTGTATGTAGTAGTAGGGAAGTGAGCGAGACATACAGCTCCGGTACCCATCATGGAGATTGGGGAGTGGTAGTAGGGCCCCGATGCTTGGTTCGCCGAGCGTCGGTTCGCCACGAGCTACTCGACTTAAGAGTACGCAAGTAGCCTGCATGCAGGTGAAAGCGGAGTAAGACCTGCTACTGCTCCGCTTGCGTGCTCGGTTGGTTTACCGAGCGCAAGAGCGGAGCAGGTAAAGGTCCTCTCATCTGGTTGGTTTACTGGACGAGAGACTCGCTTCCCCGTGATATAACCGGAAGATTGGCACACGGGGCGCACTAGCTGTTATATATAGGGTACGTTGTCCATCTATGTAGCTTTATGAGATAACCTTATTTTTCCGAAGCACACCAACTAATGCCCACGGTACACCAGTGTGCCGCGACACACTTTTTGCGGTACACTGCTTTAGACCATACATCATCATCAGGTCCATTTTAGTCTCCACTACAGGAGCACGACCCTCTCTCGTCCATCCTAGATGGAAGGAGGATTTGGCCTTCACTCCCCACGCTGGCCAAATGGGTTTGGGAGGCCTGATCGATATTTGATAATGTATTTCCCTTAGTCGCCTTGTACGACATCCACGGGAAGAAACGGAGTGATTATATTTTAGTCTGCCAGAAACCACACGGCCATACGACTAAAGTAAAACTTCTTTAGCTCCATCTATATGTATATAATATATCTATATGTATATAATATATCTCGACGGTCCCTACGTATAAAGCGACATGTCAAAAATGGCAATTTTTTTTTATTGCATAAATTGCTATAGATTGCCCGTGAAAAACATTTTCTTTTTTATTTTATTGATTGTATATAATCAAAAAGTAAGAAATTAACTCATTTGTCCAATAATAATTGTCTATAATTACTATATCATAGTATAAGCAGACATGTCGGAAATGACATGTCGCTTTATACGTAGGGACCGTCGATCTATATGTATATAATATATCTATATTGTAAGTTTGTTTGTAAGTTCTTTAATGCAATAACAATATGTAATACAATTCTTAAAAGTAAAGAGTAATACATAGGCGGACTTATCCCTAATAGAGATCTCTTCCAGTCAACCTTACAGTCATTGAAAGAAGCTTAATCAAAGGCGAGAAAGCACACTTTATATGTATACACACAAGCTATATGTATATAATATATACGGCTATGAGAGATAGAGAGAAAGAAAATGTGTGGTCGAGCCTCTCTGTCTTGCCCCTACAGTAATGTACGAATCGTGATTCTTTCTGTTTCTATCTTCACTAACTTACCCCTTCATTTTTAATTTTATTTTAAACTAGCTGTTACAGTCGGTCCCTCGATGATGATAATCGTGACTACCATGGAAGCGTTGCAGCAAATTAATGCGGTCTTCTTCGGAATTCCCTGGCATTTGCAGCTCCTCGAACACCTGGGCCCCTACCGCCGATGCTCGAACTGATTACAATCCGATTTTTTCATGCGAAAATCAAACGTCAACTTAAATTTATGCTACTTATGTTTAGCTCAGCTGGTAAACAATGGAACCACCAAATAAGCTGAAAATATTTGGCAATAACTTAAAAGTAAGACCTGTTTTTCGAATCAAAATATTCAATGGTAACGGGCTTCACCTTTTTTTTTATTTTATTTTTTTGTTTTTAATACTACGACGGGTTGCAGACAAACATACGGCCCGCCTGATATGAAGCGGTTACCGTAGCCATATTAATGCTCGCAATATTAAATAACGCTCGCGCGCCGCCACCCCCGCTGCCATCGCAGCATCTCCTTCCTGGTGACCTCACTCACGTAACAACCCTCAATGGAATTGTTATTTGGCTGCGGTGTTCTGTGAGGTGGAGGTACATTCCCCAGTCGGGTAGCTCATAATTACGCTCCCTACCTCTCTTTTCGCCAGAGCATCGTTTGTCACTCAGCAGGGTGCATCGCGTGCAGGTGAAGTTGGCTTTGGTTCAAAGATGTTGATGTACCACTTACACCCCAAAAGCTTAGGCGGTAGGGTCTCTGGTCGGTTCATCTTTTAGAGCCTCGTCCCCTAAGTCGCTTGCCATCCACATGCCAGTTATTAGGAGCTGTGTCCGAAATAATCGCGCGACGACAACACTGCATCGTCCGACGTCAACGTGGGCACTGACCTTGCAGCTACTTAAAAGTAGGGATCGGTATTTTGAGGGAGAAGGAGTAAACTAACAACCCAAATATCTGCCGGGGCCTCTCAGACCGCACGTCGGTACTTAAAGGTTAAGTATATAACAGGGCATAAAAATAAAATCTTCGGCAAATACAACCTGACCCAATCCCATTACATTTATTATCTCAATATTTCACGCTCTTCCTTATCAAGAAAATGACATTTAAATTTGAAGGTTATGCCCCAGCTAACTTTATGCACACACCATTACACAAGACGCATAAGATACCTAAGCTTCAACAGCAAAATCTTAAAGCAACGTTCGATTTTCAGTTCTAAGCTGTAAGCAATAAGACTGTTGACGAAATCTTGGAATCCAATGAATATTTTGATCGGGAATATATTTTTATGACATGTTTTTATAATCTCGGCAGATAGTTATGACTGTCGTTCGGGAGTTGGCTTGCATTATCCGTATTTTCGCTTTCCGTTCGCAGTAATGTATAGCATTTCAGACTTTGTTTATAGACGCAGAGTTTAATGCGCCGCGAGATATTTCCCTTTCTCTTTTCATGTTTCTCTTTTATGTTTTCATCTATAAATTCAAGAAGTTATCTGACAATATACTAGTCGTTTCGTTTTCTTTAACTCCTACAGATAACAAACTCAATACATAAGCACTTATAAATAGCTTTTCCACGCAATTTTGTAGGCGTAGCGTAATACATTTACATAGATTTCGTATTTTCCTTTAGGCTTTTTCGATTTCATACATTTCTTATACAACTAAAGGGGCAAACAAGGATACCAAATGGAAAACAGTTACCGTAATCTATGAACGCCTGTAACACCAGAGACATCACATGCGTGTTGCCGATGCAGGAAAATTTCTTCACGCCCTTTTTGAAGAATTCCATGCTGCAGTCTTGCTTCCATGCTGAAGTATTTTGGGGTGTAAGTGGTTCATCAAGATCTTTGAACCAAAGCCAACTTCACCTGCACGTGGTGCACCCTGCTGACTCACAAACGAAGCTCTGGTGAAAAGAGAGATAGGGAGCGTAATTGTAAGCTACCCGACTGGGGAATGTACCTCCACCTCACAGAATACCGCAGCCAAATAACAATTCCCTTGAGGGTTGTTGTGTTCCTGCCAGCGAGTGAGGTCACCAGAAAGAAAAGAAAGGAAGGAGATGCTGCGTTGGCAGCGGGGGTGGCGGCGCGCGAGCAATATTTTATGTTGCGAGCGTTAATATGGCTACGGTAACCGCTTCACATCAGGCGGGCCGTATGCTTGTCTGCCACCCGACGTAGTATAAAAAAGAAAAAAACGTCTGAGAAAACCTGGATAGGCAGTTCATTTCACAGCTTGACAGTACGCGGGAGAAAACTTCCATGGTACCGCACAGTACGCGAGCACTTAGGCTCCAATGTGTGAGGATGAATTCCCTGTCGATGGCGGGCGGTGTGACTGTAGAAGGAGGCCGTGGGCATCATGTCAAACAACTCCTATGAACATACTCCATTGTACAATTAGTAGAACACACAAAGGGACGCAAAATCTCTTCTTAGACTTAAAGGTTCTAAACCGTCTGTCAGTTTGGGATCGTCAACAATCCTCATAGCACGCCTTTGTATTGAGTCACAAGGTGCAAGCTGGTATCTAGGCGCTCCCGTCCATCTATATATATAAAAGAGTAAATCACTCACTCACTCATCACGAAATCTCAGAAACTACAAGTGCTAAGAGTCTCAAACTTTGCAATGGGGTTCCTTTTAGGACGTAGGTGCTCACTAAGACGGGAATTTGGAAAATTCAACCCCTAAGGGGGTGAAACAGGGGTCCAAAGTTTGTATGGGGAACCAAGATTAGTTGGACTATTTTATACGAAACTTTACATGAGTACTTCTGTAGATAAATGAGTAAACACGTGTTTCAGGATTTTTCAAAATTCAACCCCTAAAGGGGTGAAATGAGGTGCAAACGTCTGAAAATCGTTAAGGGTATTGTTTTTATGGTTTATCGGGTCGCTGATTCCGAAAACAACAGCTATTTTATAATCTAACATAACCGACGTGACACTAGAGCACTTCTGTGGGGGTGCGATGGGGTTGAAATGTCATGATATCAATATTGGTGCTGATTCTATGGTTTTCTGAGACGTCAATTACGAAAATGGCATCGATTTGAAAATGTGGACACGAAATTTCCATCTCGGTATAAAATCCAAGATTTAAAACACCTGACGCAGAACCATAATGGTTCACCTAAACAATAAGAAATATAAAAATGACGCCTTAGCAAAAGTTGTTCAGCCTGATGAGCAATTTTTGTTGAGGTATAAAATTCCAAGATTTAGAACACCTGATGCAGAACCATAAAGGTTCAGCTAAACTATAAGAAATATAAAAATGACGCCTTAGCAAAAGTTGTTCAGCCTGATGAGCATTTTTTGTTGAGGTATAAAAATCCAAGATTTAGAAAACCTAATGCCGATCCATAATGGTTCAGCTAAACTATAAGAAATATAAAATTGACGCCTTAGCAAAAGTTGTTCAACTTGATCAGCATTTTTTGTTGAGGTATAAAAATCCAAGATTTGGAACACGTGATGCAGAATCATAATGGTTCAGCTAAACTATAAAAAATTTAAAAATGACGCCTTAGCAAAAGTTGTTCAGCCTGATAGCATTTTTTGTTGAGGTATAAAAATCCAAGATTTAGAACACCTGGTGCAGAACCATAATGGTTACGGTAAACTATAAGAAATATAAAATTGACACCTTTGCAAAAGTTGTTCAACTTGATGAGTATTTTTTGTTGAGCTATAAAAATCCTAGATTTGGAACACGTGATGCAGAACCATAATGGTTCAGCTAACCTATAAGAAATATAAAAATGACGCCTTAGCAAAAGTTGTTCAGCCTGATGAGCATTTTTTGTTGAGGTATATAAATCCAAGATTTGGAACACCTGATGCAGAACAAAGCTAAATTTAT
This sequence comes from Hypsopygia costalis, assembly GCA_937001555.2. NCBI lineage: Eukaryota > Metazoa > Arthropoda > Insecta > Lepidoptera > Pyralidae > Hypsopygia > Hypsopygia costalis. Next base: position 32,011,340 of record OW443328.2, read on the forward strand.
TTGCATAAACAACATGGTGTTTACAATACATTATATTTAAAAAAAAATAACTAAAAAACACGCTATAATAGCAAATAGAACTAAAAAAGCTACTTAAAAAACAATAAATAGTTTAACAAAATATTGATTGTATTGTAAAAAAATAACCACCCAGTGCTACTTTTATTCTTACCAGCTACAAGTTAGACGCAATCGTTTTATTTATTAACAAAGGTAACGTGGTATATTTAGTCGGTTTATTTTGGGCGTGTAATAAAATTGAAATGGAACGATTGGTATATATTCGCACAAACCAGAAGAATGCGTGCATTTGCGGGACTCTATATAGTAAGATTTTGTGATGCAAAGTCTTTTAAACAACGAGGGGAAACTGTTTTTCTTAGATGCTTCAGGAGGAACTGGAAACACATACCTGACGAGAGCAATCCTCGCTGAAATCAGGCGCCAAAATAATATTTCACAGCAGCATCGCCAGGTATTACAGCCATATATTACTTCTAGGCGGAAGGACGCAAATACAATGTTCAATATTATAATCGATTTATACAGAACGGAAACACCGACATGCTTTGTGACACGAAACTGTGACAAAGCGAAAATGTTTCAGGATTGCTATCTAATCATTTCAGATGAATGCGAAAAAAAAAAAACAATAAGGCAGTAGAAGCTGTAGATAGAACTTTACGTGCCCAAGAGTTTTCAAAAATATTATTAAAATTTGGGGAAGATCTTCTTCCTGAAGTAAAGTCAATGTTTAGCAGCGAAATATGTATAATTGAAGCTGAGATTCTCACTGGGAGTGGTGCCGATGAAACTGTATTTATTCCGCGTATACCACTCTTCCTTCTTACGGCCGTGTGGTTTCCGGCAGACTAGAATAGAATCACTCCGTCTCTTCCCGTGGATGTCGTACAAGGCGACTATGGGAATAGTTTTTGTCCCAGAAATTATCTATTATTGTTGTTTATTGTACCTGTAGGAAGGTTCTATGTTCGACTGTATCTATTTTTTTTAATTCAATGATTTCTCCGTCAATTGTACAGCAATTTTAATAATTCTTATTCGTTTGAGAGGGCACACTCTCCAGGGAAACACTCACACAGCGCAAAACTCGAGAACGGCTCGACCAATTCTGCTAATTTTTATTTTAATATTTTCGTTAAGGTATAAGGAAGGTTCCTATTGAGAGAAAAGACATAAAAATTGCGAGGAAAAGAAAACAACACTTTCTACCCGTGCGAAGCCGGGGCGGGCAGCTAGTATAATTATAACTACAGTACTCCATATGCGACCGTACTTTAGCTTTGTAAACGCTTCTAATCATCTAAAATTTGACACAGGCCATACAATTTACTTACAAAAGTTAAAAATTAGAAAACAAATCGCAGGCAAAATGTATAAATTTAAAGAAAACTTAGATAAAAACTGAATAGTAAATTCCAGTTAAGCCGTTATTTAGAAAACACTTATTAGAATTCTGAATACGACTGTTCCCACGCAAAGCTTGCTACGATTTCGAGCTTAATCTTCTTTCTGCTTAGACTTAATTAGATTTTGTACAAACAGTATATTCTTAATTAGTTTAAGATGTAAATTTGTAAGCATTTTAGTAAATGTCAAAGGTAATTAGTGACTTGGCATTGCATTGGACTTAAAACTTTTAATGACTTCATCATCATCATCACTTTAGGTAAAAGACGTTTCCTTAGACTTCTTAAATAATCGGTTTTAGATCTTTTGTTTGTAGCTACTAGCTTCCTAATATCTTTATGGGATCGTCGATGTATCTAGTCGATAGCCCTTCATACGTAGCGTTTTCTGGCCCATAATGGGCATTTCAGACCCTGTTTGCCTAACCAGGCGTTAGTGCTGCAGGCTTACTTTACCCGAAGATTTATTTTCATTCTTCTTCTTCTTCTAAAAGAACGTCGGCTAAATTCCGTTCTAGCTTATAAATTTGATTTGAACATGTCTAGAAATATTTCTTTCCTTTCCCATTCATAGTTGTCACCCGTGATTTGGTATCGTGTTGAGATAATCCCAAAATTGTTTCTTCTGTGGCATTTAAGTCTGCTCCATTGGTTTGCGTTGTGTGTTGATCAATCACTCAGCTAGTTAGTGTCTTTCTTTATATATGTATAGAGGTCGAGAGTTGCTCGCGTCATAGAAACTTTTAACGTATATGTAAATGAGGAGAAATTCTCGCCATCTATTCTTGACGCAATTACTGGATTCGGAGCAAAACTAAAATGAGTGAAAAGTGGACATGTGCAAGGCGCATAGCTGAATGGATCTGAATCGTTGGACCAATAGGTCTCTAGAGAGGAGACTTCGAGCAGTCACTCGGGGGTGAGGCCGACCGAATCGCTGGGTAGATGACATCAGAGGACACGAAGGTCACGACTGGATGAGAGGGGCACAAGATTGCCAGGAGTGGGGAAGGAGAGAAAGAGGCCTATATCCACGATTGGATTTCGTAAAGGTCACCATGATGATGTGGATGATGATTCTTGAGCTAAGTATGAATGTTGAGTGCCTGTTTTTTCTCTAATTCAGCCTCTACAAAATTGGCTCTGCATCATATTTGTATCATAGACAAAAGTGGTACTGTGTCAACTTTTTATTTTTAATCGAGTCCAAAAAAGGAGGAGGTTCTCAATTCGGCTGTATTTTTTTTAATGTTACTTAATTACTCCGTGATTTATAAACCGATTTGAAAAAAGCTTTTTTTTATTTGAAAGAGTATACTTCCAAGGGCCTTACCACAAGCTCTAAACGCAGGAATGGAACTATGATGGTTGTGTATTTATCAATGAATTTCATTCATAAATTCGCAACCATGATGGTTCCAGTCCTGCGTTTAGAGCTTGTGGTAAGGCCCCAGATTGGTTCCATATTTTTTTCATCATCATCATCATCAGCCTGTATCTACATACATGAATGTAGAATGTTTGGAGTCGGTATTTTTTGTTAAAATTATGAATTATCTGGATATTATTCGTACGCGAGTGTCCCAGTATTCTTTCAAAGCCGATGCATACGTAATAATAGTTGCCTGCGTGCCTAATTTCAATCCAATTCGTTTGTAGTTTGAGCTGCGTGTTAATAGATTCAGTCAGAAGCAGTCAGTAATGCCTACTTTATATAGATACACAAAAACAACTCGCGAATATCTATCGAGGACGTAGTACGTGTAGCAACGCTTCACTAAATGATAAACAAACGAAACTATAACCTGTAGTTAAAACACCACGAGCATCTACCCTTGCTAAATATTATCAGGCACCTAAAATCAATTCTATCTTGCAAGTTCGTCGACAGATCCCTTGTAAACTAATAATAGAGTATCTTGGATATAGAGAGTAAACATCGGCACATAAAGGCCGCTTGTGTAGCACCTCCGATACAACGTTATTGCCCATTAGCGAGGTGCTACATATTAAGAGCTGAGAGAAGCGGGGCGGAAAGCGATTTCATTAAGAATTCTAAGGATATTTTGTTAGAAGTAAACACGAAAACACACGTGCTCGTTTGCCCCCCCCCCCCCCCCTGTCGCCTTCTACGTACCCTTACCGCTAGGATGTTCGTCACCCCATCTGCCATCAGTGACTCGGTAGGCAGCTCTCTACCACTTGAGCCCGACTTTGGCTGTCCACTTTCATTTGGTTTTTGGTTGAAAAATTTGTTCCAGCTATCATCTGTATCATCCAAATCAAGTGGGATCTAAATATATTTTTATACCACTAGGGTGGAAACAAGCAATCGACCCACCTAATGGTATGCAGTCATCGCAGCTTATTTACGCCTGCGACAATAGGGGCCCTACCGCCGAAGCTGAAGCCGATTCCTATCGGATTTATTGATTGCGAAAATCATACTTCAGTTTAGATTTATGATATTTGTGCTTCGCTTGTAGAAACTCTGAAGCTCTAGCGACTAAGCTGAGGATGTTTGTCTATAACTAAACCGTAAGACCTATATTTAGAATAAAAATATTCGATGTTTGGTAGGATCTCAGAGGTATCTCTCACTCACGCATTGCAAACCCTATTATATGCTAGTTAGAAGCATGAAAACTTCAGATAGATCCAGATAAATAATCCAGTTTACGGTCTAGTATTGATACCATTTGATATTACAGCTCATGAAGCCCTTTCAGGATCAGTAATCAGTTTTTCAAACATGGGTGAAAACGCTTGGCCCATGGGGTCTATTTAGATTGTTATAGTTTATTACTTTTAACTAGTTTTTGTTATTTCCGTTTTGTTTGTATATATCGTTTTATTTTAATTTTATATTTTTAGTTCTTAGTAAGTAGTTAGTATAATGTCATGCATAGAAATTAAAAATAAATAATTATACATAAAAAAAAGTTTTTCAATCCATTCTATAGTTTAGAAATAATCAAGTGAGATCACTTATCGTTCCCACCATATATATGTAAGCTTTGTGACGTTGACAATGACATTGATTTGAGTATGCATTAGTGCAGTCGTAAGAGGGAGCCACTAGCCACTAGCGACAGCGAGAGAAAAGGAACATTACCGAATAAAAATTACAAAAATATAAACGTTGTTGATTTGTGTTTAGTCATGTTCAAGTTATGTTTGTGAATTTGCGTTTGAATTTATGTTTGTGAGACCAATAAAGTTTTGTAGTAAGAAGAGTAAGGCATGAACATTTAATTGTCGATTCTCTGTTTTAGGTTAGTAACTTTTTCATTACTTTTTCATTTGATAAATTTGATGTAAAGTTTATTTGTATTTAAGAAATAAAACTCTGTTTTAGATGAATCACATTGTGTTGTGCTTTAAGAAGAACTCATCATCTTATAAATCGACAATTCATATACATGTGCAGAAACAAAAACATTGTTAACCTATACAATGGACAAATTAAGATTTGAGTTTATTATAAAAGCCAAACCGGATGATAATAAGACAAATATTTATGCTATAACCTCTATTACGGATACACAAAACCAAACCTTTGCGGTGCCTAGAGAGTATCAATCAGTGCATTTACACAAAGAAATATTAAAGCATGAAATATTTGACAAAATAAAAAGATCTCTCCAGAAAAGACATGATAAGAGACAGGTTTGGATAACATTAACCAAGGAAATGAAATCAACATATTTAGATGATGACAACTTACAATTTGATGGGTTTTTACTTGAAAAATTAGAACAAAGTCATGAGTCGTCATCGACGGAACCAGCATTGTTAAGAAAAACAGAAAATAAGACAAGATTGGTAACAGAATTTTCAATAGAGAAGTTTTCAAGAAATACAACAAATGTTAATCAATGGTTAGATACTTTTGAAAGTGAATGTGTACGTTTACAAATAGATACAGATTTACAAAAAGTTGAAATTTTAAGATTACTTTTGGAAGATACTTGCATCGATTGGTACACCTCAATGATTATCAAACATACTATAGATTCAGATTGGTCTGTATGGAAGAAAAGTTTAATTGAAACATTCGCTAATAAAGGCTGGTCACCAATAAGGTATGCTATGAATTTTAAATATATACAAGGATCAATGTTAGAATATGCTCTAAAAAAAGAGAGACTGTTACTAGAAATAAACAAATTAATAGATACACAAACCCTGATTTACTTAATTGCCACTGGTCTACCGAACTTCATTATGGATAGAATAGACAGAGAAAGTCTGAAAGAAGTAAATGACTTATTTAACTGCATAAGAGGACTAGAAAGTTTAACAAGGAAAATTGAGACAAAGAAAAATTTAAGTACGGAAAAAAAATACTATAAACAAGAGATTAAACGAACTGACAAAACATCATGCAGGATTTGTGAGAATAAAGGAAAATTAAATAGATTCCATCCAGAGAATGCTTGCTGGTATAACTTTGAAAAAAAGATTACCAATGACAAAAACCTTAATTCTAATTCAATATTACAAGTTGAACTAAGTAATGAAGATCCAAAAAACTAAAATTCCCTCCACTAATTGAGATTACGGTGATATTAAATAATACATTAGAAGCTAAGGGGCTGTAAGACCCCGGTTCACGCATAACATTAATAAATTCAAAATTAGTTCAGGTGACGGATATGAAGCCAAATTATTGTTATAACAAAATAAAAACAATAAGTGGAGGGAGTAAAACTAAAGGTTTCATTACACTGGATGCAGAATTATTACATAAGAAGACTAAAATAAATGCGTTTATCTTTGAAAATGAAAATTTTGAGTATGATCTAATACTAGGATTAGATTCAATACATAAATTTGGGTTGACTCATGATGAGAATTTAAATATCCAAATACACAATTTCAAAACAAATAGCAAGAATGAAGATAAAGAGATTAAAAATATGGAAATAAATATAGAAGATAAAGAATATGAAGTAAACTTTAATGAAGGGATAGATACAAACAAATTTAGTATAGATACAGAATATTTAAATACTGACCAAAGAAAACAGATAAACATATTATTGAATAGTTACACAGAAATTTTTGCGAAAAATAAATATGACACCGGAAAAGTGAAGAAGTATGAAGCGTGTATAGATTTGCAAGTTGAAAAATATTGCTATAAAAGACCATATAGATGTTCAGTCCAAGACAAGATAGAAATAGAAAATCAAATCTCACAACTATTAAAACATGAATTGATTGAGGAATCTTACAGTCCGTTTGCGGCACCGGTTACTTTAGCTTTTAAAAGGGACGAAGGAAAGAAAAGCAGACTATGCATAGACTTCAGAGATTTAAATAAAATAATAATACCTCAATCACAACCATTTCCTCTCATAGAGGATTTAATAACAAGAACAATAAATTGTAATTATTTTACAACTCTGGATATAAATTCAGCTTTTTGGTCCATTCCTTTAAAAATTACAGACCGATACAAAACTGGTTTTGTAACTCAAGAAGGTCATTACCAATGGACCTGTTTACCCTTCGGTCTTAAGACATCACCAGCCATACTTCAACGGATTTTGGGAAATATTATAAGAAAAAATGGCCTGACAGGATTTGCAGTGAATTTTATTGATGATATATTGATCTTCTCTAAGACATTTGATGAACATATAACACACTTAAAGAAATTGCTGGAAGCTATTCAAGAAGAAGGTTTTAGGCTAAAATTGACAAAATGTAAGTTTGCATGTGATTCTGTCAAGTACTTAGGTCACATATTACAAAAGAATACGATTACACCTCTAAAAGACAATTTGAAATCAATAAAAGATTTTCCTGCTCCTCAAAATAGAAAACAAATACGCCAATTTTTAGGAAAAATTAATTTTTATGGAAAATACATTCCAAGTGTCTCAATAGTTCTTGATCCTTTACATAAATTGCTCAGAAAAGATCAGAGATTTACTTGGACAGAACAGTGTGAGGATGCATTCCAAAAAGTTAAAGATTATTTATGTTCCAAACCAATACTAGCCATTTATGATCCACAAGCACCAATATTAATTTATACAGATGCCAGTGCCGTAGGAATAGGAGCAGTTTTGAAACAAATTCAGCACAATGGCAAAGAGAAGCCAGTAGCATATTTTTCTAAAAAAATAAATATATCACAAAAAAATAAAAAAGCTATATTTTTGGAATGTTTAGCCATAAAAGAGAGCATAAAATTTTGGCAACATTGGTTAATTGGAAATCATTTTACTATCTACACAGATCACAAGCCTCTAGAGAAGTTAAACATAAAAAACAGACCTGACGATGAATTAGGCGATATGTCACTCTACCTGTCACAGTATAATTGCGAAATAAAATATTTTCCAGGAAAAAATAATACAGAAGCAGATTGTCTTAGCAGAAACCCTGTATTGGACACTGATGCAAATAATGAAGATTACTTAAGAACGGTAAATGTTATTGATATTCATGACATAAAGTATGATCAAGCACAAAATTTGCAATTAAAAGAACTTAAAAAAAATATCATTTTAGAAGATGGAATTTACTATAAAAAAAAGTGGGAATAATAGAAAAAAAATCGTACTAAGTGAAGATTACAGCAAAACTATAATTAAAAAGACGCATGAAAAATATTGTCATACTGGAATAAATCAAATAGAATCTAAAATAAAACCATTTTATACTGCACCGAATCTATCAGAAAATATTAAATATATATGCAAAAACTGCGAAATATGCATAAAAAATAAAACAAGGTTAAATAGAAGATATGGCTTTATGTCGCAATTAGGCCCAGCGACTAAACCCTTTGAAATAATGTCACTGGACACAATAGGAGGATTTGGGGGTCAAAGATCAACAAAAAGATATTTACATCTACTAGTAGACCACTTCACGAGGTACGCATATATCCTATGTTCTAAGAATCAACATGCTCGAGACTTCATCAAACTTATAGAAAAAATTCCTCAAGAAGAAACAATAGACATCTTACTCTCTGATCAATATCCAGCTTTTAATTCGATTGAATTCAAGAATTACCTTAAGAACCGAAATATTCAATTAATACTTACAGCGGTAGATGCACCATTCTCAAACGGTTTAAACGAAAGGTTAAACCAGACTATTGTGAACAAAATAAGATGCAAAATGAATGAATCAAAAGGAAAAGCAAATTGGTCAAAATTAGCAGAAGAATGTAGAAATAGATACAATGAAACAAACTGTTGGAACTGGCTAATCATAAAACACCTGTATTCTATTTATATGTTTTTTACCATTTTTTAAATTTGACATATTGTACTTTCAAATATACCATCTTCAACTGAAGACGTATTTTTCTTAGATTCAACCAGAAAATATCTATTAATACCACAAAAATTACAACACGTTATCAGCACGAAGCTCTATTAATAGGTATTCAGCGGTTTTCTAAAAGAAACGTTTGTGTTTGTGACCAAAAAGTTGTATCAATTGGAAAACGATTTTTCTTTCCGTCAACATGGCACACGGAACTGGAGATGGTACAAGTAAGTCGAATTCCTCGTCAATTCCTACATTCAGCCTTCGAAATAGAGATGGGTATCCTACGTGGAAATTTAAAATGCGAAATTATTTAATCCACGAGGATTTATGGCAAGCAGTAGCTGGTTATCCAGATGATGACCAGACGTCAGCATTTCTAAAGAAAAAGGACGATTGGAAGGCACTTGCAAAGATATGCTTGTCAGTGGACGGTGAGGCCATCATCCATGTTAGATGCGCAAAAACTGCTGCTGATGCATGGAAATCTTTGCAAAACGCGTTTGAGGACAAGGGGATGGGACGCAAACTAGCGTTGGAGCGAAAGCTTTATAGAATGTGTTTATCTGACTACGAAAACTTAGAGTTATATATAAACGCCGTTCTGTCTACCGCACAAGACTTGGCGGATATTGATAGGGTGATAGACGACTCGTCAATTGCAGCTATACTTTTAGGAGGTCTTCCACCAAGGTTTGATCCTCTTATTATGGCGCTAGAGAACTGCAACGTTAATGTCACGTCAACAGTAGTCAAGACAAAACTTTTAAATGAAATATCCAAGGAGACGTCATCAAATAATACTGTTTTACAAACCAAAGCGATAAAATGTGGACCGAAGAATAAAAAGGCAATTATTTGTTATGATTGCAAAGCCCCAGGACACAAACGGCCTAACTGTCCCCTACGGCAGAAAAAGACCGCGGAAGGCAAGATGAAGGACAGTGCTGCCTCCTTCACTGCACTTAATACGTCTGGCAATTCCAGCAACGTTTGGTACGTAGATTCTGGTGCTACTAAGCATATGACGTCACAACGGGATTGGTTTAAAAACATTTCTCTGTTTGAAAATGGAAAAGTTACCGTCGCTAACGGAGAACAAATTAAGTGTTGCGGGATTGGAACCATTTCGATTACAACACCTAAAGACGTAGTAAAATCTATAAATAATGTTGCTTTTGTACCTAATTTAAATGCTAATTTATTGTCTGTTCAAAAAATAGTTGAAAAGGGTTTTATAGTTGTTTTTGATAAAAGCGGTTGTAATTTTTATAAAAATGATAATTTTTGTTTTACAGGTGATTCTGTACTTCATGCTTCGCCCTGTGGAGGACTGTACACGCTTGACTGTACTGTCAATATCCCTCACAACGTGGACAATATTTGTATTGCGAACTCTATGCATTCTGACTGTCTAGACAGGTATCAACTCTGGCATAAGCGGTTAGGGCATTTGTGTCGCATAGGCATGAATCAACTTAAGAATCACGGGATAGGTGTAGACTATACCAAGGTAAACAAAAGTAGTTGCATCGCTTGTGTTCAAGGAAAACAGGCTAGAAAACCGTTTAAAAAATTAGCATCGTACAGTAAGGCAACATCCCCTTTAGAATTGATTCATAGCGATCTCTGTGGAGCGATGTCTACGACATCATTTCAGGGTAACAAGTATGTTTTAACTTTTATAGATGATTTTACACGCTTGATATTTGTTTATTTTATATCTTCGAAGACTGAAGTTATGAATAAGTTTCGTATTTTTCAAGCTTTAGTGGAAAATCAATTGGATTCCCGTATAAAGTCCATTAGAACTGATGGTGGAAAAGAGTATGTAAATAAAGAGTTTGCTGATTATCTTTCTTCAAAAGGTATCGAGCATCAGACTACAACACCGTATAGTCCTCAACAAAATGGCGTTGCGGAACGCACTAATCGAACGATAGTTGAGAAGGCAAGATCGATGTTGGCCGAAAGCTCCTTACCTCAAGCATATTGGGAAGACGCATTTCAGACAGCTGTTTATTTGAAAAATAGGTCCCCTCATCGATATTTAAACGGTCAAATTCCTCTCGATAAGTGGTGTGGACGAAAAAATGACCTCCGTCATCTAAGAGTCTTCGGATGTAGAGCTTTTGTTCATGTACCTTCATGTCAAAGGAAAAAGCTCGACGTGAAAGCCGAAGAAGCTATTTTTGTTGGTTACTCGGAAAATCCCAACACGTATATTTTTCGAGATTGTAATAATCCTAGACACATTTTAAAGTCAAGAGATGCATCATTTTTTGAGAATTATTTTACACCTTTAAAAGAAACGGAGTCATCGAATCATCAGAATGAAACGTCACCGATGCTGATATTTGATGATAATTTTGTTGACGAAAAGGATGAATTTTATGATTGTACCGATTGTCCAAGTTCTAATATCGAACCATCTACTTCTGTAAGTCCAGGGTGCGTGAATGCAGATTGTCCGTCTACTTCGGTGAGCCCCGAAGAAGTTGAACGTGATTTAGACGTAGGCTTGGATCAACAGCCAACTGAGGAACCAAGGTATCCCTCTAGGTGTAGGAAACCTCCAGATTTCCTGACCTATCAAGCTTTAATATGTTCAAATGAACCAACGAGTTACTATGAAGCTGTTCATACTGAAGATGCTCATAAGTGGATGTCAGCAATGACCGATGAGCATAACTCACTAATGAAACTTCATACCTGGGAGCTTGTGAATAGACCAAATAATAAGAAGGTCATACCATGCAAATGGGTGTACAGATTAAAAAAGGATGCTTACGGAAGCTGTACTAAGTACAAGGCAAGACTTGTGGTGAAAGGCTTTAAGCAGACGAAAGGCGTGGACTACCATGAAACCTTTGCACCGGTCATCCGTCATTCTTCCCTACGCACTTTATTTGCATTGGCTGCCGAAATGGGTTTAAAAATGTGGCACTTAGATGTCGATACCGCATTTTTAAATGGAGATTTACACGAGGAAGTTTTCATGGAACAGCCTCCTGGCTTTGCAATGAAAGGACATGAAAACAAGGTATGTCTATTGCGTAAATCTCTTTACGGGCTTAAACAGGCATCTCGAGAGTGGAACAAGAAGTTAGATGAAACCCTTTTAAAAATAGGTTTTATAGGAACTCCTTCCGAACCTTGTGTATATACAAAACTTTTTGGTAGTGAACTTGTCATTCTAGGAATTTATGTCGATGACATAATTATTTACTGTAAATCTGACTATACTTTTGACATTGTCAAAAACGATTTGCAAAAATATTTTACTTTGAAAGATCTCGGTATATTGAAATCATATTTGGGATTAGAAATCAAATGTAGTGAAGATATTATCAAAGTAAGTCAGTCGAACTATATTTTGTCAGTCTTAGATAAATTTAATATGCGCGACTGTAAGTCGGCGAGTACTCCTTTAGCTCAGAAAAAGCTAGAAAAGATAACCGATGGTGAGTCACTTGAATTACCTTACCAAAATCTGATAGGATGTCTCATGTATCTAGCAGTAAACTCACGTCCCGATATTGCATACGCAGTGAGCTACTTAAGCCAATTCAATACATGTTTTACACGTGAACATTGGCAAGCAGCAAAAAGGATACTACAATATCTTAAAGGAACAGTAGATTATTGCATAACGTATAGTAAAACTGATGAATCCTTAGTAGGATATTCTGATGCCGACTGGGCAAATTGTCCAATTGACAGGAAGTCATACACGGGCTACGTGTTTAAGTTAGCTGGTGGACCAGTGGCATGGGAGGCGAAGAAACAACCTACGGTAGCGCTCTCGTCCACGGAAGCTGAATACATGGCACTGACGGCTGCTTCAAAGGAAGCAAGTTATTTGCGGCGTTTTATATCTGAAATTACAGGTAAATTACACTCTGTAAAGATATGGTCAGACAGTCAGAGTGCTCTAAATTTAGTACATAACCCCGTCCACCACAACAGGACGAAGCACATAGATACTCGTTTTCATTTTATTAGAGAGAAAGTGTCAAATAAGATAATTTTGTTAGAATACTTGAAAACCTGTGACATGCCTGCTGATGTTTTAACCAAACCGCTTGGGCCTGTCACACATAATAGGTGTATAGCTGGGATAGGGTTAACAAAATAATTATTTTAATTTGTTATTATTTTGTTATCCTTATTTTTTCTACCTCTTTTTTTTTTTAAATTCTTTATGGGGTTTTTAGATTAAGGGGGAGTGTTGGAACTGGCTAATCATAAAACACCTGTATTCTATTTATATGTTTTTTACCATTTTTTAAATTTGACATATTGTACTTTCAAATATACCATCTTCAACTGAAGACGTATTTTTCTTAGATTCAACCAGAAAATATCTATTAATACCACAAAAATTACAACACAAACCATTCTGTAACAGGATTCTCTCCTAAATACTTGCTATCCGGTGAGTCCACAGACTTGCTACCAAATGAATTAAAAGCAAAACAATTATTATCAAAAAGTTTGGAAGAAGACAGGAAAATAGCATTCCAAAGGTCAAGAAAATCGCATGAATATAATAAAACTTTATTTGCCAAGAATAGATTACAACATGATTTTAAAAAAGGAGATAAGGTATATGTTGACTATGGAAACAAATTAAACAAAAAAAAGATGGATGAAATTAGAATTGGTCCCTTTATAATTGAAGAAAAAATATCAGATTCTGTTTTTAAGATAAATACTGGTCGTGGTTCAAGATCTCTTGGACTATATCATGTCACAAAGCTCATTCCTGTGCTTGTTGATTATTGAATTTCGCAGCCAAATTTTACTCAACTTAAGTTAAAAAAAATTGCATTTCGAAGGGGGGTGATGTAAGCTTTGTGACGTTGACAATGACATTGATTTGAGTATGCATTAGTGCAGTCGTAAGAGGGAGCCACTAGCCACTAGCGACAGCGAGAGAAAAGGAACATTACCGAATAAAAATTACAAAAATATAAACGTTGTTGATTTGTGTTTAGTCATGTTCAAGTTATGTTTGTGAATTTGCGTTTGAATTTATGTTTGTGAGACCATTAAAGTTTTGTAGTAAGAAGAGTAAGGCATGAACATTTAATTGTCGATTCTCTGTTTTAGGTTAGTAACTTTTTCATTACTTTTTCATTTGATAAATTTGATGTAAAGTTTATTTGTATTTAAGAAATAAAACTCTGTTTTAGATGAATCACATTGTGTTGTGCTTTAAGAAGAACTCATCATCTTATATATATACCAAAACCAAAAAAAATCGTGTCCAAAATCGCTACCTCCCATCACTATACACCGTATTTTAATGGAATGTGCTTATACCTGTGTTTATGCTAGTTTGCCTTGGATGGGTCAAGTGAGCTTATTCAGCGGTACACGTTGGCAACCTGTAACTGATTGGGGTCTTTGCTGAACAAACAATTTGTCTACCTACATGGAGGTCGATAACCTTGCTGAAGGATATAAACCTACGTGTAAGGTAATATTGATAGTCTCTACATATAAATTGGTGTCTGGAATGATTAATTAGAGAGTGAAATAAGAGTTTCATTACTGAAAATAGTTGAAATGGAGGGGACTTGATCGTGCCGTACAGTATACATTTTTTCATACTATTTACAAATAGAAGTAGAAGTTTACGCCATAGCGTAAGTATTTTTTATACCACGTCGAGTGGGAAACGAGCACTTGACCCACCTGATGTAAAGCGGTTATCGTACCAATATTAATGCTCCCAACATAAAATATCGCTCACATGCCACTACCCCTGCTGCCAACGTAGCAACTCCGTCCTAACTGGTCACCTCACTCACTCCTAATAACACAACAACTCTCAATTTTTTAGTCAGTTATTTGACTGCTGTATTCTGTGAAGTGTGGTTTCCGGCAGACTAGAATAGAATCACTCCGTCTCTTCCCGTACAAGGCGACTAAGGGAAATACATGAGCAAACATCGATCAGGCCTCCCCAACCCGTCAACTTGCACAAACTTGTGTCTATAATAATATAGAATACGAGTCTCCCCTCAAACGAAAGGGGTTTAGAACAAACTCCACCGCGTTCCTGAACTGCGGGTTGGCGGAGGCCAAACACGGCCTCCCAAAATTATACTAATTTGGCCAAACGACTGTCATCTAATGACAATAACCGCCCTTCAAAGCACCGAGATAAATAACCCCATCCATCAATAAGCTACGATAGACCATGCTGAACATGCGTGATCGATTAGATTGATACCCACAACGATGCTATCGAGTATCCCTCCGATATAAAGAATATCATCATCATCAGGTCATTTTAGTCTCCACTACAGGAGCACGACCCTCTCTCGTCCGTCCCAGACAGAAGGAGGATTTGGCCTACACTCCCCACGCTGGCCAGACGGATTGGAGAGGCCTGATCGATGTTTTATAATGTATTTCCCTTAGTCGCCTTGTACGACATCTACGGGAATAGACGGAGTGATTCTATTCTAGTCTGCCGGAAACCACACGGCATAATATAAAAAAATATTGAGACCCTCTGATTATTAGACAAAAACAGACCTCTATTTAGCAATTTAAACACAAAGTTCAGTGCGGAAGTTGGCGAATAGGGGAAATATGTTTAGACAGAGAAAACCCAGACCGAGTTTCGTCTAAGCTTCTCCGTATTTTAGAAGCATATTGATCTAAACGTTTATCTTTTAATTGATAAGTGCGATAACAGTCGTTAAGCCAAGTTGGCGAACAAAAGTTTTTCAATCAATATATTGAACAGTAAATTTGGAACTTCGAATTCTGTCAAAGGAAGTGTCAAGGCGACTGATCTTTGTGTTTACTTCATTTAAGATAAATCTGGACATACTTAAGTTCCAATTTATTTCATTGCATCTCATCGTATCTCGTCTTATCTCAACCTTAACTTATGCCATCTTATTCCATGACATTATTATATATATTACATATATTAAAATATATTTTTTTTTTATAAATTTCGTCGGGTGGCAGGCAAGCATACGCCCACTACCAACCCAGCAACTCTTTCCTTCCTGGTGGCCTCACTCACTCGCAGGAACACAACAACCATCAAGGGAATTGTTATTTGACTGCGGTATTCATTGAGGTGGAGGGACATCGCCAAATGGGGTACCTTACAAAATAGGCTATGCCCTACCTCACTTTTCGCCAGAGCCTCCTTTATCAGCCAGCAGTGTGAACCACGTGCAGGTAGGGTTAGTTTTGGTTCAAAGATGTTGATGAAACATTTACACCCCAAACTCAACGTATTCTATCTTACCTCATCTCGTCCCTCAATTCATTTTTCATTCGGACGAACACCTAAAAATTATAATTTACTTCATTAAGTTTTACAAAAGATTCTTCCTCCTCCCAATTTCGTCTGATTAAATTCATTATGAGTTCCAAGGTAGACATAGTCTTACCCCCGGGACTGCGATGGACTTCATTGTTCATTGCTTTTTTTGGTGGTCGCCGCGGTTAATCCTAGCTACATAGGAGACAGAGTCACAGCATCGTAATACAACCAGTACTTTAACTTCATACTAGCGCCCAAATCAAACGTGTGTCAAAAAAAATCAAACGTGTGAACTTGATATAAATTTCTGAATGCACGCATAAATGTTTGACAAACAATAAATATCTCAATCCTTGTTCATCTTACACTATTTGTATGGGAAAATGTTTTTCCTATTAATTTAAATTTTCCAATGTCTTTAAATTTTCGTCAATTTTCCAAATTTTTTAATAGTTACATATTACCCTATTCCGGACGAAGACAAAATAACATAAAAAAGACAAATCTAAAAATCATAAAAAGCGGTTCAGCCGTTCTTGAGTTATAAATGGTGTGGTGGTGTTTTTCGTTAAAATTACATTTTTGTAACAATCAAAAATGTAATTTTAACGAAAAACCAGTTCTACATTTCTGTCTCTTAATTCGAAGCAATTTTTCTTTGGACACTGAAGAAATCCTTAAAACGTGGATATTCTCGTTCATAACATGAATTTATTACAATGTATTCAAATCTTTTAGCAATTTACTGAGATAAGATAAGATAAAAGGGATTGCCCGCTGCCAAATTGCTCCGAACGTAAAACTAAAAATATTTTGCGAGCTGAAGGTTTTTTTGTGCTGCGACTGTGACAGGATTTAGGTTGAGTTTTATAGCTTTGTCGTATTTGTTTATTTTTACCAGTCTACGGTGAAGCCAAAAGATCGGATTATGATTTTTGCAGTTTTTTTTTAAGTGAAAACTTCTTTAGCGGTGTTGTGCACTTTTTGGGATGGGTAAAAAATGTTAAACTCGCGTCAGGACACGTGACCTGGTCGAAAATTCGTAAGATGGAGAGAGAGAGCGTAAGTCTATGTCTATAAAAATTTATAATGCGTTGCCGGACGAGTTCAAAACAGAAGACAACCAGAAGCAATTCATAAATAAACTGAAACAGTTTTTAACACAGAAAAGCTATTATTCCTTAGACGAATTTCTAAACGATAAAGACAAAAAGTTATGTAAATAAATAAACATTAGTACTACTATTAAACATGACCAAATAATTTTGTTTGACATACGAATATTTAAATATATTTTTATATACGAATGAAATATTATTATTATTGACATTTCATTGAAATTAAATTAACATACTTTATGACTAAAATAATATGATTATTATAAATTATAGACATTCATATAATACCTACACAAATAGACAAAATATTGATATCAACAATGAATAGACAATGATTGACATCAAAACTTATTTTAATTTTGTTCTAAATGTATTTTTTTTAACAAACACATTTTTTACATATATACAAGATTAATTGTCATATTTTATTTTATTTTAATAAAAATTAATAATCAGAGAAACGCCTAAATCCATCTGCCGTACCACAAAAACCGCTAACACATCTTTGCAATGCCCAACAGGGTTCATGTGTATGTAATAATCTGTATACTGTATAAACATCCTTATAACTATGTACTACATATGAAATGCACTAAAGATATTGAGTATTGAGTAGACCGCAGGCGCGGCGTAGGAGATGAAGTAATATCCCTCTCTCTTTCAACCGCGCGGCGAAATGCTCCTGCCGCTTATTTTTAATGTAATATAAATTGTCATGTTTGGTACGATAGCGCAATAAATGAATATTGTATTTTACCACATAAATGATAGTACTTTTATGCAATTCGTGCGAAATTATTCACTATTGCAAAATATTTAAAAATGCACAACGTTAATGTTCAAGTTTTCATTTCTGCCGGCACTCCCAGAGTGCAACCCGTTTTTTTTTTGTATGAAAGAGTGGCAAACAAGCATGTTGGTCACTTGATGGAAAGCAGTCACCACCGCCCACAGAGCTCAATAACACCAAGGGGTTGCCGATTCGTTGCCAGTCACCAGAAAGAATGAAAGGAAGGAGCATACTCCTTCCTTTCATTCTTTCTGGTGACCTCACTCGCAGGAACACAACTCTCAAGGGAATTATTATTTGGCTTCGGTATTCTGCGACATGGCCTTACTGGCCTGGCCTAACGTGTTTTTTTTTAAGAGAAGGGGGTAAACGAGCATGTAGGTCACCTGATTTGGAAATCACCACCGCCCATGGAGATCAGCTACACCAAGGAGTCGCCGATCCTTTGCTGCTGGCAATATTATATATATACTTCTTCCTTTCTTTCTTCATAGCAGTCTATGTATTTATGTTTGGATTTGTCGTATGTTACTCCGTAGCGCCTAAGCTATTCATCTGATATTTATGAATAAGGTTTCAATTGATTTGTTATTTTGGCCAGTAACAGGCTACATTTTGACCGATTTCAATAATAGATTTGAGAATTCAATTTCTACCATTTTGTGTTTTTTCCGTAGTCGGCTTAGGTAAGTTAAGTCGGTAGGTCTACCCGGTGGGGTCCTTAGGGGTCCCTTGCACGCCGGGTAGGAGTCCGACATACCCACGTCGTCGACCGCGTGGGATGCATGAGCATTTTTCCATCGTAAAAAAATAAAAGGGGGTGTAAGTTAATATTAATAATTATTAATTATATAACAATGTCTAGTAATAAAAATATTAACTATAATAATAATTAGAATATCCGTCCCTCTTCTGTAATAGCCCGGTATTTAGTTCACCCAGATCTCATCCCCAAACCTATTTATTTTCCATCGCACTTATATCTATATATCACGTATATTGTTCCATTAATATATCTTGGAGCAGGTCACGGCGGGCGTACAACATTACATCAAAATTCTCAAAGGGGCCTTTACACGTTGGATCCATATTCCCGCGCGAGCCTATCAAATGACCAGACTTGACCCGTGTTAAAAAGATATACATTTAATTATATTAAATATTGAGACAAATTACAATAATTATTAATAATAATGACAATCTACTTAATTTATTAATGTTTTCTCACACCCATTCATCCCGTACCGACGTATTCACTCTTATAATATATTCCACGAAATTTATTAGACGTAATCCTTAGTTCTTAGAAATAATATATTTATATTCGAAGAAGCCTGTAATATTTTTTTTTGTGTAATTTTATCTTTTCATGGTAATTTACATTTATATTGTAAAAGCGGGACTTACCTCGATTTATTTTTATACAATCTTCTACCCACGACTTTGCTACGCATAAACACAATACCCTAGATAAAAATATTATATTTTAACATGGTCGGTAAAAACATCTCTACATTGCCTGTTGGTAAGCACAGGAAAAACCTAAATGTAATGATCACCATCACTGCGATTAGCAAAGCGCTGGCGGTCCACCCCTTGATTTTTTTTTTATATTAGCTCAGCATATTGGCTCCGCTTCGCCTGATGGTAAGCGAAAAGAGGAGCCCCAATCGCATCGGCAACGGACAAGAGACCTTGATGTCTTGTCAGTTGACGCTACCATGCTGGCCTACAAGATGCTTCTTCCCGCTTCTCTTAAAGGATCCCATATCGTATGAATGAGGAAATACGCATGCCGGCAACGGGTTCCACTTTTTAATAGTGCGACATAGAGAGGAGCTGCCAAACTTTTTGGTACGCGACGGAATGATCCCAACGGTAAACTTATGATATCGCGATGATAACCTATATAAGTATTTCTTCACGCTTCATCGACATAGCCCTGGCTTATAGAAAGAGGGAAATACATGTGCCGGCAGTAATAGAACTCCCTGCAACGTTATGGTTCGGCAGAGAAATGAGTTGCCCAACTTTTTGGTCCGGGAAGGCAACAACTATATCCTATGATTATGGGGTTTCCGACCAGCACAATTGGCTCTAAGTCTCTAGACAGACGAACTGCATTTCAACTGCAATTCTACTGTAAATTTGCAGTTTGCAGTTAGTACGACTGCAATGAAACTGCAAACCAACCGTACAGCCCGATTACAGTCCGATTGCAGTGGGCGTGTAGTTCCGATGACTGCATGCCAGCTAGCTGCACGGTCGACGTGCGGTCCTAATACAGTTGGACGGAACTGCACGCCCACTGCACACCGACTGCAATCGGGCTGTACGTTTGGTTTGCAGTTTCATTGCTGTCCTATTAACTATATTCAAACTACAAATTTGCAATGTGGAATTGCAGTTGAAATGTAAGGAGAAATTGAGAAAGAGGGGCCAGATTAAAGAGCTCTTCAGAACATTTCGCACATAGATATTGTAGAGGACACTCAAATTACCAATATCTCTGCATAGCTGTAGAGCGTCAAGTAAGTACTTGGTGGAATGATCCCATGGCGTCCCAGAGATGAGAACAATATTCCATGCACGACTGAACCTATGCTTTATTAAGACAAAGCTGCTCGAACGCGATGAACCATCTCACCGTGCTCAGAATTCGAAGTTTCTTAGAAGCTGTATGTATATGTTTAATGTATATATTGTTTTTAAAAATTTCGTCTAAATTTGTTCAGCCGTTTACCTAGCGATAGAGTAAAACAAACTAAACAAGCACCTGGCATTTGTTGGTTTATAAGCTAACTTTAGATGTGATTCTATGACCGCCCGGAACCCTGTAGATCTTTAGCTGAGCATTATCTTAATCTCGTATATAGAAGACTAGCTGTTACCAGGGGAGCTTGGTCCAGGGGAGCTGCCATTGATTTGTGTATATTTTTTCAATAAATATAGGAATAAAAAAATTTTCATGAAAAATCATGTCCGTACTTAGGTTTAGGTTCCTTTTCACGTGAAAGAAGGACATGATTATAAAATGATGAATGATTATAAACTTTATTTTTTCCCACGGGAATAAGATTTTTTTCCGGGATAAAGAGGAGCCTATGTCACTCTCCAGGCCTTAGACTATCTCCAAAAAAAAACATGTCAATCTGTCTGTTACTTTCGACGTGAAAGAAGGACAAACAAGCAAACACACTTTCACATTTATAATATTAGTATGGATATCCCTGGTCCTGTGTGTGATATCTTCTGTGAAGTGATGGGTCAATTTCGCTCTTGTGTCTGATGGCATCATGAGCCTGGCGCTATACTTGAAACACAGACCTAGGATTTTTCATATTCATTTCATTTATTCATAGCGACTAACACATTTTTATTTGATGTTCAAAATACAAAGGCTCCGCCAACAGCCTCCACCGATAAAAAATACATTTGACAAAAACAATAACATATTTATATATTTCTAGACGAATTACACGGCGCCATTTACAAGCTAAGTAAAGCTTTTAGTGCGGGGATCGAACATGCGACCCCGAAGTCAAAGTGGACATGGCTAGTCATCCGACCACCGGCTCGTCATATCTTTGCGTATTACATATATGCGTACGAACTGAGTAAGCGCTTTTGTGATGTTCGCCTATGTACCGTATATACATAAAATGTCATAGACATGCCCTATCTCTCTTTCGCCTGAATTGCTAATAAACACCATCAACACTCTACACTAAAATCTTGTAAAAAATAATGATAAAATTATGTCAATTCAGCAGAGTGTTTACTCCTGAGGTCCTGAGGTCACGGCCACTTGGCTCTCTCCTGTTATGGGCCCATAAACCAGATATTGCGGCCTATATAAACAAGCCTAATTGGCAGCCGCCCTTCACTGCCCGATAACATCTGTAGTACTGGCGCCTTGACGTATCTGTCAAAACACAAAAAAGCGACTTTGTTCCTATCTGGTGTCGTGGGACATCAGATAGGAACGAAGTTCGTTATTATAAAAATATTAAATAAATTAAACGGGTCACTCACGTCTTTTTTTATGTCGGGAAAGCCGACTAGTTTCGATCTCAAAAGGAGACCTTCATCAGGGCGAATGTCCAGACACGTCCACCCTTTATATCTCGCGCCGGACACTGCGCGCCAATGCGTGCGCCGCCCGACTGGACTGGGTGGGGGGTTGGTGCGTTGATTGGTGGAGCGCTGCCTTCGACGATGACGTAGTGGTAGCCGGTGGATCCAATTCTTCTATCTATCTTCTATTATATATGGATCCACCGGTCATATAATGGACATTTGCCCTGATGAAGGTCTCCTTTTGAGATCGAAACTAGTCGCCTTTCCCGACAAAAAAGACGTGAGTGACCCGTTTAATTTATTTAATTTATTTATTATAATGTCTCACTTGAGTTTTAATAATATTATAAAAAATATTAATTTCAAGTTCTAGTTTCGAGGAATAAAGTAAATAATTATTCGTGTATACATTTTTTATTATGATTTTTATTGATAAAAATATAAAAAAATTAAAAATAAAACTACCATACATAATTAATATTAACACCTTTATTTTGTTTACGATGATTTATAAAAATAATATAATAATAATAATGATGATCAGATGGTTTTTGACCACCAGATGGCGTAATTTATCGAATGATATAATAATAATAGCAAACTGCAATAATAATAACAATCATCACGTAGACTATACATTAGACACTGTATAGCCATCATACATAGGCTATACATAAAAATCTTACGGTTTTTTTTAACGATACGGACGTTTTTTGCCGGCTAGGGTACCCCCCCATTAAGAACTTCGTTCCAAAAAATAGATATTTAAATGATTCAGGTGTTATTTTGCCTGAGGATGCTTCGGGTCTACCCGACTCAGTCGGGTCGGATCGGCTCTACCTGAAACACATGTCGCAGTCGGCACGTATGGCAGTCGGGGCGGCAGCAGTCGCACATTTTTTATCTTTCAATTCGCCGAGAAGACCGCAGCTGCTGGAGCAGAGACGACCGAAGCAGCCACGGCAGTCGCATGCATCTAATAACGGTAGGTGGGTACCGGCCGGCAGTAATTTGCATGAACTAATTGCTGGCGACAGCACGCAAAGTAGTGTAGATAAAATTAGCCACAGAAAAATTGTATGTATTGTATATACAGTATCTCTACGCGATAGACTGAGGGATGTGTATATTACGAAC
The DNA here is from genome assembly GCA_937001555.2 of Hypsopygia costalis. Lineage (NCBI taxonomy): Eukaryota > Metazoa > Arthropoda > Insecta > Lepidoptera > Pyralidae > Hypsopygia > Hypsopygia costalis. The sequence continues at coordinate 32,034,497 of OW443328.2, forward strand.
TGTGAAGTTATGGGATCGAATTCCCTCAAATAAATACGACATGGGACCTTTAAGAACAGAGTCAGTTTTCCCTTAAAAGGCTGGCAACGGATCGGCGAACCCCATGCAGTTGCTGATTTCAATGGGCGGTGGTGAGTGCCTTTTTTTTTTTTTTTTAATCACCCAAAGTAGTACTTTGGGTGGCAGACAAGCATACGGCACGCTTGATGTGAAGCGGCTACCGTAGCCATATTAACGCTCGCAACATTAAATATCGCTTGCGCGCCACCCCCGCTGCCAACGCAGCATCTCCTTCCTTTCTGGTGACCTCACTCACTCGCAGGAACACAACAACCCTCAAGGGAATTGTTATTTGGCTGCGGTATTCTGTGAGGTGGAGGTACATTCCCCAGTCGGGTAGCTTACAATAACGCTCCTACCTCCCTTTTCGCCAGAGCTTCGTTTGTCAGTCAGCAGGGTGCACCGCGTGCAGGTGAAGTTGGCTTTGGTTCAAAGATGTTGATGAACCACTTACACCCCCACGTGCTTTCCATTAACTGGCCCACCTGCTCACTTGCTCCCCTCATAAAAAAAATATGCTTATAGAACAAAAATTACAGACATAGCTCTTACGTCCAGTTCGATGTCATCTGGAGGGGAACGTCAAGCTGGCATTGAATAAACTAGGTGTGCTCAACAGGGCGAAGCAGTTCAACTCGCGGCAAAGGCTTCTGCTTTACAAAGTTCAAGTGCAGTCGCATATAGAGTACTTTTGTCATCTATGGGCGGGAGCGCCTAGATACCAGCTTGCACCTTGCGACTCAATCCATAGGCGCGCTGTGAGGATTGTTGACGAATCTAAATTAACGGACGATCTAGAATTTTTGAGTCTGAGAAGTGATTTTGCGTCCCTTTATGTGTTCTACCGATTGTACAATGAGGTGTGATCAGAGGGGTTATTTGACATGATGCCCACAGCCTCCTTCTACTGTCGCACCGCTCGCAATCGACAGGAAATTCATCCTCACACATTAGAACCGAAGTGGTCACGTATTGTGCGGTTCCAGTAAAGGTTTGTTCCATGTACTATCAATCTGTGGAATGAACTGCCTATTGAGGTTTTCCCAGAAGACAACATGGGGTTCTTCAAAAAGAGCGAAAAGAGGTTTATACAGGGTCGGCAACGCGCATGTGATCCCTCTAGTGTTACAGGCGTCCATAGGCAACGGTAACTGCTTTCCATCAGGCAGACCGTATGCTTGTTTGTCACCTAAGTGGTATTAAAAAAAAGAATGAAGAGGAACTAAAAAAGTAAGGTTTTCGTAGAACGTAGAGATAGACCAAGTTAAATTAATAAATAATAATCATGAACTATATAAAAATGTCCAGTAATAAAAAATATTAACTATAGTAATATTTAAAATATATTCAAAGTCAAAGTCAAAGTCAAAATTCTTTATTCTGTGGGCCCTCGCGGGCACTTAGACACGTCTTTTACAATTAGGTATTTTTTTTTATCTACCAGCATTTCGGAATGACCATTGACGAGAAGAAATGCCGAAAGAAACTCTGTCAATATAGGTCTTTTTTTTTTTAAATAGCCATACAATATTATCATAATACAATAAAAAGAATGTCAATGTACAATAAAAAAATGGTATGTCAACCAAAATAAGAGAGAAAATAAAAAATAAAAAAATAAGTAAAATAAAATAGTAAAAAAAAAAAAAATATAAAAAATCATAGTATAGAGTGTATATACATATTGTAAAGTCTAAATATGTACTCGTATATCCACAATACTACTTGTAAAGATAAGACGCCTGTGCTTCACATCCTGTGCCGAGAATTTGCCATACATTTTTATCATTAAGGTAATCGTCGGTCCTGTAGTACCTAAGCCTTTTTACATAAGGTGGTCTTAATAAACTGTTTGAATTTAGTGTCGGGTAAAATCAGGACCGATTCCGGCAACTTATTGTAGTAGCGGATGCAATTTACGACAAACGAATTATTGACCTTCCCCAGTCTATGTTTTGGAATAACCAATTTGTTTTTGTTCCGCAAGTTGACATTAGTTATATCACATACTTTTGTAAAATTCGAAATATTTTTACGGACGTACATAATATTTACATAAATATATTGAGAAGCGACAGTGAGGATGTTTATCTCCTTAAATAACTCACGGAGTGAATCCCTAGAACCCAAATTGTAAATTGATCTAATGGCTCTCTTTTGTAATACAAAAATTTTATCTAAAAATATTTAAAATGTCAGCTGCTTTACCCCAAAGCAATATGCCATATGACATAATGCTATGGAAATAACTAAAATAAACGAGCCTAGCAGTTGTCTCGTCCGCTATCTGTCTTATTCTCCTAACCGCATAAGCTGCGGAACTGAGTCTGCGAGCTAGTTTCGTTATATGAGGGCCCCATTGCAACTTTGAATCAATGGTAATACCAAGAAAAACAGTATCATTGTCATAAACTAGGGTGTTATCCTTTATGACTACATCAGCATGGACTTGCCTGACATTGGGTAACGTGAATTTAATACATTTAGTTTTGTATGAGTTAAGAAGGAGATTATTTGTAGTAAACCAGTTCAAAAATAAAAAGACAAGGTAAAATAATTATTATTAATAATAAATAAATCAATATTCCTGAACAAATTACACACGGCCATCTAGTCCCAAACTAAGCAAAGCTTGTACTATGGGTACTTATATTATTAGTTATAGTTAAATACATTTTGTTTTTTAGTAAATACATACATATAAAACATAGAAAACACCAAGACCAAGACAGACAAACATGTTCATGCACACAAATATTTGTCTTGTGCGGGGATCGAACCCACAACATCGGAGTCAAAGTGCCCATTGCTAACCATTCCACCACCAGGCTCGTCGTAATAATAATATACTTAATTTATTAATGTTTTCTCAATGTCCATTCATCCCTCATAATTTAAGAAAGGTAGGGAGCGTAATTGTAAGCTACCCGACTGGGGAATGTACCTCCACCTCACAGAATACCACAGCCAAATAACAATTCCCTTGAGGGTTGTTGTGTTCCTGCGAGTGAGGTCACCAGAAAGAAAGGAAGGAGAGGGTTACCAGGAAATAGTTGCTGCGTTAGCAGCGGCGCGCGAGCAATATTTTATGTTGCAAGCGTTAATATGGCTACGGTAACCGCTTCACATCAGGCGGGCAGTATGCTTGTCTGCCAGCCGACGTAGTATAAAAAAAAAACCCGTACCGACGTATTCGCTCTTATATCATGGTCCACGAAATTCTTTAGATGTAATAATACCTAGTTCTCAGAAATAAGATATTTTTATTGGAAGAAGCCTGTAATATTTTTTGTATAATTTTATCTTTTCATGGTAATTTACATTTATATTGTAAAAGCGGGACTTACCTCGATTTATTTTTATTCTATCTTCTACGCACGACTTCGCCCCGTGTAAACACAATATCCTAGATAAAAATATATATTTTTAATATGATCGGTGAAAACGTCTCCACATTGCCTGATGGTAAGCACAGCAGAAATCTACTACCCACGATTCTGTTAACAGCCTGATGTAGTTAAAAATGGCATGTATATTTGGGTCAAAAAATAACGTAATAATGGCTTTGCAAAACGTCAAACACTTTAAAAAACATAATAATGGTTCCCTTTGTTGTCTACAATGGTCTTTGTTGTCTGTCAATGGTTCTTAAAATAACGTAATCTTGCTTTGCAGACAAGCGGCTGTAAAAAAAACGTAAAAATGGTTCCCTTTACAGACTAACGCCTGTTATAATAACGTAATCTAACTTCGCAGACAAACGGCTGTTAAAATAACGTGATAATGGCTTCGTTTGCAGACAAACGGCTGTCAAAAAACGTAACAATGGCTTCCTTTTTAGACAAACGTCTCTTAAAATAACGTAATCTCCCTTTGCAGACAAACTAGACTAGAATAGAATCACTCCGTCTCTTCCCGTGGATGTCGTACAAAGCGACTAAGGGAAATACATTATAAAACAGCGATCAGGCCCCCCCAACCCGTCTGGCCAGCGTGGGGAGTGTAGGCCAAATACTCCTGTCTGGGACGGACGAGAGAGGGTCGTGCTCCTGTAGTGGAGACTAAAATGACCTGATGATGATGATGATACCTATATACGTGCGTCATCAACCCATAACCATCCCACTCAATCATTGTTGTACTCCTATAATTGGATCTCCTCTCAATCGAAGGGGTTTATAGCATACTCCACCACGCAGCTCAACTGAGGGACGGCGGAGGCAAGAGTTTTCAAACCGCCCTAAGGCCACTGACTTGGCTTAACGACTGTCATCTTATGACAACAACCGGAACCAACGGCTACACGTGTCCTCCGAAGCACGGAGGACCTCGAAATAAATAAACCCATCCATAGACAGGCTGCGGTCGACGTTGCTTAATTTGTGTTACACGCGCAACGACGCCATCGAGCTGCTCGCATACCTATATATATATATATATATGTATATGTATATATAAATATATATATATATATATACATATATATATATATATATGATATATATATATATGTATATATATATATATATTTATACTACGTCGGGTGGCAGACAAGCAAATGGCCCGCCTGATGTGAAGCGGTTCCGTAGCCATATTAACGCTAACATAAAATATTGCTCGCGCGCCGCCACCCCCGCTGCCAACGCAGCATCTCCTTCCTTTTTTTCTGGTGACCTCACTCACTCGCAGGAACACAAGGGAATTGTTATTTGGCTGAGGTATTCTGTGAGGTTATTTACATTACGCTCCCTATCTCTCTTAAAATAGGCCAATATGGTATCATATCACTCATCTATATGTTCATACATCTCGATAACTACACGTATTACTCAGACGAACTCACCCTCTTTCGAACTAGGTCATATGTGCCCGTACTAACTTACCTAGCAGTTAATTAAGTACGAGGTTCAATCAGCAGTTAACAGAGTAATAGTTAACGGTAATTGCGGGGTATAAAAATCTTTCAGTCTTAAATTTACGGATGAGATTTTTTATTACTTTGTTTAATGTCTTTATTAGCTATTTAATGATTTTACGTGCAAATGTTTTATGAAAAACCGGCCAAGTGCGAGTCGGACTCGCGCACGAAGGGTTCCGTACCATTATCTATAAAAACGGCAAAATAAAATCACGTTTGTTGTATGGGAGACCCCTTAAATATTTGTTTTTGTTTAATTTCATTATTTATTTTTAAAGTCAATATATAACTAAACATTCTTTGAATATTTCAAACGTCTACCTATTGCTGTTATCAATTACGAGCAAAAACGAGCAAAAAAATCACGTTTGTTGTATGGGAGCCCCCTTAAATATTTATTTCATTCTATTTTTTATTATTTATTGTTATAGCGGCAACAGAAATACATCATCTGTGAAAGTTTCAACTGTCTAACTATCACGGTTCATGAGATACAGCCTGGTGACAGACGGACGGACGGACAGCGGAGCCTTAGTAATAAGGTTCCTTTTTACCCTTTGGGTACGGAACCCTAAAAAGAAAGAGACTCTCATGTTTGGATTATTGTTTTGAAATGGATACCTACCTAAATGAACAAGCTCTATGGGCCTGTACTATGACGTTTGTTACCACCAATTAGCCGATCAGCGATTGCGCAAACCTTCCCGCTTCACGGAAAGCGCGCGATGCCGCGACGTGTGACGCAAGTGTTGCAACTGCACCAAGACCACCCATGACGACCTTCAAAATTGCACCGACTCAGTTTAGATTGATTCACTCTTGTTCCTACCATCGGTGTTCCTACCATCGGGATTTAATAATATAATAATTTGTAATTTAATAATATAATAATTTGTATTTTTTTTTTATAATTAAATTTAATATTTTCAAAGTTGATTGTTTTGCATCTTCCGGCCGCAGCCTACGTAAATCGTTCCTAAACAATATTGTTTTATTACTGTAAAGGCTATGGGCCCCATTCGTAAGTATTAGGGTGTAAGTGGCTCAACGCCAATCTCTCCTAAGCGTGGTGCATCCTACTGGCTAGCTAAAGAGGCTCTGGTGAAAGGGAAGTAGGGTACAGCGTATATAAAAGCTGCCCGACTGGGGAAGTACCTCCACCTCACAGAATACCGCAGCCAAACAACAACTGCCTTGAGGGTTGTTGTTTTCCTGCGAGTGAGTGAGGTAACCAGAAAGGAGTTGGCAGCGGGGGTAGCGGCGCGCGAGCAAAATATCACGTTGCGAACGTTAATATAGCTACGATAACCGTTTCACATCAGCCCCCTTACCACCATCTCTAATTGCGATTCAATAACTGAATAGAATACTTATTCGTACAAATGAATATGCGACTATATTTCAAATGGAATAGAGTCGCTTATTCATTGGTATGAATAAGCAATCTATTCAATTATTGAATCGCAATAAGAGATGGTGGTAAAGGGGGCAGGCGGGTCCTATACTTGTCGACCGACATAGTATAAAATACAATGCTCAAACTGTAACAACTCTGTAAACCGCAATTCAAGCAAATAAACATTCATTCATTTAAAGTTGCAAGAGAGACAGAGCTATGCTCGTAGTATCACTACATAGTGGTACTACAAGCATAGCTCCTACTACGGATATCCTTTTTGCTGAGTTTATCACAAGATAAACTCAGCAAAAAGGATATCCGTATAGTAGTAGAACTAGAGTTACACGTACCCACAAATCTCTAAGGATCAGCGGGCTAAAGCGGCAGTGAAGTGGCTACATAGTACGCAGAACTTATGGTCGATGCTGCAGAAAAGTTCAGGAGTGACAGCCGCGGACCAGAAAACGCAGCGTAGGATCCCAAGAAGCCGATGTATTTATGAAAACAGCTCAGAACCGATCATTGTCGAAGTCTAAGAGCAGAGTTCGGATGCAGAGCGGTTACGCACTGCATCCGAAGTGCAAAAGCGAGGGATCCGGATGCAGTGCGTTACCGCTCTAAGGGGGAGGCAGTGGACGTCCTTTGGCTGAAATAAAGGGGCAGTTACACTGTCTGGGCCAGGAGACGGCTGCAATAGATACGTTCAAACATTCTAGTATTAACAATATTTTTGAAAAATGGAAAAATTCATTTGCCCCCCCCCCCCCACCCCAGGTGGAATTTGAACCCGGGATAAAGAGTACCTTGTTTAGTAGTGTAATTACTTAATAGGTTGATGACGCCACATTGTGACTCACGCAGTAGAATATAAGATGCAAAAATTCAAATTCGTCAAACTTTCCTGGTAGCTCAGTTGGAAGAGCACTCGACCGGTTATCGAGAGGTCGTGGGTTCAAAAATATTTATAATATTCTGACAAGTTGGCCAAGACAACTACCTATTTAAATAATAAGTAATTCTAGTATTAACGTTTTGACCCTAGCCCAATTAATCGACAAATATTATCGGGCCCAAATCGCCTGTGTCGTATTTATCCGGCAGCGACCCTGTGTTCGTTTGTTTATGTTTTTTGGTTTATACAGTTGCCAACTACATTAAAACAGTAAATATAATAGAGACTGAACATACAACAAACGTTTACAATGTTATGCGAGAAGCATTAAAAAACCAAGTGCAAAACAAAGTAATTTGCTAGTTTTGTGTTCACGCTATGGACACGGCAACTAATATGAAGCCGAGCGGTCAAAAGGTTAATGATCGTAGGCTCAAACGAATTTTGTAAAATGTCTATTCCCAGCTACACGCGAAAAAGAGGCAATTGTGACATATAAACAATATTATTATGGACTAACTGTAGTAGCTGATGAAAAGATAGACATATGCTATCATGGTGACTTTTAGAACTTTTTCAGAGGGTCAATTCCGTAATACATGATTGTTGCGTAACTTTTTTTTTTTTATAATACGCTGGGTGGCCGACAAGCATACGGCCCGCCTGATGTGAAGCGGCTACCGTAGCCATTTTAACGCTCGCAACATTAAACAAACTCGCGCGCCGCCACCTCCGCCGCCAACGCAGCATCTCCTTCGCCTCTGGTGACCTCACTCACTCGCAGGAACAACAACCCTCAAGGGAATTGTTATTTGGCTGCGGTATTCTGTGAGGTGTAGGTACATTCTCCAGTCGGGTAGCTTACAATTACCCTCCCTACCTCTCTTTTCGCTAGAGCTTCGTTTGTCAGTCAGCAGGATGCACCGCGTGCAGGTGTAGTTGGCTTTGGTTCAAAGATGTTGATGAACCACTTACACCCCAAAACTTTAACCATTTACGCAGCACACGCAACGGAAGCTCTCAACAGCAATAAAAATTCCACGTTTTTGCAACATTTTTCATTAATACTGCTCTCCTATTGTTCATAGCGTGATGTTACAATATAGCCCATAAGCCTCCCTCGAAAACCTCCCTCGGTTGTCCGACATTAAAATACTTTTTCAATTCGAACTAGTAGTTTCTGAGATTAGCGCGTTGTACTAAATATACTCCTCAGTTTTATAATATTAGTATACTCTCTTCGTACTTTTCTAAGAACAGAGAACCAAGAGACGAATCCATCCATAGACAGGCTACGGTCAAGTTACTTAACATGTCTGATCGATTAGTCTGGCATGCGCAACGGTACCATCGAGCTTCACGATGCCATTGAACTCCTTTTGAATAAGCATATAAGGTAAAATTTGATCACAAATAATAAAACCTAAATCTCATTTAATTCCACTCTTACTGATTCTATATTTACTTGCTGGTTCATAGAAATTCTCTTTACTCAACGAAATATTTACTTCAAGCAAGTTGTTCAAGAAAAATAAACAGATGTATTTACCAAAATAAACTTAACGAGAGTTCTCCTCAAGTTATTTACACTTAATCAAGTCAAACTTGCTTGTTTGCGTTATTTTATCACGAACTTTCTTAGAATCCTAATATTATTTTCAAATCACACACTGCTTGGAACAAACAAATAATTTTGACTGTTCCAAAATGAATTAAACTCCGTTCAAGTTTCACCGTTAGGTTGCGGTTTTGTTTACAGGCGAATAGCGTTAGGAGTGGTAAATGGGGTGTAAGTGGTTCATCAAGATCTTTGAACCAAAGCCAACTTCACTTGCACGCGGTGCACCCTGTTGACTGGCAAACGAAAGGTTGTTGTGTTCCTGCGGTTTCAGTATTTTATGTTGCGAGCGTTAATTCGGCTACGGTAACTGCTTCACATCAGGCGGGCCGTATGATTGTCTGCTCCCGAAGTAGTATAAAAAAAATATATAACGGTCTCGCACTAGGCGAACACGACCGCGACCATTGGTCGCAGCTACCAAGTATTTACATTACGTATGTACCATTGTAGAAAGACATGTGGTATATTCTTGAGTGACAAATTCGGTCACATTATTTGACTAGCCTACGTCATCAGCTGTATTTTGTATGGGAAATGACAGATTTTGGTAACCAAATTTGAGACGTAATCATGGGTACATACGGGAAGGACATGCATTTCACGATATGTATATAACGTGATAGACACAGCGCACTACGGGACTAGCTGGTCACGCAAGTTATGAAACATCATGCTTCAGAGGACACGTTAAACTTTCGGTCCCGGTTGTTGTCATTAGATAACTGTTGTTAAGGCAACCTTCCTTTTAAACCCATTCGATTGAGGGGAGACCCGTATCCCAACAGTGGGATGATTCTGGGTTGATGCCGATTAACTTATCCTCAATACCCATCTATATATTTTTTGCGTACGCAATATACTCGTAGAATAGTATACGCTAGTCAATGTATCCATTATTTTTTCTAACTGTACTTCGACAATGTACAATTAGAAATAAGTTTGACAAAATAGAAAACTAAATTAGGATGGGACGAACATGTGAGACGAAATATAAACAAATTTATAATACCATAGAATATACTTTACTACACCAATATGACAAAGATACATACAAGAAACTTGAAATAATTAAAAGTACAAAAGGCGGTCTTATCGAATCGAAATCGAAGAGAAATAATGATAAAATTAAGTTGGTGGTGCATCATTAATAGTAACAATGTTGGTAATATATTATTTATTGTATTATTATGTGCCTATTATTATCTAGTTTATATCTATATATATAAAAAAGAATCTCTATTTTCTTTGGTCATCGCATCACGCGTGAACGGATAGAACAATTTCGCTAATTCTTCTTTTTTTGTTATTGTCAGGGGAAGGTTCTTATGAAAAAAATAACTAAGAAAGTCGCACAGAAAATTAGAAAATTTAAGAAATCTGAATGGCCATATTAACTTTTCTAATGTATCTTTATGGCTTTTGACAGAACTATCAGTCATTTGACAGCTTGCGCGAAACCAATTCAAATTCAATAGTCATAGCACGAGTAGTCATAGACAACGTCTGTCGGTAACTTTTCAATAAATATTATGTTTATTTTCTCCTATCTCTTCTGAAATTACCAGCAGTCAGTAAGACGCTTACTTTACATATAACTTCTGTGTTATTTTTCTTCGAAACTTTTCCGTGTAGAACAATAAGGTAGAATGCTCGCGTAAACTTTGATACTGGGCAATTAAACTTTGCAGTTCAGAGCGAAATGTTCCTTTTTAAACAACTCCAGTGAATGCTCTAAAACTACGGCTATAAAACTGTACGGCTATATGTACAGACCTGTTAAACAGTCTAGAGAATAATAGTAGTCTATGCAACCGTCATAGGGACCAAAGATGTTAATAAACTTAGTCTAGACCAGTGTTTTTCAAAGTGTGTCGCGACCTTAAAGGGGGTCCCCAAGCCTCTACAAGGGAGTCGCGGAAGGTCGCAAAGCTGTAAAAAAGATATTTCAAAAAGATATTTTTGTTAAGAAAATGTTGATTTCGGAACGTAATCGAAATGTTATATATTTCACTATGTATTACAAAAAATCGATTCTAGGACAATACAAGGCTTAAACTGCCGCATTTTTTGTTTCCGTTGACTTTAAAGTTTGATTTATTTACAGTTTACAGGGACGCTGACATAAGTAAGTCGTCGTCAACCCTTATTCATCTCACTGCTAGGATAGTCCCCCCCCCCCTCAATCGACTCAAGTTTAGCAACGTTGACCGTAACCAGTCCATGAATAAGCTTATTTATCTTGAGCTCCTCCATGCTGTCGTCATTAGATGACTGTCGTTAAGGCAGGTCAGTGGTCTTGGGCAATGGGCGGCCTCCGCCAGCTAAGTTAAGCAACGTCGACCGCAGCCTGTCTATAGATGGGTTTATTTATCTCGAGCTCCTTCGTGGCACGGAGGGCACGTTAAACCGTCGACACCAGCTGTTGTCATTAGATAATACTCGTTAAGCCAAGTCAGTGGCCTTTAGGCGACTTAAAAACGCTGGCTCCGTTAACCCTCAGTTGAGCAGCGTGCTGGATTATGCTCTAAACTCCTTCGATACCCCGGGGACGCCTGTATCCCAGCAGTGGGACGAATAAGGCTTGACGATGATTATGAGTATTTATACTATAACTATTCAGCTTAATAGAACGCTGTACATCATCATCATCATCATCATGTCATTTTAGTTTCCACTACAGGAGCACGACCCTCTCTCGTCCGTCTCAGACAGAAGGAGGTTTTGGCCTACACTCCCCACGCTGGCCAGACGGTTTGGGGAGGCCTGATCGACGTTTGAAAACGTATTTCCCTTAGTCGCCTTGCACGACATCCACGGAAAGAGACGGAGTGATTCTATTCTAGTCTGCCGGAAACCACACGGCTATGAACGCAGTACGCTTGGACCAATTTGTCGGTTGGTATTTTTATATGGTTGTTACTTTACTAAGTGATAGGGTAAGTAACAGAGATAGTTCCAATGTTTTTTAGGGTTCCGTACCTCAAAAGGAAAAACGGAACCCTTATAAGATCACTTTGTTGTCCAAATCAAATCAAATCAAATGAACTGTATACTCAGTTCTACGGTCCCATGAAGTTGTAAAAAAATCAAACTGCTAAGTTTACGTAAAAAAAAGTTACGGCCGTTTATTCAGCAAAAAACGCATATTTCGCATTCTCAAGGGAATCAAAAACTATAGGGTACTTCCCGTTGACCTAGAACTATGAAATTTGGCAAGTAACATCGTTATAGATTACAAGCACAGCCCCCTTACCATCATCTCTTATTGCGATTCAATAACTGAATAGATTGCTTATTCATACCAATGAACAAGCGACTCTATTTCAAATGGAATAGAGTCGCTTATTCATTGGTATGAATAAGCAATCTACTCAATTATTGAATCGCAATAAGAGATGGTGGTAAGGGGGCAGGAATAAATCTCAAAACTATACATTTGTAAATAGATCTTAAAAAATAGGGGGTCTATATTTTTTATAGGGTGTCGAAATTTCAAATTGAAACTATTAGTTCAAATGGGGTATCATATGAAAGGGCTTGATGTACACATTGCAAAATATATTTTATTTATTTTTTTCGACGCATTATTTCTTATTTATAATTAAAAATATCAAATTTAATAATGATACTACGTACGGAACCCTCGGTGGGCGAGTCCGACTTGCACTTGTCCGGTTTTTTTTTAAATGAGAGGGGTGTCAACGAGCATGTTGGTCACCTGATATAAAGAAATCACTACCGCCAATGGAGATCAGCAACACCAAGGGATCTCCGATCCGTTGCCAGCCTATACTCCTTCCTTTCTTTCTGGTGACCTCACTCACTCGCAAGAATACAAGAATCCCTCGTTCAGAGCCTTGTATGTCAATCAGCAGTGTGAACAAATTATTAGCTAGTTCACACTAATATTACACGAGCTCTGTTTTATTATTATGTTATTTTAAAAAAGAAAGGAAATGGGAGCAAATTCCATAGACATTTGAAAGAAGTCGAGTTACAGAAGAACTACTCAATGTATTTATGCAAAATAAAATTAATAATAATAATTAATATTTCTGGATAATTTACACACCAGCATATAGTCCCAAATTAAGCACAAAGCTTATACTATGGGCACTAAACAACTGATAAATATACTTATATACTTTTTTTTATAAAAACATGCCTATAATACATAGAAAACACCCAGACCAAGAGAAACAGACATGTTCATGCACAGAATCACTCCGTCTCTTCCCGTGGATGTCGTACAAGGCGACTAAGTGAAATACATTATCAAACATCGATCAGGCCTCCCCAACCCGTCTGGCCAGCGTGGGGAGTGTAGGCCAAATCCTCCTTCTGTCTGCGACGGACGAGAGGGTCGTGCTCCTGTAGTGGAGACTATAATAACCTGATGATGATGATGATGATTTGTACAATAAAGTCTTACAAACTATTCTGCGAGCGAAGACTTGCTTCATGGCTGTAAGTCTCATGTACTGAAGTCTCAAAATTTCAGAAGTTTACAGTTTTCGTGTAAGTCTCGTGTTACTCGCAGAAGTTGCAGTTACTTTCGACTACAGTTTTAACTACATCTCGTGCAAGTTGGGACTTCATCCTGGCGCAATCTTGAAACCTTGTGTTTACTGAATTTGTACAGCGCGAAATAAACAAAACTTTATTTTACGGAGTTGGTTATATTTCATTTTTAAGTCTGGTTGAAAAAAGATACTAATAAGATTAAGGCATGTCGTCATCCATCCTTACTTATTAGTTTAAAAGTTATTATTTCTAATTGTTCACTAATATTAAGTCATTTGTCTGTCGTGTGTAATATTATGTATGAATTATTGAGGCAGTAGTTTTTGTGAACTAACTGGTAACGATAGATCAAAGTACGTAAGTATTTGATATCCACAAAATAACACCTGAATCAATTAACTATCACTCGGTTACTATGCATTAATATTTTTTTTTTTTTTTTATACTACGTCGGGTGGCAGACAAGCATACGGCCCGCCTGATGTGAAGCGGTTACCGTAACCGTATTAACGCTCGCAACATAATATATCACTTGCGCGCCGCCACCCCCGCTGCCAACGCAACATCTCCTTCTTTTCTGGTGACCTCACTCACTCGCAGGAACACAACAACCCTCAAGGGAATTGTTATTTGGCTGCAGTATTCTGTGAGGTGGAGGTACATTCCCCAGTCGGGTAGCTTACAATTACGCTCCCTACCTCTCTTTTTGCCAGAGCTTCGTTTGTCAGTCAGCAGGGTGCACCACGAGCAGGTGAAGTTGGCTTTGGTTCAAAGATGTTGATAAACCACTTACACGAATATACTGAAATAATATTGCATTACATTTATCTTGACAATCACTAAAGTTAAAACTACTGTTATTTACTTTTACTGGGATTTAGTCAATAATCATAATTACTAGTAATCAAGTAGGTATAATACCGTAACCACATTATACCTATGCCTTAGAAATAGTCTACTATGTCTACTAAACTGAATGCAATACCAATACTGTGGTAACGATTTCGAATAGAACGTCTTGAATTGGCACTATCAAATGTTAAGACCTCGTCAAAGGCTTCCTTGTTTGCACTATGAAACCGGACTACTGTTGATCCTTAGGGCGTTTACAAAAGTACGACAAACTTCTGAACACCACTATTGTTCTGTTGTTCATGTTATGTTCACAATAGTGATTGTGTTCTGTACATTTTATCTGTACATTGAATTATTTCAATTAATTGAAATATTATTATTAATAAGTGGCAACAATTACCAGTATTATAAACTGAATAAATATTAACAAGATCGATCGATCGATCGATCAAGAAGATTTAGAGAAAGTAAAGTGCAGTAAAGGTTTTTTTTGTACTATTTCGGGTGGCAGACAAGCATACGGTCCGCCTTATGTGAAATATCGCTCGTGCGCCACCAGCCTCGCTGCCAATGCAACGACTACTTTCTTTCTTTCTGGCGACGTTACTCACTCGCAGAAACATAGCAACTCTTAAGGGAATTGTTATTTGGTGGCGGTATTCTGTGAGGTGGAGGTGCTTCCCCAGTCAGACAGCTTACAAATACGCTTTGCCCTACCTTCCTTTCGCCAGAGCCTCCTTCGCTTGTCGACAGCGTGTACCACACGCGAGGTTGACTTTGGTCCTAAAAATCGTGATAAGCTACTTACACCCTAAAAATTGCAGCGCGTCAGCAATAATCCTTGTATTGTATGCGTTTATAGGCTACGTTTACCACTTCACATCATGCACAACCGCATTCCGGCTATATACTTTGTTTTGCACTAGACAAGACATGTATATATTAAAAAAAATCCCCAAATCGCAAGCGTATCGTAACCCTAAGCAATTTTACCAGCAATCGAATGCCATCGTCCTTTGAAACGGCCCGCTGTCCATTGTGCCTCAGTCAGTCTCAGACAGCATTTGCGGAATGTCCAGCAGTTGGCATCTCAGCCGTGTTGATTGCCAAGCAATTTGTTCTAACAAGATCGTATCTTACTGAGATTGAACACTGTTAATATATGCCTGACCGAAATGTGAGTAGATAAAAAAAAATGTCAAAAAATAAAATATTACTTATTAAAAGTGCAAGATGTGTCTAAGTGCTCGCAAGAGCCTAATGGCTGAATAGATTCAATGTTATTCCATTGAATGAAAAGATTCAATGGCATTCCCTTATATCTATTCAGCCACTGGGAATAGAATGAAATTTCATTTCATTTCACTTAACTTCTTTGCACTTCACTTCACTTCGCCTCGCCTTTCGTTTTGTTTCGTTTCGTCTCATCTCGACTCGTCTCGTTTTAACTCGTCTCGTCTCGTTTCGTATCGTTTCATTTCATGACATTTGATCAACAACGTGAACTGGTGATCAAAGGTCCTTACTTGTTGATCATTTAGATTTAGATAATACCTTGAAAAGCCATCGTGGCGTTCGTATTTGCACTCTATTAATTATATTTCTATGAACCTATTCTGTAACACGAATGCAAATATATGTTACTTAATAACGAACTCGGTGATCGAATGCTAACCAATGGCCACTTTGACTCCGAGGTTGCGGATTACAACCCCGCACAAGACAAATATTTGTGTGCATGAACATGTCTGTTTGTCTTGGTCTGGGTGGTTTTCTATTTATCATTGTGTATGTATTTAGAAAAAATAAATAAATTAAGTATAATATTAGTTATCTAGTACCCATAGAACAAGCTTTGCTTAGTTTGGGACTAGATAGATGACCGTGTGTAATTTGAATATTTACCTATTTATATTTATTATTATCGAATAATTCTGAACGTTTGCTATTTAAGAACTTCAACGAAATTAGTTACCTATCGCTTTTTTGGCTGGAATTTTTCGTACCGAAGTGCTTTATCTGGAGCGACGGAGACAGATGGCTCGAAATAAATTTACTAAAAGCTAGCTCTGAAAATACTCGCCTGTTTTGTGAACAAAGAGTGTAAATACTCCGAAACTCAGATTACAGCAGGGAAGTAGATAGAACGCTTGGAATTTAAGCCAGTGTTACCAAAATGCAAACTAGGAACTTAGTATTATACCCTGCAGTTGGTGTTTACAGTACAGCGGTTTTCAAACGTTTAGTCAATTTTAACTTATTCATCCTTAGGGCCAAAGCTAACCTCGCCTACACTTGTAGGCGCAACCAACTAATAATCAAAACAGGCTCTGGCGAAATGAATGGTAGGCCATGGCGTATTTGTAAGCTGCCCGACTGAGGTACCTTGATCTCACATTATTATCATCAGGTCATTTTAGTCTCCACTACAGGAGCACGACCCTCTCTCGTCCGTCCCAGACAAGAGGATTTGGCCTACACTCTCCACGCTGGCCAGACGAGTTGAGGAGGCCTGATCGATGTTTTATAATGTATTTGCCTTAGTCGCCTTGTACATCCACGGGACAAGACGGAGTGATTCTATTCTAGTCTGCCGGAAACCACAGGGTCAATCTCACATACTTCAGCCTAATAACAATCACCTTTGAGGCTTTTTTTACGGGCCAGGGCTCACCACTAATTCCCACCGCTCTGTCTTCTGTATAGTCAGGATTAACCTGAAGCACAGCGGTGACACTCTCCGGTACGTGTGAGTCACGACTGTACACAGCGGCGGATACTACATGTATGGAATTCATACAGGTTGACAGGACAGGGGCCCACCACACATTCCCACCACTGTGTCTCCTGTGTGGTGTAGGTTTAACATCGGTCACCGCCAAAAAAGGCAATGAAAAATGAAGTCCATTGCAGTCCCGGGGGTAACACTACGGCTGCCTTGGAACTCACAATGAATTTAATCAGAAGAAATTAGGAGTAAGAAACTTTTGGAATTTGACTTCCTCGAGACAAGATGACAAATAAGGCATTAAAAGCCTTAAGAGATGGCTTTTGGACTTTTGAGGCTTGCTGTGTTCCAGTGAGTGAGTGAGGTTATCTGCGATATTTCATGTGGCAAACGTTTATATGGCCACAGAAACTGATTTATATCAGGCAGGCCTTATGCTTGTTTGTCACCCGACGTCATATAAAAAAGAACCTTAATTAAGAAAACTATAAAATCTAAATCATAATTTTGGCGTATAGGAACTACTAAATAATTTTTAATATGCATTAAAATCAGCTATGAAATGATTTAAAAAACCTCAGGCTTTATGTGTATAATGAAATATGCCCTACCGAAGCTGGAACTGGGGCCGCCTATGCCACCGTAATATCCGAGGTATTCTCTGAAGTGGAGGTACATCCCAATCTGGCTCAACATGCCCATGTTTTAATTACGAACTCGGTGGCGAAGCGGTCAATGACGCGGCTTCGACACCAACGCTTGTGCGTTCGATTCCCACACAGGACAAACATTTGTGTGCATGAACATTTCCGTTTGTCTTGGTCTGGGTGTTTTCTATGTACGAGTATCATAATATATGCATTTACAAAAAAAAATGTATATACGTATATTTATCACTTGTCTAGTACCCATAACACAAGCTTCGCTTACTTTGGGGCTAGATGGCGCTGTGTAATTTGTCTGACAACATTTATTTATTATTATTATAGTATCGTTCGTTTATTTCCTCAATTAAATTTTTCAACAAACCCGTATTATATTTCTGTAAATCATTTACTTAGTGAAACTTAAAGCGTGATGTTACAATAGTCCCTGATTACGGCGTTTCAAGTTTACAAACAGTTATTTGGTAATACCTACTCTTGGAACTTCAAAGGATGTGTAGACAGTTATAATGATCATAAACATCTCACCGTGTAATAAAGGCAAGCTCACATGACAGCAGATGTTTTATTTGTCATTTTTGTTTCTTTAATTTTAAGATGGTTCATCATATATTATATTTATTATCATATTATTATTTTTTTGTATTTTGTTAATATTATTAATTCTAATTGATTATTATTGATCTGATAATGATAATTGACATATTGTTATATTAGACATGTTCTTATATTATTGACATTTTGTTATATTTTATGTTACTCTTCAATTTAATATAAGATTTTCAACACAATACTGTATTGTTACGAAATAAATGAATATGAATCAACATCTTTGAACCTAAGCCAACTTCACCTGCACGCGGTACACCCTGCTGACTGACGAACGAAGCTCTGGCGAAAAAAGAGGTAGGGACCGTAATTGTAAGCTACCCGACTGGGGAATGTACCTCCACCTCACAAAATACCGCAGCCAAATAACAATTCCCTTGAGGGTTGTTGTGTTCCTGCGAGTGAGTGAGGTCACCAGAAAGGTAAAAGATGCTGCATTGGCAGCGGGGGTGGCGGCGCGCGAGCGATATTTTTGTTGCGAGTGTTAATATGGCTACGGTAACCGCTTCACATCAGGTTGGCCGTATGCTTGTCTGCCACCCGAAGTAGTTTAAAAAAAATAGAAAGATAGAAATATTATTTGCAATACTCGAAAAGGGTGTTCAGTTTTAACAGAACTGCTTTGTACTTTTTTATATGGAAATCGGTGCGGTCACTTTAAGGGGCTTGAAAACACTGGCATCCGCAGTTGAGCAGCGTGGTGGAGTATGCTCTTTTTTTTATATACCACCAAAGTGGTAAACAAGCATACGGCCCGCCTGGTGGAAAGCCGTTACCGTAGCCTATGAACGCCTGTAACACCAGAGGCATCGCACGCGCGTTGCCGACCCTGTAAAAACATCTTCACGCCCTTTTTGAAGAACCCCATGCTGTAGTCTTCTGAGAAAACCTCGACAGGCAGTTCATTCCACAGCTTGACCGTACGCGGGAGAAAACTTCTCTGAAACCGCACGGTACGCGACGACTTAGGCTCCAATGTGTGAGGATGAATTCCCTGTCGATGGCGAGCGATGCGACTGCAGAAGGAGGCCGTGGGCATCATGTCAAACAACTCCACTGTACACACCCCATTGTACAATCGGTAGAACACACAAAGGGACTCAAAATCTCTCCTCAGACTTAACCTCTTCAATTAAGGGGCGGCCCGTATCCCAGAAATGGGATAAATAAGGGTTGTAGACGACCAATATGTAAGATCATAAATATGTACACGTAAGAAGTAAATAAAGGTGAAGGAAAATGAGGTGGAGGTACTTCCACAGTCTTCAGTCTTCTCCACTCTGATCTATTTTGGGCCACATTTATCCAGTTCGTGCCCACTAACTTCACGATGTCGTCCTTCCATCGCATTTGTGGTCGCCCGACAGGTCTTTTTCTGTCCCAGGGTCTCCATTCCAGAACCGTTCTGCACCACGAGTGCAACTTTCTGGCTATATGTCCAGCCCATTGCCATTTGAGCTTTGCTATTTGCCATCACAGACCACTCTAAACAAATCATCATCCCATCCAATACTTTGTCAGGATCTAAAAGGCTCACGAGCATCTTTTGAGCCAAAGCCAAACTCATCTATCCTAGGTACCTCACTAGGTACGTGGTGCACCCTGCTACTAACTAACTTACGAGGCTCTGACATAGAAAGGTAGGGCACGGCATGGTTTGGGGTGTAAGTGGTTTATCAACATCTTTGAACCAAAGCCAACTTCACCTGCACGTGGTGCACCCTGCTGACTGACAAACGAAGCTCTGGCGAAAGGAGAGGTAGGGAGCGTAATTATAAGCTACCCGACTGGAGAATGTACCTCCACCTCACAGAATACCGCAGCCAAATAACAATTGAGGGTTGTTGTATTCCTGCGAGTGAGTAACGTTTAATAAATTACAAGTATTTATAAGCTTTCTGATTGGGGAAGAAGTACCTTCACCTACAGAATATAATGAATGGTCATGTAAACCATTCCTAAAACTGTAACTCGTTTGCGCAAAACTGATAATTCAAGTTTTGCTATTTAGATAAATAATGTAGCATCTTCGCGGCTTGGGACGAACTTGAGCAATCTTTAACAATTTGATGGTGTGATACTTGAACTTTGAAGTATGAATGAACGAATGGAAGAATGAATAAAAGAACAAATGAATGAATGAATGAGAATGAATTAATATGAATTAATATGAATGAATATGAATGTATGAATATGAATAAATGAATATGAATGAATGAATATGAATGAATGAATATGAATGAATGAATATGAATGAATGAATATGAATGAATGAATATGAATGAATGAATATGAATGAATGAATATGAATGAATGAATATGAATGAATGAATATGAATGAATGAATATGAATGAATGAATATGAATGAATGAATATGAATGAATGAATATGAATGAATGAATGAATGAATGAATGAATATAAATGAATAAATATTGTCAGACAAATTACACAGCGCCATCTAGCCCCAAAGTAAGCGAAGCTTGTGTTATGGGTACGAGACAATTGATAAACATACGTAAATACATTTTTTTTTTGTAATTACATACTTATGATACATAGAAAACACCCAGACTAAGACAAACAGACATGTTCATGCACACAAATGTTTGTCCTATGTGGGAATCGAACCCACGAGCGTTGGTGTCGAAGCCG
Source organism: Hypsopygia costalis (assembly GCA_937001555.2). Classification (NCBI taxonomy): domain Eukaryota; kingdom Metazoa; phylum Arthropoda; class Insecta; order Lepidoptera; family Pyralidae; genus Hypsopygia; species Hypsopygia costalis. The sequence goes on from OW443328.2 coordinate 32,055,422, forward strand.
CGTCATTGACCGCTACGCCACCGAGCTCGTCAAAATGTCAAAAAAAAAAAAGAATGGATATGAATGAATGAATATGAATGGATGAATGAATGTAAGCAAATACGTAAGGACTAAAAGTACAATAGGTGGCATTATTGCTAAAGCAAATTCTTCCTGACAACCTTAATGGCAGGAGAGAATCAAAAACACATAATACGATAGGCGGCGCAAAACAAGGCGTTGAATCCGAAATTTGAACATACAAATTACATAGCTCACTATTATACTAAAATAATTAATTGATGGATCATGCAACAAGAGACATTACGAATTAAAGTAAACAACAACACCTTCATACAGTTTGACGAGCTCGGTGGTCGAATGGTTAGCAATGGCCACTTTGACTCAGAGTTCGCGGGTTCGATTCCCGCACAACACAAACATTTGTGTACATGAACATGTCTGTTTGTCTTGGTCTGGGTACATAACTATGTATTATAAGTATGTAGGTATTTATAAAAAAAAAAAAATTAAGTACATTTATCAGTTGTCGAGTACCCATAACACAAGATGCATTTAATTTGGGACTAGATGGCGCTGTGTAAATTGTCCAAAAATATTTATTTATTTATTTAGTTATGACATATGGAATCGAAATATTATATTTACTAGCTCGAGAGGAGGCTTTTAAAGATTGTGCATTACCATTGTGAAGTACCTTATTTTAAAGTTGAAATGTAATTTCACTTTCATTGTATTAATTAGAAAATTTATTTAGTTTCGCCGCGATGTCTTCAATTTGACTCACTTCGTAGTGTCCGATTAGGGTGAAATTCTGCTCACTCGTTTGTTAATTAATGTAACATATTGTGTCAAGTAAGTTTAATTAATATGAACTGCACACACGAAAAAGTATGACTCTTTGTCACGTTCGGCCTGAGCCGAGCGTGCAAGCGGAGCAAGCGTTTATCTCTCTTCCATTCCACCGGCCGATGTTTTATTATGACGTTCTACGGACATTTTTTTTTAAACTAAGTCGGGTGGCAAATATGCATACGCTTACCAAACGCTCGCAACATGATATAACGGGCGCGCGTCAGCTTCTCGCTGCCAACCGCAGCATATCCTTATCTCATTTACTCACAAGAACACGACGGCCCTCAAAGGAAAAGTTATTTGGCTGCAGTATTTTATAAGGTGGAGGTACTTCCACAGTCGGGAAGCTTACAAATACTCTGTACCCTCTTTTTGCCACAGCCTCTTTTGATTATCTATTAGTATGATGTATCACGTGCAGGCGAAGTTGGCATAACTAACATCTGCAAAGGCATACAGAATATTCTTTACTTAACAAATAGTACCAAATCCACGACACTTTTCAATATTGATCACCCCATCACAGACCACTCTAAACAAATCATATATCCATTGATCCCATCCAATATTTTGGCAGGACAACATTTTCCTCGTCCATAAAAGATACAGAAAAATAAGGAGCCGTCCATCTATTGGCCATAATCCATTTAATCTCAACCACTGTGTGACTCTATAACTTATCAGAGTCTGAATGATTCGGTGGAAATTGATTTTAGATTACTTTCTTCTCTCCGATGTGGTCTTGATAAGATTATCGATGTGATTTTTGTGTTTACCTACGTATTTTTGAAGTGAAAACTTCTTTAGCGGCGTTGTGCACTTTTTGTGATGGCTAAAAAATGTTAAACACGTTTGAACTAAACATAATTAATGATAATTATTAAAACTAATATAATATCATTACATTTCTTTAATATCATTTCATTAATTTATTGTTCTTTGTTCTATCTGTATAACATATTCGAAAACGACTTGTACTTGACTTATGCGATGTAACTATTCTTTTTTTAGTTGTTTTTTTATACTACGTCGGATGGCAGACAAGCCCGCCTAATGTGAAGCGGTTTCCGTAGACATATTAACACTTGCAACATGAAATAAATTTAAGTCACTAACTAACGGCTAAAAAGTTTAAGTCGCATTATTATTGAAGTTAATTACAATTTATGTCGCAAGTATTCGTCAATAGGGTAAGTTTTCTTTTACATAATTTTGAGGCGTACACTAAAACTTGATAGCAAGTAACAACAGCCTCATTCAACTGTAAACAGTCAACAAATAGCCCGTGTAAAATCTTACCCACTTGAAATTGGAACATCTCGATAGCAAGTTCTCAACTTGAAACTTAATCTTGCAAGTTTATACCAGATAAAACTAGCTATGTAGGCACTTGTAGGAGAGACCCGCTGTGAATTTGTGGTGGAGTTTTGTTATCAACTGTAATATTTTGTTGATTCTACCAATTACTTATCATCATCATCATCATCAGGTCCATTTTAGTCTCCACTACAGGAGCACGGCCCTCACTCGTCCGTCCTAGACGGAAGGAGGATTTGACCTACACTCCCCACGCGCTGGCCAAACGGGTTGGGGAGGCCTGATCGATATTTGATATTTCCCTTAATCGCCTTGTACGACATCCACGGGAAGAAACGGAGTGATTCTATTCTAGTCTGCCGGAAACCACACGGCCGATTACTTAAACTGTGATTGTATTACTACTTTTTAGAAGTGGCTCACTCTGGCTGTAACTCTGGTGGTACGGTGGGTATTTTAAAGTTAAACCATACCACCAACTAATAGGGTTGTAATCATCAGTAATTAAAGCCGTTTTAAATAAATATTTGACAAAGTTCAAAAATTGTATAATTTATTTAACAATATCGTATCGTAAACTACACGAAACTAAAATATCTGCAAACATTCATTCTAATATCTTCCGTCCGAATTATTTTAGGGTCGATCAAAGTTTGCCGGGAAAATCCATTTTAAAAGTATGAAATTATTAATAAATAATATTTCCATTGGAGAAGCAATAAAAATACTATAACTTTTATTATGATACCTACTAATTATATAAACGTAATATTTAACATAGCTGTCGTACAAATTTCTGATTTGCAGTGTACAAAATACTTGTTTGTGACGTCATAATCCAATAGCCTGTTGTATGGAGCGTTTTCAGGAAAGTCCAAAAATGTGATATTCAAATTAACATATCTCGAGAGATTTTTATGCTATAAAAGTAATACTTACGCGTGTGGTTTTATTATTGTGACGTCTTTACGTATAAAACGAAACGAAAAAAAAAAAAAAACGGAAAATAAAGAATTTTTTTTTAATTAAGATTTTTTTTCGGTTTTATGAGTAAAGACGTCATAATTCCATGTGTTTACTATTTTTCACGTTTAACGTAGTATCAATAGTAGGGTGTTTTTATGCATATAAAACAAAAACATCAGTATTTGAGCCACACAATCACAATTCACATATTTTTGATTTGGAATGGCCAAATCAAAAATACGTGAAATCTTAATAGTATCCGACATTAATAGTATTCTTCACCCCCAAATATATTGTTCATTCAAATAGTTGACTCTTGGTATTTTGAAAGCAATGTTTTACACAGCGATGTAGTGTTGTAGATCGCGCAATATTTGTTTTTTTTTAATATTATTTTTATCCCTGTCTACAGTATACTACGGCACGTTAAACATAAATACATACAAGAGAAGACAAACAGTCATGTTCTTGCACACAAACGTTAATCATGTATGGGGATCGACCCGCGACTTCGGAGTCAAAGTGACCATTGCTAGCTATTCTACCATTGGGTCAAATCGTCAAATGTAATGAAATAATTCACAACTTCAATCCCAAACCATTGTAACTACAATTCAAACAGATCCTAGCGTTGTAACACTCAGGGGTTTCGAGTTAGGTTCATCAACATTTTTGAACCAAAGCCAACTTCACCTGCACGCGGTACACCCTGCTGACTGACAAACGAAGTTTTGGCGAGAAGCGAGGTAGGGGGCGTAATTGTAAGCTACCCGACTGGGGAATGTACCTCCACCTCACAGAATACAGCAACCAAATAACAATTCCCTTGAGGGTTGTTGTGTTCCTGCGAGTGAGTGAGGTCACCAGAAAGGAAGGGGATGCTGTGTTGGCAGCGAGGGTGTCTGTGCACGAGCGATATTTTATGTTGCGAGCGTTAATATAGCTACGTTAACCGCTGCACACCAGGCGGGCCGTATGCTACTTTGCCACCCACATAGTATGACCTCACGTCAATAAAACGTTGCCCGTTCCAGCACACCACAGCATTGAGTTCAATGATGGTTTGGAAACACGCAACGGGGCTCGTTTTCTATACGGACGTTTTAAAATTCATGAGTCAGCTACCGGGCGATCGCTGACACAATCTCGATACTAACTCATAAATATTCGAGTCGAGGTGGGTCGCATCGCTCACGGGTACAATCTCAAAGAGGCACACGCTTCATGAAGTTTCACTTATGCGCTATGCATTTTATGAGTTATAGTTTATGGGCGTCAAAGGACGATCTTTATTTATGAACGGTTTTGGGTGGCTCTTTTTTATCAATACTATTGGTGGACCATATTTTTTGATGTGTAACATAATGCAAAGTCAAAGTCAAGTCAAAATATCTTTATTCCTTGGACTTATAAAAGCACTTAGAAACGTCATACAAATTAAATATAAGAACATGTATCTAAATCATTACTACTCTAACTCCGCAGAGCTTAGTAGCCTCCTCACGTTTCTTTGTTTCTATTGATGGAATACAGTAGACGTTTAATTTTTACAGTTCAAGAAAAGAGGTAGGGAGCGTAATTGTAAGCTACCCGACTGGGGGAAAGTACCTCCACCTCACAGAATACCGCAGCCAAATAACAATTCCCTTGTGGGTTGTTGTGTTCCTGCGAGCAAGTGAAGTAACCAGAAAGGAAGGAAGGAGATTCTGCATTGGCAGAGGGGGTGGCGACACGCGAGCAATATAGTGCTGTGGCTGGCAGCCACTGGTGACGATTTAAAACTTTTAACCTGGACTACAAATTAATCTCTGCCAAGACGCTCCTTAGACGCCCTTAAACTAGGACAAATCCAGGCAAACACGGACGGATGGCCACCCTACACTCCACAATGATTATTATTGTACATACATGTTGTACATAATTTACTCTTTCATTCTAATTATATTTCAAATGTTTATATAAAGTAACCACACGTTCGGTCACCCTACTTAAAATTCCACTCGCAATGCCGAACCATCCAAACACACGTCTCTAAAGATTTGAATTCCTCCCATACATCCCAACTCAACCTTGCTTGTAACTTGTGAAATATGCAAAAAAGTTCGTCTGCCGTTTGCGAAAGTTTCTCGCGTCTGAGATCAAAGCGGCATATTTATATTGCAGGTGTCGGGGCGTGGGTGACGGAGATCTCACGGACCATTTCATACGCTGAGACTCTTGAAAATGAGATGACTGTATGTAGATCGAGTGGAGTGAAGCCTAAAATGTTTTACTTATAGATTTTGCCTGTTGCCATCGTGGCAAGAAGCATGGTAATTTAAAAAAAATGGTTGTCTCTAGAGTCGGTTTACGGACGATAATTTTACGTGATAACGTCATAAAAAAACATCGGCCAATGGAGTAGAAGAGAGATAGATGCGTCACAAGCCGGACGCATAGACCAATCGTGCCTCTCTATTGCGCTCGGCTCAGACGGAACGTGACAATGAGTCATGCTTTTTCGTGCGTGCAGCCGGGGTTCATTGATTTATAAGATGTTGTCACTTCAAAAATCTTGATCAGTATTTTTCCAAATTAATTGCCTGAGATACTTTTCTCTGGCCTAATAAATTTTGTTTTGCAGTTTACTTTGTTTTAATTCCTTGTCCGTAATTATAAAACCCTCTTAAGTTGTTACTAAATTGTCAAAAGTTTAAGTTAGTCACGCAATAATTTAAAAGTTCTAGGAAGGGAGAAATGAAATTGTCCTTTTATAATCTAGGTTGGTAGACTGTTCTAGGTTATTCCAAAGGTACGTTATGTATATTATTCCTAGACAAATTCATCATCATCATTATCAGACTGTATCTACCCACTTCTGGATATGGGCTGTCCCAATGCTTTCGACTATATGCGATCCTCCGCATTCCGCGTCCAACTGCCATCAGCCACTTGCTTTTTTGAGGTCATTGGTCCATTTAGAGAGAGGGCGCCCTTCGCTTCATGGCCACATACTTGTCCTCCACTCTAGGACTCTCCTCCCCTATCTGCCGGGATTTGCTGACACGGCAGATGTGGCCAGCCCACTGCCACTTCAGCTTGCTGACTCTGAGAGCTATATCGACCAATTTGGTTCCCTGTCGAATATCTTCGTTCCGGATTCGATCCCCTAGAGAAACCCCAAGCATTACTCTCTCCATCGCTCCCTGTGCTACTTTTAGTGTGTGAACCAACCCAACGATAATCGTTTAAGGTCGTAGCGGAGATAGGACGCACTTTGGCCTTCAACCATTGGGGTATATCTACGGCGAGGATGTACCGAAGTTTACCAAAAACTGTACAGCCTAGTCCAATGCGTCTATTGATCTCTTTGTTGAAAGCTATTCTATTATAACCACTTACACCCCTGGATTATATAATTATAATCCAGGGGTGTAAGTGGTTCATCAACATCGTTGAACCAAAGCCAACTTCACCTGCACGTGGTGCACCCTGCTGACTGACAAACGAAGCTCTGACGAAAAGAGAGGTAGGTAGCGTAATTGTAAGCTACCCGACTGGGGAATGTACCTCCACCTCACAGAATACCGCAGCCAAATAGCAATTCCCTTGAGGGTTGTTGTGTTCCTGCGAGTGAGTGAGGTCACCAGAAAGAAAGGAAGGAGATGCTGCGTTGGCAGCGGGGGTGAGCAATATTTTATGTTGCCTGCGTTAATATGCCTAGGGTAACCGCTTCACATCAGGCGGGCCGTATGCTTGTCTACCACCCGACTACTACCAAAAACTGCACAGCCGAGTCGAATGCGTCTATTGATCTCTTTGTTGAAACCTATTCTATTATATAAGTATGCTCCAATCCGAGGTATTTGAGTATAAGAACGCTTTTGGGACGAGCTCGGTGGTCGAATGCCTAGCAATGGTTACTTTGATTCCTAAGTCGCGGGTTCAATCCCTCACATGAGGGGCCGTCCATTAATCACGTGAGGTTTATTTTTGCATCTTTAACCCCCCCCCCCCACCCCCCCACCCCCTTGGTGATACTTGGTGAGGTATAAGGCTAACCCCCCCCCCCCCCCCCCCTCAAATCACGTGTATTTTTGTATTTACAAAGAATCTTAAAATTTTCAGAATATTAATAAGGATTTTTGTTACACCACTAAGGTGACAAACAAGCATACGGTCCGCCTGATGGAAAGCACTTAAAAAATGAATACACGTGATATTTCACTACACCCCCCCCCTCCCCCCTTGTGATGTTTCGTGATTTTTGCCGAACCCTCTCCCCCCTCTTTCGAGCCTCACGTGATTAATGGACGGCCCCTGACAAATATTCGTGTGCATGAACAAGTCTGTTTGTATTGATCTGTGTATTTTCTATGTATTATATACGTATGTACTTGTTAAAAATATATAAGTAATTTTATTACTTATGTAGTATCTATAGTACGAGTACTTACAAGCTTTACTTAGTTTGGGACTAGATGGCAGTATGTAATTTGTCTAGAAATATGTAATAGTACTATATTTCCTTTTAAATACTACTCGTGTAACAAACAAACATTATATTCGATGTAAAATATGACATAGATTAGATTATTCAAGAGCAAACAAGATCACACATGTTACCATAAGCTCTCCAGCGTTTGTAGGAAACAAACGCGACACCTGTGTCGACACGACTCGTCAGGACGTAATATTTTTAGAAAATTCTTCGATTCTAAAATATGTAATACCTATTTGAATTTCAGGAAAGAAATGAATTTTATTTCTGGATGTGAAAACTTCCATATATGTACGGTTTGATAGGTAAAAGTTTACCTATATTATTATTACACGGTACTATGATTTTTGCTTGGCCGTGTGGTTTCCAGCAGACTAGAATAGAATCACTACGTCTCTTCCCATGGATGTCGTACAAGGCGACTAATGGAAATAAATAAATACATGATAAAACATCGATCAGGCCTCCCCAACCCGTCTGGCCAGCGTGGGGAGTGTAGGCCAAATCCTCGACGGACGAGAGAGGGTCGTGCTCCTGTAGTGGAGACTAAAATGACCTGATGATGATGATGATGATTTTTGAGGAACTTGATGGCATCGTTGCACGTGCTAGTCTAATCGATCACACAAGCTAAGCAACGTCGACCGCAGCCTGTCTATATGTGGATGGGTTTATTTATTCGCTCCTCCGTGCTTCGAAGGGCACTTTAAGCCATCAGTCCCGGCTGTTGTCGTTAGATGACCGTCATTAAGCCAAGTCCACTGACTTTTCTAAATGACCACTATTAAAGGCCACTCACTGCCTTTGAGTGGTCTGAAAACCCGCAGTTGAGCAGCGTGGTTGAGTATGCTCTTAAACACCATCGATTGAGGAGAAACCCGTATCCGAACATGATTGATGCCGTTTAATTCACTACTAACATAATTTCTGCTTTCGGCGGTAACTAGCACACCTATTCATCAGATGGGGCATATGCTTTACCACGTTATATAGAATGGAAATACAACAACGTAAAGCGCAGCAAGAATTCTTTCGCAAACAAGATAGTTTCGCATTCTTTAAAGTTGAACTACCATCGAGTTACCCACAAGAGAGTACTGTTGTATGTAAACGGGAACATTTACACCGCGAACGGCTCACAGCAGGTGTAAAAGTGCAGTTAAGTTTTCTTGCATTTTCTAAAGAATCATGTCGAGGACTTTGTATGACCATTATGCTATCTTACCTTCAAACTGAGGTAAATTCATTTTCGGTGGAAAAAAAATCTTGTGCAATAATGGTGTATTTTTGCGCGTCAGCTTAACCCATTTAATGCCAAGGCCGCCCATCAGCGTCTCAAAAATTTTTAATCACATGATAAGACGATGTTTTAGGTTTTGCATTCAATATCTAGGCTATTTAACCTAGACATATGTATGGCGGCATGATGGTAAAGTTCTTAATACGTAAGTCGGCAATGCATAGTTTTACCCGATTGCAAGTTATTATTATTATATATACTTTGTTAAACTTTAAAAAAAAAGTTACATGATTTTACGTAAGTTGTTTGATCTCTTCTAGCCAATCTTCAGCAAGGGGACAGTATGTGTGCCTGAAATTATAAATAATTTTATATAAGACGATATACACTATCATATATAGTAAACATTGTACATTATACGCACTTACTTAAATACATAAATACATATATACATACACACATAGATACTATCTGGACATATTAGATAAATCTTTGATTTTTTTTCTTAAAATAAAAGACGGATGGGCTATTGTGAATTTGCAAGTTAAGCATCGTAGGCTATAGTATATTTATGGGTACATTAATCTGTCTCAACTGTTGGTGTCGATGTCGGTGATATATGAAGTCTGAGTTTGTGACCTTTGGACAACGTAGAAATACGGGTCTTCGCCAACACACAATTAAGTAGCGTTATGGAGTATGCTCAAAGTAAAATTTTAAGCTTCTTGGATTATAAAGAACATCCCAGTAGCACCCAGTAGTAACTAGAATTATTTTTAATCTACTCATTATCATCATCATCATCATCGGCCTGCATCTACCCACTGCTGGGTATAAACCTTTCCTAATGATTTCCACCAAATACGGTCCTTCGCCTTCCGCATCCAGCCGCATTCTTAAGGTCATTAAACTATCTAGAAGGAGGGCGTTCAACGCTTCGTCGTCCTATTCGCGGCCTCCACTCTAATACCTTCCCCAATCTGCTATCACTTACTTGGCAGATGTGACCGGCCCATTCCCACTTCAACTTGCCCACTCTGAAGGCTATATCGACAACTTTGGTTCTTCGTCGAATTTCTTCATTTTTTACTTGACTGCTCTTAATAAATTAATTGATTCTTTATGCCGTTCACTATTTAGATTAGAAAAGTAGTATGTTTATGCAATAATAATAATTGATTCACAAAAAAGGTGAATTTAAAATTAAATTAGTTTAAACGCACTCACGTATTTTGGTCTTGAAAGCCGACTTGTGTTCATCGGGATAGAGAGAGGTAGTGCGCGTCTGGACATTCGCCCTAATGAAGATCTCCGTATGAGAATGAAAATAGTCGGCTTTATAGACAGAAATACGCGAGTGACCGGGTTTACCTAGTTAATTAATTGACTATGATTCCTCACGTGAGTTTTAATGATATTATATATATATATATATATATATATATATATATATATATATATATATATATATATATATATATATATATATATAAATTCGTTTTTTTTAACGGGACGGAGCCCACCACTTATTCCCACCACTGCACTGTTTCTCCTGTGTAGGCAGGATTAACAACGCCGAACGCCAAAAAAGGCAATGAACAATGAAGTCCATTGCAGTCCCGGAGGTAAAACTACGGCAGCCTTGGAACACACAACGAATTTAATCAGAAGAAATTAGTAGGAGTAAGAAGCTTTTGGATTTTGACTTCCCCTCTTAGCAATATGAGAGACAGCAATATGGCAAATAAGGCATTAAAAGCCTAAAGAGATATAAATTAGTTTATTGATAGTATTGTTTTAGGGCTATAAATTTATCAGCTCCTCCATATATCAAGTGCTGTCACGTCATTATTCATCCAACCCACGACGACTACATCCGTGAAAGACCCGGAAGCAGGACTCTCTGAGAGATACGCCTCGAGGGGACACTTTCAGACAAATGATCCCCATTTATATGTTCGCCCTAACTTGCCTGTGTTACAATCTAGTTTTTAACTTTCAAAGGTGGATTTAGTTTTTGTACTGAAATTGAACATATTGACGAGCTCGGTGGCGTAGCGGTCAATGACGCGGCTTCGACACCAACGCACCAACAATGGTCGTGGATTCGATTCCCACATAAGACAAACATTTGTGTGTCTCTTTGTCTGTCTGACATAACACAAGCTTCGCTTACTTTGGGGCTAGATGGCGCTGTGTAATTTGTCTGACAATGTTTATTTTTATTTTTTATTGAGAGTTCTACGGCGTCATTGCATCAGTTTGATCGATCAGTAGACCATAGTCTGCTTATGGATGAGTTTATCTCGAGGTTCTCCAGTGGTTCTCCAGCTTCAGAGGACACATTAAAGCCACACTTCACAAAAGCGGAGACGAGCGGAGAAGAGATGTGCTTTCATGTGTTTAGTGCACATGCACCAATGAACCTCATTAGCAGAATTAACATGCGAGGCAATCAGAGCGCATTAGACAATTTATTCGTACAAAGACATTACATTAGACAATTTATTTATTATGTACCGCGCTCTCCACTTTGGTCACACGCGATACATGTGTACACATGGTACACCCTGCCTGTCAAACAGTAATAGTTGGTGTATTGGTGCCGTAAATTTGCAAGTGAAATAACCTGTAATTACTTGAAGAACATATAAAAATTAATAAAACAAACTAAACAGTCACTACGTGTTTAGTTTGTTAACACGCCTCAATGCAAAATGTATTTGACATGTCATGCGGCGTCAATCAGAGTACCACGAGCTGTATATCTATGGGAAAACTCTCTATACATCTCCGCTTTGGTGGAGTCCGGCCACTATCATTACATTATCATACATATAGAATTACATCGTTACATGACAGCCTTTGGCCAAGCCAGTAACCTTTGAACAGCTTAAAAACATTGACCTCCGCCAACCCGCAGTTGAGCAGCGTAGTGGAGTGCGCTTTAAACCCCTTCGATTGAGGAGAGACTAGTATCCCGGCAGTGGGATAATTATAGATTGATGCCAACTATTATATCGGGGCGTAAGTATTTCACTAATTTTAGAACTGAAGCATGAAGCGGATTCATCATCAGGTCATTTTAGTCTCCACTACAGGAGCACGACCCTCTCTCGTCCGTCCCAGACAGAAGGAGGATTTGGCCTACACTCCCCACGCTGGCCAGACGGGTTGGGGAGGCCTGATCGATGTTTTATAATGTATTTCCCTTAGTCGCCTTGTACGACATCCACGGGAAGAGACGGAGTGATTCTATTCTAGTCTGCCGGAGACCACACGGCCAACGATGAAACTGATTAGGGAGTTTAAATTGTTGAAACCAAATAACAATAGCCTTGAGGTTTCTTGTGTTCCTGGGAGTGAGTGAGGATACCGGGAGGCCTACCGCCTAAGCCGATTCCCATTGGATTTTTTGATTGTGAAAATCAAACTTCAGCTTAGATTTGAGACCTTGACCTTAACCTTGAGATTGTTTTGTTTAACAATACCACAGACAATTCTGTTCAATTAAGAGATGAATTTTCGTTTTTATAAATGAACTAGCTGATCTGACAAATGCTGTTATGCCATTCAATTTCTTGGATAGGGACACCGAACCACCTAACGTCATGAAATATAAGTATATTTCATGACGTTAGGTGGTTCGGTGTCCCTATACAATACAGAAAAGTTTCTGACGCAATTTAGTATGGATATGCCATATCCATACAAATCGCATAAAATATAAGTTCATTGGCCTACATAAGGTAAAATTCTACATAATGAAACGAATAATTTTATAATAATAATAATACATACGTCGACTTGGCTCATGAGGTTACTACTATGTGGCATGTCATGTGGACTCAACGATTATTATTAGATTTAAGATACTTGTCTTTAGCTGAGCTGGGAGAAACCCTGGAGCTCTACCGTCTAAGCTGAAGATGTTTGTCAATAACTAAAACGTAAGACTTATTTTTCGAATCCAAATATTCGGTGGTAATCGGCTTCAGCTTCGGCGGTTGGGCCCCAGGCCCCTTACCACCATCTCTTATTGCGATTCAATAACTGAGTAGAATGCTTATTCATACCAATGATTAAGCGACTCTATTTCAAAATGAATACAGTCGCTTATTTATTGGTATATGAATTAGCAATAAGAGATGGTGGTAAGGGGGCAGATGTGAGAACATGCTGTATTACAAGCGTCTACGGTAACAGCTATATCAGACGTCTCGTATTCCAGTTTGGCACCCGACGTCTTACAAAAGAAAAACCGAAAGTCTATTATTTAATATAACCACTGTACATTTATGCCTGTCCAAACATCCACTCTTACACTTATCTATAAAGTACTTTCTTTTCTAAGTACCCAAAAAAGTTATTATAAACGATGTAACTAAAATGTTCAGATATTCTGAAATATGATCCTTAAAAGGACACATTAAAGACAAATAGTTTTTATATTTTTTGAAAAATGGAAAAATTCACCTTCCCCCCCTAGGTGGGATTTGAACCCACGACCTCTCGATTACCGGTCGAGTGCTCTTCCAACTGAGCTACCAGGAAGGTTTGTTTTGCTGACGAATTTTTGCATCTTATATTTCTACTGTGTGAGTCACAGTGTGACGTCATCAACCTATTATGTAATTACAATACTAAAGTAGGCATAGCAGTCCATCGTTGCAGATGAAATTCAGCTATTTTTTGATAACACAAAACTAATTAAATTATTATTAGTGGTAAACCCTGCAGACTGACAAACGAGGCTCTGGTGAAAAGAGAGGTTTATAAGCTGCCCTAACTGGGAAAGTACCTACACCTTACAGAATACCGCAGCCAAATAAGAATACTATCGAGGGTTGTTTTGTTCTTGTAAGCAAGTGAATTCACCAGGAAGGAAAGGCTTGACTTATGCAATTGAGGTAACTTTGGCCATAATCTATAAAACATTGTCATGACAAAAACGAAGCATCAAAGAAAATCCCATTTTTAAAACCAGTCTAATTTTTTTATGCCAAATGGGCCATTATAAAAATCATTTCAAACTATTTCCGTTTAAAATTCAATGGGCGGAAGTGAAACTTGAAAGTGCAATAACCATCAGCTAGCCCCGGGCTATCGAGCTGCTGCGATCTCTCCCTAGAGACATTCTTGAATAAATGGACTCATACACCTTACATACGATAGTATTCTAAAGGAGATATTTTTGTATAATGAAATATGGCATTGAACTCAGTAATTTCTATACAGGGGTTATGTCAGTATCGTACTGACATAACCCCTGTATAAAAATAAATAAATAAATATTTCTGGACAATTTACAAAGCGCCATCTTGTCCCAAATTAAGCGCAAATCTTGTACTGTGGGTACTTAAATACTTTTTTGTAAATACATACTTATAATACATAGAAAACACCCAGACCAAGACAGACAGATATGTTCATGCAAATGTTAGTTTTGTGCGGGGATCGGACCCGCGACCTCGGAGGCAAAGTACCGGGCTCGCCGCATCTTCGTCGTGGTATATACCTGCTTATGCTCCGTGATTTCAGCCATCCTTTGGATTCTGCTGTGATAGAATAGGCTATTTTCCAATGTTTAAAAATTGTATAAATTATTTAACAATATCGTAAAATACACAAAACTATAAAGATCTGCAAACTTCCATTCTAATATCTTCAGTCAGACTTTTTTTAGCGTCGAACAAAGTTTGTCGGGTAAGTCCATTTTAAAAGTATGAAATTATTAAAAAATAATATTTCCATTGGAGAAGCAATAAAAAATGCTATAACTTTTATTATGATACTAATTACATAAACGTAATATTTAACATAGCTATCGTACAAATTTCTGATTTGATGCATACAAAATACAAACCTGTGACGTCATAATTCGGTAGTCTTTTGTATGGAGCGTTTTGGGGCAGTCTAAAAATTGTGATTTACAAATTAACACATCTCGAGAGATTTTTGTGCTATTGAAGTAATTCTTTCACCTATGCTTATATTATGGAGACGTCCCTACATATCAAACCGAAAAAAATGTTAGTCAAATAGCCTATTGGTCCAACAAATCCAACTTTTGTTTTAAATCGTCTGGCAGTTCCAAACATACTCGCCAATATTATATTACATAAGCGCCATCATTATATATCATTAATTTTGACGAGCTCGGTGGTCGAATGGTTAGCAATGGCCACTTTGACTCCGAGGTCGCGGGTTCGATTCCCACACAAGACAAACATTTGTGTGCATGAACATGTATGTTTGTCTTGGTCTGGGTGTTTTCTATGTATTATAAATATGTATTTACAAAAAAAAAAAATGTATTTAAGTACATTTATCAGTTGTCTAGTACTCATAACACAAGCTTTGCGCTTAATTTGGGACTAGATGGCGCTGTGTAAATTGTCCAGAAATATTTATTTATTATTATTTATTTATTAATTCATTACTTAAAAACTAATAATAAAAAACACTTAACTATTCCTCAAAAATATCGACTGCGTTTCCTGGCTGAATAGCAATGCTGACTTTTTGAGCATAAAAAGATCTAGCTCTCCTGTCTCCAGAGACTTATATTTACTTTAGTTTAGTAGTTTGTACTTTGTTAACATTGTGAATAGATCTTTACTGCAAAAATTTTTTTTAGTTTTAATTTCAGTATATTATTCTAAGGTAATTTATTCTAGAATTAATTAAATACATTGTTGTTACACGCCGCTTTAATAATTTATTCAATATATACGTTATTTAATAATTTATTCAATAACGTATATATTGAATAAATTATTAAAGTAAGTACACCCAGTAAGCCAATACCAATATTATAGATATTAAATTTGAATTTATATTTTTTTACATACTAGCGTGCGCAGCTTTGTACAGTTGTATCCGGGATCGGATTTTTTTTATCCTTTCTTAGCGGATACCTACGTCATAATACTTGTACCTATATGGTTCGACGAGCTCGGTGGCGTAGCGGTCAATGACGCGGCTTCGACACCAATGCTCGTGGGTTCGATTCCCACATAGGACAAACATTTGCCTTCGCCAACTGTTGCGGCGTGTGATGCACCGCGTCCCACCGTCGCCGCTGCCGCCCGCTCCCCCGATACGAAGATGACGTCAACTCCCCGCACTTACGCCATCGCCGCCCGTGCCGCTTCGCAAACTCAGCGGCCAACTAGTAAGGGGAAAAAACAAAGCCTGCGTGAGCCTGCTCCCAGGGCTGAGCCACTGTGTGCTCAACAGGACAGGAAGCAGTGCGACGAAGAGGGCTTCACCAAGGTGGAGAAAAAGAAGAAGAAGAAGCCCGCCAGCCGCAACCTTTACGGTACCGCCCAGACCGGACCATGCCACCTGCGTGTAGAAACACCATCGACGCAGCTGTATGTGTCCCGATTGCACTGGACTACAAAGGTGGAAGATCTTGTGGAATACGTGCGCGGGAAGACAAAGTTCACCCTTAGGGTTGAGCGGTTGGAGTCTCGCCATAAGGTGAATTTTAATTCATTTGTGGTGAGAGTTCCAACCCACCAGCTATCAACCTTTTTAAGGGAGGAATTTTGGCCGGAGGGCGTCGTATTTCGCAAGTTCCGAGGTCGGTTGTCGAACGCAATGCGATACACGTCGCTGACTGAACCTCTAAATAAATTAGTTTAGTATATCTACTATATAAAAATAAGTCGGGTTTTCCTTCCTGACGCTATAACTCCAGAACGCACGAACCGATTTCCACGGTTTTGCATTCGTTGGAAAGGTCTCGGGCTCCGTGAGGTTTATAGCAAAGAAAATTCTGGAAAATTTTGAAAAGAAAAGCGGGAAAATCTTTTTTCACATACAGCGCCATCTCTAAGGAAATGGATGGAAACGAAAAGATTGAGCCACAGCGAAGCGTGGTCGGGCCGCTAGTTATTTTATATGTATGTTAGTTTTAAGGTATTTATCTATGGACTTATGTTTATTATTAATAATTGTAAACAAATAAATGATTTTATTATTATTTGTATCTCTTTTTAATCACGGGTCAAGCCCGGTCATTTGATAGGCGTGCGCGGGGATATGGATCCAACGAGTAGAGGCCCCTTTGAGAAGTTTAATGTAATGTTGTACGCCCGCCGTGACCCGCTCCAGGATATGTCAATGGAACGACATACCCATGAGCAGGTCTCGGCAGGCGGTGAGACTATTGCGAAGTGTGATGGAAAATAAATGGGCTATGGAGATGAGATCTGGGTGAACTTAATACCGGGCTATTACAGAAGAGGGACGGACGCTTGCCATAACTGCTTTTATTGCTAGTTATTTGCGGCAGGCGGTGGCTTGCCACTCACTAGATGGGCCTCCGAAATGCCAGGAAATCGGCCGGAGGCAACACTGGTGTGAGTGACTCAGGGATGTCGAGAGGTGTGCTGCGCTTTCTCCGAAGTTACTCGCGGCGTGATGCCCTTTAACACTTCCACCCCTGAAGCATATAGCTCTAGCGGCTCCTCTCTGGACGGCCAATGAAGCCAAGCCAGAGCTGAGAGTCCTGCGGGCCTTCTTGTGTTTACACTCCGACCGATGAAGACACGTCGGAGACGAAGGCCCTGACCGACTCTCTGGAGACTCGGGTCCGTGGTGTCGCTACTCACACAACAGCTCGCCACACAAGCTGCCCTGCGGACTTATTATTTATTATTATATATTATTTGTGTGCATGAACATGTCTGTTTGTATTAGTCTGGGTGTTTTCTATGTATCATGAGTTATTTACAAAAAAAAAATGTATTTACGTATGTTTATCAGTTGTCTAGTACCCATAACACAAGCTTCGCTTACTTTGGGGCTAGATGGCAGTGTGTAATTTGTCTAAAAATATTTATTTATTTATTATTTATTTATGGTTAATTTGAATCCTTAACAGCCATACTCAACCTGTTTTTACCTTGGGCCTCATACTAGCTACTGCTACAACATGCGGGCCGCATTCATCGAACGATTATATTTTAGCGTACACTATATAATCATATAAAATTTTATAATAATTAATAAATAAATAAATGAACAATCGTATTTTAACACTGTTATTATATAAATGCTGTATTATAGGCTTCGGACCGCGTAGAAAAGGCTAGTAGGTCGCATGCGACCCGCGGGCCGGAGGTTGAGTATATCTGATCCAAATGATATAAACTGTGCATTCATAGATTCAGTCGTAGTAATATTATGGATACAAATGAAGGTAAAGAAAATATCTCTCTTTTTCTCTCAAGTTTTGATATTGCTGTACTGTCGCCTAGCGAATTTTGAACATGTTCTTAGAAACGATCACCTTGAACATTACGGGACTGCTCACTAAAGTGTTCAAACGGCGATGGCTATCCCATGCATCAACTCGTGAACGGGTGCTGCTAGAGGGGACTGGTCTGCCGTGGCTGTCATGGTTGCATTACGTCAACTTACAATTCCAATAAAGAGATTAGTGATATGTCAATGAAAGTCAATATTCATAGGCAGATCTTTTTTTTATACTACGTCGGATGGCAGATAAGCGTACGGCCCGCCTGATGTGAAGCGGTTACCGTAACCATATTAACGCTCGCAACATAATATATCACTTGCGCGCCGCCACCGCCGCTACCAACGCAGCATCTCCTTCCTTTCTGGTGACCTCACTCACTCGCAGGAACACAACAACCCTCTAGGGAATTGTTATATGGCTGCGTTCTGTGAGGTGGAGGTACATACACCAGTCGGGCAGCTTACAATTACGCTCCCTACATCTCTTTTCGCCAGAGCTTCGTTTGTCAGTCAGCAGGGTGCACCGCGTGCAGGTAAAGTTGGCTTTGGTTCAAAGATGAAAGAACCACTTGCACCCCAAATACATACATAAATTAATTACATTTTACATAAATTAATTAGTTCAATTAAGTATATTTTGATTTCATTCATGATATAGTCCTATTAATAGAATAAAAAACCGGACAAGTGCGAGTCGGACTCGCCCACCGAGGGTTCCGTAGGTATGTAGTATCATTATTAAATTTGATATTTTTCATTATAAATAAGAAATAATGCGTCGAAAAAAATAAATAAAATATATTTGCAATGTGTACATCAAGCCCTTTCATATGATACCCCATTTGAACTAGTAGTTTCAATTTGAAATTTCGACACCCTATAAAAAATATAGACCCCCTATTTTTTAAGATCTATTTACAAATGTATAGTTTTGAGATTTAATTCTGTACTTGTAGTCTATAACGATGTTACTTGCCAAATTTCATAGTTCTATGTCAACGGGAAGTACCCTATAGGTTTTGATTCCCTTGAGTGTGTCGAAATATGCGTTTTTTGCTGAATAAACGGCCGTAACTTTTTTCTACTTAAACTTAACAGTTTGATTTTTTTACAACTTCATGGGACCGTAGACCTGAGTATACAGTTCAAATTTCAGCTTGATACCTCCACGCATTCTCGACATAGAATTTCTTGACAGACAGACTGACAGACAGACAGACAGACGGACAACAAAGTGATCTTATAAGGGTTTCGTTTTTCCTGATTCCTTTTTGAGGTACGGAACCCTAAATATGAAATAGTATCTTTATTAGTATTAGTAAATCAATAGAATATTATGACATAAAAATAGAAGATTGATAGCTGCGTTGGCAGCGGGGGTGGCGGCGCGCAAGCGACACTGTATGTTGCGAGCGTTCATATGGCTACGGTAACCGCTTCACATCAGGTGGGCCGTATGCTTGTCTGCCACCCGACGTAGTATAAAAAAAAAAAAAAAAAATATTGTCAACAAAAGGTACGGAGACCGGAGTCTCTAGAATGTAATTATTATCAATAAAAAACATATCGGTTAGGTGATTGATAATTATGTACTCTAATCTATATCCATAACATGAGGTTGCTCAAAAATACGGAATAGCAAAATGTGTTCAGATTTCTCTGGTCTAACAGTCCGACATGTAATCGCAGTATTAAAAAAATCATTTATAATTATTTCAAATCATGTTTGTCGTAAACATCGGTCTACCAGATCCTACTAAGCACACCCCAAGAGTTAAAGCTTCATCTTTTCCAATATTAACTCCGCAATCTCACTGTTATAACGATGTAAGTTATATGTACTTAATCTCATCATCGTTAATTTCGAGTTCTTATTGCAACTTGAGTAATAAGGGCGATAATGAGCTTAGTTTAAAGTTTTAGTGCTTACGAGTCTTTTTAGTGAGCCAGATTATCATTAGTTTTTTTTTTATAATAGAGGGGGACAAACGAACATGTGGGTTACTTGATAGAAAGCAATCACTGGCCATGGAGATCAGCAACACCAAGGGGTCGCCAATTCGTTAACAACCTATACTCCTTCCTTTATTTCTTTCTTTCTGGTGATCTCATTCAGTCGCAGAAACACAACAACCATTTAGGGAATTGTAATTTGGCTCCGGTATTCTGTGAGCTGGAGGTACTTCCCCAGATCCTTGTTTGTCAGCTAACAGGGTGCACCACGTGCAGGCGAGGCAAGAGAGTTATAGAACGGAGTACTATAAACCATTTTTAGCGACAAATATGGCCGCCAATTGCCCACACTATTTTTGCCGAGCGATCTTAAACCACTGCGCGACCTGTACCGTATCTTCCCCGTTTTGTTTTAATCTAGGGTTACACCCTAACACTATTCATTCATGCACATTTTGTTCGTCAATAAAAAGTTGATTTACAAAAAATATATAAAGCGACTTCAGTTGGCGAGCGCAGCTTAGTAATTTGGAATACCCCTGGAGACACACAAAGTTATTGCATCACACAAGATTCCTTAGTCGCCTTGTATGACATCCAGCGCATAGCAATCAAGTGGAGTGACGCAATTTTATTTTGCCGGTAACCACACGGCAAATAGAAGGGTTTCCCTCGATTTTTGTGGGATCCCATCATCAGACTCTGACTTGGTGAATATGAGACCACCTCGCAACCATACCCTTTCAAATAAAAAAAGAATTTTGAAAATCGGTTCACAATTCGCGAAGATATTCAATAACATAAATACAAAAAAAAATCAGTGGAATTGAGAACCTCCTCGTTTTTGAAGTCGGTTAAAAAATAAGTGACATCTGGCGGCCCTGTGATCTTCCTCTATAAGATAAGCATATATATACTAATATATAACAAAGGAAAGTTTTCGTACATCTTTGTAAAGCAAACATTGTAAGCAGATCTGAAACTTCCCACAAACGTATCACGTTGCTAAATGTTTGGTTATGTTTTGACGGAGCGACTCGAATTACAGCGGGGACTGTTTGTTTCCGCGTTTTGAGGTTACCAGTGGCTTGGAGACGCTCCAGATATTTTCTTTATTCCATCGCTCTGATGTAGATTGACTCAATTTATCAAATATAGGGTGTAGGATTCCACTTAACATATCGTTTTAATTAAGATGTTGCTTTTTTTTATACTACAACGGGTGGCAGACCAGCATAAGGCCCGCCTGATATGAAGCGGTTACCGTAGCCATATTAACGCTCGCAACATAAAATATCACTCGCGCGCCGCCACCCCAGCTGCCAACGCAGCATCTCCTTCCTTTCTGGTGACTTCACTCACTCGCAGGAACACAACTACCCTCGAGGTAATTGTTATTTGGCTGCGGTATTTCTGTGAGGTGGAGGTACATTCCCCAGTTGGGTACTATTCAAATTACGTTCCCTACCTCTCTTTTCGCCAGAGCTTCGTTTGTCAGTCAGCAGGGTGCACCGCGTGCAGGTGAAGTTGACTTTGGTTCAAAGATGTTAATGAACCACTTACACCCTAGTGCTGTCACGCAAGTTATGTATAGTAGTATCATACTCGTAGTAGGCAGTATTCAAGGCTCGCTTTTAAATGGGGAGAAAAAGGGGGGTAATGGGGGTAATGAGGACGGTGGGAATACCGTCCTATCTATTCCATCTATATAATATGGTAACAACAGCCACACGGTGATATTGATATTTATTTATTTCTCGAATTGGCTGATACAGACTTTTTTCAGAAATTCAGGTGTACTTTGTGAGTGATTCTCACTAGAGGCGGGAAAGAGGGAAGAGTTATTACACTATCAGTTGCATAATCTCCCTCTCGTGGTTTTCCCGGGAGGCTACAGCCTAAAGATGTGCATATTGACTGAGTTACTCTTGAGCAATAGTTACAAAAATCACGCGGACCTACTTGGTAACGGTGATAGTTATTAATTTGTCCTTACTTCAAGTCAAAACAGAATTGTTGCATGTACGTTGGTACATGCAAATCAAAGGCTGGCAACGGATCGTCGACCCCTTGGTGTTGTTGATCTCTATGGGCGGTGGTAATTGCTTTCCACCAGGTGACCCACATGCTCGTTTGCCCCCTTTGATAGATAAAAAAATATACAAAAGGAAAGTTACATTACGTATATGCCTAATAGTAAACAGTTGTGTTTACTACGTAATGTAACTTTCCTTTCTGAGCTCCACTGCAGTTGAGCCAAAATAAACAACACCGGAAATGAGTATATTTTTCCATAAACAACACAGAGAAGAAAATAAAAACATTTATATTACAAAACGTCAAGATCACATGCGGAAGAACGCGATAGGAATAAACGATGTTGATAAACGATACAAAAGATACATTTCTTTGAAGTACAATCAGAGACACAAATTAAACGGGGAGGACAAATGTAATATGAACTTTTCCCCCCCAGAGACGGAGTAAATCGGCCCAATCGCGTCCGAGCAAAGGCAAGAAAAATTTTGTAATAAGTGAATTGTTATCCCGACTACGATCTCTTTGTGAATACTCGCAAGGGACCTGACCACAGCGTAGATAATACAGCGTATGCTAGATTATAACAAACAAAGTATTCTTGTATATCTTTTTAGTATGGAATGGGCAGCATTTGAATAGTTTTGATGCATTCTCACCGAAGAGAGGACCCAATAATTGAAGGCTAAAGTCTTCATTCGCTATGACCTACGGTGCAAAGACTTGAACGCTGACCGTCCGGGATGGCTAACAGATTAACAGTCAGCTCAACGAGAGATGAAGTTGCTGTGTATTGGGATAAGGATCAAATCCGGAACACGCCAAACTTATTGACAAATGTTACTATCACATAGATGATTTTTTAACTGACAAATTGCAATGAGCCAATATATGAGCAGCCATATATACGGTCGCAACATAAAATATCACTCGCGGTAGTAGTTTCTTCCTTCCCCACTCACTCGCTGGAATTGAACAACCCTCAAGAGAACTGTTATTTGGCTGCAGTATTCTGTGAGGTGGAGGTATTTCCCCAGTCGGGCAGGTTGCAGATACGTTATGCCCAATCTCTCTTTTGCCACAGCCTCTTTCGCTAATCGTCAGGATACAATACATGCAGGTGAGGTTGGCTTTGGATCTAAAGATCGAAGACAAGTGAGCCAATAACACCCCATTTCATTCAAAGCAGTGGATATCTTTGACTGAAATGATGAGTATATTTTGAAATCTAAATTAAAAGTCAACGAAACTGCAGTTACTCGTGCTGCAACATTTGAACATAGTACTCGTACATACATAACATTTTTTTGTCAATGAATTGATTTGACTGATTTCTTTTAGACTGTGGTCCGGCTATCTGTAATTACGGACCATCAGACAAAGCTGAAGAAAAAGGGATTTCGTTTTTTTGAGGGATGAGCTATCGCACATTGTAGTGTTTGCGTCGCTTTTAAATGTACTTAGTGGGTATTTGGGTCTCTATCATGTGTTTTGCGGATTTGTTTTTTTTTTTTTGTTAGAGTAAGATTTTTTTTCATTGAGACATGCATTTTTCCACTGTATCACTGTATCTCCTGCATCGAGGAGCTCGATGGCGTCGTTGCACATTGCAATCTAATCGATCACGCAAGTTAAGAATCGGCGACCGTAGCCTGTTTAAGGATGGGTTTATTTATCGCGAGTTTCTTCATGCTCCGGATGGCACGTTAAGCCGTCGGCCCCGGTTGACATTAGACGACAGTCGTTAAGCCAAATTAATAGCCTTTAGGCGGCTTGAAAACATCAGCCTCCGCCAACCCGCAGTTGAGCAGCGTGGTGGAGTATGCTCTGAAGCCCTTCGATTGAGGAGAGACCCGTAGCCCAACATTGGGATGATTATGGGTTGATGCTAAAAAGGCAATGATCAGTGAAGTCCAATGCGGTCCCAGGGGTAAAACGACGGGTACCTAGTACCCGACGTGACATGACGAATTTAATTAATGATTTTGGTATTTATCTTCCCCTCTTGACAATGTAAAATACAGCAGGAAGTATTAATTGATTTGATACCTGCCGCTGAGTTCCACTATCGTACAACTCGCCAAAAATTAAAATTCCATCCACATCATCTTGATATTTGGCGATCTACTACAGTACGCTTTTTAAGACATTTTCTACCACGAACTGTAAAGTTGTGGAATCAACTTCCCTCAGCGGTATTCCCAAATGAGTACGACAGGCCCCCGCCTTCAAGAACAGAGTTAATATTTCCCTTAAAAGGCTGGCAACGGATCGGCGACCCCTTGGTGTTGCTGATTTCTATGGGCGGTGGTGATTGCTTTCCATCAGGTGACCCACATGCTCGCTTACCCACCTCTAATATAAAAAAATAAAATAAAAAAAAATGCAAACGAGGCATTAAAAGTATAAAGAAATGATTGTGCAAGTGAAGTTCCATTGCAGTGCACCATGGATTGTAAATATACAGCCCATACAAATACCTATGGACTACAGCCCCCTTACCACCAACTCTTATTGCGATTCAATAACTGAATAGAATGCTTATTCATACCAATGAATAAGCGACTCTATTTAATTTGAAATAGAGTCGCTTATTCATTGCTATGAATAAGCAATCCAGTTATTGAATCGCAATAAGAGTTGGTGGTAAGGGGTCTGGCTTATCTGTCTGGTTCTAATGAATATGTGTATGTGTTGAGTGCATGTATGTACATCATCAGTATCAGTGATCGATGAACAGATGTTTCGTTGTTAAATTTTCATACTTTTATATAAAAGATGGTTCTCTATCTGGATTCGTGGAACTACGATTGTTTATTATGTCACACCGATTAGCCATGTTTAAGGCACCGACGACGTTTCTTATTAACGCAAAAAGCAAATGGAAAATATTAAATTGATCCACAAAAATAACCTGATGCACATCAAATTAATCTGATAGCACATCAAATCCTGCATTTGATGTGCAATAAGTATTTTTTGATGTGCAAAATAGATTAGGATAAGTTAGCAATGTATTGTTTTGGGGTGTAAGTGGTTCATCAACATCTTTGAACCAAAGCCAACTTCACCTGCACGTGGTGCACCCTGCTGACTGACAAACGGAGCTCTGACGAAAAGAGAGGTAGGAGCGTAATTGTAAGCTACCCGACTGGGGAATGTACCTCCACCTCACAGAATACCGCAGGCAAATAACAATTCCCTTGAGGGTTGTTGTGTTTCTGCGAGTGAGTGAGGTCACCAGAAAGGAATGAGATGCTGCGTTGGCAGCAGGGGTGGCGGTGCGCGAGCGATTATTTTATATTGCGAGCGTTAATATGGCTACGGTAATCCCTTCACATCAGGCGGGCCGTATGCTTGTCTGCCACCCGATGTAGTATAAAAAAAAATGTTACGATACATAGTATCCAAAGCAAAGTGGTATCCACATCGCCGTTTTCCTTTCAGCTCAATCGGACACTGGGAAATTTAACTTACAAGATTTGATTACAATCAAAGCGGTGAAAGTAAATAAAAGCTTATAAATATCTCAAAAACAAATAAACCGTCGGTTAAAATACTTGTTTTGGCCGCCAGCGCCTTAACTTCCATTACTCAAGTCACACAAAAACATTCTAATTGCTACCGCGAACTGAAAGTACAAACTTTAATGTTTAAAATCGTAACGGAATCATTTATTTGCTTAATCAAAACCCAATCCTATTAATTACGAAAAGTGAGAGTCGAGTCGGAGTTTGAGACATTCAAGAAATTATTGCTGAACTTTCCATCGATATAAGGTTGTATCCTGATCGCTGTGCCAGTTGGGCGACCAGATATAGAGAAATATATCGAGCGATGTTTTGTATCGTATTTGGTATATTGTGATCTGTGGTGATGCTTAAAATTAGTTAATAATATTATCTTTCTTTTATCATGAGTCAAGCCCGGTCATATGATAGGCGTTTTGATGCGCGGGGAAGTTTGATGTAATGTTGTACGCCCGCCGTGACCCGCTCCAGGATACATCAATGGAACGATATACCCGTAAGCAGGTCTCGGCAGGCGTTGAGATTATTTCAAAGTGTGATGTAAAATAAATGGGCTATGGAGATGAGATCTGGATGAACTAAATACCGGGCTATTACAGAAGAGGGACTGACGCCTGCCATAACTGCTTCTATTGCTAGTTATTTGCGACAGTTGCCACTCATTAGATGGGCCCCCGATATGCCAGGAAATCGGCCGGGGCAACACCGGTGTGAGTGACTCAGAGGTGTCGAGAGGTGTGCTGCGCTTCCTCCGAATGTACTAGCGGCCTTTTGTCCTTTAACACTTCCACCTCTGGAGCATATAGCTCCAACGGCTCCTCTCTGGACGGCCAATGAAGGCAAGACAGAGCTGAGAATCCTGCGGGCCTTCTTGTGTTTACACCCCGGCTGACGAAGACACGCCGGAGACGAAGGCCCTGATCGACTCTCTGGAGACTCGGGTCCGTAGTGTCGTTACTCACGCAACAGCTCGCCAATATTATCTTTATTATTATTTAAAATGCTAAAGTAAACTGTATAATTGCTACTTTTTATGACTAAATCACTCAACTGATAGTAATAATGAAATTTGTACGCTTTAGCCTGCGATCTGGAGAATGCTGACCTTACGGTAAAAATAATAATGCAACAATAAAATCTGCTCAAGTGAAGTCGGGTGCCGTGAAATAGTTCAGAATTTATAATTGAGTTAATGTGTGTGAAATCTGTGAAATAATAATTAAATTAATGTGTTTAACAATATGTCAGGACTAATGCTAGAAATTTTCATTTGTAAAGTAGTTAATTCTACGTCCTTAGAGTCCAGATGAAATACTATGACGAATTAAGAAACCCTGAGAACTCCAAAGCAATCAGAACAAGAAAGGTAGCCTTTTTAGGTATGTACAAGACAATGGGTTGTAAGTGACTTACCACAATCACTCACCTGCATGTGGTGCACCTTACCGAATAGCGAATGAAGCTCTGGCAAATTTGAGGTAGGGTGCAGTGCATTTGTAAACTGCCTGACTGATAAAGTACCTTCACCTCACAGAATACCGAAGTCAAATAACAATTCCCTTGAGGGTTGTTATGTTTCTGCGAGTGAGTAATGTTACCAGAAAAGAAGGAGTTTCAGCGTTGGCAGCAAGAGTGTAAGTGTGCGAGCTATATTTAATATTACGTACAAAAAGACATGAATGTTATCATATTTTGTAAATAATAACTATAGCAAGAAAATTGTGGGGAAAGACGTATCGGGAAAGGGAGCCGCGGCTCCAACATTAGAGATTGGACTGGCATGGCCAACTTGCCAACTTGGAGAAACTGTTTCGCCTGGCGAGATAGAGATAGCGGAGTTACGGTGGGCATTTAGTAATAAAACGGTAAAGCAAGCGAAAATAAAATGTCTGCGTGTCTTCACACTTGAAGAAGTATTACAGAATTGCCTCGAAATTACTTGATCTATTTAGGCCAAAAAAATTATACTGGAAAACAAAGAAACAAAGAGTCGGCTCCCGTTTTAGATTATCATGGGGTTCTTCAAAAAGGGCGTGAAGAGGTTTTTACAGGGTCGGCAACGCGCGTGTGATGCCTCTGGTGTTACAGGCGTTCATAGGCTACGGTAACTGCTTTCCATCAGGCGGGCCGTATGCTTGTTTGCCACACTGGTGGTATAAAAAAAAAATCATTAGTATGCGTTGTTGTTATATAGACTATAAACGAACATATAAACGTAACAATACCTTGATATGTTCGATATCGAGTTCAATCAATTTTGTCATGCTTCATATCCTACATTTTTGTTATCTTTGTCACGACGAAGGATGCGCTCTCAAAGTGCTCAAAGTAAAGCGATATAACGCCTGCTCGCGTAAGACAGAACGAACCCTTATTTAATTTCGTATATAACTCAGTTTTATAAATTGGGAAAGTTAAAGTCTGGAAGGTCGCCGCTGATGACGGCTTCGGCTCGTATAAGTAATTTATGGAATTGCCTGGTTAATGTTGATTGTATTGAAACTGGCTTCTGCCCGCGACCTCGCCTGTGTAAACAAACTGACGCGACAATAAATATTGCATGTGTTTAATTTAGAATATATTCTGCGAGCCAAATTTCGTCATATATTTGTATAGCGCTTTACGTGTTATTGAGTAATAAACGTACCTACATCAGATGTTCAGAAATTAAAATTAGTGCGTTATTGGGAGAAGAAATTAATTAACTACTTGCAAGTAGTTTATCTTCGTAGAGACAAAATCAATCTTACCTGTACCCGATGCGTTGCAAACGAGGCTCTGGGGTAAGAAGGCAGGACATGATGAGCAGTCCGAATTTGGGTATAATTCCACTTTTCAGAAGACAACCAATACACAATTTCCTAGTGGGTGTTCGTTTTCTTGTGAACTTAAAAAAATAAAGCAATTTAGTTAGCTATAAATACCACAGGCTAGTAATGAAAGCAGATTCTTCTTCAAAGGCTCCTGGTGGAGCAGGTAGTTGCGGCTTCTGCAAGACTTCTCCAGTGTTCTCTATTCATGGCACTGGCGTATATTCAACGAGTATAACAAGCACTTCGTAGACGATTTAATCAGCGCTACCGCCGAAGCCGTAGCTATCTCTGTTAAATAAATTTATTTTTACTAACTGGTGTCACTTTTACGGTATTATGGACATAAATTATGATAGATAAAATTATGCTTTACTTGCACAATGCAAAATTTTTTTTTTATTAAGTCTTGTTCTTACTTATCTAGTTGTACCTATACATAAATGTATCAAAAGCAAAATTAATATGGTTTTAATTGCACCGTTAGAAATACTTTTCCAAGCCAATTGAAGTTTGAAAAATAATCAAATATTTGAGTAATATTTTGTTTCAGGCCCGGTTATGGTGCATCCACACATGCCGCTGGCTTTGCCGCCGACATTGCTGCCGACATGCAGACTGCTTTGGCGCTTGCGCTTGCTAGCTTACCGCGCGACCCGCGTAAAGCCGGGAGTGCCGGCGGTTTGGCCGCCGGCCGTGCCGCCGGGTATGTGTGGATGCGCCATTATAATTCAGTTGTAAACAGAATATTCAAAAATTCTGTTTCTGACTGCATATATGTTTTCAATTTATCTAATGGTTGTAGATACTTCATATTTTTTGCACGGCTCCCCCTCACTCCCCGCTGCCCGGTCATCCACTCGTTAAATATGTTTTTATATAACATGTTTTTGGAAATTTCACTACCCGAGATCTGATATTTTTTTCCGGTCAGTTTTGTGTTGAGGTTTACATAAAAATATCGTCTGGACAATTTACACAGCGCCATCGAGTCCCAAATTAAGCACAAAAAGCTTGTGTTATGAGTACTAGACAACTGATAAATGTACTTAAATACATTTTTTTTTTGTAAATACATACTTATAATACATAGAAAATGCCCAGAGACCAAGACATGTTCATACTCACAAATGTTTGTCTTGAGCGGGAATCGAACCCACGACCGCGGAGTCAAAGTGGCTATTCGACCACCGAGCGCGTCTAATTGTATAGTATCTATTTATATAGGTAGTATTGAGTTACAAAGTCTTTTATTGGGCTATAAAATAAATCATAAACTCAATGTTGTACCATTTACGAAAATATTATGCTTTGTTACTTATGGAAGAATAAAAGTGAAGAAAAACATTGGGAAGCAACTCAATCATGATCACATAAAAAAATATATACTCAACGCGTTCATTACAGACAGATCAAAGATTTTCTTTTAATATAGTATATCGGCTGGAAACAGGCATATGGACTACTATTGCAGCAACTCTCTCTTATCAAGTAACTTCACTCACTTACAGAAACACAACAATTTCTAGTTTTTAGCGCATCTGTTTCTTATAGATGAAGATACTGTCTATGTCTTATAATCACGTAGTGTTCAACCCCGTTTTTTTTTTTCAGAGCTTCATTGCCAACATTTCTATTGTCAACATTCATTGCATCATAGCCAACCTCACCTGCAATTGGTGCACCGTGCTGACTGACAAACGAGGCTCTGGGGAAAAGAGAGGTGCCTGACTGGGGAAGTACCTCCACCTCACAGAATATCGCAGCCAAATAACAATTCCCTTGAGGGTTGTTGTGTTCTTGCGAGTGCGCGAGGTCACCAAAAAGAAATAAAGGAAGGAAGGAGTATAGACTGGCAACGGATCGGTGACCCCTTGCTGTTGCTGATCTCCATGGGCGGTGGTGATTGCTTTCCATCCAGTGGCCCACATGCTCGTTTGCCCCCCTCTCGTACAAAAAAAATGCATTTCTGGTGATCATACTCACTTCATCATCACCATCAGGTCATTTAAGTCTCCATTACAGGAGCACGACCCTCTCTCGTCCGTCACAGACAGAAGGAGGATTTGGCCTACTCTCCCCACGCTGGCCAGACGGGTTGGGGAGGCTTACTCACTTGCATGTACACAATAACTCAAACTTTAAACAATTGTACCACCCGCTGTTTCATCATCATTATCAGTCTATATTTATCCACTGCTAGATATAAACCTTCCCTAATGCCTTCCACTTATGTGATGAGGCTGGCAACGGATCGGCAACCCCTTGCTGTTGCTGATCTCCATGGGCGGTGATGATTGCTTTCCATCAGGTGACCCACATGCTCGTTTGGCACTCCTCTCGTATAAAAAAAACGTCACTGGTATGTCATGTATGTCGCATTGTTAGATCTCGTAGAGTAGAGATATAGGCTTTCCTCAATTCGAACTTTTCGCATAAGTCATGCGTTTACCTAGACAGGGGGCGTGCCACTCTTCGTCGCCCCATACACGACTTCCACCCTAAGACTTTCCTCATTCATCTACCATCGCTGATTCGGCTGATGTTGCTGGTCCACTGTCGCTTCAGCTTGGTGACTATGAGAGCTATGTGAAAAACTTTGTCGTTTTGCAGATTTTATACTTTAGAGATATCCATGAGGTGACCCACATGCTCGTTAGCCTCCCTCTCGTACAAAAAAAATAATGGGGTAAAATAACATACCCCCAAAAAGTTTAATATGACCAGTAGATCATATAAATAGTAGGCATAATCGAGCAGCGTCATGGCGCAAAGCTTTAATAAAACGTGTTAGGATGAGGTCGACGCATCGAAACCGAATCGACGGGCCAATGATGAGAAAATTTTCATCCGCGGACTGTGACCCTCGATATACCAGCCACACAAACATTATCCCTATGCAATAAGGTCGAAACTCCCACGATCCGAATGCAAATATGTCATGTACTACGTAACGATGCGACCAAGCGAAATGAAAATGGTAAATATTAAATTCAAGGGACGATGCAAACTCAATTTTGTTGCCAAATAAATTGAGAATCGTTACGGGTAACGATTGACTGAGCCCTGAGTACTGTGATAAAGTTCTTTTTAAAGATTCTATTTTTATAATTGGTTACATCTCAATATCTCATGTTACAAAAACGCTGCCTTAGAATAATAACATCGACGCCTCCAAAAGAATCTTGTAGACCATCATTTCTAAAAAAGCATATTCTTACCGGAACCTGTGTATACATTTTTGAGCTGTGTCGACTTGTAAGGAAACGTCCGAATATTTTCGAAAAAATCAGCGTTATGTCTCAAGGTATGTCACCTCCGTCAAGCTACACCGCAGCTTGAATTATTCAAAAATGGGCCGTCCTACGAGTATATGCCTGTCAAACTGTACAATAACTTACGCGAACACGTCAAAGTCCTCCAAGGCAGTGAATATGAGAATACTTTAAAAAAAAATCTCCAAGGCAAAGCATATTATAGCGTCAAAGAGTATTTATAGGATAAATTTTAATTGAAATTGATACTAAATTCAGCTGACACTGTTTTGATTTATTTCACATAGATACAGTACATAAGTACACTAATTAATTAGATTTTGCTGACATTTTTAGTTTTATTAATATTATTGACAATTATTGTAAACATTTAATCAAACTGACATTTAATTTAGCTAGTATCATTTTGTTAAGTTATTTAATTTATTTCATTATTATACTAATTTTATATATATTGATTATTTCTAATAGATAATCTTGAAATAGCAATGAATGGATTGATTGATTAATGCAATTATTGTATGACGAATTAAGTAGTAACAGAATTTATTTCCACTGACTTTAAATAATATAATATGTAACAACGACAAATCTAAAATCACAAGTGCCTCAATAAGGTGATTTGTAACATTTTTAATTGTCCATCTTCTTTACCACTATGTGCATGTACCTATTGTTATAAATCTTTGTGAATAAATGAATATGAATATGAACACATCTCATTGTGTCATGATAATATAGGGTTGCCAAACATCCTGTTTTTCCAGGACATGTAGTTGTTTTTGGATTGTCCTGGGGTGCCCTGGATTTTTGAAGTGAAAACTTCTTTAGCGGCGTTATGAACTTTTTGGGATGGGTAAAAAATGTTAAACTCGCGTCAGGACACGTGGCCTGATCGAAAATTCGTAAGACGGAGGGACGGAGAGGAACTGATATCCCCTCTCTTACTACCGCGCTGCGAAAATGTATGCCTGCTCCTGCTGTTTATTTTTAATGTAATATAAACTGTCATGTTTTTTTTA
Source organism: Hypsopygia costalis (assembly GCA_937001555.2). NCBI lineage: Eukaryota > Metazoa > Arthropoda > Insecta > Lepidoptera > Pyralidae > Hypsopygia > Hypsopygia costalis. The sequence goes on from OW443328.2 coordinate 32,088,180, forward strand.
TACTACGTCGGGTGGCAGACAAGCATACGACCGGCCCGATGTGAAGCAGTTACCGTAGTCATATTAACGCTCTGTAACATAAAATATAACTCGCGCGCCGCCACCCTCGCTGCCAACACAGCATCTCCTACCTTTCTGGTGACCTCACTCACTCGCGTAATCACCTTAAATTACTAACGACAATCAAAATGCTAAATGAACAGCTAAGTGCCTTGGTGCCTTGGCCAATTTCATAGAAAAAATTGAAGGTATCCAAATATTTTTTATACTATTGAGATGACAACCAAGCACACGGACTACCTGTGATGGTAATAATGGTAAGCAGCAATATTATTTGATTACCTTTTTATTATTTTCATTGAACCTATTATATTCAGCGAAATTTATTGAGCTTATAAAATCGACCGGTCGTTCTGTCTGTCCGTCCGTTGCCATGAAACTCAAAATTTCGAAATTCTGACTTCGGATTCGTGTAGAGCATCAAAAAGTAGTAATGTAAAGTGACCTTGGTTTTCCGATATCAATTCGGGAAAGTGGCCAAAATAAATAAATAAATTTCGCTATGGTGGCGCATGCTGCGCGTCCGATGTTTTAATATTTAACTATTGCTGATTTAATACTACGTCCTGATTTTTAACTGAATTGTCCTGGTATTTCCAATTTCAATCCTTGTTTTTGAAATTTTGTGTTGCCAACCCTATGATAATAGAGCAGATAGGTATTCAATGAAAGTTCACACACATATTTACAACAGTGTGTAATGTGCCGATAAGAATGTGATTGGTGAACCATCCATTGAGGGACACTTGTATGGTTAATAAACGACATCAATGCAATGCCATTCGTAAAACGCAAATCGAAATATTTATAACTTGTTTCCTTTTTCCCGGTCCTCGAACCACTCCATGAAAATGTTCGCCACTACCGGAGCAAATGGTGAGTTGCCATGGGGTCACCCATTGCTCCGTTAGTGGCGAACATTTTCATGGAGTGGTTCGAGGACCAGGCTCTTGAAACAGCATCGCACAAACCAAGGTACTGGTGGCGATACGTGGATGACGTGTTCGCGATTGTACACAGGGATCACGTGACCATTTTCCTTGAACATATAAATACTATACATCCAAAAATATCATTCACCGTGGAGCACGAGAAAGAGAAGTCCCTCCCTTTCTTGGATGTATTGGTACGGCGGGAGCCAGGTGGTCGTTTGACACATACGGTGTATCGAAAACCGACACACACTGATAGGTATTTGAGGGGTGACTCACATCATTACCCACATCAGTTAGCGGCGGTTCCACGTGCACTGATTGACAGAGCCCTACGCATATGTGATCCACAGTATGTGGACGCAGAGCTGAGACATGTGAGACAAGTACTAGAACATAACGGCTACCGATGGAGACAGTGTGTAAGGGTGAGCACAAACGCAAAACCCAGACCAGCCTCGGTGGAGAGGGCACCCATGTTTCTACCTTTTGTGAAGGGTGTCACAGATAAAATAGCAAAAATGATACGCCGAAAATTTCTTATCAAAACCAGATTTCGGCCTGTGACACGCTTGAGACAATGGGTGCGGTCTCCGAAGGATAGTAACCCGCTGGGGACACCAGGTGTTTACGTGATACCTTGTGACTGTGGCAGCAGCTACGTGGGGGAAACAGGACGCAATGTAGCGACAAGACTCTCAGAACATATTAGGAGCTTAAAAAACCTGGACAGGAATGGTTCGGCGATCACGGAACACGTACTGGATTCGGGCGTCTCTCATTACATCCGATTCGATAAGGGTAAGGTGGTTGCAAAGGAAAAGTTCTTTGTTCCACGTAAAATCCGCGAAGCTATCGAAATTAGTCGACGTCCGAATTTCAACCGTGATACCGGATGGGTATTGCCAACGGCCTGAAAACCAGTGCTCCAGTGTGATTCTAAAGAGAGTCACGATACAGTCGCCAATGCTGATACTGTCAGTTTTTACCACCACATGGTAAACGCACTAGATGATCACGCGCCCGGAGAGATAGAAGAATTGGATCCACCGGCTGCCACTACGTCATCGTCGAAGGCAGCGCTACACCAATCAACGCACCAACCCCCCACCACCCTTTCCAGTCGTGCGGCGCGCGCATTGGCGCGCAGTGTCCGGCGCGATAGACAAAGGGTGGACGTGTCTGGACATTCGCCCTGAAGAAGGTCTCCTTTTGAGATCGAAACTAGTCGGCTTTCCCGACAAAAAGACGTGAGTGACCCGTTTAATTTATCTAATTAAGTTAGATTTTTTTCACAACACAATGAATTGCAGACCTAAGTAAATGTCGTCTATCGTCGTCAACCCTTATACATCCCACTGTTGGGATATGGATTAAAACTCATTCAATTGAGGGAATATAATAGGTTAAAAAATATCGCTCATTAACTGCAATAATGTACATTTATGTCGTTATTGCACGTAAATCACTTTTATGTTTGTCCAACCAAATAACATTTAAAATACAACAATATTACAACAAAATAAATTAATAATTTAAAAAACACTAGAAAATCACGCTTTTATAAATGCACTTGATCGTGTTCAAAGTCCATTACGTGGACTTTCTCACAAGTGCAAACACGACTATGATACGATATTCCATCATGGAATGCCAGTGCCTATCATCCCGCTTCATCATCAGACCTTGAAACCTAATCGTGGTCAAACTTCATTACAAGACTTTTCTAAGAAATCCAAAAACAGCTATAGATGTTCCATCATGAAGTTCCAGTTCATATCTTCCGGCTCCATCATCAGATCAGTTCGACAGTACCATATTATTGTATTGCTATACATCAGAACTGCATACAGCTGCCAATTTTCATTACGCTACGATCCTTGGAAGATGGTTAAATTAGTTATCTTAGATTCCATTACATAGTTAGTTACATACAGGTCGACCTAATAAAAGTGTGTTAATAAAATAAAAAATAATTAGGTATTCTAAAATAATATTTTTTAGTTAAGAAGAATTAGGAATTAGAATTAGCATATTAAAATAAATACCAAATAGACATTCGAAAAATGCATGGCGACTTCCATTGTGTCGTTATTGCACCAAATGAGCGATTTGCTCTAAAGAGCATATTTCACCATGCTGCTCAACTGCGGATTGGCGGAGACCAGTGTTTTCACTCCGCCTAAAGGCCACTGACTTGGCTAACACCTAAGTAATAAATAATAATTTACACTATAAACTAAATTAACTAACAAAAAATAGACTAATCTTAAAAATTTTGACGCCGTTTAGTTATATATTTCTTTCTATTTTTTTTTCTTTTCTTTGTTTATTCATTTTTAATTACTTAAGTTTGTATTTTATAATAATAATTTATTTGTCTTTATACTCACGCCACGCGTTCCTGAATTAAAGCATCTTGACACACACACAGACGGACAACAAAATTTTCTACTTTTTACTTTAGAATACAGAACCCTAAAACAACATATTATGATTATAAATGAACTTCGCAATCTACGAAATATACATACAGACAAAGTTATTTATAACCGAAATCAATTCCCTCAATACCCCAATGCTCCAATACCCTCTAAATCCGTCTACATTTGAATTCAACAAAGCGCTTCTCAGAAACAATCATCTTAAAATAATCGTTAGTTAACTTTAACAAAACAAATCTTACGTCATTGAATTGAGAAGGAAATTAATATCGCGGCGTTAAACGCTCTTGGAGTGGGATCAAGTATGGATGAAAAGGAAATTCGATCGTGCTTGCTTTGACATAAATAACAGAAGGTTTTTTTTTTTTTTTTTTTTTTTTTTTTTTTATACTACGTCGGGTGGCAGACAAGTATACGGCCCGCCTGATGTGAAGCGGTTGCCGTAGCCATATTAACGCTCGCAACATAAAATATCGCTCGCGCGCCGCCACCCTCGCTGCCAACGCAGCATCTCCTTCCTGTCTGGTGACCTCACTCACTCGCAGGAACACAACAACCCTCAAGGGAATTGTTATTTGGCTGCGGTATTCTGTGAGGTGGAGGTACATTCCCCAGTCGGGTTGCCTATGATGGAAAGCATTGGAAAAGGCCTATATCCAGCAATGGGTATACACGGGCTGATATTATTGATGTTGATAGTGAGGGTGTTTTTCATATTACTAAGGTGCCAAACAAGCGTATGGCTCGCCTGATGGAAAGCAGTTACCGCAGTTTATGGACGACTGTAACCACAGGAGCATCACACGTGCATTCCCGGCCCTGTAAAGTCCTCTTCACACACAAGATTCCTTGTCGATGTACGTCATCGTCAATCCTTATTCATCCCACAGCTGGGATACGGATCTCCCCTCAATTGAAGGGGTTTAGAACATACTCCACCACGCTGCTCAACTGCGAGTTGGGGAGGCTAGTGTTTTTATGCCGCCCAAATTACTCATAACGACCGTCATCTAATGACAATAGCCGGTATCGACATATCCTCCGAGGCACGTAGGAGCTTCCGATATATAAACCCATCCAAGATTAGGCTACGGTCGACGTTGCTTAACTTGCATGTTCGATTAGATTAACACGCACAACGACACCGTCGAGCTCCTGTCAAGTAGTAATGAAAATTAATTTAAATCTTACGGTGTAGCATTAAGGTTTGTATTACTATAAATAGCTTGTTGCGAACGCACATTATATATTGAAAAAAAGATTGCATACAAATGAGATGAAAATGTTAAGATGGTGACGAGGCGTGACTAGACTTGATAAAATTAGAAACGAATATGTGAGAGGCCGTGTGATTTCCGTCAGAATAGAATAGAATCACTCCGTTCCTTCCCGTGGATGTCGTACAAGGCGACTAAGGGAAATACACTATCAAATATCGATCAGGCCTCCCCAACCCGTTTGGCTAACGTGGGGAGTGGAGGCCAAATCTTCCTTCCGTCTAGGACGGACGAGAGAGGGTCGTGCTCCTGTAGTGGAGACTAAAATGGACCTGATGATGATGATGTGAGAGGAAGTTTCAGGGTAGGCCCTGTTGCGGAAAAATTAGCAGAAAACCGACTGCGGTGGTAGGGACATGTGATGAGGAGGATTGTTCGCAAGGCGTTGCCGGAAGAAAGGTGTGGAAGAGAGCGCCCGCCAGGAACACTCGAACTATGGACAAGGCATAACTGCATCCACAGACCACCCAGGACAGAACAACCTGGCGAAAAATAATTAGGATAGCCGACCCCATATAAGATGAGAGAACAGATGAAGAGAAGGAGCTTATTGCGAACACGCGATTTTAGTCTTTAGGCTTTTATATATGGACTCTTGCACGTGACTGTCGTCGTTGCCAATTCTTTATTCATCCCACTGCTGGGATAGGGGTATCTCCCCCCCCCCCCCCCTCCCGAATAGACGGGGTTCAGAGCATATTCCATCACGCTGCTCGAGTGCCGTTTGGCGGAGGCCAGTATTTACAAGCCGCCTAAAGATCTTTGACTTGGCTTAACGACTGTCATAATGGTCAATGACAACAGCCGGGACCGACGGCTTAACGTGCCCTCCGAAACACGGAGGCGCGAGATAAATAAATAAATATTGTCAGACAAATTACACAGCGCCATCCAGCCTCAAAGTAAGCGAAGCTTGTGTTATGGGTACTAGACAACCGATAAACAAACGTAAATACATTTTTTTTGTAACTACATACGTATGATACATAGAAAACACCCAGACTAAGACAAACAGACATGTTCATGCACACAAATGTTTGTCCTATGTGGGAATCGAACCCACGAGCGTTGGTGTCGAAGCCGCGTCATTGACCGCTACGCCACAGAGCTCGTCAAATAAAGAAACCCATCCATGGACAGGCTACGGTAATTGCTTAACTTGCGTGTTCGACTACACTGACACGCGTAACAATGCCATCTAGCTCCTCATGACTTGACTGTACAATGAATCCATATCCATACTAATATTATAAATGTGAAAGTGTGTTTGTTTGTTTGTCCTTATCACGTTGAAAGTAACAAACGGATTGACATGTTTTTTTTTTTTGAGATAGTTTAAGGCCTGGAGAGTAACATAGGCTACTCTTTATCCCGGAAAAACATCTATTTCCCACGGGAAAAAATAAAGTTTATAATCGTTTGTCCTTCTTTCACTAGAACACTAGATGGCACTGTCTCATTTCTAAATCGCGCTATACTTAATATACACAAATCAATGGCGGCTCCCCTGGACCACGCAGGCGTAGCCGCGGGTAACAGCTAGTTACATATACATTCTAGAAATACATCCAAGATATTTTATGTGTATCGTCTGCGAGTATCAATTCTGTGATCAATGAATCGTTGCCGCCCTGTATAATACACGTCCCGAATATCTTTTGTTTGAGACAAAGACGTGACAGATTTCCAATTATTTTTGAGTTTCTCCTGCATTGGAGACAAATAAAGAAATGATCATAGATATCTAAAGGCAATTTACACTGGAAGTGCTACAAATCGTATTTGAATTCATGTTTACTAACAACGAGATGAAGACGGTATATTTGTAAATAAATTTATATTGAACATGTCTGTATGTCTTGGCCTGGGTGTTTTCTATATATTATATGTATGTATTTAAAAAAAATGTATTTTAGTATAACATCAGTAATCTAGTACCCATACAAGCTTTCCTTAGTTAGGGCCCGGTGTAATTTGCCAGGAATATTTATTTATTTAAATAAATGAATATTTCTGGACAATTTACACAGCGCGATCTAGTTCCAAATTAAGCACGAAGCTTGTGTTATGGGTACTAGACAACTGATAAATGTACTTAAATACATTTTTTTTTGTAAATACATACTTATAATACATAGAAAATACCCAGACCAAGACAAACAGACATGTTCATGCACACAAATGTTTGTCTTGTGCGGGAATCGAACCCGCGACCTCGGAGTCAAAGTGGCTATTGCTGACAATTCGACCACCGAGCTCGTCAAATATAAAACAAATTATATTTTTTTAATTATATAATTTATAAAAAACAAATTCGGGATAGTTACACCGTTGATAATTCAAAAACAGTTGGACCGATCTACACGATTTTTGATTTGTTGAATTTGTCTCTATCCTGTACAGCAGAATAGATTCAAATATCAGAAAAAAAAATACAAAAAATTAATTATGAAGAAAATTCATTTTCATTCATTTCATTCATTCATTATGACGAGCTCGGTGGTCGAATGGTTAGCAATGGCCACTTTGACTTCGAGGTCGTGGGTTCGATTCCCGCACAAGACAAACATTTGTGTGCATGAACATGTCTGTTTGTCTTGGTCTGGGTGTTTTCTATGTATTAAAAGTATGTATTTACAAAAAAAATGTATTTAAGTACATTTATCAGTTGTCTAGTACCCATAACACAAGCTTTGCTCTTAATTTGGGACTAGATGGCGCTGTGTAAATTGTCCAGATATATTTATTTATTTATTTATTTATTATTTTCAAGCATATCGCAATTAATTCCTCTTTAATTAGCTTCAATATCATTTTTGTTGTTTAAAGTTATTCACAGAATCCACAGGATTGAGATGGGAACTGGAAGAGCGAAGGCATGGACTCAATCTACGTTTAGGATAAAAGACTATGTGATAAAAGACTATGTATATTGACAGAGTTTCTTTCGGCATTTCTTCTCGTCAATGGTCATTCCGAAATGCTGGTAGATAAAAAATATACCTAATTGTAAAAGACGTGTCTAAGTGCCCGCGAGGGCCCACAGAATAAAGAATTTTGACTTTGACTTTGACTTTGACTTTGACTTACGAGCATCTGTGCCTACGAGCAAGTGTGCATGCGAGCGAACATAGTGTGCGTGAGTGCATATACTCGACAAGCCCGGTGGTTGAACGGCTAGCAATTGGCTACTTTGACTCCTAGGTCGCGGGTTCGATCCCCGCACAAGACAAACATTTGTGTGCACGAACATGTCTGTTTGTCTTTTTTAGGGTTCCGTACCCGAAGGGTAAAGAGGAACCCTATTACTAAGGCTCCGCTGTCCGTCCGTCCGTCTGTCACCAGGCTGTATCTCATGGACCGTGATAGCTAGACAGTTGAAATTTTCACAGATGATGTATTTCTGTTGCCGCTATAACAACAAATACTAAAAAATAGAATACAATAAATATTTAAGGGGGCTCCCATACAACAAACGTGATTTTTTGCTCGTTTTTGCTCGCAATTGATAACGGCAATAGGTAGACATTAGAAATATTCACATAATATTTAGTTTTATATTCACTTTAAAAATAAATAATTAAATAAAAATAAAACAAAATATTCAAGGGGGGCTCCCATACAACAAACGTGATTTTTTGCCGTTTTTATAGATAATGGTACGGAACCCTTCGTGCGCGAGTCCGACTCGCACTTGGCCGGTTTTTTTTTATACTACGTCGGGTGGCAGACAAGCATACGGCCCATCTGATGTGCAGCGGTTACCATAGCCATATTAACGCTCGCAACATATACAATGAAAATAAAATTACGAAAAAAGTAACGCAAACCGGTCCTAGTTTCCTTCTATGCACACCGTAGTATTCATCAAAATTATTTCAATAAGTAAGATGAATTGCCAACCGTGACATTTTTCATCATTAACGTGACCAAAATACACTCGTGTCGGATATAGATAGTGTCGGATGTTCGTTAGTATATGACATAATGACGTCCGGACGCGAGTGGTGTTGATTATTTTATCACATTACCTCGATTTTACCAATTATTACGCTTGTTATTTCTCTTGTTTATTTTATCGACGAACGTATTCTATAATATAATATTCTTAGTCTTAATACACAGTGCTATCTAGTGTCAAACTGTCAACAATCAACAGTATCAACTTTAATGTATATTGATTTAGTGCAATGATAGTAAATCAAATCAAATCAAATCAAATCAAAATATCTTTATTCCTTGGACTTTATAAAGCACTTAGAAACATCATACAAATTAAATATAAGAACATGTATCTAAATCATTACTACTCTAAATCCGTAGAAGCTCTACGGATTCACTTTCATCACACTATCTTGAATGTGAAAGTGAATTTAAGTGCCAGTTCCGGCGACGGGGCTTTTTGAGAAGAACTGGCAAGAAACTCAAGGCCGACTCTTTTAATTGCCAAGTTTTAACAATATCGTTACATTAAATACAAATACAATCATTAAAATAATCATAACAAGAGCAATTAGTACATAAATGCAAGAGCAAAATAGTAATAGTAGTAATGGGGTGTAAGTGATTCATCAACACCTTTGAACCAAAGCCAACTTCACCTGCACGCGGTGCACCCTGCTGACTGACAAACGAAGCTCTGGCGAAAAGAGAGGTAGGGGGCGTAATTGTAAGCTTCCCGACTGGGGAATGTACCTCCACCTTACAGAATACCGCAGCCAAATAACAGTTCCCTTGAGAGTTGTTGTGTTCCTGCGAGTGAGTGAGGTCACTAGAAAGGAAGGAGATGCTGCGGTGGCAGCGGCGCGCGAGCGATATTTTATGTTGCGAGCGTTAATATGGCTACGGCAACTGCTTCACATCAGGTGGGCCGTATGCTTGTCTGCCACCCGACGTAGTATAAAAAAAAAGTAAGATTAATTTGCCCAATTCTATTGCGTGAAAGAAACTCTGAAAATTTTGTTGCGGAAACCTTGCTGTATTTCAGTTACATTTTACTTTTAAGGAAAAATGTATGACGACAAAACATGCAGCTCTATCTGGCGACTATGCTTTTTAATTTTATTTTTCACTGCTCATAACGAACGGTCTCTACGGTTTCAAGTTTTCGTTCAATTTACTGCGTTTTTATGCATATATATCGTTATGCCGTGTATATTAATAAATATTATAATCACTCCGTCTCTTTCCGTGGATGTCGTACAAGGCGACTAAGGGAAATACATTCTAAAACATCGATCAGGTCTCCCCAACCCGTCTGGCCAGCGTGGGGAGTGTAGGCCAAATCCTCCTTCCGTCTAGGACGGACGAAAGAGGGTCGTGCTCCTGTAGTGGAGACTAAAATGACCTGATGATGATATCGTTATGCGAGGAGCTCGATGGCGTCGTTGCGCATGCAGACGAATCGATAGTGCAAGTTAAGCAACGTCGTCCATAGCATGTCCATGGATAAGTTTGTTTATTTCGAGCTCCTCCGTGCTTCGGAGGGCGCGTGAAGCGTCGGACCGGGCTGTTGTTATTAGATGACAGGCTTGAAAATACTGGCCTTCGCCAACCCACAGCGTGGTGGAGTGTCCTCTAATCCCCTTCGCTTGAGTGGAGATCCGACTGGGATGACTCCCCGACTGGGGAAGTGCCTCAATCTGACGGAATACCGCAGCCAAATAGCAATTCCTTTAGGGGTTGTTGTGTTGTGAAGTTTGTGAAGGAGTTGCAGCATTGGCAGCGTGGGTGAAGGTGCGCGAGCATTATTTTATATTGCAAGCGTTAATATGGTTACGGTAACCGCTTCACATAGGCCACGGATGGACGGACGGACGGACGGACGGATAGACGGACATGGCGAAACTATAAGGGTTCCTTGTTTATTACAGAACCCTAAAAAATCAACTAAAATAGGATCAATCACCTTAATTCACAACTTCCGTGCATCTAACTAAACCTCATACATCCAAACTAAATCCAGCCATCCATAATCATAACAAGAGATCCACATCAAACCCACATGCTGAATGCAAATTCCTTTCACTTAGTAAAGAGTAATAGCCCAGATAAGTAGCCTCTGACTTAGCACATTTACCGGCTTGATAATGCCCCGACCGATGTTCCAGCATCAACTAATATAATCTGACCTGACTAACTCTATAAACATACCCTTGAACACACAGATGTAGTTCCGGAACAGGGGAGGGAAACAGGTCAAGTTATATTGGGATAGAAACGAGAGATCGCACGAATTATGGCTGAGCATTTGTCAAAGTCCTGGGTGCAGCGATCGTAATGTATACTCTAGTACTGAATGACGATGTATAATTTATACAGAGTCTATACATTTAAGGGGCATCTAGCACTGGCAATAACAGAATACTTCAGATTTATTGCACGCTGAAAAATGTTCATAGAATTCTCTCCGTGAGCTATAAAAAGGCCGTTTGTACGGAGCGTAGATTCTAACACGTTCACAATATTTTTCCTTAGTAGATTTTTTTTTGGTACACTTAACTATCTTATGTTTGAGGCCACATTTAACAAAGTACTGAGACAACAAGACAATTAAATTAAAAATTTTAAAAACCCAGACCTTCTATTATTCTTCCTTATTATATATATATTATATACATATATATCTAAAAGACAATATACATATATGTTCCTTTCGACGTAAAAGAAGGACAAATGATTATAAACTTTATTTTTTTTCCGTGGGAATAAGATGTTTTTCCTGGATAAAAAGTAGCTTATGTCACTCTCCAGACCGTAAACTATCCCCGTTAAAAAAATAATGTCGGTACTTAGGTTCCTTTCGACGTGATAGAAGGACAAATGATTACAAAGTTTATTTTTTATGGTCCCATGGAAATAAGATATTTCTCGGGGATAAGAAGTAGCTTATGTCACTCTCCAGACCGTATACTATCCCCATCAAAATCATGTCAGTACGTAGATTCCTTTCGACGTAAAAGAAGGACAAACAAACAAACACACTTTCACATTTATAATATTAGTATAAAAGTATAAAGTATGTAATATTAGTATGGAAGTATGGATATGGATAGTATGGAAGTATAGAAGTATGGACTAGCTGTTACCCGTGGCTTCGCCCGCGTAGTCCAGGGGTGCAGGATTATCCGCTGGGTCAATCTAAAGTTTGTCTGAAAATTTCGTTGACGTCCAGCCGTTTCGGAGTCTATACGGAACATACATACTTTCTCTTTCATAGGTATAGACTAGCTTCCACCCGCGGCATTGGCATCGCCCGCTTTTATTTCTCTTTAATAAAAAGTCCTATGTCCTTCCTAATACCTTTCAGAATATAATGTAGAAAAATTCATGATAATCCGTTGAGTAGTTTCGGCGTAATAGCGTAACAAATAAACTCATGTTCACGTTTATAATATTCGTTGGGATTTGTGGTTCAGTATATTTTGGAATGCTAACTATGATCAGACCTGGGATCCTACCGCCGAAGCTGAACCCGATTACCATCGAATATTTTGATTTAAAAAAAAATCCACAGACCCTGCAGTTCCCGCAATCTTCGGAGGCATTGAAAATGAATTTAAGATTAATACAAATCTTGCGAAAAGATTTTTTTTTTTTTTTCAATGTCATAAATATTTTTTTTCACGCTCGTAAAGGCACACCTACAGGACACAATTATTAACCAATTTCACTCGGAGAGGTCTCAATCGACGCGCAATCTATCTTCGAAGATATATTTTCCTCATTTTTTCGATATATGTAATAGTAATGTTTTAATTAATTACTTATTTAAAAAAGATATAATTATTTTCCCGATTTTTTTACAATTTTCAAAATTTCTCAAAAACTATCTAGCCAATTTTTAAAATTCCTTCGCTATAGGATCCACATTTAAATTCTGAACTTGGGGACACTTGTTCCATGGCGAAATCTCAATTATCCTCGGAGGTATAGCGAAAATAGTTTATTGGCTGAAAAGGATTTGATAGACATTTTCAATGTCAAAAATAAGGCTTACGTTTAAGTTAATGACACACATCTTCAGCTTAGTCAATAGATGATCAGGGTTTCTACCAGCTAAACTAAACTCTAGTAACATAAATCTCAGTTGTAGTTAGATTTTCGCAATCAAAAAACCCGATGGCAATCACCTTCAGCTTCGGCGGCAGGGCCCCAGTTGTCCTATATGTATCGCAATGTTGGGCCATGAAAAGGAAGTATGCAAGAAGAATGAAAATGGCAAGATGGATATGGGCGTGACAAGAATGGGTAAAATAAGGAATTATTATATTAGAGGAAGTTTGAAAGTTGTACTATCATGGAAATGATGAGAGGAAATCGCCTTTCGTGGTATGAGCATATAATGCAGAGGGATGACAAAGAGAACGATGCATTTTAATGTGAATAGATATAATGAGAGACAAAGAACAAAAAAAAAACCGGACAAGTGCGAGTCGGACTCGCCCACCAAGGGTTCCGTAGGTACGTAGTATCATTAAATTGATTTTACATGACACCTTTAATGATTATTTTATAAGACAGATCGAGGAATCGTCAAAGACGTTGTACAACGATAATCTCCGCATAACACATCAACGCCAATCTATGTTTATGTCACCTGTCATAGCACAAGATATAACTAAAGCTATAAAATCGCTCAAAAACTCAAAAAGTGTAGGATTTGATGGGGTCGCTACAAAGGTTATAAAGCATGTAGTCGATATTGTGTCTGTACATTTAAGCCACATACTGAACCTAAGTATTAGTTGCGGTACATATCCACACAACCTCAAACCTCTAATCGTTATACCGATACATAAAAGAGATGACAAGCTAAATATTGCTAATTATAGGCCAATAGCTTTAACCTCAGTCTTTTCCAAAGTTTTAGAAAAACATATATATGACGCTATTTATAATTACTTAACAAAATACAAAATCTTATGTGAAGAACAAAAGGGATTTCGAAAAAATAAAACAATCAGCATGGCAATTTTTGATTTAATGAACGTGATAATGAAGCAAGTAGATAAAAGGCTTCCAGTGTGTGCTATATTCACGGATATGACAAAAGCATTTGACTACGTTGACAAAGAAAGATTGATAGAGAAACTAAATGCGTATGGTATAAGAGGAAATGTTCTTAATCTTTTGAATATTTAAATGATAGAAAACAATTCGTCCAAATATCCAGAATATGTACAAAAACTGGCATAGAACATAAATTCTTATCTAGTCCTATGCACACTAAACATGGAGTTCCGCAGGGCAGTGTCCTGGGACCATTATTATTCCTTATATATATTAATGACCTTCCGCGATATATAAAACATGACATGGTACTATTTGCTGACGATAGCACTGCTATCATAAAACCCAACAATGACAATAATAATTATGAATCTGACATAAATAATACATTAGAAAATATAATTAAGTGGCTTGACAATAACAATTTAATTATTAATTTATCTAAAACGAACGTAATGAATTTTTATCAAAGAGTGCAAACACAATACCTTGATATCAATTACAATGGGGAAAAATTGAATGTAGTACAAAGTACAAAATTTCTTGGTTTCATAGTCGATGGTCAGTTAACATGGAAACCGCAAGCAGACCAGATCTGCAAAAGATTAAGTAAATCAGCATTTGTACTGCATGCCCTTTCAAAAAAAGTCCAAATAAAAACTGTTCTAATGGCTTATCATGCAATGGTTGTGTCAGTGCTGGGTTACGGTCTGATCTTCTGGGGCAACTCGAGTGAAAAAGAGACAATTTTCAAAGCCCAAAAAAGATGTTTGAGGTCAATGTGTGGCCTTAAAGTCACTGACAGTTACGTACCTATATTTAGGTCGCTTAAATTATTAAGTCTACCATCACTATACATACTGGAGGTATGCGTTTTTGTAAAATCAAATCCACACTTGTTTATCAAAGTAACACACACTAGGAGAAATCCAAACGCGGTGCGTACTCAGTATTGGGATCTTCTTAGAGTTTAAGGATTTCATACAGCACTTTTGAGGAAAAGTGTTTTTGGCATGGCACCTGTTATATTCAATAAGATACCTGCACACGTTAAAAATTTGCCGTTACATCTTTTTAAAAGAACTCTAACCGAAATTTTGATAAATAAATGCTATTATAGTATTGCCGAATTCCTAAATGATAAGTTTTAATATTCAATGAAATTTCTATAGAGTGACATTAGAGCGGGCGCTGTATGGAGTTGAGTGTGCAAAATATGAGGACCGCATTCTATAAACAGTTTTGAATTCAGAAAAGCTTGTAGATTATGATTCTGAATGTTGCCAGGAAGTTTCTTGGTCCAATTTTTTTTTATACCCCATTCCCTTGGATATCGAGTAAATGGACTGAACAAATGCTTTACAACAATTTTAATCATTGTTTTATTGAAAATTTTCAATTGTTTCTTATGATTAAAGATACTTATAGCTACTAAGTGGAAATAAAAAAACAAAAAAAAATTGTTGAAAAAAATATATATTACATAAAAGGATATTTTATGTAATATTTTTTATATAAAAAGAAATGATTACATAAAATGATTACAAAAATCTTATCGATCGACCTATACGATCCTCTTTAAAAAAAAAAAAGAATACTGCTCTGCCGTGTTTCTGGACATACAAACAGCCTTTGATAAGGTGTGGCACAAAGGCCTCCTGTGCAAGACAAGGACATCTCTACCCCATAGCTATTATCTACTTGTAGAGTCCTGTCTCGCAAATCGAATATTTCAGGTGAGAGAGGAAGGAGAACTGACTGAACGGACTTCCATAATATAATAGTAGGAGTTCCACATGGATCAGTGCCGACTTCCCAGAAACACTGATGTAGAAAATAAATCAAAGATCAAATGTAAATGCCAATCACTTTTATTTACGTAATAAGGAAAGCAAAGGAGTAATTTATAAAATGCACTTGAATGTACAATAACGCATAAGCAAAAGGAAGTTGAGTATGCAAAATGTGAGGACCGGCAATACACTTTCCATTTTTAGGAGAATGTGTATCTACATTTTCCATAATAAGGATTTGCATGTTTTGTTAGTATTATTATTATTATTTCTTTTTAATACTTTTTTATTTTTACCCGCGGCGGAACGGAGACGGTACATGCGTTTGGGATGCTAAGGATGTTTGAGCAAATCAATGTTGCCATTTATCTCCAAAACTACAAGTCCGATTTAGATGCGGTTTTCAGTGATGGGTTCGGGTTTGATTGGTGCATGTTTATAGATAGGTGTTACTGTGGCAACTCACCAGGGGACGCTGCAGTAAGCATTTGTTTGTAAAACCAATGTTGCCATTTATCTCCAAAACTACGAGTCCGATTTAGATGCGGTTTTCAGTGACGGGTTTGGTTTTGATTGGTGCATGTTTTTAGATAGGTATTACAGTGATAACTCACCAGGGGGCGCTGCAGTAAACATTTGTTTGTGAAACCAATGTTGCCAAATGCCAATAAATATCTCCAAAACTACGAGTCCGATTTTGATGCGGTTTTCAGTGATGGGTTCGAGTTTGATTGGTGCATGTTCTTAAATAGGTATTACGGTGACAACTCACCAGAGGGCGCTGCAGTAATCATTTGTTTGTGCAACCAATGTTGCCATTTATCTCCAAAACTACGAGTCCGATTTTGATGCGGTTTTCAGTGATGGGTCCGAATTTGATTGGTGCATATTCTTAGATAGGTGTTACAGTGACAACTCACCAGAGGGCGCTGCAGTAAACATTTGTTTGTGCAAAACCAAAACTACTAGTCTGATTCTGATGCGGTTTTCAATTGTAATACCTACGCTTGCTCTCTAAAAAGTTTGAAATAAAAACAAAATTAAAAATTTTGAAAAAGGATAAAATAATTTTGAAACCCCCGACTTAAAGAATTTATGCTATGAACTTAATAAAAAAAATTGGTTGCCTGTAAAGTCGGTATACGGGCGAAAGTTTTACGTGACAACGACTTTGAGTGGTAAAATGTTTTCGAGTGGAAGGGACGCATGCCTTTCACTTTTTATGTCTGTCTCTCTCGCTCTTAGAAGGGACACGCGTCCACGACACGCTTACAATGAGAGCGAGTGAAAGGCACGCGCCTTTCACTCGCTCTCATTGTAAGCGCATAACGTGACCCAGTTTCTTGAAGTGTCACCCGGCTAACCAATTTATAGACGTTGTCACGTCAAAATCCAAGAAAATCCGTCGGGGGCTGCCATCTCTATTTTAAATTTCAACATAAATATAAATAAGTATACAAGTTACTATAAAACTGCCAATTATCGCATATACCGTCTCCGTTCCGTCGAGGGTAAAAAAACAAACTGTACAAATATAAATTAAAATTTTTGATTACTTATGTAAAAATTTCCTTTTATGTTTTTTTTTTCAGCAATATATTTTGTAATTTTTTTTTTGTTTTTTTATTTCCACCTAATAACTATAAGTATCTTTAATCATAAGAAACAATTGCATATTTTCAATAAAACAATGATTAAATTTGTTGTAAAGCATTTGTTCAGTCCATTTACTCGATATCCAAGGGAATGGGGTATAAAAAAAATTGGACCAAAGAACTTCCTGGCAACATTCAGAATCATAACCTACAAGCTTTTCTGAATTCAAAACTGTTTATAGAATGCGGTCCTCATATTTTGCACACTCAACTACCTGTGGCGCCTGCACTACATGTATTTATAATAATTTCAGACTTTGACGTACTACTTGTGACATTTTTATATTTCAATTATAACTAGGTATGTAATATTTGATATGACATTTATGATTATAACAAATGGTAATAGTATAGTATCATAATCCAATTTAAATTTTTGCATGCCCTAAGGTAAAATGTATACGGAACATGTAAACCTAATTACTTAAGATCTTTTTTTAATGTACCTACATTTTAAGCAAAATAAATGATTCTGATCATTATTAAATTTGATATTTTTCATTATAAATAAGAAATAATGCGTCGAAAAAAATAAATAAAATATATTTTGCAATGTGTACATCAAGCCCTTTCATATGATACCCCATTTGAACTAGTAGTTTCGACACCCTATAAAAAATATAGACCCCCTATTTTTTAAGATCTATTTACAAATGTATAGTTTTGAGATTTATTCCTGTACTTGTAGTCTATAAAGATGATACTTGCCAAATTTCATAGTTCTACGTCAACAGGAAGTACCCTATAGGTTTTGATTCCCTTGAGTGTGTCGAAATATGCGTTTTTTGCTGAATAAACGGCCGTAACTTTTTTCTACGTAAACTTAGCAGTTTGATTTTTTTACAACTTCATGGGACCGCAGACCTGAGTATACAGTTCAAATTTCAGCTTGATACCTCCACGCATTCTCGTAGAAATTCTTGACAGACAGACAGACAGACAGACAGACAGACAGACGGACAACAAAGTGATCTTATAAGGGTTCCGTTTTTCCTTTTGAGGTACGGAACCCTAAAAAGAGGTGGTTGGAATGTGTGAGTGATGATATGGATAAGAAAGAGGTAATTGTAGATATGAAGGCTTATAAGAGTGAAAGGAAGAAAAAGGCATACTACGCTGACCTTATAAAATGGAAAAAGAATAACATAGTTTATAATGGGAACAATATTTTCTGTCACCTAATTTTAGATGTGTCACTAATCTGCAGTACCCTAATAATAATATATATCCCCAAGAAATATATTAGTCATCATTTTAATCAAAACTGTCTCTTAATATAAATCATCAGCTTAACACACTATTAGCATCATTTAATTCGTTTGATCATCAAAATAATAGATCTGTCACCAAATAAATAAGTCAATCAGCTCCTTAATTTAATGAAAAAATGGCTAATAGGGGCGAAGTCAAATTGGCGTCATATTCACTGACGAGTCTTACCAATACTTGGTCAATGTAATAAATCATGTTTTGGTTAGATTTGAGTTTTTGGTTAGGTTTGGGTTTTCTTGTGTCCTGTCATCGATATTATAATCCGATATTTTTATATTGTTTGGTGACTACATTTTGCTGACAAATCCAACTTCACCTGCACGTGGTGCACCCTGCTGAGTGACAAACGAAGCTCTGGCGAAAAGAGAGGTAGGGAGCGTAATTGTACGCTACCCGACTGGGGAATGTACCTCCACCGCACAGAATACCGCAGCCAAATAACAATTCCCTTGAGGATTGTTGTGTTCCTGCGAGTGAGTGAGGTCACCAGAAAGAAAGGAAGGAGATGCTGCGTTGGCAGCGGGGGTGGCGGCGCGCGAGCAATATTATATGTTGCAAGCGTTAATATGGCTACGGTAACCGCTTCACATCAGGCGGGCCGTATGCTTGTCTGCCACCCGACGTAGTATAAAAAAAAAAAAAAAAAAAAATTGCGGGCAAACGCTATTAGTTAAGAAACACAAAGTAAATCGATTCCACAATAAATCACCTAAAATCATGGAGATTAAATCCATTGGCGATAGCTTAAATGATACCCGTTTATAATCGGGGCGGCAGCAGTCGCATGTTTCTTTTGTTTCAGACACTTTCAGATATTGTAGATTCGCCGAGACGACCGCAGCAGCTGGAGCAGAGACGACCAAAGCAGCCACGGCAGTCGCATGCATGTACTAACGGTAGTGGGTGGATGCCGGCCGGCAGTAATTTGCATGAACTAATTGGTAGCGGAAGCACGCAAAGTAGTGTAGATCAAATTGCCTGTAAAAGACTAAGGCAATGCTTGTTAGATAAGTAAGTAGACAGGTTTGGTAGTTTGTACGAGGTGTCAGTTCGCATTACGTTCAACATCACAGTTTGAGTTTTAGATTTTTTAACCGCCGACGCAAAAACGTCGTGGTGTTACAAGTTTGACGTCTCTCTCTCTCTCTCTCTGTGTGTGTGTGTTTGTGTGTGTGTGTCTGAGTGTGTATATTTCAGTGTGTATCTGTGGCATCGTAACTCCCGAACAGATGATCCAATTTATATGTTTTTTTATTTGAAAGGTGAATTAGTCGGGAGTGTTCTTAGCTATGTTTGATGAAAATGTAGAATACTATATACAATAAGATAAATTTCAAATGAAAGATGGCCGCCACCACAAAATGGCGAATTAAATATATTTTTTTCACAACTCCCTCGATATGATGAAAGGTACTACTACTACTAGACAAGAACTTTTTTATTTTTTTTATTCAATTGTCTTGTTTAGATTTAATGTGAGATTTAGCCTTAAAAACCTCGCAAATTCGTGATCCTTACAAAAAACAAGTCCATACATACATAGAGTAAATGTACCGCTATGTAAATTTCAGTCCTTCAGGGCGGGACGGATCCTAATTAGGAATTGTTATTGTGAGTTATGAATTCATGAACGTAAAACAAAAGCTATTACTGGTCAACCGGAAGAACTTTTAATTAGTTTTGCGCAAAGTACTCCTAGGTTATATTTTCCGCTGAGCGTATGCAGTTACGTAATTTACGATAAACATATAACTGTAAAAAATACTGAGTTGAAAGTGAGGTCGCCAGAAAGGAAGGAGATGCTTCATCCTTACCGGTAATCTCGCTCACTCGTAGGAACGCAACCCTCTCGGCCTTTAGGATTTATTATTTAACTACAGTCTTCTGTAAGGTGAAGGCACTTCCCTAGTCGCCACTTACACCCCGGTTCAAGCAACTACTCAACTCTTATCTACGATAAAGGTCAAATTACAGGCTGATATTGATCCGACATCTGCATAAACGAGATATAATTCACACTCAATGATATTTCATTAAACAGATATGTTACTAAGTACTTGATTTTAACACCCAATAAATAAACCCAATTTGTCATATTGCCGTCAGTTCGCGTTGATTAAGTTGACGAATGTGACGTCTTAATGTGTCCGTCTGAATATCTTTTCCTATTGTACTTTTTACGTTAGTTGATAAAATAAGTGAGTATAATTAGTTTAGTTATGAATAGCATCTTTTACACTATATTAAGACTGTCTATTATGTCTAACTTTGTAGCCGTCTCACGTCCTCAACCCTGCTGGTATACGGGCCTCCCCTTAATCGAATGGGTTTAGCATACTCCACCACGCTGCTGAACTGGTTGGTGGAGGCCAGTATTTCCAAGCCGCCTAAAGACCACTGACTTGGCTTATCAACTGTCATCTAATGACAACTGCCGGAACCAGCGGTTTAACGTACTCTCCGAAGTACAGAGGACTTCGAGATAAATAGATCCATCCATGGACAGGCTATGGTCGATGTTGCTTAACTTCCGTGTTTGATTAAACTGACACGCGCAACGACGCCATCGAGCTCCTCATGTGTGGATATACAAAACTTGTTTCATTTTAGAAATTATAAACTTAAAAAAGTACAATAACGCTTCAATTATCAATATGATATTCGATTAATCGTTTTACTTATATCTCACTAAAACGTATGAGTTTTTCATTCACACAGACAATCTATGCACTCTTATCTGTAAATAATGGGAACAATGTCCTGAGACAATTTATATATATTATATCTATATTGGTGATAACATACAGAAATATTTTTCTCGATATAAAATGCGTCAGAAAGTTATTGTTTTTTGGCATTAGGTGGAAATTTTTAGACATTTTGTATGAATTAAATCACTTCCACTAGATTCAATTTATTTTTCTCGACATATTCGTGTTTGTAACAATCATTATTATAAACAAACACCAATTTCTCCACCGGTTTAGGTTTTAAAATGGAAAAGAACAAGTTATTTCATTCGTACAAAACATATCTATGGTACAAAATATCATTGCTCATAGTACATGAGTCTATCCCAGCCGACCATCCTGTCCATAAGGACATGTCTCAGGAAATTGGTTCGAATTACATACGGGGCCGCACTAGCATCAAACGTACATACGCATAAATGTACATATTACTTGAGATTATCTCAGGCGTATATTGGGTTGCCTTGTTTGGTGCACATGCGATTTCACAGGAATCTGTTTAAATTATATTTCCTACGCTCTGTTTAGCTGCATGTATGTTTGTTCAGAGAGAATTCTCGAATAAGTGCCCCAATTGTGAGGAAATTTGGGACGTGTTTCAGTGGCATTAATGCTATTTTTAAGTTCATTGGGCAACGAATTTAAGAATGTCAGCAATTCTCGTAATTATTTTCGATCGTAGAATGAAAGTGGACCGAATCGAGATTGAATTTTGAATTGACTAAAAAATATATACTGATTTTGAAAAACTTATATTAAAATTTGAAATTTCATATTAAATATAAATATTTCTGGACAATTTACACAGCGCCATCTAGTCTAGTAAGCTTGTGTTATGGGTATTAGACAACTGATAAGTACTTAAATACATTTTTTTGTAAATACATATTTACTTATAATATATAGAAAACACCCTGACCAAGACAAACAAACATGTTCATGCACACAAATGTTTGTCTTGTGCGGGAATCGAACCCGCGACCTCGGAGTCAAAGTGGCCATTGCTAACCATTCCAGCTTAGATTTCTGGTAGGTATTTGTGTTTAGTCTAGCTGGTAGATACTCTGGAGCTTTATCGACTACGCTGAAAATGGTTATCAATAACTAAAACGTATGAACTATTTTTTGACTCAAAATATTCGATGGTAATTGGGTTCAGCTTCGCCGGTAGGCCCAGGGGACCTACCGGCGAAGCTCAAGCCGATTACCACCGGATATTTTGATTGCGAAAATCAAACTGCCCCCTTACCACCATCTCTTATTGCGATTCAATAACTGAATAGACTGCTTATTCATACCAATGAATAAGCGACTCTATTTCAAATGTAATAGACTCGCTTATTCATTGGTATGAATAAGCATTCTATCCAGTTATTGAATCGCATTAAGAGTTGGTGGTAAGGGGGCTGTAGCTTAGATTGGTGGTAATTGTGTTTAAATTTGCTGGTAGAAACCATAGAGCTATACCGAATAAGCTGCAGATGTTTGTCATTAACTTAAACCTAAGATTTATTTTCGTGATCAAAAAACGTGACGAGCTCGGTGGCGTAGCGGTCAATGACGCGGCTTCGACACCAACGCTCGTGGGTTCGATTCCCACATAGGACAAACATTTGTGTACATGAACATGTCTGTTTGTCTTAGTCTGGGTGTTTTCTATGTATCATAAGTATGTATTTACAAAAAAAAAATGTATTTACGTATGTTTATCAGTTGTCTAGTACCCATAACACAAGCTTCGCTTACTTTGGGGCTAGATGGCGCTGTGTAATTTGTCTGACAATATTTATTTATTTATACCGAATAAGCTGCAGATGTTTGTCATTAACTTAACCTATGATCTATTTTCGTGATCAAAAAATGTGATGGTAATCGGCTTCAGCTTCGGCGGTAAGGGCCCCAGGATTAACTTACACTTTTTACAAACGAAATCGCTGACAGAAGATAATTACTTAAAAAGTAAAAATTCCCTACAGCGCCCTCTATAATAAGCTACGTAAGCACGTACTAGAGGGCGTGTGGAATTAAATCGTAAAACTGGTCAACATTGTATTTTTAGGGGCCAATTACATATACAAATAGCAATTTGATACTTGTAGGTTTTTATAATCAATCAGGGCCTGTACTATGATATTCTTAACCAAAATTGTTTAATTATTGTAATATAGATGTTCAAACAAATGACTTGTATTTTGCCTGTAATACCTGAAAAAAAAGACAACGCTATCTTTATTGTGTTTTATTTCAAGTCATGTATTTTGACAAATAAACAATATATGGATGTCACGGTACGAAATTCATATACCTATGTGAAGAGGACCTTTGGTGTTAATACACTAAAGATATTTAGTTGCGGAGAGGACTCTCCACAACTAAATATCATTAGTGTATTAACTATATTAATAAAATATGTAGTTCAAAATGCTAAATGTGTAAATTATTCCAGCCAGTTTGGAATACGCGAGTTTACAACAGCAATTGCGGAGAAAATCTAAAACGTTTTTCGTCAGTACCGTTTCGCACAATCAAAACAAATATACAAATAAACTGCTTATAAATCGTAACTCCTCCAGTAAGTAATAAACGCATCGGATACTAAGGAGATATTTCGAGATATTTAAAGCAAGACAATGCCTTAAGTGAAACAGGAGTGGACGAGAGATATCACCATCTCTTACGCGCATGTAGCAGTGTCTCGTTCTAAATATATCGCATCATATCTAGTGCGATGTTTTTATTTATTTAATAAGTATACAACACACTAATAGATACGATTATGCCGCACCCTCTGTTCTACGAATAGTGCTACGGATGATACCTACGTCTCGTCGTAGCTTAGTTGACAGTATCATTGTTTGGAAGCGATTGACTGCACAAGAAAAATACTAACTATTATATTATTAATTAAATAACTAGTAGGTACCGATTCTTACCATCTGTACTTAGTTTGGTACAAAATAATGGCGTAATTTGTTTAGAAAACGTTAATCTTCTTCTTTGTTTTTATAATAGGCAACTGTTACTGCATGATCTATCAATGTGCAGCTCTAATCACTGCACGGATGCTGGTTGAAATTTGACATACAGCCCCCTTACCACCATCTCTTATTGCGATTCAATAACTGAATAGAATGCTAATTCATACCAATGAATAACCGACTCTATTTCAAATGGAATAGAGGCGTTTATTCATTGGTATGAATAAGCAATCTATTCAATTATTGAATCGCAATAAGAGATGGTGGTAAGGGGGCCGGTCGCTATTTTGACGTAAACATTCGCTAAGAAAGTATTTTTGAAAATCTCCACGGGATACCGCGATACGTGCGTACGAAGTCGAGGTCTCAAGATACTATTATCATATTCAGATAGCAATAGCGTCATAGAAAGCAACAAAATAATTCCAATCACGTAATAGAACCCCAGGAAATATGTACAAAGTGTACGGAAACGCTCTTAAAGCGGCACGGGGCGTGAGAAGACTACTTCAAATTGTAATAATACTATGTATTACACGACGTTTTGGAGTAATTTGGTGCACGAAAGATTTTTATGTGTGTTTGTAACGTTTTATAGGGTTTCATAGTCAAAAATAAATAGTGAAGAAAAGAAGCTAAATGAGCACTACTTACCTTACTTACCTTTCTTTTGGGTTCCGTACCCGAAGGGTAAAAAGGAACCCTATTACTAAGGCTCCGCTGTCCGTCCGTCCGTCCGTCCGTCCGTCCGTCCGTCCGTCCGTCCGTCCGTCCGTCTGTCACCAGGCTGTATATCATGAACAGTGATAGTTAGATAGTTGAAATTTTCACAGATGATGTATTTCTATTGCCGCTATAACAACAAATACTAAAAAACAGAATAAAATAAATATTTAAGGGGGCTCCCATACAACAAACGTGTTTTTTTTTATCATTTTTGCTCGCAATTGATAACGGTAATCGGTAGACGCTTGAAATAATCACATAGTATTTAGTTATTTATTCACTTTAAAAATAAATAATTAAATTAATATCATACAAATATTTAAGGGGGGCTCCCATACAACAAACTTGATTTTTTTGCCATTTTTATAGGCAACTAGCGGCCCGGTACGTGCTTCGCTACGTATAAAGTGGAATAATAAAAAAAAATATTGAAACAAAAAAATATTTTATTAATTGCTAGCTATTTTAAAACTTAATCCAAAACATTTGGATAAACAATATTTTTTGTTTTTCCATTTTGAGCATGAATAAACAAACTGCTGGGGGGTACCGACTCTGGAACAGGCAACATAAAGTCGAAGCACGTCCAAAATGAAATGATGACGCATGAATGACATAACAACATGCTTGTACTGTCAACACTGAAAAAAGTTTCAATTTGACAGCACAATCCCCACTTGAAAAAAGTTTCAATTTGACAGCAAAATTCCCATTAACAAAATGATCCGCCATTTATTGAATTCATTTGTTACAAAAAATGTGATAAATGTGAAAACCGCTCTACCGATTTTGTGCAAACTTCACCTAAACCATCTACTAAATAGTCCGAATAAACCCTAAATATTTGGTTTGGATAGGTGAGCCCGTTCTTCAGTTATAATATTACAACGAAAAGTGGCATTGATTTTTATATATATAGATGGTACGGTACCATACGTGCGCGAGTCCAACTCGCACTTGGCCGGTTTATTTTTCTAAACTACCTCGGGTGGCAGACAAGCATACGGCCCGCCTGATTTGAAGCGGTTGCCGTAACCATATTAACGCTCGCAACATAATATATCACTTGCGCGTCGCCACCCCCGCTGCCAACGCAGCATGTCCTTCTTTTCTGGTGACCTCACTCACTCGCAGGAACACAACAACCCTCAAGAGAATTGTTATTTGGCTGCGGTATTCTGTGAGGTGGAGGTACATTCCCCAATCACCCGACTGGGGAATGTACCTCCACCTCACAGCTTACAATTACGCTCCTTACCTCTCTTTTCGCCAAAGCTTTGTTTGTCAGTCAGCAGGGTGCACCACATGCAGGTGAAGTTGGCTTTGGTTCAAAGATGTTGATAAACCACTTACACCCCAAAACCTGTCTACCTTTATCATAAATTAAAGTGATGACGAGTGATAAGTTTAAATTAGTATTGTTGGTTGGAAGAAATCTCCTGAAGAGATAAGCTCACCTTTGTATCTGTCACTAATTTCTGTATTTGTTGTTATGCAATAAAGAAGAAACCCTTCCTCCTCCTTAAGTCGGTCCCTCACTGATGAGGATCGTGACCACGACGAAAGCGTTGCAGCAATTTCCTCCAATTACTGCGGTCTTCTGTCTGATGGAGAGCGTGAGACATTGGCATTTGCAGTTCTTCTGACACCTGGTCTGACCATCTCTTAGGGCTTCGTCCTCTCGGTCGCTTGCCATCTACATTGCCAGTTATTATGAGCTTCTCTAGGTTATCTGTATCCCGGCGCGCTATGTGTCCGAAGTACTGAAGTATCTTGTGGAGGCACACAGCTAAGAGGCGCTGCTGCGTGTCGAGCCCGAGTTCCCTTAGGACCGAAAGGTTGGTGCGTCGAGCCGTCCAAGGGATGCGAAGCAATCTTCGCCAGCACCACATCTCAAACGCATCGACCCGCCTCCTATCCGCTGCTCTCAAAGTCCAGCTCTCGGAACCATAAAAGAAACCCTTACAGACTGGCTATATCCATCTTTAGCTTTGGGATGTAAGTGGTTCATCAAGATCTTCGAACCAAAGCCAACTTCACCTGCACGCGGTGCACCCTGCTGACTGACAAACGAAGCTCTGGCGAAAAGAGAGGTAGGGAGCGTAATTGTAAGCTACCCGACTGGGGAACGTACCTCCACCTCACAGAATACCGCAGCCAAATAACGGTTCCCTTGAGGGCTGTTGTGTTCCTGCGAGTGAGTGAGGTCACCAGAAAGGAAGGAGATGCTGCGATGGCAGCGGGGGTGGCGGCGCGCGAGCGATATTTTATGTTGCGAGCGTTAATATGGCTACGGTAACCGCTTCAGATCAGGCGGGCCATATGCTTGTCTGCTACATGACGTAGTATAAAAAAAAAAAAAAAAAATCTGTCTCAGGTGTAATTTTTATAAATCACGGCGCCTGCGGAGTGTTTTTAATCAAATCTTGGCCCACTTCTCCGTTTCCGATTGGCGGATTCGTTTGGTTCCCGTGACAATTCACAATAACATAGAACGGTGATTTATAATTTCCACATTAATCTATTTTAAATACGACTTATGCAAATGGCTTGATAAGTGAAATGGAGGAAATATTTTTTTTGTTAGTTTGTTCTATAACATTTAAATTTTTTTTTCTTTGTTGCTGTTTAATAATCACCTGTAGATATTAAGTTATCATAGAGCTTCGTGTGTGAATTTAAATCTAAAAAAAATATTAGGAATTCAGTTTTCTTTCGTAAACTCTCAACTTGTGTAATGAACTCCATTCCGATATTGACTTTCTACAAGCGACAAGCTAATCTTACACATATATGGGATGTTCAGAGCAGAATATTATTACAAATGAACATATAACGTGACGTAAATAGATGTATAATTAGTCCACATTCATTATGTAAGAGTTCAGTAACCTTGACAACTGTAGCACCATAAAATGATGAGCCAAGGAAATCTCTTGAAATCCCGGATATAGTGCAAACAATTTCCTGCTTCGTATGAATTGTATAGTACATGACCAACATAAATTGACCCGTCACTTCCTTGCCGCTGCCATAAACGGGGATACGTATCGCTGGTTTCGTTTCACAAAATTATGATTGCATCTACGTTGATCCTTATTTTTAAACGGTTAAAGTTTATTTTGGTTGGGATAGTTGGTTTAGTGGTTTGGTTAGGTGTGTATGGAAGCGGATATTACTGGTTCCATCCAGTTCTCTCGTAAAATTATTTGTGTGGGTCTAAGAACTTCGTAGGACAATATTTTGAGAAGCTATTCGAGTCGTGCAACTATGTTTTTGGTAGTTTTAAAAGTTGAAGAACTGTGGAAATACAGTCTGCGACACCGTACATTTTTGTTGCACTTCCTCGAATTATGTATGAAAAGGCCCTTTATTGAATAGAAATTAGAATAGAAATTATTTAGTATATTTATAATAATATTCCAGGACTTAATTACACACGGCCATCTAGTCCCAAACTAAGCAAAGCTTGTACTATGGATACTAGATAACTGATACTATACTTAAATACATTTTTTTTTGTAAATGCATACTTATAATACATAGAAAATACCCAGACGAAGACAAACAGACATGTTCATCCACACAAATATTTGTCTTGTGCGGGGATCGAACCCGCGACCTCGGAGTCAAAGTGGCCATTGCTAACCATTCGACCACCGGGCTCGTCAAATTCGTCGTCGTCGTCTTTATGTAAGAAAACTGTTCCACAAAGTGATTTTAATTACATCTTCGAGGGTTTTTTTTTATATACGGAAAGCAAGCACCACCGCCCATGGAGTGATCCCCATGGGCGGTGGTGATTGCTTTCCATCAGCAACACCAAGGATTCGCCCATTGGTTGCTTACTCACTCGCTGGAACACAACAACCCTCAAGGGAATTGTTATTTGGCTCCGGTAGTCTGTGAGGTGGAGGTACTTCCTCAATCGGCCGTCTTATAAATCGCTCCCTCTCTATTGCCAGAGTGTCTTCCGCTAGTCGGTCCTATATATTAATCCAGAATATATTCTTTATCTATACCAACTCACAAATAAATTCGTTCAGTCGTTTACCCGTGAACGTGTTACTTTTTTTTTTATACTACGTCGGGTTCCAGACAAGCATACGGTCCGCCTGATATCAAGCGGTTACCGTAGCCATATACCGTAGTAGTAAGCGTTAATATTAACGCTCGCAACATATCGCTCGCGCGCCGCCATCCTCGCTGCCAACGCAGCGTCTCCTTCCTTTCTGGTGACCTCACTCACTCGCGGGAACACAACAACCCTCAAGGGAATTGTTATTTGGCTGCGGTATTCTGAGAGGTGGAGGTGCATTCCCAAGTCGGGTAGCTTACAATTACGCTCCCTACCTCTCTTTTCGCCAGAGCTTCGTTTGTCAGTCAGCAGGGTGCAAAGCGTGCAGATGAAGTTGGCTTTGGTTCAAAGATGATTGATATTTTAATTTTAATGTTTGCCTAACAAAAATATTTTTTGGTATAGCTCAGCATTTTCAGATTTATTTTTGATCAAAGCGAGATTTTAAACATTGATAAGTAAAAAAGCGGGTCATAAAAGTAGACAACGGGACGGAGCACTACACATTCCCACTCATGTGTAGCCAGGATTAACAGCGGCGACCACCACAAAAGGCAATGAACAGTGAAGTCACTACACTACACTACAGTCGTGGAGGTAAAACTACGGCTGCATTGGAACTCACAACGAATTTAATCAAAAGAAACTAGTAGGAGTAGGAAGCTTTAGAAATTTCACTTCCTCTCTTAGCAATGTGTAAAAAGTATACGTATAATAATATACAATATATTCAGTACAGTTTTTAATAGAATGAATATATATATATATATATATATATAGATATATGCTTTTAGCACGAGCGTATATCAAAATCATTTACAATGTATAAAAAAATATATTATAAAATATGTATTAAATACAAAACTCTTATAGTAGTTTATGAAACTGTTGCATAATAAGGGTTATTAAAATACGAGTGTCAGTTTATAACATGAGCCGAAGGCGAATGTTATAATAGACCACAGGAGTATTTTAATACCTAATTATGTGCAGTTTCATACACTACTTTATCTAATCTCATGAAATATATGATCATAATATTTTTAAATACAACCATGAAGTTAATTTAACAGCTATAATTCTTACTTATAAATCCATTTGCAGATCGAGCATGCGTAGTGCGCATGCGCGACGTGCCGCGCGGCGCCGCGTCCACAGATTATGTAGAAAAATTTTGCATAGTTGCAATGAATTTGCATTGCAACCTGTATAACATACCTGTATCCAGGGCTGAAGCTGTATCGAAATGGTAAAAAAGTTATTTTACGATACAGTTGTCCATAGAAGAGCTGTATCGAAAGATAACTTTTTAAATTTATTTTGATAGCTTGTGCGTAAAGACTGTCATTAAGATACTGTGTTTAGTTTTTTAATGTGTAAATTTCAGTATGAGATTACATAAAATTGTTTATTATTTAACCAAAGATACAAACTTTTGGCTTCATGCTGAGATTTTCCCAAGAGACTACAGCATAGAAGTTATTACAGCATAGAGTTCTTCAAGATGGTTTTTAAAGGATCGGCAAACGTTTGACTGATGTCGCTGGTGTAGCGAGCGTTCACAGGCTGCGATGGCAGCCTACAATCCGGCGTATTGTATGCTTGTTTGCCATCTTAATTGTATATAAAAAAAATCAATACGCTTTAGGCTCAAAAAGCGGGATCTCCCGACAAACTCGGGACATCTGGCAACGCTGGTATAGCCACTTTTTAGTCGAAGGTCGGCAGCGTACATCACTCCGCTCAACTCTACTTTAATGGAAACACCCTTAGACGTATTACTAGGCCAGACTAGGCCAGATTCTAGCCCACGGAACCGAAGTCAAGGTATTCAACCTTGACTTCGGTTCCGAGCGAGCGAGTAGATTCGCTGAGTGTATGTTTTCCATTGATTTCAATGAAAAATGTATTTGATGATCATTCCTCAAAGACATGATCTCAACTTTTTTTCGACACAAACCTCAAGCATGTCGAGGTCTTTAATTGTGACAAGTTTCATCAAAATCCGTTCAGTGGTTTTGGAGCCTATTTATTTTCAAGAGTATTCGGCGTATATGTATAAGCGTTTCGCACGCTGCACTCAATAAGAACTTGCTTAAATGATATTCACTCTTCACAACTAAATACCTAAATCCTGAATCTTTACCCTGTAGGTACAAGATAAATCCTTAAGGTACTTTCTCACGCCCTTTTCAACCTTAATGCTTCTGATAGCAAAAAAATACACACAAAGTAGTGAAAGGCAAAAAGGCGCAGGTAACGAATTAACCGTGGTAGCTCGTTAATCGCTGAAACGTTCGAATACGGCCGCTTCAGATGACGTAACATTGAACACATATGGATTCATATTTGGGACGTCCGAAAGGTTAATTTTCTGCTGAATCATAAGCAATAAAATAAATATTTCTGAACAATTTACACAGCGCCATCTAGTCCCAAATTAAGCGCAAAGCTTGTGTTATGGGTACTAGACAACTGATAAATGTACTTAAATACTTTTTTTTTGTAAATACATACTTATAATATATAGAAAATACCCAGACCAAGACAAACAGACATGTTCATGCACACAAATGTTTGTCTTGTGCGGGAATCGAACCAACGACGTCGGAGTCAAAGTGGCCATTGCTAAACATTCGACCACCGAGCTCGTCAAGCCATATAAGCACTCAGAGTAGTATAAGAAGTACAAGTAATATTAATTTGTATATAAACAACGAATGTGTTCTAGACCACACAACTGAAGCAAAACTTCTACTTAAATCTCCCTCTCAACTCCCGTTCACCTCGTCCGATCACATTTTTCGTAACGCTCACGTCACGCATTCACCAGCTTAGTCCTCCAAGTCAAGCGTGTTTAAAGAAGCTTTACTTCGAAAAAGTTAAGTTCAGAGAAAAGAAGATAAGACAAAGACAAGTGCTATTTTTTTACCTGTTTATGACAGTCATTATGTGCCTCTCTCGAAACGGCTTTTCTCTCTCGTGGAATAAATTTCTGAACATTTCTTTGACGCCGCACGCAACAGCTTTGGGGTGTCAGTGGTTCATCAACATCTTTGAACCAAAGCCAACTTCACCTGCACGCGGTGCACCCTGCTGACTGACAAACGAAGCTCTGGAGAAAAGAGAGGTAGGGAGCGTAATTGTAAGCTACCCGACTGGGGAATATACCTCCACCTCACAGAATACCGCAACCAAATAACAATTCCCGTGAGGGTTTTTGTGCTCCTGCGAATGAGTGAGGTCACCAGAAAGGAAGGAGATGCTGCGTTGGCAGCGGGGGTGGTGGCGCGCGAGCGATATTTTATGTTGCGATCGTTAATATGACTACGGTAACCGCTTCATATCAGGCGGACCGTATGTCTGCCACCCGACGTAGTATAAA
This sequence comes from Hypsopygia costalis, assembly GCA_937001555.2. NCBI lineage: Eukaryota > Metazoa > Arthropoda > Insecta > Lepidoptera > Pyralidae > Hypsopygia > Hypsopygia costalis. The sequence continues at coordinate 32,120,542 of OW443328.2, forward strand.
AAAAAAGCTACATTCGCATCGTAACAATACGAATACAATAATTTCATCATCCACAAACGTGATGTATTGAACATTAGTCATTAAGAAGCGATGTATAGGTGTATAGGTTGGACGGAGTTAAGCCTTGAGGCAATAAGTTTGTTACAGTTACTGTACCATTTTATCCCGAGGGTTAATAAACCTTATTGTTTCAGTCAGTAAAAAAACGTTAATTACTGTACAAAAAACATTCTACAATCAACAGCGGCACGGTATGTAATATAGTTCCGTATGTTATCTTCGTAAGCGTCAAACGCTCCGCTCATTAGTTTTAATGAGACCGGCTCACTCGCACGCGTTCATTAATACGACTCAAATTGAGTGGGATAAGTGAACTCACCAATTAAATATGGCTTCGTTCTTAGATATTGGAATAGGTATTACTCATCGCTATTTACCATCTTCTCTAAATTATAATGATTACAACCTAAGATCAAGACTAAGCTTACCAACTTTAAAAAAATAATTTGATAAAAATCGAGATTAGAATTGCGTGACAAGGGTTTATAAACCGGGAGAGAACCAATTTTGTACAAACTAATAAAAACATAAGATTTTACTTCACAAATATTTTTATTTATTAGAGACAAACATCCACATTAAATATAATAAAATATTGTAATTAATTTGTGATACACAGTCTAGAGCCTATTTTAAATATATATTTTAAGGCGTACATATACCTAGCAAGTGAAAACATTAATAATATGTATGAAGGACAAAAAGAAATAGGAAAACTAAATGTACAATATAATTTGCATTATATTCCCGTTCTGGACACTAGCTACCCGAAAACATAATCCCGAATATCCAAATACATTTTAATTCCGAAAATCGAATTATTTTGCTTCTCGCATACACACACATCCATCCTACGCGGACGTACCGCGTATGAAGGAATGTCATGTCAATGATCAAGGTCTAATCTGAATTTCGTTTCATACACTGGGCCGCAATGAAAGCGGGTCGGTAAAAAAAACATCAATTTTTGAAATCGTCTTTATTTTTTATTTATGGTTTTAATACAATCACCAAAAAGAAATAAAAAGATTTTACTTTTGCCTACATTTGTAAGGAAATAAACTTTAATTCAGTATTTATTTCATAAAGCTAGCTAAAATATTTTGGAAGTTATTGATGTTTTTGTTACCGATCCGCTTTCATTGCGGCCCAGTTTAATAGGTATCTTTGATAATCAATTTAATTGAATATATTTAATTAGAAACACGAAATTTTAACAGTGAGTTTAATTGAATATATTGAATTGGATATACGAAATTTTAACAAAGGTTTTAAAAATATAATAACACTGGTGAATAGAAATGTGAAAAGCAAGAGAAACGTTTTTATACAGAATTTCTTCAAAATCTACAATATTTATGGTAAAATAAACAAGCAAAAGTTTCTTTTTGTACGAGAAGGAAAATAAGAAAACGGGTTAAGAAAAAAGATATCGGAAAGGAAAAATAAGTAGGTACCTAAGGAAAAATCATACGTATCAGCGAAGTTATTGTAACCCTTCATTTCTTTAAAATCTCAACCGTGCAAACGTACAAAACTTTTATATTGTTATCTAACGGTCTGTCCGTCGGCGATACGACATCGATCGCGGCTCAAACAAATAGTCGAGCCCGCTATTGTTCCAGTTCCGAATGAAAAACTTTCTTTTTTGAAATAGGTGTCGGAGCACGGTGGCCTAGTTTGCGAAACTGTTGATACGCGCAGAGATGGATTGTGTATTTAGGATATACAGAGATATTGCATCAGTTTTCTTCGATGCAGCAGCGAAATTGCAAGCCTACGACCGGTTTTTGCAGCCTATCCAGATTTTTGCGGCCCATCTAACTTTTTGTATCTGTAACATCTAAATTCTGTATGTACTAAAGAGGAAAGCTCTACATTACATACTTCACTTACATATGAAATACATCTTCTTATAAATGTGGAGCGTTGGGGTTCGAAATCAGACACTTTTTTATACTTTTTCTAATTTATTCGACTTCTTACTTTAAATCACACCCGTCTTTCGTCTTACACTTTCCGCCATCTTCATTCCTACTTTCTTACGTCCCTTTCATTCGTCTGTCCAAACATCATCATCATCTCTCACTCGCACAGTGTTACCATCCTACACTCGGCCATCCTGCAATTTGGTTGTCCTCGACCAAACACACATCATCAAATCAAATCATCCTTGCATTACAACTCGTCTTCACGCATACATAACTCATTCGTAACTCATAATCATAATAACTCACATTATAATATCTAGTAGTAACTAACTTATTTTTAATTACAATAGAAACTTACTGCATCGTACTGCTTAGACCATCATTCCATAATTTACATCTTACATAATACAAGAGAAATTAGGTAGACTTCCACAGCAAAAACAATCTGTAACATGTTAAGTACAGTTATGCAATACTGAACTACTAATACGACTATAAATACAATATTATAATGTTCTACAAAATTTGTTTTATTTAAACACCTATCTCCCATTTTAAATTATCCTAATTTAAATATGCTAAGTAAACATAATATTATTTTTCGTTACATAGGCTCTGATAAGCTACACAGTGATTCACAAAGGAGAGGTCGTCGTGGCTACTGGAAAAATAAAGATTTACACTAAAACTACTTGCATCTCCAATTCATCTGTGAATTCAGGCCATGGTTTCATGTAATCTGCTGAACTTGAGGTGTTAGTGGGACCTTCCCTAGAAATATCCATCTTCACTACGTCATTGCGATTATTTGCGTTTAACTTTCGTTACCATGTAGGGTCCTAAAAATTTTTCTTTCAGCTTCAGTCCTGTCCCGAACTGAGTACGTTTAATTGCTACTCTATCCCCTTCCTTATACTTTATACTTTCTTTGCGCTTCCTGTTATAATTTCTGATATTCTCCTCTTGAATTTTACCTATATACTCCTTGGCTGTACGTCGTAAATCCTCACGCTGATGTATGTAATCTTCAACGTTCTCCTGGTTTAATAACTTATGAATCTCAATATCGTCCTTCATTCTCATCTTGGTACCAATCATTAACTCGAATGGTGTTGTATTAATGCTTCGCTGGAAAGTGCAATTTAACACCTGTTGTAAACGGCTAACATGTTTATACCACTGCGACTGATCTGCAATACAAAGTTTGGTTAGTATTGAAATTATGATTCTATGAATGCGCTCGACTTGCCCATTGCCACGTGGGATACCAGTGGTTATGGTCACATGTTCAATATGCTCTTTCTCACAGTATTCCTTGAAGTCGTTACTCGTAAAGGATGTTCCACGATCTGTAATAATACGGGCTGGGTTACCAAAAGTCTGCTGATGAACTCTGAGCTTATTCAGCGTTTCTATAGTAGTCGTTCCTTTTGTGGGGAATATCCACACAAACTTCGAAAATCCATCCACAACTGTCAGAATATAATTATACTGTTTCCTAGTCTGCGTCAACGGTCCTATATGATCACAATGTATAGTATGTAGGGGTAAATCATGTTTATCTATGCAATTCAAAAATCCTTCCTGCCGTCCTTCCTTTCTCGTCGCTAACAAACATGGTATGCACGTCACTAAAAAGTCATCTATTTTCCTGTTTAAGTTTTTAATAAAATAATCCTTACCGATTAACTCCATCATCTTTCTTTTTGAAAAGTGTCCTCGGTCATGCACTCTGCTGCGAATAATCTCAATTTCCATACTCCTGGGTATTACCAACTGTTTTTCTAAACCTTTATATAACAAACCGCTCTCCAATGTATAGTCAGCATAAGATTTCTCCTGCAGTATGTCCTTTATAGCCTTTATCCCTTCATCTAGGTCCTGTGCTCTTCTGATTTCATCATGTAAATTTACCACCAGTGCAGTATAGGGATTTCGGCTTAGTGTGTCTGTGTGCTGCATTCTGCTGCCAGGTCTATGCTCGATCTCATATTCATACTGATCAAGTAAAAGAACCCACCTTGCTACTCGCGGTGTCAAATCCTTTTTTCTTAAAGTCATCTGGAATGCTTGACAATCTGTTACTATTTTAAATTTAATTCCATATAGGTAATGATGGAATTTTTTAACACCTTGTATAATTGCTAAGGCTTCCAATTCATAACTGCTGTATTTGCTCTCTGCTTCGGTTGTCCGTCTGCTCATATAGTAAACAGGATGTAACTCCCCATTCTCATTCTTCTGTAAAAGTATAGCTGAGTACGCCACGCTAGAGGCGTCGGTATGCATCTCTGTGTGAAATCTTGGATTAAATAATGATAAAACTGGACTACTCGCTAACTTCTGCTTTAAATAGTTAAATGCTATCTTTTGCTCATTTTCAAAAATAAAATTGACATCTTTCCTTAACAAATCTGTAAGTGGCTTTGCTATGATTGCGTAATTTGGAATATATTTCCTAAAATATGAGGTCAGACCTATGAAGCTATGCAACTGCTTGACTGTTCTGGGTTCTGGATATCTCAACACAGCGTCAGTTTTATCTGGTGAAGGCCGCACCTCTCCATCCTCAACCAGGTGTCCAAGGTATTCCACGCTCTGACATACTAGGTTTGCCTTCTTCCAATTAATCTGTAAGCCATAATCAGATGCGACTTTTAGTACACTCTTTAATCTTTGTAAAGCCTGCTGTTCGTCTTCTGCATAAATAATCAAGTCGTCAATAAAAGTTAACATTATACCCTGCGTCACTAGTTCTCGGAAGATAATTGTGATAAATCTAGTGAAATACTTAGGGCAAATTGATAAACCAAACGGTGCTCTAAGAAATTCAAACTGTCCATGATGTGTCACAAAGGCTGTGTACTTAATAGACTGTTCATTGACCCTTAAATGAAAAAATCCATTCTGTAAATCTAATACACTAAAAAATTTCGCGTCTCTTAATTTTTCTATTAAATCTTCAATTATCGGTAGTGGATATTCATCTTTAACCATCTTTTTGTTAATATCTCTGTAATCTACGCATACTCTCACTGATCCGTCTTTCTTTTTAACCAATACTAAAGGGCTAGAATATTCAGAATAACTCACCCGTATAATTTCGTTCTCTAACCACTCGGTTACCTGATTTTCTACTATTTCCTGTTCCTTTAACGATAATCGTCGCGGGCGATGTGTCACCGGTATGTCGTCCTTAAGAATAATCTTTAATTCGATCGGGGATTCCTTCGTCTGAGCCGGTCGATAGGTTCCCACACACTCCATAAGCTCCTTCTGCAAAGTAGTACTGCAATTTTGACCTACAAGAAAATTAGAACATGCCACACAATCTAACTTCTTCAACCATTCATCCTCTTTGTCTATCAGTTGAACCAACCCTCCTTTGAAAATGACTGTATAACCTAACAAAAACTCTTGTCCTAGAATAACACGGTAAGGCATAGTGCCGTTCGAAATAACATGGAATGTTACATTACTAATCTTCCCGTCGATCGTAACTGGTATAACACATTTTCCTAAGGATTTCACTTCACATAAACCAAGTCCCGTTAATGTCATGTTTTCATCGCACTTTTTGTATGTTTTTAACTCGTTGTAACAGTACTCATCGATTAAATTGATGTCGCTTCCTGTGTCTAATAATGCTTTAGTAGAAAAATCGTCTAAACGTATCGAAATCAACGGTTTTCCATCTTCATAACTTCGTAATTGATTGTTTACATTCACAGTCGGTCCGGAAATGTCACAATTGAGAGCTTCATTCACTCCATTCACACGTTCAATCGTTCGCCGTCGCCATTCGTTGTCAATGCTGCCAACGTCGCAGTCCTCCTGCGAGTGACCGAATGAATGACTATCTCGCATCGAATCCAAAGTGAAGTTCGGCTGTAGTCCGAACATCGCGCGTTTCGCAGTCTGTGCATCGCTGCAATGTTGGTAACTCTGCGTCGCTCGCCGCTCTTCGGATTGCATCGGCTGCCTTCGGTTTCGACTATCATCATTCATAATAGTCTTGTGCTTAATCGGACACTCTTAAGTGCGCACTCTAATAGTACAGTCCGATTAATGTACTAGTACACCTTATTAGTACTATTAGTACCTATTAGTACTCAGAAATTTAGCCGACAATAATCATGTGATCAATGTAAATTTGGTAATTACAAGCAATAAAGCGCTGTATAAGATTTTATATGAATAAAACACACGGCGCTGAAAGCGATTTATACCAGTGCAGGGCGCTTAGCTCCTATCTCGCTTACTCTTACGATAACATTGCGAGACGCTTTATTGTTTGTCTCTCGGACAGACCACAGTGTTTCGGGCTTGGATAACCTAGTACACTGTACGAGTGTACGAATAGTCCGATTAGTCCGAATAAGAGTTCGCGTTCGGTAACGTTTCTTTTAGTACAGTGTCAAGTACCGTCACCTATTAGTACATCGTACATGTACTACTCAAGACTAATTCATAAGTCTTGTTGCGTTCGCGTAGCTATTTTTGCTTACGTAGCCGCCATTTTGCTTGCAACTCAATGAAATATGCCCAAACTCATTACACTTAAAACATTTCAGGCCATCTGCTTTATTCGGACATTCTATAGAACGGTGGTTCGGCTTTCCACAATTATAACAACGCATAGCTTGCTTTCTCACGTTATTGCTAGCACTGCCGCTCGCCACACATTTTGATTTTAACTTGTAGGCTTCGTAAAGTTTAAACTTTTCTTTCAGGTCGCCGTACGTCGTCACTCCGTATAACAATAATTTGTTACTTTCGTCGTCTATTATTCCCTCAATTATATACTCTATTGCCACATAGTCAGGTAATTTACCTCGCTTCGCTAAAGCCTTCATCTCGAGCATATAATCATAACAACTTTCGTTCTTACGTTTTTTTCTGCTACTGAGTATTTCGTGAATCTGTTTTGCGTTAATCGTGTCGGGAAACTCTTTAGATAATGCGCTTTTGAGCTCCTCATAGCTTTTAAAAGTTTTTTCTGTGCGCAGCCACGCCGCCGCTGTAGAGGTTAGGGATCGCCTGGCTACAAGTAGTGTTTGTAGCGGTGTTAGACCAAATAATTCAGCATTGTCTTCTACCTCTTGCGCCCATTTTGTAACTGTATAAGTGGCATCCGTACCTGAGTACTTCGGTATAGCTTCTTCCACGTACACTAGGTTCGGCTGTGAAACATGCACCAACTGCTGCTGCTGCTGCTCGGTTTTAGATGAATTTCCGCTGTCCATCATGCCGTCGGTCGTTTTATTCGTCGTCGTCTTCGTGTCGTCAGATTCAATTGCACCGAACTTGCGTTTGTTCATTACCGAATTCACCAACCACGTGTCGCCGTGCCGTCGCCGTGTGATTTCCAACCAGCCAACGTCCACGAAAGTTTGTTTTTATTATATCCCGGACGAGTCCTCAATTTTGTGGAGCGTTGGGGTTCGAAATCAGACACTTTTTTATACTTTTTCTAATTTATTCGACTTCTTACTTTAAATCACACCCGTCTTTCGTCTTACACTTTCCGCCATCTTCATTCCTACTTTCTTACGTCCCTTTCATTCGTCTGTCCATACATCATCATCATCTCTCACTCGCACAGTGTTACCATCCTACATAAATATAATAAATAAATAAATATTCCTGGACAAATTATACATTGCCATCTAAACTAAGCAAAGCTACTATGGATACTAAATAACTGATCTTATACCAAAATTTTTTTTTTTTTGTAAATACATACAAGATACATAGAAAACACCCAGACCAAGACAAACACACATATTCATGCTAACAAATATTTGTCTTGTGCGGGGATCGAAGTCAAAGTGGCCAATGCTAACCGACTGCAGCTCGTCAAAGAATATCTGCAATATCAATTGTACGAGTATATTATGTTTATATATTGATATTGTAGATGGGCGAAACCGCGACGAGTTGCCAGACATTTATAAAAAATGAAAGTAAATTCCTACAAGTTTATTATATTACATTGTATACAACAACCCATTATTTTCCCTAAGGATTAATTTCACATTGAAATTTGTTAGTTCAGACTATTATCGTTTTCAAGAACTACGTTTGAATTTCACCAAATTTCCATAATTCAAGAGATATAGAACACAAAACTATTAAAAACAAATAGTATAACAGACAGAGCTAACTCGCTGCCATGTGGCAGGCTGCCCAATGCTGGATTAACGACAGTGAACTTACGTTCCGGTGGTTTTAGTATTACTAGACTGCCAAATATTAGAAATTCTTTTTCTCTAACGTCATAGTTGCATGTTGGAATTTTTAACCGACTCCAAAAAAGGAGGAGGTTCTCAATTCGGCTGTATTTTTTTTATGTTTGTTACTTAATTACTCCGTGATTTATAAACCGATTTGAAAAAAAACTTTTTTAATTTCTAAGAGTATGCTTCCAGATTGGTCCCATATTTTTTTCATCATCATCATCAGCCTGTATCTACATACCTATATGTAGAGTAATGTTTGGAGTCCTTTTTTTTGCTAAAATTATTATTTTATGAATAATTTTTTTTTTATTGTTTATTAACATAACATACGTTTTTTTACATAGTAATTATATGCCAAACTAAAAGATAGTTTATCGGCATCTTCATCATTTATATATCATATCATCTATATATTGCTTGTAGGTAGACGAAGGTGAAATTGTCAAAAAATTAAATTTGACATTTAGTGGACTTGGCTACTTTTCATAATAAACATTTGACATCATATTTACTAATTTTATCACTAACTAATTATCTTGCGCTAGCGAGTTTACCCGCGTGAATGTCAATCTTTTGGTGATTCCTCGGGAACGGTTAATTTTTCAGTTTTCAGTTAAGTTTAAGTTTTTCAGTTATATATATAACTTACGGGTTTAATTACAGGTTTATACAGTATTCTTAGGACTATTTAAAATGTTTTAAATGGGAAGAGTTTAAAATTAACTTTACATTAAACTAATGTAAAAAATATTGTTTGTTTTGGTCTGGGTGTTTTCTATGTACCTATTATAAGTATGTATATACAAAAAATGTATTTAAGAACATTTATCAGTTGTCTAGTACCCATAGTACAAACTTCGCGCTTAATTTGGGACTAGATGGCGCTGTGTAAATTGTCCAGAAATATTTATTTTTAATGTAATTTCGATTTCAATTTTTAGTAGAAATCAAAAAATCCAAGCAATACACTTGCATTCATAATTTCATATTTGCAGAGCCGGTCATTAAAATGAATTAAATTTTACTGACCGGCTATTACAGAAAACAAAATCAAATTATTCCGATTGTTATGATAAAAACGTGGTAATTTTATTTGAAACACTTTTTAGAATGTAAACATTTAAATTGCTTTTTGGTAAAACAATTCACTCGCCAGGTATTATTTAGTAGTTTTGCCTCGAATTTTCCTACACAAATACCTACGCATTTAATATTCAAATTAATTAATCTCGTGTGGCGTCTAAATAATATTAGTTTGCATAAATCAATTAATACTTGGATGAACTTCAAGACTGTTTCGGTTAAAACAACGTCTACTTCGAATTAATGGAGAAGATATTTACATAATACTGGGATCATTAGAAATTGTTCATTTTTGTCCGGGTTTTCTTCTTCTTCTATAAATGAATGGCAACCACTACTGACTGATGTATACACACATTACACACATCTCAAACCACTGACGGATCGGGGGAGGAGGGGGAACCGCCGAAGCTCAAGCCTATTACGATTTTTGATTGTCAATATTAAATTTCTGCATAGATTGGTGGTTATTGTGTTTCTCATCATTATTAACATAAACATATAGATCTATTTTGGCAACAAAAAAATCCGTTACGACATATTTATAATTTTAATATACTGTATCAATTTAATATTAAGTATAACGATGCTGGTATAGCAATGCTGGTCTGTTTACCTTGATAATACCTTAGCGGCGAAACCGGTTGGTAAAATTAAATATAGGTAATTACGTAGAACAGTACAAGTGTTTTATTATAACATTATGTTTATATACCTTTTCTTCTCTAGTCTTTTTTTTATTATTCAGATACACTTATCTGAATAATAATAAAATGACTGATATTGGCAAGTTTCTTTCAATTATTTCTTCGAAATGCAATTAGATATAAAAATTGGTTGTCTGTAAAGTCGCTTTACGGACGATAATTTTACGTGATAATGTTATAAGAAAACATCGGCCCAACACTTAGGGCGATGATGCCTCTCTATCGCTCGTTCCGCGCTCTCGCTTGAATGCTCGGCTCAGGCGGAACGTGACAATGAGTCATGCTTTTTCGTGCGTGCAGCCATCGTTCACCAATTTATAAGACGTTATCACGCCAAAACTAAAATATAATTTAATGGAAAAAATGGTAAGTCGTATAAGCATTAATATGGGATAATAAAAAATTTAATTTCAGTGATTAGTAGTTTTTTTTTGTATTTTCGTGCATTATACCGTATGATTATTCCTCAGTGTAATCTATAAGTGATGTGTATATAATAATAATAAATAATAAATTTTGACAGACAAATTACACAGCGCCATCTAGCCCCAAAGGAAGCGAAGCTTGTGTTATGGGTAGTAGCATAGAGTAAATAACTGATAAACATACATAAATACATTTTTTTTTTAAATATGTACATAAGTATATATGTACAAAAAAAAACTAAGCAAAGCTAAGCTTGTAATTTGGGTACTAAATAACTGATATTATACTTAAATACATTCTATTTTGTAAAATTAAAAATACAATACATAAAAAACACCCAGACCAAGACAAACAGACATGTTCATGCACACTAATGTTTGTCCTGTGTGGGAATCGAACCCACGAGCGTTGGTGTCGAAGCCGCGTCATTGACCGCTACGCCACCGAACCGAGCTCGTCAAAATATATATATTATTATGTAATCTATAAGTGTGTAAATGATGTACATAATAATATACAAAACAATTACATATACCCCTTTTACTACATGGTCATACACTACTATTTTGAATTTACTTTGTCTCTAGATTTGATACGAACGAGGTATTACACCACAATAACATAGCTACGAACGAACATTAAACCCGAACGTAGCTATGAGCTACTTGCTAGTGAGGTGCCTCTGTAGGAACCTCATTTATTAATAAATGAATATTGCATTAAAATTTCTATATATATGAAAACAAATCCCTATTTCCCTTGATCACGGCATTACACGTGAACTGCTCGGCCGATATCGTTATTTCTTTTTATGTTGATGGTTGGTTATGGTGTGTAAGTGGTTCATCAATATCTTTGAACCAATGCCAACTTCACCTGCACGCGGTGCACCCTGCTGACTGACAAACGAAGCTCTGGCGAAAAGAGAGGTAGGGAGTGTAATTGTAAGCTACCCGACTGGGGAACGTACCTCCACCTCACAGACTACCGCAGCCAATAACGATTCCCATGAGGGCTGTTGTGTTCCTGCGAGTGAGTGAGGTCACCAAAAAGGAAGGAGATGCTGCGATGGCCGCGGGGGTGGCGGCGCGCGAGCGATATTTTATGTTGCTAGCGTTAATATGGCTATGGTAACCGTTTCACATCAGGCGGGCCATATGCATCTGCCACCCGACGTAGTATAAAAAAAATATTGTATTTGTAACTGTCAGGAGATAAGGTTCTCATGAAAGAAAAAAATAAGAGTGCGGAAAATTAGAAAATTTAAGAAAACTGAACGACCATATTAACATTCATAACGTAACCTAAAAATGTACAATTATGTAATTTAATAGAACTATTAAAAAATGGAACGCGTTGCCGGCATATGTATTTCCTCAATCATACAATATGGGATCCTTCAAGCGAAGCGTGAAGAAGCATCATGCAGACCAGCATGGCAGGGTTTTGTACGTTGCCGATGCGATTGGGGCTCCTCTTATTGCTTACCATCAGGCGAAGTGGAGCCAATATGCTGAGATATACTAAAAAAAAATAGAACTGTCAGTCATTTGACAGATTGTGCGAAACCAATTCGTATTCAATATTCATTGTTAAGAAGATAGGACAACGTCAGTCGGGCCAATACAATATTTACAAAAAATTAAATCGAATCTGATTTTGAACATTGAATTGATTGCCTCATTATGACCTCATTCGTTAGACACCTCACTAAGGTGAAGCGTTTTTTGTCATAACATTAATTTCTTCTCAGCGCCCCTAGCCAAGTGTAATTCGTAGCGTAACGAACGTTAGATAGATCACGTGACATTTGTCAAAATCGAACATTAGACAAATGTCACGTGATCTATCTAACGTTCGTTACGCTACGAATTACACTTGGCTAGGGGCGCTGAGAAGAAAGAATAACGAGTAAATTGGTGAAAAGTCTCTTAAAAAAAACTAGTAGAAAGGACATAGTTATATAAAAGATGGACATGATTGGCGTGGCAAACATGAGATAGATAACGTCACAGATTTTATATAGCGCTGACATGTAACTGTTTCGCATATTATTGTGCTTTCCTTTACGACGAGCTCGGTGGCGTAGCGGTCAATGACGGCACTTCGACACCAACGCTCGTGGGTTCGATTCCCATACAGGACAAATATTTGTGTGCATGAACATGTCTGTTTGTCTTGGTCTGGGTGTTTTCTATGTATCATAAGTATGTATTTACAAAAAAAATGTGTTTACGTATGTTTATCAGTTGTCTAGTAACCATAACACAAGCTTCGCTTACTTGGGGCTAGATGGCGCTGTGTAATTTGTCTAAGAATATTTATTTATTTAATTATTTAACCCAGCACGTGACGTGAAACAAAAAATCCTATCAAGCTATTTTATTTGCTTAGTGATGATGACGTAGACATATTGACATTGGCGAGGACATCAAGAAGGCCACAAAGAAGAATTGGATTGTAGAAAGAAGAGACAAGCAGTATTCATAGTCTTTGATTTAAGGTGAGGTACTTCAAATGAGTAAGTGACTCGACCTCAATATCTGGAAACGAAACCGCGTCAAGCGCCTCACTACCCGAACGTTACCGAGCGTTTATCAGTGACAGCGTTAAAATGAAACGCGTCCTACAAAGCAAGCACGTTATGTTATTAAAATGGTAATTACCACGGCGGCGCCCGCGACATTTTGTCACTAATGTGAAATATTTGCCTGTGTTTACTATGGTAGAATTACCAAGCAGGAAGCGATCTAATTCAAGCCTTGTTACAAGCGCGATATGGTTAGAAATAATTAGAAATTTGGTACGACTATGTAGTGTAGGTTTTTTTGTGTGTTTCCGTCCTAGGTCTGGGATAGGGGTGTCACTTGTAATGAATGGGTTTATTAAAGAACGCCGCGGCCCCGACGCCATGCTCTATTGAAGGTTGGTAGAAGCCTGCGTTTTAAAGTCAAAAGCTTGCTGATTCAGCTCTTAGGAAAACAACCCAAAATTTTACCTTGCATTCTGCAGTAAAATGCATAAATCAACGAACATAGGTCCGGCGATGTAAATAATAATAAATAAATAAAATAATAAAGCAGTTGGGTCAAGAACCAGATACAGAAGGCGGTTCTCCAGGACACGGCCCGCATCGTGAGTAGGTTCCTCATTCTGGAGCCCTGACCACCGGTAGTTTGGGTCTTCGCTCCACTACCGGCGGGTGCCCCTGTTTTTTTATATTTTTTTTATAAATTTATATTTAAAAATGTAAAAAAAATAAGAGAAAAATATTAAATAAATGATATAATAAATAATAATAAATAAATATTTCTGGACAATTTACACAGCGCCATCTAGTCCCAAATTAAGCGCAATGCTTGTGTTATGGGTACTAGACAACTGATAAATTTACTTAAATACATAATACATGTTTTTTTGTAAATTCATACTTATAATACATAATAAACACCCAGACCAAGACAAACAGACATGTTCATGCACACAAATGTTTGTCTTGTGCGGGAATCGAACCCGCGACCTCGGAGTCAAAATTCCTAACCATTCGACCACCGAGCTCGTCATTCGAACAAAGATGTTGTTTGATTTGCATAGATACCTACATAGAAGATCCTCATTCATAATATTGGTCTCCTAAATATAGTGGTCGGTATCAACCCATAAACATTCCACTGTTAGGATACGGGTTTCCCCTCAATGGAAGAGGTTAGAGAGAGAATTTTGTGTTTTCAAGGCGCCCTAAGGCCACTGATTTGGCTTAACGACTGTCATCTAATGACAACAGCTGGGCTTAACGTGACCTCCAAAGCCCGGAGGAGCTCGAGATAAATAAACCCATCCATAGACAGGCTGCGGTCGACGTTGCCTAACTTGCGTATTCGATTAGACTGACATCGAGCTCCTCATAGACAATGGAGTGGTATAGATAAATAACAAACCATAAATAAGCTTCGCTTACTTCCCAAGTAACACAATTGGCATTTGAACTAACCAGTCGTGAACTTATGTAGAACTTAAGGTCTATATAAGCTCTTATAAAAGTTCATCAAACAGCCTGACGCTCTATATAAGCATATGAAAGCCATTATAATACTTTAGATTGTATAGCGGTTGGCTAAAGGTATCACAAAATGATTTTATAATGCCTTCAGTTTTAGTGCAGCATGCCGCAATGCCGATGTACAGCTTTTAGCTAATTTCATTGCCTTTGTATCTACAATAGCATTTTTAAATGCCTAACGCTGCTTAATAGCATAAACTTGAACCATTATAATGCACCGTAAGTCCGCTATACAGCTTTTAGCTGTTTTCAGTACTTTTGGTTATATAATTGCATTTTTAGGTAGTAAGTAAATGCCTATTGCTGCTTAATAGAATAAACCTGAACCATTATAATGCTAAAATTCTGCTGTATAGCTTTTAGCTGTTTTCAGTACCTTTGGTTTTATGATAGCATTTTTAAATGGTAAGTAAAAGCCTAGAGCTGCTGAACAGCGTAAACTTATGTCATTGTAGTGCTTGCATTTTGAAAGATCAATTGAGTTCTGTTGTACACCTAGGAGTTCTTTAATAGAATACATGTGAGTTATAGTAATGCTTAAAGCTGTACATACATCCACTTAGTAGTAATTAATCCGTTTAGAAGACCTTTTTATCAACTCATGCCGAACAGACTTAAGCTGTACAAAAATCTGGTTAAATAAAAGAAAATGGGTTTTGTCGTTCAATGATCACTAAAATTGCATTTTGTAACGGAACTAAATCAGTTCACATGAAGTCTACTGGTATATAAGTGAACACGTCATATAAAACCACTTTGCAGACGATGACACTACGGTGGTTTATCAAAAGTCTTCTCTCTGGCCTCTGGCTTAATAAATATGTACATGTGAGTATTTATACAGCTGATGGTATTAATAAGCCCTTTTTATGGTTCACCAAGCTGTTTAGAATGGCACCATTTTGTAAATATTCCATAACCAAAAAAATATTATTATTTTGACTTATGTAAGTAACTAATAGACCTATAATAAAGTGGTAGCTCAAGTTAATTCATAACTATTAAGTTAATCAAGCAAAAATTTCGTTCTACACAAAAATATGCACTTGTTTTTTTATTACACCCATATCTTTTTATAACATTTTTAACAAAGGCTCTATAAACTGAAGGCGCGTGAAAATTTTCAATGAAACCTATATAGACATTGACAGTAAACTACATTTCGCAGTAATATTTGAAGGCAAGTAATAGAACAAGAGTAAAAAAGTTACCCAGAATATAATGTCAAACAACAAACTTATTCAATTTCGTCACCATCAGTCATATCGCTAGACGATAATTAAATTACAACGTTTATTCTATTAAAGCATTTGTACCGCGGCATTAAGGATGTTTTTTCAAAAATATAGGACTTATTTGAGTTCTATATGTGAACACTTGAAAGACTCCAATAATTCTTTTGCTTAATTGTAATGCTAGTTTAATGCTTCTGTAATGCGATTAGCAACTTCAATAACAGTAATAGTGCTAGTATAATGCTTCTGTAATGCGGTTACAACTTTTTTTGACCATAGTAATGTTGGTATAATGCTTCTGTCATGCGAATAAAAAACCAATTAAGAACCTAAAGCTGTTTGTGCCCAAATTAGCATTATATTAGCATTATAAACGTATATAAAACTAATATAGAACTTGGGTTTTAATGCTAAAACGATACATTAAAACCATAAGTCGGCCATTATACGGCTACACTGTGTTACTTGGGTTTGGGGCTAGATGGCGCTGTGTAATTTGTCTGACAATATTTAATATTTATTTATTTTTAGGGTTCCGTACCTCAAAAGGAAAAACGGAACCCTTATAAGATCACTTTGTTGTCCGTCTGTCTGTCTGTCTGTCTGTCTGTCAAGAATTTCTATGTCGAGAATGCGTGGAGGTATCAAGCTGAAATTTGAACTGTATACTCAGGTCTACGGTCCCATGAAGTTGTAAAAAAATCAAACTGATAAGTTTACGTAGAAAAAAGTTACGTTTATTCAGCAAAAAACGCAAATTTCGACACACTCTAGGGAATCAAAACCTATAGGGAACTTCCCATTGACCTAGAACTATGAAATTTGGCAAGTAACATCGTTATAGACTACAAGTACAGGAATAAATCTCAAAACTATACATTTGTAAATAGATCTTAAAAAATAGGGGGTCTATATTTTTTATAGGGTGTCGAAATTTCAAATTGAAACTACTAGTTCAAATGGGCTTGATGTACACATTGCAAAATATATTTTATTTATTTTTTTCGACGCATTATTCCTTATTTATAATGAAAAATATCTAATTGAATAATGATACTACGTAGCTACGGAACCCTCGGTGGGCGAGACCGACTCGCACTTGTCCGGTTTTTTTATTTCTAAAAAAGAAAAATAGATTTTTATAGGCTTGATAAATAAACCAAATTACAAAATCAAAACCAAAACAAATAAGTACTATTGCAATAAAATGAAAAAGAAAAATACATATCGCGTTGGGAAATCGTGTTACCTACGAAATTTGTCGTAAAACGTATTTTACGGTGCCAGACGACATAACCATAAGAACTCGATCTGAAAAGATCAAACTATATACTGGAATCGTATATGTAAATGACTGACTGATCTATCAATGACGAGCTCGGTGGTCGAATGGTTAGCAATGGCCACTTTGACTCCGAGGTCGCGGGTTCGATCCCCGCACAAGACAAACATTTGTGTATTTTTTGAAAAATGGAAAAATATTTATCTGGCAAGTTGTCAAGACAACTATTTAAATAATAATAAACATTTGTGTGCATGAACATGTCTGTTTGTCTTGGTCTGGGTATTTTCTATATGTATGTATTTACAAAAAAAAATGTATTTAAATATTATATCAGTTATTTAGTACCCATAGTACAAGCTTTGCTTAGTTTGGGACTAGATGGCAGTGTGTAATTTGTCCTGGAATATTTATTTATTTATCAATGTATATAAATATATTAGCTGACCCGGCAAACATTGTTTTGCAAATAAAAAATAGATAAGAACCTATTTTCAGACCTGCTGAATATACATATAAAATTTCATCAAAATCGGCCAAGCCGTTTCGGAGGAGTATGGTAACTAACTTTGTGACTCGAGAATTTTATATATTAGATATATATCAATGTATATAAGTATATATTTATATTCTTTATTACACATAAATTACCGTTACATGTTACATTAAAATGATTTAGTAGTTTCAGAGTTTACCGACTACAAACAAACAAACAAATCATTCTTCTATATTCTTCTAGCGGAATTTCTAACTTTCTTCTAACGGAAGGGGAAGGCGCTTCGATCCACATGGGGGTACTACTTCAGGACTTTCCAACCTAGCTGCCATCACTGACTCGGCAGATGTGTCCAGCCCACTGTCATTTCGACCTGATTAATGAGAGTTATGTCGA
Source organism: Hypsopygia costalis (assembly GCA_937001555.2). NCBI lineage: Eukaryota > Metazoa > Arthropoda > Insecta > Lepidoptera > Pyralidae > Hypsopygia > Hypsopygia costalis. Next base: position 32,138,460 of record OW443328.2, read on the forward strand.
CATAGTTTCTTCATCAAATTCCTCATTTAGAATACGACCTCGTAAAAAACCTAAGTGTTGGCCGTGTGGTTTCCGGCAGACTAGAATAGAATCAATCCGTCTCTTCCCGTGGATGTCGTACAAGGCGACTAAGGGAAAAACATTACCAAACATCGATCAGGCCTCCCCAACCCGTCTGGCCAGCGTGGAGAGTGTAAGCCAAATCCTCCTTCTGTCTGGGACGGACGAGAGAGGGTCGTGCTCCTGTAGTGGAGACTAAAATGTCCTGATGATGATGATGAAAAAACCTAAGAGCTCAGTTACTCAGTGTGAGACTTTTACTTTTCGGAACAACCCCAACGGCCAGTGTCCAAGTTTCTGTGTAGGTAATAGTAGATGACTGCTCTTAAATGCGTTATTTCGGCTTTGAAGATGAGCCGAAATTACCCAGTCCAGTCGATTTTGTCTATCAATCTCTTTCTTGAAGTTATATTTTAGTCAATGGACCATCTACTGTGTTGCCCCATTTGTTCAACGTCCTGCACGTTCCGAAACCTGTACAAGGCTATAGATAACGCTGTACTCGTCCGTGTGGCCGAGAACAGAGACCCTACCGCCGAAGCTGACGCCGTTTATCATCGATTATTTTAAGTCGAAAAATAGGTCTTTTTAGTTATTGACAAACATCTTCAGCTCAGTCAGTAGAACTCTAGAGTGTCTGTCAGCTAAGTTAAACACAAATATTAAGAGATTTGATTTTCGCATTAAAAAATCTGACGGGATTAATTGATTCTTTGAACAAAAGAAATTAAACCAAAATTTAAGTAACAAGAGGACAATCGTCATCGACATTTTGGGGTGTAAGTGGTTCATCAACATTTTTGAACCAAAGCCTGCACGCGGTGCACCCTGCTGACCGACAAACGAAGTTCTGGCGAAACGAGAGGTAGGGAGCGTAATTGTAAGCTACCCGACTGGGGAATTACCTCCACGTCACAGAATACAGCAGCCAAATAACGGTTCCCTTGAGGGCTGTTGTGTTCCTGCGAGTGAGTGAGGTCACCAGAAAGGAAGGAGATGCTGCGATGGCAGCGGGGGTGGCGGCGCGCGAGTTATATTTTATGTTGCCAGCGTTAATATTGCTACGGTAACCGCTTCACATCAGGCGGGCCGTATACTTGTCTGCCACCCGACGTAGTATCAAAAAAAAAATGACAAGAAGAAGAAGAAGAAGTTCTATATGAATAGATGAATTGCCTCTCACATTGCTAAGAGGGGAAATTAAATTCCAAGAGCTTCTTTTACTACTAATTTCCTCTGATTAAATTCGTTGTGAGTTCCAAGGCAGCCGTAGTGTTACCCCCGGGACTGTAATGGACTTCACTGTTCATTGCCTTTTTTGGTGGTCACCGCTGTTAATCCTGGCTATACAGGAGACATAGTGGTGGGAATGTGTGGTGTGCCCCCGTCTCGTATAGATGAATTGGGATAGAATCAGTTGGATTTGAAGTTAAGCCCATTCTGACGTAAAAACCTAGACATGTCGATCAAAACTCGATCGCAAACCAGACAAGAAGTACTTCAGATAGAAAATATTCACTTTATTCAATTCCAAAGCGAACCTTCCAAGTCGATATAAAATTGTTGCCCCCTCGGCTTCTAATAAATCCGCTTAGCTTCGCTTCACCTTTACGCATAATAATGATAGTGTACCTTAGGCTTTGTACATCATTATATTACCCTTATATCAATTGGTATAGGTATAGATCTTATTTGGTACAGATCTAAGGGTTTAAATCTTTTTGACGTAATAACTTTTTACATGTATTAATCGATGAAAGCCGACTGCACGCACGAAAAAGCATGACTCTTGTCACGTTCCGCCTGAGCCGAGCGTGGAAACGAGAACGCGGAAGAAGCGATAGAGGCACCATCGTCCTAAGCGTTCGGCTTATCTACACATCTATCTCTCTTCCACTCCATCGCCCGATGTTTTCTTATGACATTATCAAAATTATCGTCCTTAAACCGACTTTACAGATAATCTTTTTTTTTTTAAACTACATCGGGTGACTGAATAACATACGGCTCCCCTTGATGTGAAGCGGTTACCATAGCTATATAAACACTCGCAAAATGAGGTATCACTCACGCGCCGCGACTTCCGCTGCCAAAGCAGCTCCTGGTCAATTTCTGGTGACCTCGCGCACTCGCAAGAACCCAACAACCCTAAAGATAATTGTTATTTAATAGGCTGCAGTATTCTGTGAGGTGCAAATGCGCTGTATCTATATCTTTCTGTTGCCAAAGCATTTTTTGCAAGTCGGCAAGGAGCATTACTTGCAAGTGAGGTTGGTTTTGGCTCTGTGATTGGTAGTGAGCCAATTACACCCAAAAAAAAAGATTCTCTTTGGCAAGGTTTTTTTTTAGTTTTGAATTTTAAAAAATTAACAAGTCTTGCATATCCACACATGAGGAACTCGTTGGCGTCTCGTTGGGTTTATATATCTTGAGCTCCTCCGTGTTTCGGATGGCACGTTAAGACGTCAGTCCCTGCTGTTTTCATTAGATGACAGTCATTAAGCCAAGTGAAAACACTGCCTCTGCAAACCCGCAGTTCAGCAGCATGGTGGAGTTCGCTCTAAGCTCCCTTCGATTGAGGAAAGGCCCGTATCCCAGCAGTGGAATGAATAATGGTTGAAAACGAAGACGCAAAATCATTAATGTATGTAAATATATTGCTCACGAAAAATTTAAAATGATAACATTATTTTCCATTAGAAAGTACACTTTATACCGTATATCAATCATTGTCACAAAATGAGATAAAGTCATCAATTTTTCACCGCTCCCGATAGCAAAATCCATGTGTGCGAAATTTTGACACGGATAGATTTAAACCTAGCTAGATGCCACAGGGCTGTTAAGGACAGAATACCTTGCCGTGTGCATTTTGCTTTTATTTAACTTTAGGTGGTGTAAGTTGTTCATCATCTTTGAACCAAAGCAAGGAAATTTTAAATGTCTAACTATCACGGTTCATGAGATACAGCCTGGTGACAGACGGACGGACAGACGGGCGGACGGACGGACGGATGGACGGACAGCGGAGTCTCAGTAATCCGTTTTTTTTTACAAAAAATATTATATAATATAATTAAGCAGGTATATTATATCAGTTATCTATTACCAATAGTACAAACTTAGCTTAGTTTGGGATTAGATGCTAGATCCCAAACTAAGCTAAGTTTGTACTATTGGTAATAGATTACCAATAGTACAAACTTAGCTTAGTTTGTGACTAGACGGCAATCTACAATTTGTCCAGAATATTTATTTCTTTATTAAAAAAATATTATGTTGAAATATCATGTCCGGTCAAAAACCGATATTTTACACAGTCCACAACTATGTTATGTTATTTGAATTACACGGTATCTATTCTGTTATAAATCTGTGTTGTTATCTAAGAATATTCTGCAAAGGATTTTGTTATAAAAAATCCTGTGGCAACCTGAGAACGCACAATGAATATTTAGGTCTGACACGGTGTCCTTTGTCCTTTAGATCAAATATTATTTGAAAGTAAAGGACAAAATTGTAAGCAGAACCTGAAATGGAATAGGATTCTTTATGATACTAGCTAGTGCCCGCAACTTCGTATACGCAGAATTTTTTTAATACTACCTACGTCTAGCACCAACCCAGCGTATGGTCTGCCTGATCTAAAGCGAGTACCGCAGCCAAATAGACGTTCGCAATACAACGCATATTGATAGCGTACTGGCATCCTCGCTGCCAACGCAGCATCATCTCACTTCTGGTGATCTTATTCACTTGCAGGAACACAACAAGGGCATTGATAGATATCAATGTCCGGTGAGAGCCAAATGGCTCTCACTAGTCTCGTTTGTGGCTGTGAGGTGAGGTTGGCTTTCGTTCTAAAGATGGTGGTGAGCCACTACTTGCAAAGAATCTGACAGAAAATTCTAACATTTTTTTTAAGCTATTGCATAGCTTCTATCGCGGGCCTTGAGCGCGGGGACCGAATCCAGAAATTCCGTAACGAAAAAACCTCACGCTCCCCACTCCGACGGGCAAGGAGGTGTGGCTTGAAGGCCGTGCATCGTCTAACGTCGTTTCAGTTCGGCAGTCTTCGACACGGCGTTGTGTGCGTGCGATTAGACGTATTGTACGACTCTACGAAACTCGTTTTATTTATTTAATAATAGAAAAATTTGTTTTCTTATCGGTCACCACGCTCAAAAAGTGTAACTTGAATTAATATCAAAGAAAAAGCAATACTGCATGAATAAAATAAATAAATAAAATTATAATTGCATGATTTGATACAAAATGCTATGCAATAGCTTTACCGCGGCAGTCCCCGAGTGCCACACGTATTTTTTTTAGTTATTGTGCTCCATTTTTTTGCGAACGCCATATTGAAATAATTAACCCTATGTCTCTCCCCGTTGGCCGTCTGGTTTCCGGCAGACTAGAATAGAATCACTCCGTCTCTTCCCGTGGATGTCGTACAAGGCGACTAAGGGAAATACATTAACAAAGATCAGGCCTCCCCAACCCGTTTGGCCAGCGTGGGTAGTGTAGGCCAAATCCTCCTTCTGTCTGGGACGGACGAGAGAGGGTCGTGCTCCTGTAGTGGAGACTAAAATGACCTGATGACGATGATGATGATGATGTCTCTCTCACAACTGAGACGAATCGAATGACAACTTAGGTTAAGTTCACATGACCGCGCGGTTGGAGCGTTCATATGACGGCATACGTACGCGTGGTAGTCTAGGATCAACATTGTTTAACGATGAACGTGGAGGTGGCAATTTCCTTATGGATTTTATTCCGGTATTTAGGGGTGTAAGTGGCTCCTCACCATCTCTGAGCCAAAGCCAACCTCACCTGCACGCGGTGCACCCTGCTGACTGATAAACAAGGCTCGGGCGAAAAGATAGGTAGGGAGCGTAATTGTAAGCTGCCCGATTGGGGAAGTACCTTCACCTCACAGAATACCGCAGCCAAATAACAATTCGCTTGAGGGATGTTGTGTTCCTGCGAGTGAGTGAGGGCACCAGAAACAAAGGAGTTGCTGCGTTGGCAGCGGGCGTGGCGGTGCGCGAGCGATATGTCATGTTGCGAGCGTTAATATGACTACGGTAACCGCTTCGAATCAGGCGAGCTGTATGCTTGTCTGCCACCCGACGTAGTAGACTGTATGTTCAAGATCTTGCGCGTGGGTCGCGCGGTGCTGCGCGGTGATGTAAATGGTAATCACCGTTTACTTTGATCTTGTACCGCGCATTAAGTAGTTCCGCGCGGTATCTCGCGGCCATCTGAATCTGATCTGATAGCCGTATATATTAAATCTGTCAAGCGGTCTAGACTGTAGAACATATATACGCACATACTAGATGGCGCTGTGTAAATTGTCCAGACATATTAATTTATACATCTGCTCGAAAAACATAACCCTTCCTTTTTCGCCAGTCGAGTAAAAATTCACGAACCATTACGAAATCACTACTAAATTAATCATGATATTGTTATCTGAAAATACGTTTAACAAAATACAGGAGCGATGTGCGATCATTTATCATTACCATCTATGCATTTTTTGAATCTCTTTTAATAGAGTTTTTCAAAAACATCTTAATAAAATAAAATGTCTGTAAGTCTATCAAGCATTTCATATTTTGACATCGTTAATAAATCATACTTTCATAATTTAATAAAGATTCGACTCGTAAGGCAATGAATCAGCTAAACGTTAGTTAAAAAGTTACTTTGGTATTATTTATTGTTTAATTTGAAGGACTGACGGTACAATTGATGAAATCCTATGAAATCAGATCTCTGGTTGGAATTGAATTTCACTGATTTATGTATTTGTTCAGCAATGGAAGCTGCATGTCAGAGTTAGATCAATCAAATGCGGACAATGTTTTGGTAAAAGTAAATATACGCTAGGTTTTACGAAATATCGGTACAAATATTTACAAAATGCACGCGGATTTTGAAGCCAGGATCAACGTACGATGATTTATTACTGATGATATTTTTGAGGGGAAAATGATGAGACGTGGTAGTTAACGCGCGCTGAAGGCAATTAATGTGAAAACAAAGGGCCTGAATACTTTGTTAATTTTATTATAACAAGAGATATGCATAAAAATAATTGGGAAATAGTTACATTATGTATTTTGTTACCATAAATTACCACCATTAAAAACTCGTTACCATAAATGAACATCTTTTTTAGGGTTCCGTACCTCAACAGGAAAAACGGAACCCTCATAAGATCACTTTGTTGTCCGTCTGTCTGTCTGTCTGTCTATCTGTCTGTCTGTCTGTCTGTAAGACCCTTTATCCCGAGAATACGTGGAGGTATCAAGCTGAAATTTGATCTGTATACTCAGGTCTACGGTGCCATGAAGTTATAGAAAAATCTAACTGCTAAGTTTACGTAAAAAAAAAGATACGGCCGTTTATTCAGCAAAAAACGCATATTTCGACACATTCTCAAGGGAATCAAAACCCATATGGTACTTACCGTTGACCTAGAACTATGAAATTTGGCAAGTAACATCGTTATAGACTACAAGTACAGGAATAAATCTCAAAACTATACATTTGTAACTAAATCTTAAAAAATAGGGGTCTATATTTTTTATAGGAGGTGGAAATTTCAAATTGAAGCTACTAGTTCAAATGGGGTATCATAATATGAAAGGGCTTGATGTGCACATTGCAAAATATATTTTATTTATTTTTTCCTATGCATTATTTCATATTTATAATGAAAAATATCAAATTTATAATGATCCTACTTACGGAACCCTTGGTGGGCGAGTCCGGTTCGCACTTGACCGGTTTTTTTTCTTTCTGCTGACCTCACTCACTCGCAGGAACACAACAACCCTCAAGAGAATTGTTATTTGGCTGCGGTTTTCTGTGAGGTGGAGGTAGTTCCCCAATCGGTCAGCTTAAAAAATATGCTATATCCTACCTCTCTTTTCGCCAGAGCCTCGTTTGTCAGTCAGCAGGGTACACCACGTGCGGGTAAGATTGGCTTTGGTTCACAGATGTTGATGAACCACTTACACCCCAAATCTTAAAAAAAATATTTCTCCAAGCCACTTTTATTTATAATTTTCTTCTAAATTGCTTTAAGTGCATTTTCCTCAGTTACAGCATATCCCCAAAATATCCTATTTCCCCTTTCCTTTGTTCTATTTTTTAGGATCTCTACAAAAGAAATTTCAGTAAGTGACTTTCCCGGGGTCTGATTCGTTTACTTGTAAATGAGGAAGCCTTTTAATCTTACCTATTTGGGGCACCTAATGCAAATAATTTGATAAAGTAACTTAATAAAAATAAAGAAAAACAAATATTTGCACTTAACACTAATAAGAATAACAACTTAAAAATAGACATAGGATAAAAAGGAAAAGAGAAACAGTAGCGATGTCGCCAATTAGACCTGACTCAGCATAAAAACCGAAATCTGTAGCAGACTGACACGGCCTGCCTGATGCGAAGCTGTTATATCATAGCGAAATAAACGCTCGCAACATGATATATCGCTCGCGTCTTCTCCGCTGCCAAAGTTTTCAGTCTCGATTGTTCATCAGCATCATCAGCAGATCAGCAGGGTGCGCTTCGTGTAAGAGAAGCTGGTATTGGTTCAATGATGTTGATGAACCACTAATACTTTACCTAAACTGCAATAATAAATTACCTTTGCTTTATAACTGCGGGAAGCAGCCAGAGTATTGGAAGAAGAAAAAGAAGCGGAAAAGGTCAAGATTAGAATCAGTCAAGAAAAATCGAAGTATCAAGGAGGATAAGTATAAAGAAAAAAAAGACACTATTATCCTGTTGTGACATATCTTCGGGATGATATGAAATTCAATGCAGAAAAATTGTCTCAATTTTTCACAACAATAATGCATTCCCTAATTATTTTCTTCTGCCCAATCATTAATCATCAAAGGAGGCAAAAAAACGAAACGTCATTCACCCCTGACAGCTGTCATTCTAAATCGAGAAAGACGTCGTTGCGTTCAGAAATTAATAAAATAAAAATAATTGACAAACCCGTTAAAAATGTACAAATAAATGGTTAACTTTACAAGCCGCTACAAGTCGATGATAAATGGACATAATTAGAAATTTATAAAGTGAATGAACGAATGACTGGAATATTTATTTGTGTCATTAGATTTGTTTCAGCTGTGAAGGTGACATAGGATCTCCTTCTCCTGGAGTCGTCTTCCTCATTAATATAATATAAAATTCATTTATTTCGGATAACTTACATGATCCATTGATAGTAGAAAACATTTTTAAAATTTTTGAGAATTTCAATTTTAAAATTTAGAACTTCAATTGAAATACCTACAAATCTCAATGTTAAATAAAATTTAATACAAAATGTCAATGTTTAGTTATTAGACATTTTGTATTAAATTTTTAAAATTTAAAATAATTTAATACAAAATGTCAATGTTTAGTTAAAATTAAATGTATATATATATATATATATATATATATATATATACATTTAATTTTAACTAAACATTGACATTTTGTATTAAATTTTATTTAACATTGAGATTTGTAGGTATTTCAATTGAAGTTCTAAATTTTAAAATTGAAATATATTAATGAGGAAGACGACTCCAGGAGAAGGAGATCCTATGTCACCTTCACAGCTGAAACAAATCTAATGACACAAATAAATATTCCAGTCATTCGTTCATTCACTTTATAAATTTCTAATTATGTCCATTTATCATCGACTTGTATTCATATCAAGATATTGTTATGCGAAACACATTTTCCGTACCCAAATGGTAAAAAGGAACCCTATTACTAAGGCTCCGCTGTCCGTTCGTCCGTCAGTCCGTCTGTCTGTCACCAGGCTGTATCTCATGAATCGCCATAGCTAGACAGTTTGAATTTTCACAAATGATGTATTTATTTAGCCGCTATAACAACCAAATACTAAAAAACAGAATAAAATAAATATTTAAGGGGGCTCCCATACAACAAATGTGATTTTTGCTCGCTATTGATAACAGCAATAGGTAGACGCTTGAAATATTTACATAATATTTAGTTATATATTTACTTTAAAAATAAATAATTAATTAATTAAATAAAAATAAAAAAAATATTTAATGGGGGCTCCCATACAAAAAGGTGATTTTTGTGCCGTTTTTACAGATAATGGTACGGAACCCTTCGTGCGCGAGTTCGACTCGTACTTAGCCGGTTTTTTTTGTTATAGTGCTATAGACGCCATATACATATAGAAATAAAGAACTCTATATCTCTCTCACAACTGAGACGAATCGAATGATAACTTCTATGTTAAAATCCATCAAGCGGCCTGAGTAGCATATATACGTACATACAAACACTCGAAAAACATAGCCCTGCCTTCTTCGCCGGTCGAATAAAAATTCACGAACCAACAAATTAACTAGGGCGGATTCTAGCCCACGGGGCCGGAATCGATCTAGAGTAGATTCGTTGAGTGTATGATTTCCATTGATTTCAATGGAAAATGTATTTAAGGATCATTCCTCAAGGACATCACCGATCTCAATTTTTTTTCGACACTAACCTCAAGCATGTTGAGGTCTATAATTGTGACAAGTTTGATCAAAATTTGTTTAGTGATTCTGGAGCCTATTCATTTTCAAGAATAACATTTCGGAGTACATAAGCATTACGCTCGCGTCATTCAAATTTTGAGGTAATGTTACGTGAATCATGATATCTGAAAATCATCATCATCATCTGGTCATTTTAGTCTCCACTACAGGAGCACGAGCCTCTCTCGTCCGTCCTAGATGGAAGGAGGATTTGGCCTACACTCCCCACGCTGGCCAAACGGGTTGGGGAGGCCTGATCGATATTTGATAATGTGTTTCTCTTAGTCGCCTTGTACGACATCCACGGGAAGAAACGGAGTGATTCTATTTTAGTTTGCCGGAAACCACACGGCCCATCTAAAAATACCTGAAAATACGTTTAACAAAATACAGCAGCGATGTGCGATCATTTATCATTACCATCTATGCATTTTTTGAATCTCTTTTAATAGAGTTTTTTAAAAACATCATAATAAAATAAAATGTCTGTAAGTCTATCAAGCATTTCATATTTTGACATCGTCAATAAATCATACTTTCATAATTTAATAAAGATTCGACTCGTAAGGCAATGAATCAGCTAAACGTTAGTTAAAAAGTTACTTTGGTATTATTTATTGTTTAATTTGAAGGACTGACGGTACAATTGATGAAATCCTATGAAATCAGATCTATGGTTGGAATTGAATTTCGCTGATTTATGTATTTGTTCAGCAATGGAAGCTGCATGTCAAAGTTAGATCAATCAAATGCGGACAATGTTTTGGATACAGTAAATATACGCTAGGTTTTACGAAATATCGGTACAAATATTTACAAAATGCACGCGGATTTTGAAGCCAGGATCAACATACGATGATTTATTACTGATGATATTTTTGAGGGGAAAATGATGAGACGTGGTAGTTAACGCGCGCTGAAGGCAAATAACGTGAACACAACGGGCCTGAATACTTTGTTAATTTTATTATAACAAGAGATATGCATAAAAATAATTGGGAAATAGTTACATTATATATTTTGTTACCATAAATTACCCCCATTAAAAACCCGTTACCATAAATGAACATCTTTTTTAGGGTTCCGTACCTCAACAGGAAAAACGGAACCCTTATAAGATCACTTTCTTGTCCGTCTGTCTGTCTGTCTGTCAAGACCCTTTATCCCGAGAATACGTGGAGGTATCAAGCTGAAATTTGAACTGTATATACTCAGGTCTACGGTGCCATGAAGTTATAGAAAAATCAAACTGCTAAGTTTACGTAAAAAAAAAGATACGGCCGTTTATTCAGTAAAAAACGCATATTTCGACACATTCTCAAGGGAATCAAAACCCATAGGGTACTTACCGTTGACCTAGAACTATAAAATTTGGCAAATAACATCGTTATAGACTACAAATACAAGAATAAATCTCAAAACTATACATTTGTAATTTAATCTTAAAAAAAACCGGACAAGTGCGAGTCGGACTCGCCCACCGAGGGTTCCGTAGGTACGTAGTATCATTATTAAATTTGATATTCTTCATTATAAATAAGAAATAATGCGTCGAAAAAAATAAATAAAATATATTTTGCAATGTGTACATCAAGCCCTTTCATATGATACCCCATTTGAACTAGTAGTTTCAATTTGAAATTTCGACACCCTATAAAAAATATAGACCCCCTATTTTTTAGATCTATTTACAAATGTATAGTTTTGAGATTTATTCCTGTACTTGTAGTCTATAACGATGTTACTTGCCAAATTTCATAGTTCTAGGTCAACGGGAAGTACCCTATAGGTTTTGATTCCTTTGAGTGTGTCGAAATATGCGTTTTTTGCTGAATAAACGGCCGTAACTTTTTTCTACGTAAACTTAGCAGTTTGATTTTTTTTTAACTTCATGGGACCGTAGACCTGTGTATACAGTTCAAATTTCAGCTTGATACCTCCACGCATTCTCGACATAGAAATGTTTGACAGACAGACAGACAGACAGACAGACAGACAGACAGACAGACAGACAGACAGACAGACAGACAGACAGACAGACAGACAGACAGACAGACGGACAACAAAGTGATCTTATTAGGGTTCCGTTTTTCCTTTTGAGGTTCGGAACCCTAAAAAGAAGGGTATAAATTTCAAATTGAAGCTACTAGTTCAAATGGAGATTCACATGAAATGGCTTGATGTGCACATTGCAAAATATATTTTATTTATTTTTTCCGACGGATTATTTCGTATTTATAATGAAAAATGACAAATTTATAATGATCCTAAGTACGGAACCCTCGATGGGCGAGTCGGACTCGCACTTGTCCGGTTTTTATTTTATATGAGACGGGGGCATACGAGCACGTGGGTCTCCTGGTGGAAAGCAATTACCGCCGCCCATGGACATCAGCAACATCAAGGGGTCGCTGATCCGTTGCCAGCATATACTCCTTCCTTTCTTTCTTTCTGCTGACCTCACTCACTCGCAGGAACACAACAACCCTCAAGAGGATTGTTATTTGGCTGCGGTTTTCTGTGAAGTGGAGGTAGTTCCCCAATCGGCCAGCTTAAAAAATATACTATATCCTACCTCTCTTTTCGCCAGAGCATCGTTTGTCAGTCAGCAGGGTGCACCACATGCGGGTAAGATTGGTTTTGGTTCACAGATGTTGATGAACTACTTATACCCCAAATCTTAAAAAATATATTTTCCAAGCCACTTTTATTTATAATTTTCTTCTAAATTGCTTTAAGTGCATTTTCCTCGGTTACAGCATATCCCCAAAATATCCTATTTCCCCTTTCCTTTGTTCTATTTTTTAGGATCTCTACAAAAGAAATTTCAGTAAGTGACTTTCCCGGGGTCTGATTCGTTTACTTGTAAATGAGGAAGCCTTTTAATCTTACCTATTTGGGGCACCTAATGCAAATAATTTGATATAGTAACTTAATAAAAATAAAGAAAAACAAATATTTGCACTTAACACTAATAAGAATAACAACTTAAAAATAGACATAGGATAAAAAGGAAAAGAGAAACAGTAGCGATGTCGCCAATTAGACCTGACTCAGCATAAAAACCGAAATCTGTAGCAGACTGACACGGCCTGCCTGATGCGAAGCTGTTATATCATAGCGAAATAAACGCTCGCAACATGATATATCGCTCGCGTCTTCTCCGCTGCCAAAGTTTTCAGTCTCGATTGTTCATCAGCATCATCAGCAGATCAGCAGGGTGCGCTTCGTGTAAGAGAAGCTGGTATTGGTTCAATGATGTTGATGAACCACTAATACTTTACCTAAACTGCAATAATAAATTACTTTTGCTTTATAACTGAGGGAAGCAGCCAGAGTATTGGAAGAAGAAAAAGAAGCGGAAAAGGTCAAGATTAGAATCAGTCAAGAAAAATCGAAGTATCAAGGAGGATAAGTATCACTACATAGTATAAAACAAAGTCGCTTTCTCTGTCCCTATGTCCCCATGTATGCTTAAATCTTTGAAACTACGCAACGGATTATGATGCGGTTTTTTTTAATAGATAGAGTGATTCAACTGGAAAGTTTATATGTATAATATATGCATAACATAGTAGAAAAACACTGATAATTTAGAGGTTTCTAATGTGATGTCGTAAATAAACACATTTTTTTGCTCTTTCATTGCAAACGCTGGCTGAACCCAACGAGATAGATCAAAATAATGTAGTACAGTATTGTTCACCTTAAAATGGTCTACAAAAAAGTTCGCGATGGTATATGTCTATCTCTTAGTGGTAACACACAATAACCGTTATTTTATCCTTTGCTTTTTACAAGAAATAATGCCTTATTTACGAAGCGATTTTAAACAATACAGAATTAATCCTTATCCAATTAAGTACCTTAAATACATTGCGCATTTAATATAGATCAATATGGCCCTTCACAGCATGTAATTTAAATGAATAGTTTAGAAGATATTACACATTTAAAATGCAGGGACATAACGGCTGTGGCGGTACCGGCCGCGGAGCCGGCGGCGTGTGCCTATAACTGGGGAAGGACTGGATAGGACAAAGCGCAAAGACCTTCTGTAGTACATTTAGTATCAGCATTGCACCCGTGCGAAGCCGGGGCGGGTCGCTAGTAAGAGTATAAAGAAAAAAAAAGACACTATTATCCTGTTGTGACATATCTTCGGGATGATATGAAATTCAATGCAGAAAAATTGTCTCAATTTTTCACAACAATAATGCATTCCCTAATTATTTTCTTCTGCCCAATTATTAATCATCAAAGGAGGCAAAAAACGAAACGTCATTCACCCCTGACAGCTGTCATTCCAAATCGAGAAAGACATCGTTGCGTTCAGAAATTAATAAAATAAAAATAATTGACTACACCGTTAAAGATTACAAATGGTTAACTTTACAAGCCGCTACATGTCGTTGATAAATTGACATACCTAATTATAAATTTATAAACTGAATGAACGAATGACTGGAATATTTATTTGTGTCATTAGTTTTGTTTCAGCTGTGAAGGTGACATAGGATCTCCTTCTCCTGGAGTCGCCTTCCTCATTGATGAGGGTCGTGACCTCTCATGATTCTCGTACGGACAATATTACGCCATTTGTGTCTGTCTGTTGCGGTATGGATGGCCTCGCAGATGGTGGTGTCGTGTGTAGATTGAACATGATCGGACCAATGCGTCGGACTCCGTAGTCGAACAAAGGACATATTACTTATATAATAACTAGTTGGGCCGGCAAACGTTGTTTTGCCATAAAAATAGATAACAACCTATTCTCGGACCTACTGAATATGTATATAAAATTTCAAAAAAATCGGTCAAGCCTTTTCGGAGGAGTATGTAACTAACATTGTGATACGAGAATTTTATATATATCTACTATATAAAAATAAGTCGGGTTTTCCTTCCTGACGCTATAACTCCAGAACGCACGAACCGATTTCCACGGTTTTGCATTCGTTGGAAAGGTCTCGGGCTCCGTGAGGTTTATAGCAAAGAAAATTCTGGAAAAATTTGAAAAGAAAAGCGGGAATATCTTGAAGCCATCTGGTGGCGAAACGGAGTTCGCCGGGTTTGCTAGTTAGATATAATATTATTAAAACTCACGTGAGACGTTATACTAAATTAATTAAGTTAATTAAACGGGTCACTCACGTCTTTTTGTCGGAAAAGCCGACTAGTTTCGATCTCAAAAGGAGACCTCCGTCCGTGTCCGGCGCGAGAGACAAAGGGTGGACGTGTCTGGACATTCGCCCTGATGATGGTCTCCTTTTGAGATCGGAACTAGTCGGCTTTCCCGACAAAAAGACGTGAGTGACCCGTTTAATTTATTTAATTAATTTAGTATATTAGATCCCACCAAAAACATTTTCATGTAAAAATGTTGCCAAGACGAGTCTACATAGCTTACCTCGTGAAAAAGTTATCAGATCTCATGTAGAATTGTAGAGCCAAGATTCTTGATCTATGCGCACTTACTTTACCAGGCCTAACTTCACATACTCTACATTTTAGTTAAAACGTGATGCGTGGCCGTTTTATTTCACACACGATGAAAGAATGCTTATGAAATCTTCGAAACGGTAGCAAAACGGCCAAGCATCACGTTTTAACTAAAATGTAGAGTATGTGAAGTTAGGCCTGGTAAAGTAAGTGCGCATAGATCAAGAATCTTGGCTCTACAATTCTACATGAGATCTGATAACTTTTTCACGAGGTAAGCTATGTAGACTCGTCTTGGCAACATTTTTACATGAAAATGTTTTTGGTGGGATTTCATTTATTTTTGTAAGTTGGTTAATAGACTTTTTTGGGTTTAAAAATAACCTATTGTGACCCCGGGCCTTTACTTTCACCTTACCCTTCGTCTGGAATTTTGATGAATCAACCAGAACTCACCGGCCGGTTGTTTTATGAATTGTTAATTAAATTAAATCTAAGAGAATAGAAAAGAAATACTTAAAATAATTTGGACCAGTAACTAAAGTAACAAATAATTCGAACGAATTATAGAATTATTACGACGATACGATACGACTACGAAATTACGAATATGAAATGCAAATATTTCCTAACAGTCGATCATCATTCGCAGTAGAAAAATGTCGTGTACGACTGAAAACTACCGGTGACCACTTCATTATAAATTATATAAAGCTGACAGATGTATAAGTCGATAGCGCATTTCAAAATACAGTTAGCGCCATCTAGTGACGTCGGCAAATGTCACCGGCCCATTTTAAGGGTTAGGGGATGATTTTTAAAAAAATATGATGTTTATATTTTTTTATTTGTTATAAGTATTTTTTTTTTCATATATCTAGCTTTTCAACAGTTATTACTGCATGATTATGTAGTTAGTGCAAATGTAGTGCAAGTCTCATACAAACTTCCACCTCCTATTCCGAGGGGATAGGTTAGGTTATGTTTGGTTTTTTAATTTTTTTGTTGTCTTTGTAGTAATATTAGCTTACATACCAAATTTCAGCGTTCTAGGACGTCAGGAAGTACCTTAACAATTTTGATGATCAGTGAGTGAATCAGTGACGAAATCGGGGGTTTTTAGACATTAATAAAATCTAAAGTATAATAGCTACGACATTCAAACTTTGTATGTTTAATGACTGTACTGGTGTCATTATATCTTGAAATTTTTAACTATTTAGCATCATCCAAACTAAAGTTATGAGAGTTCAAAAAAACGACGAAACGTTTCGAGAAAAGGTAGGTAGTGCCCTTGCGCTCCGCTTGGCTCGTCTTGGCGGGGGCACTCCCGTGCCCCCAGATATATAATATGACGTCTGCTTAAAAACTGTTAGAATGAAAGAAATATGTTTTATTGGCATCACAAAATAAACGACAACAAATGATAATACATTATAACCTATTATTTAAGATAATGCCAATTTGGCATCGGATATAGGTATAGGTATATCTTCGAGTATGTAGGTCACGTACATACAATTCACATGGCGACGGAACATTGTTAAGTTATTGAAATTAATTATCGCGAGGTTTCAGCTCTCGGCGAATAAAATATTGTAAGACAAATTGACTCAGCGCCATCTAGCTCCAAAGTAAGCGAAGCTTGTGTTATGAGTACTAGACAACTGATAAACATACGTAAATACATTTTCTTATGATACATAGAAAACACCCAGACCAAGACACACAGACATGTTCATGCACACAAATGTTTGTCCTGTGTGGGAATCGATCCCACGAGCGTTGGTGTCGAAACTGCGTCATTGACCGCTACGCCACCGAGCTCGTCAAATCGAATGACTAGTATGTACTAAGTATGAGTAATATTTTTAACATGATTTCGTCTTTAAAATTGCTTCCATAAAAACTAATGATAATAAAATCGAGGGATACAGTTTGGTATTGCAGCTACAAACTATCATGTCCATCCAAAATTCAATCACACCACTACTGGATAGATGAAGGATCAAACAATTTATTACGCTAAGTAAGGACTCGTGCCCTATACCTAACTGCTAATGCGCCCCTGTGTGCCAACCTTCCAGTTATATCACAGGATTGCGAGTCTCTCGTCCAGTAATCCAACCAGACGAGAAGACCTTTACCCGCTCCGCTCTTGCACTCGGTGAACCAACCGAGCACGCAAGCGGAACGTTAGCAGGTTATACTCCCCTTTCAGCTGCATGCAGGCTACTTAGGTATTCTTAAGTCGAGTAGCTATAGAATATCGCGTGAGAGGAAGGGGAAACGGTATTTTGAGAAAAATTTAGTGCATATAATGTATTCACGTACAACACACACCCGCGTCAATGACACAGCTATACCCCATTATGACGTGACAACGTCTTATAAATTATTATTAATTAAATAGTTGTCTTGGCCAACTTGCCAGATAAATATTTTTTTTAAAATGGAAAAATTCACCTGCCCCCCCTAGGTGGGATTTGAACCCACGACCTTTCGATGACCGGTCGAGTGCTCTTCCATTTTTCCTTTTTTATATTTATCTGGCAAGTTGGCCAAGACAACTATTTAAATAATAATAATTTAATTAGTTTGGCGCTATCAAAAAATAGCTGAATTTCATCTGCAACGATGGACTGCTATGCCTACTTTAGTAGTGTAATTACTTAATAGGTTGATGACGCCACACTGTGACTCACACAGTAGAAATATAAGATGCAAAAATTCGTCAGTAACACAAACCTTCCTGGTAGCTCAGTTGGAAGAGCACTCGACCGGTCATCGAGAGGTCGTGGGTTCAAATCCCACCTAGGGGGGGCAGGTGATTGTTTCCATTTTTCAAAAAATAACGTCTTATAATTCGATGGAGCCGGCTGCACGCACGAAAAAAGATGACGTATGCGGCGTTACCTCGCTCTGAGGCGCTCCATTAAAATTTTCTTTTGAAAAATGCAAACATTCCATCAGTATTTTCTTATGACGTTGTCACGTTCAACTATCGTCAGTAAACCGACTTTACAGACAACCGATTTTTTTTCCATACAAAATTAATTTACATCAGGTGATTCAGCATACGCCTTAAACGGACTATACGTACGAGATTAAACAGGAATCTCTCGTTACGATGCGGTGACTACGTAATGGAGATGTTGGGTATTTTGCATAATGAAGTCCTGTACACGATTAGGTTTTAACGATGATGACTCCCTTCTAAATACATCCTTCCTTCATTCCTACTTGCATCGCAAATTGAACTTTGTTCCTATCATGTTCAAAGTCGGAACTCGAAGATTGTGTATTGATAAGATTCGGGGGCTTATTTGTATTCTTCTTGCCTTCACAAGCGTCATGCTCGGTAGACAAAATAATATATTCTGCGTAGATCGTGTTCCGTAGATTAAAAAATAAGCTAAGACGTTAAGTGCATTAGCGACACGGATTTTCACAGATTTTCGCGTGTAAAATTTCTTGAATTCCGAAGGAAATTTGATTCGTGTTTGGATGGTGTCATGGTGTATACTGATCATGTCATAGAAAACAATAATATAACTTTTATAAATAAAATAGTAATAAATTTGACGTTCATCAATATCTTAGAACCAAGCTGCACGTGGTGCACACTGCTGACTGACAAACGAGGCTCTGGCGAAAAGAGAGGTGGGGCATAGTGTATTTTTAGGCTGGCCTACCGGGGAAGTAACAAAAAAGTTAACAAAAATTCTAACAGAAGATAAGGTTTTGAAATAAATATATAAGAGGTTGATACTTATTTCTCTATATAATTTACATTTTTGTAATTGAAAATCTTAATTATTTTTAGGACGTTCATATTCGCAAAACATTCGCATAAAATTGCGAATGCGAATGCAAATGTCGAGAAATATGCGAATATTCGCGAATGCGAATACGAATATTCGTTACATCACTACTATACTCTGAACCCCTTCGTTTGAAGGAACACCCGTATCCCAGTCAAGGGATAAATAAGGGTTGACGACGAGGCACAGGAGATATAATGGTGGGAATGTGTGTGGTGGGCCTGTCCTGTTATATCATCAGGTCATTTTAGTCTCCACTACAGGGGCACGACCCTCTCTCGTCCGTCACAGACAGGAGGATTTGGCCTACACGCTGGCCAGACGGGTTGGGGAGGCCTGATCGATGTTTGAAAACGTATTTCCCTTAGTCGCCTTGTACGAAATCCACGGAAAGAGACGGAGTGATTCTATTCTAGTCTGCCGGAAACCACACGGCCAATATCACGGTCCTGTTATATACCTTAACTTATTCCACATAAGAGCCCATTCAAATATGAAAGTCATCACAATTTCATGATTTTTTTAACGATAAAAAAATATCTCCCTCCAAATAGTTTCCTCCTACACAAAAATTCAATAAATAAATTCATAATTCAAGCACAACATATAAGTCAACATATATTATTGCACGCTATTAAGCCCAGTTCCCACGAACGGAAAATATAACAAAAATATAAATAAATAAACACGCCCAATAGCAATATTCGATAAAAGCAATCTAGATAGCGGCGGGGTCCCGCAGACCCGGTACACTTTATGACCCTACAACTTTAGTAGGGTTAGATTTATGGCTGGTCTGACCCTACCTGAAATAAAGACGTTTTCGGGTTAAAAAAATAGGTTAACAAAGTAAGACTTAACTACTTGACTAGAGGTCTTGAAATGTCTTGGAAATTGAAAAATCTACGAGCGTCTAGCTCGTTTTGTCAGGAAACATTTTAAGAGTTTGTAAATTCAAGGAGTCAGAACGTTGAACTAACAATGGAAATGACATATACCTTAGTGAACCAATGGGCGTTGTTGACGCGCTCAAAGTTAAAAATCGACACCTTATATTGTCGAAATCGGTTAAAATATAGGTAATAACTAATCGATCGATGCCATCTTATCAAAATGCTATCCAGAGTGGCAATGCTGTTAGCCTTCAGGCCACATTACCCATTGACGGCTATGCGGATGAGTTCTTGGTAGAATTTAATATTTCTTTTTTTTTCGTTTTGTTTCAATAGATATACCGTATATATTTTTTGCTGTATATACTAAGTCATGTAAAAATGTCACTAATAAATTTATTAACAGAATTTATAGAATGGCAATAAAATGTATCAAAATCAGATG
Organism: Hypsopygia costalis; assembly: GCA_937001555.2. NCBI lineage: Eukaryota > Metazoa > Arthropoda > Insecta > Lepidoptera > Pyralidae > Hypsopygia > Hypsopygia costalis. The sequence continues at coordinate 32,158,723 of OW443328.2, forward strand.
AATAATTTAAGCGCTATTGAAAACATACGTAAATACAAACATACATACGTAGCAAATATAGACTGCTAAAATCATACCACATGATAAAATTCTTTTGGTTTCACCGTATTCGGATAAGAAGTACATAAATACAGCACAAGATTACAATATAACACTCAACAACACTGAAAATGCCCATCAAACAACAGCGATAAGCTAAAGGAATATGAACTTAAAACTTGCTAGCATTCACCATTCACAGTTGTCAAAGCGTAACACATAAAAACAATCATGGGGCAGAAAAAAAGTTGTTAAAATGTTTCCTCCTTTAATTTATACATTCAAAGGCGGCCTAACAAGAGGGCACTCGAAACTTCGACACTGAACGTCGCAGTACCGTGATTTTGTTTGGTCCAAGTTATAAGAAACTCATTGCTTTTCACGGAAAGGTCCGAAATAACATTAAAAATTTTGTTTAATACCACGCCAGAAGATAAAACACCAGATATCCAGTTAAGTATCGACGATTATTTTTTTAAAATTTAACTGACAATGTTTTATTTTCACTGCACTTAGCTCTACAATCTTCAGCACTTCACTTTTGTCCTCTACATCGGATCGGGGGCCCACCACACATTCCTGCCATTGTGTATCCTATGTTGCCACAGTTAACAGCGGTAACCACCGGTAAGGCTATGAGCTATGAAGTCCACTGCAGTCCCGGGGCTAAAACTACGGTTGCCTTGGAACTCACAACGAATTTAATCAGAAGAAATTAGTAGTAGGAAACTTTTGGAATTTCATTTCCCCTCATGGCAATGTGAGAGACAGCAATATGGCAAATAAGGCATTATATGACTAAAGATATGGCTAGTTAAACACAACTGTCGTGTACCACGGATTTTAAATATCTAACACTATTGGAGACCTAAAATAGTGAGTACCTAACCCATCGATTCGAATAACATGAAATTCAAAATCGACTGAACGGTAATTCTCCCTTGTTGCTACCCCGGATGAGACATGTCAAAGTCAAAGTCAAAATATCTTTATTCCTTGGACTTTATAAAGCACTTAGAAACGTCATACAAATTAAATATAAGAATATGTATCTAAATCATTACTACTCTAAATCCGCAGAGCTTAGATTCACTTTCATCACACTATCTGTGAAAGTAAATTTAAGTGCCAGTTCCGGCGACGGAGCTTCCTGAGAAGAACTGGCAAGAAACTCAAGGCCGACTCTTTTAATTGCCAATATCGTTACATTAAACACAAATACAATCATTAACATAACAAGAGCAATTCATTTCCAAATACTTTTATCATTTATGTAATCTGAGATACAATAGTAAGCGTTTTGACATAGTCTAGTTTTGTCATGCAAGGAATATAACATCCATTCAACAAGTTATTAGTAGTTGCCAGTCACTGTGTAAGTTTGGAAGACTTGGTTCCCGTACAAATCTAATTGCATAAGATTTTCATTTGATTTCATTTCCGTGATCCAGTTAAAGAAAGACTATCTAAAGCTGCGAATGCCACCTGCGAATAGATCCAAATCTTTAGTCTTGGGCTGATGATGTCAAGCTCTTATCACTTGCACCATTGATAAACTTGTTTTCAATTCATCAAAGGACCACGGACAGAAGGACTTTGAGGGAGCGTTCCAATATTCCTCAGAGGAATACTCGAGTTTGTCTAACGTCTTCGATTTGACAAGTTTTTGTTTTTTTATTTCACTAACTTTTCACATAAAAAACACAATTAGGATAGTTCGGAGCAGTAAAGTATAGTACGAAAAACATAAAAAAGGTAAAAAAAAGGCATTCGTATGACAACTTCATTCTTGTGAGGGTATATGTCGTACATCGAAAGCAAGCTTGACATATTTTTTTTAAAGAAACTTATTGAACCAAACTTCTTTACTCTAACTTTTGGTGTGTAACACAACATCTTTGAACCAAAGTCACCTGCACGCGGTGCACCCTGCTGACTGACAAACGAAGCTCTGGCGAAAAGAGAGATAGGGAGCGTAATTGGAAGCTACCCGACTGGGGAATGTACCTCCACCTCACCGAATACCGCAGCCAAATAACGGTTCCCTTGAGGGTTGTTGTGTTCCTGCGAGTGAGTGAGGTCACCAGAAAGGAAGGAGATGCTGCGATGGCAGCGGGGGTGGTGGCGCGCGAGCGATAATTTATGTTGCGAGCGTTAATATGGCTACGGTAACCACTTCACATCAGGCGGGACGTATGCCACCCGACGTAGATTAAAAAAAAAAAAAACTCACCCATCACTTGGGGAGTAAGCTGGAGAATGACGAAAGCGTCACGAAAACGACGAATGACGAGCTTGGTGGTCGAATGGTTAGTAATGGCCACTTTGATTCCGAGGTCGCGGGTTCGATCCCCGCACAAGACAAACATTTGTGTGCATGAACATTTTTTTTTTTATACTACGACGGGTGGCAGACAAGCATACAGTCCGCCTGATGTGAAGCGGTTACCGTAGCCGTATTAACGCTAGCAACATAAAGTATCGCTTGCGCGCCGCCACCCCCGCTACCAACGCAGCATCTCCTTCCTATAACGTTTGGGAATACATGGCCGTGTGATACGAAAACGGCTAACGTAAGTTGAGAGGGAGAGATATATAAGATAGTAGAGCTAAAGAAGTTTTACTTCAGTCGTGGGGTCTAAAGCACGCTCGTTGTTAATAAATAAATAAATATTATTATTTAAATAGTTGTCTTGGAAAAATCCCACTCAGGGGGGGCAGGCGAATTTTTCTATTTTTCAAAAAATAATTATCTGGCAAGTTGGCCAAGACAACTGTTTAAATAATAATAATTTAATTAGTTTGGTGTTATCAAAAATTAGCTGAATTTCATCTGCAACGATGGACTGCTATGCCTACTTTAGTAGTGTAAATACTTAATAGGTTGATGACGTCACACTGTGACTCACACAGTAGAAATATAAGATGTAAAAATTCGTCAGCAACAAAAACCTTCCTGGTAGCTCAGTTGGAAGAGCACTCGACCGGACATCGACAGATCGTGGGTTCATATCCCACCTAGGGGGGGCAGGTAATGTGGCGCTGTGTAATGTGTCTGACAATATTTTTAAATAAATATTGTCAGACACATTACACAGCGCCATCTAGCCCCAAAGTAATCGAAGCTTGTGTTATGAGTACTAGACAATAAACGTACGTAAATATAATATATTTATATATATATATATATCTATATATATATATTATATATATATATATATATATATATATATATATTTGTAAATACAGACTTATGATACATAGAAAACACCCAGACCAAGACAAACAGACATGTTCATGCACACAAATGTTTGTCATGTGTGGGAATCGAACCCACGAGGGTTGGTATCGAAGCCGCCTCATTGACCGCTACGCCACCGAGCTCGTCTATAACTAGAGTTAATGACATAGGCAGCAGCCTATCTTTTGTTGCGATTTTTGACATTCATGTGGGCAAAGCCAAGAGCACAGCTAGTTAAACATGAAACGGTCCAGTGTTTTCCTAATCAGAGAATCCAATTTTTCGTCCCGACTGCAGCATTAGAATTTAAATACTTGCACAGTCTCTGAATATTGTTAACATAGATAGGAAATCTAAAAGACTTGATTATCTAAGAAACTTTTGTACTATTTGATCTCGTTAAGTCTACCGGATATAGGGTGACCAGATGACAGGCATTTTCTAGAAACATCCGGCATTAGAACCGGATTCTTGCCTATGCTTTTTTTGAACCAAATAGACCACCTGCCCCCCTAGCTAAGTGTAATTCGTAGCGTAACGAACGTTAGATAGATCACGTGACATTTGTCAAAATCGTACATTTTAGTATGAGAATTGTCATGTGTGACAAATGTCACGTGATCTATCTAACGTTCGTTACGCTACGAATTACACTTGGCCAGGGGGGCTGATGTGAATGGATCATCGTAGGCTATGACCTCTAGCAACTGCAGAGATAGCATAAATACTTCGTATCTTCCCTCCTCACATTGGTGAAGACTTGTTTTATTTTTAATTACCATGATCAGTAAGTTAATAATGCTGTAAGACTCCCAAAGAATAACAAATGAATGAATAAAGAAACGTAACTAACAGTATATATTTTCTAAAATAGCAACTTAAATAGTTGGTAATTGATTCAGGTGTTATTTTCAAATTTAGAGGTAATTTGATTTATACTATTTTGTGTGGGAGCACACTAATTAATTCATGCAAACTACTGTCGACCGGCACTCACCCACTACCGTTAGTAGATGCATGCGACTGCCGTGGCTGCTGTAGTTGGTTGACTTTTTTATTTGTAAATTTACTTGTAGGTACTGTTTTACTGAATTACATTTATTGTAACGACCGGTTTCTTTTTACGGCATTATCAAGGTAAACAAACCGGTGTTATCGTTTTCTCAAAAATAATGTGCATAATGTTTGGGAAAATGATAACATTATTTTGTTTACATTGATAATGCCGTAATTTTAACATAACAAAGAGCTGCTAATTCATACCTAAAAAAGGCCTTAGTCAGGATATTCCTATAAATACAAAAATAACGTCTAATTTTAATAAATTAATTACATTTCAAGTAAAACAACGCACAAGATCAAAAGAAATAGCCTTTCGTTGAGAAAACAGAAAAAAATCAATATGTCAGGAATTTTAATTGAAAGAAGAGAAAGAAAAATAATTTAAATGATGTAAGAATTATTTGAATCAAGATTTGTTCAGATGAGAGAATTATTATGCATGTTTCGTGGTGAAAATACGTATGAAAATTCCATTTTATAGCGCAATAATCGTACAAAGCTCCTAGAACAGCGAAGTAGAGTACGCTCCAAATCCTATCGATTGAAAGGAATCCGTATCCCAGCAAGGACCGTATACCCACAGCTAATGCGCTCTCGTGCATCGACCTGCCTTCACATCAGGTGGGCCGTATGCTTGTCTGCCACCCGATGTAGTGTAAAAAAATGTAGTTTCTGTTATTCTAGTTCTCTCAAACGACAATTTAATTTTCTTTTTTTTTTTTTAAATATCATAATAATAAAACATGTGGCTTGTGTAATAGGTGTGTGAAGTGTGAACTAGGTAATAAATGACACGCCCGATCCACAATCACACCAAGTAGTCACACTAGTATGACTACGGATAATTTTATTTACCCATAGTCACATTAGCTAGTGTAACTATGGAGTCTATTAAAAAAAAACGGGTTGCACTCCGGCAGTGCCGGCAGAAGTGAAAATTTGAACATTAACGTTGTGCATTTTTGAATATTTTGGAATGGTTAGGGAATAGTTAGGTATGAATATTGTTGTAAAATACAATATTCAATTATTGCGCTATCGTACATAAACATGAGAATTTATATTAAAATAAACAACAGGAGCAGGCATATATTTTCGCCGCGCGGTAGAAACAGAGGAGGATATTACTTCCACTTGTACGCCGCACCGGTCCGCGTCGCTCCGTCTTACGAATTTTCGATCAGGCCACGTGTCCTGACGCGAGTTTAATATTTTTTACCCATTCCAAAAAGTGCACAACGCTGCTTAAGAAGTTTTTACTTCAAAATAGGATCTATACTCATACTAGTTCGTCATTAGAACGAGCTCGGTGGTCGAATGGTTAGCAATGACCACTTTGACTCCGAGGTCGCGGGTTCGATCCCCGCACAAGACAAATATTTGTGTGCATGAACATGTCTGTTTGTCTTGGTCTGGGTATTTTCTATTTATTATATGTATGTATTTACAAAAAAAAAATGTATTTAAGTATTATATCAGGTATCTAGTACCCATAGTACAAGCTTTGCTTAGTTTGGGACTAGATGGCCGTGTGTAATTAATTTGTCCTGGAATATTTATATTTATATATTTATATTAGAACTATCTTTTGCTCCCATGGCGCTTAATGCGCGGTTTATTACGCGTCACATGTTTAAGACAAGCTCAAGAAACTTTCTAATTAAGAATACACATTTTCTGGTCACCCTAGCTGTATGTGTATATAGTTTCAATTGCTAGAAAACAAAAAATAAATCTAGACTGGAAACTCCTTCGAAGTTAAGAACAAGTCTTTATTTTTATTTTTGTTTTAACGTTGCACTTTTTACCGTTTGTACAGTCTGTTTGACTTCTTTATTCTTGTCTCTGTCATTTGTTTATTCATTCGCTTCTCCAGTGGAGAACTAAGACGTAGAAAAGTATGGAAATATTTACTACCAGTACTATTACTTTTTGTAGACGAGCTTTCAGCTCAGTTTTATAACAATAAAACTGAGCTTTGAATTGAAAGCTTTGCTGACAGGAATTAAGTTTAAAACGTTTTAAATAAAGAGGAAAATCGGCTTTAATGGAGAAAAATAAACAACACTATGAACTGAATATGAAAACGGACGAGTCCTGTGGTCGAATTGTTAGAAATGTTCACTTTAATTCCGGGGTCGCAAGTTCGATTTCTGCACTAGACACGTATTTGTGTGCATGAACATGTCCGTTTGTATTATCTTTCTATGTACTGTTGTACTTTCTATGTACCGTTGTATGTATTTACAAAAAAAAATGTATTTAAGTATAATAGCAATTTTATCAACGAGCTCGGTGGTCGAACGGTTAGCAATGGCCATTTGACTCCGAAGTCGCGGGTTCGATCTCCGCACATGACAAACATTTGTGTGCATGAACATGTCTATTTGTCTTGTCTGTCTGGGTATTTTTTATGTATTATGTTTATGTATTTACAAAAAAAAATGTATTTAAGTACATTTGTCTAGTAACCATAACACAAGCTTTACGTTTAATTTGGGACTAGATGGCGCTGTGTGAATTGTCCAGAAATATTTATTTATTTATTAGTACCCACAAAACAAGCTTTGCATAGTTTTGGACTAAATGGCAGTGTGTTATTTGTCTAAGAATATATAAAGACACAATAAAGTAATAGCACACCCCGGCCACTCCATACAAATGTCGCGTCGGTAAATAATACATAAACAATGACGTCTGTGCAGAGCGTAAATGAGCGTGTGTGCGGCGCCATACAAAATATTCCAGATTCGTCTCAGAGGGGAGGTGAGGTCGATACGAAAGAGCGGCAGAGAGTGGCCATACTGTATATAGTACTATTTAAATAAATAAATATTTCTGGACAATTTCCAAAGCGCCATCTAGTCCCAAATTAAGCGCAAAGCTTGTGTTATGGGTACTAGACAACTGATAAATGTACTTCAATTAGTTATTTTTATTTGTAAATTATTTTTTTTTGTAAATACATAATTATAATACATAGAAAATACCCAGACCAAGACAAACAGACATGTTCATGCACACAAATGTTTTACTTGTGCGGGAATCGAACCCGCAACCTCGGAGTCAAAGTGGCCATTGCTAACCATTCGACCACCGAGCTCGTCTCGTCTATTACTTATACTGTGATGCTATCACCATAAAGACACGCGGCGATTTCTTTTATACCACCACCAGCTAATTGTCCAAACATGACCAAAAGTACATCAACATACCGAAACAGCAAGACTTGCCATTTGATCATATACACTGTTCATTATTATTATGACGAGCTCGGTGGTCGAATGGTTAGCAATGGCCACTTTGACTCCGAGGTCGCGGGTTCGATTCCCGCACAAGACAAATATTTGTGTGCATGAATATGTCTGTTTGTCTTGGTCTGGGTATTTTCTATGTATTATAAGTATGTATTTATAAAAAAAATGTATTTAAGTACATTTATCAGTTGTCTAGTACCCATAACACAAGTTTTGTGCTTAATTTGGGACTAGATGGCGTTGTGTGTAAAATTGACCAGAAATGTTTATTAGGATGGAAGTGGCTCATTTTCAGCTTGGCAATATCCATCTCACCCTGCTCATGGCAAACGAAGTTCTAGCAAAAGAGACTTAGGGCGTACCGAGTTCAAAAACGTCCTTCACAAAAGACCGTAGACAAATAAAAATACCCATGTGAATTTTTTTTCATACTGCATCGAGTGGCAGACATGCTAACGGCTCACCTGATCTGAAGCGGTTGCCATTGCCATATTAACGCTCACAGCATAAAACGATAGCGGATAGATATATCCCACCAAAAACATAAATGTAAAAAAGGAGAGCCAAGTTCAATACAAAAATTATGCTTGGCTGTGGGCTTCGCCGCAAAAAGAATGGAGATCTAAATGAGTGCCAAGTTCTATGCAAAATCCAAATATGTATTTATAGGAACAAAGTGACATTATGAACAAGTATTAAACTCTATTTCTTTGCTTTATTGGATACCTATAACAATTTGCTGATATTTAAAAAAAATGTGAGATTTTAAAGTAGGAGAGATTTGACTTGGCCAGTTTTTATCAGAATTAATATATATATATATATATATATATATATATATATATATATATATATATATATATATATATATATATGTTAGTTCGAACTTATTAATATATATATACGTTGAATAACTTTATAAAATGACTGAAAAACTGGCCAAGTCAAATGTAACCTACTTTAAAATATCACATTTTTTTTTAAATACCTTACGACGCAGAGATAAGGTCCAAAAACAATGAAGTTGAAATGGTACATATCGCTCACGACCTAATAAGTTTTTAGGGACATTGAGGATTTACTTTCAAGGATATTCTTAAACTGGTAAGGCCAAGGCCTTTCAATGTACCATCAAGGACGACACGACGTCCATAATGGTATTGAACATACGAGTATTTGTCAGAAATCGGGGTTTGAAATTATCTAGATAAATAGGCTATTGATAATAAAATTATCGTGATAATTGGTGATAATTGAAGACACGCACTTGGCCAGTTTTATAGATAGTACGGAACCCTTCGTGCGCGAGTCCGACTCGCACTTGGCCGGTTTTTTTATAATTTAATTTAATTTAATACAATTTTCAAACCACTTCCTAACATATTTCTAATTTTACTAGCATTGATATTGATTCCAGTGGTCTGCAATAAAGAAATTTTATTTTATTTTATTTATTTATGTATAAAACATCGCTCGCGCGCCGCTATCAAATCTAGGAGCGCATAGATTTCGGGTATTGACTATAACACAAACATACATTCTGACAATTTTCATCTTTATTCTATTAGAAGGAAGGGTAGTAGATATTATGAAGTAAGATATCTACTCATACTAAGATATATATTTATTTAATTATAAAAGAATTACATTTTTTTCTTAAAAACAAAAAGCCAGCAGGCTATATACGCATACCGAGCCGTCATTATTTTTATTTACCTTGCGTTAGTATATAATAGCAATAATAGCCATCTACTATAGTAACAGCTTTTCAATGTACAAGTACTTACATTTATAAACTAACATTACATTGAGTACTAAGCTGTATAGATGTATACTCAATGCCACACATCTGCACACTATACATAATATAATAAGTTAACTATATATTCTCCTAAGCTGTATAGATCACACATTGCCACACATCTGCGCACTGTACATATAAGTCAACTATATAATCTCGCTAATCTCGCATAAACTTAAAATTCAAGTCTATACGAAATTAAACTTTCGTATATTCATTGCGAAACTTCTAAGTTCACATGCAGCTAAACGAGCTCTATTTGCAACAGAACTCAATTGACTTAATTTTAACTTTGCAACTTCCCGCGACGCAGAGAAAACTCAAAAGTAAAAGGTTATTGCATTTGCGTCCAATATTAAATTCTTTGTATACGCAGCCGTTTGTACGGTAACACTCAGATTTTGAGCGAACTAGACATCGCGTTTTTTATAAACAGCTAGAGATGGGCAAAATGCCTGGGCATTTCCGATAAATTCCCAATTATTAAATTAAATTTCCCTCTTTATGTCAAAAAGTTGGTAGTTATTGGGAATTTATTGTAAATGCCAGGTATTTTACCCACCTCTAAAAACAGCATGAAAATCAAGCGTCTCGTATGCCGTATACGTAATGCTTTTTCACTCAGAAACTAACACCATTACCATTGAAAAAATCATTGTTATATTGTACCTACAAATGAGAAAGGATGGTTCCTTTTTTTAGGGTTCCGAACTTCAAAAGGAAAAACGGAACCCTTATAAGATCACTTTGTTGTCCGTCTGTCTGTCTGTCTGTCTGTCTGTCTGTCTGTCTGTCAAGAATTTCTATGTCGAGAATGCGTGGAGGTATCAAGCTGAAATTTGAACTGTATACTCAGGTCTACGGTCCCATGACGTTAAAAAAAAATCAAACTGCTAAGTTTACGTAGAAAAAAGTTACGGCCGTTTATTCAGCAAAAAACGCATATTTCGACACACTCAAGGGAATCAAAACCTATAGGGTACTTCCCGTTGACCTAGAACTATGAAATTTGGCAAGTAACATCGTTATAGACTACAAGTACAGGAATAAATCTCAAAACTATACATTTGTAAATAGATCTTAAAAAATAGGGGGTCTATATTTTTTATAGGGTGTCGAAATTTCAAATTGAAACTACTAGTTCAAATGGGGTATCATATGAAAGGGCTTGATGTACACATTGCAAAATATATTTTATTTATTTTTTTCGACGCATTATTTCTTATTTATAATGAAAAATATAAAATTTAATAATGATACTACGTACCTACGGAACCCTCGGTGGGCGAGTCCGACTCGCACTTGTCCGGTTTTTTTTTTTAAATATATGTGTGCATGAACATGTCTGTTTGTCTTGACCTGGGTGTTTTCTATGTATTATATGTATTTATTTTAAAAAAATGTATTTAAGTATAATATCAGTTGTCTAGTACCCTTGCTTAGTTTGGGACTAATGGCAGTGTGTAATTTGTCCAGGAATATTTATTTATTCATCTTTTCATTTATACTGTGGTATCATTGTAATATTCTACTATGTTTTACAACTTTTTGGACAGCCCTTTCTAGTACGTTTGCTTGGAACAACTAAATAAAATATTTTAAATATCAGCTAATAATACTTGTTAGATTATTATTTTCTTCTTTACGAACTTGGGTTTACAAACTATTATTTTTTTTACGCAACACTGTAGTCAGTACTGACTGTTTCAACGTCTGAATACCTACCGCGGTGCAGTAGCGTGATTTTTCTGTATTGGATAGCTACAAGTTTTAGCATAATAAAAACTCTGCTGATATGCTTGGATCGTACGGTATCTATCGTTTCCAAAATGTAAGACCGAGTCACGCTCGAAATCAGCAATTTTGTTAGTTTTTGTTAGCTACAGTTCAACTATTTGAAAGTACAAAGAAAAACTTGTTATGTTCTCGGTAGTGATTATCTTCTCTCTTGGAAATATTTGCTACAAGTTCAATAATAATCCTTGAATTTTAACGACTATTATTGTAGAAACTTGTAAGCAAATGTTTGTAGCTTTAGTTATTGAGTTTGAGTCTTCTTTTGAATACAAAATTATACTAATAGATTAGAAAAATATCCGAAGGCAAGGGAATATTGTTATCGTTGAATGTGAAAAAGTCGGGAAGCTTGCTTTTTCAGTTATAATGGATAACCTGCGACCTGCGAATATTTAAGGTAAAGAGACTTAAGATCGAGATTTTGATTCCGAAAACTGAATTTCAGGTTAGTAAGGATCAGCTTAGTCGGTGTGACTTTAGCTTTTAAGAAGGTGATGAGCGACTTACACCTAAAAATAATTATTTTGTAGAATAATTTAGATTTTTTCTGCTTATTCTTCTGACTAAGCTCACCAGGGGCCCTACCGCCGAAGCTGAAAGTGATTACCATCGGAATTGGGGTGTAAGTGGTTCATCAAGATCTTTGAACCGAAGCCAACTTCACCTGCACGTGGTGCACCCTGCTGACTGACAAACGAAGCTCTGGCGAAAAGAGAGGTAGGGAGCGTAATTGTAAGCTACCCGACTGGGGAATGTACCTCCACCTCACAGAATACCGCAGCCAAATAACAATTCCCTTGAGGGTTGTTGTGTTCCTGCGAGTGAGTGAGGTCACCAGAAAAAAAGGAAGTAGATACTGCGTTGGCAGCGTGGGTGGCGGCGCGCGAGCAATATTTTATGTTGTTAATATGGCTACGATAACCGCTTCACATCAGGCGGGCCGTATGCTTGTCTGCCACCCAAAGTAGTATACAAAAAAAAAAAGCGGTTACTGTAGCTTTTTTTTTACGAAGCCAATCGCAATATGTGCACACTCAACGGTGTAAAGTGCCGCTGATTGTGAGCGTTAATATGGCTACGGTAACCGCTTCACATCAGGCGGGCCGTATGCTTGTCTGCCAACCGACGTAGTATAAAAAAAAAAAAAACTTTTGAATGCTAAAAATAAAACTACTGATTAGATAGTAGTTAATTATGTTTGTTTAGCTTAGCTGTTAGAAACCCTAGCTCTACCGACTAAGATAAAGATGTTTTGTTTGTTTATTTGTTTGTAATATCTTTATTGCACTCGATAAAATAATCATATAAAAGTTTACATAAAATAAAAGCCGTACAAAGGCGGACTTATCCCTTTAAGGGATCTCTTCCAGTCAACCTTTAAATATTTGAGAGGATTGAGTAAATATGTATATCCCGAGGGTGAAATAAGACTACAAACGCAGAATAATAGTTATTTGTTATGCAAGGCTGCAAAGTTAATTTTTGGCGCGAGTACCTTGTATTGAAACCTGAGCAAGCGAAGGATTCTAGGATTGAGCCACGAGCGAAGCGAGTGGTTCAAATATAGAATCCTGAGCGTAGCGAGGGTTTCAAAGGTACGAGACGCTAAATAACTTTGCTGCCGAGCGCAACACACAACTTTTCACCTCACTAAAGCGAGGAAAATGTTAGGTGCAAGAAAAACAGTTTTAATAAATATTAAATTACTTGAACAAATCGTACGCTTTTATGTATTTTTCGCGCGATTTTTCCGGAAGAAAACACAACTCGGCATTATGTACCGCTTGCACTAATTCTGCAGGTGTTAAATTTATATCTTCGTCGCTGCTAGCTTCGCTCATATTTTATGATTTCTTTCGATTTTATCAAAAAACAAACCAAAATAATGGAAGTAAAGTGAATTCAATAAAGAGAAGAAAATTTTAAAGTTTTTTTTTTAATCAAATTTTCTTGCCGGCCAGTGCGATTCTTTAAATGAGGCTGGCGCATGACATGAAATAAGTATTTGCATTTCAATCATCAATGGACTGGCTGCAGAGAATATAAACTATTACGAAACCAATGAGGTTCTATATATATGTAATTTATTGTACGAAACCTTTATTGAATAAAAATATTCGAATTTTAAAAACACTTTCCACGCTAGCGGATAAAGTGCGATTTTCCACGCAGATTTTGAATGATAAACAGAGCTTTTACGAGCTAGTGAGGTGAAAATTAAATTAACATATAAGGTGCATTAAGTAGGTAATATGGTGGTTCCTGCGAGCGAGTGAGGTCACCAGAAAGGAAGGAGATGCTGCGTTGACAGCGGGGGTGGCGGCGCGCGACCGATATTTTATGTTGCGAGCGTTAATATGGCTATGGCAACCGCTTCACATCAGGCGGGCTGTATGCTTGTCTGCCACCCGACGTAGTATAAAAAAAAGACCAATTTTTAGAATAAAAATACCGGTGGTAATCGGCTTCGCGGTAGAGCCCCAGGCGAGGAAATACCGCATTAACATTGAGGGTGCTAGCGCTCTCGTGAGGGCGCGGTTTCGATCCTCGCACAAGACATACATTTATTGCCAAGAACACGTTGTTTTCTATGTATTATAAGCATGTATTTACAAAAAAAAGTATTTCAGTACATTTATAAGGTATCTAGTACCCATAGTATACGAGACAGTTACATGTTTTGCAAATTTAAGGGCCAGATGGCGCTGTATAATTTGGCCAGAAATATTTTATTTATTTAATGCTTATCACTAAAGCTAACGAAATCATTTTTTTTTTCATTTAAAATATTTTATGAAAGAGTCTAGTTTACTATAAGGTTAGTTTTGACGACGTACTGGTACAAAAGATGAAAGCGGGCTACTTCCGCCTTATAATAATACAATATCAAACAAAATAAAAATACCTTCTACAGTCGCACTGCTCACTGTCGACAAGGAATTCATCCTAACACACTGGAGCCTAAGTGGTCGCGTACTGTACCAGGGAAGTTTTCTCCCGCGTACTGTCAAGCTGTGGAGTGAACTGCCTGTCGAGGTTTTCTCATGAGACTACAGCATGGGGTTCTTCAAAAAGAGCGCGAAGAGGTTTTTACAGGGTCGGCAACGTGCGTGTGATGCCCCTGGAGTTGCAGGCTTTCATAAGCTACGGTAACTGCTTTCCATCAAGCCGGCCGTATGCTTGTTTGCTACTTTAGTGATATAAAAAAAACTTTAGGAAAAAAATAATTTTTTTTTCATTAAAATTCCATAAAACAGCAAACATTTTTTACTGTGCACAAAGCTATATTTCGCAGCTTATTTATTGAGTCATATCGTAACCCATAAATTTTGCGACATGTGTTTGAGAAATTATGAATTCCACAGTGTACACGAGATAGGAACGACATTAATGAGCCAGCGCACATATGAGAGTATCGCAAAAATATCGTAAAATATCCCCGCGAAGAATATGAAATCAACCCTTTTAGGGGGTGATAAAAAATTTACGCGCTCCGTAAAGTTTCATCACAATCACTGTGGACTGAGTTAAGGTTAACTGGGTATTAAATATGAAGGCCTGGTCATTATTGGGCAGATTTCAGAGTTGTAAGCATGGAATTTGGGTTTTAAATGGTACTTAATTAAGGCTTTGTTTATGGTAATGCAGGCTGATGGAGTATAAGACGAAATAGGCTGTGCATAATAATGATCCTGGCTATCCCGAGTCGAGTCATAGTAAAGTTCTCAGAAGCTTTACAACATAATAGAGCTTGAGATGAATTTCAGTTTGAAAATTTGGAGTTTCAACATATTATTTTAACTTCGTTTTCAGGGTTCTGTTTATCTACGAGTAAAATAAGCTATTATTCTTAATTTGTAGACATTGTACAAACTTCGATGTCTGAAAATCGATGACCCTGTCATCATATTTCTTTTTTTAATTACCGCGTTTTTAATAAACCGCTTTTAAGGTTGAGGTTCGCGCAATCCTGGTAGCTCAGTTTAAAAAGTAAATATAAGTAAATAGTAAATATTGTCAGACAAATTACACAGCGCCATCTAGCCCCAAAGTAAGCGAAGCTTGTGTTATGGGTACTAGACAACTGATAAACATACGTAGATACATATATTTTTTTTTGTAAATACATACATAATTATGATACACTAGCAAAGTACCCGTGCTTCGCTACGGGATCACTCCTGATTTGCGTCTATTTTTGTTAAGATTCCAGATATTTCATTTTTTCCCCTTAAAGTACTTTCATATTGACCATTATTACAAACATACACCATTTAGGTTAAGACGTCCCGGTAAACAATATTTTTGGCATTCGCACCAGGAGCCAAAATTGAAGGCTTCCAGGAGAACTTACTCCTGAGCAAGCTACCTAAAACTGATCATGAGAGTATCAGTCCTGTCTCAAGTCAACCCCAGCGACCTTTAGAGACTGCCCCCTGAGCTTTGTAATGGTCATAATACCTTTATGGGAAATTTAAGTCTCTTAAATTGAACGGGGTGGTCTGATGGAATAATGGGAAGGCGGGGTATAAAGAGAGATTCCTCAAAAGCGCATCCTTTACTGTCCTCACTCAACAACTCATCGTTCCAGTTGTTTAATACGTGAACAATGGTGGCAGGAACCTCCTGATGATACACCTCCGTTCCATGCAAGTGGTAGGAGAAGGAGCGGAACAGGCCAGCTCCATCACCTTCCACAGCTATAATGGTATGGGGCATCATCACACCTTCCACAAGTATAAATTTAGTCAATCTTGACTAAAAAACTTAAAAATACCGAAATTCTTATATTAAGTAGGTATACCCCATAAAGTCGGTACTTAGAATATATTTTCCAATTAGTTTTTTGCACCAAATGTAGCTTCCTTTGAAGGACGCAGTTTTTTTTACGCCCTACGCGCGCGATGGATTACCTCCGAGGGTAACTACTGGGATGAGGTAAGCGATAAACCGTCATGGATAACCCCATGGTTTGAAATAATCTCTCGTATATACCCTTTCCTTAATACCGAAAGCATAGCGCGCTGTACAAATGCTAGGTATAGTGCCATCTAGTGATGAGTTAATTAAAATATAAATATAACATTTTTAGACATTTCTTTGCTTGGCGCTGGTCAAAAGTTAATCAGTAACCCATAAACCCTTTTTTATGAACAACTATTTCACCAAGTCTCAAAATCATAGGTGAATCGATTTCCAAAAAGAGGGTTTTTTTTCAACCCCCTATTTTCAGCCTCTTAGGGGTGAAATTTCGGAAAATTCCGTCTTAGTGCGCTCTTACATTGTATAGGGAACAAATATCCAAAGTCAGTGGTCTGGGCTGTGCGTTGATTAGTGAGTCAGTCAGTCAGTGAGGACAAAGCCTTTTACTATGTAGCTTTTGCTCGCGGCTTCGCTCGCGTGAAATTCGCGCATTAGATTATCCAAGTCAAGTCTAACACGCAACGCAACCACCTTCAAGTAGTACCTTTAATTGTACTAAATACCGCCGCCCGCGATTGTACATATAAGCTCTGATTAACGCCAAATACAAATTTAAAAACCTATTAGGATAACACTTCAGTCAACACACAAGTCTTATTCCATCAACCTAAAAAGGATAAATCAAAGTTTAAAAAAATTACATGATGATGGTCACGTTAACCACGTTGAATTTTAAAATCGTTGTTATTTTCGTAATCAGCGACGCGATAAAATATAAAAACAATAATATCCTTGATGACTTTCAGACTTTTTGACCCCATTTTACCCCTTTTTTGGGTTGAAATTCGAAAAATCCTGAAAAACCTATTAGGATAACACTTCAGTCAACACACAAGTCTTATTCCATCAACCTAAAAAGGATAAATCAAAGTTTAAAAAAATTACATGATGATGGTCACGTTAACCACGTTGAATTTTAAAATCGTTGTTATTTTCGTAATCAGCGACGCGATAAAATATAAAAACAATAATATCCTTGATGACTTTCAGACTTTTTGACCCCATTTTACCCCTTTTTTGGGTTGAAATTCGAAAAATCCTGAAAGACGTGTTCACTCATTTATCTATAAAAGTACTCGTGTAAAGTTTAGGATAAAATAGTCTAACTAATCTCATTTCCCTACACAAAACTGTGGACCTCTGTTTCACCCTCTTAGGGGTAAAATTTGAAAAATCCTTTTAAGTAGTTTCGTGTCCACTATGTTATATTTTCAAATCGAGTCCATTTTCGTAATTGACGTCCCAGAAAACCATATAATCAACACCCATATTGTTATTATGATATTTCAACCCCATCGCACCCCATAGGGGTGATTTTATGTCACGTCGGCTATGTTGGATTATAAAATAGTTGTTGTTTTCGTAATCAGCGACCCGATAAACCATTAAATCAATACCCATGACGATTTTCAGACCTTTTGACTCCATTTTACCCCTTTAGGGGTTGAATTTTGAAAAATCCTGAAACACGTGTTTACTCATTTATCTATAGAAGTACTCGTGTAAAGTTTCGAATAAAATAGTTCAACTAATCTTGTTTCCCCATACAAACTTTGGACCCCTGTTTTACCCCCTTAGGGGATGAATTTTGAAAAATCCTTTCTTAGTGCACCCCTAGACGTCATAAGGAACCTACTTGCCAAATTTGGAATCTCTAGACCCAGCGGTTTGGGCTGTGCGTTGATTAGTGAGTCAGTCAGTCAGTCAGTCAGTCAGTCAGTGAGGACAAAGCCTTTTATTATTATAGATAGAAAACACATAGACCAAAACAAACAGACATGTTCATGCACACAAATGTTTGTCCTGTGTGGGAATCGAACCCACGAGTGTTGGTGTCGAAGCCGCGTCATTGACCGCTACGCCACCGAGCTCGTCTTAAAAGTAGCCTAAGAGTTGGTCCTGTTGGAACGATTTTTATAAAATGATGCCTAATCACACAACTATTTGTGTATTCAGAATAGATCCATACGGAAAGCACAGACAGTTTTGGGCTTTTAGGCTATCAACTAATATTTTATTTGTAATTTATTGGGAGATTACAAGGGAGCACTGAAGAAACAGTTCCTCCACGCTGGCAATACCAGTCCATTCTTCGACGAGCCCGACGAAGAATGAAATGGTCCAAGTCTGTTTGGGTCTAGGGCCCTACCAGCTAAGCTGAAGCTGAAGCTGAAGCCGATGGATTTTTTGATTGCGAAAATCAAACTTCAGTTTAGATTTATGCTACTTCTGTATAATTTGCTGGTAGAAACCCTGGAGCTCTACCGACTGACTAGAAGATACTTGTCAATAACTAAAACGTAAGTCCTATTATTCGAATAAAAACAATATATTACAAGTTCGGGGTGTATGTGGTTCATCAACATCTTTGAACCAAAGCCAACTTCACCTGCACGCGGTGCACCCTGCTGACTGACAAACGAAGCTCTGGCGAAAAGAGAGGAAGGGAGCGTAATTGTAAGCTACCCGACTGGGGAATGTACCTCCACCTCACAGAATACCGCAGCCAAATAACAATTCCCTTGAGTGTTGTTGTGTTCCTGCGGGTAAGTGAGGTCACCAGACAGGAAGGAGATGCTGCGTTGGCAGCGGGGGTGGCGGCGCGCGACCGATATTTTATTTTGCGAGCGTTATTATGGCTACGGTAAATGCTTCATATGTATGTACAACCAAAAAAATGTATTTAAGTATTCTATCAGTTATCTAGTACCCATTGGACACATTTTATTTAGTTTGGGGTTAGATGGCGGTGTGTAAATTTGTCCAGGAATATTTATTTATCGTTTGATGTTCTGAACCATGACCTCTTCCTTTTTCTTTACGTTCCGGGCTCAACAATTGCATCTTTTTTACCTACAGCACAGTTTTAATAAAGGCATAGATTTCAAAGCAAATTGGGAAGACTTTAATTAAGTGTTTCGAACCATTAGTTTTTATTGCTAGACATTACGTTTCAGGGTTTGTTATAATATCTTCGGGTTCGGGTAATTTTGTGTGGTCAAGAATTTCAGGGTAATCATTAAAATAATGTGTTGAACTAATAGTTAATGAAATTGTTTTAGGACGGCTAACGGTTCGGTGAAACTGGACCTTAAGGTTGGGTAATTATTAAGGTACAGAGAGGTAGAGAAGAGAACCCTATATGTAATTAACCGAGCAAGTCAAGTCAAGTCAAGTCAAGTCAAAAATTCTTTATTCTGTGGGCCCTCGCGGGCACTTAGACACGTCTTTTACAATTAGGTATATTTTTTTATCTACCAGCATTTCGGAATGACCATTGACGAGAAGAAATGCCTCTAAGCATCTAAAATTGTTAAAAATGGATAACTATTAACCTAACTTACTAATATACTGGAGGAGCTCGACGGCGTCGTTGCGCGGCGTTGTAGTCTAATCAAACACACAAGTGAAGCAACGTCAACCGTAGCCAGGCCACGGATGGATCTATTTATCTTGAGCTCCTCCGTGCTTCCACCCGATACTATTTATACGATACTGGAATATATGTCTATACTGGAATATATGTCTGTCACCAGGCGTAACACAAAAAAAATTACACCACATAACAATACTTCTGTCTCACTTACTAACGTGGTGGATTGTTGGATTTGCTCAATAATCGGATAATAAATTAACATACTTCAAGACTTCAAGACTGTATACTGAAAGAGTGGATGACGTCGCTGCGCGTGTCAGTCAAACTAAATATGCACATTAAGCAACGTTGACCGTAGCTGGTTCATGGATGAGTTTCTATTCCAACGAGGTTGAGCAGCGTGGTGGAGTATGCTCTAAACTCCTTTAGCCGATTGAGGGGAGGCACGTATCCCAGCAGTGGGATGAATAAGGGTTGACGACGAACACTTGATATTATACTACGTCAGGTGGCATCCTAGTAAACTTGCCTAGGTATACGTAGTCCACCTGATATCAATTCGGGGTGTAAGTGGTTCATCAAGATCTTCGAACCAAAGCCAACTTCACCTGCACGTGGTGCACCCTGCTGACTGTCAAACGAAGCTCTGGCGAAAAGAGGGGAAGGGAGAGTAATTGTAAGCTACCCGACTGGGGAATGTACCTCTACCTCACAGAATACCGCAGCCAAATAACAATTCCCTTGAGGGTTGTTGTGTTCCTGCGAGTGAGTGAGGTCACCAGAAAAAAAGGAAGTAGATACTGCGTTGGCAGCGTGGGTGGCGGCGCGCGAGCAATATTTTATGTTGTTAATATGGCTACGATAACCGCTTCACATCAGGCGGGCCGTATGCTTGTCTGCCACCCAAAGTAGTATACAAAAAAAAAAAGCGGTTACTGTAGCTTTTTTTTTACGAAGCCAATCGCAATATGTGCACACTCAACGGTGTAAAGTGCCGCTGATTGTGAGCGTTAATATGGCTACGGTAACCGCTTCACATCAGGCGGGCCGTATGCTTGTCTGCCAACCGACGTAGTATAAAAAAAAAAAAAACTTTTGAATGCTAAAAATAAAACTACTGATTAGATAGTAGTTAATTATGTTTGTTTAGCTTAGCTGTTAGAAACCCTAGCTCTACCGACTAAGATAAAGATGTTTTGTTTGTTTATTTGTTTGTAATATCTTTATTGCACTCGATAAAATAATCATATAAAAGTTTACATAAAATAAAAGCCGTACAAAGGCGGACTTATCCCTTTAAGGGATCTCTTCCAGTCAACCTTTAAATATTTGAGAGGATTGAGTAAATATGTATATCCCGAGGGTGAAATAAGACTACAAACGCAGAATAATAGTTATTTGTTATGCAAGGCTGCAAAGTTAATTTTTGGCGCGAGTACCTTGTATTGAAACCTGAGCAAGCGAAGGATTCTAGGATTGAGCCACGAGCGAAGCGAGTGGTTCAAATATAGAATCCTGAGCGTAGCGAGGGTTTCAAAGGTACGAGACGCTAAATAACTTTGCTGCCGAGCGCAACACACAACTTTTCACCTCACTAAAGCGAGGAAAATGTTAGGTGCAAGAAAAACAGTTTTAATAAATATTAAATTACTTGAACAAATCGTACGCTTTTATGTATTTTTCGCGCGATTTTTCCGGAAGAAAACACAACTCGGCATTATGTACCGCTTGCACTAATTCTGCAGGTGTTAAATTTATATCTTCGTCGCTGCTAGCTTCGCTCATATTTTATGATTTCTTTCGATTTTATCAAAAAACAAACCAAAATAATGGAAGTAAAGTGAATTCAATAAAGAGAAGAAAATTTTAAAGTTTTTTTTTTAATCAAATTTTCTTGCCGGCCAGTGCGATTCTTTAAATGAGGCTGGCGCATGACATGAAATAAGTATTTGCATTTCAATCATCAATGGACTGGCTGCAGAGAATATAAACTATTACGAAACCAATGAGGTTCTATATATATGTAATTTATTGTACGAAACCTTTATTGAATAAAAATATTCGAATTTTAAAAACACTTTCCACGCTAGCGGATAAAGTGCGATTTTCCACGCAGATTTTGAATGATAAACAGAGCTTTTACGAGCTAGTGAGGTGAAAATTAAATTAACATATAAGGTGCATTAAGTAGGTAATATGGTGGTTCCTGCGAGCGAGTGAGGTCACCAGAAAGGAAGGAGATGCTGCGTTGACAGCGGGGGTGGCGGCGCGCGACCGATATTTTATGTTGCGAGCGTTAATATGGCTATGGCAACCGCTTCACATCAGGCGGGCTGTATGCTTGTCTGCCACCCGACGTAGTATAAAAAAAAGACCAATTTTTAGAATAAAAATACCGGTGGTAATCGGCTTCGCGGTAGAGCCCCAGGCGAGGAAATACCGCATTAACATTGAGGGTGCTAGCGCTCTCGTGAGGGCGCGGTTTCGATCCTCGCACAAGACATACATTTATTGCCAAGAACACGTTGTTTTCTATGTATTATAAGCATGTATTTACAAAAAAAAGTATTTCAGTACATTTATAAGGTATCTAGTACCCATAGTATACGAGACAGTTACATGTTTTGCAAATTTAAGGGCCAGATGGCGCTGTATAATTTGGCCAGAAATATTTTATTTAT
Organism: Hypsopygia costalis; assembly: GCA_937001555.2. Taxonomy (NCBI): domain Eukaryota; kingdom Metazoa; phylum Arthropoda; class Insecta; order Lepidoptera; family Pyralidae; genus Hypsopygia; species Hypsopygia costalis. Next base: position 32,180,960 of record OW443328.2, read on the forward strand.
TTAATGCTTATCACTAAAGCTAACGAAATCATTTTTTTTTTCATTTAAAATATTTTATGAAAGAGTCTAGTTTACTATAAGGTTAGTTTTGACGACGTACTGGTACAAAAGATGAAAGCGGGCTACTTCCGCCTTATAATAATACAATATCAAACAAAATACCTTCTACAGTCGCACTGCTCACTGTCGACAAGGAATTCATCCTAACACACTGGAGCCTAAGTGGTCGCGTACTGTACCAGGGAAGTTTTCTCCCGCGTACTGTCAAGCTGTGGAGTGAACTGCCTGTCGAGGTTTTCTCATGAGACTACAGCATGGGGTTCTTCAAAAAGAGCGCGAAGAGGTTTTTACAGGGTCGGCAACGTGCGTGTGATGCCCCTGGAGTTGCAGGCTTTCATAAGCTACGGTAACTGCTTTCCATCAAGCCGGCCGTATGCTTGTTTGCTACTTTAGTGATATAAAAAAAACTTTAGGAAAAAAATAATTTTTTTTCATTAAAATTCCATAAAACAGCAAACATTTTTTACTGTGCACAAAGCTATATTTCGCAGCTTATTTATTGAGTCATATCGTAACCCATAAATTTTGCGACATGTGTTTGAGAAATTATGAATTCCACAGTGTACACGAGATAGGAACGACATTAATGAGCCAGCGCACATATGAGAGTATCGCAAAAATATCGTAAAATATCCCCGCGAAGAATATGAAATCAACCCTTTTAGGGGGTGATAAAAAATTTACGCGCTCCGTAAAGTTTCATCACAATCACTGTGGACTGAGTTAAGGTTAACTGGGTATTAAATATGAAGGCCTGGTCATTATTGGGCAGATTTCAGAGTTGTAAGCATGGAATTTGGGTTTTAAATGGTACTTAATTAAGGCTTTGTTTATGGTAATGCAGGCTGATGGAGTATAAGACGAAATAGGCTGTGCATAATAATGATCCTGGCTATCCCGAGTCGAGTCATAGTAAAGTTCTCAGAAGCTTTACAACATAATAGAGCTTGAGATGAATTTCAGTTTGAAAATTTGGAGTTTCAACATATTATTTTAACTTCGTTTTCAGGGTTCTGTTTATCTACGAGTAAAATAAGCTATTATTCTTAATTTGTAGACATTGTACAAACTTCGATGTCTGAAAATCGATGACCCTGTCATCATATTTCTTTTTTTAATTACCGCGTTTTTAATAAACCGCTTTTAAGGTTGAGGTTCGCGCAATCCTGGTAGCTCAGTTTAAAAAGTAAATATAAGTAAATAGTAAATATTGTCAGACAAATTACACAGCGCCATCTAGCCCCAAAGTAAGCGAAGCTTGTGTTATGGGTACTAGACAACTGATAAACATACGTAGATACATATATTTTTTTTTGTAAATACATACATAATTATGATACACTAGCAAAGTACCCGTGCTTCGCTACGGGATCACTCCTGATTTGCGTCTATTTTTGTTAAGATTCCAGATATTTCATTTTTTCCCCTTAAAGTACTTTCATATTGACCATTATTACAAACATACACCATTTAGGTTAAGACGTCCCGGTAAACAATATTTTTGGCATTCGCACCAGGAGCCAAAATTGAAGGCTTCCAGGAGAACTTACTCCTGAGCAAGCTACCTAAAACTGATCATGAGAGTATCAGTCCTGTCTCAAGTCAACCCCAGCGACCTTTAGAGACTGCCCCCTGAGCTTTGTAATGGTCATAATACCTTTATGGGAAATTTAAGTCTCTTAAATTGAACGGGGTGGTCTGATGGAATAATGGGAAGGCGGGGTATAAAGAGAGATTCCTCAAAAGCGCATCCTTTACTGTCCTCACTCAACAACTCATCGTTCCAGTTGTTTAATACGTGAACAATGGTGGCAGGAACCTCCTGATGATACACCTCCGTTCCATGCAAGTGGTAGGAGAAGGAGCGGAACAGGCCAGCTCCATCACCTTCCACAGCTATAATGGTATGGGGCATCATCACACCTTCCACAAGTATAAATTTAGTCAATCTTGACTAAAAAACTTAAAAATACCGAAATTCTTATATTAAGTAGGTATACCCCATAAAGTCGGTACTTAGAATATATTTTCCAATTAGTTTTTTGCACCAAATGTAGCTTCCTTTGAAGGACGCAGTTTTTTTTACGCCCTACGCGCGCGATGGATTACCTCCGAGGGTAACTACTGGGATGAGGTAAGCGATAAACCGTCATGGATAACCCCATGGTTTGAAATAATCTCTCGTATATACCCTTTCCTTAATACCGAAAGCATAGCGCGCTGTACAAATGCTAGGTATAGTGCCATCTAGTGATGAGTTAATTAAAATATAAATATAACATTTTTAGACATTTCTTTGCTTGGCGCTGGTCAAAAGTTAATCAGTAACCCATAAACCCTTTTTTATGAACAACTATTTCACCAAGTCTCAAAATCATAGGTGAATCGATTTCCAAAAAGAGGGTTTTTTTTCAACCCCCTATTTTCAGCCTCTTAGGGGTGAAATTTCGGAAAATTCCGTCTTAGTGCGCTCTTACATTGTATAGGGAACAAATATCCAAAGTCAGTGGTCTGGGCTGTGCGTTGATTAGTGAGTCAGTCAGTCAGTGAGGACAAAGCCTTTTACTATGTAGCTTTTGCTCGCGGCTTCGCTCGCGTGAAATTCGCGCATTAGATTATCCAAGTCAAGTCTAACACGCAACGCAACCACCTTCAAGTAGTACCTTTAATTGTACTAAATACCGCCGCCCGCGATTGTACATATAAGCTCTGATTAACGCCAAATACAAATTTAAAAACCTATTAGGATAACACTTCAGTCAACACACAAGTCTTATTCCATCAACCTAAAAAGGATAAATCAAAGTTTAAAAAAATTACATGATGATGGTCACGTTAACCACGTTGAATTTTAAAATCGTTGTTATTTTCGTAATCAGCGACGCGATAAAATATAAAAACAATAATATCCTTGATGACTTTCAGACTTTTTGACCCCATTTTACCCCTTTTTTGGGTTGAAATTCGAAAAATCCTGAAAAACCTATTAGGATAACACTTCAGTCAACACACAAGTCTTATTCCATCAACCTAAAAAGGATAAATCAAAGTTTAAAAAAATTACATGATGATGGTCACGTTAACCACGTTGAATTTTAAAATCGTTGTTATTTTCGTAATCAGCGACGCGATAAAATATAAAAACAATAATATCCTTGATGACTTTCAGACTTTTTGACCCCATTTTACCCCTTTTTTGGGTTGAAATTCGAAAAATCCTGAAAGACGTGTTCACTCATTTATCTATAAAAGTACTCGTGTAAAGTTTAGGATAAAATAGTCTAACTAATCTCATTTCCCTACACAAAACTGTGGACCTCTGTTTCACCCTCTTAGGGGTAAAATTTGAAAAATCCTTTTAAGTAGTTTCGTGTCCACTATGTTATATTTTCAAATCGAGTCCATTTTCGTAATTGACGTCCCAGAAAACCATATAATCAACACCCATATTGTTATTATGATATTTCAACCCCATCGCACCCCATAGGGGTGATTTTATGTCACGTCGGCTATGTTGGATTATAAAATAGTTGTTGTTTTCGTAATCAGCGACCCGATAAACCATTAAATCAATACCCATGACGATTTTCAGACCTTTTGACTCCATTTTACCCCTTTAGGGGTTGAATTTTGAAAAATCCTGAAACACGTGTTTACTCATTTATCTATAGAAGTACTCGTGTAAAGTTTCGAATAAAATAGTTCAACTAATCTTGTTTCCCCATACAAACTTTGGACCCCTGTTTTACCCCCTTAGGGGATGAATTTTGAAAAATCCTTTCTTAGTGCACCCCTAGACGTCATAAGGAACCTTGTTATGTATGTACGTAGGTCAAATGAAACGACTGCACTTAACTGGAGCTGGTTTATTACTGGTCTAACAAAATAATCATCTCATAAACAAGTAGGTAGATGTACATAAGTCCGGGCGCCGTGCGCTCACATACATATCATTTCCTCTCATCTTAATTAGGGAACCTGATAACAAAAATATATAATTTAAATTATCACAAATTATCCTAATTCTTTTTATTGGCTCTTGGCCTCAAATAATATTTTTTATGAGGTGTGGATGTGAGCGATGAAGCCGCGGGTAACTCGCTGCTCAATGCTGGCGCATCAGGCGGGTTGTCGTTATTACTTACTGGCGCTACCTCGCAACCCGCCTGACCGGAGACGGACCCCGCCCGGTCGCTCAATCGCACATCTCCCCTCCCCTGCTCTTCCATGTTCTCTTCCACATCATAAAATTCCTCTACCTCGTTACTACTTGGACCTGTATCGTGATTACCGTCTATGTTTGATCTAAGTGGAGGAGAACGTGGAGTAGCAACTTCCGTGACTTCATAACCGGTTTTTTTGATCCGATTATGTGAGTCTTTATCTGTGTACCGCGACAGCTGATCAATATGGCGCGTACATTCCGTATTTTGTTTTTCTAACTGTACCTTGTACATACGGCTCCCTATTATTTTTGTGATTATGCCCTTTTCCCAAAATGGTTTACGATTTACATAGCAGCGGACCCATACGGTCTGCCCTACAGCAAATGATCGAACCGGTGTTGGATCCGTATCTATATTGATCTCATGTCTCGGTACGTGACCGCCGTTCGGTCCTATCCGCGGCGGCGGTATCAATAAGTCAAGTCTACCGCGCAGATCCCGACCCATCATCAACTTGGCCGGCGTCATTCCGGTTTTACAATGTACAGTGTTGCGGTACACAAACAAGTACTCTTGTAACTTATCATCTACGTTATGTATACACGCATTATTTTTCAATATGGAAGTAATCATTTTCTTACAATTTTTTACAGAATTTTCTGCTTGACCGTTACTGCAGGGGTGGTATATTGGTGACGTTAAATATTCGATACCGTTTACATTACAAAAATTAGAAAACAGTTCTGATTTTATTTTCGGATCGTTATCTGACACTATAGTCTTTGGCAAACCAAATCTCGGAAATAATCCTTTCAATACCGTTATCAAATGCCTACTGGTAGTGCCGCTGGTCATGTTTAAACATTCGAGCCATTTACTGTACGCATCAATTACTACTAAATATGTTTTCTGTGCAATAAACATGTAATCGATGTGGACGCGTTCCCAACTTGCGGTAGGTGTAGGCCAATGGGCTGGCGGTGCGCGGGGCGGCGAGGGGCGTAAGGAACAACAAGTGTCGCATGCGCCTACTAAACGTTCTATGTCCTTATCAATCCCGGGCCACCACATTCGAGAACGGGCAGCGCTCTTTGTCTTTACTATCCCCTGGTGTGTTTTATGTAATTCTTGTAGTAACGAATCGCGATGCACCGATGGAATTACCACTCTATGACCTCGTAATAGACACCCATTTTCTACTTCGAGTTCGTGTTTACATCGGAAATAAGGCAAAATATTTTTGCATCTAATTTTGCGTGGCCAGCCGTTATGCACATATTTTAACACGGTTTTTAAAATATCGTCCTGTAATACCGCCTGCTGTATGTGTTTATATGTCAATGGTAAACTATTTACCTGTAATAAATTTAAAGATGACCCCTCGCAATAATGTACAGGTATGTGTTCCGTGCAGCTACCTGCCACAGGCGCGCGAGATAAGTAATCGGCCGCTAGATTGTCTTTACTAGAAATATACTGTATTTTATAGTTATAAGCAGACAAAAAAATAGCATACCTTACTAATCGAGAGGCAGTAGTTACGGATATGCCATTCTTTTTGCCGAATATTGCTAATAACGGCTTATGATCCGTTTTTAATATAAATGGTTCGCGACGACCGTATAAGTACTGGTGGAATCGTTTTATTCCGAAAACAATAGCTGTGGCTTCCTTTTGAAGCTGGCTATAATTGCGCTCGCTGGCGGATAACGTACGTGAGCCATACGCTAGCGGCTGTTCTACGCCGTCGCTGTTCATCTGTGACAGTACTGCCCCGAGACCTTGGGGTCCAGCGTCTACAGCCAGCGTCAGAACTGCACTTGGCTCGAAATGCGCTAAAATACGATCAGACGCCAACTCGTTTTTTGCGTTTACGAAACTAGTTTCTTGCCGTTCGCCCCACACCCACCGCGCGTTCCCGCGCAACAATTCGTGGAGAGGACTAAGGACCGACGATGCACTTGGAAAAAAATTTCTGTAATAATTTACCATACCAAGGAACCTTTTTAATTCCGTGACATTATTAGGTCGTGGTGCTTTGACAATAGCTTCCACCTTCTTTGGGCATTTATGCAAACCGTTTTTATTTATCACGTGACCTAAATAAGTGACCCTGTCGCAAAAAAAAGCGCATTTATTTTTTTTCAATTTCAATCCCGCGTCATGAAACCTCTTGAAAACTTGTTCTAACCTTTTTAAATGAATTTGTTTAGTAGGCCCAGTAACACATACATCATCCAAAAATACGGATACCCCTTCGATACCGGCCAATAAATTTTCAATAGCCCTCTGAAACACGGCGGGGGCGTTCGCCAGGCCGTAGACGAGCCTTGTATACATGAGGAGCCCTTTATTAGGTGTATTAATAGTAGTCAACGGCTGTGACTCTTTTGATAAAACAAATTGATTATAAGCCTGACTACAATCTAACTTAGAAAATTGTTCGCCCCCGCTAAGCTTTGCAAAGACTTCCTCTATACGCGGTAATGGGTATTTATCTATATAAATATCATTATTGATAGTTTGAGAAAAATCTCCACAAATCCGTACACTACCGTCAGCCTTCGGTACCGGCACTATCGGCGTGGCATATTCAGAATAATTAACTGGCACCAATATACCTGCATCAATAAGTCTACATAATTCGATTTCTACTTTATCTTTCAAAGCAAACGGGAGTGGGCGGGCTTTATAAAATCTCGGTTTGGTACCTTCTTTAAGTAGTAATTTGACTTCAAACTGGTTAAAACGCCCTAACTCACCATTGAACAATACCTGAAAATTATTTATTAATTGTTCTACATCCATGTCATTTTTTACATCAATTTTATTATTTGGGGATGACAAACAGATGTTAAATTTTACCATGAAATCACGGCCAAGTAAGGGAGTACCTCCATTTTTAATAACATAAAAAATTAATTCGCGGGTTACATTATCGTAAGTGATACTTGTGGTAAAGTACCCGATTGGTGTGATTTCGTGGCCATTATAAAAACACATCTTTAATTTACATTTAGATAATGGAATGTTTGAAAAATGCGAATTGTAAAACTGATCTCCTATAACATTACTTTTTGAACCGGAGTCGAGCTCCATCAAACACTTTTTGCTTTGATTAATTATTACAGATAATAATATTGGATCATCGGACACGCACCTGAGGTTAAATAGTTGACACTCCTCACACTCACTTTGCTTCTCCGTATCGTCCTTGTGATCGGCCGGGCACGTTTCAATATTATTCACTCGCGATTTCGATTCACACACTTTCTTCAAGTGACCCTTAACCCCGCACTTATCACAGCGATAATTTTTGTACCGACACTTTGCTGCCTCGTGGTTCTTGAGGCCGCAGACCGTGCAACAGCGTCCTTGTTGACGTTGATTACCCTCCTTCATGTTGGCCTGTCGCCCTCTGCCCGCCCAGTATAGCGGCTCCTCCTTGACGGCCTGTACGAGCTTCGCCTGACGCGTGCAAGCTGCCTGCTGTGCTAGTTCCAGCGCCCGGGCGAAAGTAAGCGTATTAGCATTTTGCTCGAAAAGTCGATCTCGCTCCGGTCCCGAACTAAATCCAAGTACGAATCGATCCCGAAGCAAGGTATCCAGGGCAGTTCCGAATTCGCAATAAACTGCTAATCCTCTCAGTCGAGCTGCCCACTCTTCAACGCTTTCGCCGTCCATTTTAACAGCCTCATAAAAATTTGCCTTGTCTGCAAATGTCGACCTTTTAGGTGTGAAATGATCTCGAAATATCTGTATCAGCTCCCGAAATTGTATTTCTTCTATATTCCGTGGGTGTGCTAAATTCCGTAATAAGCGGTATGATTCATCCGACAAATGGGTCAATAGAATGGCACTCTTCTGTTCCTCTGTAATACCACTGTTTAGAATTAGAAATTGCTTTATACGACTTTCGAATATCTGCCATTCACTTGTCCGATGGTCGAACACGGGAAGATTTCCTATAATCGTCGACATTTTTTTCTCTGTGGCCATTGTAGGTGCCGATCCTCGTCGCCAATGTTATGTATGTACGTAGGTCAAATGAAACGACTGCACTTAACTGGAGCTGGTTTATTACTGGTCTAACAAAATAATCATCTCATAAACAAGTCGGTAGATGTACATAAGTCCGGGCGCCGTGCGCTCACATACATATCATTTCCTCTCATCTTAATTAGGGAACCTGATAACAAAAATATATAATTTAAATTATCACAAATTATCCTAATTCTTTTTATTGGCTCTTGGCCTCAAATAATATTTTTTATGAGGTGTGGATGTGAGCGATGAAGCCGCGGGTAACTCGCTGCTCAATGCTGGCGCATCAGGCGGGTTGTCGTTATTACTTACTGGCGCTACCTCGCAACCCGCCTGACCGGAGACGGACCCCGCCCGGTCGCTCAATCGCACATCTCCCCTCCCCTGCTCTTCCATGTTCTCTTCCACATCATAAAATTCCTCTACCTCGTTACTACTTGGACCTGTATCGTGATTACCGTCTATGTTTGATCTAAGTGGAGGAGAACGTGGAGTAGCAACTTCCGTGACTTCATAACCGGTTTTTTTGATCCGATTATGTGAGTCTTTATCTGTGTACCGCGACAGCTGATCAATATGGCGCGTACATTCCGTATTTTGTTTTTCTAACTGTACCTTGTACATACGGCTCCCTATTATTTTTGTGATTATGCCCTTTTCCCAAAATGGTTTACGATTTACATAGCAGCGGACCCATACGGTCTGCCCTACAGCAAATGATCGAACCGGTGTTGGATCCGTATCTATATTGATCTCATGTCTCGGTACGTGACCGCCGTTCGGTCCTATCCGCGGCGGCGGTATCAATAAGTCAAGTCTACCGCGCAGATCCCGACCCATCATCAACTTGGCCGGCGTCATTCCGGTTTTACAATGTACAGTGTTGCGGTACACAAACAAGTACTCTTGTAACTTATCATCTACGTTATGTATACACGCATTATTTTTCAATATGGAAGTAATCATTTTCTTACAATTTTTTACAGAATTTTCTGCTTGACCGTTACTGCAGGGGTGGTATATTGGTGACGTTAAATATTCGATACCGTTTACATTACAAAAATTAGAAAACAGTTCTGATTTTATTTTCGGATCGTTATCTGACACTATAGTCTTTGGCAAACCAAATCTCGAAAATAATCCTTTCAATACCGTTATCAAATGCCTACTGGTAGTGCCGCTGGTCATGTTTAAACATTCGAGCCATTTACTGTACGCATCAATTACTACTAAATATGTTTTCTGTGCAATAAACATGTAATCGATGTGGACGCGTTCCCAACTTGCGGTAGGTGTAGGCCAATGGGCTGGCGGTGCGCGGGGCGGCGAGGGGCGTAAGGAACAACAAGTGTCGCATGCGCCTACTAAACGTTCTATGTCCTTATCAATCCCGGGCCACCACATTCGAGAACGGGCAGCGCTCTTTGTCTTTACTATCCCCTGGTGTGTTTTATGTAATTCTTGTAGTAACGAATCGCGATGCACCGATGGAATTACCACTCTATGACCTCGTAATAGACACCCATTTTCTACTTCGAGTTCGTGTTTACATCGGAAATAAGGCAAAATATTTTTGCATCTAATTTTGCGTGGCCAGCCGTTATGCACATATTTTAACACGGTTTTTAAAATATCGTCCTGTAATACCGCCTGCTGTATGTGTTTATATGTCAATGGTAAACTATTTACCTGTAATAAATTTAAAGATGACCCCTCGCAATAATGTACAGGTATGTGTTCCGTGCAGCTACCTGCCACAGGCGCGCGAGATAAGTAATCGGCCGCTAGATTGTCTTTACTAGAAATATACTGTATTTTATAGTTATAAGCAGACAAAAAAATAGCATACCTTACTAATCGAGAGGCAGTAGTTACGGATATGCCATTCTTTTTGCCGAATATTGCTAATAACGGCTTATGATCCGTTTTTAATATAAATGGTTCGCGACGACCGTATAAGTACTGGTGGAATCGTTTTATTCCGAAAACAATAGCTGTGGCTTCCTTTTGAAGCTGGCTATAATTGCGCTCGCTGGCGGATAACGTACGTGAGCCATACGCTAGCGGCTGTTCTACGCCGTCGCTGTTCATCTGTGACAGTACTGCCCCGAGACCTTGGGGTCCAGCGTCTACAGCCAGCGTCAGAACTGCACTTGGCTCGAAATGCGCTAAAATACGATCAGACGCCAACTCGTTTTTTGCGTTTACGAAACTAGTTTCTTGCCGTTCGCCCCACACCCACCGCGCGTTCCCGCGCAACAATTCGTGGAGAGGACTAAGGACCGACGATGCACTTGGAAAAAAATTTCTGTAATAATTTACCATACCAAGGAACCTTTTTAATTCCGTGACATTATTAGGTCGTGGTGCTTTGACAATAGCTTCCACCTTCTTTGGGCATTTATGCAAACCGTTTTTATTTATCACGTGACCTAAATAAGTGACCCTGTCGCAAAAAAAAGCGCATTTATTTTTTTTCAATTTCAATCCCGCGTCATGAAACCTCTTGAAAACTTGTTCTAACCTTTTTAAATGAATTTGTTTAGTAGGCCCAGTAACACATACATCATCCAAAAATACGGATACCCCTTCGATACCGGCCAATAAATTTTCAATAGCCCTCTGAAACACGGCGGGGGCGTTCGCCAGGCCGTAGACGAGCCTTGTATACATGAGGAGCCCTTTATTAGGTGTATTAATAGTAGTCAACGGCTGTGACTCTTTTGATAAAACAAATTGATTATAAGCCTGACTACAATCTAACTTAGAAAATTGTTCGCCCCCGCTAAGCTTTGCAAAGACTTCCTCTATACGCGGTAATGGGTATTTATCTATATAAATATCATTATTGATAGTTTGAGAAAAATCTCCACAAATCCGTACACTACCGTCAGCCTTCGGTACCGGCACTATCGGCGTGGCATATTCAGAATAATTAACTGGCACCAATATACCTGCATCAATAAGTCTACATAATTCGATTTCTACTTTATCTTTCAAAGCAAACGGGAGTGGGCGGGCTTTATAAAATCTCGGTTTGGTACCTTCTTTAAGTAGTAATTTGACTTCAAACTGGTTAAAACGCCCTAACTCACCATTGAACAATACCTGAAAATTATTTATTAATTGTTCTACATCCATGTCATTTTTTACATCAATTTTATTATTTGGGGATGACAAACAGATGTTAAATTTTACCATGAAATCACGGCCAAGTAAGGGAGTACCTCCATTTTTAATAACATAAAAAATTAATTCGCGGGTTACATTATCGTAAGTGATACTTGTGGTAAAGTACCCGATTGGTGTGATTTCGTGGCCATTATAAAAACACATCTTTAATTTACATTTAGATAATGGAATGTTTGAAAAATGCGAATTGTAAAACTGATCTCCTATAACATTACTTTTTGAACCGGAGTCGAGCTCCATCAAACACTTTTTGCTTTGATTAATTATTACAGATAATAATATTGGATCATCGGACACGCACCTGAGGTTAAATAGTTGACACTCCTCACACTCACTTTGCTTCTCCGTATCGTCCTTGTGATCGGCCGGGCACGTTTCAATATTATTCACTCGCGATTTCGATTCACACACTTTCTTCAAGTGACCCTTAACCCCGCACTTATCACAGCGATAATTTTTGTACCGACACTTTGCTGCCTCGTGGTTCTTGAGGCCGCAGACCGTGCAACAGCGTCCTTGTTGACGTTGATTACCCTCCTTCATGTTGGCCTGTCGCCCTCTGCCCGCCCAGTATAGCGGCTCCTCCTTGACGGCCTGTACGAGCTTCGCCTGACGCGTGCAAGCTGCCTGCTGTGCTAGTTCCAGCGCCCGGGCGAAAGTAAGCGTATTAGCATTTTGCTCGAAAAGTCGATCTCGCTCCGGTCCCGAACTAAATCCAAGTACGAATCGATCCCGAAGCAAGGTATCCAGGGCAGTTCCGAATTCGCAATAAACTGCTAATCCTCTCAGTCGAGCTGCCCACTCTTCAACGCTTTCGCCGTCCATTTTAACAGCCTCATAAAAATTTGCCTTGTCTGCAAATGTCGACCTTTTAGGTGTGAAATGATCTCGAAATATCTGTATCAGCTCCCGAAATTGTATTTCTTCTATATTCCGTGGGTGTGCTAAATTCCGTAATAAGCGGTATGATTCATCCGACAAATGGGTCAATAGAATGGCACTCTTCTGTTCCTCTGTAATACCACTGTTTAGAATTAGAAATTGCTTTATACGACTTTCGAATATCTGCCATTCACTTGTCCGATGGTCGAACACGGGAAGATTTCCTATAATCGTCGACATTTTTTTCTCTGTGGCCATTGTAGGTGCCGATCCTCGTCGCCAATGTTATGTATGTACGTAGGTCAAATGAAACGACTGCACTTAACTGGAGCTGGTTTATTACTGGTCTAACAAAATAATCATCTCATAAACAAGTCGGTAGATGTACATAAGTCCGGGCGCCGTGCGCTCACATACATATCAAACCTACTTGCCAAATTTGGAATCTCTAGACCCAGCGGTTTGGGCTGTGCGTTGATTAGTGAGTCAGTCAGTCAGTCAGTGAGGACAAAGCCTTTTATTATTATAGATAGAAAACACATAGACCAAAACAAACAGACATGTTCATGCACACAAATGTTTGTCCTGTGTGGGAATCGAACCCACGAGTGTTGGTGTCGAAGCCGCGTCATTGACCGCTACGCCACCGAGCTCGTCTTAAAAGTAGCCTAAGAGTTGGTCCTGTTGGAACGATTTTTATAAAATGATGCCTAATCACACAACTATTTGTGTATTCAGAATAGATCCATACGGAAAGCACAGACAGTTTTGGGCTTTTAGGCTATCAACTAATATTTTATTTGTAATTTATTGGGAGATTACAAGGGAGCACTGAAGAAACAGTTCCTCCACGCTGGCAATACCAGTCCATTCTTCGACGAGCCCGACGAAGAATGAAATGGTCCAAGTCTGTTTGGGTCTAGGGCCCTACCAGCTAAGCTGAAGCTGAAGCTGAAGCCGATGGATTTTTTGATTGCGAAAATCAAACTTCAGTTTAGATTTATGCTACTTCTGTATAATTTGCTGGTAGAAACCCTGGAGCTCTACCGACTGACTAGAAGATACTTGTCAATAACTAAAACGTAAGTCCTATTATTCGAATAAAAACAATATATTACAAGTTCGGGGTGTATGTGGTTCATCAACATCTTTGAACCAAAGCCAACTTCACCTGCACGCGGTGCACCCTGCTGACTGACAAACGAAGCTCTGGCGAAAAGAGAGGAAGGGAGCGTAATTGTAAGCTACCCGACTGGGGAATGTACCTCCACCTCACAGAATACCGCAGCCAAATAACAATTCCCTTGAGTGTTGTTGTGTTCCTGCGGGTAAGTGAGGTCACCAGACAGGAAGGAGATGCTGCGTTGGCAGCGGGGGTGGCGGCGCGCGACCGATATTTTATTTTGCGAGCGTTATTATGGCTACGGTAAATGCTTCATATGTATGTACAACCAAAAAAATGTATTTAAGTATTCTATCAGTTATCTAGTACCCATTGGACACATTTTATTTAGTTTGGGGTTAGATGGCGGTGTGTAAATTTGTCCAGGAATATTTATTTATCGTTTGATGTTCTGAACCATGACCTCTTCCTTTTTCTTTACGTTCCGGGCTCAACAATTGCATCTTTTTTACCTACAGCACAGTTTTAATAAAGGCATAGATTTCAAAGCAAATTGGGAAGACTTTAATTAAGTGTTTCGAACCATTAGTTTTTATTGCTAGACATTACGTTTCAGGGTTTGTTATAATATCTTCGGGTTCGGGTAATTTTGTGTGGTCAAGAATTTCAGGGTAATCATTAAAATAATGTGTTGAACTAATAGTTAATGAAATTGTTTTAGGACGGCTAACGGTTCGGTGAAACTGGACCTTAAGGTTGGGTAATTATTAAGGTACAGAGAGGTAGAGAAGAGAACCCTATATGTAATTAACCGAGCAAGTCAAGTCAAGTCAAGTCAAGTCAAAAATTCTTTATTCTGTGGGCCCTCGCGGGCACTTAGACACGTCTTTTACAATTAGGTATATTTTTTTATCTACCAGCATTTCGGAATGACCATTGACGAGAAGAAATGCCTCTAAGCATCTAAAATTGTTAAAAATGGATAACTATTAACCTAACTTACTAATATACTGGAGGAGCTCGACGGCGTCGTTGCGCGGCGTTGTAATCTAATCAAACACACAAGTGAAGCAACGTCAACCGTAGCCAGGCCACGGATGGATCTATTTATCTTGAGCTCCTCCGTGCTTCCACCCGATACTATTTATACGATACTGGAATATATGTCTATACTGGAATATATGTCTGTCACCAGGCGTAACACAAAAAAAATTACACCACATAACAATACTTCTGTCTCACTTACTAACGTGGTGGATTGTTGGATTTGCTCAATAATCGGATAATAAATTAACATACTTCAAGACTTCAAGACTGTATACTGAAAGAGTGGATGACGTCGCTGCGCGTGTCAGTCAAACTAAATATGCACATTAAGCAACGTTGACCGTAGCTGGTTCATGGATGAGTTTCTATTCCAACGAGGTTGAGCAGCGTGGTGGAGTATGCTCTAAACTCCTTTAGCCGATTGAGGGGAGGCACGTATCCCAGCAGTGGGATGAATAAGGGTTGACGACGAACACTTGATATTATACTACGTCAGGTGGCATCCTAGTAAACTTGCCTAGGTATACGTAGTCCACCTGATATCAATTCGGGGTGTAAGTGGTTCATCAAGATCTTCGAACCAAAGCCAACTTCACCTGCACGTGGTGCACCCTGCTGACTGTCAAACGAAGCTCTGGCGAAAAGAGGGGAAGGGAGAGTAATTGTAAGCTACCCGACTGGGGAATGTACCTCTACCTCACAGAATACCGCAGCCAAATAACAATTCCCTTGAGGGTTGTTGTGTTCCTGCGAGTGAGTGAGGTCACCAGAAAAAAAGGAAGTAGATACTGCGTTGGCAGCGTGGGTGGCGGCGCGCGAGCAATATTTTATGTTGTTAATATGGCTACGATAACCGCTTCACATCAGGCGGGCCGTATGCTTGTCTGCCACCCAAAGTAGTATACAAAAAAAAAAAGCGGTTACTGTAGCTTTTTTTTTACGAAGCCAATCGCAATATGTGCACACTCAACGGTGTAAAGTGCCGCTGATTGTGAGCGTTAATATGGCTACGGTAACCGCTTCACATCAGGCGGGCCGTATGCTTGTCTGCCAACCGACGTAGTATAAAAAAAAAAAAAACTTTTGAATGCTAAAAATAAAACTACTGATTAGATAGTAGTTAATTATGTTTGTTTAGCTTAGCTGTTAGAAACCCTAGCTCTACCGACTAAGATAAAGATGTTTTGTTTGTTTATTTGTTTGTAATATCTTTATTGCACTCGATAAAATAATCATATAAAAGTTTACATAAAATAAAAGCCGTACAAAGGCGGACTTATCCCTTTAAGGGATCTCTTCCAGTCAACCTTTAAATATTTGAGAGGATTGAGTAAATATGTATATCCCGAGGGTGAAATAAGACTACAAACGCAGAATAATAGTTATTTGTTATGCAAGGCTGCAAAGTTAATTTTTGGCGCGAGTACCTTGTATTGAAACCTGAGCAAGCGAAGGATTCTAGGATTGAGCCACGAGCGAAGCGAGTGGTTCAAATATAGAATCCTGAGCGTAGCGAGGGTTTCAAAGGTACGAGACGCTAAATAACTTTGCTGCCGAGCGCAACACACAACTTTTCACCTCACTAAAGCGAGGAAAATGTTAGGTGCAAGAAAAACAGTTTTAATAAATATTAAATTACTTGAACAAATCGTACGCTTTTATGTATTTTTCGCGCGATTTTTCCGGAAGAAAACACAACTCGGCATTATGTACCGCTTGCACTAATTCTGCAGGTGTTAAATTTATATCTTCGTCGCTGCTAGCTTCGCTCATATTTTATGATTTCTTTCGATTTTATCAAAAAACAAACCAAAATAATGGAAGTAAAGTGAATTCAATAAAGAGAAGAAAATTTTAAAGTTTTTTTTTTAATCAAATTTTCTTGCCGGCCAGTGCGATTCTTTAAATGAGGCTGGCGCATGACATGAAATAAGTATTTGCATTTCAATCATCAATGGACTGGCTGCAGAGAATATAAACTATTACGAAACCAATGAGGTTCTATATATATGTAATTTATTGTACGAAACCTTTATTGAATAAAAATATTCGAATTTTAAAAACACTTTCCACGCTAGCGGATAAAGTGCGATTTTCCACGCAGATTTTGAATGATAAACAGAGCTTTTACGAGCTAGTGAGGTGAAAATTAAATTAACATATAAGGTGCATTAAGTAGGTAATATGGTGGTTCCTGCGAGCGAGTGAGGTCACCAGAAAGGAAGGAGATGCTGCGTTGACAGCGGGGGTGGCGGCGCGCGACCGATATTTTATGTTGCGAGCGTTAATATGGCTATGGCAACCGCTTCACATCAGGCGGGCTGTATGCTTGTCTGCCACCCGACGTAGTATAAAAAAAAGACCAATTTTTAGAATAAAAATACCGGTGGTAATCGGCTTCGCGGTAGAGCCCCAGGCGAGGAAATACCGCATTAACATTGAGGGTGCCAGCGCTCTCGTGAGGGCGCGGTTTCGATCCTCGCACAAGACATACATTTATTGCCAAGAACACGTTGTTTTCTATGTATTATAAGCATGTATTTACAAAAAAAAGTATTTCAGTACATTTATAAGGTATCTAGTACCCATAGTATACGAGACAGTTACATGTTTTGCAAATTTAAGGGCCAGATGGCGCTGTATAATTTGGCCAGAAATATTTTATTTATTTAATGCTTATCACTAAAGCTAACGAAATCATTTTTTTTTTCATTTAAAATATTTTATGAAAGAGTCTAGTTTACTATAAGGTTAGTTTTGACGACGTACTGGTACAAAAGATGAAAGCGGGCTACTTCCGCCTTATAATAATACAATATCAAACAAAATACCTTCTACAGTCGCACTGCTCACTGTCGACAAGGAATTCATCCTAACACACTGGAGCCTAAGTGGTCGCGTACTGTACCAGGGAAGTTTTCTCCCGCGTACTGTCAAGCTGTGGAGTGAACTGCCTGTCGAGGTTTTCTCATGAGACTACAGCATGGGGTTCTTCAAAAAGAGCGCGAAGAGGTTTTTACAGGGTCGGCAACGTGCGTGTGATGCCCCTGGAGTTGCAGGCTTTCATAAGCTACGGTAACTGCTTTCCATCAAGCCGGCCGTATGCTTGTTTGCTACTTTAGTGATATAAAAAAAACTTTAGGAAAAAAATAATTTTTTTTTCATTAAAATTCCATAAAACAGCAAACATTTTTTACTGTGCACAAAGCTATATTTCGCAGCTTATTTATTGAGTCATATCGTAACCCATAAATTTTGCGACATGTGTTTGAGAAATTATGAATTCCACAGTGTACACGAGATAGGAACGACATTAATGAGCCAGCGCACATATGAGAGTATCGCAAAAATATCGTAAAATATCCCCGCGAAGAATATGAAATCAACCCTTTTAGGGGGTGATAAAAAATTTACGCGCTCCGTAAAGTTTCATCACAATCACTGTGGACTGAGTTAAGGTTAACTGGGTATTAAATATGAAGGCCTGGTCATTATTGGGCAGATTTCAGAGTTGTAAGCATGGAATTTGGGTTTTAAATGGTACTTAATTAAGGCTTTGTTTATGGTAATGCAGGCTGATGGAGTATAAGACGAAATAGGCTGTGCATAATAATGATCCTGGCTATCCCGAGTCGAGTCATAGTAAAGTTCTCAGAAGCTTTACAACATAATAGAGCTTGAGATGAATTTCAGTTTGAAAATTTGGAGTTTCAACATATTATTTTAACTTCGTTTTCAGGGTTCTGTTTATCTACGAGTAAAATAAGCTATTATTCTTAATTTGTAGACATTGTACAAACTTCGATGTCTGAAAATCGATGACCCTGTCATCATATTTCTTTTTTTAATTAAAGTAAGCGAAGCTTGTGTTATGGGTACTAGACAACTGATAAACATACGTAGATACATATATTTTTTTTTGTAAATACATACATAATTATGATACACTAGCAAAGTACCCGTGCTTCGCTACGGGATCACTCCTGATTTGCGTCTATTTTTGTTAAGATTCCAGATATTTCATTTTTTCCCCTTAAAGTACTTTCATATTGACCATTATTACAAACATACACCATTTAGGTTAAGACGTCCCGGTAAACAATATTTTTGGCATTCGCACCAGGAGCCAAAATTGAAGGCTTCCAGGAGAACTTACTCCTGAGCAAGCTACCTAAAACTGATCATGAGAGTATCAGTCCTGTCTCAAGTCAACCCCAGCGACCTTTAGAGACTGCCCCCTGAGCTTTGTAATGGTCATAATACCTTTATGGGAAATTTAAGTCTCTTAAATTGAACGGGGTGGTCTGATGGAATAATGGGAAGGCGGGGTATAAAGAGAGATTCCTCAAAAGCGCATCCTTTACTGTCCTCACTCAACAACTCATCGTTCCAGTTGTTTAATACGTGAACAATGGTGGCAGGAACCTCCTGATGATACACCTCCGTTCCATGCAAGTGGTAGGAGAAGGAGCGGAACAGGCCAGCTCCATCACCTTCCACAGCTATAATGGTATGGGGCATCATCACACCTTCCACAAGTATAAATTTAGTCAATCTTGACTAAAAAACTTAAAAATACCGAAATTCTTATATTAAGTAGGTATACCCCATAAAGTCGGTACTTAGAATATATTTTCCAATTAGTTTTTTGCACCAAATGTAGCTTCCTTTGAAGGACGCAGTTTTTTTTACGCCCTACGCGCGCGATGGATTACCTCCGAGGGTAACTACTGGGATGAGGTAAGCGATAAACCGTCATGGATAACCCCATGGTTTGAAATAATCTCTCGTATATACCCTTTCCTTAATACCGAAAGCATAGCGCGCTGTACAAATGCTAGGTATAGTGCCATCTAGTGATGAGTTAATTAAAATATAAATATAACATTTTTAGACATTTCTTTGCTTGGCGCTGGTCAAAAGTTAATCAGTAACCCATAAACCCTTTTTTATGAACAACTATTTCACCAAGTCTCAAAATCATAGGTGAATCGATTTCCAAAAAGAGGGTTTTTTTTCAACCCCCTATTTTCAGCCTCTTAGGGGTGAAATTTCGGAAAATTCCGTCTTAGTGCGCTCTTACATTGTATAGGGAACAAATATCCAAAGTCAGTGGTCTGGGCTGTGCGTTGATTAGTGAGTCAGTCAGTCAGTGAGGACAAAGCCTTTTACTATGTAGCTTTTGCTCGCGGCTTCGCTCGCGTGAAATTCGCGCATTAGATTATCCAAGTCAAGTCTAACACGCAACGCAACCACCTTCAAGTAGTACCTTTAATTGTACTAAATACCGCCGCCCGCGATTGTACATATAAGCTCTGATTAACGCCAAATACAAATTTAAAAACCTATTAGGATAACACTTCAGTCAACACACAAGTCTTATTCCATCAACCTAAAAAGGATAAATCAAAGTTTAAAAAAATTACATGATGATGGTCACGTTAACCACGTTGAATTTTAAAATCGTTGTTATTTTCGTAATCAGCGACGCGATAAAATATAAAAACAATAATATCCTTGATGACTTTCAGACTTTTTGACCCCATTTTACCCCTTTTTTGGGTTGAAATTCGAAAAATCCTGAAAAACCTATTAGGATAACACTTCAGTCAACACACAAGTCTTATTCCATCAACCTAAAAAGGATAAATCAAAGTTTAAAAAAATTACATGATGATGGTCACGTTAACCACGTTGAATTTTAAAATCGTTGTTATTTTCGTAATCAGCGACGCGATAAAATATAAAAACAATAATATCCTTGATGACTTTCAGACTTTTTGACCCCATTTTACCCCTTTTTTGGGTTGAAATTCGAAAAATCCTGAAAGACGTGTTCACTCATTTATCTATAAAAGTACTCGTGTAAAGTTTAGGATAAAATAGTCTAACTAATCTCATTTCCCTACACAAAACTGTGGACCTCTGTTTCACCCTCTTAGGGGTAAAATTTGAAAAATCCTTTTAAGTAGTTTCGTGTCCACTATGTTATATTTTCAAATCGAGTCCATTTTCGTAATTGACGTCCCAGAAAACCATATAATCAACACCCATATTGTTATTATGATATTTCAACCCCATCGCACCCCATAGGGGTGATTTTATGTCACGTCGGCTATGTTGGATTATAAAATAGTTGTTGTTTTCGTAATCAGCGACCCGATAAACCATTAAATCAATACCCATGACGATTTTCAGACCTTTTGACTCCATTTTACCCCTTTAGGGGTTGAATTTTGAAAAATCCTGAAACACGTGTTTACTCATTTATCTATAGAAGTACTCGTGTAAAGTTTCGAATAAAATAGTTCAACTAATCTTGTTTCCCCATACAAACTTTGGACCCCTGTTTTACCCCCTTAGGGGATGAATTTTGAAAAATCCTTTCTTAGTGCACCCCTAGACGTCATAAGGAACCTACTTGCCAAATTTGGAATCTCTAGACCCAGCGGTTTGGGCTGTGCGTTGATTAGTGAGTCAGTCAGTCAGTCAGTGAGGACAAAGCCTTTTATTATTATAGATAGAAAACACATAGACCAAAACAAACAGACATGTTCATGCACACAAATGTTTGTCCTGTGTGGGAATCGAACCCACGAGTGTTGGTGTCGAAGCCGCGTCATTGACCGCTACGCCACCGAGCTCGTCTTAAAAGTAGCCTAAGAGTTGGTCCTGTTGGAACGATTTTTATAAAATGATGCCTAATCACACAACTATTTGTGTATTCAGAATAGATCCATACGGAAAGCACAGACAGTTTTGGGCTTTTAGGCTATCAACTAATATTTTATTTGTAATTTATTGGGAGATTACAAGGGAGCACTGAAGAAACAGTTCCTCCACGCTGGCAATACCAGTCCATTCTTCGACGAGCCCGACGAAGAATGAAATGGTCCAAGTCTGTTTGGGTCTAGGGCCCTACCAGCTAAGCTGAAGCTGAAGCTGAAGCCGATGGATTTTTTGATTGCGAAAATCAAACTTCAGTTTAGATTTATGCTACTTCTGTATAATTTGCTGGTAGAAACCCTGGAGCTCTACCGACTGACTAGAAGATACTTGTCAATAACTAAAACGTAAGTCCTATTATTCGAATAAAAACAATATATTACAAGTTCGGGGTGTATGTGGTTCATCAACATCTTTGAACCAAAGCCAACTTCACCTGCACGCGGTGCACCCTGCTGACTGACAAACGAAGCTCTGGCGAAAAGAGAGGAAGGGAGCGTAATTGTAAGCTACCCGACTGGGGAATGTACCTCCACCTCACAGAATACCGCAGCCAAATAACAATTCCCTTGAGTGTTGTTGTGTTCCTGCGGGTAAGTGAGGTCACCAGACAGGAAGGAGATGCTGCGTTGGCAGCGGGGGTGGCGGCGCGCGACCGATATTTTATTTTGCGAGCGTTATTATGGCTACGGTAAATGCTTCATATGTATGTACAACCAAAAAAATGTATTTAAGTATTCTATCAGTTATCTAGTACCCATTGGACACATTTTATTTAGTTTGGGGTTAGATGGCGGTGTGTAAATTTGTCCAGGAATATTTATTTATCGTTTGATGTTCTGAACCATGACCTCTTCCTTTTTCTTTACGTTCCGGGCTCAACAATTGCATCTTTTTTACCTACAGCACAGTTTTAATAAAGGCATAGATTTCAAAGCAAATTGGGAAGACTTTAATTAAGTGTTTCGAACCATTAGTTTTTATTGCTAGACATTACGTTTCAGGGTTTGTTATAATATCTTCGGGTTCGGGTAATTTTGTGTGGTCAAGAATTTCAGGGTAATCATTAAAATAATGTGTTGAACTAATAGTTAATGAAATTGTTTTAGGACGGCTAACGGTTCGGTGAAACTGGACCTTAAGGTTGGGTAATTATTAAGGTACAGAGAGGTAGAGAAGAGAACCCTATATGTAATTAACCGAGCAAGTCAAGTCAAGTCAAGTCAAGTCAAAAATTCTTTATTCTGTGGGCCCTCGCGGGCACTTAGACACGTCTTTTACAATTAGGTATATTTTTTTATCTACCAGCATTTCGGAATGACCATTGACGAGAAGAAATGCCTCTAAGCATCTAAAATTGTTAAAAATGGATAACTATTAACCTAACTTACTAATATACTGGAGGAGCTCGACGGCGTCGTTGCGCGGCGTTGTAGTCTAATCAAACACACAAGTGAAGCAACGTCAACCGTAGCCAGGCCACGGATGGATCTATTTATCTTGAGCTCCTCCGTGCTTCCACCCGATACTATTTATACGATACTGGAATATATGTCTATACTGGAATATATGTCTGTCACCAGGCGTAACACAAAAAAAATTACACCACATAACAATACTTCTGTCTCACTTACTAACGTGGTGGATTGTTGGATTTGCTCAATAATCGGATAATAAATTAACATACTTCAAGACTTCAAGACTGTATACTGAAAGAGTGGATGACGTCGCTGCGCGTGTCAGTCAAACTAAATATGCACATTAAGCAACGTTGACCGTAGCTGGTTCATGGATGAGTTTCTATTCCAACGAGGTTGAGCAGCGTGGTGGAGTATGCTCTAAACTCCTTTAGCCGATTGAGGGGAGGCACGTATCCCAGCAGTGGGATGAATAAGGGTTGACGACGAACACTTGATATTATACTACGTCAGGTGGCATCCTAGTAAACTTGCCTAGGTATACGTAGTCCACCTGATATCAATTCGGGGTGTAAGTGGTTCATCAAGATCTTCGAACCAAAGCCAACTTCACCTGCACGTGGTGCACCCTGCTGACTGTCAAACGAAGCTCTGGCGAAAAGAGGGGAAGGGAGAGTAATTGTAAGCTACCCGACTGGGGAATGTACCTCTACCTCACAGAATACCGCAGCCAAATAACAATTCCCTTGAGGGTTGTTGTGTTCCTGCGAGTGAGTGAGGTCACCAGAAAAAAAGGAAGTAGATACTGCGTTGGCAGCGTGGGTGGCGGCGCGCGAGCAATATTTTATGTTGTTAATATGGCTACGATAACCGCTTCACATCAGGCGGGCCGTATGCTTGTCTGCCACCCAAAGTAGTATACAAAAAAAAAAAGCGGTTACTGTAGCTTTTTTTTTACGAAGCCAATCGCAATATGTGCACACTCAACGGTGTAAAGTGCCGCTGATTGTGAGCGTTAATATGGCTACGGTAACCGCTTCACATCAGGCGGGCCGTATGCTTGTCTGCCAACCGACGTAGTATAAAAAAAAAAAAAACTTTTGAATGCTAAAAATAAAACTACTGATTAGATAGTAGTTAATTATGTTTGTTTAGCTTAGCTGTTAGAAACCCTAGCTCTACCGACTAAGATAAAGATGTTTTGTTTGTTTATTTGTTTGTAATATCTTTATTGCACTCGATAAAATAATCATATAAAAGTTTACATAAAATAAAAGCCGTACAAAGGCGGACTTATCCCTTTAAGGGATCTCTTCCAGTCAACCTTTAAATATTTGAGAGGATTGAGTAAATATGTATATCCCGAGGGTGAAATAAGACTACAAACGCAGAATAATAGTTATTTGTTATGCAAGGCTGCAAAGTTAATTTTTGGCGCGAGTACCTTGTATTGAAACCTGAGCAAGCGAAGGATTCTAGGATTGAGCCACGAGCGAAGCGAGTGGTTCAAATATAGAATCCTGAGCGTAGCGAGGGTTTCAAAGGTACGAGACGCTAAATAACTTTGCTGCCGAGCGCAACACACAACTTTTCACCTCACTAAAGCGAGGAAAATGTTAGGTGCAAGAAAAACAGTTTTAATAAATATTAAATTACTTGAACAAATCGTACGCTTTTATGTATTTTTCGCGCGATTTTTCCGGAAGAAAACACAACTCGGCATTATGTACCGCTTGCACTAATTCTGCAGGTGTTAAATTTATATCTTCGTCGCTGCTAGCTTCGCTCATATTTTATGATTTCTTTCGATTTTATCAAAAAACAAACCAAAATAATGGAAGTAAAGTGAATTCAATAAAGAGAAGAAAATTTTAAAGTTTTTTTTTTAATCAAATTTTCTTGCCGGCCAGTGCGATTCTTTAAATGAGGCTGGCGCATGACATGAAATAAGTATTTGCATTTCAATCATCAATGGACTGGCTGCATGGAGAATATAAACTATTACGAAACCAATGAGGTTCTATATATATGTAATTTATTGTACGAAACCTTTATTGAATAAAAATATTCGAATTTTAAAAACACTTTCCACGCTAGCGGATAAAGTGCGATTTTCCACGCAGATTTTGAATGATAAACAGAGCTTTTACGAGCTAGTGAGGTGAAAATTAAATTAACATATAAGGTGCATTAAGTAGGTAATATGGTGGTTCCTGCGAGCGAGTGAGGTCACCAGAAAGGAAGGAGATGCTGCGTTGACAGCGGGGGTGGCGGCGCGCGACCGATATTTTATGTTGCGAGCGTTAATATGGCTATGGCAACCGCTTCACATCAGGCGGGCTGTATGCTTGTCTGCCACCCGACGTAGTATAAAAAAAAGACCAATTTTTAGAATAAAAATACCGGTGGTAATCGGCTTCGCGGTAGAGCCCCAGGCGAGGAAATACCGCATTAACATTGAGGGTGCCAGCGCTCTCGTGAGGGCGCGGTTTCGATCCTCGCACAAGACATACATTTATTGCCAAGAACACGTTGTTTTCTATGTATTATAAGCATGTATTTACAAAAAAAAGTATTTCAGTACATTTATAAGGTATCTAGTACCCATAGTATACGAGACAGTTACATGTTTTGCAAATTTAAGGGCCAGATGGCGCTGTATAATTTGGCCAGAAATATTTTATTTATTTAATGCTTATCACTAAAGCTAACGAAATCATTTTTTTTTTCATTTAAAATATTTTATGAAAGAGTCTAGTTTACTATAAGGTTAGTTTTGACGACGTACTGGTACAAAAGATGAAAGCGGGCTACTTCCGCCTTATAATAATACAATATCAAACAAAATACCTTCTACAGTCGCACTGCTCACTGTCGACAAGGAATTCATCCTAACACACTGGAGCCTAAGTGGTCGCGTACTGTACCAGGGAAGTTTTCTCCCGCGTACTGTCAAGCTGTGGAGTGAACTGCCTGTCGAGGTTTTCTCATGAGACTACAGCATGGGGTTCTTCAAAAAGAGCGCGAAGAGGTTTTTACAGGGTCGGCAACGTGCGTGTGATGCCCCTGGAGTTGCAGGCTTTCATAAGCTACGGTAACTGCTTTCCATCAAGCCGGCCGTATGCTTGTTTGCTACTTTAGTGATATAAAAAAAACTTTAGGAAAAAAATAATTTTTTTTTCATTAAAATTCCATAAAACAGCAAACATTTTTTACTGTGCACAAAGCTATATTTCGCAGCTTATTTATTGAGTCATATCGTAACCCATAAATTTTGCGACATGTGTTTGAGAAATTATGAATTCCACAGTGTACACGAGATAGGAACGACATTAATGAGCCAGCGCACATATGAGAGTATCGCAAAAATATCGTAAAATATCCCCGCGAAGAATATGAAATCAACCCTTTTAGGGGGTGATAAAAAATTTACGCGCTCCGTAAAGTTTCATCACAATCACTGTGGACTGAGTTAAGGTTAACTGGGTATTAAATATGAAGGCCTGGTCATTATTGGGCAGATTTCAGAGTTGTAAGCATGGAATTTGGGTTTTAAATGGTACTTAATTAAGGCTTTGTTTATGGTAATGCAGGCTGATGGAGTATAAGACGAAATAGGCTGTGCATAATAATGATCCTGGCTATCCCGAGTCGAGTCATAGTAAAGTTCTCAGAAGCTTTACAACATAATAGAGCTTGAGATGAATTTCAGTTTGAAAATTTGGAGTTTCAACATATTATTTTAACTTCGTTTTCAGGGTTCTGTTTATCTACGAGTAAAATAAGCTATTATTCTTAATTTGTAGACATTGTACAAACTTCGATGTCTGAAAATCGATGACCCTGTCATCATATTTCTTTTTTTAATTAAAGTAAGCGAAGCTTGTGTTATGGGTACTAGACAACTGATAAACATACGTAGATACATATATTTTTTTTTGTAAATACATACATAATTATGATACACTAGCAAAGTACCCGTGCTTCGCTACGGGATCACTCCTGATTTGCGTCTATTTTTGTTAAGATTCCAGATATTTCATTTTTTCCCCTTAAAGTACTTTCATATTGACCATTATTACAAACATACACCATTTAGGTTAAGACGTCCCGGTAAACAATATTTTTGGCATTCGCACCAGGAGCCAAAATTGAAGGCTTCCAGGAGAACTTACTCCTGAGCAAGCTACCTAAAACTGATCATGAGAGTATCAGTCCTGTCTCAAGTCAACCCCAGCGACCTTTAGAGACTGCCCCCTGAGCTTTGTAATGGTCATAATACCTTTATGGGAAATTTAAGTCTCTTAAATTGAACGGGGTGGTCTGATGGAATAATGGGAAGGCGGGGTATAAAGAGAGATTCCTCAAAAGCGCATCCTTTACTGTCCTCACTCAACAACTCATCGTTCCAGTTGTTTAATACGTGAACAATGGTGGCAGGAACCTCCTGATGATACACCTCCGTTCCATGCAAGTGGTAGGAGAAGGAGCGGAACAGGCCAGCTCCATCACCTTCCACAGCTATAATGGTATGGGGCATCATCACACCTTCCACAAGTATAAATTTAGTCAATCTTGACTAAAAAACTTAAAAATACCGAAATTCTTATATTAAGTAGGTATACCCCATAAAGTCGGTACTTAGAATATATTTTCCAATTAGTTTTTTGCACCAAATGTAGCTTCCTTTGAAGGACGCAGTTTTTTTTACGCCCTACGCGCGCGATGGATTACCTCCGAGGGTAACTACTGGGATGAGGTAAGCGATAAACCGTCATGGATAACCCCATGGTTTGAAATAATCTCTCGTATATACCCTTTCCTTAATACCGAAAGCATAGCGCGCTGTACAAATGCTAGGTATAGTGCCATCTAGTGATGAGTTAATTAAAATATAAATATAACATTTTTAGACATTTCTTTGCTTGGCGCTGGTCAAAAGTTAATCAGTAACCCATAAACCCTTTTTTATGAACAACTATTTCACCAAGTCTCAAAATCATAGGTGAATCGATTTCCAAAAAGAGGGTTTTTTTTCAACCCCCTATTTTCAGCCTCTTAGGGGTGAAATTTCGGAAAATTCCGTCTTAGTGCGCTCTTACATTGTATAGGGAACAAATATCCAAAGTCAGTGGTCTGGGCTGTGCGTTGATTAGTGAGTCAGTCAGTCAGTGAGGACAAAGCCTTTTACTATGTAGCTTTTGCTCGCGGCTTCGCTCGCGTGAAATTCGCGCATTAGATTATCCAAGTCAAGTCTAACACGCAACGCAACCACCTTCAAGTAGTACCTTTAATTGTACTAAATACCGCCGCCCGCGATTGTACATATAAGCTCTGATTAACGCCAAATACAAATTTAAAAACCTATTAGGATAACACTTCAGTCAACACACAAGTCTTATTCCATCAACCTAAAAAGGATAAATCAAAGTTTAAAAAAATTACATGATGATGGTCACGTTAACCACGTTGAATTTTAAAATCGTTGTTATTTTCGTAATCAGCGACGCGATAAAATATAAAAACAATAATATCCTTGATGACTTTCAGACTTTTTGACCCCATTTTACCCCTTTTTTGGGTTGAAATTCGAAAAATCCTGAAAGACGTGTTCACTCATTTATCTATAAAAGTACTCGTGTAAAGTTTAGGATAAAATAGTCTAACTAATCTCATTTCCCTACACAAAACTGTGGACCTCTGTTTCACCCTCTTAGGGGTAAAATTTGAAAAATCCTTTTAAGTAGTTTCGTGTCCACTATGTTATATTTTCAAATCGAGTCCATTTTCGTAATTGACGTCCCAGAAAACCATATAATCAACACCCATATTGTTATTATGATATTTCAACCCCATCGCACCCCATAGGGGTGATTTTATGTCACGTCGGCTATGTTGGATTATAAAATAGTTGTTGTTTTCGTAATCAGCGACCCGATAAACCATTAAATCAATACCCATGACGATTTTCAGACCTTTTGACTCCATTTTACCCCTTTAGGGGTTGAATTTTGAAAAATCCTGAAACACGTGTTTACTCATTTATCTATAGAAGTACTCGTGTAAAGTTTCGAATAAAATAGTTCAACTAATCTTGTTTCCCCATACAAACTTTGGACCCCTGTTTTACCCCCTTAGGGGATGAATTTTGAAAAATCCTTTCTTAGTGCACCCCTAGGCGTCATAAGGAACCTACTTGCCAAATTTGGAATCTCTAGACCCAGCGGTTTGGGCTGTGCGTTGATTAGTGAGTCAGTCAGTCAGTCAGTCAGTCAGTCAGTGAGGACAAAGCCTTTTATTATTATAGATAGAAAACACATAGACCAAAACAAACAGACATGTTCATGCACACAAATGTTTGTCCTGTGTGGGAATCGAACCCACGAGTGTTGGTGTCGAAGCCGCGTCATTGACCGCTACGCCACCGAGCTCGTCTTAAAAGTAGCCTAAGAGTTGGTCCTGTTGGAACGATTTTTATAAAATGATGCCTAATCACACAACTATTTGTGTATTCAGAATAGATCCATACGGAAAGCACAGACAGTTTTGGGCTTTTAGGCTATCAACTAATATTTTATTTGTAATTTATTGGGAGATTACAAGGGAGCACTGAAGAAACAGTTCCTCCACGCTGGCAATACCAGTCCATTCTTCGACGAGCCCGACGAAGAATGAAATGGTCCAAGTCTGTTTGGGTCTAGGGCCCTACCAGCTAAGCTGAAGCTGAAGCTGAAGCCGATGGATTTTTTGATTGCGAAAATCAAACTTCAGTTTAGATTTATGCTACTTCTGTATAATTTGCTGGTAGAAACCCTGGAGCTCTACCGACTGACTAGAAGATACTTGTCAATAACTAAAACGTAAGTCCTATTATTCGAATAAAAACAATATATTACAAGTTCGGGGTGTATGTGGTTCATCAACATCTTTGAACCAAAGCCAACTTCACCTGCACGCGGTGCACCCTGCTGACTGACAAACGAAGCTCTGGCGAAAAGAGAGGAAGGGAGCGTAATTGTAAGCTACCCGACTGGGGAATGTACCTCCACCTCACAGAATACCGCAGCCAAATAACAATTCCCTTGAGTGTTGTTGTGTTCCTGCGGGTAAGTGAGGTCACCAGACAGGAAGGAGATGCTGCGTTGGCAGCGGGGGTGGCGGCGCGCGACCGATATTTTATTTTGCGAGCGTTATTATGGCTACGGTAAATGCTTCATATGTATGTACAACCAAAAAAATGTATTTAAGTATTCTATCAGTTATCTAGTACCCATTGGACACATTTTATTTAGTTTGGGGTTAGATGGCGGTGTGTAAATTTGTCCAGGAATATTTATTTATCGTTTGATGTTCTGAACCATGACCTCTTCCTTTTTCTTTACGTTCCGGGCTCAACAATTGCATCTTTTTTACCTACAGCACAGTTTTAATAAAGGCATAGATTTCAAAGCAAATTGGGAAGACTTTAATTAAGTGTTTCGAACCATTAGTTTTTATTGCTAGACATTACGTTTCAGGGTTTGTTATAATATCTTCGGGTTCGGGTAATTTTGTGTGGTCAAGAATTTCAGGGTAATCATTAAAATAATGTGTTGAACTAATAGTTAATGAAATTGTTTTAGGACGGCTAACGGTTCGGTGAAACTGGACCTTAAGGTTGGGTAATTATTAAGGTACAGAGAGGTAGAGAAGAGAACCCTATATGTAATTAACCGAGCAAGTCAAGTCAAGTCAAGTCAAGTCAAAAATTCTTTATTCTGTGGGCCCTCGCGGGCACTTAGACACGTCTTTTACAATTAGGTATATTTTTTTATCTACCAGCATTTCGGAATGACCATTGACGAGAAGAAATGCCTCTAAGCATCTAAAATTGTTAAAAATGGATAACTATTAACCTAACTTACTAATATACTGGAGGAGCTCGACGGCGTCGTTGCGCGGCGTTGTAGTCTAATCAAACACACAAGTGAAGCAACGTCAACCGTAGCCAGGCCACGGATGGATCTATTTATCTTGAGCTCCTCCGTGCTTCCACCCGATACTATTTATACGATACTGGAATATATGTCTATACTGGAATATATGTCTGTCACCAGGCGTAACACAAAAAAAATTACACCACATAACAATACTTCTGTCTCACTTACTAACGTGGTGGATTGTTGGATTTGCTCAATAATCGGATAATAAATTAACATACTTCAAGACTTCAAGACTGTATACTGAAAGAGTGGATGACGTCGCTGCGCGTGTCAGTCAAACTAAACATGCACATTAAGCAACGTTGACCGTAGCTGGTTCATGGATGAGTTTCTATTCCAACGAGGTTGAGCAGCGTGGTGGAGTATGCTCTAAACTCCTTTAGCCGATTGAGGGGAGGCACGTATCCCAGCAGTGGGATGAATAAGGGTTGACGACGAACACTTGATATTATACTACGTCAGGTGGCATCCTAGTAAACTTGCCTAGGTATACGTAGTCCACCTGATATCAATTCGGGGTGTAAGTGGTTCATCAAGATCTTCGAACCAAAGCCAACTTCACCTGCACGTGGTGCACCCTGCTGACTGTCAAACGAAGCTCTGGCGAAAAGAGGGGAAGGGAGAGTAATTGTAAGCTACCCGACTGGGGAATGTACCTCTACCTCACAGAATACCGCAGCCAAATAACAATTCCCTTGAGGGTTGTTGTGTTCCTGCGAGTGAGTGAGGTCACCAGAAAAAAAGGAAGTAGATACTGCGTTGGCAGCGTGGGTGGCGGCGCGCGAGCAATATTTTATGTTGTTAATATGGCTACGATAACCGCTTCACATCAGGCGGGCCGTATGCTTGTCTGCCACCCAAAGTAGTATACAAAAAAAAAAAAGCGGTTACTGTAGCTTTTTTTTTACGAAGCCAATCGCAATATGTGCACACTCAACGGTGTAAAATGCCGCTGAGTGTGCGCAGATCGGCTTACTTCGTACATAGCGTACACCCCTGTCGTGGACAAGGATTTTATACATGTTAAAATTTATTTATTTTACATCCACATACAATTTTAGTTACTGTAGCTTATAGTTTAGTGCGTGCGCCATCTCCACTACCTTCCTGGTAACCTCATTCACGACAAACCTATATCATTTTAGGAGTTGTTAGGTAAGAAATTTACGACACAAAAATATTATCAAAGCTTATCAAAACAACTAAGACATACATTTCACACCCTCAAATAAATTCAAACATTAAGGCTTATTATTCATAATTTTATTATTCATAATTCAACAATTTCATAAACATTACGAATCGCGAGACACCTGAACTAAATCCCTTATAAATCCACCATACATCAACAAGACTTATTGTACAAAAAAATTATCATATCCAACTTGGTGATTTACGGCGCTGGGTTCTTTGAAATTCTCGTAAAAAATAATATATTGTTATTACGAGTTATAAATTCGATTATCTCTCGACAAGATCCGATTTGGTTTCATAGTGGGTTGTAATGGTTTTTAGAGAGGGTGGCTCATCTGGTTTTGTATGCTTTATTGCGTAGAATTGTACTTTGTAAGCGGTTTCAGCTTTATCCACAGGATATATAATAGACGACTAATATAGGTACTGAAATATAATCAGTATGATTTGGCTCGCAGTGGAGGCACTTCCTCATAATCATAATGCGTTATGATAAGTAAATAAAAAAATTGGTAACCGCAACGGAATAAATAAAACCGGCCAAGTGCGAGTCGGGCTCGCGCAATAAGGGTTCCGTACCATTATCTATAAAAACGGCAAAAAAAAAATCACGTTTGTTGTATGGGAGCCCCCCTTAAATATTTGTTTTATTTTTATTTAATTATTCATTTTTAAAGTGAATAAATAACTTAATATTATGTGAGTATTTCAAGCGTCTCTATTGCCGTTATCAATTGCGAGCAAAAACGAGCAAAAAAAATCACGTTTGTTGTATGGAAGCCCCCTTAAATATTTATTTTATTATGTTCTTTTAGTGTTTGTTGTTATAGCGGCAACAAAAATACATCATTTGCGAAAATTTCAACTGTGTAACTATCACAGTTCATGAGATACAGCCTGGTGACAGACGGACGGACGGACGAACAGCGGAGCCTTAGTAATAGGGTTCCTTTTTACCCTTTGTGTACGGAACCCTAAAAAGTTCGAGACACGCAGCCTAACGAGGTCATCAGTACCACTAATAATATTAGAAATACAAAGTTGAATCATTTCAACATAGAAATGAATATATCCGTAGAGTTACTAAATAATAAGGGTTGTTGTGGTGTAGCAAGTGAATGAGGCCACCAGAAATAAAGAAAGGAAGGAGTATAGGCTGGCAACGGATTGACGACCCTTTGGTGTTGCTGACCTTCTTGGGCGGTGGTGATTTCTTTCCACCAGGTGACCCACATTCTCGTTTGCCTCCCTCTCGTATAAAAAAAAGAATCGTCGAATAAAAATTTGTAGTGGTGAAAGTCTATGACGGTGGACTATGTATAACAATGGCGTCCTTTGGCTGAAATTATGATGATGATAATTATTTCTTCGTCTTTGTGTTTTGGTAATATATTTCAGCCGTGTAGTTTCCGGCAGACTAGAATAGAATCACTCCGTCTCTTCCCATGGATGTCGTACAAGGCGACTAAGGGAAATACATTATCAAATATCGATCTGGCCTCCCCAAACCCGTTTGGCCAGCGTGGGGAGTGTAGGTCAAATCCTCCTTCCGTCTAGGACGGACGAGAGAGGGTCGTGCTCCTGTCGTGGAGACTAAAATGGACCTGATGATGACGAATATTTCTACTACTAGATAAGGTACCCTTCTAAACCGAAGAACATTTTCAATAGAATTCGACAATGAATTACATTTGTACAATCTTCACATACAATATGAGTTTTTATTCATATAACATCTAAAAGAGGTCATGTCTTCATATCGTGAAATCTAAATGTGTATTTTGAGTGACTTTTTTCTCTAATATTTTTAACCTTACAGCTCTGCGTTAAGGGTTATTTTTGTTTGGACGCTGTTTGCCCCCATCGCGCTAGTGTGGACACATTAAAGGTCCCAATTCTCCCCTAGTAGGTAACAATTTAAGTTTATTGGGTGTGCGATAAGGATATTTTCTGCTCACCTCATCTTTGCGTCATCGTGGGGCTATAAAATGTTAGTTATTTTATAACTAGCTTTTGTCCGTGGCTATATCCGCAAACATGCTACTGAGTATGTAACACTATATTGCTTACCAGTCCGCTATATGCTTGTTTGAAGTTACTTTTTAAACGGGTCGGGGTCCCACCACACATTCTCACCACTGTTTCTCCTGTGTAGCCAGGATTAACAGCGGCGACCACCAAAAAAGGCAATGAAGTCCATTGTAGTCCCAGGGGTAGAACTACGGCTGCCTTGGAACTCACAACGAATTTTACGAGAAGAAATTAGTAGGAGGAAGAAGCTTTGGAATTTGACTTCCCCTCTTAGCAATGTCAGATACAGCAATATGGTACATAAAGCATTAACAGCCTAAAGAGATGGCTAGTCAAGTGAAGCTCAACTGCCTTGAAGTTACTTTATATATTCTTTATTGCACATAAATTATCATAACATAGTTACATCAAAAGTGTACAAAGTTGAGGTCTACAGAGATCTCTGCTAGCCAACCCTGTAGGCAGTAAGGGAAAGTCACTTAACTGATAATTACATTATGTGCCTACTTATTAATAAAGAAAGAGAGAGAAAAAAAACAGTACATCAAATAATGTTTTTAATCTTTAGCACTAAAAAAAAAAATCATCGGACGCGCAGCCTGCGCCACCATAGCGAAATTTATTTATTTTTTTATTTTGGCCACTTTCCCGAATTGATATCGGAAAACCAAGGTCACTTTACATTACTACTTTTTGATGCTCCACGCGAATCAGAAGTCAGAATTTCGAAATTTTGAGTTTCATGGCAACGGACGGACAGACAGAACGACCGGACGATTTTATAAGCTCAATAAATTTCGCTGAAAACACAAATACATTTATTACCTTACTGAAAAAAAAAACTCTGCATGAATTGTATGTCACTCATTTTATATTACAATGAGTTCAGCTGAATAACTTTGTGAAGATTTTTCCTGAAATGTCAAAAGTCAGGCTTGTAGCGGTAAGAGTTTCGCGGAGTTTCACAAGCGATAACAATTATGTAAGAAACGTGTTTTACAGTAACGGGTTAGACACAGATATAAAACAGACTAGATACCGCAAAGCCAAAGTATAAGAGTGTTAAAAGAGTTCGTGTAGAATACAAACTGGCGTGTTGCTCTACCAAAACTTTTTTTTATAGTAGCAAGCTACGTCGGGTTTTTTTATACTACGTCTGGTGTCAGACAAGCATACGGTCTGTCTGACGCTCGCAACATGAAAAATCTCTCGCGCGCTGCCGCCCCAGCACCTAACCCACAAACTTCTCCCTTTCTGGTGAACTCACTCGAAGGAATAGACCAACTGTCAAAAATATTCTATTATATTCTTCTTCTTCAACCCTTATTCATCCTATTGCTGGGATACGGGTCTCCCCTCAATCGAAGGGTTTTTTTTTTATACTACTTTGGGTGGCAGACAAGCATACGGCCCGCCTGATGTGAAGCGGCTACCGTAGCCATATGAACGCTCGCAACATAAAATATCGCTCGCGCGCTGCCACCCCCGCTGCCATCGCAGCATCTCCTTCCTTTCTGGTGACCTCACTCACTCGCAGGAACACAACAGCCCTTGAGGGAACGGTTATTTGGCTGCGGTATTCTGTGAGATGGAGGCACATTCCCCAGTCGGGTAGCTTATAATTACCCTCCCTACCTCTCTTTTCGCCAGAGCTTCGTTTGTCAGTCAGCAGGGTGCACCGCGTGCAGGTGAAGTTGGCTTTGGTTCAAAGATGTTGATGAAACACTTACACCCTAAATTTAGATTGAAAATTTGAATTTAGAATATACTCCACCACGTTGCTAAACTACGGGCGGACTTGGCTTAACGACTTTCATCTAACGACAACAGCCGGGACGGACAGCTTAACGTGCCCGCCGAAGCACGGAGAAACTCGACATAAAAAAGATTTTTTTTCATCCATATCCAGGACCAGGATCCATAGACATATCCAGGATCCATAGACAGGCTACGGCCGACGTTGCTTAACTTGTACATACATGTTAAGCAAGCAATTAGACTGACACGCACAACGACGCCATCGAGCTCCTATATACAATGTTCTGGAAAAATTCCAATTAAACGTATGCCGACACGTAGGGACAAAAGTTAAGTTTTTGTTTTACTATTATCCGCACAATTTTTATATTTTACAAGCTTTTATTTAGTTTCACCTGTCCCGTTGTCTGTAATCAAATCTTGCAACTTAAATTTGATCCACTTCCCGGTTTCCGATTGAGCTGAAATTTAGAATGCATGTATAAATCGGATGACAATGCAATGTTATTGTGACATAGAGCTGATCTGATGATGGAGCTGGAAGGTGGCCATAGGAACTCCGTAATTAAATGATGCAACCCTATCGAGTTTGAGCTCATTAGATTCGTCTTGACAAGTACTTTGATACTATATGGTAACCAGGGTCTGATGATGGAGCCGGAAGGTGGCCATAGGAACTCCGTAATTAAACGATGCAACCCTATCGAGTTTGAGCTCATTGGATTAGTCTTGACGAGTACTTTGATACTATATGGTAACCAGGGTCTGATGATGGAGCCGGAAGGTGGCCATAGGAACTCCGTAATTAAACGATGCAACCCTATCGAGTTTGAGCTCATTGGATTAGTCTTGACGAGTACTTTGATACTATATGGTAACCAGGGTCTGATGTTGGAGTTGGAAGGTGGCCATAGGAACTCCGTATTTAAACGACGCAACCCCATCGAGTTTGGGCTCATTGGATTAGTCTTGACGAGTACTTTGATATTATATGGTAACCAGGGTCTGATGTTGGAGTTGGAAGGTGGCCATAGGAACTCCGTAATACATATTACATATCATGTGAACGAACTACGGACTTCATAACGGAATAACGCTGCTACGCGCTGCGAACTACGTCGTAGTAAATCTCGAATTAAAAACCGGACAAGTGCGAGTCGGACTCGCCCACCGAGGGTTCCGTAGGTACGTAGTATCATTATTAAATTTGATATTTTTCATTATAAATAAGAAATAATGCGTCGAAAAAAATTAATAAAATATATTTTGCAATGTGTACATCAAGCCCTTTCATATGATACCCCATTTGAACTAGTAGATTCAATTTGAAATTTCGACACCTAAAAAATATAGACCCCCTATTTTTTAAGGTCTATTTACAAATGTATACTTTTGAGATTTATTCCTGTACTTGTAGTCTATAACGATGTTACTTGCCAAATTTCATAGTTCTAGGTCAACGGGAAGTACCCTATAGGTTTTGATTCCCTTGAGTGTGTCGAAATATGCGTTTTTTGCTGAATAAACGGCCGTAACTTTTTGCTACGTAAACTTAGAAGTTTGATTTTTTTTAACTTCATGGGACCGTAGACCTGAGTATACAGTTCAAATTTCAGCTTGATACCTCCACGCATTCTCGACATAGAAATTCTTGACAGACAGACAGACAGACAGACAGACAGACAGACAGACAGACAGACAGACAGACAGACAGACAGACAGACAGACAGACAGACGGACAACAAAGTGATCTTATAAGGGTTCCGTTTTTCCTTTTGAGGTTCGGAACCCTAAAAATAGAGGTACTAAAAAGTTAAAAATAAAATTAAAGAAAAAAAAAAACCTTTTTAAAAACAAGCTTTTATTATTTGTTTATAAAATGAACTAAAAAGTTAAAAATAAATTAACTCTAAAAAGAAATATAACACTTTGTAACTTGATTGTAACCTTTAACGACAAATAAGCGTCTTCGTCTAGGACAAAATAATTCCATATTGTACAAATTTTTCAATCTCGTCCCCCCTCTTTATCATAGTCTCCATTTATAAATGAAAGCGTGTTACATTTAATACAACACAACATTTTCCTCAAGCTATCACAATGTAACACGCTTTCATTTATAAATGGAGACTATGATAAAGAGGGGGGACGAGATTGAATAATTATGTATGGTGAAAAGTTTTAGTGTTAAAATTAAATAAATTTGTACAATATGGAATTATTTTGTCCTAGACGAAGACGCTTATTTGTCGTTAAAGGTTACAATCAAGTTACAAAGTGTTATATTTCTTTTTAGAGTTAATTTATTTTTAACTTTTTAGTTCATTTTATAAACAAATAATAAAAGCTTGTTTTTAAAAAGGTTTTTTTTTTCTTTAATTTTATTTTCTTTATTAAAACTTTCCGTGTGCTTTAAGGAAAATACGAAATTTGCGGTATTTTACCGAGTTCTCAATTTTTGCGCTTAGCAAATTTAACTTTTATTTATATTGATAGGTGCTGCTGACATAATTATTACGTTGATATGTGCGACGTACGGGTTCACAGCTTGCTGCATTCGTGTTGGGCTGCCCTACAAAATCTGTTATGACGTGCACTTAGTGGAATTGCATCGCCAGCATATACATCTCGCATGATGTTAACTGCATTTTTTGATTTGTCGACATCAACCCATAATCATCCCACTGTTGGGATACGGGTCTCCCTTCAATCGAAGGGGATTAGAGCATACTCCACCACGCTGCTCAACTGCGGGTTGGCGGGGATTTTTTGCATTGCATATATATATAATAGGTAGGGGAAAAAGTCTTTTCGCAATATAGTATGTATGAACTTGTAATAAAATCTCTTTGGTTATACCATTTGTATCTAGCAGGTTTTGATATCTTTAAAAAGTTTACATTTTAAAAAAGATAATTCCAAATTCAAATTAGGTAAATGTGTGATTTTCATTTGTTTTTAGGGTTCCGAACCTCAAAAGGAAAAACGGAACCCTTATAAGATCACTTTGTTGTCCGTCTGTCTGTCTGTCTGTCTGTCTGTCTGTCTGTCTGTCTGTCTGTCTGTCTGTCTGTCTGTCTGTCTGTCTGTCTGTCTGTCTGTCTGTCTGTCTGTCTGTCAAGAATTTCTATGTCGAGAATGCGTGGAAGTATCAAGCTGAAATTTGAACTGTATACTCAGGTCTACGGTCCCTTGAGGTAAAAAAAAAATCAAACTGCTAAGTTTACGTAGAAAAAAGTTACGGCCGTTTACTCAGCAAAAAACGCATATTTCGACACACTCAAGGGAATCAAAACCTATAGGGTACTTCCCGTTGACCTAGAACTATGAAATTTGGCAAGTAACATCGTTATAGACTACAAGTACAGGAATAAATCTCAAAACTATACATTTGTAAATAGATCTTAAAAAATAGGGGGTCTATATTTTTTATAGGGTATCGAAAGGAGACAATTTTTTTTGGGCCCACAAAATTCGAGCGTATATAAAAAGAATATATAAAAAAGTATTCGTTTTATTATGAAGACAGACGATTAACAAACATAAAGTCTAACCGATTTCTATTCAATTATTAAAAA
Source organism: Hypsopygia costalis (assembly GCA_937001555.2). NCBI lineage: Eukaryota > Metazoa > Arthropoda > Insecta > Lepidoptera > Pyralidae > Hypsopygia > Hypsopygia costalis. The sequence continues at coordinate 32,220,161 of OW443328.2, forward strand.
AGTAATGATTTGATTTATCTCGTTTTCCGATTTATCCGACCATTATTACGCGTTCCATTTTTGTAAATAGGATGTGTAACGTCGAGCTTAGAATATTGTTATTATTTTGAAATGAAACCACCTATGCTACACCTTCTCAGTTGCAAGGAATTTAGAAGATCTTTTTTTGAAGTTACTTGTTATAGAATTAAGCAGAGATTACAATTAAAATCTTTTGATATATTCTGCAAACATTAAACCTTTACCACCGGCCGTGAAATGGAACGCAGATTCTTTGGTGCAACTTGGAAGAGTGTTGCCATTCACTAATGTCGCGCAATGCAGATTAGGACCGAATAACATTAATCGAATAATGTTAAAAATCGATAATCGATAATTGGTTTATAAGACAAAAAAAGAAAATTGAAGTAATAATTATGTACAGCATCAACCAACGAAGGTGGCTACCACCAAGTGAGATAGTCGTGTTCGTTCCATCCTGGGATAAGTTGTGATTATTATTTAACGGCATATTGTTCAAAATGTCAAATTGACATCCAAACCATTTGACAGTAAATCCCATAGCCAGAAAGTGTTACTTGGCTTGGATAATCCCATCATGGGAGAAAGACTTACATAACCTTATTATGGGTTGTTCCGAATGTGAAATAAAATCATCTAGATATGATGATTGCAGTAGAACGCGGGAAGTTTAAGATCCGGATAGTTTAAAGCGAATATGACATTGACGCGCGTTTTAACAGACCACGTCAGATTGAAAGCTGTTGTGGATGAAGATTTTTGAAGGCTCACATCCGCAGATGCAGATGTGGATTTAAAGATTTTTTTTAAAGTAACTTTACTAGTACAATATATCTAATAATAATATATATTTTTTAATACTACTATTACGAGTTTACTATTATAACTAGATTATTAATTGACTCGACACGTTCTCTCCAAGGCATGTGCATAAAAATAGACCGACTTGGCTCATCTTTGTCCAACTTGGCCAAACTTAAACTTGAATGTACTTGGCTTGCCTATGCTACATCTACATCCGCATGAACATGGACATTAATTATTGCGGATATGGATGCAGATATCCAAATCGATGTGGAAGCTCCCCAATTGAGAATGCGGATGTGAATATTCTCAACATTCTTAATGACAAGAGCTCGTCAATGTCAAATTGACATCAATCAGCTAAGTTTTCGGCACAGGTCCAGATATTTTCGTTGATTAACATTATAATTTTAATTGAACATTCACTGAGACAAACTATGACTAACTTACGCGCCGTCGTGTAATGTCAAAATGGGCTCGAGAGAAAATCCATGAAATATTTCACGGTAGGGTTTTAATAATAAATAAAAGCTAAGGTGTACATTTGCTATATGATTTATCTACATGTAAAAGTGATTAATATGTTTATATGTGGTATAACATAATTACATCATAAATATCAATGCACTTGATTTTGAAATATAAATCGATAAATGATAATCGATTGTGAAAATCACTTCTGGTAACACTGATACCGATGTCATGGCATCGTAGTCATCGTACCCTACGTACACACTATAATTAAGGGAGAGAAAAAAAAAAAAATATATCAAAAATACATAAATCCGTTGCGTTTGTAACTGTGTCTTCTTCCGTAAAAGTGTTTTTTGGTTTTTCTGTAGCGTTGAGATACGATTTTGGTATTCTTTCCACATTCAGATTACTTCAACATCGAGTAATCGTCAAGTTATATTTTACTGGACATTTCTTGCAGAGTGAACTTAGTTTTGAATATTCTCAAAATATGGCATCTGCAATGATTGCTGCGAATGCACATAACCGATGCGTTAATTGTGCAGTAAGATTGCAACGCAATATACGAAAACAATTGTTGTCTGAAATATCTGCGAATATTCGTCAACTTACAAGTTCATGGATAGCTTGTGAGGTGAGTGTTTCCTTTATGGCATAAGATATCGCAATGTATGTAATAATTATGTAGGTACCTAACTAAAGGAATGCACGATTAATGTCGTAATAGCACCTTAACATGTTCACTTTTTATTTTTCAGTTGATTCCACAAGATTCAATTTGTGGAAATTGTCATTTGATATTGCAAGAGTGTGAGCAAACTGGTCGTTCAATTAGAAGATTTGGATATAACAAATATTTGCATTCCTTGTGGCTGTTCAATATTAAGAGCTCGTCAAACACATGCTGTGCCAAATGACTGCAGAAAGGAGTATTATTTTGGTGTGGATACCTTCACACCAGGCACATCAGGTAATAAAATATAAGTTATATTTGGACCATGTATGTGACAAAAGATAACTAAATGATTGTTTTTATAACAAAAACCTTTTAACCTAATATTATAATGTTTGAGTTTGGATATAGGAGGTAATCTTGAAAATTATTAATTTGATTTAAAAAATTCTTTCATCAGTAAAAGCTACGTTATCACTCAGTGACTTAAGGCTATATTTTAGAGGAGCTTGATGTCATCGCTGTGCGTGTCACTCTAGTAAAGTAACGTCGACCGTAGCCTGTCTTTGGATGGGTTTGTTTGTCTCGAGTTTCTCCGTGCTTTGGAGGGCACGTTAAGCCGTCTGTTCAGGCTGTTTTTATTAGATGACAGTCGTCAAGCCAAGTCAGTGGCCTTTGGGTGGCTTGAAAACACTGGCCTCCGCCAACCTGAAGTTGAGCAGTGTGGTGGGGTATGCTCTTATACCGCTTCGATTGAAAGGGTGACCCGTATCCTGGCAGTGGAATGAATATGGGATGATGTGGTGGTGGAAGCCGAGGAGCGTCACTAGTTTCTAATATTTGTAATCCTGCAAGAAAACTTCATTATTATTTATTACAATTTATTACTTTTGTATATTTTAGGTTCAACATTTGGAACGAGTGTGCATGGCTTGCTGGTTGAAAGCTATCCGAACGGTACAAAGACAAGAACAACAAGATTATAGAAGAGATGTGGAAGAGCCTCCATTAGTTGTTGACAATATCATTAACATCCCCCCACCACCTCCCATGCCAGCGCCTCCAGTGGCGAATACAAAATTGAAGTATATCGAGACCCTATTGAACTTGAGCCAAATTACTATCTCGTTCGGGGTAGGATACAATCACGGCACACAAGTAGAAAAAATACTTATGTAAAAATTAATACAGATCCACCTGTTGCCAATACTCTTGTGGTTCTAGATGAATACTGCTGCAACTGTTTAGTAGACAGATGTACTGTTGGGTGCTGTGCACATGTGATGTGTACATTTTTGAGTTGGGCACGGCATCAGGATAGTGTTGAACCACCTGCATCTTTTTTAGATGATGTTTTATTAATAAGAGACGATTTTGATGATGTTAATGATGAGGATTAAATGTTTATATAAATGATAAATCATGTATTTTTCCTGGCCCTAATCTCCAGCATAGTACACTAAGACCTCATCAAGCTTGACACTGCAGTTTAACTATAGTTCCTACTATGTGTAGCATAAGAATGGTAAAAACATCAACGGGCTTGATCAGTTCTTAGCTGTATTTATCTACCCCTCTTATTTTGCTAATAATTCTAACGCACAAACAAAGAATATGTACACTATGTTGAGTGCTAAGCAAGTATACGGCCCGTTTGATGAAAAGCGATTACCGTAGCCCATAGCATACCATGCAATTTATGCAGTATCGCCCGCGTGCTGGCACTGCCGCTGCTAATGCAGCATGTTTACACCTATATATTTTTACTATGTCGGGTGCTAAGCAAGTATACGGCCCGTTTGATGAAAAGCGATTACCGTAGCCCATAGTGTGCAATATAAGCAGTATCGCCCGCGCGCTGGCACTGTCGCTGCTAATGCAGCATCTTCCTCACGTGCAGGAACAAGCCATTCTCAAGTGTATTGTTATTTGGCTGCGGGCGGTATTATGTGAAGGAAGGTTTTTCCCCAGTCGGGCTCGATTCTCGAATGGCTCGATATGACCTGTCTACTTCGCCAAAGCCTCGTTTGATTATCTGTAAGGCACCACGCACAAGTTACGTTGGCTTTGGCACTGAAAATGAAGATAAAAATAATAGTACTTGAACCCCATTCCCATGGGATTAAAGTACAGACTTAGTTCGTCATTTTTTATTTAGATTAGGTAGGTACATAACCTCAAATATTTTAATTTCGTATTTCACGTAAATCCGGTTAAATAAGTTAAAGATAAGAATACCACTGTAATCTATGAAGTTTAAGGAACAAAATGACGTAAGTTTCATTCGTATACATTAATATTGGGTAGGGGCCCAAGCTCCATACAAAAAAAAATTGTCTCCTTTCAAATTGAAACTACTAGTTCAAATGAGGTATCTTATGAAAGGGCTTGATGTACACATTGCAAAATATATTTTATTTATTTTTTTCCACGCATTATTTCTTATTTATAATGGAAAATATCAAATTTAATAATGATACTACGTACCTACGGAACCCTCGGTGGGCGAGTACGACTCGCACTTGTCCGGTTTTTTTTTTTTTACTGTCAAGATGAGTGAATCTAATGAAGAAATTCGATACATTTTAAAATTTTACTACAAAAAAGGTAAAAATTCAACGCAAGCTGCGAAAAAAATTTGTGACGTTTATGGACCTAGTGCAGTGTCTGTGAGAGTAGCACAAATTTGGTTTAAGCGTTTTCAATCCGGAAATTTTGATGCCAAAGATGCACGTCGCTCTGGTCGCCCTGTTACGGATAAAATGGATGCCATTTCTGAAAAAGTGGAGCAAGATCGGCATATCAGTAGATACGACGTAGCTGAAGAACTAGGAATTGACCACAAAACAGTTTTGGCGCATAAAAAGGTCGTGGTGAAAGGCCGGCCAGGCTTCAAAGACTCTAGCGAAACCCGGGTTAACCCGCAACAAGATGATGCTGTGTGTATAGTGGGATTGGAAGGGAAGATATTCATTATGAGCTGTTACCGCCAGGCAGGACTATCCATTCTGAACTCTACTGTGAACAACTGATGAGATTAAAACAAAAAGTTGAGAGAAAGCGGCCGGAATTAATTAATAGAAGGGGTGTGATTTTTCATCATGATAACGACCGAAACGAATAGACCTCACACATCTTTAGCCACTCAGCAAAAATTAAGAGAGTTTGACTGGGAGGTGTTAATGCATCCGCCGTATAGTCCTGACCTTGCACCTTCTGATTTCCACCTATTTCGGTTTCTTAAGAATTCTTTAGGCAATGTCAGGTTAACATCACGAGAAGACTGCCAAAACCACTTGTCGCGGTTTTTTGAACAGAAGTCCCAAAATTTCTATAGTAATGGGATCATGTCTCTACCTACAAGATGGCATAAAGTTATCGAACATAATGGCACCTACATACTTTAGTTAAATGTAAAGAAACTTTATTAAAAAATATTTTGAATTTTCATATAAAATACGAAAAGACTTTTTCCCCAACCTAATATTTTTTTTACTATTTTATTTTACTTTTTTTTTTTGCTCTTATTTTGGTTGAATACCATTTTTCTTTTTATTGTATTATGATAATATTGTATGGCTATTTAAAAAACAAAGACCTATATTGACAGAGTTTCTTTCGGCATTTCTTCTCGTCAATGGTCATTCCAAAATGCTGGTAGATAAAAAAATATACCTAATTGTAAAAGACGTGTCTAAGTAATAATAAACAATTTTGACTTTGACTTTGACTTTGCAACAAGCGGTATCTAGCCGACTCTAAGTTTGTAGTTTTAGTACTTGCTCTTTTTGATAATATATGATCCAATGAACTAACTTGTGTTTGATGAGGCGTGTCTTTTGTTTGACTATGATAGTAATTAATTCTTGTCAGAAGTTACTATAGTTTATGTTTGGAAAGGATAACATGTTTATCACAATTAAATTATATTGAAGTATTGGTTTTGAAACATACCTACTCTACCGCCGAAACTGAAGCCGATTCATATTCATTTATTTCGAAGCAATACAGTATTGTATTGAAAATGTGTAATGTCAATTTTACATAAATAATAAATTAAATTTAAGACTAACATAACAAAATGTCAATTATCATTATAACATGAATCATCATCATCATCATCAGGTCATTTTTGTCTCCACTACAGGAGCACGACCCTCTCTCGTCCGTCCCAGACAGAAGGAGGATTTGGCCTACACTCCCCACGCTGGCCATAGGGGTTGGGATGCCTGATCGATGTTTCATAATGTATTTCCCTTAGTCGCCTTGTACGACATCCACGAGAAGAGACGGAGTGATTCTATTCTAGTCTGCCGGAAACCACACGGCCAACTTCAATTTCAATCACATGAATAATCAATTAGAATTAGTAACATTAATTACCATCTAATATTTTCATTCCAGAAATAAGTCTTCACTTTAAGTTATTGACAAAACCCTTGAACTACCTACTGTTACCGACTAAACCGAAGGGTGTAGTCGGTAACGTTCAAGGGTTTCTACCACCTAAGTTAAACACAAGTAGCATAAATCTAAGTTGAATTTTGATTTTCGTAATCAAAATATCCGATGGGAATTGCAGCTTAGCCCTGTTTCTGTTTGCTATTTTTAGTGAGGCAGATTCGTCACTCAATCCCACCGTGAGCCTCTTGCCGGGATTAACAGGGTATGCCACGAAAGTCGCAATGAATAGCAAAGTTTGTTCTAGGTATTTTGCATACAGTAGAGTACTAGTACCTACTCTCCATATAAAATTTTGGGGTGTAAGTGGTTCATCAAGATCTTTGAACCAAAGCCAACTTCACCTGCACGTGGTGCACCCTGCTAACTGACAAACGAAGCTCTGGCGAAAAGAGAGGTAGGGAGCGTAATTGTAAGCTACCCGACTGGAGAAAGTACCTCCACCTCACAGAATACCGCAGCCAAATAACAATTCCCTTGAGGGTTGTTGTGTTCCTGCGAGTGAATGAGGTCACCAGAAAGAATGGAAGGAGATGTTGCGTTGGCAGCGGGGATGGCGGCGCGCGAGCAATATTTTATGTTGCGAGCGTTAATATGGGCCATATACATACGGTAACCGCTTCACATCAGGCGGGCCGTATGCTTGTCTGCCACCCGTCGTAGTATAAAAAATAAAATAAAAAAATATATAGTTAGAAGAGCGTAAAGATTTTTTTTCATATGATAAGGGGGCAAACGAGCAAGTGGGTCACCTCATGGAAAGCAATCATCCCCGTCCATGGAGATCAGCAACACCAAAGGTCGCCGAACCGTTGCCAGCCTTTTAAGGGAAATAAAGACTCTATTCTTGAAGGCTGCCGTGGTAATTGTTCAGAAATACCGCTGAGGGAAGTTGATTCCACAGTTATTTATATTTTAAGTATTCGACTAATGGGACCCCAAACTTAATAGAATATCACCATTAATATATCCATATAATAATATTATTATATCATTTATAATGTTGAAGTAATATCAAAAGTCGATTTCTAAGTCTATCGGAATTCTGAAACCAATCCCTAAATTGAGATTGCTGATCATAAATATTTCAGATACCACAAAACCAATTTCACAAAAGAGATTAGGCCGAAATTCCATTTCATCTAAAATAATAGCTGATAATATCTATTTATCAGCCATTGTTGTCTGTCTTCAAATTTAGACTTGCTATCCCAGTTTTCATGCCGTTTTACTTATTGTCTTCTTCAATCAGTTTATGCCAGATTATAGCTAAAAGACTGTGTGGTCAGATCCTTATGAACACCTTTCCTATATATTTTCGCCAACGCCTCGCCTTGACTCTCAGCTGAGGTACAACGATGTGTGTGATACTCGTAAAGATTATGGTGACTTACACCTCAACACGTAATACGCTCTGTGTCCAGCGGCTTTCTTTCAATCTGGCTATATATCCTGACTACCTCTATTGCCAACGCTCTACCTGTTGCACTGCGTATTCGACTGTCATCTTTGCCAAATGCAAAATCATAAACACTCACACACAAGAATGATGGTAAGCCATTTTCAGAGAAAATCAAAAGAAGAACCATAGTTGTCGACATAGCTCTCAGAATCAGCAAGCTGAAATAGTAGTGGCCAGCCACATGTGCCACCAACCACTAACACCCCATGGGGTGTTAGTGGTTGGTGGTCACGCCATGGCGTGAGATCTATGAACACCTTTCCTATATTTAAGCCAACACCTCGCCTTAACTCTCAGCTGAGATACAAAGACCAGTGTGACACTAGAATATAGCCAGCTAGATGATCATGTCCAAAACCAATTGTTGATCGCAGACTCCTTCTTTTAGGAAACCTAGGACGGGCATGTTCGTCTTCAACTGCAAATAAGGTCTCACCATACATAACGTGAATTCGAATGTGCGAGTGTGCACTAAGGCCTCTTGTACACGCTAAGAAATTTCACCGTGTCTACTGCAAATAGGACCAATTCATCATGTACACAACAAGAATTTTGTCGGATCTAGGCACGAAAACCACCGCACCGCAGCAAAACGTCGCGCGTCATGTCTAGCGCAGACAAGATTTTTTTCTCGGTCAGCGCGAAAGCAGTGTACACAGTTCGTGTGTAGAAACGACACGAATTCTTGCATAGGCCCGGCGACTTTTCTTAGCGTGTACAAGAGGCCTAATTCCTTCGATTGAGAGACCTGCCCCCCTAGCCAAGTGTAATTCGTAGCGTAACGAACGTTATAAATGACGTGACATTCGTCAAAATCGAACATTTTTAGTATGAGAATTGACAAATGTCACGTGATCTATCTAACGTTCGTTACGCTACGAATTACACTAGGCTAGGGGGGCTGTATCTCAGCAGTGGGTAGAATAAGCAATGATGACGATGACGACATTTAATTAAGAAAATTGAATGGCATGTATCGAGTAAAGCTGCGGGGCGGCACGCTATTATTAAATATACCTTCTACGTACAGGTAATTTAGTTATAAAGGCCTATGCGTAAATCGTCGACCTGTGTTTTCATAAGAGCCAAGTGGCTTCACAAATTTGAACGGCGGCCTGAGTTAATACGAAGCACCTTAATCGAATAAATTGAATTATTCAAACTCTCGTCTTTGGGGATTCGACTTTACAGGGAGTTTTATTTTTCATAATTTTGAATATCCACAGCTATTTCGTGGTTATCTTTTACGACCAAATTCGATTAGGGAATTTTAGATTTATGATTAAACATTCAATAATCATGGCATGAACGATTAAGTCTTTTTATTGAAATTTATATCAAATTTTAAATAAATAGGCAATATATTTATCATAAATACTAGCAAAGTACCCGTGCTTCGCTACGGGAACACTCCTTATGTGCGTCTATTTTTGTTAACATTCCAGATATTTCATTTTTTCCCCATAAAGGACTGTTTCGTATTGACCATTATTACAAACATACACCATTTAGGTTAAGACGTCCCGGTAAACAATATTTTTGGCATTCGCACCAGGAGCCAAAACAGGAGCAAGGCTTCCAAAAGAACTTACTCCTGAGCAAGCTACATACAACTGATCATGAGAGAAGCAGTCCTGTCTCAAGTCAACCCCAGTAACCTTTAGAGACTGCCTCTGAGATTTGTTAATGGTCATAGCGAAGCATATCTTTATGGGAAATTGAAGTCTCTTAAATTGAACGGGGTGGTCTGATGGAATAATGGGAATGCGGGGTATAAAGTGAGATTCCTCAACAGCGCATCCCTTACTGTTCTCACTCAACAACTCATAGTTTCAGTTGTTTAATACGTGAACAATGGTGGCACGAACCTCCTGATGATACACCTCCGTTCCATGCAAGTAGAAGGAGATGGAGCGGAACAGGCCAGCTCCATCACCTTCCACAGCTATATTGGTATGGGGCATCATCACACATTCCACAAGTATAAATTTAGTCACTCTTGACGTCATTGTTTGAAAAATACCGAAATTCTAATATCAAGTAGATATACCCCTATAGTCGGTACTTAGAATAGGTTTTTCAATTAGATTTCGGCACCAGATGTAACTTCATTTGAAGAACGCAGTTTTTTTACGCCCTACGCGCGCGATGGATAACCTCCGGGGGTAACTACTGGGATGAGGTGAGCGATAAACCGTCACGGATAACCCCATGGTTTGAAATAATCTCTCGTATATACCCTTTCGTTAATAACGAAACCATAGCGAGCTGTACAAATGCTAGGTATAGCGCCATCTAGTGATGAGTTAATTAAAATATAAATATAACATTTTTAGACATTTCTTGGCTGGGCGCTGGTCAAAAGTTAATCAGTTACCCATAAACATCCCCTTTTTTTTATGAACAACTATTCCAGTAAGTCTCAAAATCGTAGGTGAATCGATTTCCAAAAAGAGGGTTTTTTTTTCAACCCCCTATTTTCAACCCCATAAGGGTGAAATTTCGGAAAATCCCGTCTTAGTGTGCGCTTACATTGTATAGGGAACACATATCCAAAGTTTCAGGTTTCTAGCTTCAGTGGTTTGGGCTGTGCGTTGATTAGTGAGTCAGTCAGTCAGTCAGTGAGGACAAAGCCTTTTATTATTATAGATTTAAAAAAATGGAACAATTCACCTCTTCCGCCTAGGTGGGATTTCAACCCACGACCTCTCGATGACCCGTCGAGTGCTCTTCCAACTGAGCTACCAGGAAGGTTTGTGATGGTGACGAATTTATGCATTTTATATTTTCTGCTGTGTAGTTGCATGTCATATGACGCGGCTTCGACACCAATGCTCGTGGGTTCGATTCTCACACAGGACAAACATTTGTGTGCATGAACATGTCTGTTTGTCTTGGTCTGGGTGTTTTTTATGTATCACAAGTATGTATTTACAAAAAAAAATGTATTTACGTATGTTTATCAGTTATCTAGTACCCTTAACACAAGCTTCGCTTACTTTGGGGCTAGATGGCGCTGTGTAATTGATAATTGTGTGTCTGACAATATTTATTATTATTTATTATTATTATGTCTAAAATGCAAAAAATCATCACTATCACAACCCTTCCAAACCCCTTACCACCATCCCTTATTGCGATTCAATAATTGAATAGATTGCTTATTCATACCAATGAATAAGCGACTCTATTCCTTTTGAAATAGAGTCGCTTATTCATTAGTACGAATAAACATTCTATTCAGTTATTGAATCGCAATAAGAGTTGATGGTATGGTATGTAAAAATATACAGGATGTGGTTGTCAACGAATATAGATATATATATTCGTTGACAACTACATCCTATCTGACCTAAGACCACACGACACTACTAAAAGTCCCTAATCAGTATTCGCTAAAAATTCCACCCCTAAAGAATGTCTTACCGAGCAAATACAAAACGGCAAAGCGGCTAGGCTTATCTCTTAACTAATGCCTTTCCACCAAACTTTACTTTTATCAAGACTTCCCGAGCCTCATGTTTTACGGCCCCAAGATTTTACAGCCATATAAATCCAGGGCGAACTTTAAAATCTTTCTCCAAAACTTAATTTAAAGTGTATCTGATTCGGGCGTTAGTTAAAAATTCTCGCTCGACGTTGAACCGTGCACATCTGAAAATTTTATAAGTCAGACTCGAGTTTGCCAAGTTTGACAAGTCGTTAGAAAGTCATATATAAAAACTTGCTGATATTTTTAAGCTGATATTTAGCAGTCGAAATAAGAGTCACAATAATAGGCTAGAGGACGATTTTTTCTTTCGATGAGTTTATGTAAAAAAAGAAGTCATTGTAATATAACTATAAGTGAAAGAATTACTTCGATAGCATAAAAACTTCTCGAGATATGATAACTTGAAAATCACAATTTTGTACTTTCCCGAAAACGCTCCATACAAATGGCTACTGAATTATGACGTCACACTTAGGTATTTTCTATACGTTAAAACAGAAAATTGTACGACAGCTATGTTAAATACTGCGTCTATGTAGCTAGTCCCGTAACAAAAGTTATAGTATTTTTGATTGTTTTTAAAAAGTTAATTTTTTTTTATATAATTTCATTCTTTTAAATTGAACTTTCCCACCAAACTTTGATCGACCATAAAACAAGTCGGACATAACTTATTAAAATTTCAAGATCGCAGATCGTTCTAGTTTTGTATGTATTACGATACTGATAAATATTTTTTATAATTTTTGATCATTGTCGTCTAGTTACATGCTATATCGTTACATGCTAACGGTTTCTTCTCTTGTCGGTCATGAAATCGGACGATTTCTTCCTCTTTCGTGATGTCTCCTGTTCACTTTCTATTATTTTTAATCGACTCAAAAAATGAGTAGGTTCTCAATTCGGCTGTATTTTTTTTTAACGTTTGTTACTTAATTACTCCGTGTTTTATAAACCGATTTAAAAAAACGTTTTTTATTTGAAAGAGTATGATTGGTCCCATATTTTTTTCATCATCGTCAGCCTGTGTGCATACATAAATGTAGAAAGTAAATTGTGCATACATAAGTAAATGTCCTTGGAGTCGGTTTTCTTTTTTTTTTTTTTGTTATAATTATTCATTTTTAGGGTTCCGAACCTCAAAAGGAAAAACGGAACCCTTATAAGATCACTTTGTTGTCCGTCTGTCTGTCTGTCTGTCTGTCTGTCTGTCTGTCTGTCTGTCTGTCTGTCTGTCAAGAATTTCTATGTCGAGAATGCGTGGAGGTATCAAGCTGAAATTTAAACTGTATACTCAGGTCTACGGTCCCATGAAGTTAAAAAAAAATCAAACTGCTAAGTTTACGTAGAAAAAAGTTACGGCCGTTTATTCAGCAAAAAACGCATATTTCGACACACTCAAGGGAATCAAAACCTATAGGGTACTTCCCGTTGACCTAGAACTATGAAATTTGGCAAGTAACATCGTTATAGACTACAAGTACAGGAATAAATCTCAAAACTATACATTTGTAAATAGATCTTAAAAAATAGGGGGTCTATATTTTTTATAGGGTGTCGAAATTTCAAATTGAAACTACTAGTTCAAATGGGGTATAATATGAAAGGGCTTGATGTACACATTGCAAAATATATTTTATTTATTTTTTTCGACGCATTATTTCTTATTTATAATGAAAAATATCAAATTTAATAAAGATACTACGTACCTACGGAACCCTCGGTGGGCGAGTCCGACTCGCACTTGTCCGGTTTTTTATAGTGTTCTCTATTTTTTAGTCCTACTACCTAAGCTGTTCTGATTCAAATCGAATATTTTGTTTCCAAAAATAGTATTAATAGTTAGGTTAAGCTAATGACAGACTTCTTCAGCTTGGTCATTAGATGGTCTCCTCTTCCCTAGATGACGCGATGATCTAAACGCGGCTGAAAGTGGCTGTGATCGCATATGGTATAAATCATTCGGAAAGGGAAGGAATCTATCAGGAGGTAAATACAAGCTGATAATGATGATGATACAGTACCACAAAAGTAAGACAGATCTCCGTATCAAAAAGTATCGTTATGACCGACATTTTGAAAGGAATTGTAATTATACGTAACCTTAGAAATGAGTATTCGTTATTACGTATAAAACTGCTCGTAAATTTTAATGTACATTTGCTAAAAGCAAACGAGCTCAATTACTTAATTAGGATGGAATGTAATATTTAAATGTAATACGTATAAAGTAACTTGGGCAAGTAAAATGGTTCATTTGCTTATATGATTGAAGTTGGGTTTAGAATATCTTTTTGAATTGATATTGAAACATAATTAGGGTCCTTAAGGGTTTCCTTCCAATTCAATCATTGTACGAGCTCGGTGGTCGAATGGTTTTCAATGGTCACTTTGACTCCGAGTTCGGGGTTCGAGCCCCGCACAAGTCAAACATTTGTGTGCATGAACATGTCTGTTTGTCTTGGTATGGGTGTTTTCTATGTATTACATGAATGTATTTACAAAAAAAAATGTATTTAAGTATTTTAACAGTTTCTAGTACCCATAGTACAAGCTTTGCTTAGTTTGGGACTAGATGGCCATGTGTAGTTTGTCCAGCAGTATTTATTTGTCCAGCAGCAGTATTTTACTTTATATTTTATTAACTGTGGATGGGACTCGCTGGAGAAGCCACTGCATTGCCCTGTTGCCAGCCTAGACGAAATCCTGTGACCCCAAGTAGTAGAAAGCACACACACTAACCTGGATAATGTGAAGGACGTTGACGGGTTCACCAACGACGGGACATGTGTTCTGTCGACCGGTCAGCTAGTACACGAACGCTCACATATGTTGCAATTCCACTAGGCCAGGCAGAGATTGATCGTAGACCGAACAGTCAGTGAACTTCTAGCAAGTATTATATTACATGAAAGATTTTAATACATCACACGCGTCGGGGCTCAGTAGTTCATTTTTTCTCGAAATTTTTGAACCGTACTTATTCTGCTAAGTAACACGGGTGGCGCGGGTGTCGCGCGCACCAAACGTTGATTGGCCGACGCATTGAATATAGTTTGCGTCGGACGTGTTGGCGGCAAATTTAAATTAGGAAGGGAAACATTTAGGATAGGAAATTAGATCAGGAATGGTTTGATGTCTGTACAAACTGTATAAATTTTATGCCTTTTTTACCATATTGCTGTATCTCATAAAAGCTTCTTACTCCTACTAATTTCTTCTGATTAAATTCGTTGTGAGTTCCAAGGCAGCCGTAGTTTCACCCCCGGGACTGCAATGGACTTCACTGTCCATTGCCTTTTTTGGCGGTCGCCGCTGTTGATCCTGGCTACACATAAGATTGTGTGGTGGGCCTCCGTCCCGTATAACTGTATAAATTTATGCACAGAAAAAGCAGAATCATTTTTGTATGCGTTTGTACAATCTGCTAATTACTACATAGTATAAAACAAAGTCGCTTTCTCTGTCCCTATGTCCCTTTGTATGCTTAAATCTTTGAAACTACGCAACGGATTATGATGCGGTTTTTTTTAATAGATAGAGTGAATCAACTGGAAAGTTTATATGTATAATATATGCATAACATAGTAGAAAAACACTGATAATTTAGAGGTTTCTAATGTGATGTCGTAAATAAACACATTTTTTTGCTCTTTCATTGCAAACGCTGGCTGAACCCAACGAGATAGATCAAAATAATGTAGTACAGTATTGTTCACCTTAAAATGGTCTACAAAAAAGTTCGCGATGGTATATGTCTATCTCTTAGTGGTAACACACAATAACCGTTATTTTATCCTTTGCTTTTTACAAGAAATAATGCCTTATTTACGAAGCGATTTTAAGCAATACAGAATTAATCCTTATCCAATTAAGTACCTTAAATACATTGCGCATTTAATATAGATCAATATGGCCCTTCACAGCATGTAATTTAAATGAATAGTTTAGAAGATATTACACATTTAAAATGCAGGGACATAACGGCTGTGGCGGTACCGGCCGCGGAGCCGGCGGCGTGTGCCTATAACTGGGGAAGGACTGGATAGGACAAAGCGCAAAGACCTTCTGTAGTACATTTAGTATCAGCATTGCACCCGTGCGAAGCCGGGGCGGGTCGCTAGTAATTAATATGAGAGAGTAGAACCTATTAATTGCCGAGCTCGGTGGCGTAGCGGTCAATGACGCGGCTTCGACACCAACGCTCGTGGTTCGATTCCCATACAGGACAAACATTTGTGTACATGAACATGTCTGTTTGTCTTGGGTCTAGGTGTTTTCTATGTATCATAAGTATGTAGTTACAAAACAAAAACAATGTATTTACGTATGTTTATCAGGTTGTCTAGTACCCATAACACAAGCTTCGCTTACTTTGAGGCTAGATGGCGCTGTGTAATTTGTCTGACAATATTTATTTATTTATTTATTGCTTATACTGTGGTAGAACTTAGTTTATCTATGGCATAGACGTTAACACAGACGATAAAGACATACTACGTAAAGCGTGCGAAAAGGCACGAATTTTAGTAGAAAATATTTTATGTCAGTTTGCAATTAATTAATTTTGACGAGCTCGGTGGCCGAATAGTTAGCAATGGCCACTTAGACTCCGAGGTCGCGGGTTCGATTCCCGCACAAGTCAAACATTTGTGTGCATGAACATGTCTGTTTGTCTTGGTCTGGGTGTTTTCTATGTAATATAAGCATATATATACAAAAAAAATTATTTAAGTACATTTATCAGTTGTCTTGTACCCTTAACACAAGCTGTGCGCTTAATTATTTTTTTTATATAAATATAAATACATATAATAAATATTTCTGGGCCATTTACACAGCGCCATCTAGTCCCAAATTAAGCGCAAAGCTTGTGTTATGGGTACTAATGTGTTATGGGTACTAATGTGTTATGGGTAATTTGGGACTAGATGGCGCTGTGTAAATTGTCCAGAAATATTTATTTACAATTAATGTAGTCATGTAATACTTTTCTACAAGCAACTTGGAGTAGTTTTAAAATGTCATCGTCAACGCTCATTTATCCTACGGGTGGGATACGGGTCTTCCCTCAATTGAAGGGGTTTAAAGCATACTTCACCACGCTGCTATTATGCACGCGGGTTGGCCTTTAGGCGGCTTGAAAACATGGGCCTCCCATGTTTTCAAGCCGCCTAAAGGCCACTGATTGGTTTAACGACTTTCATCTATTGACAACACCTGGAACTGGCGGCTTAACGTATTTTTTTCCACCACCTTCTTTTTTCCACCAGCCACCCCCGCTGCCAACGCAGCATCTCCTTCCTTTCTGGTGACCTCTTTCACTCGCAGGAACACAACAACCCTCAAGGGAATTGTTATTTGGCTACGGTATTCTGTGAGGTGGAGGTACATTCCCCAGTCGGGTAGCTTACAATTACGCTCCCTACCTCTCTTTTCGCCAGAGCTTCGTTTGTCAGTCAGCAGGGTGCACCGCGTGCAGGTGAAGTTGGCTTTGGTTCAAAGATGTTGATGAACCACTGACACCCCAAATTTCAACTTCTTTTTTCCACCAGCCACCCCCAACTTCTTTTTTCCACCAGCCACCCCCGCTGCCAAGGCAGCATCTCCTTCCTTTCTGGTGACCTCTTTCACTCGCAGGAACACAACAACCCTCAAGGGAATTGTTACTTGGCTGCGGTATTCTGTGAGGTGGAGGTACACTCCCAGTCGGGTAGCTAACAATTACGCTCCCTACCTCTCTTTTCGCCAGACCTTCGTTTGTCAGTCAGCAGGGTGCACCGCGTGCAGGCGAAGTTGGCTTTGGTTCAAAGATGTTGAAGAACCACTTACACCCCAAAATTCTAGTCTCTCTTCTAAGTACTTCAAATGATGAAAAAAATCCAAAACTAAATATTCCTGAACAAATTACACACTGCCAGATAGTCCCACACTATGCAAAGCTTGTGCTATGGATACTAGATAACTGATAATAAAATGCATTTACAAAAAAAATGTATTTAAGTATAATATCAGTTATCTAGTACCCGTAGTACAAGCATTGCTTAGTTCGGGACCAGACCGTCGGAGTGTAATTTCGGTAACTGGTATAATACTTAAATATATTTTTTTTTTTGTAAATACATACATATAATACATACATAAAACACTCAGACCAAGACAAACAGACATATTCATGCACACAAACATTTGTCTTGTGCGGGGATCGAACCCGCGAACTAGGAGTCAAAGTGGCCATTGCTAGCCATTCGACCACCGAGCTCATCATGAAAATCTCTATACTTAATATTATCGAATAAGGTGAAGATAATTCTTCACCTTATTCGATCTCTCTTGAAACTTTTACGCTGCTTGCTAATATTAAGTATTCTGCCTCCTTAGAACGAAAAGCCTTTCAAAAATATTTTTCTTAACATTTTGGTGGAGGAATAGCGTTCCAACACCGCGAAAAAAATGGCGACACATTTTGAAATTAAATCAACTGTTCTTTTCTATATTATTTTTTATTTAAGAGCTAAGCACTTGTAGGTAAGGAGATCTCTCCAACAGTCTGACCTCCGCCACCCTCTTGACATCTTGATAAGATACAATATTTTATTTATATTTAAAGCGCCTTACGTCGTTTTAATAAATATATAAATTAACTTAAATTACTTCTATTACCACGTGGCATAAAGTCAAATTTACTTTGAAGCAGAGGACGTAATTTGCTAAGTACTAGGTTCGTGACTCATTAGCAGAAGTTTTGGTAGTGATTTTTTTCATAAACTTGCCTTTTGTAACTAAAAGTAACTAAATAAAGTGAGAAGTCTTGTCTGGTGTTGGAAAACATAGTTTATTAGAGACGAAAACATTACTACGAGATAAAATTCATAGAATAGCCGGTTAGGTTACAAAACCTAAGTAAAAAAAGTGTAAGAGGTAAAGGCAGAGACATATAAACAATTTTCATCTATATATATAAAAGAAAGTCGTGTTTGTTACAACACTTATAACTCGAGAACGGCTGGACCGATTGCCATGGTTTTTGATTTATTGGATTTGTCTCCGTCCAGAATAGCAAGATAACTATTAAAAACATTGGAAAATTTGCGAAAAAAATAAAATAAAAGAAATATCATTTTTCCATACAAAATGTTCGTGGATGTCGGACCTGTCAAACGTGACGTTAACGTGCGTACGTCAAATGTATGCGTGCGTTCAGAAATGTGGGTATAGGATAATAAGTATTAAAACATTGACAAAATTGTCGAAAAATTAAATTTGAAAACGGATTGGGATATTTATTGATTTTCAATTAAATGTCAAATCGATTGGTCTAACTTTTACGTCGCGAAAGTTGTCCGTTGTTGTTTTGAAAATTGTTTATGAATGAATGCTTGAAAATGAATATTAATTGGTTGTCAAGTGTCATGGTACTTTATTTTGTGACATAGTAAAATACTGAACTTAATATTTACCCACTGCTGGGTAATATTAAATACGGGTCTTCCTTCAACTAAATATGTTTCGAGCATACTCCACCACGCTGCTCAGCTGCGAGTTGGCGGACGCCAGTAATTTCAAGCCGCCTAAAGGCCACTTGGCTTAACGACTGCCATCTAATGATAACAACCAGGACCGACGCCTTAACGTGCCTTCCGAAGCACGGAGGAGCTCGAGATAATCTAATGATAACAACCGGGACCGACGTCTTACGTGCCTTCCGAAGCAGAGATGAGCTCGAGATAATCTAATGATAACAACCAGGACCGACGTCTTACGTGCCTTCCGAAGCACGGAGGAGCTCGAGATAATCTAATGATAACAACCGGGACCGACGGATTAACGTGCCCTCCGAAGCACGGAGGACCTCGAGTTAATCTAATGATTACAACCGGGACCGACGGATTAACGTACCTTCCGAAGCACGGAGGAGCTCAAGATAATATAAACTCATCCATGGACAGGCTACGGTTGACGTTACTTAACTTGCGTGTACAATTAGACTGACACGTGCAATGACGCCATCGTGCTTCTCTATTATTTTCTATTATTCATTATATTAATTTCAAGACATCATAAATTTTGTTCAACTAATATGTATACCACGACATTCATTGACAATTAGGCGGTACGAAGTTCGCCGGGCCAGCTAGTTTCATATAAATAAGAACTATTAGGTAAGGCACTAGTTTCACCGCCGCCAAGAATAGAATAGAATTTATTTGCGTTAAAAGTGGTACATAATGGTGTAATTATTTATAATCCTTAGAATCACACTTTCAGTATTTTCATACATGCAGATGTTTATATTACATAAAATTTCGTTAATATTATAAAATATGTCACAAAAAAAAATATCAATGTCAACAATAAAATTAAATAAAAAATATATATCAATTTCAACTATTTTACATCAGAATGTCATAAAAAATATTAATATATATAAAAAGCCTCATATAGTGCCTGTTAAATATTCCGAAACCGCATAATATTATTTTTCCATTAGTAACTGGGGGGTCTACTTTTAATAGTAGATTATTGCATCGAGCACAAAGTAATTTATTATTGCACCGAGTGCCTGATTTAGAGCCCGAGCGTCAGCGAGGGCTCTAATCTAACAGGCACGAGGGCAATATAAATTACTTAAGGCGAGGTGCATAATCTGCTTTTCTTTCAACTAATACCTATAGGAATAGTAGATAAAAGAAACTCATATCAAACAGTTAAAATAGAAGTTTCTATAACACTGTCGGCTTCATTTAGAATGTTTTCCGGAGTTAATGTGTCGCTAGATGATTCCATTTTAATTCGAAGCCGAAGCACTCAAAATCAGATAGTATCACACTTTTATCGTTTCCAAAAATATTGTCAAGCAAAATTAACAAAGTTCCCGCCAAATCACTTTTTTAAATTTCTTTCATTTTTAACTCGGAGTTAGCAACAATCATTTTTTAAATTTGGAACAAGTAGGATAGAAACGAATAATACGTACGAAAAAAAAAGTATTGATATCGGCTGGCTGAATAGAGCTAATCCATTGAGATTGGCACCTTTTGGTGCGATTAAAAAAAACTGTGCAATAATGAAATTTCATACATTTTTATTGCTCTAGAGCATTAAAGACTCGTTTTGTACTGAGTTTTTAGTGTGATTGTGATGAAATTAAAGCATAGTTGGAAGAAAATACATTTAATCGCAGTTCTTTAATAAAATTCGGCAATTTATAATAAATCCGGATAGCCAGCCATAGGATAACAACTATCGCTGTACTGAGTTGTTGACATTGTAGGCTATCATTTTATAGGTTATCATTTTATTATTGGAAACCTTCCGCGGTAGTTTTCAAATATGTTTTAATGTGTTTTTACGAACACACATTTCATAAATATATATGCTCGGCACCGTTAGTAATTTCATTTTTTTAAATAATCTTTACAGCTTGTCCTGGGGGACAAATGTATTGCTCGAATACATTACTTTTGGGCGATAAAAACTTTAGTAAGATCTATTGAGTTTCCCCATGTTATAATACCGTATCTCAGATTTAACGCCACATATCCATGGTAAGCTAGCAAGGCCGTTTTCTCGTCGACTATATTAACTAGTCGCCACAAAGCGTAAGAAAAACTGTTTATCTTTTTACATACTTTATGAATATGTGGTTTCCAGGTACAATGGATATGATTCCCAGGAATGACATTTCATTACTTTCATTTATAATTTGGCCATTGTGCTGAACTATCAAATTAGCTGTTTTATAATTTTTTTTATCAGGAAACTGTATTTTGTTTTATTTATGTTTAGTTTCAAATTGTTGTTATTTAGCCAATTAGTAATGTCAGATAAGCATGTATTAATTTCACAGTTATATTCAGATATTGTATTAAATGTATTTGCTACAGCGAGATCGTCGGCAAATAAAGAACAGATATATTTGGTGCATTTTGGAAGGTCATATTATATATATATTGTCATATTATATATATAAGAAAGAGCAAAGGGCCCAAGATGCTTCCTTGGGGTACACCTATATTTTTTGCCTTTTCTTCGGATTTATACACTATCCCATTTAAGTCGTCATCGATATTATTTACTTCAGTATATTGCATTCGGTTTTTAAGTATGTTTTAAGCCAAATTAATATAATACCCCTGAGACCGTATTTTTCACATTTAGCTAGAAGTAAATCATGTAAAACGAAATCAAAAGCCTTGCTCATGTCTATGAATATAACTACAACTTCTATAGATTTATCTATATAGTATTGATTTTTTTTAGTTAGGTTGAAAGTTGCCAGACTTGTTGAGTTTCCTTTTTGAAAACTATTTTGGGTAGAATCTAGAATGTCTAGAGCATTTATAAAATTACTTATTCTCACTTGCATAGGTTTTTCGAGAATCTTAGAGAATACTGGCACTAATGCGATAGGTCTATAGTTATCTAAGCTTTCAGTATTGCCTGCTTTTGGTAACGGCTTAACAACTGTAGTTTTTAATTTACCCGGAAATTCGCCTATCTTATAGGATATATTTGTCAAGAAACTAAGAATTGGTGCGATAATGTCTTTGGTACATTCAATGACATATGTACGCGTTGTCTGTCTGTGTGTTTCTCTTTCTGTTCTGTCTGTTTGTTTCGGCTAATCTCTGAAACAGCTAGAACGAGACTTATTTCAGAACAAGAATAATAAAATTGTTCTGTGGGCATTTTTTATAAGTTCCGACATGGTAGAAGTCGCAGGACAGAGCTAGTTCACAATAAAATAGTCGGTATAGTAGAATGGTCAATTTATCTGAGATCCAATTTTTTGAAACAGTTGAGTAAATTTATCCGAGTATAAAAATTGTAACTAGTTCTCACAGCTCATTAGCACAAGTTTCAGTGACTCTTTTAACAAAGCTTATGATTTATTTAACAAAATCTTGGTTCATTTTAAATAAATACTTATTTAAAATTAAACTTTGTTGCGTATAATTATATTGAATAGTTACATTGGATCACACTCCGGCCACTCCATACAAATGTCGCGTCGTTTACTACTACATAAACAATGACGTCTGTGCAGAGCGCGAATGAGCGTGTATGCGTGCGGCGCCTTATAAACTGTTCCCGATTTGTCTCAGAGGGGAGGTGAGGTCGACACGAGAGACCGGCAGGGAGTGGCTATACTATACGTAGTACTATTACTTATACTGTGATTGGATACAGTTCAACGGGTTAAGGGATCCCTTCCAGTCGACCATTGCCTTAGAGCAGGGCTGTCCAAACCATATACAATACCGGGCCATTACAAATTACTAAACAGATTAGCGGGCCGCAGAAACAAAAACATACTTGACATTTTTACTACCTACTTTGAAAGTTAAATTAGTTATAAACCTTAGTTAGTTAAAAATTTTAAACTTTTCTAAAAATATATAATATTCAATCAGTTTTGTTGTAAAAAACCTGTAGCGGGAAAAAAAATATCTAAAAACCGTTAAATGAAAATCACGTCACGGGCCGCACAAATATAACTCGAGGGCCGCATACAGCCCGCGGGCCGTGTCTTGGACAGCCCTGCCTTAGAGCACTTGAAACAATATTGCAAAATGGCCGCACCCGCAGCACCAGACTTCTGATTTTCCTACCCCTAACCCATTCAAAAACTTCCACACATTTCTTTTTACTTCATGTTTTTGTGTTGACTTAAAAAAGAAACGACAGCGCTCTCCTACACACAATAGGTATATAAAGAAATTTATTAAGAATCTTGATAATGCAAACAACATAATACTAACAACCTTGTATCAAATCGCAAGGAAAAACAAAAAGATACTAGCGCCCATAGAAAATGGTGACCGTCTCCCATCATCTTTTTTTTTATATTTTTTTTTATGCCATACAGTAGACAAACAAGCAAGCGGGCCACCTGATGGAAGGTGGTCACCGCCGCCTATGGACATTAGTAACACAAGGGGCGCTACCAATGCGTTGTCCACTAAGAAGTTGGAGGAAGGGAAGGAAGGAAGGAGGGGATAGGGAAGGAGTTGGGCTTCCGGATCTCTCACTCACCGAACGAAACGCATTGCTGCTTCACGTCGATATTCTGTGAGAGGGTGGTACTTCCCCGGTCGAGCAAGCCCATTTCATAATTGCTCTACCACTCCACAAATTTATTATATGTAACCTTTCTAGGCATACGTTCATTTGGATTAGAATCTAGATCAATACTGTAAACATCTTTGGTTATAAATGATATAATGATTGTAATCTGTTACGTATGCTAATAAATAAATAAATATGAGAGGGGGCATACGAGCATGTGGGTCACCTGATGGAAAGCAATCGTCACCGCCCATGGAGATCAGCAACACCAAGGGGTCGTCGATGCCAGCCTTTTAAGGGAAATAAAGACTGTTCTTGAAGACTCCCAGGTCGTAACTGTTCGGAAATACCGCTGAGGAAAATCGATTCCACAGTTTCACCGTTCGTGATATAAAATGTCTTAGGAAAAGTGCCACCAATATCAAGATGATATGGATGGACGAGACGAGGTAATAACTAAATCGAACACAAAGGAAACCATTATAAGGAAAGTCTGTCGGTCTAAGATGAAAATTCAATTAAAATAAAATCATTGCCAACATTGGCATGAGGGAAAGTCAAATTTGAAAAGCTTCCTACTCCTACTAATTTCTTCTGGTTAAATTCATTGTGAGTTGTAAGGCAGCCATAGTTTTATTTTTTTTATTTCATTTCTTTTTTTTTTCATTTTACTCCTATAGACTCCAGTTTAGTTCATTTTATTTTATTATATTTTATTTTTAACCGACTTCAAAAAAGGAGGAGGTTCTCAATTCGACTGAATATTTTTTTTTGTATGTTATTCGATGTTTTTGCGAATTGTGAACCGATTTTCATAATTATTTTATTATTTGAAAGGGTATGATTGCAAGGTGGTCCCATATTCACCAAGTCAGGATCTGATGATGGGATGCTAGGGAAATCAAGGGAAACCCTTAAATTTTATAAGCACGTATGGTTAATTTTCACAAATTCAATTTTTTTACTTGAAAGGGTAATTGCGAGGTGGTTCCATATTCACCAAGTCAGGGTCTGATGATGGGTTCCCAGAAAAATCGAGGGAAACCCTTAAATTTGCCCTATGGTAGCCGGCAGAATAAAATTGTGCCACTCCATTGCTCTGCGCTGGATGTCGTACAAGGCGACTAAGGAATCTTGTGTTACGCGATAAATCTTTATCTACTGTAATATCTATAGAATTAAGTTAAACTTAATGTAACTTCCTGTTACAATAGAGAAACATTAATAAAGCCGTAGTTAAGTAACTAAGTAAGACTTTGGTTCTGTTAGAGAGAGTAAAGTACAGAGCTTGAACGCAAACACAGAGGTTGTTAACGCTGTGCAACTTTGCTTGCAGGACATGTGCAAGCGAAACTAATCCTTAAATACACTCAACTGGAACATAGCCAGCGCGTCGCTAATTGTATACAAACGTATGAACAATATTTTGATAAAGGTGAGAGCACAGTAATAAAAACAAAATCAAAAAATCAAAATCAAAATTTATTTATTCCTTGGACTTTATAAAGCACTTAGAAACGTCATACAAATTAAATATAAGAACATGTATAAATCATTACTACTCTAAATCCGTAGAGATTAGATTCACTTTCATCACACTATCTTGAACGTGAAAGTGAATTTAAGTGCCAGTTCCGGCGACGGGGCTTCTTGAGAAGAACTGGCAAGAATCGATAAGAGAAAGGAGAAAAAGAAATAAAAATTAAATCTTAATATATAAAAATTTCGTGTCACGTTGTTTGTCCGCGGTGGAATCCTAAACTACTGGACCGATTTTAATAAAATTTTACGCAGTGTGTGCAGTTTGATCCAACCTGAGAGATAGTTTATAACTCATCGGAAAAATTAACGTAAAATATTTACAGGCAATTTGATCTACACTACTTTGCGTGCTTCCGCCACCAATTAGTTCATGCAAACTACTGCCGGCCGGCACCCACCCACTACCTAAATAATAAGTAGTTGCATGCGACTGCCGTGGCTGCTTTGGTCGTCTCTGCTCCAGCTGCTGTGGTCGTCTCGGCGAATCTCCAACATCTGAAACGACCACCGAGTCTTAATCAATTAACTATCTAAAAATATTTAGGCGATACGAAGTTCGCCGGGCCAGTTGGTCTAAATATATTTATTTGCCATTGGGCTAACGCCCAATGGCGTTGAACTATTAAAGGCATTTAGATACGTCAGACATTATTACCAGCAGCGTCAACGTATATCCGGCCACTGCTGGGTACATCCACCATCCTGCTGAACTGTATGTTGGCGGAGGCCAGCGTTCTGTTTCGCGGAAGCTATCCGAAACTAAATGACACCTCAAGCCTCGTCCACACGCTTGGCAAACAATAAACACATGCCAAACAGCAAACACCCAGCACAAACACTGCTCCACACGCTTGGTTTTTGCCGCAAACACAGTTGTGGGGGTGTGTGTGGCGGCACGCGAGAGTTTATTAAACGCATTTGTTCCAATGTAATATTCTTATCATCATCATCATCATCAGGTCATTTTAGTCTCCACTACAGGAGCACGACCCTCTCTCGTCCGTCACAGACAGGAGGATTTGGCCTACACTTCCCACGCTGGCCAGACGGGTTGGGGAGGCCTGATCGATGTTTGATAATGTATTTACCTTAGTCGCCTTGTACGACATCCAGGGGAAGAGACGGAGTGATTGTATTTTAGTCTGCCGGAAACCACACGGCCTATCCAATGTAATATTCTTATATAAATAATTAAAGTAAATATAATGAAATAAACGTAACTGGAACATTACAATCTTTAAAGCCACAGCTAACTATATATGTACGTGGTGCATACTGCCTACTAGCGAAAGAGGACCCGGCAAAAGAGAAGTAGGGTACAGCGTATTTGTTAGCTGCCCGACTAGAGAAGTACCTCCATCTCACAGAATATCGCGGCCAAATAACAATTCCCTTGAGTGGTCTTGTATTCTGCGAGTGAGTGAGGTCACAAAAAAGAAAGGTGGCAGCGAGCGTGACGGCATGCAAGCGATATTTCACGTCGCGTTAATATGGCTACGGTAACCGCTTCTGATCAGGCTAGCCGTGTGCTTGTCTGCTACCCAACGTAGCATAAAATAAATCATTTTTATACCCATGAATAAAAAAATAAAAATAAAAATTGAAAAAACCCACGACGGTTAAAACGTAGTTGAAAAAGTATAAAATAATTTTGAACCCCCCCCCCCCCCCCCCCCATGTTGAGAGCATGTTCTTAGATAGGTGTTACAGTGACAACTCTCCAGAGGGCGCTGCAGTAAACATTTGTTTGCGCAAAACCAAAACTACTAGTCTGATTCTGATGCGGTTTTCAATTGTCATACCTATGCTTGCTCTCTAAAAAGTTTGAAATAAAAACAAATTAAAATTTTTGAAAAGTCGGGGGTTTCAAAATTATTTTATCCTTTTTCAACTACGTTTTAACCGTCGTGAGCTTTTTCAAAAATTTTAATTTGTTTTTATTTCAAACTTTTTAGAGAGCAAGCATAGGTATGACAATTGAAAACCGCATCAGAATCAGACTAGTAGTTTTGGTTTTGCGCAAACAAATGTTTACTGCAGCGCCCTCTGGAGAGTTGTCACTGTAACACCTATCTAAGAACATGCTCCAATCAAACCCGAACCCATCACTGAAATCCGCATCAAAATCGGACTAGTAGTTTTAGAGATAAATGGCAACATTGGTTGCACAAACAAATGTTTACTGCAGCTCCCCCTGGTGAGTTGTCACCATAACACCTATCTAAGAACATGCACCAATCAAATCCGAAACCATCACTGAAAACTGGATTTAAATCGGACTTGTACTTTTGGAGATAAATGGAAACATTGGTTTCACAAACAAATATTTACTGCAGCGCCCCCTGGTGAGTTATCACTGTAACACCTATCTAAGAACATGCACCAATCAAACCCGAACCCATCACTGAAAACCGCATCAAAATCAGACTCGTAGTTTTGGAGATAATTGGCAACATTGATTTGCACAAACATCCTAGCACCCCAAACGCATATACCGTCTCCGTTCCGTCGCGGGTAATTATTAAAATAGTATTAGAAGTAGGTAATTATATAAAACAAGTTTAATTTAAAATTATTTAATATGATATCATCAACAGAATATACAATATTCTTTTTGTTACAAAATGCTTACATTGTTTTTGTAGTATAAAACAATTTTGGGTTTAACGAAATAAGTTTGCCGCCGAGTCTGCATAACTTAAATTAAATTTCGCTTTAAATAGTTTAAACACTTTGTAACAAGTTAAAATTATGAAACTGTATTAAATTAACTTGGTAGTTATTTTTTAACTATTTTGAAAATTCTTCCACAGCTATTCTGAAAATTATCTTAATAGGTATTTAGTTTTCATCAAAACACAATGTATGTTCTTTACTGACAAATGTGGTCATTTGGTTTGAACTCTCCTACGGCAGCTGTATTTTGTATTTTTTTTTATGTGGCCTCCCACAGGAGGGCAAACGAGCATGTGGGTCACCTGGTGGAAAACAAATCACCACCGCCCATGAAGATCAGTGACACTAAGGCGTCGCCGATCCGTTGCCAGCCTTTAAATTTTGTATAGAAAATGACAGACTTTGAAATGAAATGAAATTATTTATTCTGTCATTGGGCCCTTCTGGGCACTTAGACGCGTCTTACACATTTTCAGCGAAATTCATTAAGCTTATGAAATCGTCCGGTCGTTCTGTCTGTCCGTTGCCATGAAACTCAAAATTTAGAAATTCTTACTTCGGATTCGTGTAGAGCATCAAAACGTAGTAATGTAAAGTGACCTTGGTTTTCCGACATCAATACGGGATTTCGAAAAAAAAATCACTATGGTGGCGCATGCTGCGCGTCCGATGTTTATTAATAAAATTCTTAATCTTTTTGTCATTATTTTTATCTACTAACATTTCGGTATTAACAATTGGCGAAGAAGAAATGCTTGAAAGCTTGCCAATATGCGTCGTTTTTTTTTGTGTGTTTTTCTTTCTGTTATATCTGTTTGTTTCGACTATAAATAATCAAATAATACAGCAATTACATTATTTATAGCCGAAACAAACATTACTAAAACTAAATAGTTATTATGTATTACAATATTATGTATGTCAAACAAATAATGTCATATAATTACATATACATTACATTACATTACAAAGTTCATATGTAAAATTTTACATATAATACTTGGCAATACTGGCTTCCGCCAACCCGCAGTTAGGCGTGGTGGAGTATGCTCTCAACCTCTTCGATTGAGGGAAGATCCATATCCCAGCAGTGGTATAAATAAGGATTGTCGACGACGACAGTCAAATTAAGGAAAAATGTGCAGGTAATTTGGGAAGTCCTAGATCGTTTCCTACGGATTGCACTGCTTGTGATAGATAGAAGGAAGACCTTAAAATGCAAAGCGCCTTAATTTTGGAGTATGTTGAAAGTTATTTTATCCATGTTTGTCTACGTATAGAGACATCTTTACATAATGTATCTATCTTATTTATAAAAGCGTGCGAAGTTTAGACTAGATGACAATTATTTCTTTCGATTTTTTATGTAAATATGTCATTATAATATAACTATAGATAAAGAATTACTTCAATAGCGTTAAATAATAAAGAAATCTCATAATGATGACTTGAAAATCACAATTTTGGACTACCCCGAATATGGGAACAAAAATAATTCAAATAATATATTCCCATCTTTCATCCTGCGATGGGTTGGAAGATGGGACAAACAATTCCCAACTTCCAACCCAGGGTGGAAGTTTAGGGTGGAAGATGGGAATAAGTCTACTCTTCTCTTCTAATACTCTTGATATTTACTGCGTCATTTCTAATGTGTGAGGATGAATTCCTTGTTGATGGCGAGCGTGCGACGGTAGAAGAAGATCGTGGGCAACATGTCAAATAACTCCTCTGAACACACCCCATTGTACAATCGGTAGAACACACAACTTACAAACAGTATACAGTATATTATATTGACGAGCTCGGTGGTCGAATGATTAGCAATGGTCACTTTGACTTCGGGGTCGTGGGTTCGATTCCCGCAAAAGACAAATATTTGTGTGCATGAACATGTCTCTTTGTCTTAGTCCGAGTATTTTCTATGTATTTACAAAAAAAAATGTATTTAAGTACATTTATCAGTTATCTAGTATCAATAGTACAAGCCTTACGCTTAATTTGGGACTAGATGGCGTTGTGTAAAATTGACCAGAAATATTTATTATTTTTATGCATGCTTAATTTTCTCATCAAATTGATGGTATTAATACTATCGTTACGGGCCAAAGTCAAGTAACTATAGCGTGGCTAAATAGATGTGCATGAGTCATCTAGGAGGAATTTTCTTACGATTCGGCAGGTGGTTAGGATACAAACTGTTTGTTTTGTATGTATTTTTATGGACAGTATGTATGTATTTTTATGGAGACCTAATTGTTGAACGCTATGATGAAAGTGGTTTGGAATGAGTCCTGTACTCGAGAGCACCAGCGGTAAACTATAGAAACTCTATTATTATTATATAATTGACGAGCTCGGTGGCGTAGCGGTCAATGACGCGGCTTCGACAACAACGCTCGTGGGTTCGATTTCCACATAGGACAAACATTTGTGTGCATGAACATGTCTGTTTGTCTTAGTCTGGGTGTTTTCTATGTATCATAAGTATGTATTTACAAAAAAAAATGTATTTACGTATGTTTATCAGTTGTCTAGTACCCATAACACAAGCTTCGCTTACTTTGGAGCTAGATGGCGCTGTGTAATTTGTCTGACAATATTGTATTTATTTATTTTAATTATTTCCAAACAGTAAGAAAAATATATTATCCAAACAAGTTACTTTTTGTGGTGGATCACTAAGACGCGAGCACAGCTCGTCCGTCGCTGTCTCAGCAATAAAAACTTCAAGAATCAAGAAAAGTCTCCCCACTTTTATACTTAACAACTTAGTTATTAATACCGTAAGCTCAGAGGGTTTCATTGCACAGCTGTGTCCAGTTTGCATTATGGACTTGCACAGACTAGTAGGTAAGTGGTAAGTAGTAAGTACTAAGGCGTGAAGCGATCTAAGCTTGTTAGCCATTATGTAGTTGCAATCTGTAACTTTAAAAACATACATAAAATAAATGACGTAAATTAAATAACGTTTAATATCATAAATATGAAATTTTGTTTGTTTGTTTGTTGTCCTTCTTTCACTCTAGATGGATCGACTTGTAATATAATATAATAATAATAATCTTTATTTGCCATAAATAGGGTGATTACAAGTTGGTGTCACATTTGCTTCCTATGGTACATTCCTATTTAGCCATGACCATATGTCATGGCATGCAAATTTGTATTATTTACATACAAGTAGTCAATAAGTTATATATATGTCACTAATTATCATGGTAAGTTATATAAACCAACAAGATAATAAAATAAGATTAGTACATTTTAATATTCAATATCTATTGATTTCAGGTCCCAGGCTGATAATATTGTCACTGCTTGAGTATTTCCTTTATTTAATAAAAAGTGTTTTGTATAACCACTTACTCAGGGTAAAGTGTAAAGTCCTTGGATTGCGAAGACTTTGAATATACCTGCTCCATTATTTTGCATGCCTACATTTTGAGCGTACTTTACAGATGCCAAATAATGTGACATTTATGTTTCCTAAGACATTTTATACCACGAACGGTGAAACAGTGGAATCAACATCCCTCACCGGTATTTCCGAACAACTACGACATGGGAGCCTTCAAGAACAGAGTTTTCATTTCCCTTAATAGGCTGGCAACGGATCGAATTTTTTTTCCACCAGGTGACCCACATGCTCGTTTGCTCTCATACTTCTCAACCCCCACTCACTTAAAAAAAATAGCCTAATATTTACAATAACGACTGAGCAAATAAAGAATTTCATTTCATTTCTGACATCCAAGCAGACGAAAGCGCGGGTAACTGCTTGTACGCGCCATACTTATAATAATATCAATAAGTACACTCTAAGGATTTAAACTATGAAGATGGCTACAGTATATAACAAATATTCAGTAGATTCATTCAACTAATAGTAGACAATTTTAATGCAGCAACTTAAACAAACATTTGATTCGACTATTAAGTGATGGGTTATTGCTAAGCCCAACAAATCACATCACACTAAAGTACACAATAATAAATTTATTTTACCACTCACTTTAGTTAATTTAATTGACGAGCTTGGTGGTCGAATGGTTAGCAATAGCCACTTTGACTCCGAGGTCGCGTGTTCGTTCCCCGCACAAGACAAACATTTGTGTGCATGAACATGTCTGTTTGTCTGTTTACAAAAAAAAAATGTAATTAAGTATTTTATCAGTTATCTAGTATCCATAGTACAAGCTTTGCTTAGTTTGGGACTAGATGGCCGTGCGTAATTTGTCAAGGAATATTAATTTATTTATTTTATTTTATTTCATAATAGTATATAAGTTTGATCTTGAACATGGCATTCCTTCAAGGGTTTTTGTCTGTCTCACCATAGCTCTTCGACTTTGGTGTGATTGTATCACCAACAAGCCTTTGAAAAGATATTAAAAAAAGTGTGTCTCCAAAAGTCAACCATTACCGACTGATATATCAAGGCACAGTTCACGGTACGCGCAGTAATTAAACCACTGAACGGATCGGTTTGAAATTTGTTACAAATCTAGCTATTATGATGTAGCATGCACTAAAAAAGGATTATTGAAAATTCCCACGGGATACCGAGATACGATAAAACGCGATGCGGTAAGGCATATATACGAACTTGCGAGCGCAAACTAGTAAGAATATTGAGATATTTTTATTTTTGTTATATTAGAAATATTTACTTTGGAGTGATCCTACTGAGCATTTTTAAACTATGGCATTTCACTGGCGATCGTTTTTCTTGTCTTGCAGATCCCGAAGTCCTGGCAGACTGCTAAAAATGCAAAGTGATCTGTTCGTTAGCGACCACTTTCAGATGTCTTGGCGGAATAATAAGTGTGATTTGCCTCTATTCACAATCTTCTCGAATTTTCAACTATTGATTTCTCATTGAAATACTCTGAGAATATCTTTATTTTTAGTGAGACGTCAGATTTCTAAAGATCCATACTGATGGTGTTTCCAAACGGATGTCGTCCGTCGTGAAAGAATTGGCAAAGCAATAGGAAAGAAAACAAAAAATAGGAACGCGACTACTCAACACAGAAACGAGATGGTCGCCCATGCAATATCAGTGACAACGACAGATGGAATTTGCTGGGTCAAAGAATGTAAGTATCTGGTGGGTGAGAGGGAGAGAAGGAGGAAGACCATAGGAAAATAAATACAGGTTTTACTGTGCAGCCCTGACAGCCCAGGTAGTCATGCTCACTAAAGTGTTCAAACTGGTGGTGGTGACATGTGGCGGGTTGCCGCATTGCCAATAAAATGGTTGAATGCGGTGATGGCTGCCCCATGCATCAACTCGTGAACGGGTGCTGCCAGAGCGTCTGCCCTAGCTGTCATGGTTGCAAGGTAAACAATAGGAGGATTTAGGTTAATTAGTAATAGACAATAATATAACTATTAGCATAATAGCGACGTGCAATTAATTAATTGTAAGAATATTATAAGATAAAAATAGAACATTGTTAATAAAAGGTACGGACCCCGGGTCTGTAGACTGTAATAAATCTCAATAAAAAATAAAAAATAAACGATTTTTGTCCGCAGAAAGACGTCCAATCTTTAGCACATTTACGATGAATCCATTGCCGACATTGGTTTGAAGGTGTAGGTGGTTCATCAACGTCCTTGAACCAAAGCCAACCTCACTTGCACGGCTGCACCCTGCTGACTGACAAACAACGCTATGGCGAAAAGAAAAGTAGGGCATATCATATTTTTTAAGCTGCCTGGCTGGAGAAGTACATCCACCTTACAGAATATCCCAGACAAATAAAAAATCCTTTACGGGTTGTTGTGTTCCTGCGAATGAGTGAGGCCACTTGAATGAAAGGAAGGAGCATAGGTTGGCAACGGAAGACGGATATATATCCCATCTCCAAAAAAGTGCACTAAATTATCAAGGGAATTTTACTTAAGTATATTAATATTTTTTGATTTGACGACCTCAGTGGTTGAATGGTTAGCAATGGCCACTTTGACTCCTAGGTCGCGGGTTCGATTCCCGCACAAGACAAACATTTGTGTGCATGAACATGTCTGTTTGTCTTGGTCTGGGCGTTTTCTATGTTATTATAAGTATGTATTTACAAAAAAAAAGGTATTTAAGTACATTTATCACTTGTCTAGTACCCATAACACAAGCTTTGCGCTTAATTTGGGACTAGATCGCCATGTAAGTGTGGAAATAAATAAATAAATGTGTAAATTGTCCAGAAATATTTATTTATTTAATTTTTAATTAAATTGATAATTTAGTGCACTTTTTTGGAAAGCTGTTCTCAACACTGAATTGATGTAGTTTCTCACACAGTAGAAGGACACCTGGTATGTATGTTCTTCCCATGTATTGCCTACGTTATGTGACGAATTAGGCTGTCAAAATGTATCATTTTCCATACAAAATTTGACAAATCCGGTGGTCGAATGGCTAACAATGTCCACTTTGACTCCAGGGTTGCGGGTTAGATCCCCGCTCAAACATATATTTTTTAGCATGAACATGTCTATTTGTCTTCTTCGGGGTGTTTTCTATGTATTATATGTATGAATTTACAAAAAAATGTATTTAAGTATAATATTAATGATCTAGTACCTATAGTACAAGCTTTGCTAAGTTTAAGACTAGATAGCGCTGTGTAATTTGTCCAAGAATATTTATTTATAAAATACAGCTAACGTGCGCAAGTTCCCCGCCATGATCTACGGTGCAGAATCTTCAGATTATAATCTATCTCTGTGTCAAGTTCCACCCAGATACGTTCGGCCCTTCTGGCGTGACTTAATAAACAAACATCCATTCGCACCTGACATTTGTATTGATCAATAGTAATTAAGATTATGTCACACCCCGGCATACAAATAAATAAAAATAAAAATTATTTATTTTCAGACCTTACAATCCATAGCTTATAATATTATTATAGTAGGTAGTTAATAAGTAGTGTTTACAGCGGACAGGTTGAATGCAACCCACCCAGAAATTCACCGATGCACATGCCGAACATGCAACTCGGTGAATCTCCGGAGGACTGCTGCATCCATCCTGTCCGCTATCATCTTCAGGACCTTGTTGCTGCCAGCCCTCACTCTACGCACTAGTGATGTGGACTTTTTGCGCATGATGGCATAAAAATCAATTACGCTCCCTACCTCTCTTTTCGCCAGTGCTTCGTTTGTCAGTCAGCAGGGTGCACCACGTGCAGGTGAAGTTGGCTTTGGTTCAAAGATATTGATGAACCACTTACACCCCAAAATTAATAAATAAATAAATAAATACTCACATAGATGAGTAAGTCATTCGCGCCGCCGCGCCGTCGTGTACAAACACCTATACAAAAACGCACATCAAAAGTACATTACCCTCATTTCACTGAACACACACCTAGATAAATAATGATAGAGTTCGAATGCTGCTTTGATGCCAAATACGTCAATTAAGTGTAAAAATCTTGCAAACAGCTGACGAGGCGCGAAATTCCTGGCACAACGCGATAGCCGCTGGAGCCTGTTAACTTTTCCAATATCTCGCCGCTGCAGCGCTTGATGTGTAGATATGCGATGGACAGCACTTCAAGCGATAAGCTGAAGCGGAAACATTGGAGCTATTTAATATATTTTTAAACACTGACACAAAAAGTGATAACCTGTGTAGAGGCAACTATTATTTATACTGTGGTAAAGGTCTCAGTATCTCGAGCTCCTCCGTGCTTCGAAGAAAAGTTAAGCCGTCGGCACAGAATATTAAGAAATAGTACTAGCAGAAGCTGCACTTATATAAGCACATTAAATAAATATCTACTCTAAGTGCGAAGCAATAATAATAATAACCTTTTTAATTTTCACAGCGCGTCGCGCCCAACACGTTTGTCAACATGCCCTACCCATTCTAGCTTTTCTCTTCGTTTGTAAAACTCCGTCCTTTTCTCGCTAAAATAGGGTTTGCTAATTATGTGACTAATAAACCATAGATAGCGGCCAACGGATGAGTCAGCAAAATACTCACAGGTTATTTTCAGCTTGCTGACTTTGAGACCATCTATGTCAACATTAGTTCTCCGTAGAATTTCTTCATTTTGAATTCGGTTTCCTAGAGAAACTCTGAGGATACCTCTCTGTATCGCTTGATGTACGTCATTCAGTATATGGACCAGCCCAATGGTCAATGTTAAAGTTTCTACACCGTAGGCCGTGATAAGATTTTACTTATACTGTTGGCGTCGTCAACCCTTATTAATCCCACTGCTGGGATACGGGCCTCCCCTCAATCGAAGGGGTTTAGAGCATACCCCACCATGCTGTTCAACTGCGGGTTGGCCTGGGCAAGTTTTTCAAACCACCTGGCCTTTAGGTGGTTTGAAAAACTTGCCCAGGCCAACCCGCAGTTGATTTTGCTTAACGACTGTCATTTTGACGAGCTCGGTGGTCGAATGGTTAGCAATGGCCACTTTGACTCCGAGGTCGCGGGTTCGATTCCCGCACAAGACAAATATTTGTGTGCATGAACATGTCTGTTTATCTCGGTCTGGGTATTTTCTATGTGTTACATATATGTATGTATTTACAAAAAAAAAATGTATTTAAGTATAATATCAGTTATCTAGTACCTATAGCACAAGCTTAGCGCTTAATTTGGGACTAGATGGCGCTGTGTAAATTGTCCAGAAATATTTATTTATAAATAAATAAATATTTCTCCACTCGACAATATCCAGGACCGACGACTTAACCTGCCCTCCGAAGCACGAAGGAGCTCGAGATAAATAAACCCATCTATGGACAGGCTGCAAAAAAAGTATGGCATAAGATTTCTCTCTATCCCTTGCACCAATCTCTTAGTTCCAAGAGCGGTATTTACTAAGTGAGCTTTTAAAATCCTCGAAAACAAAAGGGTTTGGATTAAAAGATCCCTTTGATTACAGAGCTTTGTTGTACGTTTCACGGAGCCGAGTTTATTTTTCGGTAAGAAAATAATAATTTTTAAGTTCTTTGTAAATAGCAAAAAAATATATTAATGAAAATTCTAACTTTCTCCCTAATTTATAAATATTCTAGTAAAGCATCACTTTTTAATATTTATATATTATATACGAGTATATTTTTGTACAACAATAAAACCCGCATCCCTCAGTGTCAAAGTTGTCATAGCTAGCCAATTGACCAACGGATTCGTATGAGAGAAATTTATTTGTCATAGACACGTATGCAACAAGAACTATATAAGTTCAGTATTTATTTAATATTTCAATTAACATTAATGGTACATGAAATTCCTTCACTTTCATAACAAATAGACATAATACTTTTTCCCGGGAAAATGCAAAAAGAACACTATATATTTTTCGTATAAAAATGCCTCAAAAAACGAAATGAGTTGAGAATAGTATGCCAACCGATCGAGAATTGCATAACAACGCGACGCGGACTCGTATATTGGAAAACTTTATCTAGGGCTGTACTGGAATATCGATATCGACACATTTGTATGACAGACCTGTTCGCATCTACATTTGATAAAATAAAGGTTAATAATTCCACTTCAACTCGACGTGTAAAAGTTTTAAGTTAGACCTCCAGCAATGTAACTATGAAAATATAATAGGTATCCAATTATATTTGTGTAAATCGAAAAATTCACCCCCCGCCCCCCTAATGGGGGGATTATATATATATTTTTTTAATATTATATTCTGGCAAGTTGGCCAAGATAACTATTTAAATAATAATAATCGTATCCAATTTTCATGTATAATGTGCATATCAGCATACAGACAGACAAAAATTCTACATTCTTAAATTAGTTTGACCATATTCTGGCATTGATATTATATAAACAGCAGTATCACATAATTGTATAATATCCTTTCTTGCAAATGTATACTTATCGAAACATTGACATTATTGTAATTTTTGCACGCTGTTATATACAGCAGAATATGATGATAAACTTTACTAACACCTGTATATTACCCATATTCTTCGCAAATAAACTTTTGATTGATTGATACATATAATTAAAAACTAATTAATACTAGTTTAGAAGGAGTTCGATGGTATCGCTATGCATGTCAGTTTAATCGAACACAGCAAGATAAGCAACGTCGCCGTAGCCTGTCCAAGGTTAGTTATTTCAAGCTTCTCCGTGTTTCGGAAGACGTCGGTCCTGGCTATTGTCATTAGATGACCGCTGTTAAGCTAAGTCAGTGACCCTTTGTCGGCTTGAAAACACTGGTCTCTGCCAACCCGCAGTTGATCAGTAAATATCTTAGGTTGTTTGAAAATTTTCTAATTGCCGTATACTTACTTTTATACCATACTAGCGACCCGCCCCGGCTTCGCACGGGTGCAATGCTGATACTAAATGTACTACAGAAGGTCTTTGCGCTTTGTCCTATCCAGTCCTTCCCCAGTTATAGTCACACGCCGCCGGCTCCGCGGCCGGTACCGCCACAGCCGTTATGTCCCTGCATTTTAAATGTGTAATATCTTCTAAACTATTCATTTAAATTACATGCTGTGAAGGGCCATATTGATCTATATTAAATGCGCAATGTATTTAAGGTACTTAATTGGATAAGGATTAATTCTGTATTGCTTATCGCTTCGTAAATAAGGCATTATTTCTTGTAAAAAGCAAAGGATAAAATAACGGTTATTGTGTGTTACCACTAAGAGATAGATATATACCATCGCGAACTTTTTTGTAGACCATTTTAAGGTGAACAATACTGTACTACATTATTTTGATCTATCTCGTTGGGTTCAGCCAGCGTTTGCAATGAAAGAGCAAAAAAATGTGTTTATTTACGACATCACATTAGAAACCTCTAAATTATCAGTGTTTTTCTACTATGTTATGCATATATTATACATATAAACTTTCCAGTTGAATCACTCTATCTATTAAAAAAAACCGCATCATAATCCGTTGCGTAGTTTCAAAGATTTAAGCATACAAAGGGACATAGGGACA
The DNA here is from genome assembly GCA_937001555.2 of Hypsopygia costalis. Classification (NCBI taxonomy): domain Eukaryota; kingdom Metazoa; phylum Arthropoda; class Insecta; order Lepidoptera; family Pyralidae; genus Hypsopygia; species Hypsopygia costalis. Next base: position 32,258,808 of record OW443328.2, read on the forward strand.
GAGAAAGCGACTTTGTTTTATACTATGTAGTGATTGGTTAAGAAAGACTCTATGTGCCTAAATATATAGTAAGTCAAGTTTGATGTTGATTATCAAAATTTTGAAGAAAATCTATAGTTTTCTAATTACAGTATACTAATTACCATATATTTCTAATTATCATTTTATGAAATTATGGCCCAATAGCTGCGCGCGATTTGATTATAATATGCTTGATTTAAATAAATAATCCAATATAGATAATGTTAATATATTTTATTATTATATTTTATCCTCATGACAATTTCCCCGACATGACAATTTTCCGGGATAAAAATAACATTCTTTCATAATTTCATTAATAGAATTCAAGCTACTTGTATATCAAATTTCATAAAAATCGGAAGCCATGAAAGTAGAGCAGTCAGACAAATATCGCATTTATTACTTTAGTCATTTCTTAACATCATAAAATGTTTATATATTTGAAAGACATTCTCGCGGAAGTAGAGAGATTTTATGGCTAACTTTATATTACATATAAACCTGCTACTGCACCGGCTACTCATGCAAGACATCATCAAGTGCCATTAACCCGACACTACACTAAAACATTCCAAATATCAGCATGGGTGAGATTAGTATAGTCCTTCAGCAGCTAAAAAATGATAATTCTCTTAATAACGATAGAAATACAATATAACTGCTGAAAGCTGGAAGTACTGCGGTTCTAAAGGAACTGTAATACATGTTGATGTTAGTTTTCAAGAGGTATCCTTGAAAACTAATATTATCTTCAATGAATTTCAACATAATATGAAAATTTACAAAAATAAATAAATATTGAATTTGCCTTATATTATTTTTGACGAGCAATGGCAAAAATAAAGTGAGCAACTCTTTTTACAATGGCCTATTTAGTGTAGAGCGTTATGTCTAATGCTACTTGTGTACAAATTATTAAAGCATAACATATTTTTTTTAACTATTTAACAAAGATTTATTGAGAGTTGCTAATAATTACCGTTACGTATTTTAATTTTCTAATTTCCGTACTCCAAAAATGTTTAAGTCTCATTTACTCTAAAACTACTTTTGATAATTTAATGCACTTTCAGTTCGTCTGTTGAATATTTTAATGTTTTTAAGACGAATGAACGGGATGTAAAAAAGGGCACGGTAATTAGGTGCGAAACGCCTAATGACCGTAAACTGATTTCATGTAATCTGATTTCCAAAAAACACTCATAATTTTTCCGTTTTGTCTGAAACAAACTATTTCTTTTGTTGGAAGGCTCTCCATAACGTGCCAGTGTATGAATGAAAGCTGGCAAATCTCGACCCGCCGTCGGTCTCCGCGTGTAATCTGAGTTATGTGTAACATTCGCAATATTAATTCATAGTTCACTACTCACCCCGAATACCGGGCTTTGTCAGTGACGGTCGTCATAGTCTGTTATGTTGAAATTCCGAGTATGCTGTTTGATATTCTCTTCAGACCTCACTGCGATTGTTTGAATTAAAAATATCAGTACCAGAGCGACAGAACATAAACCGCATTTTTTCTTCTTCCTGGAATTCTTGTTTATTGCGGAATGGGAGGTTATTTAATTTGTAAAAAAATAGGGCTTTTATAAATAATGGTGGAAATTTGTTGATGGAGTTTCTCCTTTGTTTATTTCTTAGGTTCTGTATCTCAAAATGAAAAAAGGAAATACCCTTACACAACTTCTTATTAAATCCTTGGTGAGTCGGACTCACACATGGCTCAGATTTTTATTAAGGTACTAGCCAAATTATCTCCATCTCGGCTGATTAAAGGCTAGAAAGGTAGGTAAAAGACCAAAACATGGGTGGACCTCGGCGTGATTATAAAATAACACAAGATATTCACATATTGCGAAGACTTCATTCGAATTTGCTTGCCAAAAATTGACATTTTCATATAAAAGCAACTTCGTAGACACAGATAATCAAATTACGCCATCAACTTACGCCATCAAAAAACAGCAACTTACGCCATCATGATATAAGGAAGTGAAACAGCATATTTATATGATTTTTTATTTCGCGTCATATGTCAATGTGCGAAACAGTTGTATCACAGCACTATATAAAATGTATAACATTGTATATCTCACGTTTGCCACGCTCTCTGTCTACGGATCGGGATACGGAAATCGCGCAACCAAGCAATAAAGGCATACAGCCCGCTTGATGTAAAGCGGTTACCGTAGCCATATTAACGCTCGCAACATAAAATATCGCTATCGCGCCGCCACCCCGACTGCCAACGCAGCATCTCCTTCCTTTCTGGTGACCTCACTCACGCGCAGGAACTCAACAACTCTCAAGGGAATTGTTATTTGGCTGCGGTATTCTGTGAAGTGGAGGCACATTCCCCAGTTGGGCAGCTTACAATTACGCTCCCTACCTCTCTTTTCGCCAGAGCTTCGTTTGTCAGTCAGCAGGGTGTACCGCGTGCAGGTGAAGTTGGCTTTGGTTCAAAGATGTTGATGAACCCAATCTTAGTTTTATTGTTATATTTTATTTATTCGTGGTCTAAAGAAAATCTATCGATGTCGACACTCCCCATCACTACTCAAGTGAGAGTGCAATACGCACGAGGTATTTCACAGTGCATTTATTTCGAGACGCCCGCATCACTTGCATGCAATTACGGCAGTTGCATACGTGGTACCATTTCAAACCGAAATGCACTATTTGTGAGGTTTTTTTAACCGTGTTGCTCAGATAACCTTTCCGTGGTCTGGCCACGGAAATGAAATCGAATGGAAATGATTTACAAGTAGATTTGTATGGCACAAAGCATTGGGGTGTAAGTGGCTCCTCAACATCTATGAACCAAAGCCAACTTCATCTGCACGCGGTGCACCCTGCTGAAAGACAAACGAAGCTCTGGCGAAAAGAGAGGTAGGGAGCATAATTGTAAGCTACCCGACTGGGGAATGTACCTCCACCTCACAGAATACCGCAGCCAAATAATAATTCCCTTGATTTCCTATTGAATTTTTTGAATATTTTGATTTGAGTTGTTGTGTTCCTGCGAGTGAGTGAGGTCACCAGAAGTGAAGGAGATGCTGCGTTGGCAGCGGGGGTGGCGGCGCGCGAGCGATATTTTATGTTGCGATCGTTAATATGGCTACGGTAACCGCTTCACATCAAGCGGGCCGTATGCTTGTCTGCCACCCGACGTAGTATAAAAAAAAAAACAAAAAGGGTACCAAACTTACACAACGACAGGAAAGCAATATGAGTAGGTGTTCTACTAATTTCGTGTTGTAATTAGTTGAATTTCTTTATATATTATTGTGTCATAAAAGCATAAAGATGTTTTTTTTTGCAGTTACACACGGACATCTAGTCCCAAACTAAGTAAAGCTTGTATTATTTAAAGTATTAGATTAAAGCATGTAAAATCAATTTTCCACGATTTATTACGTATGCGACTGATAGAAATCCCTACTAATCTTCGTTCATAGAAATACATTAAGTTCATTCATTGGGACGCTGATTGTTGACACGCTCGCCGCGCATACATCCTATGTCTACTATATATTTGATCTGAGGTGCAGATCTAAAGAAATTTCCTTTGAAAATAAATGTAGTCTCATCTAGGCATATAAAAAAGGAGGTCAGTTCTTCTAAACGCCCATTGTGCCAATAGGGGAAGCCAAATTCAAAAACTTCCTGCTCCTACTATTTTCTTCTGATTAAATTCGTTATGAGTTCCAAGTGTTAACATATGCGTAATTATAACGAGTAAATATAATTAATGATTAAACGAACTTACCTGTAAGTGAAGTTCTATCATAATTATACGAGCGCCGAGTCCGAATAGATTAGTATTTACACAATGTAGTATCGCATACGTACCACCACTCAGCACTAAGTTTAGAGATGTAGTTTTATAGATTTATTTTTAAAATTTTTCTTTGCGGGTAGACTAACCTGATTTCTGACCAACATCGTACCCGTTTCTCATTTAGTTTAGAGACTCTATAATCTCAAGTAAACCCCTCATTGATGTATGCCCGAACTATCCGTATAAATCGGGGAGCGTGATTATATAGGTACTATATCAACGGGAGGGCGGGACTTACTAATCTATTCGGACTCGGCGCTCGTATAATTATGATAGAACTTCACTTACAGGTAAGTTCGTTTAATCATTAATTATACGAGCGCCGAGTCCTCTAGATTAGTATTTACACAATGTAGATTTTGAGAGTTAACGCGGGAATATCATCAATGAATAACCAATATCTATATAAGCAGAAATTATTTTATTAATTAAATAACAAAGTATATTAATTTATAAATGTGTTATTAAAATATATTTACTTCTAAATAATAACCTGGACGTCAACTATTCTTATAATAGTTGTGTCAGATATCCACTTTACATATCGTTACAAACTTTGTACGGTATATATATAATCTAACTATTGTCATTTATTGAAAACATGAAAATTAACGTAATTAATTCAGGTTACCTACCCTCGTATAACAATCATTATAATTTAAACAAATACAGATCGTGCTAAAGCTAAATCATCGACAACAGAGGTAATCGGTCTCTGGTAGAAGCGAGCAAATGTCTGAGACTGTCCGCTCCAACCGGCAATGTTGCGTATAGTATCAACACTGACACCGAGCGCACGCGCGCGCGATGTCGCGGCGTGTCGCGTGCTGAGCGCGCTGAACACGCTCGTGTCGACCCCGCATTCGCTCAGGGTGCGCTTTAACCAGCGACTGGGTGTCTGAGTGCCTACCTTATTGTGTGGCTTTTTTATTCCGATGAACAAATAGTCGGAATTCCTTATAGGTACTTTCGGTTCTGTCCAGATAACATCTTAAAGTCTTTGCTGGACATACTGTTGGTCGTTCGTCGAAAACAGGTATGTGGTATATTGGTTGCTTGCCGAAGGGTCGTGATGTTTTTAAGAGCTCTGGGATCTTAATTATGATGCGATCTGAAGAAACCTGGATGTTATTAACATTAATTTTGGATAGAGTTTGAACTCTTTGCGCTGTTGCAAGAGCCAATAACATTACAATTTTGAGCGTTACATTTTCAAAAGATATTTCATTGTTGGGATACCATGAACTCAGGTGGTCTAGAACACGGTTAGCGTCCCATGTTAAATTATATTTTGGTTGGATTGGTCGTAACCGAAAAACACCCTTAAGGAATCTTAACAGCCTATCGTCTTTGCTTAATGATGGTCCTAATAGTAAAGATAGTGCAGATCTGCATGAATTCAAGGTTCATTATAAACATCCTTCATTATAAAGTTTCGTGAGGAAATAAAGAATATTTGGTACAGAAGCATCGTAAATGTCAATTGAATTATTTTTACAATGTGTCCACCATTTTTTCAAATAACTGTCATACTGCTTGTATGAGCTGTCTGACGACGATGCCAACATTATGTCCAGATATGATGATGGTATGCTCCGTCTTAACAACGCGCACCGAAATAATTTTCCTGCCACCAGGGTAATTAATTGTCTTATGTATTTGACGGGAGCTGGAAAGAGATAATAATGCATCGTTATAAGATGGAAATGTTATCATTTCAGAAATAAGCAGGGACCTAAACAACGGATACCAAGGCTGTGGCCAAAATGGTACAACTACTATGCCTTGAGCATTGATTATTAATATAACGGAAAAAAGGAGGAATCAAAGGCATAAAAATTTAATCCACTCCTGGAAACTGTGAAATCATCTATCGCTACGGCATCTGGATCTCTATGCCAGGAGATGTATGATGCACATTTGTTGTTAACACGGCTTGCAAAAATATAGATACTTGGAGTACCAAAAATGTTGATTAAAATGTCGAAAGCCCAATCTGCTAGCCCCCCCACTCTATATCAGGGTGGCACCTTCGCGGCTCATAATCGGCAATAGAGTTGTCCCTAGATCTGATGTACGATGCGAATATGAATAACCTTCTATTCTCACACCATTCCCAAATTACCTGAGATATTTGGGTTAGGTGCGGGTACTGTATTCCGCCCATCCTATTTATATAGGCGATGGCAGTGGAGTTGTCGATCCTCAATAATATTTGACAGTTAGATAGGTAGCGCGCTAATATCTTTAGGGCAATAAAAGCGGCAAGAAGTTCTATAATTTATATGCTTTTGTCTTTAATCGATTGACCACTGGCCACTTGCAGTTTCACCATTACAGGCGGCCCCCCACCCCGTAGTTGAGGCGTCAGAATACACCTCTCTATGATAATCATTGTATCGAATACGATGCGTTGAATGATCTATCCTTTCAAGCCACCATAAAATATCAGGGTGAAGAGAATTGGGTACATTCAGATATCTATTATAGTCGTCCTTATTCCTAAGGTTAAGATATTTGCACCTTTCCATTTCTTTAGTGTGTAGCCAGCCATAATCGATGGCTGGACATGCAGAAACCAGTAAACCTAACAATTGTGCAAAATCTCTAATCTTGCATCGTTTAACATGTAAGAGATGTTCCAAATGTGCTCTGATACGTTGTCTTTTTTCTGTTGGTTAGATATATAATAAACCTATGAGAGTCTAATATCATTCCCAGGAAATTACATGACGTTTATAATAAAACCGAGTGAAATTAATAATCTTTTAGTTAAGTCAATGTTTGTCATACAATCTTGATAATTATTACCAAATAAAAGCCAGTCGTCCAGATAAAGTGTAGAAACCAACCCTGCGGCACGCAGAAGTTTAGCTATAGGTTTCGTTATCTTAATGAATACATAAGGTGCAGTGTTAAGACCAAATGGCAGAACATTGAAATCGTACATTTTATCTTCAAATATGAACCGGAGGTATTTTCTGGAATGTTCATGAATTTTGACTAAAAAATATGCATCTTTGAGGTCAAGTGTAGGTTTTGATACCAGACAAATATTAGATACAAATTGCCCCTTACAAGGCTGGGATTCCGATATAGCAATAATTTCTGATAAATTGTTAATGGCCTCGATAAAGTAAGCTTTTTCGGTATATGAGTGAACACGTTTCGACGGCAATGTGTGTTGTACAACAGGGAGCGAAAAAATAATTTTGTAACCATCTATCCAAGATAGAATGGTGCGATCACTAGTAATGAGGGATCATTGTTCATAAAATGACGTTAATCGGCCAGCGTACTTAACTGTTAGTACCGGCGGCGGTGCGCGGCGGGGGATGGCCCCGGGGCTGATGCGATGGCCTCGATTTGTGCGTGGGCAGCGGTGGGTGAGGATGCGTCGTATGGTAGCGCGGGGCAGCCTCTCGTCTCCAGGTCGCTTGGGGCGGGTGAGGCGGGGGCGCCGGCCCCAGCACCCTGCGTGCCTCAGCCGGCGCTCTGCGGTTTAAGGGCATGGGCTTCTGTCCTGCCGGGTTGTAACGTCTCAGAACCGTCGACTTTACTTGCTCAGGTTTTAACTCTGCGCTGGATTTGTTCACTGCTTTGGCAGATTTTAAGGTTTCCGAAAGGTCTTGACCGAAAAAGAACGAATCGATTTTTGTATTTTTAAGATGTTCCTTCATGTCGCTCTTAAGTGCGAACAGAATAAAGTTTCTCCTAGTCACTGAATCTGCATGCTGTATGTCGCATAATATTCTGTTAACATCCATATTTCTGAACGTTACTCGTACTAGGATCCTCGCCTAGGATTTCCAGCACATCATTATTGTTATAGGGTCTGGTTGAGCTTCAGAGACGGGTATATCAGTCTGGTTAATATCAATGGTCTTATTAATATAACGGTCAATGGTCTTATTAATGGTCTCTTCAGGTAATTCAATTAGCCAATCACTCGGTCATAATGTACTGAAAACCATCAATATGTTTTCTTAACGCAGACGCAAAAATGATACATATTTATTTTATAAAAATCGGTTGTCTGTAAAGTCGGTTTACTGACGATAGTTGAACGTGACAACGTCATAAGAAAATACTGATGGAATGTTTGCATTTTTCAAAACAAAATTTTTATGGAACGCCTCAGAGCGAGGTAACGCCGCATGAGTTATGTTTTTTCGGCTCCATCGAATTATAAGACGTTGTCACGTCAAAAATTAAAAACAAGGTTAGCCTGTATTTATGTGCGTCGAGACAGCCCCGACCACTCAGGTTGCATAATCACATGACGTCAATACGCCAAAAAGGAAAATATAATGCTTTAGATCCCGAGAGGAATGCACGCCAACTGTATTCACTCGTATGTGCGTCGAGACAGCCCCAATGACTGCTCAGGTTGCACGATTATTGTGACGTAAATACGACAAAAAACTAATAATGAGGTTAGCCTGTATTTATGTACGTCGAGACAGCCCCGACCACTCAGGTTGCACAATCACATGACGTCAATACGCCAAAAAGGAAAATATAATGCTTTAGATCCCGAGAGAAAATGCACGCCAACTGTATTCACTGTATGTGTATGTGCGTCGAGACAGCCCCAATGACTGCTCAGGTTGCACGATTATGTGACGTAAATACGCCAAAAAACGAATAATAATGCGTTAGGTTAAAATACTTCGGAGGTAACGCCAACTGTATTTTTATGCTGCGAGACAGCCCCAATGACTGCTCAGTTTGCACACAATACGGCGTCAATTCAAAATAAGTAATAAAAAATGTAGGTAAATACCTGCGCCATAATCCGTAAGAGGTAAAACCTCTTTCATATCTGGCTATCACGTTTACTTAATTTTCTTTCTAATTTTTTTTATTTTTTATTTTTCGTTGTATACGATCCACATCTTCTTCAATGCATTGCTTACGCTTCGGCATTTTTATTAATAAAATACACTGAAGATAACTGTATAACTTTGAAACACGAAATAAAACGCATGAGGTGTTGAGTGGTTGAGCCCTAAATTGCGAATGAGAAACGGGTACGATGTTGGTCAGAAATCAGGTTAGTCTACCCGCAAAGAAAAATTTTAAAAATAAATCTATAAAACTACATCTCTAAACTTAGTGCTGAGTGGTGGTACGTATGCGATACTACATTGTGTAAATACTAATCTAGAGGACTCGGCGCTCGTATAATAATATGTAATGTTATTCATTCTTTGCAGAATCGAAGGTTGCCTATCTTTGCCGATGGTTTTCGTTTTGTCATCGCTCGGGGAGTGTTTAGTTACGTTACGTTATTACGTTAGTTTGTTATCTACCCGTAACCCGAGCAAAAGACATACCTAAATAACAATAAACATTTTACATCGGGCAGTTGGTAAATCGAGTCGTCAACATAGTCTTCAGATCGGAAAGAATTTTCTTTTTTTTTATACTACGTCGGGTGGCAGACAAGCATACGACCCGTCTGATGTGAAGCGGTTACCGTAGCTATATTAACACTAGCAACATAATATCGTTCGCGTGCCGCCACCCCCACTGTCAACGCAGCATCTCCTTCTTTCTGGTGACCTCACTCACTCGCAGGAACACAACAACCCTCAAGGGAATTGTTATTTGGCTGCGGTATTCTGTGAGGTGGAAGGTCCATTCCCCGGTCGGGTAGCTTACAAATACGCTCCCTACCTCTCGTTTCACTAGAGCTTCGTTGTCAGTCAGCAGGGTGCACCGCGTGCATGTGAAGTTGGCTTTGGTTCAAAGATGTTGAAGAAAAATTTACACCCCAAAAATGTTCGTTCAACCTTCATCGTTTATTATTTAAATTAAGTTTATTATTTAAAAGCAAACATTAAAAGTCAACACAAAATAATAGGCCCGTTTTGACATTTGTCTTCGTGATGTAACTAGTGATGTAACCAACCGACTCGGTACTCGATACTTACGATAAATCGATTCAAGTTTGCATGAGTATTTGATCAATTTGAATATGACGTATTGTAAAGTGTATTGGATTAAAGTTCTGATTAGAAAATTTTACTTAAGGTGGAACATACGGTCTGCTCGTTGCCGTTTTCCCGCTAGATGGCGCTGTAGTCAACATTTCCAGTTTATTTTGATTTACGTGTAAATGGAACATTTGTAAGTCGTAGGAATAGTTTTCGCGGAACTCGGACGTTACACTTTATTGACCTTGGTCATATACTTGCCTCAAAATTCACCCAATTCGACACATAATCCTATAATAACATCTGTCATTGAATATAGTGTAGTTTACACACACAGACGTGAGCGAGCACTACGTTTACCTTCATGACAACTAGATGGCGTGCCAAAATGAGCTGAATTATTTTATTTTTTATACTGTGTCGGGTGGCAGACAAGCATACGGCCCGCGTGATGTGAAGCGGTTACCGTAGCCATATTAACGCTCGCAACATAAAATATCGCTCGCGCGCCGCCACCCCCGTTGCTGACGCAGCATCACCTTCATTTCTGGTGTCCTCACTCACTCGCAGGAACACAACAACCCTCAAGGGATCTGTTATTTGGTTGCGGTATTCTGTGAGGTGGAGGTACATTCCCAAGTCGGGTAGCTTACAATTACGCTCCCTACCTCTCTTTTCGCCAGAGCTTCGTTTGCCAGTCAGCAGGGTGCACCGCGTGCAGGTGAAGTTGGCTTTGGTTCAAAGATGTTGATGAACCACTTACACCCCAAAATATTCTGTAGGAATATTCTCAATATTTCCATTATGGTAGGCAGAACTACAGAACGCCACCTGCTACGACATAATTATGTTATCTACGATTGTGTTATGGAAATAAAAGTTATATTTATAGGTTTAAACTTTTATTTTATTTGATAAAAAGTAATATACAATGATAACGTAGATTCTGAACAAACTACTATAAAAATACAATTAAAACATAAATTATTCTAATTGTTGATTGCTTCCTCTGCCTTCAGTCTTCTGTCTTGAAACCACTGCTACACAGGTGCTGCAAAGGAAAATAAGTTTACTTAGTATATTTGTTATTTTATGACGAAAATTATTTCTCAATAACTTCAAAATGTTGGGCCAGATCGTGATACAATTTATGAAGTAAATAAAATAAAAGGTAAAAGCCTTGTGTTCATACTGGTACATACCATTCAAATCTATACATTTCGCATTTTTTTGAACACGTCTCAATATTATTCCTGGCAGAATACAATTTTTAAAAAAGTCTAACAGCTTCGGTATCATATTCCTGATAAATTCATTATCTCGACAAACTTCTATCACAGTCAAAGGTTCAGTGACTGAAATAAAACATATGAAGTAGCACTTATCCATTTTGCTGACACGCATTTGTCCTTGAACCTGAAATAGATTTTAATTATAGTAAGAGAAAACAAGATACTGAAATAATTATAAAGTTGACATGCAATAGAATCAACTTACTTGATAGTAATAATCATGCTTTTTATTCATAACTAAAACATTGTTATCCAATTTTAGAGCAAAGTATTTTTTTTCTAGTGCAGCTGCCTCTAGGCTATGATTTTTCCTCGCCAATTATGGAAAGCACTTGATCTCAATAACAGCTCTTTCATTTTCAATTATACCTGTAAAAAATTTACACAAAATATAAAAAAGTGAAATGGAGCTCTTTATGAGATTTGGTACAAGAAACTCAATCGCATTGCGATTATAAATATAGTTGTAATTTTCCACATTTGCCAAATACATAGATAAAATTGAAGCTTGATAAAGACAAACTTGCCATCTGGACTGCCAGCTAAACATCCAAATTCTTCATCAAAAAGACCTGAAGGCCTGACACTTTATATTGTTGCATGAACATACTTTTTGCCACATTCTCATTTTGCTGCCCATAAAGCATGTCTTTGGTATAAATATTCTTTTTATATAGAATATATCCTTTACATGATTGTGACATGGAGTGGTAATACGGCGTTTGCAAACCTGTAAACATAAAAAATACAGATAAGAATATTATGGGTTATTTTTACATTCAGCATTGCCAATAATACAGGTATATAAAATACTGCGTTATCAGAAATGTATAATTATGTGTTTAAATACATTTCTGCTGTAAAATTGTCTTAATCCACCTCGAACTCGTTTTAACGATTTGCGCGGCCCCGAATAAGCGTGTCGTTTGTGTACGCTTCTCTGCTGGTTGGAACATACATTGAATACACCTAAATGAAATAAAGAAAAACAAATTAAACACAAAAGAATATGTTACTTCTAAACACTCAGTATTTGAAAGAAATTGAATAGTAATTCATAACCATGTAATTAGATTGCAGTCGCATTTATTATGACAGAATTGACAGATGATACAGATTTATTGTCCCAGATTGCGTTCGGAACTCGGAACACATCCTGAGAAAAAAGAACAATAAAATATAACAGTAATACTTATCTTTACATTCCTGGAATATATACTTTAGAATATTGGTCGACGAAAAAGAAAATAATAAATCAGATTTTATTCAGTTATTTATTTTTATACAATAAAACACGTCTATTTGATGTACATAAGTAACTCAATTATTTGTTTGTTTCTGAACGCAACATAACGTAACTTGGAAAATGTATTTTTAATACAATATCAAAAAGAGCGGAGCGGCAACCTCTTTTCAACGTAGTGCATCTAATCTAGGTCAAGGTTATGAACGAACGGCAACGTAGCTTACTTTTCTACGAAAAAAGTTGCCACATAAAAATAATAAGTAATAAAATTGTTTACTTTGCCGTTTAGGGTCGACAATTTTATGTTATTATAATGTTTTTATTTTATGAAAGGTAGGAAAGGAAATAAATCAATTATTGTACATTTATTAACAAAATAATGATACTTTCAGAATTAAAATATCGCCTGTGCGCCATCTAGCGTTCAAATATTTAAGCTATCGCAATCATTTGTTTGTTTTGTTTTGACAAGCAAAATAAAGGTGGCGCTTTATTTTGCTTGTCGAAACTCACTCACACTACTAAACAATTTTCAATTTTTTCCTGGATTTCATTATTGTTTTCCTAAGTTAATAATGTAAGTTATTTCCTAAAAAGGTCAGACGCGACAACATTTCATAGTAGAAAAGTGATAAAATGATTTGTTTTAAACAAAGAGTGTCTTTGTTTCGTGTATAATCCCATCAAAAAATGTATGGACGGACCATCGGAACATGCCCCTTAATCTTTGATATTGTAGGTATTTTGAAATTATACAATGTTATGAAAGTAAATAAATAAATAAAACAATAGTTAAATAAATAAAAGTAAGTATATAAATAAGACCGGCCAATTGCGAGTCGGCCTTAAAAAAAGTTATCTTGATCGATTATTTTTTTTCCTTAACCGATTATTAATAGTTTTTGCACAATATGAAAAATCGTTATGCACAGCACTTTGCCGAGTGAGCGATACCCATCAATGAAAATTGTAATTACCGTCAGAACATTTCGATCGGTAAAAAATAGAGAACTTCATGGACGTGAACTGTCAAAACGGGCCTATTATTTTGCGTTGAGTATAGTAAGTATCATTAAACTATCTATCTAATAATGTATTGTATGTCATATTTATTTATCTATCTCTATATCATCTACTTAGTAACGCGTCCTTCCCTACCAAAATACTGCTGCCATTTTTCTTTTCGATTTTCGAAAACACACGTCAGGCACATGTCAAAACATAAAGACCTCAGAACACAGGAATGAAAAATCGCGCGTATGCAATGGGAGGGAACAAATTGGTATTGACATCGTTGACGCGACGCGACGTCATATAAACTCAGTAACGAATGTACTCGTAATGTGTTTGTTTTGGTAATTTTATTTCAATTCTTTATACATTTTAGAGTCTAGGTGGTTCATTTACCGTCCCTGAGCCGAAGACAACCTCGCCTGTTCGTGGTACAGTCTGTTAACTAAAAAACATGAAGTTTTTTCTTGTATCAATCACTTTTTCACGGGTAAAGCCCGGTCGGCAACAGATTTGCCGCCTGGCGTAAAGGATCTGCCCCCTTACCACCAACTCTTATTGCGATTCAATAACTGAATAGAATGCTTATTCATACCAATGAATAAGCGACTATATGCAATTTGAAATAGAGTCGCTTATTCATTGGTATGAATAAGCATTCTATTCAGTGATTGAATCGCAATAAGAGTTAGTGGTAAGGGGGCTGGTGTATCAAGCAGATTTCTTTTGTTTGATAATTCAGTTGTTTGACATGATGCTCACGGCCTCCTACGGCCTCCCACGGCGCCGGTGACTGCAGGAGTATATTTACACTGCTCGTCATCGGCAGGGAATTCATCCTCACAAGTTGAAACCTAAGTGGACTCGTGAACTATGCAGAGAGACTTCATCATCATCATCATCATCAGGTCATTTTAGTCTCCACTACAGGATCACGACCCTCTTTCTTCCGTCCTAGACAGAAGGAGGATTTGGCCTACACTCCCCACGCTGGCCAGACGGGTTGGGGAGGCCTGATCGATGTTTTCAAATGCATTTCCCTTATGTTGCGGCTACACTACCTTACCGTCTACCGGGCTGTTATCGCAATAATTGTGGCAGTAAATTACCGTTAAAATTACTGCGTGAAGTGGTGTGGTCACACTAGAGTTTACCTAGATATGCCAATAAATTAGGCGGTAAAAATGACATTTTTCAAGATGGAGGTTGAGGCTACAGCTGTTATATTTATTTAGATGGTTTCGGTCTTTTTTCTTCTTCAAATCATCATTTTACACTGCGATTTTTATCGGGGTATACCCGACTGAAAACTCATAAAAAGATACGGTTCGCATTGGAATAATTCCAAAACTCAAGCTTTTTTCGTTTGACCACTCCATGTCGGTCGATACGTGCGTCGCCGTTGAGCTCATGTTGCACACTGGACAAACGGTAGTGTGACCACAGACGCATTAATTACTGCGGTAATTCTCTTTGATGTGCGAAAAAAGACCGCCGCCGGAGCTATTGTCTACCGTCATTTGCCATATTGATTGGCATTGTAAAATTATGGCCATAAATCGTGGTTACACCTAGGCGTTGTTGAAATTATGTCAATAATTATTGGCATATCACGGTACTGTAGCCGCAGCATAAGTCGCCTTGTACGACATCCACGGAAGAGACGTAGTGATTCTATTCTAGTCTGCCGGAAACCACACGGCCAACCAGAGAGACTTACTGTTTGGATATAATTATTGTATATACTGTATACAGTTTGGATATTGTGTGTTATACCGATAATACAACGGGGTGTGTTCAGAGGAGTTATTTGACATGTTGCCCACGGCCTTCTCCTACTGTGGCATCGCTCGCCATCGGCAGAGAATTCATCCTGACACATTGACACACCTAGGGATGTAAGTGGTTCATCAACACCTTTGAACTAAAGCCAACTTCACCTGCACGCGGTGCACCCTGCTGACTGACAAACGAAGCTCTGGCGAAAAGAGAGGTAGGGAGCGTAATTGTAAGCTGCCCGACTGGGGAATGTGCCTCCACCTTATGGAGTGCCGCAGCCAAGTGACAATTCCCTTGAGGGTTGTTGTGTTCCTGCGAGTGAGTGAGGTCACCAGAAAGGAAGGAGATGCTGCGTTGGCAGCGGGGGTAGCGGCGTGCGAGCGATATTTTATGTTGCGAGCGTTAATATGGCTACGGCAACCGCTTCACATCAGGCGGGCCGTATGCTTGTCTGCCACCCGACGTAGTATAAAAAAAAAAAAAAAAAAAATTAAACCTAAGTTGTGCGGTTCCAGAGAGGTATTCTCCTGCGTACTGTCAAGCTGCGGAATGAACTACCGAGGTTTTACCAGGAGACTACAGTATGGGGTTTCTCAAAAATTGCGTGAAGAGGTTTTTATTTGCTCGGCAACTCACATTTGATGCCGCTGGTGTTATAGGCGTCTATAGGTGTCTATAGGTCTCGGTAACTGCTTTTCAACAGAACGTATGCTTGCGATATCAAGCATACGTTCTGTTGAAAAGAACGTATGCTCAACAGAACGTATGCTTGCGATATCAGCATACGTTCTGTTGAAAAGCATAAGTATTCAGCTTGGTATTGTGGGTTGTTGGAAATATGTGGGAATAATGGTCAGCATTCATTAACAGCTACAGAGAGATATTAGTCAAGTGCAGCTCGACTGCAGTGCACTATGGTTTATTACCTATTTATCTTGTTACTATTGGGTACCTACAATTGTAATTTATTACAGAACATTCATTCCGGTAATGTAGATTAGAGAATTGACCTAAAGATATAGTAATTTTCCCTAATTGTAACAATCTAATGTATGTAATCATCATCATCAGCCTGTATCTATCCACTGCTGGATACAGACCTTCACTAATGTCTTCCACCACATGCGGGGTCTCCATCTCCTAGGACTTTCCTCCCCCATCTACCATCACTAATTCGGCAGATGTGGATGGCTCACTGCCACTGCAGCTTGCTGACTCTGAGAGCTATGCCGACAAGCTTGGGACGTATGTAATCTAACATGTCAAATTTACCAGAAGGAATAATTCGAGAATAATTAATTTGATTATTGATAGATACAAACGGCCCGAATCTTCATTTGACTAGACATCTCTTTACGCTTTTAACGCCTTATTTGCCATATTGCTGTCTCTCACATTGTCAAGAAGGAAAGTCAAATTGCAAAACCTTCCTACCCCTACTGATTACATTCTTTCTGAGTTCCCAGGCAGCTGTAGTTTTATCCCCCGAGACTGCAGTGGACTTCATTGTTCATTGCCTTTTTTGGTTGCCGCTGTTAATCCTAGCTATCTTTAACTCAAAGCCAACCTCGTCTGCACTTGGTACACCCTGCTGGTTGATTAACGAGGCTCTGGCGAAAGAGAGACAGACCGAGCGTAATTGTAAGCTGTCAGACTGGAGAAGAATCTCCACCTCACAGAACACCGCAGCCAAATAACAAATCACTTGAGGGTTGTTGTGTTCCTGCGAGTGAGTGAAGTCACTGCGTTGGAAGACACGATATTTGCAACATGAAATTATCTTGTTGTGATAATGCGAGTTGCAAACTTTAATATAGATACTGTAACCGCTTTATATCAGTCGGGCCGTATGCTTGTCTGACACCCGACATAGTAGAAAAGAAATGTGTTAAATAACCTAAAACCTAAAACCTCGTGCCCAAAATGTAGTATGCACTACATTTTGGGCACGAGGTTTTAGGTTCCTGAATAATCTACCATTTTATAATCCGACCAGGCAATAAATTATTTATTCTGTGGTGGTGCAAACTCTAAAACATTTCCATTTTCGCTACTCGCACACAGATCTAACTTTTATCAATGATTTATTCAAATCCATTTACGAATTCATCTCATATTTCAAAAACACAACTCATTTGAATCGAAATATTTATTTGAATACGTTATCACTATCGTCATGTAAAACCTATTCACAGAACGTTCACACAAGTCTTACATTTATGCCTACTTGCACTGGAGGCTGGCGCTATATGTACTGTCATTTGCAAAAGGCCATATGTAGCTTAAAGACTAAAACCGCGTGCTCGTAATTGTAAGCTATCAATAGTAATATAAACCTTAAAGCAACTACGTAAGGTTTAATACTATTTTTGTTACTACTTTACAGGTACAAGGGATTTGTTTCGCAAATTCCATATCAAATGTCAAACAGAAAATCTATTTTTTGAAGTCGGTTAAAAAAGAATTATTATAAATATTCCTAGGTAAACCACACAGCGCTATCTAGTCTCAAACTAAGCAATACTTAAATATTTTTTTTTAGTAAATGCATACTTATAAAACGCGCAGATCAAGACAAACGGTCATGTTCATGCCGCAATTTTTGTCTTGTGCGGGGACCGAACACACAACCCTCAGAGTCAAATAGCCATCGCTAGCTATTCGACCACCGGGCTCGTCTATATAATTTATTTTAACTTCCTTAACTACCACCTATATGCAAAAGTACCACCTAGTACAAAAGGCAGACTTAACGCCAAAAGTATTCTCTACCAGACCATCTATAAAAAAAGCAGAAGTTCAAGCATGCAGTTCTGAAGGAGAGAAATATTAAACAGATTGAGATAAAGTAAATATTTAGCTAATATAATATTTTTTAGTTTAAACCATGTTCTACTGCGAATGTTCTACTTCAAATCGATACCTCCAAGGAAAACTACGCCAACTAAAATTTCGATAGGTTCCTTTTTTGTCTAAATCGATCCATTACTTCAGTAATATTATGCTACCTGAATTTTATTTATAAAAGACACACAGACACAACAAAATCGACAAAAAACAAACCACTTAGTAAATATATAACTCATATTAGCGGTGTGTATCTGGACGACATGTGTATGTTTCGAGTTGGCGTAGTGTTCATTGGAGGTATCGAAATTATGAATTCGTTCAACAGCACACCATGTTCTCTGGGAGCCATGGGAAGCCATGTTGTATTCCTTGCAAGTCAAATGTCTCATCCGTGGTAGTATATTGTTCTGATTTGGAAGCAACAAGGGAGAATTACCAAGCGTTCAGACAATTTCGCAATTCATATTATTGCAATCGACGTGTTACATAATAAACTCAGTATTTTAGGTCCCAATGGCGTACATATTTAAAAGTATTAAGAACATATTTATCCGTGGTGCACGGCAGTTACTTGACTAGCCATCTCTCTAGGCTTTTAATGCCTTATTTGCCATATTGCTGTCTCTCGCATTGCCAAGATGCGAAGTCAAATTCCAAAAACTTCCTACTCCTACTAATTTCTTCTGATTAAATTCGTTGTGAGTTCCAAGGCAGCCGTAGTTTTACCCCCGGGACTGCAATGGACTTCATTGTTTATTGACTCTTAGTTGGTCGTCGCTGTCAATCCTGACTACACGGGAGACATAATGGTGGGAATATGTAATATATTTTGGGGTGTAAGGAGTTCATCAACATCTTTGAACCAAAGCCAACTTCACCTGCACGCGCTGCACCCTGCTGATTGACAAACGAAGCTCTGGCGAAAAGAGAGGTAGGGAGCGTAATTGTAAGCTACCCGACTGGGGAATGTACCTCACTCAAGGGTTGTTGTGTTCCTGCGAGTGAGTGAGGTCACCAGAAAGAAAGTAGATGCTGCGTTGGCAGCGGGGGTGGCGGCGCGCGAACGATATTTTACGTCGCGAGCGTTAATATGGCTATCGTAGCCGCTTCACATCAGGCGGGCCGTATGCTTGTCTGCCATCTGACGTATAAAAAATAAAAATAAAAAAAATATGTGGGCCCGTCCCGTTAATAAAATAATTATCCTTGTTAATGTTCTAACTAACCTAAAAAATAATAAACTATAAATATTTATTCTTTGCTGAAAGTTTTAATGAAATGCATCTATTATGCAGGTGTGTACGCAATGGTAAACACTCCAATAAATCCTCACTGAGCATCCAAAGTGCAGGTAAATTGCATGTGTTGAATATATTGTCCTTGTCGTCGCCTCTTAGAGACCATGTTTATGTAGGTACTAAGTTACTATTTCGTTAACAATTACACTAGTTACTGTAATAACATTTATCACTTGCTTCTCATCGTCATCATCATCATCATCATCAGCCTGTATCTACCCACTGCTGGATATAGGCCTTTCCCAATGCTTTCCACCAAATATGATTCTCCCTCCGCCTTACGCATCCAGCCGTTTTCTTGTATCGTACTATCTAGAACGGAGGCGTCCAACGCTTCATCGTCTCAAGTGCGCATTCAATTATAAAACCTCCCTCTATCACCTGCCGGCAACTACATCTGCTAATTGCCACTTTAACTTGCTAACTCTGAAGGCTATGCCGCAACTTTGGTTCCCCAATCCTGCAATTTCTTCGATCCGAATTCGGGAAACCCCGCGGGACGTGTTATTTGAAATGGACTACACTATAGTGGAACTTAGCGGGTGATCATAAATTGAACAGCACTTTTGAACACACCCCATGATATAAATTGTATACCATAAAAAGAGGAGCAAGAAGTATTTCAACGTGTAGATAAAAGCCGATCAGAGACCACTGGATTTTTTACTCCTTTTTCGACTTCGCTCGCTAGAAATCAACTGTTAATCTAATACTGTTTAGCTACATATACAGGCGAGAGTCGAAGAAAGGCATCCTATAAATTACTACACGTGTGTTCTTAATGCATGAACTCACCTCGGGGTGGTACGAAATTTATGCCCGACATTTATAATTGCCAAGCGGGTTGGTTAAACCAAGCATAAGAGATACCAGTGGCTCCACTACGTTTCGCTGGTAGATTAACGTCGCGTGGAAAACAATGTTGGAGATACTTATTTCCACAGTTTGATAAATATTAACATGGTATAAAAATAGTACTCCATATTGTAGTCTACCAAGTAGAGTATGATAACGAAAAATTGTTAACTGTAACCAAAAATCCAACAGGGGTATAGGGATAAAGGAATCAAAACTTAAAGGAAGAAAGGTATGGTACAGCGTATTTGTAAGCTGTCCGACTAGGAAACCTTACAGAATACCGCAGCCAAATAACAATTCCCTTGAGGGTTTTTGTGTCCTTGCGAATGAGGTCACCAGAAAGGAAGGACTACCCGTGTGGGTAGTGTGTTGCAAGTGTTAATATGGCTACGGTAACCGCTTCATATCAGGCGGCCCATATGCTTGTCTGTCACCCGACATAATATAAAAACAACGAGTGTGCTATAAACTAGAGATGGGCGTTGAATAAACGAACCGTTTTTTTAAACTGTTTTTTGTGCGTGAACGATTAAACTAGTTTACAGTTCACAGATAAACTAGTTTATTCTTCAACTGGTTGTTGAGTCCGTTGCGTCGCGTCGCGATCGTCTGGTCTCGTCTAGTGACTTGACAAATGAGATTTTCGTTCGTTTACGTTTACCAATCGTTTATGTGAAGAAATAGTGTTATCGACGACGACGTAAACTAGTCGAAAATTAGACTGTTTTTTTTTTTAAACTAGTTCATCGTCGACGGTAAACGGTCTCGTTGCGTCGACTGTAAAATCGTCGACGACGTAAACAAGTCGAAAATTAGACTGTTTTTTTTTTTAAACTAGTTCTTCGCGACGGTAAACGGTCTCGTTGCGTCGACTGTAAAATCGTCGACGACCCACTAGTCGAAAATTAGACTGTTTTTTAAACTAGTTTAACGTTGAGGATAAACGGTCTCGTTTCGTTGACGGCAAACCCGTCGACGACACATCACTACTATAAACCACACGGCTGAAGTAAAACTTCTTTACCTATACTAACTTATATTTCTCTCTCAACTTCCGTGCGCCGTTTCCGTAATGCTCTCGTCACGCATTCACCAGCTTACTTCACATGTTAAACGTGCGTAAAGAAGGTTTACTTCAAAAAAAAAATTTATAGGGTACTTTCCATTTACTTATATTCGTGAAATTTGTGACTAAAGTCCTTTCCAAACCCATCCGTTCATTCTTAAAACCTCGTTGATAACAGTGTTCCATTTAAGATGAATCCGAATACGGAATGAATTTTCACTGAAGGTGTACTTTGAATAGCCGATACGACTAAGCACGAAGTTGAGATACTCCTCGTTTGATGTCCTGTGGAGCAAGCCGAGGGATGCAGTATGTACATATTTCAGTTGCACGGTCCGCGGAACACGTTACGTGGATTTTGTGATTTACCTAGACAGAGGCTTAAATTATTGTCATTTTATCTGCTGTATTTAGTCGGCATATTCTATACCAACGAGACGAGAGAAGAAATTCGACGGAGAACCAAAGTGTTATTGAACAGTTGTTGTCATTAGATGACAGTCGTCGAGCCAAGTCAAGTCAGTAGCATCTGAGCGGCTTGAAAACACTGGCCTCCGCCAACCCGCAGTTGAGCAGCATTCCTTCCAACTGATAACAATAAGGGGTGTAAGCAGCAGCTAAACAAGACCGTCCCATTCTTCCTTGTTACTGTTACTGCTTTAAAAACTGAACAAAATCATTGCATCAAGACGAGCTCGGTAGTAGAAATGGCCACTTTGACTCGAAGGTTGTGGGTTCGATCCGCACAAGACAAATATTTGTGTGCATGAACATGTCTGTATGTCTTGGTCTGTGTATTTTCTATGTATTATATATATTATGTATTAAAAAAAATGTGTTTAAGTATAATATCAGTTATCTAGTACCCATAGTACAAGCTTTGCTTAGTTTGGGACTAGATGGTCGTGTGTAATTTGTCCAGGAATATTTATTATTTATATATTGCAATCTCTAGTTTATTGCAATTTGCATTGAACGTTAAACCGAACCCGATTATGGAACACAAATCCCTGGTAGTACAGTTCACGAGCGAATAAGCTTTCCTTGACTACCGCCAAAGGCACAAAGGACTAAGGTTTCGAACTCAATCCTGAATTTCAATTATATACTGGGATTTAGCCTGAGATGTATTCTAGACTGTAAAGTTAAAATAGATAGATATTTCTAGTTGTACAGTAAAACACACACAACTATCATACAACAGAACTGGAACAAAGTTAATAAGGAAAAAACCGAAATCTCCGATATATCTGAAGTTCATAAGAAAAAAAAACCGATGTATTTTTGTTTGACGATTAAGAATGAACCGTTTCGTGTATTTAGTAACGTTAGATAACTTTATGTAATGATGATAAGACGCGTCTCAAGACGCGAAGGTGACTCCATCGAACGCCTGGTGGTTTAGGGTAGAGTCGAGGGTACAAGACCCCGCGGCAGATCTCCCATGCGGTGGACCGACCGGATAAAATCTGCCGTAGGCGGCCCACTGCATGAGTGCACCAGAAGTGCCTCAAATCGGACTTGATGGCGGGATATTGTGAGGCGAGTAACTACAACCCTGAATCCTCCCTCATGACGACCACGAACGCTCTGTCAAGAGTGTAACGAAGAAGAAGAAGAATGATGATAATTTATTATTTAACATTAAATGTAAAATCAACAAAAAAAAAGTAACCAGGACCTATAATAAGGATATTTATGGGAATAATTAATTTAGTACCTAGTTTTTTTCGGCCAACTTGCCGAAATATTATTGAGTTTAGCGAGCGGAACGCCTATATACGCCGAAAAGTTTTTTTTTAGAAATGAATACGCTCCAAACCCACTGAACCGATTTTGATGAAACTTGTCACAATTAAAGACCTCGACATACTTGAGGTTTGTGTCGAAAAAATCGAGATCGATCATGTTCTTGAGGAATGATCATCAAATACATTTTCCATTGAAATCAAATGAAAACATACACTCAGCTACTCGCTCCATTCAACATCGATTTCGGCCCCGTGGGCTAGAATCCGGTCTAGTAAATATTTAAAATTAGCCTTCTCACCTAGATAAGACTTAAACCAACGACCTCTCGATTACCGGTAAAATGCTCTTTCCAATGAGCTACCAGAAAAGTTAGGGATGGTGACGAATTTTTTCATTTATATTTACTGATGTACGTCTCAGTATGGCGCCATCTACCTTTTAAGTATTACACTTCTGAACAGGAATAAATTTCTTGTATAATTCTGAAACTTTGTAATTAGGTATACAATAGATTAGAGCAGTCATTTTCAAAACTTTGGGTCGCGACCCCTAGGGCGGGTCGCCAAGTTACATTCGGGGGGTCGCGGAGGAAAAATCGCAAATGTTTGTATGTTATATGCTTCAATAAAAATAACGTATGGCCTGATTATTGTTCAATAATTCATCAACTAAAATATTTAAGCAAATCTTTTTCCAATTGAAGTCTATTTCTCTTCTTAATTTTATGTTCACCGTTAGGAGTAAAATTAGTACACCTAAGAACAAAATCGGTAGCAAATAGCACTAACAATTTTAAGGCTTTCATAGCCAGCTTGTTGAAGTTTCTTCATGAAGGGAGGAGGGAACCGTCAGAAATTTTTACCTTGTAGAGGGGTCCCATGTTCAAAAAGATAGAAAAACACTGGATTAAAATGACAGAAAAGAAAATGTATTAATCAATTCCAGCAATTTTTTGAAAAGATTCATATCCCGTCTTACATATAAATCAAAAATAATAACAATTTCCATGACCTATAAAACCATAAACCAAAATTTCGAATGCAACCTACAATAAGTTAAAATACAGAGCCATTAATAACGCAACTAGAATCAAAGCTAAAAGCAACAAAAGCTGTACTCGCCACAAGGCACTAACCGACCGTGTTAGTCTGCTTAGTCTCGGTATTATATTTGTGCGGCAAATATGCGAAGCCATTTGCCAAGTTTCCATGCGGTTGCGTTCCATTTAAGCTACGGCGTCGAAAGACGCGTTCACAGTTGTTGAATATTTTGTAAATGGAACGCAACATTTTAGGGATAGGTAGCGTTATCATCTTGTCTATGTTCTAACAAGCAAACTTTTTATTTCGAAAATCGGTACCTACGCGGTACCAGGGGCTACTGTCTAAGCTGCAGCAGATTCCCAGCAAATTTTATGAATGTAAAATATGTTTATTTTTATTTTTGTGTGTGTGAACCTGCTGATTATCTATCTATCTAATAAGCCAGCGAGCAGTAAGTTGCATAAACTAACTGCTGGCGGATCTAGATTGATGCTCGGTTCCTATATTCTTTATAGGTGTTTTCTATGTATTATAAGTATGTATTTACAAAAAAAATTGTATTTAAGTACATTTATCAGTTGTCTAGTACCCATAGTACAAGCTTTTCGTTTAATTTGGAACTAGATGGCGCTGTGTAAATTGGCCAGAAATATTTTATTGATTTATTTATTCTACGAGTCGTTAATGTACTTTAGTAACCGACCATTTTTGATTCAGGAGTAACGATCCATCATAAATGTTCCTATAATTTTTTTCCTCCTCTAACCGCGACAAACAGGTATTCGTAATGCGATAACCGAAGCCTTCCTACGGCGTACCTACGCTGCGTTTCGTTCCAATGAAAAAGCTTACATATTTTAACTTGTAATAAAAATGAAGGCAAAATATCCTGAAAATGTGTTTTAACATTATATTACTATAAGGTTTCAATAATAGATTATTGTAACTGTTGTGCTGAGAAAATACATTCTTTATAACAAATCATTTGACATTCACAATCTCGCTGCTTTACTGCGGAATGGTGGAGCACTTTTGAGTAATTGTATTTTATTAGCGCAAACGATACGATAAAATAAATAACAATTCCCTTGAGGATTGTTGTGTTAAACAACGTCTTGCCGGTAAACACCGCTAGGCTTCGGGAGGGGGCCCACCACACATTCCCACCACTGTGTTTCCTGTGTAGCCAGGATCAACAATGGCCACCGCCAAAAAAGACAATGAACAGTGAAGTCCACTGCAGTCCCAGTGGCAAAACTACAGCTGCCTTGGAACTCACAACGAATTTAATGAGAAGTAATTAGTAGGAGTAGGAAGCTTTTGGAATTAAATAAATAAAATATTGTCACACAAATTACACAGCGCCATCTAGCCCCAAAGTAAGCGAAGCTTGTGTTATGGGTACTAGACAACTGATAAACATACGTAAATAATTTTTTTTTTCGTAAATACATACTTAAGATACATAGAAAACACCCAAACTAAGATAAACAGACATGTTCATGCACACAAATGTTTGTCCTATGTGGGAATCGAACCCACGAGCGTGCGAATTGGTGTCGAAGTCACGTCATTGACCGCTAAGCCACCGAGCTCGTCAAAATTTGACTTCCCCTCTTAGCAACGGCGCGGGGATTAGTAAATGTCTACGCATCTGTATTAGTAAATGATTACGGGATTATTAAAAGTCAATAGAACGCATCTGCAGATAAAAAGTAGAGTGTGGCTGTGTCATAGACATAGTCGTGTGTTGTACGTGAATACGTTATATGCACTAAAATTATCTCAAAATGGCAGCGCTTCCCCCTCGCCCGCACGCGATGTTCCATAGTCCTTACTGAGCGCAATAAATCCTTTGATCCTTCATATATCCAGTGGTGTGATTGAATTTTGAATAGAAATGATAGATTTGTAGCAATACCAAACTGTAACTGTGTGAACCCCCGATCTTGTTATCATTCGGTTTTTTTAATTGCCTTCCTATATAAGCAATTTTAAAGACGTGTTCGCGTCAAAACATCGTACGTACGAAGTCGCGGGCGCGATCTAGTCGACAGTAAGAATTGAAAATTGCAGAATATGCAAACAAATACAAAGCGACAAACATTTTAACGTTAAATTAGCGTCCATGTACCCTGTTTCACGCGTGGAGTATTTGTACGCATGACTGAGAGACGCGACATATGCTTTGTTGTGACATTACTTTTAAACCGAATGCGGTGTAAGTAGCTCACTCAACGCCAACCTCACCTGCACGTGGTGCACCCTGCCGATTAGAAAAAGAGGCCCTGGCAAAAGAGATGTATGGTACAGTGTATATGTAAGCTGCCTGATTGGTGAAGTACCTCGCAGAATACCATAGCCAAATATCAATTTCCTTGAAGGTTGTTGTTTTCCACCAGAAACGAGGGAAATGCTACGTTGGCGTAGCGGCGCGCGAGCGATATTACATGTTGCGAGCGTTAATATGGCTACAGTAACCGCTTCACATCAAGCTGGTCGGCCACTCGGAAAATCAGCACTGCACGTGCAATCAGCACCGTGCACCGCGTGCAGGTGAAGTTGGCTTTCGTTCAAAGATGTTGATGAACACTTACACCCCAGATATGTATATCTACATTTATAAATATCTCAAAATAATTTTAATTGCATCTCAATCTAAGTCCGTAAACATTGCGTATTTTATCATGCCCACGTCCAGTCCTCCTTTTAATTTCCACCTCTGAATTGCTTTGGGCGTCGCATTCAAATCACAGGCAGCTAAGCTACTCGTGCGATGGGCCTTAATTAAAATCCCACACAGCCATCGTTTTCAGATTGTGGACACTGAAAGTTGTTTTTAATAGCTTGGGATTGCGGTTCCGCCTGCTTCGGCATTATTTATACCTCACAGCTGGGATCGAAGATGTATTTTACCTATAGATACGTTCTACCTTCTACCTCAACGAAACAAAATGTTAAAGTAATATGAATACATCCACATACAGGTTTTCTAGTATGGGGATAGGTTTCAAGAGTTGTTCTGCGGTGCGAGAGTATTACTATTCTACTCTTTACGGCCGCAACAGCGTTCATTAGTAGATGCAATCAACCATTAAGCCTTCGCGGTCGCCTAGTGCGCGACGGCCGCTTACATAATAATAATAATTGTTGTCCGTCCCTCTTCTGTAATAGCCCGATATTAAGTTCACCCAGATCTCATCTCCATAGCTCATTTATTTTCCATCACACTTCGCAATAGTCTCAACGCCTGCCGAGACCTGCTCATGGGTATATCGTTCCATTGACATATCCTGGAGCGGGTCACGGCGGGCGTACAACATTACATCAAACTTCTCAAAGGGGCCTCTACGCGTTGGATCCATATCCCGCGCAAGGCTATCAAATGTCCGGGCTTGACCCGTGAATTAAGAGAGATACAATAATAATTGTTTATTTCAGACTGTAGTCCATGATGTTAGTAACAATATTTCTTTAAAAAACTAAGTTAGTTATAACACAAATAACTGATCAGTACGGGGGTCTGGGAAAGCCATGAGCAGGCGCACTGTAACCTGTCTAAATAAATCTAAGTTGTTACCAAGCGCCAGCAGCGGACTGTCCCAGCTGTCAGAGATCTTTTTCAGGATAATAGGCTATTTGACTAACATTTTTTTCGGTTTGATATGTAGGGACGTCTCCATAATATAACCATAGGTGAAAGAATTACTTCGATAGCACAAAAATCTCTCGAGATATGGTAATTTGAAAATCACAATTTTTAGACTGCCCCAAAACGCTCCATACAAAAGACTACCGAATTATGACGTCACAGGTTTGTATTTTGTATGCATCAAATCAGAAATTTGTACGATAGCTATGTTAAATATTACGTTTATGTGATTAGTATCATAATAAAAGTTATAGCCTTTTTTATTGCTTCTCCAATGGAAATATTACTTTTTAATAATTTCATACTTTTAAAATGGACTTTCCCGCCAATCTTTGATCGACGCTAAAAAAAGTCTGACTGAAGATATTAGAATGAAAGTTTGCAGATCGTTATAGTTTTGTGTATTTTACGATATTGTTAAATAACTTATATACTTTATTGCACATAAATAAGATACATCACAAGTGTAACTGTCACAAACAAATACAATATAAAAATTCTTAGGACTAATACAGTTGCAACAGTTTGTAGTTTTGCAAAGGCGAGCTTATCTCTCTAAGAGATCTCTTCCAGCCAACCTGTGCTGTGGGATGTTTTGTAAGACATCGGATGGCAAGATTTTAATATATGTATATAAGAACAACATGTATCTAATCATTAATAAGTGGTTTTATTTTATACTAAATACAATTATAATAATATATACTTAAATACACAAATAATATTTACATACATTGACATTCTACACATATATATATACATATACATATATACACATACACATACATATATACATACACACATACATACGTACATACATATATACATATAAACAGTTATGAAATAACAGTTAAATAGTGATCTTTTAGTCGCTTTTTAAATGACGTGACCGACGGACTTTCACGAATATGGCAGGGTAGTTTATTCCACAAGAACGCAGCACGGTATGTGAAAGAATTGTAAAAGAAATTTGTATGCGCAGTAGGAAGTATTAAAGTTTTGGTGACGCATTGGCGTAGAGGACGGGACCTAGAAGGAAGAAGTTGGAAGCGGGTACGAAGATAATTAGGAGCAAAAGGGTCATTGAGAATTTTGTACAAGAAGGAAAGAATGTGCACGTTGCGGCGAAAGCGAATTGGGAGCCATCTCAGCCGGTTTCGGAACTCAGTAATGTGGTCAGATCTTTTGAGGCCAAAGATAAACCTGATCGCGAGGTTTTGAAGACGCTTCAGCTTATTCAGCATTTCCTCATTCGCATCGAGGTAACAAATGTCAGCATAATCGAGAAGAGGCAGAAGTAGAGTATTACTGAGCATGACTTTGGTGGAGAGAGGAAGAAAGTTCTGGAGACGTATAGGAGAGTGGAACGAGTAGTGTATGCGCTTACTTACCTCATTAATGTGTGCTGACCATGATAAATTACTGTCCAATATCAGGCCTAGGTTTTTTGACTTACATGTGTATGGTATAATCATGCCATTGTATTTAACATTAGGAGTACCACTGAGTTTAGGAATCAACCTGCTGCTACCGATGATCATAGATTGCGATTTAGATGGATTAACTAGCAGCCCAAAGTTTTTTGCCCAATTTGCGATTGCATCAAGGTCGGAATTAATTACTTGGACCGCTGACTGTATTTCAGATACCTCAAAGTGTTGGTATATTTGTAAGTCGTCTGCATACAGGTGGTAGGAAGAAGAAATAACATTTGTGATTTGGTTTATAAAAACCGAGAAAAGAAGAGGTGATAGTACACCGCCCTGTGGAACACCAGCAGTCAGGGTGGTCCAATCTGAAAGCGTGTCGTCAACTTTGATACACTGCTGCCGCTCTCGAAGATATGAGTCAAACCATGTGATTGCGGAGGATGAGACATTAAGTGCACTGAGAGTACCGAGTAATACATCAAAATCTACAGAGTTAAATGCACTACTGAAATCTAATAAGGCAACAACAGTCAGTTGTTGGTTGTCCATAGCTTTACGAATATCCTCAGTGACATGAAGTAGTGCACTCACAGTACTGTGTGAAGGACGAAATCCAGATTGGAATGGACTAAGAAGGTTGTTTATAGCCAAATAGGAATACAGTTGCTTGTGGACAGCATCTTCAAGAACTTTAGAAAGGACAGGAAGAATAGAGATTGGACGATACTGTGAAAATGAAGATGGGTTAGGTACTTTAGGAAAAGGAATAACATGAGCCTTTTTCCACGCTGCCGGAAAGACATTAGTTGTCCGAGAAAAGTTTATAATGTGAGTGATTACTGGCAAAATGTCATCTAGGACTGGGAGAAGCATATTTAAACTCATGTTATCGCTGCCCACAGCTTTAGTTGAAATAGACAATATACTTTTCTTAATGTCTTCCTCCGCAACCTCACGGAAAGAAAAGGGGACACAATTTGGTCGTTGCGTATTGGCCAAATTCAGAATGGATGACTTTTTGGAGATATCATCGAGAATAATAGGTGGTTTTGAGAAGATACAATTTTTAAACATTGGAAAATAGCCTATTTTCAACATGGATTATAGCATCGCGAACGTCATTCGGATAAATTTAGATATTTATAGCGTAGCTTTACATGGAGTGCTAGTACAAGAGTTACAGTGTGTAATTGGAGCGTTTTGTGTGCGGACAAACTGCCTCAGTCCACATCGACTTTTACAACTCGCTTTGGGTTCCGCAGTCATATAATCGGGTATACACGAAACATTACCATTAAGGGTTGTTGTAAAATTTAAACAGTGTTTAAAAGGTCTATATGGAGTAACTAGCCCCTACACTGAATAAATTATAAATGAAAATGTTTATTTATAAAAGGAAAAAAATAAATTGCGCAATTAATTTTTTTTTTTTTTTCAATTTAATTTAAGACTAGCAACCACGTGGTAACCACTTTACATCAGGGGGAGGTACCCCTGATGTAAAGTGATTACCATAGACATATTTTGACGTTATGACCATAATGGTTGTCTAGTGGAGTTTTAAATGGGCCAGGCTTTACTGGCCATCATTCTGGTGGCTCTAAGAGGAAGGTGGGTCCTGTGAACCACCAGTGAGTGGAGATTAAATCCGACCTCCAATGGGAAGGGTCAGTGCATTCTAATATATCACCTTATCGATGCACTTCAAAAGCCCCAAACTTCCTAGCATCATTTCTAAATCATTTTATAACGCTCGCAGCATAAACTTTAATTTAATAATTTATACTGCGTCGGGTGGCAGACAACCATACGGCCTACCTGATATGAAGCGGTTACCGTAGCTATATTAACATTCGCAACGTGTAAAATCGCCCGCGCGCAGCAACTCCATCCTTTCTGGTGACCTCACTCACTCGCAGGAACACAACAACCCTCAATGGGAATTGTCATTTATCTGCGGTATTCTGTGAGGTGGGAATACCCCAGTCGCGCAGCTTACAGATACGCTGTACCCTACCTCTCTTTTGCCAGAGCCTCTTTCGTTAGTCGGCAGTGTGCACCACGTGCAGGTGAGGTTGGCTTTGGCTTTAAAGTTATAATTTCTTCTCCCTCAAACCCACAAAAACTACTGAAGCGATGTTTTATTACAACTCCAATTCTAATATATGCAGCAATTTGTCAACAGGAAGTAAAATATTCGATGGGTTTTTTTTTATTTGAATCTCTCGCCGTCGGATTTCAGCGCATTAAAATTCAGCGGTGAACTTTCAGGACTTTGTGTGAAAACTTTGACATCTGGCGAAGAAGCTATGAAAATTGTTTGCCATGTCTAGGAACTTCGGTAGTTTTTATATAATTTATTCAGTTTACTTGCTTTTCAGTAGTTTGGCCTTTGGTAGAAAATGAATCAATTACGTGGAAGAGATCCCTTCTGTGATGAGTCCGCCATTGTTTATAATATTCTGTACTTGTAATTTTATGACTTTGTACAATAAAGTTTTATTGTATTAGTTTTTTTTTTTTTTTTTTTGTATAATAACTACAAATTTACGGTTTCCGGATTATGTTATTTATTTGTGCTACATGACATTGCTCCAATCTCTATCCATCCATCCAAATTCATGATTCTAGATCAATAAGAAGTACCCTGTAGGCTTTGATTCCCTTTGCGGTATAAATAATAAATAAATAAATATTGTCAGACAAATTACACAGCGCCATCTAGCCCCAAAGAAAGCGAAGCTTGTGTTATAGGTACTAGACAACTGATAAACATACGTAAATACATTTTTTTTTGTAAATATATACTTATGATACATAGAAAACACTCAGACCAAGACAAACAGACATGTTCATGCACACAAATGTTTGTCCTATGTGGGAATCGAACCCACGAGCGTTGGTGTCGAAGCCGCGTCATTGACCGCTACGCCACCGAGCTTGTCAAATAATAACTACAAATTTACGGTTTTCGGATTATTTTCTTTATTTGTGCTACATGACATTGCTCCAATCATCTATCCATCCATCCAAATTCATGATTCTAGGTTAATAAGAAGTACCCTGTAGGCTTTGATTCCCTTTGCGGTATAAATGGGACATACACGGCCGTATCTTTTGATTGTGTCGTTTTAGATACTTGATTATGTGCATGTGATATTAATTTCATTGTTGTTTGTCCACACGTTCCCAAGATAATTTTAACAAAAGAAAACCGACTGCAGACATTACTCTATATTGTTAGGATGGTTCTTTCATTGTATCTGAAATGTTATAGCATCGTTCTAATGCCATGATAATTACTTTGATTAACTCTAAATTTATTGCCATTTAAATCAACAGATAGTTTTTATATTTCTATATGGCGCCACTGAAACGGACCGGAAGCCATGACTACAGCGCCTTGTTTTTTTCTTAACAACGGCTTATTGGTCGGCGCCATGGCAACGGACCGGAAACCGTGATATTGTCACCT
This sequence comes from Hypsopygia costalis, assembly GCA_937001555.2. Taxonomy (NCBI): domain Eukaryota; kingdom Metazoa; phylum Arthropoda; class Insecta; order Lepidoptera; family Pyralidae; genus Hypsopygia; species Hypsopygia costalis. The sequence goes on from OW443328.2 coordinate 32,291,367, forward strand.
TAACTTTTATTCTGATTATCGTCGATGGCTGACTCCATGAAAACGGACCGCAGTCCGCGACAATGGCGCCACCATCATTTTTCCACTTGCACATGCAGGAAATTTTGAGCGGCATTCGTTGGCTGACTAGCATGAGTAACACTGTATACCTTTGAAGAATAAAGTGTCTTTTGAGTCTAAAGTGTACTTTTCATTCACTCGCATATTTTCGCATATACATTTTTTTTTCATAATATTATTGTCCAAAGTTCCAATCTCCGGATTGGAACTTTGGACAATAATATTATGAAAAAAAAATACCCCGATGCTCGAAGACTTGCAATGGCATATGGTGCAGAGACTTGGACACTGGTCTTCGGATTGGTCCACAGGCTCGGGGTTTCTCTGAGGGATCGAATCTGGAACGAAGAAGTTCGATGGAGAATCAAAGTTGTCGACATAACCTTCAAGAGTTTGCAAGCTGAAGTGGCAATGGGCCGGTCACATCTGCCGAGTAACTGATGGCAGATTGAGTAGGAAGGCATTAGAGGCAGGAAGGTAGTGGAGGCCGCGCATAGGACGACGAACCGTAGGGCGCCCTCCTTCTAGATGGTCCGATGACCTTAAGAAAGGCTCAAAACGATCTATTGATTTCATTGTCAACTTAAAACCAACTTGACGCTTCTGGAAATAATTCTGTGTTTGAAATCAACTGTTAAGCAGTTTTTATTGACAAAGAATACTCAGCAACAGAATGTCGTAATTGGGAGACGTAATAAAAAGTAAGTGTGGCATAAAATAATACCTCCACAGAGATTCCATTATGGAATACGCACAAATCTAATACGGATCCCATAAAAAGTGTCATAAAAATCAAACGAAATTACTTTGTGAGAAAAACAGTCTTGATTTTGAAGCCGGTGAATGAATTTTTACGTTTGACTTACTTTGATTGAAAACGTGGGCGATATTAGGAACATCGGAAAGGTTTAAAGGCTTAGGATTAAAATAGAATAGATATCACATATGTCAAGAATCTTGCACAAATAATGATTGAAGACCAAAGTCTTCATAATAAGCAATAGAGTGTGTCTAATCGACTTAAACGTTGGCACGAGTATTAACAATGCGATACCGTATTTATATTAATATTCTTCTAAATAACTGTTATTTTCATACTATTAACAACTGTTATTATCACCCCAATACTTGAGGACAAGCAACCAGTGCGACCTCCCCGCGAGAACGATGTAGCGTTAGACGCCTTCTAGATGGTCCGATGACCTTAAGAAAGCGACTGGAAGCGGCTGGATGCGGTAGACGGAGGATCGTATGTGGTGGAAAGCATTGGGGAAGGCAATATCAAGCAGTGGGTAGATACAGGTTGATGATGATGAATATATATAAACTAATCCGCCGACAACATCTATTCGTATTATACGTATACATAGGTACATATATTAAATTATATTTATAATTATTAATATTAGGGGTGTAAGTGGTTCCTCAACATCTATGAACCAAAGCCAACTTCACCTGCATGCGGTGCACCCTGCTGACTGACAAACGAAGCTCCAGCGAAAACACAGGTACATTCCCCAGTCGGGTAGCTTACAATTACGCTCCCAATTGTAAGCTACCCGACTGGGGAATGTACCTCCACCTCACAGAATACCGCAGCCAAATAACAATTCCCTTAATGGCTGTTGTGTTCCTGCATTGGCAGCGGGGTGGCGGCGCGCGAGCGATATTTTTAATGTTGCGAGCGTTAATATGGCCACGGCAACCTCAGGCGAGCCGAATGCTTATCTGCCACCTGACGTGAAAAAAAAAATATTACATTGTCTATAGCTATATTATTTTAGTCTTTGGTCTGAAGTAAACTTTGCTTGTATTATTTTCAGCCATGACCGGAAGCCCGTAGGATGCAGGCCGCAGCTGCTAAAGCCTCTTACCTCTGAATTAGAATAACACGTCATAATGTAATCCCGTCAATCCCGTGAAATAATTCACTGTCTTTGCTGAAAGTGCCTGAAAGCTATTTTTAAAGTTCTCTTGGATGTGAAATCTACATTTCAGGATGTACACTAATATTGACGGACTAGTATAAACAAATGCAAGTTATACTTAATATATATAATAATGCAAGTTATACAAGTTATAATGTATCAAAACTGGGGTGTAATTGGTTCATCAGCATCTTTGAACCAAAGCAAACGCTGCACGTGGTGCAGCCTGCTGACTGACAACCGAGGCTCTGGCGAAAAGAGAGGTAGAATATAGCGTATTTTTAAGCTGCCTGAGGAAGTCTCTCCACCTCACAGAATACCGCAGCCTAACAACAATTCCCTTGAGGGTTGTTGTGTTCCTGCGAGTGAGTGTTGTATGAATGTTTCAATGATTAGCAAACAGACAGATATAATTGGGGTGTTAGTGGTTCAGCATCATTCTTGAGCCAAGGCAAACATACCTGTCACCTATTACCATATTGTTATGGGGACAGGCAGTTGATATTGAAACAATTTTTACTCTCCATCTGCTTTATTTATAACATGGATAGCAGAGAATCACTTATGCTTAGGCCGCACTCATCGCGATAACGCAAATATTCAGGTTAATCGCGATGTATGTAGCCAAATTGTCGCGAATACTTCGACACTTCGAACGAAGCTTCGGGCACATCGCTAGAGCATATTATTCTATGACATCGCTCCGCTGTCGGTATACTCTCGATCATCAAAGGGTTTTATCGCGATGAACTTCGCTTGCGCGGCCACACTTCAGTCGGCCCGCACCCATCGCTCCTAGCGGACGTGTTAAATGTAATTACATTGCATAATATAGCTGAAGTGTATCATGGATTGGACTAACGATATTTTTTTTTTCTCCTTTTTCTTGCTTTTGATTTGTTTTTTAGATGACATAAATGTAAAAATAATTATTTGCTGCCATAAAATAGGTACAGAGTAACCGCGGCGTCCATGTTGTTTTTTGCGTTCGTACATCGCGATAAACTTTACAACGCGCATTATGTGGCCGCGAAGAATACGAAGTTTATCGCCCGAATGTTATCGCGATGAGTGCGGCCCAAGCGTTAGGGAATTTTTGGGAACATAACATTCTTAAGAGTAGTGCACGAGTTTATATACATTTCGTATATAAACTCGTGCACTACTCTTAAGAATGTTATGTTCCTAATAATAAGTTGGTACTAATATTACCAATAGAAGCAGTTATGGCAGGCGTCCGTCCCACTCCTGTAATAGCCCGGTAATTAGTTCACCCAGATCTCGTCTCCATAGCCCATTAATTTTCCATCACTCACTTTACTTTGTAATAATCTCAACGCCTGCCGATACCTGCTCATGAGTATATCGTTTCATTGATATATCCTGGAGCAGGTCACGGCGGGCGTACAACATTACATCAAACTTCTCAAAGGGGCCTCTACGCGTTGGATCCATATCCCTAAAAATAGGTAGTACTAATGTAAATCTTAGAAATAAGCATTAATTCTATATACCTATGCGACGACTTACTAAGGCAGGAGCGCCTTTTGCTGTAAATTCGATTGGATTTTACAATACATTGCCTAAACGGGTCTAACAGCGAACCTTCTTTTCGAAGTCGGTTAAAACCTTTTTTGTAACAACACTTTCAATCCTTGCTTCCAAAAACCGACATACGAACTTCACGCCTCATTTAATTCAGTTCCCCACAAACCAACCATTGTTCCACTAATGTACATTGCTAACAGTGCATGCAAACTGTATGCAGTTAGGATGCACTCAGCGAACTGCTTCGCAACGCGTTTGTGAACTGTTTAGTGCCGCGTAATAGCGCCTGATGCAGCTCTAATGTAGTTATTGTTCAAGTGCGACATGTGTAAAATTGTAAAGGTAAAAGTCGTTGTAGAGAATGGAAAATACTAAGCACGATTTTATTCATTGGCAAAGCTTGGTATACTGTGTGACTTGGTAGTCTAGCGGCAATGGATTGACTAAACTCTCGGTAGGCCAGTTCATTGGAATGAATGAAAGAAAAAAATATTTGTATCTCCTGCACACACATAATTAGTTCTTTCCAATCTTATAATAATTACTTATAAACTGAAGTGCAATTATAGTGTTAAAAAAATACAAAAAGAATCATTTGTGCCGCAGTGATAAAAACGGTTATAGCTCATTTGATATCTATAGCGTATAAATATGTACACTTTCTGCCGCTGCTGCCTGCTGCCTGCCTGCCTCATCTTCCCTCCAAAGCAAATCTGGAACGAAAGAAAAGAAAAGAGTTGTTGCAGCGTCAACGGGGGTTGCGACGCGCTAGCGATATTTCATGTTGCGAGCGTTAATACGGCTACGGTAATCGCTTCACATGAGGCGGGCCGTATGCTTGTCAACCACCCGAGGTAGTATATACGATACACAATAAAATTTTGTATGTAGTATGGGAGCACGTTTATTTAAATGCATCAACATTATCAAGTGTGTACAAACATTTAACACAATTCCAGCAAAAGAGAAACAAAACCCCACTAAAACGGGACGGGGCCCACCACACATACCCACCACTGTGTCTCCTATGTAGGCGACCACCAAAAAGGTACTGAACAATGAAATCCATTGCAGATCCGGCAAAACCACGGCTGCCTTGGAACTCACAACGAATATAATCAGAAGAAACTAGTAGAAGTAGGAAATAACAATATGGGAAATAAGGCATCAAACGCCTAAAGAGATGGCTAGTCAAGTGAAGCTCAACTGCTGTAGACCTCGAATTTTAAATATCTAACACTATTAGGGACCTAAAACATTGAGTTGTTACCCAACACATCGATTCCAATAATATGAATTGCAAAATCGTCTGAACGCTTGGTAATTTTATTCTCCTTTGTTGCTACCAAATCAGAATAGTACACAATCAGAATAGTACACAATCCCGGATGCGACATGCAAGTAATTCAACTTTGTCCTCACTAGTTAAATCAGTGCATATTTCTCAGCGAGCCTGAACTGAGCAGTCTCCAAGGGGTTGGTAAATGAGGCGTATCGTTCCAGCTCTTAACGAGATCGGGGCTCATTAGGGCCGTAAGTAGAATCGATGGCTTTGCGACTCTTAACTTTTATGAATATAAGTTTAACTATATTAGTTCAACTTAGTGAGTTATAAACAAAAATATATTTATCTAATCTCATACTGAAATTTGGAGATTAAAAAACTAAACACAGAATCTTAATGTCAGTCTTTTACGCACAAGACATCAAAATAAATTTAAAAAGTTACTTTTCGATACAGCTCTTCTATGGACAACCTGTATCGAAAAATAACTTTTTCTCCATTTCGATACAGCTTCAGCCCTGGATACGGGTATTTTAAACAGGTTGCAATGCAAATGCATTGCAATGTTGCAAATTTTTTCTACATAATCTGTGAACGCGGCGCTGCGCGGCGCGTCGCGCATGCGCACCACACATTCTCCATCTGCAAATGGATTTATAAGTAAGAAATGAAGCTGTTAAATTAACTTCGTGGTTTTATTTAAAATATTATTGTCATATATTTCATGAGATTAGATCTTTATCTAATATCAGTTTCATACACTACTTTTAGTGTATGAAACTGCACATAATTAGGTCTTAAAATACTCGTGTGGTCTATTATCACATTCGCCTTCGGCTCATGTGATAAACTCACACTCGTATTTTAAGAACCCTTATTATGCAACATTTCATAAACTACTATAATATGGCTAAAGCCTGTGTTTTCAAGCTGTCCAAATGCCACCAGGCTTATCGACTGTAATGAAAACAGCCGGAACCGACTGCGAAGCACCTACAGGAGCTCGTGATAGATAAACCCATGCATAGACAATATGGTCTATATCGCTTAACTTGCATGATTGATGAGACTGACCCGCGCAATAACGCCAGCTCCTCTGAACTTTATTTGCCACTTGTGTGGTATTAAAAATATAATTTCGCAGCTCCATAACCGTCGAGATTTACGGACGGATGTAAATAAAATATTAACGTTCGCTATCTGCCGGCTTGCTCATAATCCGCGACGTGCATATGCATTCGTCTTTTATGCAACGAGCATTGTGCAAGCGGGTAAAAGGAACTTACATCTTCATTATTGTGAAAACCTACGAGAGGCGCAGATTATGCGTCGTGGTTTAATAAAACAAGGTTTCTCTATAGGGGCCGTCCATTCATCACGTGAGGTTTTTTTTTTTTGCACTTTTAAACCTCCATGGTGACGGTGATACTGTAGCAACAAAGAATCTTAAAAGTTTTAGAATATTAATAAGGATTTTTGTTATACCACTCAGGTGACAAACAAGCATACGGCCCGCCTGATGGAAAGCAGTTACCGCACCCTATGGACGTCTGTAACTCACATGCGCATTGCCGACCCTACACGTACGAGTACGAGCGGTAAAACGTCTTCACGTCCTTTTTGTAGAACCCCACATTGTAGTCTCCTGAGCAAACCTCAACAGGCAGTTCATTCCACATCTCGATAGTACGGAACTTCTCTGAAACCTCACAGTACGTGACCACTTCGGTTCTAATATGTGAGGATGAATTCCCTGTCGATGTGAGCGGTGCGACAGTAGGAGGAGGCCGTGGGTATTATGTCCAATAACTCCTCTGAACACTACCCCATTGTACAATCGGCAGAACACACAAAGGGATGGACAATCTTTTCTAAGACTCAAAGGTTCTAAACCGTCCGTTCGTCAACAGTCAGTTCGGATTAGAAATCGCGCGTTTGACAAAAAAATAAATACACGTGATATCTTACTACACCCCCCCCCCCCCCTCCTTGTGATTTTTCTTGATTTTTACCGAACCCCCTCTTTTGAGCTTCACGGATTAATGGACGGCCCCATAGATACAGAACAGTATAGACCACCAGTGCTTTTCAAATCTCTTTGAAGACGACAAGTTAAAAATTTCTGGCGACCCGCTCTGCCTTCTCCTCCAAACTTCAACAATTCAGCTGGCTATGAAATCTTTAAAATTGTTAGTGCCATTTGCTTTCGATTTTGTTGGCATAATAATTAATAAGAGAAATAGGCTTCCATTGGAAAAAGATTTGCTTCAATTGATTAATTATTGACAATAATTAATTTAATAAGAGAGGTACGGAGCGTAATTTGTAAGCTACCCGACTGGGGAATGTACCTCCACCTCACAGAATACCGCAGCCAAATAACAATTCCCTTGAGGGTTGTTGTGTTCCTGCAAGTGAGTGAGGTCACCAGAAAGGAAGGAGATGCTGCTAGCGATATTTAATATTGCGAGCGTTAATATGGCTTCGGTAACCGCTTCACATCAGGCGGGCCGTATGCTTGTCTGCCACCCGACGTAGTATAAAAAAATAATAATCAGGCCTGCTTACGTTTTTTAGGTTTCCGTACCCAAAGGGTAAAAAAAGGAACCTTATTATTACTAAGGCTCCGCTGTCCGTCCGTCCGTCCGTCTGTCACCAGGCTTTATCTAATGAACCGTGATAGTTAGACAGTTGAAATTTTCACAAATGATGTATTTCTGTTGCCGCTATAACAATAAATACTAAAAAATAGAATAAATAAAATATTTAAGGTGGCTCCCATACAACAAACGTGATTTTTTGCCGGTTTTAAAGATAACGGTACGGAACCCTTCGTGCGCGAGTCCGACTCGTCATTATAATAATAATAATAATAGCTTTCACTGTCTGTATGTATGTTTGTCCGGTGGAATCTTGCAAGTTAATTTTGAACCAGTTTTCTTCAACCGATTGAGCTGAAATTTTGTATACACGCTTAGTTTAGATGACAATGCATGGTTAGCTATGTGATGTCATTCTAAATCCAATATGGCGGATTATCCAAGATGGTGGATTAGCATTTTTTTTTGCACTACCACAATATGGGTATCAAATAAAAGGGCTTGTTAAGGAGAACACGAAAAATTATACTATGTTACATTAAATCCAATATGACGGATAATACAAGATGGCGGACTCGTTATTTTTTCTGCACTACCACAATATGGGTATCAAATAAAAGGGCTTGCTAAGTAGAACATGAAAAATATGCCCAATAATAACTAAAAAACAACTTTATAAAACAAGCTTTTATTTAAGTGACCTAAAAAGATGAAAGTAAACTTTTAATTAAATCAAACTAATCAATTTAGTACTATGTACCTATAACACAATTAAAATTTTATAAAAGCTTGTCGCGAGATGTGCCTTTATCTAACTCGTTATGACACAATATTGACTTGATTATTTTCTAAGATACATAATAATAAATAATATGTATCTTAGAAAATAAGCAGATAAATATCGCGACAAGCTTTTATAAAATTTTAATTGTGTTATAGGCGCGTAGTACTAAATTGATTAGTTTGATTTAATTAAAGGTTTATTATCATGTTTTTTGGGTCACTTAAATAAAAGCTTGTTTTAAAAAGTTTTTTTTACAGTTTATTTATTATTTCATATTTCATTCACGAGCCCGGTGGTAGCATTGTTCGCAATGGACAATGGTTCAAGTGAACCATTGTGCAGTGGTTCACTTACTGAAGATGAAATCTATTAGCAAACACTATGTAATAATTAACGAATCGAAATTAAGAAGTCTGCGAACCGAACGACTACAGTAGACATCAAATACTATATTCTATATATATAAAAATCAATGCCACTTTTCGTTGTAATTTTATAACTCAAGAACGGGCTCACCTATCCAAACTAAATGTTTAGGCTTTGTTCGGACTATTTAGTAGATGGTTTATGTGAAGTTTGCACAAAATCGGTAGAGCGGTTCTTCATTTATCACATTTTTTGTAACAATAAATTCAATAAAGGGCGGATCATTTTGTTAATGGGGATTTTGCTGTCAAATTGAAACTTTTTTCAGATGGGGATTGTGCTGTCAAATTGAAACTTTTTTCAGTGTTGACAGTACAAGCATGTTGTTATGTCATTTCATTTTGGACGTACCTACTTCGACTTTATGTTGCCTGTTCGAGCCTCGGTACCCCCAGACGTTTGTTTATTCATGCTCAAAATGGAAAAACAGAAAATATTATTTATCCGAATGTTTTGGATTAAGTTTTAAAATAGCTAGCAATTAATAAAATATTTTTTTGTTTGATATTTTTTTGTTGGCTTTGGTTCAAAGATGTTGATAAACCACTTACACCCCTATGTTGTATGTTTTAAACCCTTTCGATTGAGGGGAGATCCGTTTCCCAGTAGCGTGATGAATAAGGGTTGTCGAAAAAAGAAGAAGCGTAGCGGAGATTTCCAAACTTCCGAAAAAGCGTCAGTTTTCCTAAAGACAGCGGGTTAACGCAACTTGGAAAGCATGCGTAAATATAATATATTTTTATTTTTAATTAGCTAACTTGACACACGTTCTCAACTATGAATATTGAATTGATTTCATGCTATCTGTCATATAATTGACAGTTCTGTCAAACGCCATAAAGTTACATTAGAAATGTTAATATGGTCGTTCAGTTTATCATATAACTAGCGGCCCGGTACGTGCTTCGCTACGTTTATAGTGAAATAATAAACAAAAAAATTGGAACATCAAATTCATTAAAACGGATCTCCCCTCAATCGAAAGGGTTTAAAACATACAACATAGGGGTGTAAGTGGTTTATCAACATCTTTGAACCAAAGCCAACTTCACCTGCACGTGGTGCACCCTGTTGACTGACAAACGAAGCTCTGGCAAAAAGAGAGGTAGGGAGCGTAATTGTAAGCTACCCGACTGGGGAATATACCTCCACCTCACAGAATACCGCAGCCAAATAACAATTCCCTTGAGGGTTGCTGTGTTCCTGCGAGTGTTTTCATGACGCCTAAAGGCCACTGATTTGGCTTAACAACTGTCATCTAACGACAGCAGTCGGGATCGACGGCTCTACGTGCCCTCCGCCACGCTATAGAGTTTGAAATAGTGCTGCAAAGAACTCGAGTACGTACTCGAGACTTAATTCGATAGACTCGACTCAATTTTACAAGACTCATTCTCTCCAGTCGACCCGAAACTCAGTGACTTCAGACTCGACTTGAGCTCTTTACAACACTAGTTACAAACGATGTTCTGGCAAAGTTACAACCATAAAGGTTTGACCAACTAACCACAATGGCTACATTGGGGACTCAAGACCCAATAAGTCGGCAGTTTAGTGTGGAAGTCCCTATAAGCTAAACAAGATAGGAAAACTTTTTTTATTCGAAACAATCTATACTAATATTATAAAGCTGAAGAGTTTGTATGATTGAACGCGTTTATCTCAGGATTTACTCATTCGAAATGAAAAAATATTTTAGTATTAGATAGCCTATTTTTCGAAGAAGGCTATAGGCTATACAACATCACGCTATTATATATTACCAATAGCAGCGGAGCACTGATGAAAAATGTTGCAAAAATGGGAAAAAATATTCTTTTTGAGAGCTTCCGTTGCGAGCGCTACGTAAACGGTTCAAGTTATGCCACAATTATATACGACGGAATTATTCATCTTAAAGAGTTCAAACAAAAGTCTGTAATAGCATATGTCTATCTTTTAAGATTGGCTCACTATAACCATTCAAATTTAGGCCTCATTCGCACGGGATTTTGTAAGTTTACATTTAATGTTTTAGTCTCAGTGACACAGCTAGTCGTTATACAGGTGGTATCGCCAAACGTATGTTGGTATCTTGAAGTGTTAATCGAGGCCCATGTAATATACATTTGAAAATAACTAAAAAATTTATCGGGGTATTGCCTCAATTGTTCATACATTCTCATAAACTGTCCATTTATGTATCTCAATTCATTCAGAGGATGAACCCAAAATGCCTTTTGCTTTCTTTTTCGTCTTCTAGCAACACAAATCGCTATTGCTAGTACTATAGCAGAAACCATTTCCACGTCTTACTGAAGCGAGAAATGAAACAAGAGTGATTTTAAAGCGTTCGTATGAACAGTCACATCGAGAACGTTATAAAAGCGCCAACGCCGAGTTTTAACGCAACGTTTTTTAAAGGCTCGTGCGAATGTGGCCTTAAGCTTCACTCTCAACGCTCTGTTACAGGCAGACGAAGTTGCGCGAGTCAGCTAGTCTTACATAAGTTGTTAATAGAAAAAAAAACAAGTAAAGAATTTTTTAAGTAAAGATTTGCTTCGCTCATCGTCATTTGATACTTATAGCATAATAAAGGTTTGACCAACTAACCACAATGGCTACATTGAGAACTCAAGAGACAATAAGTCGGCAGTTTAGTGTTGAAGTCCCTATGAGCTATGGTTAATGTGGAAATTATGAATCCCTATTTTGTGGCGGTCGCTACGTTGGATTAAAATGACTGCATTTAGGTAATCGTGCAATGTCACAACAACCTAACGAATGTCGGGACGGGGGCCCACCACACATTCCTACCACTCTGTGTCTCCTGTAGCCAGGATTAAAAGCGGTGGCCGCCAAAAAAACAAAATGAGGGACAACTATTTTTTTTATTTTTTTTTATACTACGTCGGGTGGCAGACAAGCATATGGCCCGCCTGATGTGAAGCGGTTACCGGAGACATATTAACGCTCGCAACATAATAAATCACTTGCGCGCCGCCACCCCCGCTGCCAACGCAGCATCTACTTCATTTCTGGTGACCTCACTCACTCGCATGAACACAACAACCCTCAAAAGAATTGTTATTTGGCTGCGGTATTCTGTGAGGTGGAGGTACATTCCCCAGTCGGGTAGCTTACAATTACGCTCCCTACCTCTCTTTTCGACAGAGCTTCGTTTGTCAGTCAGCAGGGTGCACCACGAGCAGGTAAAGTTGGCTTTGGTTCAAAGGTACGCAAATACACTATATGGCAAATAATGCATTAAAATGAAATATGATGTACGTACACCATATGATAGTATGTACACGTAATGTTAACTTTGGCTGCAACGATAGTGCCGAGTCACTTATACTCGTATCCCATGTACATACATAGGTACTATACTATATATATATTTATTTTCCATTCCCTCTTCACAAAGCTATAAATCTCGACTTGACTCGCTGTGCTCTAATCATTACTCATGTTAAGTACCCACGTTTTATGAGATTAAAACTTTGTAAGCCTGCTTTACGATGAAATTATTTGAGTATATAAATTGTGTCTGAAAGGAAAGGATGATACTAATGCTAGTAAATGGTGGCTTTAGCGATGTACGTAGTGAGTTTATTTTAGAAATTAATCTAATGGTACGGTCGAATGTCTGTACATAGAAAAAAAAAAAAGACGTGTGGCACTCGGGGACTGCCGCGGTAAAGCTATTGCATAGCATTTTGTATCAACTTATGCAATTATAATTTTATTTATTTATTTTATTCATGCAGTATTGCTTTTTCTTTGATATTAATTCAAGTTACACTTTTTGAGCGTGGTGACCGATAAGAAAACATTTTTTTCTATTATCAAATAAATAAAAATAAATGCACTTTGTTCATTCATATTCAAAACACTTTATACACAAATTTTACAAGTACAGCTATTCACTGTTGTACATAAATACCTATACACCTATATACTTTCTCATAAACAGCTGCTTATGTATTCGTCCGATTTCGGAGCAGCTCATCTCGATTGGTGCGAGTTTCGTAGAGTCGTACAATACGTCTAATCGCACGCACACAACGCCGTGTCGAAGACTGCCGAACTGAAACGACGTTAGACGATGCACGGCCTTCAAGCCACACCTCCTTGCCCGTCGGAGTGGGGAGCGTGAGGTTTTTTCGTTACGGAATTTCTGGATTCGGTCCCCGCGCTCAAGGCCCGCGATAGAAGCTATGCAATAGCTTAAAAATGATAAAAACCGAGTCAGGGGGATGTTAGAAGTGAAATAGAACACATGCAGATTTTTTTTATTTCTCTGTCTGTTTGTCGGTTTGTCTGTTTGTACGGGCTAATCCGAAACTGTTGGACCGATTTAAATGAAAATTTGCATGGTGGTACCTTATATCCCCGGTCAACATTTTAGATACTTTTCATCACCATCATCATCATCAGCCTGTATCTACGCACTGCGGGATATAGTGGACAAAGTCGCGGGCATCCGCTAGTTTTAAATATATTTAATAGATCTTCGGAAAAAAACTATGATAGAGCAAGAGAACTTTCTCCGTTACTTTCTCATGCACGATTTTTTTTTCTTTAAGTATAAGAGGGGGGCAAACGAGCATGGGTGATATAAAGTAGTGGGCCTGATAGAAAGCAAACACCAAGGGTGTCACCAATTCTCTCATACTCCTTCCTTTCTTTCTTTCTCGTAACCTCACTCACTCGCAGAAATACAACTACCATCAAGAGAATTGTAATTTGACTGTGATATTCTGTGAGGTGGAGGTACTTCCCCAGTTGGGCAGCTAAAAGAATACGCTATGCCCGATCTCTCTTTTCGCCAGAGCTGAGGTTGGCTTTAGTTCATAGATGTTGATAAAGCACCAACACCCCAAAATTTTCTTCAAAATTCTAAATGAAATCGTGAAACCAATCCTTATCTTTGAACTGGCTCAGATACAGCAGATATAAATAATGAACAAGCCTATGAATTACTGTCTTGTGTACTGTTCAAATATGTACAGTAACGACTAACCGATGTGAAGTATGAACAAATAATTGAAGAAACGAAACAGTATGTCAATATAATTAAAAAGGATGATTGACAGACGAGTAGTACCTATTAGTGGACTTTAAACAATCGTAAATTGTTTTGACAAGCGACCGAGACTTAAAAGATGGTCCGACCAGGGTACCTACCGCCGAAGCTGAAGCCGATTACCATCTTGTTGATCGCGAAAATAGATCGTACGTTTAAGTTAATGACAAACACCTTTAGCTTAGTCGGTAGAATTCTATGATTTCTACCACCGAAGCTAAACACAATAGGCTTGTTGCCCATGTTACAAAATTATGAAAACTCTCTATCAGTAACGTAAAATACACAAAACTAGAACGATCTGCGATTTTAAAATTTTAATAACTTATGTCCGACGTGTTTTATGTTGGGTCAAAGTTTGTGGGAAAGTCCTTTTTAAAGGTATGAAATTATAAAAAAATAAAAATAAATATTACCATTGTAGAAACAATAAAAAATACTATAACTTTTGTTACAGCACTGGCTACACAAACGCAATATTTAACATAGCTGTCGTACAAATTTCTGATTTAACGCATATAAAATAGCACGGTGTGACGTCATAACGTGGTGGCCGTTTGTATGGAGCGTTTTCGGGATAGTCCAAAATTGTGATCTTCAAGTTATCATATCTCGAGAAGCTTTTATACAATCGAAGTAATTATTTCATCTATATTTATATTATTGTGACGTCTTTAAATAACAAATCGAAAAAAAAAAAAAGGATAAAAGCCCATTACCGCCAATGTAAAGTTAAAGCTAAAGTTTGATTTTCACATTCAAAAAACCGATGGTAATCGGCTTCAGCTTCGGCGGTAGAGCCCCTGGTGTTCGACGAGCTGCAAGTGCCATTGTATCACTCTCTCCATCACGCAGAAGACCGCAGTAATTGGAGGAAATTGCTGCAACAAACGCAGTCACGTTTAATCGTAGTCACGATTCTCATCAGTGAGGGACCGATTTAAGGAGGAGGAGGAAATTGTTTTGAACGCATACAGTTTACTCACTTTATACCAATAAGTTCAGTAAAATTAAGTTTCATAAAGTTTTTTTATAGCTAGTAGTTAACCCATAGTCGACTTAAGTGTCAACGGCCGAGTTACTACTCGCTTATTGTCTATCTTCCAAGATGTTATTCAAATTAATAATTTATTCATTCACTCGAAATACAGTATAGTTGTGATGGTACAATTTATGAGCAATATGCTTCAGCGAAATCTGCATATAATGAACACGAATGCAAGGTTTTAGCCTGTTCTAATTTGGCTTTAGCTGAGAGACGCAAAATAATAATAACGCTTTCATGGTGATGATGGGGCTTCCTTAATTTTGTAGCGCATCGACGATGTTCCCTATGTTCCCTACAGCGCATACAAATGATTTTTATGCGGTGTTACGCGGAAGGATCGCGTCTCTGATATGCAGAGTTCGAGGGAGTACCAACGGTATCCAGGAAGTCGTTAGAGATGACCTGACTGCCGCATCTGGAGGCACTGGGTGCATACTCATGTCTCTGTGCCTATGGAGAAGGGGTAGGTATTATTTAAATTAAATTTGATCTATTTTAAAATACGCTTACTAACATAGTGTATAAGTTTTTCTATTTTTTTTACGAACACTATTTGATTGGTGAATCCGAAATAAAATGAATTTATTTTATTTTATTTATTTTAAATTGATGGGAAGACGATGAAAAATTAAAATATTTTGGGGCATCAAAATTCAGGTATATGAACAAAATCCTTAGAAGCAAAACTAACGAGTGTCGAAGACCATACTCGTACAATGCACAATTTTCCTTAGCCATCTATACTTCGTGTAGTGTACCATATTCTAAATATGTATTTGTAATCCTGTCCTGTAATTTGTAAATTACAGGTCAAACTGCTCCAAAAAGATATGTTATCGTTGTGACTGAAATTACTACGCCATCCCACAATTGGGCAGCGTGGTGAAATATGCTCTAAACCCCTTCGTTTGAAGGAGATCCGTATCCCAGCGGTGAGATGAATAAGGGTTGATGACGACTAAAATTAGCGCAGAAACATACAAAATTATTTCGTAGTTCAATATTATTTATTATACAGCTATTTATATTATTATTATATTCAACAGTCATTTAGGTTTTACAATCTCTCTGTCAACTGTAATTAATGCCCGCAGGGCAGTTTGTGGCGAGATGTGGGTAACGACACCACTGGTACCGAATCTCCAGAGAGTCGGTGAGGGCCTTCGTCTTAGGCGTGTCTTCATAAAAAAAAATCTAATGGCAAATCACAAATCTTCGTTTGAGGTGGTTTTGGGTATACGATCAGAACACATGATGCTAACGTACTGTTAATGCATATACTGTGCCCATTATTATGACTTACTGTTTTGCGTGCTCATTAAATATGTTTCCGAATGTCTCAGAAGGTTGAGATACGCAGCCGTTTCGATGAAATATACGATTTCCTGCGTGAATCTGTATTTTGGAAACAAAACTGAATGGAGTCATTACTCCATTCAGAAGGCCAATTCTCGTATTTTTTCTACGAACGCAGATTGAAAGTTGACCGAATCGAGATTGAATTGTGAATTGACTAAAATTATATAGGTACTTGATTTCATTAATTAATTATTATCAATTCTTGTTGTTGGCGAAGTAACATTCTTAGTTTGTTTAATTTACACTCATATTTCGATATAATCCCGCTTAAATTTAATTTTGAAGTTACATATTGTGTCACGAGAATACTAAATGTGACATTTATGAGATCGAGACTGGATCGAAACTGAATTTTGACTACATTCTAATTACGAGAATTGCCCCTCTGTTTTGTTTCCAAAATACAGATTACACAACAACAAGGTGCAAAAGTACCTGCATTTACTTTAAGACAATGTTTAGTTATAAAAAGGAACAACTAGTATTCTGGGACGATTGTCAAATGTTAAACTATCCAGCTAACCTTTTGTTCGAGATTTGACAATGGCCCTAGAGTAAAAGTTGTTTATTCCATAGATTTTATTCCACTAGAAACATTTTGTACAGAACAATTACTTTTCGATTGAAGTAACAGGTATTTGATTTCGTCTTGAATGCAGTCAATTATGTACATCGATGTATGTTTTATGTAAAAACGAGCGTTAGATGTTTCTTTTTTTTTTTCATCTGAACCCAATGATGTATGTACTGATGATGTATGTATACATATCTATTAAGTAGTAAGCATCATAAATTGGGGTGTAAGTGGTTCATCAACATCTTTGAACCAAGGCGAACCTCACTTGCACGTGGTGCACCCTGCTGACTGACAAACGAGGCGAAAAGAGAGGTACATAGTGTATTTTTTAAGCTTGCCGACTGGGGAAGTATCTCCACCTCACAGAATATCGCAACCAAATAACAATTCCCTTCCCAAGGGTTACTAGAAAGAATGAAAGAAAGGAAGGAGTATAAGCTGGCAACGAATCGGCGACCCCTTGGTGTTGCTGATCTCCATGGGCGGTGGTTATTGCTTTCCATCAGGTGACCCACGTGCTTGTTTGCACCCCTCTCATATAAAAAAAATGTACATCGAAGTGTTTTGTGTCTTTTATGTAAAAACGTGCATCACATGTTTTTTCATCTGAACCCATTGATGTACTTACCTACTAAGTAGTGAGCGGCAAAAATGAACACTAGAGAAATTACTCAATAGGCTATTTTCCTATGTTTAAAAATTGTATAAATTATTTAACAATATCGTAAAATACACAAAACTATAAACATCTGCAAACTTTCATTCCAATATCTTCAGTCAGACTTTTTTTAGCGTCGATCAAAGTTTGGCGGGAAAGTCCATTTTAAAAGTATGAAATTATTAAAAAATAATATTTCCATTGGAGAAGCTATAAAAAATGCTATAACTTTTATTATGATACTAATCACATAAACGGAATATTTAGCTATCGTACAAATTTCTGATTTGATGCATACAAAATACAAACCTGTGACGTCATAATTCGGTAGTCTTTTGTATGGAGCGTTTTCATTACAGTCTAAAAATTGTGATTTTCAAATTATCATGTCTCGAGAGATTTTTGTGCTATCGAAGTAATTCTTTCACCTATTGTTATATTAAGGAGACGTGACTACATATCAAACCGAAAAAAATGTTAGTCAAATAGCCTATTGTCACTTCCCGCAATTAGTTCGCACAAAGAGCCGACGAACATAACATTTGTGACTAATTGATTGAAATCTATTGAAATAGGTAAAAATGAACTAGGAGTGAGTAGCTCGATGGCGTCGTTACGCGTGTCAGTCTAATCAAACACGCAAGTTAAGCAACGTCGACCGTAGCCTGTCCATGGATGGGTCCAACCGCCTCCAACCCGCAGTTGAGCAGGGTTGTCCACCACGGTACTCAACGCATACTCTAATATGCCCTAAATCCCCTTCGTTTGAAGGAAGGCCGTATTCCCAGCAGTGAGATGAATAAGGGTTGACAATGATGGGGTAAAATGCCGTCTTCTGTATTTCAAAAATGTACAATTTATCTTGATTAAGTAAATAAAGCCCAAGGGATCGCATATTACACGAAAGCACACAACAATTTGATTTTAACACGTACTCTAATTAATTTCATATTTTTGCAAGGAAAATTGACGCCATTTTGCGTTCAGTAAGGAAAAAATATAGCAAAGCAAGTATAATTATTTTAATAAATTATTATTCGCTGATATGATAACGATGAGCATAGACTTTGTCCCGACCTACTTAGCTAACTACAGCTAATTATGCATTATGTAACAGAAACCTCTTTCTGGCGCAATTTATTATGGGTATGTCATATCTTTAAAATATAACAACATTGTCTAAACAAGGTCTTAACAGTATTTTCCTAAGAGATTTCTAATGAACCAAATACCTAGTTATATTCTATGCTAGTAGAATCATTTTGCGTCTTAAGCAATGATATTACATTAAATAGATATGTCACTAGGCACGGGATATTGGCACACAATTAATAACAATTTCGAAATCAGTAGGTCGCGCTAAAGCGCATCATACACTAATCAGATACAATATATTTAGACCGAGACACTATTTTGTGCAAAATGCTTTAAGCCAAAAGTGTTATCTCAGCCTTCTGGAAGAGTACAACTGTCACAGCTCAAGCGAGAGGGTGGTTACATCGTCTCTTCAATGCCAGACATCGTTACCGAAGTAGAGAGCGTCTATGAGAAACTTTATGCTGCACATGCACCTGCCCACCTACCTACAGCTCGCGTAAGTGATTCCCGAGCTCCACTAACTCGTCACAACACCGATGTTATCCCTGACATCAGATTAGACGAGATTTGGATGTCCCTCGAATACCTGAAAAACGGGAAAGCTCCCGGTGAAGTCGGAATTACAACAGAATTGTTATTTATTTATAAAAAAAAGTATAAGACGTGTCTCAGTGCCCATTAGGGTGTAATGGCCAGAATAATAATTATTTCTGGACAATTTACACAGCGCCATCTAGACCCAAATTAAGCGCTAAGCTTGTATTATGGGTACTAGACAACTGATAAATGTACTTAAATACATTTTATTTTTGTAAATACATACTAAACTTATATTACATAAAAAACACTCAGACCAAGACAAACAGACATGTTCATGCACACAAATGTTTGTCTTATGCGGCAATCGAACCCGCGACCTCGGAGTCAAAGTGGCCATTGCTAGCCATTCGACCACTGAGCTCGTCGTTACAAATATAATCATAACGTATCTATAGAATGAAATATCACTGGTCATAAGTATCTAATATGCTAAGGGAATTCTTTACAGCAGCGGTACGAACTAATGGTGCGAACATTTCCCAATAGTGCTAGTTGGCTAGGAATATTAAATTAGATTTAGTTGGAGCTCCCGCAGCGGCAGTAAACCTCGGACGACCAGTTGCTACGGTCGAGTACAATTTGGGTAAAATTTCAGCAAATTGTCATAAAATCATTATAACCTAAGTATAAGATGCTCAACTTTGAATCAAAATCAACTTCACCTGCAGCCCTGTTGATCAACTAATGAGGCTCTGGTAAAGAATAAGTAGGGTACCGCGTGATGTTAAACAGGCTGATTGAGGAATTACCCCCCATACAAAACACTTCATCATCATCAGGTCATTTTAGTCTCCACTACATGAGCACGACCCTCTCTCGTCCGTCCTAGACAGAAGGAGGATTTGGCCTACACTCCCCACGCTGGCCAAACGGGTTGGGGAGGCCTGATTGATATTTGATAATGTATTTCCCTTAGTCGCCTTGTACGACATCCACGGGAAGAAACGGAGTGATTCTATTCTAGTCTGCCAGAAACCATACGGCCAACAGAAGATCAATTAATAACCAAATACAAATACCAATTAATAAAATCCTCTAGGTGTTTGAGAGAGTTGTTTTGTTCCTGCGAGTGAATGAGGTTACCAAGCAAGGGGAGGCTGCAATTGCAGTGTACCTAATGGAATGCAAAACGATATTTTTTGTGATAGGTCTATACGCTGCGGTTACCACATCACATCAGGAGCGGTCAACTTGTCTGCCATTCGACGCAATTTATAAAATGTTAATGACATATGTCTGCAATACAAGGAATATAACTAGGGCTGCCACCTTTCCGATATGACCTGGGGTACGAGTTTACACTATATACATGGTCACCGCTTCACATCAGGCGAAATGTCTACTTGTCTCATATAAAAAATATTTCTAGAATTTTATACAGCGCCATCTAGTCTCAAATTAAGCGCAAAGCTTGTACTATGGGTACTAGACAACTGACAAATGTACTTAAAAACATTTTTTTTTTAATGCATACTTATTATACATAAAAAACACCCAGACCAAGACAAACAGACATGTTCATGCAAACAAATGAATGTCTTGTGCAGGAATCGAACCCGCGACCTCGGAGTCCAATTGGCCATTGCTAACCATTCGTCCACCGAGCTCATCAAACATAATATAAAAAATGATATCCAACAGAATATAAAAAATGGTAATGACATAATATTTGTAATACAAGGCATTCAGCTATGGCTGCCACCTGTCCGTACGGTAGGTAGAAGCCCAAGCTGTATTCCTAAACTGGACTACGGGTTTACGCGACACATACTCGGGCTACTAGCTCCGGGTCGACACCACGTATCTCGGGGTTAGCCCAGCATCAAACATATCCGATCTATTAATCCTTAGTTACTCGCATGAAGAAAATTACATAACATGCATGCGTGGGGTCACCGGTGACCCCAAATTATATGAATAATTTTGAATTAGTAAATAGAACTATTTTATTATTAAAGTGCTTTATTAATTCTTTAATATTTAAAAAGTAGAACTTGAAATGATTTTTTGTCTTCGAATGGCAAAAACTTGTAACTCTCAAAATTACGTTTTTAGGAGATTGCAACAATAAGTAAAATTAATACATAACCCTCTCTTTGGTTTCAGCAGTCAGGTAAAAAATAAAAACCATTTTAAAAACCATTCAAATTTAGGTAAATTATCAGCTTTACCCGGTACTTGCTAACAGCTCGAACATACAGTCTAATAACATAGACGTGTTCAACAATTTGTCAGACAATTCACAATTGAATTCAGGAGCACGTGTAATGTTTGAAACTCTACCGGACGGGGTCGCTCAGGGCATTATAAACCTGTATAGTATATATACAGGGTACCTATGTATTGTATTGTATATCTATGCCGAAATAATATTACGTTGTAGGTAACTGTTAGCATTTCTTTTTTCTCAACTTGGGCGACAAACAAGCACACGACTCGCCTCATAGCGTCACACACCCATTACTTCATACAAATGTCTAGTCATTAACCAATACAAACTGTTCCAGATCCTTCTCAGAGGGGAGGTGAGGTCTATACGAGAGGGCGGCAAGAAGAGGCCATAGTGCACGTAGTACTATTATTTATACAGTGCTATATTATTTATATTTTGAAGTGTAAGTGTCATCAACGTCTTTGAACCAAAGCCAACCTCACCTGCGCGAGGTGCACCGTGCTTACTGACAAAGAAGGTTCTGGCGCAAAGAGAGATAGGAAACGTAAATTGTAAGCTGTCCGACTGGGGAAGTATTCCACCTCACAGAATACCGCAGCCATAACAATTCCCATGAGAATTGTTGTGTTCCTGCGAGTGAGTGAGGTCACCAGAGGACTTGCTGTGTTGGCAGTGGAGGTGGCGGCGCGCGAGCGTTAATATGACTATGGTAACCACTTCACATCAAACGGGTCGTATACCATCAGACGTAGTATAAAAAAAGCGCTGAAAAGATATGTGTAAATTCGTCTTGAATAAAGTTAACCCAAAATTTCAGTCCTGGAAGTCAGTGTCATTAGACACTACGGAAACCAATAAATAGTTAAGGCAACTGTAGCTGCAAACCTCACTTAGTTGTAAGGAAGTCAATGGGAGCGCTAAGGCATAAGCGTAAGCGGTTAAGTGTTATTCCGATTTATAATAATGTTATAATATAGCACTTGTACTGTTCCACGTAATTACATGAGTAGAAACACAAACACCATCTGCTTACCTTACGTTAATGCCTTAACAACGAAGCCGGTCGATAAAAATAAAAATAAATGTAATTACGTGGAACAGTACAAGTGCATTATTATAACATTACTAGCTGGCCCGGCGAACTTCGTATCGCCTTTAAATATTTTTTAGTTAATTATTTCGATTTTTTAATAGTTATTCTGCTATTCGAGGCGGAAACAAATCAAAGATCAATTATTATCAAATCTTTATGATTACACCAGAATAGCCCTTTTTGCTAGCTGGTGGGATGCATCATGTGCAAGTGAGGTTGGTTTTAGCTCTAAAGATACTACTGAGACACACTCAATCCATAATAACTTTATGTTGAAGAGAATTAAGTGCTTTTGTTTTATAATTGAGTTAAAACCTATCCCATATCTCAAGTTAGATCAAACTGCACACATGTGCAAAATCTGATTCAAATCGGTGCAGTAGTTTCGGATTCCATGATGGACAAACAACATGACACGAAATTATTATATATTAAGAAAGATGATAATAATGTCCCAGCAAGTGCCAACAATCAACAGTATCAACTTTATTCCGATTTATATTTGCGTAGAACATCATCATCAGTCTGTATCTACCCACTGCTGCATATAGGCCTTCCCCAATGCTTTCCACCAATTACGATCCTCCCTCTTCCGCATCAAACCGCTTTCTTAAGTCATCGGACCATCTAGAAGAAGGGCGTCCAATACTTCGTCCTCCTACGCGTGGCGTCCACTCTAATATGCCCCCATCTGCTGTCACTTACTCGGTAGATGTGACCGTTCCATTGCCACTTCAGCTTGCAAAATCTGAACGAAAAAAAGCAAGGAGTATAGGCTGGTAACGGATTGGCGATCCCTTGGTGCTGCTGATCTCCATGGGCAGTGGTGATTGCTTTCCATCAAGTGACCCACATGCTCATTTACCACCCTATCATATAAAAAAAACTTAATTAGATAAATTAAACGGGTCACTCACGTCTTTTTGTCGGGAAAGCCGACTAGTTTCGATCTCAAAAGGAGACCTTCATCAGGGCGAATGTCCAGACACGTCCACCCTTTGTCTCTCGCGCCGGACACTGCCGTGAAGTGAAAAAGACGTGAGTGACCCGTTTAATTTATCTAATTAGTTTAGTATAATGTCTCACGTGAGTTTTAATAATATTAAAAAAAAACTTTGGATCTCCTTCGTATTTTTTCGTTCTGGATTCGATATCTCAAAGGACCCCGAGCATGGCCCTGTCCATCGCTCGCTGCGCGCCCTTAGACTGTGGACCAGTTGTAAAAAAATGGTCGGATGACCTTAAAAACAAAGTGGCTAGATAAGGGAAGCGGAGGATCTCATTTGGTGGAAAGCATTGGGGAAGGCCTATGCTTACATCCACAGTGGATAGATACAGGTTGATAGTGATGAGCAAATAATGTTTTCTTAATTTCTTAAGGACTTGCCACTTGGAAAATATAATATTCACATGTCACCACAGTTTGTCCGCAATGCTTTTTGGCGTTAATATGTCTTTAAAATTGTTTCCATT
Source organism: Hypsopygia costalis (assembly GCA_937001555.2). NCBI lineage: Eukaryota > Metazoa > Arthropoda > Insecta > Lepidoptera > Pyralidae > Hypsopygia > Hypsopygia costalis. The sequence goes on from OW443328.2 coordinate 32,315,145, forward strand.
GGGAGACAACTCAAAAATACGACTGTTAACAAAATCTGATAGTTTGGTGTTGCAGCTACTTATCTATCATCTCCATCCAAAATTCAATCACACCACTGGATAGATGTTGGATCAAAGAATTTATTACGCTAAGTAAGTACTATGGAACATCGCGTGCAAGGGAGCGGGGAGCGCTGCCATTTAGAGATAATTAGAGACACGGCCGTGTCGATGACATAGCCACAACCCATTTTTTGTGATTACCGCTCATCTTGCAATTTGGATCACATTCCTAATGTGGTCGCGTTCTCAAATTGCTGTATCCCGTGTACGGTCGCAGTTAGCAGCCTGGCCAGCTGCCAGGCGGTCTTTGCCTTGTGGAATATATAAATCACGTCTCGTTCCCACCATTCATAACTGGACAGCCAATTTTATGAGCACCGCCTTTATATTTTAATGCTAATGTATGGAGCACTATGCAGATATTATTTTAAAACTCGACTTACTTATGGATATCGTATTATCTTTATCGCCATTTCAGTCTATCTTTAAGACTTTGGCATACTTGGCTCTATCAATGTAGAATTTATTTAAAAGGTACCTACATTTTTAATATTGGCGCCGTGACCAGGATATTTCAAACACGTTGGCCGTGTGGTTTCCGGCAGACTAGAATAGAATCACCCCGTCTCTTCCCGCGGATGTCGTACAAGGCGACTAAGGGAAATACATTATCATACATCGAAGGCCTCCCCAACCCGTCTGGCCAGCGTGGGGAGTGTAGGCCAAATCCTCCTTCTGTCTGTGACGGACGAGAAAGGGTCGTGCTCCTGTAGTGGAGACTAAAATGACCTGATGATAATGATGATGATGATTCACGTCAAATAAAAAAACATCAGTAATCTTCATTTTGTCCATATTCATCATAACGTATTTTGTCGATACCTATCTCTGAAAATTATATTTGAAATTCAGAAATTGAGTACCCCGTTCGTCATAAATAAGTTATAAGTCTGACAAAGTGAAAATCACTTCTATTGTGTTGGAAAGTTTTCTTGGCGGTGCTAAATGAATTCGACGCTGAATTTCAGTCACGTAGTCGACTGTAAAGCAAATCCAGCCCGAGGCGTAGGCTAACAGAATCTTTGTTAGTTACTGTCTATAATGTAATTAGATAGTTAACATGATAAAGTTTAAGTTTGATATGTTTTACCTAGAACTACGAGTAATAAATTGTAATACAATATATATATATATATACTAGCTGCCCGCCCCGGCTTCGCACGGGTAGAAAGTGTTGTTTTCTTTTCCTCGTAATTTTTATGTCCATAAGAACCTTCCTTATACCTTAACGAAAATATTAAAATGAAAATTTGCAGAATTGGTCGAGCCGTTCTCGAGTTTTGAGCTTAGAAGTCGAACATAGAACCGCCCGACAGGTACAATAAACAACAATAATAGGTAATTTCTGGGACAAAAACTATTCGCATAGTCGCCTTGTACGACATCCACGGGAAGAGACGGAGTGATTCTATTCTAGTCTGCCGGAAACCACACGGCCGTAAGAAGGAAGAGTGGTATACGCGAAATAAATACAGTTTCATCGGCACCACTTCCAGTGAGAATCTCAGCTTCAATTATACATATTTCGCTGCTAAACATTGACTTTACTTCAGGAAGGAGATCTTCCCCAAATTTTAATAATATTTTTGAAAACTCTTGGGCACGTAAAGTTCTATCTACAGCTTCTACTGCCTTATTGTTTTTTTTTCGCATTCACCTTAACGATTAAACAGCAATCCTGAAACATTTTCGCTTTGTCACAGTTTCGTGTCACAAAGCATGTCGGTGTTTCCGTTCAATTCGAGTATAATATTGAACATTGTATTTGCGTCCTTCCGCCTAGAAGTAATATATGGCTGCAATACCTGGCGATGCTGCTGTGAGATATTATTTTGGCGCCTGATTTCACCGAGGATTGATCTTGTCAGGTATGTTTTTCCAGTCCCTCCTGAAGCATCTAAGAAAAACAGTTTCCTCTCGTTGTTTAAAAGACTTTGCATCACAAAATCTTGCTACATAGCGTCCCGCAAATGCACGCATTCTTCTGGTTTGTGCGAATATATACCAATCGTTCTATTTCAATTTTAGCGTACACGTCTATAATAAACTGACTAAATAGACCACGTTACCTCTGTAAATAAATAAAACAATTGCCTCTAATTATTTCTTCTTTCTATAAAAAAAAAGTCTAACTTGTAGCAGGTAAGAATAAAAGTAGCACTACGCGGTTATTTTTTTTACAATACAATCCATGTTTTGTTAAACTATTTATTGATTTTTTAAGTAGCTTTTTTAGTTTTTTAGTTATTTTTTTAAACTATAATTTATAGTAAACACCATGTTGTTTATGCAAATAAATTTAGCTTTGTTCTGTTCAGATGTTCCAAATCTTGGATTTATATACCTCAACAAAAAATGCTCATCAGGCTGAACAACTTTTGCTAAGGCGTCATTTTTATATTCCTTATAGTTTAGCTGAACCATTATGGTTCTGCATCAGGTGTTCCAAATCTAGGATTTTTATACCTCAACAAAAAATACTCATCAAGTTGAACAACTTTTGCAAAGGCGTCAATTTTATATTTCTTATAGTTTACCGTAACCATTATGGTTTTGCATCAGGTGTTCCAAATCTTGGATTTATATACCTCAACAAAAAATGCTCATCAGGCTGAACAACTTTTACAAAGGCGTCATTTTTATATTTCTTATAGTTTAGCTGAACCATTATGATTCTGCATCAGGTGTTCCAAATCTTGGATTTTTATACCTCAACAAAAAATACTCGTAAGGCTGAACAACTTTTGCTAAGGCGTCATTGTTATATTTCTTATAGTTTAGCTGAACCATTATGATTCTGCATCACGTATTCCAAATATTGGATTTTTATACCTTAACAAAAAATACTCGTCAGGCTGAACAACTTTTGCTATGGCGTCATTTTTATATTGCTTATAGTTTAGCTGAACCATTATGATTCTGCATCACGTGTTCCAAATCTTGGATTTTTATACCTCAACAAAAAATACTCGTCAGGCTGAACAACTTTTGCTAAGGCGTCATTGTTATATTTCTTATAGTTTAGCTGAACCTTTATGGTTCTGCATCAGGTGTTCCAAATCTTGGATTTTTATACCTCAACAAAAAATGCTGATCAAGTTGAACAACTTTTGCTAAGGCGTCAATTTTATATTTCTTATAGTTTAGCTGAACCATTATGGTTCTGCATCAGGTGTTCCAAATCTATGATTTTTATACCTCAACAAAAGATATTCATCAAGTTGAACAACTTTTGCAAAGGCGTCAATTTTTAATTCTTATAGTTTAGCTGAACCATTATGGTTCTGCATCAGGTGTTCCAAATCTAGGATTTTTATACCTCAACAAAAAATACTCATCAGGCTGAACAACTTTTGCTAAGGCGTCAATTTTATATTTCTTATAGTTTAGCTGAACCTTTATGGTTCTACATCAGGTGTTCCAAATCTTGGATTTTTATACCTCAACAAAAAATGCTGATCAAGTTGAACAACTTTTGCTAAGGCGTCATTTTTATATTTCTTATAGTTTAGCTGAACCATTATGATTCTGCATCACGTGTTCCAAATCTTGGATTTTTATACCTCAACAAAAAATACTCGTCAGGCTGAACAACTTTTGCTAAGGCGTCATTGTTATATTTCTTATAGTTTAGCTGAACCTTTATGGTTCTGCATCAGGTGTTCCAAATCTTGGATTTTTATACCTCAACAAAAAATGCTGATCAAGTTGAACAACTTTTGCTAAGGCGTCAATTTTATATTTCTTATAGTTTAGCTGAACCATTATGGTTCTGCATCAGGTGTTCCAAATCTAGGATTTTTATACCTCAACAAAAGATATTCATCAAGTTGAACAACTTTTGCAAAGGCGTCAATTTTTTAATTCTTATAGTTTAGCTGAACCATTATGGTTCTGCATCAGGTGTTCCAAATCTAAGATTTTTATACCTCAACAAAAAATACTCATCAGGCTGAACAACTTTTGCTAAGGCGCCAATTTTATATTTCTTATAGTTTACCGGAACCATTATGATTCTGCATCAGGTGTTCTAAATCTTGGATTTTTATACCTCAACAAAAAATTCTCATCAGGCTGAACAACTTTTGCTAAGCATCATTTTTATATTTCTTATAGTTTAGCTGAACCTTTATGGTTCTGCATCAGGGTGTTCCAAATCTTGGATTTTTATACCGAGATGGAAATTTCGTGTCAACATTTTCAAATCGATGCCATTTTCGTAATTGACGTCTCAGAAAACCATAGAATCAACACCCATATTGATATTATGACATTTCAACCCCATGGCACCCCCACAGGAGTGCTCTTGTGTCACGTCGGTTATGTTAGATTATAAAATAGCTGTTGTTTTCGGAATCAGCGACCCGATAAACCATAAAAACAATACCCATAACGATTTTCAGACGTTTGCACCTCATTTCACCCCTTTAGGGGTTGAATTTTGAAAAATCCTGAAACACGTGTTTACTCATTTATCTACAGAAGTGCTCGTGTAAAGTTTCGTATAAAATAGTCCAACTAATCTTGGTTCCCCATACAAACTTTGGACCCCCGTTTCACCCCCTTAGGGGTTGAATTTTCCAAATTCCCGTCTTAGTGAGCACCTACGTCATAAAAGGAACCCCCTTGCAAAATTTGAGACTCCTAGCACCTGTAGTTTCTGAGATTTCGTGATGAGTGAGTGATTTACTCTTTTATATATATAGATATATATATATATATATATATATATATATTCGGAGGAATTATTAAGAGCATTGGTTTAACATGGATATTGAAAGTCAGTAAACATCGTTGTAGGTATAATATATAATAGACTAGCGTAATAGATTTAAGTTGATCAGAGTGTTGATGCCTTTAACAATATTTTACTTATACAACCTGTACTTAGTTTAGAATAGTAATGTGATTATTTAAGGTAAATTATTTAAGAACTATTACGCCTGAAACACAGGAATATTCCTAGTTCAAGCACATGGCACATTACTTCATTATGTTAATTTAGACTTAAGTTTTTGTTACTTATGTTTTTAAAAAACCGGCCAAGTGCGAGGCGGACTCGCGCACAAAGGGTTCCGTACCATTATCACGCAAAAAAACGACAAAAACTCACGTTTGGTGTATGGGAGCCCCCCTTAAATATTTGTTTTATTTTAAAGTAATTATTTATTTTTAAAGGGAATAATTATAACTAAATATTCTGTGAATATTTTAAGCGTCTACCTGTAGCCGTTATCAATATCGAGCAAAAACGAGTAAAAAAAATATCACGTTTGTTGTATGGGAGCCCCCTTAAATATTTGTTTTATTATATTTTTTAGTATTTGTTGTTGCGGCAACAGAAATACATCATCTGTGAAAATTTCAACAGAACTGTCTAACTATCACGGTTCATGAGATACAGCCTGGTGACAGACGGATGGACGGACGGACGGACAGCGGAGCCTTAGTAATAGGGTCCGTTTTACCCTTTAGGTACGGAACCCTAAAAATGAATCTCTATTTTCCTTGGTCACAGCATCACGCGTGAATAAATAATAAATAAATATTGTCAGACAAATTACACAGCGCCATCTAGCCCCAAAGTAAGCGAAGCTTGTGTTATAAGTACTAGACAACTGATAAACATACGTAAATACTATTTTTTTGTAAAAACATACTTATGATACATAAAATTCACCCAGACCAAGACAAACAGACATGTTCATGCACAAAAATGTTTGTCATGTGTGGGAATCGAACCCACGAGCGTTGGTGTCGAAGCCGCGTCATTGACCGCTACGCCACCGAGCTCGCCATGGCTGGCTTGACTGTTACTCTATTTCTTTTTAATTTGGAATTATCAGGAGAAGGTACTTGAGACAGAAAAAATATAAAGTTGCGCGGAAAAATAATAAATTTAAGAAAACTGAACAACCTTTTCAACTTTTCTAATGTAACTTTTTGTCGTTTGACAAAACTGTCAGTCTTTTGACAGATTATGCGAAACCAATTCGAATTCAATATTAATATTATGATTAATCGATGTATAGACATAATTCTCCCATAACACAAGCTTCGCTTACTTTGGGGCTAGATGGCGCTGTGTAATTTGTCTGACAATATTTATTCAATATAATCATTGTTAAGATGACAGTACAACTTTTGTCGGGTCAAATAGTTTTACATAACATTAAACCAAAATTCGATGCCTCCAAGGAACACTACGCCAACAAAAATTTCGATAGTTTTCTTTTTTTATCTAAATCGATTCATTACTTCAGTAATTACACTACCTGAATGTTATAAATTTATAAAAGACACAAAGACACAGCAAAATCGACAAATACAAACCGCTAAATAGATAAGTAAATACAAAACGAGCTCGGTGGCGTAGCGGTCAATGACGCGGCTTCGACACCAACGCTCGTGGGTTCGATTCCCACACAGGACAAACATTTGTGTGCATGAACATGTCTGTTTGTCTTGGTTTGGGTGTTTTCTATGTATCATAAGTATGTATTTACAAAAAAAAAAATGTATTTACGTATGTTTATCAGTTGTCTAGTACCCATAACACAAGTTTCGCTTACTTTGGGGCTAGATGGCGCTGTGTAATTTTTCTGACAATATTTATTTATTAAAACTCATATTAGCGGTGTGTATCTGGATGTGTATGTTTTGATTTAGCGTAGTGTTCATTGGAGGTATCGATTAATCATAATATTAATATATAGATATATAGAATGGATTAATGAAAATTATATTGTTCCCCCCGCGGCTTCACCAGGGTGAATGTAGGTTATCGCGACAAATTTTTGGCCTTCCCTCAATAACATTTTTTTTGGGGTACGTAATAAGTATCCTATTAATTATTCTGTATCTATGTATACTATACAATATATCTATTTATACTATATAATTTCGTATATATACGAAATTTTAAGGCAATCGGTTCTGTAGTTAAGGCGTAGAACCAACAAACAGACTCACTTTCCCATTTATAATAGTAGTAAGGATATGCATAATCAGAAAACAGGCTTATCAACGAGTAATGATTTATGAACAAAACAAATGCATACCAGAATGATTTAAACTGTGACAGAATAAATCATTCTTTTGAGGGCCGTCGTATTCCTGCGAGTGAATGAAGTCGCCAGGAAGGAAGGAGCTGCTGCGGCCGCGACATATCATGTTTGCAAGCATTTATATGGCTACGGTTACTCACGTCAGGCAGATCATATTCTTTTAAACCAAACAAACGCAAAAGTAAAGAAACAAAAGCAAACAAAAGGTGGCAAACACAACAGTTACTGGCTGATCTATCAACGTTTAGCTTAGTCCACTAGATGGATCGGGTTGAAATTTAGACGGTACCTACCTAGTACATCGGTAGTATCGTATCGTAGACTAAGTATCGGGTAATCACTTAGAATAGACTAATTAAATAAATAAATAAATATTGTCAGACAAATTACACAGCGCCATCCAGCCCCAAAGTAAGCGAAGCTTGTGTTATGGGTACTAGACAACCGATAAACATACGTAAATACATTTTTTTTTATAAATACATACTTATGATACATAGAAAACACCCAGACCAAGATAAACAGTCATGTTCAAGCACACAAATGTTTGTCCTGTGTGGGAATCGAACCCACGAGCGTTGGTGTCGAAGCTGCGTCATTGACCGCTACGCCACCGAGCTCGTCGAAATTATACCTACTTATGGCATAACAACAACAAATATAGAAATATGTAGTTTTATTTTTAATTTAGTTTTTAAGCATAATTATGTTATTTGTTTTGTTTGACTGTTTATATTAACATAATGAACATAAATAAATATAGAAATTAGTGAACAGACAAGTAAACAAAGGTTAGCATACATGTATCGCTTCAAGAGATATCTTCCAGCCTACCCTACTGCGCCTAAAGAAATTTTACATAGCTGGGAGTCAAACAAGCTATGCATAACATTTTAGCATCTTCTCAACAATTCCCACGGGATAACGTGCTTCGCGTGTACGAAGCAGCAGGCGCAAGTTAGTAACTCTAGAATTTCAAGCTAAAAAATGTTACTTTTTAGTTAAGCACAGAATAATATACTCTAGCTTAAGCATTAAATTAAAACTATCAGCTGAAACTCTTCCGCCAGCTGGGAAATTATCATTTAAAACCAATAAATCGCCTTAATGGCAATTTATAGATACGAACCATTGCAATTGGCAAAAAAAATCCAATGAAAGAGTGCAATCTCGAGAAACGTTACTCCATCGCTATTCCGACGCCTATAAATATGCAAAGTCTGGTACCTAAAATGTTGCTGCTAGCAGAAATACGAACAATCGCTTTTTTTGTGTTGTGTAAAATATTGAAGCCCTTCAATTTTAAAACTGCTTAATTACATTTTAATAATTTCAACATAGTGCATGTAGAAAATTTTAATAACAACCCCTCAATGAAGTGTTTTGTAGGTCAAGGCAAGATGAAGGGTACGAGACTCCGTGGTCGCCGTCCAACCAGATGGACAGACTTAACTCTTTGTTAATCACATAAAGAAAATAACATAACTGCCCGCATGGGGTCACTGGTAACTCCATATTTTGTAATTAATTTTTATATATAATGTAATATGTATGTATATATTACATTATATATAAACATTAATTACATTTTTATTTATTTATTATTTATTTATTTATTTATTTATTGTTGTTTGGGTGACTTACAGCGAAATAGGTGTAAATATATAACACTTATGAGTAAAACTATGCTAATTACAAGTCTCCGCCAATAGAATTTATTATTAAAGTGCTTTATTAATCCCATAATATTTAAAAAGTATAACTTGAAATAATATATTAGGTTGGGGAAAAAGTCATTTCGTATTTTATATGAAAATTCAAAACATTTTTTAATAAAGTTTATTTACATTTAACTAAAGTATGTAGGTGCCATTATGTTCGATAACTTTTTGTCATCTTGTAGGTAGAGACATGATCCCATTACTATAGAAATTTTGGGACTTCTGTTCAAAAAACCGCGACAAGTGGTTTTGGCAGTCTTCTCGTGATGTTAACCTGACATTGCCTAAAGAATTCTTAAGAGACCGAAACAGGTGGAAATCAGAAGGTGCAAGGTCAGGACTATACGGCGGATGCATTAACACCTCCCAGTCAAACTCTCTTAATTTTTGCTGAGTGGCTAAAGATGTGTGAGGTTTAGCGTTATCATGATGAAAAATCACACCCCTTCTATTAATTAATTCCGGCCGCTTTCTCTCAACTTTTTGCTTTAATCTCATCAGTTGTTCACAGTAGAGTTCAGAATCGATAGTCCTGCCTGGCGGTAACAGCTCATAATGAATATCTTCCGTTCCAATCCCACCATACAGCATCACCTTGTTGCGGGTTAACCCGGGTTTCGCCAGAGTCTCTGAAGCCTGGCCGGTCTTTGACCACGACCTTTTTATGCGCCAAAACTGTTATGTGGTCAATTCCTAGTTCTTCAGCTACGTCGTAACTACTGATATGCCGATCTTGCTCCACTTTTTCAGAAATGGCATCCATTTTATCCGTAACAGGGCGACCAGAGCGACGTGCATCTTTGACATCAAAATTTCCGGATTGAAAACGCTTAAACCAAATTTGTGCTACTCTCACAGACACTGCACTAGGTCCATAATAATCACAAATTTTTTTCGCAGCTTGCGTTGAATTTTTACCTTTTTTGTAGTAAAATTTTAAAATGAATCGAATTTCTTCATTAGATTCACTCATGTTGACAGTAAAAAAAACAAATGAAAATCACACATTTACCTAATTTGAATTTGGAATTATCTTTTTTAAAATTTAAACTTTTTATAGATATCAAAACCTGCTAGATACAAATGGTATAACCAAAGAGATTTTATTACAAGTTCATACATACTAAAATGCGAAAAGACTTTTTCCCCTACCTATTATAATTAAACAAAAAACTAAATTAAAATAAGTATCAAAAATTAACAATTTATACTTTTATCTCTATAAAAGAACATAAAGTTGATTAAATCAATCTCTATCAAAGTTAATTAAAACCGATACAAAATCCTCCATATCTGGCTGCTCCAACAATGCCTCCAACCAACCATCGAGATGACCTGCTCATGACCACGACCACTCTACCAAGAGTATATGATTTGTTTTGTTTGCTAATAAAATTCGAATGGAAGAGTGTCAGCAGCGTTTTAGGTACCCCATATTCAATAGTCATCCTGTTGAGTCTTATTTAAATATCCTGTATACGCAGCACTTTCAGATATCAAATACCCACAGCGCTTTCATCTCATACATATTGTACAAGTGCATTGTCCGTATATCCGTGTATTTCTCTGATAATACAATATTCTAAATACCAAATACGGAATACAATATCGAGCGAAAGAAAATGTTCTGATGTCGCCTTTGTATAGTTTCTATTTTTTTATACTACGTCGGGTGGCAGACAAGCATACGGCCCACCTGATGTGAAGCGGTTATATATAAGCATATTAACGATCGCAACATAAAATATCGCTCGCGTGCCGCCACCCCCGCAGCCAATGCAGCATCGCCTTCCTTTCTGGTTACCTCACTCACTCGCAGGAACACAACAACCCTCAAGGGAATTGTTATTTAGCTGCGGTATTCTGTGAGGTGGAGGTACATTCCCCAGTCGGGTAGCTTACAATTACGCTCCCTACCTCTCTTTTCGCCAGAGCTTCGTTTGTCAGTCAGCAGGGTGTACCGCAGGTGAAGTTGGCTTAGGTTCAAAGATGTTGATGAACCACTTACACCCTTCTAGTTGTATTTGTAAGAACTACTACTACTTACAAAATTACGCGAAAGCCTCTTCTTTCGCGTGATGGCTCTCTCTTGATTAAGGGCTATGTCAGGGAAATTATCAGGCGAAGTCAGGAATATTATATCTTATGTAACTTTCGTTTCGTAGAGTAAAGGCTTTGTTGTCGTTGGACGACAGTCGTTAGGGCAAGTCAGTGGCCTTTTGAAAACACTGACTTTTGAGCAGCGTGGTGGAGTATGCTCTAAACCCCTTGGATTGAGTGGAAGCCCGTATCCCAGCAGTGGGATGAATAAGAATTGACAACGATGTAACTTTCATGTGATACTCGTCAATGTTAATGTTAGTCATGGTCCTTCGAAATGTTAGATTACAAAAAAAAAGAAAATTAATTTTGATACATCTTGCACATCTAGTGAAGTTACTTAGTATGTTGTTTCTGGTTACTGCCGATCTACGCCTGCGCCCGTGCATTATGTAAACAAACTTTTTATTTATCTACCGCGATTATTATATAGGTACGTCTTCAGTGCGCTCTTTAAACGAGTATATTGTAAACTGGTGTTAAGTTCTCATAGTAAGTGAATTTGTAAATTCTTCCTTGAGAATAAATAAATAAATCTAAATATTATGTAGCTGTAACACCAAACTGTATTTCCCGATTTGGTTATAATTAGTTTTTTTAAGTTAAAATGGCTTCCATAGGGAGCCATGGAAGCAATTTTAAAGACTTTAAGTAGGTACCCGTTTACTTTAAGCTTAAGAACCCTCTGAAACCTCTAAAAGCTGCGCCAATGTACTAAAGCCTTAATACCCAAACAGTACATCTTATTACTGAGCACATGTGTCAAGGGAGACAGGTGCATCTAACTGTAATGGACATCGCAATACATGACACATGAATTAACAATTACTCCTACTATATATACATATAGAAATAAAACTAGCCTGTCTATGGCTCTGCATGCGAATCTTGAGAATTAAACACAGATCAAGTTTATTCCCAATACAAATGAATGTCTGCCCCCTTACCACCATCTCTTATTGCGATTCAATAACTGAATAGAATGCTTATTCATACCAGAATAAGCGATTCTATTTCAAATGAAATAAAGTCGCTTATTCATTGGTATGAATAAGCAACCTATAAAATTATTGAATCGCAATAAGAGATGGTGGTAAGGGGGCTGGTGACTACACTCACTAGCTGGAACATAACAGTCTCCAATAGTATTATTTGACGACTGTGATTGACGAGCTCGGTGGTCGAATGGTTAGCAAAGGCCACTTTGACTCCGAGGTCGCGGGTTCGATCCTCTCACAAGACATACATTTGTGTGCATGAACCTATATTATATAGCAAATACCCAGACCAAGACAAACATAAGTTTGTCTTGGTCTGGGTATTTGCTATATAATATTATAAGTATGTATTTACAAAAAAAAAATGTTTTTAAGTATATTATCAGTTATTTAGTTAGTCTAATACCCATATTTACAAGCTTTGCTGAGTTTGGGACTAGATGACAATAAGTATTATTTGTCTAAGAATATTTATTTATTTGACTGTGGTCGTCTGTAAGATGGAGGTCCTTCCCCAGCTGGGCAGCTTATAAATTACACTGTGCCCTCCCTTTCGCCAGTGCCTCCTTTGTCAGTCAGCAGGGTGCACTACGTGCAAATGAGGTTAGCTTAGGCTCAAAGAAGATGATTAACCATTTACACCCCATATAGTAGGCGACGATTACATTTTATAGGATAAGTGTTTACACCAATTTGAGACTTTAACCCATAACGACTCAGATCAGACTGTCCGAGTAAGACTGATAAACGAAGGTCACCCTACTATACTATACAGATGTACTTACTTATAGATGCGTTGGACCTGCCGCAATGGCAAGAAGAAAGCAAGGTAAATGCCTAATCCAAAACAATTATTGAAAACTTGTAGATAAAATAGATTTTGGGGTGTAAGTGGTTCATCAAGATCTTTGAACCAAAGCCAACTTCACCTGCACGCGGTGCACCCTGCTGACTGACAAACGAAGCTCTGGCGAAAAGAGAGGTAGGGAGCGTAATTGTAAGCTACCGGACTGGGGAACGTACCTCCACCTCACAGAATACCGTAGCCAAATAACGGTTCCTTGAGGGCTGTTGTGTTCCTGCGAGTGAGTGAGGTCACCAGAAAGGAAGGAGATGCTGCGATGGCAGCGGGGGTGGCGGTGCGCGAGAGATATTTTATGTTGCGAGCGTTAATATGGCTACGGTAACCGCTTCAGATCGGGCGGGCCGTATGCTTGTCTGCTACCCGACGTATTATAAAATAAAAAAAAAATAAAAAATCCCTTCCTGTGTGTTCCCGAACTTTTCCTTTTGTATTGAGCAATAAATAAAATAAATAACTGAATATTTCTGGACAATTTACAAAGCGTCATCTAGTCCCAAATTCAGCGCAAAGCTTGTACTATGCGTACTTGACAACTGATAAATGTACTTAAATACAATTTGTTTTTTTTTTGTAAATGCAAACTTATAATACTCAGAAAATACCCAGACCAAGATTAACAGACATGTTCGTGCACACAAATCGATACCTCCAAGGAACACTACGCCAACTAAAATTTCGATAGTTTTCTTTTTTTATCTAAATCGATTCATTACTTCAGTAACGTTATGCTACCTGAATTCTATTTATAAAAGACACACAGACACAACAAAATCGACAAATACAAACCGCTAAGTAAATGTATAACTCATATTAGCGGTGTGTGGTTGTGTATGTTTTGAGTTGGCGTAGTGTACATTGGAGGTATCGAAATGAGTGTTTTGTAGATAGATAGATAGATAGATAGGTACGTTTATTACAAACTACAGTCACACACATACAAAAATTAAATTCAAAAATAACAGGGAGAGAACATACACACTAGGAAACAGAATGCAGAATAAAAGATGCATGTGTGTGCTGCAGCAAGCAAATGGCCACAGCTCAGTGCGACTTTTTTGCACATCGCGCAAAAAACACTGATTTTCAGCTGTCGCCTGATGGGCGCGCGCGCGCGACCGACTAATAATAGAGAAAACAACATAATGTGTGTGTGTGTTGTGTGTGCAGTGTAAGTGGACAAAATGTGAATCAGTGGTTTCCGATCACATCAATAGCTAACGTGAACAAGTAACGCATACAAGTGTAGCAAAAAATAAATATATATATTAATCCGAATAGAGAAATTAATTAAATTAATAAAATTCGATGAAAAATTCATAAATAAGTATGTAATAATAAAAAATATATAATATTGAAAATAATTAAATTAAATTGCAGTATAATGTTAAATAATGGAATATACAGGCCAGTCCTGGACAGCCTCCGCTACCGGAATTGCTTTGGAACGCCTATCTTTTGGTTCTCTATGAGGTAAGATTTTAAGTGTTTTTTAAACGTCATAAGATAGTTAAGGTGCCGAATTGAAGGTGGAATATTGTTCCAGCATTTTGTTGCCTGGTAACGGAAGCTGCCGGTGAATGCCACGGTCTTATGTTGTTGTACTGATAAATGAGACCGGATGTGTCTGGTGCCGTATTTGTTATGACATGCTGAAAATTTAAATTTGGCATAGAGATATTCAGGCTTTTGAAATTTTATTACTCCAAATAAGAGCGTTGCCAGGTGAAGTTGTCTGCGGGACTCCATATTAAGAATTGAGGCATTGTTTAAGAAGGGTGATACATGGCTTCGTGGAGGGATATCAAAACAGTATCGACAACAAGCATTTTGCACTCGTTGTATTAGTCGCTCAGTTCTACAAAGCAAACGCGGCCCGTAAACTATATCCCCATAATTTAATTTCGACAAAACCAGGGAGTCGCACAACCGAATTCGCACTTTCTCTGTCACCAAGTTCCGGATTTTGTATAGTATCTTCAAGCGGTAAAAACAATTTTTAACTATAGACAGTACGTGGTTCTCGAAACGCAGTTGAGCATCCAATGTTATGCCTAGGTTTTTTGCTTCTACTACCTGCTCAACGGTGTTAACATGTATTTTAAGAACAGGGTTATTACTCTTTATGTTATCCGTCTGCATTTTCGAACCCAGCACCATATATTTAGATTTTTTTGGATTCAGAAGCAGAGAATTGCTAGTAGACCAGTGAGAAATACTGCACAGATCCTCGTTCATCTTCTCTACAGCTTCAGATAATCTTTGTGGGGTCACAGAGATATATATCTGAACATCATCAGCATATAAGTGATATTTGCAATGCTTTATTGCTTTCGTGATGTCAGCACTGTAGATGATGAACAGAATCGGGCCAAGAATTGAGCCCTGAGGCACCCCACGATTTACTAGCTGAGTCCAAGACATAAGATTAAGACCATCATCCCGCGACAGTCTTACGGCCTGCGACCTACCAGCAAGGTAGCTTCTGAACCAATTCACAGAATGAGCGTCCAGTCCATAGAAAGACAATTTGGATAGAAGAAGGGGAATATTCAGACCGTCAAAAGCACGAGAAAAGTCTAAAAGTGTTAAAATAGTGCCACGTCCACAATCCTGCGCCGCCAGTATGTTATCAGTGACATCCAAAAGGGCTGTGATAGTTCCGCGATTTTTACGAAATCCAGATTGATACGCTGGAAGAACTTCATTGGCTTCAATGTACCTTACCAATTGGTAGTATACTGCCTTCTCCAAAATTTTTGACAGGAATGGAAGAATGCTAATTGGTCGAAGGTCACCAAAATCAGCAGGAACTGCAGTCTTAGGTATTGGTGTAACCAACGCATCTCTCCATTGATGGGGGACATCACCAGTAAGGATAGATCTGTTTACAATTTCAGTAATGATGCTTAAAGTATGAGGAAGAGTGAGCAAGATCATATCTCTACTAATACCATCGCTTCCAATCGCATTGGACTTGATTGCCATGATGAAACGAGCAATGTCACTTTCCGTGACAGGATTTAAGTGTAGAGTAGCGTCGCTAAATCGGTGTGTTTCATAAAAAGAGAATTGAGAATCCGGGACTGGAGCCGCATTAGGAATATTTAGAAAGTGGTCGTTTATGTCATCTGGATTATCAAAAAATCTCGGCAAGGTGTCACTTTTACAAGGATTATGTAAAATCTTTTGCTTAACATTATTCCAGAATGCCTTACTATCATCAATCTGGGAATTTATATGATGATTGAAATACGCCCGTTTTTCGTTAGCGATACTCTTCTTGACTAGCTTTTTGAGATCTTCGTAATATCTTTTATGAGCCTCAGAACCGGTTTACGGATATCGAACCCGCGACCTCGGAGTCAAAGTAACCATTGATAGTCATTTGACTAATGGACTCGTCATTGAAAAGTTGTATTTTTCATATTAAATAATTTTATTACAGTTTTACTTGCATGATATTCGCCCATAGCCCGTCTATACATATATGAAATGTTGCTTACATCCCAAAATAAAGGCAGTACTCATTACTAAAACTACTATTTATCTTCCGCGGCTATATTACTACAATTTGCATAACATACACCAACAGATATTTAGCAATACCAACGTCTATAATGCTAACGGTACATGAAACCCTAGACGGTAGTTCCAGACTAATCTAATTCGCCTGGCAATTTGGAGCTACATCAAAACTTCCATCAGTCTAGTGCGGTGATAACAGATTCGCTGAATTCTAGATATTGCCTCGTTCTAACAAATCATAGCACTGAAATTCATATCTGCGAGGAAAATAAAACACCACTTTCTACCCGTGCGAAGCCAAGGGGGGCAGTTAGTACGAGAATAAAAGTCTGAAATGAATTCAGCAATGTACTTACAAGCAGAAAAAGTGCATGAACTACTAACTGATCTACCAATGTTCATACCATTGGATCGGGATAAAATTTCATCTAAATTCGTTAAACCTTTATTCTAGAAATAAGTAGTAATTTTGGAATCCCTGTGGTCAATTGGCGCATAAGTCAAACATTTTATTGTGGACATGAACATATCTGTTAGTCATGGTCTGGGTATTTTCTATGTATTTTTTTATACCACTAAAGTGGGAAACGAAGCACACGGCCCGCCTGATGAAACCAGTCACCATAACCTAGCGACCTCAGCAACGCCAGGAGCATCACATGCGCGTTGCATACCCTGTAAAAATCTCTTCACGCCCTTTTTTTGAAGTTGTAGTCTCCTTGGCAGGCTGTTCATTCCACAGTTTGATAGTACGTGGGAGAAAAAATCTTTTCTTGGTATTACCATTGATTCAAAGTTGCAATGGGGCCCTCATATAACGAAACTAGCTCGCAGACTCAGTTTCGCAGCTTATGCGGTTAGGAGAATAAGACAGATAGCGGACGAGACAACTGCTAGGCTCGTTTATTTTAGTTATTTCCATAGCATTATGTCATATGGCATATTGCTTTGGGATAAAGCAGCTGACATTGATAAAAGTTTTGTATTACAAAAGAGAGCCATTAGATCAATTTGGGTTCTAGGAATTCACTCCGTGAGTTATTTAAGGAGATAAACATCCTCACTGTCGCTTCTTAATATATTTATGTAAATATTATGTACGTCCGTAAAAATATTTCGAATTTTACAAAAGTATGTGATATAACTAATGTCAACTTGCGGAACAAAAACAAATTGGTTATTCCAAAACATAAACTGGGGAAGGTCAATAATTCGTTTGTCATAAATTGCATCCGCTACTACAATAAGTTGCCGGAGGCGGTCCTGATTTTACCCGACACTAAATTCAAACAGCTTATTAAGACCACCTTATGTAAAAAGGCTTACTACAGGACCGACGATTACCTTAATGATAAAAATGTATGGCAAATTCATGGCACAGGATGTGAAGCACAGGATGTGTAGCACAGGCGTCTTATCTTTACAAGTAGTATTGTGGATATACATATTTAGACTCTATACTATGATTTTTTTATATTTTTATTTTTTTTACTATTTTATTTTACTTTATTTTTTATTTCTCTTATTTTGGTTGAATACCATTTTTCTTTTTATTGTATGATGATAATATTGTATGGCTATTTTTAAAAAAAGACCTATATTGACATAGTTTCTTTCGGCATTTCTTCTCGTCAATGGTCATTCCGAAATGCTGGTAGATAAAAAATATACCTAATTGTAAAAGACGTGCCTAAGTGCCCGCGAGGGCCCACAGAATAAAGAATTTTGACTTTGACTTTGAAAACCTCTGTGGAACTGCACAGTACGCGATAGAGATGGGCGTTGAATGAAGGAACCGTTTTTTTATACTGTTTTTTGTGCGTGAACGATGAAACTAGTTTACAGTTCACAGATAAACTAGTTTATTCTTCGACTGGTTGATGAGTCCGTTGCGTCGCGTCGCGATCGTTTCGTTCGTTTACGTTTACCAATCGCTTATGTGAAGAAATAGTCTTAACGACGACGACGTAAACTAGTCGAAAATTAGACTGTTTTTTAAACTAGTTCATCGTCGACGGTAAACGGTCTCGTTGCGTCGACTGTAAAATCGTCGACGACCCACCACTAGTACGCGACCATTTCAGTTCTAATGAGGGAGGATGAAGCCCCCGTCTCGTTTAAAAATTATATAAAAGTAATTATAATGATTTTTACACCATGGTAAAATAAGAATGTTAACATTCTTACCAACAGCCGCCCCATTTCTTGGTTAGGACGGGGGGCGTCACGTCAGCGCTAAGTGGTAAAGTTGGTCGGCCGGCCGTCCGAGCCGGTAACCGCTGACTTCGCTTATTAGTTTCCTGACCTAAACGGTCAGGATACGCCTTCGGGTGTATAGCTGTTGTATTGATGAGCCAAGGTTCCGTAGATTAATACTGAAGAATAGGGTTCAATTCTGCCAAATAATAAATCAAACAAAAGTACTTACATGTATTTTTATTTTGAAATATATATTTTTTTTAAATGTATGCCTGCTCCTGCTGTTTATTTTTATTATAATATAAATTGTCATGGTTTTGGTACGATAGCGCATAAATGAATATTGTATTTTACCACATAAATGATAGTATTTTTATACTAATAAATAAAGAAATTCGTGCGAAATTATTCCCTAGCCATTCCAAAATATTCAAAAATGCACAACGTTAATGTTCAAATTATGTATATTTATAACAGTCATGATAAGCATTCAGTTGTACTACCAATGATGGGATTGGTCTCTAGTACTACTGGTAGTACTAGAGACACAAGGTTGTATCATTTGTTCTACGAGTAGTACTTTTCAGTAGTACTTCTGATCCGGAGGGGTTGTCCCCCCCGATCAGAACTACTGCCGGCACTCCCGGAGTGCAACCCGCTTTTTTTTTTTTTTTTTTTTTATTGAGTCGTCGTCGACCCTTGTTCGTCTTACTACTGGGATAAAGGTTTTACTTCAATTGAACGGGTTTAGATACTCCACCACGCTGTTCAAATGCGGGTTGGAGGAGGTCACTGTTTTCAAGCCGACTAAAGGCCACTGACTTGGCTTAACGACATTCATCATTTTTTTTTTTTTTTTTTATGAGAGGGTGGCAAGCGAGCATGTGGGTCACCTGATGGAAAGCAATCACCACCGCCCATAGAAATCAGCAACACCGAAGGGTCACCGATCCGTTGCCAGCCTAAACACTTCTAATGACAAAGCCGGGACCGACGCGACAGTTTAACGTGCCCTCCGAAGCACGAAGCTCGAGATAAATAAACCTATCGATTTATAAGGCGTTATCACGTCAAAATAACGTTTTATGTTACGGGGTGTAAGTGGTTCATCAACATCTTTGAACCAAAGCCAACTTCACCTGCACGCTGTACACCCTGCTGACTGACAAACGAAGCTCTGGCGAAAAGAGAGGTAGGGAGCGTAATTGTAAGCTACCCGACTGGGGAATGTACCTCCACCTCACAGAATACCGCAGCCAAATAACGGTTCCCTTGAGGGCTGTTGTGTTCCTGCGAGTGAGTGAGGTCACCAGAAAGGAAGAAGAAGCTGCGATGGTAGCGGGGGTGGCGGCGCGCGAGCGATATTTAATGTTGCGAGCGTTAATATGGCTACGATAACCGCTTCACATCAGGCGGGCCGTATGCTTGTTTTCCACCCGACGTAGTATAATATATACTAGTGATGTAACGAATGTCAATTTGTAGACATTCGCGAATGCGAATGCGAATGCGAATATCTGCCGTTGATATTCGCGAATGCGAATGCGAATACGAATATTGACTTTTATATTTGGCGCCATTGGTCTATGGCTTAGTTGGCGCGCGAGTTACACGCACACATTTGTAATTATTTGCATCTACTTCCGAGCATTGTCGAGCCGATCCGAAGAAGGCCGATTGCTGTTTGATTTACGAGTGATGTTTATTGTTTAATTAACAAAAAATCCTAACAGAAGATAAGGTTTTGAAATAAATATATAAGAAGTCGATACTTATTTCTCTATTTAATTTACCTTTTTATAATTGAAAATCTTAATTATTTTTAGGACGTTCATATTCGCAAAACATTCGCATAAAATTGCGAATGCGAATGCGAATGTCGAGAAATATGCGAATATTCGCGAATGCGAATGTGAATACGAATATTTGTTACATCACTAATATATACATATACATATATACGTGGTAATACTACATTAAAACGAATTATAATAGAGCTCATCATCAAAATGCCATGTCCTACATAGTGCCTAGGTTTTAGAAATAAGTTATTTATTAGTGTTAATCCAGTTTACGGCCAGTCGTTCTGTGGTGAGATCAAACATTCAGGCCTCGGCCCGCCGCCGCCGGACGTCCCCAGGGATTGCCTTCAGCACAGCTTCGTTTTATTTCACACAAACCTACCTGAAATTGCAAATGTCAGATATAAGTTATTTTCAGAACAAAATAAAATTGTGTATAGCAGGTCTGATACTTGAAGTATAAATGTAGCAGCCAATTCGTAAAATCCGCCGCGTTGCATACGACTAGCTGTTTCAAAAATGGCTTCGCCGAGGAGGGAGGACATGGGCGGGGGGCAGCTACTGCCGCTGCCTCGATAGATGGTATCCTTTTAATGGTATCGGATGGTATCGGTTAAGGGATTTCCCCACGTCACAAAAAAATGGCTTGCTTTATGATCAATTATTAGACATCTTATTTATTTATAACATAAAGATGCACCTTATTTTGAGAATTCGGTGGGGTGATAAGTAATGACTCCGCTATTTTGTAAATAGCTGTTTTGTAATATTGATTTTACGAATTGGCTGCCTTATAAATATCACACAAAATTAGCAATGTCATTTAACCTACTTCAAAAAACAAGAGTTCTCTTGTCGTCTAATGACTAAATAAATAAATATTCCTATACACTGCCATCTAGACCCAAACGAAGCAAAACTTGTATAACTACATACGTAAATGTAGAGTAATGTTTGGAATCGGTTTTTTTGTGTTACAAGGCTGATGATGATGATGAAAAAAATATGGGACCAATCTGGAAGTATAGTCTTTCAAATAAAAAAAGTTTTTTTCAAATCGGTTTATAAATCACGGAGTAAATAAGTAACAAACATTAAAAAAAAATACAGCCGAATTGAGGCCCTCCTCCTTTTTTGGAGTCGGTAATTATGGGTTTTAAACAGCTGATATTATACATTTTTTTTCTATAAATACATACATATAATATATAGAAAATCCAGGCCAAGACAAATACCTTAACCCTCCTCCTTAGAATCAAAGTGGCCATTTCTAGTCAGCTGATCACCGAGCTCGTCATTAATAAATATTGTCAGACAAATTACACAGCGCCATCTAGCCCCAAAGTAAGCGAAGCTTGTGTTATGGGTACTAGACAACTGATAAACATACGTAATTTTTTTTTGTAAATACATACTTCTGATACATAGAAAATACCCAGACCAAGACAAACAGACATGTTCATGCACACAAATGTTTGTCCTGTGTGGGAATCGAACCCACGAGCGTTGGTGTCCAAGCCTCGTGCATTGACGACAACTCGTGCAACGACGAGCTCGGTGGTCGAATGGTTAGGAATGGCCACTTTGACTCCGAGGTCGCGGGTTCGATTCCCGCACAAGACAAACATTTGTGTGCATGAACATGTCTGTTTGTCTTGGTCAGGATGTTTTCTATGTATTATAAGTATGTATTTACAAAAAAAAAAAAAATGTATTTAAGTACATTTATCAGTTGTCTAGTACCCATAACACAAGCTTTGCGCTTAATTTGGGACTAGATGGCGCTGTGTAAATTGTCCAGAAATATTTATTTATTATTATTATTATTATTATTGACGTGATTGACGTGCATTGACCGCTACGCCACCGAGCTCGTCAAGTTTATTCATAAAGTCATTGTTTTTATATGTATGTTAATTACGCTTAAGTTACGTGATAGCCCCCGGTGTTACCGTACCTAATCTAAGTTTCTCGTTTTTTTTTCCAAATTTTCCAGACTTAATATATCTAAGCCTTAATACTTAATATATCTTAATATTCCGCTTATCTTTTAACATTCCAAAAAGGCACTAAATTCTCAAACACTAAGATTGAACATAAAAATGTTGATTCATCAGTAATAACCCCGCCGCAAATTTCGCAAACTTTCCCCTTTAAACATAAAATCACAGCGGACTTCCTCACATATTCGTTTGGACGCCAAATAGTCCCGCGGTTTTGAAACAGTCGTCGGACCCGTAAAAGGTTCGTTCGCTTGTCGTACGGCACACAGAATACTCTTTGATTTACTGTGTCCTAGCGACTAGGGTGTATCGCCATTTAATACAAATATTTAGAGAAAAAAAAGGAAAGAAAAAATTGCGCAAATCTTTTTTTAGGGTTCCGTACCCAAAGGGTGAAACAGACCCTATTACTAAGGCTCCGCTGTCCGTCCGTCCGTCCGTCTGTCACCAGGCTGTATCTCATGAACTGTGATAGTTAGACAGTTGAAATTTTCACAGATGATGTATTTCTGTTGCCGCTATAACAACATATACTAAAAAACAGAATAAAATAAATATTTAAGGGGGCTCCCATACAACAAACGCGATTTTTTTGCTCGTTTTGCTCGCAATTGATAACGGTAATAGGTAGACGCTTGAAATACACATATAATATTTAGATATAGGTATATTCACTTTAAAAATAAATACCTAATTAAATTAAAATAAATCAAATATTTAAGGGGGGCTTCCATACAACAAACGTGATATTTTTGTCGTTTTTATAGATCGGACGGACATAGTACGGAACCCTTCGTGCGCGAGTCGCACTTGGCCGGTTTTTTTTTCTGTGTTATTTTTATAAAAGACAACCGTTACTGGCTGATCTATCAAAATTAGAGATGTGCGTCGGGTAAATAACCGACGGGTATTTACCCAGGTAAATTGCCATTTGGAAAGATATAGGGTTTTTACCGGGGTAAGTTGTTAACAACCAATTACATTACTTAGGCGCTATATACAATTATATATATATATACAATTTTTATTACATACGGTATCATCAATACATATAATAAAATCGTAACTGGCCGCTGTCTGTACATGGAAGATATATAAGAAAAACTATTATAGGGGGGGCTTTATGAACGCAATAGAACCCAAAACAAAGATTTTTAAATTTTTTGTCTGTTTGTCTGTACGTTTGTGCACGCTCTTCTCAGAAACGGCTTATCCTATTTGAATGCGGTTTTCACTAATGCGTTACGGTTTGCTCCACATAATATTTAGTGTTTGTTTCATTCCAATCGGTTCATAAATAAAAAAGTTCTATCAATCTAAAGAATCACATGATCAGCAACTGATGTCGATTCCAAACTGGCTGCTTTCAATTTCATCTTTAATTCTTTATTTGATAAACATGCTCCTCTTATGCCAGTTCGTGTTAAACATTATCCTGCGCCTTGGTTGACACCCGACATCAAAAAACTCATGTCTAAAAGAGATAGAGCTAAAATTAAATTGAGACACGATCCTTCTGTGGAAAACCGCGCCACTTTTGTTAAATTGCGTAATCACTGCAATAGAGTCGTCAGGGATGCGAGAAGACAGCATATTCATTCTTCACTAGAGAGCTGTCCTCCGGACAAAATGTGGAAGTTTCTGCGAAGCATTGGTGTGGGCAAAGATCGGCTTAGTTCTAGTGGTGATTTAGACTTAGATAAATTAAATAAACACTTTTGCACACCACCGGATGCCATGAATCCATTAATTAAACAGTCGACTTTATCTCATCTGGCTGACGTACCCCCTGTTAACCATGCTGAGTGGGATTTAGGTGAGATATCTGAAGCAGAAGTGATTAAAATTATAAACTCAATTAAATCTAAAGCAGTTGGAGAGGACGGCATTTGTATCGATATGATTACTCCAGTGGTAAAAGAAATTGCTCCCATTATAGCTAATATAATTAACTGTTCCCTTGCTTCTGGTGTTTTCCCATTCCTTTGGAAATTGGCCCATGTTATTCCTTTGCCTAAGAAACCTAACCCTTCTTCCTTTTCTAACTATCGTCCAATATCTATTCTCCCTGCCCTTTCAAAAGTGTTAGAACACTTTGTCCACCAGCGTCTCACGAGTTACTTAAGGGAACTTAATCTCCTATCTCATCATCAGTCCGGCTTTCGCAGTGGTCACAGCACAGTCACTGCCTTGGTCAAGATTACCGATGACATCCGGCATAACATCGATAACAAACTACTCTCAGTCTTAGTCCTTCTTGATTTCACCAGTGCCTTCAATACAGTTGATTTCGATGTTCTACTCGGTATTCTGCAAACGCTCAATCTTTCGCCGTCGGCGCTTTCCTGGTTCCGTTCCTACCTAGTAGGCAGGTCACAATTGGTTAGGGTTGATGAAAGGCGTTCTGACTGGTGTGAGACACTTGCAGGAGTACCTCAGGGTGGGGTCTTATCCCCGATTCTATTTTCTTTATTTATCAACAACATAGTGTCTACTCTTAAGTCTTCCTTTCATCTTTACGCTGACGACTTGCAAATTTATACGGCTGCCCCACTCGACAACTTTTCACGAGCAGTTGCCGTTATCAACGACGATCTTGCAACCATTGCGGAGTGGTCTTATAAGTTTGGGCTTAAAATCAATGCCACCAAGTCTCAAGCGATTATTGTTGGTAGCCCATATTTCTTATCAAAACTGCAGAGTATTAATCACCCTAACGTTGTATATGATGGTAACCTAATTCCGTTTTCTTCTAAGGTCACTAATTTGGGTCTTACAATCGACGAAACGTTCACTTGGGCCCCACATGTGAACGAAGTAAGTAGGAAGATTTATGCCTCTCTTCATAGCCTTAAGCGGCTCCAAAATTTTCTCCCTATGGCAACAAAGGTGACGCTGGCACGATCACTCCTTCTTCCTCTGCTTGACTATGGGGATGTGGCTTATCTCGATCTTTCAGAGGAATTACTTGACAAGTTGGACCGTCTCCAAAATGTGTGCATACGCTTTGTTTTTGGCCTTCGTAAGTTTGACCACATCTCCGAGTTTCGTCAGCAATTGGGATGGCCGCCGATTAGGATACGAAGGAACATCCACGCCTTGGTGCTCCTTTATAAGATTCTTTTTAGTCCAAGTGCTCCGTCGTACCTTCACGAGAGGCTACAACTTCGCGATACTGATAACCGGCTGCGGTCATGCGGGAATCTTCGACTGGACTTACCCCTTCATAATTCAAACGCTTACTTTAAGTCGTTCTCGATTAGGGCAGCAATGCTCTGGAATTCGCTCCCCACCTACGTGCGCCTGGCACCGTCAGTGGACTCATTCAAGGGTCGTCTACTCAAATCCTTAAACGAGTTGCCTTGAGCGAGCCGAAATCAGTGTAATGTATATATTATTGTGTAGGTATAATTATGTATAGCTGTATTATATATGTACTATTGTGTAGTATATGTATGTGTATATATGTAAGTATAAATTTAAGTATTGTGAGTATTATTAGTAAGTAATATTAGTCAGTAGTATTTAGAAATTTGCATAAATAGATCGAATGATCTAATTTTGCTAGTTTGTTTGTATATATCATTATTCATGTTCGTTTTAAAAATATTTATATTACTTTCCTCTTTGTCTCTCACAAATGCTTTCGACTTTTCGACGCCCTTGCCACTCTTTATTCACTTATCCAACACTTGAAGGTTGGCTGGTAGAGATCTCTTATAGAGATAAGCCCGCCTTTGTACATGTTCTTGAAATTCTATATGTATGATATGTTTTTATTATGTACAATAAAGATACTACAAACAAACAAACAAAAACACATATAAAATGCTACAAAATAACCGATCAGTTGAATTGACTGAAACTTTTCAGTTGAATTGACTGATACTATTTGAAGGTATTATGTTATCAACGTGAAAGTAAATAATACAATGAGTGAGATGCTTAGAAGTCGTAGCGCTAACGCAAGTTAAGCAACCCCTGTTGTGGTTCCAACTAGGATGGGTTACCACAATTGACCGTGTACAGAGAAGCATTGTTGAAATTTTATACGTATCCACATCCATACACATCGATATTCACATTCACATTCTCACTCTCACCACACCCCGGCCACTCCATATAAATATCGCGTCGTTTACTACTAACATAAACAGTGACGTTTGTGCACAGCGTGAATATGCGTGTGTGCGTGCGGCGCTATACAAATTGTTCCAGATTTGTCTCAGAGGGGAGGTGAGGTCGACACGAGAGAGCGGCAGGGAGTGGCCATACTGTACGTAGTACTATTACTTATACTGTGCTCTCACCAAGCGGACGAAGTCGCGGGCACAGCTAGTATACAATAAGCGTTTATTGACATTTGAGGTTTTGGTAGATTTTTTATTGAATTCTTGTTTATTCATCATCATCATCATCTCAGCCATTGAAAGCCCACTGCTGGACATAGGCCTCCCCTCTAGATCTCCAATAAGACCGGTTGGAAGCGGCTTGCATCCAGCGCGATCCCACGGTCTTAATGAGGTCTTGTTTATTACCGCTTCCGAATAACGAACCGTCTGCACGCTTACAAATATGAATATTTAAAAATGTCAATAAGATCGATATTCGCATGAAACTGTGTTTTCATCTTGGCCACGATCCTAAATCGAAAAAACAGGGTTGGCTTCTGGTGTTACAAACACCCACACGATATGATGACTCCTTACCATCAGGCAGACGCTCGTATGCATAGTGACATAAAATAGTAGTTTATGAAACTGTTGCATAATAAGGGTTCTTAAAATACGAGTGTGAGTTTATCACATGAGCCGAAGGCGAATTTGATAATAGCGTCACACGAGTATTTTAAGACCTAATTATTTGCAGTTTCATACACTACTTTATCTAATCTCATGAAATAGATAATAATAATATAATTTATAAATAATTATAAATATTTCTGCACTAATTACACACTGCCATCTAGTCCATCTAGTTTGGGTTATCCTTAAATACATTTTTTTGACGTGATAGCGTCTTATAAATCGACGAACGCCGGCTGCGCGCACGAAAAATCATGACTCATTGTCACGTTCCGCCTAAGCCGAGCATGCAAGCGAGAGTGCGGAACAAACGATAGAGAGACACGACTGGCCTAAGCGATCGGCTTGTGATTCATCTCTCTTCCACTCCATCGGCCGATGATTTCTTATGACGTTATCACGTAAAATTATCGTCCGTAAACCGACTTTACAGACAACCAACTTTTTTTTTTTGTAAATACATACATATAATACAAATAAAACACCCAGAACAAGACAAATAGACATAGATCAAACACACACATATTTGTCTTGGGGGGGTTTGAACCCGCGACCACAAAGAGGACATTGCCACCCATTCGACCATCGGGCTCGTCTTTCTCGCTCTCTCTCTCTCTTTTTAACCGACTTCAAAAAAGAAGGAGGTTCTCAATTCGACTGAATATTTTTTTTGTATGTATGTTATTCGATATCTTTGCGAATTGTGAACCGATTTTCATAATTCTTTTTTTATTTGAAAGGGTATGATTGCAAGGTGGTCCCATATTCACCAAGTCAGGATCTGATGATGGGATGCCAGGGAAATCAAGGGAAACCCTTACATTTTATAAGCACGTATGGTCAAATTCATTTTTTTTTTATTTGAAAGGGTAATTGCGAGGTGGTTCCATATTCACCAAGTCAGAGTCTAATGATGGGATCCCAGAAAAATCGTGGGGAAACCCTTAAATTTGCCCTATGGTAGCCGGCAGAATAAAATTGTGCCACTCCATTGCTCTGCGCTGGATGTCGTACAAGGCGACTAAGGAATCTTGTGTCACGCGATAACTTTTCTCCCGGAAGACGGGCAGCAGCGTCTGCCGGGGTATTCCACCAATAAGCTGCGCTCGCCAAATGAAGTCGGTTTCAATTTTTTTTTTTAATCAATTTTATTAGTAATACGGTTTAGGATGTAAGGATATATGTAAATAATTTCCCATCTTTACCACAAATTTGACTAGATAACTAACTGCACCTAATAATACATCGTCCGTAATGAAAATAGCATTTCATATATTAGCGGCTCCACGGTACGGTTTATTAAAACTCGTTACGTTAACGAGCCTCCATTAATTCTAGCCGCTATGTCGATACGCAAATAACTAATTGCTTCATTATTTCCCATACACTGGGATAAATTACATATATAATGAAGCAGTAAGGAGAGTTGTGTCAACCCTTATTCACACCATTGCTGGGATTTATGGGCCCACCACACATTCCCGCCACTGTGTCTCCTGTGTAGCCAGGATTAACAGCGGCAACCGCCAAAAAAGGCAATGAACAGTGAAGTCCATTGCAGTCCCGGGGTACAACTATGGCTGCCTTGGAACTCACAACGAATTTAATCAGAAGAAATTAGTAGGAGTAGATTTTGGAATTTGACTTCCCCTCTTAGCAATGTGAGAGACAGCAATATGGCAAATAAGGCATTAAAAGTTACCATTGCTGGGATATCGGTCTTCCTTCAACTGGTTGATTTATCAAATATCGATCAGGCCTCCCCAACCAGTTTGGCCAGCGTGGGGAGTGTAGACCAAATCCTCCTTCCGTCTAGGACGGACGAGAGAGGGTCGTGTTCCTGTAGTGGAGACTAAAATGGACCTGATGATGAATAAACGAAAACTGAAACATATTCATTCAGGTCATATGCTTTTGAAAAAAAGGTCTTTATGGTATAAAATAAAACCATGAAATATTGTCATGAAAACATAAACAGAATTTCATGGGATATTGGGATAAGTTAGATAAAACTTTATGATGCGGCAACTCGTAGAGTGCGCTATAAACAGAATGAAGTTATTGTGCACGCCAATATCATATCTTGTCATAGAAATGCTGACAGCGAGCTTTAAGCTCAGACCATATGAGTAAATTTACTAACAGCAATGGAGCTTCATCCGTGCATATAAATTACTAGCGTCCCGCCCAAGCTTCGGACGTGTGTTACAAAATATATTTTATCTAATCTCATACTGAAATTTACACCTTAAAAAACTAAACACAGTATCGTAATGACATGTTTAATTATGGAATGTTTTAGATTATAAGCAAAAATTCAAATACAATTGTAATATTGTTATGTGAATAAATGAAATGAAATAATGACAGTCTTTACGCACAAGCTATCAAAATAAATTTAAAAAGTTATTTTTCGATACAGCTCTTCTATGGACAACTGTATCGTAAAATAACTTTTTTACCATTTCGATACAGCTTCAGCCCTGGATACAGGTATTTTTTTAAACATATATTTCATGAGATTAGATAAAATAGTGTATGAAACTGCACATAATTAGGTATTAAAATACTCGTGTGGTCTATTATAACATTCGCCTTCGGCTCATGTTATAAACTCACACTCGTATTTTAATATCCCTTATTATGCAACAGTTTCATAAACTACTATTATCGTCGTTGTTAAACCAAAATCTGCTATGTGCATTTTTTTATGATTTTAACATTTTGACAATTGCGACTGGTAATTGAACAAACTAACGTACCTATGAAAAAACTGCTACGTGCTTAATAGTTGTCGTATAGTACTTATATGCACATAGCAGTTTCTTCATACCATAGTTTGGTTCATACCAGTCGCAATTGTCAAAATGATAAAATTATAAAAAATGCACATAGCAGATTTTGGTTTGACAACGACGTTATGTTACTTTTATAGTATATTTTATTTTCTGACGTGAATTCGTGTTTAAATTTATTAAATTAAATTTGACGAGCTCCGTGATCGAATGGTTAGCAATGGCCACTTTGACTCCGAGGTCGCGGGTTCGATTCCCGCACAAGACAAATATTTGTGTGCATGAACATGTCTGTTTGTCTTGGTCTGGGAGATTTCTATGTATTATATGTATGTATTTACAAAAAAAAAGTATTTAAGTATAATATCAGTTATCTAGTACCCATAGTACAATACCCATAGTTGCTTAACTTACGTGTTCAATACTGACACGCGCAACTATGCCATTAAGCTCCTCACGCCATCGAGCTCCTGATTATCTCTAAAATCACCCACAATAACCTTAATCCATTATAAATCATAACATTTCATTAAACAGCTCTGTAATGACACTCAAAGAATTCGCCAAGTACCAGAGCGATCTCGACCGGTACTCAAATTTCTACTGGGAAAAAAAAATAATTAATTCAAGTTACAAGTTTTAAAGAGTCGATTTAGGATGCGATGGGAGAGCTCGGTTTTAATTAAGAGACGGGGAATGCTTGGGGGTGGAAAAAAGTGCTTCAATAAAATCAAGTCTCATTTCAGAGGAAAATAAAGAGGCGCGTCTAGTGCCGCTAATGGAGCCCAGATAAAAGGGTAGCAACTATTGCTTTAACTGTATTATAGAGCTATTATTGCGTAGTATATTTTCATTACTGCTTCAAGTGTTTATGAGGGCATATAAAATGTCTTACACAGCCTACTGTGGTAGATCGTGAATTTTGAAAATGAAATGGTTGAAAATTTTTTTTTACGAGTTGTACCAATAGTGGAACTCAGCGGATATATCAATTCAAACAGCTCATCCGAAGAATCCCCGTGAATAATCATAACATAAAAAAAATTGGTTGTCTGAAAAGTCAGTTTACAGACGATAATTTTACGAGAAAACAACGAAAAAAGAGATAGATGTTTCACAACGTCCGCGCTCTCGTTTACACCGGGGAACGTGACAATGAGTCATGCTTTTTCGTGCGTGCAGCCGGCGTTCGTCGATTTATAAAACGTTCTCACGTTAAAAACAATACTTTCATATTACATCAAAGAGTATATTTTCAACAACTTCCTTCTCTAATGCTTGGGCCGCACTCATCGCGATAACATTCGGGCGATAAACTTCGTATTCGGTCTACGGTGAATCTTCGCGGCCACAAAATGCGCGTTGTAAAGTTCATCGCGATGTACGACCGCAAAAAACAACATGGACGCCGTGGTTACTCTGTACCTACTTTATGGCAGCAAATAATTATTTTTACATTTGTGTCATCTAAAAAACAAATTAAAGCAAGAAAAAGCAGAAAAAAACTATCGTTACTCCAATCCATGTTACACTTCAGCTATATTATACACTGCAATTACATTTAACACGTCCGCTAGGAACGATGGGCCACTGAAGTGTGGCCGCGCAAGCGAAGTTCATCGCGATAAAATCCTTTGATGTGCGAGAATTTACCGACAGCGGAGCGATGTGCCCGAAGCTTCGCCCGAAGTGTCGAAGTATTCGCGAATATTTGGCTACATACATAACGATAAACCGAATATTCGCGTTATCGCGGTGAGTGCGGCCTAAGCATTACTAATTTCTTTGTGAGTTCCAACGCAGCCATAGTTTTGCCCACGAGACTGAAATATACTATTGCACATTATACACATATATTAAACAATGATTTATTGCCTTTTTGGTGGTCGCCTCTAATCCTATCCTATCCTAGCTACACAGGTGGTAGACCCACAGCTACACAGGTAGTGGTAAACACGGTGGTGTTATTTGTGGTAGCTCTGTCCTGATGACGTCAAAAAGATGCAGACGCCGAAAAATCGCCTATGGTGGTAAGTATTAAGGCTGATAATTATGATGAAACGTTCTTCTTGCATACCTTTCGCCATTGATCCTTTTTTCGGGAAGTGCTTTAAGAGGTTATAAAATCGATCTGTCATTGTCGATAGCCAGTCGCGGCCATGTTTTATTTATCGACGGCCATTATGGCCCGGGGCAATATATGGCTCCCGGATGGATCAGCACTCCCCTTAATAGACGATTTAAGGCGATTTTATTGTTTACACGCACATTGCCGTAGATGGCGCTGTAATCTCGGCTTTTACGTAATTCATTGCGATTTTGTTTGCCGTAAATTTTTGGAATTCTATAATTTTGCGTATTCGGATTTTTACTCGATTGCCGAAATAAGGGAAGTAATTTTCAGCTGACTTCTTTTGGTCCCTTTATTAAACCGTTTGATGTATCTCAACATAGTAGGTATGATATGAAGTATCATTAGATTCTTGGCCATGGAAGTGGCATAGTGTATATGTCTTTGAGTATATTATTTGTGTTGTTTTTTTTTTCGCATTTAACGCCTATCGTCGATTTGATCATTCGCGTAACTAATTTAAGAAAAGCATGTAGTATATAAACATATGTACGCACTCCGCACTGTTAATCTAATAAGTACAGAACTGGATCTTTTCTCATGTGCTCTGAGTGGATTTACAAAGGTAGCCACAAGTGTGATCTATTTTGTGTGAGTGTGATTATGGGGCATAACATAATATTATGTACGACAGAATTACTATGAGATGTATTTTGTTGTCAATTCATAATTGAAATTATGCTGCACTATCGTATTAGGTCTAACCTGTATTGACAGTTGTAAGATAAACAAATAAATAAAAAGATAAATAAATAAATAAACATGTAATATTTAACATCTCTCAAGTTGGACCAAATTACGCAAAACGTGCATAATGACCAATCTTAATGAAATTTCATTAAGATTGGTCATTATATTTATCCATGATAAACTGAGACCAGTTTACAGGCAATTTGATCTACACTACTTTGCGTGCTTCCGCCACCAATTAGTTCATGCAAACTACTGCAGGCCGGCATCCACCCACTGTGTGACATGACCACTGTGTGACCATCTACTAAGTGGGTGGGTGCTGGCCGGCACTAGTTTGCATGAACTAATTGATGGCGGAAGCACGCAAAGTAGTACACTACTTTTATTTTAATTATTTAATCTATTAGTTTATTTTAATAATTAGATCTACAGATCAAATTATAATAATAAATAAATAAATAAATATTGTCAGACAAATTACACAGCGCCATCTAGCCCCAAAGTAAGCGAAGCTTGTGTTATGGGTACTAGACAACTGATAAACATACATAAATACATTTTTTTTTTGTAAATACATACTTATGATACATAGAAAACACCCAGACTAAGACAAACAGATACGTTCATGCACACAAATGTTTGTCCTATGTGGGAATCGAACCCACGAGCGTTAGTGGCGAAGCCGCGTCTTTGACCGCTACGCCACCGAGCTCGTCAAAATTGCCTGTAAATTTGACTTTCGGAAAATAAGACCTGAATCAATTAACTATCTGAGACCAGTTTATCGTGGACCAACATCATGATAGTGCGTAACATAGGATTTATATATATATGAATATTAATGAATATAAAATTTAAAGATATGGAAGATGTATTAATCTCAGTATGGCTAACAATAGGCATTTCAACGAACAAAAGAACTGCCGATTGGCTTTTTAATTAAACGCGACCTCCGTGTGTGTCTCCGATGGATTGATCGGCCATCGAGGTCGCGATGATTGATGGTTCATTGCCGAACCGAAGTTGAAGCGATAAAAGCCATTTGCCGAACCGTAAAATGTCGACCATTTGAGGGTTTTTCCAGAGAAGGTCGGGACAAATTTATGGTAAGAAGGACGGTAGTTTCATGGGTAATGTAGGGTTTAGTTTATTTTTTTACGTGAATGCAAGAGACGTCTTCGTTTTAGGTCACGTATGCAAAGGGTGTAGTTGGTTCTTTATTGAGATAATTAAAATTACTTAGGTTGGGTACTGCGTTTATTGTAGGACAATCCTATATCTAAAGTTAGTTAGTTGTTAGCTACTTACTATAAGTTTAGAATCATTGTCAACATAATAATTATCAGCCTGTTTCTACCCCTGCTGGATAGCAGCAGCTGCAGCATAAAGACAGCTGAAAGTGATTGAAAATATTGATTTTCAATGTTTTCTAGCCATTTCCAGCCGCTTTGAGGTCATCGTTATATCTAGAGCTAGCTTAATAATATGAAATATATGATGAAATCTTAAATCCATACCATCATATGAAATGAAATTTTAATAACTGTCTCAACTTTATTAGTTTTGTCATATCATATTTATCACATTACAAACCACTATTAATAAAATACCTAATCAGTAAAAAACTGATTCAGTTTAATAATACATTCGGTTCCCTAAGATAACTGACCTCTCTGCCATAGATTTCATTCACTCAGATTGGCAGAGTTGTCAGTTATCTTAGAGAACTGTTGGGATACGGGGCTCCCCTCAATCGAAGGGGTTTAGAGCGTATGCCACCACGCTGCTAGTATTAGCAGCGTGGTGGCTGCTCAACTGCGGGTTGGCGGAGTACGAACCGACTGTACTAAAATATTTCTTAATCTGTTCCAGTGTATACTTTAAAATAATTGATGAATGATACAAAATATAATTTCTTTTCTTATCTCCATACAAGAATTATATTTTTTTTATCTATGACAACATTAGTGTGTAACATAAATAAACGGTTCTAAACTTACCAGATATAACAATATATTTATATTCTCGTACCCCATGAAAACTGAACATTTTATAAGATTTCAACCCTTGTCTAAGATTTTATTAAGTCTCCTGTCCAGCAGAGCTTCTTTTTACAATGTTTTATTTAGTTTCATTCACCGCGGTATTTGTACTCTGTAATAAAATCTTGCAAATAGGCTTGTTGCCCATGTCACAAAATTATAAAAACTATCTATCAGTAACGTAAAATACATAAAACTAGAACGATCTACGATCTTAAAATTTTAATAACTTATGTACGACGTGTTTTATGTTCGGTCAAAGTTTGATGGGAAAGTCCATTTTAAAGGTATGAAATTATAAAAAATAAATATTACCATTGTAGAAACAATAAAAAATACTATAACTTTTGTTACGGCACTGGCTACATAAACGCAATATTTAACATAGCTGTCGTACAAATTTCTGATTTAATGCATATAAAATAGCACGGTGTGTCGTCATAAAGCTTTTTGTATGGAGCGTTTTCGGGATAGTCCAAAATTGTGATCTTCAAGTTATCATATCTCGAGAAGTTTTTATGCAATCGAAGTAATTATTTCACCTATATTTATATTATTGTGACGTCTTTAAATAACAAATCGAAAAAAAAATGGGATACAAGCCTATTAAATTTGACCCACTTCTTAATATCCAATTGAAATTTGGTACACGCGGTTGGTTCTTATCACAGTGGACGATTACCCAAAAGCGAGTCAAAGTCAAAGTCAAAATTCTTTATTCTGTGGGCCCTCGCGGGCACTTAGACACGTCTTTTACAATTAGGTATATTTTTTATCTACCAGCATTTCGGAATGACCATTGACGAGAAGAAATGCCGAAAGAAACTCTGTCAATATAGGTCTTTTTTTTTAAATAGCCATACAATATTATCATAATACAATAAAAAAGAATGTCAATGTACAATAAAAAAAATGGTATGTCAACCAAAATAAGAGAGAAAATAAAAAATAAAAAATAAGTAAAATAAAATAGTAAAAAAAATAAAAATATAAAAAATCATAGTATAGAGTGTATATAGTATTGTATAAAGTCTAAATATGTATATCCACAATACTACTTGTAAAGATAAGACGCCTGTGCTTCACATCCTGTGCCGAGAATTTGCCATACATTTTTATCATTAAGGTAATCGTCGGTCCTGTAGTAAGCCTTTTTACATAAGGTGGTCTTAATAAGCTGTTTGAATTTAGTGTCGGGTAAAATCAGGACCGATTCCGGCAACTTATTGTAGTAGCGGATGCAATTTACGACAAACGAATTATTGAGTTGGGTATATATATATATATATACGGAGTGTATTTATAAAGGCTCGTCAATTTCAAGGAGACGATTATGTAGTTAGAATCACGAATCAATAAAAAAAAAGAAACAAAAATGAATCAACCCTAAACTCGGTAAGACTATCGAAAGATTTCTTGTTTATCTCCGAGATCCAAGTTTACTATGTAGGTAGGAGACACGTAGGGTTGTCGCGCATGAGCCCTCTGCACGCTTTCCGTTATGACCGCTTTCAATGGTTATCAACATTACAGTATACGCTAAAAAACTAAATGATTTTGATTTTGATGTTTTTTAAGGTAGGTATATTTTTTTATTGTTTCGTGATCAGTAACAGCTACACAATCACCTCTATCAATTTGACCAATCTTTAAAATTACACCTGTATAGTAGATATGAAGAATTTTAAAACCAAGCACAACCGAAATCGTTTTATGAAAATGTCGGTAAAAACAAGACTTTAAATTGTGTCTGTAATCTTGGCAAAGATTAATGTGAACGACAAATTCCCAGTCGGTTGTTGGAGTTCAGTACACGACTTCCCTAATGACTTGTAACTTGCACGCGGGGTAAACTTGGGGCCTTCGTGTGTCGTTCAAGCGGAAACTCAATACAGTTGGATACGACGCAGCGGCTCGACCTGGTCATACAAAATCGTCGTACATACGCGAAATGACGTTAATACAAAGCGTAACAAAAACTTCCTTCTTTTTTATGCTACGTCTACGTGAAGCGGTTACCGTAGCCATATTTATGTCCGCAACATGAAATGTCACTCTCACGCCGCCACTCCCGCTGTCCTCAGTAGCTCCTTCCTTTCTGGTGACCTCACTCACTCGCAGATGCACAACAACCCTCAAGGGAATTGTTATTTGGCTGTGGTATTCTGTGAGGGAGGGAGGTACATCCCTAATCGGACATCTGAAGTCTCCTGGCAGGGAGGTCATTCCACAACTTGAAAGTTCGAGGTCGAAAACTCCTCTGGAACCGTACAGTACAATTAGGTTCTAATACGTGAGGATAAATTCCCTGCCTATGGTGAGCGGTGCGACTATAGAAAGAGGCTGTAGGCATCATATCAAACAACTTCTCCGAACACAACCCATTTTACAGTCGGTAGAATACGCATAGAGAGGCAAAGTCTCTCTTCATACTTAAACGCTCTGTGTCTGTGAGCTTGGAATGGGCGACTATCCTCAGAGCTCGTCCCTGAATCGAGTCACAAGGTGCAAGCTAATACTTGGGTGCTCCCGCCCAGAGATGACAGCAGTACTCCATGTGAGGTCGCTTGATGATGATATTAATACGTGAAGCAAAAACTTTGCACGTCTTTTTACGAAAATTGCGCGGACGGAGGATTATGAAATTTCGCACATTTATTTTTATAGAGAAGGAGAACAGAATGCTCTAGAATTTGTTGTATTTAAGTATGCTTTTAAATATCATTCTTTGTTGTGATCATTAAATTGTTTAAATTTATAAATGAACGCTATCTCTTATGAGCATAGACCGCGTCCTAATAGCCAACTCACACGGGTGTTATTCCGTTATAATTAGGCTTGTTGGGTGTTTTTGTCGCCGAATATTATCGTCACGTCGAAACTTTTCAGGCGCTACTTATAACTGAAATGGAGACTTATTTGGCGAGCATTACATGAAACTCCCGAAGAACATTCAATTTTATGTAATAACTAGCTGTTTGAATGTAGAAAGTATTTTAAGACTAACGAATGTATCTGACTATACCTCTGAATACAGTAGTGTTGATCAAATTGTCTGTAAAGAAATAAATATTCCTGGACTAATTACACACTGCCATCTAGTCCCAAACTAAGCAAAGCTTGTACTATGGGTACTAGGTAACTGATATCATACATTTTTATGCAAATACGTACAAACAATACATAGAAAAAACACCCAGACGAATACAAACAGTAACGGTCAAGCACACAAATATTTGTCTTATGCGGGAATCGGTACCGCGACTTCGGAGTCAAAGTGGCCATTGCTAACCATTCGACCATCGAGCTCGTCTCGTCTTTACCTGTAAATTTGATTTTAAAAACCCCCTGAATCAATTAAATACCTTTGACTATATTCACGTTCTTCGTAGGCAGGTCTATATATTACGTGTGTGGTGAAGAAGAGCACGCCTAACGCCGCTTTGCAATTTTTTTTCTATGTTACGTAAGGTGATAGATAAGCATACGGTCCGCCTGATGGTCACTTGCAACATAAAGTATCCATAGGTATCTCCTTTTTAAACAGAGATTAATATTTCACATGGTTGCTTCTCGCCATTGAGATCGAATTCATCCTCACACATTAGAACCGAAGCGGTCAGTGATCACGTACTGTGCGAGAGAAGTCATCTTCCACGTTCTATCAAACGGTGAAATTTTTCTTTTTTTTTATACTATTTCAGGTGGCAGACAAGCATACGGCCCGCCTGATGTGAAGCGGTTACCGTAGCCATATTAACGCTCGCAACATAAAATATCGCTCGCGCGCCGCCACCCCCGCTGCCACCGCAGCATCTCCTTCCTTTCTGGTGACCTCACTCACTCGCAGGAACACAATTGCCCTCAAGTGAACCGTTATTTGGCTGCGGTATTCTGTGAGGTGGAGGTTCATTCACCAGTCGGGTAGCTTACAATTACGCTTCCTACCTCTCTTTTCCCCAGAGCTTCGTTTGTCAGTCAGCTGGGTGCACCGCGTGCAGGTGAAGTTGGCTTTGGATGTTGATGAACCACTTACACCCCAGATGTAAATGAGCTATATATAACTGCCTGTTGAAGTTTTCCCAGGAAACTACAGCACGGAGATCTTCAAAAAGAGCGTTCGGGCTCAGCTCAGCGTAGTTCACGATACGATGCCACAGTCACACACACACACAAACGCGCGCGCGCGCGCGCACACACATACACACAAAGTCACGTCAAACTTCTAGCACCCCGTCGTTTTTGCGTCGGGGCTCGGGTGGTTAAAAAGGCAATGTGGATCCCAATCCCAACTCCAACTCAGTATATTATAACCAGAGCAGTTGTTTTACCCGCAAACATATTGTATTCATAGTAAATGTTATCTTTCAAATAATTCCGCTGTACTTTCATCTTACAAGTACCCACACTATAAATTAAGAGCACTGGAAGCTACTCGAGTATATCATAAAACCGGACAATATATACTGTTTACGGCTCCCGACCGACTATATATTTCATGTAACGACGGCGAGTCTTGCAGACCACAGACAGTTTGGATGTGCTCAATTAATGTAATAAACCAAGGATGGTTAACCGGGTTAACTATCACCTGTAACCATGGGGTTAAGTTACCCATACTATAATCTGTTCGTTGAGAGTTGAAAAAAAAAAAAAACAGGGTTTCTAACCTCATCAGAGATTGCGGCCCGCTAATTATTTTTATCGATAGACAATAAAAAATTTAACGCGACTACGGCCTGCGCTTGACAACAGCTGCGTGTCTCGTACCATAAAACATAGCGAGCGCACAGCGATTGCGATACACATGACCTCTTGTCATACAGTGTGCGACACTGAAGCGACAATCGCTATTTCAAGACTTATCGTAATATTTATCAACTCTCGGCGAACGGAGATATGTCTCGCGTGAACAAGTTTTTTTGAAGTGAAAACTTCTTTAGCGGCATTGTGCAGTTTTTGGGATGGGTAAAAAATGTTAAACTCGCGTCAGGACACTTGGCCTAATCAAAAAATCGTAAGACGGAGGGAGCGTAGACCGCCGGCGTGGCGTAGGAGAGGAAGTGATATCTCCCTCTCTTTCTACTGCGCGGCGAAAATGTATGCTCC
Organism: Hypsopygia costalis; assembly: GCA_937001555.2. Taxonomy (NCBI): domain Eukaryota; kingdom Metazoa; phylum Arthropoda; class Insecta; order Lepidoptera; family Pyralidae; genus Hypsopygia; species Hypsopygia costalis. Next base: position 32,355,102 of record OW443328.2, read on the forward strand.
TGCTGTTTATTTTTAATGTAATATAAATTGTCATGTTTGTGTACGATAGCGCAATAAATGAATATAGTATTTTACCTCCTGAGTAAATGAAAGTACTGTTATACTGTTAAAACCTCCCTAACCATTCCAAAATATTAAAAAATGCACAACGTTAATGTTCAAGTTTTCACTTCTGCCGGCACTCCCGGAGTGCAACCCGTTGTTTTTAGGGTTCCGTACCTCAAAAGGAAAAACAGAACCCTTATAAGATCACTTTGTTGTCCGTCTGTCTGTCTGTCTGTCAAGAATTTCTATGTCGAGAATGCGTGGAGGTATCAAGCAGATAGATAGATCTTAAAAAATAGGGGGTCTATATTTTTTATAGGGTATCGAAATTTCAAATTGAAACTACTAGTTCAAATGGGGTATCATATGAAAGGGCTTGATGTACACATTGCAAATATATTTTATTTATTTTTTTCGACGCATTATTTCTTATTTATAATGAAAAATATCAAATTTAATAATGATACTACGTACCTACGGAACCCTCGGTGGGCGAGTCCGACTCGCACTTGTCCGGTTTTTTTTTTTAAGAGGGGTATAAACGAGTATTACATTAGTGACCTTTGGGCGGCTTAAAAGCACTGGTATCCGCCAACCCACAGATGAGCAGCGTAGTGGAGTATGCTCTAAACCGCTTGAATTGAGGGGAGATCCGTATCCCCGCAGTGGGATGAGTAAGGGTTGATGACGAATATAAAAACTTACATGGAATAAAAGCCATACAAAGGCGGACTTACCAAAGGATCGATTCCAGTCAAACTTTAAAAAATTGTGAAGATTCTAATATATGTATATCCCGAGGATTCTTTAATTATCTTTTAAGCTGCCCGACTGGGCATGTACCTCTACCTCACAGAATACCGCAGCCAAATAACAATTCCCTTGAGGGTAGTTGTGTTGCTGCGAGTGAGTGAGGTTACCAGAAAGACAGAAAGAAGTATAGGCTGACAACAGATCGGCGATTGGTGTTGCTAATCTCCTTGGGCGGTGGTGATTGCTTTCCATCAGGTGACCCACATGCTCGTTTGCTCCCCTCTCATAAATATATATATATATATATATATATATATATATATATATATATATTAATAGGATACTGTGCCTGAACTGTTCGCTCGTAAAGTCACAGTTTAAGGCTAGTAATTTCCCGTCAAGTACTCAGTCCGATAAATTACTGTTAAAACTAGATAAAGATGGAGCGCTCCCATTCCTCTATAAATCTCTGGCCGAGACTGATCTAGATTCTTCGAGAGCCACCTTAATGGATTAGCGCTAGAATTGTAACAATTACTTGCAACTTGGAACGGAATGGAGTGAATTTTTAAAAATCCCCGAGGAAGAAACAATATCGACGAAACTAAATTAGGATCAATCCTCCGAGTCGCAAGGAGAAGTTCAATTAAAATAAATGGATGGAGAAGCCCTCAGGCTAAAGCAGGCCCTAGGCAACATTGTATTTCCGAACCTACTAAAGAAGTTTTCACTTCCAAAATAAAAATTTGAAAACTAACTTTCGGACACGTTAGGTTGATTAGGTCTTAGTCACTCTTAGTCCGCCCTTGCCTCACACCATAGAAAAAACAATTATATACATGTATCTTATATACAATATAAACATTATATACAAAACATTGTGTTACTATTTGCACGATTAAGAAATGCCAAATGAATGAAATAAAATATTCTGAGTTAAATAAATATGTAAATTCCTCAAATTTACATTATATTTAAATAAAGAATTAAAAAACTGCTATTTAAAATACTGTTTTTATTTAGGATAAATCAAGTTTTTTTTGTTATACTACGTCGGGTGGCAGACAAGAAAATACGTCGGAGACATATTAACGCTCGCAACATAAAATATCGCTCGCGCGCCGCCACCCCCGCTGCCAACGCAGCATCTCCTTCCTTTCTCTTTCTGGTAACCTCACTCACTCCCAGGAATACAACAACCCTCAAGGGAATTGTTATTTGGCTGCGGTATGCTGTGAGGTGGATGTACATTACCCAGTCGGGTAGCATACAATTACGCTCCCTACCTCTCTTTTCGCCAGAGCTTCGTTTGTCAGTCAGCAGTGTGCACGTGCAGGTGAAGTTGGCTTTGGTTCAAAGATCTTCATGAACCACTTATACCCCATTATCAATTGTTTTATTAACAATCACACCCAAGAAACAGCATGATAAATATACATTTCTTCTCTTCCTATTTATCAGAAATACGTATCAAAGTGTACGTATGCGTATTATGACAGAATTTTTATACGCTATAAAATAACGTACACTGCGACATTAAACTTGATGTGCTTCGCAAACGAATGCTATTTCGAGATTGCCGATATAAAACACTCCACACACGACGAATTGTCACAACTTACGTGGATCTGTATAGTCACCAGCGTCACCATAGAAAATTATACCATAGATCATGACAACGTAAAAGAAACTAAATTAATTAGACGTAACCAAAATCCAATTGTGTTATCAAATACATTTTTTTGATTGAAACGTATAATGCGCCTCTTCCACTGTACCTCTGGTCCTACCACTGGGTACAAGTTATGCTGTGGCACAGTATGTATAAGTAATAGTATTGTTGTGGTTACGACTGATTTGTTTAAGTTGATTTTTAAATGAAAATTAAAAAAGTACTAGACTACTCATGATCTGCACTAGACTACTAAGGTTATTGACGTTGGAAAAAGGGTAAGACTCAAGTGGCAATGGGCTGGACACTTGTGTCGTAGAGACGACGAGAGGTGGAGCCAAAAGGTCCTTTACTGGAGACCCAGAACCGGTAAACGTCATATAGGCAGACCACCAGCCAGATGGTCGGACGATATAAAAAAGACGGCAGGGCCGACCTGGACAAGAATCGCCGCACAAAAAGAGGAATGGAGATCCCATCAAGAGGCATATGTCCAGCAGTGGACCTATAATAGATGCTGAAAGGAAGGAATGATCTGCGTTCGCTCTATAATTACCTGTATCACACTACCTCACTATAATGGGATAAATAAATATTCTTGGACAAATTGCACAATGCACAGTGCCATTTAGTATTGGGACTAGACCCATATCTATTAGCGTATAAGCTAAGCTTAACTTGGTGATAATTATGAGTTTTGTTTAGGCAAGTCAAGCAGCTCACAGAAATGTAGTAGAGTATATTCACAGTTTGGGGCGTAAGTGGTTCATCAACACCTTTGAACCAAAGCCAACTTCACCTGCACGCGGTGCACCCTGCTGACTGACAAACGAAGCTCTGGCGAAAAGAGAGGTAGGGAGCGTAATTGTAAGCTACCCGACTGGGGAATGTACCTCCACCTCACAGAATACAGCAGCCAAATAACAATTCCCTTGAGGGTTATTGTGTTCCTGCGAGTAAGTGAGGTCACCAGAAATGAAGGAGATGCTGCGTTGGCAGCGGGGGTGGCGGCGCGCGAGCGATATTTTTTGTTGCGAGCGTTAATATGGCTACGGCATCCGCTTCACATCAGGCGGGCCGTATGCCTGTCTGCCACCCGGCGTAGTATAAAAAAAAATAAAAATAAAAAAATTCGACGAGCTCGGTGGTCGAATCGCAAGACAAACATATGTGTGTCCCAGACCAAGACAAACAGACATGTTCATCTGTTGGTCTGGGTGTTTTCTATGCATTATATATGTATTTACAAAAAAAAATGTATTTAAGTACCTTTATCAGTTGTCTACAAAAATTGATTTTGATACAAAAAAAAATATATTTAAGTACCTTTATCAGTTACCCATAGTACAAGCTTTACGCTTAATTTGGGACTAGATCGAACACGCAAGTTAAGCAACGTCGACTATAGATAATAAAGAAATATTTCTGGACAATTTACATAGGTAAATTCGTCTAATCGAACACGCAAGTTAAGCAACGTCGACGTTTCTTAACTTGCGTGTTCGATTAGACTGAGTCGCACAACGACGACATTGAGCTCCTAACTTCTCTCTTCTTTTTTCTCAATATTATTGGTATTGTATTGTACATTATATTAGTTGTTCAGAATTCTCAGTCGTCTGTTATTACCTTAATCAAACTGATTTGTAGTAGAAATACATCGTCAGTATTATGAGCGATATGCGTCCTGAATTCTAATAACAGAGGGATTGATATTATTGATGGAACAGATAAACATGACAGATAATTGCTAGTTCGACCACAGATTATGTCATAACAGTTACTGTTCGGGTTCTTGTAATCTATTCTGAAACGTCCCTAACATTTATTGACCTGTATGTAACCTACATAAAGTTCAATGATTGTATGTATGCATTTACAAAAAAAAATGTATTTAAGTATAATATCAGTGATCTAGTACCCATAGTCATCATCATCAGGTCCATTTTAGTCTCCACTACAGGAGCACGACCCTCACTCGTCCGTCCTAGACGGAAGGAGGTTTTGGCCTACACTCCCCACGCTGGCCAAACGGGTTGGGGAGGCCTGATCAATGTTTGATAATGTATTTCCCTTAGTCGCCTTGTACGACATCCACGGGAAGAAACGGAGTGATTCTATTCTAGTCTGCCGGAAACCACACGGCCAAGTAGTACCCATAGTACATGCTATATATATTCTTATATATTATTTAAATAAATAAATAAATAACTGATTTCGGCCAATTTGCCAGAATATTGTAAATATTTTAAAAATTCACCTCCCCTGCCTAGGTGGGATTTGAACCCACGTTCTCTCTAAATTATCATAACATAGTTACATCAAAAGTGTACAAATGTGAGCTGATCTCTACAAGAGATCTCTTCCAGCCGACCCCATAGGCAGTAAGAGAAAGAGTCACTTGACGGATAATTACAATATGGGCGTACTTAATAATAAAGGAAGATAGAGAGAAAAAAAAACGGTACAATCAAACGATATTTTGACTATTTAAAAAGCAATAGCAGTAAATATAAAAGAAGTGTAATGTGTCCAGATATATTAAAAAAAAGATTTTAAATCTCCAAGCTCTTAGCCTACTCTGTACCTGTACCTATAAAATGCTGGTTTCGCAAAATCTATTCCTACAAATGTTAAAACTAAAAATTTTAAATTTCACCGACTCAGACAGACTTGATTTATAATTCAAGCTCTGCAACTAGACGAAGGTTCGTTGAATATTCAACATTTGTATTGAAGGCGTCAAAAACGTCTGTCTTATCAAAGATCTAAGATTTATCAGATATTTCTTTTCTCTCCAGACACTCGGCAAATTTTCATTTTAATGGAAGATATACGTCATTGTAGTCCGCTGGACGGTCAACTCTTTTTTTCTATTTGACCTTTACTTCAGGTGGTCGTATGCTTGTTTGACATCCAGGCGTGTTATAAAAAAAATAAGCAAGGGCATCAAACTCAGAAGTTTTTGAAATAATAATCATCAGTCCGTATCTATCAATTTTTTTTCTATACTTCGTCGCGTGGCAGACAAGCATACAGTCCGCTTGATGTGAAGCGGTTTCCGTAGCTATATTAACGCTCGCAAAATAATATCGCTCGCGCGCCGCCACCCCCGCTGCAAACGCAGCATCTCCTTCCTTTCTGGAGAGGACCTACTGGTTGAAGACATGTAGTCTTCAAGCAGTGGGGTATTTGTGCGATGTAATGTGTCGAATCATTCCAAAAATCCAAATGCTCTGCTTTGAAATATATTTTTAACCGACTTCAAAAAAGGAACAAAGGAGGTTCTCAATGCGACTGAATTTTTTTTTAGACTGGTAACAAATGATTATACAACGCCTGATTGCAAGTAGTTATAACAGCTTATAGACGCTAGCAACACCAGAAGCATCACTAACGTGTTGGCCACCTTTTAAAAACACATGCACGCGTGTGTTGAAGAACCCCAAACTGTAGTCTCTTGGGAAAATTTCTACAGGAATAGAGAGAGAGAGAGTAGTAGCAATGTGCTGCTTGAGAGAGAGAGAGAGACAGTCTTAGCAATGTGAAAATACTAATGTTGACGTAACATTTCGTCGCGGAATACTTAAAATTCCCTTAGTAATTTTAATTAAACCCCAGATACAGAAATGTCAAGTGTGCAAAAGATGGACGGTACGTCTAAATTTACAAGGGTATAGTTTATCTGCGGGCCCCTAAAAACGATCACGGAGATAAAGTGTGAGATAAGGGTGTGTCCTTTGTTCGCGACCCTCCGAAGAACATGTACAATGTACAACATGCTATGTCGGTCGAGCTGAAACTTGGCCGTTTCGTTGAATGGGTATTATAATATTATGAAAAAGTTTTTTTCATTTTATTATACGATCTGTTATAAGTATTCTTTTGAAGGCCGCTTTCAGATTAGCGTTTTATACTCGAGTACGAACTTGCTTTTCGAAGCGCGTGTCGCGCGAAGTCGCGTATAGGCGCGCCTCACGATCTACTCGTACTCGCGCCTTCAGAAACGGTCCGAGCGTACGTCCATACACGCGCAGAAAAAAAATTTTGTCTGCAAGCACTCTTATACTAAATCTAGTTATCCATGCTGGAGTAGTACTAAATTTATATACAAAAGGATGAAACTGACTTTTTTTATACTACGTCGGATGGCAAATAAGCATGCGGCCCGCCTGATGTGAAGCGGTTACCGTAGTCATATAAACGCTAGCATCATTAAATATAGCATGCACGCTGCCTCCTCCGGTGATCCGCTCCCAACGCACCAACTCCTTCCATCCTGGTGACTTCTCTCGCTCGCAGGAACATAACCACTTTCAAGGGAATTGTTATTCAGTTGCAGTATTCTGTAAGGTAAAGGTTCCTCAATAGGGCAGCTTACAAAATACGCTGTGCCCTACCTCTCTTTTCGCCAGATCCTCGTTAGTCAGTCAGCAGGGTACACCATGTATAGGTGAGGTTGGATTTAGTTCAAACATCTTGAACTACTTACACCCCAAAATTTGACTATTGATAATTCCCAGTTTTCACGAAGTACCGGGATACGCGCTTACAAAGTCGATAGCGAAGACTAATAATCCCATAAATTATTAGAAAAGGTGCATTACAAATCGAAGCGTTAAGTATATCACATAAATTGACAGACCCAGTGGTAGAATGGATAGCAATGTCCACTATGACTCCGGGGTCGCGGGTTCGATCCCCGCACAAGACAAATATTTGTATGCATGAACATGTATGTTTGTCTTGGTCTGGATATTTTCTTTATATTATATGTATGCATTTACAAAAGAAAATGTATTTTAGTAAAATATCAATTATCTAGTACACATAGTACAAGCTTTGCTTAGTTCGGAACTAGATGGCAGTGTGTAATTTGTCCAGGAATATTTTTTATAAAACAATAACATACAAACTAAACAATGTACATTAAACATGATGTTAATTTGGCCATCGCTCGGCATTAAAGCTATGTAATAAACACAGCGCCGGTTTTCTGCGACAGCCAACAGGTGCCGACACGGACGTCGTCGGACGTGGTATGTTTACCTTTAGAGGTACCTTTCAAAACACCCGGCATTTTAAGCTATTGCATAGCTTCTATCGCGGGCCTTGAGCGCGGGGACCAAATCCAGAAATTCCGTAACGAAAAAACCTCACGCTCCCCACTCCGACGGGCAAGGAGGTGTGGCTTGAAGGCCGTGCATCGTCTAACATCGTTTCAGTTCGGCACTCGGCAGTCTTCGACACGGCGTTGTGTGCGCGCGATTAGACGTATTGTACGACTCTACGAAACTCGTTTTATTTATTTAATAATAGAAAAATTTGTTTTCTTATCGGTCACCACGCTCAGAAAGTGTAACTTGAATTAATATCAAAGAAAAAGCAATACTGCATGAATAAAATAAATAAATAAAATTATAATTGCATAAGTTGATACAAAATGCTATGCAATAGCTTTACCGCGGCAGTCCCCGAGTCCCACACGTCTTTTTTTTTTTTTTAATATTAGCTCAGCATATTGACTCCGCTTCGCCTGATAGTAAGCGAAAAGAGGAGTCCTAATCGCATCGGCAACGGACAAGAGACCTTGATGTCTTGTCAGTTGACGCTGCCATGCTGGCCTACAAGATGCTTCTTCACGTTTCGCTTGAAGAATCCCATATTGTATGAATGAGGAAATATATAAATAAATAAATATTGTCAGACAAATTGCACATACTTATGATACATAGAAAACACCCAGACCAAGACAAACAGACATGTTCATGCACACAAATGTTTGTCCTATGTGGGAATCGAACCCACGAGCGTTGGTGTCAAAGCCGCGTCATTGACCGCTACGCCACCGAGCTCGTCTAATATATGCCGGCAACGCGTTCCACTTTTCAATGGTGCGACATAGATAGGAGTTGCCAAACTTTTTAGTTTGAAGGCATCCAGGGTCATCAGGCTAGCACGTATAATGGGGACAGTTCCCCATAACACACACAGAACAGACCGACGGCACCGGATGGCACTGTCTGTGGCTCAGACACGACTCTACAGACAATGTCCAAGCGACAGCTTAAATGTGACGTGACGTGGGCAAAGTTACTAATCTACACGTGTAATGGGTACTTACACGTGTAGGCCAAATATAGATTCAAAGATTCAATGGAGTTTCTCATTAACAAACCTATACCTTAATACAACAATACTATTAGTTCAATTAACCCTAAACAGACTTGGTGCCTTAGCGACGACCACGAATCACCGAAGGTTTTGACTCAATCCTAATACCGCGGTCTGATCGACCAGATAAAGGTGCAGTCATAATGAAAATCTTTCTAAAGAATAGGGAAATGTATTTATTTTGTATGCAATTGCTTACCAGCGGGTGACTCACATGCTCATTCGCTTCCCTCTTTTTATCCGACTACAGCGAAGCCGAAAAGAAGGGTTATGATTTTAGCAGTATATGTATGTTCGTATTTACGTATGTAGGCGCTATGGAGCGCCTTAAGTATTTATTCGATTTGATAAATGATGTGTTAATCGATTCGTTATTATGGCCTTTGGATTCGACTTTTACCTTTTAGTTTTTATTTTCCAGTAGCCGAGTCGGGTTGCTGTTTTTTTAACTTTTTTCTTTCACATAAAACCAATGAAATATATTATACCAATAAATAAAATTGAATTGTCTGTTTCCAATGCCAAAGCCTACTTATACCTAACACAATAACTATTTTTTTCAAATTTTTGTCCGTTTGTCAGTTCTCCTAATTGTTTAAATGTTTTGTAAAATGTTTCCTCCTAATTTCCGAAACGGTTGTTCTGATTTTGATGGAATTTTATTGGCAGATAGTTGATTTTATATGGAGTAACTAACACTGCTGCTCAAAATTGAACCTTTTTGTTAAATTCCACGCAAACTTTTTTTTAATAAACGGTAAGTATATCATTCATTTATATATTAGTACATTCGGACGTAGTTCCGAGACATTGTAGGAAATAGCAAATATGGATGTTTTGTTTATATCACGACCATTATTAAAACGATTACGAGCCTATAAATGCTTGCAATGCAAATAATATCTGCGCAGCATTTCGTATAAATAAAAATTTTCCAATAATTAATAATTATTTTATGTTTAATTTCCCTACTTGTTTACGCACAAGTAAAATTTTCATACATTCTAGAACGAATAATCTTGTTGTGCTTACGATCATTCGTTCTTGATTCATGATATATGATATAACACTCCCGCAAAGTCTCTACCTAATGTATACAAACTGGGAAGGTCGTCTGAGATACAGTATTTTCAAAATACTAGTTCAGATGGCACAATTTCTATAGTTATCTAGTAAATTTCTATTGTGTTACTTTTGATTGTGAAACTTCGTGTACATGTTGCTTTGAAATAAAATTTATTATTATTATTTATTATTCAAATCATTTACATATGTGGAGACTTGTTATTCGCACATTGATATTTATTGTAACCATACATGTAACTATTGAACTGTAAGACTCTCAAATATAAATAAATAAATACTTACCTATGTGAACCAGCCCTTACACCATGGTCTAATGAACACCGAGCTCCTCCAGGTATTAATATTGAAATTTATTTTATAACGCCATCTTGCGGCAAAGACCGTCATAAAGTTTCGGGATTAGGTTATATCCGAAGGGTTCACTATTATCTATGTAAAATTGTTTGTATTAGTTGTCCAAGTCATTATTAGCGACAGAGACCGGGCTTTTAAGGGTTCCGTACATCTAGTCCAGCTAGAGGAACAAGAAAAAACCGGACAAGTGCGAGTCGGACTCGCCCACCGAGGGTTCCGTAGGTACGTAGTATCATTATTAAATTTGATATTTTTCATTATAAATAAGAAATAATGCGTCGAAAAAAATAAATAAAATATATTTTGCAATGTGTACATCAAGCCCTTTCATATGATACCCCATTTGAACTAGTAGTTTCAATTTGAAATTTCGACACTCTATAAAAAATATAGACCCCCTATTTTTTTAGATCTATTTACAAATGTATAGTTTTGAGATTTATTCCTGTACTTGTAGTCTATAACGATGTTACTTGCCAAATTTCATAGTTCTAGGTCAACGGGAAGTACCCCATAGGTTTTGATTCCTTTGAGTGTGTCGAAATATGCGTTTTTTGCTGAATAAACGGCCGTAACTTTTTTCTACGTAAACTTAGCAGTTTGATTTTTTTTTAACTTCATGGGACCGTAGACTTGTGTATACAGTTCAAATTTCAGCTTGATACCTCCACGCATTCTCGACATAGAAATGTTTGACAGACAGACAGACAGACAGACAGACTGACAGACAGACAGACAGACAGACAGACAGACAGACAGACAGACGGACAACAAAGTGATCTTATAAGGGTTCCGTTTTTCCTTTTGAGGTTCGGAACCCTAAAAACGGTAAAAGCAATAAAAGGTAAATATCCAATCGTCGTATTGTTGAAGTTGATAAACTGTAGCTTATGTTACCCGGAGTGTAATAACGAATTGATTGACACCTTATTCATCGTAATCGGATGAATAGGTCAGGCGCAAGATCATGCTTAAATACAAACTTACATACCTACGTACTTCATGCATATATTTTGGGGTGTAAGAGGTTCATGAACATCTTTGAACCAAAGGCAACTAGTTGACACGTGAAGCACCCTGTTCACTGATAAACGAGGCTCTGGCGAAAAGAGAACTGCCCGACTGGGGAAGTACCTCTGTCTCACAGAATACATACATACAATCACAAACATGATCATGATCACAAATATTTGTGTTCATGATCATGTTCATGTTTGGTTGTCTTGGTCTAGGTGTTTTCTATGTATTATATGCATTTACAAAAAAATCTAGTTATCAGTTATGTAGTACCCATAGTACAAGCTTTGCTTACTTTACTGGCTCAACGCGAACGACCCAGAGAGGATCCTGGCCTCCAACACCAAAAGACGCCATCTGCTTCTGCCTTGCGCCACTTGGGGATTTGTTTGTAGAGCATCAAGATCCTTGAACACTTCATCTTTCCATCTGTATCCAGGGCATCCAACAGAACGTTTACCATGAGGTTGTCCCACAAATGCTCTTCTAGTTGCCCGATAATTTTACTTTCCCAGTCGCTGTTCGACTGGGGAATGATAAAAACACTTTGGCTCTTTTGTTAGAGCATCGTTGGATTTTCAGCAAGGAGCACCACGAGCAGGTGAGGTTGGCTTTCGGTCAACGATAGTAACAATTAGCGAGAAGATAACGCCTAGCTGAATAAAATAGCAACAATTAGTAACAACTAATATTAGAAACCGTTTGGCGAAAGTACCCGAATTCAGCACAGTACTGGTAACAGAACTCGTTAACTGCATGCATTTGTGAACGACAAATTGTGTGAGAGAATTTCGTACTAACTGGCAAGAGTATATTTCTAACGGAATATGTAAACATTACGCCTGATTGAATTGAATAGCAAAAACGTATACATGCAAAACGTAGCTCTGAATAAATTTATACAAAACTTTTCACAAGCATTTTTTACTTTCAGCGCGGCGTTATCTGTAATCAAATCTTGCAAGTTAAACTTAATCCACTTTCCAGTGCCTGATTGATCTGAAATTTGGTACTCTTTTTGAAATTTCCTTCGATTAATTACTAAAGAATAGTTATGGGTACAAAATAAATTAAAGAAATTTATAATATAGTTTCAAATACATACTCGTATTTTATTCAGTGTTAAAGCACAGTTGAAGGTAAGGCAAGTGGTTGACTTGACTCCATACCAGTGGCAGCGGTTTTAGATATCTACGGTAATGAAGTGCCGGCCGGAGTTAGTTCACGTAAACTAACTATTAGTTTTAAAAAAATCTTGTATAATCTGTCTGTCCGTCCGTCTGTCTGTCACAGGGCTCTATTTATTGAACAATAATAGCTAATTTAAAAATTTCTTGAATAATAAATAAAAACATAAAACAAATCACCAAATTTTCACCAATTTAATTAATGTTAAAACATTGTACGCAGGTATATTGTAGGCAGGAACACTTGACACGCTTGACCGTTCGTATGATTGACAGCTTACCGTCAGACGATTGTAAGCCTGTTTGCTACAGTGGTATAAAATATATGTCAAGCCGAGGTAAAGCAGCTAGTAAGAGCAATAAGGTACAGTTTCGTTACATCATAACTGTTTCCCAGGAGTTCGCTGTTGGCATTTCTCGAAAGCTGCGACTTTGTAACCTATTTCAAGTTCAGACTTATTGCCAACTTTAACTGCGTCGAGCTCTCTTTTAACGAGCTGTGTACAACTTTGTAAATAAGGTTTTTTTTACACTAATGTTACAATACAATGCAGTGTTTCCCAATTAGTGGTACGCGTACCCCCGGGGGTACGTGAGATTGCAGGGGGTACGGAAACTGGCAAAAAGAATGGTAGCAAACCATTGGTACAATCACTTAACGAAAATATTAAATCCTTAAAAACAATAATGCAATAACAATTGCCAAAAAAATATTCAATTTAATTAAACGATCAGTAGGTAAGTCAACCGTATGCATCGAGGGCTTTAGTGTGTCTTCAGAATGTCTTTTGATGATAATAATAAAAAGGGTAATTTAAAAAACTAAAAAACCCGACTGCTTTTCTGTGTAATTTGGAAATGAAAAACATCTAAAACAAGAAAACATGTAGCAGTCGGGACCTATTCTAGAAATGGAGCCTTAGTGAATTTAGAGCACATATAGGGTCACATATAGGAGCACATATAGAGCGCGGAACAAGCTATAGAGAGGTACGATCGGCCTAAGCGTTCAGCTTGTGACATCTCTCTCTTCTATTCCGCCGATGTTTTCTTATGACCTAATCAAGTAAAATTATCGTCAGTAAACAGACTTTACTGACAACCATTTTTTTATAAGTTTGGAACATTGACAAGTTAGGGGTGTAAGTGGTTCATCAACAACTTTGAGCCAAAGCCAACTTCACCTGCACGCGGTGCACCCTGCAGACTGACAAACGAAGCTCTGGCGAAAAGAGAGGTAGGGAGCGTAATTGTAAGTTACCCGACTGAGAAAAGTACCTCCACCTCACAGAATACCGCAGCCAAATAGCAATTGCCTTGAGGGTTGTAGTGTTCCTGCGAGTGAGTGAGGTTACCAGAAAGGAAGGAAGGAGATGCTGCGTTGGCAGCGGGGATGGCGACACGCGAGCGACATTTTATGTTGCGAGCGGTAATATGGCTACGGTAACTGCTTCACATCAGGCGGGCCGTATGCTTGTTCGCCAACCGACGTAGTACAAAAAAAAAATACACATCTTTAATATTAAGAACTTACGTCCAACTTGTTTTATGATCCATCCGTGGTGGGAAAGACCATTTTAACTGTACCAATGGTTTGCTACGATTCTTTATGCCAGAGCCTCGTTAGCAAGTCAACTAGTCTTTGGCTATAAAGACGATGAGCCACTTATACCCCAAAATAATAAATATCGTTGCTAAAATACTATAGAACTGTCTTGATTTCCGCGGCGCCCCATTTCTAAAAAGCGGCTGCCCGTTCCCCGGGGAGCTCCGATCTGTTATCTACTCGTACACCCGAGATACCGCCCGTCAATTCCGACATGACGTCGATATTCCTTTAAAAGGCATTTCCTTTGTTTTTATCCAACTTTGTTCTCCTTTTTCTGGCTATTTGCAGAGTGAATGAAGACGCCTTTCATATTTATGGCTAAATAACTTCCACATATTGCAAATTAGTCCATTTGACGGATGAAAGTAATCGGACACCAAATCACAAACTGGATGACCTATCGCATTGCCGTCCTATATTACTGTTCTGTGTGTATACTGTGGTTCTCAAACAACGCAAAACACGATTAGTTCCCTAGACAATAGTTCCCTAGAAAATAGAGAAAAATCTATAGTTTCTATGGCACAAGAAAAAGAGTAACTTACGCTATCATACTGTAAAGAAATGAGACAGATTGATACGATTTTTTGATTCGCGTCACGTTCGAGTTTCGCAAAGAAGAGCACAACAATGTCTCACCCTAATAGATAACAGAGCTATATAAAATCTCGACATATTCAACATAAAACCATATTATGCATAAAATGGAGTGATCAGTAAATTAAGTATGTATATGATATCTCTGTCGAATTTCTTCGACAGATCACGAAGAAATTCGACAGAGAACCAAAGTGGTCGACATAGCTCTCAGAGTCAGGAGGACGAAGTAATCTGCCGAGTCAGTGATGGCGGATGGGGCAGGAATGTCTTAGAGTGGAGACCTCGTGTGGGATGACGAAGCGTGAGACGAATAAGCAAAGAAAAAGCTGTTCGTGGCTGAAAGAAAAATCATGCGGAAAATCCTGGTACCCCGAAGAAAAGAAGAACCAAGAGATTGAAGATCCGGTATCCGAGTCCAATATCATCGGAGAAATTAAAGCAGCTAGACTTCGCTGGCTCGGACACATAGAAATATCGAAGGAAGATCGTGTCGAAGAGGATCTTGAAGAAGAGCATACTTGGTTCGACCTACTGACCGTCGGTCGGTTAGGCGTCCAAGATATCGTTGGAAGAATGTGGTACTGAAAGACCTACAGAATACAGAGCTGGTGACTGGCGGGAGCTAGAGGCATCAACCCATAATCATCCCACTGTTGGGATATGGGTCTCCCCTCAATCGAAGGGGTTTAGAGCATACTCCACCACGCTGCTCAACTGCGGGTTGGTGGAGGCCAGTGTTTTCAAGGCGCCCTAAGGCCACTGACTTGGCTTAACGACTGCGATCTAATGATAACAGCCGGGACCGACGGCTTAACGTGCCCTCCGAAGCACGGAGGGAGCTAGAGGAAGACAGGAAAGCCTGACGTCATCTAGTGTCGGATGCCAAGACCCACTTTGGGTCCCTGCGCCAACGTAGTAAGTAAGTATGATTATTACCATTAACCCAACCGGAAGTTTGAATTTCGAAACGTAAATATCCGATTTAGGCTGCATTTCCACAAGAGATGTGCGAAAATAAGCAAGGAATATGTTTTTAAGCACCATTAGAATATCATTTTTTTCTCCAGCCTCCCTCAATGCAGCTCTGGTGGAAATAGCTTAGCAAGGAGAAGATTTATTGGAAACGGTTTAGTGTTGTGAGGTTTCTGTACCTACATGCAAAACAAGCAAGGGATATTGTCGAGCCTGGTGGTAGTACAAGCTTTGCTTAGTTTGGGTTATATATGTGCGAGAAATGTGTTGCAGTAGAGTAGACGTGGGCGGAATGGCGGGCATTTACGATAAATTCCCTATAACTACAATAAAAATCTCTATTTATGCCCAACAACCTGGGTATTTATTAGGCAATTATAAGTACTCATTGATAATTTATCACAAATGCCCTGGCATTTTGCCCATCTCTACGTAGATCGAGAGCCCTACCGCCGATGCTGAAGACGATTATCATCGATTATTTTGATTCGAAAACTATGTCTCACGTTTTAGTTATTGACAAACATCTTCAGTTCAGTAAGTGGAGCTCCAGAGTCTCTACCGGTTAAGCTAGAGAAGCTGGTGAAGCTGAAGTTTGATATACGTAATCAAAAAACCTGATGGGAATCGGCTTTAGCTTGGGCGGTAGGACGATGGCGGTAGGATGTGGGAGGTGCATAACTCTTGTTGCAACGCTGCCTTAGACCGGCTTCAATTAAGCTTCAGTACCGTTCTGACGTTTGATTTTCAGAATCGAAAAATCCGATTTGTGTCTCTTAAAATCTTGTCTTTATCTTAAGTGAATCCAGTTACTTTTTCAAGTTCTGACAGTTTCATTATGATAAGTAGTGTGATTGATTAGCCCTCTAAAAGATTTCAGGCTCCTGCTTCGGACATAATCAACGTAATCAATTATTATTGGCAGAGTCCTCAGGATATCACTCATCTGGCCTGACAGCTTAATAGATGTCGATGTTAATTAATTTGAATGGGCAGCTTCACTGGGATATGTATATTGGGAAAATTGATACAGAGAACTAGTTATGTAGGTATAAACATACTCAAATTTGCATCAACTGATGGACCTTCCACTGTCAGCATACGAGTCAGAAATTAGAGGATATGAGAAAAATTAGGAAGCCAGCTATCTGGCGCCCAAGTGTGTACAGTTACACTAGGCGTACGTAGTGCGTCGGGAAGTGAACGTGCATACAACTCCGGTACCCATAATGGAGATTGGGGAGTGGTTGGGAGGGCCCCGATGCTTGGAAGACCGAGCGTCGGTTCGCCGCCAGCTACTCGACTGAAGGGTGCCTAAGTACCCTGCTTTCAGGTGAAAGAGGAATAAGACTTGCTACCAATCTGCTTGAGTGCTTGGTTGGTTTACCGAGCGCGAGAGCGGTGCAAGTAAAGGTCCTCGTATGGTTGGTTTACTGGACGAGAGACTCGCAATTCTGTGATATAACCGAAAGGCACAGGGGCGCATTAGCTATAGTATATAGTAGGCATAGGGTACGTTGTTGGGATACGAGTTTCCCCTTAAATGAAGGGTTTAGAATTTAGATACTCCACATACTCCAACACGTTGCTCAACTGCGGGTTGGCAGAGGCCAATGATTTCAAGCCGCGTATTGAACACTGACTTGGCATTTCATGAAAACACTGAAACTTACAGCTAGACAAACTACTCCATGTTTTGTCCAGCGTAATTGTGTGCTTATTTTGCTTCCAAGTGGTAACAAGACAATTAAATAAAACAATTAAAAGACCTCCAACCTTCTAGTCTTGTCATGTCCTTTTATTATATAGGTACCCATACTGAGGGAGTAGTAAAAAAATATATTTAATTCGCCATTTTGTGGTGGCGGCAATCTTAGATTTGAAATTTATCATAGTGTACTACTAGTCAAGCTCTATCATTTCATACCCATATCACAGTATAAGTAATAATACTACGTACAGTATGGCCACTCCCTGCTGCTCATGTCGACCTCACCTCCCCTCTGCGACAAATCGAGAACAGTTTGTATGGCGCCGCACGCACACACTCGCGCTCTGCACAGACGGCATTGTTTATGTAGTAGTAAACGACGTGACGTTTGTATGGAGTGGCCAGGGTGTGCCCATATTGAAGGGGTTTCGAAAAAATATGTATCCGTCATTGGCGGCGGCCATCTTAGACAGATTTTCATCAACATAGCTAAGAACACTCCCGACTAACTCACCTTTCAAATAAAAAAAAATCATAATCGTTTCATCCGTTCGGGAGCAACGATGCCACCAACAGACATAAACACACACACACAGAGACATGTCAATATTAATTTCTATTAATGTCTTGACGAGCTCGGTGGCGTAGCGGTCAATGACGCGGCTTCGACACCTACGCTCGTGGGTTCGATTCCCACACAGGACAAACATTTGTGTGCATGAACATGTCTGTTTGTCTTGGTCTGGGTGTTTTCTATGTATCATAAGTTTGTATTTACAAAAAAAAATGTAAAAAAACCGCTACGACTCAGCTCACCAAAATATGGAGGGATCAAAACATCAAAAGGAAGACCAAGATTTACATTATCCGCACATTGATCTTTCCTATATTTATTTATGGTTCCGAGAGCTGGACTTTGAGAGCAGCGGATAGGAGGCGGGTCGATGCGTTTGAGATGTGGTGCTGGCGAAGAATGCTTCGCATCCCTTGGACGGCTCGACGCACCAACCTTTCGGTCCTAAGGGAACTCGGGCTCGACACGCAGCAGCGCCTCTCGGCTGTGTGCCTCCACAAGATACTTCAGTACTTCGGACACATAGCGCGCCGGGATACAGATAACCTAGAGAAGCTTATAATAACTGGCAATGTGGATGGCAAGCGACCGAGAGGGCGAAGCCCTAAGAGATGGTCCGACCAGGTGTCAGAAGAACTGCAAATGCCAATGTCTCACGCTCTCCATCAGGCAGAAGACCGCAGTAATTGGAGGAAATTGCTGCAACGCTTTCGTCGTGGTCACGATCCTCATCAGTGAGGGACCGACATAAGGAGGAGGAGCCAGGATTTAAACATTTTATAGTAAGTACTTATTTAACTGTTGATTTCACTGTTTTCCACACACATTTTATTGTTAGCATTTAATTTAATCTAGCACAATGAATATAAATAATGTACAAGTTCCTAAATACGTCCCTATAACAATGACAAGTACATAACGGCAGCTTAGCAAAATGGCGACCTTTCAAAACATAGCGTGCGTCATTTTTTTTAACTTGTTATGTACAGTGTTGGTATACGTGTAAAAACGGGATAGCAATATTCACTAACCCCCCAAGAGCGTGCGAGACGGAAAGATCAACTCACACTAAATATTTTATGTTTCGTCTGCTTACTATTGAAATTGAATGTCTGAGGTTGTAAATGAATAGGTTATATGCACTAAAATTATATGTCAAAATGGCAGCGCTACCCCCTCCCGATATTCAATAGTCCTTACTTAGAGTAATAAATTCTTTGATCCTTCATCTATCCAGTGGTGTGATTGAATTTTGGATGTAGAGCATAGATTAGAAACTACAACGCCAAACTGTATCCCCCGATTTAGTTATCATTAGATTTTTTTGGAGTGCTCCCGTATGATAGTAAATTTAAAGACGACGAAAAGGCATGCACTTCCTCAAGTCCTCAGCTATAATTAGTGCTACTATTTTCTATATTAATCCTTGGTTAGTTTATTTATAGTCCGCCAACAATTCCACAATGGTTCAGTCAACACTTAAGAATTCATTCTGGCAAGTTCTCGGCATGAAATTATTCAATGTTTCCGTAAGAAATGCCTCTGCATCCTGTCCTGGAACGCAAATGTATGCAGACACTGATAACGTGCTAATGGAAGTGAGTTACGAGAAGGTATGCCTTACGAATAAATCACATAAGGTGGCCGTGTGGTTTCCGGCAGACTAGAATAGAATCACTCCGTCTCTTCCCGTGGATATCGTACAAGGCGACTAAGGGAAATAACTCCCCTCCCATAAGGCCCCCCCAACCCGTCTGGCCAGCGTTGGGAGTGTAGGTCAAATCCTCCTTCTGTCAGGGACGGACGAGAGGGTCGTGCTCCTGTAATGGAGACTAAAATGACCTGATGATGCCTTATGAAATAAAATATGGTGTAAGGGGCTTACTGTAAATCTGAAGTGTAAATGACTGACCGCCGTCTTAAGAGCCGAAGCCAGCCTCACTTTCACGTGGTGCGTCGGAGGTGCTGGCAAAAGAGAAATATCATGCTGAACCCAAATGGGGAAAACCTCTGGCTCACAGAATATCGAAGCCAAATAACAATGCCCCCGGGTCACCAGAGTTGGTGCTTGAATAGCAAGGAAGATAGCCTACAGCCAGCGCATGAAAAATACTTATTCATCGCCCCATCTCGGAAAGAGTATTTTTGCTCTTCGATATCTCAGTGCAAAAGTCGTTTTTATCCGCTAGAGGATAAAGTAAATTTGTATTTAGAACATCATGTGCACTAAGTTTGTGAATTCAAAACATCATTAAACCTATTTACTTCTACCTCCATGGTGCCGAATTTATCATACATATCATAATGTAGTAGTTAATACCTAAACTGAAAAGTATCTTGTGATTGTAAATGTTTTTTTTGCATTTAGTCATTTCCACGCTGAGGTGAGATGAAAAGTTACCTGTTGCACTCGAGTGCAAAAATTTTTCACCTCGTGCTCTTGTGATTCCCTCGTTAACGCTGAGGATTCTAATTTTTGAATGACTCGCTGCGCTCGTGATTCAATTTTAGAATCCTTCGCTTGCTCGGTCATCAAAATTGAGCACGCGGTTAAAAAGCAACTTTGCACTCTTGTATAACAAATAACAAATGGTTGTTTGCTGGTTTATTTGTAAAATCTTTATTGGATCAAATATTATACATAAAAGCGGACTTATATGACATCCTAGTGTATAACAGTGGACTTATCTCTATAGGGATCTCTTCCAATCTACTGTAATATTGCGAACATATTATGGCTCCCCAACCCGTCTGGCCAGCGTGGGGAGTGTAGGCCAAATCCTCCTTCTGTCTGCGACGGACGACAGGGTCGTGCTCCTGTAGTGGAGACTATAATGACCTGATGATGATGATGATTATGGCTACGCTGACTGATAAGTGATAAAGACAACAGCCGGACCGAAGGCTTTACGTTAAAGTATAAATACATTGTTAAATGTAATCTGTCTGTATTATTATCTTATAAGTTTTTCCTATACCCAAGGGTTTTTTAAGCTATTGCATAGCTTCTATCGCGGGCCTTGAGCGCGGGGACCGAATCCAGAAATTCCGTAACGAAAAAACCTCACGCTCCCCACTCCGACGGGCAAGGAGGTGTGGCTTGAAGGCCGTGTATCGTCTAACGTCGTTTCAGTTCGGCAGTCTTCGACACGGCGTTGTGTGCGTGCGATTAGACGTATTGTACGACTCTACGAAACTCGTTTTATTTATTTAATAATAGAAAAATTTGTTTTCTTATCGGTCACCACGCTCAAAAAGTGTAACTTGAATTAATATCAAAGAAAAAGCAATACTGCATGAATAAAATAAATAAATAAAATTATAATTGCATAAGTTGATACAAAATGCAATGCAATAGCTTTACCGTGGCAGTCCCCGAGTGCCACACGTCTTTTTTATACTACGTCGGGTGGCAGACAAGCATTACAACCCGCCTGATGTGAAGCGTGGACCGTAGCCGTATTAACGCTCGCAATATAAAAATATCGCTCGTGCGCCGCCACCCCCGCTACCAAAGTCAAAGTCAAAGTCAAAATTCTTAATTCTGTGGGCCCTCGCGGGCACTTAGGCAGGTCTTTTACAATTAGGTATATTTTTTTTATCTACCAGCATTTCGGAATGACCATTGACGAGAAGAAATACCAATGCAGCATCTCCTTCCTTTCTGATGACCTCACTCACTCGCAGGAACACAACAACCCTCAAGAGAATTGTTATTTGGCTGCGGTATTCTGTGAGGTGGAGGTACATTCCCCAGTCGGGTAGAATACAATTACGCTCCCTACCTCTCTTTTCGCCAGAGCTTCGTTTGTCAGTCAGCAGGGTGCACAGCGTGCAGGTGAAGTTGGCTTTCAAATTCATAGATGTTGAAAAACCACTTACAGAGCCTGGAAGAGATTGCATATATACGCCGGTTGTACTTTTTTTTTTCTGGTCAATTTACACAGCGCCATCTAGTCCCAAATTAAGCGCAAAGCTTGTGTTATGGGTACTAGACAACTGATAAATGTATGTACTTAAATATATATATATACTAGCTGTCCCGGCGAACTTCGTACCGCCTAACAATCAATGAATGTCGTGGTACATATTAGCTGAACTAAATTTATGATTTTATGGAATTAAAACAATGAATAATAGAAAATAATAGAGAAGCTCGATGGCATAATTGCGCGTCTCAGTCTAATTGACCTCGAGATCCACCGTGCTTCGAAAGACACGTTAAGCCGTCGGTCCCGGTTGTTATCATTAGATTATCTTGCGCTCCTCCGTGCTTCGGAAGGCACGGTAAACCGGCAGTCCCGGTTGTTATCATTAGATGACAGTGGTTAACCCAAGTTAGTGGCCTTTAGGCAGCTCGAAAACACTGGCCTCCGCCAGCCCGCAGTTGAGCAGCGTGTTGGAGTATGCTCTAAAGCCATTCGGTTGAGGGAAGGCCCGTATCCATAAAAACTGAAGATTTCATAGAAATAAAGATTACTTTATTGTTTAATCAAAAAATTAAAAAAAAATTGTTTTATTTTTTAGTTTTAAAATCGGTTTAATCGTTTTGGTGATTTGTAATTGTCATTTCTTTTGATGTTTACTCTGATTCGATTCTTGCGCTCGGACTCCATGGGCCAAGCGTTTTCACCCCAATCGATTTGACAGTTTTCAATTTTCAAAACAACTCACAGACAACTTTCGTGACATAAAGTGACACCAATCGATTTGACATTTTGATATTTGACAACCAATAAATATCGCAATACTTTTTCAACTTTCATTTGTATGGGAAAATGCTTTTCCTTTTATTTTATTCTTTCGTCAATTTTCCAATGTTTTTCATAGTTATTCTGCTATTCGGGACGGAAAGAAATCCAATAAATCAAAAACCATGAAAATCGGTCCTGCGGTTCTCGAGTTATAAGTGTTCGAACAAACCCGACTTTGTTTTATATATATAGATATATTGTAAATACTTACTTATAATACACAAACAGATGTTCATGCACACAAATATTTGTCTTGTGCGGGAATCGAACCCACGACCTGTGACTACCGAGCTCGTCACTTTATAATCATGATTATAAATCATGTATTTGGTGCAATAAAGATTGTATAGTATTGTATAAATTGTATTGTAAATGTTAAATGTATTCATCATCATCAGGTGATTTTAGTCTCCACTACAGGAGTACGACCCTCTCTCGTCCGTCCCAGACAGAAGGAGGATTTGGCCTACACTCGCCACGGAAACCACACAGCCAAATGTTAAATGTTGAATGTATTGTATTGTATAAATACATGGCCCCAAATATCTCATCTAGTATCTGTATGGAGATGCATGCAAGTGCAGAGGTGATATTCATGGTTTCTTAGGCGAGCCTGCCAAGTTCTTGCGCTCGGGTGAACTCGAAATTATTTTCCAAACATAACTATGCCACGTCGTTTTATGCACGCTTCAGAAATTATAGAATCGTTGGTATTAAGAAATTCCTTCGAGTGTAAATTTTGGATTAAAGCTGCATGGTGGATTATGAGGGAAATATTCGGCATTATGATATTCATAATTCATTTATTTGTTCATAAACATGGATAGAAATCATCATCATCAGCCTGTATCTGCCCACTGCTGTATATAAGCCTTCCCCAATGCTTTCCACCAGATACGATCCTCCAACTTCCGCATCCAGCCGCACCCAGCCGCTTTCTTAAGGTCATCGGACCATCTAGAACATGGGTTCCCAACCGGTGATCCGCGGACCACCAGTGGTCCGTGAGAGGTAAAAATATGGTCCATGATACAAACTTATAATGAAAGAGATTAGCATTATCAACATATCAACAAGTTGAGTTATAGAATAATGGATTTATATGACACTTGGAGACCCCTATACAAAAATCTCGTAGTGGACCGCGAACAAAAAAAGTTGAGAACCACTGGTCTAATAGGAGGGCGCCCATCACTTCGTAGATTGTCGCACCCCTCGCCCTGCTGGAACCGAGACCCGGGACTCAAGGGCATGAAATGCCCTTGAGTCTCCATGCTGGGCAGACGGTTTGTCGACTTTCGCCAGAGCCTCGTCTGCTTATCTGCAGGGTGGATTTGACTCCGAAGATGGTAGTGAGCCACTTACACCCCAATGGATAGAAATACATTAGTGTTAAATATGAATAAAACAATAGGAACAACCATGATTCGCCTGATTGACATATGAACATTAACATTTGAAACTACTCATCATTCAAGATTTTATATTATCCAGGTACTGGGTGTCAACTGCATATCAAAATTATTTTATTCGCAAGTGTGTTGAAAAACGTCGTATGATACACGTGTGTATTGACGATACCCGTCCTCGGCTCTCTTAAGACCCTCGCCTAAAAGGCTCGGGTCTCAATAACGCCTCAGCGGTAATCACCAACATTACACACTTGTACCATAATGTACTATTTTTATTTGAAAGATAGAAGAAGAAGAGAAGAAAAACATATGGCACCAATCTGGAAGCATATTTACGCTTCGAGATTGGTCCCATATGTTTTTCATCATCATCATCAGCCTGTATCTACATCCATAAATGTAGAGTAATGTGTGGAGTCGTTTTTTTTTTTTTTGTTAAAATTATTCAATGAAAAATCATATTTTCGTAAGCAGTTTAAAAGCTTACCACAGATAATATACTGCCATTTTTTCCTCCCGTGCGACTGTCGTAATCCTCGATACATTATAATTCATAAATCCTGAGACGGAGTGGTTCATCGGCGTTATCGGATCCAACGAGACGTCCCAGGGGAACAATTCCGTTACGATTTGTTGATTCCAGTAATGTACTTAAAAACCGATCAAGCGGGAGCTTCTTGTACTGAAACATAGTATTATCACAGTATAAGTAAAATAATCAGCCGTGTGGTTTCCGGCAGACTAGAATAGAATCACTCCCGTCTCTTCCCGTGGATGTCGTACAAGGCGTCTAAGGGAAATACATTATAAAACATCGATCAGGCCTCCCCAACCCATCTGGCCAGCGTGGGGAGTGTAGGCCAAATCCTTCTTCCATCTGGGATGGACGAGAGACGGTCGTGCTCCTGTAGTGGAGACTAAAACATCATCAGGTTATTTTATAATATGTAGTACTACATACAGTATGGCCATGACTCCCTGCCTCTCCAACAACCAAACAAAGGGTGTGGCCCACGATCTTCAGAGCCATAGCTCATCAAGCTTGCACGTGGTGCACACTGCCGAGTTGCGAAAGAAGCTCTGCCTAAAGAGAGGTAAATAGAGGTATATAATAGGTTTCACTAGGGAATATTTTTATGTCAAACTGCTTCGTTTTGTTTTAAGTAACCATTTAATATTCGTTGCACTAGTTTATTTATCTTATCTTAGAGTGGGTCCAGTGCTGAAGCACCGGTGACACGTCGACCCTCATGGATCTTTTGTGCTCTCCCTAATCCTTTAGTCACTCTCCCCTGACTGTCTGGAGACATGTTCCATGTACTTCAGTATGCCGCTTATTGGGAAGAGTCTGTAGTCCTCCAGGTCCGGGTATGCCTTTCCTAGGATTTCCATTCATTTGCCGGCTAGGGCGTCACATTGATACATCAAGTGTTTGATGGACTCGTTAGGCCCTTTGCATGTTCTGCACTCTGGGCTATCAACACGTCTCATTTTGTATAGGTGTCCTTGACAGGCATAATGGCCCGTTAGTGCCCCAACTTGAGACGCATCCGTTTTCTGTCATATTTATGTACATGTCTGTACCAATTCATTGTACCTTCGCCAATGGTTTCTTTGGAGTGTAGCACTCATTTCCTTCCATTCAGCCTGATGCCTAGACTTTGCCCTGCCATTTATAGCCCCAATTACTGTCCCATATGAGAGACCTACAAAGGGTTCAGGTCCCAAAAAGTTTTTGCTTGATCTACCTACCACTAGTTTATTTAGTCTCCCCCCCCCCCCACCCCAAAACTGTTTTCTGATAATATCTCTAGGTTAGCTGGAAGATATCTCTTGTAGAGAGCTCACCCTTGTATTACGTCCAATATTACTATGTTATGTAATTGTTTATTTATGTGCAATAAAGAGTAATAAAAAAAATACAAATGTACAAAGGAATTTCTAATATTCGTCCTAAAGTCTATAGTGAAATATAATTTTTTGTTCATAGTGGCGCCACTTTCGCATCTACAATAGCCTTAATAAAACCGTTCTATTTAATTAATAACAAAAAAAAAAGAAATGATAATCTTTTAAATACAATCGAATCTAATTTTAGATCGAAATCTTACCTATTATTGAAGTCGAACTCGACTTTCAAAATCTTTTTGAGAAAATTGGAAAATAAAAACACATTGTATCCTCAAAGGAAGCGATATCGAGAGGGAACGAATAACATTGGATAGAAATGTTTTCTTAATCTCGATAATACCAAGGATTGTAAGAATTTTGAGAAGCTGATCAGCTTTCATGAATTTTGAAATATCGAAACGGAGACAACGATGTTTTTCGGAATGCATTAGACAGATGCAATAATAATGTTAGTTACAGCATTTATAACTCAAGAACGACTGGACCTACTTTTATGATTTATTGGATTTGTCTTCGTCCGGATTAGGACAAACAAATAAATATTCCTGGACAATTTACACAGCGCCATCTAGTCCCAAATTAATCGAAACACTTGTACTATGGGTACTAGACAACTGGTATAATACTTAAATACATTTTTTTTGTAAATACATACTTATAATACATAGAAAACGCCCAGACTAAGACAAACAGACATGTTCATGCACACAAATGTTTGTCTTGTGCGGGGATCGAACCCGCGACCTCGGAGTCAAAGTGGCCATTGCTAACCATTCGACCACCGAGCTCGTGTACTCGAAATCTCTCAAAGTAAGTTGAAAAGTTTTTTACCTGCCTCTTGGGGTCGTTTAATTTGAAAACTGCGTCAGACATGTAGAGTGCAGTCAAAATTAGTGCCACGAAACATCTCTTAAGTGAATTCAGTTGCATGATTTTTTTTAATAGAGATCGTCGTCGAGATATTTATATAATTAAAAAATTGACGAAAAATATTAAATAAAAGAAAAATCATTTTCCTATACAAATAGTGTCAACTGAAAAAGTATCTAATATATTTATTGATGTAGTTGATTTTTGTATTTTTTTTAAGCTATTGCATAGCTTCTATCGCGGGCCTTGAGCGCGGGGACCGAATCCAGAAATTCCGTAACGAAAAAACCTCACGCTCCCCACTCCGACGGGCAAGGAGGTGTGGCTTGAAGGCCGTGCATCGTCTAACGTCGTTTCAGTTCGGCAGTCTTCGACACGGCGTTGTGTGCGTGCGATTAGACGTATTGTACGACTCTACGAATCTCGTTTTATTTATTTAATAATAGAAAAATTTGTTTTCTTATCGGTCACCACGCTTAAAAAGTGTAACTTGAATTAATATCAAAGAAAAAGCAATACTGCATGAATAAAATAAATAAATAAAATTATAATTGCATAAGTTGATACAAAATGCTATGCAATAGCTTTACCGCGGCAGTCCCCGAGTGCCACACGTCTTTTTTTTTGTGTTCTTATCTTATTAAAGTACCTACTGAACTTAATATTTATTTTATATTCATTGTATTACTTCCATATAATTATAAATTTAGTTCACCTAATAAGTAACCAAAGCCAACTTCACCTGCTTGCGGTGCACCCTGCTGACTGACAAACGAAGCTCTGGCGAAAAGAGAGGTAGGGAGGGTAATTGTAAGCTACCCGACTGGGGAAAGTACCTCCACCTCACACCAATACCGCAGCCAAATAACAATTCCCTTGAGGGTTGTCGTGTTCCTGTGAGTGAGTGAGGTCACCAGAAAAGAAGGAGATGCTGCGTTGGCAAAGGGGTGGCGGCGCGCAAGTGATATATTATGTTGCGAGCGTTAATATGGTTACGGTAACCGCTTCACATCAGGAGGCCGTATGCTTGTCTGCCACCCGACGTAGTATAAAAAAAAAAGTTCGGCAACTCATTCCTCTGCCGAACCATAACGTTGTGGAATTTCCTGCCAGCACACGTATTTCCCTCTTCCTAAAGGAAGAATTCGTCTAAACGACCCTGGGTTATAACCCGTCGGGTCGTTTAGACGAAGTTAATTGAAGAAATACTTACATGGGTCTTCAAGGGATGTACCGCAAGCGCTGCACTAATTGCAGTGATGGTGGTCCTCACAATTAGTCTTCAATTGTGCTTTCCACCAGATAAGGTTAATGACTTTTTTGACCGACTATATTAAAAAAACCGGACAAGTGCGAGTCGGACTCGCCCACCGAGGGTTCCGTACGTAGGATCATTTTAAATAGTTCTGGAATCTAACCCCCTATTTTTTAAGATTTAATTGCAAATGTATAGTATTGAGATTTATTCTTGTACTTGTGTCTATAGCGATGTTCCTTGCCAAATTTCATAGTTCTAGGTCAACGGGAAGTACCCTAGGAGTTTTGATTCCCTTGAATTCTCAAGGGAATCAAAACTCCTAGGGTACTTCCCGTTGACGTTTGGAATGTGTCGAAATATGCGTTTTTTTTCCTGAATAAACGACCGTATCTATTTTTTACGTAAACTTAGCAGTTTGATTTTTTTACAACTTCATGGAACCGTAGACCTGAGTATACAGTTCTAATTTCAGCTTGATACCTCCACGCATTCTCGACTTAGAGGGTCTTGACAGACAGACATACAGACAGACAGACATACAGACAGACAGACAGACGGACGGACAACAAAGTGATCTTTTAAGGGTGCCGTTTTTTCTTTTGAGGTACGGAACCCTAAAAACGAGTGTGCTTTAGACCACACGACTAAAGTAAAACTTCTTTAGCTCCATCTATATGAACTCTCTCTCTTTCTATCTTCACTAACTTATATCTCCCTCTCAACTTCCGTTCGCCTCGCCCTATCACACTTTTCGTAACGCTCTCGTCACGCATTCGCCAGCTTACTTCCTAAGTGAAGCGTGCGTAAAGAAGTTTTACTTCAGAATTCATTTAGACTGTAGACCAAAGGAATCCACATACATACGCTCAAATACATAACACTTCCCTCTTCATCAGTCGGGTAACAGGATCAATAATCAATCTTGCATTCAATCTAACTCAACTGCGTCAAACGTCAACAAAAATGTGTACATACACTGTTTGCTAGTATCTGGAATTCAATCACAAAGTGCGTCCGTCCATTTTGAATGCGCTCCACGCTTTGTACAATTTGTCGAGCGTTCCGTCGCAGTTTTATTGCCGGGTTACATGCTGGCCACAATCTTTACTACTGCAAAACGGACAAAAAGCTATCTATTACAAAAGAACCACGTTCTAAATTCGTCGTCGTTGTCGACGATTATTCATCCCACTGCTGGGGTATGGGTCGCCCAATCGAAGGGGCTTAGAGCATACTAACTACTACTAGACGACTACTACTTGAGACTAATAACTAGACGAGCTCGGTGGTCGAATGGTTAGCAATGGCCACTTTGATTCCGAGGTCGCGGGTTCGATTCCCGCACAAGGCAAACATTTGTGTGCATGAACATGTCTATTTGTCTTGGTCTGGGCATTTTCTATGTATTATATGTATGTATTTACAAAAAAAATGTATTTAAGTACATTTATCAGTTGTCTAGTACCCATAACGGCCATAACACAAGATTTGCGCTTAATTTGGGACTAGATGGCGATGTGTAAATTGTCCAGAAATATTTATTGATTTATTTATTTACACTTCACCACGATGCTCCACTGCGGGATGGCGGAGATTCTAATTTATTAATTGTTTATTTAAACTCTTTGCTGACCACAGTAAGTTGATGGTACAAAAGGCGAACTGATAGAGAAATATGACTGGTAGAGAATGCTTTGAAAGAGAAACCTTCGGGAAGTGTAGACACGAATGCGTATATATATAATGCGGTTTAATTATGTGCTTAAGGTTTGAGAGATGGACATACATACTTGCCCAGGCTCGAAATGCTCTATCTCTCTTTCGCTAGAGTTTCGTTAGCTTAATGCCTAGCTGAGGTTGGCTTGAGCTACTTACAACTTTTTACACGACTCAGTTAATTATAAAAGTGTTATTTTTCAATAACTAGTTCTCTTTTCCGATTAAAAAGTTAATCTGACAGTCGTCAGATACATAGGCTTTGTCGTTGGCTCACCAAATGGGAATATGTACCACAGTTAGGCTACAGAACCATTAAAAATAATTCCAGACTGAGGTACTAAAGCTATTGATTAAAAAAACAGTCGTAAGGTAATAATTAATCGTGGGACCAAGCAGTTGCAATTTCCCTACTTTGGGGGAAAATCGCCCGCTTGCAACATTATTTTTATACATGTGTGCGTGTTACTGTGTGTATATGTATACGCATATTGTACGCCCATATCAATCAGTTTTTAGTATGAGATTGTATAATCCTACAATAAATATACATAAAAAATTCATAACAATCTGACGAAATTTCAGAAGAGTGTTTGAGTCTCTCCAGCGATGCCGTATTGACTATCGGTACATCGACGTGTTGAAGTGTTTGTATAATAACGCCACTATGTCGGTCCGAGTACAGGAACAGAGCTCGAAGGCGATCCCTTTGAAAAGAGGCGTAAGACAGGGAGACGTGTTATCTCCGAAACTGTTTACGGCCACTTTGGAGAACGCCTTCAAGCTCCTGGAATGGAAAGGATTCGGCATCAATGTTAACGGCGAATACATCACTCACCAAATTCAATGGAAGATCTCAGCACGATGCTCGAAGGTCTCAATCAAGTTTCTCAACAAGTGGGTCTTAAAATGAACATGGACAAGACGAAGGTAATGTGTAATGCCCATGTTGTACCCACTCCAATATCTGTAGAGAGCTCGGTTTTTGAAGTTGTTGCCTCGTACGTCTACCTAGGACAAGTAGTCCAATTAGGTAGGTCCAACTTCAAGAAAGAGGTCAATCGCCGAATCCAACTCGGCTGGGCAGCGTTCGGAAAATTGCGTGATGTCTTCTCGTCCGACATACCGCAGTGCCTCAAGTCGAAAGTCTTCGACCAGTGTGTGTTACCAGTGATGACTTACGGCACTGAAACGTGGTCCCTCACTATGGGCTTTATGAACAAGCTCAAAGTAGCCTAACGAGCTATGAAGAGGGCTATGCTCGGAGTCTCTCTGCGAGATCGAATCAGAAATGAGGACATCCGTAGAAGAACCAAGGTTACCGACATAGCCCAGCGGATTAGCAAGTTGAAGTGGCAGTGGGCAGGGCACATAGCACGGAGGACGGATGACCGATGGGGTCAAAAGGTTCTCGAGTGGAGACCACGTACCGGCAAGCGCAGCGTAAGACGTCCACCCACAAGGTGGACAGACGACCTCATTAAGACCGTAGGATCGCGCTATATGCAAGCCGCTTCCAACCGGTCTTATTGGAGATATAGAGGGGAGGCCTATATCCAGCAGTGGACTTTCAATGGCTGAGATGATGATGATGATGACGATGCGACCACAAACACTGTATATTTTTTGGTAGAAGCTTGTGTGGAAGTGTGAAGACCTAAAAATGGTTTTAACAGTAAAACATTTAGAGGCAATAAAACGTTTCATTGCGTACAATTATTAACTTCTAAAAGATTAAAATTACACGTTATCATATGTTTTTAATTTTTACAATTTAACACTTAAAACATTCATTCAAGAAATACAATAGGAGCTAAATAAATCCAGATCAATCTGAAACTCGTGTAAATACGATCTGAAATTCGAGTGTAAGCTGCCTGAATGCGGGGAACGTGACCGCGCGAACTTTTCAATGTTCGCCGCGGCCATTGTTCGCCATTGTGGCCTGGATTAATGCCGCTGACTGTACCCGCCGTGGGGGCGGAATCTGATTCTAGATCTATTCAATTCAATTCTAGTTTGAGGAGCTCGAATGAATTCAGGAGCTCGATTGCATCGTTGCGTCTTTCTGTTTAATTGATAACAATAAATAAATAAATACATATAATTTTCGACGAGTCCGAATGGTGGAATGGCTAGCAATGGGTACTTTGACTCCAAGATCACGGGTTCGATCCCCACACAAACAAATATTTGTGTGCGTTAACATGTATATTTGTTTTGGTCTGGGTGTTTTCTATGTATTACATGTATGTATTTACAAAAAAAAAATGTAATATCAGTTATTAAGTACCCATAGTACAAGCTTTACATAGTTTGGGACCAGATGGCAGCATGTAATTCGTCCTAGAATATTTATATTTAATAAAAATGTGGTAAGTAACGACGCTACGGGTACCGAATCTCCAGAGAGTCGGTCAGAGTCTTTTTCTCCAGCATGTCGTCGTTGGTGGAAGTGGAGACAGAAGAAGGCCTGCAGGACTTCACCTCTGGCTTGCCTTCATTAGCCGTCCAGAGAGAAGTCGTTAGACCTATATTCTCCAAGGGTGGAAATGGAAGTATTAATAGGCATAAAGCCGCGAGTAACTTCGGAAAAAGCGCAGCATAACACTCGACGCTCTTCTCTCACTCGACACTCACATTGGTATTGTCCCCGGCCCATTTTTCCATTTTGGGAGCTAATCCAGCTGTGGATCTACACAGACCGATTTATATACCACGAGTAGGTGTTCTGCGGTATAGTCATGTATAGTGAAAGGCGAGCCACCGCCTGTTGCAAATAACGATCGATATAGGTAGTGGACACCTCTTATGTTGAAAACCCTCAAGCGGTTTAGTTAGTTCTTCGTAAGTTGGATAAAAAGCCTGAAGCTAGAGCTTTAGAAAATAATATAGACTACTTTCCGTAACTGTAAAAAAACGTTATCTGCTTTCGATCAGGCAGGCGATATGCTTGTTTACCATTTTACTGGTATAAAAAATAAAAAACCGGACAAGTGCGTGGCGGGCCACGCATAGTGTGAAGGTTCCGTAGATGCCCGTTACAATTTTTAGTCTAAATCGGTTTAGCGGTTTAAACGTGAATAGTTAACAGATACACTATCACATTTGTAATATTAGTATGGATTAAATGAAGTTTACATGCTAAAGTTGCTAACCAACAATCACACAATTAGTGACACTAGGTCTTAATTTTTTGGGTTGTATTGTGAATTTTGTAATCCTGAAAATGTGTTGTTTCGTGATTCTATCTAACCTTACATAATTACATTGTATAATAATTTATAAATTATTATTATGTAACTTTTTTAAATCCCGAGTAAAGCCCGGTCATTTGATAGGCGTGCGCGGGGATATGGATCCAATCCAACGTGTAGTGTAGTGTTGTACATCCCCCGTGGCCCGCTCCAGGATATATCAATGGAACGTTAGACCTTTGAAACGATAGACTATTGCAAAGTGTGATGGAATATAAATGAGTTCTATAGATATGATCTGGGTGGAAAATATTGGGTAGGCGGCGGGTCGCCACTCACTAGATGGACCCCCGAAATGAAAGGAAATCGGCCGGGGGCAACACCGGTGTGAGTGACTCAGACATGTTGAGACGTGTGCTGCGCTTTCTACGGGGAAAGTGTTAAAGGGCATAACCCCGCGAATAATTACGGAATTACTCGAGGCGTTATGTCCTTTAACACTTACACCCCTGGGGCATATAGCTCTAACGACGCCTCTCTGGGCGGCCAATGAAGGCAAGCCACAACTAAGAATCCTGCGGGGTTCCTTGTTTACTATGGAACCCTAAAAATGGCCGTTTATAGCTCTTTTCGATACTACTTCTAAAACGAATGTTTCGTTGACAATGACGTAAAGATACTTTATTGTCTTGGTAAGAAAATGTATATAGGAATTATTGATGTTCATGTTAAATGCCAAGATATGTTTTTTTTTATTCAAAATGCCGCCACTTTCGCGGCTACAAGGGCCTTAACAAACGTACTAAAAACCAGTTGTTAGTAAAGTGACTACGGCAACTTATCTAACCAGCAGTTTAATTCATCCAATATACCTGCTTACAGCAAAGGGGCGGGTCGCCAAGAAATCAATTTAGAATTTTGGCCTCGGTAAATTATCGGGGTACTTTGTAAAGGTTGGCCCGGAATAGACAATAGTATAGCTGAAGTATAAGGCAGGGACAGCTAGGACACGACACAGTCATCATCATCATCCTCATCGTCATCATTTACGCCAACGACTGCTAGATCTCCCCCACAATGATCGATTTTTTTAACGTGATATCGTCTTATAAATCTACTAGCTTTCGCCCGCGGCTTCGCTCGCGTGAAATTCGGGGCAAACACGTGTTTATTCATTTATCTATAGAAGTACCTATTCGTATAAAGTTTAGGATAAAATAGTCCAACAAATCTCATGTCCACGATGTTATATTTTCAAATCAATATTCATAATATCATATTGATATTATGTCATAATATCATATTGATATTATGACATTATGAATAATGATATTATGACATAATGTCATATCGTATTGATATTATGACATTTGACATTTCAACCCCATCGCACTCCCACAGAAGGGATTTTATGTCACGTCGACTACGTTTGATTAGAAAATAGTTGTTATTTTCGTAATCAGTCGCTGATTAACCGATAAGCCATAAATACAATACCCATGACGATTTTCAGACTTTTTCACAGCATTTTTAGACATTTCAACCCCATCGCCCCCTAATAGGAGATGATGGTCACGTTAGCCACGTTGAATTTTAAAATCGTTGTTGTTTTCGTAATCAGCGAGCCGATAAGCCATAAAAACAATACCCATGACGTTACTCAGACTTTTGGGACCCATTTTACCCTTTTAGGGGTTGAATTTTGAAAAATCCTGAAACACGTGTTTTTTTCAATTATCTATAGAAGTACCCGTGTAAAATTTAGGATAAAATAATTGAACTAAACTCGTTTCCCCATACAAACTTTGGACCTATGTTTCACCCACTTAGAGGTAAAATTTGAAAAATCCTCGTATTTTCGTAATCAGCGACCCGATAAACTATACAAACAATACCCATGACGATTTTCAGACCTTTTCATCCCATTTCACCCCTATAGGGGTTGAATGTTGAAAAATCCTGAAACACGTATTTACTCATTTATCTATAGAAGTACTCGTGTAAAGTTTCGGATAAAATAGTCCAACTAATCTCGTCTCCCCATACAAACTTTGGACCCCTGTTTCAACCCTTTAGGGGATGAATTTTGAAAAATCCTTTCTTAGTGTACCCCTAGACATCATAAGGAACCTACGTGCCAAATTTGGAATCTCTAGACCCAGCGGTTTGGGCTGTGCGTTGATATATCAGTCAGTCAGTCAGTCAGGACTTTGAATTTTATATATATAGATAAATGCCGGCTGCACGCACGAAATGGCATGACTTATTGTCACGATCCGTCTGAGCCGAACCTGCAAGCGAGAGCGCGGAACAAGCGATAGAGAGGCACGATCGGCCTAAGCGTTTGGCTTGTGACGCATCTATCCCTCTTCCATTCCATCGACCCATGTTTTCTTACGACGTTATCACGTGAAATTATCGTACGTAAACCGACTTTACAAACAACCAATTTTTTTTAATATGACATAAATTTGAAACAATACACAATAACGTTTCAAACACATTGTATAGAGCGGGCGCTGTATGGAGTTGAGTGTGCAAAATATGAGGACCGCATTCTATAAACAGTTTTGAATTCAGAAAAGCTTGTAGATTATAATTCTGAATGTTGCCAGGAAGTTTCTTGGTCCAATTTTTTTTTATACCCCATTCCCTTGGATATCAAGTAAATGGACTGAACAAATGTTTACAACGATTTTAATCATTGTTTTATTGAAAATTTTCAATTGTTTCTTATGATTAAAGATACATAGCTACTAAGTGGAAATAAAAAAACAAAAAAAAATTGTTGAAAAAAAAATATATTACATAAAACTCATAAAAGGATATTCTATGTAATATTTTTTTTATAAAAAGAAATGTTTAAATAAAATTATTACAAAAATCTTATCGATCGACCTATACGACCCTCTTTTGAAAAAAAAAAAAAAGAATACTGCTCTGCTGTGTTTCTGGACATACAAACAGCCATCTATGTAATATTTTTTTTATAAAAAGAAATGTTTACATAAAATTATTACAAAAATCTTATCGATCGACCTATACGATCCTCTTTTGAAAAAAAAAAGAATACTGCTCTGCTATGTTTCTGGACATACAAACAGCCTTTGATAAGGTGTGGCACAAAGGCCTACTGTGCAAGACAAGGACATCTCTACCCCATAGCTATTATCTACTTGTAGAGTCCTGTCTCGCAAATCGAATATTTCAGGTGAGAGAGAAAGAAAGAAAGAAGAAAGAAAGAAAATATGTTTATTAACATCACATGACACATAAGATTTCTACAATACACAATAACAATTATTACAATACGAACACCATGTACATCATTATGATGCTAATTGGCCATCGCTCGGCATTAATGCTGTGTAATACACACAGCGCCGGTATTCTGCGACAGCCATCAGGTGCCGACACGGACCTCGTCGGCCGAGGTATACATAAAAAATAACAATACTATAACATAAAAACAACGACGCATCCAAGACCATCGGACCGTCCAGCACGTATAATGGGACAGATCCCCACAACACATGCCGGGCAGACAGACGGCACCGGACGGCACACTATGTACAGACACAATTCTACATAAATGTATTAATGACAGCTCGACACATCACCTCCCCACCCCAATCACATTGCTTCCCTGACTATAACGACCAATTGATACTTCCTATATAAACTCGTACTATTTTTGTACACTGCATTATTATTATAATCCCGAAGCAGGGACGTTATAAAGATATAGAAAAAAATTGTTAAGACCGGATTATCTTTCAATTGGAAAGTGATCGCCAACAAATGGAGACAGAAGAAGAGGCTTCGTCGCACTGACACTGTCTAACAGCCCAATGGTGATGGAAGGAAGTGATGCGTCAAGTAGCTTTCCTTGGTTTTACAGAAAGAAACATAAACGTGGCAGGAACACACAAGATCGCCATGAAGAAGAGTTGAATTATACATAAATGTGATAATCGTTAATCTCTTTCACATAATTAATACATGCAGGCTATTTCTCTGTATTTGTTGTTTAACTGTTTACAAAAAATATCAACCCAGTGCCGCACAGCGTAAATTAATAGTCTGATGGAGCATGCACGACAAGGAAACATAATGAACTCCAATTGTAAGAGACTGCATTGCAGAATCAGCGCCGCATAAGTTCATAAAAGTAAGTGTATTTTATATTAAAGAGAACATTCTATTTTCTACCGCAGGGCTCTATAGGATGCACACCATGTCACTATCTCAGCAAATCCTCAACACGTAATGAGGCGTTCATTTTGTTAGCTCATAACATATTATTAAAAACAAAATCCCACACCAACCCGTCTACCTATGCATCTATAAACCTATTTATTATTATACCTATATATGTTTTTAAAACTTCTGTGCAGATAAGACTACTGAAATTTTATACTTAGTTTTTATTTTATTTATAATATATAAATTATAAAGTACAGTATGTGCAAAGGGAATTGTATTCCATGTTTAGATCCCATTCCATGGTTACCAAAACTAATCTTATTTCTAATATATTTATTTATATTTATTATTATTATTATATTACTGTTGGTTAGTGAAATAGTTGAGGTAGGTTATATGTATCATGGATAATTCCTGAACACAAATGATGCGGATGACAAAGACAATAATGGAAGCCAGAAGCCCGCCCCGGCAACCGCCACCCAAACCACAACAGTGTTTTAGGTAGCAATCGCCAGCCCAAACCTCCAGTCCCCATGACTGTCTCCGCAATGCCATACTCAACAAGATAAATCCATAGTACATATCATTGATTTTGAATAGAGAGCAGGTGTCTTTTTAGATTAATACTGAAGGATTTTGTTGTGATTTTAGCACGCAGAGGAGGCGGAAGGTTGTTCCAGCAAGCTGATGAGCTGTATCTAAATGAGCCTCTGAATGAAGCTGTCCTATGGTGTTGGGTACTCAAGAGATAGGAAGAGGCTCTAGTAGTATAATTATGTTTATCCCGGGCCCATGACAGCTTTTCGAAAAGGTACTCTGGGATTTTTGTTTTAATTACACCAAACAGAAGAGTTGCAAAATGAAGCTGTCTTCTAAAGTTCATTTTCAGCAAGCTTCCCTTATTTAAATAAGGTGTGACATGCGCTCGAGGGGGAATATGATAGCAGAAACGGGCACAAGCATTTTGTACGCGCTGTATCATTCTCTCTGACCTTGCCAACAGGCAGGGACCTACCACAGCATCGGCATAGTTTAACTTAGACAGGACGAGAGACTCACATAGGCATATTCTCAGTTCTTCACTGAGGAAAGGCCTTATATTGTACAAAAGTTTAATACGATACAGGCAATTACGAACTGCATCAGAAACATGCTTTTCAAATGTGAGATGAGAATCCATAATTAATCCAAGATTACGTGCTTCTCTCACCTGTTGTATAATCTGACCGCAGACAAGTATACCTGGCATTTGAGGAGAAATGTCAGACACCTGTTTCCTAGATCCTAGAACCATATATTTGGACTTGTTTGGATTAAGAGTAAGACAATTTCTCAAGGACCAACTCCCAATTCTCTCCAAGTCCTCATTCAGTTTTGCAGCCACACTATGTAGATTCTTAGGCTGACACTTGATGTACAATTGCAGGTCATCCGCATAAATGTGGTACTGACAATGGTGAATGTGACTGATGAGGTCTGCGGTATAAATGATGAAGAGAACAGGGCCCAATATTGAACCCTGAGGAACCCCCCTCACTACTGGTTTAGAGGCTGAGCAACATCTGGAACCATCACTTTTCTGCAGTTCGACAAGTTGCATTCTCCCAGTGAGGTAACTATGGAACCAGGACACTGCATGAGAATCAAGGCCATAATAAGATAATTTCGCCAGTAAGAGTGGAATAATTTCGCCAGTGAAAGGAGAACTGACTGAACGGACTTCCATAATATAATAGTAGGAGTTCCACATGGATCAGTGCCGACTTCCCAGAAACACTGATGTAGAAAATAAATCAAAGATCAAATGTAAATGCCAATCACTTTTATAATAAGGAAAACAAAGGAGTAATTTATAAAATGCACTTGAATGTACAATAACGCATAAGCAAAAGGAAGTTGAGTATGCAATATGTGAGGACCGGCAATACACTTTCCATTTTTAGGAGAATGTGTATCTACATTTTGCATAATAAGGATTTGCATGTTTTGTTAGTATTATTATTATTATTTCTATTTAATACTTGTTTATTTTTACCCGCGGCGGAATGGAGACGGTATATGCGTTTGGGGTGCTAGGATGTTTGTGCAAATCAATGGTGCCATTTATCTCCAAAACTACGAGTCCGATTTAGATGCGGTTTTCAGTGACGGGTTCGGGTTTGATTGGTGCATGTTCTTAGATAGGTGTTATGGTGACAACTCACCAGGGGGCGCTGCAGTAAGCATTTGTTTGAAAAATCAATGTTGCCATTTATCTCCAAAACTACGAGTCCGATTTAGATGCGGTTTTCAGTGACGGGTTTGGTTTTGATTGGTGCATGTTCTTAGATAGGTATTACGGTGACAACTCACCAGGGGGCGCTGCAGGAAACATTTGTTTGTGAAACCAATATTGCCAAATGCCAATAAATATCTCCAAAACTACGAGTCCGATTTTGATGCGGTTTTCAGTGATGGGTTCGAGTTCGATTGGTGCATGTTCTTAAATAGGTATTACGGTGACAACTCACCAGAGGGCGCTGCAGTAAACATTTTTTTGTGCAACCAATGTTGCCATTTATCTCCAAAACTACGAGTCCGATTTTGATGCGGTTTTCAGTGATGGGTACGAATTTGATTGGTGCATGTTCTTAGGTAGGTGTTACAGTGACAACTCACCAGAGGGCGCTGCAGTAAACATTTGTTTGTGCAAAACCAAAACTACTAGTCTGATTCTGATGCGGTTAATTGTAATACCTACGCATGCTCTCTAAAAAGTTTGAAATAAAAACAAAATTAAAAAATTTGAAAAAAACACGACGGTTAATACGTAGTTGAAAAAGGATAAAATAATTTTGAAACCCCCGACTTAAAGAATGCTATGAACTTAATAAAAAATCCAAGAAAATCCGTCGGGGGCTGCCATCTCTATTTTAAATTTCAACATAAACATAAATGTTACTACAAGTTACTATAAAACTGCCAAACTAGTTCTTTTTTTATTAAGTTCAAAGCATAAATTCTTTAAGTCGGGGGTTTCAAAATTATTTTATCGTTTTTCATCTACGTTTTAACCGTCGTGGGTTTTTCAAAATTTTTAATTTTGCTTTTATTTCAAACATTTTAAAGAGCACGCATAGGTATTACAATTGAAAACCGCATCAGAATCAGACTAGTAGTTTTGGAGATAATTGGCAGCATTGATTTGCACAAACATGCTAGCACCCCAAACGCATATACCGTCTCCGTTCCGTCGCGGGTAAAAAAACAAACTGTACAAATATAAATTTAAATTTTTTGATTACTTATGTAAAAATTTCATTTTATGTTTTTTTTTTCAGCAATATTTGTATAATTTTTTTTTTTGTTTTTTTATTTCCACTTAGTAGCTATAAGTATCTTTAATCATAAGAAACAATTGTATATTTTCAATAAAACAATGATTAAAATTGTTGTAAAGCATTTGTTCAGTCCATTTACTCGATATCCAAGGGAATGGGGTATAAAAAAAATTGGACCAAGAAACTTCCTGGTAACATTCAGAATCATAATCTACAAGCTTTTCTGAATTCAAAACTGTTTATAGAATGCGGTCCTCATATTTTGCACACTCAACTACCTGTGGCGCCTGCACTAGTACATAAACGATGTTAATTTGGCCATCGCTCGGCATTAATGCGTACACACAGTGCCAGTATTCTGCGACAGACAACAAGTGCCGACAAGGACATCGTCCGACGAGTCATGTACCTTACAAAACTCTCTGCTTCCAGGCCCATTTAGTTCCCCATAACACATACCCAACAAGGCCGACGGCAACGAATGATACAGTCGGGTGGATGGTATTGTTTGGCACAGACACTAGACGCTCTACAGACAATTTTCAATTGACAGCTTGACACATCACCTTCCTACCTCCCGTCTCATTGCTTAATGACCACTTGCACGCACTTCCTCTATGACTTACACTATGCAGTACTTTTACTATTGACGATATTTTCAACGTTCCTGAAGCAGGGACGTTGAAATGATACAAAATACGCTTGAGAACGTCGTTTTCACTCAGCTTTTACCAGATTTAAAAGATGGCAACCCTATAAATATATCAAAATATCATTTTCAATACCAAACCTAATTCAGTTGATATGAAATATCACCTAATGTTGCGTGTCACTCTGAAACCGGTAGAAATTAACGTCGCTCATAAACTTTATCGTTGGATTTACTGCCTTTGAACCTATGCAATTAAGTCGTAATTACATTACACCATAAATTTCACTGTGATTAGCCGACGTTGTCATTTAACGCGAGGTTAAGATTATCTAGAGCTGTTCATGCCACGTAACATTTTATTGGGAAGTTCCGAATTGCTTGCATTAATTTTATATTATAGTAATGAAACCGGTTACAGTCTTCGTTTTATGGAAATCAATGGCTTGGGTTTTGATTATGTTATGTAATGTTTGAATTAAATTTCAAATATATTTACTTATACCTACCCTCCGCTATCTCTCACATTGCCAAGAGGGGAAGTCAAATTCCAAAAGCTTCCTACTAATTTCTTCTGATTAAATTCGTTGTAAGTTCCAAGGCAGCCGTTTTAACCCCGGTACTGCAGTGGACTTCAGTGTTCATTGCTGTTTTTGGTGGTCGCCGCTGTTAATCCTGGCTATACAGGAGACACAGCGGTGTGTGGTGAGCTCACGTACTGTTAAAAAATACCTGCCCTCTTATTACAGAGAGGTTTAATGATATTCTCCATACTTCCTCCCCAAGTAAGTGTATCTGCGGGGGAATCATGGCCCTCAATAATGAGATCATTATTGAGGGCCATGATTCCCCCGCAGAAACACTTACTATTAACAAGTTTCCTCCCAACTGTTGCCATCTTTAGCAACGCGGAGGGCACTGTAGAAATTTGAGTCCAGAGACGTTCGGATTTGGTCAGACAATGATCATCTCATATCTATTGATGGAAAGAAAAATCACTATTACTATAAAAATCAGCAAAACAAGGAATCGCCAATCTGTTGTAGGCAACGGATTGAAAAATTACACCACTTGGGTGTCATGGCCGATGGTGATTGCCTATGACACCCTAGTGGTGTCAGTTCTACTCACACACACTACTAGTGATATCTCGTTATTAATATTTGTTAATATCTCTATTAATGGTAATTAGTAACTTTAGTATAATATTTTATATAATTTATATATAATTTAGTAATAATAGTTTTAGGATGAATGATGGGAGAGAAACCCAGATCTGTTCGGCAGTATAATACATGATTGTATGGTTCCTTTATGTATATTTATACACTCTGTTTTTGAAGACTCTCATATCGTATATGTTTGGAAACACCGCTGCGGGAAGTTGATTCCACAATTTCACCGTTCAAACCGGTAATAACATAATGTATACTGACATTATTCTAACAGATAAAGAGAACTGCGGATGGTTTCCTAATATAGATTAGGAGTTAGTAATAAAACCGGGGCTGAACAAAAGTGACGTCAGCGAAGTTTCAGGCTAAGGTGTCGATCGGAAAACCGCGCTTCCACACTAATTGATTTGGGTTCGTGCTGTGCAAATATCGACGGCGGACAGTTCGCCGGTGGCTCAATTTACGGATGGTAAAGATTTTTAAAAGAATTATCCTAAACTAGATAAATTGTTTGGACAGTCGGTTTACCAGCGGAGTCTGGCCGCTTTGAGCTCTCCAATGTCATTGGGCTCGGCCACTAGGTCTTATATTTCGAGGTTATTGTGGA
Organism: Hypsopygia costalis; assembly: GCA_937001555.2. Taxonomy (NCBI): domain Eukaryota; kingdom Metazoa; phylum Arthropoda; class Insecta; order Lepidoptera; family Pyralidae; genus Hypsopygia; species Hypsopygia costalis. The sequence goes on from OW443328.2 coordinate 32,397,934, forward strand.
TCCTCCAGCTGCCATCTTCCCTTTGAGTTGGTCCAAGGATTTTCCTTTCCGCCACTAACAACTTTCCTCTTTCAAGATGAGTGTCCAAGCCTCGCACCCGTGCATCAAAATTGATCTAGTAACAGTTTTATAGACACGAATCTTGGTTCTTCTGCGTATCAGCTTGGACACTAGAACCTGGTGAAGACCAGCTGTGCATCTAAGGGCGCTTTGGATGCGGATAACAATATCTTCTTTTCATTTTTAATTTTAAAAGGTATTTCATATACAGAAAACCTCCATAACATCCATTTAAAGTAAATATTTACAAACAAAATATTTACGTGGAGATAGAAAAAAGAAAAGAAAAGAAACAAATCAAAACTAATAAATAAAAAATTCCCCCCCAAATCGTTGCCCGTCGCCACGTTGGTAGCGTACCAAGAATGCTAGCAATATTACCTGGCTGAATAGCAATGCTAATCCTCTGAGCAAGGTAATGGCCAGCCGTTTGGTCGCATGAAGCCTCGACCAAGCCGCCTCATATAGCATTTAAAAAGAATGCGGACCGATGCACTCCACGGCCCTAACGACTCTACCCCAAACGGCTCAAATATGTAAGTGTTAGTGAGACCAGTATATTTGCGCCGTTTGAGTGTCTCTGCTGACGCCGCAGCCAAATCGGCCTTAGACTCAGTGACCAGAAGGTGGAAGGGAGCCAGAGGGTTAAAAAAAATTGGCTGTCTGTAAAGTCGGTTTACGGACGATAATTTTACGTGATAACGTCGTAAGAAAACATCGGCCGATGGAGTGGAAGAGGGATAGATGCGTCACAAGCCGAACGCTTGGGCCGATCGTGCCTATCACTTGCACGCTTGGGTCAGACGAAACATGACAATGGGTCATGCTTTTTCGTGGGCCCAGACGGCGTCCATCGATTTGGGACGGGGGGTCGCCACACATTCCCACCACTGTGTCTCCTGTATAGCCAGGATTAACACCGGCGACCACCAAAAAAGGCAATGAACAGTGAAGTCCATTGCAGTCCCGGGGATACAACTACGGCTGCCTTGGAACTCACAACGAATTTAATCAGAAGAGATTAGTAGGAGTAGGAAGCTTTTGGAATTTGACTTTTGTAATTTGGCGTACATCGATTTATAAAACGTCAAAATATTGGTTGTCTGTAAAGTCGGTTTACGGACGATAATTTTACGTGATAACGTCGTAAGAAAACATCGACATCAGGGTAGATGCGTCACAAGCTGAACGCTTGGGCCGATCATGCCTATTGCTTGTTCCGCGCCCTCGTTTGCTCGGCTGAGGCGGAACGTGACATGAGTCATGCTTTTTCGTGCGTGCAGCCGGCGTTCATCGATTTATAACATGTCAAAAAAATCTCCCGACTTGAACTCGCAAAGTTAATATCAGTGTAATAAGTTTATGATTGAACCACACGTTCAACCCCTCCGTAATTACCGTTAGACAACCAGCGGGCCTCCAATTTAGACTGACGGGCGGTTCAGCCGATTACAAATGTATTTTAGTTAGCGATTAAACACAAATTATACTCGTGTGGATCCCTAAGTGGTTTCCTAAACACTATTACAGAGTTATGGCGTAGTTTTAGACCTTTATAGTCATTCGTAACCTAAAAATAATCCTTACTAGCTGTCCCGGCGAACTTCGTACCGCCTAACAATCAATGAATGTCATGGTACATATTAGTTGAACTAAATTTATGATATTATGAAATTAAAACAATAATAATAATAGAAAATAATATAAAAGCTCGATGGCATCATTGCGCGTGTCAGTCTAATTGAACACGCAAGTCAAGCAAAGTCGACCGTAGTCTGTACACGGATGGGTTTATTATTACCTCGAGCTCCTCCGTGCTTCGAAAGACACGTTAAGTCGTCGGTCCCGATTGTTATCATTAGATTATCTTGAGTTCCTCCGTTCTTCGGAAGGCACGTTAAGCCGTCGGTCCCGGTTGTTATCGTTAGATGACACTCGTTAAGCCTAGTTAGTGGCTCGAAAACACTGGCCTCCGCCAACCCGCAGTTGAGCAGCGTGTGGAGTATGTAGAGCATACTCCACACGCTGCTCAACCCCTTCGGTTGAAGGAAGACCCGTATCCATAAAAACTGAAGATTTCGTAAAAATAAAGATTTCCTTATTGTTTAATCAAAAAATAAAAAAAAACGTTTCGTTTTATTTTTTAGTTTTTAAATCGGTTTTATCGTTTTGGTGATTAGTAATTGTCATTTCTTTTGATGTTTACTCTGATTTCATTCTTGCGCTCGGAGCCCATGGGCCAAGCCGAGCGTTTTCACCCCAATCGATTTGACATTTTTCAATTTTCAAAACAAATCACAGATCACAGAGAATTTTCGGGACATAAAAGTGACACCAATCGATTTGACATTTTGATATTTGACAACCAATAAATATCGCAATCCTTTTTCAACTGACATTTTCATTTGTATGGTTTTATCTTTTATTTTATTCTTTCTTTAATTTTCCAATGTTTTTATTAGTTATTCTGCTAATCGGGACGGAGACAAATCCAACAAATCAAAAACCATGAAAATCGGTCATGCGGTACTCGAGTTATAAGTGTTCGAACAAACCCGACTTTGTTTTATATATATAGATATATTCACTTTGTTTTTTGTCTGGCTGTCTATCCATCTGTCACGAGCTTGTCTAGAGCAATGATTTTCAAACTGTGGGTCGCGACCCCCAGGGGGGTCGCGAAGTTATATTCGGGGGGTCGCGAGGAAAAAAACACAAATGTTTGTAGGTCATACGCTACAATAAAAAAACGTAAGCAGCCCTGATTATGAACAATAATATTTCTGTTTGCAATGGAAGCCTATTTCTCTTCTTATTGTCCACAAAATCAAAAACAAATGGCACTAACAATTTTAAAGCTTTCATTGCCAGCTGAATTGTTGAAGTTTGGGGGAGGAGGAGGGGGAGGAAGAAAAAGGAGGGAGGAGGGGGGTCGCCAGAATTTTTTAAGTTTTTAAGGGGTCCCGTATTCAAAAAGTTTGAAAAACACTAGTCTAGAGTATGTTGAATTAATATACAATTTGAGGTGTAAGCGGTTCATCAACATCTTTGAACCAAAGCGAACCTCTCCTGCACTTGGCGCACACTGCTAACTGACAAACGAGGGTCTGGCGAAATCTCTTTTCATAGTAGGTAGGTAGGGCTACTATGGTAGGGCATAGCGTATTTTTTATGCTACTCGACTGGGGAAGTACCTCCACCTAACAAAATACCGCAGCCAAATAACAATCCCCTTGAGGGTTGTTGTGTTCCTGCGAGTGAGGTCTCCAGAAAGAAAGAGTATAGGCTGGCAACGGATTGTTTTTGGGGTGTAAGTAGTTCATCAACATCTTTGAACCAAAGCCAACTTCACCTGCATGCGGTGCACCCTGCTGACTGACAAACGAAGCTCTGGCGAAAAGAGAGGTAGGGAGCGTAATTGTAAGCTACCCGACTGGGGAATGTACCTCCACCTCTCAGAATACCGCAGCCAAATAACGGTTTCCTTGGGGACTGTTGTGTTCCTGCGAGTTAGTGAGGTCACCAGAAAGGAAGGAGATGCTGCGTTGGCAGTGGGGGTGGCAGCGCGCGAGCGATATATTATGTTGCGAGCGTTAATATCGCTATGGTAACCGCTTCACATCAGGCGGACCGTATGCTTGTCTGTGAACCCGACGTAGTATAAAAAAAAAAAGATTCTGGGGTATAAGTGGACCAACATCTTTGAACAATGTGGTGAAAAAAGAGGTAAAAAGAGAGAGATGGTGAAAAGAGAGGTAGGGTAAGCGTATTTTGTAACCTGCCGGACTGAGTAAGTAGATACCACCTTACGACAATGTTGTAGATAACATGCCTTCCTATGTATTCACATTCATTTCCTTTCTTTGCGTACTGCATATGTTTTTTTTTTATACTACGTCAGGTGGCAGACAAGCATACGGCCCGCCTGATGTGAAGCGGTTACCGTAACCGTATTAACGCTGGCAACATAATATATCACTTGCGCGCCGCCACCCTCGCTGCCAACGCAGCATATCTTTCTTTTCTGGTGACCTCACTCACTCGCAGGAACACAACAACCCTCAAGGGAATTGTTATTTGGCTGCGGTATTCTGTGAGGTGGAGGTACATTCCCCAGTCGGGAAGCTTACATACTTTTTTTTTTTTTTTTTTTTTTTTTTTTTTTTTTTTTTTTTTTTTTTTTATACTACGTCGAGTGGCAGACAAGCATACGGCCCGCCTGATGTGAAGCGGTTACCGTAACCGTATTAACGCTCGCAACATAATATATCACTTGCGCGCCGCCACCCCCGCTGCCAACGCAGCATCTCCTTCTTTTCTGGTGACCTCACTCACTCGCAGGAACACAACAACCCTCAAGGGAATTGTTATTTGGCTGCGGTATTCTGTAAGGTGGAGGTACATTCCCCAGTCGGGTAGCTTACAATTACGCTCCCTACCTCTCTTATCGCCAGAGCTTCGTTTGTCAGTCAGCAGGGTGCACCACGAGCAGGTGAAGTTGGCTTTGGTTCAAAGATGTTGATAAACCACTTACACCCCAAAGACGTAAGACCTCACGTTAACTTCATGTTAACGTGAGGTCGCCTATTGTCTGTATAGACAGGCAATAGGCGAACTCATATGACATTTCATACATTGATATAAAATATCATATGTGATCACAATTGATGGGCCTTACAAAACGGCCAAGTCATATTAATTTAAACTGTCTGCAAGTATATCTTTATACATTAATGTTAGTACTTCCATGCACTAAGTAATACAGCTAACTATCGAAATCCAGAATTCCATTAACCGACTCTTATTCCCACCATTGGGACGTCACTCGCATGCTGTACTCGAGAGCAATAAAACTGGCTAACTAGTTGCTAACTTGTAACGGAATACGAAACATTTGATGCAACCACTTATGAATTTGCATTAGGTAATACAAGTATGGAGCGATATGAACTCTCAGGTTGTGGAATGAACTCGCTGCCAAGGTTTTCCCAGGGAGTTACAGCATGGGGTTCTTCAAGAAAGACGTAAAGGGGTTTTTACAGGTTCGGCAACGCGTGAGTGATGCCTCCGGTGTCACAAACGTCCATTCGCTGCGAGGTCGTAAGCTTGTTTACCACCTTAGTGGTATAAAAAGAAGATGGGACGGGGGCCCACCACACATTCCCACCACTGTATCTCCTGTGTAGCCAGGATTAACAGTGGCGACCGCCAAAAAAGGCAATGAACAATGAAGTCCATTGCAGTCCCGGGGGTAAAACTACGGCTGCCTTGGAACTCAAAACGAATTTAATCAGAAGAAATTAGTAGGAGTAGGAAGCTTTTGGAATTTAACTTCCCCTCTTAGCAAAGTAAGAGACAGCAATATGGCAAATAAGGCATTAAAAGCCTAAAGAGATGGCTAGTTAAGTGAAGCTCAACTGCCGTGCACCACGGATTTTTAGTTTCTAACACCATTGGGGACCTAAAACATTGAGTTGTAATATAATAATAAGAAATAAAAAGAAGATATATATTATATAGATTTATATTCTTACTTAAATTGAAATTAGAGGGTTAATTTAATAAATTGAACCCTCTCTAAACTGAAACGAGTTTTCATAAAATATTTTTGAAACTATTAAATAACGTTATTAATTTAATTTTAACTTAATTGGACATCAAAATTAGTTAAGTAGTTATTGAGTATTGACGTAAGCATCAAAATTAATATTGAATCCATTTATATGATTTTGGCGAAACTTGATAGACCAATGTAAATTTAATTATCAGATTTACTGACCACAGTAACTGGCAGATTTAAAAGAGGGAAATTTATTTGAAAAAACAATCACGAGGATTCAGTTCGCGGCGAACTACCAGTAACTAACCCTAAACCAATATTTATATGAGCTAGTACCTTGTAAGTTCAAGATCTAAAATTACTATGTAATATTTAATGCTGTATTTTACAGCTTTTTAACCGGAACCTTGTCTGCTGTGCGTGAAAACTCTATTTCCATAATATCCCACGAAAAAATACCACATGGGCAAAGAATATATACGACGAGAACTTGGGCAATAGCTACTTTGATATGAGTAATGGTAATACTAACTAAATGATTGTACGTATATTTGTGAATTAAGTTGGAATAAATGATATACATTTAAAAAAAAAAAAAACTACATAATATAATATATAAATAATACCAATTCGCACCCAAAGTAGTTATATTTGGGTGCTCGAATTGGTATTTTTCATCGACATATTTTATAATTTTAACAAAAAAAAACCGACTCCAAACAATACTTTACATTTATGTATGTAGATAGAGCCTGATGATGATGAAAAAAATATGGGACGAATCTCGAATCTCTATATATTTGAAAATATAAAAAATGTTTTTTTTCTAATCAGTTTATAAATGACGCAGTAATGAAATAACAAACCTAACAGTGGTTAGATACAGGCCGATGATGATGATGATGATAAAAAAATATGGGACCAATATGGAAGTATACTCTTTCAAATAAAAAAAGTATTTTTCAAATTGGTTCATAAATCACGGAGTAATTAAGTAACACGCATTAAAAAAAATACAGTAGAGTTGAGAACGACCTCCTTTTTTGGTGTCGGTTAAAAATGGAAAAATTCGCTTCCCTGCCTTGATGGAACGTGGTTCACGTTCCATAAAGGTGGGGAAGTGACTTCTCGGTAACCATTCGGCATTTATTCTTTGCTTGCATAGTAAAGGAAAACTCGGTAGAAAAAGACTGTGCTTTTTTTTGACGTCTTATAATTCGATAGAGTCGGCTGCACGCACGAAAAAACATGACTCATGCGGCGTTACCTCGCTCTGAGGCGTTCCATTAAAATTCTTCTTTCTTTTGTTTCTTTCTTTTGAAAAATGCAAACATTCCATCAGTATTTTCTTATGACGTTGTCACGTTCAACTATCGTCAGTAAACCGACTTTACAGACAACCGACTTTTTTTTATTTGGTTTGAGTGTTGATGACGCCCGTCTGGACGCCACATAACATAGCCTATGACCATCTGCAGTAATATACCTTTCAAATTGTAATATATTTATTCAAATACCTAGAGAGGTTCAGAAAATTACAATAGACCGATGGCATTTTATCCTCTCAACTGTCGACGATGGTCGAGCAGCCTCCTGGAGGTCGATTTCAAAAACCGCGCATCTGTCGACCGCCTCCTGGAGGTCGATCTGTCCGGACGTATTTTGAGAGTGTGAAATTAATCTTTAAAACTATACGTGTACAGCTCAAACTTTAACAACGTTTAGGAAAAACTGACAAGGACAGACAGTATCCTCAAGTGCTATTCAACTGGCATCCACTTACCGACAGTTTGTGTATTTTATGGCGGTGTTCGTGAAGGTCACGGCCACCCATTGTGAAGTGTTATTGTTAGTTTTTTGTTTACATTCCTTCAATTGTTTCACGTTATTTTAGTTTGTAAATATCAGGAGATTGTCAAATTTAACTGTTATTTAAAATAAACGCAACAGAATTTGCTCCATGACATACAGTTTGAGTAGACGGGTGAAAACATAGCTCGTACTACTTTCACCTTTGAATTAACATATATTACAAGGTAAAATTGTGTAAAACTATATTTATTCTGTTAGCACCATACAAATTTCAACAATATAGTTTTATAAATATCTTTTATACATTTTTTTTGTTATCTTTTTTTTAATGCGACGCGGCAATATCGCGAGAGGCCATTTTGGAGGTAACGTATAAAAAATGACACATACGCTAAGTAGGTACATTACGGTCGACAGCCGAGAGACATGGAAAAGCTATAGGCGAACATCGCAGCAGTTAAAATTGGCTACAAGACACTTACTCAATTTGTACATGCAGTACGCAAAGAAAGGTTTTAGAACTCGAACACACAGGAACGCAGTTTTTTTTTATTTATATGAGAGGGAGGGCAAACGAGCATGTGGGTCACCTGATGGAAAGCAATCACCACCGCCCATGGAGATCAGCGACACCAAGGGATCACCGATCCGTTGCCAGCCTATACTCCTTTCTTTTTTTTTCTGGTGACCTCACTCACTTGCAAGAACACAATAACCCTCAAAGGAATTGTTATTTGGCTGCGGTATTCTCTGAGGTGGTAATACTTCCCCAGTCGGACAGCAATACGATAAGCCCTACCTCTCTTTTCGCCAGAGCCTCGTTTGTCAGTCAGCAGGGTGCACCACGTGCAGGTGAGGTTGGCTTTGGTTCAAAGATGTTAATGGACCACTTACACCCCAAGTTTTATAATTATATTTTTTTTTCGATAATTTTTATTGATTAGCGCTAACTTCTTCCTGCGACAGTAAATGGCGTAGGACTGAGTATATGTCGGGCAATTACCTTGTTTTCTTCTTGCCACAATGAAGGCAGATATGAACGCATCTATTGGCCGTGTGGTTTCCTAGAATAGAATCACTCCGTCTCTTCCCGTGGATGTCGTACAAGGCGACTAAGGGAAATACATTATCAAACATCGATCAGGCCTCCCCAACCCGTCTGGCCAGCGTGGGGAATGTAGGCAAAATCCTCCTGTCTGTGACGGACGAGAGAGGGTCGTGCTCCTGTAGTGGAGACTAAAATGACCTGATGATGATGATTGGTAAAAACTTGTAATATCTTCACACATATTTCGTCGCAGTGAAATTGTCAATATACACTCAAAAAACAAACTTTCTCCATAAAATATTAGCATAGATAAATAAATGAAAAAATAACTTTATTTTCTCAGATTCTTTGTACAACAGCCGTCTTCCAAATCAGCCACACAGCTGTTTATTCATTATAGGATTGAATAAATAAACCACACGACGAAAATGAAATGAAAAATAGAAATAAAATGGAACCATGTACTGTATTTGTGAATACAATAACATATTCTAACATACATAATAACATATTCTAAACTAAATGTCAAAGATCAATGAAATCAACAATTTGATATATATTGTTTTTATAGTTAGTTAAAGGAATTCTAAATCGATATTAAAATAAGAAAGTGTTAAGTATTTTAATTTTATTGTAAACTAGCTGTTGCTTGCGGCATCGCCCGCGTGGTCTAGGGGAGCTGCCATTGATTTGTGTATATATATTTATCTAGACAACCATAGCGCGATTTAGTGATCTAGTGAAAGAAGGGCAAATGATTATAAACTTTACCTTTTTTTTAAGGAAGGAGTTGCTGCGTTGGCAGCGAGGTGGCGGCGCACGAGCAATATGTTATGTTGCGAGCGTTAATATGGCTATGGTAACTGCTTCACATCAGGCGGGCCGTATCCTTGTCTGCCACCCGACGTAGTATAAAAAAAAAAAGATTTTTTTCCGGAGCAAAGCAAAGAGCAGCTTAAGTCACTCTCCAGGCCTTATATGCTCTTTATCCCTTCGACTGAGGTGAGACCCATATCTCAACATTGGGATGAACAGGGGCTGTCGACGATTACGTATGCGACTGAAAGAAATCTAGCTAAGTCAGGCACTCGGACGCTTACTATTGACACGCGTGCCACGCACACATCCCACGTCTACTATATTCTTGGTCTAAGGTCATAACAGAGAAATGTCCCACGTACCTCCTCACAAATTATGTTTTAAACTTGGTTAAAAATTAACCTCATTTTGCTCGAAGCCTTCCTTTATCTTGTGACACAACCCTCTCATTATACACAATGACGTGTAAACACATTTTAAACCAACACATAGACTGTGCCCGGGTACCCGGCTAACTCCCGGGTGTAACGCGACGGTAATCGAGTCCCGAATACGTAATGACCCGGATTTTTGGGACGCCACTTATTTTTAGCTGGCAAACTATGTTGAGAGTTCCGCACACCTGTGATTTTATTAACTACATAATAGTATTACGTTTTGTTTGTTGTTCTAAATAAACTAGTAGTCGCCCAGTAGTCGAAATTCGACCATAATTAATTTAAATAGAGTATATATCCGTGTGTATATCAAATACATGGTATTGTGTGTAATGTTCTTTGCATTGATTTAATGTAGTTTTTGATGCATAGTTTTAAAAATGTTATCAATGTGCACTACTTCTATAAATAAATTATAAGTGTGCTAAATTTCATACTCCTTTGCAAGTTTCGTAAAAACGGGTACAAAGTTTTTGCTTCACGTGTTAATGTATAGATTTCTTTATGGTTTCTACTTATGTATATTCCCGAAAAACGAACTGGAGAGCAGATGTATTACATAAACAGTTACGTTGGTGAAGTTATGTTATTATCTATATATATAAATGAAAGTCGTGTTTGTTACAACACTTATAACTCGAGAACGGCTGGACCGATTGCCATGGTTTTTGATTTGTTGGATTTGTTTCCGTCCCGAATAGCAGAATAACTCTTAAAAACATTGGAAAATTCTCGAAAAAATAAAATAAAAGAAAAAACATTTTCCCATACAAATGAAAGTGTCAGTTGAAAAAGGGATTACGATATTTATTGGTTGTCAAATATCAAAACGTCAAATCGATTGGTGTCACTTTTATGTCGCGAAAGTTGTCTGTGATTTGTTATGAAAATTTAAAAATGTCAAATCGATAGGGGTGAAAACGCTTTTCCCATGGGGTTCGAGCGCAAGAATCAAATCAGAGTAAACATCAAAAGAAATGACAATTACAAATCACCAAAATGATAAAACCTATTTCAAAAGTAAAAAAAATAAAACAAAACGTTTTTTTTTTTTTAAATTAACAATAAGGAAATCTTTATTTTTATGAAATCTTCAGTTTTTATGGATACGGGTCTTCCCTCAACCGAAGGGGTTTAGAGCGTACTCCAACACGCTGCTCAACTGCGGGTTGGCGGAGGCCAGTGTTTTCGAACCGCCTAAAGGTCACTGACTTAACTTAACGACTGTCATTAAATGATAACAACCGGGACCGACAGCTTAACGTGCCTTCCGAAGCACGGAGGAGCTCAAGATGAGCTAATGATAACAACCGGGACCGACGGCTTAACGTGCCTTCCGAAGCACGGAGGAGCTCAAGATGAGCTAATGATAACAACCGGGACCGACGGCTTAACGTGCCTTCCGAAGCACGGAGGAGCTCAAGATGAGCTAATGATAACAACCGGGACCGACGGCTTAACGTGCCTTCCGAAGCACGGAGGAGCTCAAGATGAGCTAATGATAACAACCGGGACCGACGGCTTAAAGTGCCTTCCGAAGCACGGAGGAGCTCAAGATGAGCTAATGATAACAACCGGGACCGACGGCTTAACGTGCCTTCCGAAGCACGGAGGAGCTCAAGATGAGCTAATGATAACAACCGGGACCGATGGCTTAACGTGCCTTCCGAAGCACGGAGGAGCTGAAGATGAGCTAATGATAACAACCGGAACCGACGGCTTAACGTGCCTTCCGAAGCACGGAGGAGCTCAAGATGAGCTAATAATAACAACCGGGACCGACGGCTTAACGTGTCTTTCGAATCACGGAGGAGCTCGAGGTAATATAAACCCATCCGTGTACAGGCTACGGTCGACGTTGCTTAACTTGCGTGTTCAATTAGACTGACACGCGCAATGACGCCGAGCTTCTCTATTATTTTCTACTATTCATTGTTTTAATTCCATAAAATCATAAATTTAGTTCAGCTAATATGTACCACGACATTCATTGATTGTTAGGCGGTACGAAGTTCGCCGGGACAGCTAGTGTGTAATAATTTTAAACAATTTAAATAAATATTGGTGGAGCTACATCGATATCAAATGAAATAATGAGACATGTTCCCTAGACGCACAGTATAAGTAATCTAGACGCTAAGACTAAAGTTGTCGCGACTAGCATCAAAATATGAGCTAAGTGTAGCGTTCGGTCGATGCATCGACCGTCCAAACGTATATTCTGCAACCGGCATTCAAACGTGTACGAAGTATAGTGTTCAGTCGCTATGTTGACCAACTCGATTAGACATGGGTGATACTGCGCCACGCCGCGCAATTACGTGAACACAGTTCACTGCGCTGATGAGTTGACACACTTTTTCAAAATGTGTTGACGCATATCGCAATTCAGCACATGTATCAATGCCCTCAGTACCTCTCGCTCTCATTCATTATCTCAATCACTTACCGCGTTAATAAGCCAACACAGTGCGCATGGTGCGCAGATGTGCGTTATATAATGCAGCATATGAGCGCAGTGGTACGCGGCGCCCCATGGCGCATGCGGCCAGCAGAGTTGTGCGCCTCTACGCAGCTCACTTGGCGCCTTCGATCTTGTTACGCCAAGGCGCAATTTTGGGTTACATCAGTAGCGCAGTAACTTGCGCTAGCACTACTGAGTTGATGCATGAAATTTTACTGAGTTACCCATGTCTAAACTCGATCTATCGATGTTTTTATGTGTGCAGTGTGGAGCGTTCGGTCGGTCGCCGCATTTTGAAAAGCAGCTATACGCCGATGCTAACAGTGGTATGTCAGCTAAGGCCCTAAGCCCAACTTTCTCAAGAGAATTTGCACTAATTCTAACCAAACGTATTAGCATTGATTTGTCTAAGAGCATTAATATTACAGATTCAAATCCTAAAAGGAATCGCTGAGGTGGCGTTAATTCAACAGATTATGCACTAGCCTGAACTCGGATCTGCTCTCACTTGGATAATCTCGTTACTGTTCCATTTTAAACTGTAAAGGCCGATGTACACTACAAATAATAATTTATATAAAATATAATTTGTTTCAAATATTGGGAGTGCAGTCTTTGGCGATGATGGGACGGGACGATGTGTCAAATTCCATACATGGTAGGTATCCGGGGTTGTATCCAGGGGGCCTACCGCCGAAATTCGTCGAACATTTTGATTTGAAAAATAGATCTTACGTTTTAGTTATTAACAAACAACTTAAGCTGATTCAGTAGAGCTCTAGGGAGTCTATTAAATAAATATTTCTGGACAATTTACACAGCGCCATCTAATCCAATTGAACGCAAAGCTTGTGTTATGGGTAATAGACAACTGATAAATGTATCTACTAATATACATTTTTATACATAGAAAACACCCAGACCAAGACAGACAGACATGTTCATGCACACAAATGTTTGTCTTGTGCGGCAATCGAACCCGCGACCTCGGAGTCAAAGTGGCCATTGCTAACCATGCGACCACCGAGCTCGTCATTATTATATTAGCTAATCTAAACTGAAGTAGCATAAATCTAAGCTAAAATTTGATTTTCACAATTAAAAAATCCTATGGCAATAGGCTTGTATCCCATTTTTTTCTTCGATTTGTTATTTAAAGACGTCAAAATAATATAACTAAAGGTGAAATAATTACTTCGATTGCATAAAAACTTGTCGAGATATGATAACTTGAAGATCACAATTTTGGACTATCCCGAAAACGTTCCATACAAAAGGCCACCACGTTATGACGTCACACCGTGCTATTTTATATGCATTAAATCAGAAATTTGTACGACAGCAATGTTAAATATTGCGTTTATGTGGCCAGTGCCGTAACAAAAGTTATAGTATTTTTTATTGTTTCTGCAATGGTAATATTTTTTTTTTATAATTTCATACCTATAAAATGGACTTTCCCACCAAACTTTGACCGAACATAAAGCACGTCGGACATAAGTTATTGAAATTTTAAGACCGCAGATCGTTCTAGTTATATGTATTTTACGTTACTGATTAGAGAGTTTTTATAATTTTGTAACATGTTACAAAATTATTTTATAATTTTGTAACATGTTAAAAACTCTATGGGCAACAAGCCCATTGGCTTCAGGTTCTGTGTAGGTCCCCTGATTTGGTTGCAGACGTTTCTGTTCGACCTATAAACGATCCAGTTTCCCTCCACGTGACCCCCGGGTAGTGGATCAGCCACCAAGGGGTTGCCTATCCGCTGCCAGTCCATACTCCTCTCTTTCTTTCTTTGTGGTGACCTCACTCATCATCATAATCATCGTCAGGTCCATTTTAGTCTCCACTACAGGAACCTCTCTCGTCCGTCCTAGACGGAAGGAGGATTTGGCCTACACTCCCCACGCTGGCCAGACGGCTTGGGGAGGCCAGATCGATATTTGATAATGTATTTCCCTTAGTCGCCTTGTACGTCATCCACGAGAAGAAACGGAGTGATTCTATTCTAGTCTGCCGTAACCCACACGGCATCACTCACTCGTAGGAAAAGAACAACCCTCAAGGTGTTATTTTTCTGCGCTATTCTGTGAGGTGGGGGTAAGTACTTCCCCAGTGTGGCAGCTTAAAAAATACGCTATGCCCTACCTCTCTTAATTAAAGCTTGCAATTAATAGGAACCATGTGTAGAGTCTCTTACAATCGAATAAAAGCTAAATTATTTTAACTTTTAGCACAGTTTTAGTTACGATCGTGATTCTCAGTCTGGTGGGCTATTAAAACCTCTTTCAAGGTTCGACAGACGGACAAACTTTCTATATTAATTTTGATAAGGAATACCTCAGGCTACATACATTTCAGAGGTCAGGGATCGGATATCTAACAGTTTTTAAGTGTAAGTTTTCTTTTTTTTTATACTACGTCGGGTGGCATACGGCCCACCTGATGTGAAGCGGTTACCGTAGCCATATTAATGCTCGCAACACAAAATATCGCTCGCGCGCCGCTACCCCCGCTGCCAACACAGCATCTCCTTCCTTTCTGGTGACCTCACTCACTCACAGGAACACAACAACCCTCAAGAGAATTGTTATTTGCGGTATCTGTGAGGTGGAGGTACATTCCCCAGTCGGGTAGCTTACAATTACGCTCCCTACCTCTCTTTTCGTCAGAGCTTCGTTTATCAGTCAGCAGGGTGCACCGCATGCAGGTGAAGTTGTCTTTAGTTCAAAGATATTGATGAACCACTTACACCCCAAGTAAGTGGTATTATCATCTTTAGAGACAAAGCCAAGCTAACCCACACGAAGTGCACCATGCAGATTAGTAAACGAGGCTCTGACCAAAGATAGGTATTATATTCCTAATTGAGTAATAAGATATACATTTTTTTTTATTATGAGAGAGGGGCAAGCAAGCAAGTCGGTCACCTGATGGATAGTAATCACCATCGCACATAGAAATCAACAACACCATTATAGTCACCGATCCTTTGCCAGCCTTTTAAAGGAAAAATTGACTCGGCTCAGCGAGTCTTGATGTTGATGTTCTCCATAGGCAGTGGTGATTGCTTTCCATCAGGTGACCCACATACTCGTTTGCCACCATTTCATATAAAAAAATAATATTATATCAAAACGTAGTTTCTCAACAATATCTTAGAAAAACTCTCTTCAAAAATTCCCTCAGTTAAATACTTTGAAGGGTATTCTGTTAATATTCCCCCTGTAAAAGGCGTGCGGAGCTGTGACGTAAATCGTCTTACCTCAATGCTAATACCAGCAGCATTTTTCACTGATATCCTTTATACACTCGAGAAGTTTCCTTTGTTCTCACGTTTTACGATGTTCTTAGATATAAGCGCAGACGAAAAAGTCTAGTTGAACGTGAGTTTTAACGGAGAAGAAAGTAATTTATGTATACATGGTTTCCCACGAAGATGATAGATGTTACGACAAATACTTAAAACATATTTTTTTTCTGAGCACAAGGAATCAATCGCCATTCTACATGGCACTGCTGCCAGCAGCCTTTTGGAAACCATACCGCTTTTATTTTAAAGCCCTTCGATCATATATGATCGAAGTAAAACCACAGTAAAGTAATAGTACTATTGGTACTACGTACAGTAAAAGAAAGAAAGAAAAACATATATTTATTATTATTTAAATAGTTGTCTTGACCAACTTGCCAGATAAATATATATTAAAAAATGGAAAAATTCCATTTAAAAAAAATACATTTATTTGCTCATTACATAGAACATTATGTATAAACAAGTCAACAAACAGATAATTAAAAAGAAGAATATTAAAGTACTGTGCAATGTCGCAAACTGGTCCCAACTCAGCATAAAGACGGAAATCTGCAACAGACTCGGCACTGATTTTCAGTTAGGACCAGTATGGCTACTCCCTGCCGCTCTTTCGTGTCGACCTCACCTCCCCTCTGAGACGCTTATTCTGGCTCTGTACTCAAGTCATTGTTTATGAAATACTTGTAAGGAGTGGCCGGGCTGTGATAAAACCCTACACTGCCAATGTTTATATACCTGAAGCTGAAGCCGATCCCGATCGGATTTTTTGATTGCGAAATTCTAACTTCGCCTTAAATTTATTCTAATAGTAATAAGCTTAACAGGTAGGGATGGAAACGCTCTACCGATTAAACCATAGATGTTTATCACAAACTTAAACACGAAATCCGATTTTCCTAATCAAAAAACCCGATGGGAATGAGCGGTAGGCCCTTTGGCCGGATTGTACCCGTGTCAAAAAGTTTTACTATTTATTACTATTGTATCTTTCTAACGCTCAATCTATTCTCCAATTGGAGTGAGTGCTGTCAGAAAATAATAATACCAATTTATAAGTGCCATAACTAAAACTATTTTTATATTTTTAATTGTATAAGTGATTGTTCTCATAATAAACTAGCTTTCGCCCGCGGCTTCGCTCGCGTGACATTCGGGGCAATACTCATTAATCAATAGAAGTACTCGTGTAAAATTTAGGATAAAATAGTCCAACTAATCCCGTTTTCCCATACAAACCAACTAATCTCGTTTTCCATACAAACTTTGGACCTCCGTTTCACCCTCTTAGAGGTAAAATTTGAAAAATCTTTTTAAGTAATTCATGTCCACTACGTTATATTTTCAAATCGATGCCATTGTCGTAATTAACGTCCCAGAAAACCATAGAATCAACTTGATATTATGACATTTCAACCCCATTGCACCCCTACACTACTGTTTTTTTCGTAATCAGCGACCCGATATACTATAAAAACAATACCTATGACGATTTTCAGACTTTTTCACCACATTTTATACATTTCAACGCCATCGCACCCCAATAGGGGATGATAGTCAAGTTACCGCCCTACGGGTACAATAAATAACAATAATAAGTAATTTCTGGGATAAAAACTATTTTAGTTATGTCCTTTCCCAGGACTCAAGGTAACTCTTAAGCAAATTTTATTTAAATCGGTCCAGCGATTTAAGCGTGAAGAAGTAACATACATTCTGTCGCATTTATAATATTAGTATGGATTGGCGTTCCAAAAACCCGTAAAAACGACACATGTAGTGAGTTATAGACATTTCAACCTCATCGCACCTCAATAGAGGATGATGGTCACGTTAGCCACGTTTTCGTAATCAGCGACCCGATAAACCATAAAAACAATACCCATGACGATTTTCAGACTTTTTGACCCCGTTTTACCCTTATAGGGGCTGATATTTTCAAATCGATGCCATTTTTGTAATTGACGTCCCAGAAAACCATAGAATCAACACTCATATTGATATTATGACATTTTAACTCCACCGTACGTTGTTGGATTATAAAATAGTTGTTGTTTTCGTAATCAGCGACCCGATAAACCATAAAAACAATACCCAAGACGATTTTCAGAATTTTTCACCCCGTTTTACCGCTTTAGGGGTTGAATTTTGAAAAATCCTTTCTTAGTACACCCTTAGACATCATAAGGAAACTACGTGCCAAATTTGGAATCTCTAGACCTAGCAGTTTGGGCTGTGCGTTGATATATATCAATCAGTCACTCAGTTTCTACTTTTATATATTCCAAACCCCATCGCATCCCCACAGGGGTGATTTTATGTTACGTCGGCTATGTTAGATCATAAAATAGTTGTTGTTTTCGTAATCAGCGACCCGATAAACCATAAAAACAATACCCATGACGATTTTCAGACTTTTTCACCCCATTTTACCCCTTAAAGGGTTGAATATTGAAATTATCTACTGTAGTACTCGTGTAAAGTTTCGGATAAAATAGTCCAACTAATCTCGTTTTCCCATACAAACCAACTAATCTCGTTTTCCATACAAACTTTGAATCCCCGTTTCACCCCCTTAGGGGATGAATTTTGAAAAATCCTTTCTTATTGTACCCCTAGACTTCATAAAGAACCTACGTGCCAAATTTAGAATCTCTAGACCCAGCAGTTTGGGCTGTGCGTTGATATATATCAGTCAGACACTCAGATTCCTCTTTTATAAATTTCAGTCCCATCGGACCCCCTTAGGGGTGATTTTATGACACGTCGGCTATGTTGGATTATTAAATAGTTGTTTTTTTCGTAATCAGCGACCCGATATACTATAAAAACAAAGCCTATGACGATTTTCACACTTTTTCACCACATTTCAGACATTTCAATGCCATCGCACGCCAATAGGGGATAATGGTCACGTTACAGCCCTACGGGTACAATAAATAACAATAATAGGTAATTGCTGAAATAAAAACTATCATAGGTATGTCCTTTCCCAGGACTCAAGCTATCTCTCAACCAAATTTCATCTAAATCGATCCAGCGATTTAAGCGTGAAGAGTAACAGACATTCTGTCGCATTTATAATATTAGTATGGATTGGCGTTCCGAAAACCCGTAAAAACGACACATTTAATGATATATATAGACATTTCAACCTCATCGCACCTCAATAGAGGATGATGGTCACGTTAGCCACGTTGAATTTTAAAATCGTTGTTGTTTTCGTAATCAGCGACCCGATAAGCCTTAAAAACAATACCCATGACGATTTTCAGACTTTTTGACCCATTTTACACTTTTCAGGGTTGATATTTTCAAATCGATGCCATTTTTGTAATTGACGTCCCAGAAAACCATAAAATCAACACCCATATTGATATTATGACATTTCAACCCCACCGCACCCCCACAAGCTATGTTGGATTATTAAATAGTTGTTTTTTTCGTAATCAGCGACCAGATAAACCATAAAAACAATACCCATGACGATTTTCAGACTTTTTCGCCCCATTTTACCCCTTTAGGGGATGAATTTTGAAAAATCCTGAAACTCGTGTTTACTCATTTATCTATAGAAGTACTCATGTAAAGTTTCGGATAAAATAGTCCAACTAATCTTCTTTCCCCATACAAACTTTGGACCCCCGTTTCACCCCCTTAGGGGATGAATTTTTAAAAATCCTTTCTTAGTGCACCCTTAGACATCATATGGAATCTACATGCCAAATTTGGAATTTCTAGACCCAGTAGTTTGGGCTGTGCGTTGATATATATCAGTCAGACACTCAGGTTCCTCTTTTATATATTTCAATCCCATCGGACCCCCTCAGGGGTAATTTTATGACACGTCGGCTATGTTGGATTATAAAATAGTTGTTGTTTTCGTAATCAGCGACCCGAAAAACTATAAAAACCCTACCCATGTCGATTTTCATACTTTTTCACCCCATTTTACCTCTTAAAGGGTTGAATATTGAAAAATCCTGAAACACGTATTTACTCATTTATCTACAGTAGTACTCGTGTAAAGTTTCGGATAAAATAGTCCAACTAATCTCGTTTCCCCATACAAACTTTGGACCCCCGTTTCACCCGCTTAGGGGATGAATTTTGAAAAATCCTTTCTTAGTGTACCCCTAGACTTCATAAAGAA
Source organism: Hypsopygia costalis (assembly GCA_937001555.2). Classification (NCBI taxonomy): domain Eukaryota; kingdom Metazoa; phylum Arthropoda; class Insecta; order Lepidoptera; family Pyralidae; genus Hypsopygia; species Hypsopygia costalis. The sequence goes on from OW443328.2 coordinate 32,417,606, forward strand.
CCTACGTGCCAAATTTGCAATCTCTAGACCCAGCGGTTTGGGCTGTGCGTTGATATATCAGTCAGTCAGTCAGTCAGTCAGTCAGTCAGGACTTTGAATTTTATATTTATAGATAACTTTCATTTTCTTACACACTGCAGTTTTATTTCAGTTTAAAAAATTGGGGTGATGCGTCACCCCTGTTGCCATTTACTTATACAAAAAAGTGTTGCTTGATTAAGGTTAAATATGATTTATTGACTTATAATAGCGAGATATAATATAATATTCTATATTCACTATGTATTTTAATGGAATATTTGTAACATAATGAATTTTCGTGGGCGGCGACACAAGTGGTTTTTTGAATGCGAAGGCTTATCGCATTACAGCCTCTTTTTCCTTCGTTAACTTTCTTTCCCATCTAATGAGGGATGAGTCCCGAGTGTCAACAGTGGAAGGATTAGCCGCGTTTCGGATATTATTAGCAGGGGGAATTACACTTTGATTTTTCTTTTTTATAACATAAAATCGGATCGGAAAGTAACAGACTGATCGTAGACCTGCTACCAATCCGCTTGCGTGCTCGGTTAGTTTACTGAACGCAACAGCGGTGCGGGTAAAGGTCCTCTCGTCTGGTTGGTTTATTAGACGAGAGATTCGCAATCCTTCGGAAGTGAGCGTGCCTACAGCACCGGTACCCATCATGGAGATTAGGGAGTGGTGGTAGGGCCCCGATGCTTGGTTCGCCACGAGCTACTCGACTTAAGAGTACCTAAGTAGACCTGCTAACGTTCCGCTTGCGTGCTCGATTGGTTTACCGAGCGCAAGAGCGGAGCGGGTAAAGGTCCTCTCGTCTGGTTGGTTTACTGGACGAGAGACTCGCAATCCTGTGATATAACCGGAAGGTTGGTACACAGGGGCGCATTAGCAGTTAGGTATAGGGTCCACACCGCACCAAATAGACCGGTGTCTGTTACGGCAACAGTGGTACAGTACGGTAACATCTCATTGGGGTTTAAGTGGTTTGAACCAAGACCAACCTGCACGTGGTGCACCCTGCTGACAGACAAACGAGGCTCTGGTGAAAAGAGAGGTAAGGCATAGCGTACTTTTAAGCTGCCCGACTGGGGAAATACCTGCACCTCACAGAATCATCATCATCATTATGTAATTGTAGTCTCCACTACAGGAGCACGTCTCTCTCTCGTCTGTCCCAGACAGAAGGAGGATGTGGCCTACACTCCCCACGCTGACCAGACGGGTTGGGGAGGCCTGATCGATGTTTTATAATGTATTTCCCTTAGTCGCCTTATACGACATCCACGGACGGAGTGATTCTATTCTAGTCTGCCGGAAACCACACGGCCAATTGATGATTATTGTGTTCCTGCAAATTAGAGAGGTCTTCAGACATTGATACCTTAGCAATGTAGATGTCAACATTGTATTGAAGGCGTCTCGTCGTCGTCAATCCTCGTTCATCCCACTGCTGGGATATGGGTCTTCCTCCATTGAAGGGCATACTCATTCACACTGCTCAACAGCAGGTTGGCGGGGTCGGTATGTTTTCAAGCCGCCTAAAAGCCACTGACTTGGTTTAACGACTGTCATCTAATAACAGCCGGGACCGACGGCTTAACGTGCTCTCCTAAGCACGGAGGAGCTTGAGATAAATAAACCCATCCATGGACAGACTACTGTCTTGCGAGGTCGATTAGACTGCCACGACCTCATCGAGCTCCTCTAGAAAGGTGTCTAAGTCACTTTATTTATAGTCTATGGTAACCGATTAACATAAGATAGCCCGGACACTTATATGGTACACTACAAAAAAAAATCAAAATATCTTTATTCCTCGGACTTTATAAAGCACTTAGAAACGTCATACAAATTAAATATAAGATCATGTATAAATCATTACTACACTAAATCCGCAGAGCTTAGATTCACTTTCATCACACTATCTTGAATGTGAAAGTGAATTTAAGTGCCAGTTCCGGCGACGGTACAAAAAAAGCTAAAAAGGTTTTGTAATTTAATAAAACAATTGAACATGTATCTAGAGCCCGTCGCGAGCCCGTCGTAAACCGAGATGAATTCCTCTTATAGAAACATTTGGATGCAGGCTGGCAGCCACTAAAAGACAAGAATAAATCTAAAATGCATGAAAAGAAAATTGAGGTGGCCGAACATGGCAAGTGGGGATAAAAATAAAAAAGTCCCTTTTGCTCTGAGGGTTAACTTTACGGTCGTAATTGGAACATTTCAAGTGACAATTTGATATATTTTTTTACCGACTACGGATCATAATGGGAAATGTTTTTGATTGATATCTACTTCTGTATTGGCATAATAAAATGTGAAGTGGGCAAGTCTACGTCGCTTCCTTTTGTGTTTTGAGGAGTAAGTAGCTTATTTTTAGAATGAATGACAACTTCCACTGCAAGTGATGCATCCCGTGGAGTAAGAGAGATTATTTTTTTTTTTCTCTTTTGTATTAAAGTAATAAATGTCGACATAACCTTCAAAGTTTGGAAAGTGAAGTGGCAATTGGTCGGTCACATCTGCCGAGTAAGTGATGGCACATGGGGGAGGAAGGTATTGGAAAGAAGATCGCGCGTAAGACAACGAAGCGTTGGACGCCCTCCTTCTAGATGGTCCGATGACCTTAAGAAGGTAATTTGTCGCCGATCTTCATATATACTATTCTTATACTTGATACTTCAGATTCGCTTTGGGTGTTAAGGCCATCATGTAATATCTCCTAATTGCTATTTCTGACACCTAAGATTGGGCTATATGCTCAAATTCCAAATCTGGTGATTTAGGCCCCAGAGCATCTGACAACCCTGCTCACTTCTGCGTATGGTCAAACACAACTCGTTTTTAGTTCTTCTATGATCGATTATAGAACGAATATGTAAACGACGTCACATTGCACATTCACTATTCGAAATTGAATACAGCCAAAATCACAGATAGGTATAAATATTTCTTATCTCGATGACCGCTCTAGTGCTCTCCCAACTGAGCTACCACATTGCGACGTCACAGCAGTAAAATATAAAATTATTCACTAAATATAAATCGACGGTCCCTACGTATAAAGCGACATGTCATTTCAGACATGTCTGCTTATACTACGATATAGTAATTAAAGAATATTATTATAGGACAAATTAGTTAATTTCTTACTTTTTAATTATATACAATCTATAAAATAAAAAAGAAAATGTTTTTACGGGCAATCTATAGCAATTTATGCAATGAAAAAAAAAATGCCATTTTTGACATGTCGCTTTATACGTACGGACAGTCGAAATTAGTCACCATCACAAACCTTCTTAGTAGCTCAGTTGGAAGAACACTCGACCGGTCATCGAGAGGTCGAGGATTCAAATCCCACCTAGGCGGTTGAGATTAATTTTTCCATTTTAAAAAACATTTATATATACAAGTATAGACTAATTAAATAATAATGTGATTTTTACAGATCATAAGTGTCTTAAGCGTAGCGAAAAAACTTAGGTGTGGGCAACATAAAGAAATAGGGATGTCCCACGCCGCAGTTAAGACGGGTCATTGAATATGATGAAATTGGAATAATACGCGTGTTTTTCCAGCACCAACATTGACAGTGTGGGAATAAATACAGAAATTCCTTCCATTATTATTACGCATTCCGCCGATAACACTCAAGTGTTTGAATCGTCTTCGTCTCCTTTGATCGCAGAGCTCCTTGAATTTCATTCGTAGCTTGTTCAATAAGGACTGTCGACTGAATTTATTATACACTTACTCACACGTGTACAAATACCAATATACCTAACAGATTATGACATTTTAATTTTTATTACAAGATTTACTTGAGGTGTAATGGGTTCATCAACATGTCTCAACCAAAGCCAACTTCACCTGCACGCGGTTACCCTGCTGACTGACAAACGCATCTCTGGCGAAAAGAGAGGTAGGGATCGTAATTGTATGCTACCCGGCTGGGGAATATACCTCCACCTCACAGAATACCGCAGCCAAATAACAGTTCTCTTGAGGGTTGTTGTGTTCCTGGGGGCCATCCATAAATTACGTCACACGTTAAGGGGAGGGAAGGGGACGATGAAGTGTGACCTTGTGTGACATTGTGTGATAAGGGAGGTGGAAGGGGTCCTAAATTTCGTGACGTGACATTTCAAAATCTATTACAATCTAACTGTTAAAACACGAATTTTGAACTATTAAAGAAAAACTCAAAAACATTTGCAACTCTAAACATATTTTGCAAATTTACATCTGTAAATATGCAAAATATGAGGGGGTGGGGGTCTCACAAATGTGACCAGCTGTGACAAGGACGGAGGGAGGGGTCATAAGTGACAATTATTTAATTGCACGTCGCTATTATGCTAATAATCATACTATTGTCTAATACTACTTAACCTAAATCCTCCTATTGTTTACCTTGCAACCATGACAGCCACGGGAGATCAGTCCCCTCAGGCAGGGGCGCCGACTCCGTGGGTGCTCGGGGGCTCGAGCACCCATGAGAAATAAACAGTGGGTGCCGAGCACCCCTGAGAATAAACATTAAGAAACAGATCAGTAATCGCCTTTTAGGGGTGATAGGTGTTTTTTTTTACCCGATGACCCGTTGTTTAGAGTACTCAGTATATAAGTAGGACATTAATTTATTTGTCGGTCGATCAGTGTGCATTTCTCTTCTCACACTTCGTCACTTTTTAGTCATCAAATGAGCATGGGCACCCATGAGGTTTTCTAAAAGCCGGCGCCCCTGCCCTCAGGCAGCACCCGTTCACGAGCTGATGCATGGGGCAACCATCGCCGCACTCAAACATTTTGTTGGGAATGCGGTGAACCGCCACACGACACCACCACCAGTTTGAACACTTTACTGAGCATTACCTGGGCTGTCAGGGCGGCACAGTAAGACTTGATTACAGACACCGACGTTTCAACGAAATAATATTGTTTTTAGGGTTCCGTACCTCAAAAGGAAAAACGGAACCCTTATAAGATCACTTTGTTGTCCGTCTGTCTGTCTGTCAAGAATTTCTATGTCGAGAATGCGTGGCGGTATCAAGCTGAAATTTGAACTGTATACTCAGGTCTACGGTCCCATGAAGTTGTAAAAAAATCAAACTGCTAAGTTTACGTAAAAAAAAGTTACGGCCGTTTATTCAGCAAAAAACGCATATTTCGACATTCTCAAGGGAATCAAAACCTATAGGGTACTTCTCGTTGACCTAGAACTATGAAATTTGGCAAGTAACATCGTTATAGACTACAAGTACAGGAATAAATCTCAAAACTATACATTTGTAAATAGATCTTAAAAAATAGGGGGTCTATATTTTTTATAGGGTGTCGAAATTTCAAATTGAAACTACTAGTTCAAATGGGGTATCATATGAAAGGGCTTGATGTACACATTGCAAAATATATCAAATTTAATAATGATAATACATACGGAACCCTCGGTGGGCGAGTCCGACTCGCACTTGTCCGGTTTTTTTTATACTACGTCGGGTGGCAGACAAGCACACGGACCGCCTGATATGTAAAGCGGTTACCGCAGCCCTATTAACGCTCGCAACATAAAATATTGGTCTCGCACCGCCACCCCCGCTGCCAACGCAGCATCTCCGTCCTTTCTGGTGACCTCACGCACTCGCAGGAACACAACTACCCTCAAGGGAATTGTTATTTGGCTGCGGTATTCTGTGAGGTGGAGGTACATTCCCCAGTCGGGTAGCTTACAATTACGCTCCCTACCTCTCTTGACCTACATTTTTCTTATGAGAATTGTCCCTTAGATCTCACGCATGTGGAACGTACTCGTATTCAGTAGCACTTTCCTCTTTCAAAACTTGTTTCACAAACTTAGGGTTATGTTTCCGCACAGTTCTCAAATGAGGTCGTTACAGTAATTCTCAAGAAGGTACATAACACTTCAGCGCAGAGAGCGTGAAGAGCTGTAATTAAATATAATTATTCCTTCAATCTCACACCTGTCCGCCTTTTGTGTTACCATCGAACAAAAGGACATTTGCTGCTTTGTTTTTAACCAATTTTAACGAAAAGAAGGTAAGTTTAAGTATGGTCAGACCTGACACCGCAATAGGCGCTTCGCGGTAGCAGTGACTCATGGTGAGTTATGGTGCTTTCATAATCATACGAGCACTCGGACGTCCGGCATGTAGGACAACAAGCTATTCCCTCAGACAAATGCATTTATGAACTTAAAGAGCTATTCGTTCACTCTTACAATCACGAGTACAAGCTCGTGCTCGATGTCCCGTTGAACGGAAGCGTGTGTATTCTCCAGTAATTATTGTTTAAATAAATAAATATTGTCAGACGAATTACACAGCGCCATCTAGCCCCAAAGTAAGCGAAGCTTGTGTTATGGGTACTAGACAACTGATAAACATACGTAAATACATTTTTTTTTTGTAAATACATACTTATGATACATAGAGAAAGAGTTTGCGAAATACGGGACTTAGGTTTAATACTAACACCTACGTTTGACTTCCGCACGCACATAAATTCAATATGTAAAAGCGCTAACAAGACTCTCGGATTCATAATGAGAGTCTCGGGTCAGTTCTCTGATACAACTATATTAACTTTGTTGTACAATGCTTATGTGCGTAGCAGACTAGAGTACGGAGCCATGTTTGGGACCCTTATGAAGCGAAGTACAAGCTGCAAATTGAAAAAATACAGAAAAAAATTGCAAGACATATCTATAAAAAACTCTATGGGTACTATCCATTTATGTATCCATCCTTGTTCGTGGGCGGTATGGTTGGTATGAATACCCTCGAATTTAGGCGCCATATTCTGCTCGTAGTGCACTATTGTCAGCTTCTACATAATAAGGTGGACAATCCGCAAGCTTTGGAGAGACTTGGTCTCTACACCCCAGCTAGAAACTCAAACTCGGAACCACTTCGTCGTCGGCCACGTTTGTTTACAGGCCCGGCGCCCGTGCGCACGCGTCAAGCTGAAAATTCTCCCACGGAACGAGCTATTGCTGTGCTGAATGGACTCCACCAGCACTGTTTGGATGTTGACATATTCGTAGATAGTATTTCAAAAATAATTAATTTGGCTATGTATAAGTAGTATCAAATATAATAGCAGGAAATTATGATTATATTGTTATTTAATTACCGTATAGATGCATTGGCAAAATTAGCTGTAAGTCTATACATGCATGTTTTAATAAATAAATAAATAGAAACACCCAGACCAAGACAAACAGACATGTTCATGCACACAAATGTTTGTCCTATGTTGGTGTCGAAGCCGCGTCATTCACCGCTACGCCACCGAGCTCGTCAATTGTTTACCTGTGGACCTGTAGTGAGGACCTTTTTTTACCACTGGGGTGGTATAAAAAAAGAAAAAACCACCAAACAATCATACGGCCTGCTTGATGGAACGCAGTTATCACAGCTTACGGCCTACCTGTTGCACCAGGGGCGTCAATGTAGATTCCTTAATGTGAAATTTACCCATAACTGCCCTTTATTGTCAATCCTTGTCCTATAGGGTCAATCATGATGTCCTGTCGTGAATCCTGCGGGAGATGATGATATGGCAGTTCTCTGGGCTGATTTGTGAAATCGAACCGAACCGAAAATAGCTTTTATCGGGATAAGCCCCACCACACACCATGGTCTATTAAGTAGCCATAATTAACAGCATCTACCACCAAAAAGGCAATGACTAATGAAGTCCAGCAACGTCGAAGAAATTAGTAGGAGTAGAAAACTCTTGGAATTTGACTTTCCCATTTGGCAATACGAGAGACGGCAATGTTATTAAAATTATATTCATACAAATAACTTCGCGATTGACAACCTCACCTGTACAGGGTGCACCATGCACCATAATAATAATTTCAAAATTAATAAAATTTTCATGACTATTAATTTACAACAAATTTTAATATTTACAAAACCACGTTATTAAACTGAAAAAGTGTGGTACATTAATCACAGCTGCTGAATATTTCGCGGCGATATAATTATGCAGATTTACTTTGTACAATTTTGAACGTATGAAAATTATGAAAACACGCTGAAAGGAACTACGAATATGTTTGTTAATGAATACTTTAAAAAGATAACTAGGTCCAGCGCGTCGACTTTGCCCGCTTGAACACACTATCAGTATGAACCAACTTTTTTTTTTATACTACCTCGGGTGGCAGACAAACACACGGCCCGCCTGACGTAAAGCGGTCACCGTAGTCATATTAACGCTCGCAACATAAAATATCGCTCGCGCGCCGCCACCCCTACTGTCAACGCAGCATCTCCTTCCTTTCCGGTGAACTCACGCGCAGGAACACAACAATTCTCAAGGGAATTGTTATTTGGCTGCGGTATTCTGTGAGGTGGAGGTACATTGCCCAGTCGGGTAGCTTACAATTACGCTCCCTACCTCTCTTTTCGCCAGAGCTTCGTTTGTCAGTCAGCAGGGTGCACCACGTGCAGGTGAAGTTGCCTTTGGTACAAAGATCTTGATGAACCACTTACACCCCAAAAAAAATTCATTCTATGCTAAATAAGTAGATAATACATTTCTTCATCTTACCCTATTGGGTAAGACGAAGAATTTTTTTTGGGGTGTAAGTGCAAATATTAATAAATATTTGCACTTGGTGTAAAATTATATTATAGGTATATATATATAATATATTAATAGGAAAAGCTATTTAGATTCATCTCTCGTGCACGTACGTAGTAAGCTATATCTAGTTTATAATTAAATAGCACAAATATATAATCGCGTTTTGGCGACGTTATTTTTGGTAAATCTTTTTTTTTTTTTTGTTTCAAACACTGAACCACACTCCGCAGACGCTAAAATTGAAGTTTCGGCGACTGGCGTCGGAATACGAGCGAAGTGTAGATAGCGTTCCGTCGTCGCTACGTTGTATCTACGTTAACTCGATTGTCGCAATGAAGGGCGGTTTTTGTGTGTGCGATGCAAAGCGCTGCACTAGCTACCGAAAAACATCGGTGATCGATGAGTCAACACTCATCGATCACCGATGCTAAAACTTGCTTTTTTTACTTATTCGCTAAGATTCTTTAAGAGTGTCTTCTTCTTCTTATTTCCTATTCCCACTTTACATGGGGTCGGCTCTCCTAATTCTTTTTCACCAGGTTATTCTGTCCTGGATTGTCTGTGGATGCAGTTGTGCCTTGCCCATAGTTCGGGCCGTACACTCCAGCGTTCAGACCCATAGAGCATGGCGGTTCTTTGAGATAAGCGGTAAGGATCAGAAAAATGAAATCCTACCCTATTGTTTTCTTGTTAATTTCTCATCTTATACCGAACAATACCAACAAATAACAAAAAAATAAAGTCGCCATCATGGACCGAGTTTTATCTGCTAATGTAACATATAAATCTGAAGCCGACAAAAGACCCGAAATGTCACATAATTTACTTTTATTGCAGCACTGTGTTAGCGGTATATAGTTGTAGTACGATAATGGCATGTGACGTCACTATAGTAACAATTTCATTACACATGACAGTCGACGAGCTCGGTGGTCGAATGGTTAGCAATGGCCATTTTCACTCCGAGGTTGCGGGTTCGATCCACGCACAAGACAAATATTTGTGTGCATGAACATTTCTCTTTATCTTAGTCTGGGTGTTTTCTGTGTATTATATGTATGTACTTACAAAAAAAATAGTTTTAGTATTGATGCCACTAAATGAACAGACAAGCAAGATCTTCAAAACGAGTTGGGGCAAAAAAAATATTTTTTGTACGTTTGTGTCGCCATAACTTTCAAGCGGATTCTTCGGTTTTGATGAAATTAAGCACATACATAGGAAATATAATTATAATTGTTATTTCTTTATCACGTGATAAAACATTTAGCTGTTTTTGTGTTATTCGCTTTGACATGACAGTTTTTACTTTAATTGTACTTTTTTCTATGTCTTTTCTAGCTGTCAAATAAGTCTGAACAACGGGAAAAAAAATTCCCGTTGGCCAGAGTAGTCTGTCCATCAATCTGACCAGTGGGAAAAACCGTAAAAAATTTCGTTAATACTCACGAACCATTGGACCGATTTTGATGAAACTTGCTAGATAAGTAAATAATACAAATACGTATTGTGTGTAAAATATTTTTTTTTGTTTCCGAAGTTACCCCCATCGTAAAAGTTATTTGTAAATAGGGTTTTAGATAAAAATATTGCTAATGAGTTTAGTTACAGCCTGTATAACATACTAGCTTGCGTCCGTTACTTCGTATGTGCATATCCAGGTATCGCGTGGATTTTTTTTCTTTTCTTAGCGGATGCCTACGTCATAACTAGCTATACGTGGGGCGCACTAAAAGTTTCCGGAATGAATGAGTAAAAAAAACTATTAAAGGTCAAAAATTAATTTATTGTTTTTCAAAATATTCTCTCTTTGCGTAAATTAAATGCTCTTTTTCATTCGATTAAACCAATTTTCAAAGCTTTTGTGCCACTCATCCGTGGTGATCTCAGAAACGTGTTTTTCATACTCTTCGACAGCCTCTTCTGGTGATGAATTGATGAAAATCGTTGACTGCGTAATTGGTTCTTAATTTTTGTCGATGTTTTTGTTGTTCACAGCGGTGGATGGGCGACCATCGCGAGATTCGTCACTGAGATTGACACGACCGCGCTTGAATTCTGCAAACCAGCTATAAATAGTCGTCTTCCATGGTGCTTCATCACCAAAAGCAGAATGAAACCAAGCGATGCTCTATTGAGCCGTCAAATTACACTTCAAATCGTAAAAAATCATACTACGAAAATTTTCCCGAGTTAAATCCATGTTAATGTTGACAAGCAATTTTTAAAATGGCGCCACAATGTAAAAACAATTGTCAGTCAGATGAATCAAACTGCATTCTACAGCCAAAGAGTTCCATTTTCAAATGTTGTAATTACTTTTTAAATATTGTTTATGCAAGTGGCCAGTTCCGGAAACTTTTAGTGTGACCTATGTATGTATGGGCACTGCCTGCCACTCTCTGGTATCCACTTCACCTCCCCTCTGTGACGAATCTGGAACAGTTTGTATGGCGCCGCACGCACACACACTCATTCACGCTGTCCACCGACACCATTGTTTATGTAATAATAAACGACGCGACATTTCTATGGAGTAACCGAGGTGTGCCTGTATACTGTTTTTTTTTTTTTTATAATTATAATTCTTTATTGAAACCCACAACAAGTAATAAGTACACGATCTTAAAAAGTAATATGGTATAGACAGTACATAATATTATAATCCGCCTTATACAATGCAAATAATACAAACATACCTACTTATAATTACTTGTTTGTGGAAGCTGGTGTATCGTGTTAGGTAAGATACGAACCACCAGGCTTCCACCTCTGGATGCGAAAACTGTATATCATCAGGTCATTTTAGTCTCCACTACAGGAGCACGACCCTCTCTCGTCCGTCCCAGACAGAAGGATCAGGCCTACACTCCCCACGCTGGCCAGACGGGTTGGAAAGGCCGGATCGATGTTTGATAATGTATTTCCCTTAGTCGCCTTGTACGACATCCACGGCAAGAGACGGAGTGAATCTATTCTAGTCTGCCGGAAACCACACGGCCAATACTGTATGCCAAGTTTCAATTTAGGCTTTGCCTTTTAAAGATACAGAAGAAAGTGACGTATTAACACACCAGCAAGTATTATATTATTTGTAACCTTCCCGACATTCGCCAAATTACTTTATACGACATACTTATTTCTTCATATATGTCTGTGAGCATGCCAAAATGGCCTACGGAATGCTCCTCGGAAAGCCATAATACGTCGACATTCATCAACTATCACTATATTCCCCCCTTCATATGCTTCCTTTGATATATATGTTGACATTGAGATTGTGTCGAACAACCAAGGTTATGACGTCACAACACTGTTTTCTTTAATCTGGTAGGTATAAGAAATTGGTAGATATGGAAAACATTCATATATATATATATATATTTTTTATTTATTTATTACACCAGTTTACAAAAGACATTAAACGTAACAATATTGACGCATTTCATAAATCACTGGGGTTTGACACAAATGCAACAACATCCACATCAAGCATCTACTATTACAATCATAACAATATGAAAAACAAAACCGTAATAATTATATGTTTAAGATAGGTGTGAACATAAACTTTTGGGGTGTAAGTCGTTTATCAACATCTTTGAACCAAAGCCAACTTCACCTGCACGTGGTGCACCCTGCTGACTGACAAACGAAGCTCTGGCAAAAAGAGGGGTAGGGAGCGTAATTGTAAGCTACCCGACTGGGGAATGTACCTCCGCCTCACAGAATACCGCAGCCAAATAACAATTCCCTTGAGGATTGTTGTGTTCCTGCGAGTGAGTGAGGACACCAGAAAAGAAGGAGATGCTGCGTTGGCAGCGGGGGTGGCGGCGCACAAGTGATATATTATGTTGCGAGCGTTAATACGGTTACGGTAACCGCTTCACATCAGGCAGGCCGTATGCTTGTCTGCCACCCGACGTAGTATAAATAGTATAAAAAAACTTACATGAGGAAAAAATATGAGGAGCTTGATAGCATCGTTGCGTGTGTCAGTCTAATCAAACATGCAAGTTAAGCAACGTCGACCGAAGCTTGTCCATGAATGGGTTTTTTTTTGGTGGCCTCACTCACACGCAGGAACACAACAACCCTCAAGGGAATTGTTATTTGGCTGCGGTATTCTGTGAGGTGGAGGTACATTTCCCAGTCGGGTAGCTTACAATTACCCAGAGAGCAATGGAGCGTATCATGCTCGGGATATCCCTAAGAGACAAAGAGCGCAACTCCATCATTAGGACACGCACGAAAGTGATAGACGTAGGGTACCGAGCCGCTAAACTGAAGTGGGCGTGGGCCGGTCATGTGTGCAGACGAGGTGATGGAAGGTGGAGCAAGGATGTCCTTGAATGGAGACCAAGAGATGGCAAAAGGGGTGTGGGCGGACAAGCTGCCAGATGGTCCGACGACATCAAGGCTCATGCTGGGACGGCGTGGTCCAGGAAGACCGGCGATAGAAAAGCGTGGAGAGACATAGGAGAGGCATATGCTCTGCAGTGGGCGGAAACATGCTGCTGAAGAAGAAGAACTTACAATTACGCTCCCTACCTCTCTTTTCGCCAGAGCTTAGTTTTTCAGTCAGCAGAGTGTACTGCGTGCAGGTGAAGTTGGTTTTGTTCAAAGATGTTGATGAACCACTTGCACCCCAAAATTATCTGGAGCTCCTGCGTGCTTCGGAGGGCACGTTAAGCCGTCGATCCCGGCTGTGGTCGTTAGATGACAGTCGTTAAGCCAGTGGCCTTAAGGCGGCTTGAAAACACTGGGCTCCGCCAACCCACAGTTGAGCACCGTGGTGGAGTATGCTCTAAACTCCTTCGATTGAGAGGACCTGAATAAGGATTGACGACGAGACAAGGAGCTGAGGTTACACTTAAACTAAGCCGGCTAAACTTACCTTTATGTTCACATGTAACTTTAGGGGTGTAAGTGGTTCATCAACACCTTTGAACCAAAGCCAACTTCACCTGCACGCGGTGCACCCTGCTGACTGACAAACGAAGCTCTGGCGAAAAGAGAGGTAGGGAGCGTAATTGTAAGCTACCCGACTGGGGAATGTACCTCCACCTCACAGAATACCTTAGCCAAATAACGGTTCCCTTGAGGGCTGTTGTGTTCCTGCGAGTGAGTGAGGTCACCAGAAATGAAGGAGATGCTGCGTTGGCAGCGGGGGTGGCGGCGCGCGAGCGATATTTTTTGTTGGGAGGTTAATATGGCTAATACGGTTAATATCGTTGGTATCATTCCGTCGCGTACTAAAAAGTTTGGCAACTCCTATCTATGTCGCACTATTAAAAAGTGGAACGCGTTGCCGGCATACCGCATATGTATTTCCTCAATCATACAATATGAGATCCTTCAAGCGAAGCGTGAAGAAGTAAGTGACGGTGTAGTATCTTGTAGGCCAGCATGGCGGCGTCAACTGACAAGACATCGAGGTCTCTTGTCCGTTGCCGATGCGATTGGGGATATATATATATATATATATATATATATATATATATATATATATATATATATATCCAATCCCCAATCGCATCGGGCAATATATATATATATATATATATATAGGTATTTAAATTTCATAAGACAATATCCAAGCAAGCACCGTACAAGAGCCTGTATAGTACCTACAAACCCTCCAATGAACTTGCTGATATGCTTTACCGCAATTAATTAGACCACAAGCCAAGAATAGCTAGCAATCACTGATTTGTGGAGATACTTTGGAGTATTACCCCTTGAGGTATGATGACATCAACCCATATAAATCCTCACTTCTGGGATACAAGATAAAAGCTTGGCTTGGCTTAATGACTATCATCTAATAACAGCAGCCAAGTACGTAGGCTTAGTCCTCTGCCTCTCCGGGAAGCCATGGCGGCGTCGCCGGCCACAGTATCCAAGAAGGTTATATATAAATGTATGGAGACTAACTCACTTGGTGACGGTGTAGTAACGTAGCTAACTTGAAAATTTCAATACAAATTGTTTGGATACGTGGCCAGCGACGACGCCATGACGTCCCGGTAAGGCAGAGCTCTTAAATTAGCTAATGTTCCTTCCAAATCACAGACCTTAAGATAAATTAATCCATAGACAGGCTACGGTCATTTCATTGTCTATTGACTATTAAATCTAAACATAAACTAGCTGAGCCGGCGAACGTCGTCGCACCGCCAAACAGTCAATGAATGTCGTGTTAATTATTAGCTGAACGAAATTTATTATTTTGGCCGTGTGGTTTCCGGCAGACTAGAATAGAATCACTCCGTTTCTTCCCGTGGATGTCGTACAAGGCGACTAAGGGAAATACATTATCAAATATCGATCAAGCTTCTCCAACCCGTTTGGCCAGCGTGGGGAGTGTAGGCCAAATCCTCCTTCCGTCTAGGACGGACGAGAGAGGGTCGTGCTCCTGTAGTGGAGACTAAAATGTACCTGATGATGATGGAAGTAATACAATGAATATAAAATAAATATTAAAATCAGTACTTTATTAAGACAATATCACAAAAAAAATATAAATATACAAAAAGCAACTATATCAATAAATATATATTATATACTAGCTGATGCCCGCGACTTCGTTCGCGTGGACTTTATGATTCCGCCGTATTAATACAAATACGAACTAATGTTGTTACATAAGAAAATATTTGTTATACGTTAAAAGTCAAATTTTTTTTTTTTTTTTTGTTTAACATTGTAACCATAGTTTAAAAAAAATTAAGGGAGTCTTTCCTTCGGGAGCTAATATGAAAAGACCAGTCCTAAGCTTGACACCAGCAAATTTTAGTGATTTTTTTATTGTCATGGCAAAGCAAGTGGTCACAGACAACTGCGTACGTTTAAAATTAAAATGGATTTTTTTTTGGAGAAGAGTGGTATACGCGGAATAAATACAGTTTCACTGGCACCACTCCCAGTGAGAATCTCAGCTTCAATTATATTGCGCTGCCATTGACTTTACTTCAGGAAGGAGATCTTCCCCAAATTTTAATAATATTCTTGAAAACTTTTGGGCACGTAAAGTTCTATCTACAGTATATATACTAATAGATATCTTAATCCACAAAACCATTTTCAAAACAAATCACAGACAACTTTCAACACAACTTTCTTTTATATATTATACATATAAATAGATTTACTATTCGGCAATTCAACAAATAACTTTTAAGTATAAAGAAAATGATGAAAAGCTATATACCAAAGAAGTTTCTCATACGTCTCATATCATTTCAACGCACGTCGAACTATAAATTTTATAGAATGGCCTCCACAGTTATCGGTCCGCCATATTGGAATCATAAAAACTTGAAATACGTGAAGCGTAGAGTTGTGATACTTGTGATCGTAACTCACGAGTACGACTGATTCTATCGTGACTCATCTGGGTGCTCTTTAAGTGCAGAATGAGTCAAATGGACATTATCAAAACACTGAATGTCCAAATGGCGCAATGTCTATTACCAAACATAAGTATTAAGTAAATTTCTTAAATTCTTAATTTTTTTACATCTCTATTATATGACTTGCATGTTTTGCAATACGTAGTTTTGAATAATGTTCAAGAAAATTTAAAATATTACTATTCCAAACAAACAAAATTTTTGAGCAATATTTTTAAGGTTCCGTACCTCAAAAGGAAAAACGGAACCCTTATAAGATCACTTTGTTGTCTGTCTGTCTGTCTGTCGAGACCCTCGAAGTCGAGAATGCGTAGAGGTATTAAGCTGAAATTTGATATTGAGATTAAAGAGCCTGTTTCCACAATACTATTTTATTGGAGTAATTACTAGATAGAGAGTAAGAACTTACTTAGAAAACATAAGAATTACTGAATGAAATGAAACTAGTCATGCAATTACGAGATATATAACAAGTTTTGAAATGAATATTAGGTAAAGTAATAAAAAATAATTGAGAAATCATATATAAACGTAAACGTAATAAGTTGGTGAAAACCAGTCAAAAATTTTTAGCTCAGTATATATTAATGTTATTGTTTAAGTGCAACAAATAGAATATTCATGAGATTTAACACATTATTTTGAAATGAATATTAAGTAAGTACCTATAAAAAAAATAACATAGAAAGGAGCCGCTGGAAGCAGGAAGTCCGTATGAGGAACCTAATGTCACTGAATTAATATAAGTACCAATGTTTAACAAATAAAAAATATCTGAAAATTATTTGTCGTATTAATTATTTACCGAAGCTCATATCAATAATCCTATATAAAAATAAGTATGTATTTAAAAAGACTTTTAAAAAATTTGACCACGTAGAAGAACTACGCATTATAAGTATGAATGAATCTATGTATTATAAGTATGAATTTACAAAAAAAATGTATTTAAGTACATTTATCAGTTGTCTAGTACCCATAACACAAGCTTTGCGCTAAATTTGGGACTAGATAGCGCTGTGTAAATTGTCCAGAACTATTTATTTATTTATTTATAAGTACTTTTTGGGCATTTATCGTAAATGCCCGACAACGATAAAACCCGGCATTATGCCCATCTCTACTCACATGTAATCCTTTCATAAGCGTTAAATTCTAATTCTAAACAACTATCAGTTAGAACCACAAATGTGGAAATTTAATAACGCGTGACTTCATAATCCATAAATTGACAAAGGACCAAACGCTATTCGAAATTAGTTCACTGTAAAGGTATATTCTGCACCCAGGATCATTCCGTTTAATTGTTATTGCCCGGAAGGACAACGGTTGTTTTGGTCAGTTAATATTACGCAAGTTTTGTGTTATATCATTTGTCACTATAGTGTTAAAATTCACTATCGGGGGCCCTACCGCCGAAGCTTATTATTAATATTACGCAAGTTTTGTGTTATATCATTTGTCACTATAGTGTTAAAATTCACTATCGGGGGCCCTACCGCCGAAGCTTATTATTAATATTACGCAAGTTTTGTGTTATATCATTTGTCACTATAGTGTTAAAATTCACTATCGGGGGCCCTACCGCCGAAGCTCAAGCCGATTACCATCGGATTTTTTGATCGCCAAAATAGATTTTAGGTTTAAATAAATAAAATAAAATATATTTATTTCAGGTGATGACAACTCACATTGACAGTTTATGTTTATGACCATAATATTAAATTTCATTTCATTTCAATCAAAATTTAAATCAAATATAAATACAATAAGAATTAATACATTATAATAGTCTCTCCATCCGGCATTGCGGGAAGTGTCTTTCACAGCAATGCCGAATGTAGGGACAGTCAAACCTACTAATAATCATTGCTATGCTGCTTGCTGGACGGCATTGGAGCTGGCTTGAACCCTGCGTAAGTTAATGATTTCTACCTGCTAAGCTAAACACAATTACCGCAAATCTAAGCTAAACATTGATATTCGAAATCAAAAAATGGTAATCGACTTTGGCTCGGCGCTAGGCCCCCTGATCGTAGAAACGGGATTATTCCTTGCCTTTGATGTCCATACTAACCTAAGCTTACAGTCTTGATAAGTTTAAGGAGAGCCACTGCGTGTTCTATTGATTATATTCGGTGTTTACTGTCCAATAAAGATGCATTAGAGTCCTCGCTAATATAAAAGCTCCCGACATCTATACACCTAACTTTCACAAACCTTATTTTGTAAAATATAAAATACTGTCCGTAACATCTTTATACATCCTTGAGATATGTAAATGTGTCAAAAAATATCCCGACTTCTTTACAAAAGCAGTCAATAGATCACGTAAAGTTAGAAAGCAGTTCAGACACAAGCTAATAAAACCAAAATCAAATCTCGCTATGCATAGTTCTAGCCCTAATTCGATGGCCGTCGAAATATTTAACAAATTGCCAAATAAAATAAAAGATATTGACCAAGGAGCAAGCTTCATTAAAAAATTAAAGACCTTACTGGTAGCTGGTAGCAGTGGTAGCTAAATGTTATTATACTCTTGACGAATTTTTAAATGATAAATTAGATGACATATAATAAACCGTTCTGTACACTTCAGACTATTGCCATACTCTTATAGGAGAATAATCACTACATAGTATAAAACAAAGTCGCTTTCTCTGTCCCTATGTCCCTATGTATGCTTAAATCTTTGAAACTACGCAACGGATTATGATGCGGTTTTTTTTAATAGATAGAGTGATTCAACTGGAAAGTTTATATGTATAATATATGCATAACATAGTAGAAAAACACTGATAATTTAGAGGTTTCTAATGTGATGTCGTAAATAAACACATTTTTTTGCTCTTTCATTGCAAACGCTGGCTGAACCCAACGACATAGATCAAAATAATGTAGTACAGTATTGTTCACCTTAAAATGGTCTACAAAAAAGTTCGCGATGGTATATGTCTATCTCTTAGTGGTAACACACAATAACCGTTATTTTATCCTTTGCTTTTTACAAGAAATGCCTTATTTACGAAGCGATTTTAAGCAATACAGAATTAATCCTTATCCAATTAAGTACCTTAAATACATTGCGCATTTAATATAGATCAATATGGCCCTTCACAGCATGTAATTTAAATGAATAGTTTAGAAGATATTACACATTTAAAATGCAGGGACATAACGGCTGTGGCGGTACCGGCCGCGGAGCCGGCGGCGTGTGCCTATAACTGGGGAAGGACTGGATAGGACAAAGCGCAAAGACCTTCTGTAGTACATTTAGTATCAGCATTGCACCCGTGCGAAGCCGGGGCGGGTCGCTAGTATGTAATAACTTAAAACTAACATGTATTTTAAGATCGACATGTACATACATACATATTATATGCAATAAAGATATTGAGTATTGAGTATATTCGAAAGGATTATTTGAGGACAAACGAGACTCTGGCGAAAAGAGAGGCAGGGCATTGCGTATATTTTATGCTGCCCGACTGGGGAAGTACCTCCATCTCACAGATAACAATTCCCTTGAGGGTTGTAGTGTTCCTACGAGTGAATGCGTTCACCAGAAAGAAAGGAAGGAGTATAGGCTGGCAACGGTTGGGCGACCTCTTGATGTTGCTGATCTCCATGGGCGGTGGTGATTGCTTTCCAGCAGGTGACCCACATGCTCGTTGGCCCCCCTCTCATATAAAAAAACCAGTTTAGTGTTGCAGCTCAAATCCATCATCTCCATCCAAAATTCAAACACAGCACTAGATAGATGAAGGATCAAATAATTTATTACACTAAGTAATGACTATGGAACATCGCGTGCGGGTGAGAGGGAAGCGCCGCCATTTTGAGATAATTTTAGTGCATTTTTTTTTTTTTTTATATACTACGTCGGGTGGCAGACCAGCATACGGCCCGCCTGATGTGAAGCGGTTACCGTAGCCATATTAACGCTCGCAACATAAAATATTGCTCGCGCGCCGCCACCCCCGCTGCCAACGCAGCATCTCCTTCCTTCTGGTGACCTCACTCACTCGCAGGAACACAACAACCCTCAAGGGAACCGTTATTTGGCTGCGGTATTCTGTGAGGTGGAGGTACATTCCCCAGTCGGGTAGCTTACAAATTACGCTCCCTACCTCTCTTTTCGCCAGAACTTCGTTTGTCAGTCAGCAGGGTGCACCGCGAGCAGGTGAAGTTGGCTTTGGTTCAAAGATGTTGATGAACCACTTACACCCCAAATAACGTACAACATGCGGCCGTGTCAATGACACAGCCCCACCCCATTTTTTATGCTCCTTTTTTCTTCGGTCGGGTAAATAATATATCTAATTTTCATCCCCCGTTACTTAATTAAAAATAAACACACAGCAAAGCCTTCCAATCACCATGTTATTTGTTATTCATTCGTTTGAATATAACACGAGTGTATACCCACGAAAATGAATTATTGCCCCCGAGGGATGAACCGCTTATTCTCACATCGGCTTGTCTGCGGATTTAGAGATTGGTTGCTGGGCCAAAATCGGGCGCGGGCCTTGATTTTGGAGGTTTTTACGGGTTTTACGTCACTTCAGGATGAATATTCCTTTATTTTAAAAATCACCCTTGGCATTGTTTCTATAAAACAATTCTAGAATAAATACAAACGACAAATCGGTGTTATATCAGACTTAAGTCTTTGTATCAAAATGAATAAAAAATAAGTTTTGTCTGAGAAGAAATTTTGTGTTCCTTTGTGTGTTCTACCGATTGTACAATGGGGTGTGTTCAGAGGAGCCATCGTCAGGGAATTCATCCTCACACATTGGAGCCGAAGTCGTCACGTACTGTGCGGTTCCAGAGAAATTTTCTTCCACGTACTACCAATTTGTGGAATGAACTGCCTGTTGAGGTTTTCCCAGGAGACTACAGCATGGGATTCTTCAAAAAGGGCGTAAAGAGGGTTTTACAGGGTCGGCAACGCGCATGTGATGCCTCTGGTGTTACAGGCGTCCATAGATACCAGGGATGTAACGGAGCTTCGGTTTCGATTCCGATACGTCGGAACTTCCGATTGCTTTTGCATCCTCGGTTCCGACTTCGGTTCCGATAAATTTTAAACCGAAGTCAGAAGTCATATCGGAGGTCGGCGGCCGGCGCGGCGGGCGAGGGTGGGTAGACGGGCCGGGCAGCGCGAAGCCGCGGCGGAGTCGCGATCTGTGCGTACAAAAAAAGGTCATGTGTGCAATTCACACGTGGTAGAAGTGAAACCTTCAGAAATATTGGTTTCGAGATAATGAGGCGAATGTAAAATTTCGGGAAAAGGATGATTGTAGATTTCAGTAGTGATCATAGTGATACAAAGTTTGATAATTATTTTACATTTTTCTCGTATATATTACATGAATTTTTTCAGACGCAGAGCTTCCCATCTCGATGAATGATATAAGAGGATCATTAGTAACTAAAGTATGAAATAAATACTTTGACTAATGCTCACTAACGAATAATGATGTGTAATTATTTCATTGAAAATGATATCTACACATATCTCTGACTGACTTCATATTTTATTCCGATTCCGGTTCCGATTCCGGTTTCGACTCCGATAAACCAAATTCAAAAATTCCGATTCCGGTTCCGGTTCCGATATAACCACATCCGTTACATCCCTGATAGATACGTAACTAAATATAGTAGGTAACTATAGATACGGTAACTGCTTTCCATCAAGCGGAACGTATGCTTGTTTGTCACCTTAGTGGTATAAAAAAATGCCCTTTTTATCATAAAATAGGATAATATAATAATAAACCGAGCATCTAAAATTGTAAAACTGGGCGACTATTATACTGACTTGGCGACTAAAGTTGATATAAAACCAAACCTAAATTTCTGTGGCTCATTTCGTATTTTTGTGGTTCATGTCATTATTTTCCATAAATAAAAATACTCGACGGACGAGCTCGGTGGTCCAATAGCTAGCAATGCCCAGTTTGACTCCGAGGTCGCGTGTTCGTTCTCCGCACAAGAAAAAGTTTGTGTGCATGAACTTGTCTGTTTGTCTTGGTCTGGGTGTTTATTATAATGTATGTATTTACAAAAAAAAATGTATTTAAATAGGTATATTCATCAGTTATCTAGTACCCATAGTAGAATTTGTCCAGGAATATTTATTTATAATTATGAAATTTTGTTTAGAAACACAACCCCACTCACTAAGTTCGCGCCAAAAAGTCCTTTGTCTATGTCTGGGACCACAGATCTAGTACTTTTCAGTACTCTTGCACCGCCTGTCGTGCTTTCATTGTCGATGTTTGTAACGGGTGATTTTTAATTGTTGCACATGTTTTGGGTTTTTGAACAATCATAAAGTATTTTAAAACTAGAAAGCATTCATTACGTTAGAAGTGTTTACAATTTTCTAGGTTTGACATCCAGCTATCAAAGGACAGTTGATCTATTTTTGTTTTACAAGAATGCAGACCCTGGAAGCGCGCACTTGTTGATCGTCGGGTGGGGTATATAACTGCCTTGCGATTTCCAGTATGCTCTATGTCCGTGGACTCGACCTTCTTTAATATTATAAACATGAAATTTTGCCTACCTGAGCATTTTTAATTAGTTGCCAACATATTGTGCCTTTGCGTTGTCCCACGGGAATTTCCCACTCAGCCCTCTCGCCAACTAAAATCCACTAAAAAGATACCTTGATGAAGATATATGAGTTCACTTTGATCCTTTGCTTATAGTTTAGTAATAGTATTTTGAGAGTACTAAGTCTCAGAAGACTACTATCAACATCATTTGATATTTTTTTGACGTAAATAGGTAGGTACGTCTTAGAATGGGGGGGGGGTGTTTGATATTTTTTCTGACACCAATGTCGCTAGGTAGGCGTCGGGTCCAGATTGTCAAATTGTACTGAATTTTTTGACAGTGAAACTTCAAGACGACAATATGTATTTCCTCAATCATACAATATGGGATCCTTCAAGCGAAGCGTGAAGAAGCATCTTGTGGGCCAGCATGGCAGCGGCAACTGACAGGACATCAAGGTCTCTTGTCCGTTGCCGTTGCGATTGGGGCTCTTCTTTTCGCTTACCATCAGGCGAAGTGGAGCCAATATGCTGAGCTAATATAAAAAAAAAAAAAAAAAAAAAAAGGGAGGAGATCCTGCGATGGCAGCGGGGCTGCTAGCGATATTTTATGTTGCGAGCGTTAATATGGCTACAATAACCGCTTGACATCACGCAGGCCGTATGTTTGTCTGCCACCCAACGTAGTATAAAAAAAAAATTCTTAATAATAGTGGTCGCCCATTGGTCGAAATTCGACCTTAATTAATTTAAATTATGAATATAGACATGTATAAATCAATAGACTATGCGTGTGTGTGTATCAAATACATGGAAGCGTGTGTAATGTTTTAGGGTGTAAGTGGTTCATCAACGTCTGTGTCAACCAAAGCCAACTTCACCTGCACGCGGTGCACCCTGCTGACTGACAAACGAAGCTCTGGCGAAAAGAGAGGTAGGGAGCGTAATTGTAAGCTACCCGATTGGGGAATGTACCTCCACCTCACAGAATACCGCAGCCAAATAACAATCCCCTTGAGATTGTTGTGTTCCTGCGAGTGAGTGAGGTCACCAGAAAGGAAGGAGATGCTGCATTGGCAGTGGGGGTGGCGGCGCGCGAGCGATATTAAGTTAATATGAGTTAATATGGCTGCGGAACCGCTTCACATCAGGCGGGCCGTATGCTTATCTGCCACCCGACGTTGTATATAAAAAAAAAAAATGTTTCTTTTTATTAATTTAATGTATTTTTTATGCATAATAAAAAAAAAAATTAGCATTCTGCATTCCTTCGCTATATAAACTATGAGTGTGCGAAATTTCATATCTCCTCCGTCCGCACAATTTCCGTCAAATGGGGGACAAAGTTTTTGCTTCACGTGTTAATATGTATACAGATTCAGCGGACCGACTCCGAAGCGAATATACGAAGTTTCGGCCCAAAATTACGATTTACTAAAACACATTTTGTAGAGTACAAAATAACGAAGGTCAATGTTTCATACTTATATCTGTATAATCTGTTCTTGAAGCTCCCATGTCGTGTTTATTTGGAAATACTACTGAGGGAAATTAATTTCACAATATCACAGTTCGTGGTAGAAAAGTCTTAAAAATACATATTGGGGTATTTGAATAGTAAATTACGCTTTGCTGGATGAAATGGCCATATCTACCAACACAATCGACTGTAATTCGTATCAAGCAAATTTGGAACTTTTGCCCGAAACTTCTGACTTCTGACAGCACGCACGCACGCAGCAGGTAGGCCTTATGATTAATGGCTAGATATGCAATTAATTGAGCCACTTTGAGGTTTTTTTAATGATAGAATAAAATAAAAAGTATTTGAATCATCATGCTATCATCTTCTTAGCTGATTTTTGACGTGACAACGTCTTATAATTCGATGGAGCCGGCTGCACGCACGATAAAACATGACTCATGCGGCGTTACTTCGCTCTGAGGCGTTCCATTAAAATTTTATTTTGAAAAATGCAAACATTCCATCAGTATTTTCTTATGACGTTGTCACGTTCAACTATCGTCAGTAAACCGACTTTACAGACAACCGATTTTTTTTATGAGAGGCTGGCAAACGAGCATGTGGGTCACCTAATGGAAAGCAACTACCACCGCCCATGGACATCAGCAACACCAAAGGGTCGCTAATCCATTGCCAGCCTATACTCCTCCTTTCTTTCTGATGACCTCACTCACTCGCAGGAACACAACAACCCCCAAGGGAATTGTTACTTGGCTGCGGTATTCTGTGAGGTGGAGGTCCTTCCCCAATAAATATATCTGTTTATATAGAAAGCGAAATGAATATAAATCAAATAATTCGCAGAGGTACATTTTAAAGACCCCAGAAAAGAAGACATCTCTCCGAGTAGTGGTATCACAAAAGTGGTGGTTCGAAATATCGTAAAATTTACGACAAACTGGTTGGTTAACAGATCGATTGTGCTATTATTTAAGGTGACGTGAGTCCAGCGCTTGGCCGTTTTCGAGGGGGTGAGGTGCGAGGCTTGAGAGGAGCCGGCGCGGGGTACCCGCTTACAAGCGCGCGTTCGCTGCCGAGACGCCACAGTATAGCGAAGCGTCTACCAACACCCGTGTAGTACAACACCCACCCGTCAACACAATAGTTAAAACTACTTACTGGAAATATAATTATATGAAAATAAATAAGCCACATGTATACATAAATACATTTTTTTTTATTAATGAAGTATATAATATTCAACATGCAAACAAGTGATGTTTGGATATATTATGAAAAAGTAAAGAATTCAAAATAAAAAGAAAACTATTCAATAATTATATTTATTATTGGTCAAACTAAAATAGATACATACTTAGACTAACTAACTATCACGCGCCAGCATACACTATTCTTCATCCTTCTAGGAATCGATATGTGCCGTACAGCACGCGTCTGTCCCTAGCTACTATGCCCGAGCAAACAGCGGTATCGATATTAACAGTATTTATATTTGACAACCCCGGTGGTTCAATGGCTAACCATGTCCAGTTTGACTCCGAGGTCGTGGGTTCGATCCCCGCACAAGATACGAGTAAATATTTGTGTGCATGAACATGTCTGTTTATCTTGGTCTGGGTGTTTTCTATGTATTATCTATACTAATATTATAAAGCTGAAGAGTTTGTTTGTTTGTTTGTTCGAATTGAAAAAATATTTTAGTGTTAGCCTATATTTCAATGAAGGCTATAGGCTATATAACATCACGCTAACACCAATAGGAGCGGAGCACCGATAAAAAAACCGGACAAGTGCGAGTCGGACTCGCCCACCGAGGGTTCCGTAGGTACGCAGTATCATTATTAAATTTGATATTTTTCATTATAAATAAGAAATAATGCGTCGAAAAAAATAAATAAAATATATTTTGCAATGTGTACATCAAGCCCTTTCATATGATACCCCATTTGAACTAGTAGTTTCAATTTGAAATTTCGACACCCTATAAAAAATATAGACCCCCTATTTTTTAAGATCTATTTACAAATGTATAGTTTTGAGATTTATTCCTGTACTTGTAGTCTATAACGATGTTACTTGCCAAATTTCATAGTTCTAGGTCAACGGGAAGTACCCTATAGGTTTTGATTCCCTTGAGTGTGTCGAAATATGCGTTTTTTGCTGAATAAACGGCCGTAACTTTTTTCTACGTAAACTTAGCAGATTGGTTTTTTTTTAACTTCATGGGACCGTAGACCTGAGTATACAGTTCAAATTTCAGCTTGATACCTCCACGCATTCTCGACATAGAAATTCTTGACAGACAGACAGACAGACAGACAGACAGACAGACAGACAGACAGACAGACAGACAGACAGACAGACAGACAGACAGACAGACAGACAGACAGACAGACGGACAACAAAGTGATCTTATAAGGGTTCCGTTTTTCCTTTTGAGGTTCGGAACCCTAAAAACGGGAAAAAAATATTCCACAGAAAAAAATATTAAAAAGAGAGGTAGGGAGCGTAATTGTTGAAGAGAGGTAGGGAGCGTAATTGTAAGCTTACCCGACTGGGGAATGTACCTCCACCTCACAGAATACCGCAGCTAAATAACGGTTCCATTGAGGGCTTTTGTGTTCCTGCGAGTGAGTGAGGTCTGCAGAAAGGGAGGAGATGCTGCGATGGCAGCGGGGGTGGCGGCGCGATATTTTATGTTGCGAGCGTTAATATGGCTATGGTAACCGCTTCACATCAGGCGGGCCGGTCTTCCACCCGCCGTAGTATTAAAAAAAAAAATCCTTTTGAGGGCTTATATTGCGTGCGCTGCGTAAATTTGCGCATATGCCTATCTTTTAAGATTAACTCACTATAGCATAATATAGGTAAAAGGTTGTTTGTCCTTCTTTCACGTCAAAAGTAACAAACGGATTTACATGATTTTTTTGATATAGTTTAAGGCCTGGAGAGTGACATAGGCTACTCTTTATCCTTTATATGGAATAAATAAAGTTAATCATTTGTCCTTCTTTCACGTCAAACATGAACCTAAGTACGGTCGTGATTTTTTTTAATGGGGAAGTGTACGATCTGGAGCGTGACATAAGCTACTTTTTATCACGGAAAAACATCTTAATCCAATGGGAAAAATAAACTTTGTAATCATTTGTCCTTCTTTTACGTCGAAAGTAACCTAAGTACCGACATGATTTTTGTTAACGGGGATTGTTTACGGTCTGGAGAGTGTCATAAGCTACTTTTTATCACATCAAGTAAAAAAATGACAACAAGAAAAAAATATACACAAATTAATGGCAGCTCCCCTGGACCACGCGGGCGAAGCCACGGGTAACAGTCAGTTCCACCTCACAGAATACTGCAGCCAAATAACAATTCCTTTGAGAGTTGTTGTGTTCCTGCGAGTGAGTGAGGTCACCAGAAAGGAAGGAGTTGCTGTGTTGGTAGCGTTGGTATTTTAAGTTGCGAGCGTTATTATAACTACGGTAACCATTTCACATCAGGCGGGCCGTATGTTTTTACCGCCCGACGAAGTATAAAAAATAAAAATTATGACGCCTAAACGGCCAAAACAGATTTCGATGATCGCGTACCGACAGGTACGCGATCATCGAAATCGCTACTGAACGAATTTCAATGTGGGTTTACAGATATTCCAAGAAAGATTTATAATAAAGTTTTCCAAAGAAACATTTAGCATGAGAAAAATAAACCGGGTCTCAGTATAAAAATAAATGTTTCACGTTGTTTTGTTGTCTTACTGATATTCCTACACTGTGTTTATTTCAACGTGTTTATTGACAACGCGTTGAACGGACGCGCGGCACAGGTCCTACCTCGAACGCAGCTCCTAGAGCACTGATGTTGAGAGCGATCGAGAGTCGGGGAGGGTGCGCGACCGCAAATCGTTATTCTTTTAATAACTTTATTTAAATTATTTTATTTTTAAAAGTAATAGCATAATGCTCTCGTAATTAAAATTATGAAAATTTTGGTATAATTTCCGTATAAAAAAATTGTATTAAATAGTTATAATCTTTACTTAGTGCAAATTTTGAGAGTAAGTTCCCGATTTTTTTCTATCGAGCCAAAAATTATTAATTGTGTTTTCAATAGCTTTTGGCCCTGCAGAAAGGACTTAAGATTTCATAGTTAAATTTCTAGAAACCAAATTGAAATAGTTTATTGTAACAATTCTTTAAATAAGCGTGTTTCCTGGACTCACTTCACCTTAATGAAAGTACGAAGGAACGGTAGTGCGATAAACTGTGCAGCGAACGACTGGATTCCAATCCGGGTATGGTGGGATCCTGGGGCCCTAGTGCCGAAGCTGAAGTGGATTACCATCGGTAGGTTAAAGTTATTGATAAACATACAAGCTTAATTAGTAGAGCACTCGGGTATCTACTAGCTGAGCTTAACATAAGTTAAGTATGTACTCAAGGGCGTCGCCAAGGGGGGGGGGGGGGGGGCAGGGAGGGGCAACCGCCCAGAGATTCTATTCATTTATAAGTTTTATTCATTGTACGGTCAAGAACTCGTGATGATTTACACGTTGGACTCTGCACCGTTATTATTACAATCACTGTAGATGTAAGGTAATCGCTGTAACCTGTTCCAGCTTCCAAGCCGTACGAAGTACGAATATAATTCTCTTCCCAATCGTAATTCCACCGTCCGCGTCCATAATACGCCACTGCGCCATTCATTTCACGGTTAACTCGAAACTAATTCCATCGGGTGCTCGCTAAAAGTGCAGCACAACGTTCATTTTCCGCGCATTGCGCCGCAATCACACGCCGACGTGGCTCATCCGCATTCGACGTTCGTTGTACATAGAAAAGCATGTTTTCTAATGCAATAATCATGTTATGTAGAGCCAGTGGCGTAACTATACCACAGCGGCCCGTGGCGAATTTATCAGATGAGCCCTCAGAGGATGGGCCACTCTCTAATAAATCATCTAAGTACGTAGCGTACGTCACGCTGTCGCGCCCTTTCTGCTGGGGCACCTGCAGGCCTAGACAAATGGCTTTCTAGTAACGTGAACGTTAATAGAATTTAATGATAAATGTATGGGATTGACTTTTTCCAACGAAATGTCACGTGATTCAGCAAAACGAACTTATAAATTGGTAGCCAAGTGGCATTCTTTTTTACCCGACTGCGGCGAAGCCAAAAAAGAGGGCCTTCCGTCTGCATTTAAATTACATTTAAATGCAGGCGGAACCCAATAAATTTAATGAGTGTTTATGAGTTTAATGAGAATTTAGTGGGTCCCGCCTGCATTTAAATGCAATTTAATTTAAAGCTGACACTACATAATAATTTTTAAGAACTTCAATAATGACGTTATTATACATATATACTTTTGTTTACGCTCAAATTTGGGGAATGAAGTGAGTCTTAATGCTTGTTTTGTGCTTTTTAGTTGTTGCTGTAACGTATTCCGCAGTCGGGTTTTTTATTTTTTTTTATATTTTTTTAATCGTTCGAAAGGAACATAAAGCCATGCGACAAACCTCATACAAAGCTTAGCCAAGTGGCACTTTTGACAACCGAATGCGTTCCGTTAGCGTTTAAAGTGTATGACAGCGAAGGGAACGTGATTCCTTTGTAAGTAGTTAGAATACGAACAAAATGGCGATTTATTTCTTAATCAGCTGGAGAAGCTTGTGTCGTTTGTTTATAATGTATTCCAAAGTTTGCAATTATAAAGTTAGGAAGACATTTTTCTTCTTTCTTTTTAAGTACGCGTTGTACTTAAAAAGAACAAACTATAATCTGAAAATATTTTGATAACTTAAATTTACTTACCTCTTTTAAGTAATATAAAAATCCAAATATACACACACATAACACAGGAACTTTAAACACATTAAAAGTTTCGCGGAATATGTAAAAAAACTTACAACCTTCTGATTTTGATTTTTTCCTGAAATTTTTTCCTGTATTAATCAAATCAAAAAATGAAATTAAAGTTATTTAGTGTAGACAATTACTCAATTGCTAATTCCAATTCTATATACTAGAAGAAGTCATTAATCATTCGATAAATCAGAATCTTGCATGGATTTTTTTTTAAATTATAATTCGTCAAAGTCATTTAAAA
Organism: Hypsopygia costalis; assembly: GCA_937001555.2. Lineage (NCBI taxonomy): Eukaryota > Metazoa > Arthropoda > Insecta > Lepidoptera > Pyralidae > Hypsopygia > Hypsopygia costalis. Next base: position 32,447,837 of record OW443328.2, read on the forward strand.
TGCAGCTGATAACCAAAATTAGGACCAAATAATTTTATCTTGAAAAACACCCTATTTCATACCATACAATTATTTCATACCCTATAAGTTCCCCTAAACGTGAAAAACGTACCAAATTTGGAGGCAAAAAAATATCTTACGATGGCAGCACTGCGAGCGAATGTAATTTCCCACTTGACATTTGTAAGCCGAAGCATAGACAATATTATTGTTTTTATCGAAGGTCAAATCGACTAAGCGCTTGCGAAGTTTATGTAAACTTGGCTAACAATCTATTATCGCTAACGCTACGGCATTAACGTTCGTCGATATGGAAACATTTTGGAGCGTATGCCACTTGTCTAGGCCTGCTGAGCATACTGCGCCAATGTTGCGCACCCGCGATATATGCTAATAATATATAAAAATTAAAAACATTATTTGTTTAGGTAATTACTAAGATTTTGCGGGTCGCTTAGCGCAGTGTTCTATTAAACTGCAGCGAAAACGCGGCGTGTCGACGCGACACGCCGCGTCTCCTTGTCGCGGCGTCTGCGCTGCGCATACGTTCCTCGGACGCCTACGCTGAACAAACGCCAGTGTGAAGGCGCCCTAAGTAAATAATGTCAATTAGATACAATAAAAAAGTGGAACTCTTTCTTACAACATGGGATCCTACAACCGAAGCGTGAAGAAGCACCTCGTTGGCCAGCATGGCAGTATCAACTGACAGAACACTGTTGTCTACTTTTTTGTCGGTTACCGCCGCAATTTGGGGTTCTCTTTTCGCTTACAATCAGGCGAAGCGGAGCCACTATGCTACGCTAATAAATTAAAGATATACAAAATTACATTAAAATAAGGCGAAGTAGAGAAGCGGTAATATAGTAGGGACCAAACCGTGCAATAAAAAAATTCAATTCCTATTCACCGTTCACACTAAATAGAAAACTCATAAACCGTTTACGTTATGTTGAGTATTTTATTTTACCCTTACAGTTTTTCAGGCCGGCCCTGTTCAAAAGCCCGCATGTTAAAATAATAATTTCAAGTGTAATTGAAGCTGAATGTTACGAGCTTGATGGCGTCATTGTGCGTGTTTTATCATACAACTACGGTGGAAAACAAACATACGACCCGCCTGATGGAAAGCAGTCATCGTAGCCTATTTACGCTTGGGACACCAGAGATTTATTCGTTGCCGACCCCTTAGCGCTTTTCTTGAAGAATTCCATACTGCAGTCTCCTGGGAGAACCATGTCAGGGAGTCCATTTCACAACCTGGCAGCTCAGCCTTCTCTTCAGCGATACTTCCCCAGTCGGGCAGCTTGAAAAATATGCTATGCCCTACCTCTCTTTTTGCCCGAGCTTGGTTTGTCAGTCAGCTGGTTGCACCACGTGCAGGTGAGGTTGGCATTGGTTCAAAGATATTGATGTACCACTTACACCCCATATATCTCAAAGTCAAGGTCTTTAATACATTCATGTGGATTGTATTGTAACAAATTATTAGACGCGCACATGAGCCCCTCAGAGCATAGCAGTTTAAAATTTAAATTATAAAAACTAAGTACCTACATAATTACACATTAACAATATTTTTAAAATTTCAAAAGTATCGAAATAAATGAAATTAATTTATCTTAAACATTTTACATAAATTAAAATTTCCAAACAAGATTCAGTTTGTATTTTTTAATATTACATAATAGGCGCACATAATTTTTTATTTTTTATACTACGTCGGGTGCACGACAGGCATACGGCCCGCCTGATGTGAAGCGGTTACCGAAGCCATATTAACGCTCGCAACATAAAATATCGCTCGCGCGCCGCCACCCCCGCTTCTAACGCAGATCTCCTTCCTTTCAGGTGACCTCACTCACTCGCAGGAACACAATAACAACCCTCAAGGGAATTGTTATTTGGCTGCGGTATTCTATGAGGTGGAGGTACATTCCCCAGTCGGGTAGCTTACAAATTATGCTCCTTACCTCTCTTTTCGCCAGAGCTTCGTTTGTCAGTCAGCACCGTGTGCAGGTGAAGATGGCTTTGGTTCAAAGATGTTTATGAACCACTTACACCCCAAAATACATAATATGCGTTGACGCAAATACACAAAATGAAAACGTCGCAAGTATTTTTCTTCTATTCCTTCTATTTCTTTGACATGATAACATCTTATAAACCAATGAACGCCGGCTGCACGCACGAAAAAGCATGACTCATAGTCCCATTCCGCCTGAGTCAAGCGTGCAAGCGAGAGCGCGAAAACAAACGACACAGAGGCACGATCGCATCGGTCTAAGCGTTCGTCTTGTGACGCATCTATCTCTCTTCCACTCCATCGGCTTATGTTTTCTTATGACGTTGTCACGTAAAATTATCGTCCGTATATCGACTTTACAGACAACCAATTTGTTTTTAGGGTTCCGTACCCAAAGGGTAAAAAGGAACCCTATTACTAAGGCTCCGCTGTCCGTCCGTCCGTCTGTCACCAGGCTGTATCTCATGAATCGTGCTAGTTAGGCAGTTGAAATGTTCACAGATGATGTATTTATATTGCCGCTATAACAACAAATACTGAAAAACAGTATAAAATAAATATTAAGGTTGTATGGGAGCCACAACAAACGTGATTTTTTTTGCTCATTTTTGCTCGCAATTGATAACGGCAATAGGCTTGAAATACTCACATAATATTTAGTTACATATTCGCTTTAAAAATAAATAATTAAAATAAAATAAAACAAATATTTAAGGGGCGCTCCCATACAATATACGTGATTTTTGTGCCGTTTTTATAGATAATGGTACGGAACCCTTCGTGCGCGAGTCCGACTCGCATTTGGCCGGTTTTTATAATTTCCTTACCTTACTCTTGAAAAATGTAATTTCACTTCCAATTCAGCCCGTCGCGGCGTTGTACACTGCTTAACTGTCCCTTAGGAATAATATTTTAATATAAAATTATTCCTTTCCAATTAGGCACTTTTACAGAGCCTGATTTGTTCCCTTAAGGTAAATTTTGAGGAAGAGACCTTTCTTAATTAAGATAACTTTCATAAATACTTTTGCAAAACCGACATTAAAATAGCAGAAGAAATTACATTTCTCCACACAAAAGTAATACCCTGGCCACTCCATACAAATGTCGCGTCGGCAACTACTACATAAACAATGGCATCTGTATAAAGCGTGAATGAGCGTGTCTGCGTGCAGCGCCACACAAACTGTTTCAGCCAATAACTGAATAGAATGCTTATTCATACCAATGAATAAGGGACTCTATTCCATTTGAAATACAGTTATTGAATCGCAATAAGAGATGGTGGTAAGGGGGCAGTTCCAGATTCGTCTTAGAGGGGAGGTGAGGTCGACACCAGAGAGCGGCAGGGGGTGGCCATACTGTACGTAGTACTGTTACTTATACTGTGGTAATACTGACTATAGGTAGACAAAATGTCAGGCAGTTAAGATAAATTCCCAATAAGTAAATATAAATGCCTCAATCGTCATCTTTCTCTACCATAAATAAACCAATAATATATCTATATATATAAAAGAAAGTCGTGTTTGTTACAACACTTATAACTCGAGAACGGCTGGACCGATTGCCATGGTTTTTGATTTGTTGGATTTGTCTCCGTCCAGAATAGCAGAATAACTATTAAAAACATTGAAAAATTTACGAAAAAAATAAAATAAAAGAAAAATCATTTTTCCATACAAAATGTTCGTGGATGTCGGACCTGTCAAACGTGACGTTAACGTGCGTACGTCAAATGTATGCGTGCGTTCAGAAATGTGGGTATAGGATAATAAGTATTAAAACATTAACAAAATTGTCGAAAAATTTAATTTGAAAACGGATTGGGATATTGATTTTCAATTAAATGTCAAATCGATTGGTCTAACTTTTACGTCGCGAAAGTTGTCCGTTGTTGTTTTGAAAATTGTTTATGAATGAATGCTTGAAAATGAATATTAATTGGTTGTCAAGTGTCATGGTACTTTATTTTGTGACATAGTAAAATACTGAACTTAATATTTACCCACTGCTGGGTAATATTTACCCACTGCTGGGTAATATTTACCCACTGCTGGGTAATATTAAATACGGGTCTTCCTTCAACTGAATATGTTTAGAGCATACTCCACCACGCTGCTCAACTGCGAGTTGGCGGACGCCAGTAATTTCAAGCCGCCTAAAGGCCACTTGGCTTAACGACTGCCATCTAATGATAACAACCAGGACCGACGGCTTAACGTGCCTTCCGAAGCACGGAGGAGCTCGAGATAATCTAATGATAACAACCGGGACCGACGTCTTACGTGCCTTCCGAAGCACAGAGGAGCTCGAGATAATCTAATGATAACAACCGGGACCGACGTCTTACGTGCCTTCCGAAGCACGGAGGAGCTCGAGATAATCTAATTATAACAACCGGGACCGACGGATTAACGTGCCTTCCGAAGCACGGAGGACCTCGAGTTAATCTAATGATTACAACCGGGACCGACGGATTAACGTACCTTCCGAAGCACGGAGGAGCTCGAGATAATATAAACTCATCCATGGACAGGCTACGGTTGACGTTGCTTAACTTGCGTGTACAATTAGACTGACACGTACAATGACGCCATCGTGCTTCTCTATTATTTTCTATTATTCATTATATTAATTTCAAGACATCATAAATTTTGTTCAACTAATATGCATACCACGACATTCATTGACAATTAGGCGGTACGAAGTTCGCCGGGCCAGCTAGTAGTATATAAACCAATAATAATACCATACGTAAACGGGTGTAAGTGGTCCATCAACATCTTTGAACCAAAGCCAACTTCACCTGCACGCGGTGCACCCTGCTGACTGACAAATGAAGCTCTGGCGAAAAGAGAGGTAGGGAGCGTAATTGTAAGCTACCCGACTGGGGAATGTACCTCCACCTCACAGAATACCACAGCCAAATAACGGTTCCCTTGAGGGTTGTTGTGTTCCTGCGAGTGAGTGAGGTCACCAGAAAGAAAGAAAGGAGTATGGGCCGGCAACGGCGAACCCTTGGCTGACCTCCATGGGCGGTGGTGATTGTTTTCCATAAGGTAACCCACGTTCTCGTTTACCCCCTCTCATAAAAAGGAGATGCTGCGTTGGCAGCGGGGGTGGCGGCGCGCGAGCGATATTTTATGTTGCGAACGTTAACATGGGTACGGTAACCGCTTCACATCATGCGGGCCGTATGCTTGTCTGCCACCCGATGTAGTATAAAAAAAACACAGTCATATTCATGTTAAAAGTCGTAGCCGAGATGAAACGAGATGAGAGCCACGAAGTGTGGTGTTACGGTGAGGTCACGATAAAATCCCCATTTTACATGCGTGACTACTCACTTGATAGTCCATTAAATTTGCATCGGGCTATTTTAGACTATTTGGGGCCACTATAAAATACGAAAGAGTGCTGTAAAACGTTAAGTAACGCTGTAAACTTTGCTGAAATCTGTTGTTCCGTGATGAGAGGAAATTGCTGGATTCTTTACGAGTTCTAGATTAAGTAATATAAGTAGTAAAATAATTTTAGTTAATTTAGTTTGTAGTTTAATTTATATCATAATAATGTTTTGTTTTTATTTTAATACTCTCTACCTAAGTACCAAAATAATGAGTTCAAGAAAAAAAAATCGGTTGTCTGTAAAGTCGGTTTACTGACGATAGTTGAACGTGATAACGTCATAAGAAAATACCGATGGAATGTTTGCATTTTTCAAAAGAAAATATATAATGGAACGCCTCAGAGCGAGGTAACGCCGCATACGTCATGTTTTTTCGTGCGTGCAGCCGGCTCCATCGAATTATAAGACGTTGCCACGTCAAAAAGGTAATAAAATATTTGTTAACTTTTTATTGACTCGTGATTTTATTCGTATTCGCCTATATAATTTTTCATGGTTTCAAATCTCATTTGTCATGGATGTAAAAACGGACGAATATCATCCCATTTAGGACGATCTGGCAACACTAACTGAGTGCATGCCGAGCAATTACTTTAATTTTCTTGCCAGAATGAATGCAGGTCTTGGGGTATAACTGGTTCATCAACATCTTTGAACCAAAGCCAACCTCACCTGCACGTGGTGCACGTTGCCGACTGACAATCGAGACTCTGGCGAAAGGAGAAGTAGGGAATAGCGTATTTTTTAAGCTTCCCGACTGACGAAGTAACTTCACCTTACAAAATACCGCAGCCAAATAACAATTCTCTTGAGGGTTGTTGTGTTCCGGCGAGTGAGTGAGGACACCAGAAAGAAAGGACTAGCTGCGTTGGCAGCGCGCGAGCTATATTTCATGTTGAGCGTTAAAATAGCAGCGGTAACCGCTTCACAACAGGTGGGCCGTATACCGTATACCAATTTCTTTTTATATTACTTCGGGTGGTAGACGAGCGTCTACCACCCGAAGTAATATAAAAAGAAATTGGTTGTCTACAAAGTTTATAGACGATAATTTTACGTGATAACGTCATAAGAAATCGGCCGATAGAGTGGAAGAGAGATAGCTATGCGTCCTCGTTTTCGCTTGCACGCTCGGCTCAGGCGGAACGTGACAATGAGTCATACTTTTTGTTAGCACATCAAAATATGTAAAGTAATATACCGTACTTACACCGAGTATATTAAATATACAATGTGTGTATCAATTTCTCATTTCCTGCAAAATAATCTAACCATAGCGAGGTAGAGGAAGGTTCGCCAGTTTATATTTCCAAAACAAGCAAATACTAATTTGTCGGGGTACGCCGGAGTTCCGGTCTCCCGAGCCACAAACCCACCGTCCGGAACTCACCGATATATCTTATATTTTTATTGCTTTCACCAACTTTCAGAACATTTCAGTGCGGGCGCGCGATACAGGAAGTTTCATATTGACTTGATGAAGTTCCCGTTTCCTAGATGGTGGAATTGAAAATAAACCACAGACAATCCGACCACTCACCGACAACGCGTTTGAATAGTGCATATCCGGGCTACGGGTTTTACATAGATATGTCCAGGCGGCGGCGAGCGAAAGGCAACTATATAATCACATTTACCAGTAAAAAATATAACTTAACTAGCTGGCCCGGCGAACGTCGTATCGCCTTTAAATATTTTTACGTTATTTTTTCCGATTTTTTAATAGTTATTCTGCTATTCGGGGCGGAAACAAATCAAAGATCAATTATTATCAAATCTTTATGATTACACCAGTATAGGCTCGACATGTCCTTTTTCTAAGCCCTTTTTGCTAGCCGGTGGGATGCACCGTGTGCAATTGAGGTTGGTTTTGGCTCTCAAGATACTACTGAGACACACTCAATCCAAAATAACTTTATCTTGAAGAGAATTATAAGTGCTTTTGTTTTGTAATTGAGTTAAAAACTATCCTATATCTCAAGTTGGATCAAACTGCACACGTGTACAAAATTTGATTTAAATCGGTTCTATATTTTCGAATACTATCGTGGACAAACAACGTGGCACGAAATTTTTATATGTATATTAAGTTTAAATCAAATAAAGATGTCCATAGCAATAGCAGAGTTTGAGTTGATTTATTTGGTGTAGGTAATACGCCTAATTATTTGGTTTAAATAAATTATACCTACTTAAAAATATGTGTGATTTCCGGCAGACTAGAATAGAATCACTCCGTTTCTTCCCGTGGATGTCGTACAAGACGACTAAGGGAAATACATTATCAAATATCGATCAGGCCGCCCCAACCCGTTTGGCCATCGTGGGGAGTGTAGGCCAAATCCTCCTTCCGTCTAGGACGGACAAAAGAGTGTCGTGATCCTGTAGTGGAGAGTAAAATGGACCTGATGATGATGAAAAATATGTTTTATTTTATTATAACAAAAAAATAGCGATGTTTCAAAAATCTCCGGGTCTGCTCTTTTTGAGAAGTGGCACCTCTACATACAGTTCATATTAACAGCCACAAAACTATTCATACCAAAAGTTCTCTTCATTACCGCTAGATGGCGTACACGTCCATTTGAGCTGCGTTAATGGCGGCCGCAACCTAATCCACATAAAACTAAGAGCAAATGAAATTATATCGTTATTTACCTACATTTATTTGTTATTGCGGGCCTCGGACGAGCGTTAGGTCTGACACGTAGTGCGTAGCGATGTTTTTTAATAAATATTTGTGGACAGTTTACACAGCGCCATCTAGTCCCAAATAAAGCGCAAAGCTTGTGTTATGGGTACTAGACAACTGATAAATGTACTTAAATACATTTTTTTTTGTAAATACATACTTATGATACATAGAAAACACCCAGACCAAGACAAACAGACATGTTCATGCACACAAATGTTTGTCTTGTACGGGAATCGAACACGCGACCTCGGAGTCAAAGTGGCCATTGCTAACCATTCGACCACCGAGCTCGTCAAAGTTATTGACGTGAACACGTCTTTAAAATTGCTTCCATATGGAGGCAATAAAAAAAACCGAATGATAACAAAATCGGGGGATACAGTTTGGTGCTGCAGCTACAAATCTATCATCTCCATTCAAAATTCAATCACACCGCTGGGTAGATGAGAAATCAAAGGATTTTACTACGCTAAGTAAGTAGGTACCTACTATTTGTCATCGTTTGCGGGGGAAAGGGAAACGCCGCTATTTTGAGATAATTTTAGTGCATATAACGTATTCAGGCACAACACTTGTAGTCGAGAGATGGCATTTTTCACTCAATAACTATCCAGCTACTCGTAAAGGACGTGTAGGTACTGCTGAACATGGGCCTCCTGGATGGTCTATCATATTTCCATACATACATCATCAACATCATTCTTATTTATTTGGTGTCGTCGTCGGCGCTTTATGTCTTTTTCTCCCATTTACTCTTGTCAACTGTCTATCTACAGTTACCCATTTTCTTAAACATATCCCTGATTTTTTTCGGCGTATCCCTGAAGCCGAGACTATGAAATTATTTACTTGATAACGGCAAAAATAATCTTGGACTGAACAGTGGTTACCAAAACGAAAGAAAGAAGACGAAGATTCGTCGACGGTTAGCATTGTTGTCGGTTTAAAGATCTATCAGGAAAAAAGTGATCTATCAGGTTTGACTTATCTTTCTAACAAACGTGAATGTTGCTAAGGTTCACACACCTTCATAATTTGCAAAGTACAAACAAATGGCAATCTAAAGACAGTAGACCACTTATTTGGCATTCTTTACATATTCCAGTGGTGTAAAGATTCCTAATTGTATATTGGATAACGGGGCCCACGCCGCGGGCCCACTTATGCAATTAGCGTAAACTTGATTTACCCTAACTATATCAAGGATCGTTGTGTGGCGCGATCCTTAGATTATCCGGGAAGATTTTTTTTCTCTTTGTTTTTTTTTAATAACCCTTGCGGTCCAGTCATTAGCATTGGCTATTAATACCAAACATAACATGTTCAGTTTCCGTAGGTACAAGACAAATATTTGAGTGAATAGATTAGCGGTGGGATTAAGTGTTATTTATTTTTAATTAGTTTATAGTTAAAGCTTAAAAAAATAACACGTTACGAAAGCTGTTAATTATTCCGGCAACATGTTATTTATTCAGGCACGTTCAAATTAAGTCTTAATTTCGTTGTGTTGCCTGTTAAATTTCCATCCAAAAGAGCTAACTGTATTATGACTATCTTAAAATAAACATTATAGTGAGATTGGATAAATAACAATTGATGAAACCTTAATACTTGAGCTTGGCAGTAATGAATGTGTAAAATTAACATAACGTTAAAAATAACAGTATCGTGTCGTATGTTTTAACGGTGTTATACTTGGAATTTAATTAACATAATAATTTTAGTTGTTACAACTTTTAACACCTACCTCTAGTATGGATGAGTATGAATGTACATACCATAGACCAAGTATATAATAGACATGGATGTATTAATAAACGCTTAACTTAGTGTGGATTTTAATCAGTCGCATTCGTAATAAATCGTAGTAAATTGATTATATATGCTTTAATCTGCTTTGTGCTTTTATGACACAATTCTATACAACCAAATTCAACCAATAACAACACGAAGTTATTTGTAATATACTCATATTGTCAAGAGGCGTGTCAATCAAACTACAGGCACACCCCGGACACTCCATACAAATGTCGCGTCGTTTACTACTACATAAACAATGACGTCTGTGCAGAGCGTGAATGAGCGTGTGTGCGTGCGGCGCCATACAAACTGTTCCAGATTTGACTCAGAGGGGAGGTGAGGTCGACACGAGAGAGCGGCAGGGAGAGGCCATACTGTACGTAGTACTACTACTTATACTGTGCTACAGGGTTGGATGCAGACTGCTTTATTAAGAACAAAGTTCATAATATATTTTATAGTAATGTTGAGGGTAGTCAACCTACCCTCACCGACATCTCCTTTTCAAAAAATAAAATAACAATAAAAAAAACTATTACGATAAAATAATATAATAATTACATTCCAATTATATTAGCTTTCGTTTACGAAAGCTCCATGCCATGCTAATAATAACAATCAAATAATATTCACATTCATAATAATTATTATTAAATTCACAAACAAATATTGATTAACATGTATTAATTATTTTATAAAATTACAATTTGATACTATTATTATTTTAATTACAAGTATGTATTACACAGTCGATTCATGGCAACAATTTCAATGATTTCTAAATCTACTCGCACGTCGTTGTGTAAGTTTACCACGATTGGTTCCCATACAAATATAATAATTCCAGTTGCATTACCGTGGTACATACAGTATAAATATTTTAGTCTCTAAACTGTATATGAAATTTTGCACGTGACTGTACTTATGAGTATGAAGCAGGGATGTAACGGATGTGGTTATATCGGAACCGGAACCGGAATCGGAATTTTTGAATTTGGTTTATCGGAGTCGAAACCGGAATCGGAATCGGAACCGGAATCGGAATAAAATATGAAGTCAGTCAGAGATATGTGTAGATATCATTTTCAATGAAATAATTACACATCATTATTCGTTAGTGACACTAACTTAGTGTTATCTTTATTATCAATACTTTAACAGTGTAACAATGAAACAATTGCTAAAATCGATAGATCGCGACTCCGCCGCGGCTTCGCGCTGCCCGGCCCGTCTACCCACCCTCGCCCGCCGCGCCGGTCGCCGACCTCCGATATGACTTCTGACTTCGGTTTAAAATTTATCGGAACCGAAGTCGGAACCGAGGATGCAAAAGCAATCGGAAGTTCCGACGTATCGGAATCGAAACCGAAGCTCCGTTACATCCCTGGTATGAAGTACGAATGATTGTTGGAGCTCGATTGAATGGCGGCGTCGTAGCGTGTCAGTCTATTCGAGCAAGTTAAGCAACATCGACCGTTGCCTGTCTATGGATGACTTTATTTAAGTCTTCTTAGTGTTTCGAAGGGCACGTTACACTGTTATTTGATAACAGTCGTTAACCCAAATCAGAAAACACTGGAGGCCAGTGCAAACCCGTAATTGAGTAGTACGTTGGAATAAAGGAAGTTAATAAACGGTACAAATGTATCTGTTTGTCTTGGTCTTACTGTTCTATGTATTATGTAACTATATTGAAACATCGGACGCGCAGCATGCGCCACCATGGCGATTTTTTTTTTTTTTTTTCGAAATCCCGAATTGATATCGGAAAACCAAGGTCACTTTACATTTTGATGCTCTACACGAATTCGAAGTCAGAATTTCTAAATTTTGAGTTTCATGGCAACAGACAGACAGAACGACCGGACGATTTCATAAGCTCAATGAATTTCGCTGAAAATATTAATTGCGCAAAAGATAATGGTTTTTTGTTCATCCCACACTTCAACCATAATAATACATAATTTACAAAATTGACCAATTAAGGGCATATACCCACATACATATTAAGCAACGTCGACCGTAGCCTGTCCATCATCATCATCATCATCAGGTCATTTTAGTCTCCACTACAGGAGCACGACCCTCTCTCGTCCGTCCCAGACAGAAGAATGATTTGGCCTACACTCCCCACGCTGGCCAGACGGGTTGGGGAGGCCTGATCGATGTTTTATAATGTATTTCCCTTAGTCGCCATCCACGGGAAGAGACGGAGTGATTCTATTCTAGTCTGCCGGAAACCACACGCCAAAAGCCTGTCCATGGATGGGTTTATTTATCTGACTGATAGTTCAGTAAATCCGTTGCCGCCTCTCAGTCTAACACAAGCGGGGTCTACACAACTACAAAAGAGTCCAAAAAAACTATTGCGGGCCCCGCACACATTTTGCACACAATTATTTTTCATTTAGTTAGTTCGTTCATACGGTCCCTTAATATTTCACCGTTGTTCCGGGCTTTGCAAATTTCCATATTAATGACGTGCGTGAGCTGAAATTCAGAGGTATCCAACAAAATTATAAAGTTAATTACATCCCATGACATGTTCTCGGCATAGAACAAATATTATGCAGAAGGTTTAGGCCTTTCTCGCAATGGATTTAATAAGACTTCATTTTTTTTATACAACTAAGTTAGCAATCAAGCATACGACCTGTGGTGATGGTAAGCAGTCATACTAGCCTATGGGAGCTCGCAATACAAGAAGTATGTATAAACATTTTTATAGTGTCCCAAAAATCCAAAACCTAACTGGCAAAGAATGCTTTTACAACACGCTCGCTGTCGTAAAAAATCATTGCATTATGTGCAATATTTCATCGCTACAAGCATGGGGTTTTATCAGGTAAGGTCTGATAAAACCCCATGCTATAGGTATTTATTTATCGTCATCATTTCTTGAAATGATGACGATAAATAAATATTCCGAGACAAATTACACACTGCCATATAGTCCTAAAATAAGCAAAGCTTGTATTATGGGTACTAGATAACTGATACTATACTTAAATACATTATTTTGTAAACACATACATACATATAACGCATAGATAACACCCAGACCAAAACAAACACACATGTTCATACACACACATGTTTTCTTGTGCGGGGATCGAACCCACGACATGGAGTCAAAATAGCCATTGCTAGCCATTCGACTACCGAGCTCGTCAAATGATATTACTCAAGTTTACATTGACTGTCTTCCATCAGGCAGATACGTCCCATATTCACCCCACTACTAGGAAACGAATCTCTCTTCATTCGAAGATGTTTAATGTGACAGACGAGTTGCGGACGTCAGTATTTTCAAGCGAACCACTTGATATAACGATTCTAGTGATAACAGCCCCCTTACCACCATCTCTTATTGCGATTCAAAGATTGAATATAATGCTTATTCATACCAATGAATAAGCGACTCTATTTCAAATGGAATAGAGTCGCTTTTTCATTGGTATGAGTTCAAAATAAATAATTCCATAGAAAGACGCTCACAAGAAGCTCAAAATAAATAATTCCATAGAAAGACTACGTTTGAAATTGATTAATATGGATGTTCGATTGTACTGACACGCGCAACGGCGCCATGGAACTCTTGTCACGCTGTGAGTTTTTTTACCTAATCTCTACCTTTTAAGAAGTCGACCATCTGTTTTTTTATCCGTGTTCTGATTTCAACAAAAACCTCAAACAGAATAAACAGACTGATTTACAAAACGTTACTGTATCCGTAATTAAATACAATTTCAGTGAGTACGTACACCATTGTTGTGTGATTTGGATATTTTACTTGACTGCTATTAGAAGGAAGGTTTTTTGAATGTTTCGGACTTTGTGCAGTTTGTTTCAGAGATTTAGGTTGTTTTATATTATCTTTATTATTCAAATTACATAATAATAGTACATTTGGGGTGTAAATGGTTCATCAAGATCTTTGAACCAAAGCCAACTTCACCTGCACGTGGTGCACCCTGCTGACTGACAAACGAAGCTCTGGCGAAAAGAGAGGTAGGGAGCGTAACTGTAAGCTACCCGACTGGGGAATGTACCTCCACCTCACAGAATACCGCAGCCAAATAACAATTCCCTTGAGGATTTTTGTGTTCCTGCGAGTGAGTCCTCACTCACTCGCAGGAACACAAAAACCATCACCAGAAAGAAAGGTAGGAGATGATGCGTTGGCAGCGGGGGTGGCGACGCGCGAGCAATAATTTATGTTGCAAGCGTTAATATGGCTACGGTAACCGCTTCACATCACGCGGGCCGTATGCTTGTCTGCCACCCGACGTAGTATAAAAAAAAACATGAAACATCCATTGACATATCCTGGAGCGGGTCACGGCGGGCGTACAACATTACATCAAACTTCTCAAAGGGGCCTCTACGCGTTGGATCCATATCCCTGCGCACGCCTATCAAATGACCGGGCTAGACCAGAGAACAGAGGCGGACTTATCCCACATGGGGATCTCTTCCAGTTAACCATAGAGTAACTGCGTGGAGTGGACATTACAGCAATTGGAAAGTAGAAAAACAAGTTGATCCTGTTGATTGTTGCCATTTGGTGGATCATTATTATCATAATGTTATAATATAACACTTGTACTGTTCTACGTAATTATAAGGCATTATCAATGGTAATGCCTTAGCGGCGAAACCAGTCGGTAAAACTATGTGGTTTTCCAACTGTCTTTTCGGATATAATTTTAAACAGCTCAGCTGCTGTGCACTTTGAATTTTGAGTATCTGACATTGTTGGTTGGTTGATTGATCACCGTAGCCTATAAAGATGACAGTGAGCAACTTACTCCCCAAAGAAAATTAAATGATATTTATTTTTGTATAAGATGCAATTCGTTACGAACCAACTTTTTTACCCGACTGCGACAGAAGGAGGGTTATGTTTTTCGAGAGTATGTATGTATGTATGTATGTATAATTGTTTGGCACGCCGGGAAGCCTGAACGGCAGGATGGATTTTAGCTTGCGAGGTGTCGTTAGATTCGTATTTGCTGTGAGAGTGACACTGGGTACGTCAAAATAAAAAAAAATTAAATGCAAATGCACGACGCAGGCTGAACGGCTCGATGTATTTTAGCTTGAGGGGTGTCATTAGATATGTATTTACTGTGAGAGTGACATTGAATATATCATAATAAATAAAACTAAAAAATATAAAATAAAAATGGTAATTTAAAAAACTAAAAAACCCGACTGCTTTTCTGTGAAAATATTTATTATTTACACAGAAAAGCAGTCAGACAAATTACACAGCGTCATCTAGCCCCAAAGTAAGCGAAGCTTGTGTTATGGGTACTAGGCAACTGATAAACATACGTAAATACATTTTTTTTTTTTGTAAATATATCCTTATAATACATAGAAAACACTCAGACTAAGACAAACAGACATGTTCATGCACACAAATGTTTGTCAAATGTGGGAATCGAACCCACGAGCGTTGGTGTCGAAGCCACGTCATTGACCGCTACGCCACCGAGCTCGTCGAATGTGTAATTTGGAAATGAAAAACCCCTAAAACAAAAAAACATGTAGCAGTCGGGACCCTACATGTGCTCTAAATTCACTAAGCTTCCATTTCTAGAATGGGTCCCGACTGCTACATGTTTTCTTGTTTTAGGTGTTTTTCATTTCCAAATTGCACAGAAAAGCAGTCGAGTTTTTTAGTTTTCTATATTACCATTTTTATTTCAATTATTATGAATTCACACAACAAATCTCAGTTCGGGTTGGCAAAACATTCATTTTTCCACTAATTTCACTAAGCATTCGTGACGTTTTATTACATAACTCCGAGTTACACTGACGAGGGTTACCGGGCGCGGGTGCGGTGCGGGGGTGCGCGGGGTCGTACCATTAATTTCCATTTATTCCCACTGACAGCGGATCGGTAACGTGTAAGCTGTGAGATGTTTAGAGACCCTGAAAATTCGCTTCTACCATGTTTTGTGGACGTTCCACAATGTGTAGTGGTGAACTTGTGAATTGGCATATTATTTATTAGTTTTAAAAACCGGTTAAATGTCCAACTCGTTATTGTGTACTTGATGCAAAACTATTTAATTAGTTTTTATTTGAATAAATCGGATTTTCTCCGATATTCCAAACATTTTTAAAGAAGTTTAAATGAATAAACACCGGTTAATACCTAATATACGACAAATAAAATCCGTTTAATTTTTATTTAGTAAAATTTCTGTTTAGATTAAATGATTATACATTACAGTTGCATAGATTTACATAATCGATTAACTTTGTTTAAAATAAAGATCTCGAAACATATGCACATCCAAGAAAATTTCGTAGTGAAACCACAATAAACCAGTAAAAAATAATATTTTTAAACCGATTCCATAGCAAAGGAAACCTTCAGCATTATTGAGGTTTGGATAGGTCTTATTCCCCTGGAATAACAGTAAAAATCGAACCGTAGTGGCAAACTTGCAGTGCTCTTGCCCAGAAAGTCCTAACAAATGCAATATAACGCATCATGCTGTAGTTTTTTCTATGTTCTTGTATATGTTATACAAAAAAGAGGTAAAAGTAAACAATATCTCTTTCCGCATCTAACAGCCTGTTAATCCGTTAACTTACTAAACCATGCAACGGATTTAGATGCAGTTTTTCTTTTTGAAAGGTTTATATGTATAACACACTTATATTGACGAGCTCGGTGGCGTAGCGGTCAATGACGCGGCTTCGACACCAACGCTCGTGGGTTCGATTCCCACATAGGACAAACATTTGTGTACATGAACATGTCTGTTTGTATGGGTGTTTTCTATGTATCATAAGTATATATTTACAAAAAAAAAACAATGTAGTTACGTATGTTTATCAGTTGTCTAGTACCCATAACACAAGCTTCGCTTACTTTGGGGCTAGATGGCGCTGTGTAATTTGTCTGACAATATTTATTTATTATAACACCGGCGAAACTAACACTCATCAAATCAAATCAAATCAAAAAATTCTTTATTCCTTGGACTTTATAAAGCACTTAGAAACGTCATACAAATTAAATATAAGAACATGTATAAATCATTACTACTCTAAATCCGCAGAGCTTAGATTCACTTTCATCACACTATCTTGAATGTGAAAGTGAATTTAAGTGCCAGTTCCGGCGACGGGGCTTCTTGAGAAGAACTGGCAAGAAACTCAAGGCCGACTCTTTTAATTAATAATAAATAATAATAATAATACATATTGTCAGACAAATTACACAGCGCCATCTAGCCCCAAAGTAAGCGAAGCTCGTGTTATGGGTACTAGACAACTGATAAACATACGTAAATACATTTTTTTTTGTAAATACATACATATGATACATAGAAAACATCCAGACCAAGACAAACACACATGTTCATGCACACAAATATTTGTCCAGTGCGGGGATCGAACCCGCGACCTCGGAGTCAAAGTGGCCATTGCTAGCCATTCGACCACCGAGCTCGTCCAATATCGTTATACACAAAAATTGCCAATATCGTTACATTAAATACAAATACAATCATTAACATAACATAAATAGAGCAATTAATTTCCAAATACTTTTATCATTTATGTAATCTGAGATACAATAGTAAGCCTTTTGACATAGTCTAGTTTTGATATATTTCTTAAATTTACCCATGGATAATTTAAACGCGTCATTTGGAAGTTTATTGTAGAAGCGTATACATTGACCTGGGAACGAGTTAGAGATTTTATGGACCCTCGTAATATGCACAGCGAGTTTGTTTTTATTTCTTAAATTTAATTGATGGAGATCACTGTTTTTCCTAAATTTTGTTTGATTTTTATGAACGTAAATAAGATTTTCATAAATATATTGAGAATGTAATGTCATAATATTTATCTCTTTAAATTTATTTCTCAGTGTCTCCCTGGGACTCATCATATAAATAGCACGGATAGCTCGTTTCTGAAGCACAAAAATTGAGTCTACATCCGCGGCACTACCCCAAAGCAATAAACCAAATGACATAATGCTGTGAAAATAGCTAAAATAAACTAAACGCGCAGTGTCAACATCAGTCAGTTGACGTATTTTCCTTACGGCGTAAGCTGCTGAGCTGAGTCTACCCGATAACGTTTCTATATGTGGGCCCCATTGTAATTTAGAGCCTAATGTTATACCAAGGAAGACAACCTTATTGACCAATTCCAATCTCTCATTGTCCATCACCACACTGGTTTTTACTTGTTTAACATTTTTTGTAAAAAATCTAACATATTTGGTTTTATTACCATTTAAAAGCAGGTTATTAGCACTAAACCAGTTTACTATTTTTGAAAGAGCATTGTTTACATCGTCAATTTCTGATTGTTGTCTATTTACCTTAAAAACTAAAGAAGTGTCATCTGCAAACAATACTATTCATGATGATTCTTTACAAGATGAGGTAGATCTTTAATATACACGAGAAACAGGAAAGGGCCCAAAATAGAGCCTTGTGGCACCCCCATCGCTACAGCTGATCCACGTGATCGCTTTCCATTATCATCTACTTTCTGAACCCTATCACCCAGGTAAGAAGTAAGAAGATCAAGAGCGATACCTCTTATACCATAGTGGTGTAATTTTCTGACTAGAGTTTCATGCTGCACACAATCAAAAGCCTTAGATAAGTCACAAAACACCCCATAGGCGTCCCGTGACTCCTCCCAAACCTCATATATACATTCTAGTAATTTTACCCCAGCATCACATGTTGACCGTCCACGAGTGAAACCGAATTGTTTAGTGTGCAGCAGATTATTTTCATTAAAGTATTTAAGTAACTGTGCGAGAATTAGTTTTTCAAAAATTTTACTAAATGTAGGTAGTATTGATATTGGTCTGAAGTTTGTGGGGTCTAATGTACTACCTGATTTAAACAAAGGAATAATTTTGCTCAATTTCACCAAGTCAGGAAACACACCACAATCAATACATCTATTAAATATCACAATTAAGGCGGGAGCAACAATGTCAAATAAAGATTTTATAATATGTACAGAAATGCCCCATAGATCAGCCGTTTTCTTAATATTAAGTGATTTAAATGCGACTTTAAGATCAGACCAATTAACATGAATTCGTGAAGAAATGCATTAAAAAATGAATTATACATGAACTTAGGTTTCAAGTCATTATCTAAAAAAGGTAAGTTACTAGTTAGGTTTACTCTCATACGTTCTAAACGACTAACTGTTTCTGGCACAAAAGTATTTTTTGTCTTGACTACATTTTTATTATTTATTTGAATACTTATCATTTGCCCAGAATGATCAGAATCCAATTTATTAATAATCTAATCTAAACATTTAATAATATACAAATAACTTATAAATAAAATACCTACTTAAATATAACTTACAAAAAAAAAACTATAAATAATGAAGCCCCGCCAAATCGTCACCCACTTGAAAAGTGCCCAAAAGGCTGGCAGCATTGCCGCGTTGAATGGCAATGCTAATCCTCTGGCCGAGATATTGGCCAGCCCTTTGGTCATGTGATACTTCGATCAATCTTTTTGATAACTGTTGAAACAGTTTATGTGCTGATGGTCCCCACGGACCTAGCGTCTCTACCCCAAACGGCTCAAATATGTAGCTCTGATCCAAGCAACTATATTTTCGCCGTTTGAGGTTTTCAGCAAACGCTAATTAGTTATTAATTATTATTAATTTATTAATAATACTTTTTTGTGTTGGACTAATATCTGTATATATATTATCTAAGCCGGTAGCCGTGGTGGCACTTATTCTAGTAGCCTTCATAAATAAGTTAACTAAATTATGGGATTTAAAAAGACTTAAAATTTTACATGATGCAGTTGTACTAGTAAGTATATTAATATTAAAATCTCCGCAGACCAAAATAGTTTTACCTGAGTTACTAACTTTGCATAGGGCTTCATCCATGATTTCTAAAAATAAATTAAGATCCACAGAAGGAGGTTTATATATATTACAATGAACTGCTCTAATTGTACACAAGATAGTTCTATGGAACATTCTACAGAGAGGGACACAATATCTTTCCGTTCTTTAAATTTAAGTATTTTATTAAGCAAAATTAGCGACCCCCCATGTACTGTGTTGACCCTGCAGAATGAACTACCGACCTGGTGGTTGCTGAAATTGAACATGAGCTGATGCCCCTTTAAACAATGCTCTGTAATACACATAATACTAATATTATCAGAGTTCATGAATAATTCCAGTTCTAGTTGCTTACCCTCAGTCATACAATATAAATTTTATTATTTATATAACAATGAACTGCTCTAATTGTACACAAGATAGTTCTATGGAACATTCTACAGAGAGGGACACAATATCTTTCCGTTCTTTAAATTTAAGTATTTTATTAAGCAAAATTAGCGACCCCCCATGTACTGTGTTGACCCTGCAGAATGAACTACCGACCTGGTGGTTGCTGAAATTGAACATGAGCTGATGCCCCTTTAAACAATGCTCTGTAATACACATAATACTAATATTATCAGAGTTCATGAATAATTCCAGTTCTAGTTGCTTACCCTCAGTCATACAATATAAATTTTGATGTACCAGGTTAATATTATTATTTGTATTGTAATTATTACATTTTTGTGGGCATAGTGACATGTTATAGTTACTGTTTGATTGTATTGCTAAATCAATTAATTGTGAGTGTAATAAATTTGTGCTAGAGGTAGTTATTTCTGTTGTCTCATGAGTCAATTTAAATGATTATAAATGTCATTAATAGAAAATTCAATGTCAACAGTCCGCTCACACATCATCACTAATCTGATAATAAATAAATTTGGATTGTATGGAATTAATTTTATTTATATCAATAAAATCTTTTAATTGCATTGTTGCATGCTCTCTGTTAGCAAAACATGAATGTTTAGACCTTAAATTAAAACCCATGTATACCATGTTCTAAGCAATAAATATTATTATTATATACCTAGCTGACCCGATAGACGTTGACCTGTCTTCTTAACTATGAATACATTTCGTGCTCTCTGTCAAATGACTGACAGTTCTGTCAAACACTACAAGTTACATTAGATAAGCTAGTTAATATGATCATTAAGTTATTAAACTTAAAGAAAAAATAAGAAAGTTGCGCGGAAAATTAAAAAATTGTATTAACAATTTTCTAATTTTCCGCGCAACTTTCTTATTTTTTCTTTCGTAAGAACCTTCACCTGACAATAACAAACACACTAATTAAAGCATTATCCAAATGTTCACGCGTGATGCCGAGACGAAGGTAAATAAAGGAGTGTAAGCGGTTCATCAACATCTTTGAACCAATGCCAACTTCACCTGCACGCGGTGCACCGTGCTGACTGACAAACGAAACTCTGGCAAAAAGATAGGTAGGGAGCGTAATTGTAAGCTACCCGACTGGGGAATGTACCTCTACCTCACAGAATACCGCAGACAAATAACAATTCCCTTGAGGGTTGTTGTGTTCCTGCGAGTGAGTGAGGTCACCATATAGGAAGGAGATGCTGCGTTGGCAGCGAGACTGGCGGCGCGCTAGCGATATTTTATGTTGCAAGCGTTAATATGGTTACGGTAACTGCTTCACATCAGGCGGGCCGTATGCTTGTCTGCAACCCGACGTAGTATAAAAAAAAATAGGAATTAATTTTTATATGTAGATTTCAATCTATATATATAAAAATCAATGCCACTTTTCGTTGTAATTTTATAACTCAAGAATGGGCTCACCTATCGAAACCAAATGTTTAGGCTTTGTTCGGACTATTTAGTGGATGGTTTAGGTGAAGTTTGCACAAAATCGGTAGAGCGGTTCTACATTTATCACATTTTTTGTAACAAATAAATTCCATAAATGGCGGATCATTTTGTTAATGGGGATTTTGCTGTCAAATTGAAACTTTTTTCAGATGGGGATTGTGCTGTCAAATTCAAACTGTTTTCAGTGTTGTCAGTACAAGCATGTTGTTATGTCATTCATGCGGTCATTTCATTTTGGACGTACTTCGACTTTATGTTGCCTGTTCGAGACTCTGTACTCCCGTATATATATATATATGTCGGCGCCACGTGTTATTGAGTGACGTCAGATCGCCTCAGCACGTGCGCATGACGAGTTGTTTGTCGACCGATCCATGAATCAGGCGATGTGCGAGTGGGGAGGGCGGCCGAGGCGGCTTTATAAGGCAACGCGCGGCGTTCTCGATTCATTCTTGCCGCGACCGCTCTACTGTTCGCATGTTTAAATGTGATACTGATCACACCTGAATCATTGATTTATTTAATTAATGAAGTTATTATGTTGATTTGATTTTTCTTCGTTATATTCGGTACACATCTATATATATAAAAGAAAGTCGTGTTTGTTACAACACTTATAACTCGAGAACGGCTGGACCGATTGCCATGGTTTTTGATTTGTTGGATTTGTCTCCGTCCAGAATAGCAGAATAACTATTAAAAACATTGGAAAATTTACGAAAAAAATAAAATAAAAGAAAAATCATTTTTCCATATAAAATGTTCGTGGATGTCGGACCTGTCAAACGTGACGTTAACGTGCGTACGTCAAATGTATGCGTGCGTTCAGAAATGTGGGTATAGGATAATAAGTATTAAAACATTGACAAAATTGTCGAAAAATTAAATTTGAAAACGGATTGGGATATTTATTGATTTTCAATTAAATGTCAAATCGATTGGTCTAACTTTTACGTCGCGAAAGTTGTCCGTTGTTGTTTTGAAAAATGTTTATGAATGAATGCTTGAAAATGAATATTAATTGGTTGTCAAGTGTCATGGTACTTTATTTTGTGACATAGTAAAATACTGAACTTAATATTTACCCACTGCTGGGTAATATTAAATACTGGTCTTCCTTCAACTGAATATGTTTCGAGCATACTCCACCACGCTGCTCAACTGCGAGTTGGCGGACGCCAGTAATTTCAAGCCGCCTAAAGGCCACTTGGCTTAACGACTGCCATCTAATGATAACAACCAGGACCGACGGCTTAACGTCTTCCGAAGCACGGAGGAGCTCGAGATAATCTAATGATAACAACCGGGACCGACGTCTTACGTGCCTTCCGAAGCACAGAGGAGCTCGAGATAATCTAATGATAACAACCGGGACCGACGTCTTACGTGCCTTCCGAAGCACGGAGGAGCTCGAGATAATCTAATGATAACAACCGGGACCGACGGATTAACGTGCCCTCCGAAGCACGGAGGACCTCGAGTTAATCTAATGATTACAACCGGGACCGATGGATTAACGTACCTTCCGAAGCACGGAGGAGCTCGAGATAATATAAACTCATCCATGGACAGGCTACGGTTGACGTTGCTTAACTTGCGTGTACAATTAGACTGACACGTGCAATGACGCCATCGTGCTTCTCTATTATTTTCTATTATTCATTATATTAATTTCAAGACATCATAAATTTTGTTCAACTAATATGTATACCACGACATTCATTGACAATTAGGCGGTACGAAGTTCGCCGGGCCAACTAGTTTGGTAATAAAAATAATACTAAATTGTCAACGCCTTTGCTCTGATGGAAAATATTACCGAGTAAGATAAATCGTCACCTATCGTGCGTGGATCTTGAACTCCCGCCGAAATCAGAAGTAGGGATATCCACAACGCTCCCGCGTTTTGGGATCCTGACGGAAGCTCAATCTGATCGGACTATTTCCGATGCAATACACATTCATTGACACGACAACTGCAAGCGAACACTACTACTAATGATTTTTTTTTTCTCGGCAATGCTGTCATGGGCTGCATAGACAACGAGCAGTCGCGCCTGCGGCTGTTGTCAGACGGGTGTTCCACAATGCCTGACTTAGTATCGGTAACAGCAGCAATAAGATCGCGAGAGCCCCGTTTGGGTGAACCTCCAGCGAGGCGATTGAGGTTAAGAGCGAATGGAGATGTCGCGGTCTGTTGTAGGCGTTGAAGGAATGGTCACATTCGATTTAACTGTCACAAAACAAAGGTAATGAGGGTGATCCGAGGCCTTTATTTGCGTCTGGGGACTCGACCACAAAGCCAATCGAACTACCGGGATATGTCCACACCGATGCCTGTCAGGATTGGCAGCGGCAGATACACTTCATTGTTTGACAGCAGCGCGAACCGCTCACTGATGGAACGTTCGGTTAGCCGTTCCTTGCGTGGGCGTGAAGACACACTCTTTTGCTCAAAAGATTGGGGGATTAATGATGTTCATATGAAAGTCGCGTTGTAGAGAATTGTGAGGTGCCTTGCGATGTCCTCATTGGATCGGATCTGGTAGGGGTGCCTGCCTGGCCTGTTTGTAGTGGTTGCGAGTAGCGGCACAAGCCTTGTGAGAGATCAGACCATGTTGGCGGTGACGACGGACGATGGGGACATCTTCGGCAGTTTGGACACCGATTTGAGGGAATCGGGGCGGAGTGAGTTGAGGGCCTTATTGATTAAATACAGGGAATCTTTGTGACCGGTGTACCAAAAACTGGGGTTTTGACTTGAACCATGGATATCCGGTTGAGAGACCCGAGGTTATTCGTGCTTGTTTCGCATGGACCATACCGGGTGGCGCCCGTGGAGCGCCGGAGGTTGAGGTCCATCATTGAGGAACTTCTGAACAATGGCATCGTACGTGAAAGTGCTTCGGAATTCGCGAGTCTCGTATTGCTGGTGAGGGCAAGGAATGGCGAGGACAGTGTGTGCGCCGATTGCATTCGACGGGCAGCGGTGGCAGCACTCCAACCACTCCTGGATGATGTCCTCGTGTACGTGGACAATGTCTTGATGAAGTGTGGGACGGTTTCTGAGGGCTTACTTTTTTATTTTACTTAGATTTTTATTAGAATTACTTTACTTAGATGCTCGACCGGGTTTTGGTGGCCTGGAGGGAGTGCTCCTTCTTCAGGGATTCCATCGAGAATCTTGATTAGAGATGGGCGTTGAATGAACGAACCGTTTTGTGAAACTGCTTTTGTGTTTTTGTGCGTAAACGATGAAATTGGTTTACAGTTCACAGATAAACTAGTTTATTCTTCGACTGGTTGATGAGTCTGTTGCGTCGCGTCGCGATCGTCTCGTCTCGTCTAGCGACTTGACAAACGAGATTTTCATTCGTTTACGTTTACCAATCGTTTATGTGAAGAAATAGTCTTATCGACGACGACGTAAACTAGTCGAAAATTAGACTGTTTTCTGTTTTTTTTTTTTTAAACTAGTTCCTTGTCGACGTCTCATTGCGTCGACTAAAATCGTCGACGACCCACCACTAATCTTGATGGTTTAATTTCAGATAGTACTGTCAAGCCGAGTGGACGTGTGGGGTTGAGGCTTTGTAGGAATCGCGGGTACCTTGCGGTGCAAAGTAGATCGGGTTCTGCAGATTGGTTGGCTGTTTCCGGCGATTCATACCATCTTTTACGGAGCACATGATTCCATTCTGTAATTTGGCTAAGATGGGGCGCATCATTCGAATGGACACCGGCTTGTGACGGCGCTCGACTTGACATCGTTCGGTGTCTGTCGACGCAGGCGATGCTCGATATTTTTCAGGAGGGGCTGCAAACGAAACTCCATGCAAGCGTCAGTGGTACGAGTTTGAGAGCTGTTCTGGTGCAGATTGAACAGGGCGAGCAACATGCCGTGGCCTGCATAATCCGGCGAACTGCAGGGCCTGAGGGTTTCTGTTGTTTTTACAGGCTAGAAACGCTTGCCGTGGTTCGTGCTATTAAAACACTTCGGACAGTGCTTGTATGGGAGATCATTTTGTTGTGGTGACTGACTGCAATGCCTTCAAGACGTCGGCCCGCGAGCACGGGCTCCTGCTATGAATCCACAGATGGTGGTCATTGTTGCAAAATTATGACTTCAGGGCTGTAGAGTGAGCGTGCCTCAATATTTCGGATTTTTTTTTTTTTTTTTTAGAATCGAAAGCCACAGTTTGTCGGTTCAACAAGGGCGACATCGCTTTGTTTAAGGCGAGTCCGAGAAGTCAGGTCGGTCTAGATTTGAAGCGTCCCGACGCTTGCGAAGTTTAGAAAGTACTGCCAGGTGACCGGTACCAAGTTAAGAAAATAACTGGCAGAGGAAGACCAACAAGGTATCCCATGATCAACTCAGATTAGCACCGAATCCAGGTAAAAATCGTACTGTAGGAAACGTGTCGGCGGTAAGACTTGTAGATGTAGCAGTGGGACTGATTCCCGGGAAACCCGCTGATGCAGCATGTACGAGCAATCCGAGCGCGACATACAATACTGCGATGGAGGTGTGACTGTTTTTGCTATGATTATAATATGAATAGGTTTGTATGCTTCAAAATGATTTTATGGTTGGTGATAGGTCGAGGACAGGGGCCTCCCTATCTGACAAGCAATTTTGAGTTAGACTGGTTGAGGACAGGGGCCTCCCAGAACTTAGCTGTTTGGTCTGATAGGTCGGAGGACAGGGGCCTCCCTATCTGACAAGCAGTTTTGAGTTAGACTGGTTGAGGACAGGGGCCTCCCAGAATTTTGTTGTTTGGCATGATAGGTCGGAGGACAGGGGCCTCCCTATCTGACAAACAATTTCTGAGTTAGACTGGTCGAGGACAGGGGCCTCCCACACTATGTCATAGGAGTTATATTGAACTCGATTGGCATTAAGTGATTAGGTTGCCGCTGTGACAACTATTTTTTATCAGATCGAGGGCGCCTGATGAGCAGAATGGCCGTGTCGGCGCCACGTGTTATTGAGTGACGTCAGATCGCCTCAGCACGTGCGCATGACGAGTTGTTTGTCGACCGATCCATGAATCAGGCGATGTGCGAGTGGGGAGGGCGGCCGAGGCGGCTTTATAAGGCAACGCGCGGCGTTCTCGATTCATTCTTGCCGCGACCGCTCTACTGTTCGCATGTTTAAATGTGATACTGATCACACCTGAATCATTGATTTATTTAATTAATGAAGTTATTATGTTGATTTGATTTTTCTTCGTTATATTCGGTACACATTTGGTAATAAAAATAATACTAAATTGTCAACGCCTTTGCTCTGATGGAAAATATTACCGAGTAAGATAAATCGTCACCTATCGTGCGTGGATCTTGAACTCCCGCCGAAATATATACGTTTGTTTATTCATGCTGAAAATGGAAAAACAAAAAATATTGTTTATCGAAATGTTTTGGATTAAGTTTCAAAATAGCTAGCAATTAATAAAATATTTTTTTGTTTGAATAAATGAATTTGATGTTCCAATTTTTTTTTTTTATTATTTCACTTTATACGTAGCGAAGCACGTACCGGGCCGCTAGTTAATATTATAAAGTAAACTATAGACCAATACGCTACAAGCGAACAATTTACATTCGGAACATATTTTACTACCACATCCGCACGTAGTTTGGATAAAGTTCGGCATTCCATTCCTGCCTGGAATATGTCGGGTGACGGGTTAATAATTGATTATATCATACATACACATACCTACTTGGAGTAATGTTGCGTAAACTTGCGATCCATTAATGAACTTAGACGAAGTATTGACAAATAATAATAATTACTTAGTTCGTGATCTTAGCTAATATATTCGAATAGCATATAATTATTTATTTATTTTTTCCTTCATCAAAATTTAAGAAAGTAATCCTATCATAATAATAATCAATATATAAATTATAATAGGTACTATAAATATAAAAATACAATGTTAGCAACTTTAGCATCGAACGTACCGATGTAATTAGTTAATTTAATTTTTGGTGCCCCAGGGACGGGTTCGACCCATGTTGGGGACCATAGGTAATCAATATAAATAAAAAAATATTGTCAGACAAATTACGCAGCGCCAACTAGCCCCAAAGTAAGCGAAGCTTGTGTTTTGGGTACTACGCAACTGATAAACATACGTAAATACATTTTTTGACTAAGACAAACAGACATGTTCATGCACACAAATGTTTGTCCTATGTGGGAATCGAACCCACGAGCGTTGGTGTCGAAGCCGCGTCATTGACCGCTACGCCACCGAGCTCGTCAAATAACCATGTAAAAACATGTCATCAAATAACACGTCAAATAACCATGTAAAAACAGTAAAAACAATTTTGAAAATAAACTATTTGTATTTTTGTATTTTGTATTTTGTAGCTAGTTTCAATATTTTCCATATTTGTTTATTGTTTTGTCACTGGTCAGAGCATTAAGTTCGTAGTTGACGGAGCAGCTCGCATCCATTGCCTTTGAATGCTGGCGTACCACAAAGCTGTGTGTCTGCCCCCACTCTGCATCTTCTGCATAATAGGCTATTTGACCAACATTTTTTTCTGTTAGATATGTAGGCACGTCTCCATAATATGCGAAAGAATTACTTCGATAGCACAAAAATCTCTCGAGATATGATAATTTGAAAATCACAATTTTTAGACTGCCCCAAAACGCTTCATACAAAAGACTACCGAATTATGACGTCACAGGTTTGTATTTTGTATGCATCAAATCAGAAATTTGTACGATAGCTATGTTAAATATTACGTTTATGTGATTAGTATCATAATAAAATTTATAGCCTTTTTTATTGCTCCAATGGAAATATTAATTTTGAATAATTTCATACTTTTAAAATGGACTTTCCCGCCAAACTTTGATCGACGCTAAAAAAAAGTCTGACTGAAGGTATTAGAATGAAAGTTTGCAGATGTTTATAGTTGTGTATTTTACGATATTGTTAAATAATTTATACAATTTTTAAACATTGGAAAATAGCCTATTGCATTGACGAGCCCAGTGGTGGAATGGCTACATCGTGGCGTCACCCGAAAGAAGATTTACTGACAAAATATAGTAACTCTTAGCAATCAGGGATCAATTCAGGGATGAGATAGTTTAAGGGACGCGCGAGTGAACAAGCGAGTCAAAACGCGTTTTAGTCTCGTCTCGTTAGCGTCGTCAGTACCATTTTACCTGTATCTTTCAAAATGTTTGGTAGTGCTAAAAGTTTTAGTGAAACATGTTCTGAATTTTAATACGTAAATATTTCTGATACGTAATAAAAAAAAATCCCCTGAGATAGGCAAGTCCTAAAATAAATAGGTACATACTTAGATATCTATCCTTTCATGAACACACCCTAAATATAATTTATTTAACAAACGTCTTTGATAATTAATTAAACCTATTAAAAAGTTACTTAATTTCAAGTTCAAATTACTAATATTATGAAGGACGTGTCTTTAAGTTTGTAGTGGAAGTATACAATTTCAACCTCAAATTGCTAGACACATGTTCACTACTCACACAATTCACTGTAATTTTTGACTAGTTCCGATTTTATTTTGCATGTGTGAAAGTTGGCAACCGTACCGCAAGTCACATCACATCACATCCTCGCAAACATCCCTCGCTTGTTATAAATGTACAAAAACTTCGCTCCAGTAAGCCGTTTCCACCAGAGCTGCGCTGAACGAGGCTAGGCTAAATGAAGTGATTCTATTGTTGCTTATATAAGAAAAAAAAAGAAAAAAAATCGCAACATGACTACGGAAAACAACGCTGAAAGGTAAGAATCGACTTCTTATTTTTTTTTAAACGGGGCGAGGGCCCACCACACATTTCCACCACTGTGTCTCCTGTGTAGCCAGGATTAAGCTTGCTGTTAACAGCAAACCACCACCACCAACCACCAAAAAAGGCAACAAACTCATCATTCGACCAAGTATCGGTCAGTATGAAACAAAAATACGAGTGTCCCTTAGACCAGTGTTCCACTCGTCTAAAGGACACTGGTATTTTTGTTGTGTCAAAGATACTTTCCACAATTTCCTCGTCTCTTGCAATGTATCTGTCACGCAACTCGTTGTAAATACAGCGGGGCGGGGAGGCTTTCAAAATTGACTCCCCACTTTACTGCAGCTCGTAAACTTTACTATGTACCGATGACAATGTACCAGCTCCGCGCTAATGTGAAATAGATGCGTCCTACATTTTCGACCGACTTCAGAATTGAAAGTTCTCTTGTCGACATCATGTATGTTTTAGGTACTTTGTTGTTATTATTTAAATTATTGGTTTTCGTCTATCTTGCCAGAATATTATAAATATTTTTTTAATGGAAAATTCACCTGTGTCTAGGTGGGATTTGAACCCACGACCTCTCGATGACCGGCCGAGTGCTCTTCCAACTGAGCTACCAGGAAAGAAGGTCAAACCTTCCTGGTATTTATAATGCTTTGTAGTTTTGTTGGAGTTACTAAATGAATTACAAAACTATCTGCCTCTATGAATCAAAAAATAAGAGAATTAATTTCAAATTAGCATGAAATTGACGAGCTCGGTGGCGTAGCGGTCAATGACGCGGCTTCTGCACCAACGCTCGTGGGTTCGATTCCTACATACGAGTAGGACAAACATTTGTGTGCATGAACATGTCTGTTTGTCTTAGTCTGGGTGTTTTCTATGTATCATAAGTATGTATTTACAAAAAAAAAATGTATTTACGTATGTTTATCAGTTGTCTAGTACCCATAACACAAGCTTCGCTTACTTTGGGGCTAGATGGCGCTGTGTAATTTGTCTGACAATATTTATTTAAAAAAAAATACTTTACTTTATTCTATGCACATATAAAAAGGTTACAAGAGTTTACATTAGTGGTATACAAAGGTGAGCTTATCTCTAATAGAGATCTCTCCCGCCAACCTTCAGCAGTGGGATAGTACGTTAGAAGTGCCTGAAATTATTAATAATGTTATATAACACGATAATATTCACTTTAAGCATATTCCGATATAGTACACATTATATACTTGCTATTCTTACTTCCCTGTTTTCCTGCTGCTTCTCTGTTTCCTTGCTTCCCTGCTTTTAATAATAATCATCAGGTCATTATAGTCTCCAATACAGGGGCACGACCCTATCTCGTCCGTTCCAGACAGGAGGATTTGGCCTACACTCCCCACGCTGGCCAAACGGGTTAGGGAGGCTTGATCGATGTTTTGTAATGTCCCTTAGTCGCCTTGTACGACGTCCACGGGAAGAGACGGAGTGATTCTATTCTGCCGAAAACCACACGGCAAACGACTTTTAATAATAATAAATAATGGATATTTTTTATCCCGAAAAAACAAGCTGTTCCCCTTGTTGAAAACCGACATTAACGTGGTTGAAACTGCGGATATATGCTATATAGTATTTAATATACACTACCTACCTAGATAACCAAGAGCTACGCTCGCCGTATTTTTTTCTACGTCGGATGGCGATCAAGCATACGACCCATCTCCTATTTAGCTTATTAAGACCACCTTATGTAAAAAGGCTTACTACAGGACCGACGATTACCTTAATGATAAAAATGTATGGCAAATTAAGTAATTAAGTAAAAAGGCTTACTACAGGACCGACGATTACCTTAATGATAAAAATGTATGGCAAATTCTCGGCACAGGATGTGAAGCACAGGCGTCTTATCTTTACAAGTAGTATTGTGGATATACATGTTTAGACTTTATACAATATGTATATACACTCTATACTATGATTTTTTTATATTTTTATTTTTTTTTACTATTTTATTTTACTTGTTTTTTTATTTTTTATTATCTCTCTTATTTTGGTTGACATACCATTTTTTTTATTGTACATTGACATTATTTTTATTGTATTATGATAATATTGTATGGCTATTTAAAAAAAAAAAGACCTATATTGACAGAGTTTCTTTCGGCATTTCTTCTCGTCAATGGTCATTCCGAAATGCTGGTAGATAAAAAATATACCTAATTGTAAAAGACGTGTCTAAGTGCCCGCGAGGGCCCACAGAATAAAGAATTTTGACTTTGACTTTGACTTTCCTCTGAAGCGCTCACCGCAGCCATATATATGATAAGGTCAATGTAATAAATTAGTTATTATTCATACTGACCGATACTTGGTCAATGTAATTAAACATGTTTTGGTTAGATTTGAGTTGATTTTTGGTTAGGTTAGGGTTTTCTTGAGTCCTGTCATCGGAAATAGGACCCCACGAAACGGAGCTCCGTCAACCTAGATGATGATGAATGATGCTAAGTAAGCTTAAATTATTAATAATTGACAATTTATTACATTGGCCGGCCATTATAAATAATGACCAATTTATTACTTTGCCTGTAACATATACACTCGGAACATGAATTTCATATCGCGAGTGTCAATATGGCTACGGAAACTGCTTCACTAAGGCTGGCCGTATGCTTGTTTACCACCGGACGTAGTATAAAAAATCATATATGCAAATGATCCTGACGCTTTAAACTACGTGGGAGTCGGACGCCGCGGGACGCCCACGGTTCATCACGGAGCCCTATTTGTTTCAATCCAGAGATTAATTTTAACTTTGAATGCCTTTGTTACAGCCCAACATGAATATTTGCCGCCTACTGTATATATTTAACAAGCTCACTCGACGTGACGTCTATGAATAAATCGATGAACGCCGGCTGCACGCATGACTCTTTGTCACGTTCCGCCTAAGGCGAGCGTGGAAGCGAGAGCGCGGAACAAGCGATAGATAGGCACGATCGGCCTATGTTTCTTATGACGTTATGACGTAAAATTAATGGCCGTAAACCGACTTTACAGACAACGAATTTTCAAATTTTTCTTCACACAATTTTTCTTTTGTAATCTTTTCGTCATAATGACGAGCTCGGTGGCGTACCGGTCAATGACGCGGCTTCGATACCAACGCTCGTGGATTCGATTCCCACTCAGGACAAATATTTGTGTGCATGAACATGTCTGTTTGTCTTGGTCTGGGTGTTTTCTATGTATCATAAGTATGTATCTACAAAAAAAAAAGTATTTACGTATGTTTATCAGTTGTCTAGTACCCATAACACAAGCTTCGCTTACTTTGGGGCTAGATGGCGCTGTGTAATATGTCTGACAATATTTAATTATTTATTTAATCAAATCTATAGATTTATGTACTATATGTGTTTTATAATTTAGTTACGAGTATCTGTGTATTTTATTTATTTATTTGTTTGCGAATTCCATTCCTTCAAAAATTACTCGATGTTCTACTTGCTAATTACTGTGATGTCCACTCCACGCAGTTACTCTAACGTTGACTGGAAGAAAGGACGAGCTCGGTGGTCGAATGGTTAGCAATAGCCACTTTGGACTCCGAGGTCGCGAGTTCGATTCCCGCACAAGACAAACATTTGTGTGCATGAACATGTCTGTTTGTCTTGGTCTTGGCGTTTTCTATGTATTATAAGTATGTATTTACAAAAAAAAATGTATTTAAGTACATTTATCAGTTGTCTAGTACCCATAACACAAGCTTTGCGCTTAAATTGGGACTAGATGGCGTTGTGTAAATTGTCCAGAAATATTTATTTATTTAATCTCCATGAGGGATAAATCCGCCTTTGTACCACTTTACTTATTAAGTACTTATTCGTTATGTAATTAGAACAATAAAGATATTACAAACAAATCATGCATGTCAAATTCTTAATGTCTGATCGAGCTGGTTGGTTATTACATTACTGCCCGTGTGGTTTCCGGCAGACTAGAATAGAATCCCTCGATCTCTTCCCGTGGATGTCGTACAAGGCGATTAAGGGAAATACATTATAAAACATCGATCAGGCCTCCCCAACCCGTCTGGCCAGCGTGGGGAGTGTAGGACTGTAGGCCAAATCCTCCTTCTGTCTGAGACAGACGAGAGAAGGTCATGCTCCGTAGTGGACACTAAAATGACCTGATGATGATTATGTATAATTATATATCAAATTACAGGATAGTATATCGGCATTCTCGGCGTCGTAGGTACTTTACAAATATTGAACATCTTGCGCAGTTTCTTGTTTACAAATTATATTTTATTACACGTATACATGTCTGTTTGTCTTAGTCTGGGTGTTTTCTATGTATCATAAGTATGTATTTACAAAAAAAAAATGTATTTACGTATGTTTATCAGTTCCCTAGTACCCATAACACAAGCTTCGCTTACTTTGGGGCTAGATGGCGCTGTGTAATTTGTCTGACAATATTTACAATATTACAATATATTTACAATATTACAATATTACATAGTTTATGTGCATACGTATACATACCCATAACATACACATATGCATACACACAATATACATAATTATATAGGAAGAAGCAATAATAACAATCAAATCGTTCAAATTCCGGGTTATATTTTCACTCTAACCCCTATGTTAAGGGTATCTAATGAAAGGGCTTGATAGTGAAACACAGTGTAAAACTGAAAGAATCGGTCGAGTCGTAATGGTAGGTATGATAATAGGTCGTATACACATAATAGTGGGATATAACAACCATGAACAGATTGCAAAACATTCAGAATACAAACCCAATGAACTCATATTTAAAGTTAATCTGCAAAGTTGCCCCATAAGTGCATTTAAAGCTATTCAGGCCGCGTGTTTGCCGCGCACTCTCGGAAGGGCTTCACTTGAAGTTTTCCTAATAAAGGCACAATGGCCTTCTTTCCGTCGGAACGAATCTCAACTTTTCTTGTGTACACTTACAAGTTTCTCTTTTCTCGACCAAAATAATGAGTGTTAGTTCCAATTCGTTGTACACTGTTATCTAAGATACCGACTTATGTGTTTTATTTATTTATTTAATTAAAAACTTTACTGGCCACAACTTACATAAGGGCACAAAAAGACAAGTTAACGCTAAAAGCATTCTTTACCAAGCATAAATCACGAATGCGGTTCTGAAGAAGCAAAACAAGACCAGATTTATATAATAAACTAGCTTTTGCCCGCGGCTTCGCTCGCGTGAAATTCGGAGCAAACGCGTGTTTACTCATTTATCTATAGAAGTACTCGTGTAAAGTTTAGGATAAAATAGTCCAACTAATCTCGTTTCCCTATACAAACTTTGAACCTCCGTTTCACCCTCGTAGGGGTAAAATTAGAAAAATTATTTTAAGTAATTTCGTGTTCACTATATTATATTTTCAAATCAATGCCATTTTCGTAATTGACGTCCCAGAAAACCATAGAATCAACAACCAAATTGATATTATGACATTTTAACCGCATCGCAACATGATTTTATGTCACGTCGGCTATGTTGATTGGTTTCGTAATCAATAACCCGATTAACCATAAAAACAATAACCATGACAATTTTCTGACTTTTTCACCCCATTTTAGACATTACAACCGCAAAGCACCCCAATAGCGGATGATGGTCACGTTAGCCACGTTGAATTTTAAAATCGTTGTTGTTTTCGTAATCAGCGACCCGATAAACCATAAAAACAATACCCATGACGTTTTTCAGAGTTAGGAACCCATTTTACCCTTTTAGGGGTTGAATTTTGAAAAATCCTGAAACACTCAATTATCTATAGAAGTACTCGTGTAAAGTTTAGGATAAAACAGTCCAACTAATCTCATTTCCCGATACAAACTTTGAACCCCCGTTTCATCCACTTAGGGGTAAAATTTGAAAAATCCTTTTAAGTAATTTCGTGTCCACTATGTTATATTTTCAAATCGATACCATTTTCGTAATTGACGTTCTAGAAAACCGTAGAATCAACACCCATATTGATATTATGACATTTCAACCCCATCACACCCCCGCAGGGGGGATTTTATGTCACGTCGGCTACGCTTGATTAGAAAATAGTTGTTATTTTAGTAATCAGCGACCCGACAAACCATATAATCAATACCCATGACGATTTTCAGACGTTTTCACCCCATTTTAGACATTTCAACCCCATCGCACCCCAATTGGGGATGATTGTCACGTTACCCACATTGAATTTAAAAATTGTTGTTGTTTTCGTAATCAGCGACTCGATAAACTATAAAAACAATACCCATGACGATTTTTACTCCATTTCACCCCTTTAGGAGTTGAATATTGAAAAATCCTGAAACACGTGTTTACTCATTTATCTATAGAAGTACTTGTGTAAATTTTCGGATAAAATAGTCCAACTAATCTCGTTTCCCCATAAAAACTTTGGACCCCCGTTTCACCCCCTTCGGGGATGAATTTTGAAAAATCCTTTCTTTGTGTACCTCTAGACGTTATAAGGAACCTACGTGTCAAATTTGGAATCTCTAGACCCAGCGGTTTGGGCTGTGCGTTGATATATCAGTCAGTCAGTCAGTCAGGACTTTGAATTTTATATAATTATATAGATAATAAATTTAGCTGATAGTGTGTAATTTCTCCAGGAATATTTATTTATTTACTAGCTGAACCGACAGACGTTGTCCTGCTCCCTTAACACCAACTCTTATTGCGATTCAATAACTGAATAGAATGCTTATTCATACCAATGAATAAACATTTATTGAATCGCAATAAGAGTTGGTGGTAAGGGGCCAGTTTTCTTAACTATGAATTGGTTTCGCGCTCGCTGACAAATGACTGACAGTTCTGTCAAACACTCGTTCCGTCGTTCCGTTTTCTTAATTTTTCTAATTTTCCGCGCAACTTTCTTAGTTTTTACTTTCATAAGAACTCTCTTGATAATAACAAACACAACATTTTTTTTTTATCGAAATCGATCCAGCCGGCTGGATTCACACATGTTACCGTGACCAAGGAAAATAGGGATTCATTTTTATACATATAGATATATAATAAATACTGCGACTAATAAAACAGTAATTATAATTACTGTAGAAAAAGAAACATACATAGCATAAGTTATATTTGTTTGTTTGTAGTATCTTTATTGTACATAAAAAAAAACATATCATACACATATCACAATAGAATTTCAAGAACATGTACAAAGGCGGGCTTATCTCTATAGGAGATAAGAGATTATATATTTAATAAACTAAAACAAAAAGTTATAATGTTCTTGCAAAATGTCTTTTACCCACAGATCTAGGATGTATAGATGAACAATGCAACCTTTTCTAGCAGGCACGTGGGATAGGATTTGCGTGTAGTTTTTGTTCTATGCAATTTTTTTTATGACAAATTTAACAATTAATCTGAATATTTACGCATAAGTATTTATTTATGTACAATATGGCTTCGGTACCTGCTTCATAACAGGCGAGCCGTATGCTTGTCTACCACTCGACATGCATACGGCCCGCCTGATTTGAAGCGGGTACCGAAGCCATATTAACACTCGCAACATTAAATATCGCCGGCGCGTTGCCTCCCCCGCTGTCATCGCATGCAATTTGCCCTTTTTGGTGGCCTCACTCACTCGTAGAAACTCATAGAATTGTTGCTTGGCTGCAATATTCTGTGAGGTGGAGGTACTTTCCCAGTCGAGCAACTTACAAATACGCTATACCATACCTCTCTTTCACCAGAGCCTCTTTCACTAGTAGGCAGGGTGTACAACGTGCAGGTGAAGTTGGCTTCGGAGCCAAAGATCGTGGTGAGCCACTTACACCCTAAAACATACACTACAAGCAAGTTTATTCAGTTAAGCACCAAGGTAACCTCTACTTCCAAGTAATTTGAAGCGTTATGAACCAAGCCCTATTACTAACCGACAGCTAAGTTAGATCGACTTGCGTCCCAAGCTTCTACCACGAACTCTGATGGCGACGTACGGAATACCGAAAGAGTTATGGAAGTTTAATAAGATTGAAACTAAGGGCAAAATATCCGAACGCAATATAAGTCTGTAAGAACGTATACATAAATTTGAAAATTTTATATTTAAAAAGGGTGTAAGTGTATCACAGGGATGTTTGAGTTGGTAAAACCCAATGAAAGTCAAGTTTACTACATGACTTTCATTAGGTCGGTTGTTCACAAAGCATTTTCATGCAGTCTTTTTTCGAAACAACTTTCATATAATAATATGGCAGTAACGAGTTTTAAATTAGGAATAATAATGCTTGTATTGTACCATAAACAAAAAAAAACAAATGAAAAGCGCGCGAACTAAAACTTGCTTTTTTATTAGAGGCAAAAGTATTACTCGACCGCGTAATTATTTTCACCTCCGCGAATAGCATCAATTGCAAAATGTGCTTTTACTCCTTTATTTCCTATGCTTCTGCCATTGTATTATAATACAAATTGTATATGTGTATCTATAGTTTTTTAGTATATTAGTCACTATTAATGTTAAACTAGTGTTAACTGTTTTTTTTTTTAACCATATTTTCGGATGCTCTTACCGAAGGTTTACTGATTGGAGAATGTATGTATTGTATTGTAATCAATAAAGTATACAAATAAATAGCTTTATAATAAATAAATAAATCTTACTGAACAATTTACACAGCGCCATCTAGTCTCAAATTAAGCGCAAAGCTGCTACCATGTGTACTAGACAACTGATAAACTTAAATACATTTTTTGTAAATACGTACTTATATGTATTTACAAAAAATGTACAGTATACATACTTATAACAAATAGAAAACAGGCGAAGACAACCAGACAGGTTCATGCACACAAATGTTTGTCTTGTGCGGGGATCGAACCAGCAACCTCGGAGTCAAAGTAGCCATTGCTAGCCATTCGACCACCGGATAATCATAATAATACTAATGTTTGGTACTTATAGGTTAATTTAATGAACTCATTTAGATAATGACCTACATACAGATAGCTTCTCTATAAACCCCACCCAGTTACAAACTTCTGTCACAAATTTACAGCCCTTTAGTGAACATTTATCAAATTTAAAAAACACTGTTCCAATTGTTAAAAGAATCCCGCGCGGCGCCCGTATAACCGTAGCCCACAGCCTCATATCACACATTGAGAATGCAGTAGACGAAAATACAGAACGGGCTTGGCAGCACTTGCTCACTTTCCCTTACAGAATTTTACATGTAAATAAGGGAAATACAAAGACTTCTTTTACATCTTCCATTAAACATAACTGCACCAACTCTGATTCAATTCGACTTTCTGTTTCATCATTATCTAACATTCCAAGAAAAAGTTACTATCGTTATATTGAATCTAAAGTAGGGGAAGGTGACATTAAAGGTGCAGCCCGATTATTGTTTTCTGATGACGCTTTGGCTCCTGATGGTCCTGATACGGTTTCTGCGTTAAAGGATAAACATCCACTTCCAGCCCCAGACTGTCGTCTCCCATCGCTGCCGGATTGTAATATCCCACCACTGCAAACTTCTCCGGATGGTGTTTATAGAGCGGTTTTTTCTTTCAGGAGTGGTTCAGCTGGTGGATTGGACGGTCTTACCCCACAACATTTAAAAGACCTTTTGGGGTGTGGCTGTGCAATCACAGCTGATAAACTTCTGAAGGGATTGACCGCTCTTGTGAACCTGATGCTATCAGGTACTGTGAATAGTGACATCATTAATGTTCTATATGGTGCCAATCTATGCGCTTTGAAAAAGAAAGACGGCGGTATCAGACCTATAGCAGTAGGAATGACATACCGTCGTCTTACTTCGAAAATTTGCTGCAAGGTCATCACGCCCACCCTTAGCCAATACTTTCAACCACATCAATTAGGTTTTGGTACTAAGGGTGGTTGTGAAGGCGCTGTGCATTCTTTACGTTCCTTTTTAGAAGCTCAAAGCGGGGAGGTACTGCTGAAAGTGGATGTTAAAAATGCCTTTAATTCCATAGATAGGGGTGTCTTGCTTACACAAGTACAGTTAAAATGTCCATCGATATATCCATATTTATGGCAATGCTACAGTTCGCCCACTAATTTAATGCACAAAAATAATACCATACTTTCTTCTGTGGGGTGTCAGCAAGGCGATCCCCTCGGTCCTGCAATCTTTAGTCTCGCAATTCATCAATCTATTAGTACCCTAAATTCTAAATTTAATGTTTGGTACCTCGACGATGGAACCCTTGGTGGCGACGCTTTAACTGTTTTAGGGGATCTCAAAATTTTGTTACAAGACTTTCAAAAAATTGGCCTTAATTTAAATTTCAGTAAATGCGAACTGTTTACTTCGGACAGCTGCCGCAATAGACACCATATAATTAATAGTTTTAATACTGTATTGCCAAATATCAAAATCATTGATAAAACATCGCTTCGCCTTCTGGGGTCTCCCATTTTCGATGACTCTTTTTCTTATTTTATCGACGAGAAAATTCAAAATTTCAATTTCATTAAAGACCGGCTTCAAAAGATTGATATCCATATAGCTTTCTTTATTATTCGATATTGCCTTTTTGTACCAAATTTTACATATACATTACGTTGCTCCCACTTCTGGAAACATCCACATCTTCTTTTTAAACTTGACACTTTGGTGAAAGATACTCTTTCGGCAGTTCTCAATATAAATTTTAGTGAAAGATCTTGGAACCAGGCTTCCTTACCTATAAGGTTTGGAGGTATTGGTATACGCAAAATTTCCAGTGTTGCTTTGCCAGCTTTTTTGCCTTCCGTTCATAGTATCGAAAATTTAACAAAAACAATTTTATGTGACAGCAATTTAGATATCAGCTATGCAACGGAAGCCAAGACTGCATGGTCAAGCTTAAATCCAAATTCAAATTTTCCTGTTATTTCTTACTCCCAAAGACAATGGGACGAGCCGCTTTGTAGAATTCTACGGGATAATCTAATCCAAACATCCGTTGATTCTACGGAGCGAGCTCGTCTCTTAGCCGTTTCGGAGTGGGAGTCCGGACTTTGGTTGCAGGCCATACCTTCGGCGAACATCGGGACCTTACTGGATGACACGTCATTTCGATTAGCCACGTGCCTTCGTATAGGGGCACCCTGTAATATCCCCCATCGTTGTCCTTGTGGTACCGTCGTCGACCGGCTGGGACATCACGGCCTCTCATGCAGAAGAAGCGCTGGACGTATGTCTCGTCACGCCGGCCTTAATGACATAATTCGACGGGCTCTTGTCAGCGTCTGCGTTCCAGCCATTTTAGAACCTAATGGTTTGGTTCGAGACGATGGCAAGAGACCTGATGGAATGACTCTGTTGCCCTGGAGGCTGGGACGTGCCTTGGTGTGGGACGTTACATGCGTCGATACCCTGGCCTCGTCCCACCTCACGGCTACAGGGTCTAAGGCCGGTGCCGCAGCGGCTTCTGCAGAATACCTCAAACGCCGCAAATATAGTAATTTAAGCAACAGTTACATATTTGAGGCGTTTGGGGTAGAGACCATGGGGCCGTGGGGCCCGTCAGCCCACAAGTTATTTAGAGATATTTCAAAAAAATTGGTCGACACGTCCTATAACCAGAAGGCTGGCCATTACCTTGCTCAGAGAATAAGTATAGCTATCCAGCGAGGTAATGCTGCCAGTGTTCTGGGGACACTGCCGGAAGACAACGATCTTGGGGATATTTTTTATTTGTAAGTTTTGTTTTTATATATTTATTTATATATATTTTTTTTTTATCCCATAAGTTTTTCTTTGGTTTTTAGATTAATTAGATAGGTTTTTAGATTAGTTTTAGTTTAATGTATTTTAGTTTATTTGTATTCATTCATGTTAAATTTACATTAATTATTATAAATATTAAATTTAATGAATAGCTATATTTACAAATACCTACTAAGTATAGCATCAAGCCAGTATTTCCATTTATCTTACTGTTATTATTAATCCCGGCACAATGACATACAGATTAAATTTTCGGCTTCGTACACTTGTGCATGCGTGTACTGTCTAGGTCGTTAGCACAACTCCGCTCCGATATCTGAGCGACAGCGGGGTATTATTAATGAAGTTGTCGCGTCATAGCTGACACGAGTTGACACGACAAGCTAGTGTTGACCTACTCTTGTTTACATAAATCATTCATAATATTAATGTAAGTAGCTCAAGTTGTTTTTTCATGTTGAACATCTAATGCGGTAGGTCAGACCGTCTGTTGGCATGGCAACGCGTCGGCACACGTTCGTAATTCTGGAACTCTCTTCATATTTTCTATATCTATATATATAAAAATCAATGCCAATTTTCGTTGTAATTTTATAACTCAAGAACGGGCTCATCTATCCAAACCAAATGTTTAGGCGTTGTTCGGACTATTTAGTAGATGGTTTAAGTGAAGTTTGCAC
This sequence comes from Hypsopygia costalis, assembly GCA_937001555.2. Taxonomy (NCBI): domain Eukaryota; kingdom Metazoa; phylum Arthropoda; class Insecta; order Lepidoptera; family Pyralidae; genus Hypsopygia; species Hypsopygia costalis. Next base: position 32,489,812 of record OW443328.2, read on the forward strand.
AAAATCGGTAGAGCGCCGACTTTATGTTGCCTGTTCCAGAGTCGGTACAAACAAAAAATATTGTTTATCCAAATGTTTTGGATTAAGTTATAATAGCTAGCAATTAATAAAATATTTTTTTGTTTGAATAAATTGTTCTAATTTATTTTATTTTTGTATTTCACTTTACACGCAGCGAAGCACGTACCGGGTCGCTAGTACATTATAGATATAGGACAACTGGCAGATTTTTTCTCATTATTTAGTTTAGGGATTTTGCTTCTATCATTAATATAAGTGATCGAAGGGATTTTGGTCATAAATGACATGTCAATCCTATCATCTACTTTACAATAAAATTTTCATAAACCCATATACATTATAGGAATTCATACATATACATATAGACGAATGCACGCATGCATGCACACAAGAACCTTCTCGTGAAAATAACAAATACAACATAAAAACAAAATTTGAAATAAAAAAAAACCCACGACGGTTAAAACGTAGTTGAAAAAGGATAAAATAATTTTGAAACCCCCGAAGAATAAAGAATTTATGCTAATCTATGAACTTAATACAAAACCAAAGAAAATCCGTTGGGGCTACCATTAAATGAACTAGTTTGGCAGTTTTATAGTAACTTGTATACTTATTAATATTTATGTTGAAATTTAAAATAGAGATGGCAGCACCCGACGATTTTCTTGGGTTTTTTTGTTAAGATTATAGCATAAATTGTTTAAGTCGGGGGTTTCAAAAATATTTTATCCTTTTTCAACTACATAAGGTATTAACCGTCGTGGGTTTTTTCAATTTTTTTTATTTTGTTTTTATTTTAAACTTTTTAGAGAGCAAGCATAGCTATTTCAAATGAAAACCGCATCAGAATCAGAATAGTAGTTTTGGTTTTGAACAAACAAATGTTTACTACAGCGCCCTCTGGTGAGTTGTCACTGTAACACCTATCTAAGAACATGCTCCAATCAAACCCGAACCCATCACTGAAAACCGCATTTAAATCGGACTCGTACTTTTGGAGATAAATGGCAACATTGGTTTCACAAACAAATATTTACTGCAGCGCCCCCTGGAGAGTTGTAAGCGTAACACCTATCTAAGAACATGCACCAATCAAACCCGAACAAATCACTGAAATCCGCATCAAAATCGGACTCGTAGTTTAGGAGAAAAATGGCACCATCGATTTGCACAAACATCTTAGCACCCCAAACGCATATATACCGTCTCCGTTCAGTCGCGGGTAAAAAGAAATAGTGAAATCGGTCCAGCCGTTCACGCGTGATGATCTGCGTGACCAAGGAAAATAGGGATTCATTTTTATATATAACTAGCGGCCCGACCACGCTTCGCTGTGGGTGGCTGTGGCTCAATCTTTTCGTTTCCATCCATTTACTTAGAGATGGCGCTGTATGTGAAAAAAGATTTTCCCGCTTTTCTTTTAAAAATTTTCCAGAATTTTCTTTGCTATAAACCTCACGGAGCCCGAAACCTTTCCAACGAATGCAAAACCGTGGAAATCGGTTCGTGCGTTCTGGAGTTATAGCGTCAGGAAGGAAAACCCGACTTATTTTTATATAGTAGATATAGATTTTACCGGGTATGAACGCAATACAGATTTATACAGACAAATAGAGCAATGACATTGAGGCACAAAAAACTAAAATATGAACATACAAGTAGCTTGTGATTCAAACGAAACACCTCCTACGCTGTTTTTTGCGCTGCAAACCTTTTTTTAAGCAGACGAATTTTCACCCAAATGTTTTTCAAAACAAAAATGTTTAGATAACGTTAGAGTCAAGAATACAAAGGCGTATAAACACCGTAATTAAGATTCAATTAGAACCTTACCCAATTAAATATTCGCAAACTTGTAACACGCCGTCACATTAGCGTTAACTCTATTAATCACTAATTAAGACGAATGTATTAAATTATAGCGCATAATCAATCTAATTTCAACTTTATCGCCTAAGTAATAGGTTATAATATCAGATTACTGGTAACTTTTGCTTGTTTGTTCGAAACCGTTTTGATAATTTCAAAGTTGGAAATTAATTTACTGAAATTAATACTGGTGCTTTAACTTTTTTAAAGTTATTGTTTGCTTGAGATATAGACCCGCTGACACTCCATACTACCCGAACAAACCCTCCTTTACCCTCCTACTGTATTACACACAGAACATTTAATAGAATTTAGAATGGCCATCGTTGCTCTTTGCCTACGAAACCGATGTCCGCATTCTAGACCCCATAGTCTATTATGTACTACACATGCGAAATTTACGTTCACCAACGCGTCCTCAAATCAACTATTCTGATTGACTGTGTCCGCGACTACTCATCGGACAATAGTTGCGATGAAATCCACCAGCGACTAAGCGGCATGTTCGCATGCACGTTGTGCTCGAGAATAGGCTATTTGACCAACATTTTTTTTGGTTTGATATGTAGGGACGTCTCAATGATATAACCATATGTGAAAGAATTACTTCGATAGCACAAAAATCTCTCGAGATATGTCAAAATCACAATTTTGGACTTTCCCTAAAATGCTCCATACAAAAGTTATAGTAATTTACATTTACATTACAAAGGGGCTATCCATAAATTACGTTACACGTTAAGGTCCCCCTTAACGTGTGACATATATACTTCTATATACTTAACGTGTGACATATATACTTCTATATACTTAACGTGTGACATATATACTTCTATATACTTAACGTGTGACATATATACTTCTATATACTTATCGTGTGACATATATACTTCTATATACTTAACGTGTGATATATATACTTCTATATACTTAACGTGTGACATATATACTTCTATATACTTAACGTGTGACATATATACTTCTATATACTTAACGTGTGACATATATACTTCTATGTACTTAACGTGTGACGTATTACTTCTACGACACCCTCCCTCCTCCTCGGGAGGGAGTCGCCGAAGTGTGATATTGTGTGACAAGGGGGTGGGAGGGGTACTAAATTTCGTGACGTGACATTTCCATCAAAATAAATGAAAGTGTCAAAACACGAACTTTGAACTATGTACGAAAAATTCAAAAACATTTACAACTCTATAATGTAAAATTACAAAATATGTGACGTCACACTAGGGAGGGGGGGGGGAGTCTCAGAAATTTCACCAGCTGTGACAAGGACGGGGGGAGGGGTCAAAAAATCATGAAATTCGTGTGACGTAATTTATGAATGGCCCCTTTATAAACTTCCCGACTGGGGAAGTACCTCCATCTCACAGAATCTCACAGAATACCGGATATAATGTACTAATATTCATTGAAAGGTTGCAGTTAGTACACCCATACAGTCGGGTGACACAATATACAAAAGAGAAATTTCGTTAGCCATCAAGCACTTAGGCTTAGAACCAAACTGAATCAAATGCACAGAACGTCATACACGTTGGTTCAGTTTACACAGGGTTGCATATTATTACATATGACAAGACGGAAGGACGTATAGCTAAGCTAAGCTTCCACTCGAGGAGCTCGCTGATCAAAGGACAAAGCGACGATCTCACAAGATGCAAGTCGGCTCGGGTAACTAATGTCTTTGGTTGCAACGTTGTGGAAGAGCACCTTAAGGAAGAAGGCTCTCAGTGCTATGCAGTGTTATACATATGCAATAGAATGCGCCTAATCAAGTAAATGTAGACACGGTATGTGAACAATGCCATGTGTTTTATTAATATTCTTTTAAATAATTCATCCTCGACAAGCCCGGTGGTCGAATGGCTAGTAATGACTTTGACTCCGAGATCGCTGGTTCGATTACCGCACAAGACAAACATTTGTATGCATGATTCGTATCGTTTGTCAGTCGGCAGTGTTACGTGCAGGTCGTGCAGGTGAGGTTGGCTTTGATTCAAAGATGTTGATGAACTACTTACACCCCTAATACCAACTCTTTAGTTCTCCTGTATAGTTCTAACCACTACACAGTGTTCAGAATCTTTAAAACTAAGTCCTACAATCTACTTCCAATCGACGAGAAATACACGCGAGTGCATAGCAATAAAATTCACCGTTCCACCGCCATATCGACTGTGGACAAGGAAACTCCATTTCACTGGCGCCTACTGGTAACTCGACAGGCGAGTTTAAACGTTGTACAACTGTTCGCTTATAACGACAGGCGCATGGCTCAAGGCTTCATCTAGCATTTGATGACATTATTTGCTGTAGAAGAAAAAACCGGCCAAGTGCGAGTCGGACTCGCGCACGAAGGGTTCCGTACCATTGTCTATAAAAACGGCAAAAAAATCCCGTTTGTTGTATGGGAGCCTCCCATAAACAGTTGTTTTATTTTTAATTAATTATTTATTTTTAAAGTGAATATATAACTAAATATTATATGAGTATGTCAAACGTCTACCTATTGCCGTTATCAATTGCGAGCAAAAACGAGCAAAAATATCACGTTTGTTATATGGGAGCCCCCTTAAATATTTATTTTATTCTATTTTTTAGTATTTGTTGTTATAGCGGCAACCGACATATATCATCTGTGAAAATTTCAACTGTCTAACTATCACGGTTCATGAGATACAGCCTGGTGACAGACGGACGGACGGACGGACAGCGGAGCCTTAGTAATAGGGTTCCTTTTTACCCTTTGCGTACGGAACCCTAAAAAACACCTGGAGGATAGAAGCAGAATGCTGAAGCCGATTACCATCGATTATTTTGATCACCAAAAATAAGTGTTATGTTTGAGTTGATGGTCTAAAGGCTGGCAACGGATCGGCGACTCCTTGATGTGGCTAGTCTCCATGGGCGGTGGTGATTGCTTTCCACCAGGTGACCCACATGCTCGTTTGCCCCCCTCTCACATAAAAAAAGAAAAAAAAATGACAAATATTTTTGTTTTGCTAGTGGAGCTTCATGGTTTCTAATAGCTAAGCTAAACACAATTGCCACTAATGTAAGGTGAAGTTTCGCTATCTAAAAATCTGATGGGAATCGCCGATTCCGATTCAGCTTAGGCGGTAGAGCGCCAGAGGGGCAATTCTCGTAATTAAAATGTAGTCAAAATTCAGTTTCGATCCAGTCTCGATCTCACAAATGTCAAATTTGGTATTCTCGTATTATACATTATGTAACTTCAAAGTTTGATTTAAGCGGGATTATATCGAAATATGACCGAAAATTAAGCAAATTAAGAATGTTACTTTGTCAACAATAAGAATTGCTTATAATGAATTAATGAAATCAAGTATATAATTTTAGTCAATTCACAATTCAATATCGATTCGGTCAACTTTCAATCTGCGATCGTAGAAAAATTAGGAGAATTGGCCTTCTGGTCGAAACGTCAGGCAATAATAAAAGTATGTAAAAATCCCTTACATGCATGATCGCGTTAATTCCCGTGGTTATTATGCCTTCTCTTTTCTACTAATTGGTCGTAAATTCGTCGCAATTAATAAATGTAATGAGGGAACCACTCACGCCAGCGTGCCCTCTTTATAAAATCTCACTCATACAATTTGAGTATATCATCTATCTTTCCACGAACTGAAACGAGATATTCGTTAATTTCGCATCACACGCGCGTTTGCCACCTCGAAATTTCGCTATTAGCACCCCTTGTTAACCCTTTGTTTGCAACATGTCGAAATTACACGATATTAATGACTACCAGTTTACGAACAAAATGAGCCACGCGAGTATCCTGTTAAAATTCTTCGTAAATCAATTGGGTAACTGAGATATTGGTAAAATTATTCCACAGGCCAATTCTAGTGATTTCGTTGCATGATGAATTGATGATTTATAAACACTGTCGCTATCGTGTAACATATATATGTACTTTTTTTTTAATATATGTAATTATAAATAAATATTGTTTCACCTAGCCCCAAATACAAATACAAAATAATTTATTTGTTATAAACAGGGTAACATTTAAACAGATGTTATTGTAAAATAAATCACCAGCCTATTTAACCAGTATAAAATAGCATTTTGTATGACTTGCATGTGTGTTGGAGTCAGTAAGTAACTCTGTGAACTTGCATGAAATGAAATAAATAAATATATACAAACTAAGCAAAGCTTGTACTATGCGTAATAGATAAATAATATAATACTTAAATATACTTTTTTTATATATAGAAAACACCCAGACCATAACAAATATGTTCATGCATATAAATATTTGTCTTATGCGGCAATCGAACCCTCGACCTCGGAGTCAAAGTGGCCATTGCTCACCATTAGACCACCGAGCTCGTCATTTAAAAATGCCAGCAATTCTTCTTCTTCCGTGCCTTATCTCTATTTTTGGGATACGGCTCTCCTCGTTTTACGACGCCAAGACAGTCGGTCTTGGATTCTCTTCTCATACACTAGAGCCCGTTCTAGGTCCTTAGCAACGATAGACCACCACACGTTTGTCCTCTAAAGAGGGGTCTTTCTGACCGGAATGGCTAGGGTCTTCCTTGCGGCATTATTTCCATCCCGTCGCATTACATGACCATACCATCGCATACGACATTCCAACATCTTATCCACGATGGGAGCGACTTTAAAAAAGCCTCTAATGTATTCTTAACATGCTTTTATTAGGTCGACCTGTATGTAATCAACTATGTAATGGAATCTAAGGTAACTAATTTAACCATCTTCCAAGGATCGTAGCGTAATAAAAATTGGCAGCTATATGTAGTTCTGATGACAATACAATAATATGGTACTGACGAACTGGAACTTCATGATGGAACATTGTATCATCGCTGTTTTTGGATTTATTAGAAAAGTCTTGTAATGAACTTTGACCACGATTAGGCTTCAAGGTCTGATGATGAAGCCGGAAGATAGGCACTGGCATTCCATGACGGAATATCGTATCATAGTCGTGTTTGAACTTGTGAGAGAGGCCAGGTAATGAACTTTGAACACAATCAGGTTTCAAAATTATAACAAACCTATCGGGAACAATAAAACCTCACCTGAACATGGTGCACCCTGCTGACTGACAAACGAGTCTATGGCGAAAAGTGAGGTAGGGCATATATTTTAAGGTACTCGACTGGGGCAGTACTTTAAAAGCGTGTTTTTTTAGTTTTCTTACACTATATTTATTTTCCTACCGTGTCCCGTCTTACTCCGTCCGGCCGTCGTAACGTTTTCATTTCGTGGTGTGTATCTATTCATGCTGTCTTTTCATTTGACGGTCCGGCACTCAGACCCCATAATAATGGCTGATCTTAATTACAATATTTAAAAAAATGCAATAGACGGGTTATGCACACCGTACAGTAGAGAATATATTATTTTCTACGTTGAGAAATTTGTCCTTTTTTACATGATAACGTCTTATAAATCGATGAACGCACGGAAAAGCATGACTCATTGTCACGTTCCGCCTGAGCCGTGTAAGCAAGAGAGCGGAACAAGCTATAGAGAGGCACGATTGGCCTAAACGTTCATCAATGTTTTCTTATTACTTTTTGACGAGCTCGGAGGTCGAATGGTTAGCAATGGCCACTTTGACTCCGAGGTCGCGGGTTCGATCCCCGCACAAGGCAAATATTTGTGTGCATGAACATGTCTGTTTGTCTTGGTCTGGGCGTTTCTATGTATTTAAGTATGTATTTAGAAACAAAAATGTATTTAAGTACATTTATCAGTTGTCTAGTACCCATAAGACAAGCTTTGCGCTTAATTTGGGACTAGATGGCGCTGTGTAAACTGTCCAGAAATATTTATATTTATATTATTATATCTTATGACGTCATGACATAAAATTATCGTTCATGAACCGACTTTGCAGACAACCAATTTTGTCGTTTAAAAATGATTTATCTAAAGCTTAAACAGTCAATTAAACTCGCCTTTGAAAGTGATAGATAACTAATAGTTTTAGCTTTGCGAATGGATTTTCTCTGAAATTGAATTTACAAATGGTGCGGCTTTTTACGATCAGCCAGCCTCTAATTTGCGTAGACAAAATGAAGTTAACTAAATACACTCATAAGTCATTAGACGTATTGGAGCTTATGTTCGAAAATAAGTGATTTTCGTGCCCAAAAACTAATTATGAATGTTAGATTAATTAGAAACATAATGAATACGCCTCGATGATGTCAAAGAGAATTTGAATTATAGTGAACGTACCAAGTACAATAGTCTGGGGTAAATCTATCGGAGACTACATTAATTCCAATAAAGAGATTAGTGATACGTCAATGAAAGGCAATATTCATAGGCAGATCAATGTTAGGGTTCCGTACCCAAAGGGTAAAAAGGAACCCTATTACTAAGGCTCCGCTGTCCGTCCGTCCGTCCGTCCGTCTGTCACCAGGCTGTATCTCATTAATTGTGATAGTTAGACAGTTGAAATTTTCACAGATGATGTATTTCTGTTGCCGCTATAACAACAAATACTAAAAAACAGAATAAAATTAATATTTAAGGGGGCTCGTTTTTGCTTGCAATTGATAACGGCAATAGATAGACGTTTGAAATACTCACATAATATTTAGTTATATATTCACTTTAAAAAGAAATAATTAAATCAAAATAAAACAAATATTTTTGGGGGCTCCCATACAACAAACGTGATTTATTTGCCGTTTTTATAGATAATGGTACGTAACCCTTCGTGCGCGAGTCCGACTCGCACTTGGCCGGTTTTATTTTTTTATAATACGTCGGATGGCAGACAAGCATACGGCCCGCCTGATGTGAAGCGGTTACCGTAGCCATATTAAACGCTCGCAACATAAAATATCGCTCGCGCGCTGCCACCCCCGCTGCTGACGCAGCATCTCCTTCCTTTCTGGTGACCTCACTCACTCGCAGGAACACAGCAACCCTCAAGGAAATTGTTATTTGGCTGCGGTATTCTGTGAGGTGGAGATACATTCGGGTAAGATACCCCAGGCGGGTATCTTACAATTACGCTCTACCTCTCTTTTCGCCAGAGTTTCGTTTGTCAGTCAGCAGGGTGCACCGCGTGCAGGTGAAGTTGGCTTTGGTTCAAAGATGTTGATGAACCACTTACACCCCTGAATGTCTCTTGGAGAGACCTTTTTGGTGAATCGAGAGCAGAATTATATATAGAATTCCATAATATAGCATAGTGTTAAAATATCTCTACAGTCATTGAAATAATTAATATAACCGATTTTTTTTAATCCGGTAATATTCATGAATGACTTTTGCTATTTGATCTACACTGCTTTGTGTGCTTCCGTCACCAATTAGGTCATGAAAAATGCTGCCGGCTGGCACCCACCCACTACTGTTAGTAGATGCATACGACTACCGTAGCTGCTATGGTCATCTCTGCTCCAGCTGCTGCGATTGTCTTGGCGAATCTCCAACATCTGAAACAGAAGAAACGAGCGAGTGCTGGCTGTTATTAACCAGCAACATCTACAGATCGCCTGAGGATGCCTCGCGTAGAGGCGAAACACGTGTCGCAGAGACGACCACGGCAGTCGGGGGCGGCGGCAGTTGCACGTTTCTTCTCCTCTTCTGTACTTCGAAGGGTACATTAAGCCGTCCCGGCTGTTGTCATTAGATGACAGTCATTAATGCTGCGGCTACACTACCGTGATATGCCAATAATTATTGCCATAATTTCAACAACGCCTAGGTGTAACAACGATTTATGGCCATAATTTTACAATGCCAATCAATATGGCAAATGGCGGTAGACAATAGCTCCGGCGGCGGTCTTTATTCGCACATCAAAGAGAATTACCGCAGTAATTAATGCGTTTGTGGCCACACTACCGTTTGTCCAGTGTGCAACATGAGCTCAACTGCGACGCACGTATCGACGGACATGGAGTGGTCAAATGAAAAAAGTTTGAGTTTTGGAATTATTCCAATGCGCACCGTATCTTTTTATGGGCTTTCAGTCGGGTATCCCCCGATAAAAATCGCGGTGTACAATGATGATTTGAAGAAGAAAAAAAACCGAAACCATCTAAATAAATATAACAACTGCAGCTCCAACCTCCATCTTGAAAAATGATATTTTTACCGCCTAATTTATTGACATATCTAGGTAAACTCTAGTGTAACCACACCACTTCACGCAGTAATTTAAACGGTAATTTAATGTCACAATTATTGCGGTAACAGCCCGGTAGACGGTAAGGTAGTGTAGCCGCAGCATAAGCCAAATCAGTGGCCTTTAGCCTCCCACAACCCACAGTCGAGCAGTGTGATACTATACACACTGCTCAACTGTGTGTTGGCGGACTCTAAACCCCTTCGATTAAAGTGAGACTTGTATCTCAGCATGAATAAGCGTTGACGACACTTGGTTGATGACAACATTCAGTTGTTCCAGCTGAGTAACAACAAAGAAATTAGTTAAATACAGGACGATTCACAGGCATGGCCTGATCAATCGCGCTTGAGTGGGGTCATTAATTAGAAGGCAGGTCTCAGCGAGGAGCCTCGGCGAGGGCGACGTACGTGAATTTGAGATATTCGCGTGTTAAAGGTGTAATTAGGATTAAGTTTAAAGCTGCCTTAATCGATTGCTGAAGGGTTATGTTCCTCACGTTTACATATGTGTAAGTCAGTATCGAGCATTTCAATAATACTCTACTCATTAAAGTCTGCATCAATTCATATTCATGCCACTACAGCTCCCCTCAATCGAAAGGGCTTAAAGCACACTCCGCCATGCGTCTCAATTGCGAGTTAACCTCACCCCTACCTTCGGTGTTGTAATAAAACTTGGTTGGTTTTTGTTTTAATGGTCAAGCAACGACGACCGCAGCTTGATTTCAAATATAAGCTTAGGTAGCCAAGGATTAGTTATAAAGGACAAAGACTTCCGTATGAGATAACTCAGAAGATTATTATTGAGACTACAGCCCCCCTAGCCAAGTGTAATTCGTAGCGTAACGAACGTTAGATAGATCACGTGACATTTGTCAAAATCGAACATTATAGTATGAACATTGACAAATGTGACGTGATCTATCTAACGTTCGTTACGCTACGAATTACACTTGGCTAGGGGGCAGTACCCTAAAGGTAAAGTCAGAAAGGTAAAGTAAACATCCGTCCTTTTTAGGGTTCCGTACCTCAAAAGGAAAAACGGAACCCTTATAAGATCACTTTGTTGTCCGTCTGTCTGTCTGTCTGTCTGTCAAGAATTTCTATGTCGAGAATGCGTGGAGGTATCAAGCTGAAATTTGAACTGTATACTCAGGTCTACAGTCCCATGAAGTAATAAAAAAATCAAACTACTAAGTTTACGTAGAAAAAAGTTACGGCCGTTTATTCAGCAAAAAACGCATATTTCGACACACTCAAGGGAATCAAAACCTATAGGGTACTTCCCGTTGACCTAGAACTATGAAATTTGGCAAGTAACATCGTTATAGACTACAAGTATAGGAATAAATCTCAAAACTATACATTTGTAAATAGATCTTAAAAAATAGGGGGTCTATATTTTTTATAGGGAGTCGAAATTTCAAATTGAAACTACTAGTTCAAATGGGGTATCATATGAAAGGGCTTGATGTACACATTGCAAAATATATTTTATTTATTTTTTTCGACGCATTATTTCTTATTTATAATGAAAAATATCAAATTTAATAGTGATACTACGTACCTACGGAACCCTAGGTGGGCGAGTCCGACTCGCACTTGTCCGGTTTTTTTTAAAGAGAGGGGGGTATCCGAGCATGTGTGTCACCAGGGGCCCTACCGCCGAAGCTGAAGCCGATTACCATCTGATTTTTTTAATGCGAAAATGACGCTACTGCTTAGATTGTTGGATGTTTAGCTTAGCTGGAAGAAACGCTTGAGCTCTACCGACTAAGCTGAAGATGTCTGTTAATAACTTTAACCTAAGATCAATTTTTTCAATCAAAAAATCCGATGGTAATCTATTTCAGCTTCGGCGGTAGGGCCTGCCCCCTTTCCACGAACTCTTATTGCGATTCAATAACTGAATAGAATGCTTGATCATACCAATGAATAAGCGACTTTATTTCAACTATTCAGCTATTGAATCGCAATAAGAGTTGGTGGTAAGGGGGCTGGTCAGCAATCACGAATGCCCATGGAGATCAGCATACCAAGGGTATGTATAAGTGTATGCGATGGGGTGTAAGTGATTCATCAACAACTTTGAACCAAAGCCAACTTCACCTGCACGCGGTGCACCCTGCTGACTGACAAACGAAGCTCTGGCGAAAAGAGAGGTAGGGAGCGTAATTGTAAGCTACCCGACTGGGGAATGTACCTCCACCTCACAGAATACCGCAGCCAAATAACGGTTCCCTTGAGGGCTGTTGTGTTCCTGCGAGTGAGTGAGGTCACCAGAAAGGAAGCAGATTCTGCGATGGCAGCGGGGGTGGCGGCGCGCGAGCGATACTTTATGTTGCGAGCGTTAATATGGCTACGGTAACTGCTTCACATCAGGCAGGCCGTATGCTTTCTGCCATCCGACGTAGTATACAAAAAAAAAAAAGGGGTCGCCAATCCGTTGCCAGCCTTCTAGGGCAAATCAAGACTCTGTTCTTGAAGGCTCCAATATCGTAATTATTCGGAAATACCGCTGAGGGAAATTGATTCTACAGTTTCATTGTTCGTAGTAAAAAAATGTCTTAGGAAAGGTACTGTAGATCGCCAATTATCAAGATTATACTCGTATGGATGGAATGATTAAATTAATTCCGTAGTTAAATCGCTATAATGAATAGATACTGAAGTACTTAACTAACTTTTAATTTTTCAAGAAAGCACTGTATTCGCTGTACCTATCTTTTACGTACCTATTTATTTATTAACAGAATAAAAAAAATTTTCGGACTTATTCAGCGCGTCAACCTACATCAGCATTGTAGTTATGTCAAAAATATATATTCTAGTAAAAGTGATTGCCAGTCAGATTTTGAGCAAGATCCACACATCACATTGTTGTAAACAAATATTTGTCAGACGCTTGTCAGCAAACACAACGAGGAGGGAAAATCCCGAGTGAGCAGAAATTATTAGCCTAACAGCGTTGTCTGCACAAAACTACAACAATATAAAAATCGGCGCAAGGCACAAGAGACTAGCGGAATTAAGTTTAATTAAAAAAATCTTAAGGAGCTCGATGGCGTTGCTGCAGTCGAACAGGGTGAGTTATACAATGTCAAGCGCAGCCTGTCTATGGATGGGTATATTTATCTCGAACTCCTCCGTGTTTTCTATGGTTCCGTACTCAAAGGATAAAAAGGAACCCTATTACTAAGGCTTCGCTGTCCGTCCGTCCGTCCGTCCCTCTATCACCAGGCTGTATCTCATGAACCGTGACAGTTGAAATTTTCACAGATGATGTATTTCTGTTGCAGCTATAACAACAAATATTAAAAAATAGAATAAAATAAATATTTAAGGGGGCTCCCATACAACAAACGTGATTTTTTTTTGCTCGTTTTTGCTCGCAATTGATAACGGCAATAGGTAGACGCTTAAAATACTCACATAATATTTAGTTTTATATTCACTTTAAAAATAAATAATGAAATAAAAATAAAACAAATATTTAAGGGGGGGCTCCCATACAACAAACGTAATTTTTTTGTCGTTTTTATAGATAATGGTACGGAACCCTTCGTGCGCGAATCCAACTCGCACTTGGACGGTTTTATTGTTTTACTTATTGGTACGTAAAATATCGATGGCTCTTCTTCCTTTCTGGTGACCTCACTCACTCGCAGGAATACAACAACTCTCAAGGGAATTGTTATTTGACTGCGGTATTCTGTGAGGTGGAGGTACATTCCCCAGTCGGGTAGCTTACAAATTACGCTCTTTAGCTCTCTTTTCGCCAGAGCTTCGTTTGTCAGTGAGCAGGGTGCACCGCGTGCAGATGAAGATGGCTTTGGTTCAAAGATGTTGATGAACCACTTAAACCCCCAAAAACTCCGTGCTCCTCTGAGGCAATGGCGGATTTTCTTTTAGGCCAACTAGGCCCGGGTCTAGGGCGGCCAAATGTTAGGGGCGGTCGGAGCAGGGTATTACCACAGTATAAGTAATATTTACCGTCGAGTAATTCTTAAAAACTAAAGACTCCATGGCGGTTTTGTGGAAATTATATAAAGAAGTATAAAGCTGATAAGTAAGAACCATGATACTATACAATGTGTAACTCCAAGTACACAAAACCTCAAACACCCAACTGAGTTTTATTATTATAAATTGATATAATAATTTCGAAAAAAATAATTTCTCGGAGATATGAACACTTTTTTGTTTTTGTAATAATTCTAATAGTTTCTTATTTCTATTCGTTTCTTATTCTTTCCTAATAATTATATAGTGAGCCCTGTGGCGATTTCTTATCAAAAAGAGATATCAAACTGTAACAAAACGATAGGCAAATATTAATATTAAAGAGCGAGCATCGCGTCAATGACACGTAAGCGGCGCGGCGCTCTCTGCACGGCGCTTAAGACTTTTTGAACGCGGCGGTATACGTGTCGAAAAGGATAACAATAATTATCGGCTTGATTCATTTCATTTCAGTCATTATTATTAGTGAATAGTGATTTACGTTTGTTTACCTACTTCACACTTTCTCGCTTGATTGTAGAGCGCAATTTAATAATAGACACGGCAATTAAAAATAGTTATTATTATTTTTCAAAACCAATTAGGTACTTTATTAATGGATGAAAATTATGGAATTGATTCTACTCATGATTCTGAACAAACTATTTTTAGGGTTTGCGTACTTGAAGGTACACGTTGTATAATAAGAAATAAGGAGTCTGCTAATAAGAACAAAGATATGACCTAAGGCGGCCACCATACGACTTAGGGCGGTAAAGCATGTTCTTAACGCATAAAAGGGATCGCAGAGGCTATCGGTGTTACTGTGATCTTACCAAAGCATTTGATTGTATCGACCACGTCACAAGATTAAAGTTGTGAAGTAGTACATCCCAAAAGGACAAAGTGCTGACACTATAACTTTACTTTGTATAACGGCATTTTGATTGTAAATAGTTATCACAATAAATTTCATTTTGTCTAAAGCCAATTTCTAAAGAAGAGTACCTGTCTAGCCCGACTGGGGAAGTACCTCCATCTCACAGAAAACGACGACAAGTGAGGTTCTAGTATTGTTGCAAATTAATTACATGATCGAATTTACTAGAATTCACTGGTAAAATAAGATGAAGATGAAAAAAAGAAAAAGATATATATAATTCAAAGTTACTCGCTCCGTTTTCTGCATCATACACACATAAATCGCTAGAAGTCTATAACACAAGCCATATCTCATGGAAGCGGCTGCGAGAGGCATATGAACAAAGTTTTGGAACATTCACAAGTTAGCCCCAAGTCGAATGGATCTTTTACTTGCGAATACTTGCGATCCTCACAGACATCTTTGCGCAAGTCGACTCGGCAAAGCGTGTATGTGCAATTACATTTTTAGGAGAACAAATATTGTGTGAAGTTTTGTATGTGTTCCAAGGGAAATGTAATATAATTGTTGAGAAATAATCTTGCAGATTTTTTTGTAAATGTTATACTTTTGTCACCGAGGAAATCGATAGCTTCGCGCATATTTAAATGATTTTTAAATTTTATTACTATAAATATATTCGGAAATACTTGTTTTTATATATGCCACTTTGACTCCGAGGTTGTGGGTTCGATCCCCACACAAGACAAATATTTGTGTGCATGAACATGTCTGTTTGTCTTGGTCTGGGTATTTTCTATGTAGGTATTATATGTATGTATTTACAAAAAAAAAATATTTAAGTATAATATCATATCTAGTACCCATAATACAAGCTTGTAGTTTGGGACTAGATGGCCGTGTGTAATTTGACCAGGACTATATTTATTTATATATATATTGCGCCATTTTTTGCCATAAGACAGATGTACGTTTGTACATACAATAATATTGAAAGTTTCTGTAACGCTATGGATTATTCTTAAAATTTCAAAAATACTACTTATACACAACATAAGTTTAGTTAGTGGAGCAATTATTTGTATACATAAGTGCATAACGTAGAAAAAAACTGCCCCCTTACCACCATCTCTTATTGCGATTCAATAACTGAGTAGAACGCTTATTCATACCAATGAATAAGCGACTCTATTTCATAGAGTATAATGGATATAGAGATATGGAATAGAGATATATAGACAATAATGGATATAGATATATATATGGAATAGAGTCGCTTATTCATTGGTGTGAATAAGCAATCTATTCAGTTATTGAATCGCAATAAGAGATGGTGGTAAGGGGGCTGATCGTATAACCAAACGTCGATATATTTTGACTCGCCAACGCCGGGTTTTGCGGTTAATAGTAAAGATAGAGATGTTTAGTTTTTTTACGAGATTTGATTTAGTTTTCAAAGGTATATCAGTTCCTTATGAGAGATAATCTCCTTAAATATGCTTCATGCTTTCATGCTTCCGTGGATTGGATACGTTGAACATCACCCAACTCTACAAATCTCGACAGGAGTCTCAACTCCACAATCCAAGTAAGCATAAAGAACATCTCAAAAATTAAAACCGCGAAAGTCAATTCAAGCCGCCATTCCCAACTCTCCCCAAACCCAATTAATCTCACCATTACAAAACCATCCAGTTCTCACGATGAAAATAAGTCGAGGTTTTTAAATGAAAAAAAAAGTTGATTTTTGTATTTTTAAACCCTCGTGAGAGGCGGGAACGTGATGTAGGCAAATTGGACTTATCTTGGTGTACCTCGTTCATTGAGACACGCCTGTTAAAACCCGGTTCCCTTTTAGAACTGGCGAAACTCCAGTCTGAAAACTGCCCGCGGCGAGTGGGTATTGGAGTAGTAATAAGTAGGTTGAACAATCTCATTTATAGCAAGAAGGAAATCTGAGTATTGTAAATCATTTTACAAAATCATTTACAAAATACTGTGTTGACTTGTAAAAAATATGACTTTATTATGTGACTTACAATTTTTACACGTTAGCACATGCAGTAATTTGTTCCGATTTTGATGAAAGAATTGGATAATTTACCCACTATTTCGGCTTTATTTGGGGTGTAAGTGGTTCATCAACATCTTTGAACCAAAGCCAACTTCACCTGCACCCGGTGCACCCTGCTGACTGACAAAAGAAGCTCTGGCGAAAAGAGAGGTAGGGAGCGTAATTATAAGCCGACTGGGGAATGTACCTCCACCTCACAGAATACCGCAGCCAAATAACAATTCCCTTGAGGGTTGTTGTGTTCCTGCCAGTGAGTGAGGAAAGAGATATTTGTTGGCAGCAAGGAAAAAGCCAGAAAGGAAAGAGATGTTTTGTTGGCAGCGGGGGTGGCGGCGCGCGAGCGATATTTCTTGTTGCAAGCGTAAATATGGCTACGGTAATCGCTTCACATCAGGCGGGCCGTCATCATTTTACTAAATCATTTACAAAATACTGTGTTGACATGTAAAAAATGTAAGTGAGTAAGTAACGTCTTATAAATCGACGAACGCCGGCTGCACGCAAGAAAAAGCATGACTCATTGTCACGTTTCGCCTGAGCCGAGCGTGCAAGCGAGAGCGCGGAACAAGCGATAGAGAAGCACAATCGAACTATGGTTCTTATGACGTTATCACGTAAAATTATCGTCCGTAAACCGACTTTACAAACATCAATATTTTTCTTACGTTAGCACATGCAGTAATTTGTTCCGATTTTGATGAAAGAATTGGACAATTCGACCACGATAATTCACAAGTAATAAGGCACATAATAAGAAACTGTACGTAGGCACTGTAGTCATAGGATCCGTAGTTAATGCAGCATAGCAAAAAATTTGAAGCAAATTGAGCTGTCGACAGTATGGGACGGGGGTCCAGGCCCACCACACATCCCCACCACTGTGTCTCATGTGTAGCCAGGATTAACAGCGGCGACCAACAAAAAAGGCAATGAACAATGAAGTCCATTGTAGTCCCAGGGGTAGAACTACGGCTGCCTTGGAACGAATTTAATCAGTAGAAATTAGTAGGAGTAAGAAGCTTTTGGAATTTGACTTCCCCTCCTATCAATGTGAGTGACAGCTGACAGTAGTCAAATATCGACATAATCGTATCGACTTTTATAATAGTGGACCACATGCAGGTGAGGTTGGCTTTGACCTTTGGTTCAAAGATTTTTTTTGACGTGACAACGTGTTATAATTCGATGGAGACGGCTGCACGCACGAAAAAACATGACGTATGCTGCGTTACCTCGCTCTGAGGCGTTCCATTAAAATTTTATTTTGAAAAATGCAAACATTCCATCTGTATTTTCTTATGACGTTGTCACGTTCAACTATCGTCAGTAAACCGACTTTACAGACAACCGATTTTTTTTTTAGACAACGTCGGGTGGCAGACAAGCATACGGCCCGCCTGTTGTGAAGCGGTTACCGTAGCCATATTAACGATCGCAACATAAAATATCGCTCACTCGCCGCCTCCCCCGCTGCCAACGCAGCATCTCCTTCTTTTTCTGGTGCCCTCACTCACTCGCAGGAACACAACAACCCTCAAGGGAATTGTTAGAGAGAGCTTCGTTTGTCAGTCAGCAGGGTGTACCGCGTGCAGGTGAAGTTGACTTTTGTTCAAAGATGTTGATGAACCACTTACACCCCAAAACCTGTTTAGCCGGCTAAACTTAAGTTTACGTTCACACCTATCTTTAGCCATAACATCAGTATAAGTAATAGTACCTACTACGTACAGTATGGCCGCTCCCTGCCGCTCTCTCGTGTCGACCTCACCTCCCCTCTGAGACTCCCCCAAGTTTGTATGGCACCGCACGCACACACTCTAATTTACGCCCTGCACAGACGTCATTGTTTATGTAATAATAAACGACGCGACATTTGTATGGAATGGCCAGGGTGTGCCAAACACAAAAAGTGCGACAAGCTGGTGATGATGGTATATAACAATGAACACACAAAACCCTTATAGGTACGATAAAATAAAGACTTTTTGAATTTGTGGTGAATGTCGAGACGTCCCGGCTGATGAACGGTCCCAATTTGTCGCGGCCGTTAGCTCGAGATTGCACGAAACGAGTATTGGCGGGTACTGATGTGGGTTCTATGTCTTCGCACCGGCTGACTACCGGGATTTTATATAAGGGAATCAATGTAAAACATATCTATACTAATATTATAAAGCTGAAGAGTTTGTTTGTTTCATGTACATCTTTGTGAAATGATATCTTGCAACAAAACGGTAGATGTTATATGTTTAACGGAACACAGTATGCAGAAAAGCTCATAGTCACTTACTATAAGTGACTATGAGCTTTTACATATTAATAATTTTAGACTTGCTACTTCATGTTCTAGGCCTAACCGTAATGGAGGATCATGTATAATAGTGCATAAGAGACATCAATATGATATTCTTGACAATATAAATAAATATAGTGTGACGAATATATTTGAATGTTGTGCCATAAAACTTATAGAACATAAAATTACTATCTTATGTATATTCAGAAGTCCTAAATATGATAAAAATTCAATTGATATATTTTTTAGACAACTAGATCACATATTACACAATATTGGATTGAATAATGATAAGATTATTATATGCGGTGATTTCAATATTGACACATTAAAAACATCTAAACTTTCTCAGGAATTAATTGATCTAATAACTAGTTTTAATTTGGAATTTGAAATTCGGGATCCTACTAGAATATGTAGCGATACTTGTATTGATAATATTATACATAATATAAGGGGAAGTAAGGGTGAGATACTGGAACTTGCAATATCAGACCACACTGCACAATTATTAAAATGTCCAGTGAATAAAACCTGCGCTCTTTCGCACTGGTATATCACGCGTAGAGATTATAGCCGCGCAAATATGATGAAATTCCGAGATTGCTTAAGAAACATAAACTTCGAATCAGTGATATTCAGTAAGACTAACGCAAACGTCGCATTTGATGAGTTTCATGAGCTTTTAATGTTATTTTATAATCTTTGTTTCCCATTGATTAAAATTAAAATATCTACGAAAACAAAACCAAAATTCATTACTAAAGGCATCAAAATCTGCACTAAACGCAAAAGAGAACTGTTATGGAGATATAGAATACAGCCCAATAAATTCAATAAATCGTCATTTAAATCTTATTCTAAACGTTTGCAAAAAATTATTAAGCTTACACAAAAATCTCAGAACAGCTATTATATAAATAATGCAGAGAATAAGTCCAAAGCAACCTGGAAAATAATCAATAAAAATAAAGAACAATATCCAAACCCATTACAAATAAAGATTGATGGCCGCGTAATAAAAAATCCAATGAAAATTGCACAGGCATTCAACGATTATTTTATTGATCAAATTAAGACTGATAATACTCCTAGCCCAAACTATAAATTAATCAATGATAATTTAAAATCCTTTTTTATGGCACCTACTAATGCAGATGACATATACCTAATAATTATGTCGCTGAAAAATACGCATAGCACAGGCTATGATGATATAAGTACTAAGGTTTTGAAATATGTTAGTGATATTGTAGCTCCAGTAATTAATTAGTCACATCATCAATATGTGTATAGAAGAAGGTGTATTTCCAACAGCTCTTAAAAAAACAGTAATTACACCACTCTTTAAGAAGGATGATAGAATGGAAATGAAAAATTATCGACCGATTGCACTAATTCCAATTTTAGCGAAAAATTTTGAATAAGTAATTTATAATGCCCTATACAGTTATTTTGAGAAATATAATATGCTGGCTAGTGAACAAAAAGGTTTCCGGAAAAATATGACTATTGATATGGCTATATACTCTCTATTATCAAATGTGATGGTAAATACTGATAATAAAATTCCAACAGCCGCAGTATTTATGGATATGACCAAAGCTTTTGACTTTGTTGATCATAATGTCCTTATTAAAAAATTGGAACGATTTGGTATTAGAGGCAGCATTAGCAATCATTTAAAAGACTACTTGCAAAACAGATCTCAAGTGACAACAATTAGTAAAATATGCCTAAAATCTAAACATGAAGTAAATTATGTATCAAGTCCACGTACTACTACTTTCGGAGTGCCTCAAGGTAGTGTGCTGGGGCCTCTACTGTTTTTGATATATATAAACGACCTTCCAAGATGCGTAGACCACCCAATGATTCTTTTTGCTGACGATAGTACTGTTGTTATACAGGATAAAATATAAATAGAGACGAATTAGAGAGTAATATAAATGAAACATTAAGAAAAATAATAGAATGGCTTAAATCAAATAATTTAGTAATTAATTTAAATAAAACAAATTACATGACATTTAAATATCGGCTAAATAATTATAATAATCAATTATTCCATATAACTTATAACAATGACATTATTCAAGAAACTACTTCAACAAAATTTTTAGGTGTACATATTGACAGAGATTTGTCATGGAAAACCCACACAATGCATGTTCGTAAAAAGCTTAACAAGTTTTCTTATGCTTTATATATATTAAGTAAAGTAGTAGACCGCACTGCGGTATTGACAGCTTACTATGGATATGTCGAATCAACCTTAAGATACGGCATCATTTTCTGGGGAAATTCTTCACAAAAACAGGACATATTTAAAGCACAGAAAAAGTGTATACGTGCTATATGTAAAATTAAACAGACAGACTCATGTAAGCCTTATTTTATAAAGTTAAAAATATTGACAATGCCTTCTATATATATTTTGGAAACCGCTTTGTTCGTCAAATCTAATCTTCATCTATTTAATGAATTTAAACATAGCAAACGTCTCAAAGGTAAATTGCAAGTACCTCCGACAAAAACCGCAACATTTCACAAACACATATTATGTATGGGTCCTAAAATCTACAACCGAATACCTACCGCTGTAAAAGAGAGTGTCAATTTTAAAACAAAACTAAAACAGTTTCTTATTGATAAAGCATATTATGATGTACAGGAATTTCTGGATGATAAAATCTTATAGATATCTGAAAATCATTGACATTGCATAAACGGCAGTATCTATTGATCAAGCCACATTATTGTATATTATATTACTTTTTGCAAATGTATACTTATTAATTTAAATATGTATTGACATTATTGTAATTTTTGCACGCTGTTATATACAGCAGAATCACGCTACCACCAATAGGAACGGAGCACCAATGAAAGATGTTGCAAAAATGGGAAAAAAATATTCCTTTCGAGAGCTTCCGTTGCATGCGCTGAGTAAACGGTTTAAGTTACGTAACAATTAAATATGAAGTTTAATTCATCTTAAAATGGTCTAAAAAAAAGTCCGTGATAGCATTATGTCTATCTTTTAAGATTGGCTCACTATCACCTTTCAAATGGTAAGCTTACGCTTCATTCTCAGCGCTCTGTCATACGCAGACGAAGTTGCGCGAGTCAGCTAGTTATTTATATAATAGTAAAGTTTTGGTATCTGCACCCATTGATTTTGATTGATTTTAAAATGTCTTTATTTACAAATACATAATAGTAAAAGTATTACAAAAATATTTTATTCTAGGTGCAATACAATACACTTAAAAGAAAAATAGATCATTAGGCTGCCTCACCTTTTCGAACATATATCATCATTGTTAACGGTTTCCAAAATGTAGACAATTTCACAATTAATTTATATGTAGGTAAACAATGAAAGTCTTAGTGACGACTTTACACATTTTGGCTTGTTATAAACTAACACAGCACTTTATGATAAAATGATATTATGAATTAAGAGCCCTATTACATTTGCACGCTGACGAGCTCTCGCGCAGTACTAAACCCGCGAAGGCCGCCGGTGCATCGTTTTTTGTAGTAATTTTGAAGTTATATTTATCGTTTTTATTGAAATAAGATAATAAATTCATGCTACAAAGTTTATTCAACATGAAGTAACAATTATTCTCGTGTAAATTTTGTTCAATAATATTATCGTTTATTCGAGAAATTACCAGTTTACTTAAAGCTATTTTCGAAGTTTTTTTGGTTAAAAGAATGTTTTTTTTCTATAAAAAATCAATGATATTTCAAAATTCTGAGGCCGCTATGTACTATACGACTATATAAGAAATAATATTCTATTTTTTTTATTTCATTTGTTTGGAACAGTAGTACAATCCAGGAGCTCAAAAAAGTGAATATGTGCATTTTATGAAAATCTTTCTCTGCAATTTTGGGTTTATTTAAAAAGTTAAGCAAAATTTACAAAAAGTGAGGCCGCTTTGTACTAAGCCAATAGCTATTCTGTACTATTCAATAAGTCAACATTGTTAATGTATTTTTGTTTCCGAGATCAAGAACGCCAAAGTTGGCCATTTTACGCAAAAATCACAGTCGATATGTAATAATATGGCTCTTAACACTTAATTATAAATACATATTATAAGGATAACAATAAGTTTCTATTCTAAACATGACAATTATACTTGTGTTAACATTTGCATTACTACACGTAAGAGGGTAGAAATGCAATCAAGACGCCGCGCCGTCGCCGCGAACGGTCGCGGTTCGTCATCTGGTAAGCGAGCCTCCTCCGTCATCTGCACCCATTATTGTGTTGATATTGACATCATGGGCCGGGCTCCGGGGCTACCACTAAAGCTGAAACCGTTTACCATCGAAGTTTTTGTTTGCGAAAATCAAACTTCAACTAAGATTTATGCTACTTGTGTTTAGCTTACCTGGTACGATGAAGCTCTAACGACTAAGCTGAATGTGTTTGGCAATAACTTAAACGCAAGACCTATTTTTCGAATCCAAATATTCTGTGGTAATCGGCTTCAGCTTCTGCGGTATCGGGCCCCTTCTGAACAAAATATTCGGTGGTAAAAAGGTTCGGTGGTATCGGGCCCCTTTGTATTTATTGAGAAACTTTGTAGTATATTGCAAATGTATACAATGGTATAGATCAGTGATTTTCAAACTGTGAGTGCGACCCCCAGAAGTGTCGCCAAGTTATATTCGGAGGGTCGCGGGGGAAAAGGCGCAAATGCTTGTAGGTGATAGGGTACAATAAAAAACGTAAGCAGGCCTGATTATTGTTCAATAATTCATCAACTCGAATCTTTAAGCAAATCTTTTTCCAATGGAAGCCTATTTGTCTTCTTAATTTCTATGTCAACATAATCGAAGGCAAATGACACTAACAATTTTAATACTTTCAAAGCTGGTATTGTTGAAGTTTGGGTGAGGGAGGAGGAGGTCGCCAGAAATTTTTAACTTGTAAAAAAGGGGTACTGTATTCAACAAAATTAATTAAAAAAATCAAAAAACCCGACTGCGTATAAAATAAACGAAAATTAGAAGAAGAAAAAATTTACTCGAACGACAATTTTGCGGCTCACAGCCGCCATATTGTTTTTTTTTTATTTGATATAGCCTATGTCACTCGCGTCATTAAGACGAATCTATCGACATCTCTTATGTTGAAATCTGTCAAACGGTTTAGGTTGTAGAGCGTGCCAAATTATAAGACATACATACGCTCGAAAAATATAACCCTCCTTCGGCAGTCGGGTAAAAAGATTGAAAAATATCTTCTGTATAATTGTATATAGGTAGCTTCTATCTGTTAATAATTCCACCGCAATGCACAGAAACAAGTTGAGTCGTGCCGGCGAACTCCTCGTAGTTATAACTAAGCTGTGGAACTATGAAACTACTCAATCGTGTTACAGGAACGCGACCAGTTTGTGCCTGGAGCGATGTCAGTACGACACGAGTGTTGAGTCGATAACTAACATTCATCTATACAGATAGATAAAATTGGAGTGTCTGTTTGTAATATTATAATTTTAACAAGAAAAAACCGACTCGAAACATTACTCTACATTTATGTATGTAGATACAGGCTGATGATGATGATGATAATGATGAAAAAAATATGTGACCAATCTAGAAGTATACTCTTTCAAATAAAAAAAGTTTTTTTCAAATCGGTTTATAAATCACGGAGTTATTAAGTAACACGCATTTAAAAAAACCGGCCAAGTCGACCATCGAGGGTTCCGTACGTAAATAATGCGTCGGAAAAAATAAATAAAATATAATTTTTCAATGTACACATCAAGCCCTTTCATATGATACCCCATTTGAACTAGTAGCTTCAATTTGAAATTTGAAAAACCTATAAAAAAATATAGACCCCCTATTTTTTAAGATTTAATTACAAATGTATAGTTTTGAGATTTATTCTTGTTGTTGTAGTCTATAACGATGTTACTTGTCAAAATTCATAGTTCTAGGTCAACGGGAAGTACCCTGTAGGTTTTGATTCCCTGGAGAATGTGTCGAAATATGCGTTTTTTGCTGAATAAACGGCCATGACTTTTTTTTACGTAAACTTAGCAGTTTGATTTTTGTACTTAATGGGACCGTAGACCAGAGTAGACAGTGCAAATTCCAGCTTGATACCTCCACGTATTCTCGACATAGAGGGTCTTGACAGACAGACAGGGTCTTAACAGACAGACAGACAGACGGACAACAAAGTGATCTTATAAGGGTTCCGTTTTTCCTTTTGAGGTACGGAACCCTAAAAAACAGACGAATTGAGAATCTCCTCCTTTTCTTGGAGTCGGTTAAAAGCCACTTTTTACTAAATGCATGTATACACGGTACTCATTATACCAAAATAACATTTTTAGACTGACTGTCTGTTTGTTCCGGCTAATCTCTGAAACGGCAGGACCGATTCTGACGGGACTTTTACTGGCAGATAGCTGATTAATAAGGAGTAACTTAGGCTACTTACATTTTAGAAATTTTATTTATTTTTATTAATATAAATAAATAATACCAATAATAGTATGTTAAAAATAACTATTCCGCGCGGACCAAGTCGCGGATACAGCTAGTTACTGTATAAATTGCCTACTGAGTATATTTTCATTACAGTCCAGTCATTTAATGCCTAAGAAAAGGTTATCTGAAAGGTTTTCCGGAAGTTTGGAAATTGGTGTTTCTATGGATTTCGACGCGCTCTTTTAATTCTTTTTTTTAATTGTATATGAGAGGTGGGCAAACGAGCATGTGGGTCACCTGATGGAAAGCAATCACCACCGCCCTTGGAGATCAGTAACACCAAGGGGTCGCCGATCCGTTGTAAGCCTATAATATCCTTTCTTTCTTTCTGGTGACCTCACTCACTCACATGAACACAACAACCCTCGAGGGAATTGTTATTTGGCTGCGGTATTCTGTGAGATGGAGGTGCTTACCCAGTCAGGCAGCTTAAAAAATATACTATGCCCTACCTCTCTCAGGAGCCTCTTTCAGGGTGCACCACGTGCAGATGAGGTTGGCTTTGGTTCTTCGATGTTGATGAACCACTTACGTCCCATATTTCTACTTTGTCTGATTGGAGTGTTAATGCTAATAGAGATCGTTTTTAGGGTTCCGAACCTCAAAAGGAAAAACGGAACCCTTATAAGATCACTTTGTTGTCCGTCTGTCTGTCTGTCTGTCTGTCAAGAATTTCTATGTCGAGAATAGGTTGCAGGCAAGCATACGGCCCGCGTGATGTGAAGCGGTTACCGTAGCCATATTAACGCTCGCAACATAAAATATCGCTCGCACGCCGCTACCCCCGCTGCCAACGCAGCATCTCCTTCCTTTCTGGTGACCTCACTCACTCGCAGGAACACAACAACCCTCAAGGGAATTGTTATTTGGCTGCGGTATTCTGTGAGGTGGAGGTACATTCCCCAGTCGGGTAGCTTACAATTACGCTCCCTACCTCTCTTTTCGCCAGAGCTTCGTTTGTCAATCAGCAGGGCGCACCGCTCGCAGGTGAAGTTGGCTTTGGTTCAAAGATGTTGATGAACCACTTACACCCCAATCGAGTTACATCGCTGAAAAAAACACGTTTGTTGTTTTACGATCCTTTGATTTTGAACTAATATTAATATAATTATAATATAATATTTGTAAATACATATCATAGAAAACATCCAGACCAAGACAAACAGACATGTTCATGCACACAAATGTTTGTCCTGTGTGGGAATCGAACCCACGAGCGTTGGTGTCGAAGCGCGTTATTGACCGGTACGCCGAGCTCATCAAAACTTTATCTTACTTTTAGTATTTGGTGATAAAGCAGCCTCAGTAATAAGTCGCACCACTCACCATCGGATAAGGAATTCATCCTCACACATTGGAGCCTAGTGTGTCGCGTGACAAGTGGTCGGGTACTGTGCGTTTCCAGAGAAGTTTGACGTACTGTCAAGCTGTGAAAAGAACTGCCTGTCGAGGTTTTCTCAGGAGACTACAGCATGGGGTTCTTCATAAAAGGCGTGAAGAGATTTTTACAGGGTCGGTGTTCATAGGCTACGGTAACTGCTTTCCATCAGGAGGGTTGTATGCTTGTTTGCCACTTTACTGGTATAAAGAAAAGTAAAAATCTGTGAAAATTACAAATGTGTAGTAGCTATTACGGTTAAAAATGAGCCCTGTGACAGACGGACGGATAGACAGCGGAAAAAGGGTCCCGTTGACACCCTTCGTGTACGGAACCCTAAAAACGAAATGGCAACAAAAAAACTCGCGCATTACTAGCATTGACCAAACGGGCTTACTGTGAGCAAACATTTACGTAGCCAACTTTAAATAAAGCGCTGAAGTCTATACAAACAGAGCGAGTGGATGCCACCCGAATTTAGTACTATTGCCAAACATTTGCAAGGCTTAGATAACTATTTGGTTTTGAGTTGGTGTTGGAGTGGAAATAATGCGAACATTTATCTTATTTTAGACGGGTTTATTGATTTGTTCTGCCTAATAAACAAGTGACAATTAATAGAGGTAAGAAAGGTCATCGTTGCTCTTTTCCTACGAAACCGATGTCTGCAGTCTAGATCCCACTATTTTTAATACACATGCAAAGTAATATGCACAACCTTACGCATACACACGGGACGGAAGGCCCACCACTCATTCCCACCACTGCATCTCCTGTGTAGCCAAGATTAACAAATGGCGATTACCAAAAAAGGCAATGAACAGCGAAGTCCATTGCAGTCCCGGGGGTAAAACTACAGCTGAAACCCACAACAAATTTAATCAGAAGAAATTAGTAGGAGTAAGAAGCTTTTGGAATTTGACTTCCCCTCTTAGCTATGTGTGAGAGTCAGCAATATGGCAAGTAAGAGATGGCTTGTCAAGTGAAACTCAGCTGCCACACTAGGTATACTATTTTGAATCGCGGCTACTTATGCTGACGTAAACATTGCGATTAAATCCGCCAGCAACTAAACGGTACGTTCGGATGCACGGACATCCGTATCCGTATTTAGACTTATATAAACGTACAAAAAAATGTTTTCTTTTTAACCGACTTCAAAAAAGGAGGAGGAGGAGGATCTTCGCGAATTGTGAATCGATTTTCAAAATTCTTTTTTTATTTCATAGGGTATGCTTGCAAGGTGGTCCCATATTCACCAAGTCAGGATATGATGATGGGATCCTAGAGAAATCAAGGGAAACCCTTGAATTTTATAAGCACGTATGGTCAAATTCTCTTTTTTTATTTGAAAGGGTATGATTGCGAGGTGGTTCCATATTCACCAAGTCAGGGTCTGATGATGGGATCCCAGAAAAATCGAGGGAAACCCTTAAATTTGCCCTGTGGTTGCCGGCAGAATAGAATTGCGCCACTCTATTGCTCTGCGCTGGACAAGGCGACTAAGGAATTTTGTATAACGCATTAACTTTTCTCCCCGAAAACGGCAGCAGCGACTCCCGGGGTATTCCACCAATAAGCTGCACTCGCCAACTGAAGTCGGTTTTTTTTTTTAAATAATTTCTCTATATATTTTGAGTACCTCACTCACTAATTAAATTCTCTCTATTCTATGACCGTATGAACGCGCGCGTCGTCGTCATTTTGACGATTCGCGCGAGTCTAGGTATCAAGAATAAAGTACAGGTACGTTAGTACTATTACTTATACTGTGGTACAGGTTTACTTCTGTACTCTCTGTTTTTGTGGTGAAAGGTAAAGGTAGACACTTCGCGTGGGACACAGTACGTGGGACGAGACCTTTATAAAATATCAACAGATCTGATTATCATAATAACCTATATTTTGCAAAGTACTATTCCTTATTCTGTGGTGTAATTACACCACAGAATAAGGACTTGGCTTTGACTCTAAAGATACTGTTGAGGATTACCTCAACAGTATCATTAGAGTCAAAGCCAACATAACCTGCAATGCGGAGCCGCCTTGTCCTTAAACAAACGGGACTCTGGCGAAAGGTCATAGCGTTGTTTGTATGGTAGTGCACCCTGCAGGTGGTGCACCCTGCTGACTGACAAACAAGGCTCTGGTGAAAAGAGGGCATACCGTATTTATTAAGAAGCCCGACTGAAGAAGTTGGGCTCCACCTCACACAATATCTGGGCCAAATAACAATTTCCTTTGAGGGCGCTGCATTGGCAGCGAGGGTGGGAGCACGTGAGTGATATTTCAAGTTGGAGGTGTTTATATGGCTACGGTAACCGCTTCACATTAGGTGAGGTGTATATTTGTTTGCCATCCTGCGCACTAGTACGACTAGAATAAAGCGTAAGTACTATTAAAGCCCGTCCATGGATGGGTTTATTTATCTCGAGCTCCTCCGTGCTTCGGAGGGCACGTTAAGCCGTGGGTCCCGGCTGTTGTCGTTAGATGACAGTCGTTAAGTCAGTGGCCTTTAGGCAGCTTGAAAACACTGACCTCCGCCAACCCGCAGTTGAGCAGCGTGGTGGAGTACGCTCTAAACCCCTTCGATTTAGGGGAGACCCGTATCCCAGCCGTGGGATGAATAAAAGTTGACGACTATTAAAAGACCTCATTAGTACAGTATTACACTGCGTATTGATTCTAACACTAGACATCAAATAAGTAAATGTTCCTAGACAACATAGAAGTTTTACAGACCTAAATTTGAACTTACCACTCCAGTCCACGATCATTCAATAAGCCGCAAACCTAAATAGAGCTTGTTATGCAGAAAGCAGCCAAGCGTACTTAAAAACTGTGCATACTGACGGCAAAGAAGATAGAAAACCATAGAGCACTGAATTTGAATAAAGATTTTCCAAGGAAAAAATATGTAAGTATTTCTTACTGTATTTTTTTTTTATACAGCAGACAACCATACGGCCCGCCTGATGTGAAGCGTTCACCATAGCCATATTAACGCTCGCAACATAAAATATCGTTCGCGCGCCGCCACCCCCGCTGCCATCGCAGCATCTCCTTCCTTTCTGGTAACCTCACTCACTCGGAGGAACACAACAGCCCTCAAGGGACCTCAAGGGAACCGTTATTTGGCTGCGGTATTCTGTGAGGTGGAGATACATTCCCCAGTCGGGTAGCTTACAATTACGATCTCTACCTCTCTTTTCGCTAGAACTTCGTTTGTCAGTCAGCAGGGTGCACCGCGTACAGGAAGCCCGCGGGTCCACTGTTCTTCCAGATACAGGAATTATGAATAACCTATAACCTACTTCAAGAATTGCTTTATAATACATAAATATTTTTTTCAGATCCGTCATGTAGTTCCAAAGATTTGCTCGTTCAAACTTCTAACCTTTATTTATCAGTACAAAATTATGTATGTATGGATTATGAAACTTCGTTCGACGTTCGAATTTCCCGTCAATGACCAGTGCAAAGTTGCTTTTTAACCACATGCTCAATTTTGATGACCGAGCAAGAGGATTCAAAAATTAGAATCCTGAGCGTTAGTGAGGGAATCAAAAGAGCACGAGATGAAAAATCTTTGCACTCGAGTGCAACACGTAACTTGACATCCCACCTCAGCGAGGAAATGACTACCTACAGGCAAAAAAACATTTACAATCTCAATCAAAGATACTTTTATTTCAGTTTAGGTATTAACTACTACATTATGAAATCACTCATTTTAAGTTTTTCACTTGTTTTCAAGTTTCTTGTTTTTAGCTTAAGGTTTTAACAATATAAACGTGAAAAGAAAATTGCGCGCGCAAAGCAAATTAAAAAAAAGTACACCAAGGAGGTTCCGAGTCTGAGTTCTTAACAAATTAAAAAAGTTGTATGACGAATTCGGCACCATGGAGGTAGAAGTAAAAAGGTTTAATAATGTTTTGAATACACAAACTTAGTACACACGATGTTCTAAATTCAAATTTACTTTATCCTCCAGCGGATAAAAACGACTTTTGTACTCAGATATCGAAGAGCTAAAATACTCTTTCCGAGTGGGGGGGGGGGGGGGATGAACAAATATTTTATTTATGGTTGACTCATGTAATAATAATAAATAAATAAATATAATAAATATTGTCAAACAAATACACAGCGCCATCTAACCCCAAAGTAAGCGAAGCTTATGTTATGGGTACTAGACAACTGATAAACATAAGTAAATACATTTTTTTTTGTAAATACATACTTATGATACATAGAAAACACCCAGACATGTTCATGCACACAAATGTTTGTCCTGTGTGGGAATCGAACCCACGAGCGTTGGTGTCTAAGCCGCGTCATTGACCGCTATGCCACCGAGCTCGTCATCTCATGCTCATGTGACATTATCGTATAAATTCAGTCGAAATCTGCAGTCCGATTCTTTGCTGACTGTACATGACTGCTTACTGCATAACTAGTTCCAAATAGAATTAGTATTCGCAAAGGTATCGCCACACCATGAATACAAATGCAGAGTCACCGAGTAATTTGTCATCGGGGGGTGCAAAGGCTACTATTAATAATGCCATATCGAGTAGTTCCGCGAACACGTAGCAGTCAAGTGATAGTTGTTGCTTTTCATTGGGGTTTAAGTTATTCAGCTCCGTCACGGTAGATGTACCTACTTTCCTTGGAGCTAAACCTACTTGCACTAAACGTACTTGCTACGTGGGGTGGCGAATAAGTATACCACTCGCCTGATGTAAAGCGGTAATTGTAGTCGTATATAAGCTCGCAACATCTCTTGCGCACTGTCTCCACCGCTGGCTGCCAACGCAGCAACTTCTCACACGCAGGAACACGACATCCCTCAGGGAACTGTTATTTAGCTGCTGTATCCTGTGAGGCGAAGGTACTGAAGACACCAGTCGGGCAGTTTATGAATATGCAGTGTCTTTCTATTGCCTGAATCTCGTTTGTCGAACATTTAGTTGGCCGTGTGCTTTTCGGCAGACTAGAACAGAATCCGTCCCTTCCCGTGGATGTCGTACAAGGCGACTAAGGGAAATACATTATTAAACATCGATCAGACCTCCCCAACACGTTTGGCCAGCGTGGGGAATGTAGGCCAAATCCTCCTTCTGTCTGGGACAAACGAGAGAGTGCTCCTGTAGTGGAGACTAAAATCACGCTCACACTCACTCACACCCCAAAGTTTCTTTAATATATTTCCATCTAAAATACATAGCTTAACCGTGCTAGGTCTAACTCCTTAGATATGAATGACACAAACCACCTAACCAACCAGTTGGTTGGGTGGTCTGTGATCGAAGAACATCTTTGAGGTAGTTAATGAGAGTAGAAGTTTTTTAAATTTACTTTGAAAGTATAAGTACGCTTGTTAGCCTTACCGACGTTCTATAAATAAGGGGGCCTCGGGCCACGCCCTCTTGTGGACGTCTTGGAACCAAACGCCGTGAACTAAATGACATTACTATTTTTTTTATCCTCTTGTGGACGTCTTGGAACCAAACCACAGACCAAACGCCGTGAACTAAATGACCTTACTATTTTTTTTTATCTTCTTGTAGTCTTGGAACTTGGAACCAAATGCCCGGCGCCGTGAACTAAATGACATTACTATTTTTTTTTATCCTCTTGTGGAATTACGCTCCCTACCTCTCTTTTCGTCAGAGCTACGTTTGTCTATCAGCAGGGTGCACCGCGTGCAGGTGAAGTTGGCTTCGGTTCAAAGATGTTGATAAACGACTTACACCCCAAACCTTACTAAAAATTATGTCACCGAGGCTTTATCACATGTTGTAAATGTGCTTGGAAATACGAGTAGAGCCTCCCGAAAGAAAAGGGCCTCCATAGTAACACTAGTGCGACTTGGTGTGACAATGGATCGCTCGGGCACACGGGCGGACCTAATGCTACTTAGCATTTAGTCCACGCTACGCCATTGCATTCAGTGTTAGCCTTTGCCAACTAAACACGTGATCAAAATCGCGGGAAACTGCCAATGAGATAATTCCATTTGTGGCCAGCACAGCCAATCTAGGCATCAAATAAATCAATCCGATTCGAAAACCAAATGTACCATTACTACGTAATATAGGTAGGGTGGTTAAGGCTCGCCCCAACCCCCGCCCGGCGGGCCGCCCATCCATCATACAGGACAAATGAAAACGCGCGGCGGCTAGTTAATTTGTCACCGACACAGTCGGGAATCTGCTTAATAACGAGGATTAAGGCATACAGAATTTGTAATCGGTTTATGGTACTTTATGTTTATGGGGAACATTTTTTGTTGGGATTTAAAAAGTACACGTGACCGTATCACGAGTTTATCACCATTACACGATTTTGACGATCTCGGTGTGGTCGAATGGTTAGCAATAGCCACTTTGACTCCGAGGTCGCGAGTTCGATTCCCGCACAAGACAAACATTTGTGTGCATGAATATGTCTGTTTGTCTTGATCTGGGTATTTTCTATGTATTAGAAGTATGTATTTACAAAAAAAAATGTATTTAAGTACATTTATCAGTTATCTAGTACCCATAACACAAGCTTTGCGCTTAATCTGGGACTAGATGGCGCTGTGTAAATTGTCAAGAAATATTTATTTATTTATTATAAAATATTTATCCCCCGGATTTTTTATACCACGCAGGCAGTTTAATGAGCAGACGGCCCGGCTGATGTCAAGCGGTTGCCCTATAACCCAAAGATTTCTCACGCGCTCGTACGTGATGTCATACAAACACGCAATGGTACACCGAGTACCTACAGTTGGCTTTACCTAAAATAATTATAGGAAAAGATTTTTTCATAGAAGCTAATTGGAGGAGGTAGTTAGTTTTTTTTCTGGCATTGCCAAGAGGAGAAGCCAAACTCCAAAGTTTCCTACTCCTATTAATTTCTTCAGATTGTGTTGAGTGACACTCCGGGATAAGAAATCCAACAAGTGGCTCCGGAAAAGAAGTCTGGTCTTTGATATCGCACGACGCGTAGCAAAGCTAAAATGGCAATGGACTGTACATATAGCCAGAAAGTCAGACTCGTGGTGCAGAACAGTTCTGGAATGGAGACCCTGGGACAGAAAAAGACCTGTCGGGCGACCACAAATGCGATGGAAGGACGATATCGTGAGGTTGGTGGGCAAGAACTGGATAAATGTGGCCCAAAACAGATCAGAGTGGCGAAGACTGAATGAGGCCTATACTAACACGGTAGAAGAAAGGCTTAAATGAAATTCGGTGTGAGTTCCAATGCAGCCGTGGTTTTACCCCCAGGACTGCAGTGGACTTCACTGTTTATTATCTTTTGTGGTGATGACCGCTGTTATTCCTGGCTACACAGGAGACACAGCGGTGGGAATGTGTAGTGGGCCCAGTCCCCTAAAGCCTAGATCAGTTAATCAGCAAAGTTAGGGCTGCCATCCGTTCCGGTTTCTTCGGATTTGTCCTAGTTTGGAGGGCGTTCAGGGAGCGTCCGGGCAAGGATTCATTGGTAGTGCAGGGTTAAAAGTTTTAAATCACTACCGCCCGCTCCATGCTGCGAATAACCGTCTTGTCACTTAATAAAAACATCGGACTCGCGCAGCATGCGCCACCATAGTGAATTTTTTTTTCGAAATCCCGAATTGATATCGGAAAACCAAGGTCACTTTACATTACTACTTTTTGATGCTCTACACGAATCCAAAGTCAGAATTTCTAAATTTTCAGTTTCATGGCAACGGACAACAGAACGACCGGACGATTTCATAAGCTCAATGAATTTCGCTGAAAATAGTACGAGTTACTAAAAACACTGATAACACGTCTGGGTTTTAAGATTCAAAATCCGGAGGTTTCACGCTTCTTGTCCGGGTTGCTAGCGTTTACAGGTGGCAACCCTAAGAAAAGTGGAATAGTTCCCTTTGAAATCCCGACAATTTGACACATACACTGTTTTCTAGAGAGCCAAAATCCCGCATTCCACGGCTGCAACGTTTCTCAATAAATCCAAACCAATTTGCCACCAAACTGTAATCAGATTGAACACCTCGCCTCGATCAGATCCCCGATCCCTGCAACCGCACCTCGCATCTTTCATCTTCCACTCGAACGCGCGACCACATTGGTTAACGAATTGGATATCGAATTTGAATTAATTCCAGTAATACGAGTACGTCCTATTCCGATACCTGCAGGGAAACTGACGTCACTTTGAACAAAACATCGTACCGTAAAAGGGCTGAAAACGGCTGCCATTTTAGCACTTTTCGCTACAACACATTTTAATAAAAAGTTGATTTAAAAAATATATATATGAACCGACTTCAGTTGGCGAGCGCAGCTTATTGGTGGAATACCCCGGGAGACACTGCTGCCCGTCTTCCGGGAGAAAAGTTATTGCGTCACACAAGATTCCTTAGTCGCCTTGTACGACATCCAGCGCAGAGCAATAATGGAGTGGCGCAATTTTATTTTGCCGGTAACCACACAGCAAATTGAAGGGTTTCCCTCGATTGAAATTTAAGGGTTTCCCTTGATTTCCCTGGGGTCCCATCATCAGATCCTGACTTGGTGAATATGGGGCCACCTTGCAATCATACCCTTTCAAATAAAAAAAGAATTTTGAAAATCGGTTTACAATTCGCGAAGATGTTCAATAACATACATACAAAAAAAAAATTCAGTCGATTTGAGAACGTCCTCCTTTTTTGAAGTCGGTTAATAAATAAATATAAATATTTCTGGACAATTTACACAGCGCCATCTAATCCCAAATTAAGTGCAAAGCTTGTACTATGGGTACCCTACAAGTGGTAAATATACTTAAACACATTTTTTTTTGTAAATACTTATAATACATAGAAAACACCCAGACCAAGACACACATGCATGTTTATGTACACAAATGTTTGCCCTGTGCGGGGATCGAACCATTCGACCACCGAGATATGTGCTTACAAGGCGAATCGCTTGCACGCTGGCACCCCCGCAACTAACTCAGCATCTTACCTACTTACTCAATAGCAGAAAGTAGAAACCCACCAATCCTAAAGGGCATGGTTAGTTTACTGCGGTCTTCTATGAGGTGGAGGTAGACAGAATCGTTGAGCTTTACCGTTCTTTCGCCAGAACCTCGTATGCAGCAGGGTGCACCATGTGCAGTGCAGGTGAAAATGATGGTGAGGCTTTTACAAAAATTTAACTTACTGTCCATAGTTCTATCTTTTTTTTATACAACTAAGGTAGAAAAAGCATGCGACCCGTCTGATGGAAAGCAGTCATCGCAGCCTATGGACGCTCGATATACCAGAGGTATCACTCATGCGTTGCCGACCCTGTAAAAACATCTTCACGCCTTTCTTGAAGAACTCCATGCTGTAGTCTCTTTGGAAAACCTCGACAAGTAAGTCATTCCACAATCAAGTTATGCAACGTCGACTGTAGCCTGTCCATAGATGGGTTTATTTATCTCGAGCTTCTCCGTGCTTCGGAGGGCACGTAAGCCGTCGGTCCCGGCTGTTCTCATTAGATGACAGTCGTTATGTAAAGTCAGTGACCTTTAGGTAGCTTGAAAACACTGTCCTCCGCCAACCCGCAGTTGAGCAACGTGGTGGAGTATGCTCTAAACGCCTTCGATTGAGGGGAAGACCCGGGGTGCTACCGGCTAAGCTGAAGCGGATTATCATCATCAGGGAAGCAATGTGATTGGGGTGGGGAGGTGATGTGTCGAGCTGTCATTAATACATTTATGTAGAATTGTGTCTGTACATAGTGTGCCGTCCGGTGCCGTCTGTCTGTCCGGCGTGTGTTGTGGGGATCTGTCCCATTATACGTGCTGGACGGTCCGATGGTCTTGGATGCGTCGTTGTTTTTATGTTATAGTATTGTTATTTTTTATGTATACCTCGGCCGACGAGGTCCGTGTCGGCACCTGATGGCTGTCGCAGAATACCGGCGCTGTGTGTATTACACAGCATTAATGCCGAGCGATGGCCAATTAGCATCATAATGATGTACATGGTGTTCGTATTGTAATAATTGTTATTGTGTATTGTAGAAATCTTATGTGTCATGTGATGTTAATAAACATATTTTCTTTCTTTTCTTTCTTCTTTTCATCGGATTTTTCGATAGCAAAAATCAAAAGTCCACTTAGATTTATAAATAATAAATAAATATTTCTGGACAATTTACACAGCGCCATCTAGTCCCAAAGTAAGCGAAAAGCTTGTGTTATGGGTACTAGACAACTGATAAATGTACTTAAATACATTTTTTTTTTTTGTAAATACATACTTATAATACATAGAAAATACCCAGACCAAGACAAACAGACATGTTCATGCACATAAATGTTTGTCTTGTGTGGGAATCGAACCCACGACCTCGGAGTCAAAGTGGCCATTGCTAACCATTCGACCACCGAGCTCATCGTATTATGGTACTTGTGTATAGCATAGCTGGTAGAAACCCTGGAATTATAACCTGGAACTAAGCCGAAGATGTTCGTCAATAACTTTTTTTTATTTCTTTTATACTACGATGGATGGCAGACAAGCATACGGCCCGCCTGATGTGAAGCGGTTACCGTAGCCATATTAACGCTCGCAACATAAAATATCGCTCGCGCGCTGCCACCCCCGCTGCCAACCCAGCATCTCCCTCTTTTCTGGTGACCTCACTCGCCCTCCTCTCATATATATATTAAAAAAAAAAGCTTCGTTTGTCGTTCAGCAGGGGCACCGCGTGCAGGTGAAGTTGGCTTTGGTTCAAAGATGTTGATGAACCACTTGCACCCCAAACTTTAACGTATGATCTATTTTACGAATCAAAATATTCCATGGTAATCGGCTTCAGCTTCGGCGGTAGGGCCCGCGTAGCCCTGATGGATGGATGGATGGATCCTGGATGAATAAGGCTTGACGACTAAATGCTCTAAATTTATTTATTTATTTAAACTCTTTATTGACCACAATAAGACCAATGGTACAAAAGGCGGACTTAATGCTAAAAGCATTCTCTACCAGTCAACCTTCGGGAAGTGCAGACATCCGAATGAAACGAATGCGGTTTAAAAATATATAACAAAACCATAAATAGTGACTATAAACTCATAAACTATATTTATACTTATATATACATACATACACTACATCCATACATACATATCCATATATATATACATACATACACATATATATACATACATAATATAAACATATATAAACATGCCAGACAACTCACGGCTGAATTAAGCTGTTTAAGAGGTTAGCAGAAATTCTAGTTTAAAGAAAGTTTATCTTTTTGAAATTAAATTTATTTGGTATTTTTCTTAATGGGATAGGTAGTGTGTTCCAAAGTCGTGATGCCTGTAATGTAAAGGAATCAGACATAAAACCTGAGCGATAAAGCGGGGTAGTGAGTGAAAGAGAATTATCAGATCGAAGTTGACGGTCATGAGAATCACATAGATACTGAAACTTACTTTTCAAGTATTCAGGAGAAAGGGGACTAGTAAGGATAGAGTGAAGAGTACAGAGCAACCGTTGTTGTCTGCGTTGACGAATGGGGAGCCATTTAAGCTGAGACCGATATGTAGAGACATGATCAAATTTACGAAGACAGAATATGAAACGGATAGCGTTATTAACAAGTCGGTCCAGTTTGTTAAGAAGATCTTCATTTAGATCTGGATAACAGACATCGGCATAATCAATGATAGGAAAAATAAGGGATTTGACAAGAGTGACCTTAGTAGTAATGGGGAGAAAATTCCTAAACCGATTAAGGGATCGTAAAGTAGACATGACTGCACGGCTTACCTCAACAACTTGTGCTGTCCAACTCAAAGTAGCGTCTATATGCAGGCCAAGGTTTTTAACAGTGTGTCCAAAAGGTATAATGGAGTTTTCAAATACAATGGAAGATACAGATTTTAAATCCATTTTGGCAATCTGTCGAGAACTACCCACGACAATCGCCTGACATTTAGCGGGGTTAACATGTATACCGAAGTTTGCGGACCATGAACTAATACTGCAGAGATCTTTATTTAATTCAGCTATTGCATTGTTAAAATTTTCCACGGTGCTTTGTACATATATTTGTAGATCATCCGCATAAAAATGGTAAGGGCAACAGAGCGAAAAGGATAGGTAGTTGATAAAGATGGAAAACAGTAAAGGAGATAATATTCCCCCCTGCGGAACACCAGTGGTTAAATCCTTCCAGTCAGACAACTCGTGACCTACACGTACTGCTTGCTGACGACCGTGAAGATATGACGAAAACCAATCCAATACAATTGATGAGAAATTGAGACGTTCTAAAATGGCAAGAAGAATATCGTGATCTACCATGTTGAAAGCATTGGAAAAGTCAATGAGAACGAGAATGGTGACCAACTTATTCTCCATGCCTGCTCTGATATCTTCTGTGACCTTGAGAAGTGCAGTAGTGGTACTGTGTCCAGGTCGGAAACCAGACTGAAATGGAGTAAGCAGGCCATGAGAGAAGATAAAGGAAGACACTTGTTTGTGCGCTGCAGCCTCTAAGACTTTAGAGAGAAATGGCAAAATTGAAATAGGCCTGTAGTTGTTCAATTGCAA
Source organism: Hypsopygia costalis (assembly GCA_937001555.2). Taxonomy (NCBI): domain Eukaryota; kingdom Metazoa; phylum Arthropoda; class Insecta; order Lepidoptera; family Pyralidae; genus Hypsopygia; species Hypsopygia costalis. Next base: position 32,529,657 of record OW443328.2, read on the forward strand.
AGGCACAGAGATTTTGGGAACAGGAATAATAAAAGCTTTTTGCCAAAAAACTGGGGTACTACCTACCAAAAAGGAGTAGTTGATGATATGAGCAATGACAGGGAGAATTTGTTCAATGATACATATAATCATTTCTCTGCTCACATCATCAGAACCAACTGCTTTTGATTTAATGGACAAAATGATTTTACGTATCTCATCAATTGTCACTGGAGAAAAAGAAAATGATGTTAAATGAGGGGAAGCCATGGAAGATATATATGAAAGAGTTGTAGATTTAGTGGCAGGGTCGAGAGAAGGAGTAACAGAAAAGTGATTATTAAAATCGTCAGGAGTGAAAGAGGGAACATGAGATTGGGCGGCACATTTGCCAACACCAAGTGAATTAAGAAACTTCCATATGTTCGCTGAACTAGAATTAAGAATGTTTTCATGGAAATATTGCCGTTTTGCTGACCTTACCATCTGATTACATCGATTACGTGCCAGTTTATATAAATTCCAATTCGCATCAGACCTGTCACGTTTATGATTTCGAAAAGCCCGATCACGCCTAGACATAGCTATGCGGACAGCTGTGGTAATCCAAGGTGCTGGAGGCCGGTTTACTTTAATAGCTTTAAGCGGTGCATGAGAATCAAAAAGTTTAATAATAATATTATTAAGGTGAAAAACTTTCTCATTAACCGTCGGCGCTGTGTAAACTACAGAGAAGTCAGTTTTATTAACGTCTTCCTTTAGTTTAGTGCGGTCTAATCGCGCATAATTACGCATCCAGATTAAAGTCGGTTTAGGTTTAGGTGGTCGGAGTTTGTATTGGAGAAAGATAAGGTCATGTTTTGAGAATGCAGGGGCGTCTAATTGGCCATGTTTAATTACATGGTCAGGGACAGAGGTTAAAATTAAGTCAAGCCATGTATCAGGAGAAGTAGTATTGTGATGAGTAGGCTCAGAAGGCAGAATAGACAGATTGACTGACTTGACAATATTTAGAAGTTTGAGAGACTGTGTAGAATTATTCAGGAGATCGGTATCAAAATCACCCATAATTATGTGATGTCTGTAGTCCGAGGAAAGGGGCTCTAAGATAGATTCAAGATGAGAGAAATAGTCTATAGTAGGCGGACAATAAACGACTCCAAGAACACACTTAGTACCCTTGATGGATACTTCAAGGAAAATGTATTCTGCAGAAGCAGAATATAGTGACGGAGAAGAGGACAGAATTTTATAAGGTATGTCACTACGCAGGTATATTGCTACACCCCCACTGCCTTTGCCAGTACGATCGTTTCGAATCAAAACATACCCTGGAAGAGCATAAGATAAAGATGAGAGGCATGGCTTCAGCCAGCTTTCAGAAATTAGGATAGAATGAAAAGAATTCGAAGAAAAGGTGTCAAGAAGGTCGGTATAGTGTGAGGGTATGCTTTGAGCATTCAGATGGCATACATTGAAGGAATGAGGTGCGTCAGTGATAGTTTGTTCAAGTAAATTACCTAGTGTCAGCGGTTCGTCGAAAGTATCAATGCTAGCCGTCGAAGAAACGCTGAAGTTTAGAGCAGAATGGAATGAATCATTATCTGACATTACACTATAATATATTGAATACAAATAAATAAATAACAAATATATATAAATATTTAAACAATAAACTAATTATACCTGCGTGTCCTGCCGGTTGACGATACATACATTTTACAATAACAAAACAATCTTTGTGAAATAAGCAAGATTCCAGGGCAAGGAAACAGAAAAATAAAAAAGTAAAAATAAAAATTCACTCATTTCGAATGTCAAACAGTTGACATTGACTGTACAGTGACATATTATGATTTTAGTTGTATTTTGTTGACACACGAATACGAAGTGAAACTAGAAATAATTATTGACAGGGAAAAAATATGTAAAAGTTATCACGATTAGAAGGTACTTAGTAATAAATGCAAGTAGGTATATCAAGAGTTATTTAGAAGGCAAAAAAGAAACAAAATTACAGAATCAAAGAGTAAAAAAAAAATCATGGAACTGCGTACCTAATAAATTCGATACAATTATTTCCTTGCCCTGGCCCACTTCGGCTTGACGCGACGGGGACTTGACTCTGGAGCAGCTTCTTCTTGTGCCGGAGAGCCCGGCGCAGCTGGCTGAGGCTCATCTTCTGATGCCGCGAGTACAGAGAGGTCACTAACAGAGAATAATCGCTGTCTAGTACCATCCTTAAGCTTCACCAAGACGTTTCCCTCCATTGTCCAGCACCTCCGCATGCCAAACCTCTTACGTGCTTGTATGAAAACAGATTGCCTCTGACGAGTAAGGAACTCAAAGACTGTGTGCGGAGTTCCCTTGAAGGCAGTCTTTTTACTCCAGATGGCAGCCCTCAAAGACATCTCAGCAAAACGCACCAACACTGGTCTGCATCTCCCCTCTGTAGGTTTGCCCAGGCGTAGACCGTCTCCTTAATCAGTGGCGTAGCTACGAGAGGCGAAGTGAGCTCTCGCCCACGGCCTCGCACCTCAAGGGGGCTCGCGCGAGGCTCCTTGTTTAATTTTTTTCATATACTTAGATATTCGACTTCCCCCTCCCGCGCTTCTGCGAGACGGTCGAACTAAGCTGTCTGTGCGATTTAATATTGCAAATTAAATAATTTTATTAATTTGTTTCGTAAAGTGTGTGGGCATTTCGGTGAATTTTGGTGATCTCATCTGAATTTATCATTTTCGCTTTAAATTTCGATCTTATTTAGGTTTATTTGTAAATAAGTAAATACAGTGATTATTATTCGCAAACTAGTAGGTATACTAAAAAAAATATTTTTGTGCTTCTTGACTGCAGCTGCATCAATCGTAAAACAGGTTTGGCCCGTAAAAGGTACGTAATAATTTCATATTTTGTTATTCTATTAGTGTTTTTTATTGGTATTAATATTAGTACAACAAAGTCTCTCAGTGTTGTCACTTTATAAATTTACCCCTGAATCGGGGAAAATTTTATTTTGATAGGTAATAGTTTTATTCCTGCTAACTCGTAACATAAATAAAATGTCTAGTAATACCGATGATCCTGGTGGCACGACACCAATTTTTGGCCGTAGTAATTTGACGCCGCGATCTCCGCCGGCAACTAATGCTAAGAGAACATTAGGTGATATATCGCCAAGCCATTTATCACCCGATGAAAAGCGATTACAGCGGTCAGCAAGCACAGATAACATAGACAACTTACACAATTTAAGCCTTAGCACCTCAGCTGAAATTGTTGATCCAAATATTGATTATGTAGAATTTGTTCGCGAATCCTCTGAATGTCTGGCAAAAATTAATGAAATAATTATCGGGCAGACCTCGCGAATTGGCGTTGCAAATAAATCGACAATAATGGGCATGACCCAACGAGTTACCTCACTGATATCTATGCTAGCCATAAAGTCAGCCACGGCGGAAAAACACCTCGCTATTTCGGAAAAAAAGCTCGCTCTTGTCGAACGAGATTTATTAGCACTAAAATTAGATGCAAAAAATAACCCCGTTGCGCCTATAACTAAGGCTAGCGAGTCGTACGCCGAAAAACTAAAACTTCGCTTGCCAAAACAAATTAAGCCGGTTCAAACTCGCGAGCCAGTGCCCTGCGTCGTAGCCTATCCAACTGAAGAACGATCGGCGGAATTCACAACATCCGAAGCGACTAAGGAGGCACTTATGAAAGCCATTAAGCCATCCGATGATGGCTTTCAAATTGTAGGGGTCAAGAAAACTGCGAAATCCGGTGTAGTAGTACGCGTTTCCAATGACGCTCAAATTAAAAAGCTGCAGTCAATTGAAAGCATAAAATCGGTTGGACTTAAGCTCGAAAAGCCCAAAGGACGCCGCCCGCGTATTATTATAAAAGATATTCCGGACACAATGGACGACACAAAATTTTTAGCCGCGTTATATAATCAGAATATAAAGGACGAATTAAAAATTACATTTTCGGATTACCTAAAAGACATAAAAATCGTGCGTCGTCGTCCTACTGCCTACGGCAGGAAGTGGATGGGAGTCGAAATCTCCCCGGAAATACGCAAACACCTTATTTCGACAAAAGATAAGATTTTTATAGATTTTGCCACATGTAGATTCGTGGACGATATAGAAGTCGTGCGTTGCTTAAAATGCCAGCAATATGGGCATGTCAGTAAATACTGCTCTGCGAATAACCCCACCTGCGCTCATTGCGCCGAAGCACACGACTCACGGGAATGTCTGAAGAAGTCTGAAGCAGACTTCAAACCTACATGCGCAGCTTGTAGGCGTCAAAAAAAGACTGCTGACCACAAGATCGGGTCAGAGTCTTGTCCCACATACGCAGCTCGGTTAGAGTTCAATATTTTAAATACTACCTATGGCTAACGTCGTAATTGCACAACTAAATCTACACAACGACAAAATTGCAACGTCCGAGTTAGATAAGCTCGTTGCGGACTATAAGCTCGACCTTGTTTTAGTTCAAGAGCAGTACCAAAGATCGCAATTAAACAGTAAATTTATACAACTTAATAACAAGTCGCGCGCGGGTATATATGCGCCAAGAGGCGGATTTACTATAACATCAATCAATCACCTAATGTCCACTCACTGTGCGGTAGCTGAAGTAACATCTCCATATTTGAGAGTATTTGTAGTCAGTTGTTATTTTCAATTTTCTGACCCTGTGGATTCGCATTTGTATCACCTACGAAGAGTGTTGCATGCTCTTACCGGTCATAAGGTTATTATAGGGGCAGACGTAAATGCATCATCACCATTATGGCACGGCAAGTTGAGAGCGACCGATGCCGACAGACGCTCTGCTGTTGAAGAGTTCATTGCTGAAATGCATCTTCATATTCACAATACCCCTGAAGCACCACCTACTTTTAGTAGCCCTATGGGCGAGTCTTTTATTGACGTCACACTTTCTAGTGCAGACGTCCGAATACAAAACTGGCGCGTTCTTCCTGAAGCTTCTTGTAGTGATCACCGTCTGATCGTATGTGAATTCTCCCCAGTTGTTGAAAGCTTACATCGGCAACAGTTAATAGGTTTTCAATATAAAACTAAGAATGCCGACTGGGCAAGCTTTGCTTCACTTTTCGCTTCCCGCGCTAAGGATTTTACTCGTAGTGAACTTACAGTCACAGAAAGTGTTGAAATTATGTCTGACACATTCGTGTATTGCGCTGACATTGCATTAGGCCGAAAACCTATAGTTAATAACAGACGATGCGATTGGTGGAATGATACCCTTGTTAGGTTGCGTAGGAATTTCCGTGCCGCTAGACGTAAGATTTCAAAATTAAAGAAACGTAACATCGAGGGAGAAATTTATCAAACAGCTCTAAGTGACTTGCGTATTGCTAGATCTCATTATCGCGCTGCTGTTGAAAAATCCAAAGGTAATTTATTAAAACGTATTGTAGAAAAATTAAATAGTGAGGGTCCGTGGTCTCCCCTATATAACGAATTTAAAGCAAATAGGCGGATTGATCAGGCATACGTATCCAATATATAATTTAATAATTCACATACCCTTGGTGTAGAAGAGACCGCTGAGACAATTCTGCATGCGTTAATTCCTGATGATTGCGCCGATAGTGACAGTGACTACCATCGTGAGGTTAGGAGCGCGGCGGATATGTGCCCTTCTACTCCAATATCAAATGTACCGTCGATGGATGAATTTATGTCTATTGTTAAAGCTTTGCCTACAAATAAAGCCTCCGGTGATGATAAGATTTCGAATAGAATGATTAAAGAAGCTTGTAAAGTAGCCGCTGAACCTATCTTAACAATACTTACTCGGTGTATTGTAGAAGGTCATTTCCCTGGCATTTTGCGAAGTGGTGTTATAAAAATAATACCAAAAGGCGGTGATAAACCACCGGACGATCCGAAGTCCTACCGTCCTATTACTCTGCTACCGTCGTTGGGTAAGCTGCTTGAGCGCTTGGTTGTGCCACGGTTGCTGCCCGGTGGCCCGCGATTTCATAAAAATCAGTACGGCTTCACCATTGGCAAGTCTACTGTTGATGCTGCGCTCGCAGTGCGCAAAGTTGTTGAACTCTCGGAGAGCAAGTATGTTGTAGCTATCTTCTTAGATATCTCAGGTGCCTTTGATAATGCTTGGTGGCCAATGTTGTTGCTGAAACTTAAGGTGAGAGGTTGCCCTAGCAATATCTACTCTCTCATTAGATCGTACTTTTTGAATGGTACAACTAAATTAAAACTTGGCCATTATGTTGCTTCAAAGGTGCTCACGCAGGGCTGCCCCCAGGGTTCAGTGTTGGGACCGTATCTCTGGAATATCGGTTTTGATGATTTTTTTAGCCTACCCTTACCGGAAGGGTGCTCGTTAACTGGTTACGCTGACGATGGTCTCTTATTAATCAATGCTAATTCAAGATCTAGCATAGAGAAACTAGCCAACACTAGCCTAGGCTTAATTTCAGATTGGGGTTATCGTAATCGTCTCGATTTTGCGCCACATAAAACATATCAACTCTTGCTTAAGGGAAATTTACAGGTTTCACCGCGATTTCATTTTAATGGAGTATCTGTTGCTAATAGAAGTTCGGTTTGTTACTTAGGTTTGCTTTTGGACAGAAATTTTAATTATATCACAGTATAAGTAATAGTACTAACGTAATTATATTGAGCACATGAAGCAAGTAGGTGAAAAAGCAAAAAAGAATTTCTATGCCTTAACACGAATTTCTACCTCTACGTGGGGATTAACTTTCAAAACGTTAAAAACTATTTATACCGCCACATACTTAGGTTGTGTTACGTACGGTTCACCTGCGTGGGCAGCTAGGGCTACTATAGGTGCAGCACGTCGTAAATTACTTCAAAGCCAGCGCCTTGCTCTGATATTTTTATGTAAGTCGTATAGAACTGTAAGCACCGAGGCACTACCCGTGCTAGCAGGTGTGTTACCGGTAGACTTAGAAGTACAACGCCGCGCTTCAATGTACTATACATCTAAAAATATGGTCCCTGATTTCTTGAAAACGCGTGATCGTGAAAAAATAGTTAGACTGTTCAAACCTATTAATGAAGTATTTGAAACATTGCTGTCTGAATGGCAGGAAAGGTGGGAAACTTCTACCAAAGGACGCCACTTGTATCTGTTCTTTCAATCGGTAAGAGATAGATTAAAGAAAAAACCGGACAAGTGCGAGTCGGACTCGCCCACCGAGGGTTCCGTAGGTACGTAGTATCATTATTAAATTTGATATTTTTCATTATAAATAAGAAATAATGCGTCGAAAAAAATAAATAAAATATATTTTGCAATGTGTACATCAAGCCCTTTCATATGATACCCCATTTGAACTAGTAGTTTCAATTTGAAATTTCGTCACCCTATAAAAAATATAGACCCCCTATTTTTTAAGATCTATTTACAAATGTATAGTTTTGAGATTTATTCCTGTACTTGTAGTCTATAACGATGTTACTTGCCAAATTTCATAGTTCTAGGTCCACGGGAAGTACCCTATAGGTTTTGATTCCCTTGAGTGTGTCGAAATATGCGTTTTTTGCTGAATAAACGGTAGTAACTTTGTTTTACGTAAACTTAGCAGTTTAATTTTTTTTTAACTTCATGGGACCGTAGACCTGAGTATACAGTTCAAATTTCAGCTTGATACCTCCACGCATTCTCGACATAGAAATTCTTGACAGACAGACAGACAGACAGACAGACAGACAGACAGACAGACAGACAGACGGACAACAAAGTGATCTTATAAGGGTTCCGTTTTTCCTTTTGAGGTTCGGAACCCTAAAAAGTGGTTAGAAGTCGACCACCCCGTTGCGCAATTTTTAACTGGACATGGCAATTTTAAAGCTAAACTCTTTTCGTTTAAATTAGTGCCGTCGCCCTTAGGCGAATGTTCTACTGCTAATTCTGAATTCGATCAAACAGCACACCATGTTCTCTGGGAGTGTGATCTTTGGCAGCGGGAGCGGGATGACATGTTGAATTCATTGCAAGTTGCATCCGGGGTAGTATACTATTCAGATTTGGTAGCAACAAGGGAGAATTACCAAGCGTTCAGACGATTTTGCAATTCATGTTATTGGAATCGATGTGTTAGGTAACAACTCAATGTTTTAGGTCCCTAATAGTGTTAGAAACTTAAAATCCGTGGTGCACGGCAGTTGAGCTTCACTTGACTAGCCATCTCTTTAGGCTTTTAATGCCTTATTTGCCATATTGCTGTCTCTCACATTGCTAAGAGGGGAAGTCAATTCCAAAAGCTTCCTACTCCTACTAATTTCTTCTGATTAAATTCGTTGTGAGTTCCAAGGCAGCCGTAGTTTTACCCCTGGGACTGCAATGGACTTCATTGTTCATTGCCTTTTTTGGTGGTCGCCGCTGTTAATCCTGGCTACACAGGAGATACAGTGGTGGGAATGTGTGGTGGGCCCCCGTCCCAAATATACTTAGATATTATCTGATTTTCATGTGGAAAAAAAAACAGTCGATTTTGTCAGTTTTGTGGTGTAAGTGGTTCATCAAAATCTTTGAACCAAAGCCAACTTCACCTGCACGCGGTGCACCCTGCTGACTGACTAACGAAGCTCTGGCGAAAAGAGAGGTTTTTTTTTTTTTTTTTTTTTATACTACATCGGGTGGCAGACAAGCATACGGCCCGCCTGATGTGAAGCGGTTACCGTAGCCATATTAACGCTCGCAACATAAAATATCGCTCGCGCGCCGCCACCCCCGCTGCCAACGCAGCATCTTCTTCATTTCTGGTGACCTCACTCACTCGCAGGAACACAACAACCCTCAAGGGAATTGTTATTTGGCTGCGGTATTCTGTGAGGTGGAGGTACATTCCCCAGTCGGGTAGCTTACAATTACACTCCCTACCTCTCTTTTCGCCAGAGCTTCGTTTGTCAGTCAGCAGGGTGCACCGCGTGCAGGTGAAGTTGGCTTTGGTTCATAGATGTTGAGGAACCACTTACACCCCAAAAGTAGGGAGGTAGGGAGCGTAATTGTAAGCTACCCGACTGGGGAATGTACCTCACAGAATACCGCAGCCAAATAACAATTCCCTTGAGGGTTGTTTGTTGTGTTCCTGCGAGTGAGTGAGGTCACCAGAAAGGAAGGAGATGCTGCGTTGGCAGCGGGGGTGGCGGCGGCGCGCGAGCGATATTTTATGTTGTGAGCGTTAATATGGCTACGGTAACCGCTTCACATCAGGCGGGCCGTATGCTTGTCTGCCGCCCGACGTAGTATAAAAAAAAAGTCGAACTGAGAATCTCCTCCTTTTTTGAAGTCGGTTGAAAAGGGTCTCGCTGATGTACTTTGCCCACGTCTAGATTAGCCCACGCTACGCCACTGTCCTTAATGATAAGTCTCGTGTATATCACATTGGCCGTGTGGTTTCCGGCAGACTACAATAGAATCACTCCGTCTCTCCCCGTAGATGTCGTAAATAGACTTGTGTAGTTCCTGAGTGAGTAGTTCAATTGTACCAGTTCACCATACAAGCCGGTTCTTGTCACTCACTCTTTCTTGTCCCATGTAGTTCACTGCGTCATTTAGTTCAATGAGTGACAAAGAGTAAAAAGAACGGAAATACATAAAGCGTACGAGCTAGAATGAGAGAGATACGTTGTAATGCCAAAATTGCTGATAGAGAGCGAAAAGGACGGAAGATTCTGAAATTGTTCGTGATAAAACGAGACAGATAGTTTCGTGCGTGGTTGACTGACCGGATTAGAACTCTAAGGCTAAGGACATAAGAACCATAAGCTGTTAGCGAAAATATGCTATAGTAGTAGTACAAGGCTCAATTTTTATATTAATTATTATTTTAACCACAAAATAATTTCTTTTTACTCAAGCTTGACAGTCCTAAGCCTGTGAAAAGTTTGAAGGAAAATCAATATTTGGAAGGAAATTTATAAAATATTTAATTAGTTATACTTATTTAATACAAAAATACAATGTCATCAAAATGATGCAATAGAACATAGAAGAATGTAGAAGGAATCAGTCAACAGAACTACTGAGTCGATTGAATCAAAGATACATTGAACTAAACGAACTAAATGAGTCAAAAGAACTACAGAAGCAATTGAACTAAATGAACTAAATGAACTAGATGAGTGATATAGTTCATTTGCGTCAAAAGAACTGCATCTCTCTTTTCAGTTCAGTGAACTGTTTTGCGCAAGTCTAGTCGTAAAAGGCGACTAAGGGAAATACATTATAAAACATCGATCATAGGCCTCCCCAACCCGTCTGGCCAGCGTGGGGAGTGTAGGCCAAATCCTCCTTCGTCTGGGACGGACGAGAGAGGGTCGTGCTCCTGTAGTGGAGACTAAAATGACCTGATGATGATGATGATATCACATTATCATTATTATTATTTACATTATCATATATTTTCTACATAATTATTTTCGTCTTCATCAGCCATAATTAAATAAAACAGTATTTACATTAACAATAAATAAAACAATTCATTTAACAATTCAGAATAACGTTACGCGGCCCATACATATTGATGGGAACGAGCAAATAGAAAATATATAACAAAAACAGACTAATACAGAAACAAGAGTACGTACCCGCCTTTATGTTTTATTGATGAGGCGGGCTTTTAAAAGATTTATCGAATTCAAACCGAATCTATCTCCGATTTGGTTACAGGAATGCGTCTAATGGAACGGAATTTAAATATTTTTTTTCTTAATGCAGGTTGGGTGGCAAACAAGTAAACTGATGTGAAACTCACACCGCAGTCACTGCATACAAATGTCGTGTCGTTTACTACTACTAGTGACGTCTGGACAGGCGTGTGTGCGTGCGGTGCCATACAATCTGTTCCAGATTTGTATCAGAGGGGAGGTAAACCCCCACCCGTCATTCCTCAAATATCACGTCGTTTACAACTACATAAACAATGACGCCTGTGCAGTGCTTGATTGAGCGTGTGTGGGTGCGGCGCCATATAAACTGTTCCAGATTAGTCTCAGAGGGGAGGTGAGGTCGACACAAGAGAGCGGCAGGGAACGGCCGTACTGTATAGTACGTAGTACTATTTATTACTTATACTGTGGTAAAACAAAAGAGATGTTTTTTAATGTGATTTGATAAAATTTCTAACTTTGCCCGATGGAAATCGGAGGTGACGACCAAATGTCCATGAGCCATGAAGAGATTCATTGCATTAATAGACGACTTTTTTTTACGTATTAAAATTATTATGATTTATAACTTACTAGATCTCGTTCAAACCAATTTTCGGTGGAAGTTTGAGAAGAACGTATATATTTTTTTTAGTTTTATCGTTCTCCTATTTTAGAAGTTATGGGGGAGGGGGGATGGGGGGACACACATTTTACCAATTTAACGCTAGCGCCATCTATCTCAATAATTAAGAAGGACCTACTCAACTACTCTTGTTACAGTTGTATTAAAAATGACAAGCTCGGTGGTCAAATGTAGCAATAGCTACTTTGACTCCCAGGTCGCGGTTCGATCCCCGCACAAGACAAACATTTGTGTGCATGGACTTGTCTGTTTGTCTTGGTCTGGGTGTTTTCTATGTATTATATGTATGTATTTACAAAAAAATATGTAATTAAGTATTATATCAGTTATATAATATAGTATCCATTACAAGCTTTGTTTAGTTTGGGACTAGATGGCCGTGTGTAATTTATCCAGAAATATTTATTTATGAAAATGTGGGTACTTAGACTTTTAAAAAAAGAACGGCATAGGTCATAGGTCTGATATGTATCAATTTGGTTGGTTCGGTTCGCTTGCTGTTGTTTTTTCATTATTAAAATGGATAACAAAAGATACAATTCATAACCAGTCAACAACGGCAGGGACGTGTTATTGTGAATGGTTACTAATATACGTGCAACAAGGGAAACAAAACTAAAACTACAAACTAGCCATGTTTAAATAGATCCTCTTGTTGAGCATCCATTACTCTGAATAGAAAAAAAATGGGGTTTGGCTGTGTCATAGACACGGACGTATGTTCTATCATCATCATCATCATCATCATCAGCCTGTATATATCCACTGCTGGATATAAGCCTTCCCCAATGCCTTCCACCAGATACGATCCTCCGCCTTCCGCATCCAGCCGCTCCCAGCCGCTTTCTTAAGGTCATCGGACCATCTAGAAGGAGGGCGCCCAACACTTCGTCGTCCTACGCGCGGCCTCCCCTTTAATACCTTCCTCCCCCATCTGCCATCACTTACTCAGCAGATGTGCCCGGCCCATTGCCACTTCAGCTTGAAAACTCTGAAGGCTATGTCGACAACTTTGGTTCTCCGTCGAATTTCTTCGTTCCGGATTCGATTCCGCAGAGAAACCTCGAGTATAGCCCTCTGCATCGCTCGCTGCGCGACTTTTAACCTGTGGACCAGTCCGATGGTCAGTGTCCAAGTCTCTGCACCATATGTTCTATGTGAATACGTTATATGCACTAAAATTATCTCAAAATGACAGCGCTTCCCCCTGCCCCGCATGCGATGTTCAATAGTCCTTACTTAGCATAATAAATTCTTTGATCCTTCATCTATCCAGTGGTGTGATTGAATTCTGGATGTAGCGCATAGATTCGAAACCACAACGTCAAACTGTATCCCCCGATTTTGCTAACATTAGATTTTTTGGATTGCCTCCGTATGGTAGCAAATTTAAAGGAAAACAAAGTGAAATATAGTCCACAGTTCCACACACGTGTTTAAAAGAATACCCTAAAAATTAAGTAAGTATTGCTTATAAAGCATCATTGTAGAAAAGATGTGTGCGAAGACTTTTCGCCTGTTTCAAGGTAACCTATATTATGAGAAAAAATTTTTTGGAGTTGAAAGGTGACAATAAAACCGATTTGGACAAAATTTGATATAACCTACATTTGAAAACAGAGAGAAGTCACCACACTCAACATTCAGGAATACGAAACAATTTGGAAGAGCAAAGTTGATGCTCTGTCCTCCTCCATCATGCCGCGAGCATATTCCCTCCAAGCGCAAGGCGTATGAATGAATGAATGAATTTATTTATTGCCTTAAATGTGGTATATATATCGACGGTTAAAAGGTACTAGGGCATAAGCGACATTTTGATCGAAAATGAGTTATGAATGCCATCCTACTTAAAATTTTCCGTTCTTTCTAATGCGCTTACTCCCATGGCTCTACGATGACTTTTTTGTCGTTTATGCCAAAGCAAAAAACGGCGTTTTCGAAGTATGCATCGCAGTAACCGACGAAATTCTAGGCCTTTTTTGCCCTTAAGGTGCTTGTACCCCTGTAAAAATGGTTCCAGTTTTGGTTGATAGTCGGTAACGCGTTTTTACTTTTAACCTGCGTGGACAATCCGGGCGCTTACGGCTCTTTACTATTAGCCCCTGTTTTGAAACCTGGAACTAATGCTCATTTACCTTTCTCATTAAAATTAATAGGCGTCGGTTATACCTTACTTCTTTTTTTTTATTTACAATACAGTTGACGCTTATTCGCAATTACTAAAGTTCATTTGTTATTGAACTGTCGTTTATGCCTTACTACTATTTACAAATTAACAATATGCTTGTCGCTTATACGTAATTACTAAAGTCTAAGTTCATATTGAACTGTCGATTATACCTTACTACCAATTACAATATTTCAATACTATTGTCGCTTAATATTCCACTTCCATTTGCTATTTTCATACAACTCCGTCGCTTGCGATATTTTGTATTACTTGGTTGTACTCAAGCGGCTATTCAGCAAGTCGCTTGTACCTTAAATCCTCCTGTCTTTCTCGCTCTTACCACTTATATGCTGATGATCTCCAAATATATGTGCAGACAACGTCAGAGAATGTGAACAACACTGCAATTGCAAAATTGAATGATAACCCATAAAATGTCAGCTCATGGTCTAGAGATTTTGGTATACCTGTAAATCCAACTAAATGCCAGGCTATTGTGCTTGGTAGCTCTAGGCAGGTTACCACGATTGATTTCAGCTCTGTGTCGCCTGTTATGTTTGAATATACTGTCATTTCGTTCAATAATACTGCCAAAAACCTAGGTCTTTATATAGATTCCACTCTTGGTTGGACCTCGCAAATAGGTGAGGTAAGTCGTGCTGTCATATCGGCATTGAGTTTCCTTAATCGGTTTAGGAATTTTCTTCCTCTACCTTTATTATAGTAAAACCTAGGTCTAAATGTAGTGTAATGTATTTCCAGGTCTAAATGTAGATCTCCTCAATGAATTAGACCGACTTATCAACAACGCTATCCGTTTTATCTACTGTCTTCGCAAATTTGTTCATATCTCTTCATATCGGTCTCAACTTAAATGGCTTCCTGTTCATCAACGGAGGCAACAGAGCTGATTACTCTGCATACTTACTTTTACCAACAGCTGATAACATATCTAGAGGATCACCAGCTGATTAATGATCGCCAATATGGTTTTCGCCATGGTCGTTCAGCTGGTGATCTTCTTGTATATTTGACTCATTGTTGGGCGGAGTCAGTGGAAAGCAAGGGCGAGGCTTTGGCTGTTAGTCTGGACATAGCAAAAGCCTTTGATCGGGTGTGGCATAAAGCGCTACTATCCAAGCTTCCTTCTTTTGGGTTACCTGAGAGACTCTGCACATGGATTGCCAGCTTTCTCACTGGGCGGATCATTAAAGTTGTGATTGACGGTGCACGCTCGGATCCATTACCCCTGAACGCTGGTGTGCCAGAAGGCTGCGTATTGTCCCCTACATTGTTTCTTCTGCATATCAATGACTCGCTGCATGTATGCAGCATCCATTGCTATGCAGATGACAGTACCGTTGACGCAAGATACAGTGGCCTATGTAATGATTCTCGGGATTGCGTCGATGAGTACCGGGAAAAACTTGTGTCTGAGATTGAGACGTCTCTTGGACACGTCTCTGATTGGTGTAGACTGAACTTAGTCCAGCTGAATCTATCAAAGACACAAGTATGTGCGTTTACTGCAAAAAAGTCCCCATTTGTCGTATCTCCTAGATTGGAAGGTACTCCCCTTACTATTAGCTCCACCATTGGTATCTTGGGTGTTGACATATCCAGTGATATACAGTTCCGTGGTCACTTGGAGTGCAAGGCCAAATTGGCTTCTAGGAAAATTGGCATCATCTGTAAAGCCAGAAGGTATTTTACACCACAGCATCGCCTTCAACTTTATAAAGCCCAAGTATGGAATACTGTTCACATCTCTGGGCTGGTGCGCCCCAGTACTTACTCGCTCCATTTGACCGCATACAACGAAGAGCTGTTCGAATCGTCGGTGACCCAATGATTTCTGATCGGCTGGAGTCTCTCTCTACACGCAGAGATGTTGCATCTCTTTGCGTTCTATATAAATTATACCACGGGGAGTGCTCAGATGAGCTATTTGATTTGATACCTGCCGCTGAGTTCCACTATCGTACAACTCGCCAAAAATTTAAATTCCATTCACATCATCTTGATATTTGGCGATCTACTTACAGTACGCTTTTTAAGACATTTTCTACCACGAACTGTAAAGTTGTGGAATCAACTTCCCTCAGCGGTATTCCAAATGAGTACGACATTCTTGAAGGCACCCCTTCAAGAACAGAGCCAATATTTCCTTTAAAAGGTATTTCGATAGATAATGAGTTTATATAATACGGTATAGTGCTGAGTAACCCTTTAAATGTACCCAGTTACTTAACTCTTGTTTTAAAAGAGAATCGTGTTGGTTGTCATTCTATTATTTTTAAGACCTGACATTTAATCCACGTTACTATTTATTTATTTATTTACTAGCTGTTAACAGCGGTTTCGCCCGCGTGGTCATTATTTTAATGAAACTTTTTTCCTATAGGAATAACATGGATAAAAAGTAGTCTACGCCACTCTCCAGACAGAAAACTATCCCCTGTTCAAAAATCATGTCGGTACTTAGGTTCATTTCGATGTAAGAGAAGGACAAATGAATACAAAGTTTATTTTTTCCCATAGGATTAAGATGTTTTCCGGGAAAAAAGTAGCTTATGTCACTCTCCAGACCGTAAACTATCCCCTGTTAAACAATCATGTCCGTATTTAGGCTCCTTTCGACGTAAAAGAAGGACAAATTATTACAAAGTTTATTTTTCCCATGGGATTAAGATATTTTTCCAGGATAAAAAGTAGCTCATGTCACTCTGCAAACCGTAAACTATCCACATTAAAAAATCATGTCGGTACCTAGGTTCCTTTCTACGTAAAAGAAGGACAAATGATTACAAAGTTTATTTTTTTCCATTGGATTAAGATGTTTTTCCGGGATAAAAAGTAGCTTATGTTACTCTCCAGATCGTAAACTATCCCCGTTAAAAAAATCATGTCAGTACTTAGGTTCTTTTCTACGTAAAAGAAGGACAAATGATTACAAAGTTTATTTTTTCCCATGGGATTAAGATGTTTTTCCGAGATAAAAATTCACCTATATCACTCTCCAGACCGTAAACTATCTCCGTTCAAAAAATCATGTCGGTACTTAGGTTTCTTTCGACTTAAAAGAAGGACAAATGATTACAAAGTTTATTTTTTCCCATGGGATTAAGATGCTTTTCCGGGATAAAAAGTAGCCTATGTCACTCTCCAGACCGTAAACTATCCCCACTATCCCAATCATGTCCGTACTTAGGTTCTTTTTGGCGTGAAAGAAGGACAAATGATTATTAACTTTATTTCTTCCCGTGGGAATAAGATGTTGTTCCGGGATAAAGAGTAGCCTATGTTACTCTCCAGACCTTAAACTATCTCCAAAAAAAATCATGTCAATCCGTTTGTTTTGTATTTTAACATTACAGTGGTATTGATGGCCAATTAAAAGGTTTCACATGTAGCACTCGAAAAAAAAAAAAATCAACGGTAGTACTTAAATAAACATTACAAAATTATTCTGAAATCATAGGAAAAACATTTTAGTTAATGATCGCTTCAAATGAGCTCATATTATAGAGATCCACGTCTGCTTATATTGTTGGATGTTCTCGATTTCCTTATGGTATATAAATCTTGATAATGTGGAAGTACTACATTACCTTTATTTAATTCATCTACCAGTGCCGTTAATGTCTAATAACCTCACAATATTATTGCTAAGCTCTGGATCTTATGCTTTATTAACTTTTGGCGCAATTATGTGAATATTCACTTGTCGTCCTCTACCCAATTAAGTTATGATATAGTCATGTTGTTTATGCCCTATTACTTTTTGGTACGAGGATATCAAATGTAGTTAAGTCTTCTATACTGTTGTTATTTTTACATGTTTAAGTAACTTATGCTGAATTACCTCACGAGGAAAATAAAATCAATTGATCTAAGCGACATAAAACCACATAAAACAATGTATAATTAAAATAATAAAAGTGCCCATTTATGCCTTTATATTTTTATTCTACAGCTGTTTTGGTTTTAGCAATAAAAGATAATAAATAAAAAAGTTATGTCCATTTTTCTGCAATTTCAAACTTTAAACTGCTCTCCTGAACAATTTGGTTTTGGTCGCTTATACCCTATAACCTTTTAACCGTCGATATGTACATACATAGCAGTGTTCAATTGTTTCACACATTTAGTCAGCATTTCTGACATGCAATTTTTTTTTTTTTTTATACTACGTCGGTTGGCAGACAAGCGTACGGCCCGCCTGATGTGAAACGGTTACCGTAGCCATATTAACGCTCGCAACATAAAATATCGCTCGCGCGCCGCCACCCCCGCTGCCAACGCAGCATCTCCTTGCATTCTGGTGACCTCACTCACTCGCAGGAACACAACAACCCTCAAGGGAATTGTTATTTGGCTGCGGTATTCTGTGAGGTGGAGGTACATTCCCCAGTCGGGTAGCTTACAGTTACGCTCCCTACCTGCCTTTAAAATAATACAAAATATCTTTATCTAACCTCATACTGAAATTTACACATTAAAACACTAAACACAGTATCTTAATGACAGTCTTTACGCACAAGCTATCAAAATAAATTTAAAAAGTTATTTTTCTATACAGCTCGTAAATAAATTTAAAAAGTTATTTTTCTAGACAACTGTATCGTAAAATAACTTTTTTACCATTTCGATACAGCTTCAGCCCTGGATACAGGTATTTTAAACAGGTTGCAATGCAAATACATCGCAACTATGCAAAATTTTTCTACATAATCTGTGAACGCGGCGCCGCGCGGCGTCGCGTATGCGCACTACGCATGCTCGATCTGCAAATGGATTTTTACGTAAGAATTATAGCTGTTAAATTAACTTCATGGTTGTATTTAAAATATTATTATCATATATTTCATGAGATTAGATAAAGTAGTGTATGAAACTGCACATAATTAGGTATTAAAATACTCGTGTGGTCTATTATACACTCGCCTTCGGCTCATGTTATAAACTCACACTCGTATTTTAATAACCCATATTATGCAACAGTTTCATAAACTACTATTATGTCATTACAATACATAGTACTTCTATAGTTATTCTGTGTCCAAGTTAATCATTCATAATCACTATGTACCGTTTTAAATTGATTATTAACCGAATTGAATAACGGTTACCAATGCATCAGTTTCATTATCGAAATAATTTTGTTGAATGGAATCGAAATGGTTTACAAAAAAAAATCCCGCGTGAATGTAACATAACTACGCTACAAGCAACTACGATCTCGGTAATCTGTGATGATATGAAGTCGACCAACTAGGTATGAAACGAAACGAAACGAGATGAGACGAGACGAGATCCGACGAGACGAAACGAAACAAAATGAAATCGAAACGAAATGTTATCTAATAAGCCCTTGTGGGCACTTCTTACACATTTTATTAATAATTTCTTTTTTTTATCATTATCATTATGATTTTTCGATTGCATCGTTCCGATTGTATGTAACCGTTTGATAACGGGTGTAATTTAATTCGGGTTAATGTTATTGACAGACATCTTTAGCTTAGTCGGTAGAGCTCTAGGGTTTCTACCCGCTGAGCTAAACATAATTAGCAACAATATAAGCAGTAGTTTCTTTTTCGCATTCAAAAATTTCGAAGGTAATTGGCTTCAACTTCGGCGGTAGGACCCGTGGTCTTCAGAGGACACCCAAAGCTACAATTCTTAATTAAATAGTACTTCTTCTTTTTAGTCATATCCTCATGGATCATAATGAAATTGGAATTAATTTTTTTCCGCGTCTGGCATGATGGCCATGAAGATTATGACTAAAAAGAAGAAGTACCAGTTTTTGATCACTACTTAATACAGTTTACGGATAGGAATAAAATCGGCAACGGAGCGAGTTGACCATAGCTATGTAGTAGTACCTTAGTAGCGCTCCAACCATTGTACCCGAGAGCGGAAACGTCGTAATCGCGCCCCTCACTACGGAAGTTGCGCGTTCATTCCCGCTTTATTGTTTGAGCCGTTTGTGAGTTATCGTTTTTATCGCAGGATTATATATTTGCGAGAGTACCTTAGCCATTGTATTTACTGTTTATGTTAATAAGGATAGACATTAATGATTTCAATCGGTTGCAGGAAGGAGACTTTACAGCTTGCTGTGACTTCGTACGCGCGTATCGTTACATACTATCATCTCTAAGGATTGTTAGAAACGAATTGAAGAAGAAGAAATATTGTGACAATCAAATTGACAGACAACTGAAGTTGTTTATGCTTTTTCGTTTTTAATTTTACAATGCATTCGTTCAATTTCATTCGATATTTTTATTTTTTGGCATATAGCCTAATTTCTGCAGTGCTACCAACTTAAGCCTCAAATTTAGGGCAGATTATGCTTCATGAGTATTTTTAGAACCCAAAAAATTTAGAGCTATTTTTGGTGGCATATTTAAAAAATAACCTTATCTGACTAAAGAAAACGAATAAAAATAAATACCGGTCAACCGAAACTTAAGGTGAATCGGACTCACATATCGAAAGTTCCAGCTTTTCCTTAACTTTTATGAAAGATAATGAAAAAAGTAAAACTTGAAAATATATACGAAAAAACGATCTCCGTAATCCAAACAATAATAATATTTATATTCGAAATATATTCTTTAATTCACAAACGAATTGACTCAAGTTTTAAGTATTCTCGTAAGTAAAGACGCCCCGAAGAAAGTTACTAGGTAGCCAATTTTTTTTAACTGTAATATATGGATACCAGACGCAGCAGTTTGCATGACGTAAATCCGCAACTAGTGTAGATCAAAATGGCCTGTAAATATTTTTAGATGATCATCATACGGATTACAGAGGCCATAATTCTGATGCCAGGTTTGTATTCCAAGTAAAAATAAACTAAATAATCATCATCATCAATCAGGTCATTTTGGTCTCCACTACAGCAGCACGACCCTCTCTCGTCCGTCCTAGCCGGAAGGAGGGTTTGGCCTACACTCCCCACGCTGGCCAGACGGGTTGGGGAGGCCTGATCGATGTTTTATGATGTATTTCCCTTAGTCGCCTTGTACGATATCCACGGTAAGAGACGGAGTGATTCTATTCAAGTCTGCCGGAAACCACACGGCTAAAACTAAATAATAACTAACTAAAAATAACGGGTATTTTCTGATGGTTGGAGTTCACTGTAGGTAAGCTGTAAACACATCGAACATCAATTTTATTGAAAACGAAGGGAATCTTCCGTTAAAAGGGACAGGTGTTGTTTGTTTTCTATAACTCCTGCAACAACCAAGCAAATCAAAGAGAGAGCTATTCCTTTCATAGTCATATCATAAACTCATATGTTCCATAAGTAACAAATATTTTTTTTTATTTACACGCTGAAATAAACAGGCGAGAAAATATTACCGTCGCATTTTTTCCGTGTTTAGATTGAGATTTCTTACTAACTAAATCCGATTTGTTAACTGACTACTAATAACTGCCCATTCAGTCATAATATTGCTCAATATATATTTAATTGCCCGTATACTTCTTACTTACCATTTCTATTTACTCCACAGCTCAGTTTGTACTGCTGAACTCGTTAATAAACAAGCAGTTTGTAATTTTTTACTTACCAATTCTACATTATAGAACTGCCGCTTCAAATCTATGTCATTTATTTTTGTTACTTCTTGTTTATTGTGAATGAATTTGCTTCCGAGCCACTTCTCATTTCAAAATTCCTTTTCACACTTAGAATCCTACTATAACTAGATAGATTTGTAGAAATTTAAACTTGTTTAAAATTTAAGAAAACTTCAATGTTATTATTTAATTCAGAAGCCATCCTTTTCTATTTTTCATCAAAATTACATTTATCGTTATTAGGCTGTTACCCAAAATGTTAAAGCTGGTGTTTCGACTCCATACAATATTTAGTTATTCTTGAACTCATGGTTTCATTTCGATGTTAATTTACCTACCTGCTCAGCTTAATCCCTGCGGAAACCTCAGTTGCATTGCTACCTAATTACATATCGATGCTGCTAAGTAGACAGTACTTTGTGAGATTAACTAAATCCGATTTGGTTATTCATTTGTAACTGCAAAGATTTCTGAATGTCTGTCGAAATAATAATCGGATGAAAAATACTGGAGCTTTAAAAATATCTAATCACGAAATCCTTCCTTTCCTTACTATTATAAATGGGAAACTGATTGTGTTGGTTTGTGAGTATGTTTGTTTCAATTTCATGCCTTTCTCCTTCCTCGTGCCTTCCTCAATCGATTGTTATGAAATTTTGCATACATAATATTAGAAGTCCCTAATAAATAATAGGATACTTTTTATCCCGAAAACATGAACTGTTCCCGAGAGATGACCATAAGTTTGCGTGATAACCAACATTGACGCAGGCGAAGCCGCAGGTGGAAGCTAGTTTTTTTTAAATTCGTGATCTATTTCACTTACTCTATTTTGCAGTAGAAAGCAACAACACAGAGAAGTTACTATTAAATATACTTCTAAATTGATTAGGTACTTCTCTTCTTCATAATAAATTTCGCTTTTCGGCGATGTTCATTTTTGGCTATGAATTTGAGTTGATTGTGGTTGATTGACATCATGTAATAGCGGGATGTCTGCATCAATATTCATCTCACTGCTAATCTACCACGCCATCACGCTGTTGAATTTTCAAGCCGCACAAAGGTTCCTGTCGTCGAACGACAACGACACGACAACGATGGTTTAACGTGTCCTCCGACACACACAAGAGCACGAGATAAATAAACCTGTCGCCTTACAAGCATTACAGAGCCAAGCGTTACAACTCAGTCTCATAACATTCAGAAACCACAAAATTTGTGCACAGCGCGCCAAAAGAAGTTTCCACTTCAATAAAACAGGAGAGCGAAACTCGGTACCTCAGATATTTTACGTTAAAATACGACACGGCTCTTTGGTGTACCCTCGAGTTTAGTCTCCACCTTCTAAACGTATAGCTGTTAACAAGTGCAGTTGCACGTGAAACATGATGCTTCCATTGCACGTAATTGCATGTCCCTGTTAACACGGAACGTCTCAAAGGGCTTTCCATTTAGAGCTAAGTAAATGTATCATGCAGTATTACGTTTTTGACATAATACTGATCGGAATGACGATTCAAATTAGTGCACAATTTTTGTCTGGAGTACGTACTTAAAATTGCTTCCATGGAGGCAATTCAAAATAACGAATGATAACAAAATCGGGGGATACAGATTGGTGTTGCAACTACATATCTATCATCTCCATCCAAAATTCAATACCACCACTTCATACATACACATACACCACTGGATAGATGAAGGATTTTGATCCTTTCCAAAGAATTTATTACCCTAAGCATAGACCTAAGTACAAAGGAACTCGCGTGCGGGAGAGAGGGAAGCGCTGCCATTTTGAGATAATTTTAGTGCATATAACGTAATATAATAATAATCGGTTTAGATTTATGTATGGTGTATATATAATTTTAAACCGTCAAGCGAGCGTTAGCATGGCTACGGTAACCGTTTCACATCAGGCAGGCGGCCGTATGCTTGTCTGCCACCCGACGTACGTATTATTTAAAAAAGGCAAGATTTTATTTCTAAGTATTTTAGATTTCAGATTTGGTGGAATATGGCCGACCAAAGGAAGACTACTTCTTTTGTAAGAACAGATTTCTCATTGTATATAATTTTTCAGCACATTATTTTGTAAGCCCCATGTCATTTGACATTTATCGCCATTTTTTATATACTCTTATAAGTCGCACTGTACCGTGTAACACATAAAATGAAAGAGGTTGATGTGAGGGTCTGAAATGTATTAAACTCGTATATTTATTAAGTATATTTTTTAAATTCGCAGATATTATACAAAGTCTAAGAGAAAATAGAAGCTAGAAAGCCCCGAAGTTGCCGAGTCTAAAATTTAGAAAAATAAAAAAATATTTTTACACTAATTAGAGAAAAAAAATTATACAACTTCAATGGTTTTAAAATAATACCGTAAAATATTTGTGACTACAAACTTAAATTTTCAGTTGAAATGTGGCAGAATATGTTTTCCAACTACAATGTTAAGTTTTATATTTTTATTGCCGCGCACCCCTGACTGCTCTTATATAATATTCATAATACCCTCGCTACGTGAGATCAACTCTCACTTACCTAATTCATTAATTGTCTGCATAATTGACAATATAATAAAATGCTATATATAATAAAATTTTAATTATTATAACTACATCATACGTGTGAACGTGTGTCTGCCTGACCGCGGTGTTTTTTTTATTTTTGCTGTAAAGGAGCCATCTATCTGCTGAACTTTAAACTAAGAACTAACAGCGTAAGTGCTAGCCATGTTCGTAGCAATGATCGTACCTACTCTGTTCTACATAAGTTGCTTTTCAGTTTCCTTCATGACATTGGCATGCTTCTCGCGGAATGGATTTTAAATTTAGAATAATACATTCTACATGACGAATTGTGCTTATTTTATAACAACCATTGCTGGCATCAAAGTGAAATATGTAATATCCATTATTTTTACAAGCTTTTTTTAAAAATTAAAGAAAAAAAAACCTTTTTAAAAACAAGCTTTTATTATTTGTTTATAAAATGAACTAAAAAGTTAAAAATAAATTAACTCTAAAAAGAAATATAACACTTTGTAACTTGATTGTAACCTTTAACGACAAATAAGCGTCTTCGTCTAGGACAAAATAATTCCATATTGTACAAATTTATTTAATTTTAACACTAAAACTTTTCACCATACATAATTATTCAATCTCGTCCCCCCTCTTTATCATAGTCCCCATTTATAAATGAAAGCGTGTTACATTTAATACAACACAACATTTTCCTCAAGCTATCACAATGTAACACGCTTTCATTTATAAATGGGGACTATGATAAAGAGGGGGGACGAGATTGAATAATTATGTATGGTGAAAAGTTTTAGTGTTAAAATTAAATAAATTTGTACAATATGGAATTATTTTGTCCTAGACGAAGACGCTTATTTGTCGTTAAAGGTTACAATCAAGTTACAAAGTGTTATATTTCTTTTTAGAGTTAATTTATTTTTAACTTTTTAGTTCATTTTATAAACAAATAATAAAAGCTTGTTTTTAAAAAGGTTTTTTTTTCTTTAATTTTTAATACCTATGTCACTGAGGTAGGTATCTAGCTAATGAAATAATTTCCAAAATCGCTAGCTTCCACAGGTAGTTTATTACAATAGAAAATATTCACTCAAATGTATTTGATTCTGGATGCTGTCGACACTAGCAATCGTCCTAGATTATCTTGGACTATTTGGAGGGAACTCGTTGAGTGAAATCGTACATATAAACAGATTTCCTTAACTTATTTTGGATATTGTTTTTTTTTAATATAGATTATAATCCATAATTAAACCATGTTTAAAATTAATGGAATCTTTGATTGTATTATATAAAAGTATATCACTGCTGAGTGTTTCAAGAAGTCGGTTTTGCTCTTGAGATAATACGAGTGATTGAGGAACTAAAAGATTCCTGGCGATGTTTTTCGACATGTCCCTGAAGTTGGAAATCTCGGGATTTTAAACAAAAGTCGAGTCTCAAAAGAACTCGTATCAAGGGCCAAAAAATATTATGGTCATAGATCATCTTATTTCCGATTACGATTGCCATTAATAAAATTGATTATTATAGCAATATTTCTTTATTGTAGATTTAGTAACTTAGAAATGTCAAAATTCATGTATAATAACATTTTCAGCAGTGAAAGCTGAGCAGTAAACCAAATGGAAACGAGAGAATGAGGAAATATTTGTATATAGCAATAATATGACTGAATAGGCAGTTATTAGTTGCCAGTTAACGAATAGGAATTGGCCGGTAAGAAATCTCTTCCTCAATCACAATTTTTCGCTTCGCTCGAAGACATACAAAGACGAAAGAGACAAAACTTTACATATAAGCCTATTTGTCTAAGCAAGAAAGAGATAGACAATAATGTATCGACTTCAAAAAATTTTTTTCGAATCAACGACATTATCATACTGCGTTGTTTCGAAAGTGCAGATATTTTAATAAATAAATATAATCCTATATTAAAACGAGAAAATAGTGCTCAATATAATTATTGTGTCGTGTTGCGTGTTGTCCTTAGCGGTGACAAGACGGTATAATTCCAAGAATTTTACACATTTCGCAGGTAAATACGATTTTGTCGTAGATATTTCTCAACCTAAATTATATCAAAGTAAATCAGTATAAAATTATTATTTTTTTACCAATAAATTGGTTTTCCTACACTTATGTGGTAATATTTACCACGCAAAGGCTCAAATAAAGATTACTTTAGTATAAAAACTAAAATTATTGTCATGAATGCGAAATTTATTGATATAATATTTTTTTTTATACTACGTGAGGTGGCAGACAAGCATACGGCCCGCCTGATGTGAAACGGTTACCGTATCCTTATTAACGCTCGCAAAATACTCTCTCTTCATAATGAAGATGAAATTTGAACAGTTCACGCACTATTAAGTTTTTAGCCACACCCATGCACATTTAGATTTCTGTCCACGAAATTCTTCTGCGGATGTGGATGTGATATCTTTGTTAGTCGAAATAAGTTGGTAGTTCTGCTTCCGGCCATCAATATGTATATGGGGGTTAGGCTTGCCGGCCGGCTTTACCGGCGTTCTAGCTGTCAACAGAGTCAACTGTCAATTTTCTGCTGACTGAGAAACTAGCTGTCAGAAACCAACTTGTGCGTGGTCGAACTGGTCGAAGTGCTCTGTGAAATTTGCGTTTATCTTTCGCGTCATTCAATTTTATCAAGTAAGTAAATAAATATTACTATCTACTACATGCCTAATCTGCACTCATTGTATTACTACACATATTTATTAGATTAGTGAAAAATTATCATACGGTTTGTTCGTTTTTTTTACGTGCGAAGTGAAAATGGCACTTACAATACGTTAGGCATCTCGCAACCATTGATACATTACGTTTTCAAAACCTTGAACTCTAAATTTAACAACTAAACCGGCGTACTGTAATTTGTCTACAGTTCCAAAAAGCTATGAGGGTAATGTAGATAAAAGGCGCAAAATGGTATAACCTAATTGGTTTTCTTTCACATGTGAATCTCATGAGATATTGAATATTTAGATAATCTTTAGAGCAGATTTTAATATCTACAAGTATTTTGAACTAATTCTAATTGGTAGCATCGATATAAAGTTACGAAAATACCTTAGAACATGATATCTACATACCTAGCTCTGGTCAGAAGGCAGTTTTATTGGCGGGAAACTTAATAGAAATAGAATAAATTATTGTAGCATTTAATAAAGTCATTCAGAGACAATGAGTGGTCTGATGTTAGGCACTATGATTCGGTAGTCTTGCTTGAAACAGCCTTAATATATTTATAAACTGCCTTAATCAAGTACAGAGTATGCAAGATGCATATAGACCGCTTCAGTTGATCACTATGTCATTTCATACAAAAGAAATATTGATATGTAATCCTAAACTGAAACATTGACGAAATGCTTGGCGCAAACAGAATCCGTTCCTGGCTCAATGTACTGATATATCCCACTATGTAGGTACTTGAACGGTTGAGCCTCTCGGAAACTGTATGGTGACTTGATTAACTTACGAACTAGGTATCAATTCAATTCTTCTTTGTGATGTTGTTGGTGTTTGCGCCAATGACTTTTGTCATTGGTGAAAACACCAACCAATTGATACCTAGTTCATAAGTTAATCAAGTCACCATACAGTTTCCTAGATGCTCAACCGTCAACCTCAAATTTCTTAATACATTTTAACATATAAGTGCATATTTATTGAATCGAGCGAGCGCTTATATATGCCGAAAAATCACTTGAAAATGAATAGGCTCCAAAACCATTTTGATGAAACTTGTCACAATTAGACACCTAGACATGCTTGAGGTTTGGGTGTTTGTGAAAGAAAATTGAGGTTGATTATGTCCTTGAGGAATGATCATCAAATATATTTTCCATTGAAATCAATGGAAAACATACACTCAGCGAATCTACTCGCTCCACTCAACCTCGATTTCGGCCCCATGGGCTACAATCTAGCCTAGTATATCTTCTACTATATAAAAATAAGTCGGGTTTTCCTTCCTGACGCTATAACTCCAGAACGCACGAACCGATTTCCACGGTTTTGCATTCGTTGGAAAGGTCTCCGTGAGGTTTATAGCAAAGAAAATTCTGGAAAAATTTGAAAAGAAAAGCGAGAAAATCTTGAAGCCATCTGGTGGCGAAACGGAGTTCGCCGGGTTTGCTAGTATATATATATATATATGTGATATAAGTAGGTGCCTATGCTTAGTAATTGACTGCGATACAAAGGCAATTCTTCTCTATACCTAGGTTATGCCTAGATATCCATTTAGAGATAATTTTCATTAGGTCATTGATAGTCAGAAATATCAACGTTATGCCAATTTATGTGCATTGGTAACCTCAAGAGCAGAGCGTGTAGTGAATTAATCTCTATCAGCTCTGATAAAAATTATTATGTACTTGGTTCACTAAGAATTGTTAAACAAATGGAAATAAACCTAATTAATGTTGAACTTGTGGGTCAGAAGCAGTTGTTAATATTATTTGATGTTATTGTAATCAGTGTGTTAGGTAACTCCGTGTTTTAGGTCCACAATAGTGTTAGGTATTTAATTATATATTATATTATTACATACTTAAAATCTGTGGTGCATGGCAGTTGAGCTTGTCTATCAGCTTTTATAAGAGACATCTAGCAGTCAGAAGCTCTTGGGCTATTTAAATGGTTGGTTGTTAGTGTGTTCCTGTATTTTCTACGTCGAACCACCAGGTGTTTGATAGAGTCACCTTCTGATCTTGAGATCGTCGTAAATGTGATTAATATTGTCTATTATGTACTATGATACTTTATCATCCTGCAAGAAGACCATAATGTATTTTAAGTCTTCAACTCTGTTTAGAAGAACAGCCCCCTAACCACCATCTCATAATGCGATTCAATAACTGAATAGAATGCTTATTCATACCAATGAATAAGCGACTCTATTTCAAATGTAATAGAGTCGCATATTCATTGGTATAATTAAGCAATCTATTCAGTTATTGAATCACAATAAGAGATGGTGGTAAGGGGGCAGGTGATTTTTTCCGTTTTTTTAAATATTTATATTAATACTGTAATCTGGCGAAAGGATATTGGCACGTCTAACTAGCTTCCACCCGCGGTTTCGCCCGCGTTTACTTTTCTTTTGATGTGACGTCTTATAATTCGATGGAGCCGGCTGCACGCACGAAAAAACATGACGTGTGCGGCGTTACCTCGCTCTGAGGCGTTCCATTAACATTTTCTTTTGAAAAATGCAAACATTCCATCAGTATTTTCTTATGACGTTGTCACGTTCAACTATCGTCAGTAAACCGACTTTACAGACAACCGATTTTTTGTAATAAAAAGTATCCTATGTCCTTCCCGTCCATCCTAATATCTTTGAAAATATGTATACAAAGTTTTATGATAATCGATTGAGTAGTTTCGGCGTGAAAGCGTAACAAACAAACTCACATTCGCATTTGTAATATAACTAGGAATTGGTGTATTATGTTCTTTTCATTTATATCTATGATCATCATTGGCTTGCTCTTTTTCCATTATTTGAGGTAGGTCAGTATATCTTTATTTTTTTTTTCATCTTATCAGCCATCATATCTGAAAATAAAAAAAATATTTTTTTTTTCACCATAAACATATCCATAGAGTAAAAGTGCATTTTAAATTCGATCTATCTTGTCATAAGATAACAGTATTCTACTGCTAATAATATGTTGTTACATTAATTATAACTATATACTCGTATATCATTCATTAGAACATTGTTAGAGAAGTATGTGCAGTGGACAGATACCACTGTCTTACCCATATCATCTCTCTCACAATCCAACCACTTATTTCTTGGTCCTTCTCTCATATTATCTCCATTCACTTTCAAATTCATTGTTCTCTTTCATCTTTGACCAAGATGTAGGATTTGTTCAATTCTAATGAGTTTCAACCAGAGGACAGTGCCAAATGTATTCTCGATCAAGGAGCATATTTTTTTTTATTAATCATAAATTCTTTATTTTCTATAAAGTTTACAAGACTTTGTTACTAGTACTTGCTTTTAAGTATATGAAGTACCTGTATTAGGAGGTACTGCCCCCTTACCACCATCTCTTATTGCGATTCAATAATTGAATAGATTGCTTATTCATACCAATGAATAAGCGACTATATTCCATTTGAAATAGAGTCGCTTATTCATTCGTATGAATAAACATTCTATTCAGTTATTGAATCGCAATAAGAGATGGTGGTAAGGGGGCTGCTCTTCATTACATACATAACATTGGATCCACTCAATCTTCTTCGTCATTTCAATGCAATTCATTTATTCCAATAACAATACAATATTGTGTGAGAATACATCAGGCAAAATGTCATAATTAAGATTGAAATTATTTTGTCATAATTAAGATTCAATTAAAATAATTTATGAAATTATTTTAATTGAATTGGTAAAATTAAAATATTTTATGACATTATTTTAATTGAATCTTAATTATGACATTTATGATATTTATTTTGATATTTAGTGGCTTGACACTAAGTAATAACAAAATTTAAATATTCAATTGAATACATTGCAACATTGGACATCATATATCTCAAGATTGCTGCGGAATGATTACAAGGAACTGATTTTAATTTTTTGATAAGCATATTGCTTCTGTTACTTGATAAACATTATATGATAATCATGTATTATATGATTACATGTGTTATCTTCGGATAGTATTATCTTTTTCCTTATTGTAAACTTTATTTGTGGATGTCTGCGCTTTCCAAACGTTGGTAATAGGAGCCTTTGAGTATTCAAAATCAAAAATCATTTATTTTTAACTTGTGTTGATTATACAAGGGTAGGGACTTTCCTATTAAGTAAAAAAACTTTCCTATTAAGTAAAAAAGACTGTTAAGTCCATTGTTGGAAATTATGGTTGAAATTGTGTGTAAATTGAAATAAATAAAATATTTATATTACTAAACTCTTAATTAGTGTATGAAATAAAATAAATGCTTAAAGTTAATTTGCATTTGACATACTTATTATTGGCTGTGAAAATTAATATTGTATTTTGTATATTTTTAGTGTAAAAAAAATCTAATGACAAACAGCCGGGACCGACTGCTTTTAATGTGCCCTCTGAAGTACAAAAGAGCTTGAGATAAATAAACCCATCCATGGACTGGCTACAGTCGAAGTTGCTTAACTTGCGTGTTCGATTAGACTTACACGCACAACGACGCCATCGAGCTCCACTGATAGACTATCATCATCATCATCAGGTCATTTTAGTCTCCACTACAGGAGCACGACCCTCTCGTCTGTCCTAGACAGAAGGAGGATTTGGCCTACACTCCCCACGCTGGCCAGACGGGTTGGGGAGACTGATAGACTATGCGTCAGTATAATTATGTAGTAACTAGCTGTGCCCCGCGGTGTTACCCGCGGTTTATTAGGGAAAATACATTGTGTACTGACGTGAAATAACAACTATTCACATTTTTAGAAGCAAATCCGTTTAGACGTGAAGAAGTAACAAACATACACACACACTCATTCACAAACTTTCGCCTTTATAATATTAGTGTGATTATAAAAACAATACGCATGATGATTTTTAGACTTTTTCATCCAATTTTAAGCCCTCAGGGGTTGAATTTTGAAAAATCCTGAAACACGTGTTGACTCATTTATCTATAGAAGTACTCGTGTAAAGTTTCGAATAAAATAGTCGCAACTAATCTTGTTTCCCCATACAGACTTCACTGTGATTTCCCACGGGAATAAGACATTTTCCCGCAGTAAAACGTAGCCTATGTGTTAATCAAGGATGTCACCTAACTCCATACCAAATTTTATTAAAATCTCTCCAGCCGTTTAGACGTAAAGTAGTAACAAACATACACACACACTCACAAACTTTCGCCTTTATAATATTAGTGTGATTGGCATGTATATAAATAGATATCTAATCTTTATCAAAATTTAACAAGTTGCTAAAGACCGGATTATATGCAACTTATCAAGGTTCCTTGCTATCTATGAAGAACATCTGTAATATCTCACTTCCTATACATATTACAAACTTAATTTTAAACTAGCTTTGCGCACCGCTACTTTGCTCGGGTGTATATTACATTGTACGATGGACCACTCATCACGGGTTACAGTTGCACTGCGAAAGTAATGTCTAATCCGACATAAGAACATAAGAACTGTTGAAAGGGCAAAGTGTAACACTTGATCGGCTGACTAACTTTTTAGTAAATAGGTTGAAGAAAAGATATTAAATTGGTTGTAAACAAGTAATATATAATGAATATATGAACTAGCTTCCGTCCACGGCTTCGCTTGCGTTTACGAAAACACTTCATTCCTATGACACTGACAAATAACGTGGCTTCCTAGATCCAGAGATTACCCCTACAACCGCCTCATAACTCACAAACTTTAACTCTTTATAATATTAGTATAGATATATGATACATATTTTTTTTATATTTGTTAACTATTTCATCTCAGATGCTCAAAGTTTGGCTGGAGAAGATCGCTCTAGGTATGGGATAAGGCCACCTTTGTACAAATTTGTATAATCATTTTGTTTCTATTGTGTTCTGCAACTTTTGTAGAATAAAGATACAACAAAAACAAATAAGATAATATATAGTTTTCTACCTTTTTCCACATTTTCCTACTATCATGCTATTTGAATTTTGTGTTTTTAAACGGTTTTTTACTTCTCTGTTTAGCATACGGAACTAAGTTACATATGCTCTCTGTGGGAGAATAACACAGGGTACATATGGGAATAAGGAAGTTCCCGATTTTTTTTTCCTTTTTAAAATTTGAAGGTTTCTGAGGATGAATGAATGGATTTCGGTTTTGTTACACTTTCGCACACGAACAGTTGAACGTATCTGGATGTTTGGCCACGGAAGATTTAGGATATAAATGCCTTGTTTAAAAAATGGCCACCAAGTGAATTATGGAAGGACTTACTCCTTGAATGGCCGACTCCGGAGAGTTAAATATTGGAAATTGTTGGGACCCTGGGTAGGATACCGTATTATGTATCTTACATAATGAATATTGAAAAACCACATTGTATTATGCCATAATTTTGATGCATATGTTTCTGGCTAAAGGTCATGGAAAACGGGAGAACCGATAGGAAAAGGCTCCGCGAGTCGGACGATGGGACTACTGGGAATGTCCCTAAAAAGCTACTCACAGAAAGGTACCTACATACCATATTGTGGTGTAGGGTATGGTATGCATGTATGGGAATATCGCTTTATTTGTTACTGAATTGTTTGCAGAATTATATATTCTACATCTTTATCCCCACTGGGGGGGTCAAGTATTAAAAAGGAACAATCGACTGCTGATTATTTAATTTAAACAAATCCTGTTACGTGACTTAAATTAATTACCTAATTATAATTTAATATAAGTTTCGTAATTTATCGTCATGCTATAAATTACATGTCTAACAATCTATCCTTTCTTATTTATTTAATCTATGCTTTTTGTTTTGTTTCCAATTTATGCAATTTAAAATCAAGTAAACTACTATGCTACTATGTCTTTTAAACTCTAGTCAATATACGGTGGTATATGGCTGTCACTTACGGTTGAATGGCATAATATGCATGAAATTAATTGGTATCAATATATCCTTATAACCGTTTGACCTAGTGCAGTAGTCCCACTGAGTATCATTATCTATTTTCCCAATGGTTCTGATGATTTTAAGCGAACTAGCGGGAACTATTGTAAAAAAAACCTATTTGTTTTAATTAAGATTGTTGTGTAAGGCCTATGTCCAGCAGTGGACAGATACAGGCTGATCATGATCATTGATTATAATATTTTTTTCACTCTTGTGCTAGTTTTACAGCAGCGGCCGCCTTAATTGCATTGCATACCTTCAAATCGATATGCAAAAGTGGAATAACTATTTAGCTGTTAATTATTATTATTACCAAAAAGAACTGTTACCAAGTCAAAGCGATAATATAAGAAAAACATGTGTATCTAAGTGTATCTAATAAAACCGTGCTAAAAATAGATATAGGTACTCGTGTTCTGTTGTCTTTGGTTGTGACACTACTGTTCTAAACTTGTTAACACGTCACGTTACGAGTGTTACTATGTAACTACGATATATTGACATTACTGTATTGTGCAATTCAATAGTATGTTATTGACATAGTTGACGGTATAATAATGAATCACTGTGTGAACTCTGTACAGTAGTTGTGAGGAAAGTGATGAAATATTTAGTTATTTCACGAAATTTATGTTATATCAAATGGTCTACGAACATACTGTAGACCTGGGGCCCTACCGCCGAAGCTGAAGCCGATTACCATCCGAATAGGCTTGTTGCCCATGTTACAAAATTATAAAAACTCTCCATCAGTAACGTAAAATACATAAAACTAGAACGTTCTGCGATCTTAAAATTTTAATAACTTATGTCCGACGTGTTTTCTGTTCGGTCAAAGTTTGGTGGGAAAGTTCATTTTAAAGGTATGAAATTATAAAAAATAAATATTACCATTGTAGAAACAATAAAAAATACTATAACTTTTGTTACGGCACTGGCTACATAAACGCAATATTTAACATAGCTGTCGTACAAATTTCTGATTTAATGCATATAAAATAGCACGGTGTGACGTCATAACGTGGTGGCTTTTTGTATGGAGCGTTTTCGGGATAGTCCGAAATTGTGATCTTCAAGTTATCATATCTCGAGAAGTTTTTATGCAATCGAAGTAATTATTTCACCTATATTTATATTATTGTGACGTCTTTAAATAACAAATCGAAAAAAAAAAATGGGATACAAGCCTATTTTTGAGTGCGAAAATGAAGCTACTGCTTAGATTGTTGCTAGTTATGTTTAGCTGAGCTGGTAGAAACGCTAGAGCTCTATTGACTAAGCTGAAGATGTTTGTCAATAACTTTAAGCTAAGACCAAATTTTGGAATTAAAAAAAACCGATGGTAATCGGTTTCAGATTCGGCGGTACCCCAGACGGCTGGACCGATTTCGCTATTTCTTATTTGTTAAATTTGTTATTGTCAGGAAGTTATTATGAGAAAAAGAAGCGCGGAATATTAGAAAATTTAAGGAAACTGAGCGACCATATTAAATTTTCTAATGTAACTTTATGTCGTTTGACAGAACTGTCGTTTGACAGATTGCGCGAACCCAATTCAAAATCAATATTCATTGTTAGGAAGACAGGACAACGTATGGCGCATCAGCTAGTCATTTGATATATATATACCAACTGATTTATTGTCTCAGCTAACAAATTAGCCGACCCGATGTTACGCTGCACCACAGTATAAGTAATAGTACTACGTACAGTATGGTAACTCCCTGCCGCTCTCTCGTGTCGATCTCACCTCCCCTCTGAGACAAATCTGGAACAGTTTGTATGGTGCCGCACGCATACACGCTCATTCGCGCTCTGCACAGACGGTATTTCATTGTTTGTGTAGTAGGAAACGACGCCACATGTGTTAGAAGTGGACGGGGTGTGGCTGTACTAAAGTTTAGATTGATTTTTCCAAAGTAACAATCTTACTAGTTTCCGGTATTCCCCATAATATGAATGATATATATAATATATCCGCTATATCGGATAAGTGTCAAATATTTTGATGTTTATTATAAATATCCCGAATATATTTTTGTGAACCAGAAGCTTTTTTCTAAAAAAAAAAATCCCTTACATTTTTATTTTACCGCATGGTCTTCACGTTGAAGAATAAATTATCTGTCGACGTTTTCTCTTGAGACTACAGCAGCATGGGATTCTTCAAGACAGCCAGTAACGGGTGAGTGGTGTCCCTGTTGTTGCAAGCGTCCATATGCTGCGTATACTGACTCGAAGACTGCTTAACACCAAGCAGGTCGGATGTTTATTTCTTTCTGTTAACTGAAAATATTAACATTATAATTAATAATGCAGAAATCCCAAGTGTTAGCTGCAAAGATGTCGATGGAGCATAAGTGCTATTGCCGTGGCGATGATATCACCGATGTGGACCTTGGAAAACCCGAACACCTAATGCCCATGATGAGACCATTTTCAATGAGGTGGATTTCAATTTTTCTTTGTAGAATTGCGTACACTCTGTAGTAAAAACTTGACGAGTAGTGTAATATTGCAAAGTATAAAATAATACGAGTAGATATGTATGTAATTTAGTTTTTAAAATAATACTTGAAGGTCAGTCAGTATCCTCTAAGTGTTGGGCGAAGATGACGTTTAGGCATACCTGCCCCCTTACCACTATCTCTTATTGCAATTCAATAACTGAATAGAATGCTTATTCATACCAATGAATAAGCGACTCTATCCAATTTGAAATAGAGTCGCTGTTTCTCAAGGTTGCTTATTTCAACGAAGTTTTCACATTTTACGGGTGCTTAGTTGACTCAGTATTAACTAAGTAAGTTAAAAGGGGGCGATTTGTGACATAATGTAATTTATTTTATGACAGTGATGTCATGACTGCGTATCATCAGGCAGTTCCTAAGCTTGTTTTCCACCTTAGTGTTGAAACAGACTTCAAAATTATTATCGCTACTAGTTAGTGATGTCACTAGACTATTAGATATAGGCTACGGTAACCGCTTTACAGTAGGGTGGTCGTATGCTTGTTTGGCATTTGTCAAGGTATACAAATATGAAAGTCAAAATACCTACTATTTAAATTACAAGTAGGTAGTAACTTCGTTTGGTAGACCTGTTTTATTTTGCAATGTTTGAACACGTGTTGAGAACGTTTCCAAGTTCACAGTTGCCTACATTTGTGGTGACTGGTGAGTAATTGAAATAATTTGATGAGTTCTTGAAATAATTTACGTATATTTAATTTGTAAACAGTTTTAATATGTAGTTAAAATTTTAGCTGATTGGCAAGAATGTCGGTAAAACGTAGTTTGAAACTAATTAAAACTGTATAATAGTATTATTAGTTTTGTCCCACCCGGGCCACTCCATACAAATGTAACGTCGTTTACTGTGCAGTCCGTGTGTGCGTGCAGCGCCATACAAACAGCCCCCTTACCACCATCTCTTATTGCGATTCAATAATTGAATAGATTGCTTATTCATACCAATGAATAAGCCACTCTATTCTGTATATCCATTCCATGTCCATTTGAAATAGAGTCGCTTATTCATTGGTATGAATAAGCATTCTATTCAGTTATTGAATCTCAATAAGAGATGGTGGTAAGGGGGCTGTTCCAGATTCATCTCGGAGGGGAGGTGAGGCAGATACGAGAGAGCGGCAGGGAGTGGGCATACTTTCCGTAGTACTATTTTTTATACTGTAGTTTTGTTAATAATAAGGTAAGCGCGTGCCGTTCTACTACTGTGTTTACGAAGAGCCCGGTGATCGAATGACTAGGAATGGCTACTTTGACTGCGAGGTCGCGGGTTCGATTCCCGTCCCAGATTATACAAACATTTGTGTGTATGAACATCTCTGTTTGTCGTGGTATGGGTGTCGTCTATGTATCACTAGCGGCCGCCCGCGACTTCGTACGCGTGGGGTCAGTTATTTGCAAATAATTTTCAATTACATTCGAAAAAGGTAAATACCTAATGAAAGGAAAAAAATAAAAAAGTTAAATACAATCAATATCTAGACGAATTTTTAGAATCAATGAAGTCGACGGATATTATTTTTTAAAACCTAAAGTACTTTTTATTGTTATAATAAAACATCCCTCCTTATAATAGTAAGTATTTAGTTGTTTTCGATATTTTTTATACTTAAATATCATTTAAAATCCTTCTGCCATAATTACTTTAACTTCAATAACATTGGATTTTCATAAAAACTTCCAACCCCCGTTTTAACCCCAAAAAGGGGTTGATTTCTAAAGATAAATTATTAGTACACCTCCTCACCATCTATAGAGCATACATTTTAAATTTCAAGTTTCTTACTTTAAAAACATAGAATTTTCGTACAAACTTCCAACCCCCGTTTTAACCCCAAAAAGGGGTTGATTTCTAAAGATACATTATTAGTACACCTCCACACCATTTATAGAGCATACATTTTAAAATTCAAGTCCTATTACTTCAAAAACATAGAACTTTGATACGAATTTCCAACCCCCGTTTTATCCCCAAAAAGGGGTTGATTTCTAAAGATACATTATTAGTACACCTCCACACCATCTATAGAGCATGCATTTTAAATTTCAAGTCTCTTACTTCAAAAACATAGAACTTTCATACAAACTTCCAACCCCCGTTTTAACCCCAAAAAGGGGTTGATTTCCAAAGATACATTATTAGTACACCTCCACACCATCTATAGAGCATACATTTTAAATTTCAAGTTTCTTACTTTAAAAACATAGAACTTTCATACAAACTTCCAACCCCCGTTTTAACTCCAAAAAGGGGTTGAATTCTAAAGATACATTATTAGTACACCTCCACACCATCTATGGAGCATACATTTTAAAATTCTAGTCCTATTACTTTAAAAACATAGAACTTTGTTACAAATTTCCAACCCCTGTTTTAACCCCAAAAAGGGGTTGATTTCTAAAGATAAATTATTAGTACACCTCCACACCATCTATAGAGCATACATTTTAAATTTCAAGTTTCTTACTTTAAAAACATAGAATTTTCATACAAACTTCCAACCCCCGTTTTAACCCCAAAAAGGGGTTGATTTCTAAAGATACATTATTAGTACACCTCCACACCATCTATAGAGCATACATTTTAAATTTCAAGTTTCTTGCTTCAAAAACATAGAACTTTCATACAAACTTCCAACCCCCTTTTTAACCCCAAAAAGGGGTTGATTTCTAAAGATACATTATTAGTACACCTCCACGCCATCTATAGAGCATACTTTTTAAAATTCAAGTCCTATTACTTCAGAAACGTATAACTTTGATACAAATTTCCAACCCCCGTTTTAACCCCAAAAAGGGGTTGATTTCTAAAGATACATTATTAGTACACCTCCACACCATCTATAGAGCATGCATTTTAAATTTCAAGTCATTTACTTCAAAAACATAGAACTTTCATACAAACTTCCAACCCCCGTTTCAACCCCAAAAAGGGGTTGATTTTCAAAGGTACATTATTAGTACACCTCCACACCATCTATACAGCATACATTTTAAATTTCAAGTCTCTTGCTTCAAAAACATAGGACTTTCATACAAACTTCCAACCCCCATTTTACCCCCTTAGAAGTGGAGTATCGTAAAATCCGCTCTTATCGGATGTCTACACCCTATAAGGAACCTACCTGCCAAATTTCAAGTTTGTAGGTGTTATAGTTTCTGAGATTTCGTGATGAGTGAGTGAGTGAGTTTCTCTTTTATATATTAGGTTGGGGAAAAAGTCTTTTCGTATTTTATATGAAAATTCAAAACATTTTTTAATAAAGTTTATTTACATTTAACTAAAGTATGTAGGTGCCATTATGTTCGATAACTTTTTGTCATCTTGTAGGTAGAGACATGATCCCATTACTATAGAAATTTTGGGACTTCTGTTCAAAAAACCGCGACAAGTGGTTTTGGCAGTCTTCTCGTGATGTTAACCTGACATTGCCTAAATAATTCTTAAGAGACCGAAACAGGTGGAAATCAGAAGGTGCAAGGTCAGGACTATACGGCGGATGCATTAACACCTCCCAGTCAAACTCTCTTAATTTTTGCTGAGTGGCTAAAGATGTGTGAGGTTTAGCGTTATCATGATGAAAAATCACACCCCTTCTATTAATTAATTCCGGCCGCTTTCTCTCAACTTTTTGCTTTAATCTCAACAGTTGTTCACAGTAGAGTTCAGAATCGATAGTCCTGCCTGGCGGTAACAGCTCATAATGAATATCTTCCCTTCCAATCCCACCATACACACAGCATCACCTTGTTGCGGGTTAACCCGGGTTTCGCCAGAGTCTCTGAAGCCTGGCCGGTCTTTGACCACGACCTTTTTATGCGCCAAAACTGTTATGTGGTCAATTCCTAGTTCTTCAGCTACGTCGTAACTACTGATATGCCGATCTTGCTCCACTTTTTCAGAAATGGCATCCATTTTATCCGTAACAGGGCGACCAGAGCGACGTGCATCTTTGACATCAAAATTTCCGGATTGAAAACGCTTAAACCAAATTTGTGCTACTCTCACAGACACTGCACTAGGTCCATAATAATCACAAATTTTTTTCGCAGCTTGCGTTGAATTTTTACCTTTTTTGTAGTAAAATTTTAAAATGTATCGAATTTCTTCATTAGATTCATCTCTTCACTCATCTTGACAGTAAAAAAAAAAACCGGACAAGTGCGAGTCGGACTCGCCCACCGAGGGTTCCGTAGGTACGTAGTATCATTATTAAATTTGATATTTTTCATTATAAATAAGAAATAATGCGTCGAAAAAAATAAATAAAATATATTTTGCAATGTGTACATCAAGCCCTTTCATATGATACCCCATTTGAACTAGTAGTTTCAATTTGAAATTTCGACACCCTATAAAAAATATAGACCCCCTATTTTTTTAGATCTATTTACAAATGTATAGTTTTGAGATTTATTCCTGTACTTGTAGTCTATAACGATGTTACTTGCCAAATTTCATAGTTCTAGGTCAACGGGAAGTACCCTATAGGTTTTGATTCCTTTGAGTGTGTCGAAATATGCGTTTTTTGCTGAATAAACGGCCGTAACTTTTTTCTACGTAAACTTAGCAATTTGATTTTTTTTTAACTTCATGGGACCGTAGACCTGTGTATACAGTTCAAATTTCAGCTTGATACCTCCACGCATTCTCGACATAGAAATGTTTGACAGACAGACAGACAGACAGACAGACAGACAGACAGACAGACAGACAGACAGACAGACAGACGGACAACAAAGTGATCTTATAAGGGTTCCGTTTTTCCTTTTGAGGTTCGGAACCCTAAAAACAAATGAAAATCACACATTTACCTAATTTGAATTTGGAATTATCTTTTTTAAAATTTAAACTTTTTATAGATATCAAAACCTGCTAGATACAAATGGTATAACCAAAGAGATTTTATTACAAGTTCATACATACTATAATGCGAAAAGACTTTTTCCCCTACCTATTATATAGATTATGTATGTATTAACTGTGTTTCAAGACGTAAGGGGATTCTACACAATGAATATTTTTTTACAATAGTTACCGTTTACTATCAGGCGCACCGTATGCTTATTTTCACCTGGAGTATGTCACCGATACGGTATGGGAGTCTTCAAGAAAGGTGTGCAACTCTTGAGTGATGCTTCTGTTTTCGCAAGCCTCCATAGGCTGCGATGACTGCTTACTATCACACAAGTCGTACGCTTATCGGTTTTGTCTCCCTCACAATCTCAAACGGAGACCTTCTTAATAACAACATGTGCAGAAAATTCTCGTTCGTCCCACTGGTGGGTCCACCGGGAATAGCTATCGTATTCGACCTTATCTGCCTAATGGAATCATTTTGGCATAAAAAGCTATTAACGTAACGTAGATGTTAGTTATTCCCTGCTCGTTAATGTTTATCAACCAAACGGTGGTGACTCATCGACACACATTCTCTTCGGCTCTTGATATCCAATTTCCGATGTGCAAATTCTGTTTAAGTATACGTAGGTATCATGTTTTGTTGACGTAGGAAACTGATTATGTGATTATGTTCACTGTAAAGGTGCTGTTACACTGTTGTTATTTGACGTAATTATGTATTTTCCTTCTAACGCTACTGAATGTTATCTGCCAGCTGCCCATGCAGCAACGACTACCTTTCTGGTGACCTCAATCACTCGCAGGAAGACAACAACTCGGGAATTATTATTTGTCTGCGGTATTCTGTGAGATAAGAGGTACTTCACCAGTCGGGCCGCTTACAAATATGCCGTACTCTACCTTTCCTTCGCCAAACC
Organism: Hypsopygia costalis; assembly: GCA_937001555.2. NCBI lineage: Eukaryota > Metazoa > Arthropoda > Insecta > Lepidoptera > Pyralidae > Hypsopygia > Hypsopygia costalis. The sequence goes on from OW443328.2 coordinate 32,571,280, forward strand.
CTCTTTCGCTAGTCGACAGGTTGCACCACGTTCAGATGAAGTTGACTTCGGCTCTAAAGTTATTGGTGAGATACTCACGGGGTGTAAGAAGCTCAGGGCTATCTATCAACATAAATCAAGTTGTAATCTCGCGATTAGTAAAATCTTGTGTTTTAGTGTCTGATGTTGCGAAATAAAATGTGTTCAACTATTATCTATAACTAGAGATGGGCAAAATGCCTGGCATTTACAATAAGTGCCCAGTAAGTACCTTTAAATGCCCAATAAACGCCTAGTTTTGGGCATAAATAGGGAATTTATAAGTACTTTTTGGGCATTTATCGTTTGCCCATCTCTATCTATAATACGCAATAATTGTAAAATTTAAAATTAATGAAATATGAGACATTTTTTGCAATGTACGCAGGCTTACCACCTATCGAATGAACCATATTAAAGAATGAAGTCTTTGACATACTCGTATCACACCCCGGCCACTCCATATAAATGTCGCGTCGTGAGCTATGTGTTACATAAACAATGGCGTTTGTACAGAGCGTCAATGAGCGTGTGTGCGTGCGGCGCCATCCAAACTGTTTCACATCGGTCTCAGAGGGGAGGTGAGGTCGACACGAGAAAGCGGCAGGGAGAGGCCATACTGTACGTAGTACTATTACTTATACTGTGCTCATATACAAATCGATAACAGGCCTGAACAGCTGTCTTTGATCGATTCTTTCAAGGCTGGTAGATAATTACAGTCAGTGACCTTGACAGGGTTAATCGATTAAATGCCATTTGATTCGATTCCATGACTTTTCTTATATAATACTAGCCTACAACGCCCGCTCGCGTATGAGTCTGCTTCAGGACTAGCTATATCCTACCTTTAAACCGCAAACCTCAACTAATCTGATACGTGGTTCTCGTGTGAAGATGTCAGAAACGAACAGAGTGAAGATAGGCAATTTGATCTACACTACTTTGCGTGCTTTGACTTCACCAAAATAACACCTGAATCAATTAACTAGAGTAAAGATAGACAAGGAGATGTAGAGTTTTTCTAATTTTTCGCATGACGTGATGTTTAATTCCTCAAAATTGGTTCAGGCTTTCAGTAGTTACACGTAGGAACATATACTCGTAGCACAATAAATAATAATACTGTTTATCGAATTTACAATTCATTGAAAACTAGATTCATTCAGGAATTCAAAATTCAAATGAGATATTTCAATAATTAACTACATACAGTTTAAACACATAATCCTCTCTTTGCAGTCGGGTAAAAATACAGAAGTCTCGATTAAGGTATTAAAGTATTTATTTGTTTAGTGATAAAAACAATTAATGTAAGTATTTTAGTTCTCTGAAGAGATAACTTATATTTAATTAAATCGATAATGCAGTAAAATGCAAGATATTACAATACATAGGGTAAAAATACCGGTTTGCGATCACTTAATGGAATTGAGTACAAAGTTTAGAAAGAATGGAGATTTTATTAATGAAGACACATACCAATCTTTCTTCTTTCTTTGTTATTTATTAAACGTATGCCTAATTTAATGGAGTATTTTATGGAATATCTGTAATTTGTTCCACGCTATTTAATAATTTATGAAGAAGAAAAGTTGATTTCACCGGTTGCTGGTCACTCTCTCTAGCTTCGTTTCTCTTATAGTGTGGGCGATATACATGTTCTTGAAATTCTATTGTGATATGTGTATGATATGTTCTTTATGTACAACAAAGATACTACAAACAAACAAACATATTACAACACAAAGTATACCACATAAAAAAATATGCCAAAAATAAACGACACAAGTGTCACACACAACACTTACCGATATTCGAATTTAATACACAAATAAGTTTTTCCCTACGGTACCAGTAAGAAATTATTTTTTGATAGAATTGACATGTTTCTGGAGAGTAAACTTACAAATGATTCATGTTAAAATTATTTTAAAATATGTATATTAATTCACGAGTCCTTTCGAATCAAATATATAATGAGAGTCAATTTTTAATCTTGTTTTGAATTGATAATAATTAATGAAAACAGGTGTACAATTTTCAATCAATTCATAATTCATTTTAAAAAATGGATAAATTCAACTCCCCCGCCTAGATGGGATTTGAAAGCAAGTTGCCGAAATCAACTATTTAAATAATTTAAATAATAATTCATAATTCAATCTCGATTCAGTCAAGCTTCGTTCTGCGATGTATAATAATTATGAGAATTGGCCTTCTAGTACCAGCCGATATACCGGTAGCACTACCCTGGAAATAATTTTATAACACACGTAGGTATTTCCTAAATTATTATTTTTGGACACTTGTGCAATCAGTTACTTGTGCAATAGTCAACGTGAAACATACTTTTTCGTTGTAACTCTACGTAATATATTTTGGTAAGGTGATTATTATAAATAAGTTTGCCCTCGATTTCATACAGCTAGAGCAGCAGGTCCTAATTACTTTACGATGACTGATCATTGAGATACGTAGTACTTATATCTCAATGTGACTGATGATGTTTTTTTTTAAATAATGATTTGTAAATCATATTTAATACATTTTTCTATGCGGATAACGGTGTTGGCCGTACAATTAAACACAATGTAAGTAACCAATTCCACCAACTAAATCATAGGAGAAGTCAATGCAATTTTCATTGAAATGTGTCCAATTTTTAGGGTTCCGTACCCAAAGGGTAAAACGGACCATATTACTGAGACTTCGCTGTCCGTCCGTCTGTCTGACACCAGACTGTATCTCATGAATCACGGTTCATGAGTTAGACAGTTGAAATTTTCACACATGATATATTTCTGTTACTGGTATAACAACAAATACTAAAAAATACTCCTCCCGGCTCCCATACAACAAACGTGTTTTTTTTTTTGCCGTTTTTGTAGATAATGGCACGGGACCCTTCGTGCGCGAGTCCGGCTCGCACTTGACTGGGTTTCTTACAAATGTAATCAAAAATGTACAAAAATTAAATAAGATACAGAATTTTTTAACTTTACCATATTAAAAAATCGTGTACTAACGTAAAATGTCTCACTGATGACAATGCAGTTGTAAAGTCATAAGTAATTATAAAACTAAACGGAATAAAATATCCATAGAGAACCATTCAATTAGACCTCTTATTACTAATTGCTTAAAATACATATTCGCCTGGCAAAGAAACTTAAACCGTATTCTACGACCAATTGTCTTAGCTTAATTATTTAAACCTAATTAGGCATTCAAATTTAACTCTTAGTAACTGTAAATGTAATTTAATTTTCAATGAACCATCCAAAACCGGTTCTCATAAAGCTATTGTCATACTCGCCGTTCTTATTCCCAGGGTCAGTAACCTCGAAGCGATTGTCGGTAACTTGCTAGCATGCGGTCTCCTAACTGAACACGTGTATAATGGGGACGGGCAGCTCTTGATTGGTCTTTGGAGAGCTACAGGAGAGTTCAAACATGTTGTTGAAAATCTGAGGCCGGGAAAAGCGGTCGAAGTGGGAGATGTTAGGTCTGTAATTTAAATTTTTAGGTAGAAATAGATATAGTGTGAGTAATTAGATTGAAAATTTGAGAAACATGATCCTAGTGTGCCGCAGAATAATACATATAAGCCTAATATACGATGTGTCATCACAATGTTGATATTTTGATTTCAGGTAGGGGCCGAGATTGGTGCCCAGGGATAGGTTTTATGTAGTATCCATTGTATTACATTCTATGTTTATCGTCTAATTCAGTGATTTTCAAACTGTGGGTCGTGACCCCCAGGGGGGTCGCTATATTACATGCAGGGGCTCGCGGGGGAAAAACACAAATGTTTGAAGGTTATACACTACAAAAGAAAACGTAAGGCTTGATTATTGTTCAACAATTCTCTATCTTTAAGAAAATCTTTTGCCAATGGAAGCAGCTTGTTTGTCTAAGAATAAAATCATCAGCAAACGCCACTAACAATTTCAAAGCCTTCATAACTAGCTGAGTTGTTGAGGTTTATTCATGGAGGGAGAGAGAAAGAATTTTAACATGTAAAGAGGCGACCCCTTTACTTGTTAAAATTGCTTCTATTCAAAAAGAAGAAGTATTCAAAAAGATTGAAAAACACTGCTCTAATTCAATGGTTTAGTTTTAATACTATTTGGAGTACTAAAAATGACTGCTGAGAATTCAGGGGTTAACATGGCATTTTACTGAAAGCCATAGATAAGTAAACTTGTTTAGAAATGTATGGAAATCCACATAGTGGGTCATATAGTAGTGTCACTTGTACCACTAGTGGTTCTTTTATAGTGGTACAAACAGGATTGTAGACGTTAAATATTGTTTTTTTTCATTGCTTCCTACAGTTTTTTTTATAAATCGCCATTAATTTTTACATAAGATCTATAGATATAATTGTTGCTATGCTGGCTTCCCTGACGTGGGTATCATCATCATCATCAGATCATTTTAGTCTCCACTACAGGAGCACGACCCTCTCTCGTCCGTCCCAGACAGAAGGAGGATTTGGCTTACACTCCCCACGCTGGCCAGACGAGGGGAGGCCTGATCGATATTTTATAATGTATTTCCCTTTTTCACCTTGTACGACATTCACGGGAAGAGGAGTGCCTGCTAACGACGTGTGTATAAAGTAGTGAATTATAAAAAAATACTTGTCTTCAAGACTTCAGATTTTCATTTCGGGCTAGATAAATTAAGATAGCCATCTATATTTTTTATTAGATTATATTTTTTATTAGGTATGTATTAGGGTTTGGGTCCCGGGATGTCTCGGGTCTCGAAGTCACGGGACTTTTCGTAATTTTAGTTGTCCCGAGTCCCGGGACTCGAGACTTGAGACGAGACAAGATTATCGAAATTCATTTTTATTCTCAAATAATTCAAGGAGCATAGCGCCATCTGTAAGTTTATTGAATAACTACGTGGTCTGCTAAGTAACTACCGGTTAACTAATAGGCTTTTTTATCACAATTTTTTTTATGCGCATGCGTTAGCATCAGCCATCTTTTTCGTACTGTTTTTTGTAAACAACCATACCCGCTACCCGTATAAAAAATTAAAACCGATTTATTTTTTGGAAAAAGTGAAAAAAAAAAAAAAGGAATGTTAGGATAATTGACTTTTTGACTCTGTATGTAATACATTTGAACTTTCATTGGGTGTGTTTATCTTATTTAGCCATTTCCCCTTGTCAACTGTTTGGTCCACTGGCACATTATTCTTAATTGTATTTTTTACTCTGTAAATATCATAAATCTTTTATATAATTATCTCATATTAAACATTTCCTTAATGATAAAATATACTAAACGTATTCAATTCAGCATTTACATTTGTCTAATTAATAACCTCAAATATAGAGTATAGCCCCAAAATATTAATTACTTATTTTATAAATTATTTACTCCCATAAATAATACTCAAAATATATTTTCAATTCTTACAAATAAATTAACATTATTAATAAGAATAAAATCGTGAATATTTCGTTTATAAGTTTTAAGCTAGTAAAGAACTGTTGATACCGAACTACTCAAACAGCTCACTTTTAAAGGAATTCGTTTAATAACTTTAAGTAAACATTTAATTTTCTGTATAATAAATGTTGATTTTTTTTACAAAGAATTGGCTTTTTTAATAGGGACAATTTTAACCTTTAAGTATGGACGTGGAGTCTCATAGGCTACTCGATGTTTTCGTTTTCTTAGTTACACCTATTCCCCCCCACTTCCCGCGATTGAGTGGCTCAGTAGCTTTTGTTTTAGTTGTAAAACTACCAATGAGGGAGGAGGATCCGTCTTCCGATGAATATCCCGTAAGTAATGACCATCAAAATATTGACCGGAGCCTGTCAGGCTACACGTCCATTGTTGCCCTATGATATATTTTGTAAGGGCGATTATGTTTATTTCAGATTTGGTAGTACAAAATGTCAAAAAACAATAAAGCCGCTAGTTGTAAATCAAAACGAACATATACGTGTTCTGTTCAGAGCCCAGCGAGGAAATCTTTGCGTGTAGGAGATCTATCTTTCGAAAAAGAAGTGAGTGAGTTGTTATTAGCTTCGGATCAATCTGATCTGAAGAGAATATTGAAGATTTTTTTATATTGGAGTCCGAACTGATACAAAATCATGAAAGTGAATCTGTCCCGCGTAAATACATAGGATGGCTACCCATGTTTGTGTTGGGTGCAACAAACCTGTGTGTCTACAATGTTCTAGACCTTTGTGCACTGACTGCCAATAAATTTACGTTATTAGACTGTTGTCATTTTTTTTTATATTTGTTACCTGAAGTAGGTGTTTTGTGTTTTTGGTTTCTTATGTATTATATTTTGAGAAAAAAAGACTATATTTGTTATAGGAATAAGTTTGGCTGTTTTCAATACCTAAAAATGTAACCTATAGAGATTTAAACTGAAAAGTGCCATAATTTAAGATTTTTAAAATTACTATAATTTTTTAAATAAAAGTTAATTATAAAAGCACCTTATTTTATTGCTAAATCTCATAACTTTAATATTCAATCAGTTTTAAAGCGATCTTACATCAAATTTCCAAAAAAAATGTGTGTGCATATAGGAGCCTGTGAGACTCCACGTCCACATTAGTGTTAAGAAAAAATGACGTCCATACTTAAAGGTTAAACAAAAAACTAACTTAATTACAATTTTACGAAAGCCCCCTAAAAAAAACAAAAAGTCTCGAAGTCCCGGGTATTCCCGGGACTTTGACTGTAGGCTGTCTCGTGTCCCGGGACTTTGAACTTGTCGGGGATTCCCAAACCCTAGTATGTATCTTAACTTTTTAATTCAATTTGTCATTGTTACCACAAGCTTAGTATCTGATACACACGATATACTTATCATTTAATTAGTAACTGCATGTAAGGTTGGACGCACACTGGCTACAGTCGCTTGAATAACTAGGAGAATAGTCTCGATATATGCTAGACCAGCGGTTCCCAATTAGTTATACGTACCACTTCAAGAAAGACCTCAAACTTGCGTACCCCGTATTGCAGCAACGTTAAATAAAAAAATGAAATCAGGTGTATTTTATATTTATTATCATCAAAAGACGTTCTAATGACACACTAAACCGCTCGATGCATACGTTTGACTTACCTACTGATCGTTTAATTAAATTGAATATTTTTTTTTGGCAATTGTTATTGCATTATTGTTTTTTGATTGATTAAATTTTCAGTTAAGAGATTGCTGCGCGTACCTCCTGATGCAATCTCGCGTACCCCTGGGGGTACGCGTACCACTAATTGGGACACACTGTGGTAGACTTATACCAGATTCCTTCCCCATGAAAGGACCCTTTGAGAACCCCTTTTCTCAAAGGTTAACTGGAAGAGAACTCTTATAGAGATAATTTCTCTCTTGTAGGCATTCATATATTTTTAATCTGTGTTAGCTAATACAATAAAAGTTTGTTATAAGTTCCCATAGTACAAGCTTTGCTTAGTTTGTACTAGATGACTGATTGATGAGTAATTTGCCCAGGTACATTTATTTACTTTTGGGACTTATCGGGATACTCTCATAACGATACAATAGGCTTGTATACATTTTTTTTTTTTTCGATTTGTTATATAAAGACGTCACAATAATATAAATAATTACTTTGATTGCATAAAAACTTCTCGAGATATGATAACTTGAAGATCAAAATTTTGGACTATTCCGAAAACGCTCCATACAAAAGTCCACCACGTTATGACGTCACACCTTGCTATTTTATATGCATTATTAAATCAGATTTTTTTTTACGACAGCTATGTTAAATATTGCTTTTATGTATCCAGTGGCGTAACAAAAGTTGTAGTATTTTTTATTGTTTCTACAATGGTAATATTTATTTTTTATAATTTAATACTTTTAAAATGGTCTTTCCCACCAAACTTTGATCGAACAAGATAAAACACGTCGGACATAAGTTATTAAAATTTTAAGATCGCAGATCGTTCTAGTTTTATGTATTTTACGTTACTGATGGAGAGTTTTAAACTTTGTAACTATGGCAACTAGCCAACATTATCCTACCACTATGATCAAATAACAGGATGAACGTCTGAGCGGTGATACCGCGCGGTAAAATAACAGTAAAAGCCTCCCCGTTTTCTGTGAGCCTGGTACCGCTCCTGATTATTGCCCACTTTTAAAGATCCCTGTAGGTTGTATCATTATGAGTGCAATATAAAAAAGATTAGGAGGGAATCTCTATGATAGACGTTTCGTTCGTTACGACTTGTTTTCCCGACTTCCCCCACATGTTTGCCTTCTACATGGGTGAAAATGGGAATTTTCATGTCATCTGCCGCCGAAACATAATAAACAATATAAATACATAGTTTACTATAGATATAATCATTATATCGACGATCCATACGTATAAAGTAAGAGTTAAGAAAGTACTTAAGGTACTGGTTGTATTACTATGCTGTGCTGTAGGTAACAGTAGCCAGTGTGAGACCAGCCTAATAAAACACTAACCCGAAAGTACCTAGATATGTAAGTGCTTCGTGCGTGGACGCGATAATGTCATAATATTTGTTTTTTCCCCGAAATAATTACTGCAGTTACGAATAATGTCATACATTATCACTCATTGCGGTGACCTCTATGTAATTATGTTACATGTTTATTATAACATATTTTTTTTACGATTGGAGTTGCATATTATTTACACAGGTTGTGTAGGTATGGTTAAGCACCGCAATGATAGCATACGAATGCGAATTCGTAGGTTAGAGTACATATTAGTCCTGAATTGAAATAAATATACATTTTATTCACTAAACATATGCTTAAATAAATAAATAACTTTAAAAAAATATTTGAATGACAATTTCTCTGAAATACCTACTCTTACTTTTACTCTAAGTATAGACTTGTTTTATTTATTATACCACTTTTTTTTAAACCACTTAAAGTGGCAAACAAGCCTAGGCGTCTTATGTTCTAGCTAGACCTAGAACATTGCTTTATATATTAAAGCCTTCATAAAAAAAAACGCAGTTGAATAGCAATTGAAAAGTCCATCCAAATCGGATCAATAAGTTTTGAGAAAATTGTGAACAAACATTGTATTACGGGTCAATCAAAGTTCCAACTTTTTTGAAGTCGGTTTAACATTACAGTATAAAGAATTTTTTTACATTTTGCTTTAAATCTTACCTCTAAAATACAAGGCAAAATTGCCTGCCTAAAGTATATTTGGCATCCCAATATTATGTATTTGTAGGGTAATTTAGAAAGAATATTAAAAAACCTTTTTTATATAATTGAAATAAACGAATGGAATAAGTGATACCGTAAATGCAAACCTCAATTCCCATATGCTCATAATATTGGGGTGTAAGTGGTTCATCAACATCCTTGAACCAAAGCCAACTTCACCTGCACGCGGTACACCCTGCTGTCTGACAAACGAAGCTCTGGCGAAAAGAGAGGTAGGGAGCGTAATTGTAAGCTACCCGACTGGGGAATGTACCTCCACCTCACAGAATACCGCAGCCAAATAGCAATTCCCTTGAGGGTTGTTGTGTTCCTGCGAGTGAGTGAGGTTACCCGAAAAGAAGGAGATGCTGCGTTGGCAGCGGGGGTGGCGGCGCGCGAGCGATATTTTATGTTGCGAGCGTTGATATGGCTACGGTAACTGCTTCACATCAGGCGGGCCGTACGCTTGTCTGCAATCCGACGTAGAATAAAAAAAAATAAAAAAAAAAATGCTCCCACGTAGGTCACCGTGTTTGCAGGACAGGTAGGCATTTTCTAAATGAATATTATTTAATTTGCCATTGCCTTCCTTTGGCCGCGTTAACTAGACGCATAAAATTTTTTTTTTTCATATATCTTATTCTTAGTCTTTTGTTTTGTGTTGACTGTTACCAAACTTATGAACGGGGACAAGTCGGAGGTAATTAATCGCTACAAACACCATCAATTAGTGCTCCTAATAACATTGGTAATATTTCATCCTTGAAAGTCTGATAATTGTTCTAAATCATTTGTCACAGATGTGAAGTCATCCGTACCCAATGTAAGGTCAACGCTTGAAAAAAATATAGTTGTAATATTTAATTTCGATATTGCAATTTAATGCTTTAAACCATTGTAAAGAGATAAATAAATAAATAAATATTATCAGACAAATTACACAGCGCCATCTAGGTCCAAAGTAAGCGAAGCTTGTATTATGGGTAGGTACTAGACAACTGATAAACATACGTAAATACATTTTATTTTTGTAAATACATACTTATGATACATAGAAAACACCCAGACTGAGACAAACAGACATGTTCATGCACACAAATGTTTGTCCTATGTGGGAATCGAACCCACGAGCGTTGGTGTCGAAGCCGTGTCATTGACCGCTATGCCACCGAGCTCGTCAATTATTTCAATATTCATCATATCTATTGTTTTTTTTTTTTTTCAATTAAAGTAAGCTAAAATAAGAGTAACAGCCTCCCCGTTTTCTGTGAGCCTGGTACCGCTCCTGATTATTGCCCACTTTTAAAGATCCCTGTAGGTTGAATTATTATGAGTGCAATATAAAAAAGATTGGGAGGGAACCTCTATGTTAGACGCTTCGTTACTACTTGTTTTCCCGACTTCCCCCACATGTTTGCCTCCTGCATGGATGAAAATGGGAATTTTCATGTCATCTGCCGCCGAAACATAATAAACAATATAAATACATAGTCTACTATAGATATAAACATTATTATATTGTTTATCTAAAATATACTGATATACGGCCAACATAACGATACCGCCACATTGATATCAGATCTTAATACATTTTTTTATTCCCACCGAAAAATCAAATCCAAAACTATGTACATTATTTCCAAATAACTCTTTTATTATAATCCTATTTTTAGTTATAAATGATAATTTTTACATAAGTTCAATTTAAAATTAATTTTAATCTCCTTGCATGCATAACCTTTTAAATAGTTTTAATACTATGTAAATCTGCAATTGACACACACACACATATTTATATATTATATTCCTATATTTTGAAAAAATACTAAATTGATCACTAAAATATCCTGATTATCACATCAAATTATTCTGAGAGCACATCAAATCCTGCATTTGATGTGCAAAATAGGTTAGGTTAGGTTAGCTATATATTTACTTGATGTTATGTTAAATAGTATCGTATATTTTTTAAAGATTATCTTGTAATATTGTATATGTATGGGACGGGGGCCCACAACACATGCCCACCACTGTGTCTCCTGTATAGCCAGGCAATGAAGTCCATTGCAGTCCCGGTGGTAAAACTACGGCTGCCTTGGAACTCACAACGAATTTAATCAGAAGAAATTAGTAGGAGTAGGAAGCTTTTGGAATTTCACTTCCCCTCTTACATACCTCTTAGCAATGTGAGAGATAGCAATATGGCAAATAAGCCATTAAAAACCTAGAGATGGCTAGTCAAGTGAAGCTCAATTGTATTGTACGAGTATATGTATGTTGTTGTTTTGTCTAATAAATAAACATATTGCTTTCTTTAATCCACAAGCCCACGTGCTTATCTAAACGTTTTTTTGTCAGCTACCACACGGGACTACGTATTCTGTGACACGGGCAACTTATCAAATCTTGGCAAACACTGAAAACACGGTAATTTCATGATAAGGAGGTAATCGCTCTCTGGATCACTGAGATTATTCATACGAGTAATGAGAACACTCAATTTACTGTGTTTTTTGGGATACTCTATATTTAAAACAGTAGTTACTGTGTTTTTGAATCGTTATTTTATAACTAGTCCTTATTTATGATGGCCTTCATTGATAAATCCTTCCTTCATTGATGATGTTCACAAGTTACTGTACAGATAGTACTGTCAAGCTGTGGAATGAACTGCCTGTCGAGGCTTTATTAAGAGACTACAGCATGGGGTTCTTCAAAAAGGGCGTGAAGAGGTTTTTACAGGGTCGACAACACGCTTGTGATGCCCCTGGTGTTATAGGCGTTCATAGGCTACGGTAATTGCTTTCCATCAGGTGTATAAAACAAAATACATCGTAATTAATTAATAAATCTGTGTTTTGGATTTTATTGATGACACTAGCAATTTTGAAGGTAGGAATCTAGATTTTTCTCAGCAGTTATAAAACTTACTAATGTAATATTTGACTACCTGATGCTTCATGTAATAAATTTTTTCGTCAGATGCCGTTACACGAATAGTAAATTTTATTTTTTGTTTTATGTTATCGTTGCTGTGTTTATGAATCATTATAAGTACATATAACTACCTAAGTGATGAATGGGGGTTTAAATATCCAACAGACACTTTCATTTTTTGTCTATTCATGCAATCGTTGACCCACAATATTCCCATTGATACCCACCAGCTGGTTTCTTTATAATTTGTACTAGCGACCCGGGCTTTAGCAGTTGAAATTTATTTACGCAAATTTTTTTTAGAGACAGATAGAGTCGAATTGAAAACAGTTTTAAGCCCTTGAAACTAACTAATGAGAATAGTAGAATTAAATGTGTTGTTATATTATATAGGTACATAAGTACATCCACGTCATAGCCTGTGTCATAGTGCTGTTTTATCAATTAAATGGCATACTATTTTTTATTATACAGTCGTCATATTTACGGATATATTAACTGACTCAAATTCATTACTCTGTTACTTAACTCTCTTAAAATAAACTAATTAATGAGCAGTAACGCTAGTAGAATGATTTTTATGTGCAAATCATTGCGCAATGATTTTGTTCAATAGATCTTCGAGAATATTGGGAATCGACCACGTGTTGTATCCATGGAGTGTGGCATTGAATCATCTCATTATTACAGAGAACTTTGTAGTTTTCCTAAGTTCCGTTAGTTAGTTGCCGGCTTGACGTGCGTACAGACGAACGGTTCTACGTGCTCGGTAGTTAGTGTTGTAGTGTCGGTGTAAAGCAGTGAATCAATTAGGTATTTGATTTATTTTAATTAGCATTTAATAGGAGTAAGTAGTGTTTATTTGTAGTGGTTTTTATAACTTAATAGCCGATGGGCGAACTTCGTTAAACCGTTTAAGATAATTTTCTTTTGAACAAATCTTGTTCTCACAATAACGAACACAAAAAAAAACATCCAATTTGGTGCACTTTGGAAGTTATGCGCGTATAGCTCGGCCATTCTTTTTTATTTATATTGATTGATTGGTTAATTTACTAGTTATGATATTTGTGACTACCTACTTCCAGAATCAAAAATCTTTTCAGAAAATCGTAAACGGGATTACCATTTGTTGACCATTAATTGAACAAATGGGAAAATTGAAAATTTTAAGTATTTTTATTTTTACCACTAAGGCGGTAACCAGCATATGACCCGTCTGATGGAAAGCAGTTACCGCGGCCTATTAACACTGAAATATGCTTATTATCCTCGTAATGGTATGCTTCTTGCGGTTTTGCGGTAAGTTTCTTAATTTTCAAATGGGTGAATTACCAGTGAATCACAGAGTGACTGATTTATATAGCGATTGTGACGAACATAATTCTCAGAAATATAACTTTGATTTGTTTTAAACAAAAATATCTTGAGATTTATTTAAACAAAAAAAAAAGTCTTTTTGTATCGGTTTTTACGGCTTTACCGCAGTATAGGTAATAGTGCTTTGCTAATCTCACTCGCCCGTTAAAATTAATTTCAATTTAGGCAGAATATTAAATATTTATACCTATACCTATGTGGTATTTATTATTCATCGTGAATAGATATGTAATAAAAAATGCTTAAAATATGAGTATCAATAGATTTCAATATTAAAAGTTATATGTACTTATACGTGTAGGTAGATACCGACATTTCCGGCTTCTTAGCCTCAGTTTTTTTTATTTATTTAATAGTTCTCTATTGCAAAGTTATAATTCTATTTCTTTATTTAAATGTATGAATTTAGGTATCTATCTATATTAGAATACATAGTCTTCTATAATATATACATCGCACGTTTGGGAACAAAGGGTCACTTCTGCATGTTTTGCAACTTTACAGGAGGAGTAAAATACATTTTTTTTTTCAGCATTTCTTAAATAACTCCGCACTGTTTTGGAGTATTAACGTGATTCTCACAGTCTTACATTGATTAGTTCCTTACGCATAATCATTACTATTTTAAAAACTAATTTATGAAGACGTTTTTAAGAAACAAGCCATAAACTGAAGAGAGGGTACCAAAAGTGACATTTTGTTACAAATCGATGATTGTTGTATTGCAAAAATGACCTTTTCAAAAAATTAAAATATCTTGAAAGTACATTGCAGAATATGTTTATGGATGATTTATGTTTACTTTTAGTAAAGTTGTATTTTATTGGAAACCACTACAAACTGTATCGAGCAAAAAAACACGAAAAAAGTACTTATTTTACCACTTAATTGATCAAATGGAGGATTATTCAATAAAATTCGGTATATTATCAAAGTTTTTTATTTGAAATTAAAACATAAAAAAATAATACTAACATTAAAAGAAATCACAAAATATGGCTTTCAAGTTACTGTGTAACACTGATAAAACCTTAGTATACACTGAATTAGCAAAAATATTATAGTTATAAAAATAAAATGACACTGCATGCTGTCGGTTTCGGTATCTAGAGTATTTAAAAAAGTTAAAGTTGTACTTAATATTTAATAAAAGAAGCAAAACAAACAAAAGACGTGCATTAGGTGCATGGCATGTAGAATCTAAACAAATGGTTGACTTTGAATCTGAGCTTGAAGATGTCGTACTCGAACTTGAGCTTGATGACGTTGAAGAGTTTGATGACGAAGAAGAGTTTGATGATGGAACTATTTTCCTTTTACGACGTTTATCGGGTACGAAATCTTTATCTCTGTCGGTATCTGTTCCAGAAAAATCAGATCCATCACTTTCGGAACCGGTTGTTGCATTATCTGTAAAAATATAAGGGTTAAATTATGAACGGCATAAATAATATTATAATAAAGTTATTATATACAAAAATTAGAAGAATACCCTGTCGTAACTGAGATGTTTCTCCTGTTGTATTTCCACCTGTATCACAATTGATTATTTCTTTAACATTATCTGTTGCTTCTTTGAACGTGTCTATAGTTTCTTCAATATTATCTGTTTTTTCTTTAAGCTCTTTTGTAGTTTCTTCATAATTTTCTGATATATTTTTTAAATTTTCTAAAGTTTCTTCGACATAATCTATTTTTTGATTGTCATTAAGCCATTGTAATAGTCTGAAATCTAAACATAAAAATAATTACATACCTACAGATTACAAATGATGTGAAATACTCGTATTTCAATTTCACAATTATGTTCATGTAAGTACCGTTTTCGTCTAGGTTTTCGTTGTGTTTGCTATCTTGCTGAGGTACCATCTCGCAATCTTTTTTACTTATTTCAGACTGATCTTCTTTACTCAATTCTTGTTTTTCACTGGATGAAGCATTTATTCCTTGACGCGCAAGATTATAGTAGATTATATTAAGTAGCAATCCTTGCTTAGACATTTTAAAACCTAAAAGAATAAACTGTCTGTGACAAATATAAATATTAAACTTTCAATCAAAAAGACGTTTTTTTTATCAAATGACTCGTACTTTCTATTGCAAATAATAATTATTAAAATAAATATTGTAATAATAATGGCATTTAACAACTTATGTAGGTTATGTACATTATCAAGCGAGACATTATTATCGTTTAAATGGCCGTGAAATTAAAAAAAAAAATCAACAAATTGTCGTTTTTAATAAATAAGTATTTTATGTTCTCATTACATTTACCATCTAGTTTATTAATAAAATGACACTTTATATTGAAAAACACCACTATTCTTTTGTAAACAAAACAAAAATTAATTATAAAACGTTACTTTTAAACAAAAGTGTCTGTATGTTATGATCACAACAAAGAGGATTAAATAACAAAAAAAAAAAACACTTTTATACAAAAATAACATTCTGTCATAATAAAAATGTTAATCATTACAAATATAATGTCACTTGTTTACAGAAGTCACGTATTGGTTCAAATATAAAAACAAGATTTATGGTTGAACGTCATTTATAAACAGAAGTGCCGTTATGTTTACAGCAGACGAACACCAAGATTTGGTAACAAAACGTGATTTTTATTTAGAAGTAACATTAATATTGCAAGAAATATGTAAACAAATAAGTCATAACTTACCGTAGTGTCTCTCCGTTACAACTGCGCGAGGTCACACTTCGGCTGTCAAATCACTACTGAGCGGATGAGACGTTACGTTTCAAACAAACTGACCAATTCCGCAAAATAATATAACGCCCCTCCCCCCCGCAAAGCGTTTTTATGCATCCGATTAGCAACCTTTTTACTATGTATATAAAGTCGATTAACGCGGATTTTTCTGCATATTTAAGTTGGTTTTGTAAAAAATTGCAGAAGTGACCCTTTGTTCCCAAACGTGCGACATGTAGTATATTCATATACTGCCCAGGTAAATATAATCACCTACCTACAAAATAAATATGTATGATAATTATGTATTCTTTATTGCACACACATTGCTTACTTTAAAAGTAAAACTGAGTTACTTTCCGTAAAATTTTTCTTAATACTGCTTTTTACCGAAATTTTCCGTAAGTTTCATCCCTAATCTGAATTCAAGATCCATCTAGGGGCGATACACCTGAATATGTCGGATTGTGATTTATTGATTCCGACAATTGAACTTTAATTTAGATCACTACCTGACAATCATATTCAGATAAATACATAATCGTATAATCTGCATGGTTAGCTCGTTTGATACTTGGTGAAAACTGAGCACTAACCTCGTCGTCATCCCTTATTTATCCCTCTGCTGGTATATCATGGTTGTCTCTCCTCAATCGAAAGGGTTTAGAGCATACTCCACCACGCTGCTCAACTGCGGGTTGGCGTAGGTCAGTGTTTTCAAGCCGCCTAAAGGCCACTGATTTGGCTTAACGACTATCATCTAACGACAACAGCCAGCCCCCCTAGCCTAGTGTAATTCGTAGCGTAACGAACGTTAGATAGATCACGTGACATTTGTCAATTCTCATACTAAAATGTTCGATTTTCACAAATGTCACGTGATCTATCTAACGTTCGTTACGCTACGAATTACACTTGGCTAGGGGGGCTGGACTGATGACTTAACGTGCCATACGAGCACTAAATTAGGGGCGACATTTACCCTTTTTTTATATACTATTTGATGTGACCAACAAGCATACGGCCCGCCTGATGAGACGCTTGGGGGTTAATATATTGATATTAACTACTAGTGATTCGTCACGCGAAAAGAGATTTAAAGGAAAAGAAATTATATTTAGACATTCAACTTTATTTACATTGCATAAGGTTGAAAGTACAAAAGGTGTTATCTTTTCATTCAGTTTTATTATCGTGTGGCTAACAATGTAATTGAAACTGATTGCAGCTTCAACAAGATGCCTCTGCAGCTGACCAAGCCCGCGCCGCAGTTCAAGACCACAGCTGTGGTCAACGGAGAGTTCAAAGATGTCTCCCTGTCTGACTACAAGGGGAAATACGTAGTGTTGTTCTTCTACCCTCTAGATTTGTAAGTACACCTCTTGCTAATACATATGTTTTCAAAAGCGTCGTCAACCTTTATTCGTCCTACTGCTGGGATATGAGTCTTTCCTCAATTGAAGGGGTTTAGAGCATACTTCAACACGCTGCTCAACTGCGGGTTGGAGGCCAGTGTTTTCAAGCCACCTAAAGCCACTGACTTGGATTAACGACGTCATTTTATTAAGAACATCATTACTGCAGCACTTATATGCAGATTTTTGCAAAAGTCGAAAGTATTATTTACTATGAAAACAAAAAAAACATCGATGCACAGCGAGCGACTGAGAGAGCTATGCTCGGTATTTCTCTAAGAGAACGTATCCGGAACGAGGAAATTCGATGGAGAACTAAAGGTGTCGACATAGTTCTGATTATTATATAAAAAAAATGGTTTAGTCTCATAATATCATACAAGTTGCAAAGTAACATTATTATGATTGTAAAACGTTTTATCTCATAAGATCCAAGTCTCGAAATCCCAAGTAGCAAAATACCTACATCTCAAAAAGTTTAACCCAGAGGTCCAGTTCTTCAAACTTTTTGAGATTTTTTTGTCACGTTGGGGAGGCAACTTTTGATTGTTATTTCAAGACTCTTTTTTACCAAAAAAAGAGGGAGTGTAGGCCAAATCCCCCCTCTGTCTGGGACAGACGAGAGAGGGTCGTGCTCCTGTAGTGAAGACTAAAAATGACCTGATGATGATGATGAATCAAGAAGATCCACACTCATTAGCATAACAGGAAATATTCTGTAGTAGCTTCTACCCGGGGTTTCGTTCCGCGTGAACACAGTACATGCATAAATGTTATCCTATATTTTAGTCCAGAACGTATAGAACGTACTTATGGTACAGAATATATATGATATGACAAACATCAAAATCTGTTCAATTGTTTACCCATGAAAGAGTAACAAACATTCAAACATCCATTTCTACAGCCTGTAAGGATGACTATTGAGAACTTTTACATTTATAATATTTGTAGGAGTAGAATCTACTCGTATGACAAATTCATCAAAATTCTTTCAGCCGTTTACCCGCGAAGGCGTAACAAACATTCATACATCCTCACAAACTTATTAATGACACGCAACACACGAATGTCACAAAAAAGTGACGTGCCTTAAAACCCGAGCGAGCTCAAAGTAATCTTTATTGACCACAAAATTACAAAAGGCGGACTTACATTCGGAAACTCGATCCCATTCAGTAACTGGCTACGGTCGACGTTCCTTGACTTGTGTGTTCTCCTACATAGACATTGATACTATTGTATTGTTATATACAATTCTACGGATTGTTAACAATACTGACAATAGTACCTTCGAGAAGTATTTAGAATTTTAGATGTTTAAACTTTTAAATATATTCACCGCGTTCAGTTCTACGTCCTACCAATAAAAAATGTTAGCTATTCCCGGCTGTAAACCTTGAACCTCCTTCAAACTTGTTTGAATATATTCCACGAATTAGGTCTCTTTGTTAATGTCTGTTAAACTTGTCAGAACTGCCTTTGTTGTCAAGTGGTATTCTAATACAAATTTGGTTTGAAGTTTGAACTTTAATCTAAAGATTAAAGTTCAAACTTCGAGTAATATAGCTATAGGAATATCGATTTATTAGGTAAACTCTCATACTAGCTTACAATATTTTTATGGCTTCCTTGGATCATTAAGGATCGAAGATAGCTTCAGAATTTTCTCAAAATAACTTACAATTTTACAAATTTACTAATGGAGAAAATACTAAAAAAATATTATATAATATATAAAACTAGAAATTTTGAACTTTTTGGTTATATACTTTTTTTTTGACGCCCTACGCGCGTGATGGTCTACCTTCCGGAGGTGACTACGGGAAGTAGGTGGTGTATCCTCATAGGATACCCCCGTAGCATAAGGCTACGTTGGTTATGTCGGACTTTTACCGACTAAACACCACCTAAGGAATTGCTTTTAGCCTTGCGGGGCCTTAAAAGCTACAACTGAGGCGATCACTACGTTGGGGAACGAGGCGACACAGACGTCGTGCTCACGAATGAGCGTGCGTTAGTTAAAGTGGCAGCCCCGTGAAGCGGGGCGGAGCCACAAGACATTGTGCGTTTTGAGGAAGCTTGCTGCGGCTACTACCCTACCTAACTACATACGCTCTAGCTGCTGTGAGTGGGATTGACAGGATTGTGGGCCAGGAGGAGTTCCAAATCGCGCGAAAGTTTGTCAGGTTGGTCCGTCAGTATGTTGCGAGGTCTGCGGAAATTTGTACGATTGTTGATCGTTATATACTGCGTCTGCGATTAGTGATTCGATAGCACAAAAACAAAACTAAAGCGCGATGGAATAATGGAACAGCGCCATCTAGTTGGTATTTTGGAACTACCGGCATATACATTTTATTTTTTAATCTTACAATATTAGACAGACAGTGTGAACCATGGGATCGAGTTCCGCCTCCATACAGTGCGATTTCGTTCGTTCCTCTTTAATGTGTGAAAAGAGTAACGAATTGATTTTGTGAATAACGATTCGGTATTTCGAGTCAAGTGCTGTTTGTTATTCAGTATTGAATACATGCGGTATGTTACAGTTATAAAATACTTATAGTACAAACTTTTCCGCTGTCAGCATAAATAAATAAATATTCATGAACAAATAACACACGGTCTAGTCCCAAACTAAGCAAAGCTAGTACTGTGGGAACTAGATAACTGATATTATACTTAAATACTATTTTTTTGTAAATACATACTTATAATTCATATAAAACACCCAGACTAAGAGACATGTTCATGCACACAAATATTTGTCTTGTGCGGGAATCGAACCCGCGACCTCGGAGTCAAAGTGCCATTGCGAGCCATTCGACCATCGAACTCGTCAATATGGCATATTCTCCATACTTGTATTCACAAAATAACAGAATCCCAAAAAACTAATAGTACAAGACCGCATGCTTATTTTGAGTCTTATATTCTAGGAAGTATGTAATAAAACGAGCCGACTTATTAACGCATAGCCCAGAATATCTAGAGACCTTGAGAGATTTATAATAAACTGCTTTTAAAATATTTATAGAATGATGATGATGCGGGATAAATAATTCGCTATCAACCTCTATTATACGTGTTGGGAGATCGGGGAAACCCAGAACATTTGCGATGCTTGTAATGCTGGTAGATAAAAAAAATATATACCTAATTGTAAAAGACGTGTCTAAGTGCCCGCGAGGGCCCACAGAATAAAGAATTTTGACTTTGACTGAGACTGACAAAATTAAACATACATATTTCTCAATTTTCTCATACGTATACTACCAGAGGAGCATAGTTTAATTTTCTATTTCTTTTTTTCTCTTTTCTTTCTCATTACACCATCAATTAATTTACGTCGTCAACCCTTACTCATCCCACTGTTGGGATACGAGTCTCCCCACTATCGAAGGGGTTTAGAGCATACTCCACCACGCTGCTCAACTGCGGGGGTTTTTTTTTTTTAATACTACGTCGGGTGGCAGACAAGCATACGGCGGGCGCCTGATGTGAAGCAGTTACCGTAACCGTATTAACGCTCGCAACATACAATATCACTTGCGCGCCGCCACCCCCGCTGCCAACGCAGCATCTCCTTTCTTTCTTTCTGGTGACCTCACTCACTCGCAGGAACACAACAACCCTCAAGGGAATTGTTATTTGGCTGCGGTATTCTGTGAGGTGGAGGTACATTCCCCAGTCGGGTAGCTTACAATTACGCTCCCTACCTCTCTTAATGGCGGGTTGGCGGAGATTAGGTTCTTTCAAATACCGTTGGATGGAAGAGATCTTTTTACTATAGATGTTTATGCAAATAATTATTATAATGTTAAAGATTTCCATATCTTTAACATTATAATAATTATTAAAGAAAATACAAACGAACAAACACGGCGAGACAAATTGAAATAAACGTAACATTATTGATGAATCTCTATTCAGTCAACTTTCATTCCGCGATATAAAATAATTACGATAATAGACTATTTTCCAATCTTTAAAAATTGTATAAATTATTTAACAATATCGTAAAATACACAAAACTATAAAGATCTGCAAACTTTCGTTCAAATATCTTCAGTCAGACATTTTTAGCGTCGATCAAAGTTTGGCGGGAAAGTCTATTTTAAAAGTATGAAATTATTAAAAAATAATATTCCCATTGGAGAAGCTATAAAAAATGTTATAATTTTTATTATGATACTAATCACACAAACGTAATATTTAACATAGCTATCGTACAAATTTCTGATTTGATGCATACAAAATACAAACCTGTGACGTCATAATTCTATAGTCTTTTGTATGGAGTGTTTTCGGGACAGTTTAAAAATTGTGATTTTCAAATTATCATATCTCGAGAGATTTTTGTGCTATCGAAGTAATTCTTTCACCTATGGTTATATTATGGAGACGTCTCTACATATCAAACAGAAAAAAATGTTGGTCAAATAGCCTATTGTCCTTCAGGTTTCCACGAAATAACGACATTGGTTTCTCTTTTTAGTAAGAATTTATATATGTAATTATTTAACGTTGGTTCCATAAACTAAATGGGTTATAGTTAGTTTTCCGCTACTCTAATAGTTTGACAACTACTGATTTAGACTTTTAGGGGTGTACGTGGCTCAATGGCTGTAATCTTTGAAGCCAAAGCCAACTTCAACTGTACCTCATGCTCAATCATCATCAACTGCCGACTAGCGAATGAGAGGTAGGATACAGCGTATTTATAAGCAACCCGTCTGGTCTTGAGGGTTTTTGTGTTCCTGCGAGTGAGTGAGGTCACCAGAAATGAGTTGCTGCGTTGGCAGCGGGGGTGGTGGCGCGCGGGCGATATGTAATGTTGTAAGCGTTATAATGACTACGGTAACCGCTTCACATCAAGCGGGCCGTATGCTTGTCTTCCATCCGACGCAGTATAAATAAAAACATATTATGTAGAAAATTTCTCGTTAAACAATTCTAATGTACTATCAGTGCTTTTTAAATTAATGAAGTCATTAGATATGTACGTCTATTTTTGACTATCAGGCGGGACGTATGCTTGTAAAAGAAGATTACCGTATTCAAAATGTGTTCCATGTTTTAGGTCAATGGCTGGCGAACGCAAAAAGAAGATCTTACCACGATTCTTGACTAACCTCTGTTGCCGGAGGTAGGGCAATGGGATGACGATTCGTCTGTGGGACTCATCTCTATGTACCGATTGCTTCGAGTCGTGAAAGGGGCTGTCAGTTCATTCTGTTATACGTGTAATGGCTTAACGGTGCTTTTGTTCTTTAGAAAGTACAGCTAATGTAAAGGTGCGTACAGACTTGGCGAGGCAGACGATTTAAAAGTTATCTCAACTCGATCTCCTAAATAAATGCACTTAAGGCAGGCCGCCCGCTACACTACGACATTTTAAACGCGATCGCATAAAATACTATCATACAGGCGTAGGATCGTGTAAAGGCGCTATTTGAAGTGCGTCTATTCTTGTTTTCTTAGCGTCAAATCACATACAGAACCAGCATTTGCTAAGTCACTAGAAGTTATATGTAAATAGTCGTTCATTATAATGTCATACAGTATGATGGGATTCAAATGGAGTTGGTTTTATTACCGACGCCTGCGTGTCTTGTAGAATGTGGGGCATCGTAAACTACACGAGCGTGAAAAATGACTATTGTCTCGATTGACGTTTGCTATTTTTTTTGTGTTGGTGCTGATATTACTTACTCTAACGCATAGTTTCCCAACCTGGGGATCGCAACCGCTTGGGGGATTAATTATAAGGCGGTCGCAATTTATTAAAAAAGTAAGACCTGTCCACAAAAGTTACGAATTGTAATTTAGTGTTAATTTTTATAGTAAATAATTACAAAATCAAATGTTTATTACAATTAACATTTCTATTAGAACACAATCTGATCTTGCATTCTACAGCTGCCCAAAAAAATGTTTATAAAGCCCCATAAAAATATAAATAAAATATAAATTAAAATATAACTTCAATTTTAGTGTTACGGGTTGCAAGATTTAAGTTTTAGCTTTTTCGTAGGTCGCGAGTACCTGCGACATCAAAATGTTTGAGAAACATTGTGCTAACGAACGCGAACAGTTTATAGCTGCGTTCCTCATGCATTTGCTGTGCTAGTTTGTAAATTCGCCTCGCTTCGTACTTGTCTGGGATAGTGTGGATCCACCTTTACATGAAGCTGCTTTCTATTATTTATTTATTTATGCTGTTCATTGTCAGAGCATAGCAAACTTGACACTTGCCGACTGATTTTAGCTCCTATTGCGGCATAAAAACGGTACTAAAGTCAAGCTTGCTGTTTCTTTGGCAATACCATTCTGGGGAATGTATCGTCCATCTCATGCCCTGCCTCCATTTTGAGCCCTATTCAATAAGATCAATATGATATTTGTTGCGGGTAAATCTGGTACATGTATATTACATCATCATCATCAGGTCCTTTTTGTCTCCACTACAGGAGCACGACCCTCTCTCGTCCGTCCCAGACAGAAGGAGGATTTGGCCTACACTCCCCACGCTGGCCAGACGGGTTGGGTAGGCCTGATCGACGATTTATAATGTATTTCCCTTAGTCGCCTTGTACGACATCCACGGGAAGAGACGAGTGATTCTATTCTAGTCTGTCGGAAACCACACGGCCATATATATTACATAATTGACCTTTATTATGATAACAAGATAAGTGATTATGCAATGTCTATAAGCGTTAGATAGGACCGAGATGTGTGATGTATACCTATATAGCCTTGTAATAGTCTTACACACCTTTCGAGCGATCTAAAACGCGACGTTTTCGCGCCCTTTTTTTTTTAAAAAGCCGACTTTCGCCGCTTTCTCACCTTTAAATTTCCATAAGTTTCCTTTTTTTAAGTTAAGTTAACAAAAATAGGAGCTTCTAAACTACAAAAAGAGGTAAGTAAATTATTTGAAGACGAACTTTGCATTGCAATGAAAAAAAAAGTACAAGAGATCGATGGCTTTATATTTTATGTAAACATCTCTACTGTATGCCCTTTCTAGCGGTATGCGATTTTTATGTTTTTTTCAAGAATAACTGGAGTTATTCGTAAATTTATATTATACTAGCTGGCCCGGCGAACTTCGTACCGCCTAATTGTCAATGAATGTCGTGGTATACATATTAGTTGAACAAAATTTATGATGTCTTGAAATTAATATAATGAATAATAGAAAATAATAGAGAAGCACGATGGCGTCATTGCACGTGTCAGTCTAATTGTACACGCAAGTTAAGCAACGTCAACCGTAGCCTGTCCATGGATGAGTTTATATTATCTCGAGCTCCTCCGTGCTTCGGAAGGTACGTTAATCCATCGGTCCCGGTTGTAATCATTAGATTAACTCGAGGTCCTCCGTGCTTCGGAGGGCACGTTAATCCGTCGGTCCCGGTTGTTATCATTAGATTATCTCGAGCTCCTCCGTGCTTCGGAAGGCACGTAAGACGTCGGTCCCGGTTGTTATCATTAGATTATCACGAGCTCCTCTGTGCTTCGGAAGGCACGCAAGACGTCGGTCCCGGTTGTTATCATTAGATTATCTCGAGCTCCTCCGTGCTTCGGAAGGCACGTTAAGCCGTCGGTCCTGGTTGTTATCATTAGATGGCAGTCGTTAAGCCAAGTGGCCTTTAGGCGGCTTGAAATTACTGGCGTCCGCCAACTCGCAGTTGAGCAGCGTGGTGGAGTATGCTCGAAACATATTCAGTTGAAGGAAGACCCGTATTTAATATTACCCAGCAGTGGGTAAATATTAAGTTCAGTATTTTACTATGTCACAAAATAAAGTACCATGACACTTGACAACCAATTAATATTCATTTTCAAGCATTCATTCATAAACAATTTTCAAAACAACAACGGACAACTTTCGCGACGTAAAAGTTAGACCAATCGATTTGACATTTAATTGAAAATCAATAAATATCCCAATCCGTTTTCAAATTTAATTTTTCGTCAATTTTGTCAATGTTTTAATACTTATTATCCTATACCCACATTTCTGAACGCACGCATACATTTGACGTACGCACGTTAACGTCACGTTTGACAGGTCCGACATCCACGAACATTTTGTATGGAAAAATGATTTTTCTTTTATTTTATTTTTTTCGTAAATTTTCCAATGTTTTTAATAGTTATTCTGCTATTCTGGACGGAGACAAATCCAACAAATCAAAAACCATGGCAATCGGTCCAGCCGTTCTCGAGTTATAAGTGTTGTAACAAACACGACTTTCTTTTATATATATAGATAAAACCGACGCGTTCTCAATCGCTTAAAAACAATGACGTCTGTTACAGACCTTATGACATTATGATCACTTTTAATATAGTAATAAAATTGATGTTTACACGACAATTGACGTTGTGACCCCTTGTATACTTAACATTGACTTAGATATCACATCATTGACATAATATGTAGATAATAAATTGTCAGATAACAATTCCAGTACCCACAATGCCTAGACTCTAACTCTAGAGTTGTACGGGTTTATCTCGAACAGTATTATAATGACCTTTACATAATCTTTATTTTAGTTTATCAGGGTATTTCCTGATTCTCCAATCCGTCTGAGATTGCCGGTGATGAACCTACATGCCAACTCGTTTATGTATATCGAGTGCACAGTAACAAGACTACTTATGGTTGTTTAAAGTGTTGTTTTTACTATTGTCCACGCGATTTTTAGTGTTCCGTACCCAAAGGGTAAAAAGGAACCCTATTACTAAGGCTCCGCTGTCCGTCCGTCTGTCCGTCGGTCCGTGCGTCCGTCACCAAGCTGTATCTCATGAACCGTGACAGTTAGACAGTTGAAATTTTCACAGATGATGTATTTCTGTTGTCGCTATAACAACAAATACAAAAAAAACAATAAAATAAATATTTAAGGGGGCTCCCATACAACAAACGTGATTTTTTAGCTCGTTTTTGCTCGCAATTGACAACGGTAATAGGTAGACGCTTGAAATACTCACATAATATTTAGTTATATATTCACTTTAAAAATAAATAATTAAATAAAAATAAAACAAATATTTAAGGGAGGCTCCCATACAACAAACGTATTTTTTTTGTCATTTTTTTAGATATTGACACGGAACCCTTCGTGCGCGAGTCCTACTCGCACTTGGCCGGTTTTTATATTTTTTCTCTTTATCATCCATGTGCCTTAAGGAAAATACGAAAAAAAGAATTAACCAATTGGTCCAACCGTTCTCGAGTTTTGCGCTTAGCAACATTCTTTTTTATTTATAAAGATAATTTTATATGTGTAATTATTTAATGTGTTTAATTACATATAAAATTCGTTTTGTTAAATGTTTCGCTATCTCCTAAGTTTGAGAACCTTGCCATAAATTATATAAGGTGTAGCCAAAACACATAAATAAATAAGTAAATATTACTGGACAAATTACACACTGCCATCTAGTCCCAAACTAAGCAAAGCTTGTACTATGGGTACTAGATAACTTAAATAATACATTAATACATCATTTTGTTTTGTTAAATACATACATGTAATACACAGGAAACACCCGGACCAAGGCAAACAGACATGTTTATGCAAGCAAATATTTGTCTTGTGCTGGGATCGAACCTTCGACCTCGGAGTCAAAGTGGCCATTGCTAACCATTCGACCACCGAGCTCGTCAATATAGTCAAAATAGACGTCATGTTCATGCACACAGATATATGTCTTGTGCGGGGATCGAACCTTGCTAGCCATTCGGCTATCGGGGCTGGTCAAATCCATCAAAATGTGAGATGTACAACTGTCCCTCTCTGCCCCGCAGCACGTTCGTATGCCCGACTGAGATTATCGCTTTCTCCGAGGCGTCCGACGACTTCCGCAAGATCAACTGCGAGATCATCGCGGCCTCCACCGACTCGCACTTCACACATCTGGCGTGGATCAACACGCCGCGCAAACAAGGTACGCAACTTTTTACCTAACTGCGCCATCGACAGGGAATTCATCCTCACACATTGGAGCCTAAGTGATGGCGTACTGTGCGGTTCCAGGGAAGATTTCTCCCGCGTACTGTCAAGCTGTGGAATGAACTGCCTGTCGAGGTTTCTGCTGGAGTCTCCTGAGGAGACTACAGCATATATATACAGCATGGGGTTCTTCAAAAAGGGCGTGAAGAGGTTTTTACAGGGTCGGCAACGCGCGTGTGATGCCCCCTGGTGTTACAGGCGTTCATAGGCTACGGTAACTGCTGTCTATCAGGCGGGCCGTATGCTTGTTTTCCACATTAGTGGTATAAAATAAACGAAGCTCTGACAAAAGAGGTAAGGCGCAGCATATTTGTTACCTACTTGACTGGGGGAATAACTTTTTTTATACTACGTTAGGTGGGAAACATGCATACTGCCCGCCTGTTGTGAAGCGGTTACCTTAGCCATATCAACGCTTGTATGTAACATAAAATATTTTTTATGTACCACTAGGGTTACAAATAAGCGTACGACCTGTCTGAATTAATGCAGTCATCGCCTATAAACCTATGTGAAACCAAAGATTCTTTAAGAAAGGCGTGAAACAAGGAGTTGACAAGGTCGGCTACTTGAGTGATGGTCTCTAATGTTGCAAACGTGCATATGCCACTATGACTTTTTCCCAATATGCTCATATGCTTGTTTGCATTTAGGCATTTTGATAAAAAAAAACCCCTCAAATATGAAAAAGTTCCACCAAGTGCCAACAGAACGGCGTTGCGAGATTTATTTTAGGCCAAAGCGGGATTTTAAACTTTTAAAAGTAAAAAACGGCACATGTTTGTAAAAAGCAGGACTTTTTTTCAAATGAATGGATAAGTGTTATGACATGAGTGTACATAATCAAAAGATCAACAATTTCAGCGCTATAAAATGTAACGTAAAAATATAAAACGTTTAAATTGCTTATATTTTCCAGAGATTCTGATATTACGTCCATTAATTTAAGTCCACCACGAAAAACGGGACATGTAATGTCCCGTACGGGACATTACATTCAAGCCTAAAAAAGAGGGGGCGTCCCGCCAAAATCGGGACGTCTGGCAAAGCTGCAACAGAATCACCAATGACAACAATTAACATTAAATAAATAAATATTTCTGGACAATTTACACAGCGCCATCTAGTCCCAAATTAAGCGCAAAGCTTGTGTTATGGATACTAGACAACTGATAAATTTAATTAAATACATTTTTTTTCCTAAATACATACTTATAATACATAGAAAACACCCAGACCAAGACAAACAGACATGTTCATGCACACAAATGTTTGTCTTGTGCGGGAATCGAACCCGCGACCTCGGAGTCAAAGTGGCCATTGCTAACCATTCGACCATCGAGCTCGTCGAACTCTCGGCAGTTCTTAGGATCTCGACAATCAAGTTTAATGGGTCCCAGGATCAGAAGGGTAATAATCTCAGTTTATAAAAATTTCCAGGTGGTCTCGGGCCCATGAACATCCCGATCATCAGCGACAAGTCGCACAAGGTCTCCCGGGAATACGGCGTGCTGAACGAGGAGACCGGCATCCCGTACAGAGGCCTCTTCATCATCGACGACAAACAGAACCTGCGCCAGATCACCGTCAACGACCTGCCCGTCGGAAGGTGAGACAATCGCTCAAACCTAAAATATATATTGTCGTCGTCAACGATTAACCCACTGCTGGGATACGTGCCGTGCTCAATCTCCTTGTTTGGCGCGCGTGCACACGACTGCGAGTTGTCAGATGTCAGTGTTTTCAAGCCGCCTAAAAGCCACTAACTTAGCTGTCATCTAACGGTCCCAGCTATTGGGGACAACAGCCGGGACCGACGCCTTAACGTGCTCTCCGAAGCACGGAGGAGCTCGAGATAAATCAATCCATCCAGAACTAGCGGCGGAGCGCGCGATTCACCCGCGACGTCAGATAAGTTCAATCAGAAGGCCAATTCTCGTAATTTTTCTACGAACGCAGATTGAAAGTTGACCGAATCGAGATTGAATTGTGAATTGACTAAAATTATATACTTGATTTCATTAATTAATTATTATCAATTCTTGTTGTTGGCAAAGTAACACTCTTAGTTTATTTAATTTTCACTCATATTTCGATATAATCCCGCTTAAATTTAATTTTGAAGTTTACACATTGTGTTACGAGAATACCAAATGTGACATTTGTGAGATCGAGACTGGATCGAAATTGAATTTTGACTATATTTTAATTACGAGAATTGCCCCTCAGTTTGAACTTGTCGCTAGAACCAACAGCACTATTTTATCATATCGTTAAATACTGAAGAGCTTATTAGTGCTATTCAGGCCAGTTTCTGACGACACGTCGCGCAAACGCGTGGCGGCTAATGTGAACACGAGCTCGCAACGTCTACTGCGCCCGCAACGCCACCGCGCCCGCGCGTTTCTACGTGAACAAGCACTTAGACTGACACGCGCAAGCGTCATCGAGCTCCTCGCATGCCTTATTGATATAATAGGCTATTTGTCATTTTTTTCTGTTTGATATGTAGGGACGTCACCATAATATAACCTTATGTGAAAGAATTACTTCGATAGCACAAAAAATTCTCGAGATATGGTAATTTGAAAATCACAAGTTTTAGACTGCCCCAAAACGCTCCATACAAAAGACTACCGAATTATGACGTCACAGGTTTGTATTTTGTATGCATCAAATCAGAAATTTGTACGACAGCTATGTTAAATATTACGTTTATGTGATTAGTATCATAATAAAAATTATAGTACTTTTTATTGCTTCTCCAATGGAAATATTATTTTTTAATAATTTCATACTTTTAAAATGGACTTTCCCGCCAAACTTTGATCGACACTAAAAAAAAGTCTGACTGAAGATATTAGAATGAAAGTTTGCAGATCTCTATAGTCTTGTGTATTTTACGATATTGTTAAATAATTTATACAATTTTTAAACATTGGAAAATAGCCTGCTGGCAATCCACCACAGTACGTTTCCTAAGATATTTTATACCACGAACTGTGAAATTGTGGAATCAACTTCAGCGGTATTTCCGAACAATTACGACACCTTCAAGAACAGAGTCTATAGTTTCCCTTAGACGACTGGCAACGGATCGGCGACCCCTTAGTGCTGCTGGTCTCCCTGGGCGGTGGTGATTGATTTCCATAAGCGGACCCACAGGCCCGTTTATCGGCCCCCGATATTGTTATCATATTTTTATTTTATCTTTAATTTTTTTTTATCTTCCATAGGGAGGCATCCCTATGGAAACAATTATAAAGACGTTTTTAGGGTGTAAGTGGTTCATCAACATCTGTGAACCAAAGCCAACTTCACCTGCATGCGGCGCACCCTGCTGACTGACAAACGAAGCTCTGGCGAAAAGAGATGTAGGGAGCGTAATTGTAAGCTACCCGACTGGGGAATGTACCTACCTCCACCTCACACAATACCGCAGCCAAATAACAATTCCCTTGAGGATTGTTGTGTTCCTGCGAGTGAGTGAGGTCACCAGAAAGGAAGGAGATGCTGCATTGGCAGTGGGGGTGGCGGCGCACGAGCGATATTTTTAATATTGCGAGCGTTAATATGGCTGCGGTAACCGCTTCACATCAAGCGGGCCGTATGCATGTCTGCCACCCGACGTAGAATAAAATAAAAATAAAAAAAACACGCATTCACGTCAAACCGCCATCGAGCTGATCAAGAATGTAGTAATAGTAACGTAAACTTTTCGCTGGCTCCAGGTCGGTGGAGGAGACGCTCCGGCTGGTGCAAGCGTTCCAGTACACGGACAAGCACGGCGAGGTGTGTCCCGCCAACTGGAAGCCCGGCAGCAAGACCATCAAGCCCGACACGCGCGCCGCCAAGGAGTACTTCGTCGACGCCAACTAACTCGCGCCCCCCCCCCCCCCTCAACGCTACACGAGTATTATTGGAATTGTGGAGGTGGCGACAGACCTTCACCATGAAAGGCTGCCTACTCGATTAAAAATTGTGCTTTTTTTTTTCGATTAAAAAGTTAATTCTGCCGTATTGTTGGGTACCATTTGGAATTTAAAGGACATAAATATTCATGTATACATAATTATTTGAAAACTTCCTAAATTTAAAACTGCTGCACTATAAATGTTTTTTTTTTTAAATACATTCATAGTGCACTATGAATGTATTTTTAGTAAAAAAAAAACATTATTCATTTATAGAAAACATACAATAGGAATGTCTTTTTTTAAAAAAAGAACATTCATAGTGCAGTAAAAAAAATAGTTTTTTTTATGCTTATTCACAGAAAAAATTCATTGATATATGCTTTCTTTCCTTTATAATCAATGTAAAGACAAAATTATTTTGCACAACTCAACTTGCTTTTGCTTTTAAGAAAAAACAAATATTACAATTCATCCATTTTGTATGTCTATGTCTGCCGCCATCTTTAAAATCATAAAAGATGTTCAGACTAAAACATATTATTAATGTGTAAAATAAGCCTGAAGTAGTGTATTTTTATCTCTGAATGAATCGTCTATGTTATGCCTGTTTATGGTTAAATCCCTGCCCTAGTATAACGCACTATACCATAGAGAATGTAACCTGGTTACCTAAAAATAGTTGAAACACATAATATATCAGGATTCACTTCTATTTTGGGCACTAGAATAAGCCAATAGACAATAATTGTATAATCTGGATTATTTTTTATAATTGCAATTAATTACTGGCAACATTTTTACTCTATAGGTACGTTAAAAATTGTATGTACTATGTAGCAGACAAATTAGATACCAGTGTATACAACTATTGTTTACTTATTTTATAATTTAATAGTTTTAGGGGTGAAATCAAAGTGTAAACGAGATGTCCTGGCAATTTTCATAGATTTGTGCAATGGCAATACTAATATTGTATCTTTTTTTATATAGGATTTTGGCGGGTATAGCGACAATAGTGTTGCGTCGTTGATTTTTTATTTGATACAGAGGCTTTTGTGTCCCGTCATAATGAATGTTTGAAAATATATTTTAGAATTACATTGACTCATTTAAATTGTCCAGGACTTTGTGAATCTCACAGGGGAGGACGCTCTCCTTATCATCTGCTCGACAATAAGTTATTACTATCGCATTGTTTCACTTCATATTATAATGTTCGCTAAACATTTTCAAATCGAGGCTGTAATAAATGCTGTGTTTAATATTTTGTTTTATTTTTTAATGTGAATGCAGTTATGTTGGTTAGATTACATGATGGGAAAATTCCTCGGACGGGCCACGACAAGAGAGGGATGTGTGCGAGAGACTACTACTCAATCAGAGCGCACATTGCTTGCATGTCCCGATAAGACCTCGCTACGAATCCTAGCACTTCTCATCTACACACAGTTTTACTACACCCCAGCCACTGCATACAAATGTCCCGTCTGTAACTACTACATAAACAATGATGTCTGTGCTGTGCGTGAATGAGCGTATGGCACCATGCAAATTGTTCCAGATTCGTCTCAAGACGGCGAGGAGTGGCTATACTGTGGTTTTACGGTGTTGATAATACATATATGTATAGTACTTCACATTTCTTCGCACCCTCTACTCTTACATTTCTGGTGGATCACACGTTGTTTCATAGTATTCAAATCAAATCAAAATATCTTTATTTCTTGGACTTTATAAAGCACTTAGAAACGTCATACAAATTAAATATAAGAACATGTATCTAAATCATTACTACTCTAAATCCGCAGAGCTTAGATTCACTTTCATCACACTATCTTGAATTTGAAAGTGAATTTAAGTGCCAGTTCCGGCGACGGGGCTTCTTGAGAAGAACTGGCAAGAACCTCAAGGCCGAAAAGTTACTTTAATGGAAACCTTTGGCTTGAATACCAAGTTTTACTAAGAAGGCAGGTTTGGAAAATAGTACCTTATGGAGTTGAAATGTGATATGAAACAAGAATGCGCACGCAGACGAAGTTGGTACCTCGCGTACAGCGTAAGTAGAGCGTGGTACGGCGCTAAAGTCCATATTAGCTGTTATTTCAAGAAATAAGGAACGAGTGGTGTTTCTCGTAACGTTTATCATTATGCCCCTGAATATTTTGAACAGACGAAGTGTCGCGCTATAGGACTAGTACTGGATACCATACCCTGTTCTAAGTAGAAACGGATATGCGTTTTAAAAACGACTACATCCATTTACTGTGAACGTGCTGCAACAGCAAAACCAATATTCTACTAAACTTTTTGTTGTTACGTTGCATTCACAATACATGGATTTTGTAGATTTTTAGAACGCAAATAAAGTTGGTAATTTTGCCGCAGGAGAAGCCGAGCGTTTACACATTTTTTTTATACTACTAAGGCGACAAGCAAGCATACGGTCCGCCTGATGGAAAGCAGTTACCGCAGCCTATGGACGCCTGCAACACCAGAGGCATCACATGCGCGTTGCCGACCCTGGGAAAATCTCAACAGGCGGTTCATTCCACAGCTGGGTAGTAAGTACGTGGAAGAAAACCTCTCTGGAACCGCACAGTACGTGACTACTTCTTTTCTGATGTCACATGGTGCCGCAGCGTCAGCGTTTTGGGCTTCTCTGGAGCTAGCGCATAATGAAGACTCGTCGCTACTCCGATGACTACACATGATCTCCCAAACCGCTACTGCCGCGGCACCCATGCCCTAGTTTCCCTTGGATTTGTATGTACATATTACGGCGTTGCAGCAGCAACGTCGAGTCTTCATACTTGTATAGATCCACGGCGGCGGAAAAATTGCCGCTGCGACATAGGTATTCGTATTGTGTAAAGATCCTGAGATTTCATACAAATCCAAGGATACTAGTTCTGTGCTACTTAGTGCAGCAGCACGCGGCATAATTGTAAACAGCCTTAGGGTAGGTATTGTTATTGGCATTTGGGTAGTCTATGAATTGGAGGTATTTCTCCAGTCTGGACCAACATGCTCTACTTACCTCTTTTTCGCCAGAATTATGTTTTTGAAGTCTTTTTTTTTATTAGCAAGTAGCAACATGTGCATGTGAGGCGGGCGAGTACCTAGCGAATGTGTTATAAAAAAAAAATACGTGTGGCACTCGGGGACTGCCGCGGTAAAGCTATTGCATAGCATTTTTTAGTTAAGTTTTATTTTCGTTACGGAATTTCTTGATTCTCTTGATTTCTGATAAAACTGCTTCTGTTATCTGCCCTCATATTACTTATGACTGATTAATTATAATTATTATACCTACTTCTGTGTACTATAGTCATACATATTCGTATTTCTATGCTGGCTGTAGTGTTTCAGTCAATCAGTAATGTTATGTTTGCAATAAATTTCTCTTCAAGTGTTTAAAAAGTTTCGAATTACTGTAATCGCCCGCGCGGCACGCACACACAGACAAAATAATCAAGGACAACTAAAAAAAATATCAATGTAAGTTATCCTGGCAGAGCTCTGTACAAACGAAGAAGAGTTTCGCAGTATTATTCATTCAGGTAGAACCCGGTAGTCTATATGATTTTAGAAACTCGACCTATGAATAAGCGGCCAACAGTCCCGTATTCTGCGGAACCGTCCCGTAATGCTGGACATAATCCCGCTTTGCAAGAATTGGTAAAATCCCGCAAAATGTTGAAAGCGTCCCGCTTGTCGCGCATGCCAAATTCATTCAATGCATTGATGTATCATGACTATTTTATAAAAATGACTTCAGTAAGTTACATAAAAAAATAATACAAAAAAGCACAAAAGTGCTTTTATAATTTTTGTAGGTATACTGAAAATTTCATACTTTGGATTCGCATTCACCCCATACCCTACCTATCAAGAAAAAGCCCCTTAATCAATTTCAAGAAAGTTGGTCGCCTTACATATGAACAAAAGGCATAGTAAAATCAAAATAATGTCCAGCTATAACCTGTATTATTTGCCTGTATACTCAGAAGAATAACTACAATACTGAAGGAAAGTTATCTTTAGTAAGAACGAACTACAAGTCGGTAAACTGTACCCCCCGACGAGTACTCGACGGCGGGAAGTTTCGCAGCTGGAACTACGGGTCCGGCTGTTCGGATGAGGGTACCTCGATGACTGGCTGATAAGTATATAATTTGTCAGTCAGGGGTCCGGATACGAGATGGGTTTACGTGCGTGTTCATCACGTGCATGTAGTTTAGTTACAAAAGTAGAGCATGTTCGTCTGCCTTGCCATAGTTTTCTCAAAGTATTGAATTTGTTATAAAGGCTATAAAGGCCCAAACCTCCAGCACATTGGCTACCATAGACAAAGTAACATACACATACGAAGTATGCGTGGCTCGCGTGTCGACAGAAAGCGTCCGAACGCTTAGTATGGATTTCTATACGTTATATACGTGATAAATTGATTTTATTAGCTTTAATCTGCTTTATGCTTTTATGACACAATTTTCAATCATATTCAACTAACTAGAATAAGTTATCACATAGTTAAGTACTAAACTCATATTGCTTGCCTGTCGTTGTGTAAGTTTCGCACGCTTGGTTTCCATAGAAATCTTATTCCATACAATTTCTATTTGATTTTATTCCCGTGTTGGTCCCATTCATGGTTAGAGAAAACGGTATGAAAATCTCTACCGCTCGGAAATCATACAGACCAAATACAAAATCAGCATGGCAGGATACTTTAATGCAATAGGTAGTGATGAAAGAAGAATGTTAATTTTACGTTAGACGAGCCCAGTGGGCGAATGGCTAGCAATGGCTACTTTGGCTCCTTGTTCGCGGGTTCGATTTTTGCACATGAAAACATAGAGTCTGGGTGTTTCTTCTGTATTTTACACATACTCAGTATATTTTAAACATAGCTAGTACATAACCTACTTTAACTACTTATGTATAGGCACAGACATTCAATATTTGAATGTCTGTGCTTATAGGCATAGCTGGGCATTAACTCGTTAATCCGTTAATTGTTAATTAACGAAGTTAACATTTCGAGTAAAGGGTTAACTTTTAAGTCAACTTAAAAATATTTTAACGGACTCGTTCACTTTCGTTAAATTTCCCTAAGTCCGTTAATCATTAATCTAGCAATAATTTGTGTATTCACAGTAATAGTTTGCGTCTGTACAGTGTGTGTATTTATAAAGAAAGAGCGTTCTGTGCGAAATAAAACCATAATATCATGGAATTGGACTCGAATTCCACTCAGATGAAAATCCGTGGCCACATTTGAGTGACTATATTAATTTTGTATCCAGATCGGGAGAACAAATACTTTTTGAGTGTAAGCTATGCTTACCTAAACAAACAAAAATAAAAGCTCATTAAATCGAGCCTCAACAATCTCAAACAACACATAAGAAAGTGCATACAATTTGAGGTGGGGTCAAACTGGGGCAAGCAAAATGAGAATCGCTCGTTCCGATGAAAATGATGATAGCGTCGGCACCTGCAGAATCAATAATCAAAGCACCTCAAGCAAAGTACCTCAAGCAAAAGTGACCCAATGCATAGTATTTTTTTTTATTTCCAACTTTACATGTTGTCGATAGTTGTGGGTCCTATTAACTTCTAGAACCAACAGTTTTTATCAAAAGATGCAATTTTTTATCACGTGTTAACGGATTAACGTTAACTTCCTTTAAATATTCTGAAATGTAACGCTTTAACTTATAACGAAGTTAACTTTTTCAGTAACGGATTAGCGATTAACGTAGTTAACTATTTGGTTAACGGTGCCCAGCTATGCTTATAGGTACCTATAACACATGCGTTGCTTAGTTGGACTAGATGGCGGTTTGTATGGAATATTTACCTATAATTATTAACTGATACGAGACGCAATAAAAATGAAGAAATGGCGTAACTTCATCATTATTTGCATTAAATTATTTTGAATCTGGTAATTAAAACTTAGCCAGTCTTGGCCTCGCCAGGCTAACGAATAGAACATGCTCGCTCACTTCACCACTCAACACTTGAACTGACCAATAGCACGAGTCATTTTAATTTTAGGCGCGAAATGCACCAATCACGTACGCACATATCCCGCTCCGCTATTGCCCATTGGTTCTGAACTTAATCTAACTTTGTTTTGTTTTTCGTTTTGTTTGTTACCGTCCGTCGTGCGAGTGTTGTTGTAATGTCCTTTATAATTGAAATGTAATTGAAAATATAAAATAAATAAAACCAAAATCGTAAGTCACTACAACTTGAAGCAATACAATGGTGCTTGATAAATTTAGTGATTATGGCAGTGGAAGCAGCTCAAATTCTGTAAGTACTTATCTTTGTTCTAACAATTTCTTGATCATTTTTGAAAATTCGAACAGAACAATACCTAATTGCTTTTAGAACTTTAGTTAGAACCACATACATTTTACATTTGTTTTATATTACGTAAGTAATGTTTTAAGTTGAGCGCATTGTTTCGAATTGGCATTATTTTATAGGTGTTACCTAATTTGATCCTTATTGCGAAGGCAATAAAGAACCAATGTCAGTTCTTTTGTGTTCTGTGTGTCGGCAAAATATTGTTTGCCGCTGTGTTTTAATTCTACCTTCTTTTGTATGGAGAATGGCTAAAAAAGCTTGAATGTAATGTAATATGTACGTATGTATGTACTTTTAAATAGTTGAATATTATAAACATTTTTCATTAAAAACAATTTTATAATAGGTATAGGTACGTAGTTACTATTGTTGAAAAACCGGCCAAGTGCGAGTCGGACTTGCATTTAGAGGGCAACACCTAGGGTTCCCAACCCTCCCGGATTGCCCGGGAGACTCCGGTAATAATAGATAATCTCCCGACCTCCCGAGGAACAATAATTTCTCAGGTTTTTCTAAAAATTATACGCATACATCGTTACTCGTTATATTCATTCTCTCCATTCCAGTCTTGTTCTTTTAATTCCTGTGTCCAATGCTTCTTTCGAGCGTGTATTCAGCATAATGGAACAAGCGTGGAGCAAGGAAAGAACCCGAATGAGTAGTTTCTTTCATAAAAGCAGAGTTACAAGTACTAACAAACTACGATTTTCTATGTAGAAACTTTAATGTTATTTAACCAACATCCATAAAAGTCTCCCGGGTAGGTCTTTTCAAGAGTTGGTAACCCTAGCAACACCGTAAGGAAAAAAACGAGTCTGGTGGTAGGTACGTAATTTCGAAAGACGCTGTAACGACACACATGTTGAGGCGAAAATAAAATATTTCATAGTCGTACCTCACCCCGGCCACTCCATACAAATGTAGCGTCGCTAACTACTACATAAACAATGACGTCGTCTGTGCAGAGTGAATGAGCGTGTGTGCGTTAAGAGCCGTATAAACTGTTCCAGATTCGTCTCAGAGGGTAGGTGAGGTTGATACGACAGAGCGGTAGGGAGTGACCATAATGTATGTACTATTACTATATACTGTGGTGGTACGCTGAAGCGAAAAATTATTGAAGCGACACAACGAAGTCGTATGACACCGCAGCGAATGACACCACGGCGAAAAAATATATAATTATGTAGCATAATATTAAAGTTTGGAACTAAAATGGTGAAATAAAAATAAAAGACAGAAACTAAAAGTTTCATTGCAATCAAAAGATTAGTTAAATATTTTGAATACAAAGTACACCTGCGAGTAATCATCCGTTTTTAACTAAATTATATTGTTATTAAATGTCAAAAATCATTTATTAAAACAGATTAAAATGAATGAAATAGGAAGTTTTATTTCACCTTCATAGTCTATTTTAACACGAAATCCTCAGTGCATGAGACCGACTCCCACCAAGCCTCCTTAAATCATTTTTTTCAATCTATCTACAGTATTTCGGCATCAACTCATAATTATCCCACTGTTGGGATACGGGTCTCCCCTCAATCGAAGAGGCTTAGAGCGTACTCCACCACGCTGCTCAACTGCGGGTTGGCGGAGGCGAGAGTTTTGAAACTGCAAAGGCCTCTGACATTGTTTAATGACTGTTATCTGGTGGTTACAATAACTCGCCTAATCCTGTTATTCTAACTCTACGATGTACAGCAAAACTGAAGTGGGGGCAAGGATTTTTTTTTTTGCCATTTACGTCCGGTGGCAGTCCCCGCGGGGTCGACTGAGAATAACGGCCGGAACCGACGGCTTAACGTGCCCTCCGAAGCACGTAGGAACTCGATATAAATAACATCCATGGACATGGACAGGCTACGGTCGACGTTGCTTAACTTGCGTTTTCGATTACACTGACACGCGTAACAACGCCATCGAGTTCTTCTTTTCAAACAGTTTCAAATAATATTTTGAAATTATTACAAAATTATTAGTTTACCCATAATAACTAACTAAATGTATGTAGTTAGGATTCAAGTGCGTTGGAAAGTTATAAAATTATGATGACACGAAATCCTCAGTGCATGTGTCCGACTTGCACCTAGCCAGCGTTTTTTATGTGAGAGGGAGCAATCACCACCGCCCATGGAGACCAGCAACACCAAGGGGTCGCCCATACGTTGCCAGCCTTATTATCCTTCCTTTCTTTCTTCCACCTTTTGATTTAATATATTCTTTTTTCAATCCAAAATAATTTAATATTAAATATTTCGGCAACACTAATCATCCCACTCAAGAGTGGGACTCAAGAGACCCGTGTGCCAATACGGGTCTCCCCTCAATCGAAGGGATTTAGAGCATACGCCACCATGCTGCCCAACTACGGGTTGGCAGAGGCCTGTGTTTTTTCCCTATTTATGCGTAAAAACTGGGCATTTATGTCCTAGTTTTTAGGCATTTATTATGTATGTACTTGTTGGGAATTTATCATAAATATTGCCGGGCATTTTGCCCATGACAGACAGACATATGAAACTTGCTGATGATGCTCAGGTAAGCTGTTAACCATTGTTTCTTTTCTTTAGAATACCTCGTGGGGCATCCAGGAGCCGTGGCCAATGAAGCCTTCCCAAGGACCTCAGGGCCAGAAGTCATCCAGCTTCTTAGACCGTAAGAATTCATATATTTTTTTAATTGAAATGCACACATTTTGAGGCCAGTGAATAAAAACACACCCTGGCCACTCCATACAAATGTCGCGTCGTTTATTATGATATAAACAACTAGCTGACCCGGCAAACGTTGTTTGTTTTGTTATAAAAAAATATAAAATTTTATATTAGACTAGCTTTCGCCCGCGGCTTCGCTCGCGTGACATTCGGACAAACAATAAGAAGCTCTTGTCCTATTTTTTTTTTATTACTTGCAGTAGTAACAGGCAAGTGTTCATTGGACGACGCTCTCGAGGAGTTCAGACTGAACGGCTTGGATACTCCATATAACCCTGACGAAGACCGAGTATGGGGTACAAGGCTGTATCAATCAGGTTTGTACTGAAATTATTAAAAATAATATTTTTTGGACGTTACCAGCGGACAGTGTTCAGACACATTAAATAATAACATATCTTAGATTTAGGGATTTCACAGATATGCATTGCGATGTGGTGTAAATCTTCTTACTTTTTTTTTTACAACTAAAATGGGAAACAAGCATAGGACCCGTCTAATGGTAATTCACGCTTTGCCGATCCTGTAAAACCATGAAGAACCGTCCGTGGATAAAAATTAAACAAACTAAGAATGTTATTGTGCCACCAATAGGAATTGCTAATACCTACGAGTAATTAATTAATTAAATCAAGTATATATTTTTTTGTCAGTTCATAATTCATTCCTGGTTTGGTCAACTTTCATATTGACATCGTAAAATAATTACGAGAATTCATGCGTTAATAACTGCATTCAACTGCAAACTGGGTAATCCATTTCTAACCAACTTTTCTTTAATCTATCTTTTGCGGATTTAAAGATCCACCTTTCCATATAGTAACCCTTTTGATGTACCTACTTGAAATAATGCCGTCTTAATTACTATTAAGACGGCATTATTTCAAGTACAATGTAAGTACAATCAAGATCACACGCATTTTTTGAAAATCAGGGTCGATGATTTTGTTTTTGGTAAAGTATGTAATAATTCTCGAACGCGCAGAGTATGTTGCATATTTTCTCCCCGTTCTTTTCCCTCCCTCTGAAGTGAGCATTGACCCGTGCGTCCGTGTCCGTCAGACAAGTCGGTGGGCCCGGGCGCGGGCGCGGGCTACCTCCGGCAGAAGTCGTGGCCGGCGCCCGAGCGCTCGCCCGCGCCGCAGCTGCCGCGGCCCGCCTCGGCCTGGCTGCCGACCGACACTCACCGACAATTTGACACTATACACAATCTCGCCGCGCCGCAGAGGACTGAAGGTATGCTTTTTTATGTTTAAACTGGCCGTTACTAGGGATTGCAAGGCTGGATCCGCAATCCAGCTGGATACAGCTCATTTTTGGGCTTGCTGTATCCAATATCTAACGCTGGAACCAGCGGTGCGAATCCACAGTTAGCTGAAAATAAGTAACTAACTTTTTTTTTCGCACGAAACGCCGCAAAAATTTTTGTTGCCGCTTTGTTCCGCAAGCTTTACATTTCTACAGTTTAAAAACAAAAATCAATAAGTGCTGGATCCTCGCTGGACCCAGCTAGATTTTGTGTGATCAAGCAAATATCCGGTTGGATTCAAAATGCTGCTGGATTGCAATCTCTAGCCGTTGCTCGTTGCTTCGCATTATTATTTTATTGACCCTATTTTTCCATAGGAATAAGACTTTTTCCAGGATCAAAAGAAGTCAATATCACTCTCCAGACCTTAAACTATTCACGTAAAAATACATGTCAATGGATTGGTTCCTTTAGTCGTGTTTAATTCTAGATTTCTGTGTCGGGCATCTCATCAGGCAGCCACATGCCTTAACCGAATAAAAATAAAGATAGTCCAATTGACTTTCGGCATACCCCGGTCACTCCATATAAATGTCGCGTCGTGAAATACTACATAAACAGAGACGTCTGTGCAGAGCGTAAATGAGTGTGTGTGCGTGCGACGCCTTACAAACCGTTTCACATTAGTCTCAGAGGGGAGGTGAGGTTGATACAAGAGAGTGGCAGGGAGTAGCTGTACTGCACGTAGTGCTATTATTTATACTGTGCTTTCGGCAAAGGTTAACTGCGGTGTAAGTGGCTCATCATCATATTTGAGCCAAAGCTAATCTCACTTATACGCAGGGCATCCTAATTATTAAACTAACGATGCTTTGGTGAAAAGGAGGTAGGGCGGAACATAATTGAGGTACAAGCTGGTGAAGCGTCTCCATCTCATAGAAGACCAAGAAGGAAGGAGAAGGTGCGAGCGACACTATACATTGCGAACGTCTATGGGCTACACTAATCACATCAAGTGTTCCACCAGTAGAAAAAGAAGCAATATTTTTTGTTTGTACTATGGGTACTAGACAACTGATAAATATACTTAACTAGCGGCCCGGTACGTGCTTCGCAACGTATAAAGTGAAATAAAAAAAAAAAAAATTGGAACATCAAATTCATTTATTCAAACAAAAAAATATTTTATTAATTGCTAGCTATTTTAAAACTTAATCCAAAACATTTGTATAAACAATATTTTTTGTTTTTTTCCATTTTGAGAATGAATAAACAAACGGCTCCCGTACCGACTCTGGAACAGGCAACATAAAGTCGAAGCACGTCCAAAATGAAATGACCGCATGAATGACATAACAACATGTCTGTACTGTCAACACTGAAAAAAGATTCAATTTGACAGCACAATCCCGATCTGAAAAAAGTTTCAATTTGACTGCAAAATCCCCATTAACAAAATGATCCGCCATTTATTGAATTCAATTGTTACAAAAAATGTGATAAATGAAGAACCGCTCCACTCTCAATAGTCCGAGTAAACCGAGTTATAAAATTACAACGAAAAGTGGCATTGATTTTTATATATATAGATAAATACACTTTTTTTAAAATACATGCATATAATACATAGAAAACACCCAGACCAAGACAAACAGACATGTTCATGCACATATATATTTGTTTTGTTTGGTAATCGAACTCGCAACCTCGGAGTCAAAGTGGCCATTGCTAACCTTTCGACCACAGTACAGTACAGATGGTACACTAATCGCTTCACATCAGGTGTTCCACCAATAGAAAAAGAAGCAATATTATTAGTTGTATGGAGCTATGTGTATGTCCCGGCGGTCCAGAGCCCCCGGCCGCGCTGAGCCCGGAGCAGGCGCGCGTGCTGGCCGCGCTGCCCGACGGCGTGCTGTACTCGCTGCTGCGGGACCTCGAGCTGGAGCGCGGGCTGGACAGGAGGCCGCGGCCGAGACGTGCTCTAGAAGTAAGTCTTTATGACACTCATATATTTCTCATTATCGTCATACTTTCAGGCAAAGGACATCTCCAGCTTAATTTAGATCTTTCCCATAGACTTTACGATGGTTGCTTTTTTGCCGTTTGCATCCATCGTCTTCCAGCAATCTTTATCAGTTCGTCGATCCATCTCGCCGTCCTCCGCTGCGGTTTCCAGCCCGTCGATCACCTATAGAATTCGGACAAACGTCTGAGAGTAAACGAACGCAGAAGAGTACGCCTGTCTTCTATCTAGTCCTGTTTTAGTTTGATCTGTACTTGGCCAGTCGTCACAATGAGAACGTCATGAGCCCTAAGCCCGTATTCAAGTGCCCGAGTTCGGGTGGAGCAGTGTAATTGGTATATAGTATTTGGTTAGATGCCGGAATTCGAAAAGGTCTTTCATGCACCCGAATATGGGCTTTATGCGTGAACGTACAAAGGGTATCTTCACCATTTTTTTTTCATAGTAAAATGTGCTGAAAATCTAATTGAACCTTTATTATTTAATCTGGTAATGTTCCGAGGTTATGGAAATCCGCATTTATTACACCTGTCATAAGGCCGGTGATCGCAATAATATGGCAAATTACAGGCCTATATCTAAGCTATGCTAATTTGCTAAAGTTTTCGAAAGAATAATCTATGCTCAGTTATTTGCTAGTATCTCTTAACGCCTTCTTCCTGAACAGCATGGGTTTATATATGGACGATCTACAACATTACCTAGAGCTCTACCGCCGCTGAAGCCGATTCTCATCGGAATTTTTGATTACAAAAATCTAACTTTGGTTTA
This sequence comes from Hypsopygia costalis, assembly GCA_937001555.2. Classification (NCBI taxonomy): domain Eukaryota; kingdom Metazoa; phylum Arthropoda; class Insecta; order Lepidoptera; family Pyralidae; genus Hypsopygia; species Hypsopygia costalis. Next base: position 32,616,081 of record OW443328.2, read on the forward strand.
GATTTGCAGTAATTGTATTAAGCTTAGTTGGTAGAAACCTTAAAGAAAAATGAATGAGGTTTGTCAATAGCTTAAGCTTAAGACCTATTTTTGGTATCAAAATATTCAATGGGAATCGGCTTCATCTTAGGTGGGTTATTAGCTGGGGTATCATTTGTTAATTTTGTAACCTCGTCAATAGATTCGGGTGGTCAAGTGGATGCGATTTTCACGGATTTCAGCAAAGCCTTCGACCGCATTGATCATAAAATACTGCTTCGGAAACTAATGAACGCTGGAATCCACGGAGATTTATACAGATGGTTTTCGTCATATATTGATAATAGAATTCAATCTGTTACATTTAATAGCTTTTCCTCAAATTGGAATATTATCCCCTCTCCCATGGCTTCCAAGGCTCACTTTTGGGGCCACTTTTGTTTATTATATTCGTCAATAATATGAGTCACTGTTTCAGACACTAACGATATTGTATTTAGAATAATTTAGATCTTGATGTGCCTAAGTGTTCCGCTGTTACTTTCTCTCGTACAATAACTATTGTAATCCATGATTACAAGCTTAAGGGATGATCTCTCAAACGAGTTGATATAATTAAAGATAGCAGGGTTTTTCATGATTCAAAGACGTCATATAAACATTGATGTTATATGATTAAATTGCGAAGAAAGTTTATAATGCATTTGGGTTCGTCATAAAGTCAAGTGCCAAGGTTGTCAAAATCTTATATTGTTCTTTCGTGCATAGTACTCTTGAATATTGTTCTCAAGTGTGGAATCCACACTACGACATGTAAAACGGGCTAGAATCTATACAAAATCGTTTCTTAAAATTGGTAGAATACAAATGCAAAAAGTATGAAAAAAGTTACTACTTAAGAAGTAAGAGACATCGTCTGCTTCTATTATAAGAAAAGCGTAAAATTGTGGATATATCGTTTCTGACAAATATTGAGCAATCTCAAAATTGATTCCTACTCGCTTCTCGCAAAAATAAATATTTACACACTATCTTTTTCAATAAGAATACTTAAATGTCTATCTGTTCCATCCACAAATTACCGACAGAATTTATTCTAACACCTTTTTTACGATCTGGGGCTCTATTGCCTAACCTGAAGTTGATTCCGATCTAAAATTTCGATTCCAATAATAAGTTTTAGGTTAAAGTTAATGACACATCTTCAGCTTAATCGGTAGAGCTCTAGGCTTATATGTATAGGGAATATTTATTTATTTATTTTTACCAGGGTGTGAGATACCCTGGCTCATGACGGGGTAAGTTCGCCAAATATTACTAGTATTAGCCAGTATGAAAAAATGACCATCGCGAGCAATTCGCCTTTTTATCACTCGGGAAATAGTGCGTATCTTAACTCGGGGTGTATTTGGCTTATTATGGCCCTCGTCTACGTCTCAAACCTATACCCTCGTTGGTAATCGGTCACTTTCTTCCCTCTGTGACCTTCTTTTTGGCACGTTTTGTACATTTTGTCAGTAGTTAAATTCCGCCGTTATTTGAAACCAAGTATAAAAAGCGGACGCGTGGAATGACGATTGCCAAGTATGCGAATCATCATACAAATTGATGTTCGTATGATGATCCGTTGTTGTCTCTCGGCGACAGGTCTTCGTGTCTGGCGAACTGTCCATAATTTTGGAGACCGTTCGTCATGCTGCCTTGCGTCGATGAATCGACGGGTCGTATGGGGATATGTTGAAAGATGTTAGGTTCGGGTTGCGCTCGAAAGCGGTCCGTTTACATGAAATCTAGGTGTCAGCATCCGAATTGAGTTATGTTATATCGTTGCAGCAGGAGTGTCGGTTCTGCAAGAACAACGGCGAGCGCGAGTCGTACTACCGCGGGCACTCGCTGAAGGCGGGCGGGCGCGTGCAGTGCCCCGTGCTGCGGGCCTTCGTGTGCCGGCGGTGCGGCGCCTCGGGGGACACGGCGCACACCGCCAAGTACTGCCCGCTGGCCACGCACGAAGGTGACGCACACACACACACACACACACACACACACCGCCAAGTACTGCCCGCTGGCCACGCACGAAGGTGACGCACACACACACACACACACACACACACACCGCCAAGTACTGCCCGCTGGCCACGCACGAAGGTGACGCACACACACACACACACACACACCGCCAAGTACTGCCCGCTGGCCACGCACGAAGGTGACGCACACACACACACACACACACACACACACACCGCCAAGTACTGCCCGCTGGCCACGCACGAAGGTGACGCACACACACACACACACACACACCGCCAAGTACTGCCCGCTGGCCACGCACGAAGGTGACGCACACACACACACACACACACACACACACCGCCAAGTACTGCCCGCTGGCCACGCACGAAGGTGACGCACACACACACACACACACACACACACACACCGCCAAGTACTGCCCGCTGGCCACGCACGAAGGTGACGCACACACACACACACACACACACCGCCAAGTACTGCCCGCTGGCCACGCACGAAGGTGACGCACACACACACACACACACACACACACACCGCCAAGTACTGCCCGCTGGCCACGCACGAAGGTGACGCACACACACACACACACACACACACACACCGCCAAGTACTGCCCGCTGGCCACGCACGAAGGTGACGCACACACACACACACACACACACACACACCGCCAAGTACTGCCCGCTGGCCACGCACGAAGGTGACGCACACACACACACACACACACACACACACCGCCAAGTACTGCCCGCTGGCCACGCACGAAGGTGACGCACACACACACACACACACACACACACACACCGCCAAGTACTGCCCGCTGGCCACGCACGAAGGTGACGCACACACACACACACACACACACACACACACACACCGCCAAGTACTGCCCGCTGGCCACGCACGAAGGTGACGCACACACACACACACACACACACACACACCGCCAAGTACTGCCCGCTGGCCACGCACGAAGGTGACGCACACACACACACACACACACACCGCCAAGTACTGCCCGCTGGCCACGCACGAAGGTGACGCACACACACACACACACACACACACACACCGCCAAGTACTGCCCGCTGGCCACGCACGAAGGTGACGCACACACACACACACACACACACACACACCGCCAAGTACTGCCCGCTGGCCACGCACGAAGGTGACGCACACACACACACACACACACACCGCCAAGTACTGCCCGCTGGCCACGCACGAAGGTGACGCACACACACACACACACACACACACACACCGCCAAGTACTGCCCGCTGGCCACGCACGAAGGTGACGCACACACACACACACACACACACCGCCAAGTACTGCCCGCTGGCCACGCACGAAGGTGACGCACACACACACACACACACACACACACACCGCCAAGTACTGCCCGCTGGCCACGCACGAAGGTGACGCACACACACACACACACACACACCGCCAAGTACTGCCCGCTGGCCACGCACGACGGTGACGCACACACACACACACACACACACACACACCGCCAAGTACTGCCCGCTGGCCACGCACGAAGGTGACGCACACACACACACACACACACACACACACACCGCCAAGTACTGCCCGCTGGCCACGCACGAAGGTGACGCACACACACACACACACACACACACACACACACCGCCAAGTACTGCCCGCTGGCCACGCACGAAGGTGACGCACACACACACACACACACACACCGCCAAGTACTGCCCGCTGGCCACGCACGAAGGTGACGCACACACACACACACACACACACACACACCGCCAAGTACTGCCCGCTGGCCACGCACGAAGGTGACGCACACACACACACACACACACACACACACACCGCCAAGTACTGCCCGCTGGCCACGCACGAAGGTGACGCACACACACACACACACACACACACACACCGCCAAGTACTGCCCGCTGGCCACGCACGAAGGTGACGCACACACACACACACACACACACCGCCAAGTACTGCCCGCTGGCACGATGGTCACTTAGCGCTTAATTAATTAATTAGCATCATACGCTACGTGCAGATGAGGTCTGCTTCGCCATATGACAATGGGGAGGGACCTCAAAATGCTGATAAGTAAGTACAAATTGTTAATTGCAGAACGTTTGAAATCTGCAGCCATGATGCGCAGCGTCCGCCTGGCCTCGGGCCGCCGCCGCGGCTCGTGCTCGTCGCCGGCAGAGTTCGTGGTGTTCGGCGCCGCGCCCGCCGCGCTCCACGACGGCCTGCACAGCGCGCGCAGCGACCACGTGCCGCTCGACCCGCTGTGGGCCGCGCTCGAACAAAAACTCATGCTCTAAAAAAAAAGACGAAAAAAAAATTTTAAGCCCATGGCCGATCTTATGGGTCTATTATATGAGATTTTCGTACAGTGGTAATTAGTGAAGTGTATGCGATACGGATATTGGACTTTTTGAAAACTTCATTAGTAGAGCGAGTCGCAGTCAGAATCCGCCCCTAAGTTCAGAATCTCAATCTAAATACCGAAACGCACAGAATTCCATACAAACCATATTCACGACAGACATGTTAACTTTTCTATCGATATGACAAAAATGCTGACGAGTATTATGAATCTGAATTCAATACAAGTCTTTCCATACATTTTTGTGAAACGAAACACGCACCGGAATTCTGATTCTAAATTTCGTGACGAATTTAATCTGTATTAGGCCGGCCTTATATAGGCGGAATCCGTCATGGAATTCATAGTTTTCTTATTATATTACTACATCTGAAATTAAGATTCATAATTAATGAGAATGTTAATTTCAGACGGAATTCTATACATAACACCGCTAAACCACACGCTTGCTGAATTTGCTTTTATTAACGGATCAATCTGATAAGAATTTAAAAAACGTCCTTCCACACATTTCCCTGTAGAACAAACTTACACATACCGAAATTCAGACTCCTAAAATCTATATCTGAATTCGGTAAAGGTCTTAGGTCAGCCTAGCACACGGTGAAACAACAAAATTTTAGAGCAAGACACTGCTATCTGCGAGGCAATATCACCGTCTGTTACGCACATATAAATCAGTCTTTCGTTCTAAATATATATTATATGATCTTCGTTGTGTGCGCGCTTGAGGTGAGCGAAGTGAGCTGAGCACATGAATGAGAGAAGCGAGTTGAGCTGAGTGACAATGATCAGTCGATTCTTTTATGAGTTAATGACTTAGCAGTAAGTAAATCTAATTTAATAAAAGGTAAATTCAGGCGCAAAATAATAGCGATAAATCATGTAATTTATAATAACTATGCGTTTCAAATTAGGTATCTGAAATTTCAGTCAGTTTTAGTAGGTACATTACTCAATAATGTACTGAATAGATAATGCTAGTTAACTTGTTATTTGAAATGCATAGTGATAATCTGAACGGAAACTGGGTGATTTTTAAATATTATCTGTTGTGCCTTGAATGTATCTATGGTAAAATATAGAAAATAATGCATTTTAATTGAACATTTTCAAGGAGATTTCATAGAAAAAATTAAGATTGATGAGGCTAGTGCCCTCTATCGGTTAAAGGCAGAACTAATAAATATAACAAAGCACTTTCAAAACGCACATCATGATTCTGAATAATTTATAGAATTTCCAAATTGTAATGATATAATTCATACTATATTCACAAACGTAAAATATTTGATTTTGATTTTTCAATTTAGTTGCCTTTGGTTCTGCTGAAAATGTGAATTGAAATTGAAAAGCAGTCTCATTATTCCAGTGGTTAATTACTTCGCCGGTAGATGGCGCTTTTACTATTATTGGTACTAATAATGTTCTATTTTTTACAATAGTATTTCGTTGATATGTATTAGCTTTGACCTACATTTATAGATTGTTATAGCTCTAATATCATGTTTATAAAGTATTTTATAATATTTACATTATTGTTGTTCGAGCGACAAATATATTTTCTCATAAGAATAATGTGTTGCCATTTGTTGATTAGTTTTAAATGTAAGACAACTATTATAGTGAAATCAACTTACTATAGTATTCAAAGACATTTATTATTTTCATTATTATGACATTTATTTCTTTACATTTAGTTATAATGCAAAATATAAATATAAAGTGTGAAGTGACATCGGATGTTTCCACCAAATTATACACTTTTGGATGAATTTATTAAACAGTTTACTTATATTTTCCGTGCACAATATTGATATATTGTCAATGAAAATGTATTTAATATCAAATATTATTATTTTGAAAAGAAAAATCAAATTATACAGTTTTACACAGATCAGTTTACTATCCAGTTCACTAGATGGCAGCAGTGATCATGTAAGAAAAAATCAGTTGACAATAATTTGTATCAACTTGTTTTTTTTATATAAAATTTTACATAAAAATAAATTTAATATTTGCGATAAAATACCATCCGCATGTCACAATTTTTTTTTATAATTATAGAATTTAATTTTAATTACATTTAAATCGTGATTTTCCTTTGGAAAATAGGTTTATAGTTTATAAAAAAAGTATATTTTGTTGATTAATGTATGAGAAGATTTACTTTTGTTTACATAATGTGCCATTATGACTTATTGGGTGTTGGTATCTTTTGGGGCCAAATAAACAGACGAATTACACAAATTGCCTTTTTATTGCGTATCTTGCTTGACAAATTCTTTAATCAGATATTGCCTTATTACAAATTAAAATTAAATTCATTCGAATGAATGGGAAAAAAAATCTGTTTGTTATTATTTATACTTAAATGCGATCACTTCATTCATTAGGTACATGCATTAAAAACAGCGGTTAGCGGGCCTATAAACGCATCTAATACAAGGAAGTACATATTACATACATTTTATTATTTCCTTTTATAACTTTTTCCAAGATATGGGGTGTAAGTGGTTCATCAACATCATTGAACCAAAGCCAACTTCACCTGCACGCGGTGCACCCTGCTGACTGTCAAACGAAGCTCTGACGAAAAGAGAGGTAGGGAGCGTAATTGTAAGCTACCCGACTGGGGAATGTACCTCCACCTCACAGAATACCGCAGCCAAATAACGGTTCCGTTGAGGGCTGTTGTGTTCCTGCGAGTGAGTGAGGTCACCAGAAAGGAAGGAGATGCTGCGATGGCAGCGGGGGTGGCGGCGCGCGAGCGATATTTTATGTTGCGAGCGTTAATATGGCTACGGTAACCGCTTCACATCAGGCGGGCCGTATGCTTATCTGCCACCCAACGTAGTATAAAAAAAAAAGATATGTTCAAACGATGAAAATGACGAGCTCGGTGGCGTAGCGGTCAATGACGCGGCTTCGACACCAACGCTCGTGGGTTCGATTCCCACACAGGACAAACATTTGTGTGCATGAACATGTCTGTTTGTCTTGGTCTGGGTGTTTTCTATGTATCATAAGTATGTAGTTACAAAAAAAAAATGTATTTACGTATGTTTATCAGTTGTCTAGTACCCATAACACAAGCTTCGCTTACTTTGGGGCTAGATGGCGCTGTGTAATTTGTCTGACAATATTTATTATTATTATTAAACAGAACATTTTAAAGTTTGAATCCATGGTAGCAAAACACGATGTGTTCTTCCCGTGATAGATATCATTATACTGTCACGAGTTGGCTTGTCAAATTATATTATGTATATACAACTGATGCAACTTCAAATCACGTACATAACCATATTTTTCAGTAAGGAACGTCCATGGTATTTTTTGCCATAGTCTGGATTTGGACTAAGTGTCCTGAAATAATTTATTGTATTCTCGAGAACTAGGTACATACATATTCATGACTTTTTTTCAATACATACTGCAAAATTAGGTCAATCGAGTGAAAAATTAATTATTAGTTAAATACAACCAATCAGTGTTATACAATTATTTATTGACCCCCGTATTTTTTATAAAACTCATAAAATTTTTGATTGAGTTTCGCCGAGCGACAATATTGAATTGTGAAAATAGTTAAATAATACTACTACTATTATGATAATAACAATGAATGAATTAACAGCAAATTTAAATATTATTATATATTGTTATGTCCTAATTAATGTTCATTATTGGCATTTGTTGAGCGTATTGTAATGCTCACAAAATGTATGCTATAAAATAATATAATAATAATAAATAAATATTTATAAAATATTATTTAATCTCTGTAGTTATTGAAGCAAAATGTATCAAAAATGGCCGTCTTCCGCAAATTTCTATGCAAAAACTAGGTGATTGTACATGATTTTTTGTTTCATTCATTTTGCAAGTTATAAACAACGTATGGGGGTAATAAACAATAATGTAACGCAGTTTTTGAATACATAAATATTTAGCAAATACATTTTTTTACGTCGGATGGCAGACAAGCATACGGCCCGCCTGATTTGAAGCGGTTATCGTAACTATATTAACGCTCGCAATATGAAATGTCGTTCGCGCGCACCACCTCCGCTGCCAACACTGCAACTACTTCTTACTTGGTGACCTCACTCGCATGAACACAACAATACTCAAGGGAATCGATATTTGGCTGCGGGATTCTGTGACGTCGAAGTACTTTCTCAGTCGGACAGCTGAACACCGCTGAGCCACCTCACCTCTTGTCAGAGCCCTATTTTTCGTTAATATGGTGCACACGTTGCCCTTGGTTCAAAGATTGAGGTGAGATAAATAAATATATCTGAACAATTTGCACAGCGCCATCTAGTCCCAAATTAAGCGCAAAGCTTGTGTTATGGGTATTAGGCAACTGATAAAATGTACTTAAATACATTTTATTTTTGTAAATACATACTTATAATACATAGAAAACACCCAGACCAAGACAAACAGACATGTTCATGCACACAAATGTTTGTCTTGTGCGGGAATCGAACCCGCGACCTCGGGAGTCAAAGTGGCCATTGCTAACCATTCGACCACCGAGCTCGTCATAAAGATGAACCACTTACTTTATTTTCGTGTTGCTGCGAGTGAGTGAGGTCACCAGGAAGGAACGAGTTTCTGCGTTGGAGTTGACGCGTGCGCGAGCTATATTTCATGTTGCGAGCACTTATAAAATGGCTACGGTAACCGCTTTTCATTAGGCGGAAAGTATCCTTGTTCGCCACCCGACGTAATATAAAAAACCGGCCAAGTGCGAGTCGGACTCGCGCACGAGGGGTTCCGTACCATTATCTATAAAATCTGCAAAAAAATCTCGTTTGTTGTATGGGAGCCTCCCTTAAATATTTGTTTTATTTTTATTTAATTGTTTATTTTTAAAGTGAATATATAACTAAATATTATGTGAGTATTTCAAGCGTCTACCTATTGCCGTTATCAATTGCGAGCGAAAACGAGCAAAAAAATCAGTTTGTTGTATGGGAGCCTCCCTTAAATATTTGTTTTATTTATATTTAATTGTTTATTTTTAAAGTGAATATATAACTAAATATTATGTGAGTATTTCAAGCGTCTACCTATTGCCGTTATCAATTGCGAGCGAAAACGAGCAAAAAAATCAGTTTGTTGTATGGGAGCCCCCTTAAAAAATATTTTGTTCTGTATTTTAGTATTTGTTGTTATAGCGGCAACAGAAATACATCATCTGTGAAAATTTCAACTGTCTATCACGGTTCATGAGATACAGCCTGGTGACGGACAGACGGACGGACAGACAGCGGAGCCTAGATATAGGGTTCCTTTTTACCCTTTGGGTACGGAACCCTAAATAAACTTAAGTCACGTCTAACTTGATTCTTACATCTTAATCAAATAATGGCGGTGGCGCTAGTGCGCCGCGTGCACCTCATTTAGGAGATATGTTATTGCAAGTTTGTTTCTAAAATTAAGTACCTAACTGATTCATCTTCTACTAACATTTTACAATTTTTGCTGTTCATAACTTGCATTACTACACACGCCGGCCACTCATACAAATATCGTTTCGTTTAGTGCTACATAAACAATGGCGTCTGTGCAGAGCGTGAAGTAAGCGTGTGTGCGTGCGGCGTAGAGATGGGCAAAATTCCAGGCATTTACAATAAGTGCCCAGTAAGTACCTTTAAATGCCTAGTTTTGGGCATAAATAGGGAAATTAAAAGTACTTTTTGGGCATTTATCGTAAATGCCAAACAAATTGTTCCAGATTCGTCTCAGAGGGAAGGAGAGGTCGACACGAGAGAGCGGCACGGAGTGGCCATACTGTTCGTAGTAATATTACTATAATTATGTGTGTGTACTCGATAGACCTAAACTGTTAACATTGACACATCCATAAGATGCTAGTTCGTACGATTGAATATGAATAGTAAAAATGTTCAATCAAATCGTATTGACTTGAAAGATAGTAAAAGTTAAACGCAACTGTGTCGTATTTGCCAAATCGTAGAACGCGATCAACACTAGTAAGTGCATAGTTATGTCGAAATACGGTAAGTCAATGTCGATAAAGTCTACCTTGTCAAATATTATACTTATTTATGTCTTCGTCCTCACCACTTATTCAGTCAGATCATATCCAAATAGTACTGATAATGGAGTGATTGATTCTCAATAAGTATTGAGGTGTTAAAGATCTTTGAGTCAAAGCCAACCTCGCTTGCGCATGTCGTTGTCATTAATCAGTCAGCATGATGTACGTCTTGCATCATGCTGACTGATTAACGAGGCTTTGGCGGAAGACAGTACGGGTAGGACAATCGTAAGCTATACCCGACAGCAGAAGTACCTGCACATTATAAATGTCATCGCAGCATAATATATATTATACAAAATCATTGACTGTGCAATCTGTAAGTCTTTGGAATGCTCTGCCGTTAACTATCCGTAACGCGCAAACTATTTCCACTTTTAAAAATCTTGTTCAAGTTCACTATATTATGTCACTTATCGTAAGGGAAATACATTATAAAACATCGATCAGGTCTCCCCAACCCGTCTGGCCAGCGTGGGGAATCCTTCCGTCTGGGACGGACGAGGGAGGGACGTGCTCCTGTAGTGGAGACTAAAATGACCTGATGATGATATAATAATGTTCCTTTGTCTGTCACTGACTGCTTTTCCATTATAAGTACATACATATTTATGTAGTTTATGTATGTATAATTATGTATGTATTTGTATGTTCATGTTTATATAATTGAGTAGGTATATAATATATGCTGCGCCATCTACCTCTTTTTCAAGTTTCCTCTACACAAATATATAAAATTGCGTTGTATTGTATTGTTCCTGTGAGTATGTGAGGTCGCAAGAAAGAAAGAAGTTGCTGTGTTGGCAGCGAAGGTGGCGGCGAGCTAGCGGTATTTGCAATATTTCATGTTGCTAATTGTGAGCGTTTATATGTCTGCGGTAATCGTTTCACATCAACCACCCGATGTAGTAAAAAAAAAAAGAGTCGATAGTATACAGTCATCGATAAAGTCGATATTGTTTTTCCTGAACTAGTGTAGCTATGTAGTGTATTTTTACTTTTTACTGTGTTATCGATAGTGAACTCTCAATTGGCAACACTAGAAGCGCTTCAGTATGCAAAGTTCAACATGACATACCTACTCTAAACTCAGAACATACAGTCAAGTTTCATCTCTACGCTACTAGCATTATAGTTCAATTTCCGTTGTTAAAATTTAAAGAAGCCTTTAAAAATTGTCCGAAATTTAACTCACGCTTCAAGACGCGCATACCGTTTTGTATGCATTGAATGAATTACGAATTGTTGTTGTATTTCTATGGCGTTAAGATTGAAACTTGCTTGCAGTAAGGTCCCAAAACATCTAGGTCTCAATCCGGTTGATTTGGGAATGTGTGTCGCAGATGTAGGCCGCGGTACCGCGGGAGGGGGGGGGGGGGGGGGGATTATGCAGATTCACAATGGATAATGAAATAGTCATTAGTTTCTAACATAAAATAGATTTTATACTTTATTTATAAAAGAAAGTAAAAGTCGTTTTCGCGTCTGCCTGATGTGAAGCGGTTACCGTAGCCGTATTGACGCTCGCAAATTGCAACATGAAATATTGAATATCAGCAACTCCTTCCTTCCTGGTAACCTCACTCACTCGCAGGAAAACAACCATCAAGGGAATTTTTATTTGGCTGCGGTATTCTGTGAGGTGGAGGTACTTCCCAGTCGGGCAGCTTACAGTTTGCTTTAATATGGATGGAAATCAAAATACGGATGATAACAAAATCGTACATATAAGGGGGATACAGTTTGGCGTTGCAGCTACAAATCTATCATCTCCATCCAAAATTCAATCACACCACTGGATAGATGGAGGATCAAATAATTTATTACGTTGAATAAGTACTATGGATCAACGCGTGCGGGGCAGGAGTAATCGCTGCCATTTTGAGATAATTTTAGTGCATATAACGTATTCACGTACAACACACGGCGGCGTGTCCATCACACAGACACACTCCATTTTTTTGGCTCTGCTGCAGTTATGACCTATAATGTTCTTTTGCGAAAATTACTAATGCGCTGGCAAGATTTTAAATCTGCAACTTGAACTCATTTGCAGAAGAACGACGAACAGATCATGTTAGACCAAGTTAATATTGGGGGCAAAGTTTAATTATAAAATTCGGGTCAAAGTTTTAATAACACACGCCCACTCTGCATGGAAAAAAACAATACCTACATTTGCACGTCATTAGGCATTTGGTAGATATGTAAGTTGGTGGGACATTTGCGTAATCCAACAGACGGATGTTTTTGTACGAGTGCATATGAGTCCATGTCGACCTTGATGTTGACCCTGACGCCGAAGATGTAGGTCTGGTGCAGGAAGGACAGGACAAGCAGAAGAACTTAATTCTCCAATCATTTCTAGAACTCGCAAAGGTATGGTCTTTGCGAGTTCTTAAAATTTCGTTGTAAATTACATTTCGTTGTAAATAAAACGAGCATGTGGGTCATTTGATGAAAAGCAATGACCACCGCCCATGGAGATCAGCAACAAGGGGTCGCCGATCAGTGCCAGCCTCTACTCCTTTCTTTCTGGTGACCTCACTGACGACAACTGCTAGGCTCGTTTATTTTAGTTATTTCCATAGCATTATGTCATATGGCATATTGCTTTGGGGTAAAGCAGCTGACATTGATAAAATTTTTGTATTACAAAAGAGAGCCATTAGATCAATTTACAATTTGGGTTCTAGGGATTCACTCCGTGAGTTATTTAAGGAGATAAACATCCTCACTGTCGCTTCTCAATATATTTATGTAAATATTATGTACGTCCGTAAAAATATTTCGAATTTTACAAAAGTATGTGATATAACTAATGTCAACTTGCGGAACAAAAACAAATTGGTTATTCCAAAACATAGACTGGGGAAGGTCAATAATTCGTTTGTCGTAAACTGCATCCGCTACTACAATAAGTTGCCGGAGTCGGTCCTGATTTTACCCGACACTAGATTCAAACAGCTTATTAAGACCACCTTATGTAAAAAGGCTTACTACAGGACCGACGATTACCTTAATGATAAAAATGTATGGCAAATTCTCGGCACAGGATGTGAAGCACAGGCGTCTTATCTTTACAAGTAGTATTGTGGATATACATATTTAGACTTTATACAATATGTATATACACTCTATACTATGATTTTTTATATTTTTTTTTTTTTTTACTATTTTATTTTACTTGTTTTTTTATTTTTTATTATCTCTCTTATTTTGGTTGACATACCATTTTTTTTATTGTACATTGACATTATTTTTATTGTATTATGATAATATTGTATGGCTATTTAAAAAAAAAAGACCTATATTGACAGAGTTTCTTTCGGCATTTCTTCTCGTCAATGGTCATTCCGAAATGCTGGTAGATAAAAAATATACCTAATTGTAAAAGACGTGTCTAAGTGCCCGCGAGGGCCCACAGAATAAAGAATTTTGACTTTGACTTTGACTTTGACTTTGACTCCCAGGAATACAATAACCCTAAGTAATTGTTATTTGGTGGAGATACTTTCTCAGTCGGGAAACTTAAAAATACGCTATGCCCTACCTCTCTTTTCGCCAGAGCCTCGTTTGTCCGGATGCACCACGTGCAGGTGAGGTTTGCTTTGTTTCAAAGATGTTGATAAACACTTACACATGTATTTTTTACTTATTTATATAAGTATCTACAGCTAGAAGATTCGATTACGCCTTATTTACGTTGGTATATAGATTTTTTGCATTTTATTCGTCTATTAGTGGAATCTAGTCAAAACGCAATGGGCAGTCATTATCCATGATTTACAGTAATATATCTCTCAGCAATAAGTGGGTATGACACAGTGAGTAGACATTAAACCACCACGGGGGCTACGGAGCCCATAAACTGTCATTGTACCGGAGAGCTGTCCCATAACACAAGTCGTCCCAGTTCCGAGGGCAAGGAGTTATCGTTCGTTACATTGTAACACGTATACGTCGCGGCAAATGTCGCTTTACCACTATATACGTCAAGATGATATATTTAACCAGATATTGTAATATTACCGCAGAATTCTTGTGGCCATAGCCAGTTAGTCAAACAGTTTTGTTTAACTATAAACGGCCTTGTAAGGTAAAATATAAATAAACAATTTAAATGTCTCCGACAGATCAATGATCACTGCGAGTGAGTGAGGTCACAAGAAAGAAAGGAAGGAGTATAGGCTGGCAACGGATCCCTTGGTGTTGCTGATCTCCATGGGCGGTGGTGATTGCTTTCCGTCAGGTGACCCACATACATGCTCGTCCCCCCCCCCCTCCCCTCCTCTTATGTAAAAAAAAAGATTAACGAAAGCTGATGTGAAGCGGTTACCATCGCCGTATTAACGCTGGCAACAGCAGTTCAGTATTTAATAGTATAGTATAGGATACACGGGAAGTAAGTTTGTTTGTGGTACAAGCAAAATTGTAGGGTTACAAGTTGCTGACATCTTTTTTTTTGAGCAGAATTTTATAACTTTTTTACGACTTTATTTCTTAAACTTAGTACACAGTACACCAAATTACATTACATAACAGTAGTTTAAATTAACCACATTGTAGAAGCAGAAGTAACAAATATTATCACGTTAATAACTATAGATAAATATTACAAAATGTTGATGCAATTAACTTAAACCGAATATATTGTCCATAGGCGGTATACAGACAAAATTACGTTACCTCACGCGCTAGTCCATCTTCAAGAGATTCTTGCTTGTTACAAAAAAAAAGATACTGCCTGCTTACAAGAAAAAAAAAATTGTTCGAGTCTAAATAATTTGAACGAAAGTACCAAATAAGCTACACGAGTACATTTGAACTTCAACAAATTATTATTTTTTATACCACTAAAGTAGCAAACGTACCTGATGGAAAACAGGTTCCGCAGCTTATGGGCGCCTGTAATACCAGGAGCATCACACGCGCATTACCTACCCTGTAAAAACCTTTCACGCCCTTTTTGAAGGACCGTACGCTATAGTCCTACGCGAAAACCTCATAAACATCTTACAAATTACAGGAAACCTTATGAAAAGATCACCTTATGTTAAGTTTTTTTCATTGTTTTTGGAACAAATACTAATAGTAATAGTAATATTCCAGGACTTAATTACACACGGCCATCTAGTCCCAAACTAAGCATAGCTTGTACTATGGGTACTAGATAACTGATAATATACCAAAGTATAAGTAATATAATACTTAAACGCACTTTTTTTTTGTAAATGCATACTTAAAATACATAGAAAATACCCAGACCAAGACAAACAGACATGTTCATGCACACAAATATTTGTCTTGTACGGGGATCAAATCCGCGACCACCGAGCTCGTCAATTAATAAGTTATGTGTTTATATTTATTTGTTTTTTTTTCAGCAGCAATGACAAAAAGGTCGTCGTCGCCAACACTTATTCATCCCACTGCTGGGATGTGGGTCTCCCCTCAATTGTAGGGGTTCATAGAATGCAGGTTGGCGGAAGCTAATTGTCACTGACTTGGCTTAACGATCTGTAATAACAACAACCGGAACCGACGGCCTAACGTGCCCTCCGAAGCACGCAGGAGCTCCAGATAAATAAACCCATCCATGGACAGGCTACCGTTCATGTTCCTTAACTTGTAAGATTGATTAGACTGAGACACGCAACAATGTCACCGAGCTCAGCGACAAAAAGGTCTAATGCCATAATTTACAAATTAAGACCAAAAATCGCCTTGAATATCACTTAATAATTATAATATTTTACATCTATGTCGTCAATGACCATTTTGAGACTAATGAGATCAATTAAAAATGACTTAACTATGGATGTGAACAGAGCAAGCCGGCTACCATGCGCCTACGCACGCCCAGCCCCCACTCGGCTGAGAGAAATGGCGACCTTGTTTGTTGACCCAGTGCCGACGTCGCGGCCGTGCACCGAGCCTCGAACACACCGTCACACACACATGCGTCTACTTAGACCCCAGTCACACCATATAGGAGACACGGAAATTAAAAAAAACTTTACTTAAGTGCATTCATGTGAAAAAGATTTTTTTAACTATTTAAAAAAATACTTGTATGTTATATATGATACGTTTTACTGTATATTTAAATTGGTAGATTAAAGTACATTGCCATGGATAGGCTATATGTATAAGAAACCAGAGATAGAGATACAGTAGTAAGGCAGCGAAATTTGAGTCACCAGAAAGGAGGAGTTGCTTCGTTAGCAGCGGGAGTGGCGGAGCGCGAGCGATATTTTATGTTGCGAGAGTTAATATGACTACGGTAACCGCTACAGGGCGACAGACAAGCTTGTATGCTTGTCTGTCACCCGACGACGTTGTAAAAAAAAAATGTCTAACACTGTAACCGCTTGCAGTATAATAAGTTACTAAGTATGTCTAGTGACCTATAAGTACACAAAAAAATCTTTAAAAAATCCTCACCAACCTGATTGACCAGCGTGGGGAGTGTAGGCCAAATCCTCCTTCAGTCTAGGACGGACGAGAGAGGGTTGTGCTCCTGTAGTGGAGACTAAAATGGACCTGATGATGATGATGATGATAAATTAATTCCGACAAGTTGACCAAAATCAACCTGTGAATAATAATAAGTAATTAACTTTTTATTTATTTAACACGTCGGTTGACAAACAAGTCTATATAATATCTCTAAGAAGTGATTAAGGTAGCCTAAACGGTTGAGTGTGGTTCGAACCTTAGCGTCGCGTTGTTTGAAGGTCGCGGTCCGAGTTATAACACTGAAAATTTTCAAGGCTATCATTATGGAGATATGGGAAGATGTCGTAAATGATCTAAATAATACTGATAGAATATTATTTTTGTACAATACAAAATGTAGTAAATGAAAGGATTGTTTATATATAACTTGCCTCTGTAAAGGCGGCCTTATTATTCAGATCAAGATGTAGCAGTGTGTGTATGGTTGTGAAGACAACCTTAAAATCAAATTATGTGGTATGAATTCCCTGCTTTATTTATCTGAGTGACTATGCGCTGAACCTGAGTGTATTTTTATACAATTTTTAAAGAAGACATTTAGTTACATGTTTAACGCCAACTTCACCTGCACGCGGTACACCCTTCTGACTGACAAACGAAGCTCTGGCGAAAAGAGAGGTAGGGAGCGTAATTGTAAGCTACCCGACTGGGGAATGTACCTCCACCTCACAGAATGCCGCAGCCAAATAACAATTCCCTTGAGAATTGTTGTGTTCCTGCGCGTGAGTGAGGTCACCAGAAAGGAAGGAGATGCTGCGTTGGCAGTAGGGGTGGCGGCGCGCGAGCGATACTTTTTTTGTTGCGAGCGTTAATATGGCTACGGTAACCGCTTTACATCAGGCGGGCGGTATGATTGTCTGCCACCCGACGTAGTATAAAAAAAAATGCATGAGTATATGTATGTATGTGTATCTAATAGTATATGTGTGATATTTAGACTATGCAACAGTATATACAGTAGTAATATTCTTCATATAATATGCCTATTTTGCTATCCGTTATTTTACACACAGCACAGGTTAAATAGAAGAGATCTCTTAATGAGATAAGCTCGCCTTTGCATAACTATATTATTTAGACTACCTGTATTGTATGATTTATATGCAATAAAGAATATAAAATTTCACTTTATAGAACCTGATTAGAGCCAATAAACATTAATTACTGAACAACAAAAAGTCAATCCTGATACCAACACCACATTAACTTTCTTGGATATCTTCTCCCGATTATAACCATTCATTGATGTAATGTTAATGCATATTGTCCATTACATCTATTGTCTTTGGGCAGCAGCGATAACCGGAAATGCAGTGATATAATCATTCATTTCATTGATCCTCCTTCCGGACCCGAACAAAAATTCTATATTTCTCATAAAATTCTTATTAGAATAAAGAAGTACCCAAAAATATTAATGCTTCCTCTTTCAGTTGTAAACTTCGTATCTCCATTCTCCCTTTCCTGTTTAAATTTCCAACCACTGTGACTCACGCAGTAAAATATAAAATGCAAAAATTCGTCGCCAAAATAAACCTTTCTGGTAGCTCAGTTGGAAGAGCACTCGACCGGTCATCGAGAGGTCGTCGGTTCAAATCCCACCTACGCGGGTGAATTTTACATTTTCCAAAATATTTATAAAATGTTTTCCTTCTTCTTCTATCAAGGGATATGCGCGGATATTTTAACTAAATTAAGTTAGTAAAAAAATAATAATACGCAAATGACAGTACAATAAGGGGCACGGCAATTTGAGCTGTTTCATGAACATGGTACGCGGGAAAAACTAATTGGGAATCACTGATCTTGAATCTTCAGTGTACTAAATTTCATCAAATCCATCGAGCTATTTACGCGTGAGAAACAAATATATACCCAAACATCACCGTAAAATTTTACACTTATTACCTAGTCGGATTAGTGCAAATCTATCATTACCCCAATTCGATATCGACTGTGTAAGTAATTAAGTATGCATAAGCTCATTTGTACGTAGTCCACAAGTAGACTACGATGTGGCGTAATCATCGTCGTTAATAATGGAATTAGTGTCATCGATATTACTAGTCTGACCAAGGAGGTATACTCGGACCAGTCCGGGTCACTCATTAAACTTTATTATCATATTTTGTTGATTTAGGTTTTACCTGCCATATCTGCAGAGTTAGTAATGACGAAAGTTCTTGAGGGAATGTCGCCGCCGGCGGGGTGATGATTCTAGACAGACGGACGAATGTTATAAAAAAAAAAAATATCAAAAAAATTAAACCGCCGAAAAAAAAATTAAAGCAAAAAATAATAAACTTTGTTTTTATTGACCTTAATAACTAAGTTCTTAAACTAATTTAAGTACACCTAAGTAATTTTGAGTCGGCGCTCAATGAACAAAGATTACTAAATTACCTCAAAATTTAAAAGCAAAAGATAATAAATCTTTTGCTTTTAAATTTTTTTCGGCAGTTAAATTTTTTTGTTAAAAAGTTTTTATTTTATATTTTTTTGTGGCTATACTAATGTACTAATTACTACATCCTTAATTTTTGATTAATACGGGACCAACTTCCCTTCCAATAAAAAAAGAATTATCAAAATCGGACTACTGTGAGAAGTTATGGCGAGAGAATCTCTCCCCAGTACCCCGAGCATAGCTCTCTCTACCGCCCGCTGTAAAACTTATAACCTATGGGAGCCAGGTTGCCGGTCAGCGTCCAAGTCTCCGCAGTCCGTGTCAGTAGGTCACGGCGGGGAGGACGCACTGCTTAAAGACTTTGATCTTATTTAAAGAGATCTATTTCAAAGTTGAATTTTATTTATTAACTAGTTATGCCAATTAAATTAGAGAAAATTTCATCGAGTCATCTTCATCATAATCTCGATTGGAGGATGTATAATTTTTTTTTACGTGACAGGGGGGCAAACGAGCATGTGGGTCACCTGATGGAAAGCAATCACCACCGCCCATGGAGATCAGCAACACCAAGGGGTCGCCATACGTTGTCAGTCTACTCCTTCCTTTCTTTCGACAACAACTTAAGCAAATAAATTAATATTTTTATTCTATCAACCTTTCGCGTGCCGCGGTTCCACAACGGGTACAGCGTTGGTACAGAATTGATAGGCCGCGGCACGTGAGAGGTTAAGGGAATTGTTATTTGGGTGCGGTCTGTTCTGTGACTCTGTACCCTACCTCTCTTTTCGCCAGAGCCTCCTTTGTCGGTCAGCAGGGTGCACCACGTGCAGGTGAGTTTGGCTTTGGTTCAAAAATGTTGATGAACCACTTACATCCCAAATACTGAATATTGGCTTCTTCTTAGACATCTAAAATAATCGACTTCGTGATTTTGGCATCCATCGGTTCTCGATCTAGTGGACTATCCTACGCTTTGCTTGCGAGCTTGGTCATCACTCTACAAGCATTCTATCCAGTCGTCAGTTCTGCGAGCCATGTGGTCTGCTAGCGCAATGCCACTTCAGTCTGTCATTCTAAAAGTTGTGTCAGTATCTCTAGTAAAAATCCGCCATTTTGTTTTTATTTTTATTTTGGCGTACCCAGTGTCACTCTCACAGCAAATACGAATCTAACGACACCTCTCAAGCTAAAATCCATCCAGCCGTTCGGGCTGCAGAGCGTACCAAACAATTATACATACATACTTACATACATACTCTCGAAAAAACTTGCGGAGGTCGTTGGCGTCGTTGCGCGTGTTAGTCTAATTCAACACGCAAGTTAAGCAATGTATCAGCCGTAGTCTGTCTATGGATGGGTTTATTTATCGAGCTTTTCCGTGCTTCGGAGGGCACATTAAGCCGTCAGCTGTTATAATCATATGACAGTCGTTAATCTAAGTCAGTGGCCTTTAGGCGGTTTGGAAACACTGGCCAGTTAACACGCTGTTGAGCAGCATGGTGGAGTATGCTCCAAACCCCGTCTATTGAGGGGAGACTCGTATCCCAGCAGTTGGATGAATAAAGATTGAAACAAAACTAGAACGATCTGCGATCTTAAAATTTTAGTAACTTGAAAATCAAAAAATCTAAATCTAAATTTCTTTATTCCTTTCACTTTATAAAGCACTTAGAAACGTCATACAAATTATACATACTTGTGTCCGACTTGTTTCATGGTCGATCCAAGTTTGGTGGAAAATTTCATTTTAATATGAAATTAATAATTTTTAATAAATACCATTGGCGAAAAAAATAGAAAATACTTTAACTTTTCTTACGGCACTAGCTATCTATATGCAATTTTTAACATTGCTGACATACAAATTCCCGATTTAATGCATATAAAATAGGACCGTGGTGGTCATAACATGGTGGCATTTTGCATGAAACGTTTTCAGGATAGTCCAAAATTGTGATTTTAAATTTTGGACTGTCTTTTTCTGACTCCCGTCCCGGTCCACGGTTTAAAAGTGTGAAAGAAAACAATTTTATCCACTTCTTTAATAAAATGTAACGGAAATTATTGTGGCCAGTCAATCTCAGTCGCAGGATAATAAATATATAAGTGATAAGAATATTACCAGCGGTTTTGTATACTTAACAACCAATTGCTCCAGTTTTCTTCAAGAAGCCTCTCTTCGTTCAAGTCTAAAGGAGCCGATTCAGGTCAGTACTGTTGCGAATTTCCGCGGCAATAAACTTAATACAATCTGCCATTCATTTGGCCATAAAACGCGTATTTGGGCCGCGATATGGCAAGTTCACTGCCAGTAATAAACTCATTAATGTCAGTCGGCGTATGAAAGTGGACCGAGTCAGGTGGCAATACCACTCATTCATAAACAACGTATTTGTGAGCGCGTCACACGTGAAGTTACAATGTTTTATGTTACGATATTTTATGTCGGAAATGAGATCTCGTGATTTTTCTTCAAATCATTTTCAACATCTTACTATCCATATCTGTTTTTTAATCACGGGTCAAGCCCGGACATTTGATAGGCGTGCGCGGAGACATGGATTCAACGCGCAGAGGCCCATTTGAGAAGTTTGATTTAATGTTGTACGCCCGCCGTGACCCGCTCCAGGATATATCAATGGAACGATATACCCATGAACAGGTCTCGGCAGGCGTTGAGATTATTTCAAAGTATGACGAAAAATTAATGGGCTATGGAGATGAGATCTGGGTGAACTAAATACAGGGCTGTCACAGAAGAGGGACGGACGCCTGCCATAACTGCTTCTATATATCCCTCTTAATTCACGGGTCCAGCCCGGTCATTTGATAGGCATACGCGGGGATATAGATCCAACACGTAGAGGCCCCTTTGAGAAGTTTGATGTAATGTTGTACGCCCGCCGTGACCCGCTCCAGGATATATCAATGGAACGATATACCCATGAGCAGGTCTCGGCAGGTGTTGAGATTATTTCAGAGTGTGATGGAAAAAAATTGGGCTATGGAGATGAGATCTGGGTGAACTTAATACCGGGCTATTACAGAAGAGGGACGGACGCCTGCCAAAACTGCTTTTATTGCTAGTTATTTGCGGCAGGTGATGGCTTGACACTCACTAGATGGGCCCCCGAAATGCCAGGGGATCGGCCGGGGACAACACCGGTGTGAGTGACTCAGGGGTGTCGAGAGGTGTGCTGCGCTTTCTCTGAAGTTACTCGCGGCGTGATGCCCTTTAACACTTCCACCAGTTCCACCCCTGGAGCATATAGCTCTAGCGGCTTCTCTCTGGTCGGCCAATGAAGGCAAGCCAGAGCTGAGAGTCCTGCGGGCCTTCTTGTGTTTACACTCCGACCGATGAATATTATTATTATTACAAAGCGAAAGTGTATGTGTCTGTCTGTTACTTTTTCTAAACTGCTGAGCCGATTTGAATGAGCATTTGATAGATACTACACGCCGATCGCCGATAGAAGACTAGCGAAAGAGAACTAGGATAGGGAAGTACTTCCACATATCAAAAGACTAGCCAAATAAGGAAAATATCTTTATGATTATTGTGTTTTAGAGAGCGAGTTTACTGATGTGAGGAGGTGCTGCTTTCTCAGCGCGGGTACCGGCGTTACTACTAGCTATAAAATCTGTGCACAGCGTGCCTAAAGAAGTTTTACCTATAATTTTTTTCATACAAATCTGTAACAATTTTGAATTAGGTGTCACTATCCCTATGCTGAATAGTTTTTCAATTGAACCTGCGACCCCTGGCGTCAGGTTTAACTGTTTTTAGCCTCCGTTTCGTTACATTACAATATTCCTAGGCAATTTATATTCAATGATAACGATCTCGCGACACAATATATCAATTATCCAGTGATATGGCGACGATAGCAAAAAATTAAAAAGTGCCGTTGAGTTATTGCCATGTTCCGTACATACAGTATGATTGCGTAGTAGGTAGCAATGAGTATATAGATGCATACTAGCGATCCGCCGCTATGCACGCATAACAATCATCATCATCAGGTTCATTTTAGTCTCCACTACAGGAGCACGACCAATAACGCACATGGTATAACAATAACGCAAGTAATTTAGACCTTTGCAAAGAATAAAAACCTTTAAAAGTCAGACGCTCGACGAGCGCGGTGGTCGAATGGCTAGCCATGTCCACTTTGACTCCGAAGTCGCGGGTTCGATTCCCGTACGAGACATGAGCATGTCTGTTTGTCATTACATGTGACACAGTAGAACACTCTACCGTGATGAAATTATATGTATATTGAAAAAATGTATTTAAGTATAATATCAGTTATTTAGTACCCATAGTGTAAGCTTTGCTTAGTTTGGGACTGGATTAGACGAGTAGAGAGCCGGTAGTAGTGTGCAGAACTAATCGATGGCGGAAGCACGCAAAATAGTGTAATATATATCCGATATAAGTGGTCACGTACTGTGCGGTTCCAGAGAAGTTTTCTCCCGCGTACTGTCAAGCTGTGGAATGAACTGCCTGTCGAGGTTTTCTCAGGGGACTACATGGGGTTCTTCAAAAAGGGCGTGAAGAGGTTTTTACAGGGTCGGCAACGCGCGTGTGATGCCTCTGGTGTTACAGGCGTTCATAGGCTACGGTAACTGCTTGCCATCAGGCGGGCCGTATGCTTGTTTGCCACACTGGTGGTATAAAAAAAAATAAGGTATATAAACTGGATAATTTATATATCGGATCTAATAGATCTAATATGTATATCGGAATATCCATAGTCACTTTAAAGTTCAAGTAAATTTAAAAGAAATTGTCCTGATACGACGAAAAATCAGAAGCACGAAAAAAATAACAAATTGTTAGTCTATTGATCTCTAAAACCTACTACACGGTAACCATACTCGTCCACTGTAATGTACAGGTAACTCGTTACCGCCTACCACTTCGTTTGCCATTAATACTGCGCAGCTTTCCTCACTCACACAAGCAAAGTGTATACTTATATACGTTACACATAGAGCCGACACGTGCGCGTGTTATAGTACACTAAATTCAATAAACAGTATGTAAATCATTATGATTGAGGAACCCGGTATTATTAGTACCCATAGTTTTGCTTATTTTGGGACTAGATGGCAATGTGTTGTGTACTATCCAGGAATATTTTTTGACGTATTATAAATCGATAAACGCCGGTTATATGTACAAAAAATCATGAGTCATTGTTACGTTCCGTCTGAACCGAGCGTGCAAGCGGGAGCGCGGCGTGTGACGCATCTATCTCTCTTCCACTCCATCGGTCGATGTTATCTTATGACATTATCACGTAAAATTATCATCCGTAAACCGACTTTACAGACAACGAATTTTTTTATTTATTGAAGTGTAATTTTTGAAATGAAAATTTCTTTACTGTCATACATTTACTGTCATACAAAAGATTTCAACGATCCAATGTAGCATTTCTCGACTTCTTTACTTTAAGGCGCTATGAATTAAATAATAATAAATCTACCTTCACCATGATATGACAAACCTGACCAAGGTAAACAGTCATGTTCATGCCCCCAAAGATTTGTTTTGTGCGGGCATCGAACACGCGACCTCGGAGTGAACGTGGCCATTGCTAGCCATTCGACCACTGAGCTCGTCCATCTATAGAGGAGGCGCTCTATGCTTCGTCGCCCCATACGTGGCCTCTACTTTAGGTATTTCCTCCCCTATACATGTTTGGGTATACATATATGTGTAACAACTTTGCATTCTATACTTTAATATAAAACTTTAATTAATCATTCTTTAAAAATGAATATAAAGACAGTGAGAATGCGTGTTTTGTTCGTAATTATAGGCAATCTGATAATGTAATCATGACTTTCAACTGAACATATTTTCGTCGTAAAAAAGTGTATGGACGAATTTTAAATTTAGTTTTAATTTTCAAAAGGGTTTTACTTTAATAGACAATCAACGTTTTTGTAACGATTATTAATAACAGCAACCATTTATTTTCTTTGTACCGATTGACAGAAATAGAGAGATGGTTATTAGAACTAGCTTCCACCTGCGGCTTCGCTCACGTTTACTTTTTTTTTAAATAATAAGTATCCTATATCCTAATACCCTTGAAAATATGTGTACAAAATTTTCTGATGATCCGTTGAGTAGTTTTGGCGTGAAGAAGTAATAAACAAACTCACATTCACATTTATAATAATAGTAGCGATTACGCAGCGAAATGTAAAACAAATCAAAGGAGCAACTGATTTGATTGGTCCTGATCGTTTGTCAGTGTGATTGTTAGTTACTGCTTCATATATCTGATGTCTCTAGTGTCGAATGACTAGTCGAGACTAATGGTGTCTCGGGCCGAGCTTCAAGATCATTAACAATGTCTTTACAAGAATTTCATGCACGAGACTAGGTTAACCTAATTCAGGCCAAACTTAGACTAGATATAAAATATAGATAGTAAATTAAAATTATTTATTGCATATATATTATTTATGCAATAAATAATTGCTAACAATGGTTACTATGACTCTGAGGTCGCGGGTTTGATCCCAGCACAAGACAAATATTTGTGTGCATGAACATGTCTGTTTTTCTTGGTCTGGGTATATTCTATGTATTATATATGTATGTATTTTATTAAAAAAATGTATTTGAATATTACAGTTATCTAGTACTCATAGTACTCGTACAAGCTTTTTTGGGAATTGATGACAATGTGTAATTTGTCTAGAAATATTTATTTATTTAATATTTATAGAAAATTTAGATGAACTTCATGATTCTTATCAAATCTTTCTTTAAAAAGAGGGAGCGGGGGTTTATATTGATTTTTGGAATAGATTTTTTAAAGATCCATGTGTTCACAAAAGCACTTTTTTTTTAACAATCTCATCAAGGTATCTTTTCAATAAATCTAGTGGACAAAGTATATACTTTGCGATTTTTTCTATTATAAAATTTAACCATTCGTGTAACGGCAACTGTCAAAATGAAGCTCACTGTTCAATAAATGTTAGGTATTCAAAAATTTGGTAGTTCAAAATTACATTCGTAAAATACGATTGCAGAGAAACATCCAGATCCAGAGCCTTAAAAGGAATAAAAAAAGTCGGACAAGTGCGAGTCGGACAAGTGCGAGTCGGACTCGCCCACCGAGGGTTCCGTAGGTACGTAGTATCATTATTAAATTTGATATTTTTCATTATAAATAAGAAATAATACGTCGAAAAAAATAAATAAAATATATTTTGCAATGTGTACATCAAGCCCTTTCATATGATCCCATTTGAACTAGTAGTTTGAATTTGAAATTTCGACACCCTATATGTAAATAATATAGACCCCCTATTTTTTAAGATCTATTTACAAATGTATAGTTTTGAGATTTATTCCTGTACTTGTAGTCTATAACGATGTTACTTGCCAATTTTCATAGTTCTAGGTCAACGGGAAGTACCCTATAAGTTTTGATTCCCTTGACTGTGTCGAAATATGCGTTTTTTGCTGAATAAACGGCCGTAACTTTTTTCTACGTAAACTTAGCAGTTTCATTTTTTTACAACTTCATGCCTCCCCAACCCGTTTGGCCAGCGTGGGGAGTGTAGGCCAATTCCTCCTTCTGTCTGTGACGGGCGAGAGAGGGTCGTGCTCCTGTAGTGGAGACTAAAAGGACCTGATGATGATGATGATCATGGGACCGTAGACCTGAGTATACAGTTCAAATTTCAGCTTGGTACTTCCACGCATTCTCGACATAAAAATTCTTGACAGACAGACAGACAGACAGACGGACAACAAACTGATCCTATAAGGGTTCCGTTTTTCCTTTTGAGGTACGGAACCCTAAAAAAGGAACAGAATTGTCTCGTGTTATATGTTATGGATTCTATACTAATAGAATCTGGAACAAAGAAATTCAATGGAGGACCAAAGTTGTCGACAGAGTCAGCTAGCTGAAGTGGCAGTGGGCCGACCACATCTGCCGAGTCACTGATGCTAGATGAAAGTCCTAGAGTGGAGACCTCGTATGGGGCGCCGAAGCGTTGGGCGTCCCTCCACAAGATGAATCGATGATCCCAAGGGAAGCGGCTGGATGCGGAAAGCGGAGGATTGCATATGGTGGAAGGCATTAGGGAAGGCCAATATCTATCACTTATAGAGTGCTGGATACAGGCTGATGATAGTGCAGATTTGAGAAAAAATAACTCTTCGTTACAGCTTTTTTTTCAATGAAATAGATAAGATGAAGATATGCGCCAATTACACAGTGTAAACTCTATGTGCTCACATCAGATTGAATTGAATTAGTCATTTGCACTCGTTTGGTTATCGCCGAGATGATTGATGAACAAGTAATTGAAATATCGCGGGTCAGCTCAAGTGATTTGAATAATTCGTTGTGACCTACAAACTGCCGAAAAGATATTACAGTACTGCTCTTACAAAAAATCTCGACTGTCAGACGGCAGGGTAGGGCAGGGCAGGTGAGGGTGGCTTTGGATCAAAGATGGTGGTGAGCCGCTTATACCCCACATGGTTTTTCTGTTCGTTTTGATAGCTTTGTTTCTTGTTCAGATCATATGAAAACATTAACCTCAGGAAAAAGGAACCCAAAACGGATGCACCCATGGCACCCAATGCATTATTTACAAAAGCGTGTAAACAGCCCTGATTGGTACTTAGACACGTCTTACAGTTTTTAATAAATAAATAAATTACTATTCCTGGACAAATTACACAGCGCCATCTAGTCCCAAACTAAGCAACACTTGTACTTAAATACATTTCTTTTTCTTGTGTTTTTATGACTTTAGTGCCCTGGAGGTTGGGGCGTGCCTTAGTGTGGGATGCCACTTGTGTTGACACTCTGGCTCCCTCCCATCTCCCGGTCACTGAGTCTAAGGCCGGTATGGCTGCGGCATCAGCAGAGTCACTCAAACGGCGCAAATATGCTGGATTGACTAACACTTACATATTTGAGCCGTTTGGGGTAGAGACATTAGGGCCGTGGGGTCCATCAGCCCGCAATCTTTTTAAAGAGATATGCGGGAGGTTGGTCGAGGCTTCATGTGACCAGAGGGCTGGCCATTACCTTGCTCAGAGGATTAGCATTGCTATTCAGCGAGGTAATGCTGCCAGCATTCTTGGTACGTTACCAACGGGCAACGATTTGGGGGAAATTTTTTATTTATAATTTTTGTTTTATTCCTTTTCTTCCTTTTTTTTTCTACCTCTTTGTAAATATTTTATTTGTAAATATTCTTATTTCTATTTAAATAAAATAAATAAATAACCATTTATTTCGGACGTAAGACATCCATAGAAGGGTTAGTTTCTTTTTCTAAACCATATAATACAAAGGAAATACATGTTTATGCACATAAATGTTTGTATTGTGCAGGGATGGAACCCGCGACCTCAAAGTCAAAGTGGCCATTGCTAGAAATTCGACCACCGGGTTCGTCGGTATTCTTATTTAAGAATCTTCTTTCTCGTTCGTACTCCTCGTGATTATAAATTAATCTATATAAGATTTTTTTTTAAAATAAAAACGCTGACATCGGGCTGCCCGCCCGATGTCAAGCGGCTACCGCAGCCATATTAACGCTCGCAACATAAAATACCACTCGCGCGCCGCCATCCCCGCTGCCATCGCAGCATCTCCTACCTTCCTTCCTGGTGACCTCACTCATTCGCAGGAACACAACAACCATCAATAGAATTGTTATTTAGCTGCGGTATTCTGTGAGGTGGAGGTACATTCCCCAGTCGAGTAGCTTACAATTACTCTCCCTACCTCTCTTTTCGCCAGAGCTTCGTTTGTCAGTCAGCAGGGTGCACCGCGTGCAGGTGAAGTTGGCTTTGGTTCGAAGATGTTATGAACCACTTACACCCCAAAAAAATATATAAGATAATAAAATTGTTTATTTTATTATATAAGATTTTAGACTATTAGATAAGACAACCTACACATTAACTAAAATTGATTAAGAATTAATTAAAACGTCAAGAAAATTTTTGTCAAAATATATTACATGAATTCGCTTATCATATGAAATTGTGCTCCATTGGGGGTCGAAATTAAATAAGATCAACTTATCACCGCTAACCTACGCATCCCTTATATGTCCCCCGGTACGATCAGTTTATTGACCCTCTACAAAGCATGTAAGAGTCTGATATGGACATTCGGATTGGTCTCTATATGGCAAACACATTTTTTGTCAGTATGTTCATACAGACACATTGTTATACCGAATTTTATCGTATACGGATAATTGGATCAATGATCAACGGGATTTTAAGTATATTCACACTACTATTATAGTAGGCGTTGGAAAATGGCTTCACGATGAAAAAGGTAGATAGGTTACGGACTGCATCACCTACATAACTGTTTTTTTCTATCTGCATAGTCTGGAACTAATTGTAGTGAAGAGCTATAGAACTATTTAAATCTTAGGTAGATTTAAATAGTATATTACATACGTGAGTAAATGCGACTTGCTATGTTACTATAGTGTGACCGCACTGAAATGTATCAAAGTAGAAAGAGTGAGTGTACTATTTTGTGAAATAGTACATATCTGACCACAGAGATAGTTGAACGTCGATAACTATGCTAAAATTTAATGAAATACCTACTGATTCAAAATTACGTTACGCATTAACTAGGCGACCGAGGTTTACTCGGTAATTTTTAGATAAGATATTTGTTTGTTTTGTTATTGTCACAAGACACTCACATTAAAACACAAAGCAGTGGAATACATTTAAGATTTAACTCATTAGGTTGAACATTGCTTATTTATAGTTGGGATATCATAATATAATGACGCCATATGTTCTTATTTTTTTTTGCAGAATAGCTGTTTTAATAGATAATAAAAAATAACCAATTCAGGGTGACAACATCCCTATCAATTTATCAGGCAAAAACAACATGTGGTGGGAGCAAACGACAACGACATTTTTAGGACAATACAAACTTGCTCAGAATTTACATCTAGCTGAATAACCAGTGTGTTATTGGTAACATATTGTCAAAAAGAACGGTTGTCCTATCTACCTTTTTTCTTGACATCTCATGTGATGAAACTAAAAATATTCGGTTGCGTTCAAGATATAATATGTAAATAAAATCAGCATAAGATCCTTGTGAAAGATTAGGCATAAGAATACTTAAGTTAAAATAGTTAAGTTTTTTTACTTAGTAGTGCTTGATGCTTCTGATTTTCTTTAAAAAAAATTGTATATTTGGAATGAAATGGGATATTGATTATGTATACCAATATTACTAAATGTATCTAGATCCAAAACCAACCTCACTTGCACATGGTGCGCCCTGCCCACCAGCAAATGGAGCTCGCCATCGATGAGTTTACCAGACATGAGAAGATGTTGCGTCAGTAGCGGAGCTGTCCTCTCTTCCACTATAACTGCTTTTCGGCAAGTTGAAGTATCTTTGTTAAGCATCCGCCGTGCAAAAAGAAAATTTTTAAAGAAAGTTAGGGCATGACGAACCTGGGGAGGTAATGTCAGGTAATCGATGCTAGGTAATCACTTTAGATCAGGCTGGTTGTACGTTCATTTGGCACTTGTTACTGTATAAAAATAGTTAGGGTTGAACCAAAGCCAACCTCACCTGCACGTAGTACACCCTGCTGACTGATGAGGCTCTGGTGCACTGGTGAAAACAGAGGTAGGGCATAACGTATTTTTTGAGCTGCTCTAATGGGGAAATACCTCCACCTCACAGAATACCGCAGCCAAATAACAATTCCCTTGAGGGTTGTTGTGTTCCTACAAGTAAGTGAGGTCACCAGAAAGAAAGAAAGGAAGGAGTATTAGCTTGCAACGGATCGGCGACCCTTTGGTGTTGCTGATCTATATGGGCGGTGGTGATTGCTTTCCATCAGGTGACCCACATGCTCGTTTGTCCCGTCGTATATAACAAAAAAAACGTAAATTTAAACAGTAGCAACTTTGTGTCTGTCCTGCATTTCTCCTAAAATACTTTGTCGCAAAGGTGTTAACAGTATGCCCAATAAGCCGGGCTTAATTGCCTGATTGCATATACCCTTGAAATTCAATATGTCGCAGATGTTTTCGACTTATCGTCAGGTGTTTTATGAAATTGCATGCAAGTTATTTAAATAGGTCGCGTTTAATTAAAAATTAAGATTATTTTTGATAATGTTACTTTTCAAAGATATAAAACCCGTGAAGAATATATAAAAGAAAGGTTTCTGGACGTCTGTATTATTCATATATAAATATAATATATTTTAATGACTACAAGGGTTATATCCTCTTTTTTTACAAACCTTTATTTGGTTTCACTGGGATATCTGTCAAATCATACAAGTTAAATTTGACATACTACCCATGGGTACTGCAGTGTTCCATACATCTTAAATTTGGCTTAATCCTTTGTTTCTCGTGACAACGAATTATTACCTAAATGCCCGCGTAAGTTAGACTCCGGATAAGCTAAACATGATTACCACTAATCTAACCGGAATTTCGATTTTTACTAGCCAAAAATCCTATGGGAATCGGATTCAGCCTAGACAGTAGGACTAAATCCAAGCACTTATATGATTAGCATGAAGACACTTAAGCTTGTTTCAAGCAAAACCCCAAGCAAACCCAGACCGTCCGTAATATTGGGTTTTATTTCTTTGTGTAGAGGCTTTTCAACTACGATATTAATATTAAAATATATGTGCTTATGTAATATGCTACCTGTATTGCGGTAAATATTTTGTGACCAATGAATTTCGGAAATTGAACTTTCTCGCTATTTTTTTTTTGCATGCAATATTTATGCTTGTACACGTTTTCCTACTCTCGATTCTTGTACATGTTCCTACCAAACACTTACAGGTTAGCTGGAAGAGATCTCTAAAGGAGATAGGCCCACCTTTGTATATAACATTTCCATATGATATTGTAATTATGGTTTTTTTGGTGTACAATAAAGAGAATACAACAATAACATCAACCGTCTCAAAGCCCGATAAAAAGACGTTTTGGGGTGTAAATGGCTCATCAACATCTTTGAACCAAAGCCAACTTCACCTGCACGCGGTGCACCCTGCTGACTGACAAACGAAGCTCTGGCGAAAAGAGAGGTAGGGAGCGTAATTGTAAGCTACCCGACTGGGGAATGTACCTCCACCTCGCAGAATACCGCAGCCAAATAACAATACCCTTGAGGGTTGTGTTTGTTCCTGCGAGTGAGTGAGGTCACCAGAAAGGAAGGAAGGAAGGAGGAGGAAGGAGTGAGGTCACCAGAAAGGAACGAGTGAGTGAGGTCACCAGAAAGGAAGGATGCTGCGTTGGCAGCGGGGGTGGCGGCGCGCGACCAATATTTTATGTTGCGAGCGGTAATATGGCTACGGTAACCGCTTCACATCAGGCGAGCCGTATGCTTGTCTGCCACACGACGTAGTATATATATAAAAAAAAACCATGAATGTTGCATTATTGCTGATTAAATTCTCCATTATATTGGTTTAGCATTATCTATGTTAATAAATTATAGAATCTCACAATGTATAGAAGTCACGAGTCGGTCGCGGACTTGTTCGGCAAGTACAGCGTACGTCGTTCCGCCGACTCATTGCATATTTATGCTAACCTACTTCCTACAAAGTCAAGGCATTAAACACCAACTGTGCGTGCACTTCGCGAGTCGAGAGGGGGAGGAGTGGGGAGGGCCCCCTCTTTCCCCAGGGGGAGGGGAAAAGTAAAAGTCATGGCGTCCGATAACTGTACTAGCGTTCACTCTCGTCGCATACTGTGGCACACTTCGGTTAGGTTATAGTGAAGCTTACATGATTTTTTTAGTCTATAGGTAATACTTAACCTCAATCAACACATTATTTATGTAAATAGTATTAATATGAATGTAATATATGCAAGTAGTTGAATTGGTTGGGTTGTTGCTAGCAGCGAAGTGGGGTTTGAAGTTTGTAGTCCAGTTCACACTCTGGTTCTCAAACTATATCTATGAGACTACGTCGGTCTGTTTTGTTACGACTCCAAAGTAGGACAAACATACTATCGCATCTATAATATAACTAGTTGTCGCCCGCCGCTACGCCTGCGTGATCATTATATAAAAACATAACTTTTTTGACGTAAATTAATTAAAAAAAAAAACAAATGATAACCAAATCGGGACAGCTACAAATCTATCATTTCCATCCAAAATTCAATCACATCACTAGATAGATGAAGGATCAAAGGATTTATTACGCTAAATAAGGATTATGGGACATCGCGAGCAGGGGAGGGGGAATCGCCGTTTTGAGATAATTTTAGTGCATATAACGTATTCATGTACAAACACATGAGCGTGTCCATTTCACACCCACACTTCACTTTTCCCCGTTGAAGTAAGATGTTTTTCCGGGTTATAAGATAGCCTATTTAAGTCTTTTTAGTTTAGTTTAAGATCTAAAGAGATCTTAAACTTCTCGTAAAAAATCATGTCATTCCATTCGTTTCTTTCAACGTGGAAAAAAGACAAACAAACAAACACCTTATACTTGTACATATTAATAGCTACTTGTATGCCAAATGTTTGTTTTAGCTGTATGGTTTCCGGCAGACTAGAATAGAATCACTCCGTCTCTTCCCGTGGATGTCGTACAAGGCGACTAAGGGAAATACATTATCAAACATCGCTCAGGCCTCCCCAACCCGTCTGGCCAGCGTGGGGAGTCTAGGCCAAATCCACCTCCTTCTGTCTGGGACGGACCAGAGAGGGTCGTGCTCCTATAGTGGAGACTAAAATGACCTGATGATGATGCTAAATCTTAGTCCAGTAATTTCAGCTGTGCTTTGATAGTTGTGTTCGCGACTTACTGTGCGCGTATTCGAGTGTCCCCTGGGAATTTTCAAACATCCTATCTTAGCGGAAGCCTACATAATGTATAATCATATACTTGTGTGCCAAAAATCAACTCGATCCGCCTAGTGGTTGGAGCTGTGCGTTGATAAATAGTTGATAGTCAATAACGATTGCGTTTTATAAAAACAGAGAAATATTTTTGTCCGGAAATTAAATCCTTATGAGAAGGATAAATAAATAAATATTCCTGGATATTTTACACACCGCATCTAGTCCCAAACTAAGCAAAACTCGTACGATGGGTACTACATACCAGAGAAATATACTTAAATACATTTTTTTTGTAAAAACATTAATAATATACATAGAAAACACACAAAACAAGACATACATGTTCATGCACACAAATGTTTGTCTTGCGGAGGAACCCGCGACCTCAAAGGAGTCAATGTAGCCATTGCTAGCCATTGGACCACCAGGCTCGACAAATGAAGGGTTCATCATCATCATCATCATCAGGTCCATTTTAGTCTCCACTACAGGAGCACGACCCTCTCTTGTCCGTCCTAGACGGAAGGAGGATTTGGCCTACAGTCTCCGCGCTGGCCAAACGGGTTGGGCAGGCCTGATCGATATTTGATAATGTATTTCCCTTAGTCGCCTTGTACGACATCCACGGGAAGAAACGTAGTGATTCTATTCTAGTCTGCCGGAAACTACACGGCCAAATGAAGGGTTATTATTAGCTAATACAGTTTCTACTTTGAAACATCAAGTTTGTCACATATATTACACAATTGTTATCGGTTTATGTATAAGTATGTGTCTTAAATGATAAGATAGAAGGCCAAGTTCAAGTTTGCTGACAAGTTTCAAAGTCTGTACTTGAACTCGATTGAACTCTAGACTGTCAATATAAATAAAATCAAAATATATGGTTGTAATGTAGAGACAAGTGACTTCTACTAAAGGTTTTTGATACAAGTAAGGTGCAATGAAAAATACGCATAAGACTTGCCTGATGGTAAGCCATATTAGTATGATAAGGCTTGTTAGACCAGTATTACTCATGTTTGGCCGTTTCTTATCCCTGTGAAAACCTCTTCGCAGTTTTCTTGAAGGATTTTATGTCTTCTGGGAAAAGCCATGGATTTTAAGTATGCTACCGAAATATGATAAAACTTCAAACTAGACACTACCTTCAGCAATGAAGAATACGACTAAGAAGAAGAAGACCTAAATATGATATGCTTTCTTGAGTTTATCAATTATCTGAGTTATATTTTTAAGTGTTTGTTACATGATCTTTTCTGTCGTAAGAAAAGATATGGCGTGTGTAATCTAATAACCCATATTTATCTTGCATTCTGTTTCGAGTAACTCATATTATTTATTTATTTATTTATTTAAAAACTTTATTGACCACAAATTATAAATAAGGGTACAAAAGGCGGACTTAATGCTAAAAGCATTCCTTACCAGTCAACCTTTGGGACAAGCAGAAAATCACGAATGCGGCACTGAAGAAGCAAAGTTAAAAGAGAAACATATTTATAGGTCACCTACGGCGTAGCAACTACTACAGCTTGCTACGAGTGTCTACGCAGTTCGATCGTTATATGGGTCAGTAGAATCCCGTGTTTATGTTGCTATCAGTTTTGCTGATTACGTTGGCTGGCTAAAAGGCCCGTTTAAGATCTGTGTGATGTAATGCGTTTCTCGAAGCTTTTAGGAGCTTCCTCCTCAGTCGTTCACTCTTGACAGAGTGGTCGTGGTTTCACGATGATGCGTCTCTGGATAACGCAGCTCTCGCGATACGCCTCCACTTGTTGCGGTCTTCAGCATTACGGGAACATTGGACCATAGTATTTTGTGTGGCAGCCTTTATGCAGTCTGTCCAACGCGTAGGTGATCGACCTATGGATCGCTTGCCCTCCACTTGCCCCTGGACAATAAGTCGTTCTATGGAGTTCTGGTTCCGAACAATGTGTCCGAAGTATTTGAGGATTCGTAGTTGCACAGTCGACGATAATCTATATTTAGGAGCTTACACGCTTCTAAAATTTGGGCACGCGGTTATAGAATAAGCTCAATCTAACACACTAGTTAGTCGTTGAATTCTGACTATTCTACTCAAATTTATATGTGCTGAATATATTTCAGTTTCTATATTTAATAAACATGCTTTTCATTAGCCAAATTACGTGAAAATTGTGTCTATTTAACGTGACTTTAATGTCTAGTTTTTGATAACATAAGCTGCTGAGTTGTGAAAAAACGGTTTTATTCTTGAACACCCATATGGAGCAGATCAAGCGAAACTGAAAAATGTAACAAGTGTATTTGTTGCCTTAGTTTTGTTAATAAACAAATTTTATCTTATATTTATCTAAGTTTATCACTGGATAGCTTTTCAGAATAAGACAGCTTTTGAATGCATATAATATATAAATTTGTAATTTACCGATGATAAATGCCTTTCGTATCGTAAGGTCATTTAAGTAAAACGCCCTATGGGCACAACGTCCTAAAAGCAAAAGGGCCTATAAGCAATTCGTCTTATAAGCAATATGACCTAGTGACCTTATAAGCAAATAGTCCTAAAAGCAAAAATTTCTTATTAGTTTGTGTTGTGAATAAATAAAGCATTTTAGGTTAAGTATTGTTATTTGGCTGCGGTCTACTGAGAGGTCCGTTCGCCAGAGCTTCCATTCCTAATCGGCATGGTTTTTTATATTGATATTTGTATGATTGTAGTTACATTAAAACATAATAAAAGAAAATCATTTCTGTATTCAAACAATCCTACTAGATTTTTTATATTAACACATAAATAATTCTAGAGTAAATACAGGTCAAGATGATATATGCTCACATATTTCGCGGCCCCAGGGTCAAATTGGAGTCGAACCTAGACCGTCTTGAGCAGATAAACAATGACGTCGGTTCCCATGCGCGTACCGGATGTGGTACACTCGGGCGCCTTAACTGTGCCACTGGCACACTTTCTTCTATCGCCGTCTCACTCGCACGCCGCTCTCGACCAGTGCTGCCAACATCAACGTTGCGAATAATGACATTTCTGTATGTTATGGAAAAGTATTAGCATAAATGTTAGTAGTGGACCACTGCGACTTCGTTCGCTTGAATTATATACCATAACCTGACACCTCTTCTATCGTATCAAGATGAAATATGTGCAGATTTAAGTTTATAACTTCAGCATAATGTGTTTTATGTGATTCTTGTGCAAACGTACACACAAACAGACAACTAAAAAACTGGAAAAGAACTTCTATTTAGTTCAAGTACAAAAAGCAAATAAAAGTAACTCAATTTATTTGTTTTATAATAAGGAGTTTCCCATCTTAAATATGTCATCCCATGCTGTATTCTTATTGGAAAATCATGACAGGGAATTCATTCTACAACTTGATAGTCCGCGGGAGAAATCCTCTTAGGAACTGTACAGTACGCAACCACGTCGGTTCTAATGTGTGAAGATGACAGCCCTGTCAATGGCGAGTGACGAGCGGTGCGACAGCAGAAAGAGGCTGTGGCCGTCATGATTAACAACTCTTCTGAATACACCCCATTGTACAATCGGTAGAACACATAAAGGGACGCAAGATCAAGCAGGAATTTCATGGGACTTGAACCCTTTGTAGGTCTCTCATATGGGACAGTCTAGGCATCTGGCTGAATGGAGGGAGATGAGTGGAATACTTCACTCTAAGGAAACCATCGGCGAAGGCACAGTTAATTGGTACAAACATGTAAAGAAATACGACAGAAAACGGATACGTCTCATCCTTGGGGCACTGACTGGGCATTACGCCTGCCGTGGGCACCTATACAAGATGAGACTTATTAATAGCCCAGAATACAGAACATGCAAGGCACCTTACGAGACCGTGAAGCACTTGATGTGACAACGTGATGCTCTAGCTGGCAAACGAATGGTAATCTTTGGAAACGCGACCTGGAGGACTTCAGGCTCTTCCCAATTAAAGACGTACTAAAGTACATGGAACATGTCTTCAGACAGTCAAGGGAGAGTTACTAAAGAATAGGGAGTGCACAAAAGATCCAAGAGGGTCGACGTGCCACCGGTGCTGCGGCGCTGGACCCATTTCAAGATAAGATAAAGGACGCAAAGTCTCTTCTCAGGCTTAAAGGTGCTAAACCGACTATTTTGGTCCTAAGATGTGAAGGTGAACTCCCTGTCGATGAGCACTATGACAGTAGAAGGAGCCCATTGAGTACATTATTACGAATACCTACTAATAAAACATTCAATTAGGTTTCGAAGCGATCTATTCACCAAAATATTTTCCAATTATGATTATTTATTTTTGTATTATTTTGGACCCCCGGCTATGTTACTTATATATGGGTTTTACCAAAATGAGGCTGAGCCCGACTGGGGGTAATTCTTGCTCATCGCGATCTCCACCGTCTATTAAATGTCACTTTGGGTATCTACAGCTTACTCTAAAGATAGATGCAGCTATGTATATATAGTATATTTATAATCTAATACACTATTTTATAAGGAGTCAAACGAGCATGTAGGTTACCCGAAGAAAAGCAATCACCACCGCCCATGGAGATCAGCTACACCAAGGGGTCGCCGATCCGTTGGCAGCGTTTTAAGGGAAATATAGCCACTGTTCTTGAAGGAAGGAATGTTCGGAAATACCGCTGGCTGAGGGTAGTTGATTCTATAATTTCACAGTTCGTGGTATAAAATGTCTATGTATCTAATGAACTATCTGTATATTATAAAGATAGGTAAAGTATATTAATTTAATAACCTAGTTTGAACACAATTCTCACGCGATCTTACTTAAATAAAATCGGTCTAAAATTATATTTAATTACCTATAGTGAATGGAATTTATGGTTTGTAAGAAAGATAGTGTGATGGTTCCAAACACGGCAGGATTATATTAATACTATCTTTCTGCTTGCAGCTTCCCTTGTGGTTACTGTATACATGTATAATATCTGGCTAAAGTCGGATTTAACACTAAAAGTACAAAGTTCTGCTGTACAGAATTATCCTTCGCAAAACAGAAATTCACAGACGCGGTACTTACTCGTACATCCAAAATAGAAATAAGTATGTTATATGTGTACTGCCAGCTCTGGCGGACGTTGTTCTGCTATATAAATTGTTTCTAGATAATTTCCATTATTTATAAATAATATTTAATTATATCTAGTTATATATGAGGAGCTCAATGGTATCAGTCTAATAATTACGCAAGTTAAGCAAGGTCGACCACAGTCCGTCCATGGATGGATTTATTTATCTCGAACTCCTCCCTGCTTTAGAGGACACGTTACGCCGTCGGTCCCGGCTGTAGTCATTACAGATTATTAACAAATTGCTTCTCAATCTATTTTTAGCCCATAAGTTTTATTTTAAGTAAATGTAGATTAAGTTCAGAGTAGAAAGTTGACATATCAATATCATTTCTTGACGTCCAGGTGTGCCGTGGACATTAATTCAACAAATTAATTAAATTTTAATAAACATAGTTTTGTGTGACAAATTTATAGATGACATTATTACTTTCACAGAAGGCTACCGCTTTTATGTAAATTTTATATAAATTATTCCGTATCTCCGGGGGTTTTTACTGCAGCTACGGACAATTTAAACTTTGATCTTTCACCATATTACTACTTATATACTATAATCCTATATACTATAATCTTCAAGTCTTTTACAGTTTGATCTTTCACCATATTATATCCTTCCTGTATACTATAATCTTCAATCCTAAAGCTTCTTAATGTCTTAAAGACTGCTTCGTCTTCACTTCTTCACATTGCCCATCTCTACGTTCCACTGCACCGTAAACCTTACTCTTGTAGTACCTCCTAATTTTACCAAATTATTCAATCAATCTTAACATTCAAGCTATCAGACTTTGGCACACGATCTTTAGAGGCAAAGAGCTCGCCTGCACATGGTGCATCCTGCAGACTAGTAAAAGAGGCTCTGAGCAATGAGATGTAGGGTACAGCATATTTTTAAGCTGCTCGACTGGGGATTTCCTCAGTCCTTTTCCTTTACCACACAGATGCCGCAGCCAAATAACAACTCGCTATTTATTTATATATTAGATAATATGTTGGCAGCATTGTTTCCACTCTCCACTCCCCGCCACCGAGGCCTCCCCACTCGCTGTGCAGATTGTCCAACCTCGCAACACCTTGCGACCACGTAAGTTTATGGTCAAGGTTACTACGATTTTAACCAATATTCTTTATTAAGAAATGCAAATTCGTCATATGAATAGCAAATACGTAAAAATAATACTTCGGATTCGGTTTTCAAAATTCGACATTTTCAAATGTTATTGAAAACTGCAGTAGGGGTATGTTTAAATAAAATCAGATTTTGCAATATTAAGACAATTGAATTCTACCTAACTGAAATTTATACCAAACCCCTAAAAAAGGAAAACAAAATATTTTGTCAGGATAAAAATACAAATTAAAACATTATACGAATAAATATTTCTGATTTTTATTGCATATAATATTATAGACGATTATCAAAAAGGCAAATTTAATGCTATTAGAATTATTTACTAGTTTACATTAGTTCTCGTCAAACATTATTAGGGACTTTACACCATTCTACAAATGTTCACAATGAAATGTTCAGTTTATATTGTGAACATTACACGAGTTCTTGATTATTATGACAATGTGGGTAGCGCTGAATTACAGTGTCTATGCCTCAAAACCTCATTGCGAAAAGGAGTCCCCCTAATAATATAATAATTTAGTACTTCTACATGAACATATACCTACATATATACACATATATATGTATAAGACAAGCAGCCATGCATACAAATATTTGACTTGTGCGGGGATCAATCCCGTGATCCTCGCAGTCAAGTAGCCATTACTAATAGGGTTTTATTATAAATAGGGTTTGTCATTATTATTTTTTATTTAATCTACAAAGAAATTGAGTGAATGACGTAACAGTGGTCGAGCTTCCACAAATTGTTATCGTAGGGCAATACGACCATAACATTTTTTTTATACCACTTCGGGTGGCAGACAAGCCTACCGGCCCTGATGTGAAGCGGTTACCGTAGCCATATTAACGCTCGCAATATGAAATATCGCTTGCGCGCCGCTACCCCCGCTGCCACGCAGCAACTCCTTACTAAATAAAAGCTCGTAATAAAATATACACGAAGGCAGTACGTAAGAAACCTTGTACTTGAACTTATGTCACTTGCGGTCGGCCTCACCGCCTTGACTGAAGTCATTCCACCGAATACAACACTTAGTCATACAAGAATTTTGTTTATATTATTTTCGCATTATTTTTGCTAACATACAAAATTATTTTTATATACTCGTATTTTACTAATTTTGTGATTAGAAATATAGCGTATTTCTAATCAATTTTGTGATTAGAAATATAGCGTATTTTACAAATTTAGTGAAATTTCTCAGTTACATCATTTCTGTACCACACTCTCTGTCTTAAAAAAGATTTCAACGAGTTTTATAAACGACACTT
This sequence comes from Hypsopygia costalis, assembly GCA_937001555.2. Taxonomy (NCBI): domain Eukaryota; kingdom Metazoa; phylum Arthropoda; class Insecta; order Lepidoptera; family Pyralidae; genus Hypsopygia; species Hypsopygia costalis. The sequence continues at coordinate 32,657,931 of OW443328.2, forward strand.
TTTTTATACTACGTCGGGTGGCAGACAAGCATACGGCCCGCCTGATGTAAAGCGGTTGCCGTAGCCATATTAATGCTCGCAACATAAAATATTGCTCGCGCGCTGCCACCCCCCCCCCCCCCCCTGCCAACGCGACATCTCCTTTCCGCTGACCTCACTCGACCTCACTCACTCGCAGAAACACAACAACCCTCAAGTGAATTGTTATTTGGCTGCTGAATTCTGTGAGGTGGAGGTACATTCCCCGATCGGGTAGCTTACAATTATGCACCCTACCTCTCTTTTCGACAGAGCTTCGTTTGTCAGTCAACAGAATGCACCGCGTGTAGGTAAAGTTGGCTTTGGTTCAAAGATGTTGAAGAACTACTTACACCCCAACACGACAATTGTTCTGTAACGATTATTCGTTAGAGAACATTATATTATGTTATAATATAAGTGTCGTTTATAAAAAGTAAAGTAATACTCGTTGAAATCTATTCTAAGACAAAAGGTGCGGTACAGAAATGATGTATATGTGTCAGATGAGATGAGAATGTTTCTGTCGAATTTAAAATCTAAAATTAAGTCGAAACTCGATGTTCTGCAATCGCGCGACGCATTCAAGTGAAATATGTGTGAGTGAAGAACCGCGTGAAGCCTTGTCCTTCATGCTTGAACTTGACTCTTGACAGTGGTTGTTAATGGCAAATGAATGACTCTGCATTGCTGGTATTTTCGTACCACTACTTGATCCGTGTACGACTATAGAACAACCCTACCGCCGAAGCTGAATTTTTTTTTTATGTTTTATTATTTTGGGGTGTAAGTGGTTCATCAACATCATTGAACCAAAGCCAACTTCACCTGCACGCGGGGCACCCTGTTGACTGACAAACGAAGCTCTGGCGAAAAGAGAGGTAGGGAGCGTAATTGTAAGCTACCCGACTGGGGAATGTACCTCCACCTCACAGAATACCGCAGCCAAATAATAATTCACTTGAGGGTTGTTGTGTTCCTGCGAGTAAGTGAAGTCACCGGAAAGGAGATGTTGCGTTGGTAGGGGGGGGGGGGGGGGGGGGGGGCAGCGCGCGAGCGATATTTTATGTTGCGAGCGTTAACAATTCGCTTTGAAAGTTGTTGTGTTCCTGCGAGTGAGTAAGGTCACCAGAAAAGAAGGAGATGCTGCCTTGGCAGCGGGGGTGGCGGCGCGCGAGCGATATTTTATGTTGCGAGCGTTAATATGGCTACGGTAACTGCTTCACATCAGGCGGGCCGTATGCTTGTCTGCCACCCGACGTAGTATAAAAAAAAATCTTTTTCAGCTTAGTCGGTAGTACTCCAGGCTTTCTATCAGCTAAACACAATTACCATAAACATAAGCTGAAGTATGATTTTCACAATCAAAAAATGTGATGGACTGTCGATTAAAAAAAAAAAAAAAGAGGCTAAGTATTTTTTTGAATAAACTATAGTCCACATCAGTGTTTGCATCACTTTTGAGATTTCGAAGTCCAGTGCAATAAAATATATCAACAATAGTTGTAACCACAGTATAAGAACTACGTACAGTATGGCCACTCCATGCCGCTCCTCGTGTCGACCTCATCGACCCTCTGAGACACATCTGGAACAGTGTGTATGGCGCCGCAGGCACACACACTCATTAACGTTCTGCACAGACGTTATTGCTTATGTAATAGTTACCGGCACGACATTTGTATGGAGTGGCCGGGGTGTTGTAACCTGACTCTGTAATATTTTTTGCAAGAACTTGTGCCTTTTGCAAGAACAACGCCTTCGAGCCCTTCACATTTACTTATTAAATAAATAAATAAATATTGTCAGACAAATTACACAGCGCCATCTAGCCCCAAAGTAAGCGAAGCTTGTGTTATGGGTACTAGACAACTGATAAACATACGTAAATACATTTTTTTTTGTAAATACATACTTATGATACATAGAAAACTCCCAGACCAAGATAAACAGATATGTTCATGCACACAAATGTTTGTCCTGTGTAGGAATAGAACCCACGAGCGTTGGTGTCGAAGCCGCGTCATTGAACGCTACGCCACCGAGATCGTCACTTATTGTATTTATTTACTGTAAAACTATAAAGTTTTATAGCCTTACAGATAATCGATACAATAATTTGTTTTTATAAGTTCGTGACCATTGACTATAAAACAAATGGACTGCGCTTACAGGGGCGAACTCATCTGCCACACACCTGCTACTTGTAGTTTCTCTCGAAAAATGTTTAAAAAAAGATGTTCAAAATTACATTTCACAAATATGAGTTAAAAATATTTGCATATTATGTATATAAATATAAACAAAGTACCTTTACCTCAAAGAAAAGCGGAGCTAAGTGAAGTGAGGGTTGTTTTGTTCCCGCGAGTGAGTGAGGTCACCAGAAAGAAAGAAAGGAAGGAGAATAAGCTGGCATCGGATCAGCGACCTCTTAGTGTTGCTGATCTCCATCGGCGGTGGTGATTACTTTCCATCAAGTGTACCCGGTTGCCCCCCTCTTATATACAAAAAAAAACAAGTCCTAGACACCTAGTGGGTAGATGCGTCAATGCGAGTATGCTGCAAGCGTCTATGCACTACGGTTAACGCTTCACATCAGACGGTCCTTATGCTTATCTGCAAGCAAACAACAAACACCCATCCACACGCTGGTATTAGTTGTTTGCTGCTTGTGTTGTCTGTTTGTTACATTACAAGTCTTGGAGGCTATGTTGTCTGTGCTTCTAATAATGAGGTCCTCACTCACTGTATTAACGGCTTCCATTAGGAAGCCCGGGACATCCTTGCCGACAGCCAAGTGGCCATCACTACTGTAGTGGAGATACTAGCGCAGTGGTATTATATTGTCCTGACATAGCGCCATCTAGCCCCAAAGTAAGCGAAGCTTGTATTATGGGCACTAGACAACTGATAAACATACGAAACACATTTTTTTTTGTAAATACATATTTATGATACATAGAAAACACCCAGACTAAGACAAACAGACATGTTCATGCACACAAATGTTTGTCCTATGTGGGAATCGAACCCACGAGCGTTGGTGTCGAAGCCGCGTCATTGACCGCTACGCCACCGAGCTCGTCTTAATTCACTTATGTACTTAAGTGTTTTGTTGAGTGGTGGCTGCATTGCATTGGCTTTATATGTTGTTTCTATAAATACTTTTACTTGTCTGTGTTATTGTAGGTAAAGTTTGATGATAATAAAAAATGGGGCGTGGCTGTGTCATGGACATGGCCGTGTGTTGTACGTGAATACGTTATATGAACTAAAATTATCGCAAATCGGCAGCGCTTCCCCCTCAATAGTTCTTACTTAGCGTAATAAATTCTTTGATCCAGTGATGTGATTGGGTTTTGAATGGAGATGATAGTTATGTAACTGCAACACCTAACTGTATCCCCCTATTTTGTTACGATTCGTTTATTTAATTGCCTCCCTGTGAAAGCAATTTTAAATACGTATAATATTCACGTTAAAAATAATAACTAGTTGGCAGGTTGAATTAGGTGCTGGAAAGGTAGACGATAGCCCTAAACGTGGTGGTAAGATTTTTTTTTTTTTTATACTACGTTGGGTGGCAGACAAGCATACGGCCCGCCTGATGTGAAGCGGTTACCGTAGCCATATTAACGCTCGCAACATAAAATATCGCTCGCGCGTCGCCACCCCCGCTGCCACCGCAGCATCTCCTTCCATTCTGGTGACCTCACTCACTCGCAGGAACACAACAGCCCTCAAGGGAACCGTTATTTGGCTGCGGTATTCTGTGAGGTGGAGGTACAGTCCCCAGTCGGGTAGCTTACAATTACGCTCCCTACCTCTCTTTTCGCCAGAGCTTCGTTTGTCAGTCAGCAGGGTGCACCGCGTGCAGGTGAAGTTGGCTTTGGTTCAAAGATGTTGATGAACCACTTACACCCCAAGATTGTTCGTAGATTGTGATATCTTCAAATCTGCGTTAGTATGATGTATAAAGGCTTTTTAGGACGCGACTGCGGGACCAACCGGATCGCACCATGATTAGCATACAATCACAAGATACTTCATTTGTTGGTAGCCGGAACCCCGCGTACACAGGTGAGATTGACATATGGGACGGAGTTATTGTGGAACTTCCTACATTGTGTAGTCCGTGAAAGAGAAAACTTTGCATATTTATGTTATAACTTCGTCATTATGGGTACTTGCTGCTGGATACAGGCATTCCTTAGCTTTCCTCTATAGCAGAGTTTCCTTATTTTTGAATATTGTTATCCCAATGACTCAGTGCTCAATTTCAACTGTCTAACTATCACAGTTCATGAGATACAGCCACATGACAGACGATCGGATGGACAGCGGAGCCTTAGTAATAGGGTTCCTTTTTACCCTTTGGGTACGGAACCCTAAAAAAAGAAACTACATATCGTAACACCGTTTGTTGTACCCAAATAAATGAAGAAAAATAAAACGTCATGACGCCTGAAATTGATATTTAAGAAGAAAAGGTTTTCATATAAAATTTGACGGTCTAACAATGACTTTTCATTCCATGTATTTTTTTTATAAAAACATACGGTCTTTTACACTTACTGATTTTTCATATTTAAAAATTGTTCTAGTGAAGTTGGTACTTCATCTAACAGGGTTGACTTACATTGTGCCCATAGATTAAGATCCTTCGCCTCCGCTGTGCTCCGAATAGATATCGTTCTTTGTACATTACAACAGCTCTGCTGCTGAAGACTATTGTTATCAACTTCTAAACTTTTATTCAATCACTGTAGGCTGTTTGGCGAGCGTGTTCAGTCACCACCACGGTCCTTATGATAGTCCATTCATCTGGTTGTAGGTCAAATGTAAGGGGGCCTAAATTGGACCCTAGTATTAGTAATGCAGCCCAACCGGACAGACGGACAGATAACAGAGGTTTAGACCTCTGCTATCTGTCCGTCAGTTTAACCTCATTCACTTTTTTTTTATTGATATTTATTACAGTCTACAGACCCGGGGTCCGTACCTTTTATTAACAATGTTCTATTTTTATCTTATAATATACTTACAATTCATAAATTGCACGTCGCTATTATGCTAATAGTTATATTATTGTATATTACTACTTAACATAAATCCTCCTATTGTTTACCTTGCAACCATGACAGCCAGGGCAGACCAGTCCCCTCTGGCAGCACCCGTTCACGAGTTCATGCATGGGGCAGCCATCACCGCATTCAACCATTTTATTGGGAATGCGGCGACCCGCCACACGACACCACCAACAGTTTGAACACTTTAGTGAGCATGACTACCTAGGCTGTCAGGGCTGCCCAGTAAAACCTGTATTTATTTTCCTATGGTCTTCCTCCTTCTCTCCCTCTCACCCGCCAGATACTTACATTCTTCACCTCACTTCAACCTCATTCATTCGCAGAAACAATAATCAAGCGGCATAAATAAACAATAAACTATTCTTTACAGCTAGAAGAATGTACTACATCGTATTTGACGTAATTTTTTTTGTTGCATTATACTTATTTGTGTACTAGTTCAATCCAGTCAGCACGCAGTATAGACCTATTATTAATCTATGTCTAGCTTCCAGTACAAAGTTGCCAGTTGAGAGCCTTTCTTCGATCCATGTAGATAAAATTTATTCTTGAAAGCTTACCAGTTATTCATCGCTTGTTCCATGTAAGACCTCAATTGAGCTTACTGTGATTAATTGTTGAGATTTGAATTTCGTGAGGTGGTCGGCGCTGACTGATAGCGAGATTACGTTGTCAAGCTTGATGCCACGAATGCATACTTAGTAATGAGGGCGGAGCGGAGGTCAGAACACCACACCTGTTGTGTTCCTGCGAGTGAGTGAGGTCACCAGACAGGAAGAATGCTGCGTTGGCAGCGGGGGTGGTGGCGCGGGAGCGATATTTTATGTTGCGAGCGCTAATATGGCTACGGCAACCGCTTCACATCAGGCGGGCCGTATGCTTGTCTTCCACCAGACGTAGTATAAAAAAAAATAATAATAAAGATTTCTCACCATATATCAAGATGTACGCGTACTCAGCTTTAAGAAACCCATGTATATATATATTGGTTGTGATAACTATCCATGACTCGAAGTTCAAGTATGAAGGGCTTGGTTTCGAATTGGCAATCATTCCACTTGTCGACGTGCGTTTGAGGTCGCGCTGACCTTTAGGTGGCACACATCTTAAGGCAGGCACGTGTCGGAGACTGGAGATGTACCTACTTCAATTTCGGGTATTTTCTGTTATGTTTTACTGTTTCTAATATATATAATAGACGAGCTCGGTGGTCGAATGGTTAGCAATGGCCACCTTGACTCCGAGGTCGCGGGTTCGATTCCCGCACAAGACAAACATTTGTGTGCATGAACATGTCTGTTTGTCTTGGTCTGGGTGTTTTCTAAGTATGTATTTACAAAAAAAAATGTATTTAAGTATATTTATCAGTTGTCTAATACCCATAACACAAGCTTTGCGCTTAATTTGGGACTAGATGGCGCTGTGTAAATTGTTAAAAAAAAAGTCATTGTTTGATGTTAAATCATCATCATCATCATTATCAGCCTGTATCTACGCACTGCTGTATCTAGGCCTTTCCCAATGCTTTCCACTATATGTGATCCTCCGCTTTCCGTATCCAACCGCCACTTTTTTTGAGGTCGTCGGTCCATTTAGAGAGGGGTGACTGACGTTTCTCCGCCCCATACATCGGCTGCACTCCAGGACTTTCCTCCCCCATCTACCACCGCTGTCTCGGCAGATGTGGCCGGCCCACTGCCCCTTCAGCTTGCTGACTCTGAGAGCTATGGCGACATCTAGAGAGGGGTAACTGACGCTTCGCCGCCCCATACATCGCCTGCACTCCAGGACTTTCCTTCCCCATCTACCATCGCTGTCTCGGTAGATGTGGCCGGCCCACTGCCCCTTCAGCTTGCTGACTCTGAGAGCTATGGCGACATCTAGAGAGGGGTAACTGACGTTTCGCCGCCCCATACATCGCCTGCACTCCAGGACTTTCCTCCCCCATCTACCATCGCTGTTTCGGCAGATGTGGCCGGCCCACTGCCCCTTCAGCTTGCTGACTCTGAGAGCTATGGCGACAACTAGTGGCAGACAAGTATACGACCCGCCTAATGTGAAGCGGTACCGCAGCCATATTAGCGCTCGCAACATAAAATATCGCTCCCGCGCCACCACCCCCGCTGCCAACGCAGCATTCTTCCTGTCTGGTGACCTCACTCACTCGCAGGAACACAACAGGTGTGGTGTTCTGTGAGGTGGAGGTACATTACCCAGTCGGTTAGCTTACAATTTCGTTGCCTACCGCTTTTTTCACCAGAGCTTCGTTTGTCAGTCAGCAGGGTGCACCGCGTGCAGGTGAAGTTGGCTTTGGTTCAAAGATGTTGATGAACCACTTACACCCCAAACTTTAAGATGTTAAATAAACTATTATAGCTAGTAAGTCTTAATTTACTCGGCATATTAAGATAAGACATACCTATACAAGATTTTCAGTGAGAAGTTCAGTATTACAACTGTGAAAATCGCATCTGATCGTTTTGCAGGCAATCACAGACTGGCAAAAATTCTACATATAATTGTTTTAGTTTTTATTACTCTAAAAACAGCCCTTTATTATTTCTTCAATATCCCCTATGTTTGATTTAGATAATTTTTTTTTTCGATGCAAAGTAAATTCTAAGTTATAAAAAAATCTTTTAAATTAAAAAAGGAATAGCTAATTATTATGTATTATAGCTTATGAATAACATTAATGAGCGTCAGATATATGCAGTCAAGGGCCATAAGGTAAGGTGGACCTTACCTTGAATTGTGAATAAAACAGTATAGTATATTAAAAATTCTAATATTATTTTGTAGAGAATGATTAGCTTTAAAAATTAAAGAAATTTTAATATCGTAATAAAAGCGTACTTTAAAAAGAGAGGTAAGAGCTACTGCACTTATGACTTTGCAATTTAGACTGCATATCCATTTTTATTCACATGGCCGTGTGGTTTCCGGCAGACTAGAATAGAATGACTCAGTCTCTTCCCATGGATGTCTAAGCGACTAAGGGAAATACATTACCAAACATCGATCAGGCCTCCCCAACCCGTTTGGCCAGCGCGTGGAGTGTAGGCCAAATCCGCCTTCTGTCTGGGATGGACGAGACGGTCGTGCTCCTGTAGTGGAGACTAAAATGACCTGGTGATGATGAACCATTTTTTTTACACTATTTCGGGTCGCGACATGCATACGGCGCGCCTGATGTGAAGCGGTTTTCGTAGCCAATTAACGCACGCAACATGAAATATCACTCGCGCTTCGCCACCCCGCTGACAATACAACAACTCCTTCCTTTCTGGTGACCTCACTCACTCGCGGGAACACAACAACTCTCAAGGGCATTGGCTGCTTTAGCTATTCTGTGAGGTGGTGTAACACAGTCGGGCAACTTACAAATCGATACCTCCAATGAACACTACGCCAACTCAAAACATACACATCAAGATACACACCGCTAATATGCGTTACACATTTACTTAGCGGTTTGTATTTGTCGATTTTGTTGTGTCTGTGTGTCTTTTGTAAATAAAATTCAGATAGCATAATGTTACTGAAGTAATGAATCGATTTAGACAAAAAAAGGAAACTATCGAAATTTTAGTTGGCGTAGTGTTCCTTGGAGGTATCGAAATACGCTACGTCTCCTTTGCTAGAGCCTCTTTCGCTAGACGGCAGGGTGTACCACGTGCAGGTGAAGTTGGATTTGGGGCTAAAGATTTGAGCTACTTCCACCCCAATTTAATCCCGTATTTTATAGGTGGAGACACAATATTATCACAAACATATTATTATGTTCGTTGCACTCTTACTTAATTATTACTTACTTAAGTATTTGTAATTTATCTGTCAAATTTGTCAAGATAACTGTCAACACTAAAGTATTTTCACCTTTTTCTTATGTTCGTTTGTCATGGAATGGAAGGTGTCCGTTTTATAGATGTTCTTCTGTTGTCCTTTAACCGTAGTTAAAGGACAACAGAAGAACATATATAAATAATTACTAGTGATAAATAATTACCCTACTTGATAAGCCGTAAACGGAGTAAGAGAAAAAACATAGTTCTTAAATTGAATTAACATTGCAAACTGTCAATAACTCAATAAATTATTTTAACTAACGGACAATTAAATTTTGTCTCTAAGAAGAACGGCTCATTAGCAATTTGAATGATAGTTAGTTAAACAAACCTTAGTGTTAATTTAACTAACGTCTCTGAAATGCAGTTTCTGTGTATTGAAATATTGACAAATTTTGTACAGAATGTTATTATTAAATACACCTAAACGCTTTAATCTAATTATAGAACTGTTAATTAGGTAGTTTAGTAGTATTTTTTATATAAAACAAAGTAAAATGACTACTCTCTCGACTTGAGGGCAACAGTAAGGGTTTGCTGACCATTAAAGTTAATTGTCGTTAAAGGTTAGGTACTAATCATTAACTGACTGTGAGAGGAAGCTTTCTTAAATACTAAGGAGTTGCTTAAGTAGATAATCATAAATAACTCTGAGTGCGGCTGTTAGTCAATAATTAAAACGTGGTTGTTTAGTTATATCTTGCTAAAATGGCTATGTTTAGCAGATATAACTAAATAAGAATATTTTAAGTTTACAAAGGGAATTCATATTAAACTGGGCCGCAATGAAAGCGGGTCGGTAACAAAAACATCAATAACTTCCAAAATATTTTAGCTAGCTTTATTAAATAAATACTGAATTAAAGTTTATTAACTTACAAATATAGGCAGAAGTAAAATCTTTTTATTTCTTTTTGGTGATTGTATTAAAACCATAAATAAAAAATAAAGACGATTTCAAAAATTGATGTTTTTGTTACCGACCCGCTTTCATTGCGGCCCAGTGTATTAGAATCGATGTGTCCTAACAACTCAATGTTTAGGCCCCCAACAGTGTTAGGTACTTAAAATCCGTGGCGTTGAGCAGTTGAGCTTCACTTGACTAGCCCTGTCTTTAGGCTTTTCATGCCTTACTTGCCATATTGCTGTCTCTTACATTGTTGAGAGGGAAAGTCAAATTCCAAAAAACTTTTCATACTTACTAATTTATAATATTTTTTTCTACTACGACGGGTGGCAATCAAGAATACGGCTCGCCTGATGTGAAGCGGTTACTAAAGATAATATAATCACTTGCAACACGATATATCGCTCGCGCGACAACACTGCAACTCCTTCCATCCTGGTGACTCCACTCATTTGTTCATAGCAACCCTGAAGGAAAATATTTGGCGGAGGTACTCTGCGAGGTGGAGGTTCCCCAGTTTAGCAAATTATAAATGCAATGCTCTACCTCGCTTTCGCCAAAGCTTCGTTAGGCAATCAACAGGGTGCACCACTTGCAGGTGAGATTGGCTCGAAGATGATGGTGAGCAATTGACACCTCAAAATATGCCACAATCACATAAAAATAGAAGAACAATACCTTGGACTTGGCAAACTAAAGCGTCCTTGGAAAACTTGCTCCATATCGCACTCCGCGATCGTTCTCATACCCGAGTCACATTATATTTTCTCAGGCTTTATAGCTCGCGCCATTAACGAGCCCGCAGCGCCGCCGCGGTGAAATCTACCCGTTCTATGTAAGTGGGTTGGTGAAAGAATCTCTCCGACGACGCGCCGCCCGCTGTACGGTGTGCAGAATAACAACATAAGTGTTCTAGTTTATATTTTTAACTGCGATACTTACATATTTTTTCCAATAGGGGGCTTATACCGGTTAAGCTGAAGCAGATTTTTTAAAATATGAAAATATAAGTTCCGCTTAGATTTATGCTACTTGTGTTTAGCATAGCTGGTAGAAACTCTAGAGCTCTACTAACTAAGATGATGATGATTGCCAATAACCAAAATGTAAGACCAATTTTTCAAATCAAAATATTTGATGGTAATCGACTTCAGCTTATAGGGCCCCAGTTATGCTGTATTAAGATATAACAGCACTTATTAAGAATTAGCAATAAAAATCATTAGATTTTTGATATATTTCAAATGTATTCAAAAATGGTTAAGAAAGCGGTCAAGCGACGACGTTAAGATTAATTTTTCTTGCTTTATATCGAGATTTTGTATTCATTTACTCAATTCAGGTAATGCTTAATTCAAGGATCATACCATCATTGTATGTGATGTAACATGTCCGGCTTAAATAAAAATCTACGAGCTTCAAGTCAAGTCGCTTGACTGTGTCAGAAAATGAACAATCTTTTTATTCGAGATTAGATTTTTGATGTCGTCTGTGCAAATGTTGGTTGACTATTGAAACCAATCAAACGTGTTTTTGAGTGAACGTCATTTATTTAATTATTTTAGTACCTTTATATTTTGTGACTACTTACTATATACAAAACAGAATAGATAAAAAACTACGACCGCTAACTTTACCTGCTACGTCCAGAAACAGGTGGTTCTCAGTTATTGTTTAAATAACATAAATTTACATGTTAGGAAAACAGAATGCGTAGAAATGGCTATCAAGCTATGCATCGAGCAACCTGCCTTATATCGGCAAATGTTATTAGAGAATTCAATTAATTGGAGCACTCGATCGGCTATTATCAAACGAACAATTGTTTTCTTTAGGTCGTTTGATTATGGAATTTTAAAAATCCTCAGTGTAATTTTAATTATAAATAAATATAACGGTTACGGATGAGATCTACAATTATTATCAATAGTTCATTTAATTCAATTTATTCATTCATACGTTACGAGTACATTAGAATACGACTTCGTGTAATGACGCTGATAAAAATATATGTATATAGTTTCTGGTAACATTATCAATACAATTTTTGTATCTCAATACAATCATTATCCTAATCATGCACTAAGATATAATTGCAAAAGTACATTGGCTTCAATTTTCAGTCATCCGTTAAAACATTTAATTGGTTATTAACCTAAAAATCAAATGCATTAAACCGAAATTCCTCAACCGTCTCTAAAACAATTGCGATATAAATTTAATTGAAAATTTTGCAATCGAAATTTGCGAACGGTACTTCACGTTTGTGTGTGTAAGTAGTTGACATTTGACGTGTGTGTATCATACGAGTTTTCCGTTGCCGTCGACTGTGTGCGTGTTTTCTCTTGTGTGCCCTGCGTACGTGCAAAAAGGCAATTTGTTGGATGTGTGCATTATGTCAATTTTCACATCCGACTTTCCTCCGAATCTCGGGGAGTTGTGCGTGTGATCTTAGAGCGTTCACACCTTTGTTTGATTGTTCGATGTGTGACCCAGTCGCGTATTTATTTTTAGAAAACTTCAATGTCGTGTGCTTCTTACTAGTTCTTGTAATTGCTACTATGATAGTATTGTTTTTATTGTCAGCAGTTGGTGGAGAAATTAAGTTAATTGTTTTCTTTTTACCTAATTCTTTCTTTTTGTAATATTGTTCAATTAACATCTAGACTTCTGTACTAATATTATAAAGAAATGAGATTTGTATTTTTGTTTGCAATGAATAAGAATAATAAATGAAATGAAATTATCTAATCAGTCATTGGGTCCTTGTGGGCACTTAGATACGTCTTACACATTTTTATTAATTTTTTTTTTGTCATTATTTTTATCTGCCAACATTTCGGTATTGACCACTGGCGGTAAAAATTAAATGAGTCGATTTTAAAAAATCTTTTTTCTGAATTATTTTCAATCAATGAATCCGACGCAAATAATCTTTCTGTTTTTTAAAATTGTGGAATATTATTAGATTGGTTTCTAAAAAAAAATTATGATAAATGAAGTTCACTCAAAACACATCTTTTCTAATTTTATATTTTTGATGAATTCGCCTAGTTTTTCTTTTTAATAAAAAATAACTAAACGAAAAAGTTGAGAAAAATTCAGCCAAAATAAGTTACTTCTGAACAAATACAGGTGATACCTGTATTAGTTCACACCATTAGAATGAGTGTAAATAAAAAAAATACACCGTTTATATCATTAACAAAAATCTGCATTTATTTTACATTAATTTACAATTTACTTCTAGTAAAAACCTCTTGGAAAATATAACATTTGCTTAATTATAATTTTTATTACCATTACGGCCTATATTGAGGCCCCGACAGTTTGAAAAGATTTACAATAATAATTACAATGTTACATTTATCAATAAATACTTACAACTAATTTCGAATATCTAGCAAAAGGTACATTATGAAGGCCCTACTAAACACTATGTGAGAAACGCCGAGTGTGAAACACTAACTTTATGTTAAAAAAAACTTCTAGGCTACACTATCAATTGAAGTGATGGAATGTATTAGTTTACTCATCAATCAATATATATATATATATATTGCAAAAATATATAACATAGTAGTCTCTTACTAGTATAAGATAAAAATTAAATCAGTCCCCCGTTTTTTAAATGATGCACCATTGTAGGAATCTTACATATTAGTCCACATTAGTCCTCAAAATTGTTAAGCGTTTCACAGACGCGCGTTCGTCCCACGCAGTGGTCGTGTCGTTGCAGATCCGCGTCTGCAAGCTATATATGACATTTCAATATTTATTCCCAAGTGATTTTGATCAATGATCATGAACACAAAATATGTACCTAGTTTGGATGCGAAATGACTTAAAGATTAAATTGTTAATGATATTAATAATGGTTTGTTTTTAAATCAATCAGGAATAAATATTAATGGATTACATACTATATGTAAAAATGCTAGTATTGTTGCATAGAGTTATATATAACATGTAGAAAGGCTTATTTATATTTTGTGATGTAATTAATAGTAAGGAGAGAGTAAGTATGATTTAAGTACTTGTGTGACTTTTTTAGTTTAGTCAAACGTCTAATAAATTATGCTAAAAATAATGAACTTGTAATTTTATTGCGATAGATTTATATAAAAGAAATAATGCTACTTCACATGATACGACAATGATGACGTGGAAATAGATTTATGTATATGTATATTAATACAACATGTAGAATTCTGTAAACACTGCGAAAGATTCAGTCTGTGTAAGAAGTTATTGATGTATTTTTTTATTATGCATATAGATACGAAATTTTGAATAATTTAGTTTTTTCTTCAAATGAGTTAACGATGAAATATTTGTTAATTACTTAGGGCAAGGCCAAAGTGTATTCCACTGACCCACTGAGATCTATTCATCTGGATAATGAATATTTTTTTTAATGTTTATTTTTAACTGATAATCAAATCTAAAAACATCGCGACATTGTAGAAAAAATATTTATACGTTTATTAGTTATACAGATTTTCAAGAAAATGTTTACACATAACATATACACCTGCGTGTTTTATTTAACATTTTCCTCATTTTCAGCGATCGCCCTTCAAGAATCCAACTAAATTCAGTCTATTAATAATGACTGATACAAAATATACCGGTGATTGTGCAACCGGATCGATATTATTAGAACACTGAATTTGATGTGTTTTTTTCATCCGTTTCCCGGACGCGACCAGTTCCGCCGCATCGCGTGCGCGATCGCACTATTAGTTTAGCTGCACTAAAATACATGGCCATGCGGCTACGGTATAATATATGAACAGTAATTCAACTACATAAAGATGATCTTTGTAAATTATAATACATAATATTTCACTTGTGATAGTCTAGTATAGGTAAGTAGTAGAAATAAATAAAAAAGAAAATAAACGATTAGGTGAAATTGACATCTCGGTGCTATTCTTTTTAATCCAATTATGATGAGTTGTTATTTAAGATGTGCAGTGTGGAGACGTAAAAAGATAAAAAATGGTTTCCTTCATTAGCTTAATATCTGTATAATTAGCTATGAAAGAGCTGTCAGAAGCCACTCCCAAAAATAGAATACATTTTTTCAAGAAAAATACTTGTACCGCCCCTCCCTGTAAATATTACGATTGGAAAATTATGTTACATTCAATGCCAGCATCAAATGATCATTGTATTAGATATTATTAACTGTATCGCTTCATTTAATTTAATTTCTTATGTATGAGGGCAAACTATGACGCGAAATAATAAATACACGGGAGTCGTGTTTAGTAAAGAACAGTTAATCGATCGTCAATGTAATGTAGATTTTGAACACTGCTGGATAATAATGTTTATTATGATTAGTTTACCTGGAAATTGACGATTTGTATGTCAATATTGATTCTTTTTCAATGCGATTTAAAATTAATTTATGTATCAGAGGTTTCTGATTTTGATTTTAATCCAAATTTTGTGACATTATGATTTTAAATATAGTCAACACTAATATCATTGGAATGTTATGTTATTAAATAAAGCAGGTAAATGTTTAAATAGCAACTATTAAGTAAATACAAAGTCGATATCTCTGTTTTGCGAGTATCGCTGTGTCTTAGCCTCTTCTGCTTTGTCATCTTGTTTTAATTACAACAATTCCTAATTAAATACCTAACATTTATACAACATAAACTATATAATAATTTGACTATAAGTAGGTAATCGGAGTAACAATTCAACGTAAATACACAACACAGAAAATATATAACTCATACTGTGGACTTGTGCGGATAGCGCACAAATAAACTTAAGGCTAGTCACATAGACACTTGCGGTTTAGAGTCTTCCTATATAAACAAAAGAAACAATGCATTGAAAATGTATTATTAAATTGACAGACAGTTCTGTCATTGACAGACATTGTTTGTCTGACCTGAAACAAACGACGTTTTTATTTGCGCTCGATATACCCAAAAGTACACAATGCTCGATCACGTGTATATTGTACGCAGATATTTTAACGAAATCTACAAGTCTACGTCACTACTCGATGCATATAATAAATGCGATAAAACGTCATGAGCGTAAAGCGCGCGATTCTCCACGCTCAAAATCAACGTCGTCTGTTGAGGTCTCAATTACCGCCGAATAAATATTATACCTGTGGCGGATTAATCCTACATTGAAACAGTCACTATTGGAACGAACAAAAATTCTTTAGATCATATAACAACATATAAACAATTATCTACATAATAAATTTGTATCTTAAAAATAGTTAACATTGCACATGTCTTAGGAATATTATTCTAGGGGTTAATTATAATACGTGAACAGCTTAACTATAAGACGTTAGACGTTACTCATATACAGGTATCCTAAATTGAGATTCTTCACGATACACACACTGACACGTCCGCACACACACAACAGACAATCACACAACTATTCTATGAAATGCTTCATTTTGAGCTAGCGTCGAAGTATTTTTAAGCTAAGTCTTTCTAGTCCCTCCCGATCCTTTTGTGGATTTGCTGGTGTTTGATGAGATGAGCTTTCTGGCGGAACGCCTTCGCGCACACGTCGCACCTAAAAGGTTTCTCTCCGGTATGTGTACGGAGATGAACCTTTATATTGGACTTATTTAGAAACCCTCTGTTACAAATCCCACAACGATGAACCGGTTTTTCCTTGCCGAGGAGACCGCTCAGCTCCGCCGCTGTCGCCGAGGGGAAGGCCAGCGCACTGCCGTGAATGTTCCCACTGTTAGCCTGCTTTGGCTTAGCTCTACTTCTTTTACTTTTACCAAGAGGCGTGACGGTGGTCGTGTGAGCATGAGGATAACCCAGTAGTCTTTCTGGACTACATAATCCGTCAGGTTTGAGGCCGAGTGCGTAATGAGATGCATATCGACCGTTTAGTATACCTCCAACGCCGTCTGTAGTTGATACAGCGTTACCAGGAGGCGATGACGTTGATATTACGTCCATCCCGTAACTTGTCGAGCTAGGCGCTTCCTGTTTCACCGGTGGACCATTTTGTAGCCTATTCTGAAGTAAAGGCATGTACCCATGTGTTAGCAGCGACTGGAGTGTGGACCCTGCTTGTCCTAATTTATTTTGAAATATTTCTTGGCTTTTTGCAAAATCCTGACCTTTACATGGAAAGTCAAGACTTGAATGATGATTCTGTTGTGGCGGTGGAGAAATCGTTACGCCGAACTCTGTGAGGTCCTGCTGTACTATTTTATCACCATGCTGACTACAAGCACCTGCTATCCACGCATCAATATCCATCCAACTATCTCTGGAATCGTTTCGCTCTGGATCCTCAGGCTGCGACGGGACAGTCGTGTCTGCGATAGCAGACCCAATGATAGCGGCGATGTCTTCTATAGAACATATGTTTCCTGTATCGTAAATATCCTGTTTGTGTCCATCATCAAATAGCTTTGCTGGTGGAGAACACGAGGCAGCACAAGAATCAGGTGCGCCAGACCCATTTTCTGCAAACGGTTTTGTATCACCGTCCAGAAAAGGTTTGACGTCCTCGAGGTCCGGTGGTTCAGCATCGGCGGCACACGTCGACGATGACACGACGTCGTGGTCAGCACCGTAGCCGCTTTGCGTTGGGTAGTTGTTATTCTCTTCTGGAAGACGTTGTGCGATGGCATGGTAGTGGTGGCCGGAGATGCCATTGATAGAGAGGTGGCCCGTGTAGCCAGTAAAAGGAGGTAGAGGTTTGAGTTCAGCTAGAGGCGGTGGGGCTAAGAGCGAGTCAATGAGCTCGTGGCAGGTGGAGGGCGGGGAGGCAGCTTCCAGCTTGGAGTCGAGCCAGCAGGTGCCGAGCAGTAGCTCGTCGCTGCCGGCGCCGCCGCCAGCCACACCCGTGCACTTCATGCCGCGTCTCACCGCGACCCCAGAACCCAGTGACAACCCGCCACCGCCATACTTGGAGGCCGCCACCCTGTCACGCTATCTGGAACAATGGAAAACCTATGTTAAATGTAATCTTGTCTTGCCAAACTTCTATGGAGACTGGTGACTTGTAATGCAGATGGGCTCAGTCTACTTTGCTTAATACTTAAAACTTGTTTTATCTAACATAGTACTGTGACCTTTGTGGAGAGAGCAATAAATGATTTATGTTTGATGAAAAATCGTGTGCGATGTAAATGTATAAAGATTTTCAAGACATATTATCATTACTTATTCCTTTATAATATGGTGGAAACCTAGTATATAAACTAGTTATAAAAGCTTGTATCACAAGAAATATCGCTCGATCCTACCCACACTGCTAACGATGCATCGCTTCAGGAGCTTTCTAGTAATTTGAAGTAAAACCACTAGTGGATGAAGCTGTTTAAAATATGTTGCGGTATGATTGCTGAATCAAAAATGTAAGAATATATTATAGATAGAGAGATAAAGCTGAAGAGTTTGTTTGTTTGGTTGAAGCGCTAATCTCACGAACTACTCATTTGAATTATAAATATAAATATAAATATTTCTGGACAATTTTACACAGCGCCATCTAGTCCCAAATTAAGCACAAAGCTTGTGTTATGGGTACTAGACAACTGATAAATGTACTTAAATACATTTTTTTTTTGTAAATACATACTTATAATACATAGAAAATACCCAGACCAAGACAAACAGACATATTCATGCACACAAATATTTGTCTTGTGCGGGAATCGAACCCGCGACCTCGGAGTCAAAGTGGCCTTTGCTAACCATTCGACCACCGAGCTCGTCAATTGAATCGTCAATTGAAAAATTATTTTAGTGTTATATAGTCTATTTTTCAAGACAGACTATATAACATCGTACTACCACCAATAGGAGCGGAGCACCAATGAAATATGTTGCAAAAATGGGGAAAAAAATATTCCTTTTGAGAGCTTCCGTTGCGTGCGCTGCGTAAACGGTTCAAGTTACGCAACAATTATACACGACGGAATTATTTATATTAAAAAGTTCTAAAAAAAGTCTGTGACAGCATAATGTCTATCTTTTAAGATTGGCTCACATAACCTTTCAAATGGTAACCTTATGCTTCACTCTCAACGCTCTGTCACATGCTGACGAAGTTGCGCGAGTCAGCTAGTGTTCTTACACTTCTTCGCTTCCATATTCTTATATGGGAGCGAAGTTCTTACCGGCATTTGTATTATTCTACAATTCTAAATAAGTAAACGGTTAGCAACATAAACTGTGCCAAGTTACACTTGTCTATAAGAATATTCGATTGGCAATTATTTCGCAAGTGTACATAGACTGCAGTTCACGCATTACATCAGGTAGTAAGTTTGTTACCCAAATGGGCTAAAAAGGCACATAATAACAACAATGAAGTGAACGTGGCACTACAATAATATAATACACAAATAGTACACAATTGCAGAATCTACGCAGGCGGTAAGTGGGTAAATAATTATTTTCATTTCGCGCGCGCCGCTCCGCTTCACTAGCCATCGGTGCTGGTCGATAGTGGCCAATGTTTTATTTCTTGTTTGCAAGGCCTATATTAAAAATTCCTTGCAACATATTTTGAAATTAGCTAAAAGGTTTTAATAAAAGTGAAAACCTTGTGGGAACAAGTAAGAAATTAACGAATTTTGCAAAGACGACAACGGTAGTTATTTTTTTATGTCTAATTTAAAAAAAATATACTAGCATTCTGCACTCCTTCTTACAAACTACTCGTATGTATAAATTTGCGAAATTTTCGCAATTTTCGTAAAAAGGACTACAAAGTTTTTGCTTCACGTATTAATATAATGTTGATTGGTTTTTAAATTCATTTTTTTTTTAATTTGACACTCGGGTACGAGTATTAGTCAAAGATCTTTTTATTCATAATTTGATTTTTAGTCAAAAATTATTTTGTGATCATTGTCAATTATACCTTCACCAGTTTTAGGGCAGTAATTGTAGGTATCTTCTGCTTCGGATATCGAGAGCTGTAGAGTCTAGAAATAAAGAGCTAGAGCATTTTAGTCTAGGATTTGCGTCATAAAATAACCGATCTTATTAGAATCAGAAGTAGTTTATTATTATAGATTGAAAACAAAAATATCTGCATAAACTAAAGCGTAAACTGAAGCGGATTCAGATGGATTTTTTTGATTTCGAAAATTAGACTTTAGCTTAAATTTACATATGTACCTCAGTCTACAGAGTTTTAGGCCCTAGATCCTTACTTACTAAGCTACACACGGTTATCATCTCGACAGATTGATTTTCACAATTGTGATCTGAAGTCAGTAGGTAGACCGATCGCAATAGTGGAATCCCGCTGCATATATGTTGTTATGTTAGGTTAGGTTAGGTTACTGCTTCACATGTGTAATAATTGTTTAAAAACGATGTGGTTCTAATTTCTATCTAGAGTACGGGGATTTAATGTTAAAAAGATGTTACACTATTATACCACAACAAAAAAAAACTACCAGTGGATAGCACAAGTGTGCGGTGCTGAGCTACTTAGCATGTGCATGTTACTGCAATGGGTGAGTTATTTGAGTTATTAGCCGAGTCAGTCGAGTTGACCGTGTTCTTCATAACGATGCCGTGAATTCAAACGAAATCAGGATGCGAACAATGAACGCTGGATCTTTTGGTAGTTCACTGTAATAGGCTTGTGAACCATTTTTTTTTCGACTTTTTATTTAAAGATTTCACAATAATATAACGATTAATGATTATTAACCGAAGAGCTGGCGGCTTTCTCGCCCAACGCATTAGTATTGCCATACAACGAGGAAACGCTGCCAGCATCTTCGGTACAATGCCACGGGGGCCTTTTTTAGATAATATGTAGTTTTATTTTTATTTTTAATTTAGTTTTTAATTTAATTTCTTGGAAATAATTGTATTCTGAAATGCTAGTAGATAAAATAATATAACAATATAGGTGAAAAAAATACTTCGGTAGCATAAAAACTTCTCGAGATATGATAACTTGAAGATCACAATTTTGGACTATCCCGAAAACGTTCCATACAAAAGGCTACCAGTATTATGACGTTATTTTATATGCAATAAATCAAAAATTTGTACGACAGCTATGTTAAATATTGCGTTTATGTAGCTAGTGCCGTAACAAAAGTTATAGTATTTTTTATTGTTTCTACAATGGTAATATTTATTTTTTATAATTTCATACTTTTAAAATGGACTTTCCCACCAAACTTTGATCGACCATAAAACTCGGCAGACATCTATACTAATATTATAAAGCTGAAGAGTTTGTTTGTTTGAAAGCGCTAATCTCAGGAACTACTGGTTCGAATTGAAAAATTCTTTTTGTGTTAGGTAGCCTATATTTCAAGGAAGGCTATAGGCTATATAGCATCACGCTACGACTCATAGGAGCGGAGCACCAGTGAAAAATAGGAAAAAAATATTCCTTTTGAGGGCTTACGTCGCGTGCGCTGCGTAAACGGTTGAAGTTACGCAAAAATCATGTATGACGGAATTGTTCCTCTCTAAAAGTTCTAAAAAAAACTCCGCGACAGCATATGTCTATCTTTTAAGATTAACTCACTATAACCTTTTTTTACCTACTTTTTCCTATTGATTACCATGAAAAAACGTTATAGTGTGTCAATCTTAAAAGATAGACATATACTGTCGCGGACTTTTTTTTAGAACTTTTAAAGTGGAACAATTCCGTCATACATGATTTATGCGTAACTTCAACCGTTTACGCAGCGCACGCGACATAAGCCCTCAAAAGGAATATTTTTTTCCTATTTTTCACCGGTGCTCCGCTCCTATTGGTCGTAGCGTGATGTTATATAGCCTATAGCCTTCCTTGAAATATAGGCTAAGTATCTAACACTAAAATATTTTTTCAAGAATAGTTCCTGAGATTAGCGCGTTCAACCAAACACACTCTTCAGCTTTATAATATTAGTATAGAATTAGATTAATTAGATAGTATAGATTAATTTTATATATAAAACTAGCTGTTACCCGCGGCTTCGCCCGCCTGGTCCAGGGAAGCCTGCTGCCATTGATTTGTGTATATTTTTCTTTTGTTGTATTTTTTTTTTACTTCGTGGGATAAAAAGTAGTACCAGTATCTACAAATTTTAATGATGATTGGCTGCTGTTAAGGCATGATGAAATAACAAACAAACGAATTTACTTTAACACTTATAATATTTGTATGGATGGAACGCCCACACTCAAGAGAAAATAATTGTTCACCACATAAATGTTTGCCCTCTTTATTTTTCCTTCGATTAAAATATTTTTCCTGGATAAAAAGTAACCTATGTCACTCTCCAGACCGGAAACTATCCCCTGTTAAAACATCACGTCAGTACTTACAAGGACAAATGATTACAAAGTTTATTTTTTCCCATGGGATTAAATTGTTTTTCCGGGATAAAAAGTAGCTTATGACACTCTCTAGATTACCCTATTAAAAAATCGACTGTCTTTTTTAAACGGTTTTATTTATTTTATTCTATGTCGGGTGGCAGACAAGCTTACGGCCCAATCCGTAGCTGAGTGGAGTGCTCTAAACCCCTTCGATTGAGGGGAGGCCCGTATTCCGACAGTGGAATGAATATGGGTTCACGACCGACGGCGACTGAAGCCATATAAATTCTCGCAACATGAAATATACCACGTCATCTCTTCGCTGCCAACGCAGCGACTCCTTCTTTCCTGGTGACCTCACTTATTTATTTATTTATAGGTGTACAAACAGTGTTACAACAAATATAACAATTTTTATTTAAGTAGTATAAGGCCTAGTTGTAAGACCAAAATTGAAGTACACACAGCATGACAAACATATCACGTGCGACAGGTTTCCATAACCTAGACAAGTGAAGTACAATGAAATTTTTGAGTATACAAATAAGAACACTGTATTGATATTCGTATAAACATACACATATACTTATAAGCATACACACGCATAAACATACATATGTATAATTGCTATATAAAGAAAAACTTAAATACCTACAATACCATCAGTTACATAACAACTTTAGAATTCGTTGTTTAAAACTATTTAATACATATAAGTATAATAAACTTACTCGCAGTAACACAACAACTCTCAAGGGAACTGTTATTTGGCTGCGGTCTTCTCTGAGATGGAGATACTCTCCCTGTCGGGCGGCTTATAGTTACGCTTCTTGCCTTCCCTCTTTTTCGTCAGAGCCTTGTCAGTCAGTCATAAGGGTACACCACGAGCAGGAGACTTGACTTTGGCTTCAAAGTGATGATGAACTACCTACATCCTAAGTCATCAGATCATCTCAATGATAGGTTTTTGAAATGAATTGAAATCTTTATTTGCTCAGATAATGGTACAAAGTGGTCTTATGAGATACATACATAGCATCCTTCATCTGCTACTTGAATAGCATGCAAATATAATTAAATCACAAATTGTCTGAATATCGAATCTCAAATTATTTTTAATCAATTTACATATTATTATATAGTCATCATTTGTTAGATTATTAAATGTAAAGTTTATGTCAATTTGTTATAAGAGTTTATTTAATTGACTGTTGCAGAAATTCATGTACTGAGTAATAAGTAATAGTAATTTGCCGTGTACTTATTACACTTGACATGCGTTCAACTGCAAATTACCTTATTAATTTCAGTTTTTTTAAATGGACGCCATATAAGTGACACCCACGATACAAAATTAAGTAAATCTATGAAGAAATTCGAACATGATTGATACCACACCGTTTGAACTTTACTGCAATTTACGACAAAAAAGGCCCAACGCACTGTGTTGGTCAACGCGGACACGCAACGGTTGCAATATTATAAAAAAAATAAAATCTATTAAAATATAGATTTGTCTCGCCTACTCGGCCTTGAGTGTTTTTCGCAAAATGACAGAAGGTTGATTAGGTCGTTGCCCGCAGTTGCAATACGTCGTCGATGCGAAAAAAATGAATTACAATAGATTGCGTTTTGTTCTGAACGTGACCTGTCTGGTCGATGCTTAACTTTTTGCTTTTTGTTGCAAATATCTTTTATAAGGGTAGCGTTTTGTTATTAATAAATTAGGGTTTTCATGTCATAATTTAAACATTTGTAAATTGCGAGAGTCACGACTGATTTTTTCACTGGAAAATATAAAATAGGCTGCCGGGGTCGACCCTGGGATACATGACTCGCCTCTACACGAGACATCATTAGACGATCTGTAAATGTTGATCGTTAGAACATATTTGTTGTTGTGACGATTAACGCATGTTCCTTCTGTGTCAGATGTTGGAGAGTCGACTGCAACATCAGAAGGCCAATTCTCGTAATTTTTCTACGAACGCAGATTGAAAGTTGACCGAATCGAGATTGAATTGTGAATTGACTAAAATTACATACTTGATTTCATTAATTAATTATTATCAATTCTTGTTGTTGGCAAAGTAACATTCTTAGTTTGTTAAATTTTCCATCCCGCTTAAATTTAATTTTGAAATTACATATTGTGTTACGAGAATACCAAATGTGACATTTGTGAGATCGAGACTGGATCGAAACTGAATTTTGACTATATTTTAATTACGAGAATTGCCCCTCTGGAGCAGAGACGACCAAAGCAGCAACGGCAGTCGCATGCAACTACTAACGGTAGTGAGTGGCGGCAGTAGTTTGCATGAACTGGTGGCGGAAGCACGCAAAGTTGTGTAGATCAAATTGCATAACAATGGGTATATTATGTGTCGCTGTTTTGACTTAAGGTACTGAGACTTGGATCCAGACCACTCTACCGATAAAAAAAAAAACCTGCAGCTTGCGAGTACGGGGAAGCTCGAGTTAAACAAACCCATCGATATATAGGTATCTACTTTTTTTTTATACTACGTTGGGTGGCAGACAAGCATACGGCCCGCCTGATTTGAAGCGGTTGCCGTAGCCATATTAACGCTCGCAACATAAAATATCACTCGCGCGCCGCCACGCCCGCTGTCAACGCAGCATCTCCTTCCTTTCTTGTGACCTCACTCACTCGCAGGAACACAACAACCCTCAAGGGAATTGTTATTTGGCTGCGGTATTTTGTGAGGTGGAGGTACATTCCCCAGTCGGGTAACTTACAATTAGGCTCCCTACCTCTCTTTTCGCCAGAGCTTCGTTTGTCAGTCAGCAGGGTGCACCGCGTGCAGGTGAAGTTGATGAACCACTTACACCCCAATCTACTAATAAACCTATCCATAGACAGGCTAGGATCGTCATTGTATAACCTTCATGTTCGATTAGACGGACATACGCAACGCCACCGAGCTCCTCTTTAAGGGACAGCATTTAGGAAATAATATATGGAATAAATATGGAAGTCTAAAGAAGTTTACAGTCTATTTAGGATTTTCATGTCATACATGACTATACACCCTGATATCAATGTTGTTTTAGAATATTATTCTGTGGTTTTAGTCGCAATTGGACTCTGTTATGCGGAATAAATCCTACCGACAAACTATGATAAATTGAGATATATACATCAAATCTAGTTTTATATATTCGCAACAGATTCTGGCAGTTTGATAACATCTGCTTCCCAAAACTTACACTGCGTGATATTTTTATTCCTATTAAACTTTAAACAGTTTTTACTTAAGAGAGGTAGGGGTAATTGTAAGCTACCCGACTAGGGAATGTACTTCCACCTTACAGAATACCGCAGCCAAATAACAATTCCCTTGAGGATTGTGTTCCTACGAGTGAATGAGGTCACCAGAAAGATAGGAGATGCCGCGTTGGCAGCGGGGGTATTTTATGTTGCGAGCGTTAATATGGCTACGGCAACCGCTTCACATCAGGCGGGCTTGTCTGACACCCAATGTATAGTATGAAAATAAAAATATAAACTTTAAAATACCAAAATGTCGGTTGGATTGATTCTACAAAAACGGGTCCAATTAATATGAAAGCAGTGTTATATTACAAGCTTCTATTTAGTTTCACTGCGGTAGTCACACTGTAATAAAATCTTGCAAGTTAAATTTGACCCACTTAACAGTGTTTGTTTGAGCTGAAATTTGGCACAATCGTTTGATTCTCGTGATAATAGCAGCCCCCCTAGCCAAGTGTAATTCGTAGCGTAACGAACGTTAGATCACGTGACATTTGTCAAAATCGAAAATTTTTGTATGAGAATTGACAAATGTCACGTTATCTATCTAACGTTCGTTACGCTACGAATTACACTTGGTTAGGGGGGGCTGATTACCTAAATGTAATTTTTATTTCAATGTAGTGGACGCCACATAATGCGATTTACTAATTTCATTTCAACCCCTAACGTGAAACACAGTAAGTAAACTTAGTAATTGTTTTTATTAGCAACTAGCTGACCCAATAGACGTTCTCCTGTCTTAACGATCTCGGTGGCGTAGCGGTCAATGACGCGGCTTCGACACCAACGCTTGTGGGTTCGATTCCCACACAGGACAAACATTTGTGTGCATGAACATGTCTGTTTGTCTTGGTCTGGGTGTTTTCTATGTATCATAAGTATGTATTTACAAAAAAAAAAATGTATTTACGTATGTTTATCAGTTGTCTAGTACTGTTACTGAGGTTTCTAATTTAATTTTTTTCTAAACTGAATAGTTTGCGCGAGAGACACTTCCAAAGTGGTAAAATGTGTTCTTCCCCCTCCCCACCGTAACTTCTAAAATAAGAGAATGATAAAACTTAAAAAAATATATGATATTACGTACGTATACGTTACCATTCAAACTTTCACCGAAAATTAGTTTGAACGAGATCTAGTAAGTAGTTTTTTTTAGGGTTCCGTACCCAAAGGGTAAAAAGGAACCCTATTACTTAGGCTCCGCTGTCCGTCCGTCCGTCTGTCACCAGGCTGTATCTCATGAACCGTGATAGTTAGGCAGTTGAAATTTTCACATATGGTGTATTTCTGTTGCCGCTATAACAACAAATACTAAAAAAAACAGAATAAAATAAATATTTAAGGGGTCTCCCATACAACAAACGTGATTGTTAGGGTTCCGTACCCAAAGGGTAAAAAAGAACCCTATTACTTAGGCTCCGCTGTCCGTCCGTCCGTCCGTCCGTCTGTCACCAGGCTGTATCTCATGAACCGCAATAGTTATACACATTCTCAAGGGAATCAAAACCTATAGGGTACTTCCCGTTGACCTAGAACTATGAAATTTGGCAAGTAACATCGTTATAGACTACAAATACAGGAATAAATCTCAAAACTATACATTTGTAAATAGATCTTAAAAAATAGGGGGTCTATATTTTTATAGGGTCTCGAAATTTCAAATTGAAACTACTAGTTCAAATGGGGTATCATATGAAAGGGCTTAATGTACACATTGCAAAATATATATTTTTTTTTTTCGTCGCATTATTTCTTATTTATAATGAAAAATATCAAATTTAATATTGATACTACGTACGGAACCCTTTGTGCGCGAGTCCGACTCGCACTTAGCCGGTTTTTTAAACGTCATAAATTGTAAACCATAAATTATGTTACTTGCTGCTACGGAACCTCTAATGGGCGAGTCCGACTCGCACTTGGTCGCTTTTTGTATTCATATATACCTAGATAAGAGCATTTAAAAAAATATTTATTCTTGTTTTCCTTCATTTTACACCAGTGGATTTTGTACCTTTGTATACTGTTTTACCACGTCGGATGCCAAACAAGCATACGACCCGCGCAATGTGAAGCGGTTATCGTAGCCTAGTGGAGAATGAAGTGCCCAAATACTTTAGTTAGACCGAAATTGGTATTTGATCTAGTTAATAATTTTATTGTAAAAAAGACACTGTTATATTTGCCCTTTCATCCATTCCATGACAAGTTACTTAGACTACTAATTTAATAAACTGACCAAACTGCACCACTACGTTTGTTAAAAGAAAAGTGATTCAAAAATATATCTAGACCGAGAAACGTAGGAATTCCAAAATGCATAATCATTTTAAAAACCGTATTTAAGTATTCCAACTATTCAAAATTGAGGGCAGAACTCATTTTAATTGTGGCCGTGACAGTCATTTGTTTCGCTCTACTATCGAGAGTGAGAGAGTGCCTAAAATGGCGTCTTGTTCCGAATTTGCAGATTGTCATAGTTTATTATTCGCTCTGGTGAATCCAGCGAAAGTTGTTATGATAACTAGGCATTTCAGACGCACTGTTCTTCATGTATTATTATTGGTTGATTTCTATTTGCGACAAGTTTAGCTGAATAACATTGTATTTGATATCCTCATTAACCCTTAACTACCTACCACTAATTTCTGTCCTTTAACCACCTACCTGCGGTCCTGGAGACTCCTCATAAATTAATGCATATAATGAAGTATCTAGGGTAATGAGTCAATCTTAAATTGAATAAAATACTTCCTTACATTTTAGAGCTTTATTTTTGACTTCTAAAAGACACAAATTATATAGAGATCTTCGTAAAACTTATAATTACTCATGTAGTTGTAATTCCGACACAAAAAAAACAGCATTCTAAGGAAATCAAATTTATGGCACTAAGTAGTGAAAATTTTTACTTTTTGGTATTATCACCTAGAAACTAAATGACTTATCTACAAAATCAAATAATAAAATCAACAAATAAATTTAAACTTGAACAAAATTGCAATTCCTAAACATTCACAATTTTTCACGGCATTTATAGAACAACTAGTAGGAACACTCAGATCAGTACTGTACCATGATACTTTGTGCTTGTGGTTTGCTTTGAATATATAGCCATGTAAAACAAAAGAGCAATGAAAGCTTTCAACTTCAACAGCTAAGTCTTGTACACAAGTCTGATTTTGGTATTTTGGTGTAATTTTCCATATTTTTTCATTTGTGTACAGTACTATTTTATTTAACATTTCGTCAATAACCAGATGACTCCAAATATCGCGCGGTGTTGTAGAATTATTGAGCACACTGCGAAAGGGTGGTTTTACGCCTGGAGTTTGCTTCACAACAATAGTATGTCGCAATGTTCTTGCACGAGCGACATTTGGCTCAGAGGCCCAACGAAAATGATTGCCGCCAAAATAGTTCTTCTTTCTGGACCTACCTCTAGATTGAAAGTGCGTAACTGGAATATCATCATCCGAATAACTAGACAATGAATGCGACTGTGAAGATACCGTTGATTCGGGCTCAAGCGGACTGTCATTATCACCTTCAATTTCAGAGTCTGATTCGCAATGTTCGGTCTGCACAAAGTCTTCAGTTAAGTCAGGTTCTACGTCACTACAATGCTCATTCGGCATGTCTTCTTCGTCAGTCAACTCTTCATGAAGCCAACGTTGAATATTATCCTCATTTTTATTCATTTTGACACTAAAACAAAAATACAAATTAAAATTAAAAATTCACGCAACTACCTACGTGCGGTCAAGGAGACCGCTAGCGAAATATTTTTACTTACCTAGCATAGACGCGCGCACTTATACTCTCGCCGAGCACAGGCACGGTACTGATCGTTGTGTAGAAAAGGTATATGGACGCACACTGCACTGCCCCATGCACTTTTAAAAATATTTGAGTTTGAAAATTCGTTGCGGTCTGTGAGACGGGTGGTAGGTGGTTAAGGGTTAAATAGAAAGTAACTGATAATGTTGTGAGTTACCAAGAGTATTAAAATGGCTAATAAACTGTAGTCTATGGTATATGGTCGAGCTTTAACTAACCATCTTTAAGTTATTAATATTTTAAAGACCTTATTGCTGAATATTATTTGTGATGGAAAATTTAATTGCAATGCATCTCAATTAAGTGATTAAATTTGATGTGAGTTCTGCTAAGGTAGCCCTAAATTTTTACCTCCGGGATTACAATTAATTACTTTCTTAATTGTCACATTGGCGGCTGCTGCTGATAAAAGATGCGAAGATACAGTGGGATAATCCTGTTTTGTAAAATCATTAAATAAGCTCTTGTAAATACTGAATGACGATGAAAGATTTTTACAAAACAAAATTGTAAAACTTTGTAAGGATGGATGTATTTGATAGGATGTTTGTTACTCTTTTACAAGTAAACGGTTAAACATAATTGTATAAAATTTGGCATACATTATATAATCATTGTTTTATTACAATTTATTTTAATCTATCAGAGTCTTGATAATGACAAGGTGATGAAACATCACTCGGTCTTCCTTTATCATATCAATAAGTTTCAGATTTTATTCTAATAGTTAGTAGTTATAGTTTTCATAAGAGAATCCAATTGTCTTAGAAGAATGTCATGTGGAAAGAGGAGCATGTAACTTTTCACTCAATCTCAGCAAGTATGAAAATACTGTCTCAAAATATCTTTTTAAGCAATCTGGATTCCAGTCAGTTTTAATGTAACTTTTGAAATACCAAATCTTTTCAGCACGGTCATAATATTGTCTATTCAAGTACGCAGTCTATGTTTCGCGGATGTTTGCACTGAGACTATAATGAGACCGACAAAGAATAAACTTAGCGTAATTCAATTCATTAACATGTACAATTACAGCTGTTTTAATTGTATTGTGTTACTTAGGTTTGTTTATTTTTTTAATGTTTTAGTTTTATACATGCATTTTAATGGATGTTTTGATGATGTAGTTTAAAGATAGATACATTGTTTGCATAAAAAAGGATAAGTTAAAAAAAAAGACTACCTACACGGCTGTTCACCTAGTTGTTGGTGTGATCAAGACAAAGCCTTCTCCGATGTCTATGTAGCTAATGCTCTAAGACAAGCCGTAAAGCAAGGTGGAGGGACACACAAAGGCATGAAAACCTTTAAAGGGTTCCAGGTTCTTCAAAAATAGTAATGTAATGGAGACTAGTAAATAAAAATAGTAAAGAAGGCATCTAATTAACTAACTTAAATACACTAACTTCTTCTTCGTTCGGGGGCCCACCACACATTCCCACCACTGTGTCACCTGTGTAGCCAGGATTGATAGCGGCGATCACCAAAAAAGGCAATGAATAATAAAGTCCACTGCAGTCCCGGTAGTAAAACTACGACTGCCTTGGAACTCACAACGAATTTAATCAGAAGAAATTAGTAGGAGTTAGGGATTGCAATCCGGAAAAACGGATCCGGTAATCCGGCGGATCCGGCCTTATTAAACGTATACCGGATCCGGTACTAATATACCGGATCCGTATTACGGATCCGGTGCTAGCAATTTTTGGCAAAATAATAGATCTGCTGAATGAGTAGTACTTTAAATGCATTGCGCGTGGTGTCACAATTAACACTATTTGTTTTCTACGATCCTTTTTTCAAAATAAAAATGATTTTCTTATAATATATAATGAATACTAAGACAATTATTACTTAAAATAATTATTTATCGTAAGTTGATTAAACTAAAGAGTTGTAATTATAAAACAAACTCATTATTGTGATAATTGTGCCATTCATAGACAGATTCATCAAATCATGATGGTGTCTGTCATAAATATAAGACTTGTTTGTTAGCATTTTCAAATACTTTAATGATTATTGTGAACTCATCTCAGTAAATTACGTAAGGTTAATTATATTTCATTATATTAGATCAAGTTACTTACTAAAACAATGGATCTATCTGTGAAAGTGAAATCTAGGAAGACTGAGCTATTCGTTAGTCGTTACAATCTTAACATTGGATTAGAAATAAAATTGATTTTATTTATTTATTTATTATTGTTTGGGCGACTTACAGCGAAATAGGTGTAAATATATAACATTTATGAGTAAAACTATGCTAATTACAAGTTTATATACCTATATGTTTTATTTTTTATAAACTACCTATATTAAGTATGTACATGACACTTTATTCACTTACTAACAGTTCATTTTGAACCGAAAAGCGAAAATCATTCTAATGTCATCAATCCGGCCGGATCCGGTCCGATCCGGCCGGATCGATGGGAATCCAGCCGGATCCGGCCGGACTGAAAATGATGCCGGATTGCAATCCCTAGTAGGAGTAAGCAGCTTTTGGAATATTTAGTTATAAGCATCCCGAATTGGGAACAATTTTGTTCTAACTTTTGTTTCAACCACTACAGTAGCAAACAAGCATATTAGATGTCTGATGGTAATCCATCAACGTTCGGAACATCATAACCATTCACGCATTTTACGGAAAACCACAAATATGGATGGCTGTTGCGTGTTACGAATAAGTGGTATTAAAGAAACTCAGAAGAGTTGCTGGTTTATTATCAGATATCGTAATCCCTAGGGTAAACCAGGCTAAACCAGGGTTCATAGACAACATAATAACTCTTTAAGAGTTATAGGAGTTAGTATTTTCTTGCGGACATGTGTAAAATGGAGGTGTTTTCCCAAATGGGATACTTATTTAAGCTCCTGGAAAATCAGTGCTCTGCCTCAAGGGGCAGTAATTATCATTGAGCCTCCAACCCCCTGGTGTTGCTGGAGTATATGCACGCTTTTTAAACGTGTTCATAATTTGCAAATCTTTGTTTGCATTGACTTAAGTATTTGTCATTGTCTTAAATTAAGTAAAATGTTATATATAGTATCTATCTATCCATCTCCCTTAGTAGTCCACGGAACCACGGACGTCCACGGAAGAGTAGTAGAAGCTGCGAACCTCAACTCTGCGATAAACCACACACAGAATCCAAAAGCCGACACTGAAACACCTAAGTACTATATTTACCTACTATATTTCAAACGCAATCAGCAACATTTCAAAGTCGGTTAAACTCCATTCCTTGCCTTGAGGTAGGTTTGAAACTGGACTGTCTAAGCATTTATCAAACAGAAGCGGACATCACTATTGTAGTGAATCAGCACCGTGAAAATCGAAAACCAGAACACACCCAAACTCACTTCCGACCGTAACGTCTACGGTCAAGGTTGCTATTCCAATACGCGTGTACCAGCAGTTACGACCTATCATTAGCGAACAACGCTTTACGCCACTGACACACTTCCGTGTGTGCACCGTTATTCGGCCCTGTTTTTCATCTACCTGTCTTTTTCACTCTCGTTGTAATGATATTTGGCGTCTCGCTCGTCGCGCGACAAAATTTTCGATGCGGGCGCCGCGTGTGGGTTGCCCTAAAAATTAATTTCGTGATACGATTTTTTTTTTGAATCCGCATGAGGAGGGGGGATGTTGGTCAATGGGTCACGTGGTTTATGTTGTTGTTTTGACAGATCCGTGAAATGGTCATTCTATTTATCAGCATATCATTGATTGTCGGCTTTCCTTTAAAGTCTATTTGTGTACGTGCTTCAAGACTTCACGAGCTTGTTCGTTCCTCTTGAATTTAAATTTGGTCTCTTAACATCATGGTCTTTTGTTTGTTTACTTTGACATGTTTAGATTATTTCAGTTTATTTTCTGATAGTGTTATAGCCTGTGAAGAATGGAAGGTATTATTATTAGCCCGTCCCGGTTTCGCTCGAGTAAAAAATGGTGTTTTATTTTCCTTACACTTTTTACATATTTTCTCTCCATAAGAACCTTCCTTAACGAAAATATTAAAACAAAAATTATCAGAATTGGTCAAGCCGTTCTCAAGTTTTACGCTTAGCAACATTCATTTTTAACCGACTCAAAAAAGGAGGAGGTTCTCAATTCAGCTGTATTTTTTTTTTATTGTTTGTTACTTAATTTCTTCATGATTTATAAACCGATTTGAAAAAAACTTTTTTTATTTGAAAGAGTATATACTTCCAGACTGGTCCCATATTTGTTCATCATCATCGTCATCACCATCAGCCTGTATCTACCCACTGTTAGGTTTGTTATTTTCATCATCATCATCAGCCTGTATCTACATACATATATGTAATGTTTGGAGTCGGTTTTTTTTGTTAAAAATATTAATTATATAGATAAATCTTCTATTTCGCGCCCATTTATCCATGAATTGCGCAGTAGTTTTTATTAAAGGGATAGCCCTTTTAATAAAGATAGTGTTTTTAGAAAATTCATCCAAATTGTTAGAGCCGTTTACAAAATCGCTTTGACATGTAAATGTATATTTAATAGCATATATATCATAACATATCAAAAATATTGAACAATATGAACAGAGTGATTTTAACACGTTTGGCATAACATGGAAATCTGCGTGCCAACGCAGATTTTGACATGTTTTATATAAATAAATAAATATTGTCAGACAAAATTACACAGCGCCATCTAGCCCCAAAGTAAGCGAAGCTTGTGTTATGGGTACTAGTCAACTGATAAACATACGTAAATACATTTTTTTTTGTAAATACATACTTATGATACATAGAAAACACCCAGACCAAGACAAACAGACATGTTCATGCAGATAAATGTTTGTCCTATGTGGGAATCGAACCCACGAGCGTTGGCGTCGAAGCCGTGTCAATGACCACTACGCCACCGAGCTCGTTATATATGGCAACCAACAATCTCTATTGTTTGTAGTTCAGTAGCGCCAGCATATTGCACTGTACCGCCAACCTGCGTTCCTCATCATCATATATCAAACCAAATGGACTCAAGTATTAACACTTATTGATTTAATTTTTAGGGTGTAAGTGGTTAATCAATATCTTTGAACCAAAGCCAACTTCACCTTTACGCGGTGAACCCAGCTGACTGACAAACGAAGCTCTGGCGAAAAGAGAGGTAGGGAACGGAATTGAAAGCTACCCGACTAGCTACACTCCATCTCACAGAATACCGCAGTCAAATAACATTTTTCTTGAGGGTTGTTGTGTTCATGTGAAGTGAAGTGAGTGAGGTCACCATAAAAGAAGGAGATGATGCGTTGGCAGCGGAGGTTGCCAAGGTAATAAATTGTCTTACCGTGACATATTATATGAATATCAAATATACATACTAGTAATGTTTTCATGTATACATATGGGTATGAATACCACACCCCTCGTTTAGACATCTCACAATGTCCCAAAGGTAAACCGGGAGACAATGTTTATGCATTAAGTTCGCCTTGTGTGAAAAAATGTATTGTGTACAATAAAGTTTAAAAAAATAAATAAATAAAATATGGAAGAAGCGAGCCTTCTTTCTTCTTCAATTGTAAGTTACAGTTACATTAGTGTTTCATAATATTACACCCGGCGCCACATACCGCAGTAGACAAACTTTAAAACAATTTGTGGCGACGCGTACGTCAGTGATTTTCAAACTGTGGGTTGCGGCCCTCGGTGGGGGGGGGGGGGGGCAAGCCATTCGGGCGGTCGCGGGGATAAATCGCAAATGTTTGTAGATCATAGGCTACAATAAAAAAACGTAAGCAGGCCTGATTATTGTTCAATAATTCAACAACTCAAATCTTCAAGCAAATCTTTTTCCAATGGAAAACTATTTGTCTTTTTAATTTTTATGTCAACAAAATCAAAAGCAAATGACACTAACAATTTTAAAGATTTCATAGCCAGCTGAATTGTTGAAGTTTGGAGGCGGCGAAAGGGGCAGACAGGAGGGGATCGCCAGAATTTTGCCAGAAACTAGTAACGGGGTCACGTATTCAACAAGTTTGAAAAACACTGATGTACGTAGACGTGTTTAAAGTGGCATAATTCCCAAAACAAAGTAAACTTTGGCGGCATATTTTTGATTCGTTTGTTCGTCCTCGGATCCTAATTGCCTAATATAAACTGTTTGTCCGTCCGATGTGTCCGCCCGCACGTACCGTTAGTAGCCGCAACGGGTTTTTTTTGGGAGTGGACCGTACTATGGTATGCGATGACATCGTATAAATATGGAAAGAGTAAGGATATTACATGCATGCTGTCGAAAAATTTTGACAAATTGTCATGGTTGATTTATTTATTTAAGTGATTAATGTTGACCAACAATATATATGAGATGCTGAATTAATAGGATATTTTACATATGTGGAGACTTGTTATTGACTAATAGTTATTTATTGTAATCATGTATGTAACTATTGAGTTGTAGACTCCCAGATATACATCATCATCATCATCATCATCAGGTCATTTCAGTCTCCACTACAGGAGCACGACCCTCTCGTCCGTCATAGACACGAGGATTCGGCCTACACTCCCCACGCTGGCCAGACGGGTTGGGGAGGCCTGATCGATGTTTTATAATGTATTTCCCTTATTCGCCTTGTACACATCCACTGGAAGAGACGGATAGATTCTATTCTAGTCTGCCGGAGACCACACGGTCAATATATATATATTAATATATATATATTAGATAAATAACTTTAATATATTTGTGCACCGCTGTAAAGTGATTTTTAGTTTTCTAAGCACTAACTTGAACGTAACTAAGCATGTTTGAGATTGGTACACATGTTTGTCCTAAATATTCTAATACCGCTATTGACGTTAGCGATTTTGGGATCAACAAAATAACTTTCTGCTCTCACAAAACACTTTATTTACCTTGACAATATTTGAGTTATTATTTTAGCACAAAAAGTTCTCACTGAGGCACTCAACCTCGTTGAGTATCCGCGCCAAGAAGTGCGCTTAGCCACAAGATATTCATCACAAACAGTACAGCTATTTCGATTGAGTTGAACGATATTATGACGAGCTCGGTGGTCGAATGGTTAGCAATGGCCACTTTGACTCCGAGTTCGCGGGTTCGATTCCCGCACAAGACAAACATTTGTGTGCATGAACATGTCTGTTTGTCTTGTACTGGGTGTTTTCTATGTATTATAAGTATGTATTTACAAAAAAAAATGTACTTAAGTACATCTTCACATCAGTTGTCTATTACCCATAACACAAGCTTATACGCTTAATTTGGGACTAGATGGCGCTGTGTAAATTGTGCAGAAATATTTATTTATTATTTCAGATAAACGAACGCTGTAGGTATAAAAGAGGATATAACTTAACATTACTATGGATTTTAGGGAAGCGTCTAGAAAATATTCATAAA
Organism: Hypsopygia costalis; assembly: GCA_937001555.2. NCBI lineage: Eukaryota > Metazoa > Arthropoda > Insecta > Lepidoptera > Pyralidae > Hypsopygia > Hypsopygia costalis. The sequence goes on from OW443328.2 coordinate 32,694,681, forward strand.
ATTTTAAAACTAAGAGCAGTTCACGCATAAAATTGCATTCAAAAATATCAGTAGTGTCGATACCATGCCCAAACTTGCTAGTAACTACTATTATGGAGTAGAGGACTGTATAATTACGTTAGTACTATTACTTATACTGTGGTATAATGAAGGAATGGAAACACGTAGATAACACTGAATAAAAAGCAAGTTTAATACGTTTTGATATTACTTGTTAGAACAAATGGACAAGACACAATGGTAACATAGAAAACGTAACTAAGTAAACAAATTAAAAAATATGTCAATACAAAATAATCTAAACTTCTAAACTAATATTATAAAGAGGTAAGATTTGTTTGTTTTTTTGTTTGTTTGTTTGTAACGAAAGGGCTCCGAAACGACTGGACCGATTTCAAAAATTCTTTCACCAATAGAAAGCTACATTATCAGGGAGTAACATAGGGTATATTTTAATTTCGAAAAAATTAGGGATCCTTACTAAAATTCCAATAATGTAAAAAAATACCTAAAAAATTCAATGGCCCAAAAGATCAAGATCTCAACTTTCTAGAAATAGTTCCCAAGTAGTAGGGCATCAAAAATATGTCGTCATGGAGAATCTTCATCGGAACCTGAAAATCGTCTTGCAAGTCATAGAACTTTTGAAATTTTTGTTAAATACCCGTGCGAAGCCGGGGCGGGCCGCTAGTATTATTTATAAAAAGATTCTATCCAGCCAGTCGCCAACAACTACAATACAAAATTAACTTTTTTATTTTCTGCAAGACTATTGCGTATTGCGCATAAGGTGTTGACTTTGAATTTCCAAATACATTTCCGATGTCATTTTTACTGATAGCGTGCAGCGAACATCTTTGAACTAAATTTTGTATATATTATAACCTTGATTGCATAATCAAGGTCATACTCGTACTATACATAAGATCATACTTAAACTTTTACACTGTTCCGCCGCACGCAGTAGGAATTAAAATAGAACCGGAAGCATCGAGCATGCGTTCATTGCGTTGTGCTTTCAAAGACAATAACAAAACGAAATGTGACACAAGAGTGTGTCACATTTCTATTTATATGAGAGGGGACAAACGAGAATGTTGGTCACCTGATGGAAAGCAATCACTACCGCCCATGGAGATCAGCAATACTAAGGGGTCGTCGATCCGTTCCCAGCTTAAACTCTTTCCTTTCTTTCTTTCTTTCTGGCGACCTCACTCACTCGCAGGAACACAACAACCCTCAAGGGAATTGTTATTTGGCTGCGGTATTCTGTGATGTGGAGCTACTTCCCCAGTCGGGCAGGTTAAAAAATACGCATAATAATACATAATTTGGGTAACATGCCCATCTAACAAAGATTCTAACAAAGAAATGAACCATTTGACAATTTTTTTACCGACAATTTCCTTTGTCGAAATTAACAAAAGAATAATAAAATATTTCATAGGCTTACGTATGCAAGAATTTATTTGTTTAACTTTACATAATTCTTTATTGTGCCTAAATATTTCGACAGTTTATTTGGTTAATGAAATTTAACTTAGGTTACTTTTGAAGTTATTTTGACTGTTATGTTGGTCAATTATGTTCGGACAATACAGTGACAACGAGTTTGTGTAGTTTTATGATAGGGTTGGTTGTAGGTTGTATCTTAAATATAACATCCGTTACATAAAGGATCATTCTCTTCAAGAAGTCATTGCGCGTGTCAGTATAATCGAACACGCAAGTTAAGCAATACCGACCGCAGCTTGTCCATGAATAGGTTTATTTATATCGAGCTCCGAATCCCTGCTTTGGAGGGCACGTTAAGCCATCGGTTCCAGCTGTTCTCATTAGATGACTGTCGGTAAGCTAAGTCGTAACATTGGCCTAGACAACCCGCAACGAGGGTCTTTTGGCAGCACTGTAGCTGAGGGTCCAATCATTTGTCAATTCATAGCATCTTGTCAAATGTATTTTTAACGTCTTGTGTTGTCTTGTCGCCTTAAAGTTTCACTGTCAAAAAATTTAGTACATTTTGACAATCTGGACCCGACGCCAGAAAAAATATCTAATATCTCCATTGAGCAGCGTGGTGGAGTATGTTCTAAACCCCTTCGATTGTGAGGAGGCCCATATCGCAGTAGGATGAACAAGAGTTGACAACAACATAAAGGGTAAATGTCGGATAGGAAAGAATCTGCATACTTGAGTTATGACTACTCTACGTTGACCCTTGTTTGCTGTGATCTGAGGTTGACACATTGCGAAGAGAGGAAGTCAAATTACAAAAGCTTCCTACCCTACTAATGTTTCCTAATAATTCGTTGTGTGTTTCAAGGTAGCCGTATTTTCACCGCCGCGACTGCAGTGGACTTTGTTCTTTGCCTTTTTGTTGGTCGCCTCTGTTAGTCCTGGCTACACGGGAGACACAGAGTGGTGAGAATGTGGTACGCCTGTCTACATTGAGGACTACTCGGTTTTCATTAAATTGCATGAAATATTTACGTGGAAACGTGACGAGTTATATCGGCAAAGTTGTAACCAGTTGTCAGACTGAAACCTGAGGCTGAGGGGAGAAATATATTTCGTACGTTTGTTCGTGCTTTTTTGAGGTTCTGTGTCACGTCTCTAAAGATTCTACGTTTTTTATGTAGGAGTCGACCTCAATAAGAGCCTAAGGGTCAGCAACGCGCGAGTGGTCTGGTGTTGCAAGCGTCCATAGGCTGTGAGAACTGTTTAACATCAGGCGATAAAAAAATAACAGCGGCCCATACAGAAATGGGTAATACAGAAATATTTATGGAAATGCCTAGATAAAGAATTTCACGTTAACAATTACATCTGACATAATATTAATGTATGCAAGCGTTAAGGATCTCACAACAAATCCGAAAAACCCCAAAAAAGGAACAAACCTCGGAACATTACCGTAACTGGGCACAAATAAAAAAGCGTCCTAACCGAAAAAAAGATAAAAAATCCGTCTGGCGGTCGTTGTCCCGGGATGGCCCGAACCTGGATTGTACAGTTATACGTGGTTGTACCACGTTATGAGGTCCCGGTCGTCGGCCCCCTGGCGGTGGGGTAACGAACTGTGTGGCCTTGAGGCCCCGGTGGTTGGAGTTGGAATAGCTAATGTACGCACACGCAGGTGATTTGGATGTGGGGTATTAGGTTAGATTTGCTATGTATTGGTGACCTCGTTTAGTTTTTTTTATACTACTTCGAGTGACAGACAAGCATATGGCCCGTCTGATGTGAACTTGTTATCTTAGCAATATTAACGCTCGTGACATGAAATATCGCTCGCGCGCCGCTATTTTCCGCTGCCTCCTTTTTGGTGTTTATACTCACTCTCAGAAACACAACAACTATCAAGAGTGAGGTCACCAGAACGGAAGAAGATGCTGCGTTGGCAGCGGGGGTGGCGGCGCGTGAGCAATATTCTTAAAAATATTTTCTTAAAACATTTATAACACCATTACAGCATGGGTACACCAATACGATGTATTATGTTATAATATTTTATGTTGCGAGCGTTAATATGGCTACGGTAACCGTTTCAGATCAGGCGGGCCGTATGCATGTCTGCCACCCGACATAGTATAAAAAAAATCACTGTTTATAATTGCTGTTCATGTAAAAGTGACAATAATCTTTTTTGATTTTAATTTTTTGATTTTATACTACGTAGTTACTTATACTGTGGCGAGGCCGATGCCTACAGCATTGGATGCCCGTTGGCCAAAATGATGATAATATTTTGTGAAATTGTTAATAGACTACGGAAATTAAAAATAGTAGTTGTCATGCCGTTATCACTACTTTTGAATCATCCCTCGTACCTATTTATATGCTAAATGTGACACCGTCGCATAATTACCCTACTCCTGTCCACGCCAACATTATTGAGTAATTTATTTTAATTTCTTTAAAGACGCAAAAAGCGTTTTATTTTTCATAATAACCATGTAATTCAATGACCACAGATAATAGTGGTCATCAAGTCTTTATTAACGTTCAGATATTTACTGCAAATGGCTACAATTGCCGATTACATAGTAATTAAGGGTCGTAGAGGGATGTCGTAGTGTTGTGAGGGTGAAAAGGTTTTTGTTATAAACAACTGAACTGACAATAGTAAGACTCGTATTTAGTTTCCTAAGAGGAAAATGTAATAATTTAGAAAAGTTTTTATACAGAGGTTTCTTGCGAAGTCCAAGTTTGTTCTTTTTTGTATCTACAAAAGGCAATCGTTACTGATTGAGGTATCAACGCACAACTCAAACCACTGGATGGATCGGGTTGAAATTTGGCATAAAGGTAGCTATTATGACGTAGCATCCGCAAAAAATTAAATCGATTTTTGAAAATTTGCATAGAATTCCGAAATATACAGGAGATTTAGGAAGTCGCGGACGCAAAGCAATATCTGTAGAAGAATTACGTTATAACCTTTTTTTCTTCTTCCACTTCGACAACCATATCTGACTCCCCGCTAATCTAGATTTTTTTTCTGCCTGTTGTATGTTAACGAGTATGTTATGTAAGTTAAGCCTAGGCTTCTGGTACGAGATATATGGCGAGCTCGGTGGCGTAGCGATCTCGGCTTCGACACCAACGCTCGTGGGTTCGATTCCCACATAGGACAAACATTTGTGTGTATGAACATGTCTGTTTGTCTTAGTCTGGGTGTTTTCTATGTATCATAAGTATGTATTTACAAAAAAAAATGTATTTACGTATGTTTATCAGTTGTCTAGTACCCATAACACAAGCTTCGCTTACTTTGGGGCTAGATGGCGCTGTGTAATTTGTCTGACAATATTTATTTATTTATTTATATTATTAAAGTAGAGGTTAAACGTGCTTCGGAGGGCACGTTAAGCCGTCGTTAGCTGTTGTTGTCATTAGATAACAATCGTTAAGTCAAGTCAGTGGCCTTTAGGCGGCTTGAAAATACTGACCTCTGCCAACCCACCATTGAGCAGCGTGGTAGAGTACGCTCTAAATCCCTTCGAATGAGAGAAGACCCATATCCCAATAGTGGGATGAATAAGGGTTAACGACGATGTCAATATCTTCAGAGTTAAAGTCAACCTCACCTGTACGTACATGGTAAACCCTGCCAGTTACCAAATACATAAATTTCAATAGGAGTTAACTAAAGATTTTTCTGAGTTGCCACATCACAACAAGCAATTACTGCAAAATTTTCAAAATTTACTATACATTAAAACTGGATACTATTGATGTCAATTCCGACACTGAACCATTTCGCTCAGCGGGTAGTCAGATCTATTGAACAGTTAAATATAACTCAGTATTTCAAGTGACCACGCTCGTAGGTATAATAAGAATCAGTTACTTTCGCACATAATGCGGAACGTGATCAGATGTAACACCTTTATTATAACTACTATTTTGACAGCTATAATAAAGGTATCTGTGACACGTAATTTTTACAGTTCGAATTTCAGGTCAACAAGAAAAATAACAATTGTGTCTTTTTGTGTATAGTGACAGGCAACCGTTGGTTCTAACAAAAAAAGCCGTCGGGGGATGCCTGACAGAGGCGATGATTTTGAGCAATGTGCATCACATAGAGTACAATTAAGATAAAGGTTGAACTTGACACTTCGACCTTTATATCGTTCTTATATTGTAGGGAGTAAGAGTTACAATTGCACTGTGGCTGTCAAGCTTGATTTGCTCTTAGCTCTATATATAAATATTAAATATTGGCCGTGTGGCTTTCGGCAGACTAGAATAGAATCACTCCGTCTCCTCCCGTGGATGTCGTACAAGACGAGTAAGGGAAATACATTAGAAAACATCGATCAGGCCTCCCCAACCCGTCTGGCCAGCGTGGGGAGTGTAGGCCAAATCCTCCTGTCTGGGACGGACGAGAGAGGGTCGTGCTTCTGTAGTGGAGACTAAAATGACCTGATGATGATGATAATGATGTATATACAAACGTTGTTTAGTTTGGGACTATATAGAACAATGTAATTTGTAAAAAAAAAATAAGGACCAAATTGATACATGACGAAATTTTTTAAATTTTATTAAAAACTGTTTGAAAAAGGACTCCGCTCCATTGAAATCGGGATTCCATGACTTCTTTCAAATAATTGCCTATCAAATATGTATTAAATCCTCATCTATATTTTTAATTATCAAAAACAGTTCAAAGTAACAGCCGAATTAGTTTTTAGTCATAGTAAAAATCAATATATTGCTTATGTAAACTAGCAATATGGGCTAGGTACTCTATTTGTTTTAGTCTCACTGAAAACCAGCGTTGTTTAGTGTCGGCAGCCTATTAGACACTGATCATCATACAGCTGAGTCAATGCCTTTTTGCTACACAAACTACTCTGCATCTAATGAATTAAGTGATATTCTTTATTATTATGGTATCACGTGTGCGTTTGGCAATAAGTTTATTTTAGTTCATTTCAAAAATCGACAGAGTTATTGAGATATTAATTCTTCTTAAATATGGTAAAAAGCTTGAATGTTTATTATAATAGTAGGTGATTTGCGATGATTACGTTATTAATTTGATGATTTGGCGACAGTAACATGTAGAATACGAATTCCGTCATAAAGTCATACAAATACAGTCAAATATTATTTCCATTTCAAAGCCTTCTCTTACCAGATAGTCGTATAAGATACATATTAGTATATATAAGGATAATAAAGCTGTTGACGAAGGGCGGGCAAGCGGCAAAGCTCGGTACAGTTAGCTATTGTTCGCGGGGCGAGTGTACTCAGCCTAGTTTGCATTACAGTCAAACAAGTAGGGCAGGACTATGTTTCTACATGGTTGTATTTGTAATTATGTTATTCTAATCTTAGGGTCCTACCTAAGCTAAGATCGATTAATAATTTGAGTTTTTTGTTTCTGAAGAAGAACACTCAGTTTTAAATTAGTGACAAACATTGTAAACTTCATAATGTTATAATAAAGCACTGGTACTGTTCATAACATAACATAACGATGATAATGTTTCACCAAGTGTCAATAATCAACAGTATCAACTTTATATTGTAAACTTATTTTTTTAATAACCTGTCTGATGGTAAGCAGTCATTGCAGCCTATAGACGCTTGCGATATCAGAGGCATCACTCACACGTCGCCGAGCCTGTAAAACCCCTTTACGCCTTTCTTGAAGAACCCCATACTGTAGTCTCCTGGGAAAACCTTGGCAGGGAGTTCATTCTACAACTTGACAGTTATAGGTAGAAACCTCCTCTGGAACTGCACAGTACCCGCCCAATCAACTTAATCGATAGAGTTGAAAATGAAATGAAATTCTTTATTCTGTAATTGGGCCTTTGTGGGCACTTACATCTTTTTAGTTCCTAAGTCTCTATTGGGTAAGCTATCTAATAATTATTACCATTAATCTAAGCTGAAGATTGATTTTTGCAACCAGAAATCACAGTTACTGCAGTCAAATGTCTCTGAAAATTGTTGTGTTCCTGCAAAACAGTGAGGTCACCACATGCGAGGAGTTGCTTATAGTGCCACAAACTTATCTGGCCCGGTGGCGGGGGCGGTACGATCGACTTAAGTGTTGCTATTAAACGAAATGCCGCCCGTTTTAGAGGAAACATAAAAATCAAAGAAATATATATACACCATTAAACTAATAGCAATGATATACTTATTAATTGTGTTGTGTGGTGTTTCAATTAAATATCAATTGCCTTCTATTTTTTGATGATTTGTTTTAAAAATGCACCACGTTAAGTCGCGATCACAGCTATTATATAATATTAGAGAGTTATAATATTGCACAGAAACAACTCGTTGACGATTTTTTTATTGTAAGAAATGAAATATCTGTAGAAAAATATAATATGTATTTAAAATGTGCATACGCGGTAAGTAAATTAATTGTACCTGGCAATACTACATTACAAGATGGCGGCTTTAGTTCTAAATTTGGCCACCGGGTCAGATAAGTTTGTAGCACTGTAATTATTATATTATCACGGGGAGTGCCCGCGCGCGATCAAAATTCTGTGTATTTTGTGACATGTTACAAAGCGAACGGTGGATTTAAATGTGAATGCATATAATCAGAAAAAACGACCAAAAAAGAGGTGGTTGGATTTTATGAGAGATGGTATGGGTAAGAACGGGGTAACTGTAGACATGACAGTTGATAAGTGTGAATGGAAGAAAAAGACATACTGCGCCGAAACCTAATAATGGCAAAAAGACAAGTTAATGGTGATATGAGTATCTATATAGCCGCATAATGATTACCGATAAACCAGGCGAACCGTACACTAGTTTGGCACCGGGCATCGTTTAAAAAAAGTACCATTACAGTATGTAAGTATGATCAATTCTCGTAAAGAAAGGTGCAGCCCAAAACACAGTTAACGAGTGTAAATGATAGTTACATTTCATTGTAATACCCCAACTAATAAGTACGATATCTGAGGTCAGCCACCTTATATGTAGGCTGTAATTATTTTCTGTTTCGACTTCGTTAAGGTGCGTACACACGGGTGCAGGTGTAACCCGAGTCAACCTCTGAGGTACAAGAGTCAAGCGTTTTTCAAACTCTTCGATTTGAAGCAGATTTCTTTGAGTTTTTATAAACGCTGCTCCACTGTTAGCTTGCTGACTCTTTAGATTTATATCCATGTTTATATTGATTAGGTTATGTTGGTACGTTGTCAATTTCCTCGTTCTGGATTTATTTCCTTAGAGGAACCCCGGTCTTCTCAATCTCCGTGCGAACTAGGTGTTTAACCGTTGCGTAGCTAGTCTAACCGTTGGGTTGAAGATTAAACTGAACAGTTTTACCACCGAAGGTCATGCTAGAGAGAACAGACTGGTTGACCACTTTGACTTTCTTTATGCGTCGGATGTCAAGCGTATCGCCCGCCGGAGGAAAAGCGGTTACCGTAGCTATATACGGCGTAAACTCTTGCAGTAAGAAGAGAATTGCCCGCGTTCTGGCATTCCCGCTGCATCTTACATTTGCTGACCTCACTCACTCGCGGAAATCTGTACTTCCCTAGTTGGGAATGAGCAGGTAATGGTGGCTTTGACTTTAAAAATGGCGGTAACATCCTAAAATTAAATCTTTAGAGATTGAGAGATTGCGGTGTTTTAACATAACTTCCCAACATTATTTTAAATGCAAAAATCGCTGTCGCCCGTGACTTATGCCTATTTAAAATATCTAATAACTGCCATTAATTGCTCAGACAAATGAGTTAAACCCTGGATTAAATGTCTCATAATATTAAACACGTATCCTGTGACGGTAAATTTCTTTGTCATATATTCTAGTGGAGCCGTAATTCTTCGTGAGACGTTGATGTCTTTTCTATGGAGAAAAGGAAATATCGTTGCAGACAATTTTAAGGTTGTGTTTTACTATAATTTCAATTTAATTTCGACTATAATTTTTAAAAATGTATTAATTTAATTAATTTTTACCCGACTGGGGAATGTACCTCCACCTCACAGAATATCGCAGCCAAATAGCAATTCCCTTGAGGGTTGTTGTGTTCCTGCGAGTGAGTGAGGTCACCAGAAAGGAAGGAGATGCTGCATTGGCAGCGGGGGTGGCGGCGCGCGAGCGATATTTTATGTTGCGAGCGTTAATATGGCTACGGTGACTGCTTCACATCAGGCGGGCCGTATGCTTGTCTGCCATCCGACGTAGTATAAAAAAAAAAGTATTTATTTTTAAATCATCACATCTGCCGGGTCAGTGATGGCAGGTGGTTGAGGAAAGCCCTAGAGTGCAGGTCGCCTGTAGGACAACCAAGTTTTGGGCGCAGATTAGATTTATCGGTTTCTCTAAGGTGAACTTTCTCCGTTAATATGACCTAGGTCTCATTCGCCAGAGTCTCGTGTCCTCATCAGCATGGTGTGCTAGATTCAGCTCACTACCTGATGACTCCACTGACTATTCCTATTCTCCACAGAATATTCATATATTCATTGTTTGGCGGTGATTTGAAAGGTGAAGACATTTCTGCAACCGAACTTATGTTTTACTTTTCTCTCACCAGACCTCAACTTAGTAATAGATGGCTCGCAGTAGTGTCGAATACATACATGATGATGGATGATGATGGACAGATGGTTTTGGTATTAAATATGACAGTTAGCCATTTATAAGCCAATATACTTCATAAGGAATTTCATCCTCGCTTATTAGGTAATTTAAAGGCTAAAATGGTTGTGTTTGGTTCCTAGTTCAAAAGAGGTTTCTTTCGCGTACCGTCAACTTTTCAAGCCTAGTCCAACATTGTGTTTCCTGTATAGCCAGCATTAACAGCGGCAACCACCAAATAGGTTATTAAAGTGAAGTCCACTGCAGTCCCGGGGAAAACTAATCACTTTGGAACTTACAATAAATTGAAACAGAACAAATTTGTAGGAGTAGGAAGCTTTTGGAATTTGACTTTCCCTCCTGGAATATAGACTATAGACAAGAGAGACTGGAATTTGGCAAATGAGGTACTAAAAACCTAAAGAGATGCTTAGTCAAGTGAAGCTCAACTGTAACACCAAGACCTACACACACGTCTTACTAACCCTGTAAAAACAAGGTTAGTAAGACGTGTGTGGCGTTACTAGCGTTTATAAGGTGCGGAAATTGTTTGGCATCAGAAGAGCAATTCTCGTCATTAAAATGTAGTCAAAATTCAGTTCCGATCCAGTCTCGTACTCACAAATGTCAAATTTAGTATTCTCGTATCACATTATGTAACTTGTAAGTTTAATTTAAGTAGGATTATATCGAAACATGACCGAAAATTAAATAAAATAAGAATGTTACTTTGCCAGAAATAAGAATTGATAATTGTTAATTAATGAAATCAAGTATATAATTTTAGTCAATTCACAATTCAATCTCGATTCGGTCAACTTTCAATCTGCGATCGTAGAAAAAATTATGAGAATTGGCCATCAGGTGGTAATCGTGTTTGCAAGCTTAATAGTATAAAAACGATAATAAAAGAGGCTTAAATCATAATAATGTGTGTACAAAAACTACACAGTATTTACTTTGGATGAGAGTAAACCACACAGAGCGGACATTAGAAGTGTAACAAGACTTTTACTAGACAAATAGAAAATAAATCAGACCAACACTTATTCCCAAACACATACGGTTCCAATTGCTTTAACAACAGAGTGATTTGACAACTTTTACATTTAGCACGTGTTCGCTAATACGACGACTTTTCCCGTATTTTCGTTCAAGTATTATTCAACTTTTTCTTGTAAAGAAAGTTGCATATGTTATTGTTATTAACTTTAACATATAATATGCAAACTGTTAAAAAGCATAAGTGACTATAGTACTTTATATGCAGTACATTTTTCATATTATGTAAATATTATAATACAATTGATCAACTATAACTATTTATGAGATGCTAGATAAATATATACTATATTTATAAATATATTTGCTAGAAGACCAGTATCGCCTAGAGACCTCTTTCCTTTTTATCAGTCAGGGGACAGACAAGCATACAGCTCGCCTGATGTGAAGTAATAGTAGCTTGTAGACGTTTTTACCCGACTGCGATAGAAGGAGGGTTTTGTTATTCGAGAGTATGTATGTATGTATAATGATTTGGCACGCTCTACAGCCCGAACGGCTGGATGGATTTTAGCTTGAGAGGTGTCGTTAGGTTCGTATTTGCTGTGAGAGTGACACTGGGTAGATATGTATTTACGGTGAGAGCGACATTGCATATATCAAAATAAATAAAACAAAAAAACATAAAATAAAAACGGTAATGACTGCTTTTCTGTGTAATTTGGAAAAGAAAAACCTAAATTCACTAAGCCTCCATTTCTAGAATGGGTCCCGACTGCTACATGTTTTCTTGTTTTAGGGGTTTTTCATTTCCAAATTACACAGAAAAGCAGTCGGGTTTTATATTTTTTTAAATTACCGTTTATAATAACACCGTCGTGCGCCACCAACCCCACTACCATTGTAGGAAGGCTTTCCTTCCAGCCCCCTTACCACTATCTCTTATTGCGATTCAATAATTGAATAGATTGCTTATTCGTACCAATGAACTCTATTTCAAATGGAATAGAGTCGCTTATTCATTGGTACGAATAAGCAATCTATTCAATTAGTGAATCGCAATAAGAGACGGTGGTAAGGGGGCTGATAACCTCATTCATTCGCAGGAACACAATAACTAATATGCACAATAAATAATATTGTAATTATAGATATCTTGGTGTACAATAAAGACAACAACAACGACTCTATGAAATAATTCTTTCTTAGGTCTATATCTATTTCGCCAAATTCTCATTTGCTACGTTACTAAACGCAGTGAAATTCTCCAGCGCTTTTCTATAAATAAATTTTCAATTTATTTATTATGAAAACTGAATAAGTGGTTTAACATATACATTATACTTCTTGCCATGTTCTCATCAAGCGACTATGTCAATAAAAAGTGTAAATCATAGTGTAGATTGATATTCATAATTGCGCGTACGCGATTAGATCCAATATGGCGGATCTATCACTTAATACTCACGTGGTACACTGACCCAGTGACGGGATGCGCACGCGCACAGTGCATGTGTGTGGGTATAACAAGTTCCTGTAATTAATCTTGTCTAGAGCTTTATGATTTAAGATAACGACCGTTTCTGTAGTTTGTATAAAAAAATATGAGTCAATCAAAGAGTTGTAGAAATGAATTTAACTAAAATTTTCTGTGTTGTGCAAAATTCTTTGTGACCTATATCTTCAGCACCTCTATCATAATAAGAGTCTTGAAACAAAATAGAGACTGAATGAAATCAGTCTCTATTTTGTTTCAAGACTCTTATTAAATTTCAGTTCAATAGTGAACTAGTGCTAAAGGTTTTTGATGAGTATGTACTCATTATCAGAAGCTTTTACTTAGTTTTGCCGTGGTGACTGTAATTAACTCTTGCAAGTTAAATTTGACCCACTTCAGCTTGCTGCTTTTGAGAGATATCGACATCTTTAGTTCTCCGTGGAATTTCCGAATGCGGTCTCTTAGATTTCGCGGACGGGAATACAGAGCTATGCCGAACATAGCTCTCTCCCACGCTCGCTGTACGATTTTAGCTTGTGAACCAGCCCGATGGTCAGTGTCCGAGTTTCTTGGTCGCCGTAAGTCATGGCTCGGAGGACCCACTCTTCGAAAACTTTATATTTACAGCTGCCATAGTCTTCTCGTATGTGTTTCGGCTTCCCGCGAAGCATCAGTAGCAGTAGAATAACAGCCCAAACGAACCTTCGCATGTGAGATGATGCATACGATGCAACATCCGTAACCCTACCGAAAATCAACTCAAATACATGATGGTCAATCTAGCAAATTGGCATTTAATCAGTTGTGCGTCGTCCAGCTGGACTGACGAACGTTGCGTTCAGCCAAGCGACTACACTACTACCTACACGAATTTTAGACGTGGGGTTGAAGGGAATTGTACAATGAAACAGCTAGTCATTTAATTGAATGACTATTTTAACCAGTTGGCTGCGACACATACATTACTTGTATTTGGCTACTTGGCTTTCCGCATGAACCATATAGCAATTTTTTTTAATTTAAAATTGTATTAATTTCAAATTTGCATTCGCTATAACCCGATCTCCTTTTTCAACATATCCATACTTTCCAATGACATTTTATCATTCGCATAATGAATAGTACAATAAAATTGTTATATGATAATGCGCGGGAAAATAAAAAGTGCTACCGGAGAAAATAAACAAGCTGACAAAGTTGCCATTTATCAAAGGGATAGCTGTCGGTGATAGCATCGTTTTCAAATGTCAAGGTTGCGGGTACATCAGGTGGCCAAGTAGTCGCGCACTAAGCCGACTTGTACAAGCTACTTTCTATTGTTAATTAAGGAAATACCTTGTCCAAAATATTTCACTGCTGTAAAACGCTGTCAGACTCTCGCGAGAAGGCTCGCTAAGTCTTAGCAACTGCTAGAAGGAGAATGCGAGGAAATATATTCATTTGCTTTGGGTGTCCTCGAGGTTTCTTGTCACTTGAGGATGTTTAAGACTCTGCCAAACAGACAATAAAATGAATGCGTCGCGTTTTCATAATACATTTCACAATCAGACGAGCTCGGTGGTCGAATGGTTAGCAATGGCCACTTTGACTCTGAGGTCCTGGGTTCGATTCCCGCACAAGACAAACATTTGTGTGCATGATCATGTCTGTTTGTCTTGGTCTGGGTGTTTTCTATGTATATATACTTATAGTATGTATTTACAAAAAAAATGTATTTAAGTACATTTATCACTTGTCTAGTATCCATAACACAAGCTTTGCGCTTAATTTAGGACAAGATGACGCTGTGTAAATTAACATTTCTTGATGTATGATGTGATGATATGTTGTTCATTTTATGCTGACGATGCAGTGATGAAATTTGATTTGATGTATGTTTGACACTGGCTTTAGGAAGTCTTCGACCCTTAACTTCGACCAGCGTGCGTTGATAGTGATATCTTATATCACATAGATGGTTCTTTATGATCTTGTGTGAAACGAATTAATTTATTTTTAATGGTAAATTTATTGCAAGTCCTAGGTTAAAATTACGTACCTACTGTCTCGGATAAACTGAAATCCAGTTTGAAGAACGCAATATTACTCAAACTATAATTGCTTGTCAAGACTTTTTTTATTTCTTAGGTTTATATTGTTAATCTAGGATCCCGACTTCGTAATAGCCAAAGAGAGTTGCAAATGTCGCTCTTTGAAATTTGATTTTGTAGACTCGACTAAATTACGTAAGGCTTGAGGGAAGACCCGTGTCCCAGCAGTGGAATGAATGGGAAATGGTGGAATGAAAGGGTAGACGACGTCAACATTGCGACACTGCCTCGGACCAGGGGCCTTACCGGCTAACCTGGCCGATTCCCATCGAATCTTTTCATTGCGAAAATCAAACTTCAATTTAAATTTATAGTATTTGTGTTAAGCTTAACTGGTACTAACTATGGACTCTACCGACTTAGCTGAAGATGTTGATGAATAACTAAAATATAAGACATTTCGAATGGAAATATTCAAAGGCTTTTGCGTCAGTGGAAGGGAACCCCTGGGATCCCACAGCCTGAGCAGAGCTGAAGCTGATACCATCCGTTTTTTTGTTTAGTAATCGTGTTCAACTCAGCTGGTACTGTTAATATTTCTCATTAACTTAATAGATCATAATAGGGTAGGGTTAATCATATGACCTATTTTTGGAATCATAATATCGAATCTGAATTCGCTACAGCTTAGACGATAGAGCCCCTGTTTACTAAAATGACGCGTCTACGTCTTATCCTCGGTGTGACCGTACCTTTAAAGTAGCCATTGTAAGCCCCTCGGCTAAAGTCATCAATCAAAATCTATAATTAAACTAATTAATAAAATGTCGATTAACAAAATCGGCCAAACAGATGAATCAAAATTAACAGCTACACTAATGCATGAGCGCTAAAATGTGCATATACCATGCGCATTATGTCGACCCGTTGGCCTCCTTGTGAGAGGGGCGGGTTTATCTTTATTATTCATCTGCAGGCAACTAGCTATAAAGATCTGTGGCACCGACTAAGATTGATATGCGATACGTTGATCTAGTTGAAACTGGCTTTTGTGACTTGGGAAGTGGGTAGTATTTAAGGTTTTTGTTTATTTTAATCATTCGGATTTGTAATCTTGAAAAGTTATTTGTCATTGATTGTGTTAGATTGCCGTGTGGTTTCCGGCAGACTACAATAGAATCACGCCGTCTCTTCCCGTGGATGTCGTACAAGGCGACTAAGGGAAATACATTATAAAACATCGATCAGGCCTCCCC
Organism: Hypsopygia costalis; assembly: GCA_937001555.2. Lineage (NCBI taxonomy): Eukaryota > Metazoa > Arthropoda > Insecta > Lepidoptera > Pyralidae > Hypsopygia > Hypsopygia costalis. Next base: position 32,710,557 of record OW443328.2, read on the forward strand.
AACCCGTCTGGCCAGCGTGGGGAGTGTAGGCCAAATCCTCCTTCCGTCTAGGATGCACGAGAGAGGGTCGTGCTCCTGTAGTGGAGACTAAAATGACCTAATGATGATGATGATGTGTTAGATTGATTCTCTAATTGGACGATTGTCAGCACTTCAAGGGCATATCTCGATGTATCGCTGATGTTACAAACGAGCGTTTTTCTAAAAATTTCAAGTTTTTGCTCAGCGGTTTGGCCAGAAGTCAGTTACTAGATTTTATAACCAGAGTATCGTGGGGGCACTACTGTTCTAATACAAATAGAAGTAGTAAGAGCCGTTCGTATCATTGGCAACGTTTCGTCGCCCCATATGAGGTCTCCACTCTAGGATGTACCTCGCCCATCGGCCTTCACTGACTCGGCTGATCTAGCCGGCGCACTGGTACTTTAGCTTGCTTACTCAAATAGCTATGTTGACAACTTTGATTCTCCCTAGAATTTCTTCGGTCCAGATTCGGTTCCTTAGAGAAATACCGAGCTTAGCTTATGGACCAGCTCAACGGTCAGAGTTTCTGCACAGTAAGTCATAGCTGGGAGGACGCACTGGTTGAAGACTTTGGTCGTCTATTTGCACTGTGAGGATGTACCGAAGATTCCCAAATGCTGCCTAGCCCAGTTGTATTCGACTGGGCTAGGCAGCATATTCCCACAGCCCCTTTCTATTCATAGTATGTAACCTATTGGTACTTATTTACTTTTGGTACCATTATCTCTGCATCACCCTAAGTTTGACTGGTAGAGAATGTTTGTATGGCATTAAATCCGCCTATTTTGGGCATAAACACTTATTTTGGGCATGAAATTTAAATAAATAAATAAATGTAACCTTTTGGAGATTATAATTGATACTAAAAAACATTTCAACTAAATTAATCCAAATAATGTAAACTTAAAGCTATATTTTAATCACACTTTGAAGCTTAAATGTATATATTCAACCATCCATTACCGTCTTTCTTGACTCCCACTGTATAATCTCGATGTTACAAAGTGATGGATTGAAAGTAGACCAGAATCTCAGTTAAATCATGGTTAACTGGCTCGTACCACAGATAACATCTTAATTATTACAGTAACAGTTTGTCAGTAATGATTAGTTTAACTCATAAGATTAAATAGACAAGTTAATTTAGCATGATACCTTTGTAGCATGATTAAGCAGTTTTTTACAATGCCGTGTGTCAAATAAGCGTGCGGCCCGTCTGATGCAAAGTGGTCACCGCAGCCATATAGACAAATATGAAGAGGATTACGTAATAAATTAACTTCTTTCATGTTATGACGAGCCCAGTGGTCGAATGGCTAGCAACGGCCTCTTTTGACTCCGAGGTCACGCGTTCGATCCCCGCACATTACAAAAAAATGTGTGTATGACATGTTTGTTTGTTATGCTCTGAATGTGTTCTATGTATTATATAGATGTATTTACAAAAAAATGTATTCAAGTACAGTAGTTACAGTTTATCTAGTATACCCGTAGCATAAGCTTTTCTTAGTTTTGGACTAGATGGCGCTGTGTAAATTGTCCAGAAATATTTACATTTATATTTATAATATATTCATTTGTACTTTTAATTTGAATTATGCAAATAAAGCATATTCTATCTATCTAGATAGATTATAATCTAATATATATGAAATTCTCATGTCACAATGTTAGTTACCATAGTCCTCCGAAATGGCTTGACCGATTTATATGTAATTTTATGTACGTATTCAGTAGGTCTGAGAATCGGCTACTATCTATTATTCATACCCCTAAGTGATAAGGGTTGTCCACCCCTAACATTTTTTAAAATTTTTTGGACAAAAATTTTTATTTTAATTTTTGTATAATGTGGCATTAAAAATACATACAAACCTAAATGTTCACCCATCTACCATCAACCCTTAAATTTATATGGCAAAACAACGTTTGCCGGGTCAGCTAGTATAATATAGATAGATAGATAATAATAAGATAGACAGATAGATAGATAGATCTATCTTTTTTTCGCAAAAATGTCATGATATAACAAAACCTCTTATCTACCGATTTAAATCTTTATCCCAGTAGAATTACAGCCATCATTATCTTAATTTAAGGCTCTATTCTGACGTCACAGAGATAACGGGATGGAAGCGTCAATAAAAATAATAATGAGGCATTGCAATTTAGGCAATCACCGTTAGACAGTGGTCGGGCGGCCAGTATCATTGGCATGTCTATCAGTTCTCACGCCTGTTACCACTGATGGTGTTAGGTTAGGTCGTTAATCATCACGTTGATACGTTTTTTAAATCATCATCATCAGGTCATTTTAGTCTCCACTACAGGAGCACGACCCTCTCTCGTCCGTCCCAGACAGAAGGAGGATTTGGCCTACACTCCCCACGCTGGCCAGACGGGTTGGGGACGCCTGATCGTTGTTTTATAATGTATTTCCCTTAGTCGCCTTGTACGACATCCACGGGAAGAGACGGAGTGATTCAATTCTAGTCTGCCGGAAACCACACGGCCAAATAATATTTTTTTAAATGATAAAGACTTAAAAGTCGTTTACGTATCTATACTCTTCCTAAACGTGCGATATGGTTAATGATAACAACGTTATTAGATGTAACAATTTACTAGAGAATTAGGAAAAAGATTGGTCGACGTAACTGGTGACCCAAGATCTGGCACATTCTTCGCCCAAAGGATCAGTTTAGCCATCCAGCGAGGTAATGCTGCTAGCATCTTGGGAACGATGCCACATGGGCCAAACTTTTTATATTTATTTTAGTATTATTTAGTTTTAGCTACTTTAGTGTTATTATTTATTATATTAGGTTGGGGAAAAAGTCTTTTCGTATTTTATATGAAAATTCAAAACATTTTTTAATAAAGTTTAACTAAAGTATGTAGGTGCCATTTTGTTCGATAACTTTTTGCCATCTTGTAGGTAGAGACATGATCCCATTACTATAGAAATTTTGGGACTTCTGTTCAAAAAACCGCGACAAGTGGTTTTGGCAGTCTTCTCGTGATGTTAACCTGACATTGCCTAAAGAATTCTGAAGAGACCGAAACAGGTGGAAATCAGAAGGTGCAAGGTCAGGACTATACGGCGGATGCATTAACACCTTCCAGTCAAACTCTCTTAATTTTTGCTGAGTGGCTAAAGATGTGTGAGGTCTAGCGTTATCATGATGAAAAATCACACCCCTTCTGTTAATTAATTCCGGCCGCTTTCTCTCAACTTTTTGCTTTAATCTCATCAGTTGTTCACAGTAGAGTTCAGAATCGATAGTCCTGCCTGGCGGTAACAGCTCATAATGAATAATGCCCTTCCAATCCCACCATACACACAGCATCACCTTATTGCGGGTTAACCCGGGTTTTGCCAGAGTCTGTGAAGCCTGACCGGCCTTTGACCACGACCTTTTTCGCACGTTCTTGTCGTACATGATCCACTTTTCATCACCAGTTATAAGCTTCTTCAAAAACGATTCGCTTTCATTACGTCGTAGTAAAGAATCGCAAATGAGTACACGGTTCATTAAGTTTCTTTCAGTGAGATCGTGAGGCACCCAAATATCGAGCTTTTTAGTGTACCCAGCTTTTTTCAAATGCTCCAAAACTGTTTTGTGGTCAATTCCTAATTCTTCAGCTACGTCGTAACTACTGATATGCTGATCTTGCTCCACTTTTTCAAAAATGGCATCCATTTTATCCGTAACAGGGCGACCAGAGCGACGTGCATCTTTCACATCAAAATTTCCTGATTGAAAACGCTTAAACCAAATTTGTGCTACTCTCACAGACACTGCACTAGATCCATAAACGTCACAAATTTTTTTCGCAGCTTGCGTTGCATTTTTACTTTTTTTGTAGTAAAATTTTAAAATGAATCGAATTTCTTCATTAGATTCACTCATCTTGACAGTAAAAAAAAACAAATGAAAATCACACATTTACCTAATTTGAATTTGGAATTATCTTTTTTAAAATTTAAACTTTTTAAAGATATCAAAACCTGCCAGATACAAATGGTATAACCAAAGAGATTTTATTACAAGTTCATACATACTAAAATGCGAAAAGACTTTTTCCCCTACCTATTATTTTATGTATGTTGACCGTGTGGTTTCCGGCAGACTAGAATAGAATCACTCCGTCTCTTCCCGTAGATGTCGTACAAGGCGATTAAGGGAAATACATTATAAAACATCGATCAGGCCTCCTCAACCCGTCTGGCCAGCGTGGGGAGTGTAGGCCAAATCCTCCTTCTGTCTGGGACGGAAGAGAGAGGGTCGTGCTCCTGTAGTGGAGACTAAAATGACCTGATGATGATGATTTTATGTATTATTTTGTGAAAGAAAACATAAAAATTTAAAAAGTCACAACTTACTAATTTTCAGTATGGTAGAAACTACAGAAACCCTTTTTAGTTTGCATTTTACATTTTACTGCTATGAAGTCGTACAAACATATAATGAAATAGATTGAGCACTATTATACAAAATACTGAAATCTCGAGTTATAGAATTATGGATTTATATGACACTCGGGGACCCTACACCCAACAAAAACCTCTTAGTGGTCCGCGAATAAAAGTTGGGAACCATTGTACTAGACAGTCGACATGCCCTACCTATGTTTGCTAGACCCTCGATTGCTATATGCAGGGTACACCACATCAGATGAGGCTGCCTTAAGCTCAAAACAAACAGTTACTACTACTTAACGAACCATAACAATCACGTTACTAGCTCCTATTGATATCACTATCATTTATACGTCATTCATTAAAATACCGTCCACCGTTGTTTGGGCACGCACCGGCCGCATACTAATTCGATGGTAACGGGCCGGGGCTCACTCTGAATCTCATGTAATTGGGCGGCTGTGGCGTGAATAAACAGTATACGTACTGTTAGTAACACCCGACACGACTAAGTCACAAGATGAAGCGGGTTAGACTCTAAGTAGCGTTCGCCTGACTTCATCTGCGTCGACGCATTGATAAAAAAATACCCTAAGTGTTAATTTTGGTTATAAACCATGTATTTACCAAATTATCATAATTCATTAATTAATGGCTGTGTGGTTTCCGGCAGACTAGAATAGAATCACTCCGTCTCTTCCTGTGGATGTCGTACAAGGCGACTACGGGAAATACATTATAAAACATCGATCAGGCCTCCCCAACCCGATCGAAGTTTTATAATGTATTTCCAGCGTGGGGAGTGTAGGCTAAATCCTCCTGTCTGTGACGGACGAGAGAGGGTCGTGCTCCTGTAGTGGAGACTAAAAATGACCTGATGATGATGATGATGATTAATTAATAGTAATAATACCTTTTTTAGCCACTGTTGCATGTCTGAGTAAGAAACAACCAAACATACTTTCGTTTACGTTCTTTAGATTTATATATAAACTTGGGTGACCAAGTCTTTCTTGGTGTTTTGAGGAGAAATTAAAATGTTCCCAGAATTAAGACATACCTAGTTCGATTTCTCGTCTCAAAAAATCTTAATAATATATATTTCAGCCAGATCGCCTTGGCATGTGTACAATAATTTCTCGTTTAAAGTGATACTGTAGGAATAGTAGAATAGAATAATAGTAGAATAGAATAGTCCCGGTTTTGTACGTGTGGGATAATATTAACTGTCTGAAATTAATTCTCTAAGTGATTATGAAAACCACACTAAACACTATCTGTCGCGTTGTTTAGGAAAAGTTAGTGGATAAACAGAGAGACAGATGCGAAAAGCGATTTTGTTTTAGTAGTACTATGTATAGATTATAGATTTAAATATAAACCGCTGCCTCCTATGGCTTGCTCTGCACACTTTTCGAGATATTTATTTATTTTATCCGCGACATTAATTTTATAACCGACTAACAGACAGACAGGTTTCACGTTCGTTAACTAAATGATAGCGATCCTCGATTGTTGCCAATAACTTTTATCAAACAAGTCTATTTCTTTATTTGTAGTTTTGATAAAAATTTAAAAATACCAGCTGACCCGGCCAAATATTGTTCTGTCACATAAATTATTTATGCATTATGAAATATACTTTACGACCTATTCTCATAACTACCAAAAATACATAAAAAGAAACATACAAATCGGTCGAGCCAGACCACAAATAACGTGACACGAGATTTTAATATATTTAACCGACTTCAAAAAGGAGGAGGTTCTCAATTCGGCTGTATTTTTTTTACTGTTTGTTACTTAATTACTCCTTGATTTATAAACCGATTTGAAAAAAACTTTTTTTGATTTGAAAGAGTATACTTCCAGATTGGTCCCATATTTTTTCATCATCATCATCATCATCAACCTGTATCTACGTACATAAATGTATAGTAATGTTTGGTGTCGGTTTTTTTTGTTAAATTTATGCTTGTTAGAAGAACAAGATTAATTACAGAGTGAGTTTATGGTTGTTTTATGCATAAATTCAGTTTGTAAATTAATTAGACGTGCAGCTATTTAAATTACCTGTTTTACGCGTGTCAGTCTAAACGGACAACCAAGTTAAGCAACGTTGACCGTAGACTGTCTATTGTTGTAGTCAACCCTTATTCATCCCACTGCTGGAATACGACTCTCCTCTCAATCGAAGGGGTTTAGAGCGTACTGCACCACGCTGCTCAACTGCGTGTTGGCAGAGGTTAGTGATTTCAAGCCGCCGAAAAAGGCCACTGACTTGGCTTGACGACTGTCACTTACGGTCAACAGCTGGGGCTGACGGCTTAATGTGCCTTCGGAAGCACGGAGTAGGTCGAGATAAATAAACCCATCCATGGACAGGCTACGGTTGACGTTGCTTAACTTGCGTGTTCGATTAGGCTGACACGTGCAACGATATCAATGAGCTTCTCATATATGATTATGGACGCGTATCATCAGCAGCAAACACGCAAATCCTTTCGACAGAAGAAGAAAGAAGAAAATACATTTATTGGCACATTACACAGCACTATACAAATAAATTAAACAGACTTAATTTTACATAGTGTAAATTTATAGTACTGAGCAATGTCGCAAAATGGTCCCAACTCAGTATAAACCGAAATCTGTAGCAGACCCGGCACTGATTTTCAGTTAGGACCAGTTGCAACATCACAGGTAGTGTAACTGTCGTATGTATGTACATATATATATTCCTTGTCAAATTAGAACCCTTTTTCACCGACCATCAACGCTATCAAAACAGAGTACAAGCACCGTTACAGACCCCACATATAGAAACTAAATTGTGATACATGATTGTTAAGAGAGCGATTAACGTCGAAACATTTTCAAACGCTAAAAAAATATATTTAGCATACCATTGTGTTTTAGTCATATGACCGAACACAAAACTTATGCTATTAAATCCTAATATGTTTTTTCCCATAGATGCATTTTACCAGCCTCCAATGTGACAAGAATAAAGCTTCCCGCCTTTCATTCCCGCCCCATTTACCATCACGGAAAAACGTTAGCGCTAATATTAAACGATTATTGAAAAGTTGCAGTTAAAATGGCTTCCTTTGTGTTTATGTTCTTTTCCTTTCTTTGCGTACTGCATGTGTAAATGCGTAGATATTGAGTAAGCGCTTTATAGCCAACTTTCATTGCTGTGACGTTCACCTATGTTCTACCTATATGTAAAATGTCATAGCTTGAAATATATGGCACATTATGACGAAGTAAGAATTACAAAATTTACAAAAAACTTTCAAAACATTTGAAACAACAAATGTCAAAATCGAAATAAATAGAAGTTAAATATTCTATTTAGATATACAAAACTTAGTTTAGTTACCTTAGATATATATTCGTATGAAGCACTTGTTCATGATTTTCTTCAGTATGGGACGTATTTTGTGTCTCTTACCTGCAACAAACATTATAATTTAGTTAATGTATAAATTATGTACATTACGTTAGATATATAAATACAATAAATTCACTTATTAAAAATTTGATACTACAAAAGTGTTCGTAACTGCCTCATATAATAACTTTAGTAATGAGCGAAAAGATATATTTTTTATAGATACATGATCAACACATATAGATACAATATTATTTGATCATACTTTTATTGCATGCAGCAAGACGCCGGTATTATGAACGGATTTAATGCAAATTACCGCTCATAAAAAAAGCTGATTGATTGCTTACAAGTAGAATACATAATTACTGTTCCAGGAATAATGTTTAATAACAATAATTATTACAACGGAAATGATATTACGTTTTTTGTCGCTTCGCTAATAACAAAAGGAACAGTTTTTGAGTTCGTCCGTCCTCTTAAGTTCCGATGTAATGATGTCTAGTAATAAGCAGTTTAGTTTCGCATGTCACTCGCTGACACACCTCGGCTCGCGGTTCAGATCCGTTGCTCCGACACACCGTAATTTGAAGATTCCTCGTGGCCACGTGCTGGGTCGGTATATGCTTACCGACCTAAAAGTACCATCATTTGTCATCATCATTATCAGCCTGTATCTACCCACTGCTGGATATAGGTCTTCCCCAATCCTTTCTATCCTCCGCTGTCCGCATTTAGCCGCTTGCAGCCGCTTTTTTATCCATCTAGAGCGGGGGCCACACCTCCACTCTAGGTCTTTATTCCCTCATCTATCATTACTGACGCTGCAGATAATATAGCTTCATTAAATATTGGTAGATTACAATGTTACGAATATTAAACTGGAAAAAATATAAGATATTGTATGCGATATCGTATACCTTAGTTCTGTGACATTGAAGACAATGAAGTAAGTAGCCTACAGCGAATGTTTAGATATTTTTTTTAAATAAATGCATTTATATATCGAAGTAGACGTGGCGAAGCGTGGACTAACATAGATGTGAACGAAGTAACATCAGCCCTTTCTATCAGGAGGGCTCTGTAGAGTGTGCTACTCAGACGTGTGATGAATCCTCGGTAACGTTATTCAGGCGTCCTCGGGCGAAACCTCTATAAGTGCGAGGCCGTGGGCGAAGAGCCAGTTTGGCCACGCCTAGCTTCGCCACTGGCCACCCTTGACAGAACCCTGGGACCCTACCGCCTAAGCTGAAGCCGATTCCCACCGATTATTTTGATTCCCAAAAATAGGTGTTGGGTTTGAGTTATTGACAAATATTTTTAGCTTTGTAGCTGGTAAAAACCATGAATCTATACCGACAGGTATAGATTCATGGTTTTTACCAGCTAAAGTAAACACAATTGGCACTAAAGTTTGATTTTCGCAATACAAAAATCCGATGGGAATTGGCTTCAACTTAGGCGGCAGGGCTGTTTGTTATCAAGTAAAGTACCGCGTGCACGTTAGTTTGGCTTTGGCTCGGGTATAATGGTATGCCACTTACATCCCAAAAATATCAGACATGATTATTTATTTGCTATTTAGCAATACTGTAGATCAAACGTTTGTAGCAAATGCATACAAATGTTTGATCTGGTACGGGAGTCGAATCCAGAACCTTAGTGTTTAAGAAGCCATTGCAAGCCACTCGACTACCGAGACCGTCATATGAATAATAACACAAGTGCTTATCATTTTCCTTCTGATTTGAATGATAAATCAGCTTTTTTGCTCGACGTCATATTTTTGTCGTATCATTCAGCTAGTACTCAGTATAACGGTGACCAATAATGTAGGCATTCAATGGGGTTACCATGTTAGGACTATGAATACATAGTTAATTGTGTCGGGTTTTATGTTACCGCTACTGAATGGACTAATCAAGTACTTGAAGCGTAAGAAAACATCAATTTGTGACCTGTTAGCCTTGTGGGTTTACGTTTTATATCGGTTGCATTTGGCGCTTATGCATGTCGATGCTCTCTATCAAGGGGACGCCAGCAATGACAATAGGCTACTTGACAATGGTCTCAAATTATATGTACTATAAGATATTTTGGCCGTGTGATCTCCGGCAGACTAGAATAGAATCACTCCATCTCTTTCCGTGGATGTCGTACAAGACGACTAAGGGAAATAAATTGTACAACATCGATCAGGCCTCCCCAGCCCTCTGGGCAGCGTGAGTGTAGGCCAAATCCTCCTGTCTATGACGGACGAGAGGGTCGTGGTCCTGTAGTGGAGACTTAAATGATCTGATGATGATGATATGACATTTATCAGTATCGTAAAATATACAAAACAGAGCGACTTGAGATATTTCATTTCATTAATATGATTGCTTACGAGTAATAATATGACGAGCTCGGTGGTCGAATGGCTAGCAATGGTTACTTTGATTCCGACGTCGCGGGTTCGATCCCCGCAGAAGACATACATTTATGTGCATGAACATTCCTGTTTGTCTTGGTTTGGGTGTTTTCTAGGTACATATTATTATATTTTTTATTATTATATTCATACATATATATTTATATATGTATGTATGAATGTATATGTATGTGTATGTATGATAGAATGTGTATGTACTTATTTATGAATGTAATATGTGTATGCTTAGGCTTATAGTTTATGTATAGTATATTAGTCACTTTTTATGACTGAACATCTAAATAAATTAGTTTAGTATATTATTTTATATGTATGTTAGTTTTAAGGTATTTATCTATGGACTTATGTTCATGATTAATAATTGTAAACAGGTCTGAAATAAATGATTTTATTATTATTTGTATCTCTTTTTAATCACGGGTCAAGCCCGGTCATTTGATAGGCGTGCGCGGGGATATGGATCCAACGCGTAGAGGCCCCTTTGAGAAGTTTGATGTAATGTTGTACGCCCGCCGTGACCCGCTCCAGGATATGTCAATGGAACGACATACCCATGAGCAGGTCTCGGCAGGCGTTGAGACTATTGTGAAGTGTGATGGAAAATAAATGGGCTATGGAGATGAGATCTGGGTGAACTTAATACCGGGCTATTACAGAAGAGGGACGGACGCCTGCCATAACTGCTTTTATTGCTAGTTATTTGCGGCAGGCGTTGGCTTGCCACTCATTAGATGGGCCCCCGAAATGCCAGGAAAACGGCCGGGGGCAACACCGGTGTGAGTGACTCAGGGATGTCGAGAGGTGTGCTGCGCTTTCTCCGAAGTTACTCGCGGCGTGATGCCCTTTAACACTTCCACCCCTGGAGCATATAGCTCTAGCGGCTCCTCTCTGGACGGCCAATGAAGGCAAGCCAGAGCTGAGAGTCCTGCGGGCCTTCTTGTGTTTACACTCCGACCGATGAAGACACGCCGGAGACGAAGGCCCTGACCGACTCTCTGGAGACTCGGGTCCGTGGTGTCGCTACTCACACAACAGCTCGCCACACAAGCTGCCCTGCGGACTTAATTATTATTATTATTATTATTTATGTTTCATATTAATATAGTTATAAACCGCATTCGTGGATGTCTGCACTTTCTGAAGGTTGACTGGTAGAGAATGCTTTTAGCATTAAGTCCGCCTTTTGTACCATTCATCTTATTGTGGTCAATAAAGTGTTTAAATAAATAAATATTATGAGTATGTATTTACAAAAAATAATGTGTTTACGTACATTTATCAGTTGTCTATTACCAAAGGTCAAGCTTTGCTTAGTTACGGACTAAATGGAATATTATTTTTTTCATTAAAAATGTATAATAACTCCGATATAACCAACCAATCGCCTCCACAAAATCCCATCGCACACGTAGCGTCTGCGCAGTGAGTTCCAAAAAGCGTCGATTGAGGTCACCACTGTCCCGTTACGGGAGCAAACCTGTTCGAGGACCGACGACACCTTTTGATAACTCGACCATATCACCCAAGGATTATAATGTTTTGAGATAAAGTTTTCGATGTTTACCATACATAAATTATATAGAGAAATACTAATAGAAAATAGTTTTTTTATACTACTAAAGTAATATCAGGGGAATCACTCTTGTTTCGGGCCCTGGAAAAATCTTTTCACAGTATGCAAACTTATCGGAATATTATTAGCATAAGTATGGGATAAATAGATTTTTATTTTTTTCTATATCAATTACACACTATGGGTACTAGATAACTGATATAATACTTAAATACATTTTTTTTGTAAATACTTTCATCTAATACATAGATAATGCCCAGCCCAAAACAAACAGACAAATTCATGCACACCAACATTTGTATTATAAAGGGATTGAACCCGCGACCACTAAGTCAAAGTGGCCATTGCTAACTATTCGACCACCGGTCTCATCAATTTACTTTATTTATATACAAGTGGAAATAATAGGTGATCTTAATCCTTTATTTCTAGACTAAACGATATTGAGAAAACTGATTGCTGATCCTGAAAGAGCTTCACAAGTCAAGTTTCAAGTTATGAAATAATATATATATATATATATATATACATATTATCTTTATTCCTTGGACTTTATAAAGCACTTAGACACGTCATACAAACTACTTTACAATTTATTTCACTGTTTTTATTATATTACGTCGGGTGGCGCACAAGCATGTGGTCTGACTGATGTACGAGTAAAGCGGTTACCGGACCCCCGCTGTCAACGAAGCGTCTCCTTCATTTCTGCTGACTTCACTCACTCGCAGAAACACAACAACCCTTAAAGGAATTGGTATTTGGGTGCAGTATTCTGTATAAATATACTGGATCTTATCGAAAATTGAGAAAATGAATAGTAAATGTCACTTTGAATAATATAAAAAAAAATGTTACGTGTGTGCATTACCGGACCGCCCACGCTTCGCTATGGCTCAACCGTTCCGTTCCGATCTCATTCCTGTGGATTTCCCATGCAAACCTCGACCTCACAATTTCAAACAACAAAAAAAAAATATTGAAGCCTATTGAAGAGAAATGATTCGCGAAATGTTTTTGAAAATAAATTTCCTTCAACAAATAATTTATAATAATTTATAAGTTAATTGGACAAATGTTATATATTATTCGGTTGATGAATTTTTATGTGACAAAATTAATGCATGATATTTTTTTTTGTGTAATAATGTTTAATTCAGGTTAATATACATAATTATAATTTGACATTTATTTGTCTGGTTGATAGTTATGATTCTGTGATTTATACATTTCAACTACTATGATTTTAATATTTGCACGCCATTTTCGATGGCAGGATAATATGGAACATATTGACAGCAAAATGACAACTGTACAAACTGTGTTATTCTGGCAAATAAATATAGTCATTCATTGATTCGTTACATAGTTTTCGTTAATATTTCTGATATTTGAATAGATATTCTGCTTTTTGAGATGGAAACAACACAACATCAAAGATCATTAAAATCGATCCAGCTATTCTTGAGTTATAAATGGCGTAACTAATCTGAATTTAATAAATAAATAAATAAATGTTTTTGGACAATTTACACAGCGCCATCTAGTCCCAAATTAAGCGAAAAGCTTGTGTTATGGGTACTATAGACAACTGATAAATGTACTTAAATACATTTTTTTTTGTAAATACATACTTATATTTACAAAACAAAATACATAGAAAACATCCAGACCAAGACAAATAGTCATCTTCATGCACACAAATGTTTGTCTTGTGCGCGAATCGAACCCGCAACCTCGGAGTCAAAGTGGCCATTGCTAACCATTCCACCAGCAAGCTCATCAAAGTTTGTTTTATATATGTATAGTTATTAAAATAGCATACGTTTGAATAAGTAATTTATTCCGTATTCTATAAAAAAAAGATAAAAACAAATTAATTTGTCTTAATTAAACATAATTAAAATTGCTAACAAGCAATTTTGCTAACTGTATAAATATTTCTTTCAAGAATATCGAAAGGTTAAGACGGGTCTAATGACAGCTCAATTAAAGAATCGATCTTATCGATTTAAGATCTACAACGTTACATTTGATAACTTCACTAGTTGTGCAGGTGGCTGTACTCTGTGAAGTACAAATTAATTAATTATCAGATGGGTTAACAATTTGTCAAGTTAAAAATAGACCACAGTGTGAATGAGCTCACCACATAATGTGCTACTCACCATTTCGTTTTCACAGTATTTTAATTATTTTTATCATTAAAAAAATATTTTTTTGTTACGTACATATTTTTTTAAAGTATTAAGAAAACCGCAAAGACCGTAACCGTAACGTCGGGTGGCAAACAAACAGCCTTCCTGACGTGAAGCTGTTACCGTGGCCATATACATGTTCGCAACATGAAATTTCGCTCGAGTGTTACTACCGCCGTTCCCAACGCAGCAACTCTTTACTTTCCGGTGACCTCATTCACTCGCAGAAATACGAGAACCCTCAAAGGAATTATTATACTTCCCCTGTCGGGTAGTTTATAAATATGCTGTACCCTACCCTAACTCTCTTTTGCCAGACCGTCGTTCGCTAATCGGCAGCCACCATCAACAGAGAATATAGTTAAATAAATAATAAATATTTCTGGACAATTTACACAGCGCCATCTAGTCCCAAATTAAGCGCAAAGCTTGTTTTATGGGTACTAGAAAACTGATAAATGTACTTAAATACATTTTTTTTTGTAAATACACACTTATAATACATAGAAAACACCCAGACCAAGACAAACAAACATGTTCATGCACACAAATATTTGTTTTGTGCGGGAATCAAACCCGTGTCCTCGGAGTCAAAGTGGCCATTGCTAACCATTCCACCACCGAGCTCGTCCAACTATTCGACCACTTGTTTAAGTATATTTATCAGACTATTATTAAAAGATCCGGCATCTTGATTCTAAATTATTTAGGTCACCCGACATCCTCCTTTGGCGGATGTACGAGCGAACTGACGTCACGCGAGAAAGTGCTTACCCGGACCGAGATGCCTTATAAATGGTCTTTGAACATAATAAAGATATTTTTAACTACGTCTGATCAATATTTTTAAGTCTGACTAACACTTTAACATATCTTTAAATTATTATTTAGACTATTGTCTAGCCTAGTTTTTATATAAGTTTTAGTTAAAATATTAATCCAGAAAATTTATGGTAACGTTATAATTTTTTTGATAAAAAATAAACAAAATTTAAATTCAGTAAGCAGACAAATAAAAATACCTGTTGTAGGTAAGTTCTGCTTATTTTTTTTATTCGCGTAACTTTTTTCTTTTCTTTTTTTCAAAAAAAGTTTGTTAATATATAGGTTTTTAGATTACTTTCAGTTTTCTTTAAAAGCATAATTGAATAAAAAATATTTTTTAGCAGATAATATAGAACTTACATAATAGTAATATAATACTATGTTAATAAAATAACTAAAGATATATTAAATAATTCAAGATATACCGGTATTTTGTCCCGGTATATCTAATAACAGTTAAAATTAGAAATTTAAATAATTATATTGTATACTATTATTTCAGAAATAAACGTAATAAGTTAATAACAGTATAAATAATATTTTCATTACGATAAATGATCATAACAGTTATATTGTTTTTTATCTATAAATTTAGTCTGCAAGTAGCAATCTAAGATCTATTACCAAAATAGATTGACGGTCATGCGAGACAAATCCATGTTATAATTGTGAATCACTCCACTGCTCTTAGCACGTTTCACTTTTTGAGACCCCTCCACTCTGGCCCCCTCCTCCGCCCTCCTCTGCCCTCTCTGCGTGACCGCGAAACCTGGTTTCAAAGTCAAGTACACAAGTAAAGTGTGTCAGCGAGGAATTTGGTGTTTGTCGTTATAATATTTGGTGTGAATCTTAGCATAAGAAAGTTTCTACGGATTTTAAATGGAAAAGTTTTTGCTGTAGATAACATCATTGATACGATGTTTTGTTTATGTCTGTTAGATATGCATTTTTGGAGTTCACTTCTTTAGAATCGATGTATGTTTAAGCTCGTAGTACAAATATAGTTTTGGCAAAGTACGTATAGCTCTGCAGATTTTTTTTATACCACTAAGGTAGCAAACAAGTATTCGGCCTGTCTGATGGTAAGGCGTCACCTATGGACGGTAGCAACACCAAAGGCATCACTTTCGCGCTGTCAACACTTTGATAACTTATTTACACCCATGAAGAATCTCATGCTGTTTGGAAGACCTCGATAGGGAATTCATTCCACAACTTAACAGTTCGAGGGAATAAACCTCTGTGAAGTCGAATAGTAGGTACGCGAACATCTCGGTTCTATTGTGTATACATGAATCCCCTGCCAATAGCGAGCGGTGCGATTGTAGAAGGAGGCCGTGTGGCAGTGGGCTTCTTGTCAAAATACTTTTTTTTTTAATATTATGTCGGATGCCAGACAAGCATACGGCCCGCCTGATGTAAAGCGGTTACCGTAGCCATATTAACGCTCGCAACATAAAATGTCGCTCGCGCGCCGCCACCCCTACTGCCAGCGCAGCATATCCTTCCTTTCTGGTGACCTCACTCACGCACAGGAACACAACAATTCTCAAGGGAATTGTTATTTGGCTGCGGTATTCTGTGAGGTGGAGGTACATTCCCCAGTCGGGTAGCTTACAATTACGCTCCCTACCTCACCTTTCGCCAGAGCTTCGTTTGTCAGTCAGCAGGGTGTACCGCGTGCAAGTGAAGTTGACTTTGGTTCAAAGATGTTGATGACACACTTACACCCCAAACTTATTACTTCTATGAACACAATCCATTGTACAGTCGGTAGAACAAATAAAGAGTAGTAAAGTACCTCCCTTAGACATAATGGTTATATACTTTATACTGATTCAGATGTAATGGAGAAAGTAACGACTTCGTTTTTTGGTAATATCACACCCCGGCCACTTCATACAAATGTCGCGCCGGTAACTACTACATGAACAATGACGTCTGTACAAAGCGAGAATGAGCGTGTGTGCGTGCGGCGCCATACAAACTGTTCCTGATTTGTTTCAGAGGGGAGGTGAGGTCGACACGAGAGAGCGGCAGGGAGTGGCCATACTGTACGTAGTACTATTACTTATACTGTGGTAATATCAAAGACTTCTATGTGTATACAGGTTTTTTACACTTTTTTTTTAAATAATATTCGTATTTTCTTGTTATTTTTTTTATCTACTACCATTTAGAAATTGACCATTGGCGAACAAGAAATTTTTTAATGAATATAACATGGGTATTTTTTTAATAATTAGATTATACGATAATAATAACATAATTTGTATATACTTACTATAAATACTATAATTGACGAGCTCGGTGGCGTAGCGGTCAATAACGCGTCTTCGACACCAACGCTCGTGGGTTCGATTCCCACATAGGACAAACATTTGTGTGCATGAACACGTCTGTTTGTCTTAGTCTGGGTGTTTTCTATGTATCATAAGTATGTATTTACAAAAAAAATGTATTTACGTATGTTTATCAGTTGTCAAGTACCCATAACACAAGCTTCGGTTACTTTGAGGCTAGATGGCGCTGTGTAATTGGTCTGACAATATTTATTATTATTTATTATACATTTCGTAATGAAAATATCAAGTGTTTGATTTAGATATTGTTCTTTATTAGACGTCTGTTCTAATTCATACATCGTTGTCACTTAGGTATTCATCATGATGAGCCACTTATTCCTCAACATACCAGTAGGTAGGTGGCAAAAAGCCAGTCTGCACCAAAGACAGATTCATCTCTCGATTCGCCGCGATAGCATCACGTGCATCTTACTGGGTCGTGCCCATTAACTCTGATACTTTTTGTCAGACCGGTGTGCTCGTTTCCGCGAAAACTCATTAATTTTTATATTTTTATTACTTATGTTTTACTTATTAAGTATTAACCTAGTTTTTATAAGTTTTTGCTATCACTTGGACGTTACAATTTTATATTTATAGCTATGTTAAACTTCAATTTTGGCAGTGGGGTTTCATTTGAAAGGTGATAAAATTCACGCCGCGTCTTTCACCCGCCGGTCATCTCATTATGTTTACTAATATACATTATAAAAATAGAATTTTTACAATATTAATTAATTTAATTTTACATCAACACCTATCTAAACTTAAAATTCTAAATATGACTAACTATATATTCAGACAAAAAAAGTAACGGAAATAACAAAAACTAATTAAAATTAATAAAAAATAATATCTAAATCATCTAAAAATTCTTCCGCATCGCCATCAAAGGGTAACGTGGCCAGAAGGCTAGCAGCATTGCCACGCTGGATGGCAATGGTTATTCGCTGAGCGAGAAATAGGCCAGCCCTCTGGTCGCGGGAAGAGTCGACTAACCGTTTGGAGATGTCCCTAAATAAAATTTTTGCGCTCGGACCCCATGGGCCAAGCGTTAGAATTTTTTGATTGTTATTTTAATAACATATATAAATAATAATAATGTGCAAAAAATATTGTATGTTATTGATTTAATTGTAGATACCACAATATTGGTAATACAACTTTGATGAAATTTGAGGAAAATATGTTTTTTTTTTACCATTGATTTTAAATTCAATGGGCATCAAAATTATTGTGAAAAAATTTTATCATGGAGTGGTACATAGTCGATATAAAATTGATAATGCTTGCTAAATAATCAGATAAAAACGTATAATTGACAAGTTAGCGCGGTCTCAAAATTAATTTGAAAAGAATTGGTTGGTTTTAAAACAAATACTGTTGTGTTTACTGTGTTTGAAGGCTACAAAAGCAAATAAAAGAGTTTTAAACGTCGCTATCGTAAATACCCAATTTCGTCACGGGCGAGTCAAGTGGGTCGAAATTGAAAAAAGTCATTATTTCCGTCTGTGTCACGATGATCTAGATTGATTGACGGTAATCCGGCGGGCGGTAATTTGTACATCCGTGAAGTTCTGCCTTCGGTAGCAATGCACTTATGACAGAATTTGTGCAATGCAAAAAAGGAAACAAGGAAAATAAATTGGGTGAATGTTGGCGACTTGAAGCTGAAAATTGTCGACTTGAAATTGTAACGAAGAAATTATTTGTTGCGTGTGAATGAATGAAAAAAAAAAAAGAATGAGCGCATCTTGGTATTTAATTTTTTATTTTATTATATTTTCTTCGGAAAACGAACAGTATACAAAAACTAAGTATAGAATGACTTAAAATGTATAATATGGTAGATAAAATAATAAATAATAATATTGTTGGCAATTTGATCTACACTACTTTGCGTGCTTCCGCCACCAATTAGTCTCTGCTCCAGCTCCAACGACCAAAGCAGCCACGGCTGTCGCATGCAACTACTAACGGTAGTGGGCGGGTGCCGGCCGGCAGTAGTTTGCATGAACTAATTGGTGGCGGAAGCACGCAAAGTAGTGTAGATCAAATTGCCTGTAAATTTGACTTCCGCAAAATAACACCTGAATCAATTAACTATCTAATAATATTGTTTTTGTTCAGAGTATTCGCCGGCTACACAAAGAATATTTTTTTCCCAGAAAGTAACATTTTTTTTTATATGAGGGGGCAAACGAGTTTGTAGGTCACCTGGAGAAAAGCAATCATCACCTCCCCTGGAGATCAGCAACACCAGGGGTCTCTGATCCGTTGCCAGCCTTTTAAGGAAGATAAATGTTTTGGAAGGCTCCAATGTCGTAGTTGTTCGGAAATACCGCTTAGGGAAGTTGATTCCACAGTTTTACCGTTCGTGGTATAAAATTTCTTAGGAAACGTACTGTAGTAGATCGCCATTTTAGGTGGATGATGGAATACCTGCCAGAAACATCGTAACTATTGCGTATACAAAAATATGCATAAGCGAAGAGAGATCGCTGATCCGTGCGGTATGGTGACAGGAAGCCACGCTGACGGCCAGCCTGACCTGATATTTCATATCCAAAACATTATTTCAATTGAAAAAGGTAGAAGTGTATAAGCCACGCGGACGAGAGTATTAGCTAGTATCATTATATTAATACGTGAAACTTTGTACCGTTTTTTGCGATAATTGCATGAACGGAGGAGTGTGAAACTTAAATCAAACTTTTGGGGTGTAAGTGGTTTATCAACATCTTTGAACCAAAGCCAACTTCACCTGCACGAGGTGCACCCTGCTGACTGACAAACGAAGCTCTGGCGAAAAGAGAGGTAGGGAGCGTCATTGTAAGCTACCCGGCTGGGGTATGTACCTCCACCTCACAAAGTACCGCAGCCAAATAACAATTCCCTTGAGGGTTGTTGTGTTCCTGCGAGTGAGTGAGGTCACCAGAAAAGAAGATGCTGCGTTGGCAGCGGGGGTGGCGGCGCGCAAGTGATATATTATGTTGCGAGCGTTAATACGGTAACGGTAACCGCTTCACATCAGGTGGGCCGTATGCTTGACTGCCAACCGACGTAGTATAAAAAAAAAAAAAAAATCAATAAAAAAAATTATTACACACATTACTATGTATTTGACACACACATGCATACATACTCTTTTGTTTATCGTTACCTAGTCATAATTTAAATTAATTATGGAATTTCGACCAATGAGCGACCACTTCTTAGAATAAATACCTCTGATTATTATCATTAATTCAGTGGACTAAAGGCGGCTTTAAAATATCTTTATAATGAAGAGAGATCAATAAATAGCACACTGTAGACTGTTTAGTCTGTAAATAGTGTGATTGGTTAATTTTAACTGTGGGACTATCTGTCGTTAGCTCAGTCCAATTAACGTTTTTTTCAGCCCGGCCAAATTGGAGCCTATTAACATCTCCATCAGAATTGCCTTTGCGGCTAGTTTGGGACCATTAGAATTAATTTTAGCACTCCGACAGTAGCTACCACATATCATGTTATTTTAATATCTGATTATAAATGCCTCGGGTGTTAAACTAGTATACACTAGATTTTTTTTTATCAGGTGTGCCAGATAAAAAAAAATCTAGTTCATACTTATTTTTTTTCATTGCATTAATTTATATCGGTTATTTTAAGAGAGGTAGGGAGCGTAATTGTAAGCTACCCGACTGGGAAATGTACCTCCACCTTACAGAATACCGCAGCCAAATAACAATTCCCTTGAGAATTGTTGTGTTCCTGTGCGTGATCCTTCCTTTCTGGTGACCTCATCACCAGAAAGGAAGGAAGGAGGGTTGTTGTGTTCCTGCGAGTGAGTGAGGTCACCAGAAAAGAAGATGCTGCGTTGGCAGCGGGGGTGGCGACGCGCGAGCGATATTTTATGTTGCGAGCGTTAATATGGCTACGGCAACAGTTTTAACAGGTTTAAACTTATAAATACACAAATATTATAAATTTATATTATTTGAGAAGCTCGATGGCATCGTTGCGTGTGTCAGTTCAATCACGGAAGTAAAGCAATGTTAACCGTACCCTGTCTATGGATGGGTTTATTTATCTCAAGCCCGTGCTTCGGAGGACACGTTAAGCTGTCAGTTTCGGCTGTTGTTATGTGATGACAGTCGTTAAGCCAAGTCAGTGGCCTTTGGGCAACTTGAAAATACTTTCTAAAGCCATTTGATTAGGGGGAGACCAAAAACTCAACAGTGGGATTCAGTCAGTAGATTACGTCGCCGAAGTCTTAAATGTACCTAAATTAGGAGTAGTGCGTAATAGTCGAACAAAACAATTTCGCATTTATGCCAAAGTGTTTTAGCTTGCTCGCTACCATGGAGGACCAAGGAGTAAAAACCAATCGTGTCTTCACAGTTTATGCCAATCTAATTGGTGCGTATCTTTCAAGTTTACATATTCAGGTACTGTTGTTCGACCACGTGTGATACAGTTAGCTAGTGACGTCGCGGTCTGGGCGCGCTCGGGCGGCGGCGGGCGGCGGGCAGCAAGGCCGGTCGACGAACGACCACGTGCCGGGGTTACTGGCGGACGATGACGATGCGAATGTCTATATATATATCCTGTCCACGACAGACGATAAGAAAAGATTTTATGTATTCATTCTTCATTACATCTAATCTATATGTTTTAGTAATAAAGTGGCATTTTGTGTTTATATTCAGTATCTAATATATTATATGTTGAATATAAACTCACAATGACCGCGGATTCGCCGCAGTAGTATAGGGAGCTGCCATTGATTTGTGTATATTTATGTACAAAACCATAGCGCGATTTAGAAATGAGACAGCTCCGTCTAGTGATCTAGTAAAAGAAGGACAAATGATTATAAACTTTATTTTTTCCTGTGGGAATAAGATGTTTTTCCGGGATAGAGAGTAGCCTATGTCACTCTCCAGGTCCTAAACTATCTCCAAAAAAAAAAATCATGTCAATCCGTTCATTACTTTCGACGTGAATGAAGGACAAACAAACATATATAGGCGAGGTATATTATTACAAAGTATAAATTTCTAATCATCAATATGATGATCCTAAGCAAGTATAGCCTCATACTAATGCACTTAAAATCGTCTAGCACATTTCTAGCTAGCTATATTCCTAAGGTTGTGTCGGCACGCGTCAATATAATATACAATGTAAGCCCAAGTTGTAAAAAAAAAACACGCGTAATACATTTATCTCTAACATGCCAAGTGCCAAATAAGCGTACAGTCCGCCTGACATAAAGTAATTCCCGTAGCACCTATACGCTTGCGATATAAAAAGTATTCCGCGCTGGTACTTTCGCATCTTATGGAGCATCTCCTCACGTCTGTGAATTCTCTCATTCGGAGGAATAGACATCCTCCAGAGTGTTATTATTCAGCTGCAGTCCTCTGTAAGGTGGAGTTACTTCCCCTATTGGGTTTGACGTGGGGCATAAGCCCTAGAACATCTCTTTTATTGCCAGAGCAACATTAATTAGTTCAACACGAGCAGATGGCTAAAGAACAAAAATATAAATTGCACTCGTACAAAGCCAGGGCAGGTCACTAGCTAATTTATTTGAATAGTGTCTTATATGCAGTTATGTTAAATGTGATGAATAATACTGGACTTAACATCTCAAAGCACAAATGGAGGTAACGAACTGTGGCGGGATAAGAGTTAGCTCGGGCACAGTGAACAATAGTTGGTTCTTAAGTCAATACAGTAAGGTCGAGTTTCGAATGCTGTATATCAAGTTTTAGTGTTGTTTGTGCGGTAGTGTGCCCGACGGCCGGCCTTGTTGGCGCTCGCCGAAGCGTGCGCGCAGTTATGCGACGTCACAGCGTGCAGCGGTAACTGTACCACACGTGTTGCGCTGGACGGTGGGAACCATATAGTGCATAATCTTTTTAAGGCATACGAATCTTTTGGCGCACTGTGTATATGTTTACGTCAATAAAAAAAAAAAAAAAAAAGAAAAAGCACTTTATACTGACAGAACATTATATTATCAATATGATACACTTAGATGACTAATAATATGAGCAACAGTTTGCCAGAAAAGAATCCATCTCAGCAAATCTCTATAAAAATGAAATTAATAAATTATGTTGACTTGGATTCTATACTATAACTAGCGGCCCGGTACGTGCTTCGCTATGTATAAAGTGAAATAATAAAGAAAATTAATTGGAACACCAAATTAATTTATTCAAACAAAAAAATATTTTATAAATTGCTAGCTATTTTAAAACTTAATCCAAAACATTTGTATATACAATATATTTTGTTTTTCCATTTTGAGCATGAATAAACAAACGGCTGGGGGTACCGACTCTGGAACAGGCAACATAAAGTCAAAGCACGTCCAAAATGAAATGACCGCATGAATGACATAACAACATTATTGTACTGTCAACACTGAAAAAAGTTTCAATTTGTCAGCAAAATCCCCATTAACAAAATGATCCGCCATTTATTGAATTCATTTGTTACAAAAAATGTGATAAATGAAGAACCGCTCTACCGATTTTGTGCAAACTTCACATAAACCATCTACTAAATAGTCCGAATAAACCCAAAACATTTGGTTTGGATAGGTGAGCCCGTTCTTGAGTTATAAAATTACAACGAAAAGTGGCATTGATTTTTATATATATAGATTGTAATAAGTAACAATATTAGAATGATAGTATATTAATATTGTGTGGCCGTGTGGTTTCCGGCAGACTAGAATAGAATCACGCCGTCTCTTCCCGTGGATGTCGTACATGGCGACTAAGGGAAATACATTATAAAACATCGATCAGGCCTCCCCAACCCGTCTGGCCAGCGTGGGGAGTGTAGGCCAAATCCTTCTTCTGTCTGGGACGGACGAGAGAGGGTCGTGCTCCTGTAGTGGAGACTAAAATGACCTGATGATGATATTAATATTTACCATCATGATAAATTGTTTTCACACAACACTATATTGCTATATAACAAAGTGTAATAAATACCTATATCTAAATCGAATACTTGATATTATGTGAATTCTATGAACTTATGTACACATTATGTGGTAATTGTTATATTGTCTGATTATTTAAAAATAAGACCTAAATTGGCAAGTTTCTTTCATATATTTCTTCTTCGCCAATGGTCAATTCCAAAATACTAGTAGATAAAAAAAATGTCAAAAAGATATGATTTAAAAGAAAAAAGTGTAAATCGTATCTAAGTGTCACAAAGGCCCAATAGCAGCATGAATAATTTCACAATAGCCCTGTAGCAATTAAAGAATTATAAATTCATTTCGATGTAATAATTATTGCTGCATTGCGCAATGCAACTACAAATATTTCTCTGAACGGAGTGGGTGTGTATAAGAGATTTCTCCTTTAAAGCCTGCATATATACGTATGATATTTATTAGTTATTACAGAAATAATATTTCCATAAATAACATAATGCAGAAAACACTACCTATAGAATGCTTTGTGCGCACGCTTCATTGCTCACTCGTTTGTGCAAATGAGCGGGCGGCGCGGTGGCGGCGGGCTCACTATCTGGAGAAAGTTCGGTAATAGGTATCATTCGCCCGCATCTGCACCGCAACCTATTATCTACATTTATAAGAGAACAAGCGCATTCCCGCGAACTTGCCTGCTTTTAATTAATAATCTGTGTTTATAAAAAGTAAGTTGACTGGAGGAGCTAGATGGTCGTTGCGCGTGTCAATTTAATCGAACACGCGAGTTAAGCGACGTCGACCGTAGCCTGTCCATGGATGGGTTTAATTGTCTCGAGCTTCTCCGTGCTTCGGAGAGCATGTTAAGCCGTCGGTCTCGGCTATTAGATGACAGTCGTTAAGCCAAGTTAGTGGCCTTTAGGCGGCTTAGAAACACTGGCTTCCGACAACCCGCAGTTGAGCTGCGTGGTGGAGTATGCTCTAAACCCCTTCGATTGAGGGGAGGTCCGTATCCCAGCAGTGAGACGAATAAGGTTGACTCTGGACATGTGTGGTTGAAATTTGACATACAGGTAGCTACTGTAATGACATACGTATACGCTTAGAAATATTTTTTGAAGATTCCTGTATAATAAATGTATGGGCTGGGTTTAGAGGAGTGGTTTGCTGTTAACACGGTTTCCTTCTACAATCGTACCGCTCGCCATCGACAGCGAATTCATTCTCACATTTTGAAAGCTAAGTGCTCACAGCACAGACAGTGCGGTTCCAGAAGGAACGTCTGCTACACACGTGAGTGTGTAGCACTTAATAGTGATATTAAGTTCTGGAAAGAACCATCAATTTGTGGAATTAAGACGAAGTGTAAGAATCCCTTCAGGCTCGTTTTTAAAAACTTTATACTCTAGACGCATGAAAAAAATTGGTAGATAGTTCTAGCCCACATCTTTTCAGAAAGAAGGTAACGTAATTTTCTAAAAAGATAATAAACATTTTTGAGGAATAGTGATATTAAGTTCTGGAAAGAACCATCAAGTTTCTATTTTTATTAGTTTTATTTTTAAGTAATTTTAAGATTAGCTTATTTTTATTTAGTGTAGTTTAGTTATATTTTGTTGTTATGTAGATCGATAACCGATAATAAATTTATATATTTTAAAATTAAAAAAGGGTAACAATAATTGTTTTTCAGGAATGTGAACGAACTTAGATATATATAATATTTTTCTGTAACTTGAGATAAAAATAAATGTCGTAATTGTTTTAAACATCAAGTATTAAATTTATTTTTTACTACAAAGATATGCCTGCTCAAGAGTAGTCTTTCATTGAAACTGAAAAATATTTACGAACAGAACGTATTTAACATTACAAAGCACAACCATTTGTCTATAAAACGACTTTTCAACAGCTTTACAATAATAAATTATTCACATTTGGCGGGCCGAATGCTTGTTTGGGAACCGATGTAAATATAAAAAAAGCGCTGCGACGT
Source organism: Hypsopygia costalis (assembly GCA_937001555.2). Taxonomy (NCBI): domain Eukaryota; kingdom Metazoa; phylum Arthropoda; class Insecta; order Lepidoptera; family Pyralidae; genus Hypsopygia; species Hypsopygia costalis. The sequence continues at coordinate 32,736,721 of OW443328.2, forward strand.
TCTGTATTACAGTTTCCATTCTAAAGTTTATGGTCATATGAGAGTCCTGTATCGCAGCCTACAAAGGGACAAAGCCGGCCGGAGGGGGCAAGCGCCCGAAACCGAGTACCGTTATGGCCGAGGACCTTATAATAAAGTCGGGTCCACATAGCTCAGCTTTTGGATTCATTTTCTTTCATGAAATTTTCTAAAAAGAATTTTTAAAAGACGCCTAAACCCTATAGTCTTCACAATAATTTGCTGATGTGCTGATGATGATCCGATTTTGATCTTGTGTATTACATAGACACTTATTAAGTGCTTGCGACTTTTGAAGTAAAACTTTTTTACGCATGCTTGTCTTGGGGAGTAATCTGGTGAATGCGTGACGAGAGCGTTACAGAAATGGCGAACGGAAGTTGAGAGGGAGGTATAAGTTAGTAGAGCTAAAGAAATTTTACTACAGTCGTGTGGTCTAAAGCAAACTCGTGTTTTATGTTATAGCTCCATTGTTGCCATGCAATTGTGAAATTTATTTCTTACATAATAAATAAGGTATAATGGAAGTTACTAACGTATTATTCTGCTGAAAACCTAACCTACGTAAACAGCATTATAGTTAGTATATAAAAGTAGTAAGTACTATTGATACCAATGCCTGTGGTAGAACATTGTGTCTATCGGGCCGCCTATTCGTAGTATCACACTTAATATTTTAAATATTATCATGTCTGGACGGGGGCGCAACACACATTCCCACCACTATGTTGCCATGATGTATGATGTATACACGACACCATGTGTAGCCAGGATTAACTGCGGCGTCCACCAAAAAAGGCAATGAACAATGAAGTAATACATTGCAGTCCCGGGGGTAACACTAAAGCTGCCTTGGAACTCACAATGAATTTAATCAGAAGAAATTAGTTGGAGCAAGAAACTTTTGGATTTTGACTTACCCTTATAGCAATGTGAGAATAACTTACAGCAATTATTTTGCTGTAAGTTATTTTGCCTTACAGCAATAAGGCATTAAAAGCCTAAAGAGAATAATTTTATCCATTAAACTCACGTATGAGCGCACCTTTATAGTGGATTCCTGCCAGACTCGCTATCAATGAAATGTGGGTCAAGTTTATTGACAAATCAGGACATTGCCCGCGCGCCCTCCTACTCTAACACACGCTGTCCCTCTTGCACCGCCTCCTGTGAGGCTTGCGCGGTAGGATCGGAGATTTGGTAGAGATTATGTGTCGTCATTGATCATTAAATATTTAAGAAAAATACCTGTAGATACGTATAGACAAATACAGGAATTAATCATAGTTACGGAGAATTATATTCTTTTGTGTATTTACATTATATTGTAAAAAGATTCTTATGAGTTTGTAATAGAACTTAAGTTATTATATAATCAATGAAATTATTTCTTCAGCCATTTGGGCATTTTGACACGTTTTCTACTTTTTTTTTTCTACTTTTTTTTTCTATCTTTTTTGACAATTTTTTTTTCTACTAGCGTTTCGGAATTGACCATTGGCGAAGAAGATACGAAAATATTTTATATTAATTAATATTGTAAGTTATTTGAAACAGTTTTTGTAGAAATGTTAACTTATGTTTGATTAAGCTTATTAACTAGTACCATAGTACGGATAAAAATAAACGCTTCTCATAAACGAAGATAAAAACATAATGTTTTCTGACCGATTTATCATATATATCTTAAAGTTATAAGTTGTTTTATTGATTTTATTTTATTATTGATGCTACAGTCTGTTAACAAGACGACAGTATTTACATGATGCTTAAAAGACGCATTAAGAGTCCGACTCTTAATGTTTGTGATATGGAGCATAGCAAAAAAATCATAAATTAAAACATTGGAATGTAAGTGGTTCAGCACTGTCTTAATAGCCAACCTTACATGCAAGTGGTGCAGCTCGCCGTTATATAAATGAGGGTCTGCTCTGACGTCTTTCGTCAGAGCAGAGCCTTACCACTTAGAGACCTTTTAACAATACTGTTGCCAAAATAATTCCCTTGAGGATTTTGTTTCTGCGAGAAAGTAAGGTAATCTGACATTGCAACGGGGCTGCAATCTTGCATTAGCAGCGGGTGTACCAGCTTGCGATCAATAACTGCGAGCTACGGTAACCGATTTACAAAATCAAGCGAGCCGTAACTTATCTGGCATTCGGTTTCATAAAAAAGTGACTTGTTTTCAGTACTCTTGACTATATAAAATAACATAACGTAAATAATAAAACTAAATGCGACTTATTTATAAATCACCAGAAAAGCAAACCTGTTATTTCTTCATTTAAAGAAAAACTAATAAAATACCTACACATTTTCAACCTTAATTATTTAAAAAACCATACCCTTATAATATTCAATAACGCCCTTTAACAATAACCCCATCATTATACCATGACTAACAATACAGGGTAAACAGAGCCTTCGAGATCAGATCCGGATCGAACCGGATATCGTTTTAATACGGGGATGCTCAGGTGTCACGTGACACATCCGGGGTAATGGGGTAGAAGCCTTTGTTGCTTTAGGGTGGTAAGTAAACAAGTATTTAGATTTAAGTACCGGATAAAATTAATGTATGGGAAGAAATAAGGGTTATAAACAAGCCCACGTGATGGTAAGCTTATTACAGTAGCTTTATGGTGTAAGGGGTTCACCATCTAATTTCAGCCAAAGCCAACCTCATGCACGTTGTGAACCCTTATTTATTTATTTTTATGTGAGAGAGGGGCAAACGAGCATGTGGGTCACCTGGTGGTAAGCAATCACCACCGCCCATGTAGACCAGCGACACCAAGGGGTCGCCGATCCATTGCCAGCCTTTTAACTAAAATGAACACTCTGTTCTTGAAGGCACCCATGTCGTAGTTGTTCGGAAATAGCGCTGAGGGAAGTTGATTCCACAGTTTCACTGTTCGTGGTATAAAATGTCTTAGGAAATGTACAGTACCCTGCTGACTATCGAACGAGACTCTCCCGAACGAGAAATAGGGCATGTCGAACCCGACTGGAGAAGCACCTCCATCGTACAGGAGACCGCAGAGAAATATTAATACCCTTGAGCATTGTTGTATTCCTGCTAGTGAGTGAGGTTACCAGATGCGAGGAGATATCACGTTAGCAGCGGAGGGAGGCGCACAATCAGTACTCCTTGTATTGTAAGCATCTACGGAAACCGGACATCAGGGGGATTGTACGCCTGTAAGGCACCCGGCGTTGTTATAAAGAGAAACACACTGTAAACTACAGATTTAAAAAAATAATAATCATGAAATTACTTAGACATAACTCTACCTACATAAAAAGGACAAAAAAAATCCTACTATTCTGTTAATTAAAATTAATATTCCATTAATTTAAACGGGGAGGGGGCGAGGAGGGAGTAAAAATAAACAAAACAAGTAGTAGTAGTATCCACCATATTATCTACCTTCCAGTATGGTTGTATCAATCAGTTATTTTACAATAACCGCAGGTTTCGCCACGCGCCGCGGTCGATTATCGTGTTTAGCGAACGCCAATTAGGCTGAGACAATAAAAAAAACCGAGTGTTTCCTAATTTCGTGACTAGTAATTTTATGAAAAAGTATGAATCGACGAGCTCCGTAGTCGAATGGCTTACAATGGTCACTTTGACTCCGAGGTCTCGGGTTCCATCCCGGCACGAGACAAACATTCGTGTGCATGAACACGACAGGTTAGTCTTGTCCTGGGTGTTTTCTATCAATGGTATGTAAACCAGAGCTATGACTGATGCATTGCCGATGCTAAAAAAAGCAGTTTACGTCGTTCTAAGAACCACCTGGAAAAATCTCGGCAGGGAGTTTATTCCACAAGCTGAGCATTCACGAAAGAACTCTGTTTGGAAATTACATTCGCGACCAATTTCCTGCCTATAGCGGGTTGTGCGACTAAAGAAAGATGCCGTGGGCATTATACCAAAAGAACTCTTAACACTACGCATTGTATGCACGGAATAATTACTATTTAGTGCACATATATATATATATATATATATATATATATATATATATATATATATATATATATATGTATATTATTTAAAATATTAATTATTAATGTCTTAAATTTTAAGTTTATTGATTTGCTGGATGTAAAGCTTGGCAATCGAAAGTACCTATGTAATAAACAAGTAAATCGAATACAAAATGTAAACTCAAATCTAAACATCTATAAAATTGGTAAAAATAATAGAGAATGTAACAAAAGATTACATAAAAGTAAATAAATAAAATTTGCAAGTTAAGTTAAAATGAGTTGCAGAAAATTTCATAATTCACCACGTCCCTACAATAACAGGTCAAGTGCTCTACGAACTAAACTATCATAAAAGTGAATAACGAATATCTTGTTTCTTTTAAATAGAATAACACCTTTAACCCTTCACTATATTTTTTCTTTAAATATAATACTGACCTACATCTAATATGGAAATAAAAAATACTTGATTACAGGTACTTGGTTCCCACACAACACACATGTTCCTTTTTTTTAAACCCTTACCTGGCGTTCCAAATTCAAATATTGACTGATTGAAGGGTTGCCATCGCATCTGTCGCTCCTTTAGAGAAAGCTTCACGCAATGGGAAAGTTGTATTATCTGTATTAAAAGGATAAATATCAGTATATTCGGCAACATGTGTCGAACTTTATTGTTGGCACACATGTCTTCCAAGTTTAAAAATTCTAAAGAATTTCTTTAAGGTGTTATTATTTTTATTGTGTATGTAAAATAAAGTACGTTCCGAAATTCCGAAATAATGGCACCCTCTAGGGATGGAGACTGTTCGAAATTTGACTTTTCTCCTATGTTTTCAAGAGACAGCTCGATTTTTTTTTATTGTAAAAAACAGATTATTTACTGCTTACAGGGAATTCCGAAGCTAAATTATAAAGATATTGCAAAATTATAAAGATATTGCTTTATAATTCAGCTACCGAAACTGGTTACGTCTAAAATCAGGTTCTTGTGTGTGTGAGAGAGAGGGAGCCAAACGAGCATGTGAGCCACCTGATGGTAAATTATCACCACTGCTCTTCGACGTTAGCAACAACAATAGGTCACAGATAAGTTGCCAATTTTTTTTTAAAAGAAATGTATTCTCGTTTCTTCAAGACTTCCAAGTAGTATTTGTTCAGAAGTAACGTTGAGGTAAATTGACACATTATAATACAATATATAAATATAACTAGTTGACTCGGCAAATATTGTTCAGCCATACAAATGATTAATGAATATACTCTATGACCTATTCTCATGCCTACCAAATATATATAAAAAATATTCATAAAAATCGGTCGACCCGTTTCGGAGGAGTGCGGCCCCAAACACCGGTACACGAGATTTTTACATATATAGATAAAATTGTGTACAATTATATACATCTAAAAAAATGTAGCAAGTCTCGGCAACTGTATAATCGCCTTGTACGAATAATGATCAACAGTCAAGATGACCAATACACTACAAGTCCTTACACAGAAGACTTCAGTCGAGAGTTCATACATAAGACATCAACGGCTTCGATTCGTGTCGTACGTTGTAACACGTCATAAATGACCGGAAAGAATATGAAATATTTTGTATATTAAATTACTGAATTTAATATACAAAATATTTCATATTCTAATTATATTCTATTGGATATTTTTTTATTAGTATTTTAACAATAGTACTGGCAAACATGATAATAAAATTCTGTTATTAATAAACCATTTATTATGTTACACGTTTTTAAAATTATTTTTATAAAATGTTTTTATAAATCAATTTTACAACCTATTTTTATTTTTGTGTCGTACTAATTGGACTGATTTCGTTATTTTCGTTTGACGAGCCATTCGTCAAATGGAATGTTTTGACTTTAGCACCGAGGATATCAGGTTCGATTCGCGCACAAGACAAGCAATTGTGTGTATAAACTTGTTTGTTTGTTGTGGTCTAAGGGTTTTCTTTATAATGTTCTTTGTATGTATTAGTTTGTATTTATAAAACAAAAGTGTTCATATCTGATCACCTTAAGAAAGCGGCTGGGAGCGGCTGGATGCGGAAGGCGAAGGATAGTATCTGGTGGAAAGCATTGGGGAAGGCTTATATCCAGCAGTGGGTAGATACAGGCTCATGATGATGATGATGATGATGATACGAGAACCAAACGAGTGTACCAAATTTTAGCTCAATTAAATACACTGGAAAGTGGGTCCAATTTTAACTTGCAAAATTTGATTACGGACACTGCAGTAAAACTGTATAATAGCTTTTAAAATTGCGGTACTCTGCGCCGTAAATTTATGAAAAATTGCTTAGCCTATTTCGATTTTTATTTTATAACATAAACCTTTTCCTTAAATGCATTTCGTAATTAAAAAGAATGGCAAAACTTTTGTAAAAATATAGAGGTACATATACGTGTAACTTTTTCATCACAAGCCTACATAAGGTATTAGATTCACAATATAGGTCACAGCCACGTGCGTTAAGTCTGAAAGTAGGTCTAGGTGGGGGTCCTCCCCCCTCCTGCCCTCCCCCTGTCTCGCACGACCGATCTGCGGCCATTAGAGCCGATGACAGATCGCTAGCTTTCTCCTGCCGCCGCCAATACGCTGGCCGGTACGTAGAAGCATCTAGTTCTGTTTATTTATGCAAACCTGGTATCTGATAAGGTTGATTTAGAATTAAAAGATCATCATCATCATAATCATCAGCCTGTATTATACTACGGGTACTAGATAACTGATAAAAATACTTAAATACAGTTTTTTGAAATGTGGAAAATACTAATTTGAGCGAATTAAATACTAAATGGGCGCCTGAAACACTAGATTAGGTTAGGCTTAGTATGTTTATATATCATCATCTTCAGTCGCGAAGGTAGTATGATAGTTGCTCAGTTTAACAATTTTCGATGCTCGGTTTATCACTTATAAAATATTTGATTTATAAATGTTACTAATATCGTTATGGTACTTAAATAAAAAACCGGCCAAGTGCGAGTCGGACTCGCGCACGTAGGGTTCCGTATCATTATCTATAAAAACGAAAAAAAAAAACAAATTTGTTGTATGGGAGCCCCCCTTAAATATTTGTTTTATTTCTATTTAGTTCTTTATTTTTACAGTGAATATAAAACTAAATATTATGTGAGTATTTCAAGCGTCTACCTATTGCTGTAATCAATTGCGAGCAAAAACGAGCAAAAAATCACGTTTGTTGTATGGGAGCCCCATTAAATATTTATTTTATTCTATTTTTTAGTATTTGTTGTTATAGCGACAATAGAAATACATCTTCTGTGAAAATTTCAACTGTCTAACTATCACGGTTCATGAGATACAGCCTGGTGACAGACGGACGGACAGCGGAGCCTTAGTAATAGGGTTCCTTTTTACCCTTTGGGTACGGAACCCTAAAAAAGAAACCTACAGTACAAATTGTAGATAGAGTCCAAGTTTAGGACTAGGTGGCGATATGTAATCATTAAAGGTCGGAAAAGTATATTATTTTAGACAGGGTGTAAATGGATTAATTTGATTGAATGAAATTAAATATAAGCAAGATCGATTTCCGTCACAGAAAAAGGATGTACTGTTTGAGACGGCTGAGGTAAAACTGAATCAATCTAAAAATATTTCAAAATGTATGTGCTGCAGTATAACACTGTTGCGATTAGTTCAAGTGCACGCACTTCACGTCAGCAAGGCTCGCGCGGACATTGCCTCGGAGAAAGCTGTTAGGATCAGCTGATCGGACGCCATAGTATGTTGATTCTACAGTCCATACATGTCCTTTTTATATCTTACGACATCTAAACAAGTCATTAGTAAATTTCGTGAACTCGAAGATGTCATTGGAAAAAGTAAAATTGTTCGAAAACCTGTGCCTCATTTTTTTTTTTACTACTTCGGGTAGCAGACAAGCATACGGCCCGCCTAATGTGAAGCGGTTACCGTAGCCATATTAACGCTCGCAACATAAAAGATCGCTCGCGCGCCGCCACCCCCGCTGCCATCGCAGCATCTCATTCCCTACTGGTGACCTCACTCACTCGCAGGAACACAACAGCCTCAAGGGAACCGTTATTTGGCTGCGGTATTCTGTGAGGTGGAGGTTCCCCAGTCGGGTAGCTTACAATTACGCTCTCTACCTCTCTTTTTCTGCATATATATGCATATATTATATATTGTTAGATTGAAATTTGACATACAGGTAGCTATTATGACGTATGCATTCGATAAGAGTAAGATTTTATTTTAAAACTATTTGGATACGCTAATAGGAAATTGCGGATGAAAACTGGCCATTTATTTTGTACTGTTAAAGGGTCAATTCTTATATATACCACAACTCTCTTAGGTATCTTAACCTCTAAGGTTAAGGATGGGTCAAAATTGATCAGGCTTAGATATAGGCAAAATGCGAGGCATTTACTATATGTCCCCAGTAAGTACATATAAATGCCTAGTTTTGGGCATAAATAGGGAATTTATACGTACTTTTAGGACATGTATCGTAAATGCCCATTTCTAATCACGCTAAATCGTTATTCCCGGAAAATCCGTTTTCTCCTTACAGCGCCAAATGAATCTCTGTCTAAACAGGTAGTAAATATTAAATGAGTATCAACAAACAGTTTAGCAATACGTTAGTAATCAGTCGAGAGGCTTACATAAACGTCTGAATCACCGGTCTGGCCATCGCTCCGGTGTCGAAAGAACTGTCGTGCTGAACCTTGCTGTCAATTATTAGATGGGAAGACCTATTACACGATGATGCGTTCATGACTAAGACCGTCAGAGTACTGTAAATAAATAAATATTTCTGAACAAATTACACACTGCCATTTAGTCTTAAATTAAGCAAACCATGTATCAACCAGTACCATGGTTACTACCACTTGTACTATGAGTACTAGATAACTGATATTATACATATTTTTTTTTGTAAATATAATACATAGAAAGCAGACATGTTCATGCAAACAAATGTTAAATGTACTTAAATACATTTTTTTTGTAAATACATACATATAATACATAGAAAACATTCAGACCAAAACAAACAGACATGTTCATGCACACAAATGTTTGTCTTGTGCGGGGATTGAACCCGCCATCTCGGAGTCAAAGTTCACGTTGTTAGCCATTCGATTACCGGGCTCGTCTAATGATAAGGCAAAAGAAACGCAAATATCCAGTTTAAATAAGCAAGTTAGCTTCTAGATTCTAAGGAATCTAATGGCAACATTGTCGTATCGCAAGTGACGAGGATAAACCATAGTTGAGCAGCGTAATGAAGTACGCTCTAAATTCCCGTCGATTCCTTATACTAGCAGTGGAAAGAATATGGGTTAATGCTGCAGCGCAATTAATTAACCGAGCGAGTAAAGTCAGCGAGATTTGTAAATCGAATTCAGGCGACAAAAATTTTTTTGATGTATGTGTGTATATTACGATAAATCTCGAACTCATAGCCAATTGGTGGGTGAAATGTGGTACGTATATGAAACATAAATGAAATTTCGTTCATTTGTTGTGTAATTAAATTGGTAGTTTTTAAAATATTCGCGTTTTTTGGTTAAAAATCACTTAAACTTAAACGGCTGATTCGATTTTTATGAGACCTAGATAAGTAGGTCAAATACGTACATTTTACGTGACTATAATAAATTTAGTAGTTAGAGAGATATTGAAATTAATTAACACAGCGAACCACTAGTTTATTAACATTATTTGTAATATATAATTTCTATATCTATGTAGTACAGTCTCGAAACTCGAAACTTTTAAGTATCATTCTAGTGATGTGCCATTCCTGGCAATATTGCCAAAAATCGGGAAAAATTCTCAGAAAAAATGTTGCCGAAATTGGCACATCTTTGATCGTTAATTTTCATAAATTGTTATATTTTAATAAATTACTGTATCAAAACCTCTCGTCAACCTCAGTTGCAGACTTCGCTCGCTTCATCAAGAAATACCGGCCGTATTACTTCGCTAACAAACGGCACAGAACTAGTATAGAATTAGAAATCTGTCGATGCGCACTTGACATTAGCCGGTGGTCATTGCCGCGATCTGGCGTGCGGTGTGCGCCTGCGCATCTCCGCCGCGGCGGCGGGCGGCGGCGGCGGCGGCGGCGGGCGGTGGCGGCTAGTGAAAGTTGCGCGCTATATGTGTCAGTGGCAGACCTTTGTTATACTTGCTGTGAACTTGCGGCGGACTTTCTTTTTTGCTAATATTATTATGCACACTTGTGTTCTATGCAAATGGTTTGTTCGCTGCAGTTCGACTATATATACCTACCGTGTCAGCATTATCAATGCTTTGGAATAAAATTAAAGCCTTTATTTTGTCATCGTATGTACTAACACCGGTCATACATTTTTTTTAAATATATTTTGTTTTGTTATAAAAAAAAAGTGGACAAATGAGCATATAAATCACGTGATAGTAATTAATCGCAACATCCCATAATCACACCAGCAACACCAAAATGCTACTGACGCGTTGCTAGCCTTTTTGGGGACATATAGAACTCTATTCTTGAAAACTCTTAATGCCTTAAAATTCATAGTCTTTTTTCTTAATTCATAGTTCCCACAGTCTATTTTTGTATGGAAAATTCAACTGAACTGCGCAAAATGAAAATTAGTCTATAAATTTACTTGATTTTTTTTCACAACCCTGTATTGCTTTACAATTCTATTTCTACCCGACTGCCAACATAGGGTTATAAATTATTATTATTTTAATAGTTGTCTTGGCCAACTTGCCAGAATATTTTAAATATTTTTGAAAAATGGAAAAAAATATAGATGATCACACTCACAGCAAGATTAAAATTAATTAATAGGTTGATGATGCCACACTGTGACTCACACAGTAGAAATATAAGATGCAAAAATTCGTCAGCAACACAAACCTTCCTGGTAGCTCAGTTGGAAGAGCACTCGATCGGTCATCGAGAGGTCGTGGGTTCAAATCCCACCTAGGGGACCAGGTGAATTTGGCCATTTTTCAAAAATATTTATAATAGGGTTTTAAGTTTTGCGTATCTTGTATATATTTATTATTCTGAAGTTCCATTCATGTCATCGGTCAGATATGAAATATCGGATATGAAACGTAGTAGGATTAATTAGTGACATATATTTTTAAACTTACCTATATTTCGGAAAAAATGTAATCACAAAATAATGAAAGATGCTTGCCAATTATTCCCCTACGTGTATGTAAGATTTTTTTACCATAGCCCGTTTGAAACTTAGATTTAGTGTTTTGTAGACTTATGTGCATCTGTGAGATAAGTATAATCATTTATTTATGTGATATACCTACTTAACTTTTAAAGTTTCGCTTTGCTTGATTTATGAAAAATAACACCGGGAAGTAACGCGATCATACATAAGTATGTATCAGGTATGTTTGCCGCGGGGCACATTGATGGGTTCGCCGCCATAATACGAATGAGAACTGCGTCCCTCATGCGGCGGGTGCGTGATAGCTCCAAAAGTCTCCTGACAGCAATAGCTGAAACTGAAAGAGTGGATGGTCGGAGGACCGACACTGGATGGCAACCCATGTTATACTGTGCAATAGAACAGCAAAATAACTTGCCGCCATCAAACTTATTTTGAATTTGAATTTTATTTAATTTGTATAAAATGTAATGCCATTGAATTTTAATGATTGATTATTACTAACCCCTAAACATAGAAAGAACTGTATTACTAACATAGATATGGACATGTTCCGAAATAAAATGATTAGTATTATTATAAGGGTATTTACAAGCCGTACCAGGCTGACTGGTGCAACCTGGTCGAAACGTCAGGTAATAATAAAGGTATGTAAATACCCTTATGCATGATCGCGTTAATTCCCTGTGCTAATTATCATAAGTTGTACCTGTTTGTCGAAAAAAAGAGTTTTGTAAGCTTGAAGTTGCCTGTCGGCGGCGATGCAACTTCTAAATGTAAATGCATTTATTTTATTCACTGCCAGCGGTCGATCTCATGGACTTTCATACAAACTTTCATCCTCTGTGTTAACCTTTAGTGGAAGAATTTCCAATAGTCCCTTTCACAAGGCTTAGTTATGTCATTTAAGAAACGTTTGTGCAAAAAAAGTCAACGGTCAATTTCCGAATTCTCCATCTTGACTATTCCTGATCCATTTCGATGCTTAGGAAACTGATGCCTAGATTTAGATACAAACACCCAAACATAAATCAATATTCTCGGACGAACATACTGTCTTCTATTCCTAAACTAAGCAAAGCTTGTACTATGGGTACTAGATAAGTGATGTTATACTTAAATACATTTTTTTAAATACATACATATAATAATAATACATCTATGTGTTATATGTATGTATTAAACACCCAGACCAAGACAAACAGACATGTTATTGACACAAATATTTGTCTTATTTTTTATTATTATTAATTAGAGATGCGAGAATTCCCCAGAGTCAAAGTGGACATGGTTAGCCATTCGGCTACCGGGGTCGTCATACACATTATATAAATAAAAATATATATAATTTATGTAATTTTTTAACTGTTTTTTTTTTTTTACTATCACATGTGAGTAAATATTATATTGTATAACATCATACTTGTGTGTGTTCTACATGTATCACATAATATTGTACATAACAGTATCCTGAATACTATTTTTCAGGTCAAACAGCCAATTAACACCATAATGTGATAAAACCAACTCGACAGTTTTGGGAAATGCTTGTCAACACATCCTTTGTTCAGAAACAAAGAATGCCTGAATTTTACTGTTATCGAAACATTATTGTTAATTCAGACTTGCTGAGTTAAAGCCAACCTCCGCTGCACGTGGTACACCATGCTGATTACCTGACTAGGACCTGGCCAGAGAGAGATACGGTATAGCAAAATTATAAGGCCAATCTGCCTGACTGGGGAAGTACTCCTCAGAAGATGTCCAGCCACATAACAATTATTGGAATTATTTAGAAATCTAGAGACAAGTAGCCTTTAGCAGCTTGAAAACACTGGCCTCCGCCAACCCGCAGTTGAGCACCGTGGTGGAGCATGCTCTAAACCCCTTCGATTGAGGGGAGGCCCGTGTCCCAGCAGTGGGATGAATAAGGTTTTCGACGATAGTATTCTTGTAAGATGAAACAATAGTTAAAGATTTTGTATAAAATTTTAAAAGGACATTAAAAACATGTGAAGCATGTTTCCTATTACAAAACACACGCGGTGATAGTGATTTATGTTTTATTTATTTATTTCACCATTTTTGACAAGATTTGTGATGTAACAGGGCTTATCATTTATTATATTACACGCGTTATATTTCTAAAAAATATACGTTGTTTTTGAAAATTTTAAAGATCTTTGGTATTTAAGTATATAATTAGGTATTAAGTCTAACTCCTTCTGAGATTTTTTCAGAGAACTGTGTGACAGACAGTAATCTAATTTAAATTTGTTATAAAGTTGATGTAATTCAGTCATTAATCATTACTCTATAATTAATTATAATAATCAGTGATTATTAAGTACTATGACGTAAATATAACTATTAAGGAATGCCATTTCAACTATTCATTTAGAATTAATAACTATCGTTAAATTGAACAATTTTATTGACATTGTTAAAAGAAAATTATTTTTGCTAATATATCTATGCTATGTCCATCTGAGGATTTTGTTGACGTCGGTGCGTGGGTCAGCCTAATGGATCACGTTAGTTAAGCAACGTCGACCGCAGCCTGTCTAAGGATAGGTTTATCTATCTCAAGCTCCTCCGGACTTCGCAGATAATGTTGTTAAGCCAAGTCTTTGGGTGGCTCGAAAACACTGGCCTCTGCCAACCCGCAATTGCCCAGCATCAAGTCCTAAGGATCCGTAGTCCCAGCAATAAGATGAATATGGGTAGATACAGATCTCTTCTAAAAAGTTATTTTTCAGTCAGAGCATGAAAACGAAATACCAGTACCATATAGTGCCATGATATCATCATTGGCTTGTCTGTTTTCCATTATTTGGGGTTGGCATAGTGTCTTATTCTTCCATTCACCGTTTTCAGCCGTCATGTCTACAGTTACCCCTTTCTTACCCATATCATCTCTCACACAATCCAACCACCTCGTTTAGAATAAAAATAATCTTAATCCCATTCAAGTCATTAACTACATAAGACACTATTTAAGTTAGACCAAACAATTAATCAGCTAATAACAGTAACTTAAAAAATCAATGGCTCCCAATTCCACGAACAATATGTGGGTCAAGAATTTAGATGTGTCACATAAGTTCAAAAGTAAGGCCGAACAACAGAAACACAGTGAGTCATGATGTTAAGGAGTTAGGCAATGGTGGGCGGTGTACGGAACTGAGATGAGAATTCAATGAGAATCGTCATAAGCATAGTAGACTTATAGAACAGTATATCGAGTCGACGCATACAGATAGATATGTGCCGCTACACGATTTTAAGCAAGCTTCTTTATATCGTGAGATAATAATATATCAAGCTCGCTTAGGCTGCGGCTCCATTGATGGTTGGCGGTTGATTTAGAACTGTAAATTGGATGCAAATTAAAATTCAGTAACGCTTAATGACTGGAAACTGTAGCAAATGTGAATTAGTTAGCAAGCATAGTCCCTTAAGAGGGGGTATAAAGGCAAATTGACAATTTTTGATTAGATGTATACCGCAAAACATAGGTCATTAATTACCCGAAAAAAAAATTCAGATATTACAATATACTTAAAAGGGATTGGTCTGACTGAAAACATAAAATATGAATGTTTTATCGATAGAAATAAATCACGAAGTTACGTCTAATTTTCAACTAAACCTAATTTTTCTTCAATATGGTTCATACTAGCGAGCCCATATTTTAATACGTAGTATAAAATTATATTACTAAGCGATTTTACTAGCGATTTTTTTAAAACATGTATATTTTACGCGCAATTAAAATAAAACGAATTCGGCGCTTACTACGTTCTTATTTGGCTCAGAACGCTCACGTCTGTCGCACCCGACCTACGGTGACAGGCATGTTTTATTTCATCTATCAGTTGTGATCACTCCGTTGAGACGAGAAGACTGTGTTTCTGTGCTCCGGACCGAGAATATACTTCGTTGAAAATATGGCAAACAAAAATTTTTTTTTTTATACTACCTCGGGTGGCAGACAAGCATACGGCGTAAGCATAGGCGGTTACCAACACCCCAACTAATAATTGAAATACTGAGAGAAATTGTAAATTAATAAATAATTATTCTTGCAAATAATTAATATTGAATGTGAGATTGATTATTGTTTCGTTGATGAGAAGATTAACCTTGAAATATCGACCCTTGCGCGTCCGCTTTAGAGCTCACAATACAATGCACAAACGGTGGACTAATGTCGGTACGAGTAGTATATGCAAAACAAAACGATACTTTTGACCACTCGAGTGCTGGTGCCCGTATGTAGTCACGATTTTTACAGTAACTTATACAGTACATAATTTAAAAAAGAAAAACGGGTTGCACTCCGGTAGTACAGGCAGAAGCGAAAATATTAACGTTGCGCATTTTTGAATATTTTGGAATGGTTACGGAATGTCTCACGAATTGCTTTATTTATCAGTATAAAAGTATGGACTGTCATTTATGTGGTAAAACACAATATTCATTTATTGCGCTATCGTACACAAACATGACAATTTATATTACACTAGCTGACTCGCGCAACTTCGTCTGCTTGAGCTGCGTCTCTCAACGCTCTGTGCGTTGAGAGTGAAGCGTAAGCTTACCACTTGAAAGGTTATGGTGAGCCAATTTTAAAAGATGGACACATTCTATCACGGACTTTTTTTAGATCTTTTTAAGGTGAATAATTCCGTCGTATATAATTGTTAGACAGTAGTGGAGACTAAAATGGACCTGATGATGATGATGATGATGATATAATTGTTGCGAAACTTGAACTGTTTACGCAGCGCACGCAACGGCAGCTCTCAAAAGGAATATTTTTTCCCATTTTTGCAACATTTTTCATTGGTGCTCCGCTCCTATTGGTGATAGCGTGATGTTATCTTTCATAGACTTATAGCCCACATCTTTCTTCGAAAAATAGGCTATCTAACGCTAAAAGATTTTTTCAATTCGAATAAGTAGTTCCTGAGATTAGCGCATTCAAATAAACAAACAAACTCTTCAGCTTTATAATACCTCAATATTACCTCTTCTCCTACGCCGCGCCGGCGGCCTACCCTCCCCTTGTCTTACGAATTTTCGTGTCCTGACGCAAGTTTAATATTTTTTACCCATCCCAAGAAGTGCACGACGCTGTTAATGCTACGTACGACCAATGGAGCGATAGAACTCTTACAGTCATATATGTTATTAACGGATCACTCTCTGTTGCGACTTGAGAAGACGTTTTCAGAGTAAAAGTTGTTTACATATAAATTCTTCAACACGTAAATAAAAACCTTTAAGAATATCGTGATTTAAAAATAAAATAATAGAAGTAATTTCAGTAATTATAAATAAATCCAAACTAATATTATAAATGTGAAGTGAAAGTGTGTTTGTTTGTTTGTCCTTCTTTCACGTCGAAAGTAACCAACGGATTGACATGATTATTTTTATGAGATAGTGACCTGGAGAGTGACATAGGCTACTCTTTATCCCGGAAAAACATCTTATTTCCGCGGGAAAAAATAAAGTTTATAATCATTTGTCCTTCCATTACGTCGAAAGGAACCCATGTACCTACATATTTTTTTTAACAGGGATAGGTTACGGCCTGGAGAGTGACATAAGCTACTCTATAACTCAGAAAAACACCACGGGAAAAAATATTTTTTTTATAAATATTTGTCATTCTTTCACATCAAAAGAAACTTAAGTGCGGACATGATTTTTTTAAATGGGGATAGCTTACGGTCAGGAGAGTAATATAGGCTACTTTTTATCCCGGAAAAATATCTTTTTCGTGGGAAAAAATAAACTTGGTAATCATTTGTCCTTTTTTTACGTCGATCTGGTGAGTGACATAAGCTAATATTTATCCTGGAAAAACATCTTATTCCCATGGGATTTTTTTTACATAAAAATTTGTCCTTTCACGTCAAAAGGAACCGAAGTACGGAATATGATTTTTTTAATGAGGATAGTTTACGGTGTGGAGAGTGACTTAGGCTAATTTTCATCCAGGAAAAACATTTTACTCCCACGGAAAAAAATATAGTGTACAATAATTTGTCCTTCTTTCACGGTTACATACATACATACTTACTATGTTTTGTGTTTGATTTTAAATCCTTCGTCGTCAGAGGGCGTGGGTTTGATCCCCGCAGATGGCAAACATTTATGTGGTGAACAATTTTTATGTCTTGAGTGTGGTCGTTCCATCCATACTAATATTATTAGTGTTAAAGTAAGTAAATTCGTTTGTTTGTTATTTCTTCACGCCTTAAATAAGCAGCCGAATATCATTAAAATTCGTACATATTGGTACTTCTTTTTATCCTTTTATCCCACGAAGTAAAAAAATTACAACAAGAAAAAATATACACACAATGGCAGTCCCCCTAGACCACGCGGGCGAAGCCGCGGGCTCTAGGGGGACTGCCATTGTGTGTATAACAGCTAGTAAATAAATAAATATTTCTGGACAATTTACACAGCGCCATCTAGACCCAAATTAAGCGCAAAGATTGTGGGTTCTAGACAACTGATAAATGTACTTAAATACATTTTTTTTCGTAAGTACATACTTATAATATATGTATTATATATTATATATTATTATATTATAATATATGTATTTAAGTAGAAAACATCCAGACCAAGACTCTTGTTCTTCACACAAATGCTTGATTTGTGCGGGCATCGAACCCGCGACCTCGGAGTCAACGTGGCTATTGCGAACCATTCGACCACCGAGCTCGTCAAATTAGGTGCTTATATTATTTTATTGTTCTTTTTTTTTTCAGATCAGCTTCTAATTTAAAGAATATTTCGGCAACTAATGACTATGAAAGTTTGGCACATATCAATTACACTAAAAATCTACATAATAGATGAACCGACTCGCACTTAGCCAGTATTTATCTGATTATTTTAGGTATACTGTGCAAAAAAACGCGGGGCGGTGCGGGGAGACCTTTTCATTCCGAGCGACGGACGTGTGCGGGACGTATGAAGCGCGCGGGTGAAATCTGATATTTTTCTAGCTTTATGCGCGCTCTTAAATTGCATACAGCAGTCTCCTTCTACAACGCACCGCTCGCTGTTGGCAGGTAGGGCATATGTAGTCACATTTTAGAATCAAAATTGTTTCGTACTATCCGGTTCCAGAGCATATTTCTCCCGCAGACTATCAAGATTATAAAGTGAAGAGGTCCGTGATGCCACTGGTGTAACTGTTTTCCATGATGTATGTTTGGCACCCGGCGTTGTATATAAAAAATGCACGTCATCTGAAACTCTCTTGACACGCCTCTTTCTGTTCCCTACATTAAGTGCGGCTCTCCGTGCATCTCATCTACGAAGCTCCAATAACCCTTGTCGTCGGTGAGTCGGTCCAACGAAGGAGTTGCTGCGTTGGCAGCGAGGCTGGCGGCGCGCGAGCGATATTTCCTGAAGCAAGCGTTAGTATGGCTACGGTAACCGATTCACATCTGGCAGGCCGTACGCTTGTCTGCCACTCGACGTAGTATAAAAAAAAATTGCCCGGTTCGGTCTATTTACATTTCTTCCCAAGCGCGGTCTCAATACTTGCATCTCTCATCGGTTTGGCGACCCAGATATCCGGTTCACGCCTATTTCAAATTAGCGGCGTGGTAACCAAGATAACCGACTATTTTTGATATTTATCGCATCGTATCGTTTCGTATCTTGTCACCTAGAAATAATTCGAGCATACTGCGTTCTATGTGTCTATGTGTCACATTAAGTTTATGTATCATCACCACGGTAAAGGAAACATATCTGGCTTTTATAATAATATCCGGATAAAATAGAGTAATAATAAAATTATATTATGGTACAAGCATAATATGCTGAGGTTTCAAGCGAGTATGATTGTTATCCAAACGAGCGGTATTCAAAATTATCTTGCTTGCTGAATGAAGAAGGAGAAAATATGTTTAAGTTTTATCTTCAATATTACTAGGTTTGTCGGTGAGTTCAGCTTTATGCATATAACGGAGACTAGACTGCCCTAACTGTGAACGTGACATTCCCACAATCCTGATTTAAAAAGTTATATTAAAAAATAAGTTTATTCGGTCTCATTTATTGAAGAACAATTATTACGAATTATATATTATAACTTATAATGATTATATTCATTGTTGTTCTTGATAAAATAAATTTTATCTCATTGTGCAATGAAGAGAAATAATTTGTGAAGGGAGCGGAAATAAAATCCCTGAGAGTATGTTCCCGAGTCATTTTAAATATTTCTGAAAGAATTTTTTTAAAACTGCGTCCATAGTTTCGGACATTACCTCTAAAATCTTACAAAGTTTTGCTTCTTTATAATATTAGCTTAATGTAAATGATACGATGCGAATTATAAAGTATCAGTCGATATGTGTCACTAAATGACCAAATGAAGTATTGGAATAATAATGTTTTAATTAACTAACTTTCATGTGACACACATGTCGTCAGTCGTTACACGTTGGGCGGCAATATTGATGATGAAAGTCAAGACAATACCGACAACCGATCTATATACATAAATGTAAATTCAATTGTTTGTTTGTTTGTTTGTCTATTAAGTATTAAACAAAAGACTGAAATCTAGAGATAGTAACTCGATTAACTATTTCTTTAAAAAAAAATGGTCACAAAAAAATTTTGACTGATTGACCTAAAAATCCTTTATTGGCTTATTGAAAAAAAAAAAATTAAGTAAGTTTATGCGGTATATTTTTTTTATGGTGGCGTAGTGTGCCTATCCATAAGATCGATCAAAAATATTTTTAGAAACCAACTAGGCGTGACCTAATTTTTTCGAAATATTTTTTAATAAAAGATATTATTTCTTCATATCCTTTTTATTATTAAAAACCGGCGTTGTACTCTATATAAATTTACTATATATATGAAGTTTATTATATATATTATATAAGTTCATTATATATATTAGTTATATATAAGGTGTATTACCTAAAATACAACTAGGCTTTTAGTCATAATAAATGAGGTCATATTATTGAAGAAAAAAGTGTTGCAAATGTTAAACGTCACAACTGAAATATTTGAAGGTATGTATTACCATCAATATCGTTTTTAATGATTAATAATAAGGCAGCAGTATCCTTAAGATCGGAAACAATCAAGTGATTTGATAAATTTCATACATCGTACATATAAACAATCAAACAAGTTTAGCTCCAGTTGAATATTTACCCATCGCACGACTACTGTCCAACAGTAAAGTAAAAATGTCCAATAATACAAATGTATAGGAATAGCTACGGTAGGTGAATGAATACAAAACTATACACTTAGTAAAGAAAAGAAACTAAAACGTGATTCTACTACGAAGCCTTTTTTTTTATACTACATCGGGTGGCAGACAAGCATACGGCCCGCCTGATGTGAAGCGGTTGCCGTAGCCATATTAACGCTCGCAACATAAAATATCGCTCGCTCGCCGCCACCCCCGCTGCCAACGCAGCATCTCCTTCCTTTCTGGTGACCTCACTCACTCGCAGGAACACAACAACCCTCAAGGGAATTGTTATTTGGCTGCGGTATTCTGTGAGGTGGAGGTACATTCCCCAGTCGGGTAGCTTAAAATTGTTCCCTACCTCTCTTTTCGCCAGAGCTTCGTTTGTCAGTCAGCAGGGTGCACCGCGTGCAGGTGAAGTTGGCTTTGGTTCAAAGGTGTTGAGGCACCACTAACACCCCAAAACTACATACTATAAACTTAGTTATTAAACAACAAAACGTTCTACCATAAAAATGTCCAATGATAAATATTCAGATTAATCGCGTCGACTTAAACCTTGACCGTCGATTAAAGAAGATTTATAATAGAGCAGTTACTATTTTCCTTATTCAAATATTGATTACTTACTAATAAAATATTGATTATTACTTACCTGATGTTACTGTTGAAAGAACAAGAAGCGTTCGTAGCTACCGTCAAATCCTTATAACCATTATAAAGTTTGTCACTGCCCTGTAGCAAGCACAGAGGAACGGTCCGGGTTCAAATTCAGATAGAGTAGAAGCAGGGGACTAGAAAAAAGATAGACTCCGCTAGAATAACTACACCTACCCGACTAATGCAATTTTTAAATTGATCATAAACTAATGAGATATTAATTTTAATTTGGGGCGTGCTAATTGAATGAGAATAATTATATAATTCGATTTTCCAATTCAATAATTGCCTAATTAAATTTTTTTGCTATTTCTTATCCAAAAATATTTTTAGAAACCAACTAGGCGTGTCCTAAATTTTTCGATTTTTTTTATGATATTATTTTTTCATATCTTTTTTATTATTAAAAACCGGCATTGTGCTCTATATAAATTTACTATATATATGAAGTTTATTATATATATTATATAAGTTCATTATATATATTAGTTATATATAAGGTGTATTACCTAAAATATAACTAGGCTTTTAGTCATAATAAATGAGGTCATATTATTGAAGAAAAAAGTGTTGCAAATGTCAAACGTCACAACTGAAATATTTGAAGGTATTAATAAAAATTTTACTATCAATATCGTTTTTAATGATTAATAATAAGGCAGCAGTTTACTGTCAGAAACAAGTATTAATTTTGAAGTATAGCCGTTTAACATTTATATGAAATATTATGACATATTGCTTGAAAAGAAAGAAATTGATATTCGGTGTCAATACGCGCGCGCCGTTAAAACTGTAAAAAAACCTGTCGGGCGACCTTCGGCCGCGAGCCGAAAACGCGGGCTCGACCGGAAAACACCGACTTTTCCGACCGCATCACTAAAATAGTACCCGTTTTTACCGCTTTTATCACCTAACAGTCTAGCGTTCTACTAGAAAAGACATGCAGTTAGTAAATAAAAACAAAAAAAAAATGTTAAAGAAAACAAATAGAAAAAAGAAAAAAAGGGATAAGTGTGATTGGCATGAATAAAAGATTCAAAAACAATATTCTTTCGAATATTTACAAGGAACAGAAAAATGAGAAAAATAACAAAATAATAATAAAAAAAAATTGGTAAATATAACAGGCGTCCAAAAATCCACTGGTCTGCACAATCCGCGGCACTGTCACGTCACTTTATAAATGCCAATTACATTCCCCAACACTACGTTCGCTCCAGATTTAAATTTTGGAAAATGGAACAACGTCGTGTATTTTTCTCTTTTTTTTTTCAACGTACACTGTTTTAGTTTGAGCGTCACTGTGATCTCGTTGTCCTGTATGTATACGTATAGTCACTTCACAAATTTCCACTGTGCTCCGATGCGGACGCGGGCCGCGCGTGCGATCGACTGACTGGTGCGCGGGCGCACCCCACTCACATCCCACCCAAATTTTCTACCACCACGAAGCGCGCAGGGCGGCTGAATCGCGGTCCGCTAGCTACGAATTGCTACGACAAGCTACACGGTTCCGTTATTTACTTACGTAGTAAATTTACTGTTTTCCTTATATTTTCTATTCATGATTATTTATACTTTAGAAGTTCTACTTAATTTATTAGCAAGTCTGAAGTTTACTTTCTGAAACAAGACCACTCTTAAGGCTGTTATAAAATGATCTAATAGGTAACTTTTTAATTGCATACTTAAACATATCTCTTTAACTATATTTAGACAAAAATTGCATTTCATATTAACACCTACTTATTTCGTATCTAAAACAAGTCTTTTTAAACCACTAGGGAGGAAAACAAGCGCACGACCCGCCTGATGGAAATCAATCATCTCAGCCTATGGACGTTTGTGACACCAGAAGCGTTGCTCACGACCCTGCAAAAACCTCTTAACCCCTTTTTCTACATGTATACAACTTAATTTAAAAAAATATTCCTCGCGACGCATTTCTTTTCTAGTTTGGCTGCCCTGGCGGCTGCTATCTCCATGCGTACACGCACACTCACCGTTCGCCTCACGCCCACATGCAAACACCCGCAGGCCTAGAGACCTACAATTTGGACTTTCACCCATTACTGCTCTTACTGCTTTCGTTATACGTCTCAATTTTCTTTACCTAATGCTTAGTCAGTCAGGTGGTAAGTAGGGCATCCAATGGTTTTCTGTGCTGGCCCTACCGCGGCCCTCACAAGGTCTCTGTTAGGTACTCCAAGTTAAGGTCATTTTAAGTCTTGTTAAGGCTTATTGATGGTATGTTTTGTGTTAAGTGCTTTTCCATAGGCTTCAGTGCCGTGAAGCGGTTACTTATTTGTTTGAGTCGGTCGCCTTATCGCTTTAATATAGGCCATTGTTTTACTGTTATTTAACAGTGTTTTGTGAGGCAGTACACTGTTCAATAATAAGATATATTATGCAATATAAATATGTTATTTTGTATTGTACTAGAGTGGCAAATAAGCGTACGGCCTACCTGACTGTAAGCAGTCATTGCAGTAAATATAACGATAACAAAAACCAAGCCAGCTGTCAAATCTACCGTTAAGCAAATTACTAACCGTAACTGCCCGATTTCGGATGGTTAATTATATTGTTAACTTTATTGTGTCAACGTAGCATAACTAACCTATAAAAGTGTAGAGTACGAGTATGTAGACTGTGAGTTAACTTTAAAAGCGTGTTAATTTTTTATACTACTAAAATGGCAAACAAGCATATAGGGCGCCTGATGGAAATCAGTAATTCTTCTGATGATAAAATATAAATAAAATAATAAAAAACAAAAATAAATAAATTAATGATATTAATCCAATACAATTATTAAAATTAATGATGATAAAAGATAAACCATCATAGATGAATGAACGAATAAAAATTGTAGCTGAAAATATTATTTATAAATAAGTACCTACATTTATTTTATTTATTTGGCCGTGTGGTTTCCGGCAGACTAGAATAGAATCACTCCGTCTCTTCCCGTGGATGTCGTACAAGGCGACTAAGGGAAATACATTATAAAACATCGATCAGGCCTCCCCAACCCGTCTGGCCAGCGTGGGGAGTGTAGGCCAAAATCCTCTGTCTGGGACGGGCGAGAGAGGGTCGTGCTCCTGTAGTGGAGACTAAAATAACCTGATGATGATGATGACCTATATTTATATAGCGAAATGTTTAACGTACGGATGTAAGTAGGTAGTCGCGTGCGCGCCTAGTCTTTTCCGATACCTGACAAAGGTGAATAAGTTGTAAGTGCTTATACAAGTTTAAGATCCTGTGTACAATTAGTTATGCAATAAAGAGTTTTAACAATACACCGCTATTATCATATTTTTTACAAAAAGGAAACCGACTCCAACAATTTCTCTACATTTATGTACAACCTATGTAGATACAGGCGGATGATGATGATGATGAAAAAAAATGGGACAAATCTGGAAATCTCTTTTAAATAAAAAAAAATCAAATCGGTTTATAAATCACGGATTAATTAAGCAACATACATTAAAAAAAATACAGCCGAATTGAGAACCTTCTCCTTTTTTGGATTCGGTTACAAAAGTGATGAAATCGTCCGCGAATAGATTAACTGCAGATATGGGATGAACGAGAATTCTTGGATAGATTTCGCGTTTCCAAGAACATGGTACGAGACTATGGTCGCTTCATCCCTTACTAAAAAACTAGGACCATGAAGTAAGTGCGTCGTTTGTTCTTTAATGCTATCAATAAAACAATTTGTCCTACACTACCTAATTGTAATGTAGGTATGGTATATAATGACTGTAGAAAATAACCTATCTACTTTAATTATTGTAGTCCCTTCAGTAAAAGCTTTATCAATTTTCTGCTACGTAACATCCCCTGCTTCCACTTAGGTAACTAAATTTTCGTAACCAGTTACAAGAGAAGAATTTTTATCGCTGTTTGGTAACTAGTTGTGAGAGAAGAATTATTCTTTCCTCTTTGGTAACTTTCACGATATTTTTTTCTATATGAGTGTGCGTTCCCAAAAGTAATAGGGGCTATAGATTGCACCCATATACCTATCAAATCTCCAGGTTTTATGGATACGGAAACGTACCTCAATAGAAAACAGGTGTTTTTGCTTAACGTGCAAGTCATCTCAAATGCAGATATGTTATTACTTTATATTGTATCATGATGGCCTGGGAGCTGCAGCAATGATAACCACATTTTCAACAGTAGTTTAATCAAAGGGAGACTGAAAGATGGTTGATTTTTCAGGATTAAGAGATAGAGTAAGCGCAGTAAAGCCGTATTTGCTCACACCACTACGAAATCCTGCATTAGGTGCAGAACGACTTTACAACGAAAGTGACATTCCCTCAACAAAAATAACATTTGGCTGTTGGAAAAAAAGGTTTGTCGCTTTGTCATGGAAGTTGATGCACACAAACATTTGTGTGCATGAACATGTCTGTCTGTCTTGCCCTGGGTATTTTCTATGTATTATGTACTTATGTATTTACAAAAAAAAATGTATTCAAGTGTTATATCAGTTATCTAGTAACCGTTTACCAAGCTATGCTTAGTTTAGGAATAGATTGCCGTGTGTAATTTATTATGGAAAATATTAAATTGAACCACAAAAAAACTTGATTTGCACATCAAATTAATCTGATCGCTCATCAAATCCTGCATTTGATGTGCAATAAGTATGTTTTGATATGCAAAATAGGTTACATGTCTGTTTATTTTGGTCTGCGTGTTTTCTATATATTAGGTATATGTATGTATTTACAAAAAAAAGTGTATTCAAGTATTATATCAGTTATTTAGTACCCATACAAGCTTTGCTTAGTCTGGGACTAGATGGCCGTGTGTAATTTGTCCAGGAATATTATTTATTTATTAGTATTGTATACATTATATATTGGCCGTGTGGTTTCCGGCAGACTAGAATAGAATCATTCCGTCTCTTCCTGTGGATGTCGTACAAGGCGACTAAGGGAAATACATTATAAAACATCGATCAGGCCTCCCCAACCCGTCTGGCCAGCGTGGGGAGTGTAGGCCAAATCCTCCTGTCTGTGACGAACGAGAGAGGGTCGTGCTCCTGTAGTGGAGACTAAAATGACCTGATGATGATGATGATGATGATACAGATGATAGATATGTACAATGGATGCGTCTAGCCTTGACCATGGTGCAGACATTCCAAACACTCGGGTGACGTTTTTAGTTATTTTATCAGTGTTAATTGAGGCCACGGCGACAGTTACCTTACTGTAATAAGTCACTCAGTCTTTTTACAACTGCGTCACGACACTGTGATGTCACACTTAATGAACTGTTAGCTTTGGCCTATTTAAGTTTCACAGATTTTAGTGGTTTTACATTTCAGTGGTTCAAGGCAGGTTCAGACCTACTTTTATATATGTATATATATTGTATATATATGTGTATCATCATTTCAGGTCATTTTAGTCTCCACTACAGGAGCACGACCATCTCTCGTCCGTGTCTGACAGAAGGAGGATTTGTCCTACTCTCCCCACGATGGCCAGACGTGTTGGGGAGGCCTGATCGATGTTTTATAATGTATTTCCCTTAGTCGCCATGTACGACATCCACGGGAAGAGATGGAGTGATACTATTCTAGTCTGCCGGAAACCACACGGCAATATATATGTATACATACATATAATACATACATTGAGGGTTGTTGCGTTCCTGCGAATGAGGTAACCAGAAAGAAAGAAAGGAAGGAGTATAGGCTAGCAATGGATCGACGACCCTTTGGTGATGCTGATCTTGGTGGTGATTGCTTTCTATAAATATTGTCAGACAAATTACACAGCGCCATCTAGACCAAAAGTAAGCGAAGCTTGTGTTATGGGTACTAGATAACTGATAAACATACGTAAATACATTTTTTTAAAACACATACTTATGATACATAGAAAACACCCAGACCAAGACAAACAGACATGTTCATGCACACAAATGTTTGTCCTGTGTGGGAATCGAACCCACGAGCGTTGGTGTCGAAGCCGCGTCATTGACCTCTACGCCACCGAGCTTGTCGTCCATAAGAATACCTAGTAGTTAAATTGAGAATCCCCATAAACCGGGGATATGTTTGGAGAAAATTAAACTTATGTTTCGTCTTAACTGTTTGAATGCAATTACTTAATGAATACATTAAAAAGTGTTAACTTACAAGGAGAGTCAAACAATAGAACTCTGTCTGCCCACTAACTGTTAGTAAACAGTTCGGGCTGTGTTCGGTGAGTTACCGTTGTGGGTGATCTTAACTGAATTGCAATTAAGGGGAAGATTTCTACTGTCCTCGTGAGTGCGAAAGGCAAACGATGAATTTATCAAACTGACGCGGTAACAACTTTTCGTTTTCTCCGGATTTCTGCCTGCAGCCAACGCAGCATCTCTTTCCTGTCTGGTGACCTCACTCACTCGCAGGAACACAACAACCCTCAAGGGAATTGTTATTTGGCTGCGGTATTCTGTGAGGTGGAGGTACATGCCCCAGTCGGGTAGCTTACATTTACGCTCCCTACCTCTCTTTTCGCCAGAGCTTCGTTTGACAGTCAGCAGGTTGAACCGCGTGCAGGTTAAGTACGCTTTGGTTCAAAAATGAACCACTTACACCCCAAAATGTGACAAATAAGTGATAAGATGTGAAGCGATTTTCTTAGCCTTTATACTCTCATAATACACGACTTAAACTTGGTGGGCTTTTTGAAAAAAATCCATGCTCTAGAAACTTGATAATTAATTCATTTACTACATAGTAGGCGGGAGAAAATGTCTCTGGAACCGTATAGTACACGACAATCGCTTCTTGTGCGGATAAATAGCCTGCCGGTGGCTTGCAATGTGATTACAACAGGTCGTTAGCATTATATTGAACAATAGAATACCAATGCTAACTTCCCCTTAACTATACACTTACGCCGCGCGTGCCAACAGAATCGTGTTATGATAATTCTATCTAATTACGAAGGTGCTAATTGCGGCCAAAATCATAGCCATTTTGGTTTACAGCCCGCTTGTTTTGCACTAGTTTCCCGACCCCGTTTTGCGTGAGAACGCTGCGCCGATCGAGTGAGATTTAATGAATTTCTTTTCAATCAATATTTATGTTTATTATTTTATTTGCATAGAGTTCTTTCTGCAGATTTAGAATAAGGTCAGATGCTATTTGGACAGACAGAAAAACAGATAAATAACCCGGTTTCTTTTAACTACGTGAATAGTCTCATAATAACTATGTACATAAATTATTAAGATATATTTAATTATAATTGTAATTTAATTCAATTATATTCAATTACAATTAGCCGTGTGGTTTCCGGCAGACTAGAATAGAATCACTCCGTTTCTTCCCGTGGATGTCGTACAAGGCGACTAAAGGAAATACATTATCAAACATCGATCAGGCCTCTCTAAGCTGTCTGACTAGCGTGGAGAGTGTAGGCCAAATCCTCCTTCCGTAGGATGGACGAGAGAGGGTCGTGCTCCTGTAGTGGAGACTAAAATGGACCTGATGATGATGATGATGATAATGATGATTCAATTATATCGGTTCTGGGACCCTACCGCCGAAGCTGAAGCCGATTACCATCGGAGTTTTTTAATTGCGAAAATGATACTTAAACTTAGATTTATGCTACGTGTTTAGCTTATCTACTAGAAACGATGGTGCTCTGCAGACTAAGCTGAAAGTGTCAAAGTAGTGTAACAATAACTTAAATATATGACTTAGCTTTCGAATCATCGGTGATAATCGCCTTCAGCTTCCGCGGTAGGACCCCTGGTTAGTTTCTAATTGTATATTAAATTGTATCAAAATCGAGCGTGTCATTTTTCATGACTATTAATTTATTGATGATTCATTGCGCGCTATTTAGTGAAAATGTCATAAGATAAAATCTAATTAATAGCAATGCGTCAGCCATGCATTAGTTAATTTTATGTTTTTGGGACGAAATTGCCAGAAAAAGTATTTGATACCTTTCCTCGCATTCGCTCCGAGTACAGAGTAGGTACTAGTGCTAATTATTTGATCACATTCGAACGTGCCAACGTTTACAAGCCGACCAAATTGATGAGACAGATTAATATTCTGAGTTTACCAGACGCATCTTACATATTTAAATTAGCCGGATTGCTCACTTCAAATTGTGAGCAAATAAGCCGCTTAATTTTAATATGTAAGACGCGTTTTATAAATTCATAACATGAGAGTTCTTCTCCATTTAATCGGGTTTTTTTTTTGCAACATAAAATATTGCTCGCGCGCCGCCGCCCCCGCTGCCAACGCAGCATCTCCTTCCTTTCTTTCTGGTGACCTCACTCACTCGCAGGAACACAACAACCCTCAAGGGAATTGTCATTTGGCTGCGGTATTCTGTGAGGTGGAGGTACATTCCCCAGTCGGGTAGCTTACAATTACGCTCCCTACCGACAGAGCTTCGTTTGTCAGTCAGCAGGGTGCACCACGTGCAGGTGAAGTTGGCTTTGGTTCAAAGATCTTGATGAACCACTTACACCCCAAAAAGTTTTGTTTACGTTGACATTATCGAACACAACAAAATCGAAGTAAGCACTCTGAATTGACAGCATTACTTAGTTATTTACTGCGTGTGAATTAAACGGAGCATCGACTGAAGTCGACTTAAATACCTACCAATTTAACCCTAAGGTAAATAAAACATTAAAACAAGTATTAGCGCTTCACAATAGGCGGGCAACCCAACCCGCCTCCCCAACCCGTCTGGCCAGCGTGGGGAGTGTAGGCCAAATCCTCCTTCAGTCTGGGACGGATGAGAGAGGGTCGTGCTCCTGTAGTGGAGAATAAAATGACCTGATGATGAATGATGAATGAATAGGCGGGCCGTATACTTGTCTGCCACCCATTAAAAAAAGTCTACAGTACGTACAATACCATTATAATGAGATATGTCTTTTATAACTACGAAATTAGTAGTAATATTGGAATTTATAGGCATTATTAAATTATTCATTAGACAAATAAGTGTTATAAGTATTAGATACTGACAGGTAAAAATACTTAAGCATAGTATGTGTCATTCTCATCATTATTTTTTGGGGTGTAAGTGGTTCATCAACATCTTTGAATCAAAGCCAACCTCACGGTGCACCCTGCCGGCTGACAAACGAGGATCTGGCGAAAAGAGAGATAAGGAATAGCAGTTTTTGTAATTCGCCTGACTGGGGAAGTACTTCCACCTCCACACCACCACCACAGAAGACCGCAGCCAAATAACAAATCTCTTGAAGGATATTGTGTTCCTGCGAGTAAATGATGTCATCAGGAAGGAAGGAGTTGCTGCATTAGTAGCTAGGGTGGCGCAAGAGCGCTATATTATGTTGCGAGGGTTTCTATGCCCACGGTAACCGCTTTAAATCAGGCGGTCTGTATACTTGTTTACCACCCGACGTTGTATATAAAAAATATTTATACCTGCTTGATATATATATATCTTGATATAAGCCTTCCCAGATGTCTTCTGCCTTATGTACGATCATATACTTCCGATCGCTTTTCAATCATCAAGCACGTCTATAGGGCTTTCCTCTCACGTCTTTCCATCACTGACTCGGCAGATGTGGCCACTACAGCTTGCAAACTCTAGACGCTACAGCAATAACATTGGTTCTTCGTCGAATTTTCTCATTCCGTGTTCGGTACGTCAGAGAAACCCTGAACATAGCTTTGTAGATCCGTAGATACGGATCAGCTCAATGGTCAGAGTCAAGTCTCTGTACTGAATGTCATGGGGAAGAGACCGCAATAATTGAAGACTTTGGTTTATACGGATTGCGATAGTATAAGTATGTTTCGTACAGGTAGCTTAGAATTACGCTGTGTCCTACCTCTCGACTTAGTTGTGTCTAAGTCTGCTTGCAGGCAAAAGGGGACTAACTTAAATAATTTTGGAGTGTAAGTGGTTCATCAAGATCTTTAAACCAAAGCCAACCTCACCTGCGCGTGGTGCACCCTGCTAACAGACAAACGAGGCTCTGGCGATAAGAGAGGTAGGGCATAGCGTATTTTGTAAGCTGCCCGACTGGGGTAGGACCTCCACCTCACAGAATACCGCAGCCAAATAACAATTCCCTTGAGGGTTGTTGTGTTCCTGCGAGTGAGTGAAGTCACCACAACCGCAAGAGTAGCTGCGATGGCAGCGGGGGTGGCGGCGCGCGAGCGATATTTTTTGTTGCGAGCGTTAATATGGCTACGGTAACCGCTTCACATCAGACGGGCCGTATGCTTGTCTGCCACCCGACGTAGTATAAAAAAAAACGCCTTGCTACCAATCTGCTCGAGTGCTTGGTTGGTTTATCAAGCGCGATGGCGGTGTGGGTCCTCTCGCTTGGTTGGTTTACTAGGCGAGAGACTCGCAATCCTGTTATATAACCGGAAGGTTGGTGCAGAGCGCCTTAGTTGTAGGCATAGGGTCCATTGTCTCCTTCCTCTTGACTTAAGAGTGCCCAAGTAGACTGCTTGCAGGCGAAAGGGGAATAATACCTGCTACCCAGTAAACCAACCAGGCACTCAAGCGGATTGGTTCCGATTGAGTGCCTGGTTGGTTTACTGGGTGCGATAGCGGGACGGTAAAGGTCGTCTTGTCTGGTTGGTTCACTGAGCGAGAAACTCGTAATCCAGTGATATATCGCAAGGTGGTGCATAGGGAAGCATAAGATGTAGGCACAGGGTCATTTTGTACTGCCTCTCGTGAAGTATATCTATCGATATACTTCACGAGCCTGAGGCTCTATCGTCGAACCCGAAGCCTTAAGCGTTGTGTTTAGCTTAAGCTGGTAGAATCAATAGACCGCTACCCACAAGGGTGGACCCGAAGGTGGTTGGAGCGTTTGTGTCGTACCTCTCTTTTACCAGATCCTCATTAATTAACGAGCATATTGCACCACGTGTACGTGAGCTTATCTTACGTTTAAAGATTTACATATCCAAAACCATTTGTCTAAAACCATTGTCCCAAAGATGTCAATTTCATACCAAACAGACTTAAATCGATTTTAAACAATATAAAAATTGAATAGGTGTTTCTTTAATACCCAGAGGAGTTCAGAAAAACAGCAGAACAAATGATTTTGCAAAGTTTCATGTGACCTTGTTGTGAAACAAGCGGTCGTGGGTTCGATTCCCGCCACTTGCAAACTGTTTGCGAAACTGATGTTTGTGTTTAGATTAGTTTTTGGTAGCATGGTCTAACTATTTTTAGATTAAACCATACCCCGGCCACTCCATACAAATATCGCGTACTTAACTATTACAAACAAAGACGTCTGTGCAGAGCGCGAATAAATAAATAAATAAATATTGTCAGACAAATTACTGTTTACATTTAGCGAATGAGCGTGTATGCGTGCGGCGTGTATACAAACTGTTCCAGATTCTTCTCAGAGGGGAGGTGAGGTTGATATTAGAGAGCGGCAGGAACTGGCCATACCTACTATACATCATCATCAGCCTGTATCTATCCATTGCTGGATATAAGCCTTCTCCAATGCTTTCCACCAAATATACGATCCTCCGCCTTCAGCATCCACCCGCTTCCAGCTGCTTTCTTAAGGTCATCGGACCATCTAGAAGGAACCTACTGTACATACTCGTAGTAGTACTATGTATTACTTATACTTAACTTTTTATTTTTATACTAAGTCGGGTGGCACACAAGCACACGCCCCGTCTGATCTGAAGCGATTACCGTAACCATATTAACGCTCGAATCATGAAATATCGCAAGCACGCAACCACTCGCGGTGCTAACCCAGTAACTCCATCCTTTCTACACTAAAACTACATCAAATGAAGTAATGCCGTAGAAAGAGATGTACTATGTTAAACTAAATGTCTGGTTAAAATTTGGCGATCTACTACAGTACGTTTCCTAAGACATTTCATACCACGAACAGTGAAACAGTGGAATCAACTTCCCTCAGCGGTATTTCCGAACAACTACGACATTAGTTTCTTCAAGAACAGAGTTTTCATTTTTCTTAAAAGGCTGGCAACGGATCGGCGACCCCTTGGTGTTGCTGATCTCCATGGGCGGTGGTGATTGCTCTCCAACAGATTACCTACATGCTCGTTTGCCGCCCTCTCATATAAAAATAAAACTCTTCGGACACGGAACCCTAAAACAGGGGCGGCAACGCGCATGTGCCGCCTCTGGTGTTACAGGCGTTCCATCTGGCCGGCCATATGC
Source organism: Hypsopygia costalis (assembly GCA_937001555.2). Taxonomy (NCBI): domain Eukaryota; kingdom Metazoa; phylum Arthropoda; class Insecta; order Lepidoptera; family Pyralidae; genus Hypsopygia; species Hypsopygia costalis. The sequence continues at coordinate 32,770,119 of OW443328.2, forward strand.
TTGTTTGCCACCTTAGTGGTATAAAAAAACGTGAGTGATGCCTCTGGTGTTGCCAACGTTTATAGGTTGCGATAATTGCATACCATCAGCCGAGGCGTATGCATGTTTTTCATCTCTCAATAGCTTAAACAAGTAGCATACGACTTCTTTACCGTGATACGATAGTACTAAATTTCTTCAAAATCGAGTCAGCAACGAGTGACTGATGCCTCTACAGTTGCAAGCGTCTATAGGCTGCGATGACTGCTTACCATCAGGCAAATGGTATGTTTCTTTGTCACCTTAGTTGTATATAAGAAAAATCTCAAGTGTTCGACCGGTTGCTGAATTGGGACCGGCGGCGGAACCGGCAGATCGCATATGATAGAAGACCTACATACGTGGGTGCATACTGATGATGACGAATTCGCTAATAATTATAACTTCTTATAGACAAGTTGCCGCATTGCAAGCTAGTCATTACCAAGATGGATAGTTGCCAATTGCTTTCTTATTTATGTTTAGTGTTAGCCTTTAGTAGGGATACGGAGCGAGAAGCGTTTTTATAAAAAAAAAAATTAGTCTTTTCCGTTATATTGTACAAGCATAAGGCCTGTCTAATATACAGTGTCTAATATACGGTGTCTGTAGCCTATAGACGCTAGTAACTTAAAGCATCGTTGCCATCGCAGTAACTCCTTCTTTATCTGATAAACTTTTTTTTATTATACGAGTGCTATGCAGTTGACAAACAAGCAAACCAACTGGTTTGATTTGCTTGTTTGTCACCTTGATGGTATAGTTACCATCAAGATGGCAAACAAGCAAATCAACCTATGAACCGCAATCTATGAACGCGTGCAACACCAGGCGCATAACTCGCGTGTTCCAATCCGATGGCAAGCGATGCGGTTGCAGAAAGAACCCGTTGGCATCGTATCAAACAACTCCTTTAAACACAGCCCGTTATACAATCGGTAGAAAATACAAATAGAGTCAAAATGTGTCCTCAGCTTTCTTGTTAATCAACAGGATGCACCATTTGGAGCTGAGATTGTCTTAGTACGAAGATTATCTCTTTAAATCCTTTACGTCTATGACATGCCAATTATTATGTACAAAGCATAAAATTTAAATATATACAATGTACTAAAAATATAAATATCTTAAATTTAAATTTAAAATAAAATTAATTTTAAATTATTATTAACATTAAAAACTAAAAATGTGATAAAACATACAGAAAAAATAAAAATAGCATTACCTATATTAATTGTCCCGACAATTTTCGGGGATTGTAGCCAAAAGGCTGGCCGAATTTCCACGCTGTATAGCGATGGAAATATTTTTGCCTAGATATTGGCCAGCTCTTTGGTCACCCGAAGTTAAGACCAGCTTCTAGGTAATGTACTGAAATATATAAAAATATCTCTTGCACTTAATCAAAGACCCCAAGTTTGTTAGTTACTATCACAGATTCAAATACGCTTACGCTTCCGCGTACGCTTATTACACAGCTACATCGTAAAGTCAGTTACAATTCGGCACTTCAGGCTAATGATACCCGCGGCACACTGACACGGTTCCGCTATCGCTGTCTCTGTCACATTGTTTTAATTTTGATTTATATCTATATCCGTCTCGCTCTTTTGATGAAAAAACTGTTGAATCATAGGTTCAGAAGTTTGAGTTCAATAACAATCGCTTAAGGCTGATTTACACGCATATTATTTCAACGTTTTAGTTATTAAGTTGGTGTAAATTTACTCGATGTCGGCTTTGCGGGTGTTAACCTAATGATATATGTCAAGCAATGTCTATCTTGACTGTCTGTGGATGGGTTTTATTAATTTATTCCTGCCAAGATTTTCTTATTAGTCTAGTGTCTACACTATAGGGTCATTATAGAAAGGCGTGAAGGGGGTTTAAAACAGTAGGCATTGTGTTAGTGATGGTGTTGCTAGCGTCTATAGGCTGCGAGAAATGCTTATCATCAGGTCGGTCATATGCTTGTTTAACGCTTCCATATTCTAAAGATATGTTAAGACGATATTTGATGACAGTATAGTTTTGGAATGTAAGCAATGGTTACTGCTTCACATTAGGCGGGTCGTGTAAATTATCTGTTGCACTGACTTGGCTTAACAACTGTCATGTAATGAAAACAGCCGGAACCGACGGCTTAACGTACCCTCCGAACCACGGCGGAGCTCGAGATAAATAAACCCATCCATGGACAGGCTGCGTCCGACTTTGCTTAACTTGTTCGTTTAGACTGACACGCGCAACGACGCCATCTAGCTCCTCAATATCCTTTTAAAATAGTACGAGTTAGTAGTACCACACCCCGGCCACTCCATACAAATGCCGCATCATTACCTACTACATAAACAACTGCGTCTGTGCAGAGCGTAAATGAGCGTGTGTGCGACAGGCGCCATACAAACTGTTCCACATTCGCCTCAGAGGGGAGGTGAGGTCGATACGAGAGAGCGGCATGCAAGGAGAGTCCTTACTATACGTAGTACTATTACTTATACTGTGGTAGTACCAAAGAGGATTAATAATAAGAGTGACAAATTTATACAAAATACCGTATATACTGCTAACTTATATCACAGTCTTATATTTTACTAGCTGACTAACATATTATGTATAATTACATAACTAATGCATGTAATAACTGTAATAACTGATATGGGATGTAAAAGAGGTAGGGAGCGTAATTGTACGCTACCCGACTGGCGATTGTACCTCCACCTCACAGAATACCGCAGCCAAATAACAATTCCCTTGAAGGTTGTTGTGTTCCTGCGTGTGAGTGAGGTCATCAGAAAGGAAGGAGATGCGTTGGCAGCAGGGGTGGCGGTGCGCGAGCGATATTTTATGTTGCGAGTGTTAATATAGCTACGGTAATCGCTTCACATCAGGCGGGCCGTATGCTTGTCTGCCATCCGACGTAGTATAAAAAAAACTGACACCCACAACTTCGTCTGCTTCTCATTGGTACCCCTCTTGTGTTCGTCGTAGCATGAGGCTAAATAGCCTATAGCCTTCTTTGGTAAATGGGCAATCCAACACTAAAATAATTTTTAAATTCGACCTAGTAAGTCATGAGATTAGTGTGTTCAACCAAACAAACAAACAAACTCTTGAGCTTTATAATATTAGTATAGATATTATGAACGTGTGTGAATGGGGTTTTACAGATGGGATATCAACCATAATAAATAGAAGCCATTGTTTTAATAGGATTGTGTTTTATTATATCTGTCTCGATGTAATTTGATGGTTATTGATTGGGAATCATTGTTCGCACCGTATAGCCTTTTGTACGAATGAGGATAGCTGATATAACTTTGATTGTAGGCATCAGCCTACATCCTCCTTCTATAAACGTACCGCTCGCCATCGTCAGGAAGTTCATCCTCACATATTGGAGCCAAGATAACATTAAGAAAATAACATTATTCATAATGAAATGATGTGTCTTTTTTTTATACTACATTGGGTGGCAGACAAGCATACGGCCCGCCTGATGTGAAGCGGCTACCGTAGCCATATTAACGCTCGCAATATAAAATATCGCTTGCGCGCCGCCACCCCCGCTGCCAACGCAGCATCTCCTTCCTTTCTGGTGACCTCACTCGCTCGCAACACAACAACCCTCAATGGAATTGTTATTTGGCTGCGGTATTATGTGAGATGGAGGTACAATTCCTCAGTCGGGTAGCTTACAATTACGCTCCCTACCTCTTTTCACCAGAGCTTCGTTTGTCAGTCAGCAGGGTGCACCGCGTGCAGGTGAAGTTGGCTTTGGTTCAATGATGTTGAAGAACCACTTACACCCCGTCTTCCTGGTAATGATGTACTGCTACCACATCCTCATCAGTTTCACATACCAAAGCCTCATAAAAATCACGATAGTGGCGTCGAATGTCATATTTTTTACAAAGACTTAACAAATCTGAGTGCAAGGCTTTATGCACAGGAAATAATAAATATTAATAATAAATATTCCTGGACAAATTACACACGGCCATCTAGTGCCAAACTAAGCAAAGCTTGTACTATGGGTACTAGTCTACTAGATAACTGATATTATACTTAAATACATTTTTTTACATAGAAATAATACATAGAAAATACCCAGACCAAGATAAACAGACATGTTCCTGCACACAAATATTTGTCTTGTGTGGGGATCCAACCCGCAACCTTGGAGTCAAAGTGGCCATTGCTAATAATTCGACCACCGAGCTCGTCAAGATGATCGCAAACTGTGTGGTTCCAGAGAGGTTTTCTTCCGCGGACTTTCAGGTTGTGGTATGAATTACCTGCTGATGTTTTCCCAAGATGGAGTTCTGCAAGAAAGGCGTGATGACTGCTTACCATCAGGGGGGTCGTAAGATTGCTTGCCACCGTAGTAGTAAAAAAAATGTTTGCTTATTTTTAAAAGACTGACTGAGTCATACTAATGTCTAAAAGCAGGCCATAAAACGTTATTGAGTGTACAGCAAGCCCTTTCATTTTCACGAATGTCGACCATATTACCTGCGACGAGCGTCGGGGCACAGACAATAATATTAAGTAAGTACAATCTATACTAGAGGCTGATTCGATAGCCTACATACAACATACGTAAAGTCCAATATTGAGCCCAAAACTAACAGCAACAAATTTCATCAAAACTAGCAAATCAACCCTACTAATGCCTGCGAAAGTTTGTATATACGGACATATGTTTATTACTCATTTACGGGAAAAAATTTGAATGGAATCTGGCAAACATAGAAAATAAAATCTAGATGGACACATAAGATATTTTTTATTGTGCTTACACGTGTCTAGCAGAAGCTAAGCCTTTAATAATATAAAATATATATAATAATAAATAAAATTATACTGACATTTCCTGCCCTGTATATATTTGAAACGTCTCTTTTTGTCAAAAAAAATTTAGTATTATATGTAAAGTTATCAGAAGTAAAAAAGAATCCGACACGAACACAATATAAACACACTTTAAGCACGCAAAATTTTAAACAAACATTATTCCGTAAGAATGTATTGGGTATGGCCACAAAAATTTATAATATTAATTACCAAATTACTTGAAAGACTTAAATCTAAATATGTTTAGAAAACGACTTTTTGAATTGCTAATTGAAAAATGTTACTACTCTGTAAATGATTTTTTTAACGACAATTTATAAAATTTGAAATAATTCACATTCTATATTGACATTAATTCTTGTGACATTACTATAATTGACTGTATTGAACACATTGTGAAATTAGCGTAGAGATATTTCCTATAATTTAATTCTAAATATTTGTATGTCATCCGTGGCAAAACATAGCGATCTACTAATGTGTATTTATGACATCTATATTACTGTACCTATGGTTAACAAATAAAGCTTTGATTGATTGATTGAATAAAAAAAAGCGGCCAAGTGCGAGTCGAACTCGCCCATAAAGGGTACCGTAGCTGCAAGTAACATAATATAAAAGTTACGATTTATGACGTATTAAAAAAATCTACTTACTAGATCTCGTTCAAACCAATTTTCGGTGGAAGCTTGCATGGGTATGGTTTTGTTTTCATTATACCCAACACGTATGGGTTTAATGAAAAAAAAAAATTGAGTTTCAGTTCTAACTATGGGGAACCCCCAAAATTTATTGTTTTTTTTTTCTATTTTTGTGTGAAAATCTTAATGCGGTTCACAGAATACATCTACTTAACAAGTTTCAACAGTATAGTTCTTATAGTTTCGGAAAAAAGTGGCTGTGACATACGGACGGACAGACAGACAAACATGACGAATCCATAAGGGCTCCGTTTTTGCCATTTGACTACGGAACCCTAAAAATTTGTAATAATAACTTTTAAACTTTTCAGGTTGCATGATTAAAATGATAACTAGGCCAGTTTCTAGCCCACGGGGCCGAAATCAAGGTTGAGTGGAGCGAGTAGATTCGCCGAGTGTGTGTTTTCCATTGATTTCAATGGTAAATGTATTTGATGATTATTCCTAAATGACATGATCGATCTCATTTTTTTTTCCACACAAACCTCAAGCATGTCGAGATATTTAATTGTGACAAGTTTCGAGTATGTCTCTGTATCGTCTCTGTTGTGGAGGTGACGTGGAAGTGATAAATGAGATTCAACACTTAAGTAGTTAGAAGAGTTTATTAGAGTCCAGATAAATAGTTACAAATTACAAGTGAAATAGCGCACGAAATGTCTTAACTTTGTGACGGCACAGAGACTACTGCTTGTGCAGTAGTCAGCCACAACGCGAACGCCTGACGCTGCAAAATGTAATATGTGACGTCGTTACAGTGTCATTGTTTTGGAGCCTATTAATTTCCAAGAATGACTATTCGGCGTATATATGCGTTGCGCTCGCTCCGCTCAATAATCACTGGAATTAACGCGATCATGCATGTAAGTAATAATAAAGTCATGTAAAAATACCTTATATTTTTTTTTTTTTTTTTTTTTTTTTATACTACGTCGGGTAGCAGACAAGCATACGGCCCGCCTGATCTGAAGCGGTTACCGTAGCCATATTAACGCTCGCAACATAAAATATCGCTCGCGCGCCGCCACCCCCGCTACTATCGCAGCATCTCCTTCCTTTCTGGTGACCTCACTCACTCGCAGGAACACAACAGCCCTCAAGAAAACCGTTATTTGGCTGCGGTATTCTGTGAGGTGGAGGTACGTTCCCCAGTCGGGTAGCTTACAATTACGCTCCCTACCTCTCTTTTCGCCAGAGCTTCGTTTGTCAGTCAGCAGGGTGCACCGCGTGCAGGTGAAGTTGGCTTTGGTTCAAAGATCTTGATGAACCACTTACACCCCAATATATATATTCTTAAAAATGGATAATTTCACCTTCCTCGCTCAGTTGGGATTTGAACCCACGACCTCTCGATGATCGGTCTTCCAACTGAGCTACCTGATGCAACAATTCGTCACTCGGGTCGGAAGAGCCCTCGGCCGGCTATCGAGAGGTCGTAGGTTCAAATCCCACCTAGGCCTATTCCATTTAAAAATGTGTTGCTGGCGTCCATGAGGTGCGGTGACCGCTTCCATCAGCGGCCTTATGCTTGTTTGCTAGCTTAATGGTAGAAAAAAAAATTCTGTGATATACTGTAACTGCATAAACAGAAAATATTAATAGATATGTAATTGTTGAACGAAAGAATTAAAACGAGGTGCAATGTTGTCTGCGTTGCATTCAATTAAGTTTTTAATAAAGTTTACTTACTGTTTTTATTGTTTACTGTGCCACGAACGAGTCACAACAGGCCAAATGATGTTCGGCAAAATAACTGTATTTGTTAAAACACTCGCCGAATTCGTGCCGACGGTCACGATTGCACAACCTGACGACATCATCACAGGTTGACGATGAAGTGATATTATTGACAATGAATTCATCACCGTCACTTAATTCGTCCACTGCTGAAAATAGGCCACCCTAAAGAGCCACCAGGGGCGCTACCGCCGAAGCTGAAGCCGATTACATTACATTCGCATTTTTTGAATTGCGAAAATCAAACTTTAGCTTAGATTGGCGGTACTTGTGTTTAGCTTAGATGGTAGAAATAGAAACCATAGACCTCTACCGAGCTGAACATGTCTGTCATTAACTTAAACCACCTTAACTGGTAAACCTAAAATCTATTTTCGCGATCAAAAATTCGGATGATAATCGGCTTCATCTTCTACCGTAGAACCCCTGGTTACACAGGAGACACAGTGGTGGGAATGTGTGGTCCCTCTCCACCGTCCCATTTAGGGGCCATCCATAAATTACGTCACACGAATTTCATGTTTTTTTACCCCTCCCCCCGTCCTTGTCACAGCTGGTCACATTTGTGAGACTCTCTCCCTAGTGTGACGTCACATATTTTGCAAATTTAAATCTAGAGTTGCAAATGTTTCCGAGTTTTTCGTTAATAGTTCAAAGTTCGTGTTAACACTTAGATTATAATAGAGTTTGAAATGTGACGTCTCGAAATTTAGGACCCCTCCCACCCCCTTGTCACACTATGTCACACTTCATCGACCCCCTTCCTCCCCCTTAACGTGTGACGTAATTTATGGATGGCCCCTTATGAGTGTTGTTGTGAGTTAACAGAATCGCGATTCTCTCGGCCAAAGAAACCAATTATCACTAGACTCGCAGATCCAATTAACGATAAGAAACCATATGTCAATAATATATTATTTATTAAGCATTTAACATGTTAATATACTTTATTTTAATAATAACCAATTAATAAGTAGGTTAATTGTAAGCAAAATATGTTATTTGAAGCCGGATTCTCGACATTCCGTAGTAACCGCGCTATAAATTCGGTATTCGCAAAAACTGTGTGTGCCCGTTTGCATTGTAAACCGTTACGGAAACCGGGCCGAGTGGGCCTCCTCTTCCCGCCTCCCCCTCACCGCTCGGCCTACCACATCGACTGAATTTTTTTAACTAGTGATTACTTAATAATAATGCAGAAATATTATATATTATCTGTCCAATTTATACTTATAATGAAATATGTATCAAAATATTATTCTACAAACTTGGTGTTAGCTGTCCATCCTATTTTTATTTAAACAAGATAAAAGTTTTAACTATAGTTTTCTAAAGTTGTAACAATATTCAAGGTTACTGAACCTTGAATATTGTTACAACTTTAGAAAACTACATTTTAAATTTAAATAAATATACTGGTAAAATTACACACTGCAATTAAGTCCCAAATTAAGCAAAGCTTGAACTATGAATAATCGATAACTGATAAATATACTAAAATACATTTTTTGTAAATACATAGTACAGACAGAAGAGTTCATGAGCACAAATGTTTGTATAGTACACGGATCGAACCCGCAAATTCGGAGACAAAGTGACCATTGCTAGCCATTCGTCATTCTCCAGAAACAATGATGTATTTATATAGCCTAATTTTGGAATGTTTGTTGTATTTCTGTTATGATTATTTTATTTCGTTTAATATGTTTCTGGTTATTTTTGTGTCATTCTCGGTTTCTTAATTAGTTGTTGAAGTGTGAATTTATATTGTCATTATTTTAGTTAGATGTATTTTTTCTGTATGTATTTAGGGTTAAGTAGGATTCTTCCAGGGTATCTTTTGAGCGTATTGGTGTATTTAGATTTCCTGTTTTTCGTTGTTGACAGTGGCATGCTTGGCATTTCCATTTTTCTTTATGTTCTTTGGACATTGTGTTATAAAAGCGCACACTTGGGACGTTTGCACATAGCAAGTCGTATTTATTATTTCACTGTATACAAGTAAGATATTCCCTTCATGGTAATTGCTGAAGACATCCTACGCACTTTGGCGAAATTATGTATTTTATTTATTATAATTGTATTATTTAATTGTAAACACCGTCTAGTAATGAATAACGATGGATATACATAGACTGATAAATTTGTGATACTAGTCAGTCAGTCAGTCAGTAGAATCATGCGCCGAGGCGCGTACGGGCCTCGAGCTAGACGCTCTTTACCCGGGCCGATCTGCAGGGGCGTCAACCCCTGCGAAACTTAACCACGCATGCGCGGGTGTGGGATGAAAGACGTGTGGTAGACTGGCTGACTGATAACCTCGTTGGAGGCGACGATAGGACAAACTTAACGACACAACAAAACGACACACACAACATTTGTTGGTCGTTAGAACGATCAATTTTATGACAGACAACATACAGACATTACCCGACATACACAAGACAGTTTGTTATGATAGATTTTGATGTTTCAAGTCGCAGCGGGCCTCTGCCTGTTGCCGTGCCCGAAGACAGCGGTCAACACACATCTGCCCTGCCGCGACCGAAACTCCTGGACAACATAGGCGGACAACATACGTAGATATACAACCTACATCGAACGACACATACTAAATAATGCTGAACTTTGCTACGCTGATTAACGCCCCTGCCGCGCAGCCAGCGCGTGCGTGTCGACACGACCCCTCGAGGTACTAGCCGACACGCACCCACCTGGCCGCGCGCCAGTGGCGTCAATGGCCTACCAGTTTAGGTATTGCGAAAATAGGACAACATTTCACGAACATGAGACACATTTATTCGAACACAAGACAAGAACAACACTAGGCAACCATGACACAGACAATAATACACACCCTGTGCATTTGTAGGGATATTCCTAGGAATATTTCTGCAAATGCTGTGGCCTGCAATAAAGACAAATTTAGACAATTTAAATAATTTTGATAGATACTTTTAGAAACTTGATTGAATTTGTAGAGATTTTTTTTTTTTTTATTGTTTAGATGAATTTAGAATTAAGTTAGTGGTAGATTTGGACAAATAAACAACATGATAGGTAAGTTTGAGATGTAAACACATTATAGATAATTTGAAACCTGAATAATTAATAAATATTGATTTTGGACTTTTTTTTTATTTATTTATTTTTTATTTTATTTTATTCTTCAGGCTCCCTCAAGAGGTCGCGTGGTCCCTTTTTGTAACGAACGTCTGGGGGCCGCGCGTGCAACGGTGCTAGATTCTGCAAGTGAATGTATGGTGAATTGTCAGCGCGGTCTAACAGTTTCCGCGCCGACTCGACGACAAATTTGTGCACCGATGGCACGCGCAGATCCCGCGCTATGACTTTATTTGCAACATAGCGCCCAGCCCCTGTGCAAACGCGCAACGATATATTTTGCTGCGCTTGCAGCTTTTTTCTCGTCGTTGGAGAGCAAAGTGCGTACCACGCAGGCGCCGCGTATGTAAGTCGGCTGCGAATGTAGGTCTTGTACAATCCGACTTTGATCTTAGTCGGAAGGCTAGATGTAAGGACCGGCCGCAGAGCTGCCCTAGCCGCCTTGGCTTGAGTAATGGCGTACTGGGCATGAGCGACCATGCTCAGTGACCGGTCAATATTAACTCCAAGGTAGCGCACTCTGCTCTCCCACGCTATTGGCTGCCCCCGCAGTGTTAACGGTGGCGGGACGTGCTTGAGGCCGCCCTGCAGCGCGACGGTCTTGCCCACATTGACCGTCATGCGCCACCGGTCGAACCAGTCAGGAAGCACGTCCAGCATTTTTTGCAGCCGCCTCGCAGAGACAAGTGGCTTCTTGGACGCGGTGAAAAAAGGCGCTGTCGTCTGCAAACAGAGCAAGCATGACATCCCTCTCCCCCCTAACCTTCCGCGCCGTCGGTTGGTGAGGGATGTCGTTTGTGAAGACGGCGAACAGCGCTGGGGACAGGCAGCTCCCCTGCGGCACTCCTGCTGCGATGGGACGAGGCTGCGATTCCCGTCCTTCCACTACCACTGTAAAGGACCGGTCTCGGAGAAAGGAAGCTATCAAGCGCACAAGCCCCGGTGGCGTGCTCGTAAACTCTAGTAGTTTGTAGAGGAGGCCCTCGTGCCACACCCGGTCGAAGGCCTTCTCTATGTCGAGAAAGACTCCGATCGGAGTGCGGCCGCAATTGAGTTCTTCTGACAGGTAGTACAGCACGCGCACCAGCTGTAGCGTCGTAGAATGCTGCTCTCGAAATCCAAATTGTTCCGCCCTCGGCGTTATATGAGGCCGTAGGCGGCGCAGCACCAGACGCTCTACCAGCTTGGACGTGTGCGCGAGGAGCGTAATGGGACGATAGCTAGCAGGATAGCGCCGGTCCTTACCGGGCTTTGGAAGGACTATTACGCGGCCGGGACACCAGAGCCGCGGGAAATGCGCAGTCCTAAGCACGCCATTCGCTATGCGCGCCAGCGCAACGACGCCTCTGCGGGGCAGCTGCTTCAACATGAAGTTAGAGACTCCATCGGGGCCCGGCGCCATGCGCCTGGGCAAACGACGCAGAACTCGCCGGACCTCAGACGGAGAAACGAACATATCACCCTCTAAAGGCGGACTAGGAGCCTCGAGAAATTCGCGAACCCGACGCGCGACTACACCGTGGAATTCCAATGACTCCGCCGAGATGTTTTGCGGAGTAGGGTTTAAAGTGAAGGTGCCGGCGAGATGTTCAGCCAGCACCTCCGCCCGATCTTCAGCCGAGTATTTACGTTCGCCCGCCGAGTCGTAGAGCGGACAAACAGCAGGACGCGCGTTAGTCAGCTGTCGGTTAAGTTGATATAGGTTGGCGCGGTCCTCTGAGACAGACTCTATCAGGGCCTCCCAGGCCGCGCCACGCCACGCCTTCACCCTGTCCGACAGCTGACCACTCAATCGATTGAGCTCGCTCTTCAACCTGGGGCAGCGGGTTCGAGCCCACAGCCTCCTAAGCTCCCTCTTCTTCTTAAGCGCCTCGTTGATGTCGCGAGGGAGCTCTCCTCGACCGCGGGACTTGAGCGGAACAGTGGAAGTGGCCGCCTCCTTTGCAGCTGTAATTTTCGAGGTTAGATGCTCAACCGCTGCGTCTACCTCTTTGGGTGTAGAGAGCGAGCCCTGTAGCGAGAAGTCCGCTAGAGCCGTCTTATACGCCTCCCAGTCCACTCTGTACCGCGGTGGACGGACGATGGTATGTGGCGCGGCTAGGTCCATCTTTACCAATATTGGGAAGTGCTCTGTATTTGTTTCATAGAGCACCTCTACCGTTGTACAATACGGGATAGACCTAGCCAGCGCTATGTCCAGGACGTCTGCATAATGGTTGGTGTTAGTAGGGACATGGGTCGGCGAAGACGGCCCTAGCACCTCGTAGTCGAACATTTCAGCGTCTGTTTTGAGGACTCTACCCGCCGGATTGGTAAGTCTAGAGCCCCACAGTGGGTCCTTGGCGTTTAGGTCTCCCACCGCGAGCACCGGCCCACCACCGGCGAATAGTGCTCTCAAATCGGCGGTATAAAAGGGTCCCGGGGGTCGGTAACATGCAAATATTTGTAACTCTATCGCACCCGCCCTAAGTCTTACCCCTATACTAGCTAAAGTCTGAAAGGGCGGGTGCTCCAACTCCTCGTGCACGCAGTCGCGCCTGACCAGCACCGCCGTGCCTCTATATGGTTGGCCCCTCGGCGATAACTGGTCTCTGCGGTACACGTGGAAGTTGGGAATACGGAAAGTTTTATTAGCAGCGAGCTTAGTTTCGCCCAACAGTATAACGTGCGGGTTATATTGCTGGGCGATCATACGAAGTTCCGGAGCCCTACTACCGACTCCCCCGGGATTCCAGTACACTAACCTGAGCTCCTCACCCATGTTGAGTAAGGAGCTGTGTAAGGGCATGTGAAGCCGCCGACCATATGTCAACCCCGGCGGCTATCTCTTTCAACAAATCGACTAGGATCCCCACTATAATCGCGATGGGGTCCCTAGTCGACCGAATATTAGGGCGGGAAGGTGCCCTATCACGCGGTGGAAGCTCTACATTAGCCGCCGGGGCCTCTACACGACCCCCGACTCTGCCTATGCTAGATGGCGCCGCGGCGCGGCCGCTATTGCGGCTAGTGGCGGCAACGTCTGCATTCCTGTGTGTGGCGGCCTGCGATACGCCGCTCGCACTATGAAGGGGTTGGCTATTTGCCGCTGAAATTTGGGGCGAAATAACTGTGACACGCTGCTGTTTTTTATTTACAGTATTTCTATTAGAGGGCGCAGGCGAAGCCGGCCGCGATGACTGTCGCGACGCGGGGGCCGATGAAGTCGGCCGCGACTCCGTTGCGGCGCCAGAGGCTCGTCTGCGCCTCCTCGTCCTGCGCTGTCGCTGCCTAACCCGCCCTGGATTGGCCGGGGCGGCGAGCGATGTGGGCGGCTGCCCTGCTTCGCCCATTAGGGCGGCCGACTGGCTGGACGACGGTGGTTGTTGTTGCTGCTGCATAACGGCGGCAGCCATTGAGTTGCGGTTTCGCCTATTGGTGGCTGTTTGCCAGCCGTCGGCCACCTCCTCTGCTGTCAGCTGCGGGGCCTGCGACTGGGAAAATTGCTGGCGGCTAGGCTGAGGGCGCGGCGGAGGGGCGCCGGGGATTTGAATACCCCTACGCCTCGCCTCGCGCCGCAGGACCGGGCATCGACGGTCGTTTGCTGTATGAGGCTTGCCGCAGTTAGCACACGCTGCGGCGCCCTCCCTGCTAGTTGGACAGTTCGCTACAGGGTGCTCTCCGGCGCACCTCAAACACCTGTAGGGCCTATAACAATTTGTAGAGGCATGACCAAACCCCTGGCAGCGGTGGCACTGCGCTACCCGCTTAGTACTACGCCATGCCTCTATGGTGATGCCCGGCATGTACAACAACTCGTCTATGTTGTACAGCGACGCGAGCTCAGCCTGCGATAAGTGCTCCAGCTGTACATGGAAAATGCAGCCGGACTTCCTCCAGTAATTTTTTGACGAGACTGCGCGTACTAACCTAACGTTATAGCCTAGTTCATCAAGTGCGGCCGCAACATCCTCCTCTCTAGTATCTAGTGGTAGACCCCTGATAGCAATTTTTGTGGGAAGCTCTTCTGCCACAGAGAAGCAAAACCAGGAGAGAGCTGGCTCCCTCTCTCCCAGTTTCCTAAGGTATGCTTGCACTAATCGGTATTCTTCCGGTGTTTGCGGCAAAAATCGCACCCCCTGTTTATAGGGGCGCGCATTTGGCGGGCGACCTAACGCGTTACGAATTTCCGCGAAGTGTTGAGGCCAATTAGGCAGTTTCTCCACAATAATGGGCGGATAGCCCTTAGGAAGGGTTGCGGCGGTCGCTTGGGCGGGCGGCGTCGGCGCCCTTGCGGGCGGCGTCGTAATATTTCGCGCCGGTGTGCACTGCTGCGCCACACTGGCGTATGTTGCACGCTGCGACGTCGCGTCTCGGCTATGCATCGACGCGTCTGTAGGCAAATACAAGCTTTCGCCACCTATCCCTATCTGTCTATAGGTGGTGGCGTCGTGTGGCGTCAAATAATCGTCGAGGTCGTTGCGATAAGCATTTGCCGGCGTCGCGATTACACGGTCGACATCGGGCAGCTGCGTCTCGCCATCTCGCTCGCTTTCAACCTCACTATCTGTTTGCGACGGCGAGGGGAAGCGAGAGGGTGGAAGATCCTTATTCCGCCTTACCCTTTGCGTCTTAGGAGTCGACTGACCTGAGATACCATAGTAGGGCACCTGGGAAGAGCCTTGGTGGGCAGGTGAAGTGCGGAGATGTTCCGTTGTGGCGTCGGACGAATACTCGGCGCCGTCACGCGCCTTGGCGCGCTTGTCCTCATGCGCCTTCCCACCAGGCGAGTTCGGTGACTTTGACGCAGGCCGCTTCTTGGGTGCTGAAGTGCCCTCAGTACTGCCTGCGGCTACAGGTACTTCTTCAGCCTTGTGGTGGATGGTAGTTTCAACAACGCCGGACTTTACGACCTCGGAAACTTGGGTACAATGTTGCGTAGACTTACGCAACTCGATGACTGATTTCGCTTTCCCTGCACAAAGGGAGCGGACAGTAGGGTTGCCTTTACGCGCAACAAAGGTAGGATGCTTTCCTTTTAGAGGAGCTGCGAACGAGCGACCCTTTCCCCCATAGCATCGCGGGGGAGGGGGTGGAGGTGGGGTAGGGGGGGGTTTCCCCCCCCGATGGCTTAGACATCCCTCTCGGGGAACAACAGGACTCGCCCGTCTAATATGATGGCACGAAATACACCTTGCTATTTAGTAATAAATAGCTCGACGAATTCCAGCCACCCCTTAGACGAGCACTACGTCACAAGTTGTGATTCAACTATGTCGAATCAAAACCCGTGACACGGAAACACTCAAGCCCGGCTCGGCTAGAACGAGCCCGGGGACACAAAAATCACACAAGAAAACAATCAACAACAACACGAACAAAAATTTGCACGACACAAAACACGATACTGGGCGTACGAACCCAACTAGGAACGGACAAACAATCGATGGACGAAGTAATTGGACTTAATTGGCGTTTTTGTAAAACAAAAACACCAATTAGTTCCTGCCTCTAGTCCACGGGGTACGCCGTAGGCCAAGGCAATCTAAAACTACCCGACGACGCAGTAACCCAACAACGAACCGACACTATGGCCGACGCACGCGACGTAACGCGGGGCACAGTGCCAGACCGAGACGGCACCACTACACCGACGGCGACGCTTTCCTCAACCCCGGAGCGTCGGCTCGACGGGGGAGTACACACGCGCGGCACGGAACGAGACGTACGCGACGCTCTGGGGCGCTAGCGGAGTCGACCAGGAACGGTGTGCTGGGACTTGCTGCGACACGACCAGAGCGATCAACCAATACTAGTGAAGAAGTTGGTTTAAGAGGACGCTGCTCTTAAAATAATAAAGGCCGATAGATGGCGTTATTAAACATTCCATTAATTAAATTAAATAATTTATGGTAGTTCCTTACGTAACTGTAATTATTTAAGTATTTATTGACACTTACAAATGTCTCTGTTTAATAGTATTGTGTAACATTGTACTGCAAGCAATACTGGTAAAAACACTTGGCGTGTTTATAGTTTATTTTGACGATGTTCGAAACTTTGCACTACTGATCACCCGCTACAAATTGTTCACTTTATACACTAATTTTAGTTGTGTAATTTGCACTAAAATAATTAAATCACAGCATTCCTGTCTTCACAGCTACAGAGCCGCTGGTGCTACGAATTCTCGCGTAGCTCTTTATAAAGATTTCAACGCGTTAGATATCGTGTCAATGTGTTACGTCGTTGTTGTCGATTAGGGTGAAAATACAGTTTTTATATGTATGTTTGTGTTGAGATTACTCATGAAATAGTGTTTTGATTCTATAAAATTTTGTAGGTTTGTAAAAAAAAATTAATTCAATTAATTAATAACTCTTTGGATAGTAAAATTGGTTTAATTGCGAAAATTACTAATTTGATTATTACACTTCATTAGCGTTAAGATGGAAAACAAGTTTACAGCCGGCCTGATGAAAAGCGGTCACCGCAGCCTAGGGCCTAGCCTAGGCCTAGCCGCATATACATACAATTGATACAATTACTGGAGTCTAGAAATAAATAAATATTCCGGTACAAATTACACACTGTCCTCTAGCCCCAAACTAAGCAAAGCTTATATTTAATTACATTTTATTTTGTAAATCAATTAATTAAAGCGGCCCTTATTGTGTCTGTGTTCGGACACAGGCCTCCTCCAACTTTCTCCAATGCTGGTCTTGTGCCCTCCTCATCCAATCTTGTCCTGAGTGTTGCAGGATGTCATCAACCCATCATATCGGTGTAGACCACTACACCGCTGTCTACTGAGTGTGCGTGGTCGCCACTATAGTATTCTTCTCGTCCATGACTGAGCAATATACCCAGCTCATTTTGGGGTGTAAGTGGTTCATCAAGATCTTTGAACCAAAGCCAACTTCACCTGCACGTGGTGCACCTTGCTGACTGACAAACGAAGCTCTGGCGAAAAGAGAGGTAGGGAGCGTAATTTTAAGCTACCCGACTTTGGAATGTACCTCCACCGCACAGAATACCGCAGCCAAATAACTATTCCCTTGAGGGTTGTTGTGTTCCTGCGAGTGAGTGAGGTCACCAGAAAGAAAGGAATGAGATGCTGCGTTGGCAGCGGGGGTGGCGGCGCGTGAGAAATATTTTATGTTGCGAGCGTTAATATGGCTACGGTTACCGCTCCACATCAGGCGGGCCGTATGCAGCCACCTGACGACGTGGTTAAAAAGAAAAAAAGTTCACCTCCACTACTTTTTGGCTGTAACTTTAATCACATCTCTCACTCGGGTTTTTGAGCGGATCCACAAATTGGTTTTGCAGTCGCGCAGGTTACCACCAACCATTGCTCTTTACATACGTGAAGACAGGCAGCACACACTGCTGGAAGACTCTTGCTTTATGTTTTATTAGCATCGTACTGCGCAAGGTTGTTTTTTTTGCTCCTAAAGCTGCACAAGTCTGGGCAATGCGCCTTTCGGTCTCCGCGGTTAAATTTTCTCTGCAAAATGTTAGGCCTAGGTCCTAGGTAGGCATAATATATATACATAGGTACAGTTTGAACTTGTATTTGGTACTTGCGCGTTTCTGTTTCATTATGTTTATTTTTGATGTGTTGACTTTTAAACCAATTTTTGCCGATTCCCGCTTCAGGTCTGTAAACATAGTCAACACATTTTTCAGGTCATCAGAAAGCAGAACCACGTCATCAGATAACCTTAGGTTCAACAAGTTCTCTCCGTCAATTATTATGCCCATATTCTGGAAATTTATTATTTAATGTTTGTAATGCCTTGTTGTGTCTGTCTGATTGTTGTTGACGTGAATAAGTCGTTACAATGGGCTATTTGACTAACGTTTTTTTCTGTTTGATA
Source organism: Hypsopygia costalis (assembly GCA_937001555.2). Classification (NCBI taxonomy): domain Eukaryota; kingdom Metazoa; phylum Arthropoda; class Insecta; order Lepidoptera; family Pyralidae; genus Hypsopygia; species Hypsopygia costalis. The sequence goes on from OW443328.2 coordinate 32,788,417, forward strand.
TGTAGGTTATAGTATGGAGACGTCCCGTCTCCATAATATAACCATAGGTGAAAGAATTACTTCGATAGCACAAAAATCTCTCGAGATATGATAATTTGAAAATCACAATTTTTAAACTGTCCCGAAAACGCTCCATACAAAAGACTACCGAATTATGACGTCACAGGTTTGTATTTTGTATGCATCAAATCAGAAATTTGTACGATAGCTATGTTAAATATTACGTTTATGTGATTAGTAATATAATAAAAGTTATAGCATTTTTATAGCTTCTCCAATGGGAATATAATTTTTTAATAATTTCATACTTTTAAAATGGACTTTCCCGCCTAACTTTGATCGACGCTAAAAAAAAGTCTGACTGAAGATATTAGAGTGAAAGTTTGCAGATCTTTATAGTTTTGTGTATTTTACGATATTGTTAAATAATTTATACAATTTTTAAACATTGGAAAATAGCCTATTGCTTCCATTGGGATGCAAGTCAAAAAAACGAATGATAAAAAATTGGGGCAGCTACAAATCTATGATCTCCATCCAAAATTCAATCACACCACTGGATAGACGAAGGATTAAAGAATTTAATACGCTACATAAGGACTATGGAACATCGCGTGCGAGGGAGAGGGAAGCGCTGCCATTTTGAGACAACTTTAGTGCATATGACCGCCGTTTCAATTATACAGCCACACCCCATTTTTTTTTTTGGTTTGTGATTCATCAGCTTCGTTCAGCAACAAAATATTTACTTCTTATCAGTACTCAGTTGTGCTTTCCATAATTTCTTGCTGCTATTGTTTCCTAGAGTAGTTTTTTTTTTTTTTGTAAATATATACATTAATATTATAATACATACATAGATAACACCTATACTAAGATATACAGACACATTCACAAATAGTCTTATGCGGGGATCGAACACGCGACCTCGAAGTCAAGGAGGCCATTCGACCAACGGGCTCGATACCTAAAACAACCTGTAGCATGGAAAACAACAAACAAAAATATAGCCTCAAATATAGCCCCGTTGCAAAATTAAAACCTGCTACCGCTAGCTAAGGGGCCACCGTTGTTATTTTTAGCGATTATACCTACCTACCTATCAAGGGGTCAAGATTCTAAATCTTGACATGAAGAGCAAATATACTATGTCATTTAACATTTAAAGAAAACATAAGCCAAAAAAGAATTTAACACGTGATGGTTCCGTTTCATTATATATTTTAAAATATCATATATTTTTGTATGATATAGCACTTCATACATTTAGTATGATATAGCTCTTTGAGCCTATATTTTTTTATACTACGGCGGGTGACAAACAAGCATGTGGTCCATCTGATGTGAAGCGGTTATCGTAGCCATATAAACGTTCACAACTTGAAATATCACGCGTTGCCATGTCAATGGCCAATGTAGCAACTTCTTTCTTTCTGGTGAGTGACATCTCCAGAAAGAAACGAAACGATACGAAATCAAATGTTGATGAACCTCTTACACCCTGCTGTATTTACACACTGCTGGATACAATAGCCTTCCTCAATGCTTTCCACCACATGCAATCCTCCGCCTTTTGCATCCAGCCTCTTCCAGCTGCTTTTTTGCAGTCATTGTTGCATGTAGAAAAGGGATTGCATGTTGAAATCAATGAAAAACATACATGTTTTCCATTGATTTCAATGGAAAATATATTTGATGATCATACCTCAAGGACATGATCGATCTTAATTTTTTTTCGATACAAATCTCATGCATGTTGATGTCTTAATTGTGATAAATTTCATCAAAATCGGTTCAGTGGTTTTGGAGTCTAGGAGTTTTCGGCGTATATGTAGTATATAATATAATAATATAGGAATAACGAAGGAATAGCCACAGGCTGGCTTTTCCTTTAGTATCTCTGAACCCTAAAATATATTCATACACCCAAGTTCAAACAAGAACCATTGGAACATTCAAACTACTGTTAGTTTTTAATTATATATCTTTTACAAGTTAATCGAAATTATATTGATAGCTTTATTAAGTAAACATAGGCCGTGACTGTGGAATAAATTAAACTATAAACATATGTTACGTTATAAAATTACTGTGTTTAACAGGTTTAACTTAAAAGTTCTGTTAAATATTCTAGTTTGTGTTCTTATCTGATATAGTGTGTTGTTTTATTTTTAATAAAGTCTATATACCCTCCATTAGGTATCAATCACCCTATCCATTTTTTTTCCAGTGGCAAACAAGCATATGGTCCGCCTGATGGAAAGCAGTTACCGTAGTCTATAGACGTACGTAACACCAGAGGCATCACATGCGCGTTGTCGACAGCGGTGTAGCATCAAGCAAAAAATCCGGCCAAGTGCGAGTCGGACTCGCGCACGAACGTCTGTTGTATGGGAACCCCCCTTAAATATTTGTTTTATTTTTATTTAATTATTTATTTTTAAAGTGAATACATAACTAAATATTATGTGAGTATTTCAAGTGTCTATTACCGTTATCAATTGCGAGCAAAAACAGCAAAAAAAATCACGTTTGTTGTATGGGAGCCCCCTTAAATATTTATTTTATTCTGTTTTTTAGTATTTGTTATTATAGCGGCAATAAAAAATCCATCATCTGTGAAAATTTCAACTCTCTAACTATCACGGTTCATGAGATACAGCCTGGTGACAGACGGACGGACGGACGGGCGGACGGACGGACGGACAGTGGAGCCTTAGTAATAGGGTTCCTTTTTACCCTTTGGGTACGTAACCCTAAAAAGTAGCTATTTGGCGGACGAGGCCGCAAGCACGGTCAATTGGTTTTAAAATCGTTATATGGGAGGATGAAATCCCTAATGGCGAGCGGTAGAGGTGCATTGGATATCGTAAATCAAACATCATCGATCGCCGTTACTACCGAGCATCGGTATTGCATCAATTACGCACGTAACGCAGTTTCAGGCCGGCGATTACAGCCGTTTCCTTTCGTCCTGGCGATAATGTTACAACAGTTGCAGGTAATAACTGTGTGAAGGTTCAATACTTATTTTTCACCAAAATCAAAGTACAATACATATGTTATAATAACTTTTAAAAAGGCTAAAGGAGAACTATTTGACTAGAGTAATATAAAAAAAACAACTGGTTACCTTTTGCAACATTAAAAGGCGTAGTAGACCACGGAAGCAATTCGGGACTACAATTTGCAAATGGTGACCTAGAGTCGGGATACACCAGTCGCGTCGTGAAGGAATTGGGCAAGCAATGGGAACGCGACTATTCAGTTCCATAAGCAACTGATAACATTGAAACAGGATGGTCGCCTGTGCAATATCAGGCAGTGACAATTACGGATGGAATTTGCTGGGTCAAACAATATGAGTATCTGGTGGGTGGGGTAGGAGGGGGGAGGGGAAATAAGCTGAGGTTTTGATGTGCAGCCATGACAGTCGAGGTACTCATGCTCACTAAAGTGTTCAAACTGATGGTGGTGTCGTGTGGCGGGTCGACGCGACGCGCGAAGATTTGGTGCAGAAAACTAATTGAAAAACGTATTCTAAGTACCGACTTTATGGAGTATACCTACTTAAGATAAGAATTTCGGTATTTTTCAAACAATGACGTCAAGATTGACTAAATTTATACTTGTGGAACGTGTGATGATGCCCCATACGATTATAGCTGTGGAAGGTGATGGAGCTGGCCTGTTCCGCTCCATCTCCTACCACTTGCATGGAACGGAGGTGTATCATCAGGAGGTTCGTGCCACCATTGTTCACGTATTAAACAACTGGAACGATAAGTTGTTGAGTGAGGACAGTAAGGGATTCGCTGTTGAGGAATCTCTCTTTATACCCCGCATTCCCATTATTCCATCAGACCACCCCGTTCAATTTAAGAGACTTCAATTTCCCATAAAGGTGTTTTGCTATGACCATTAATAAAGCTCAGGGGGCAGTCTCTAAAGGTCGCTGGGGTTGACTTGAGATAGGACTGCTTCTCTCATCATTCTCAGATCAGTTATATGTAGCTTGCTCAGGAGTAAGTTCTCCTGGAAGCCTTGCAATTTTAGCTCCTGGTGCGAATGCCAAAAATATTGTTTACCGAGACGTCTTAACCAAAATGGTGTATGTTTGTAATAATGGTCAATACAAAACAGTCCTTTATGGGGAAAAAATGAAATATCTGGAATCTTAACAAAAATAGACGCAAATCAGGAGTGTTCCCGTAGCGAAGCACGGGTACTTTGCTAGTTATGAAAAAAAAAAAACATTAAAAGGCGCCGACAAATCAAAGACAAAAGATCCGTTCAATGCGGTGCGGCAGTGGTTGCACTCTTGCTTTTGATTTCGCAGCAATGTAAGGTACTTCCATCCAAATAAATAAGTCGGTTACCGGCAAACAGTTCAACAGCAGTAAACTTCAGTTAAAACACCTTTTTTTACAATGGACTATTTGGCTCGCCAATAGGTTTATATCAGTCAGGTATTTTGTTTGTTTATTTGTTTATTTGTTTATTACCTACGTCTTTGTGCATTTGGGGAGTCAACGGTGTATTTGTTTATAGAGAGGTAGAGATGAAAGGTTTTTTAAACCAATATAGCCGCAGCAAAATGGCACTTTTATTATATTTTAATATTTTTTACATTAATAACGCTTTTTTACTTTAAACTTTTTAGTATGAGTCATCTTGATGTAAGAAACACTTTCGCAACACAAATACATAAACGTATAGACATACAGTACATATATTTATAATAAAAATTAATACAACTGCATTAAAAACTAAAATTATAATAAAAAACACAGAAAAAATAAAAACTTTTTAATTATTTTTTCTCTTATCAACTAATAAAAGCTTAGTTATTTCTTTTTAGGGTTCCGTACCCAAGGGGTAAAATATTACTAAGGCTCCGATGTCCGTTCGTCCGCCACCAGGCTGTATCTCATGAACCGTGATTGTTACGTAGTTGAAATTTTCACATTTTGCCGCTATAATAGCACATACTAAAAACAAAACAAAATAAATATTTAAGGGGGCTCAACAACATACAACAAACGTGATTTTCATAAACATAATAATTATAATCATTTATTTGTAATGAGTACATTGATACATATATAGGTCTTAACTATGTTGTCAATATAATCAGCCTGCTTGCAGGCGTACAAATATTAATTACATTTAAAAACAATTTCATAAGACTAAAATAAAACAGTAGTGCAGTCAAATTTAAGTCATGAGTTATTTTGTTAACGATTAATAGTTGAAATGTAAAATTTTATTAAAATGTCAGTATTAATATTATAGATATATATTAGTTACATAGTGAATGTATCACTCAGTGTTTACTGTCTATGAATTCTTTGACGCTATAGAAACATTTATCATTTAACCATTTAGTTAATGTAAGTTTTAAATTTATTTTTATTTAAACATTTTATATTATTTGGCAGTTTATTAAATATTTGTATACACATATTGAAAGCATTTTTCCTGTATATATCCTTACACCCTTTTGGTTGATACAATTTATGAAGATAATTAGTTCTAACATGTCTTTGTGATACTTGTGTGAAATAATTTGAAATAATGAGGATTTTGTTTTACAAAATAACACAATTCTCTTATTTACATACAGGGTACTGGCAAAATTTTTAATTGCTTGAATATTGACTTACAGCTATCTAAATACCACGCGTTAGATATTGCGCGTAAGCATTTTTTTTGCAGTCGAAAGACTCTGTCTGCATTTACGTATGTATTATATAACGAAATAATAGGTGTAGTAGGGTACCTAGATATAATTATGTTTAAAATCAACTTCATCATCATCATCATCAGCGGCAGCGAATGCCGTACATTAGTTCAAGTTAATTCTGTAACTTCATATTGTAATTTTCTGTTAGGTAGATTGACAGTATTTATAGTAAGAGAAAGATGACGATTTCACATAAGGATTAACATTAAAACGACGTTTGACGAGTGCGGCCCTAAATATTAAAAAATAACCTAAATAACCCATAGAGACAGGGAGTGGGCTTTGAGAAAAACTATAGCTGAAGCTCAAGAAGTAGTAGTAGTTAAATATAATATGTAAATAATAAATATTTCTAGACAATTTACACAGCGCCATCTAGTCTCAAATTAAACGCAAAGCTTGTACTATGGGTACTAGACAACTGATAAATGTACTTTTTTTTTTTTGTAAATACATATATATATATATAATACATAGAAAGAAAATACCCAGACCGAGACAAACAGACATGTTCATGATCAAGAACAGATCATGAACATATTTGATCGAACCCGCGACAAAGTGGCCATTGCTAACCATTCGACCACCGAGCTCGTCAACACAAAACAAAAAAAAAGCTAAACACAATTATCACCAATCTAAGTTGAAGCTTAATATTTGAAGACATAAAATCCGATGGTAATCGACTTCAACTTCGGCGATAGGGCCCCAGGCAAGCACACACTGTATACATTTTCTGTTATAGATATCGTATGTGGCATGTGGGTATCGATCAAATGCTAAAAGTAACTTCGATGGTCCATTCAACACTGCCACACGTAAGGCAGATCACAAACAACGGTGAGCTTAGGGCGCGTATGCCATCGGAGTACAGTTACCGAACTAATTTAGTTTTTGTGTACAATCGATCGCGATAACATTATAATAGGCGCCGATATCTGATTGTTATTCTGCGGCGCTACTTCATTTGTTACCAGTCATGGTAGTTCTATTGATGTACAACTGTACAGTTGCACCCGTTCTGAGGTCGCAGGTTGGAAACTACTTAAGGGCGACGGAGATTAAAATTGAATTAAACGATTCGGTCGTCGCGAGGGTTTGAGGGTTTTGAAGGGAGATCAGAATTCCAGCATTGGGATGAATATGGTTTCATCATCAGCCTGTATCTACCAACATATATGGACATAAGCCTTCTCCAATGCTTTCTACCAAATCCGATTCTCCGCCTTCCGCATCCAGCCGCTTCTAGCCATTTTGTTCTCCCTCAAACTTCTTCGTTCCGGATTCGATCCCTCAGAGAAATCCCGAGGATAGCCCTCTCCATCGCTCGCTGCGCGACCTTTAGCCTGTGGACCAGTCCGATGATCAGTGTAGTCTCTGCACCATATATCATTGCAGGGAGGATGCATTGGTTGAAGACTTTAGTCTTCAAGCATTGGGCCCATACAACCATTTCAGTTGTAGTGTAGAAACTGTTACTTTTTGATGTTACTACACAGGTAACAAAAATAGTAGCTGTGTCTACCTTGTTTTGACACCTCGACAAAAAGTGGGGAATTTAAGAAACATAAAAGTGGTTACATTTTAGAAAAGATGTTTCGTAAAATTATAGTAACATTGTTAACAGATTGTTACAGTTTTGAATGAACGATAATTGAATGATTGAACGTTTAATGCAACTCAAATCTTCTTTCATCATTTTACTTTTATGTCAAAGTCATCGGCCATTACAAGTTAGTATAATTATTCATTGTTTGTTACGGTAAATTTTAAATTCATTATAGTTAATTACAAAATGCGCAAGTTCGTTTGTCGAGGGAATTTGGAATATAATTCCAAATAATAAAGGCGCCGGCGATTTATAAAGACTTAAGAAAAAACATTTACTTTTTTGTTAATTTTGTGATAATAAAAATTAATATTCCAAAGGTGTTATTATTGCTAATTAGAGAGATTAAATTATTTAGATCTAATATTTATTTTAGGATACAATAATTTTTGCAAAAACATGCATTTATTTTGTTTTGATTTCAATTTAATTGATTTCGTAAGGCTATCACAATGTTCAGTTACTAAGTCGACACAAAGTGTACTTATTGCTCAATTCAGTAACAAAGGCTATCACAATGTTCAGTTACTAAGTCGACACAAAGTGTACTTATTGCTCAATTCAGTAACAAAATCTATTATGGCCGAGGGAATAATCCCATGTCAGTGGTTCCCAACATGTATCCAAGTACCTATCTATATGCTGTCGTCATGCAGATTCGGCAAGTGACTGACCATGAGCGTAGATAGATTGATAAATTCTGTACTGGACCTGTAACTTATTTTCTAATATTGTGATATTAGAAAATAAGTTAAACAGAACAGTATTAGTTCACATTAATAATCACAATAATTCAGATTAATGATCGCCAATATGGCTTTCGCCAAGGTTTCGGCTGCTGATTTTCTGGTATTTTTGACTCACCGTTGGCCGAAGACAGTAGAAAGCAAGGGCGAGGCTTTGGCTGCTAGCCTAGACATAGCAAAAGCCTTTGATCGGGTGTGGCATAAGGCACTACTATCCAAGCTTCCTTCTTTCGGGTTTCCCGAGAGACTGCACATGGATTGCCAGCTTTCTCACTGGGTGGATCATTAAAGTTGTGATTGACGATGCACGTTCGGATCCATTACCCCTGAACGCTGGTGTGCCACAAGGCTGCGTATTGTCCCCCACATTGTTTCTTCTGCATATCAATGACTTGCTGCATGTATGCAGCATCCATTGCTATGCAGATGACAGTACCTTGGACGCAAAATAGAGTCTATGCAATGTTTCTCGGGATTGCGTCGATGAGTACCGACCAAAACTTGTGTCTGAGATTGAGACGTCTCTTGGACACGTCTCTGATTGGTGTAGACTGAACTTACCTAGTCCAGCTGAATCCCTCAAAGACACAAGTTTGTGCGTTTACCTCAAAAATGTTCCCATTTGACGTATCTCCCAGATTGGAAGGTACTCCCCTTACTATTAGCTCCAGAATTGGTATCTTGGGTGTTGACATATCGAGTGATGTTCAGTTCCGTGGTCACTTGGAGTGCAAAGCCAAATTGGCCTCTAGGAAAATTAGCATCATCTGTAAAGCCAGGCGGTATTTTACACCACAACATCGCCTTCAACTGTGTAAAGTCCAAGTTAGGCCTCATATGGAATACTGTTCACATCTCTGGGCTGGTGCGCCCCACTTTGCTCCTTTTGACCGCATACACCGAAGAGCTGTTCGAATCGTCGGTGACCCAATGATTTCTGATCGGCTGGAGTCTCTCTCTACACGCAGAGATGTTGCATCTCTTTGCGTTCTATATAAATTATACAACGGGGAGTGCTCGGATAAGCTATTTGAATTGATACCTGCCGCTGAGTTCCACTATCGTACAACTCGCCATAAATTAAAATTCCATCCTCATCATCTCGATATTTGGCGATCGACTACAGTACGCTTTTTAAGACATTTTCTACTACGAACTGTGAAGTTGAAGAATCAACTTCCTCCAGCGGTATTCCCAAATAAATACAACATGGGCTGATTTCTATGGGCGGTGGTGATTGCTTTCCATCAGGTGACCCACATGCTCTGCTTGCATGCTTATGCATTAATATGCTTGCCCCGCTCTCATATAAAACAAAAACATTTTGTCGGCTCCGTAGCCTAGTAGGTAGTGCACCTGCCTGCGAAGCTCGCGGTTGTGGGTTCGGTTCCCACCCAAGGCAAACATTTACGTGGTGAGCATTTGTATTTGCCTTGTGTCTGGATGTAAATTATCTATTACGGTATGTATTTATATTTGTAAATATATCAGCTGGCTGTTACCCATAGCACAAGTTTACTACAAGCTTAATTTGGGATCAGATGGCCCTGTGTGAAATATCCCCACATTAGATTATTATTACATTAAAGGTGTGCAAAGACGAAAGATAGTACGAAGTGTAGATGTAAAGTGAAGATGTCGGAGTTCCATGATTCTCTTTCCTCCTTTGAGCTGAATAAAGCTCCTTTTCCTTAACTGCGTGGAGTCGTCGGTAATAAGTAGTTGTATGTTTAAAAGGTTTACTGTTAATTGTTAATACGTACTAGCACTCAATTATCAGATAAAATGTTTGAGAACATACTGAACTTTTTTTAATAGGTATCGAATATTCTAGAACTGTGTACTAGTTTCGACTATGTTACAAAACTAAGTTAATTAATGTGCACATTTACTTGTATCTCTTTATACACAAAGTTTAGTAACATTCTAGGAACAAAAATGTAGTCACAATATAAACACTTTTGGGTAGTTTTGTTCTTGATATCATAACGTAGTAACAGTGTGGATATATTTACGAAACATTGTTATCAAAAGTTAGGCTGACACATTTAAGTCGCGAAGTGTATACTCTGTTACAATATTTTGAGGCTAAACCTCACGCAGGCACAAAGCGTAGTAACAATTACGACATTGCAACCAGTCGATTATTTTGTTACCGAAATTTTAGTCACCACGACCGGATTTGGTTGTATGGGGGGTGTCTGTGTGGCGAAGATGTGTCGTAACTTCCCGAAAGCTGTCCAGCCCAGTCGAACGCGTCTATCTCTTTGTTGAAATTACCCCGGCCAAGCTGTATGGAATGTCCGAGATAGACCCTACATACAAGAGGTAGAATATGGTTTGATAACGACTAATAGAATCTGAAGATTAATTAAATAACCAGATTATGAATGATTTTTTTTGAAGCAAGCTTTTTCAGTTGATACTAAAAAAAAACAAAAAAATACTGTATACCGCTCATTAAGCTCTTTCATTTGATACCCATGGAAATTATAAATTGTAAATATAATATTATAGTATAAATTGTGTATTTTGTTTTTTCATTGTAACGGCTCCCACATTTGAATAAATGGCGGTATTTAGGTAAACTTGCATTGTAACCTGAAGGCCAATTCTCGTAATTTTTCTACGAACGCAGATTGAAAGTTGACCGAATCGAGATTGAATTGTGAATTGAATAAAAATTATATACTTGATTTCATTAATTAATTATTATCAATTCTTGTTGTTGGCAAGGTAACATTCTTAGTTTGTTTAATTTTTACTCATATTTCGATACAACCCAGCTTAAATTTAATTTTGAAGTTACATATTGTATTACGAGAATACCAAATGTGACATTTGTGAGATCGAGACTGGATCGAAACTGAACTTTGACTATATTTTAATTACGAGAATTACCCTTCTGCACAAACAAGTGTGTCAAATTTCAGCTCATTTGGACACTGAGAAATGGGTCCAATTTTAATTTTTAAGATTTGATTACAGACACCTCTGTAAAACTAAATAAAACGAATATTGAATAAAGAGAGAGAGAGAGAGAGAGAGAGAGACAGAGAATATTGAATAAAGAGAAACAGTCTCTTATATTTTTTCGATAATTTGAAAACTATTAATCCAGTTACAACTTAATAATAAATTACAGCAAAATCCGATTAACCGTTCAAAAGTAATAATAAACAGTAAATTTACGCCAATAATATGTCCTGGCCCGGAAAACTTTTTCAGGCGAGTGATGTCGGAAGCATATACATACATATATATGCTCATCACTCGCCCTGACCATCAACAAATCGAGTTAATTCATGGTAGATATTCATTTGGTATTTGGGTTAAATTTCTGTTATTTTTGCGATGAATCTGTGTTATTTTCCGTTAGGTTTGGGTTTTCTTGTAACAAAGAAACGGTGAAGAAAACCCAAAAATAACACAGATTCATCGCAGTCACCATCATCATCATTATCAGCCTGTATCTACCCACTGCTGGATATAGGCCTTTCCCAATGCTTTCCACCATATTGACGTTACCACATTGACGAGCTTGGTGGCGTAGCGGTCAATGACGCGGCTTCGACACCAACGCTCGTGGGTTCGATTCCCACACAGGACAAACATTTGTGTGCATGAACATGTCTGTTTGTCTTGGTCTGGGTGTTTTCTATGTATCATAAGTATGTATTTACAAGAAAAAAAAATGTACTTACGTATGTTTATCAGTTGTCTAGTACCCATGACACAAGCCTCGCTTACTTTGGGGCTAGATGGCGCTGTGTAATTTGTCTGACAATATTTCAATTTCAATATGCGATCTTCCGCGTTCCACATCCAACCGCTACCAGACACTTTTTTGAGGTTGTTGGTCCGTCTAGAGAGGGGGCGCCCTACACTTCGTCGCCCCATACGTGGCCTCCACTCGCTCCTCCCCCATCTGCCATCACTGACTCGGCAGATATGGCCAGCCCACTGCCACTTCAACTCGCTGAATCATCGCAGTCAAAATTTCGCAAATGTAACTTTTAGCGAATGAAACATCGTGAATAGGAACTGCGTCGATTTAGATGAAGATGAACGAATAGACATTTGCTTAAACATTGGATTAAACATCCACGGTATCTATCCGATTTAAATGTTCACTGCACATCGCGATTTCTTCACTAGTTTTTGAAGTATTGCCAAAACAACCACCTGAGTATCCGGAAAATGAATGCAACAAAATGCAATCGAAGAACAACATAATGAAGCAATAAATTAGTGACTTCGCATATCACACTTGTATCAATTCTGTGCATCCAGTGTGCATTGGATTGGTGCATGGCAGTGCGTGCCGCGCGGACACTTCGCGCTCCGCGGCCCAGGCGGTATGACACGCATTCGCGCGTGCACTGTCTTGTCTTGCTGCTATTTCAGTACCTACTCGTACAACATGTACTCCTTTGCTAAGTAGACAAAGCTGATGGTTTTGTTGAGATGTGGAATGCTAACATTCTTTATATCACGTCTTTTGACTGTATCAAGCTGTAGAATGAGAGCTGTATGGGGTTCTTCAAACGGGGCGTGTAAAGAATTTTAAAGAGTTTGTCTGGTGTTACAATTGTCCATAGGCTGCAGTAACTGCTTTCCATGAGATGGGCGGTATGCTTGTTTGCCACCTTCGTAATCTTCTTAATACGAGTATCTACAATTTTCGTGTCGCGGTTTTTGTTACCTTCTCAGAAACGGCTGGACCGATTTTTATGAAATTTTGTGTGCATCGGGTAGGTTTGAGAATCCGCCAACATCTATTTTTCATACCTTTAAATGATAAGGGTGACCCACCCCTAAACATTTTTTTGACAATTTATTTTAATGTCAATTTTTTTGTGTTATTATGATTTAGCATTGAAAAATACATTTTTCAAAATTTCACACTTCTACGATCAACCGCTGTTTTCTAATAGCTATATTTGTATAATTTATAGGGCAAAACAACGTTTGCCAGTATTATAAAAAAAAAATACCGCAGTGGAGACTATCGGAGACTAATCCATATTGATTCCACTGCTAAGATAACGGGACCTCTCAGTCGAAGGCGTTTAGAACTTTAGAGCGTACTCTAACACGCTGCTAAACTGTGGCTTGTTTGTTGTTGTGGCCATGTTTCTTAGCTTCCCGATTGCCATCTAATGAGAATAGCTTTCGATTACTAATAAATTAATTTATCATTTAGAGAATTTTTTTCCGGAATATGGAATAATCTTATATAAAGAGTAAGTTGGTACTGTTGATTGTTGGCACTTGGTGGAACATTATTATCATAATGTTATAATAAAGCACTTGTACTATTCCACGTTATTATATTTATTTTTACCGACCGGTTTCGCCGCTAAGGCATTTGATAATGCCTTAGCGGCGAAACCGCTTAGTAAGCAGATGGTGTTTGTAGTTCTACTAGTGGAAACAGTACAAGTGCCTTATTATGAATTTTGAATCTTATATTATTCCATACGAGCGAAGCCGGAACGTATCGCTAGTGCAAGATAGGATTTACCACAACAAAAACATTCCATCTCTTACTATGGGCTATTTTTTAAAACTTTTTTAAGTTACACTTGTGTGGTTTCGTACGAAACGGTCTTTTACTTAACCATCAACATCGTTATTATGTTCAACACACAAAACAACACATGCTCAACGAATTCGCTTTGCAAAGAAAGTCTTTCTTCAAAACAAACGTCTTAATTGACGTCTTTTACAAATTTCTTTTAAAATACACACATGACAATTTACTTTTTCATTCATTCATTCATTATTTTATGTATATTTTGTCCTAAATGTGTTCACGGTCAATTTGGAGCCACGTGCTGGCGACTTGGTATACTTTATCGATGTTCAGTTGATTTTTAAAGTTCATTATGGATTTTATGGCCGTAAGTGGTAGCTTTTGTTTTTAATAATACGTTTTAAGGTTTTATGTGAATGTAAGTAAAGAGTATTCACAGAAATGCAGTTTTTTGTAATGGTATTGGAATAAACTAACGTTAGAACCCACTGCGTCAGTTTCTCGTAATTTTAGTAAAAATTTGGTTCTAATCTCGGAGTCCGTTCTAATCGGGAGGTAGGATATGTCGAGCAACTAGGTAAAATATTAGAGAATCCGGCTAGAGAAGTACGTTAAGGGAGTCACAAAAGACGCAGAGGTAAATAATACTCTTGAGGGTCGGATTCCTACGAGTGAGTGAGGTCATGAGACGTGAGACGATACTGTATAAGAGCGGGGTTCAGTGCGCGAGTAAATGCCCCTTGTATTACTGGAGTATAAGAGCTACGGTAACCGCTTCGTAGCAATCTGGTAGGACGCTTGTTTGGCACCCGTCGTGGTATAACTAGTAACAAGGTAAGGTGATCAATACCTGGTGATTATTTATCAAATAAGTTTTGAACGAAAACCTCAAATATGGCGCCCAGAGAGAAGTCGGTTAAAATGTAGCCTATGTTATCCGAGCTATAATAATGAATCGATTTCGTTTCGTACGCTGAGGATTGGGGATATCACCTCCACCTCACAGAATACCGAAGACAAATAACAAATCCATTGATGGTTGTTGTTTACCTGTAAATGAGTGAGGTCACCAGGAAGGAGTTGCTGCGCGAGCGATATTTCATGTTGCCAGCGTTATTATGGTTACGGAAACTGTTCACAATCAGGCGGGCCGTATGCTTGTTTGCCATCCGACGTAGTCTATAGGGAAAACATACACACATACAAAAAATGTTTTTCGTCTTAACTCGATTTGAAGATCACGCTCGTTTCGCACGCGCACTAAAAAAAATTTAATAATTTAACGTAATATATTACATGAAATTAAATTTTTTTGACACAAAATAAAAAAAATGTACCGTTATTCGCAGAGTAATATATGTAAATAAAACAACATAAAATTTGCATATTCAATTATTTGTTGGTCAATATTGGCAAATTATACAAAGGCGTATCATGTGTTTTTTTTATCGGCCGAATTGCAATAAATTATGTTTATCGATGTTTCAGACATGTCTTCTGATACGAAGTGAACATTTTATATATGTTACGTGAACTTACTTTACATTTGTAATTTAGCTGCAAATTCGTTAGTCGGAAAAGGGTTCAAATTCAATTATACTCGTATGTATTTCGACGGTTTTTTTTATTGCATAAATTGCTATAGATTGCCCGTAAAAACCATTTTCTTTTTTGTTTTATTGATTGTATATAATCAAAAAGTAAGAAATTAACTCATTTGTCCAATAATAATAATCTATAATTCGACGGTCCCTACGTATAAAGCCACATGTCAAAAATGCCAATTTTTTTTTATTGCCTAAATTGCTATAGATTGCCCGTAAAAACATTTTCTTTTTTGTTTTATTGATTGTATATAATCAAAAAGTAAGAAATTAACTCATTTGTCCAATAATAATATTCTTTAATTACTATATCGTAGTATAAGCTGACATGTCGAAAATGACATGTCGCTATATACGTAGGGACCGTCGATTTATTTGTCACTATCTGATCCGACAGACATTGTCCTGTCTTCTTAATATAAATCTCTATATAATATTAATATTACAAGGCGGTATGTTTTATTACAACAATAAAAAGTATTTTAGGTTTTACAGAGAGATTTGAAAAAATAATAGCCGTCAATTTCATTGATTTTAAAAATACTTGTAGATATTGATTGTTTTTATTTTTTATTTTATTTTTTCCTTTTATTAGGTATTTGGCTTTTTAGAATATATTAGGTTGGGGAAAAAGTCTTTTCGTATTTTATATGAAAATTCAAAACATTTTTTAATAAAGTTTATTTACATTTAACTAAAGTATGTAGGTGCCATTATGTTCGATAACTTTTTGTCATCTTGTAGGTAGAGACATGATCCCATTACTATAGAAATTTTGGGACTTCTGTTCAAAAAACCGCGACAAGTGGTTTTGGCAGTCTTCTCGTGATGTTAACCTGACATTGCCTAAAGACTTCTTAAGAGACCGAAACAGGTGGAAATCAGAAGGTGCAAGGTCAGGACTATACGGCGGATGCATTAACACCTCCCAGTCAAACTCTCTTAATTTTTGCTGAGTGGCTAAAGATGTGTGAGGTTTAGCGTTATCATGATGAAAAATCACACCCCTTCTATTAATTAATTCCGGCCGCTTTCTCTCAACTTTTTGCTTTAATCTCATCAGTTGTTCACAGTAGAGTTCAGAATCGATAGTCCTGCCTGGCGGTAACAGCTCATAATGAATATCTTCCCTTCCAATCCCACCATACACACAGCTTCACCTTGTTGCGGGTTAACCCGGGTTTCGCCAGAGTCTCTGAAGCCTGGCCGGTCTTTGACCACGACCTTTTTATGCGCCAAAACTGTTATGTGGTCAATTCCTAGTTCTTCAGCTACGTCGTAACTACTGATATGCCGATCTTGCTCCACTTTTTCAGAAATGGCATCCATTTTATCCGTAACAGGGCGACCAGAGCGACGTGCATCTTTGACATCAAAATTTCCGGATTGAAAACGCTTAAACCAAATTTGTGCTACTCTCACAGACACTGCACTAGGTCCATAATAATCACAAATTTTTTCGCAGCTTGCGTTGAATTTTTACCTTTTTTGTAGTAAAATTTTAAAATGTATCGAATTTCTTCATTAGATTCACTCATCTTGACAGTAAAAAAAACAAATGAAAATCACACATTTACCTAATTTGAATTTGGAATTATCTTTTTAAAAATTTAAACTTTTTATAGATATCAAAACCTGCTAGATACAAATGGTATAACCAAAGAGATTTTATTACAAGTTCATACATACTATAATGCGAAAAGACTTTTTCCCCTACCTATTATATTTATTGAAAAATTGAAAAATTTCACCTGCCCCCCCTAGGTGGGATTTGAACCCACGACCTCTCGATGACCGGTCGAGTGCTCTTCCAACTGAGCTACCAGGAAGGTTTGTGTTGTTGACGAATTTTTGCATCTTATATTTCTACTGTGTGAGTCACAGTGTGACGTCATCAACCTATTAAGTAATTACACTACTAAAGTAGGCATAGCAGTCCATCGTTGCAGATGAAATTCAGCTATTTTTTGATAACACCAAACTAACTATATTATTATTATTTAAATAGTTGGAAGAGCACTCGACCGGTCATCGAGAGGTCGTGGGTTCAAATCCCACCTAGGGGGGGCAGATGAATTTTTCCATTTTTCAAAAAATATTTATCTGGCAAGTTGGCCAAGACAACTATTTACATAATAATATTTTTAAGAATATAATTAAAAATTATGTGCAAATAACTAACTCCACGCGTACGATGTCGCGAGCGGCCGCTAGATGTAGGTATCTCTCTACATATCATCTATAAATCGTTTCCGTAATCGTGTTAGTGAGATACTAATTCACCGTCATTTTCCTTTAGACGGTCGTCAACTTTTTATCCTACAATTAGTCACAGAGCTATAAAACACAGAGTAACAATGTTGAACGAGCCCAAGTGGTGGCTAACCTAAAATGCAAGTGGAGCGAGAGACACCGTTTCCCATAGTTTGGTTTGGAACCTCAGTGTTGCTGCTTTAGCGATTTTGTCGTTGACAGAAAAAGTAAAAGTTGAAGACATCTTTTTTTTATACTACGTCGAATGGCAGACAAGCATACGGGCCGCCTGATGTCAAGCGGTTACCGTAGCCATATTAACGCTCGCAACAAAAAAATATCGCTCGCGCGCCGCCACCCCCGCTGCCAACGCAGCATCTCCTTCCTTTCTGGCGACCTCACTCACTCGCAGGAACACAACAACCCTCAAGGGAATCGTTATTTGAAGTAATTTTTTCACCTATGGCTATATTATTGAGACGTCCCTACATATTAAACCGAAAAAATGTTGGTCAGATAGCCTAGTATACAAATGTAAAATGGTCAACGGATTATGTTCAAAGGTAACTTGTAAAATGTTAGTTAAGCCCATCTTGGCGTTAAGATTCTTCAGAAAGGGCGTGAAGAGATTTTTGCAGGGCCTGCAATGAGCGTGTGATGATGATGGTGTGGTACTGCTAATTTGCAGGCGTCCGTTGTGCTGAGGTGGATGTTGCATTGTTGCCCTATTTTTTTTATATTAGCTCAGCATATTCGCTCCGCCTCGCCTGATGGTAAGCGAAAAGAGGAGCCCCAATCGCATCGGCAACGGACAGGAGACCTTGATGTCTTGTCAGTTGACGCTGCCATGCTGACCTACAAGATGCTTCTTCACGCTTCGCTTGAATGATCCCATATTGTTTGAGGAAATACATATGCCGGCAATGCATTCCATTTTTTAATGGTTGTCAAACTTTTTAGTATGCGAAGGAATGATCCCAACGGTGAACTTGTGATCGCGTGTATCGCAAGCCTGCACGTGACATTCAGAAAATTTCATGTTCATGAAGTGGATGTTATAGTGGTGAATGTAGGGATGGTACCGGTAGGAATACTCGTTTATTGCCAGCGTCGATAGGTCTATAATCGAGCCTAGTTTGATTGGCACCCAACGTGGATAAAAAATATACGTAAATACCAAACTAAAAACAAGTAGACCAACCCAAAAGTTTATTGTCTTCGTTTATTGGAGCTATGAAAACAGAACAAAGTCACGACGGGACAATGCTGAAGGTATCGGTGCCATGCATTGTCTTAACCGACCATCAAGAAATGGGGTAGGGTAATGTGTTTGACTTGCTCCTTACAATAAATAGTGCTAAGTTATTATTATGCAAATCAATTTGCCTGTCGTGTATTGTGACGAAAATATAACTAAATATTTTTGAATAGAATTCTATATAGACGCTAATAAAAATAACCGGCCATGTGCGAGTCGGACTCGCGTAGGAAGGGTTCCGTACCAGTATCTATAAAAACGGCAAAAAAATCACGTTTGTTGTATGGGAGCCCCCCTTAAATATTTGTTTTATTTTTTTATTTATTTTTAAAGTAACTAATATAACTAAATATTATGTGAGTATTTCAAACGTCTACCTATTGCCGTTATCAATTATGAGCAAAAACGAGCAATAAATTACGTTTGTTGTATGGGAGCCCCCTTAAATATTTATTTTATTCTATTTTTAAGTATTTGTTGTTATAGCGGCAACTGAAATACATCATCTGTGAAAATTTCAACTGTCTAACTTTCACATTTCATGAGATACAGCCTAGTGACAGACGGACGGACGGACGGACTGCGGAGCTTTAGTAACAGGGCTCCTTTTTACCCTTAGGGTACGGTGCCCTAAAAATGGGCTGTGGCTGTGTCATGGATATGGCCGTGTGTTGTATGTGAATACGTTATATGCACTAAACATATTTCAAAATGGCAGCGCTTCCCCCTCACCCACACGAAATGTTCCATAGTCCTCAGTTAGCGTAATAAATCCTTTGATCCTTCATCTATCCAGTGATGTGAATGAATTTTGGATGGAGATGATAGATATACGAGTATATCTGCAACACCAAACTGTATCCCCGATTTTGTTGTCATTCGTTTCTTTGAATTGCCTCCCTATGTAAACAATTTCATAGACGTATTCGCGTGAAAAAGGTTTGGTTGAATGACCACTGTCGTCTTCTGACGACCTCGGTGGTGAAATGGTTAGCACTGGTCACTTTGACTCCCGAGGTCGCGGGTTCGATCCCTGCACGAGACAAATATTTGTGTGCATGAACATGTCTGTTTGTGTTGGTCTGGGTGTTTTCTATGTATTATATGTATGTATTTACAAAAAAAAGTTTTTAGTTTATCCATAGTACAAGCTTTGCTCAGTTTGGGACTAGATGGCCGTGTGTAATTTGTCCAGGAATATTTATTATTATTATTATCTTCAAGTTAACGTCGTTTACACAAGGTGTATAATGCCGATTTACAATTCTCCTTTGTGTGCTGCCCCCTTGCCACCATCTCTTATTGCGATTCAATAACTGAATAGAATGCTTATTCATACCAATGAATAAGCGACTCTATTTCAAATGGAATAGAGCCGCTTATTCATTGGTATGAATAAGCAACCTATTCGATTATTGAATCGCAATAAGAAATGGTGGTAAGGGGGCTGTTTTTACAACCTAAACCTTTTTTTTTTTTAATAGCAATATAATAGTAGGATAAGGTAGTAAAAGTAGGTGCTGCCATTGAATGAAATTAATGCAGAAATTTGGGGTGTAAGAGGTCTGTCAACATCTTTGAACCAAAGCCACCTTCACTTGCAATCGGTGCACCCTGCTGACTGACAAACGAAGCTCTGGCGAAAAGAGAGGTAGGGAGCGTAATTGTAAGCTACCCGACTGGGGCTGCACTTCCCACAATACCGTAGCCAAATAACAATTCCTTTGAGGGTTGTTGTGTTCCTGCGAGTGATTGAGGTCACCAGTAGGGAAGGAGATGCTGCGATGGCAGCGGGGGTGGCTGCGCGCGAGATATATTTTATTTTGCGAGCGTAAATATGGCTAAGGTAACCGTTTCAAACAAGCGGGCCGTATACTTAATTGCATTTGACGAGCTCGGTTAGCAGCTCGATTTGTGTGCATGAACATGTCTGTTTGTCTTGGTCTGGGTGTTTTCTATGTATTCATCATCATCATCATCATCGTCAGCCTGTATCTACCCACTGCTAGATATAAGCCTTCCCCAATGCTTTCCACCAGATACAATCCTCCGCCTTCCGCATCTAGCCGCTCCCAGCCGCTTTCTTAAGGTTATCGGACCATCTAGTAGGAGGGCGTCCAACACTTCGTCGGCCTATACGCGGCCTCCACTCTAATACCTTCCTCCCCCATCTGCCATCAGTTATTTGGCAGATGTGACCGGCCCATTGCCACTTCTGGTTGCAAACTCTGAAGGCTATGTCGACAACTTTAGTTCTCCGTCGAATTTCTTCGTTTCGGATTCGATCCTGCAGAGAAACCCCGAGCATAGCCCTCTCCATCGCTCGTTGCGCGATCTTTAGCCTGTGGACCAGTCCGATTGTCAGTGTCCAAGTCTCTGCACCATATGTCATTGCAGGGAGCACGCACTGGTTGAAGAAGACTTTAGTCTTAATATAATATGTATGTATTTACAAAAAAAATGTTTTTAAGTATAATATTAGTACCACCTATAGTACAAGCTTTGCGCTTAATTTGGGACTTCTCTCTATTTCATTCGAACATAACTTAGTAAGTATTTGGCGGCCAACGAGACTAGGTCACTTCCGCACCTCAAACTAAGTGCCTTAAAGCTCGGATCGAGATTTATGACACTAATTGTATTGGTCATTATATTTTATGGTGTAAGGGAACATTCACATCATTACAATTTAGATCAAACTAGCTGTGCCCCGCGGTGTTACCCGCGGATTATTAGGGAAAATAAATTGTGTACTGACGTGAAATAACAACTATTCACATTTTTAGAAGCAAATCCAGGGTGTCAGCTAACTCCATACCAAATTTTATTAAAATCTCTCCAGCCGTTTAGACGTGAAGAAGTAACAAACATACACACACACTCACTCACAAACTTTCGCCTTTATAATATTAGTGTGATTATAAAAACAATACGCATGACGATTTGTAGACTTTTTCATCCCATTTTACGCCTTTAGGGGTTGAATTTTGAAAAATCCTGAAACACGTGTTGGCTCATTTATCTATAGAAGTACTCGTGTAAAGTTTCGAATAAAATAGTCCAACTAATCTTGTTTCCCCATATAAACTATACTGTGATATCCCACGGGAATAAGACATTTTCCCGCAGTAAAACGTAGCCTATGTGTTAATTCAGGGTGTCAGCTAATTCCATACCAAATTTTATTAAAATCTCTCCAGCCGTTTAGACGTGAAGAAGTAACAAACATACACACACACTCACTCACAAACTTTCGCCTTTATAATATTAGTGTGATATTTGTTACACCAATTTAAACGCATACTCCATCACGCTGCTCAACTGCGGCTTGGCGGAGGCCAGTGTTTTCAAACCGCCTGTCATTTAATGATAATAGTCTGCCACAGCAGCTTTACGTGCGCTCCGAAGCAGAGCTAGAGATAAATAAACCCATCTATAGACAAGATACAGTCGACGTTGCTTAACTTGCGTCTTCTATGCGATATACGTCGCTGACTGAACGTGGTAACTTAGTATAGTATATTATATAAAACTAGCTGACTCGCGTCTGCGTGTGACAGAGTGTTGAGGGTGAAGAGTAAGGCTATTTGAAAGGATATAGTGAGCCAATCTTAAAAGATAGACATATGCTATAACGGACTTTTTTCTTAGAACTTTTTAAGATGAATAATTCCGTCGTATGTAATTGTTGCGTAACTTGAACCGTTTACGCCATTTACGCAGCGCACGCAACGGAAGCTCTCAAAATGAATATTTTTTCCCCATTTTTGCAACATTTTTCATAAGTACTCCGCTCCTATTGGTGGTAGCGTAATATTATATAGCAAGCTTTCCTAAAAAAATAGGCTATCTAACACTAAAATAATTTTTCAATTCAAATGAGTAGTTCCTGAGATTATCGCGTTCCACCAAACAAACAAACTCTTCTGCATTATAACATTAAGTATAGATGTATGTTAGTTTTAAGGTATTTATCTATAGACTTATGTTTATTATTAATTGTAAACATGTTGATCTGCAATAAATGATTTTTTTATGGTATCGAGCTTCTCAGAGTTACAATCAAGTCTAAAGGCACCATAAACTCACATCTCAAAGGGCGGAGCTTCATTGCCAAATAAATCACTGTCCAGTCGAAGTGTGAGTCACCAATGGACGGGATGGTAGACGATGGTACGTAGCTACCATTAACGGTGGTCGGTAACAAATGGCGTGTTCTAGTTGCAAATATCACACTCATTCCATGTAATGATCTGTCAAATGGATTGTTTTAGTATTGTATGCCAGCGACCTATTCTTGTTATATATAAATAATATGCGATGATGACTTCATAAAAGGTCACAATATTGAAAACTGAAAAATTTTAATTAGATGATTTCTAGCCATGGCTTAACGACTGTCATCTAATGACTCATTGCCAGGATGTGCCCTCCGAAACACGGAGACTCGAGATAAAAAAAAAACCATTCATGGACAGGCTACGGCGGCCGTTGTTTAACTCAATAAGAATACATCGAAGGAAGCAAAGACAATCTTGTAACAAATTGAGGAACAAGATAGATGAGATTTTTAATCATTACATAATATTTTTTATCTAATCTCATACTGAAATTTAGAGAATAAATAACTAAACACAGAATCTTAATGTCAGTCTTTTACGCACAAGACATCAAAATAAATTTAAAAAGTTAGTTTTCGATACAGCTCTTCTATGGACAACTGTATGGAAAAATAACTTTTTCTCCATTTCGATACAGCGTCAGCCCTGGATACAGGTATTTTAAACAGGTTGCAATGCACATGCATTGCAACGTTGCAAATTTTTTCTGCATAATCTGTGAACGCGGCGCCGCGCGGCGCGTCGCGCATGCGCACCACTCATGCTCCATCAGCAAATGGATTTATAAGTAAGAAATGAAGCTGTTAAATTAACTTCATGGTTGTATTTAAAATATTATTGTCATCTATTTCATGAGATTAGATAAAGTAGTGTATGAAACTGCATTTAATTAGGTCTTAAAATACTCGTGTGTTGCTATTATCACACATACATTTAATGTATGTGAGTGTGTGTAAGTTTATCACATATATACATATATGTGATAAACTCACACTCGTATTTTAAGAACCATTAATATTCAACAGTTTCGTAAACTACTACTCAATGCTTCATTACGTACTTATCGTTATTGAATTAACTTGCTTTGAAAAACCGAAATTATGTATCTACGTGTAGGTCCAACGGTTAGGTGACCCGACCTTGGGCGCCTAATAGTTAGGTGACTCGACCCTGGGGTCCTAACAGTTAGGTAGCCCGACCCTGGGGTCCTAACAGTTACGTGGCCCGACGCGGAACTCTAACAGTTAGGTGGCCCGAAGTTAAACTACAGCCAATTCCTATTGGATCTTTTGTTCCAAGCTGAAGTTTGATTTAAGCAATCAAAAGCTTAAATCAAACTTCAGCTTGGAATTAAAAGAGAAGTAGGACATAGCGTATTCGTAACTGTCCGTCTGGGGAAATACCTCCACCTCACAGAATATCGCATCCATATAACAGTTCCCTTGAGGATTGTTGGGTTCCTGCGACTAAGTTAGGTCGCCAGAAAGAAAGACAGTAACGAGTATAAGCTTCCAACGGATCGGCGACCCCTTGGTGCTGCTGATCTATGGGCGGTGGAGATTGCTGTCCATCGGACTAATATGCATGTTTTCCTCTCTCCTCATATGTATATAAAATTTTGACGAGCTCGGTGGTGGAATGGTTAGCAATGGCCACTTTGACTCCGAGGTCGCGGGTTCGATTCCCGCACAAGACAAACATTTGTGTGCATGAACATGTCTGTTTGTCTTGATCTGAGTGTTTTCTATGTATTATAAGTATGTATTTACAAAAATAAAATATGTATTAAGTACATTTATCAGTTGTCTAGTACCCATAACTCAAGCTTTGCGCTTAATTTGGACTAGATGGCGCTGTGTAAATTGTCCAGAAATATTTATTATTTATTTATTTATATAAAAAAAAGTATTATGATGATAGTACTGTTTAGCTTAGCTGGAAGGGACGCTGGAGCTCTACAAATTAAAAGTATCATATGTCGGTACGAAAAGACGTGCTTTTCTGCAAAAATCTTTTATACGTTGCGTCTAATTTATTTTTACTATGAATGCTCATCAGGTGGTCTGTAAATCTTAAGGTAGCGACAACCTTTTAAATCGAAAATAAAAAATACAAAACACCGAAGACATAAGTTATTTTAAACACTTTAAGTTAAAAACAACAAAAGCGTCACGCGCGCACTCATACCTTTGCGCAATCGGAACTGCGTTTTGACAATGGGACGTGGGCGGTTCAATTTGACACACCTGATGAAGACATTTGTCTCTGGGCGACTTTTGTCACGTTACTATTAAGAAAAATTGGGACAATGAATGTATTGTTCGCTGTGTGCGCTACTGGAATTATTCTATTCGATATTTCTAAATCGATGTTGCCATGGTTAAATTAGGGATGCTACTTTGTTCTTCCTGGTATAACAGAAGATAGGTAAAAATATCGTTAACGAGCCTCTATATAAAAGTAAAGAAAGGAAGGAGTTATAGGCTGGCGACGGATCGGCGACCGTTTGGTGTTGCTGATCTCCACCGGCGGTGGTGATTGCTATCCATCAGGTGACCCACACACTCGTTTGCCCTTCTCTCATATACAAAAAAAATATAATAAATACTAGCGACCCGCCCCGGCAAACGAGGCCAAAGTAGATACATTAGGCAGTACATTATAACCATAAAAAATATCCAAAAACTATTCATACTTCACCGCTACTCGATCCTGCGCGAGCTTCGCAGAGCATGTCATTGCAAGACTTACTGGCGTGTATCTGAGTAATAGATATGACCAATGAAAGGCGTAAGTGACTCCAAGATTATATATTTATATTTATATAGGTGACATTATGTCTTCGATAGGTTAAAATCTTCTCGAGATATGATGAATTGAAAAAATAATCTTAAACTTTTCCGTTGCTTTGCTGACTACGCTCCATATAAAAGGCCACTGGATTTTGACATACTCTTACGTATTTTGTACGCATTAATAAAAACGAATTTTGTATGACAGCCATGTTAAATAGTGCATTTATGTACCTAGTTAGTGTCGTAACAAAAATTATAGTATTTTTTAATGTTTCTCCAATGGTATTTTTAATAGTTTTATTATTTTAAAATGGACTTTACTACCTAAACTTTGAGCGACCTTGAAACAAATTGCATGTAAGTTATTAAAATTTTAAAGGTTTGTTTGAAAAAATTGTATATATACAATTTTTTTAATTAATTTTAGAAAATTATCATCTAAGTTCATGCAAATGTCTGAACTCGACGCAATAGGTTATCTATTGCGTCGATTTCAGACATTTGCATGAACTTAATATACTACTCGATATCTCTACTGTGCCAAGACATAACCATAAGAATGTAATTTCAGGGTTACCACCATTACTGCTTGTTAACTTTTTACTTA
Source organism: Hypsopygia costalis (assembly GCA_937001555.2). Classification (NCBI taxonomy): domain Eukaryota; kingdom Metazoa; phylum Arthropoda; class Insecta; order Lepidoptera; family Pyralidae; genus Hypsopygia; species Hypsopygia costalis. Next base: position 32,814,695 of record OW443328.2, read on the forward strand.
GACACAATATTACACAATAACTATAACTCCCCGCTAAGCATGAATGTCCTTCAAACAATGATAAAAGCCCAAAATATTTACCTCCAGGCTACTGCCACGCCATTCAGTCATTTACAAATCACAATGCACCTGTTAGATTTACGACTATGTTGTCGTATCACCAAGAATTAAACAGTAGCACCTTGCTGGTTCTAAGAAAAGTCGTGTCGTAAGGTGTAAGAAACAAAGGCAGGCAAAGGTATTGTCGTGTGATTGAAAAGGTTTTTTATTGGTATTTCATTTTCGTTTGAAATTTTATTTTGAAGTGGAAACAAGAAGCTTGGCACCATTCGTTGCGCATATCAGTCTAAAAGAACTCGCAAGTAAAGCAACGTTTTTCAGTTGTTTTTTCCGTAGTCGGTTTCTTTTATGAATCCATATATAATTAATCTGCAAATTTGTCAAAAAATGTTTCTTTTTTAAACTAACTACGTCGGTGATAAACAAGCTTACAACCCGTTTGATGTGAAGCGGAAAACCCCCCCAAAACGTCGAACGTAGCCTGTGTATAAATATTTCACGGCCGTCTGAAAACATGTTAAAACATTTTTATACCACGGCCGGTGAAACTGTGGAATCAACATCACTCAGAGGTATTTCCGAATAATTACGACATGGGAGCCTCTAAGAACAGAGTCTACTTACTATATTTCCTATACTACTTATATGAGGCGACCCCTTGGTTTTGGCAATGTTCATGGGCGGTGATGACTGCTTTCCGTTTGGCCCCCCTGATATAAAAAAAAAATTTGATTTTAGTTTCAATTTACACAAAACCTTATTAGTTAAGGGTAGCAAAAAATCCTGTCAGTGGTAATCACCATTTCTTTACGCTTTCCACCAAGTGAGGGAAAGGAGGGGGGGGGGGGGGCGCAAACGAACATGTATCCCATGTAACATAGTGTATGTTTGCCCCCCCCCCCCCCCCCCTTTCCTTATATATACACTGGGCCGCTATATGAAAGCGGGTCGGTAACAAAAACATCAATAACTTCCAAAATATTTTAGCTAGCTTTATGAAATAAATACTGAATTAAAGTTTATTTCCTTACAAATATAGGCAGAAGTAAAATCTTTTTATTTCTTTTTGGTGATTGTATTAAAACCTAAAGACGATTTCATAAATAAAAAATAAAGACGATTTCAAAAATTGATGTTTTTGTTACCGACCCGCATTCATTGCGGCCCAGTGTATAAAAAAAATGGTCCAAGCTTTTAGTGTTAGATTACAGTGTTTAAGTTAATCATTATGTACCCTGTCATTTTACTAATGGGAAAAAGACCTCGCAAGCAAAGAATTGGTTTTTACGGTGTAAATTTGTTGACAAAATTCCTTTTTCCGAATCTACATTCTGTATATTTAGCACCAGCATTTTACCCCAAAAAAAATGGGGCTTGGCTGTGTCCTGGACTCGGCCGTGTGTTGTACGTGAATACGTTATATGCACTAAAATTATCTCAAATTGGCAGAGCTTTCCCCTCCCCCGTACGCGATCCATAGTCCTTACTTAGCATAATAGATAAATTCTTTGATCCTTCATCTATCCAGTGGTGTGATTGAATTTTGGATGGAGATGATAGATTTGTAGTTAAGCTGCAACACCAAACTGTGTCCCCGGATTTTGTTATCATTAGTTTCTAAGAATTGTCTCCCTATGTAAGACTTTAACTCCAATTTTAAAGACTTATTATTTCACAAAAGAATAAAAATTCGAAAATTATAAAACAATATTGAATATTCACAAAGAAAATTAAGTATTTTTATCACGTAGAGTGTAAATTTTCAAAAATGTTGAATAATGTTGAATAATGACAAAAAAATAGTTTATTGACTTAATGTAATTCTCGGTGGAAGGACGAAATTAATATTCTTATCACTGTTTCTGAGATATATTTGTTTTTTTTATTATTTGTAACGTTAGAGAGTTACAGAATACCTTATGAAATCGTTGTTGTAGCGACATCTATGAAGTCATGCTTGAACTAAAATGAACCACTATCTAGCACCAACATAAAAAAGCAATTCAAAAGCGCGTGAGTTATAGTGCTTAAATAAAAAACTAGATGGCGTATTTGTTGATTTATGTTTATTATCTTATTCAGATGATAGATGTCATTACTAGGAAAATATTCACAATATACTTAACACCTAGGTAAATTACAAAATTTCATTTATCTGATTTATATATTATTATTATGTATTCTTTGATTAATCTTTTTGTTAACATTTTTGCAAAAAAACGTATACATTAGAACTTGTTTATTAAAACAAAATTAAGCAATCCTAAGTCCTACATTTTCGTAAATAATGTAGGGATTTTATGAGGACTGAAAAATACAAAACACGTTTTTTTTTTTTGGAAAAGCAAAGATTGCGTCTGCAACATACGTTACTATCTATAATATCTACCATAAATCTATAATAAGAAAAAAATAATCATAAAATAAAGTTTTTGCAGACTAAGAGATAACACCATTCTAAAATCTACCTAATAAACTATTATTAGAACATGTCAATTACCCCGATATAATTATTATGAATGTTTTGGCAACTGCCACAATGGCGGTATCAGATTAACACGAGCCCGAGCCTACCGCAGACCAACAGATTTAGATAATCCATTGTAGCGAGATCACAGCGTGGTTCCGTTGCCAAAATTATTGTTGTGTCAGAGTGTAGCTGTGTGTTAATTTTACACGCATTCTTTTGTTATATCGACGGCCTGTTACATAAAGCCAGTCGGGGAATAAGTATATCCACCTGATGGGAAGCAGCAAATTTTTGCTATTAAACTTTAAAAATAGGAATCTGTTTCCTTCTATACTAAGGGTAGAGTCACGTAGAAACTTGACTCTACCTTGCTAGAGAAGGGTAGAGTCTCCTCTCCGTGACTCTACCTTTGGTTCAACTGCATCATTATTCGTATTTTTCATTTTTATCCAATAAAAAATGTATAGATCATAGCGAATATATTGTTTTTTTTATGTCAGTATGTTGCGTGATAGCGCCGGTAACATAAATCTGTTCATAAATGAGCAGATTTTTTGATATATTTATCCGTCCGAAAGTAGATGATCCCGCAGTTGATTCTATGTAAATTATGTTACAGTCTTACTATCCCTTGGTGGAATGTGGAGATATGTCTTTTACTTAATGTCTTTGAATAAGACCTTCATTAAGACCTAAATTAACAAAACTTTGGTTTTCATATAACATTAAGGCCAAAATGTATTCATTGAATATCTTTAAGGTCGCATTCTGTGTAGTACTAGCCATCATCTTTGAGCCAAAGTCAACCTCACTTGCACGTCGTGTATCCTGCTGGTTAACGAACGAGGTTCTGCCAAAAGAGACGTAGTAATCTCATTGGGTAGATCTCAACGTAATGTTAAGCTGTCCGACTGCGTAACTCTACCTCAGAGAAGACCACAGGCAAATAACAATTTTGTAGCAGCCTAGAAGGCTGTTGTGTTCCTGTGAGAGTGGTTAACGGAAAGGAAGGCGTCGCTGTGATAGCAGCGGTGATGACAACACATTTGCGATCTATGTTACAAAGTTGATTCTTGGCACTTGGTGAAACATTATTATCATAATGTTTTATAACACCGACCGGTTTCGCCGCTAAGGCATTATCAAGGTAAACGGATGGTATATGTGTGTGGCAAAATTAAATATAATTAAGTGGAACAGTACAAGTGTTTTATTATGACATTATGATCCATGTTACAAGTTTCTATAGAAGCAAGGAATTGCTGCGTTGGTTTATACGGCTATGGTCATCGCTTCACAACAGGCGAGTCGTATACTTGTCTAACTCGAATATTTTTTTTATACTTTGTCCGGTGGCAAACAAGCGTACGGTAGGCCTGAGGTGATTGGGTTACCGTAGCCATATCATCATCATGTCCATTTTAGTCTCCACTACAGGAGCACGACCCTCTCTCGTCCGTCCTAGACGGAAGGAGGATTTGGTCTACACTCCCCACGCTGGCCAAACCGGTTGGGGGTGCCTGATCGATATTTGATAATGTACTTCCCTTAGTCTTCCCTTGTACGACATCCACGGAAAGAGACGGAGTGATTCTAGTCTGCCGGAAACCACACGGCGTAACCATATAAACCCTTGCAATATGATATGTCGCTCTCACGCTGCGACAGTGGTCTACGCAGAAATTCCTTGCTTCCTGGTGACCTCATTCACTCGCAGGAACATTCAAGGGAATTGTTATTTGGTTGCGGTATTCTGTGAGGTGAAGGTACTTCAACAGTCGGGCAGCTTACAAAATACATTATGTCCTAACTCTCTTTTCGCTAGAGCCTCGTATGCTAGTTAACGGTGCACCGTGTGCAGATGAGGTTGGCTTGGAACGTAAAATAAAAAAAAGATTTATACTTACGTATTTTTATGAGAACTTCACCAACATTCAGCCAATTTGAACAGCCGTAAAATTATTTTTAAACTCGATGTTAACGGTCCGTGGGTCCGCATAGTAGCCATTTTGGTTAATTCGTATTACCGAACACTGGTTCCGCTAAATTACCATAGTATATAATTAACTAGAGTACGCATAACAAAAAATATAAACAGTGCCTATTAACAACTTTTTTGCTTTGTGAAATCAGTGCGGTGCTTGAATCTTTCTCTTTTGTTTTGAATTTCTTGTTGATCGATGATTGCATTCGTCATCTACCCTTACTAATCCCACTGTTGGGATACGGGGCTCCCCTCAATTGAAGGAGGTTAAGAGCATACTCCACCACGCTGCTCAACTGCGGGTTGGCGGAGGTCAGTGTTTTCAAGCCGGCCAAAGGCCACTGACTTGGCTTAACGACTGTCATCAAACGACAACAGCCGGGACCGACGGCTTAACGTGCCCTCCGAAGCACGGAGGAGCTCGAGATAATAAACCATTTTTTTTTAATACTACGACGGGTGGCAGACAAGCATACGGCCCGCCTGATCTGAAGCGGATACCGTAACCATATTAACGCTCGCAACATAAAATATCGCTCGCGCGCCGCCACCCCCGCTGCCAACGCAGCATCTCCTTCCGTTCTGGTGACCTCACTCACTCGCAGTAACACAACAATCCTCAAGGGAATTGTTATTCGGCTGCGGTATTCTGTGAGGTGGAGGTACATTCTCCAGTCGGGTAGCTTACAATTACGCTCCCTATCTCTCTTTTCGCCAGAGCTTCGTTTGTCAGTCAGCAGGGTGCACCGCGTGCAGGTGAAGTTGGCTTTGGTTCAAAGATGTTGATGAACCACTTACATCCCAAAATCCCATCTATGGACAGGGTACGGCGACGTTGCTTGACGACGCCGTCGAGCTCCTCAATAATGGTTGCATTGGTTTAATTCAACTAATTATCACATATCTAGTTATTATGAACAAACAAATTATTTTTACAGGTTTATTCACTTTAATCACTCTTATTGTTTTTGTCAAAATACGTATCTCACATACCGATGAAAGATAAATTGGAAAATCTTCTATTCTATCTGATAATGGAGAATATTATGTTATTAAGGATGAGATTGCTTTTAGCGATACGACCGCCTTTTGCAATACTTTTCAATATTGTGAGTTTCTTGTATGTAGATACATACAAGATATCATATATTGTCATATCGGTGAAATAAAGTATATTTTGTTCCATCTATAATTTTAACTTATCTACTACATGTAAGGAAAATATATATTTTGCTATATAGCAGAGTAAATAATAACAAACACTGATAATATTTTTTTTATATTATCAGTGTTTATTATTATTTACGCCACCTCCGCTGCCAACACAGCATCTCTTTCCTTTTTGGTCACCTCACTCACTCGCAGGAACACTCAAGTTAAATGCTATTTGGCTGCGGTATTATTTGAGGTGGAGGTACTACATTACCCAGTCGGGTAGCTTAAAATTACGCCCCCTACCTCTCTTATTCCCCAGAGCTTCGTTTGTTAGTCAGCAGGGTGTACCGTGTGCAGGTGGAGTTGACTTTGATTCAAAGATGTGGATGAACCATTATACACCCAAATAAATAAATAAATATCTCTGTACAATTTACACAGGGCCAACTAGTCCCAAAATAAGTGCAAAGTTTGTACCATTGGTACTAGACAACTGATAAATGTATTTAAATACATTTTTTTATTGTAAATACATACTTATAATACATAGAAAATACCCAGGCCAAGACAAACAAACATGTTCATGCACACAAATGTTTGTCTTGTGCGGGGATCGAACCCATTATTAGCCATCAAAGTAACCATTGGGCCACCGGGTTCGTCAAAGTCACACAATAAGCCTTTAAGTAATTGTAGTAATGTAACTATATATTTTTTGTAAAAAATCATACATTACGTTCGAATGAGCAGTCGGGTGCTGCTTTTAGTAAAACTCGTTTTAAAATGTGGGTTATTTGGACAAAATGAAAGGCGGCTTGAAGCAGCCTGGTGACTGACAGAAATTCTTGCCTATATTTTTAGCCAAGTTCGGCGAAGCCAAAACGGAGGGTTATGGTTTTATCAGTCTGTGTATGTATGTTTGTATCTACGTATGTTACTCCGTTATTATTGCCCGGATAACATAAGCTGTATTTTAACCGATTTCAACAATAGGAGGAGTAAATTTTTGCCTTTTAGTTGCTTTTTTCGTAGTCTGTATAAAGTTCCTTTTATGTATCTAAATATCATAGTCTGCAAATTTGTCAAAAATGTTTTTAACCTTAAGCAAAGCAAAAATTATATCCTATATTAAGAGAGATAGGGTATAGCGTATTAGCTGTACCCTGCCCGACTGGCGAAGTACAGTGGAGTTACCTCCACCTCACAAAATACCGCAGTCATAAAATAATTGTTTCAAAGGGTTGTTGTGTTCCTGCGAGTGAGTGAGGTCACCAGGAAGGAAGGAGGAGGTGGCTGCGCGCGAGGGATATTTCATGTTGCGAGCGTTATTATGGCAACGGTAACCGTTTCACATCAGGTGGACCTGGTGGTATGCTTGTCTGCTGCCACCCGAAGTGTTATAAAAAAATCGATGAAAACATATATTATAGACTAAAAATATTCAAAAAAAAAATGGTACTACAGTAACCACCCGACGTAGTATAAAAAACAATATCGTAATTAAATGTACAATTCGAACAATTTACATTCGTATTAACACTACTCTGTTACTTTGATTTTTACTTTGAAAAGTTATAAGTTGAAAACTTTGTATGTACCTACTTGCAAACAATGAAAAAGGTGCTTGATGAGGAAACATATCAGAAATAACATTGTAACCCAAAGAAAGTACTTATTATGTATTTGTAAAGGCCCAACAAAACAGAAGCCTTAATAGAGTTTCTTTGTCCGTTAATTTTTCACGCATTTCTCGACTAGGGATGGACGAAATAATAAGGAATTTGGCATTCCTATTTGGACAATGTCGTTTTTCATTATGTCCACTTCACCTGGGCGAATAATTAGGTCAGACTTACGTTTGTTAAGTTAATTTTATAAGTAACTTTATTGGGTTAATTAACTTATTCGGTTGTTCTTATGTCGTTTGGAAGTTTTCAAAAACAAAATTTAGTGCCTTTTGGTCGTATTTAATAAAAGGTATGGGCTGCATTAGCTACAAGTAATTTTAACAATGGCTTGAGAACATTTGCTTCCGTCAACCCGCAGTTGGACAGCCTGATGGAGTACATATACAGTCTAAACTCAGATACTGCATAAATACTAAAGTCATCTTCTGCGAGCCGAGTTATCGAATGGCTTGCAATGGCTTAAGATAGCGACTGCGATTCCCGATCAAGACAAACATTTCTGTGCATGAACAATACATGTCTGTTTGTCTTGGTCTGAGTGCTTTCTATGTATTATATGTATGTATTTACAAAAAAAATGTATTTAAGTATTATTATTAGTACCTATGTACATGCTTTGCTTAGTTTGGGGCTAGTTGGCGATGTGTATTTTGTCCAGAAATATTCCTCATCCGCTTCCCATCTGGAGGAGCGCGATGGCGTCGTTGCGTGTGACAGTCTAATCGAACACGCAAGTTAAGTAACGTCGATCGTAACCCGTACAAGGATGGGTCTATTTATTTGGAGCTCCTTTGTGCTTCAGAAGGCACGTTAAGCCGTCTGTCCCGGCTGTCATTAGATGATAGTCGTTAAGCCAAACCAGTGACCTTTAGGCGGCTTGCAATCACTGGCCTCCGCCAACCCGCTGCGTACAGTGTAGTGGAGTATGCTCTTACACCCTTTCGAGTTTGGGGAGGTCCGTATCCCAGAAGTGGGATGAATAGGGTTGACGACGACTCCCCATCGGACGAACCTTACGCTTGTTTGCCAAAAATGGTATTAAACCAAAACTAAAAGTGCCGTTACTAGCCGTTACGTATGAAGGTAGGAAGTAAAAGTAACGGACGGAGAGTTCTAATTGACTATTTTATAGTCGTAATAACTTCATTGTGTAGGCCGCATTTAGTGGTTGCGCAATTCATCTCCCATAATATGTAATTAATTAAATTATATAATATAATAATAATTATTATTATTGTCATACAAATTACACAGCGCCATCTAGCCCCAAAGTAAGCGAAGCTTGTGTTATGGGTACTAGACAACTGATAAACTACATAGAAAAGACCCAGACTAAGACAAACAGACATGTTTGTCCTATGTGGGAATCGAACCCACGAGCGTTGGTGTAGAAGCCGCGTCATTAACCGCTACGCCACCGAGCTCGTCATATATGAACGTCATATATGAACGAATGTTCTGCTGTACTATGTCTAGGCATTTAAAGTCACGATTTTTTTTTATATACCTCGTCGGGTGGCAGACAAGCATACGACCCGCCTTATGTGAAGCGGTTACCGTAACCGTATTAACGCTCGCAACATAATATATCAACAAGCCTCAAGGGAATTGTTATTTGGTTGCGGTATTCTGTGAGGTGGAGGTACATTCATCACGATGCACGGCAGTTGAGCTTCACTTGACTAGCCATCTCTTAAGGCTTTTAATGCCTTATTATAATAAATAAATAAATAAATATTTCTGGACAATTTATACAGAGCCATCTAGTCCCAAATTAAGCGCAATGTTTGTACTATGGGTACTAGACAAATGATAAATGTACTTAATTTTTTTTGTAACTACATACTTATAATACATAGAAAACACCCTGATCAAGACAAACAGACATGTTCATGCACACAAATGTTTGTCTTGTGCGGGAAGCGAACCCGCGACCTCGAAGTCAAAGTAGGCATTGCTGCCATTCGACCACCGGGGTCGTCATAATATATATATAGGGTGAAAGTGGTTCATCTACATTTTTGAATCAAAGCCTACCTCACCTGCGCGTGGTGTATCCTGCTGACTGATAAACGAGGCTCTGGCGAAAGGAGAGGTAGGCCATTGCGTATTTTATAAGCTCCCTGATTGGGGAAGTACCTCCACCTCACAGAATACCGTAGATAATTAACAATTCATTTGAGTGTTGTTGTATTCCTGCGAGTGAGTGAGGTTACCAGAAAAGAAGGAGTTGCTGCGTTGGTAGTGGGGATGGCGGCGCGTGATTGATTTCCTATTGCGAGCGTTAATATGGCTATGGTAACCGCTTCACATCAGGTGAGCCGTATGCTTGTCTGCCTGACGTGACCTACCTCTCATTTCCCGGAGCCTCGTTTGTCAGTCAGCTGGGTGTACCATGTGCAGGTGAGGCTGGACGTGATTCAAAGATGTTGATTAATTACTTGCTATGCTGCTATTAATCAACATCTTTGACTATTCCAGTTCCAGTTGACTATTCCGGGGACTTTTTTTTTCAATATTTGATGTATGTATTAGAAATGAGATTACAAGTAAAGTGCCTAGAGGCACTTTACCGAACAGATTAAAAGTGCTCAGAAGCACTTTTAATCTGTTCGGCGAACAAAAGATAGTGTCTGTATAATTAGGGAATGCAATCTCGTTCTCGCGGGATCTCGCGCGGGGCGGCGGCGGGGCCTGAGGTAGCGTTCGGGGGACGTGGTCTCGCTTAGATTCGCTCAGACCTCGTCCCCCGACCGCTACCTCAGGCCCCGCCGCCCCCCGCGCGAGATCTCGCGAGAACGAGATTGCATTCCCTAGCTATAATGGTATTTTTATGGCAATGGATCCAGCGTGGGCATCTTCAGCGACTCCATGGCGGCGCTCCAGGCGATAGGCAACGTTGATTCCCCTCACCCCCTTGCGGTACAGACGCGGGACGCTCTTAAACTGTGCAAAGCGCAGGGTAAGAGCGTTTCGATGTTCTGGATTAAGGCGCATGTGGGTCTTGAGGGTAATGAACGCGCCGATGAACTCGCCAAGAGCGCGGCCATGAAGTCGAAGAAGAGGCCCGACTACGACCGCTGCCCTGTCTCATTCGTCAAGGGTATGATCCGTAAGGCGACCATTGACGAATGGGACAGGAGATATTGCTCGGGAACTACAGCTTCAACAACGAAGCTGTTTTTCCCAAGTGCGGCCGCCGCGTACAGTATCGTGGGCAAAATGGCTCCGTCTGGCATCACCACGCAAGTCTTATCGGGACATGGTGGGTTTGCCGCGTACTTGTACAGGTTCAAGTGCGCGAACGATCCATCGTGTTTCTGTGAAGCTGGCGAGGGTCAGACAGTGCAGCACATTTTGTTTCAGTGTCCCGCATTCTCCAAACAAAGATGGGAGTTGGAGCAGCGTTTGGGAATGCGGGTCACTGAAACGAACGTGTCCGAGGTGATGGCTGGAATACGTAGAAATAAGTTTATTGACTACTGTGTCAGTCTAGCCACGGCTGTCATCAGGCGGAACAAGTAAAGTGGCCCCACCTAGGACCAATGTTGACTTGGGCGCCTATATTTTCCGATAGGCGTCTCGATCGCGGTGGCTAGGTGGGGTTATTGAGTTAAGTGTCTGCCGAGGACAGCTGTGGATGGATTGACAATAATCAGATGTAAAATTGACCTAGCCATCACCTCAAACTCGTCGGCGTCCAAAAGGTGGACTTAAAGTTGTACGTATAGTGATATTATTATAAGTTGTTTTGTTGTATTCCTGGATTATTGCTAAATTAAGGAAATTATTTACTGCTATTGCACCATGTTTTATATTATTGATAATTTGACAATTTTGTGTATAGTTTTAAGATCTAAATTTGTGTATAATTTTAAGAGTTTATTTTAAATTTTACTATATATATATACATAATTAATTTAAGATATACAAAGGCCTTGTCCACGACAGGGGTGTGCGATGTCTGATGTAAGCCGATCTGCGCATACTCAGCGGCAATTTACACCGCTGAGTATGCGCATATTGCGATTGGCTTATAAAAAAAAAAAAAAAAAAAATGGTATTTTACCGCGAGAAAGAATCGGCATCGGCAACAACCCATAATCATCTCATTGTTAGGATACGGGTCTCCCTTCAATCAAAGAGGTTTAAAACCTACTCCACCACGCTGCTCAACTGCGGAGGCCAGTGTTTTTTAAGCCGTCCAAAAGGCCACTGACTTGGTTTAATGACTGTCATCTAATGACAGCCGGGACCGACGGCTTAACGTGCCCTCAGAAGCACGGACGAGCTCGAGATAAATAGACCCATCCGAAGACAGGCTACGGTCGATGTTGCTTAACCTGCGTGATCGATTAGACTGACACGCGCAACGACGCCATCGAGCTCTTCAAGAGAGCAAGAAAGAATACAACCATCAACAAAGTTTTTTTTTTTTTATACTACGTCGGTTGGTAGACAAGCATACGGCCCGCCTGATGTGAAGCAGTTAACGTAGCCATATTAACGCTCGCAACATAATATATCGCTCGCGCGCCGCCACCCCCGCTGCTAACGCAGCATCTCCTTCCTTCCTGGTGACCTCACTCACTCGCAGGAACACAACAACCCTCAAGGAAATTGTTATTTGGCTGCGGTATTCTGTGAGGTGGAGGTACATTCCCCAGTCGGGTAGCTTACAATTACGCTCCCTACCTCCCGTTTCGCCAGAGTTTCGTTTGTCAGTCAGCAGGGTGCACCGCGTGCAGGTGAAGTTGGCTTTGGTTCAAAAATGTTGATAAACCACTTACACCCCTAATTGATGTACCATGACCCATGAGTAGTACGAGGGCGTACAGGAGGTTGGTGAACCTTGGAATCCAGCTGAAGGCCACAACTATAGATACTTAAGTAGCTTCTTGACCTGATGTATAGGAGAGGTGGATAACTCATCAAGTACTTAATTGGAAGTTCGGTCAATATCGTAAGGGTTTCCCCCTCTTCACCGCGTACCGGCTGGTAGCCATGGCGACTGACGTACAACACGATCCTGTTGAATTATAAATGGTTTCATCCTACTTGATTGTACAATAGTAGTTTATGAAACTGTTGCATAATAAGGGTTCTTAAAATACGAGTGCGAGTTTATAATATGAGCCGAGGGCGAATGTTATAATAGACCACACGAGTATTTTAATACCTAATTATGTGCAGTTTCATACACTACTTTATCTAATCTCATGAAATATATGATAATAATATTTTAAATACAACCATGAAGTTAATTTAACAGGCTAACAACTTTATTTCTTACTTATAAATCCATTTGCAGATCGAACATGCGTAGTGCGCATGCGCGATGCGACAGATTATGTAGAAAAATTTTGCAAAGTTGTAATGTATTTGCATTGCAACCTGTTTAAAATACCTGTATCCAGGGCTGGAGAAGTATCGAAATGGAAAAAAAGTTATTTTTCGATACGACAACTGTATCGAAAAATAACTTTTTACATTTATTTTGATAGCTTGTGCGTAAAGACTGTCATTAAGATACTGTGTTTAGATTTTTAATGTGTAAATTTCAGTATGAGAGTAGATAAAGGATATTATACAACTGGGATCCTACCGCCGAAGCTGAAGACGATAACCAACGGATTTTTTTATTGCCAATATCATACTTCAACTTAGATTAATGCTACCTGAGGGGCAATTCTCGTAATTAAAATATAGTCAAAGTTCAATTTCGATCCAGTCTCGATCTCACAAATGTCACATTTGGTATTCTCGTAACACAATATGTAACTACAAAATTTTTTTTTTTTTTTGAAGTACAGACATTTATTCCAACTTAATTCACAAATATACGTACAATTCAATTATAAAACTAAAGTACCTAAAATTAAATCATACTAAAATAAAACTAAAATAAATGTAAAAAGTTTGGCCCATGTGGCATCGTTCCCAAGATGCTAGCAGCATTACCTCGCTGGATGGCTAAACTGATCCTTTGGGCGAGGAATGTGCCAGATCTTGGGTCACCAGTTACGTCGACCAATCTTTTTCCTAATTCTTTTACAAAACTTTTTGTGCTGGGACCCCATGGACCAAGAGTTTCGACCCCGAATGGGACAAATGTATATTCGGGGCCGATAACACTGTATTTGTTGATCTTAAGTCGCTCAGCCGTCTCAGCCGCCGCGCCAGCGTGATTTCTCGTTCCTGCAAGATGAGAAGGAGCCAAGGTGTCTACGCATGTGGCGTCCCACACCAAGGCTCTACCCATCTTCCAGGGAAGGAGAGACATACCGTCAGGCCTCTTGCCATCGTCACGTACGATACCTTGCGGCTCTAAGATAGCCGGTACATTGACGCTGGCAAGAGAGCGACGGATAATGTCGTTAAGAGTGGCGTGACGAGATAGACGACCGGCACTCCTAATACAAGACAGCCCATGGTGTCCCAGTTGGTCGACGTCGGTGCCACATGGGCATTTGTGTGGAGTGCACACCTTGGCTCCGAGTCTTCGACTGATTGCAACGCGGAGGGTATCAGGATCAAGGCAGTTTCCTATATTGGGACATGGGTACGCATTTAACCAATGCCCAGATTCCCTTTGTGAAACTGCCTTGAGCCTGGCGTGCTCGGAGCCTGTGCTGTTATTTAAAAGATTTTTGAATGTAGCATCGCAAATCACTCCATCCCAGCTCCGTTGTCGAGAGACAAGTGAATTTGGGCTCGGCCAGGCCACTTGCCAAGCTTTCCTTGCTTCGTCCAAAAATGATATATTGCAATTTGGAAGAGACCTTTTTAAAATATTTGCCGAAAGAGCGGACGTGCTGTGGACCGAAGAAAGAAAAGCAAGGCAAGGATACACTAGAAATTTTTCGAATACCTAAGCCGCCAAACCTGATAGGGAGAGATGCCTGTAACCAAGAATTTTCAGATAACTGAATGTTTAATATTGATTCCAAACAAGTTTTTAATAAATTATCTATGGAACACAAATAATTTTTATGTAACCAAAGAGGAGAAGAGCGTAAAACGTAAGTAAATTTAGGAACAAAAAGACAGAATTTCAAAATAAATAGGGCCGAATGAGGATTTATTTCCAATAGGCGGTGAGAATGGTCTTTAAATTTTTTAATTGAATTTTCTATACATGGAATGGCCGAATCAGGGAAAATAGGGGACTCAAGAAGGCAAAGTGATTTTTTGTCAACAATTTTGATATACTACTGACTAAAGCTACTATATACTACTGACTAGAGCTACTGAGTTAAATTTTTGAATAATATCATTTTTATTCACTAGAGTTTCGCCTAAATAGATCTGACATTTTGCATAATTTAGTTCCAAACCTATAGAAGAAAATTTTGTTATTATATTTTTAAGGTCAGAATGGACAGTGTCTACATCGCCTCCTAAGGTCCCGTCGTCTAAATACACGTTAAATTTTGAATGTAAATTTTGTATGATTGGATTGATTGCCAAACTGAAAATGGCCGGACCGAGAGGGTTACCCTGTTGACACCCAAGAGCTGAAAAAATTTCATGGTATTTATACATCAATTTAGATGGATTTTGGTAACATTGGTTCAAATAATTAAAAAGTTCTGGAATGTTGTGCCATATTTCATTTAACATGGTGACTCTATTGACCGAGTTAAAAGCGTTTTTGACGTCAATTTTAAGCAGCACCTCATTTTTGAAATTGTCATTTTGAAGGAAGGTGCGAGCTGCATGAACTGCTGCTTCGCATCCTCCGCTGATGCCAAAACCCAACTGAATGGGGGAAAATAAGTTTTTTAGTTTTGGGAGTATATGCCGGACAGAAATTTTTGATGCGATTCGCCTGAATACCGAACCAACTGCAATGGGCCGCACCCCACCATCTTTTTTTGTAAGGGCGATAAGGTTAGCGCCATAAAGAACCGAAGCCACCTCCTGGTTGATGCCGCCAGCCAGCATCAGATTAATTAACTTGCAGAGATAACTAATAAGATGCTGACCGGCATTGCCAACCGAAGCCGACACCAGGTCCTTGAGGTGCTGTGGTGACCGGCCATCCAAACCGGCTGCGGAGCCATTTTTAAAGGAGAAAATGGCTGCTGTCACCTCCTTATCATAACACTGGAGGCAGGGTTCGGACAGTGGGTTCGGTAATGAATGTGCTGCTGTAAACTACAAAATTAAATTTAAGCGGGATTATATCGAAATATGAGTGAAAATTAAGCAAACTAAGAATGTTACTTTGCTAACAACAAGAATTGATAATAATTAATTAATTAAATCAAGTATATAATTTTAGTCAATTCACAATTCAATCTCGATTCGGTCAACTTTCAATCTGCGTTCGTAGAAAAATTACGAGAATTGGCCTTCTGTGTTTAGCTTAGCTGGTAGAAGTTTTACCGACGGAGTTCTACCGACTAACTGAAAGTGTTTCGCAATAACTTAGTCAGACCTATTTTTCAAATCAAGATATTCGGTGGTAATCAGTTTCAGCTTCGGCGGTAGCCCCGGATATAGGAAACAATGGAATCTATCCGATTCCTAGGGATCTCTTTCAGTATTTTTTTGATTGTCTAAAGAAATGTTTGTTTTTGTTTATTTACATTTACTAGTGGTCAACATTCGACCATAATTAATGTAAATTATGATTTTAACAATAAAGAAAAGAGCTAAAGATAGAAAAATAGAACAAAATATTATTATATATGCGTGTGTGTGTCAAATACATCATAATGTGTAATGTTTTTTTTTTTATGGATTTAATGTATTTTTATGCATAATTTAAAAAAGTATAATAGCATTCTGCACTCCTTCTCTATATAAACTACTTATATTTCATACTCTTCCTTTGCGTTCGCGCAGTTGTCGTAAAAAGGACTACAAAGTTTTTGCTTCACATATTGACATATAGAATAACCAACATATAAAATGTTAGGAATCAAATGATTTATTCGTGCGTCAAGGAGAACTTTTCTTGAGTTATTTTTTAAAATAAGTGGTAATGATAATATAAAAATACTTCTTTGTCTCTGAGATATAAGATAACAG
The DNA here is from genome assembly GCA_937001555.2 of Hypsopygia costalis. Classification (NCBI taxonomy): domain Eukaryota; kingdom Metazoa; phylum Arthropoda; class Insecta; order Lepidoptera; family Pyralidae; genus Hypsopygia; species Hypsopygia costalis. Next base: position 32,831,091 of record OW443328.2, read on the forward strand.
TATCCTATAATATCCGTGTTAAAAGTCCATTTTTAGTATAATATGTTCTTCAGTAAAAACTTTAGGTGTAAATGGTTCCCTACCATCTTTGAGTAAAAGCCAACCTCATCTGCACGTGATGCACCCTGCAGATAGATTAACGAGGCTCTGGTGAAAGAGAGGTAGGGCATAAACATAAGCTGCCCGACTGGTGTTGTACCTCCACCTCACAGAATACCGCAACGTCCGCAGCCAAAAAACAATTCCCTTGAGGGTCGCTGTGTCCCTGCGAGTGCGTGAGGTTATCAGGAAGGAGGAGTTGCTGCGTTGGCTGCGGGAGTGGCGGCACGCATTTCATGTTGAGAGCGTTTATATGGCTACGGTAAGCGCTTAACATCAGGCGGGCCCTTGGCTTGTTTTCCATTCGACGTCGTAAAAAAAATGTTTCACATCTTCTTTCTTTTAGGGACTTTTGAAACTTCCCAGGGAATATCGGGAATATACTTGCGTAAGAAGTCGTGACCGTAAATTTGTTGTCTCATAAAATGTGAATTTCTATGTCTTCGAAACAATGAAATAACAACAAATCACAGTTCAAAGTCCTTATGAGAGAACGCAAGGGAGGCGTAGATCACACAGTTCAAATATATGAAATATGTACAGTAACTCAAGTTCCTTTAAAATACATGTGACGCAAGGCCACTCTGTGAACTAAATAAATAACTAAATTAAAAAACTAAGCAGTCCTGTGTTTACTTGTCCGTTTATATACTTACTATTCTTGCGATTATCACTTATCTGTTTTTATCGTCGTCGCCAACCTTTATTCTTACCACTGCTGGGGTATGGGTCTTCCCACAATTGAAGGGGTTTAGAGCATACTCCACTACACTGCTCAACTGCGGGTTGGCGGAGGTCAGTGTTTTCAAGCCGCGTAGAGGCCACTAACTTGGCTTAACGACTGTCAGGACAAATTTAGAGGTGTAAGTGGTTAATCAACATCTTTGAACCAAAGCCAACTTATCTGTACGCGGTTTCCTTGCGAACTGACAAGCGAAGCTCTGGCGAAAAGAGAGGTAGGGAGCGTAATTGTAAGTTACCTACCCGACTAGGGAATGTAAACCTCCACCTCAAAAATACCGCAGCCAAAAAAAATATCATCTAACTACAACAGTTACATTTACATAAGTATAACTTATCTTTTTTTTTATACTACGTCGGGTGGCAGACAAGCATACGGCCCGCCTGATGTGAAGCGGTTACCGTAGCCATATAAACGCTCGTAACATAAAATATCGCTCGCGCGCCACCACCCCCGCTGCCAACGCAGCATCTCCTTCCTTTCTGGTGACCTCACTCACTCGTTGTTGTGTTCCTGCAACAACCCTCAAGGGAATTGTTATTTTGCTGCGGTATTCTGTGAGGTGGAGGTACATTCCCCAGCCGGGTAGCTTACAATTACGCTCCCTATCTCTCTTTTCGCCAGAGCTTCGTTTGTCAGTCAGCAGGGTGTACCGCGTGCAGGTGAAGTTGGCTTTGCTTCAAAGATGTTGATTAACCACTTACACCCCAATATTATCTGTTTTTTTATCGGCAACTTTGTTCTCCGCCACCCCGGGGATAGCTTATGTGGGAATAGGCAGGAAAGTTTTAATTTTAAATCTCTCGATGTATAACGCGGATCATCCGCGTTATACATCGAGAGATTTAAAATTAAGTTACTGCATTTACATTTACTGTGCTGATCGAAAATCGTTACAATAGAAATATATGGGATGGTGAGGTTAAACTCTGGGGCTGTCGACCTCATTCGACATTGAGATACACCGTAGACAAATTAATAGGTTTCAATAAGTTACATTGGCTGACTTACGTTATTTTGGTTCAGCAAATTTCCATTGGGGAGCTCCAATGGCAATCGTCAACGTAGGTTAAAATGTAGCCTGTGGTTACCCGGGCCTTGATAACGAAACGATTGACACCGTATTCATCAAAATCGGATGAATAGTTTAGGCCAGTGATTTTCAAACTGTGAGTCACGACCCCCAGGGGGGTCGGCAAGTTACATGCGAAGGGTCGCGGGGGAAAAATTGCAAATGTTTGTAGGTCATACGCTACAATAAAAACTAAAATCTTTATGTAAATCTTTTTACAATTGAAGCCTATTTCTTTTCATAATTTTCATGTTCACAATTAAAGACCTAATTAGTTGTTCACCTAAGAACAAAGTCTATGTTCTTAGGTGAACAACTAAGTAAGTTTGCAACTGGCAATAACAATTTTAAACCTTTCATAGCCTGAATTCTTGAAATTTCTTCATGGAGAGAGAGAGGGACTGCTAGACTTTTTTAACTTATAAAGGCGTCCCGTATTCAAAAAGACTGAAAAACACTGGTTTAGGCGCTATTGACAAACAGACGTAAATACAAACACACATACATATGTACGTAGACTGTTCAACGCCGTAATAGGGTTAAAAAAGTATTGCTCGCGCACCGCAGCTACAGCTGCTATCGCAGCACTTCCTCAGGAGTCGGGAGTACTACTTTAGGAAATTTGATTGCAACATAAAATTTCTACCATTGGGCCCTCGTGGGCACTTAGTTACGTCTTACAACCTTTTTATAAATAATATTCTTATGTTTTAGATTAATGAAAAACTATGCCCCATTAATTTACATATATCTAAATTATACTATACATAGTATACTAGACATATTGAGGGTGAAAGTGACTGATCCCCACCTTTGAGTCAAAGTCATCCTCACTAGTACGTGGTGCACCCTGCTGACTAAAGATCGAGGCTCTAGGAAAAGAGAGGTACGACACAGGGTATTTTAGCTGATCTCCTGGAAAAGTAGGTCCACCTCACATAAAACCGCAAGTAAATAACAGTTTCCTAGAGTTCTATAGTATTGTAGTGTGCTTGCGAGAGACTCTGGTCACCAGGAAAAAAGGAGTAGCAGCGTTGGCAAGCTATATTTTAAGTCGTAGGCTGCAGTCACTGGTTTAAATCAGGCGGGTCGTTCTAGTCCGACATAAAACATGACCCAATTTATAGAGTGGTTGCCGTTCGACAAGCCACCCCTCGGCATGCGCCGCAGGTGAAGGCACGTCACGCAGTATGAACACCGGCATGCGGCATTTCGGTTAGCTGTGTCGTTTAGAGTAGGGATTCCCAAACTGTGTTCCGTAGAATAGTCATCAGGGTACCGCCAAATTTTATTCATTATTAGCTATTAAATAATACCACGGTTACAAATATTATATTGAAATAGCGCCAAATATCTAAACTTTATAGCATTGTTTCTCAACGTTTCTAGTGGCCCAGTTCCAACCCTAACGTAAAAACACGTCACGTCAATAAGACATTATATTATATAATGACTTATTAATTAACTTTATTAAAACTTACGAAAAGACAACATAGTTTTTTTTTATACACCGTCGGGTGGCAAACAAGCATTCGGCCCGCCTGACGTAAAGCGGTTACCGTAGCCATATAAACGCTCGCAATATGATATACAACTCGCATGTGCCGCGCCGCCATCCCCGCGGCGCTGCAGCTTATACAGCACCTACTTTCTTCCTAGTGATCTCAATCACTCGCAGGAACACAGCAGTCCTCAAGGGAATTGTTATTTGGCTGCGGTATTCTGTGAGGCGGAGGTCAATCCCAGTGGGCATTAATTAAATTAAATGAGTCGCTCCCTAATTTTTATCAGCACAGCCGATTAGTTTCGATCTCATGCGGAGATCTTCATCATTGCGAATGTCCAAAGGCGGCCTATCCTATCCATCTATCGCGACGATCACATTTAATTTTGATCTTCGTTTGAGAATGAAAATAGTTTTAGAGAAAAAAATGAAAAATACTTTAATGACCTGTTTAACATAAAACCATCCTTTATTTAAATATAACGTAAATACCTTTGTAATAATAATAGTCAGTAGTAATAAAATGTGTGAGTTGTATTCACCGTTGACATTGATTACCGTGTCTTCCAATCCAAAGTCTTGAATACGTCTTGCAGCATAGCGGTGAAGGTAGCGTGATTGTTTCATACACGGATCTTAGTTTTTTGTATGTATTGCAACCCCATATATATTTTGGGGTGTAAGTGGTTCAACAACATCTTTGAACCAAAGCCAACTTCACCTGCACGCGGTGCACCCTGCTGATTGACAAACGAAGCTCTGGCGAAAAGAGAGGTAGGGAGCGTAATTGTAAGCTACCCGACTGGGGAATGTACATCCACCTCACAGAATACCGCAGCCAAATAACAATTCCCTTGAGTGTTGTTGTGTTCCTGCGAGTGAGTGAGGTCACCAGAAAGGAAGGAGATGCTGCGTTGGCAGCGGGGGTGGCGGCCCGCGAGCAATATTTTATGTTGTGAGCGTTAATATGGCTACGGTAACCACTTCACATCAGGCGGGCCGTATGCTTGTCTGTCACCCGACGTAGTATATAAAAAAAATAGTATATGAAAATGGAGTGCTACTAGATAAAATTAAATAGAAAAAATTAAGAATATTATTTATAAAACAGTTTAAGACGTGTCTAAGTGATAAAAGAAATAAAGAATTAAATTTAATTGCGCCAAATCCCTACTCCGCTATGACAGCGATCCCCAGTTTGAGAAACGATGCTTTAGATATATTATCACTATTATATCGTCAAGGGGGTGTCAAGGAAGGAAAACATACTGTTGTAGATTTTTTTAAGCATATTTTTATATCGATGATATTGGCGATTGTTGCATTTGATGGCACTTTGTAGACATTTTTTTTTATATTACGACGGGTAGCAGACAAGCAAGGCCCGCCTGATGTGAAGCGGTTACCGTAGCCATATTAACGCTCGTAACATAAAATATCGCTCGCGCGCTGCCACCCCCGCTGCCAACGCAGCATCTCCTTCCTTACTGGTGACGTGAGGTCACCAGTAAGGAAGGAGATGCTGCGGAAACACTCACAAGCAGGAACACAACAACCCTGAAGGGAATCGTTATTTGGCTGCGGTATTCTTTGAGGTAGAGGTACATTCCCCAGTCGGGTAGCTTACAATTACGCTCCCTACCTCTCTTTCGCCAGAGCTTCGTTTGTCAGTCAGCAGGGTGCACCGTGTGCAGGTGAAGTTGGCTTTGGTTCAAAGATGTTGATGAACCACTTACACCCCAAATTTTGTTGAATGGAGCAAGCGGAGCGAGCGGAACACTTATATACGCCGAAAAGCCACTGTTTCAGATGTCAAAGATTCGCCGAGAGGACCACAGCAGCTGGAGCAGAGACGATTAAAGCAGCCACGTTTGTTCTAACCGTCAACATCTACAGATCGCCTGAGGATGCCTCGCGTGGAGGCGAAACACGTGTCGCAGAGACGACCACGGCAGTCGGGGCAGCGGCGGTCGCATTATCTGCAGTTTCAGATGTCGGAGATTCGCCGAGACGACCACAGCAACTGGAACAGAGACGACCAAAGCAGCCACGACGGTCGCATGCATCTACTAACGATAGTGAGTGGGTGCTGGCCGGCAATAATTTGCACGAACTAATTGGTGGCGGAAGCACGCTAAGTTGTAGATAAAATTGCCTATAACATATTAGATCACAGTATTTGTATTGTGTATAAAGTGTTACTATTCTGTAACACTTCATACACTGTATTCAGTAACACGTTATATATATACATATATATATACATATATATATATATATATATATATATATGTATATATATATATATATATATATATATATATATATATATATATATATATATATATATATATATATATATATATATATATATATCCACATATTCAGTAACACTTTAAATTACACTCATATGGATGTGTGGTGAGCTACGTGCCAATTAGTTTCATCATCAGCCTGTATCTATCTACTGCTGTGGGGTGTAAGGGGTTCATTAACATATTTGAACCAAAGTCAACCTCACCTGCATGTGGTGCACCCTGCTGACTGACAGGAGAGGCTCTGGCGAAAAGAGAGGTAGGGCCTAGCGTATTTCTTAAGCTGCCAGACTGGGGAAGTACCTCACAGACTACCGCAGCCACATAACAATTTCCTTGTTATGTGGCTGCGGGTTGTTGTGTTCCTGCGACTGAGTGAGGTCACCATAAAGGAAGGAGTTGCTGGTTGGCCGGAGGGGTGGCAGCGCGCGAGCGATATTTTATGTTGCGAGCGCTAATATGGCTACGGTAACCGCTTCACATCAGGTGGGCCGTATGCTTGTCTGCCATCCGACGTAGTATAAAAAAAAATACTGCTGGAGATAGGTCTTCCCTAATGCCTTCCACCATATGCGATCCTCCGCTTTCCGCATCCAGCCCCTTCCGGCCGGTCACTTGAGATCATCGGTACATCTAGAGGGCGGGCACCCGACGCTTCGTCACCCCATAAGAGGTTTATCAACATTTGGGGTGTAAGCGGTTCATCAACATCTTTGAACCAAAGCCAACTTCACCTGCACGCGGTGCACCCTGCTGACTGACAAACGAAGCTCTGGCGAAAAGAGAGGTAGGGAGCGTAATTGTAAGCTACCCGTCTGGATAATGTACCTCCACCTCACAGAATACCGCAGCCAAATAACAATTCCCTTGAGGGTTGTTGTGTTCCTGCGTGTGAGTGACGTCACCAGAAAAGAAGGAGATGCTGCGCCGGCAGCGGGGGTGGCGGCGCGCGAGCGATATTTTATGTTGCGAGCGTCAAAATGGCTACGGTAATAACCGCTTCACATCAGGCGGGCCGTATGCTTGTCTGTCTTGGTTAAAAAAAAAAGGTTCCTGCTCCATTCCTACTCCTACTAATTTCTTCTGATTAAATTCGTTGTGAGTTCCAAGGCAGCCATAGTTTTACCCCTGGGACTGCAATGGACTTCATTATTCATTGCCTTCTTTGGCGGTCGCCGCTGTTAATCCTGGCTACACAGGAGATACAGTGGTGGGAATGTGTGGTGGGCCCCCGTCCCACCCCATAAGAGGTCTCCACTCTAGGACTTTCCTCCCAATCTGCCATCACCGACTAGGCAGATGTAGAAGGTCCACTGCCACTTCCGCCTGCAGACTATGAGAGCTATGTCGTCAACTTTGGTTCTCCGTCGAATTTCTTCGTTCCGGATTCGGTCCCTTGGAAAAATGCCGTGCATTGTTTACAAATAAGGCTCATAGCAAGGGGTCATAATGTCAGTGTCATATGTCGTTGCTAGCAGCACGTACTGGTCTGATACGGAAGAAGGTATAGAGAACAACACATAATCTATTAGATCCAAGCAATTCTATAAACTGTGAGGCCGAGCAGATAGGTAGATAGATAGATACGTTTATTACAAACAGCAGAGCTTCATCTTAATCATCATCATCATCAGGTCATTTTAGTCTCCACTACATGAGCACGACCCTCTCTCATCCGTCCTAGACGGAAGGAGGATTTGGCCTACTCTCCCCACGCTGGCCAGACGTGTTGGGGAGGCCTGATCGATGTTTGATAATGTATTTCCCTAAGTCGCCTTGTACGACATCCACGGGAAGAGATGGAGTGATTGATCTTGATCATAATATCAGCTTTGTGTAAAATTTCGTTACACGGCATTTAATGCTGAGCGATGGCCAAGTTGCATCAAGTTGGCATCTTTTGTTTTATTTTGTTATTCACATAGCATTTCAGGGTAGTGTTCCTTGTTATCATACAACACTAACATATAATGACACATGTACACTATATTTAACTATTGTTGTGTTTATTCTTTTTGTCAATACAGATGCAGATGTCAATAAAAATATTTTCTTTCTTACTTTCACATCTCTGACATTGTTCAAAGAAGTCAAATTCAAAAGCTGTAGCTACTTCTAATAATTTCTTACTCAATTCGTTATGAGGTACAAAATAGCCATAGTTTAACAATGGGAGTGCAATTAATCTCATTGTCCTTTGTTATGGTAAATGTCTGGTACTGAATGTATTGTTTACACTCCAATGAAGTAATTACGACCATAAAATACTCAATAACAACTTTAAACCGAAAATATTTTCTGCCTTCATTTACATCTCCATTCATCAAAGCGTCTCAATATTCTTAGTTATATATATTTTCTATGTTTAGTGTCTGAACTTTGAACAGAATGTGTGAAAGACCAAATCATGTCAATGGCCGTCATAATACAAAGGCTTTTTTTGTTGCTTTTTTTTTTTCTTTTTGTGTTGTATTTACGTGAAACCGTCGGCTAATTTACCATTATATTTAGACATAAAGGTAACCATATATCGCTGTCGAGGTTGTTTCATCAATGCATTGTCTGGTATTAGATTCTTGGCCGTTCGCAGCTTATCAGTATCCATGATGAGAAGAAACTGACTGATAGCGTAGATCGCTGTGTCTAGAGATGACAAATTTGACACATAAGTTCCTTATGACGTTTAATGCGTAGGTACGAAAGGATTTTTGATAATTCCCAACGGACTCTGGGAAACGCGAGTCAGAAGTCGCTGGCGTATGCTAGTTTTATTATAATAACTAATAATTATAAAAAATAATTGTGGAGTGAAATAATAATGACTGCATCTCATAATATCCATATCTTGTTCTTAAATCAAGAATGTTAACTAGTTCAACCTGATTTTACTATACTGTTAAACTGTTCGGCTTCACAGAAAATTAACCATTACTTTTAATGGGCATTTTTTTTTACAAAATACGTCCAACACACAGACAGACGAGAGTAATGTAACTCGTAATGTAGCGAGTCATACGTCTGTATGCTCGTATGTTTTTAATTTGTTCCTTAAGATAAATATGATCATCATCTAGCAAAGATGTCATTCTTTGCGTTGTGATGTGTTACAGTAAGAATCGAGTTCAATGTAGGCCCTCAGCCAGTTTCTTTAGGTTTTGGTACGGCACGACATTTTAACGTCTTAAGGATTCTAAAATAAAAGCAACAGTTAAGTTTCTACTTTTTATTTTCTTCGAAAATATTCCTCACTACAACATTGATGTATGGGCATTAATGGAATGTAAGTACCTACAAACCAGTGTGTGGGACAATCCGTCGCTAACAATAAATACGAGGAAACAACAGCAAACAAAAATATACAGGTAAAATAAAATCTCTAATAAATTTCTTGTTTACCTTCCTTATTCAATATGTACAAACACCTAAATATAATAATACGTTAACTGGATCAAGTACATTGTGTACCCTGTTATTTACATTTATATTCTCCTTTATCTTACCATTATGCACTTAAATGTTAAGCTACATACTGTGCCTTGTTGCTATTACATATATTATACCGATAGATATCTACAACTTTTTTAATTTTACAAACATCCTAAACCATAATAGTGTTACCAATAATACTCTCTTTGCCATTATCTAGAAGTTCAGAATAACCAGACTCGTCGCTGCAAGCGCTATCATTGTCGCCTGTGCCCTTGAAGACCTCTGTTTCTGTGCTCGAATTCAAGCTGTCTACATCAATCAAGTTGTCGATAAGAGGTTCGAAATTATTGAGAATGCTGGAATCAGCTCGCAAAGGAGGGTATGTGGACCGTCGACGGAAAGTGTTTTTCTCTCCGATAGGTACATGATTCACTTCCTCAGTAGGAGCCATATCCAAAGATATGTCGTTTTCTGCATTAATAACGTGCATTGCATTTGTGCAGCTTCTATTGCTGACTCTCATCGCAGTGCGCTCAAAACATTTTATCCTTTCAAAAACTGGCACAATTTCATCTTCGCTCTCTGAATGCTCCTTGTGCAATTCTTCCTGCGGGAAGTTGGAGGGAAGCGACGATGGTTCGGTGTCGGAAGTGACAGTGCTCGCTGTCTCACAGCCTGAAGAAACGGATCCGTCGTCGCTGTCAGTGACGAGGAAGTTACTTGGAGATATTAGTTGCAAGCTCTTTGCGTCACCATTCGTCGCATTCTCAGACAATTCGTTGGACTCGGCGATAGACCCCAACGTTTGCAATCTAGATTCCAAATTCTCTTTGCTATGACTAGTTTCGTTATCGCTATGATCAATTTCTGTTCTTTTACTCTCATTGACGAGAATATCGATCACTTTATCCGAAATAGCTTCTGAACTGCTTTCAGAATCTGTTCGTATTCGGTTCATGACTCCTTCTGGACACGACAGCTTGCGCGGAGACTTCGTCTCCGGCCTTCGTCTGTCGAGAGTATGCGAAGAGTAGAATTCGTCATCAGTCATATTATCATTTAATTTCCTTGTCCAGGATTCAATGTTTTGTTTAGCGTTCATTTCAGCTTCTTCTTCATCTTCTTCAGAACACAATTCTTCGATAGCTCCGAGTTTTGGCGCAGATTTTGACCTTTCAAGCGGCGGTCGGTAGTTCATCGCTCCGACGCTGAGGAGTATCTTCCTGCGTGGCATGCTCGGGTTGTCGTATACGCTGTTCGCGAGACTTAATCTCGCATTCTGTTTAGAAATTCTGTCCTTTTTGAATTCGACTAACGCTTGTTTCAGTTTGATTTGTAGTTCTTCAGTTATCTTCTTTGATATAGTTTCTTTGGTGCAGAGAACCGCATGGCATCGTAGTTCGTGCTTGAGTTTCTTGCCTTCGTGTCGGTAGACCCAACAGAACAGCTTGGGGTAGTGTGGCGGACTAGCACAGTAGGTGATACGGTGGGACCAGTACTCGGTAAGGCCGTGCTCTTTGGTGAACCCTTTCAGGCCGGAATTGGTGACTGATAGCTTCATCACCACGTCGGGTTTAGTCGATTGCTGGTAGTTCCTCCAGAGTGTCGCCAACGGCTTTTCGATGCAGCTTTCACCTGGAATGAGAAAACATTAATTTTAGAAAATATGATTATGATAGAACCGTAAAAATATCGATGGGTATTGTGTGCTGGTTTACTTGCAAATCTATTAAATATTTATTTATTAGGTTTTTTGTTTGTATGAGAAATTTCTAGATTTTAAGGGTACTGCTTAATGACACATCGTTAATAACTTTTAATCACATTAAATTTTGCTGATGATGATGCTTGTAAGAAACATACTAGAATATAATACAGTATTACAAAAACCTGACGATACCTAAAATTAGTGTAATTTACACGTAGACGTAGACCTAGTACCTAAATAAACCCTTATTTAATAATCAAGAAATAAACAATTTCTTAATCAGAATTTTATAGCAGTTTTATTATAAACTTATTAAGATTCTAGCGGCCCGCCCCGGCTTCGCACGGGTATTTTACAAAAATTCCGTCCGTCAACCGTCGCGACACTTTTTGTACATAATAATGAGTTCGGCAAAGTCGTAGTACATTATTTTGTTCTATCATCAATAGTTTTCGCAGCGCATGCGGTGCAAGGATTTTTTTTAGGTTATTTTGTTTACATTATTCGAGTTTTAGTAAGGATCCCTAATTTTTTTGAAAACTATAATATAGCCTATGTCATCCAGGGATAATGTAGCTTCCAAATGGTGAAAGAATTTTTCAAATCGGTCTAGTAGTTTCGGAGCCTCTTCAATTCAAACAAAACAAACGAACAAACAAACCTTTCCTCTTTTTAATATTAGTATAGACAATACTGAGAATTTATTTAATTCTTGGGTGAACATTGGCTCAGGCGAAAATTTAAATCGGTTCGTTTATTTACATAATTGGGGTCAAACGCTGCCACCCTCAGTCGCAGCTCAATGGGTCAGAACGAGAGTCTTCCTGCAGGAACTCACGATTCTCGAGTTCCCGGATTCGTGACCGTTATTTTTATTATTATACCTTTGAGATCGAGGGTTTTGGAAATGAAATTATGGTATAATGGCCTACTTTTATTTTATTACAATTCCGATGCAAATATATGACTAAGCGAATCGGATTAGTTCGATGGCGTCGCACGCAAGTTAAGCAATGTCGCCCGCGCCTGTCTATGGATGGGTTTATTTATCTTGAGTTCCTTCGTGCTTCGGAGGGCACGTTAATCCGTCTGTCCCGGCTATTGTCATTAGATGACATGTGTTAAGCAAAGGCCTGTAGGCGGCTCGAAAACACTGATTTCCGCCAACCCGCAGTTGAGGAGCTTGGTGAAGTATGCTCTAAACCGCTTCGATTCAGGGGAGACCCGTATCCCAGCAGTGGGATGAATAAGGGTTGACGACGACGAATCGAGGTATGAAATATTGGGTGATATCATCAGTCGAGTTACATGCTAGTTTCTATGTTTTTTAAAACACCCGAAAGTTTTTTTTTTTTTTAATAATAAAATGTACCTACTACCAAATTAAGTATTGTCATTTATTGTCTATTACGCATTGTCTGATAGATAACACCATAATGTATCTAGCCAGTTGCTAAACTTGTAATAGTGTGCACACTTGAAATACATGAAGTTATATTGGCCTGTAAAGGTAATTCAAGTTAGAACAGCCGCCTTCCGTCTATTGGCACTCGACTGGTATGAAACATTAAAAAAAAAACGAAAAATAAAACAAACTTTCACTAACTTTAAAATTTAAATAAACTTATGTTAAAAGATGATTTGATTATTCAGTCACTTGAAAAATTGTGTTCGTGTGAAACCAGTCAACTACAGACGCCATCTTTATTGGTTTTAATTGTTGTTTCAAAAGCTCTTAATATTAGGGTCTCTCTTCATTAAAGATTTAGAAGTATCTTAAGGGGATTGATCCTATGTAGATGAATTGTTTTCGCATTTTTTTTTTATATTAAAGTTTTTATTATTTTTATTAACATTGAAAATGTTTTTTCGTTCGCTCCAGTAGGCCCCCATTTTTGCTGAAAGTGCGACGTATGAGGGCTCAAAACACGCTGAATTTGAAGGGCTTTAAGATGTAAAAAATATTTTGGAAAAGTCAAAAACTGTTTTGGAAATCGAAAAAACCGACTTTTTTCGACCGATAAATCGTGTATTTTCACACAAAACTTCCGATATCTCGAGAACGGGGAAGTATGAGAGTTCAAAAGACGTGGAATTCGAAGGGCTATAAGATGATTTTTTTTGGAAAAGTTGGTTATGAAAAAAAAAATTTTTCGTTCTCTATAGTAGTTCCCCCATTTTCGCTGAAAGTGCGACTCGCCCGTGATACCCTAAGGTTTAGGTCCACGAGGACGTATGAGGGCTCAAAAGACGCTGAATTTAAAGGGTTTTAAGAAGATGTAAAAAATATTTTGGAAATGTGAAAAACTTATTTGGAAATCGAAAAAACGATTTTTTTCGACCTAAAAATCGTGTGTGAAGAGAGTTGGTTTTGAAAAAAAAATTTTTGGTAGATTCATTTTTTTTTTTTAATTTTGCAATAATAATTCATCGAAAAATCTGTCCAAACATGAACCAGCTCCTAAGGATCAATTACCTACCTTAAGTGTATGGCAGAATAAATATACCTACACCCAAATATGGCACAAATATCTTATACTAGACTATAGTAGTGGTCTACCGGCTTTGATAAACAGACGCAGATGTTGCTAAGTTTGATTTTCTATTAAGTTCGAGTGCGACAATAGATCTTCTTAATTTGAAAAACAAAACTGAATGTCAATCTAAAAGTAGCAAACGACTTATTTGGTCCACTGTACGAAATTCTGTCCTCGATTTTTTTTTATGTTACATTACCGGTACAAAAATTATATTATACCTATATCGTAAATATTCTTTATTGTATGCTTATAATTCTCCCAAATCCGTTCAGTCGTTTACATGTAGAAGAGCAACAAAGATCCACATATCCTCACAAACTTTAATGTATTCATCCTTTTCTTTCATAAAAGATAATAATTAATGTTGTTGAACAATATAGAGTTTACATACATACAAATATCCAACTAATTTAGAACTTTTGAAATATTAATTTCCGTACTGACTTCGGGAATAAAATTATTGGAAATGATCCCAACTACCCGACCACTCCCCGAAGGCCAATTCTCTTAATTATTTTATGATCGCAATATGAAAGTTAACCGAATCGAGATTGAGTTATGAATTGATTAAAAATAATCTACTTGATTTCATTAATTAATTATTATCAAAATAACTTTCTTAGTTTCTGTATTTTCAGTCATATTTCGATATAATCCCACCTAGCTAAAGTTTGAAGTTTCATATTGTGATACGAGAATATCAAATTTGACATTTGTGAGATCGGGACTGGATTCGAATTGAATTCTGACTAGATTTTAATTACCTAAGAGAATTGCTCCTCAGATCAATTTGGTACGGTCACTTTACTTTGGGATACGAGTATCATGCATAAGTGATGTCTACCAAAATTGACTGTGCTAATTGACCTTTTTAAAGTCCGGAATTTCCGTCACGGGTGTAAATATAACATAATAAGCGGAACTGCGGATCTAACACGTTATTATAATATTCAAATAGCCTTATCACTAGTTACAGTGTGATTGTGTATTATGTATTTTTCAGGGAAGTCCGGGCAATTGCATAAGTCCTTAAATGCTCGAAGGTCAAAATCGTATTCACGCAATTCGTTTTACTGTATTTGCCAACAGTACTAATGTGTTTGCTAAATTGTCGCGTACATGAAGTAGATTTCGGGCTATTCGTTAATTTGCTTAAGTAACTATTCATGTTTTTTTTGGTTTTATTATACCTACATAAGAAGAATTAAAACGTATGTGACTTTTTCAGGAGTTAGAAATTTTAAATATGGCAATAGAATTTATGGAATATCATTATTTCTTCAGAAGAACCTCCACTGCCTATATGCATATATCTTCACTTAAAATCCTACAAACTATCGATTTTATTCTGTTTACAGGCCCGTCTGATGTGAAGCGGTGACCGTAGCCGTACTTATTACGTAGGCAACAGGTGACCTCACTTGCTCGCAGGAACACAACACTCACGGGAATTGTTATTTGACAGCGGCATTCCGTGAGGTCTTGTGCATGGATTGAACCCGCTACCTCGGAGTCAAAGTAGTTACAGCTAGCTATTCGTCCCCCGGGCTCGTCTTATCTCTCTATTTTTTACTATTAAAACCGTTTTAATTTGAGTTTTGGTCATTTAGATATCTGAAAGAAATGTAAGTAGGTACGTATTACTTTTGCTTACTATATTAATTAAGTGAGAGTACATTACCACCCGATTCGTGTTGCATGCCATTTTTTATCACAACTGTGATGTTATAAATACGATAGATATGGCATACCCATACTAAACTGCATCAGAATCAGAAAATGGTTTCAGTGTGTGTGTGAGAAAGAGTGAGTAAGAGAGAGAACTTCGCTATCCTTATCATCTCGACGCTTTAATTTATTTGCTATCTCTTTCCCTCGCTGAGTGCGTAATCGGCGCAAAGACGTATTTTTTCCTTGCACAGATATGAAACTAACCTAAACTACGCGTTGACATCAAATATTATTGTGTACTTTCGTGTGATACACATACATATCACATACCATACGAGTATGACATCACTTGCTTTATTTACTTTATCAACATAAATCTTTCGTAATACCACAGGTAATACAGAAGACATCGTTTTTAGTATATCTACATATTTCATTCAATCAATTGTCACAAACGTCTGATTCGTCGGATTGTGCGTACTAATTGAGAGGTTAGACAATTGTTTTCGGGTGTACGATATTGACGTTTGTGGCGTATCTATAGTATTTATAACATCTATGCAATTGAAAGAAAAAAAAACGCAAGCAAAAAAATTATCTAATCTCTACCAATAGCCAAATTTGGTCATGACGTCGACTATTCGTGACTGGACTGTGTAACTTGGACTTTGCTAATCAATTGAAGTATGATCAACAGTTCGTTGTACAAAGTTGTTTTTTTTTGTTTGTTATAACTATATTGTACATCAAAATAATATAACATGCAAAACAAAGCAGTACGAAGGCGGATTTATCTCTTAGAGGGATATCTTCCAGTCGACCTTGTAGTATCAAAAGGATTAAAATTATAGGTGTGTAAAACATAGCACAGTAATCGCTGTGATGATGATGGAAAGGACAAATATTATGGTACAGGTTATTGTTAAAACAAATATTTGTGAGTAATATAACGTCGGCAAAGAGCAAGCCGTGTGGTTTCCGGTAGACTAGAATAGAATCACTCCGTCTCTTCCCGTGGATGTCGTACAAGGCGACTAAGGGAAATACATTACAAAAACGTCGATCAGGCCTCCCCTACCCGTCTGGCCAGCGTGGGGAATGTAGGCCAAATTCTCCTTCTGTCTGGGACAGAAGAGAGAGGGTCGTGCTCCTGTAGTGGAGACTAAAATAACCTGTTGATATGATGATGAAAGAGCAAGCTGATCAAAATATGAAATAGTATTAGCACTGAAGATCTCCGAGGGGTGATAGAAAGCTTAAAGAAAATTGAAGGGAAATTGTTCAGTTGATCAAGAATGTATATGGTTGTTTTATACTCTGCTAGTGTAGTGACTAGCAGAGTACAAAACAATACATTCTTGAGCAACTGAGTATCTTTCTTTATGGCTCAGTGGCGTGGACGATTCGTGAAACGGACAGGTAGAAGATAGATAGATGCTCCGAATACCATGAACCACCAAACGAACAAACAATTCTAGGTATTCTATAACGACAAGGAATAAAAACTAGACTTTCTGCAGTATGTTACCTCCTTGTTTTTTGCGTCGGGGCTTAAAAACAGGGAACCGTAATGACAAACCACAATGTTTACAAGTTTTGGCGGTTCTCAAGTATTGCCAGATGTGAAAAATGTTAGATTCAATTTAATTATTTTCTACTCTTTTCGGTCGCTCTGTTATTATACTTTAATTTAATAAATATTCGTTCCTTAATTAATGTTATTAAAAGTACATATTAGTAACAGGTTAATTATTTTTACGATCCGGTCGTGTACGATATTATGCCTAATTATACAATTTTTCGAAAGATTTATTTAATGTATTTACTAGTTGGCGTTGCTTAATTTAAAGTCATAATTTGTTGTATTTGCTGACATTTAGATTATTGACATTTACATTACTGTTATTTTTTTAATGTTTGCACGTCACTTTTAGTTTTTTTTAAGGTTCCGTACCTCAAAAGGAAAAACGGAACCTTATAAGATCACTTTGTTATCCGTCTGTCTGTCTGTCCGTCGGTCTGTTTGTCTGTCTGTCTGTCAAGACCCTCTATGTCGAGAAAGTGTGAAGGTATCAAGCTGAAATTTGAACTGTATACTCAGGTCTACGGTCCCATGAAGCTGTAAAAAAATCAAACTGTGAAGTTTACGTAAAAAAAAGTAACGGCCGTTTATTCAGCAAAAAACGCATATTTCGACACATTCTCAAGGGAATCAAAACCTATAGGTTACTTCCCGTTGACCTAGAACTACGAAATTTGGCAAGTAACATCGTTATAGACTACAAGTACAAGAATAAATCTCAAAACTATACATTTGTAATTAAATCTTAAAAAATAGGGGGTCTATATTTTTTTATAGGAGGTTGAAATTTCAAATTGAAACTACTAGTCAAATGGGGTATATGAAAGGGCTTGATGTGCACATTGCAAAATATATTTTATTTATTTTTTACAATGCATTATTTCCTATTTATAATGAAAAATATTAAATTTATATTGATCTTACGTAGGGAACCCTCGGTGGGCGAGTCCAACTCGCACTTGGGCGGTTTTTTTTTAATATTAGTTCAGCATATTGGCTCCGCTGATGGAAAACGAAAAGAGGAGCCCCAATCGCATCGGCAAAGGGCAAGAGACCTTGATGTCTTGTCAGTTGACGCTGCCATGCTGGCCTACAAGATGCTTCTTCACGCTTCGCTTGAAGGATCCCATATTGTATGAATGAGGAAATACATATGCCGGCAACGCGTTCCAATTTTTAATAGTGCGAAATAGATAGGAGTTGCCAAACTTTTTAGTTCTTTTTAGTAGTAGGCCTAGATGTTGGTGACTCCCGTACACCACATAATATAAATGTATGTATTAGCCGAAACAGATAGACGTTGGTATGAAATAGTCTTGGAGCCAGTGGAACTTAGCAACCCAGATGTGCGGTCGTCGACCTGCCGTTGAAAGATTGACGATGCGGATGAAAGTGAAAGCGGCGTGCTTGCTTACCGCTGGGTCCCTTGTTTGGATTGTAATATAACAATTGTAAACACACAGACGGACAAGTTATGTATGCCTACGTTTAATATAAATAATTACATGACGATTGTTTGCCATAATAGGAGAAATTCAGCCCAATTGGTGGAATGGTGAGATTAACTACAATTGAAATGAACGAGGAGCTCGGTAGCATCGTTGCGTTAGTGAGCCTAATCGAACATGCAAGTTAAGCAATGTCGACTGTAGCCGGACAGGCTACATGGGATGGGTTTATTTATCTCGAGCTCCTCCGTGCTTCGGAGGGCACGTTACGCCATCGGTCCCAGGTGTTGCCATTATAGATGACAGTCGTTAAGCCAAGTCAGTGGCATTTCGGTGGTGTCAATACACTGGCCTCCGCCAACCCGCAGTTGTGCAGCGTGGTGGAGTATGCTCTAGACCCCTGATAGATGAGAGCGAGGGTGAGTGCTGAGTGCGCTCAATCCAAGGAATGTAGCCCAGTGCACCCCCGCTGCGGTACAGCAGGGCCCCCACGACCACGGGGATTTCAGCGCTACAATCAGCGTTGGGTCTCCCCTAGAAGTGTTCCACCGAAAGCAGGTGTTTCCCCACCGTAAGCGCCTGTTTCTCCACTGCGAAGACACTTTGCGCGGATGGAAAGAGATGCGGATGGCGAGAATTTCTTACATGTTATAACACTAGCTATATATCTAGGCTGTCTAATCGAACACGCAAGTTAAGCAACGTCGACCGCAGCCTGTCCGTGGATAGGTTTATTTATCTCGAGCTCCTGCGTGCTTCGGAGAGCAGGTTAAGCCGTCGGTTCCGGCTGTATTTCATTAGATGACAGTCGTTAAGCCAATTCCGTGGCCTGTAGGCGGCTTGAAAACACTGGCCTGTTGGTGGAGTACGCTCTAAACCCCTTCGATTGAGGGGAGACCCGCATCTCAGCATTGGGATGAATAAGGGTTGTCGACAACGAATATATCTTGGCTAGTCTCGTCTAACCCGGACACGGACATGACATTTTTACTATTTTTATATTTACATTATTACAATCAAAAACCTCGGAAGTATATGTGGTTTATTATCTTTATTGAGTTTTTTTTATAACGACAGAATGAATTCATCAGAATTAATTCGGATTTGATAGTTCACAAATCATCTAAACAATTAATATAAAAGCAATTTGTATGATGATCATTATTATTATATCTGTATTAATAAATACGAGTACTGTCAAGGTGAGGTATTTTTAACAATTCCGCGTGTTTAATTTCCTACCATGAGACGAACTATGAATAATTTAATAGCTGATCCAAGCCAGCTTGCCAGAATTACCTATACTATAAGTTATATATCTAATAAATAACTTATATTATGATAAATATTATTCAATATAAATATTTATCTATAGGTAGCAATATAATAAAGCTTTTGTGTTTGAAAGCACTAATCTCAGCAATTTATTTTTGTATTTAATAGCTCAAATACATATAATAATATAATTTCTTTTCACAGATGATTAGTAGGGTAGGATCAACATTAATAAAAAATGTACAAAATTTCCACAAAGTTCCACCAAAGCGCAAATAATCATTAGTTTAAATTAAATGTTAATAAAATGCTAGTAGTAATTCGATTATTTTTCTTCACAAAATGTATTATTATTATTATTTTAGTGAATATATTCTTCATATTATTTCGAAACAAGTACCCGATAATCCGATCTGTGATAACGACACATCATCCGTCTTAAGGCTGTATTGCACATAACGCCCGGTGTCCACGTGTTAAGCAAGCGTTGCGTCAGGTGCGTTAACATATTATGTAACGCCCAGTTACATGCAAACTACGAGTACATACGACTTATACATGGGTCTTATATACAGTGCATCGCTGTATGACATGTTGGCTTTCTATGTCACAAATTATGTGGCTTACTTGCTCACATTTTGAAGTAAACAACCCGGATAATTTGTATATGTAACACGCGTCTGGATTTTTTAGAGTACGTCGGGCGGCAGACAAGCATATGGCCCGCCTGATGTGAAGCGCTTACCGTAGCCATATTAACGCTCGCAACATTAAAAATATCGCTCACGAGCCGCTGCTGCCATCGCAGCATTTCCTTCCTTTCTGGACCTCACTCACTCGCAGAAACACAACTCTCAAGGGAATTGTTATTTGGCTGCGGTATTCTGTGAGGTGGAGGTACATTCCCTAGTCGGGTAGCTTACAATTACGCTCCCTACCTCTCTTTTCGTCAGAGCTTCGTTTGTCAGTCAGCAGAGTGCACCGCATGCAGGTGAAGTTGGCTTTGGTTCAAAGATGTTTATGAACCTCTTACACTCCGAAAAATTCACAATTTTATGAAACTTTTCTCAATTTGGTCGGTTTGTAAACGTTAACACATTCGAATGTGACCAAATAATTGGCACTAAGTACTCAGTACTCAGTCATTGGCCGTGTGCTTTCCGGCAGACTAGAATAGAATCACTCCGTTTCTTCCCGTGGATGTCGGATATGGCGACTAAGGGAAATACATTATCAAACATCGATCAGGCCTCCCCAACCCGTCTGGCCAGCGTGGAGAGTGTAGGCCAAATCCTCCTTCCGCCTAGGACGGACGAGAGAGGGTCGTGCTCCTGTAGTGGAGACTAAAAAGACTAAAAATGGACCTGATGATACTTAAAATGTTTCGATTTAACAACAAGTCGGTCCCGGCTGTTGGCATTACATGCCAGTCGTTAAGCCAAATCAGAGGCCTTTAGGCGGCTGGAAATCACTGGCCTCCGCCAACCCACAGCTGAACAGCGTGGTAGAATATGCTCTAAACCCCTTCGATTGAGGGGAGACATATATCCCAGCAGTGGGATGAATAAAGGTTGACGACGACTTGGTAACAGACTTCGTAGACATTTCTGAAATTCATGCTATATATTTTTTGACCGGTCATCGAGAGGTCGTGGGTTCAAATCCCACCTGGGGGGGGGGGGAGGTGAATTTTTCCATTATCCAAAAAATATTTATCTGGCAAGTTGGCCAAGACAACTATTTAAATAACAATAATTCATGCTATATCCTAAGATATGATTTTTAAGAACTTAAGTTCATTGCTTTATACAGTAAAAATGAATGACTGAGCCTAGAACGAAGATTATTTCATAAGATCTCACATCTTTTTACTGCAGGCTTGGTATCATTATTGATACAAAAATATGAGATATAATTTCCTGCCATTCATTAGAACTAAATAAACCATAATAAAAACTGTTAGATTGTATCGAACCTCACCGGTAGGATGTTTAATAGCTGTTGCGAAACAAGGACGCTGCGCTATTAGTGAAACACCGGTACTACTTACTGTACGTGTAAATCTAGATAACGAACCGTTTCTCCATTGAAACAATATATAGACACATTGTTTAATAAAACACATTTCTATTATATCCTAAAACCTTTATTTTAATATCAATAATATAAATTATTATAACCATGTACATGATACAGTTTAATAAATATAATAAATATTTCTGTACAATTTACACAGCGCCATCTAGTCCCTGGCCGTGTGGTTCCCGGCAGACTAGAATAGAATCACTCCGTCTCTTCCCGTGGATGTCGTACAAGGCGACTAAGGGAAATACATTATAAAACATCGATCAGGCCTCCCCAACCCGTCTGGCCAGCGTGGGGAGTGTAGGCCAAATCCTCCTGTCTGTGACGGACGAGAGAGGCTCGTGCCCCTGTAGTGGAAACTAAAATGACCTGATGATGATGATGATCTAGTCCCAAATTGCTGCTATTAACTACTTGAATACAATTTTTTTGTAATTACATACATATAATACATAAAAAACACCTAGACCAAGACAAACAGACATGTTCGTGGACACAAATATTTGTCTTGTGCGGGGATCGAAGCCGCGACTTCGGAGTCAAAGTGGCTATTGCTAGTCATTTGACTACCGAGCTCGTCTATGTACCTATAGTGGGTAGATACAGTCTGATAATGATGATGATCTCTGCTGAAATGCTACTCATTTGTGCAAATATTTTTTTCCAACTCTTTTACTACCATGCTGCGAAGTGGTGAATACAATAATAGCAATCTATAATAATAAGAAAGCCTCTAGTTCAGGGTTTCTCAAACTTTTTGGGGTCGCCAGAAATTTTTAACATGTAAAGTAATAAAAAAGAACTGAGTATGTGAATACTTTACATCTTAAAAATTTCTGGCGACCCCCTCCTTCCTGCTCACTCCCATCATGAAGACTTCAACAATTCAGCTGACTATGAAAGCTTTAAAATTGTTAGTGCCATTTGCTGCCGATTTCATTCTTAGAGGGCTTCAAGTGGAAAAAGATTTTCTTACAGCTTTGAGTTGATGAATTATGGAACGATAATCACTTTTTTTTTATTGTAGCGTATGATCTACAAACATGTGCTTTTCCCCTGCGAACCCCCTGGGGGTCGCGACCCACAGTTTGAAAACCACTGGTCTAGATGGACGGATGGCCTCAATGGAAATAGCCGGAAGCGGCTGGATGCGGAAAGCGGAGTATCGCATATGGTGGAAGGCTTTCGGATAGGCCTATGTCCAGTGGATAGATACAGGCAGATGATGATGACGACGATGAAACTATAATAAGTCAAATAGTTCAACTACACTGCATACAATATTATAATTCGCCTTTACTCAGCAAATAGCTCACCCGCTAACTAGACGCAGATCTGTGTCTTGGGGATAGTATGTCGCCGAGCCGAGATATATACGGAAAGATGCTATATAGTACAGTCACATAACAATTGGCTACAAGACAGAAAAATACAAACTACATTGTTTTCCCGACGAGCTCGGTGGCGTAGCGGTCAATGACGCGGCTTCGACACCAACGCTCGTGGGTTCGATTCCCACATAGGACAAACATTTGTCAAAGTCAAAGTCAAAATTCTTTATTCTGTGGGCCCTCGCGGGCACTTAGACACGTCTTTTACAAGTAGGTATATTTTTTTATCTACCAGCATTTCGGAATGACCATTGACGAGAAGAAATGCCGAAAGAAACTCTGTCAATATAGGTCTTTTTTTTTTTTAAAGTTGTGTGCATGAACATGTCTGTTTGTCTTGGTCTGGGTGTTTTCTATGTATCATAAGTATGTATTTACAAAAAAAAAAGTATTTACGTATGTTTATCAATTTTCTAGTACCCATAACACGAGCTTCGCATACTTTGGGGCTAGATGGCGCTGTGTAATTTGTCTGGCAATATTTATTTATTTTCCAAACTAGAAAAATCTGTTCATTTAGAAACTGAGCATTACTAATAAATATTATAGTTATGCAACATATTATTTTTGTAAATACCTACATAAAAGATGTATTAAGTATGCATTTAATGCCTAGTACCCATATTACAAGCTTTTCTTACTTTGGGACAAGATGGCGCTGTGTATTTTGACCTGAACTATTATTATATTGTTATCAAATTTTTATGCAATAAGTGTAGATTGTTATTATACCACAACCTCTTTACATCAGGAGACTGTATGCTGGGTATCAGCCAATGTTAATGTAAAAAAAAATACATACGTACATATTATGATGAACTTTTGACATTCCGATATAATCTATTTATTTATTTATCTACGATAGTTATAATGTCCTAGCTAAACCAATACATTTGCCCATAAATCAATTTACGACACATAAAGTCACACTGCTATCGTTTACAATCCGCAGGCGATAAAGCGAGGACAGACGGTTCGTCGGTTTATGAGTCGTTTTATACCTACGACGAACGAGCAGAATCCAGACACGTTCATTTAGTGCCAATATGGTACTGTTACTCGATAATGGTCATATAATCGGCAAACGGCGCCAGTTAGATCATATAGCTTGATACTTTGACCTTGTGCTGTATTTATGTCAATACTAAGTTTCGCCTGCGACTTCCCCGTGAGAATTAAAGTGCGAGTCAAAATCACACAACGAGGGTTCTGTACAAACTTGTAGGCATGTAAATTGTGTGAAATAACTACAAATTTACGATTTTCGGATTTTTTCCTTTACTTGTGCTACGTGACATTGTTTCTTGTCAAATTTCATAATTATAGGTCAGCAGGACCTATAGGTTATGATTTCCGATTTTTTTGCGAATTTTTGCGAATGCGATATAAATAGAATATAAACGGGCGTATCTTTTGATGGAATCGATTTAGAAACTTGATTTTTTTACTGCTTTAAAATATTGCAGAACTGAGTGACATACTCAGTTCTGCAATCGTTTATTAATTTAAACTTGATACCTCTACGCGTTTTTAAGAAAAAGGGTCTTAACAGACGGCCGCACAACGAAGTGATTCTTTAAGGGTTCCGTATTTTTCGTTCGGAGGTACGAAACCCTAAAAATCCTGTCTTAGCAAATGTTTACGATTAATTATAAACTTTTGGAAAATATATGCATTAAAACGAATAGGTAAGTACCCGATAAGTGAGCCAACTGTCTCATTTCGCCATTAATTCACACAAGCGGCCGAATCTGGCATTTGTAACACTAATGTTAGGGTTGGTACCTATGTTTGTATCAACTTTAGTCGCCAAGTTTAATAACTTGGCGACAACTTTAGTCGCCAAGTTTAATAACTTGGCGACTAAAGTTTATATTAACCGGGCGTTACTATAATTATTAACGCCCGGTTTTTTAGAGTTGTTGTGTTCCTGCGTAGGACGACAAGGGTTGGACGCCCTCCTTCTAGATGGTCCGATGGCCTTAAGAAAGCGGCTGGGAGCGGCTGGATGCGGAAGGCGGAGGATCGTATCTGGTGGAAAGTATTGGGGATCACCATCATCCAGCAGTGGGTAGATACAAGCTGCTAATGATGATGTGTTCCTGCGAGCGAGTTAGATTACCAGAAAGGAAGGAATTGTTGAGCAGGCAGCGGGGCTATCAACATGAAATATTGCTCGTGCGCCGTCAGGCGAGCGATATTTCTTGTTGAGAGCGTTCATAGGATGTGATAACTGCTTTCCATCAGGCGGTATGCTTGTCTACCACCTGACGTAGTATAAAATAATCTTTTGATCTCCCATAAAACAGTTCCCAAGAGCGATGCTAGTGACGTCATCACAGCGGCTGGTCTGTGATTTGATCAACACATGTGTCCTAGGAATTCAGACCGAGGCTTGCCTAGACACAGCTGGGTCGATTTAAAAATTTATTACATTCATAATTTTTCTTGTGATCTTTGCAATCACTGCCAGTAGGCATTTATGGAGTATACGCTTTGATCAAATGCAATGATATAATAAAATATGCAATAACATGTCATACAATTGAAACCTTGGGCCCTACCGCCGAAGCTGAAGCCGATTACCATCGGATTTATTGATTGCGAAATTCAAACTTTAGCTTAGATTGGCGGTATGTAGTTGTGTTTAGCTTAGATGGTAGTAATTACAGAGCTCTCACCCCGGACACTCCATACAAATGTCGCGTCGGTAACTACTACATAAACAATGTCATCTATGCATAGAGTAAATAAGCGTGTGTGCGTACGGCACACACGCTTATTTACTCTATGCATTACGTCCGACTCAGAGGGGAGGTGAGGTCGACACGAGAGAGCGACAGGGAGTGGCCCTACTGTACATAGTACTATTATTTATACTGTGCTTAAACCTAAGATCTATTTTCGCAAACGAAAAATCGGATTCAGCTTCGGCGGTAGGCCCCAGGTGGAGTCTGTGCTTATCAGATATTTAAGAAAAAATAATATTTTTTTGAAGTGAAAACTTCTTTAGCGGCGTTGTGCACTACATTAATGTTCAAGTTTTCACTTCTGCCGGCACTCCCGGGAGGCAACCCGTTTTTTTTTAAATTCATTTTATTATGGACCACACAAGTTTCATTGTATTTTTTAAACTAAAAAGTTTCCCAGCCGAAAAAAACAGTTTTTGCTTTTTTTGGAGCCGAGTCCCTCTTTGCAATCTACAGTTTTAAAACACTATGATAGGTGAAATATATTTTTTATGGTCGTTTACATTATTGCGTGTTTAGGTTTCTATTATTCTATATCTGACAGGCAAAATGAAGAGATGGGTAGGTTCGCCATAACAATAGGGTTTCGTTTAAACAACACACAGTACAGAACCCTTATCGCTGTATCACTTGTCCGTCTGTCCATCTGTCGGCAGACTTTTGTATAGAAAATCTGAAAATATGATGTTGAAATTAACATGAAATGTTGTTTCCAAAATTTGACAGTTTTAGTAACCTAAAACTGTCAGTTTTAGTACCTAACCTAAACACAGTTAAATTTTACTTCTAACCTAACCTACCCTAGCGGTTAGGTTAGTGTCATAGTTAACATGCAATTGCTAATGCACCTAAAACTGTCATTTTTGTTTATTTGTAGCTGTGACACGGAATTCAATGGAGCAATTATAATAAATACATATTATTTTTAAGGATAAAAGATTGCAGCAATTATTGAATAGCACTTCAGCAATGATAGCATTTTTTGCAATGTTATTGCATAATATAATTCTGTTACCCATAACTTAGTTTTCAAATAGAATTGTATTGAAAACTTTTTGATTTGGAACTCTAATGTTTGTTTGTAAGTAATAGCAATATGTAAATTATTTAATTAATAAATAATTCTGGACAATTTACACTGCGCCATCTAGTCTCAAATGAAGCGCAAAGCTTATACTATGGGTACCTACTGATAAAAGTACTTAAATACATTTTTTTTGTATATACATACATACATAGAATACACCCAGACCAAGACAAACAGACATTTTCATGCATACAAATATTTGTCTTGTGCGGGGATCGAACCCACGACCTCGGAGTCAAAGTAGCCATTGCTAACCATTCGACCACCGGGCTCGTCACGTAATGTAATAACTATATTTAATACAATTCTTAAAAATACATAGGCGGATTTATCCCTAATAGAGATCTCTACCAGTCAACCTTACAGTCATTGAAAGGAGGCGATTAATCAAGGCGAGGAAGCGCACGTAGGTAGGTCTTAAGATCCTCGAGTCTCTTAAAAACATCTTTGAGAAAAAGTTAGACCATTTTTATAAACAAATTGGTATGAACATCGTCAATCATCGTCCGCTGCCTAAATAAATTTTCTCTCGAGTTGATCATAACATCATAACATTTGTTTTACTTATCGTCTCACGTGAAATCAGTAAACAAAGTGCGGTGTAGATGAACTGTGTGATAATCTGACAATGTAATAAACTTATGGCTCTATAGCAGGGGTTCCCAACCGGTGGTCCGTGAGAGGTAAGTTATGGTCCGTGATACGAACTTATAATGAAAGAGCTTAGCACAATTATACAAAATACTAAAAACTCGAGTTATAGAATAATGGATTTATATGATTTGGGGTGTAAGTGGTTCATCAACATATTTAAACCAAAGCCAAGTACACCTGCACGCGGTGCACCCTGCTGACTGACAAACGAAGCTCTGACGAAAAGAGAGGTAGGGAGCGTAATTGTAAGCTACCCGACTGGGGAATGTACCTCCACCTCACAGAATACCGCAGCCAAATATCAATTCCCTTGAGGGTTGTTGTGTTGCTGCGAGTGAGTGAGGTCACCAGACATGCTGCGTTGGAGCGGGGGTGGCGGCGCGCGAGCGATATTTTATGTTCCGAGCGTTAATATGGCTACGGTAACCGTTTCACATCAGACGGGCCGTATGCTTGTCTGCCACCCGTCGTATTAAAAAAAAAGAAAAAAACTTGGGGACTCTACTCCCAACAAAGACCTCGTAATGGTCCGCGAACAAAAAAAGGTTGGGAACCACTGCTCTATCGAGACAAACTTCTAATAACTAAAATAATATTACTTACAAAGAAGTGAAAGTCTGACATGCACGATGTAACGCATCTTTTCTCTACGTAAACGACACGATAGTCCAAATTGACGCAACATTTATATACTGTACTCTGTAATCTTCTCAAAATCCCTTTAGATTCACTCGTAAAATTAATTTCTCTGCCGAACTACAAAGTTGTGGAATTCACTGTCGGTATAAGTTTACCTTTTTGTCGTACTACGCAATAGTATAACAAAGTGGTCAGTTATCGTAGGAGACCGACTGTACTTTTCCAGTCGGGTTCGATCAACTTCTCTTCCCACAGAGCTTCCAGCCTTCAGCTTCCTTTGCCATTCGGCAGGACCCAACACGTGTAGATAAGGTTGACTTTTGCTGTAAAAATAGTGGCTGCTTAAATGTCCAAAATACACGTAAAAAGTCTGTAGCCGAAGCACACACAAGCCACTCTATACAAATGCAGTTTCATCAACAATGCCACCCTGCCCCCTTACCACCATTTCTTATTGCGATTCAATAACTGAATAGAATGCTTATTCATACCAATGAATAAGCCACTCTATTCCATTTGAAATAGAGTTTTACCACCATCTCTTATTGCGATTCAATAACTAAATAGAATGCTTAATTATACCAATGAATAAGCGATTCTATTCCATTTGAAATAGAGTCGCTTATTCATTGGTATGATTAAGCATTCTGTTCAGTTATTTAATAAGCATTCTATTCAGTTATTGAATCGCAATAAGAGATGGTGGTAAGGGGGCTGTGCAGAACTCGAATGAGCATACGTACGTGTGGCGCCATACAAACTGTTGAAGATTCGGCTTAGTAGGAAAGTCAGGGCGATACGAGAGCGCGGCAGGGAGTGTCCATACTGGACATCTTTGGTCAACCCTTACTCATTCCACTGCTGGGAATCTAGGACACGGGTTTGCCCCCAAACGAAAGGGTTTACAGCATACTCCACCACGCTGCTCAACTGCGGGTTGGCGGAGACCAGCCCCCTTACCACCATCTCTTCCATTTGAAATAGAGTCGCTTATTCATTGCCTTTATTCCATTTGAAATAGAGTCGCTTATTCATTAGTGTGAATAAGCATTCTATTAAATTATTGAGTCGCAATAAGAGCGACTCTATTTCAAGTGGAATAGAGTCGCTTATTCATACCAATGAATAAGCGACTCTATTCCATTTGAAATAGAGTCGCTTATTCATTGGTATTGGTGGCCGTGTGTGTTTCCGGCAGACTAGAATAGAATCACTCCGTCTCCTCCCGTGGATGTCGTACAAGGCGACTAAGGGAAATACATTCTAGAACATCGACCAGGCCTCCCCAACCCGTTTGGCCAGCGTGGGGAGTGTAGGCCAAATCCTCCTTCCGTCTAGGACGGACGAGACAGGGTCGTGCTCCTGTAGTGGAGACTAAAATGAAACTGATGGTGATTGATTGGTATGAATAAGCATTCTATTCAGTTATTGAATCGCGATAAGAGATGGTGGTAAGGGGGCAGTGTTTTCAAGCCGTCTAAAGGCCACCGAGTTAGCTGAACTACTGTCATTTAATAACAACAGTCGGGACCGACGGCTCAACATAACCCTGCGAAGCACGGAAGAGCTCGAGATAAATAAACCCATCCATGGATAGGCACAGTCGACTTTGCTTAACTTGCGTGTTCGATTAGACTGGCACCATCGCGCTTTTCTCACTCTGATCATAAGTACATAACTATTACATAACACAGGGGCCGATTTAACATAATATAATATAAGTACTTTGCTTACACTACCACCGAAGGAAGCCTTATTTAATGGCAAAATTTGAGCTGTCATATACGCGATGTCCCCCCTGGGAATATCCCCAGCGCTCATGCTAACTAAAAATATCTTAGTAACAGAACCTGATATCGTACGAGGAGGACTCTGGGGACGTTATTTATTCACCCTTTAAGTAGGGCTGTCTCACTGCGTTCATATGTGCCAGCGTATCTCTCGGGAGGGTACATACTAAGCTATGAAGCAATTTCGCTTCTACGCTGGCAATGTCTTCCGCTGAGCATCTGTAGATTATTAGAGCAACGTTAGTTTATAATATATTAGCTGACTCGCGCAATTTCGTCTGCGTGTGACGTGAAGGTTACCACTTGAAAGGTTATAGTGAGCCAATCTTAAAAGATAGACATATGTTATCACGAACTATTTTTTAGAACTTATTAAGATGAATAATTCCGTCGCATATAATTGTTACGTAACTTGAACCGTTTACGCAGCGCACGCAACGGAAGCTCTCAAAAGGAATATTTTTTTGTTTGGGGTGTAAGTGGTTCATCAAGATCTTTGAACCAAAGCCAACTTCACCTGCACGTGGTGCACCCTGCTGACTTACAAACGAAGCTCTGGCGAAAAGAGAGGTAGGGAGCGTAATTGTAAGCTACCCGACTGGGGAATGTACCTCCACCTCACAGAATTCCGCAGCCAAATAACAATTCCCTTGAGGGTTGTTGTGTTCCTGCGAGTGAGTGAGGTCACCAGAAAGAAAGGAAGGAGATGCTGCGTTGGCAGCGGGGGTGGTGGCGCGCGAGCAATATTTTATTTTGCAAGCGTTAATATGGCTACGGTAACCGCTTCACATCAGGCGAGCCGTATGCTTGTCTGCCACCCGACGTAGTATAAAAACAAAAAAAAAAAAACAAAAAATTTTTTTTTTCCATTTTTGCAACATTTTTCATTGGTGCTCTGCTCCTATTGGTGGTAGCGTGATGTTATATATATATGTATAGCCTTATTATAGCCTTCCTCGAAAAATAGGCTATATACACTAAAATAATTTTTCAATTCAAATGAGTACTTCCTGAGATTAGCTCGTTCAACCATACAAACAGTCAAGTCAACTCTTCAGCGTTATAATATTAGATTAGTGTAGATTGTACTTTATTGTCACGCTAATAGAGTTGTCATAGTAATGAGTGTCATTAGATGCACCGGCGGTACTGTTTTCGTGAAATTTTATTTAATTTAAGACGAAATTACACAGTTTTTAGCGATATGTACGAAAAACAATGTATGTGGTTACATACGTATGTATAGTCATGATCATCTTCTTCGACTTCATCTTGCTTCGACACCAAAGCTCGTGGGTTCGATTCCCACACAGGACAAACATTTGTGTGCATGAACATGTCTGTTTGTCTTAGTCTGGGTGTTTTCTATGTATCATAAGTATATATTTACAAAAAAAAATCTATTTACGTATGTTGTCAGTACCCATGTATCAGTTGTCTAGTACCCATAACACAAGCTTCGCTTACTTTGGGGCTAGATGGCGCTGTGTAATTTGTCTGACAATATTTATTATTTATTTATTATCATCTACATACATACTATAACTCAAACCATTTGATGAATCGTATGATCATACGATTCATCAAGTGGTTTGAGTTATGCATAGATCAGTCAGTAACGGTCGCCTTTTATTGTATAGGTACAGAGTTTACTAAGTCAAAAGTGAATTATCGTTGTTTTAAAACAAACCAGATATCAATGAGTCAAAGCTTTACAGTTATAATAAATTGTTTGTTCAAAGTTTACAACAGAACGTCCGTATCTCGCCCGTCCGCCATTTAAAGTTTTAAAACAGCCTCTCTTAGATTAATTAACGCAAATTCTAAATTATTTTATTATAAGATCTAAGATTTCATAACTTTCATAATTTCATTAAAATTGGATTTAGTACCAGATACACAATATACATTTTGGGGTGTAAGGGGCTCGTCATAAACTTTAGAAGCGAAACTCAACCACAATCTGCTGACCAATGCTAACTGAAAAACAATGATGGCAAAGAGATAGAATAGGGCACAATCACAATGTATTTATACGCAGACCGGCTGTACTACTGCCTCTCAGAATACCGCAGCCAAATACCAATTTTCTTGAAAGTTGTTGTATTCCTGCGAGTGAGTGAGATCACCAGGAAGGAAGGAATTGTTGCGTTGGATGCGGAAAGTGTCCAGCAGTCGATAGATAGATAGACAGGCTGATGATGATGAGTAAGTGAGTACATCGCTATACCGAATCGCGAGAGAATAACAGAATACGAGTACGTGACGACTTGTCGCCACGTTAGCAGCCGACCTGGCCCACCGCATTAGTATATTTCACATCAATAATTTGTTTTTAGGGTTCCGTACCCAAATGGTAAAAAGGAACCCTATTACTAAGGCTCCGCTGTCCGTCCGTCCGTCCGTCCGTCCGTCCGTCTGTCACCAGGCTGTATCTCATGAACCGTGATAGTTAGACAGTTGAAATTTTCACAGATGGTGTATTTCTGTTGCCGCTATAACAACAAATTCTGAAAAATAGAATAAAATAAATATTTAAGGGGGCTCCCATATAACAAACGTGTTTTTTTTTTGCTCGTTTTTGCTCGCAATCGATAACTGTAATAGGTAGACGCTTGAAATACTCACATAATATTTAGTTATATATTCACTTTAAAAATAAATAATTAAATAAAAATAAAACAAATATTTAAAGGTTGTTATCCCATAAAACAAACGTGATTTTTTTTGCCGTTTTTATAGATAATGGTACGGAACCCTTGGTGCGCAAGTCCGACTCGCAATTGGCCGGTTTTATTTCGCTCTCTGAAGGCTTCACTATTATTTATGCGATTAACACATTTTTTTTTTCGTTAGCAGATAAAATCCTTCCTGATTCAAAATCACCTTTTGATTGAACAGTATTAGACTGTAACTAATCATATCATATCCCTATTAATATTATAAATGTGAATGTGAGTTTTTCTGTTACGCTATCACGCCGAAACTACTCATTCGATCATCATGAATCTTTGTACCTACACATATTCTCAAAGATGACATTAAGATACGCTTTATTAAAAAAAAGTAAACGCGAGTGGAAGCTAGTATTTTTTATATAATATCTCTATCTTGTATCATCTGGCACTGGGAACTTGTGACATACGGATGGACAGATAAACCAATAGATAGACGGACTGACATCAAGGTGAGCCCATTTTAGACGGAACTCTGAAAACGAACTTAGAACTTTAAAGTAACGTTAACCTCGGAAGAATACCAAATTAGAACCGGCTCTTTTTCGGAACTAGTGTCAAGTTTGATATCCAAAAAATAATACTGAAGCTGTTGACCTTAACTGCACGGGGCTGGATTTACTGCAGATATAAATACAAGGAAATTTAATTTCGTACAATGTTAACATAAAGGAAGCTTAAGTAGTTGATTTCCGCCAACTTGCCAGAATATTATTAATATTTTAAAAATGGAAAAATTTGCCTCCCCCGCCTTTCGGTCGGATTTGATATTTGATAGGTAGATGGAGCCACACTGCGGCTTCACAGCTTATCTTTATCTTTATCCATCACAAACCTTCCTGGTAGCTCAGTAGAAAGAGCACTTGACCGGTCACCGAGAGGTCTTGGATTCAAATCCCACCTAGGTGGGGAACTTTTCTTCTTTCTTATAGCGAATTTGAATGCCAAATATCTTTCTGGGTTTTGCAAAATGCCGCCAATCTTAATATTAGCCAGTCATCTCAATCATGCATACAGACACTCGGATTTTGTTTATATAGATATACACCCAGTGCCTGCTCAATATTCGATGGTCGTGCAGCCTTCGCTCTCCTCGCAGCAGGAAGTGGAGGCCGATCTCTCTACGGAAGTGAATCGCTCTAAGGCAAATAAGCACAGTTGGATCTAGGCCAGAATTCTTTTCAACTTACTGATGTTTAAGCGTGAGAAAGGTACTGTGAGTTGTATACTCTTTGGGAATGGTTTTTAATTAGAATAATGGGTAAATATAATAATGTTAATAAGTGGTATTTTAGGACTCGAATCTTAAAAAGGAAAAAAGGACTTTTCAACTTTTAACGGCTATTTAATATATCTAAATAACTCACACGACTTTTTTTCAGGACTGCGTGGTGGTACAGTCCGCATGCGAGATTCGAAGAATCGTGAGGTGTTCTTGATCGGACTCGACGAATTCGCACTGTTACCCACCAACCAACCTATAAAGTTAACTAGGTATAATAACTTTGGAAGAGACGAGCTCGGTGTCGAATGGCGAATAATGGCCACTTTGTCTCCGAGGTCGCGGGTTCGATGCGGGGACAAATTAACAAATCACACGGCGCTCTCTACGAGGAAACTTATAATCAAACATACATACCGATAAAACCAATCTCCAAAGCTTCCTACTCCTACCAATTTCTCATTTAATTTTCTTTTGATTAAATTCATTCAAACTCACAAGTTTCCAAGGCAGCCATAGTTTTATCCCCGGGACGGCAGTGGACTCCATTGTTAATTGACGTCTTGGTCAAATTGGTCACCGCTGTTAATCCTGGCAACACAGGAGACACAGTGGTGGGCTCAAATGCCGGTAAAACACGTAACCTTCTTGAACTTTTCCGCAATCGGATAAAAATAAATAGTAAACAACCATAAATTTCGACTCCATAAGTCAATCTATACATAATAACACGTGTTAACTGGATGTTAAACAGTTACCATCATTATGTATTCAGCATGAGAACATATTTATGTGTTTATATAGCATCTGCATTGTTATGCTAATATATTCTGATACAAAACTTGCTAATAGTTATATGGAAAAATTGTTATTTTTACCGCTTATTAAACTTCTAATTGAATGCATTCATTTGTGTGCATGAACATGTCTGTTTGTCTTGGTCTGGGTGTTTTCTATGTATCATAAGTATGTATTTACAAAAAAAAGTTGTCTAGTACCCATAACACAAGCTTCGCTTACTTTGTGGCAATTTATCTGACAATATTTATTTATTTATATGCATATATTATTTATTTATCTCGGTAGAAACAAAGCCAGTTCTGTAAGTGTCATGTAAAAGGGGTTATTAAAATATGAGTGCTAAGAAGCAAGTCATTAGCACTGTCTCTTTCGGTAGGCGGAGTGAACGTCACGTGTAGGACCCCTCAACACAAGAGCACCATTATATTTTATAGTTCATTACTGAAGCGCTTGAATCATCTCTGAAATTGTGCTAATTTAAAATACAATTTGTTATAACGTGAACTTACTAAAATGCTTTTTCGACTGTAATAACAGCTGTAATGCGTTTGTACTGCATTACAGTTAAAAATCTTGGTTCAAAAATTGTGGAGTAAATTAGCGTACTTTAAATAACGAGCATACGTTTTTCTTTTATTATTCTTTTAACAATATTATTTTTTAAATTAATGTTTTCTTGAAAATATATTACGGCAAAATAACAAAGTGTCTGTTTCGTTTTTTGTTTCAAAATTAATTCTAAAAGAACGAATTTCCAAACGTTCAAAAGTAGTTTTGAACCATGAAGCACTAAGCGTCAAAACGAACACCCGAAAAGCCAATTGTCTTACCTCGCAATAGTTTGCACAAGCAATCCGACGAATCTATGTTTATGACAATTAATTGAAAATGCCGTCATCTGTATTTCGAAAATGCATAATTTATGCTGATAATAAAGGATCACATAACACACTAAACTACACAACAATATTTTATGTTAACGCGTATTCTAGGTTAATTCTATATTTTTTCAAGAAAAAAGACGCCATTGCGATTATGTATTCAGCGAGAGAAAGAGATAGCAAGTATATTAAAGCGCCGAAATTATAAGTATTGTCAGAGTATTGAGAGTTGTATACAGATGGAGCCGTATACAGCGTGTGTAGAGAGTATACAGAGTTTTGAGAGCCGACCCTAAGTAATGGGACTAGGGATGAACAAAGAAGATTACATAGCGTAGGTACATGAAAAACAGAGCAGTAAACGACGTACTTATTCCTCATAGAGACCTCTTCCAGTTAACCTTAGAATAACTAGGACAAGATTTGAAAGTAAATCCAGAGGTGGGTGTTTGCGAACAAAATAATAAATAAAATACATAAATAGATACAGAACATACAGAATAGTACACAGATGATAACACAGTACTTAACTTCAAATATCAGGAAACAATCTTTTTAGTACTGATTTGAAAGAATAACTGTATTTTTATGGACCTTACTATGAACTAGTCTTGAGTAGTACATGTACTATGCACTAATAGGTGACGGTACTTGACACTGTACTAAAAGAAACGTTACCAAACGCAAACTCTTATTCGGACCTAATCGGACTATTCGTACAGTGTACTAGGTTATCCAAGCCCGAAACACTTGTCTGTGGTCTGCCCGAGAGACAAAGAATAAAGCGTCTTGCATATAATGTTATCGTAAGAGTAAGCGAAATAGGAGGTAAGCGCACTGCACTGGTATAAATCGCTTTCGGCGCCATGTGTTTTATTCATAGAAAATCTTATACAGCGCTGTATAGTCCTTTTAATTATCAAATTTACATTGTTAAATGATTATATTACCGGCTACATTTCCGAGTACTAATAGGTACTAATAGTACTATTAAGGTGTACTAGTACATTAATCGGACTGTACTATTACAGTGCGCACTTAAGAGTGTCCGATTAAGCACAAGACTAAACGAATTTCTATAAGTGTTTTGAGTCATCTTTACAAGAGGAAAATACTTTAGCAGGATAAATGTAAATTGTTGTATGTATTGAATGTAGTGAAAACTCCGTGCGTGTCCGTCGAAGGGCTTATAAGTAGGCGATGCCGACGCTTTCTCTCAGAAAATCTGCAAACAACGCGCTACTTACTCGCAGACACATGCGGAGAGGTGCAAAGAAGAATTAAAGTAACAAAAACAATATTATAATATGTGTTTGTTTTTTTTTTCATAGATCAATTTAGATGTAGTAGTAGTATGTAGATATTGCTATATTTAAAGGAATTTTATACTAAGTACTTATTATTGATTATTGTTTGCTTTATCTATATTTACTTGCTGTAATTTATTTATTACTAGTTCTTCCCTTCTGTATCATTTCTCGTGTTTTATTCTTTATATCTGAGGTCCCTCGCCACTCCACAGTTTATATCCAACAGTCGAGAGGTAGAAATCTCTTATAGAGATAATATCGCTTTGTACATCTATATTTTAAGTGTTGTTATGTATTTATGTTCATTATGCACAATAAAGATAATTCAAACAAACGAACAATGTAGAAAAATATAACTGTTACAAATCAACATGTGTTTCTCATACAAAAAGGAAAATAACTCAGTGAAACGCTACCCATTATGGCACTACTCATGTTTGTTGCTACACTTATGAGATATTTTGAGATATCCCACTAAATAAGAGATCACGTAGACTGCGTTTTTCTGTCTTCAGGTGTCTGTATCACATCATTGCTTCCAAACAAATGTGGCGTTTTAGTATTTGTTTATTAAGTAAATAAACAGCATTAAATCGCTCTACAACTAGAAAGAATTAGAGTAATTGAAACGTATAGTGGTAGAATATATTAAATCCCTTTAGCTTTTTGCCCATTATAACTGTATGCAATACAAATCAATATCACTTTATTTCACCAAATAAATTACAGTCACAAAAGAAAACTATTAAATGACAATACAATAGGCGGTCATATAACACGCAATCTCTTCCAGACAACCTTAGGGTAGGAAAGGACAAATGTATATTTGAACTAAATGTAAAAAATATAAACGTAATAAAATTGTATTCATTGATATCATAAATCGATACCTTCATTTGCTTTTCGATTTTTAATTCAACTATTTCCATATGAAAAATGTGAAGAAACAATGTTTCTTAGTCTTACGATACTTTTCTTTCCAATTTACAAAAGCCACTTGTTTCAATATAGTTTTATTTTCTGTTTCAATAATTAACTATATTACAGTGCATATCTTGACGTCTCTCTTTCACTATAAGATTTGTCCAATTGTCATCTCTGTCTACTTGAAATAAACGTTTATAATAATACCCAGTACGTCGGTTACGAGGAAAGTGTTAGAAGGAACCGGTCTGACCCCAAAGCAGCTTAGAAACGGAATGTCATAATTGCGGCGGCGGCCACGGGAGGCAATAAAAACTGGTAATAAGAATTCGTTACAGAGATACTTAAGTAATGATACTCAATGATACGTTATAGTAACATGGTTATTAGTTTAGTAACCATTTTTTGAAAGTTTTACTTTTTGAAAATCAAAGTATAGCACTTCAGTTGTGACATAAAGGAGCCTTAAATAACAGAGTCTATATATCCGTTAAAAAACTTTGAACGGATCGACGATCCCTTGGTTTTGCTGATTTCCATAGGCGGTGGTGATCGCTTTCCATCAGGAGACACACATGCTCCTGTGCCCCCTCTCATATAAATAATTAAAGAGGTAAATATGTATGTAGGCTCGTACGATGAACGATTAAATTTGTAGGGAAAATTTGAGAATTATGAAGAGGAATTTCCAACAAATGGAACATTACTGGATAAAAGCCAGTCATCCACTTATTACTTATTACAATATTAAACCTGAACTCTCCAAGAAAATAGTTGAAAGTTATAGGATTAGGTGACGAGAATATTTTGATACGTAATAAGAAACAGGTTAGATTTTTACGGTATTCAGAAACACGCAAAGAATAAC
The DNA here is from genome assembly GCA_937001555.2 of Hypsopygia costalis. Classification (NCBI taxonomy): domain Eukaryota; kingdom Metazoa; phylum Arthropoda; class Insecta; order Lepidoptera; family Pyralidae; genus Hypsopygia; species Hypsopygia costalis. The sequence continues at coordinate 32,869,613 of OW443328.2, forward strand.
TAGAAATGCGAAAGATGGCAAATAACCAGGGTTTTCAAATAATGAATACTTCCTGAAGCAGCTATGACTTGGTGCACAGCAGCAACTATTCTGCTGCTTCTAGTGCATACTTTTGATTTGAACATTAAAGAAGATTTATAGATTGACGAGCTCGGTGGTCAAATTGTTAGCAAAAGCCACTTTGACTCCGAGGTCGCGGGTTCGATCCCCGCACAAGACAAACATTTGTTGTGCATGAACATCTCTGTTAGTCTTGGTGTGGGCGTTTTTTTTTGTATTATATGTACTCGTATGTATTTACAAAAAAAAAATGTATTTAAGTATTATATCAGTCATCTAGTATCCATATTAGAAGCTTCGCTTAGTTTGGGACTAGATGGCCGTGTGTATTTGTCAAGGAATATTTATTATTAATATGGCGAAAACCTGGAAACACTAATAAAAACACGTAAGATGGAGGAGAAACGAACAAGAAAGAAATCGAATCTAAGAAGGGCATTATGACAAGATTGCATCGCAATGACAATCCTGATCAATATGGATATATGGTATTTAAGAACCACATAGTATCACTAGTTTCATGGTATAGCATGGTTCAATACTATTGATATTAGTAAGTGGATCACACACTGGATTAATTTGTTGCACAGTCACGCGATAACCAACAATACCAACCAGTTTTCCTGTATTGCGGTGATCTGTTGGTTTTGTATTACAAAATAGGAAGTCAACATAATTGACTTAGATCAGTAACAGAGTTGTTATTATGAGAAATATGTTTATAAATGTTAGCGAATTATTTAACATTATTAATTTATTATTCTGATGAATTTTATAGAGCTGCAATAATTTAAATGTCAAGATTGAAACGAATTTACCAAGTGAAATGTAATTCTGTGGAAAAAGGAGTTGTATTGACTAATCAGAGTTGATGTAAGGGGTAACATGGGGATATTCGTCAGTTGGTCGTTGATTCTTGTTGTGAACACTACAGTAAAAAGTGGAAAAGTATATGTCTACCTAAATAAATGTCTATATAAATAAATGGTTCTTCTGTTATTAATAAAGCACTAGTACTGTTATTTTTACGATTCGATTTTATGGCATTATTAAGGTAAACCGGCGGTGTTCATGTTACTGTAAAACATTTTAGTACCGTGCAATTAATGTCAAGGAGTATCAAAAATAATAATGTTAAAAGCAATGATATTATAAATACAATTTTATCATTATTAATATTATGACTATTTTAATTGACATGTCACAGATATTTATTTAATACCTAAAAAAACTATGTAACGTCTTAAAAAATTTGTACGTTTGTAAAAACATAACAAGTAGATACTATTTATATATTTAATGAACATCTTACATGTTAAGAAATAAATATATCTGTATTTTTACCTTTAGTATTTATATTTAACATTGGTTGAAAGCGTATTCGAGGTAGGAAAATCATTTACCGACTACAAGGTTGTACTATGTGCCAACAATTCATCATGACATTGCTTTTCTTAATTGTAATTGATTTCTATGTGAGGCTTCTCCGTACTTTTTTATATGATTTTATATACGGGTTCTGGTCTTCCTCCTCTTACTGTTTTAATCATGGTTATTTTGTATTTTGCTCAAATTATCACCATCATCGTCATTATGATTGAGATTAACAACATCATCACCGTCAACCACACCGCCACCTTATTCATCCTACTGCTGGGATTCGGGTCTCTCCTCAATCGAAGGGGTTCAGAGCATACTCCACCACGCTGCTCTAGTGCGGGTTGGCGGAGGCCAGTATTTCAAGCCGCCTAAGGCCACTGACTTGGCTTAACGACCGTCATCTAACAACAACCGCCAGGACCGACGGCTTAACGTGTCCTCCGAAGCACGGAGGAGCTCGAGATAAATAAACCCATCCGTGGGCAGACTACGGCCGACGTTGCTTAACTTGCGTGTTTCGATTAGACTACCACGCGCAGCGACGCCATCGAGCTCCTTCTTATTAACAACATCGTCTGAATACTGCGTTACTCTTAACAAAGTAACAAGACGAAATCCTAATGGCTTTTGCCATTAGGATTTCGGGTTAAATCGGAATAAACCGCAATATGCAGCAGTGTTGAAATCTATTACATGTTTCAACCACAGTTTTTGACCAATAACATTTAAAATATTTTATCTACGTTTATGTCGAAACATTCGAAATATCGATTTAAAAATTGAAATACTATGACACACTTTATTCACAAACCAATATTTATTATAGTGTATCGTTAAATAACATTTTAATTAATTCATAACATCGCTGTTCTATCCAGGGGCAGTAAATAATTATAATAATATAATTTATGCTTAATAATGTATTTTAACTATAATTGTACGTAATAATGTAATGTTATTATGTAATATTGAATAATATAAATGTTTGAGCGCATTTGATATATCTGTAATGCTTAATATGTATATGTATGTAAAAATAAATAATTGTCCTTGTATCTTTTTATTTGAAAAAGTTATAAGCATGAACGCAAATGCGTTTTGTTTCCATTCGTTTTGGTGTCCATAGTTATTATTATATTTTATTTTTTAAAATCTATTGCATGAACATAAAGTTCGAGGATATAGAATACTCGACAACTTTCGTTTCAAAATATAACACTTATATTTTAATATTCTCTACAGGTTCTTTATATAATAAAAAAAATATAACATAAAACTGTCTATGCTACCACAAACTCTCCTTTGCAAATAAGCGTGTCAATATAGTCATCATGAGCAATAAAAATATTAAACTATAACAGTACTTTAAACTCACGAGCTGCTCTATAAATCTAATTTAACAAACTTTTCGTGTCAAAGAACGAGATGGAAAGACACGTAATTACGTGGTTGAAACGAGACAATGCAAATTACAGGAAGCCGAAATCGGACGAAGCAAATTATAGGGCGCGAAATATGCTCTTCGAAACAATAGTGACGAGACTGTTAATACTTTAACAATAGACTATAAAATTGCTGCTCCTACACATAACTTTAAATTCAATGGAGTACTGCAAAGGCCCTTCATATTGAAAGACAGAATTAAAGCAGTAATGTAAAGCGTGTAAGTGATGGACCGTCGTTGAGTTTGCCCGTTGCCTCATTCCCACTTCTAACAATGCGACATTAGTATTGACTTTGTGCATTAATGCTCATTAAACTTGAGCTCTATTTCTGTGGTCTACATAGCCTGAGTTCTGTACTAAGTCTAGAAATGTACTATTGTGTTGGTGCCTTTTATGTTTAGTTTCAAAGTAATAACGGAACAAGTTGTAAAGTTTTGCAAAGTCTTAGTGTTCGCATTTTCAATATTGCTGTATTTATTGTAGAAGATCTGGAAACTTGGCACTTTTCATCAACTTTTTAATTGTAATATTGATCTGAAACTTTCCAAAGGTATTGAATTCTGATATCAGTTAAACAGAGGACAAGATGACGGATATGGCTTTTTGACGTGACAACGTCTTATAATTCGATGGAGCCGGCTGCAGCACGAAAAGACATGACGGATGCGGCGTTACCTCGCTCTGAGGCGTTCCATTAAAATTTTCTTTTGAGAAATGCAAACATTCCATCAGTATTTTCTTATGACGTTGTCACGTTCAACTATCGTCAGTAAACCGACTGTCCGTGGGGTCCGTCTGTGGGGTCCGTACATACCTTTTGATAACAATCGTCTATTTTTTATTACAATTTATTAATTGCACGTCGCTGTTTTGCTAATAATTATACTATAGTGTGGATTATATTTACGCCGATCGAATTTGAATTTGTCTTAACAGGGAAAGTTACGAATACAAACTCACCGAAATAAACAAAATTTAGTATATATGTAGAGCTAATAATTCTGAATCATTCATTTTAATCGGTAAATTATTTTTTTTTATAATTTTTATCTATTTAATTTATTATAAGTTTTTTATAAGTTTAATTATTTCACTATAAATTTGTATTGTGTGTTATTGTATGCCTGATTATAGGTAAAACTGTGTTTCTACATACTATCTGCTAAAACAACCGATGTACCAGTTTCACAATAAATATTTTCTGATTCTGAGAATAACCGCTTTTTTATTATACCACCACGTCGGGTGGGAGACAAGTGAACGGTCCGGCTCCTGATTTGAAGCGGTTACTGTAGCCACATAGAACGCATGCAACATAGAATATCGCTCGCGCGCCGTCATCTTACTCACTCGCAGGAACCCAACAACCCTCAAGCTAATTGTTATTTGGTTGCGGTATTCTGTGAGGTAGAGGTACCCAGTCGGGCATGTTACAAATACACTCTACTGTCTTTCGCCCGAGCCTCTTTCGGTAATCGGCAGTGTGCACCACGTGCAGGTGTGGTTAGCTTTAGCTCTAAAGATTGTGGTGAGTCACTCATATCCCAAATATTTTTTTAATAATTATTTGATAAGCGTTTGAAATTAAATCAAATTTTAAACCTTCAAAGGCACGTAGACAGTAATAAATGATAATTTGCGAGAAACGACTTCACAAAAGGCCGCATTTATTTTAGATCACACAATATGCTTGTTAGGCACCCGACGTCGTATAAAAAATAAGATAATATGTTGTTATATTCATAACCATCTAACTTGCCAAAATGTTCTGTATTTCTGAGTTTGATTCCAAAATCTTTTCATATCAGGTTTCCGGTCACATATTATCATTTTTATGACTGCATTTCCATACAAAATTAGGTCCGAGCTCACAAAATATTCGGCACTATAATTAATTTGAGAACTGTACTTTTTTATCTTGGTTTAGGTATCTATCCACTGCTGGATGTAAGCCTTCGCCAATGCTTTCCACCAAATACGATCCTCCGCATCCAGCCGCTTCCAGCCGCCTTCCTAAGGTCATCGGACCATCTAGCTAGAAGGAGGGCGCGTCCAACGCTTCGTCGTCCTACGCGCGACCACCACTCTAATACCTCCCTCCCCCATCTGCCATCACTTACTCGGCAGATGTGACCCGCCCATTGCCACTTCAGTTTGCAAACTCGAAAGGCTATGTCGACAACTTTAGTTCTCCGTCAAATTTCTTCGTTCCGGATTCGATCCCTCAGAGAAACAAAGGTCGCGCAGCGAGCGATGGAGAGGGCTGTGCTCGGGGCACAGCCCTCTCCATCGCTCGCTGCGCGACCTTTAGCCAGTGTACCAGTCCGATGATCAGTGTCCAAGTCTCTGCACCATAGGTCATTGCAGGGACGACGCACTGGTGAAATAGTTGAAGACTTTAGTCTTCAACCATTTCTTTTATTACTTTAATTAGTTGTTTAGTTAGGTTTAGGTATAATCTAACTAATTATATAATCTAACTAAATTGCGAAAATCCATCTTATAAGACAAAAATCCGATACACACATGATGAGTCCGGTCGTTGAATGACTAGCAATGGCTTCTTTGACTCCGAGATCGCGGGTTCGGTCCCTGCACAAGAGAGACATTTGTGTGCATGAACATGTCTGTTTGTCTTGGTCTGGATATTTTATATGTATGTTTAAGTATTATATCAGTCATTTAGTACCCATAGTGCAAGCTTTGCTTAGTTTGGGACTAGATGGCAGTGTGTAATTAGTCCGGGAATACAAATAATATAAATACGTTCAGCCTAAAAGATTGGCGTAAATAATATGTATTTATCAAAAAATGAATTTTGAGTATATTTATCGGTTATCTAGTACTCATAGTACAAGCTTTGCTCAGTTTGGGACTCGATGACCGTGTGTGAAATGTCCAAATACAAAAAAAAACACATAATTGAATAGAACAAATTAATATTCAATTTGCATTCAGCACCCTTACTACTTACACTAAATCTTATTGCGATTCAATAAGCGACTCTATTCAATTTGAAATAGAGTCGCTTATTTATTGATATGAATAAGCATTCTATTCAGTTTTTGAATCAAAATTCAAAATATCTTTATTCCTTGGGCTTTATAAAGCACTTAGAAACGTCATACAAATATCGCCTAATACGTATACGCCGAATCGCAGTAAGAGTTAGTGGTAAGGGGGCAGAAATTACTACAGCGCAAACTTCTCATATTAGAAGTATATAGAACAATAATAAATACACACATTTCCTTAATTACTACAATAAAACTTTGAATTCCACTACGATTAGTATTTTTCATTGTGTCTATAGAACCTATGCGGAAGTCTTATAAAGCCTACACTATTTAATATTACAACTATTTACGAGTACCTTCCTGGGTGTCTCGTTTTATGACGAATAAATATGTATGTAGTAGGCAGATGACGGATTGTATGTATGTACCACCAGTCACCACGCACGGTAGTCCAAGCGCTATAGAAAAAAAACCAGCCTGAACAGTGTTATGGTATACTTTAAATAGGAGATTTTTTGCGTTGTTTATGCTTGATATAACGGAGTGTGGGATGTTACATATGTTTAGCAGCGTGCGGTATAGTGTGGTGGTGTGTATGCATCTGTAACATTAAAAAAAAACGAGTGTACTTTAGACCACGCGACTGAAGTAAAACTTTTTTAGCTCTACTAACTCATATCTTCCTCTCAACTTCCATTCGCCACGCACTCACAAGAACACACTTCACAAAAAGTTTTACTTCAAAAATCTGAACAAAGTGTAACAAAAATAATCACTTAGCTAATGTTGTCACAGCAAATTTACAATATGCAGTAGGTTTCAGAGAAGATTTTTACCATGAACTTTCAAGTTGTGGAATAAACCCCCTTCCAAAGTTTTCCCAGGAGGTGGGGTTCTTCAATAAAAGCGTAAATATTTTCTTACAGGGGCGGTGACGTGTGAGTGATGTCTCTTGTGTCGTAAGCGTCTATAGGCTGCGATGACTGCAGGCAGATCGTACGCTTGTGTGTCACCCTAGTCGAATAAAAAAAATGTGTAAGTGAGAATATCACACAGTGATAGAGTTATATTGCAGTGGCGTTAAAAATGTGTGTTCAGCTAAATGGACTCAATCATGAAATAGAAAATTGTAACGTTTGTAATCGTATGTTTTGTAAAAAATAACAATTACATTTAAGAAACGCTGTGCTATCTCTTCTTTATATCCAGGCCAGCGATAGCTTCAAAGGGCATGTGGAGTCGAGTGTTTGCTTTAGACTTGTCAGGGTTTTTTTGTTATATGAAATATGATGGAAAGCAAGGGTACTCAGGAAGTGAACAACAATAAGGTTTGGGGTGTACGTGGTTTATCAACATTTTTGAACCAAAGCCAACTTCACCTGCACGCGGTGCACCCTGCTGACAGACAAACGAAGCTCTGGCGAAAAGAGAGGTAGGGAGCGTAGTTGTAAGCTACCCGACTGCGGAATGTACCTCCACCTCACAGAATACCGCAGCCAAATGACAATTCCCTTGAGGGTTGTTGTGTTCCTGCGAGTGGAAAGGAAGGCGATGCTGCATTGGCAGCGGGGGTGGCGGCGCGCGAGCAATATTTTATGTTGCGAGCGTTAATATGGCAACGGTAACCGCTTCACATCAGGCGGGCCGTATGCTTGTCAGCCACCCGTCGTAGTATAAAAAAAAAAAGAAATATGATGGAAAGCAAGGGTACTCAGGAAGAGAACATTACAAGGGTTTAGTCCTGACATTTCCAAAGTGAACCGGAGATAGAAAACCACTAAGGTTTCCAGTTTTGGGCTTTTCTCATATATTTCGGAAATAATAAACAAATTCTTACACAAAATTAAAGCTAATATAATTAATTCTTTTTAACTGTTGTTCTGTACACTTTTTTCGAATTCTGTACCATTTTTAGGTTAGGAGAAAGTATCAATGACAACAACATGAAGGACGCATCCAACATATTGCGGGATTACTTGCGGTATTACGTGACAGTGTCGCAGGACACGTGACGGGTGGCCACTTTATTGGACATCTTGAGCAACGTTGTAGCTGAATAAACTTAACGAAAAATAAAAAAAATGCAATATTGTGATGTTTGCATAGCAACTAATGTCTTATGAAAAACAAGAAATTTCCTCGTATTTTTACATATCGGTAAAAAAACTTATTTCTTTTGTTAACTAGTCAATAAATTATCTATTATAGCACCTTACCCCTCTTTTAATGGACTGATTACCGTAAAGAAGCGATAAGGGGGGGCAAGGACCCTATGCCTACAGCTTATTTATATATTTGGGGTGTAAGTGGTTCATCAACATCTTTGAACCATAACCAACAACTCCTGCACGTGGTGCACCGTCCGCCATATCACAGGATTGCGAGTTTCTCGCCCATTAAACTAACCAGGCAAGAGGACCTTTACCCGCCCCGTTATCGCAAATCAATCAGCTAACAAGTCTGTACCGTAGTTCAGCCTAGGATATATTAACTTACTGATTCTTCAAGTAGATATACATCGTAAAATTTTAAGTCACAACGCGCTCTTGATGCTATGAATCTGGCACTCCCCTAGAATTGCTGCACAGAGCTTTCGACTCGAGGCCCTACCAAATATATTGCCAAATATATTGATATCATACATCTTCAGCGTAGTCGGTAGAGCTCCAGGGTTACTATCAGCAAAGCTAAACACAGGTAACATAAATCTGACGAGCTCGGTGGTCGAATGGTTAGCAATGGCCACTTTGACTCTGAGGTTGCGGGTTCGATCCCCGCACAAGACAAACATTTGTGCGCATTAACATGTCTGTTTGTCTTGGTCTGGGTGTTTTCTATGTATCATATGTATGTAATAACAAAAAAAAATGTATTTTATTATAATATCAGTTATTCGCAATCAAAATGTCTATTGGGAATCGGCTTCAGCTTCGCCGGTAGGGCGTCCGGGTTCGCATCAAAATATGTAAATACATATCATACCGTTTAGTTTGAGAACAATAATCATTGTTGTCAACGCCAACGTTTCAAAATCTACTGAATCCATTTGAATATTCATATAGATAGTATATGTTTCTTACCTTCAACAACATAATAAAGACAACTTAGGATATCATTTAAGTATGACAATTATAGGAGCACTACCAATGTATACTTTCATATAGTTTGAGAAAACTTGATTGACTTGACCCACACATAACAATAAGGTTTTTTCGCAAAACTCGATTTGAAGGCTTCATTCGCTTCGTTCAATCGGTCAGCTACCGCGTGCTTTTTATGTTCACTAATTTATACGCGTATGTAACCGTACTATTTTAACCTTTTATGTGAGTGATTACCTAAGTCTTATGTGTAAGTAATCGTCAGTTCTTGTACATACAAATTGTCTCGAGTTACGTTATCCGGACGACTATCGTTGCGCAAGTAAAGTACTTAACAGACGACTAAAAAAGGAACAAATAAAAACGCGGCAGTTTATACTCTCAGTTTTAATACGTCTATAAAACATTCAGGCTATCCATGCTTCATACTAATATTATAAATGTGAAAGTGTGTGTGCTTGTTTATTTGTTGGTCCTTCTTTCACGTCGAAAGAAACTATTGGATTGACATGAGTTTTTATACGAGGACAGTGTAAGGTCTGGAGACTGATATAGACTACATTTTATCCCAAAATAAAGTGCGGTCTTATGCCCACGGGATAAAAATGTTTAATAAAACAATGACCGGTCGATCGAAGCCGTGGCTAACAGTTACAAATATTATAAAATTGCAATTGAACATTTTTCTAATTCTAAATATTTTGATTGTATCAAAATGTTGTTATTCTAAATCTAAATGCTGTGTTCGATTATATATAACTCCCTCATTAAATTGGTATAAAAATTCGCCAAAATTTATCCATCTCTAAGTAAAATTCATTAATTTACATCGCTTTATGTTGAGCTCGCGTCGTCATGCCGGTTTACCTTCACTTGACTAGGCATGCCTTTAGTATTTTAATGCCTTATTTGTCATATTGCTACAGCAGACACACTTATTATTATTTAAATAGTTGTCTTGGCCAACTTGCCAGATAAAAATATTTTTTGAAAAATGGAAAAATTCACCTGTCCTAGGTGGGATTTGAACCCACGACCGGTCCCACCCACCACGACCCTCGATGACCGGTCGAGTGCTCTTTCAACTCTATTTCCAAGTCAGGCTATTTAAATAATAATAATTTCATTAGTTTGGTGTTATCAAAAAAATAGCTGAATTTCATCTGCAACGATGGACTGCTATGCCTACTTTAGTAGTGTAATTACTTAATAGGTCGATGACGTCACACTGTGACTCACACAGTAGAAATATAAGATGCAAAAATTCGTCAGCAACACAAACCTTCCTGGTAGCTCAGTTGGAAGAGCACTCGACCGGTCATCGAGGGGTTGTGGGTTCAAATCCCACCTAGGGGGGGAAGGTGAATTTTTCCGTTTTTCAAAAAAAAAAAGTACACACACTGTCAAGGAGACCTTCAGTTTCCAAAGATTCCACTCCTACTAATTTCTTCTGATTAAATTCTTTGCGAGTTCCAAGGTATAGTTCATTGCCAGATATAAAAATTAGGCATTTTTATATCTGGCAATGAATTTTACTGTTTATGGTAATTTTGAATGGTTGCCGCTGATATAGTATTTACATGCAATTTATTTTAAAATTTGTACAAAAAAACTACAGTCAACTCTAACGTGTCTTCCTCGCGTGTGGAGTTGCTTTTAGTAAGAATATCCGGTATTTCCTGTCTTTGTTCTAAGCAACAATGTAGTCCTTTTCTTATTTAGAAAAAGTATCTATTTGTCAAATATTGTTTTTTTTTATATTTATTCAAAATATAAAAAAAAATCATTATCTTCAAATTTAATTCTTTACAGTATAAGTAATAATACTACCTACATTATGGACACTCCCTGCAGCTCTCTCGTATGGACCTCGCCTCCCCTTTGAGACGAATCTGGAACTCATTCGTGTGAATTTCCCATGCAAACGTTGTCCTGACTGCAAATTTAATCAAATTTTTTCATTTTTTTTTATTAAATTATTTGGAAATTCATTCAAAGCCAAAGGTAAGTTATATCCTCGAAACTGTATGCTGTCGTAGACTGTACAGTAATTTAAATTTAAACATCATGACATTCATGATTGAGCATACAATTTGATGTTGGAAGTTTTTAATGAACTTGTCAAGGAAGGAGGAAACGTCAGCGAGCAAGGTCTTTAAATCATCATTAGGGAAATAATCAAGTTATCCTTCTGAAAAACCGAAGGAGTATCACTATCAGTCGTACTTCATACTAGGTATGTAGTTAGAGGATTTTTTTACATAATAATAAAATATTAAATACCAAATTGACTCATGCGTAGAACATAGGCCGATGTGATGATGAAAATCTTCGAAATATGAATTCTTAGGAAATACGGTTTTAGCATTTTCTTATCTCATTTACCTCTTTCTCGTCAACCCTTATTCATCCCACTGCTGGGATAGAGGTCTCCCCTCAATCGCAGGGATTTAAAGCATAATCTACCACGCTACTCTACTGCGGTTTGGTGGAGGTCAGTGTTTTCTAGACGCCTAAAGGCCGCTGACTTGGCTTAACGATTGTCATCTAACAACATCAGCCGGCTTAACGTGCCCTCCGAAGCTCCGTGCTCCGAGCTCGAGATAAATAGACCCATCCACGGACAGGCTATGGTCGACGTTGTATGAGATGCGTGATCGATTAGAATGCCACGCGTATCGAAGCCATCGTTCGAGCTCCTCTCTCTCATCATCTTAGGGGCCATCCATAAATTAAGTCACACGTTAAGGGGGAGGGAGGGGGTCGATGAAGTGTGACATAGTGTGAAAGGGGGTGGGAGGGGTCCTAAATTTCGTGACGTTACATTTCAAAATCTATTATAATCTAAATGTTAACACGAACTTTGAAGTATTAACGAAAATCTCAGAAACATTTGCAACTCTAGATGTAAATTTGCAAAATATGTGACGTCACATTAGGGAGGGGGGGAGTCTCACAAATGTGACCAGCTGTGACAAGGACGGGGGGAGGGGTCAAAAAATCATGAAATTCGTGTGACGTAATTTCTGGATGGCCCCTTATCTCATTTATCTTCCGATATTTAGAATCAAATAATTAAACGTCCAATCTGATATTAGCTCTACATAAAAACGCACGAAACTATACTGTTGGTGAACAATGGATCACGCCATCTCTGATTTAAAATTGGAACTATTTTTTTTATGAATTCAAACAGACCACATATAATTTTTTACCAAACGCTTTGTTAGAAGTATGTACATTAGCCGCGATTGTAATCGAATTTAACTTATCTACATAATTACCTACCTACTCGTATTACACTACCTACAATACAGATCGGTCTTTATTCTTTTTTTTTTTTTTTATACTACGTCGGGTGGCAGACAAGCATACGGCCCGCCTGATGTGAAGCGGTTACCATAGCCATATTAACGCTCGCAACATAAAAAACAAAATATCGCTCGCGCGCCGCCACCCCCGCTGCCAATGCAGCATCTCCTTCCTTTCTGGTGACCCCACTCACTCGCAGGAACACAACAACCCTCAAGGGAATTGTTATTTGGCTGCGGTATTCTGTGAGGTGGAGGTACATTCCCCAGTCGGGTAGCTTACAATTACGCTCCCTACCTCTCATTTCGCCAGAGCTTCGTTTGTTAGTCAGCAGGGTGGTGAAGTGAGGTCACCAGAAAGGAAGGAGATGCTGCGTTGGCAGCGGCGCGCGAGCGACATTTTATGTTGCGAGCGTTAATATGGCTACGGTAACCGCTTCACATCAGGCGGGTCGTATGCTTGTGTACCCGACGTAGTAGAGAAAAAAACATTTTATATAACATAGCAACCACTAAACGACATGTGACCACAAATGGACACGGTGGTTATGACATCACATCACAGTCATCATCGACATTCGCTTGCACAATCTAGTTCAGTGTCGTAACACACGCACACGACACCTGCATCAATATATTCAATTTGCCATTATATGTAACATATGATATATATACTCGTAAGTACTTGTTGTCGAACCTTGGCGGTCGAATGGCATAGCCAGGGCCAATTTGACTCTGAGACTGCGGGTTCCATTCCAGCACAAGACAAATATTTGAGTGAATGAACATGTCTGTTTGTCTTGGTCTGGGTATTTTCTATGTATATAGTATAATATCAGTTATCTAGTACCCATAGTACAAGCTTTGCTTAGTTTGGGACTAGATGGCAGTGTGTGATTTGTAAAAAAGAATAAAAAAGTACTTTTTATACTACACTTGCTTTGTAATATCTACTTACTACCATACCAATAACAGAGCAACTTGCTCATTATGCCCTCTCAAAATTTCCTGGGGGACGTAAAGTCCATATGGTACTTCAACTCATCCGCAGAATAAAGTCCGATGTGATCATGGAACACAATGTGTTAAGCTAGCTAAAGTGCATATGGAATATGAATTCTACAGACAAACATTTTTAAAATTTTTTTATCTCATTTATCTTCCGATATTCAGAATCAAATAACGTTCAATCTGATAAATAAATAATAAATAAATAAATATTTCTGGACAATTTACACAGTGCCATCTAGTCCCAAATTAAGCGCAAAGCTTGTGTTATGGGTACTAGACAATTGATAAATGTACTTATTTTTTTTTTTGTAAATACATACTTTAATGATAGACAAACAGACATGTTCATGCACACAAATGTTGGTCTTGTGCGGTAATTGAACACACGACTCGGAGTCAAAGTGGCCATTGCTAACCATTCGACCACAGAGCTCGTCTAAGTGATAATAGCTCCCCATAAAACGCTCGGGAAATGTATTATCAACAATACAGATCGCACTTTATTCTACGGATTAGTCACTAGTAAAAGTAATTATCACTCTGGTTTTACTATTTAGTCTGTGGGATATTTTATAAGATATTCTGGTAATAAAGGCAATTAAATTTATTTACGGAAATCACGTTTGTTAGTAGGTTTGTTCAAAAGGATATATATTTTCACAAGGCTATTTTGAACAAATTTCCAATTAGCATGGAAAATACTTCACTTAATCTTTTTCTTACAAAAAACAAACAAAACGCCTTGAACGCTTCAAAGTTCCTTGAAAAATTATCCTTTTCCTAAAATAAGCTGAATTGAGTAATCTTATTATTCGTCTGTCCACCCATAAGGTGGACAGACGAATAATAAGACCTCATTAAGACCGTAGGATCGCGCTGGATGCAAGCCGCTTCCAACCGGTCTTATTGGAGATCTAGAGGGGAGGCCTATGTCCAGCAGTGGACTTTCAATGGCTGAGATGATGATGATTATTTGACGAGCCCGGTGGCCACTTTGACTCCGATGTCGCGGGTTCGATCCCCACACAAGAGAAACGTTTGTGTGCATGAACATGTTTGTTTATCTTGGTCTGGGTGTTTTCTATATATTATATGTATGTACTTACATAAAAAATGTACTTATTTAAGTATAATCGTATATTATCAGTTATCTAGTACCCATAGTACAAGCTTTGCTTAGTTTGGGACTACATGGCCGTGTGTAATTTGTCCAGGAATATTTATTTATTTATATTTCAACGAGGGGTGTATGCGGCTCTACCTTTAGATCACTATCTTTAGATAAATAAATAAATATTCTCAGACAAATTTCACAGCGCCATGCAGCCCCAAAGTAAGCGAAGCTTGTGTTATGGGTACTAGACAACTGATGAACATACGTAAATACATTTTTTTTTGTAAATACATACTTATGATACATAGAAAACACCCAGACTAAGACAAACAGACATGTTCATGCACACAAATGTTTGTCCTATGTGGGAATCGAACCCGCGAGCGTTGGTGTCGAAGCCGTGTCATTGACCGCTACGCCACCGAGCTCGTCATCTCTAAAGATAATATCTAAAGATAGTGCTGACTGCTGACCCAGGAGGTGAAGTCGACTGTACATTCACCTCACCTGTACGTTGGTACATAGATAGATAGATAGAATATGCTTTATTTGCACTATACAAACTACAGAAACAGTTTAGTCAGCATACAGAAAACATCCACGTATAGAATATGTATGTGCAACAAGGCGGCCTTATTGTTGAAATCAATTTTCAAGGCAACCTTAAGGTAACAAATACATTAAATGATGTAGGTAAGGTTCTCAAGACGTTGCACTTTGAACCAAAGCCATCTTCACCTGCACGCGGTGCACCCTGCTGACTGACAAACGAAGCTCTGGCGAAAAGAGAGGTAGGGAGCGTAATTGTAAGCTACCCGACTGGGGAATGTACCTCCACCTCACAGAATACCGCAGCCAAATAACAATTCCCTTGAGGGTTGTTGTGTTCCTGCGAGTGAGTGAGATCACCAGAAAGGAAGGAGATGCTGCATTGGCAGCGGGGGTGGCGGCGCGCGAGCGATATTTTATGTTGCCAGCGTTAATATGGCTACGGTAACCGCTTCACTTGTCTGCCACCCGACGTACTTAGTATAAAAAAAAATCCGGATATCAGATACTCATAGTCAAGTGAAGCCTCACTTAGTTACAAATATCCATAGACTATGATGACTGCAGGTGTGTGACCGTGTGGTTTCCGGCAGACTAGAATAGAATCACCCGTCTGGCCAGCGTGGGGAGTGTAGGCCAAATCCTCCTTCTGTCTGGGACGGACGAGAGAGGCTCGTGCTTCTGTAGTGGAGACTAAAATGACCTGATGATGATGATGACTGCAGGTAGGTCGTATGTCAGCTACCGTTTAAACTGTATAAAATGGTTGGTCACGTTATAATATGTAGTTAGTTATATAATAATTTATTTGTCTACCACACACTCATCCGTATAATTAATTGCCAAATGTGACGTCATTTTCTCTATTAATTATCATAATAATGTATGTACATAATTGAATATATTGTGAAATGTGTATAAAACATATAATAATATAATACATCATTAAATAAGGATATTTATGTATAAATAGTTCTAGGTATTGTGGATATAAATAATATAATTATCGGACAACGAGTAATTATATTGAAATGTGATTAAATCGACTTGTTTTATATAAATAAACATTAAATTAATTATTTTTATAGCGATTAAAAGTTGTTTATTTTTCCATTTATATCCTTGAAGTAAAAACATCATTTTGTTATAAATAAAGTTATAAACAACGTTAGCAACTATGATAATAATGAATATTGTGTATTAAAAACGTTTAATTAATTAAAAAAATATTTCGTAATTAAATCGGATTTATATCCTACACCTACACCCGTGTCACAAGTCTCGGGATCTGCTTGGGTTTCTCTCTCTGCCACACGATGGACCCGGCACCCGCACGGTGAATCCATGGAAGCTAAGAAGTTCGTTCGTCTCTCGTGATGTGAAATTGCGTGTCGAACGTGTCGACAGTAAGCGTCTGAACACTTAACTTGATATTAACTTCTATCAGTTACATATGCAGTAAATCATGGTTAATTGATTTTATATGGTGTTGTATTTTTTTTTTATACTACGTCTGGTGGCAGACAAGCATAATGCCCGCCTGATGTGAAGCGGTTACCGTAACCGTGTTAACGCTTGCAACATAAAATATCACTCGCGCGCATTGCATTGCATTGCATTGTATTGCATTGCATTGTATTGTATTGTATTACTTGCCTGCCGTTGTTGGGCGGTTGGGACGTGTGACTCCCATTCAAATCGATATAGAATCGAGATACGTAGCTAATACGCTACTACTTAATATTTTTAACAAGTACGCAAAGATCTACATGAAAAAGTTTTGTTACGAGATATCAAGCAAGTTACGCCATGTTAACACACTGACATTGTAATTTAGGTAAACAAACAAACCCACACAGTTGTGTTGACCAATCGTAAATACATTACAGTTGATTGGAATACGATACCTGTAAGAGCATAGTATAAGAAATTGTTCGTAGGGATGGCCAGATACAGTGATAGTA
Organism: Hypsopygia costalis; assembly: GCA_937001555.2. Classification (NCBI taxonomy): domain Eukaryota; kingdom Metazoa; phylum Arthropoda; class Insecta; order Lepidoptera; family Pyralidae; genus Hypsopygia; species Hypsopygia costalis. Next base: position 32,886,565 of record OW443328.2, read on the forward strand.
CAGGATACGTAATAGATGTCGACCTGCACCGATCAAGTAACCTAATGAAATGTGTTTTTTTTTATAAAAGAAAATATGTTAAGGAATGTAACTCAGATGAGTTGCCTAATAAAATATGTTTAAGGTTATGTTTAATTAAAAATTCTTCTTTCTTTATCGCATTGAATGGAATGGATACACACTCTCTCTCTCTCGCACACTTTCATACGATTTAATTTTTACTTTTCGCTTTTATCATAGACTATATAGGTATAAAAAATCTTTGACACTATAATAGATAATTTGCTTTACGGCTCTGGAAACAAAGTCCTTTAGAGCTTGTCTTGTCATCTTATTTTTGGCTCTAATGCTATTATTATCCATGAGACATATCAAGAAATCAGGAGATTTCTAATTATTTCTTGTAATAAAAAGCCCGCGTAAAAAGGATATTACAGGGCCGGTAATGTGCGCGTGATGCTCCTGGCATTGCAGACGTTAATAGTTGTTTGCCACTTTAGTGGTTTAAAAAAATAACTACAGTAAAACCAGTAGTGCAATTTTATAAGTGTATATAATAATAATAATGTCGTTCCATTGACATATCCTGGACCGGGTCACGGCCGGCGTAAAACATTACATCAAACTTCTCAAAGGGGCCTCTACGCGTTGAATCCATATCCCCGCGAACGCCTATTAAATGACCGGGCTTGACCCGTGAATTAAGAGAGAGAATAATAATAATTATTGCTGTATTGTACGACAGTAGAATAGAATACACTGATGTCGGGAAAAAAATGTAGATAGGTTAATGTACCATCTTACGAGAAGAAAATAGGACCAAATACCAATTCAATCTGAAGCCAAAAATAATTTTCAAAAAAGGATATATCTACTGATGCCTGTATGCTCTTTAAATATATTTTTAATCCCTATCTCGGAACAAAATAAAAATTAAATCATCGATTTTCTATATATGCAACAAATTAATGGACCGTTTGCAAATCAATGCGTTTTTTTTTGTTTCCAAGTGGTTTTATTGGGAATAGTTAGTAACTATTGGCAAAGTATTGTTTGAGATATCAAAATAGCTCATGGCGGACGACCAGTATTTTTTTAATCGACTACGAAACCTCGTGCATATTAATGTAGTTCACTTAAGGCGGTCTGTCCCCAACATGCCTTATATGGCTTCATCGACCACGTAATACTCCCACGAGTTCCTCATATTTATGTATAGCCTTAATTCTGTCCTGGTAAGGTATGGATTCCATTGACAATTTATATCGAGCATTAATGATTTCTGCTAAGCTTAAGCTCGGTTCATAACTAAGTGACGTTGCATGACTCGTAATCTACGTATGATTTAATATGCGCTAATAGGCTTGTGTACCATTTTTTTTTCGATTTGTTATTTAAAGACGTCACAATAATATAACTATAGGTGAAAGAATTACTTCGATAGCATAAAAACTTCTCGAGATATGATAACTTGAAGATTACAATTTTGGACTTTCCCGAAAACGCTCCATACAAGAGGGCTAGACTAGGTTATGACGTCACAAGCAAGTATTTTGTATACAGCAAATCAGAAAATTGTACGACAGCTTATGTTAAATGTTACGTTTATGCAATTAGTATCATAATAAAAGTTATAATATTTTTTATAGCTTCACCAATGGAAATATTATTTTTTAATAATTTCATACTTATAAAATGGGCTTTCCCGCCGAACCTTGCGACCCTAAAACACGTCGGACATAAGTTGTAAAAATTTTAAGATCGCAGATCGTTCTTGTTTTATGTATTTTACGTTACTGATAGAGAGTTTTTATAATCTTAGAACATTCCACATGCCTATTTTACGTTTCCGACATTGATACAAGTCTGTTCGTCGTCAATCCTTAATCATCCCAGTCCCACTGCTGGGATACAGCTCTCCCCTCACGCTCCTCAAATGCGAGTTGGCGATGGGCAGCGTTCTCAAACGGCCTAAAGCCCACTGACTAAGCTCAACGACTGTCATCTAATGACAACAGTCGGGACCGACGGCTTAACGTGCATAAAGGAGCTCGAGATATCATCATCATTATCAGGTTTATTTTAGTCTCCACTACAGGAGCACGACCCTCTCTCGTCCGTCCTAGACGGAAGGAGGATTTGGCCTACACTCCCCACGCTGGCCAGACGGGTTGGGGAGGCCTGATCGATATTTGATAATGTATTTAATTTAGTCGCCTTGTACGACATCCACGGGAAGAAACGGAGTGATTCTATTCTAGTCTACCGGATACCACACGGCTCGAAATATATAAAGGACCTATTCATGAGTTTATTTATCTGGGAATTTTCAAAAAATCCTTTCTTAACGGATGCCTATGTAATAATTTTACTGTCTGTCAAATTTTAACACGATCTGTCAAATGGTTTGAGTTTGATAGATCAGTCAGTAATGTTTACCTTTGTATATTTGTTGTTTCTATTACTATTTTAAGTAAAACTGTACTAGGTGTTGGTGTACACATTAAGGGTCCTAAAATTTTCAAACTTACTTCCCAAAAAACAGATACTTTCTAGTTTGGGAATTAAGATAGCCATTTTCAGTAACTTCACAGCCAATAAACCAAATGACCATGTACCACACGTCGGCATTTTGTCACCCGATGCACCTGGCTCTCGAGATACAAACCTATGTTTAGTTCGGGGACGTAGGTCGCGTCGGTTGGACTGAATGGAATCTAATATAAGTTGTGGTGTATAAAACCTGATGTGGGTAAACATACTATTATTGTAAAACTTTACTATGGTTTGGCGTAAATAAAGATTATTATTATTATTATCTAAAGAAAAGACGAAAATTATTCTTTGTGACAGACAGCATGTCCCAAATGCGCCATTACTGCCGGTGTCTTGATACTTTGGTGGATATCGACCTTAAAGCGCATTTAATAGCCAAATAAATTCTAACGTATCTCATATTCCATATCATTGTTTGCAAACCGTAAACACAAAGACATAAAGTACATATTCCCTTGGCGAGTGCAATCTCGTTTGTGTAACAAGGTAGTTTGTTCTCCTTGCTCCATTTGATATCGAGAAAAATAAAGATTTTCATTCGTAAAACTAACAATGTAGACTGTTTTTATCCAATTTAGGGGAATAGGAAGGTTGTGACTTTGACCACCGCTTAGTGTACGAGTAACATAGATAAAATTAATATATGATAACTAGCAAACCCGGCGAACTCCGTTTCGCCACCAGATGGCGCTGTATGTGAAAAAAGATTTTCCCGCTTTTCTTTTCAAATTTTCCCAGAATTTTCTGTGCTATAAACCTCACGGAGCCCTAGACCTATCCAACGAATGCAAAACCGTGGAAATCGGTTCGTGCGTTCTGGAGTTATAGCGTCAGGAAGGAAAACCCGACTTATTTTTATATAGTAGACTAGCAAACCCGGCGAACTCCGTTTCGCCACCAGATGGCTTCGTTTTATGTAACATTTCGTTTGGTAAAATTTCACAGTGAACACAATACCGATTTGTCACATGAAATTAACTGAGCAGAGAACAATGAGTAGCTGTCAAACAATGTATCACACACCGGCGCCATCTGCTTAAAATATTGGTTAGTAGTACATGCTATCTATCAGAGATGGCGCTGTATGTGAAAAAAGAAAAAAGATTTTCCCGCTTTTCTTTTCAAATTTTTCCAGAATTTTCTTTGCTATAAACCTCACGGAGCCCGAGACCTTTCCAACGAATGCAAAACCGTGGAAATCGGTTCGTGCGTTCTGGAGTTATAGCGTCAGGAAGGAAAACCCGACTTATTTTTATATAGTAGATTTCATAGTTTTGAAATGTATTACGTCAGACTCATCCGCAGAATAAAGTGCAATCTGTATTGTTACCCGACTGCGACAGTAGGAGGTTTTTCGAAAGTATGTATGTATGTATAATGATTTGGCACGCCCTGCAGCCTGAACGGCTGGATGGATTTTAGCTTGAGAGGTGTCGTTAGATTCGTATTTGCTGTGAGAGTGACATAGGCTATATCAAATAAAAAAAAAATCAATATGGCGGCTGTGAGCCGCAAAATTGTCGTTGCAGTAATTTTTTTCTTCCTCTAAATATATCGACATGGGTATCAAAATAAAGGTCTCGATGACCTGATTTCAAATATATATTTGATATATTAGTTTTTGCTTGCTGCTTTGCTTGTATGGAATTATATTATTATTACGCGTGATTAATAAATCTATTGTAGCAGCAATCGGGTTTTTGATTTTTTTAATTAACTTATAACTTGTTAGTAATTCACTTTAGTGCTTTTTTTAAAGTGTGAATATTATTAATAATTGTTTTAAAATTTTGTAGATATAGGACAAACATTTGTGTGCCTGAACATATCTGTTTATATTGGTCTGGGTGTTTTCTATGTATTATAAGTATGAATTGACAAAAAAAATGTATTTAAGTACATTTATCAGTTGTCTAGTACCCATAACACAAGCTTTGCGCTTAATTTGAGACTAGATGGCGCTGTGTAAATTGTCCAGAAACATTTATTTATTATTAGCAGAAAAATGTAGGTACCTAATGATTTTAGAAGTAATAAATGTAAGTATAAATTTAATTATAAAGATACTACCTATATGATATTAAAATATATAGTAATGATTTCAGATTGAACGTTATTTCATTCAATAAATAGGAAGATAAATGAGATGAGAAAATTAAAAAAAAAACGTATGTCTGAAGAATTCATATTTATTGGCATTCAACGTGCTATAAAAAAAAACCGGACAAGTGCGAGTCGGACTCGCCCATCGAGGGTTCCGTAGGTACGTAGTATCATTATTAAATTTGATATTTTTCACTATAAATAAGAAATAATGCGTCGAAAAAAATAAATAAAATATATTTTGCAATGTGTACATCAAGCCCTTTCATATGATACCCCATTTGAACTAGTAGTTTCAATTTGAAATTTCGACACCCTATAAAAAATATAGACCCCCTATTTTTTAGATCTATTTACAAATGTATAGTTTTGAGATTTATTCCTGTACTTGTAGTCTATAACGATGTTACTTGCCAAATTTCATAGTTCTAGGTCAACGGGAAGTACCCTATAGGTTTTGATTCCTTTGAGTGTGTCGAAATATGCGTTTTTTGCTGAATAAACGGCCGTAACTTTTTTCTACGTAAACTTAGCAGTTTGATTTTTTTTTAACTTCATGGGACCGTAGATCTGTGTATACAGTTCAAATTTCAGCTTGATACCTCCACGCATTCTCGACATAGAAATGTTTGACAGACAGACAGACAGACAGACAGACAGACAGACAGACAGACAGACAGACAGACAGACAGACAGACAGACAGACAGACAGACAGACAGACAGACAGACAGACAGACGGACAACAAAGTGATCTTATAAGGGTTCCGTTTTTCCTTTTGAGGTTCGGAACCCTAAAAATGGGGTGTACCTGTGTCATGGACACGGTCGTGTGTTGTACGTGAATACGTTATATGCACTAAAATTATCTCAAAATGGCAGCGCTTCCCCCTCCCCCGCACGCAATGTTCCATAGTCCTTACTTAGCGTAATAAATTATTTGATCCTTCATCTATCCAGTCTTGTGATTGAATTTTGGACGGAAATGATAGATTAGTAGCTGCAATACCAAACTGTATCCCCCGATTTTAATATCATATTTTTTAGGGTTCCGTACCCAAAGGGTACAAACTAACTATTACTAAGGCTCCTCTGTCCGTCCGTCCGTCTGTCACCAGGCTGTATCACATGAACCGTGATAGTTAGACAGTTGAAATTTTCACAGATGATGTATTTCTGTTGCCGCTCTAACAACAAATACTAAAAAATAGAATAAAATAAATATTTAAGAGGCTCCCATACAACAAACGTGATTTTTTGCTCGTTTTTGCTTGCAATTGATAACGGCAATAGGTAGACGCTTGAAATACTCACATAATATTTAGTTATATTTAACCATACAATAAACGTGATTTTATAGATAATGGTACGGAACCCTTCGTACGCGAGTCCGACTCGCACTTGGCCGGTTTTTTTTAATTGCCCCCCTATGGAAGCAATTTTGAGGTATTCACATCAAAATAAACGTTAAATTTATTTTGATGTGAATGTGATCTAATAACACAAATATATATAATAATAACACTAATAACTGAAAATCAGTTCCGAGTCTGTTGCAGATTTCGGTTTTATGCTGAGTTGGGACCATTTTGCGACATTGCACAGTACTTTAATTTTCTTTTTTTTTTAATATATTATCTGTTTGTTGTTTTGTTTAGACTGTGCTGTGTAATGAGCAAATAAATGTTTTTCTTTCTTTCTTTCTTAAATACCATATGTTTACCTTTATAATGCCTTAGCGGCGAAACCGGTCGGTAAAATTAAATATAATTACGTGCAACAGTACAAGTGCCAACAATCAACAGTATCAACTTGTTAAGTAATAAATCGTAAAATCACATAATCGTTTCAAGAACCTTGTGACTTTTTCCAAGTAAACCAACACACATTATAACTACAAATTTATCTAATACTTACATAATGTAGAAAAAAAATGGATTTCGAAAATGGAACACTCACGATTCTTACCTGAAAAAGAAAACAAAAGAAATTAGAAAATAGATCATTGATACTAAACTAATATCAAAGTGGTGATTGTTTTCAACCAAGTGGATCACTTGGTTTAAAACAATCACCACCGCCGCTCGCCTCAAGCTCGTTTGCTCCCCTCTTATAAAAAAAAATAACAAATGTTTATTTTCTCTTTAATAACAATAAAATGTAGAAGTATGATATAAGTATTTCGAGAATATTCTCGAAAAACATTAGCAGAAAATCGGAAAATACAATATAATTCTTATGAACTTGTGTAGAAAAAATATTTGGATATGTTATAATGGTAATTATAATTTTTGACATTGTGTCAGTACAAGGACACTAATTATATTATTGGTATATGTACAGGAGGCCACCGCGGGGCATGCATCATAAATGTTTGTAAGTATTATATCAGTTATGTAGTAAGTATCCATAGTACAAGCTTTGCTTAGTTTGGGACTAGATGGCAGTGTGTAATTCGTCCAGGAATATTTATTTCATTATTTATCAGTTATCTAATACCCATAGTAGTTACAAGCTTTGCATAATTTCGGTTTAGATGGCGCTGTGTAATTTGTCCAGGATTATTTATTTATTTATTCTTAATATTCATTTGCAGCCCCTTACGTCTTAGTATTAAAATAGTGATGTAGCCTTCAATTATTAATAATTACTAGTATTTGACTAGTTGATTAGCTAGCAATGGATAACTTTGACTCTGGGTTCGGGACGGGTTCGATCCTTCAACATGACAAACATTTGTCTACATGAACATCTCTGTTTGTCTTGGTCTGGGTATTTTCTACGTATGATAAGTATGTATTTACAAAAATTAAAAAAAAATGTATATGTAAGCTTTGCCTACGCAAATTATAAAATATTTAGAGCTAAGACGCTAGCTGTTAAGAGAGATTAATTTACAAATGGCGGTTAAAGCCGGGTTTTTGGTGATAATTAGACATATATTTCGATTTTTTTGAGGAATTACATGCAATATTGAAGAAAATTGCTTTGGTAAGTCAAAAGTTTTCATTCTAAAGATTGATAAAAAAAAAATATTATTTTACAAAACAAAATAGTTTTGACTAAATGTAATTGACGGAACAACTGGCATTGGGTTCTATCGCCCCTTAAGAGCAGCTTATGCATAACAGTTACATTACGATTGTAACTCTTATTACTTGTGGCATAAGCACGGTTCACGGTTCAAAGTGTCAAGCTTGATGTCCTCTTAGATATTTTTTTTTAATGATATAGGTCAAAATGTTTCCACCTTGCCAGATGGAAAGCACAGGTGAAGACTTGACGACCTTTACAAGTATTTCTTCACGCCTCGTCATCATTAAATAATCCTGGATTATAGGAGGAGGGAAACACGTGCGCATCCAGCGAAGTTCAAAACTTAATGGTTCGCCAGAGAAATGAATTGACAAACATTTTGGTGTGGGAAGGCAACAACTGTATCCTATGAGGATTGGATTTTAGACCAGCATGAATGACTCTAATGAGAGTAGGTCCTCCCTCCTCGAGTCGTGTTCCTCATTGGTGAGGGTCGTGACCTCTCATGATCCTCGTACGGACAATACTACGCCATTTGTGTCTGTCTGTTGCGGTATGGATGGCCTCGCAGATGGTGGTGTCGAGTGTAGATCGAACTTGATCGGACCAACGCATCGTACTCCGCCCCCTAGGTCGTTTTCCCTCAACCTTGCCGGTTATCAATAGTTTTTCAAGGTTGTCTCCGCTTTTCCTAGCAATGTGACCAAAATACTCGAAAACCCTGCGAGGGAAGGACCAGATTAAAGAACTTTCCAGAACATTCCCCATGATAGATACGGTAAAGGACACTCAAACTATCAATGAATATTTCTGGACAAATGCCACACTGCCATCTAGTTCCAAACTAAGCATAGCTTGTAGTACGGGTACTGGACGCCTGATATTATACTTATATTTTTTTTTTGTAAACACATACATATAATATAAATATATAGAAAACACCCATACGAAGACAAACAGACATGTTCATGCACACAAACATTAGTCTTGTGTACCCAACCTCGGAATTAAAGTGACCATTGCTAACCATTCGACCACCGAGCTCGTCGATATCTCAGCTATATAACCTAGTGGGCCCTACGAGTAGATGTTACGGAACTCCTCGTGTCGACACACTTATCGCCTCTTTACGAGGCAGATTCCAGTAATACGACTTGCTTTACACACCTGTCGTAAACTCCGCCAACGGTTTATGTCTGCTTAAGATTTGCTTGCTTTACGAAAATGTATTTCTTAAGGCGAGTAATGTGATACGATGATGTTTGAAATTCTGAGACTCTTAAGGCTTCGTTTACGGAGACGTGGAGCGTCGCGCGTCGCGTGCGGCGTGTGGGACGTTTTTTCCGTTTATAGACAGGCGGTGCGTGCAGCGGCCCGCGTCATCGCACGCGCAAACACAACATATGGCAATATACGATGTTGTTCATAGAGATGCGGGACGGGTAGAGTGGCATGGCGGTGCCCGCCACTGCACCCGCGGCGAATCCTCAAGCGTGCAGCGAATCACGCGGCGGGCATCGCTGCGGCGCACGCGGGGCAACACTCGAATCGACGTCAGTTTCATATTAAATAATTCACTTTTTAAAAGTTCCAGATGAATATTTGAAACATTGATGTGTAACGAAAACGTATTTCTTAAGGCGAGTGTACACGTGAAACAACGACGTTTGATAGTCTGAGACTCTTAAGTGAGCAAAAAATTCGAGATAATTATTTAGAACATTAATGTGTGTGGGGAAGTACTCCACCTCACAGAATACCGCACCCAAATAACAATTCCCTTGATCTTAGTTGTTGTGTTCCTGCGAGTGAGTGAGGTCACCTGGAAGGAGTTGCTGTGCAGCGTCGGTGGCGGAACGCGAACGATATTTCCTGTTGCGAGCATTAATTTGACTACGGTAACCGCTTCACATCAGGCGGGCCGTATGCTGGTCTGCTACCCGACGTAGAAAAAAAAACTATTAAAAGTAATATATAAATATATAAGTAATATCGTCTTCATTAAATATACGGCTTCCTGAATAATTCCGACTAGGTAATATAAAACCACAGTATAAGTAATAGTACTAACGTAATAAAACTACATACAATTTGTTGTTACTGTTCACTACATAAGTTCATTAACATAAAATGTATTACCCAAGTAAATGAAGCATGGCGGGTTCAAACACAAGTCAAACGGCTTGTCATATTGATTTGATCGGTTTATTTGAAGTGTACTGCTTTGATGTCAGCTCTGCGTAAACAATACGAGTACATGTAAAATCATCATTATCATCAGGTCCATTTTAGTCTCCACTACAGGAACACGACCCTCTCTCGTCCGTCCTAAACGAGGATTTGGCCTACAATCCCCACGCTGGCCAAACGGGTTGGGGAGGCCTGGTCGATATTTGATAATGTATTACCCTTAGTCGCCTTGCACGACATCCACGGGAAGTACTTAAATACATTTTTTTTGTAAATACATGCATATAATACATAGAAAATACCCAGACCCAGACAAACAGACATTTTACATGCACACAAATATTTATCTTGTGCGGGGATCGAACCCGCGACCTCGGAGTCAAAGTTATTGCTAACCATTTGACTACCGAGCTCGTAATAATAACAATAATTACAGGGATCTGAGAACAACTATTTTTAATTTCAGAAAAATATTATATAACTTTTAGGAGGTCAATGGCGTCGTTTCACGTATCAGTCTAATCGAACACGCATGTTAAGCACCGCGGACCGTGGCCTGTCCATGGATGGGTTGGTTTATCTCGAGCTAAATGTAGAGCGACTCCCCTACACAGATAAACCCAGTGAGGTTTCCGTGTATGGACAAATTGTACGGATATGTGTGTCTGTAAAATGTGATGAATAATAAATAATTAAAATGAAAGAGAGGTAGCCGGTAGGGCACACGTATTTTTAAACTGCCCGACAAGTACCTCCACCTCTCAGTATACCGCAGCCAAATAACTATTCCCTTGAGGATTGTTGTGTTCCTGCGAGTGAGTCAGGTTACCAAAAAGAAAGAAAGAAGGAGTATAGACTGGCACCGGATCGGCAACCCCATGGTGTTGCTGATCTCCATGGGTGCTGGTGATTGCTTTCCATCAGGTGGCCCACATGCTCGTTTGCCCCCCTCACATATAAGAAAAGAGTGGCGATCTCCAATTATATGTATAAATCTAAATTGACAAAGAATTTAAAAGATCAGGTTAAGTGATTTATAAAAAACATAATAAATTATTCTTGTGCAGCACATAATTATATAACTAAGTCGTTTAAATTGCTTAACTTTTACGAAATGGCCGAGGGCCATCCACAGTAGGCACATAACAAATCAAGTTTCCTTTCGTGTGGTGTCATTGACGTTTGTGCTCGCCAATTCGCCTTTTATAGACGCGCCATCGAAGGATTATACTCACTTATAGCCAATTGATGGAGTGCCAAAATGTTATGCAAACAGAGTGTCACTGTCATTTTTTGGTATCAGGTTCTAATTAATGACGTAACTGTGATAATTTTCCAGTTCAATAGAAATTTATTTTTATAATAAACTAAGTGACTTTCCCTGGTTTCGCCTGTTGAGATAAATAACTTATGTATACATAAAAACCTTCCAGAAGACATTATCTAAATGGCTGAAACTTTGAATGCGCTTTATTACTACAAAGCGCATTCAAATCCGTACCTTAAGAGGAATTAAAGGACAAGCAAACGCGAAAAGCGACTTTGTTTTATACTATGTATAGAATAGCTTCTCTCCGCGGCTCTGCTCGCGTAAAATGAAAAACTATCAATTTCATCATCAGCCTGTATTATCCACTGCTGGCTATAAGCCTTCCTATTGAGGAAAGCATTTGCTTTGCGCCAAATACGATCCCCCGCCTTCCGCAACCAGCATTCTTAAGGTCATCGGACCATATAGAAGGAGGGCGTCCAACGTTTCATCGTCCTATACGCAGCCTCCACTCCTCACCCATTTGCCTTCATTTACTCGGCAGATGTGACCCGCCCATTGCTACTTCAGCTTGCAAACTCTGAAGGCTATGTCGACAAGTTTGATTCCCCGTCGAATTTTTTAGTTCCGGATTCGATCTCTCAGAGAAACCCCGAACATAGCCCTCTACATTGCTCGCTACGCGACATTTAGCCTGTGCACCAGTCCGATGGCAGTGTACAAGTCTCTGCACCATATGTTATTGCAGGGAGGACGCACTGGTTGAAGACTTTAGTCTTCATGTTTTGGGGTATCTGTGCGGTGAAGATGTGCCGGAGCTTACCAAAAGCATCAATTAATTTGTCTATAGTTAATTTGTCTATCTGTAGTGTTCTCTGCCCACTTAGTACAATAGTGTTAATACACGTTACGTCTTAGTACACGTCACCTTATATTATGACGTCTGGTCTGCCCACCGCCCAGCAACAGAACTAGTAATTTCTCAGAACGTTCGTTATTGTATATAGAACTTGCACATGTTTGCCAAAGTAATCGCATCTGGGTACACAGTTAGAATTAAGTTGACTCAGAAACACAATTGTTTGAGAAACTATATGAATATTTGCTTGTATTCATGTAGGTCAACTGCATCTTTGGTCATCTAAAATTTACCTTCATGGAATTGTGCGCTTTCTACTATCTATTTTTAATAAATAATAATTATAAATATTGTCAGGCAAATTACACAGCGCCATTTAGCCCCAAAGTAAGCGAAGCTTGTGTTATGGGTACTAGACAACTGATAAACATACGTAAATACATTTTTTTTGTAAATACATACATATGATACATAGAAAACACCCAGACCAAGACAAACAGACATGTTCATGCACACAAATGTTTGTCCTGTGTGGGAATATAACCCACGAGCGTTGGTGTCGAAGCCGCGTCATTAAATACTACGCCACTGAGCTCGTCAAAAAAATTTGGATCATTCTCGTTTTCTCTGTCCAAAGGGTCTCTGGAAAAATTGCTTAGCGATAAGACCGCCTTGTACAAAAGGCGGTCTTATCGCTTTTGAGCCATATATATTTTTGCTTAAAATATTTTATTTGAGGGTAAATTAAAAATGTTAAAAATAGTTTATTTAAGGTTAAATATTGCTGATATTGCTTAAAAAAAATTAATATAAAAAATGAGACTTATCATTATGTTATAGCTACAAAGAAAAGCACAGTATTTACAAATAGTAGAGCTAAAAACTAAAAAGCATTAAAACACCTGCCTCCACCAACCCGCAGTTGAGCAGCGTAGGGAGTATGCTCTAAACTCCTGCGATTGAGACCCGGATCCCATTAGTGGGATGATTATGGGATAAAGAATAACCCACTAATATAAAAAGGAAGGCGTGCAATCGATATTTCATGTTGCGAACGTTAATATGACTACGGTAACCGCTTCACATCAGGCGGGCCGTATGCTTATCTACCACCCGACGTAGTGTAAAAAAAAGTATTGTGATCTAGCTTTCTTAAGCCGATATCCCTTGCTCACATTTTATGGGAAATTCTGGGCACAGTAGCAGTTTTCTAGGTATACCAGAATTCTACGCAAATGGTATCACGGACGAAAACTGCATGCTACCTTTCCGCTATATTGTACACAAAATATACAAAAGTTAAAATAATAATTGATTTACCGGCGTCGCGAAATAAAAACGGCGGTTCTAATGAACAAAGAAAGCAATGGAAAGCGACATTTCAGTTTTGTCATTCCCAAGATAATTGTAATAGCGTGAGACCATGCGCGTTTTGTCAATGAGCAATAGAGATCTTCACAGAAGGTGTACAAGACTATTTTGTTAATTATAATTACCTACTCATTATCTTAACTACGTGATACCTGGATGGTACCGTCAGTATCGTCGACGTGCAAGATTTACACCTCAGGGCCTTCTCGGAAGTTTTCCAACACATATTTCCTTTTTTTTAAACGACTAGGGTGACAAACTAGCGCACCCTGTAAAAACCTCTTTAGACTTTTAATTACCCAATACTGTAATCTCCTTTGAAAACCTCTGCGGGGAAATCTTTGGCAGGGAGTTCGTTCCGCAACTTCAAAGGTCGGAGTAGAAATTACATTTTATTTATTTAAAAAGAATTCTTTCAGAGTATGTAATAAAATAATAAATATTACGGCCCCAAAACCCAATGCCAATTTATTCCTAACCATTGTTCGAGACATAGCCTCACTACACGTAGTGTATAATTGTGTATGAGTAGTTAAGGCGATCGTGGAGCAAGAACGTTTTTTTTTATTGTACATTGACATTATTTTTATTGTATTATGATAATATTGTATGGCTATTTAAAAAAAAAAGACCTATATTGACAGAGTTTCTTTCGGCATTTCTTCTCGTCAATTGTCATTCCGAAATGCTGGTAGATAAAAAATATACCTAATTGTAAAAGACGTGTCTAAGTGCCCGCGAGGGCCCACAGAATAAAGAATTTTGACTTTGACTTTGACTTTGACTTTGAAAGAGTCTTAGAGACCGATTATGTTTTAGTGTTGATGATGATGAATGAATGATGATGATTAATAAAAATAAATAATACTGCAACTTTCTTTTACACTGAAAACCAGAGCTCGATCTCGCCATTGATCATTTATGAGTAGGCCTTATTGGACAGAAGTGTTTGGATTATTTCTTTCTTCGGTGTATGTATTTGAATGTGAATTGTGTCATGAACTTTTTTCATGATGATTAAAAAATAATTTCATGAAGTAATCTTGGGACTTTTAAAATGCAAAAAAAAGTAGAAAATCCACTCGATTCGTTATAAGATAAGGTGATATCGACGAGCTCGGTGACGTAGCGGTTAATGACGCGGCTTTGACACCAACGCTCGTGGGTACGATTCCCACACAGGACAAACATTTGTGTGCATGAACATGTCTGTTTATCTTGGTCTGGGTGTTTTCTATGTATCATAAGTATGTATTTACGTATGTTTATCAGTTGCCTAGTACCCATAACACAAGCTTCGCTTACTTTGGGGTTAGATGGCGCTGTGTAATTTGTCTGACAATATAGAAAAAAAAAGTCATCTATAGTGCGTGGTTTTATTGAATAGACCGTCTGCACTCAGCTTTTCATTCGATACCGTTTAGTTGCGTTTAGATAACGTTTTTATTGGTCTTATAAAGTTATATTAATGTTTTCTTAGAAGTATTATCGTAATTAACGTATAAATTAGACATTGTTATGCCTGGTGATAGGATTTACTCAATACTTTATTTAATAACAGTAACGACGACAGTAGCCGGACTGAAGGTGGATATTTCTAGGAGTCTCGAGTTAGGGTATAATTTGCAAAAGCCGCCGATTCTGACTTTTATCTTTGAATGATATTTGTTAAGCCTCATTGGCCTTTCGATAGCATTTTAACTCCAACCCCTTTCATCCAATCCTACTATTATACAAACGAAACGTATGAATGTTTGTTACTCTTTCTCGGGTAAATGGCTGAGTGAATTTGGTTCAAGTTCGGCATACATATTTGACGAGCTCGGTGGTCGAATGGTTAGCAATGGCTACTTTGACTCCGAGGTCGCGGGTTCGATCCCCGCACAAGACAAACATTTGTGTGCATGAACATGTCTGTTTGTCTTGGTCTGGGCGTTTTCTACGTATTATATGTATATACTTACAAAAAAAAATGTATTTAAGTATTATATCAGTTATATAATACCCATGGTACAAGCTTTGCGCTTATTTTGGGGCTAGATGGCGCTGTGTAAATTGTCCAGGAATATTTATTAATTATTATTATTTATTATATAAGTAGTTCTGGATTACCACAAGCTGTACCCTACATCTCTCTTTTGCCAGAGCCGCTTTCGCCAGTCGGCAGGGTACACCACATGCAGGTGTAGGGTTGCCAGGCGTCCGGATAAAGCCGGACATAGTTAGGTTTTTTGATTGCATGTCCGGCCAAAATGAACGGTGTCCGGCTTTTTTACCCAAATGTCCGGCCACACTTACTGGTCTGTCCGGCTATTAGGTTTGGCGACCTGGCTACCCTATGCAGGTGAGGTGACGAACTACTTACACCTCAATTTTAAATCCAAATTGATTGATTGAAGTTAATTTTTACTTCCACGCAGTGTGTTCGCGTGCGGTCTCGGCGCATTTTAAACCGCAGTTGCATTCGGTAGGTATGTGCAAATGCAACAGGATGCTACGTGGGCTGGCGTGTAATGTAGACTAACGCGTTGAATATTGAACAAGTAGTTTCCAAGGAGTATACAAAATTGAGTTGTTGTTCTGGTACTGAGTGGGAATAAAACTTTTAAAACCGAATTAACGGCGTAGCTAAAGTGACTTTGGCCCATAGATTAATAATAGCTCACTGCGTTCTGACTAGATATCATTCTGTGTACAATAGTTTCTTGATTATTTTTTTTTATACTACGTCGGGTGGCAGACAAGCATACGGCCCGCCTGATGTGAAGCGGTTACCGTAGCCATATTAACGCTCGCAACATAAAATATCGCTCGCGTGCCGCCACCCTCGCTGCCAACGCAGCATCTCCTTCCTTTCTGGTGATCCACTCACTCGCAGGAACACAACAACCCTCAAGGGAATTGTTATTTGGTTGCGGTATTCTGTGAGGTGGAGGTACATTCCCCGGTCGGGTAGCTTACAATTACGCTCCCTACCTCTCTTTTCGCCAGAGCTTCGTTTGTCAGTCAGCAGGGTGCACCGCGTGCAGGTGAAGTTGGCTTTGGTTCAAAGATGTTGATGAACCAATTACACCCCAAACCTTGAATGTGGTAATTCACTATTGGCAAATGAAATAAAAATATTGACAACGTCTAAAACTTTACTTGTCTAATAATAAAATACATATATTTATATATTTAATTTGTATTGCGCTCAAATATAAAAGTATTTTATACAAAAGGCGAATTTATGTAACATTTACTTTCCTAATCGCGCACCTTAAAAATATGCTATGCCTTCTCCTTTCGCCAGAGCCTCGTTTGTCAGTCAGCAGACTGCACCACGTGCAGGTGAGATTGGCTTTGGTTAAAAGATGTTGATGTATCACTTACACTCCAACACTCTGCGCGTTTATAGTCATGAAAAGGTAACCAACAAAAGACTTTCGCATTTATAGATATAGTGTGAATATAAAAATCCTCCTTTATTATCTCAAGCAGCCATTAAAAGTATTCATATTATAATTAAGAGTTAATAAACGCAGGTCACGTTACATGCCCTTACGAGCGGTGTCAAGTGTGACGCACGCTTATGTGGAAATATAAAGGTGGCTTCATACTACAATGGCAAAAGGAGAGGATACTCTTGCGATGAGATAACTTCAAAGGACTCATAAAATTATATATATAAATAAATAAATAAATAAATAATTACTGGACAATTTACACAGCGCCATCTAGTCCCAAATTAAGCGCAAAGCTTGTGTTATGGATACTAGACAACTGATAAATGTACTTAAATACATTTTTTGTAAATACATACTTATAAAACATAGAAAACACCCAGACCAAGACAAACAGACATGTTCATGCACACAAATGTTTGTCTTGTGCAGGAATCGAACCCACGACCTCGGAGTCAAAGTGGCCATTGCTAACCATTCGATCACCGAGCACGTCATAATGGAAAATATCTATCCAATTGAGATGAAAAGCATCGAATTGGTTTTGTAGTTTTTATAAAATCGAATTTGATTTGTGATAGCGTCTTATAAATCGATGAACGCCGGCTGCACGCACGAAAAAGCATGACTCATTGTCACGTTCCGCATGAGCCGAGCGTGCAAGCGAGAGCGCAGAACAAGCGATAGATAGGCACGATCGTCCGAAGCGTTTGGCTTGTGACGTATCTAGGTATCTCTCTTCCACTCCATGAAATTATCATCCGTAAACCGACTTTACAGACAACCAATTTTTTTATATGAGAGGGGGGCAAACGAGCCTGTGGGTCACCTGACGGTAAGCAACCACCACCACCCATGGAGATCAGCAACACCGTTGGTGATTCGTTGCCAGCCTATACTCCTTCCTTTCTTTCTTTCCTTTTGTAGTTGTTGATTTGTAGTTTAATCATGAAATTTCAGTTCGCAACGAATTATTAGAGGGCGACTGCGCGCGACTAAGCTAATAGTTCATCTCGTGAGCGTATATATGGCCGCGGTAACCGCTTCACGTCAAGCGGGCTGTATACTTGTTTTCTACACGATGTGCTCATAGTAAAAAAAAAAGTAAATTTTAACAAATTAAATATTAACTTAACAAAAAAATTCAAAACATTTTTGTATTTTTGAAAAAATCATTATTTAACTAAGTACTAATGTTTACTTGGTGAGTTATCACTTTTATAGCATGATTAATGAACGGCGATCTTTACGATTCGGTCACGTGTCATGATGACTCAGGGTGGACCCCTGCACTCATAACAAGTTAAAGCTAATTATGGCGGAGCAAATCGCAAGGTCTGAATCAAAAGGTCAGCCTGAATTGGAGAAAATTTGCTCAGAAGATGGCCGCCGCCTGTTTAACAAGGAGATCCTGCTTTGGGCAACAGCGTAATTTGTTTTAAGGTGGAATCAACAGAGCTCATTTGCGTTTAATCGTCAAGAGATGGCGGTGAGCGCTGATAATTTTTGTTTTCATGTTTTAGTTACGAAAATCAATGAATTTTGGAACCATTTTTGTTCCACCGTAACGTCAACGCTTTACTTAAACTATTAAGTATAATAACAAAATTATTAAATAAAATAACACCAATGCTTTACTTAAATTATTAAGTACAATTTAAGTAAAGCATTAATGTTAAAACGTCTGAAATTGTACAATTAAAAAAAAAATAACATTTTGATAATGGGCTATTTGGCGAGTTGTGCATTTTTCGTGCTTTGGAATTTAGTAAATTGGTTGAATACTTTGGGCATTCTGTTAACTAGAAATTTTGATATGGGACGCCTTGAATCATTTAAAAAAATAAACAAAAGCTTATAAAAATATCTGTTCTCATTAGTTCAATTGATTGTGCCACTGCAACTTTTGAGATTCATTATTCAAACAAATTTTATAACTGAACTACAGAACTCATTGTGATCACACCAAAAACCGTCGCATAGTTCAGGCGGCCTTAGCGGATAAATATATAAGAGATAATAAATAATGTATTTAGTAGGTATATATAAGTATCATTAAAAACGAGCTCGGTGGCGTAGCGGTCAATGACGCGGCTTCGACACCAACGCTCGTGGGTTCGATTCCCACATAAGACAAACATTTTTGTGCATGAACATGTCTGTTTGTCTTAGTCTGGGTATCATAAGTATGTATTTACAAAAAAATAAATGTATTTACGTATGTTTATCAGTTGTCTAGTACCCATAACACAAGCTTCGCTTACTTTGGGGCTAGATGGCGCTGTGTAATTTGTCTATCAATATTTATTATTATTAATAAAAAACTGATAAAAACGTCTAATTGTTTTAATATTGGATTTTCAAGGAAAACGAAATACTCGGGTTATCAATTAGCGAGCAAAGATAATTACAAAACGAGATATATTAAAAACTAACCTATTGTGGAATAAGATAAAATTAGAATGTAATTTTTGTTCATTGTTTCCAAAATAAATTAACGATTCGATACTAATTTGTATGTAAATTTGAGGTAGTTAAAGATTAGATTTGGGGTGTAAGTGGTTCATCAACATCTTTGAACCAAAGCCAACTTCACCTGCACGTGGTGCACCCTGCTGACTGACAAACGAAGCTCTGGCGAAAAGAGAGGTAGGGAGCGTAATTGTAAGCTGGAGAATGTACCTCCACCTCACAGAATACCGCAGCCAAATAACAATTCCCTTGAGGATTTTTGTGTTCCTGCGAGTGAGTGAGGTCACCAGAACGGAAGGAGATGCTGCATTGGCAGCGGGGGTGGTGGCGCGCGAGCGATATTTTATGTTGCGAGCGTTAATATGGTTACGGTAACCGCTTCAGATCAGGCGGGCAGATTACTTGGAAAAATCATATCAAAAGTAAAAGAGAAGAACTCAACATTCGGTCTAAGAACCTTCACTGGCTGATCGGGCGGAACAGTACACTGACTATTGAAAATAAGTTATTAATTTATAACACAATCCTGAAGCCTGTGTGGACATACGGCATACAGCTTTGGGGAAGTTGTAGCAACTCAAACATCTCAATCCTACAAAGACTGCAAAATGTAATCCTTAGATCAATATGTAGTGTTCCATGGTTTGTTACTAATGCCGAAATTCATAAGGAATTGCAAATGAACACTGTAAAGGAAGAGATCCTTATTGCTGCCGAAAAATATCGGGGAAAACTAGAGGTGCACCCTAATGAACTGGCTGCCAAGCTGACAACACGATGTTATCGGAAGCGACTCAAAAGGAAGGATATCCTGATCGATGAGAAATGAGTAGAGGTTCTCACTGGAGGACTCACTCTAAACGCGACTGCAGCCTCCATCACATCTGCTTAAAGCACAATCTATTGCTGATTGCAGATACAACTCAAAAGAAAAAAAAAAAAAAAAAGATCAGGCGGGCTGTATGCTTGTCTGCCACCCGTCGTAGTATAAAAAAAAAAAAAAAAAAATTAGAATTAAGTATAGGTGTAGAAAAGCGCCAGTCACATATAAACCAACTCAACCCCGACTCAACTTGGGGACGTTCAACATATTCAATTTCATGCCAATTTCGAAGTTGAGTCGGGATTGATTTCGATGATGTCAGCGATCTAAATAAAATTAGATTAGACCAAAATGAATTGCACCAATGTGTGAAATGAGCACACATGCTTACGATTTACACCAAAATTGACAGATATTTTAAATATTTTGAACAAAAACATCACGTATTTGTTAATATTATAATGTGCGAATGAATTGATGCAGAGTGCAAATTGCATTCAACACAGTAAGTTGCTGCACCTATTTTTATGTGAAACTTTTGTGACCATTCCATAACATCCCACAAAACAACATGCCAACTGTTTTTACGTAAATATATTTATTTAACATTTAATTCGCCATTGCCCATAAAATTAATATACAACTAAAACACAAAATTGTATTAATAACTAATTTTAAAAGTTACAGATTATTTATAGCTTACTTATTGCCAAAGATCGCGGTTTCATTGGAGCTCTTATGGCGTATCTCGTTCTAACATAATCGTAAAAATTACTATAAATATAAATAAATAAATATTGTCATACAAATTACACAGCGCCATCTAGACCCAAAGTAAGCGAAGGTTGTGTTATGGGTACTAGACAACTGATAAACATACGTAAATACATTTTTTTTTGTAAATACATACTTATGATACATAGAAAACACCCAGACCAAGACAAACAGACATGTTCATGCACACAAATGTTTGTCCTGTGTGGGAATCGAACCCACGAGCGTTGGTGTCGAAGCCGCGTCATTGACCGCTACGCCACCGAGCTCGTCAAACAACTATATATTTAAATATTGCAGAAGGCCTATCCAGCAGTTGGTAGATACAGGGGCCCTACCGCCGAAGTTGAAGCCTTTCCATCTGATTTTTTTAATGCTAAAATGAAACTACTGCTTAGATTGTTGCTAGTTATGTTTAGCTGAGCTGGTAGAGACCCTAGAGCTCTATTGACTAAGCTGAAGATGTTTGTCAATAACTTTAAGCTAAGACCAATTTTTGGAACAAAAAAATCCGACGGTAATCGGCTTCAACTTCGGCGGTAGAGCTCCTGATCGATAATAATGATGATAATCACAGATCACAAGTAAATAAAGAAGTTTTATATACGTAGTACTTTTTATTTATTTAATCATGCTCGAAATATAAATAGTTTTAGGATCGGACGCAGCTTGCAAAAAATTTTTTTGCATATTAGTGTAGAGGCCTTCAGACATTAATTTTCAATTATTTATAGTGTTGTATTAAACGATGCGTGTGAATATTCCGTGTGCACTATCTTGCATCAGTGGTAGATAATATAATGGGACTTGCAATTTTCAACATTTTTGCAACAAAACTCAGTTTATCTACAAAGTGAGATTTACATTGATGACAATCTCACTAGACTAGACAAATCCAGCGTGTGAAGAAACAGTCGTGACCAACCTATTATATTCGACGATTATGTCGTGTCGTGTTCGTGTCGCGCCGCACAATGCGCTCGCATTAGTTCGCCGCAACGCTTGAGCAACGTTCCGTTTTGTTCAATAGTACATGCGCTCATTGCATTGGTAATGTAAATTAAGTGTATATTGGACAAGGTTGGGTGACGTCTTCTTTTATACTAGCTAGAGCCAGAGACTTCATTCGCGTTTACAATGACCAAACAATCATGATACTTGAAGTAAGGGGATCCTTTAGTATTGACAACTCAAGATGTCAACATAATATATAAAATGCGTGTCTCTCTCGCGTGAAAAGCACATCAACAGACAGAAAGACAAAGGTACGTTGAGTTTTATAGTATGTATAGGTGGATGTATTGTGTATGCCTGCAAGCATCTAATAGTAATAATGGAGATGTTTGCGACTCCATTCCTCGTAAACGGCTTAAATGAATTCAAATTAAATTTACTAAGCAGATAAAATATTTATCCAGTTAAAATACTGGATTTTTTTGCAGTGGCAGTGTATTAAGATTGATAAAGCAGCCGGCAAAAGTTATTTCGTACATAAAAAGAAACTCAACATATAAAACGTTACTTTCAAGATTTTGTTAAAAAAAAGTCTTATTTTGTTTTGCCACGAAATTGTCTCGAGACGTCAGCGGCGCGCCTCGAATATGTTCCAAACTACCCTTTTATTGACTAAGTTTGAATATGTTTGAAGCTGCGAGAAGTTATGTTACTTTGGACTTGGCAATATTTTTCTTTTTAATAAAGTTTCAACTCGTTTTCAAGATACCAAAAATGAGCATTTGAAAAAAGTTATGTTTATTTATAAGAGTATGTAGGCGTAATAAACATAACATACAGAATGTCATAAATTTTATATAACGCTGTCATATAACAATTATTGTGCTTTTGAAAAACTAGCACGTGACGTGAAACAAAAAAATCATATCTATCTGTCTCATTTCCTTACATAAGGATGTTATGTAGGTATAAATTATACTAATTATACATATGCATATACGCTATATTGTGGATGTCGTACAAGGCGACTAAGGGAAATACATTATAAAACATCGATCAGGCCTCCCCAACCCGTCTGGCCAGCGTGGGGAGTGTAGGCCAAATCCTCCTTCTGTCTGAGACGGAAGAAAGAGGGTTGTGCTCCTGTAGTGGAGACTAAAATGACCTGATGATGATGATTATGTACGCTATATTTAGAGCGAGATACTGCTATAGGTGACACAAGAGATATATCGCCGTCTCTTACACGCATATAACAGTGTCTTGCTCGAAATATGTAGTATTTGCTTAGTGCGTTTTGCGCTTCACTCTGTTTCTTTTGAATGCAATGAAAACCATCAATTTGTCTATAGTTTTTCTCTGTCCAAGTTATATGTGTTACTAGTTTGCGCTAGCGACTTCGAACGTACCTATCTTAGAATCCTGGAAGATTTTTGAAAAAACATTTCTTAACTGATACCTACGTCATAATAGCTACCAGCCCCCTTACCACCAACTCTTATTGCGATTCAATAACTGAATAGAATGCTTATTCATACCAATGAATAAGCGACTCTAATTCAAATTGTATAGAGTCGCTTATTCATTGGTATGAATAAGCATTCTATTCAGTTATTGAATCGCAATAAGAGTTGGTGGTACACGACCATTGGTTTGAGCACAGCGTTGATAGATCAGTCAGTAATGATTGTCTTTTTATCTATCTATACAGATATATAAAATTGACATGTCTGTTTCTAATATTAAAATAATCGCTTTTTACTAAATGCATATGGTATCAAACCAAAATAACATTTTTCACAATTTGTGTCTGTTTGTTCCGACTCATCTCTGAAATGGCTTTACCGATTTTCACGAGACTTTCACTGGCAGATAGCTGATGTAATAAGAAGTAACTTATGCTACTTTTATTTTAATTTACTAAATATATCAAATAAATATAAAAAAAATTAACTATTCCACGCGCGCGAAGTCGCGCGCACAGGTGGTCTACTGTAGCTGTCCTTGTTTGTTTTTATTGTGTTTGTTACTGGACCTAACTGAAATATTACTGTCCATTTTCAGTACTTTTCATATATAAATATAAATATATAAATATTGTCAGACAAATTACACAGCGCCATCTAGACCCAAAGTAAGCGAAGCTTGTGTTATGGGTACTATACAACTGATAAACATACGTAAATACATTTTTTTTTGTAAATACATATTTATGGTACATAGAAAACACCCAGACTAGTCTTAGTCTGGTCTGTTTGTCTAAACAGACATGTTCATGCACACAAATGTTTGTCCTATGTGGGAATCGAACCCACGAGCGTTGGTGTCGAAGCCGCGTCATTGACCGCTATGCCACCGAGCTCGTCAACTATATAACTATAAATATAGTCAACATCCCTATTAATTATGTGCATGATTTGAACTGACATCCTCACGAGTCATTTTTTTCCTTTTCCACGTAGTGAAACCAAAGTATTACATTGTAACATTCTGATTTATATACCGACCAATTAGAGACGCCCTTAAAGTTCATACAGCGGAATGGGTATAAACGACATCTGTAATTGGCCGGCAATTATTCTATATTTGGTATGTTATCTAGAGTGGTTTTTGCTGGAGTATATAAATGTAATTGAATTTAAACCCCTTGGTATACTCAATACAAAGCTATGAATAAATTATGTACGTAACTGTACACATTTTGTACACTTTTTGTAGCATTGTATATACCGTTAAATTTTTACTCCACAATACTGAATTCTGTACTAAATTGATAGCGGGGTATAATTTCCACACGATTCGTCTGTACCATCGATATTAAACAAATGGACTGTAAATTTGGTCGAGGAAGACTTTTCTCTGTTTTTGTAGCGCGCTGATTTTTACACGAAACGAACATAGATTTGCAGAAATCAGAAAATCAGTGCCGGGTCTGCTACAGATTTTGGTTTATACTGAGTTGGGACCATTTTGCGACATTGCTCAGTACTATAAATTTATATTATGTAAAATTAAGTCTGTATAATTTGTTTGTATAGTGCTGTGTAATGTGCAAATAAATGTATTTTCTTTCATTTTCTTTCTTTCTTTCAGAAAGAAACTCATTAGGTGTAATTTTTATTTCTCAACTTTTCCTTCATATATATAATTTCAAAGACAAGTTTTATAAATTTTTAAAAATAATTTACGTAATATATGTTAAATGAATAAGCAATATGAGGAACCATTCACGTTTTAGTTAAAGGACACCGCTTTGATATATTTATCGGGAATTGAAGTGCATTAAAAAAAAATTCGGATTGTAAAGATTACCAGATTTCCAAAATCAATGCTGTGCATATTTAGGAAAATATCAATAACAGTGCACGAAATTACACAAGTTACACAACACAAAAGACATTTTTTAATTCTCATAAGGGAAAGTTTCTTTCCAGCATTTCTTCTTGCCAATGTTCACTTCCAAAATGCTAGTTGATAAAAAATAAAATAAAAGCTACGAGACTAAGTGCACACAATGGCCTAGAAGCAAATAAAGAATTTTCATTTCATTTTAAATTTTTTAAAGTCTAAAGAGAAATAATGTCTAAAGATTTTTGTCTATAGAGAAATAATGTCAATAGTTCTCTTGTGCACGTAACCATCGATTACATGTATTACATACAGTATCAAATGCGCAGTTTATTATTTAATATCAATGACTGTGTTCGTAATGAATTCCGAAGTAAAATCTAGTTCTCGTATCGATATTTATGTTAAACGTGTGCAGTCACGCGATCTCTTCGACGTGGTATTGGCAACAGTGCCGGTCGAGCCGTTAACTAAGCCAGACTCGACTGGAACGGCTTTTTACAGGTAACTTGTACGTTTGCGTTGAATGTACAGACAACCGCTTGGAGACCGTAACACTTCTAGTGTGAGTGATCCAGCGAAGCTATGAGACGTACGTAACATTCTTAGCACTACCCGGGATCCTCTTAAGGGCCTAAATACACTACAGGGTATTCAAACTGCCTATTTTAGCCTACCGTACTGGTCATCCTACTGTACGTCTGGGATAGGCGTTGTCTGGGCGTCGGGAAGTGAGCGCGCTTTACAGCTCCGGTACCTATCATGGACATCAGGTAGCCAGCTATCTGGCGCCCAAGTTAGAATTACAATAAGCGTACAGAGTGTGTCGAGAAGTGAGCGAGCGATCCTCTTTAGGAGAGCCCGCCTACAGCTGTGGTAGCTGTAGGCGGGCTCTCCTAAAGAGGATCAACCCATCATGGACATTGGGGAGTGGTGGTACAGCCCCGATACTTGGTAAACCGAGCGAAGATCACCACGAGCTACTCGACTAAAAGCGTGCCCAAGTAGCCTGCTTGCGGGTGAAAAGGGAGTAGATGTGCTACCAATCTGCTTGAGTGATTGGTTGGTTTACTGGGCGCGATAGCGGGGCGGTAAAGGTGTTCTTCCCTTGCTGGTTTACTGGGTGTACAGGGGCGCATTAGCTGTAGGCATAGGGTCTAGGGCATATATTAAAGTTTTATTGACTTCCGCAAAAGACGTGCTGAAAATATTAACGAACCTTTTAAACCTACAATTATTTTTATTTTGTCATCATCAATTTTGATCCAATATCCTCTCAATAAATAACGTCAAGCACTACATCGAAACTGTTGACATTTAACATGTCAAAATTAACGACCGGTGATTACAAGTGTCGTGAAAGGTTGCGGAAGTCACGTGCGCGCAAGATGGCCGTGCTTCCGGCCGGCGCTATCGTCACGATTTTGAATATTTATACTTTGATCGATTACTGAGTGACAATATGGCGATTAGAACTGCATAATGTGAATAATTGTTATAGATGGGATGATGTTGTTGGAAGAGGAATCCAATGTCAAAAAATTATACAGCGGTCGTCCAATCACAAGGAGTTATGTCGGTTGACCCAAATAGTCGATATAAATGATCTGGATTGCCTTAAAGATGATTGATTAGATGGTCTGTGATTGATACCATGGTAGAAAGACAGAAGGAAGAGGTAGCTAAAGCTAGCTACACAAAGAAATAGCTTATTGTCTCTTGAACAGATTGCAATGTCGCAGATATAACAGGGATAAAAAATAATGCAGCTATATCGGGGTACTCAGCCGTTGGGTTAGGTTAGGGAACAACGGTAGTTGGGTTAGTTACGAGAAGCATCTGTCTATATCAGCGAGCTGAAACCTGGCACGATACATACTCCGCCAGCATTTTTAAAAGACTGTCATCAAAAAAAAATTGAAGGGGCTGACGGCTTCTGAGCCCTCCGAAACACGGAAGATCCCATGATAAAATCTTCTATAGATAGGTTCCGGTCGACGTTGCCATAATGCGTGATCGATAACATTAACACACGCATCGGCGCTATCGACCTCCCACTCCCTCACCTCACCCTCACCTAGACTATTCTCTACTACAATACTTCACCTACTAGGTACTCACAAACTTCTAATTAGTCTAATGCATTACGTTGACGTCACGAGATCATCCAGGCAGTAATGACGCAGTAGCATCATTGTAAACTACTTAGATACTAACCTCAGAGTTAGACTAAGCTTAGATACCGCAAACCACAGTTCAACGAAGTTTATCCAATGAACAAACTTGTCGCGCTACTGCTTTATTAGTATGTAAATTCGCCAGTCGCAAGAGTGTCTACCTAACCTCCCTTTTACTGTACTAATTTACACTATTTGCAATATTTATATGCCCAACAACAACAGCGGACTTATGTATATACCAAACACATAATTTATCTTCCAATTAACTTTTAAGTATTTGGAAAGCATAATCTAACTGGCAAACCAATGACCGTGCCCAATGGCACGACACCAATATGTTGCCACCGCTGTGGTGTTGTCGATGTCTATA
Organism: Hypsopygia costalis; assembly: GCA_937001555.2. Classification (NCBI taxonomy): domain Eukaryota; kingdom Metazoa; phylum Arthropoda; class Insecta; order Lepidoptera; family Pyralidae; genus Hypsopygia; species Hypsopygia costalis. The sequence continues at coordinate 32,914,312 of OW443328.2, forward strand.
GACGATAGTGATTACTTTTCTCGGGTAATCCACATGCTGCGTACTGTAAATTAAGAATTCTTTGAGAAATCAGAGCAAATAATATTGGGTATAATTAGATGGGTACGTCTGTACTTACATAATAAGATTTTTATATACAAATCGAAGGTGACAAAAAAAAAATATCATACATAAAGATAAACATCATACATATAGTTATGGAAGTATAACGCACTATTTTAAAGTGACATGAATTCTTAGGAAAACAATTGGTAATTTTATATTTATAAACCTATTAAAAAGGGGAAATCGTAAAATAAATTCTCATAAGCAGTGTCTAGGTTACTCTATATCTACGGTTAGCACTGTTTATTGATCTAACGCATGATCTGACTCGATTAGTACTAGATTAACATAGAGACGGTAATGAATTGGGTGTAATTAGATGGGTACGTCTGCACTTACATAATAAGTTCTTTTTATACTTGAGCACAGTAAATTTACATGACAGTAGTTCTAACTCCAACGTCCGCAACTGATGCACTCCGAAGCCGCAACAGGGTATTCGCTAGTGTATTGCGAAGGGCCCTTAGGGTATTTGTAGCGTCGTATATGTGTCTGTTGAAATCAGATTTATTGTATACTACATCGCTTGACATTCTGCCCATTAGTATGTGAAGCTATTAGTGTAGGTTATAGACGCTTATAACATAAAGTATCGATCGCGCACCGCTACCTCTAGGGCTTTCACTGTAAATCCTTCCTGGTGCCCTCACTCCCTAGCAGGATACAATAACCCTTTAGGCGTGTAGGAATTCAACGGTGGTTTTTTTTTAAGGTGGAGATATTTTCATGATCAGTCAGCTTATAATAAACTATTTTACTAGAGGCCAGCAGGGCATTACATGTAGATGAGATTGGCTCAAAGTAGAACAAATTACTTTTTTTTTTCTTTTTTTTTTTTTTTATACTACGACGGGTGGCAGACAAGCATATGGCCCGCCTGATGTGAAGCGGTTGCCGTAGCCATATTAACGCTCGCAACATAAAAAATTGCTCGCGCGCCGCCACCCCCGCTGCCAACGCAGCATCTCCTTCCTTTCTGGTGACCTCACTCACTCGCAGGAACACAACAACCCTCAAGGGAATTGTTATTTGGCTGCGGTATTCTGTAAGGTGGAGGTACATTCCCCAGTCGGGTAGCTTACAATTACGCTCCCTACCTCTCTTTTCGCCAGAGCTTCGTTTGTCAGTCAGCAGGGTGCACCGCGTGCAGGTGAAGTTGGCTTTGGTTCAAAGGTGTTAATGAACCACTTACACCCCATACACACCATAATACAAGAAACTACGCATCCTTTTTTAACTGCGTCGCTAAAAAAATTACATTGCTTGTATAATACCTAAGCTTTTTCTTTCTTCACCGCCATTTCACTTTTTCTTCCTTATCTCTAATAAGGATAGGTGGTCCACCCTTATATAACTACTCACGTCCCAATATCCCATGGTGGGTACAGCGTTTGAACAACGTTTGCTATAGCGCTAAAATTCGCGGCATACGAAAAGTTTTACAAACAAACAAAATAAATTTTGGGTATAGTGGCTCACCACGATCTTTGGAGCCAAAGCACTGGACGTGGTGCATCCTGCCGACTGGCGAAAGAGGCTCTGGTAAGAAAGGTAGGGTACACCGTATTTGTAAGCTGCCCGTCTGCGGAAGTACCTGCACCTCGCAGAATACCATAGCCAAATAACAATTCCCTTAAGTGTGTATTCATGCGAGTGAGTGAAGTCAACAGAAATGAAGGAAGGCGTTACTTCACATCAGACGTATGCTTGTCTGCCACCCGACTTAATATAAAAATATAAATAGCCGTGAGAATTTCAAAACAAACCCACTTATCTTGTGTAGTATTTTTAAAAATAAGTAGTTATTGAAATGACATTGTGATCCCGCCATAAAAAAGTTCAAATTTTACAAAATAAAAATTATCATTAAACTGATGATGTCATGTACCAAAACTGAAATGAACAAACACCGCAGTGTGTCCACTATTTCGAAGACATCCAAACAAATCGAGTTTTTGCCCCAAAACAAATATGACAGGGAAATAAACATAATAAAACAGTAGCTAAATCGTAATCAAAGATTCGATTTAAGCTCAGATTTATTTTTAGTTTACATCACATAGTTTCATATTTTCTGAGTTTTTTTATACTACGTACCGCCTGATGTGAAGTGGTTAACGTAGCCATATTAACGCTCGCAAGTCGCAACATGAAATATCGCTGGCTCTTTAAATTTATACCAACAAATGGAAAAACAAAACTAAACGATAGCCTATTACGGCGGCCCAATGGCCAATAAAGACTGCCCAATGGCCAAAAATGACGGCCCCATAGCTAATAAGTTTTGAATATGATTCACCTAGCTAGTTCGATTTTTATAGATTCTGTAAAGCAATATTGTAAATTTCATCGAAATCGCGTCGTTGCTTGCAAGAAGTTGAACTACTGTAAAATATACTGTATTTTATCATATCTAAGTGGTCGGACAGGTCCGCTGTTTTCGAAATGCCATACAATGACGCCAGTAATTGCTTTTGTAATGAATTAAAGGATAATTGCTAATAAGTCAAATGCGTCGTATTTATAAAGCAGATGGCAGGGAGTTAGAAGGCCAATATCTTTTTGAACGCCAATATTTTTTTGAAACGCTAAACTGAAGTACGCTGGAAAAGACTGTCCGGCGATGAAAATCTACTCCACATATTATGTACGATATTGGATCCTTCAAAAGCAATGTGAAGAGGCACCTTCTAGGTCCGCATAGTGGACGCGTAGAGAAACGCATGTGATTTTTTACTCTGGTGCTCCCCCGCCCAGAGATGATAGCAGTACTACATGCGAGGTCACATTTGCGCCTTGTAGAAGCCTCTGATGTTGGTAAAGTACTATTTCGCTTTAGTGAGTATGTACACCCAGTTTTTTAACCGACTCCAAAAAAGGAGGAGGTTCTGAATTCATAAAATACAGTTGTGATAGTGTTTTTAACTTTTTAGTGATGCTTACTATTGAAGAGTAATTTGTGGAGTCGGCTTTTTTTGTTAATATTATTCGATGCCAACCTGACTTTTCCTCTAGTCTACCTAGACTAGAACTGCAGAACTAGGCGTCCGCGTCGTTAGAGATTTCGACGCCTAGAATCAAACCACGCCCAAGTCGAAACACAAAAAAGATAAAAAATCGTGCTTATTCGTTAGCACATATACGCAATTCGTTATCGAGTGATCTGTGAGCGATATCGTCAAATTTATTTATCCAACCAGTTTGCAGTCTATAAGGTTAATTTTGCACTAACAAGCAAGAACGTTGACGCGATGTAGCCGCCATTCGGTACATTAGTAATATTTTTACAACAAAAAGTTTCCCGATTTCCCGATTGTTTGTTCAATTGAAAAAATATTTATTACTTAAACAAAATTAATAAGACAGTAAAATATTTGTTTATTTTGGCAACGAGAGCTTATTTGTTAGTAACAAATTAAGATTTGGAAACTGCCGTCCAAGGTGCATCCAAGAGAAAATGCACCCAAGTATCCCATAATTACCACAAAAGTTATTGAGTTAAAAAAATGACCAATTTCCTGAAAATATTTCTGATCTCTACAAACACTAAACAGATTTTTATTAAAAATTTGCCGTGCAGTGTGCAAAAGGGAGTGTGAAACTAACCCTCGGCTTCACACTCCCTTTTGGCTCCTAAAAATCGTATTGAGATATTAAATAGACGTTTTATACATCTTAGATGACCGATTTTTGAACTATGTAAGTTTAATTTTCGTCGAAAATACCCGGTCACCAAATGTCGGTCATGTGCCACCGCGCCTTAAGGTTTTTTTATTAACTAAGAATAACCAAGTAAACTAAAAATGTAATCAAGTGGAACATTGCAAAAATGCATGTAAGTTAATATGTACATGTAGGGGAATCTAGGCCGGCAGACTGCTCGCTTCCGCGCGGATATTGCTAATTGTTGCCAATCATGGATTTAGTCGGCCCTGCGATCGTGTCCATCATCGATTGTGAATAACGAAATGCAGAAATGCAATGAAAAATTTGAAAAATTGCGTCATCAACTCATATTGCCAAAAGGGGGAGTCATGTTCCAATGCTTCCTACTTCTTCTAATTTCTGCTGATTAAATTCGTATTCCCTGGGGCTGCAGTAAACTTCACTGTTCATTGCCATTTACCCGACTACCGAAAGAGGGTTATGTTTTTCAGGCGTATGTATGTATGAATGTCTTACTATTTGGCACGCTCTACAGCCTAAACCGTTTGACAGATTTCAACATAAGAGGTGTCGTTAGATTCCTCTTAATCACGCGAGTGACATAGGCTATATCAAATATAAAAAACCGGACAAGTGCGAGTTGGACTCGCCCACCGAGGGTTCCGTACGTAGGATCATTATTAAATTTGATATTTTTCATTATAAATAAGAAATAATGCGTCGAAAAAATAAATAAAATATATTTTGCAATGTGTACATCAAGCCCTTTCATATGATACCCCATTTGAACTAGTAGCTTTAATTTGAAATTTCGACACCCTTTAAAAAATATAGACCCCCTATTTTTTAAGATCTATTTACAAATGTATAGTTTTGAGATTTATTCCTGTACTTGTAGTCTATAACGATGTTACTTGCCAAATTTCATAGTTCTAGGTCAACGGGAAGTACCCCATAGGTTTTGATTCCCTTGAGAATGTGTCGAAATATGCGTTTTTTGCTGAATAAACGGCCGTAACTTTTTTGTACGTAAACTTAGCAGTTTGATTTTTTTACAACTTCATGGGACCATAAACCTGAGTATACAGTTCAAATTTCAGCCTAATACCTCCACGCATTCTCGAGATAAACGCTCTTGACAGACAGACAGACGGACAACAAAGTGATCTTATAAGGGTTCCGTTTTTCCTTTTGAGATACGGAACCCTAAAAACATCAATATGGCAGCTGTGAGTAGCAAAATCGACGTTGGAGTAAATTTTTTTTCTTCTAAATATATCGATATAGGTATCAAAATAAAGGTCTCGATGACCTGATTTCAAATATATATTTGATATATTAGTTTTTGCCTGCGGTTTTGCTTGTGTGGAATTATATTATTGTTGCGCGTGATTAATAAATATGTTGTAGGTGCAGTCGGGTTTTTGATTTTTTTAATTAACTTAACTTCATCATCATCAGGTCATTTTAGTCTCCACTACAGGAGCACGACCCTCTCTCGTCCGTCACAGACAGGAGGATTTGGCCTACACTAACTTGTTGTTGGTTAATTCAGGTTAGAACTCTTGATATGCAGTACTATTGCTCGCTAACATAGCACCTCCTTATGTCTGATGACATTTAACACAAATATTTGGCACATTATTTACTGTATAATTTTTAGATGTAAGTGGCTCACCACGATCTATGGAGTCAAAGTCAACCTCACCTGCACTTGGTGCACCTTGTCGACTAGCGAAAGAGGCTTTGGCAAAAGAGAGGTCTACAGCTTGTGGTCCAGTTTATTAGTATTAACTCCTGACTGGGGAAGAAACTCCACCTCGCGGAATACCGCAGCCAAATAACAAATCCCGTGAGGTTTGTTATGTTCCTGCGAGTGAGTGAGGTCACCAGATAGAATAGAAAGGAAAGGGTTGCTGCGTTGGCAGCACGCGAGCAATAGTTTGTGTGGTGAGCGTTAATATGTCTACGGTAACCGCTTCACATCGACATCTTGCGGGACGTATGCTTGTTTACATCCTACGTAGTATAAAAAAAAGAAACATTATTTTTTCTAAAACTATGGACATTATTCTGTTATTTCCTTATTATGTTCTCAAAGTTATATTTCTAAGAATCGTTACCAGCTATCTATTATTTTTATCCTCATCCATAAGCTATTTATTTTAACTAACATGACACTTTAATACATCCTAACCACTGGCTTCGGGAGTCAATAGTACTAGAACTAGCTAGATCTAGATTTTAAGCCTGTTTGACCACTATTTATTAAGTTATTTATTAAGTAGTTTTCGCAGCTACGGTATCTATTACACGAGGCGACTAACACTTCTGGCAAGATAAAATTAGAGACGAGATATATTTTAATAAAAAAGAAAAATAACTCGAATCATTTCAAAAAAGAATTTTTGATATCATGCCATGATATCAAAATTTCTTTTTTAAAATGGTTGTGAATAATTAAAATTGACCGATAAATGCATACAGCATGTGATCTCATCATAATAGGGATAATACTTAATACCTATGATAATAACAAAATAAGGAAAATGTTCTCTAACTGTATAATAAATATAAATTTCTAAAATAATTATCAAAAACGTCTCTGAAATGTAACTTATCGAGCTTTTTACAATTATTACGAATCAATAAAACATTTTCCTATAAAACTGTAATTGTAACAGATGATAAGTAACTAAATTCCGGCCGGTGGGCGTTAAAAGTTATAATAACTAAATTATCATGTTAATTAAATTAAACGTATAACACTAACGATACCATACTGTTATTTTTAACGTAGTGCTAAAAACAAGTTTACATTAATTACTGCTATCAACTCAAGTATGAAGAAAAATTAATTTATCCAACTTCCCTATTTGTTTATTTTAACATAGCGTTAAAACGGTTAAAATTATCAATTTTTGAAAATAGACAATTTTAATAGTTAATTTGAACGTACTTGCATAAATGGCATGTTATAAATTATTAATTTTAATTAACATTTTCCTTAACATGTTATTTTTTTAGCATTATTATTTAGCTCATTAAAAATAAATAACACTTAACCCCATCTCTACACCAGTAACATTGTATTATTATTAGCCGAATACCAAACAAGATTATAACATAGATACGCAACATGCTCACTGAGTGTAAGAAGGCTCTTATGTCGGTGCATAATTCGTCAAGTCGAAGCCGTTTCGGAACTGGTTCGCAATGCCATCTCCCAACTGGTTTAATTCAGGTTGCTTTAGTGTTCCGGCTTCGAGTCCAGGACATAATGTTATACGATAATGTGTACTCGATGAGGGGGTTAACGTAGATATGATTCTTTCATAGTTTTATTTTTCTATGGGAATCCATTTTTCCAAAACATTTCCGAACTATAAATTTTAACCGCAGTGTTGTCGTCCTACGAAGAGATATACGAGTATTATAAAGTGTGATTTATAACGGAAGTGATAATAATAATATAGGAAGAAGAATTAAACTTAAAAAAAAAAGTTTAATAATCTCGGTGTTGAGCACCGAGATTATTAAACATTTTTTTTTAAGTAATCGCCACTTTGGCTCTGGGATTTGCCCCTCTGTTGCCATCCTTTCGCATGATTTTACACGTGCCAATGACGAAATGAAATGAACCATTCTAAAATTGAAATTTCGACAATAAAGTAGCCATACAAATATAATTTCTCACCGGCAAGGGTTTGCCGAATATTATTACAACACACGCTCTCGTCATAATCGTTGGGAAACAAATCTTTGGGAATTTAAACAGACATGATGTTTCGTGTGAAAGACACGAAAACAGTTTTACCATAGACTTAATTGTTATATGCTTTTATGTAATTGAATAAGTTTGGGAACGAATTGCACCGTGTTTTTACCTGGCTGCCGAAAAGGGGAGAGTAAGGTTTGTCGAGTGTACGTATGTGTATATATACTATAGATATATTGGACATGCGTCTAATTCTTTGACATGTTCTATAGTCAAGACATAGTAATGAAGTGTATATTGTCATTACTTTCGTTTCAGCTGTGGTTAAAACTATGAGTCCTTAAATAAGGCAAAAAATTAAAGATATTTTTTTTAATTATAAACAGTGTTGCCACCTTAGTTTTAGTAATGCGGGCAGTTGAAGAAGCTAAAAAGGGCTAGATACAAATTTAAATTTTTAAGAAAATGAAAAGGCTAGCCCTTTTTTCACTTTATTGTGCTGTTTCAGAGAAGTATTCTTCCACGAACTCTCAAGTTGTGGAATGAAGTCCCTGGCGACGTAGTTTTCAATGGACACCACAGCATAAGGTTCTACAAGAAAGAGTTATACAGGATTGGCACCGCGTGATCCGCGGCTTTGTATTTTGTAAATCCATAGTCCACGTCCATAGCCACGATAAATGCTTAGCAACAGGCAATCTTATTTGGCAGTGTACAAAAAATCATTTTGACGTGATGACGTCTTATAAATAGATGAACGCCGGCTGCACGCACGAAAAAGCATGACTCATTGTCACGTTTCGCATGAGCCGAGCGTGCAAGCAAGAGCGCGGAACAAGCGATTCGGCTTATGACGCATCTATCTCTCTTCCACTCCATCGGCCGATGTTATATTATGATGTTATCACATAAAATTGCCGTCCGTAAACCGTTTTTTGCCGTCCGTAAAACAGGCAACCATTTTTTCTTTGTAAGGTTAAAAAAAACCGGACAAGTGCGAGTCGGATTCGCCCACCGAGGGTTCCGTAGGTACGTAGTATCATTATTAAATTTGATATTTTTCATTATAAATAAGAAATAAAGCGTCGAAAAAAATAAATAAAATATATTTTGCAATGTGTACATCAAGCCCTTTCATATGATACCCCATTTGAACTAGTAGTTTCAATTTGAAATTTCGACACCCTATAAAAAATATAGACCCCCTATTTTTTAAGATCTATTTACAAATGTATAGTTTTGAGATTTATTCCTGTACTTGTAGTCTATAACGATGTTACTTGCCAAATTTCATAGTTCTAGGTCAACGGGAAGTACCCTATAGGTTTTGATTCCCTTGAGTGTGTCGAAATATGCGTTTTTTGCGGAATAAACGGCCGTAACTTTTTTCTACGTAAACTTAGCAGTTTGATTTTTTTTTCACTTCATGGGACCGTAGACCTGAGTAAACAGTTCAAATTTCAGCTTGATACCTCCACGCATTCTCGACATAGAAATTCTTGACAGACAGACAGACAGACAGACAGACAGACAGACAGACAGACAGACAGACAGACAGACAGACAGACGGACAACAAAGTGATCTTATAAGGGTTCCGTTTTTCCTTTTGAGGTTCGGAACCCTAAAAAGGGCTAAAAAGCGTGAAAAAATTTTACCCTACCTACTTCCGTTTATAGATATTATATCGAGTATTAAAAACATTAATCTCTTGAGATGAAATTACTTTAACGTCACTCACAGATCGTTATCTCTTTGACTTAAAGGTCACATTTGCATAAATTCAATATACTTGCATTTTTGCTTGTCATAAACCTGCCCTGTGGGAAATAATCCTTACTAACTGTATAAATGCGAAAGTGAGTTGGCAGTCAAGCACGATCTGCTCGGTTTTTATAAATTATATAAATTAATGATGGCCTCTGTTTCACCGCACTTACTCTATCACCTTGGAAATAATATTAACACTTATTAAGTACACAATTGTTACCCACAGTACGAGGTTTACTTAGTTAAATAACATAATAAATATTAATAAATATTCCTGTACAAATTACACAGTGCCTAAGCAACGCATGGTAGTATGGGTAATAGATAACTGATATTAACTTAAATACATTTCTTTTCTCATACATTGTGACATTATGACGAGCTCGGTGGTCGAGTGGTTAGCTATGGCCACTTTGACTCCGAGGTCGCAGGTTCGATTCCCGCACAAGACAAACATTTGTGTGCATGAACATGTCTGTTTGTCTTGGTCTGGGTGTTACCTATGTATTATTAGTATGTATTTACAAATACAAAAATGTATTTAAGTACATTTATCAGTTGTCTAGTAACCATAACACAAGCTTTGCGCTTTATTTGGGACTAGATGGCGCTGTGTAAATTGTCCAGAAATATTTATTTATTACATGCATATAATACATAGGAAACACCCAAGCCAAGACAACCAGACATATTCATGAACACGAATATTTTTCTACTGCGGGGATTGAAGCCGCGACCTCATAGACAAAGTGGCCATTGCTAGCGATTGGATCATCGCGCTCGACAGATGGCGCTGTGTAATTTGACCAGGAATTTATTTATTTTGTACATTACATCTTTTGTACGACTTGATCAATTTGTCTTGATCTGTTGTGAAGAATTGATTGTTGTTGATAAAGGTCATATACAACCTGTGTAATATCAGAGCAGATAATCAATTTGTTTATGTTCTATTATAACAAGTTCAGTAGCTATTATTACTCGGCATATTTCTATTTAAGAAATTTCAGGAACCAATATACGATGTAAACAGTTGTTGATCTCATTTAATTTATAATTAATTATATTGACGTCAATAACAAAAAATATATTAACATTTAATTGCGTATTCGTTTTACAATCTGTGTCAATAACATCGTTAACTGCTCAATATTTATTACCTTAATTCGTTACCTATATTACGTTATGGGTACACGGATGTTTAGACGATGTTCTCGAATGTTTTAAATACTAAAGCATTTCGGATATATAATATGCTACCTTCCCACTGCAACTATTTCCCGGGTTTCTCGTGAAATTTTAAAATTCCTTAGCGGTATTTTACATCATGATAGTTACCTATATGCCAAGGAAGTCAAATTCCAAAAGCTTCTTACTCCTACTAATTTCTTCTGATTATTTCATAGCCTTTTTTGGCAGTCACCGCTGTTAATCCTGGCTAGGCTACACAGGTGACACAGTGCAGTGGTGAGAAAGGGCCGTCCCGTTTACCTATATGCCAAATTTCAACTCGATCGATCCAATGGTTTAAGCTATGCATTGATAGTTTAGTCAGAAATGGTTCTCTTTAATAGATACAGAAGATCAATTCCATACAAACGTTTGAAATCGACGCACTCACACAAACAGACTATTATCAGACATACAGATAACACGCTCATAAGGCTGTTTTTCTACCAGAGATGTGTGAAGTAGCTAATGAGTGCTAGAGGAAAAATTCATCAATACGATTGATTATTTTTCCTAGCCTTGCTAAGCTCTGGTTTATTGGAAAGAGTTTAATAAATCGAGGTCTTTGATACCAAATTATATAAAAAATGGGGTATGGCAAACCATTCTGGTAGCGGGTAGAGCATTGGACTGGTTATCAAGAGTTAGTGGGTTTACCTTGTCGGCGGAGGTAAATTTTCCATTAAAAAAAAATGTATATTTAGATACCATTTACTTACACTATGGTAGTTCTTTAAATGTGTATTCAGTGTGAGGGGAATTGTGGAAGCAAATAAATTCAGTTGAGTGGAAAATTTCCCGCTTCAACGTTCATCCAGTAAGTTTATCCTCAACGAATTATGACAGCTCTAGCTGTTGTTTGTGACTTCGCTCGTGTGGGATTTGGATTGTATTTATGTATGCTGCTATTTCTATATGCTGTATTCCTGCGAGTGAATGAGGTGATCTGAGTGCTTAGTGCGAGTTTTTTAGTTCGCGTTCGCTCATGTCAACGTAAACAAACCGACGAAATAGAGAAGAACTCTCATGTTGTAAATTTACATCTCAAAATTATGTGGCTTACTTGCTTACATTTTGAAGTGAGCAACCCGGTTATTTAGATATATAACACGCGTCTGGTGAAGTCTGAATATTCTCATATACTCTCGTTCTTCTCTATTTCGTCGGTTTGTTTACGTTGATATGATCGAACGCGAACAAAAAACTCGCACTAAGCACTCAGATCCTCTCAATCACTCGCAGGAATACAGCAATCCTTACGAGTATTATTCTTTGTCTGCGGTCTTCTGAAAGATATTGATATTCCCTCAAATATACTTCTCTTTCGCCAGAGCTTCGTTAACTAGTCGGCTGACCGCACCACGTACAAGTGAGATTTGCTTATACTCCAAAGATGGTTTTAACACTTTAAACGTCAAATCCCTCACAAATTTTATCGGTACAACGACAAAAAGCTTTTTTATTTCAGTTTAAGTATACTTTAACTGTTTCCTCGAGTAGCAACAATCCATTACTGATGCTGGCTCCTCGCCAACCTCCGACATCTGGGTGAGGATATATTGCATGGCTACTTACCACCAGCCAACTGTATATATCAGAGTGCTTCGAGCACTATTAAATTTACAGCGAATATACAATATGTGGGATAGTAAAATATAAAATTATACTTTATAATATATACGAATAAGAGCAGGGTCGTATTGAGAGCTGTTAGCTATAAGCTATTGCAACGAAACCGATGTTCTAATAGCTAGCAGTAGCCACTTAGGTACCAAGGGTCACAGGTCCAATTTCCACGCAACAAAAACATTTGTGTGCATGAATTATATTATTTTTTGGTGTATTCCTGGACAAATTACACACTGCCAACTATTCCCAAACTATTTGAAGTGGTCATACATAGTAGAGATCGCTCTAAAGAGGCAAAATTGGCACTAGAACCACAATTTTCTAAATAGGCAAAGTTCCCAGTTGAACCGATGCCAGAAGGTAGCATCTGTTTACGAAATATTGTCGTCTATTGTTAAAGCCAAATATTTTATTCTGAAAATGCTAGCGATAATATATGCATACTTGTTGAAAGTATCAACGCGGCTTCGAGTTGGTTCTTCATGTTCATGTTTAGAATCAAGATAAAAGTCAACTACACGTGGTGCAGTTAGCCGATTACTCAAATCGCAAAAAAAATGTATGTTGACGGGGGGCGCCAACGCAACGTTTATCGCAGTAATGGCGGTCCTCATATTTGGCTGTCGCCTGCGTTTTTCATTGAGAATTTGGTGGATCACATTAAATAAAAAAAACCTGAAATTAATTCTGGCAAAAGGGCTAGTGCAATGTGATAATGAATTAGACGTAACCTCTGCTTTCTAGAAAACTTCTAAATTAACACTTTACTGCAGGGTTATGTTTCTGCCACTGACGAAATGCTGAAAAAAAAGAATAAAGATGGCAATAGTTGAGCGATACTATTTTTTTAAATTTTAAATTTAAATTGGTGAACGGGCAACGTATAAATAACATTCGTTATGCAGACGATACGGCCTTGATCTCCGATAGTTTGGATTCCTTGCAGGAGCTGCTCAATAGAGTAAACACCGCGAGCAACGATATGGGTCTCAGAATAAATGTCTCGAAGACCAAATTCATGGTGGTCACTAAAAACGCAAACCGAAACTATTCTATCCACATAGGAAATGAGGAAGTTGAAAGAGTTGCAAAATTCAAGTACCTGGGACGTTGGATGAATGAAGACGGCTATCACGTGCAAGACATCAGAGTTCGTATTGAAATGGCTAGATCGACTTTCTTCAAGATGAACAAAGTGCTTTGTGATAGAGACCTAAGCCTCAACCTGAGAATGCGTATAGTGCGTTGCTACATATTTTCAGTCCTACTATACGGCGTTGAATCATGGACTCTTACAGAGAACACTATGAAGAAGTTGGAGGCCTTTGAGATGTGGATCTACCGCCGCATACTGAAAATCTCTTGGCGGGACAAAGTAACAAATGTAGAGGTTATCCAAAGGATGAAGAAAAAACTAGAACTCCTCAATTCTATAAAGCAAAGAAAGCTTTGTTACTTTGGACACGTGATGCGAAATGAGAAATACAGAGTTCTTCAGCTCATTATGCAGGGAAAGATTGCAGGCAAACGCAGCGTGGGAAGAAGGCGACACTCGTGGCTTAAAAACTTACGGGACTGGTTCGGCTGCAGTACCACCTCCTTATTCAGAACAGCGGCATCAAAAGTCAGAATTGCTGTGATGTTGTCCAACCTCCGATAGGAGAGGAACCGGAAGAAGAAGAAGAAGATTTTTTTAAAAAGGGGAGCAAGCGAGCATGTTAGTCAGTCAGTATCAGTCTTAGGCAGTGCCTAGTAGATAGTTCAGCATCATCATAGTAGGTCATATTCGTCCACTGCTGAACATAGGCCTCCCCCCTAGATAGCCACACGTCCGATCCTGAGCGACATGCATCCATCGACTTATTGCAACTATCTTGAGATCGACACTCCATCCAATGGCAGGGTCGTCCCAAACCCGTCCGGCAATATGTGGCCGCTCGAGAACCTTTCCCCAGCGGTTGTCGGTTCTACGAGCTATACGACCGGCCCACTGCCACTTCAGCCTGCGCCATGTGCCATGTTAGTTTTACTGCGGAGTTCGGATCCTATCACGCAGAGAAACCCCAAGCATAGCTCTCTCCATCGATGAATGCGTGTCTGATGGTTACTCTAGTTAATGATCACAGCCCATAGACATCAATTACATTACATCAAAAGATTCCTCAGCCTTTTTGGGCAAATTTAGGCAATTTTCTCGAAGACTCCCAAGTCGTATTTGTTCAGCTGAGAAAAGTTGATTCTACAACATCAATTTCAATTTTCAAGCGCCTAGGAATTACAATAACAATTTTACATATAACGGTCTGTGAACTTGGTTCCCATTTGACGTCTTACAAAAACAAATAGTTCACTTATTTCCACTGTTTATAAGAGATTCAATTCTACCGTGAACTTATCAAATTACTGGCCAGTGGAAAATTACCGAACAGATCCACCGAGAAAAATAAACTTCATACTTTTGAGAGCTGAACGTAAACATAACATTCGAGTAATTTAATGTTCACGAAAAGTAATATTAAACTGTACTCCCTCCTATCGTGGAAACTTCCAAAATAAAAAGCAATATTTATGGGTATTATGTTGTATGTCTGGAAAGGTTTGGCCAAAGTATAAATAAATACAGTAAAGTACTGTAGTAGAGAAGTGAAGTACTCTACGCAATATTTTACCTAACTATATAAACTTAGGCTCCGTTTGCACGAGCGCTTTTACTGCGTTTAAAAAAATGCGACAGCATTAAGACATTTTGTATTGACACCAAAGAACAAAGTTTAGGATTTTCTTTATTTCACTGTAACTTCTGAAAACTTTAATCGATTTCGAAGTGTGTATTATTAGAATCTTTAAGTCATCCCCAGTGCCGTAGAATATCTAAACTGTTATTATAGTAGTAATGTCACAGAAAATATTGATTGTAAACAAAATTTTTGTCCTTTCATTACTCGTTAATTTATTTAGTAAGGAGGACCGATAAAAAACCGAGTTGAAAAAGCGCTCATGTGAGTGAGGACTATTGTTCACTATTCATTAAATTGTATGGCAAAGTAAGTGATTTTTTGTTGTTTCCACAACAGTTTTTTAGCGACTACGTATCAACATGGTACGTCAATGGGATTTTTTGTCATCAACAACATTATGTACTTATTACCAAAGATTGACTTGTCAGGGAAAATTGTTACAAAAAAAGTATTAATGCTATTTCAGATTAGTTAATGTAGTTAGCATTGGAGTGAGGAGTTATGTAGTTTAACTACTATCACACCCCGGCCACTCCGTATAAATATAGCGTCATGAACTACTACATAAATAACGACGACTGTGCAAAGCGTGAATGAGCGTGTATGCGTGCGGCGCCATACAAACTGTTCCAGATATGTCTCAGAGGGGAGGTGAGGTCGACACGAGAGAGCGGCAGGGAGTGCCAATACTGTACGTAGTACTATTACTTATACTGCTACTAGGATATAGGGTATATGCCACAGTCAAAAATCTCTAAAATTCAACAGTATTGCAACTTCTTGAAGTTTACGTTCAATAGTTCGCAGCGATTAAGTGGTTAATAGAGGGCGTGCAGCGGCCGTTAGGTAACGGGATCGAATTCCGCGGTCCCGGCCTCGAACTATTTATAGAGGACCATGGTTCGATTCCACGGAGAATGCTAGGACAATGGTGGGAAAGTCGGGGCTTTGAATATGTAGTGAGCCTACATACCAGTGGATTAACATTCACTGTTTCTTCAAAACTGAGACACGAGTGTTGCAAACATATTTAGCTAGATAGTAGATTTTTTAGTGTTCCGTATCTTTAAAATGTCTCTTTTTGCAGGAACGCCTTTAACAAATTGAAATCTATATATATAAAAATTAATCCCTATTTCTCTTGGTGCATCACGCGTGTACGACTGGACAGATTTCGCTATTTCGCTATTTTTATGTTGTGTTTGTTATTGTCAGAAGAAAGTTCATATGAAAGAAAAGAATATGAAAGTTGCGCGGAAATCTACAAAATTTGAGAAAACGGAACGACCGTATTAACTTTTCTAATGTAACTTTGTCGTTTAACGGAACTGTCAGTCATTTGACAGATTGCGCGAAACCAATTCGAATTCAATATAAATTGTTAACAAGATAATATGACAACGTCCGTCGGGACAGCTAATAGTTAATACTAAATATCCCTTGGAACTATTGGAAGGTTGAATGCTATTCAAATTGCCTATGCTATTTAGTTTGAGTGTTAAATTATTCTATTTTTTTATTTTATTATTTGGAAAGTACGGATTCCGGGGACCGTACTTTTTGTTAATAATATTTTTTTACGTATATATTAATATTTATTTAGAATTGCATGCACGTCGCTACATTATTATAATTTAATGACTTAAGCTAAATTGAGTCCTCCCCTTTCACTACTGAGCAGATCCGGTATGTATTTAAAAAAGTTTTTTAAGCTTATGTTTAGTATCCATAGTACAGGCTTTGCTTAGTTTAGGACTGGACTGGCAGTGTGTAATTTGTAGTGAAACATTTATTTATCTACGTCAAGCAGACCAGTCCTCCCCGTCTGCACCCGTTCACGAGTTGACGCATGGGACAGCCATCGCCGCACTCAACCATTTTAGTGGGAATATGGCGACCCGCCACACGATGCCACCACCAGATAGGACATTTTAGTACGCTTGGCTGCCTGAGTAGTACGGCATCTTTCCTTAATATTGACAGATTATAATACTTGTCAGATTATAATTTTGAACCAAGACAAGTGATTACAAATTTATACTAATATTATAAAGCTGAAAACTGTTGAACTTGCTAGTCTCAGGTATATAGTATTTATATACATGGCAAAAATGTATTGAACCTGTTCAAATAAGAAAGGATTGGGTAAATAATTCTACCCTACAGTATATCGTAGTCAGGTACAGTAATAAGTATCATAGGGTTTGCATAGAGTCGCTTATTCATTGGTATGAATAAGCATTCTATTCAGTTATTGAATCGCAATAAAAGTTGGTGGTAAGGGGGCAGTTAGCAATAGTGAACAGGGGCTACCGGCTAAGCTGAAACCGATTCCCATTGTTGTTTTTGATAGTGAAAATCAAACATCAACTTAAATTTATGGTACTTGTGTTTAGCTTAGCTGGAAGAGACCCTGGAACTCTACCGACTAAGCTGAAGATGTTTGACAATAACTAAAACGTAAGGCCTATTGGTCGAATGAAAATATTCGATGGTATTCGGATTCAGCTTCGGCGGTAGGGCCCCTGGTCTATAGGACTCTAAGAAGCTGTTAATACATAATAGGCTATTTTCCAATGTTTAAAAATTGTATAAATAAATTAACAATATCGTAAAATACACAAAACTATAAAGATCTGCAAACTTTCATTCTAATATCTCCAGTCAGACTTTTTTTAGCGTCGATCAAAGTTTGGCGGGAAAGTCCATTTTAAAAGTATGGAATTATTAAAAAATAATATTTCCATTGGAGAAGCAATAAAAAATGCTATAACTTTTATTATGATACTAATTACATAAACGTAATATTTAACATAGCTGTCGTACAAATTTCTGATTTGATGCATACAAAATACAAACCTGTGACGTCATAATTCGGTAGTCTTTTGTATGGAGCGTTTTGGGGCAGTCTAAAAATTGTGATTTTCAAATTAACATATCTCGAGAGATTTTTGTGCTATCGAAGTAATTCTTTCACCTATGGTTATATTATGGAGACGTCCCTACATATCAAACCCAAAAAAATGTTAGTCAAATAGCCTATTACAAGATGTCTGATGCCGGAGTGTCATTGGCATGTATTTGTAGATGCGATTTTTCTGCAGTGACGTTTCCTGAATAAAAGACGGTGGCAGATTATGGCGTCATGGTTTCATGACCTATGATTATCTGTAATTTATTTAGGTCTTTTACCGCTAACTATAAAAAAATCTTGTTACTTACGTATCCCACAACGTATGTTTTATAATCACTGTAAGTTACGAGAATATGTACTTACGAATAAGTATACTTTATTTGCCATCTTAATGAAACGAAATGATGAATGTCAACCAGTGTCAATAATGCTTACCTGAAAAAAAAGAAAAAAAAATTAAATCATGTTACCATAATACAATAATATAAGTCTGTAATGAATGAGTGAGTGAGTGAATGAATGAATAAAATGAGTGAATGTATGAATAAATATGAATGAATATATTTATTTGCAAGAATAAGTTTTTAGTAATAAAACAAATAAAGCATATTGTATCTATCATATACTGTTTACCTATTAAGCATAATCTAATTAAAAAGCTAAATAAGTAGAATAGAGATCTTTGAAGATGACACCGAACTGTGTTAGGGCCGGAACACATAACCGCGTTGCGGCACCGCACCGCCAAAATCGGCGGTGCCGCCCGCCGCTACGCAGATTTTTGTGGTGTGCACTGCGCCGCACATAGCGTACAAAAAGTATCATAAAATAATCGTTTAATCAAACTTCAACATTAACGAAATGTAACATTTTTTGTTATTTTATTACATACATTCAATAATATTGAAAAATCACAAAAAAATGGTTGCCGAACAGTATGACATAATAACGCTTTGTTTCGCGGCACCGCAACGCAACGCTCGGTGGTGCGTTGCGTTGCGGCGCGTCGCCGCGATGCGGTTATGTGTTTCGGCCCTTTACTGTTTTATAACTAAACGATTTAGGTATACAGTATGCAACAGTCATCCACTTATCTACGTTTTAAAAGATACCAAATCATCAAATTATTTGCTATTGTTTGGACAAACCCAACTATTTTTTATTGCGGAAAATTTCCTATTTTTAGATCACAATAGGTCGTAATATGTGGAGGTTTTCGAGGACTCATTTTATCTATCGAGCCGCACTATTACGATATTAAAGTAGTTACAGTAATATACCCTTTATGACGTCATAATAATAGCCTCATGATAGGATAAATGGCGGTTTTTTTTTACATACAAACTATGTACCTATCTAATCTGACTGCTTGATAGAAAATAGTCAACATAACCTTTTGACACTTGTAACATTTTGGAGAGTTAAATAAATAAAATAGATAAATATTTCTGAACAATTTAAACAGCGCCATCTAGTCCCAAATTAAGCGCAAAGCTTGTACTATGGGTACTAGACAACTGATAAATGTAATTAAATACATTTTTTTTGTAAATATGTATATACATATAATAGAAAACGCCCAGACCAAGACAAACAGACGTGTTCATGCACACAAATGTTTGTCTTGTGCGCGGATCGAACCCGCGACCTCCGATTCAAAGTTGCTATTGCTAGCCATTCGATCACCGGGCTTATCTATAGGACTAGTACGAGTACTATATAATATAAAACTAGTACATAGGCACTAATAGCACAGCATAGTAATACATCCAGTACTTTAACTTCATACTAGCACCCAAATCGGCGTACGCACACAGCCAAGGGTCATTTACACGACTGCTCAGGGTGTTTTGGTGCACCGCGCAGGAGGATATATTATGGATGTATGTTACTCTTTTAGTAATAAATGTCTAAATTTCGATAAACTTTTACGTATAGGCTACTTTTTATATAGGCGTTTTGTTCACGCGGGGAAAACAGCTTGTATTGTTGTAGAGTCACTGTTGTCACTCTATCATAAGTGACTTTGGATGTCTTGATTGTTCATTGCCTTTTTGGCGGTCACTACTGTTACTCCCGCTACCTGCTACACAGGACACACAGTGGTGGGAACGTGTGGCACGCCTTTCCCGTTTTAAATCAGCACATATTCTCACCCACTGGTGGGAATGCGTGGTTTTCGACCTTCTCGAATTAGTTTAACCTCTCATATATTTTAACCATTTCTAACAGTTCGCAATTAGAATATTAATTAAGTTAATCGACAAGTAATTAATGTAACGTTAGAATTAAATAGAGGTATATATAACCATGAGATCACATGGCCTTCGCAAAACGGAAATTCACGTAACACACGGTGTTCCTTGCGAGTGAGTGAGGTCACCAGAAAAGAAGGAGATGCTGCGATGGCAACGGGGGTGGCGGCGCGCGAGCGATATTTTGTGTTGCGAGCGTAACTAAACTAAATAGCTATGGTAATCGCTTCACATATGATATGTGGATGTTTGTTACTCTTTTACTAGTAAATGGGTAAATTTCAATAAAATTTTACGTACAGGCTACTTTTTACCCAGGCGTTTTGTGCACGCGGGGAAAACAGCTTGTATGGTTTATGGCTTAAGATTATTCAAGAGTAAAATCGGTCTATAGTTTTTGATCTTTGTCACGTTTTTTTAAAGAAAAAGATAATCACACTCCAGAGGGCCTACCACCTAAGCTGAAACCGATTCTCATCTCATGATATTTTTATTGCGAAAATCGGAAAATTAAATTTATTTATTTTTATTTATTTATTGTTACGCACACATAATAATAAGTTGGCACAAATATTAATACAAAGTCTAAAAAGTCGTACATAATAAAAATTATGGTATCTACTGGGGTGCCAACTCGAAAGTCGAAACTGACACCTATTGAAGGATAAACCCGTGTTACAGATGTCAGTGCTCAGCCCTCGGAATTTAAAAAAAAAATACAAAAATATTTGAGCCATAAAAGAAGTACCTACTTAATTTATGATCAACATCTTCAGGTCGATAGCTTCCATCGCTACTGGCTCAGCTTATTACTATTGGCAGGATTACTAGGAAAGTCGCTGGTAGAAGCCAGTACAATATATATATAAGAATACCTACGTTCATTATCCTCGTCCGTCGATAAAAATATAACGGTGATCCAAACAGTCAAATTCTTGAACCATGAATATTGATAATGATTTAGAACTCGCAAACACATATCGTATAACGCAGTTATAAATAACAATGTAAAGTACAGTCGACGAAGTCAACGTGTATCGTTTTACGCTTTATTTGCATACAATCAAAGAGAATGTAAATCAGTATGTTCGAAGAGTCTTTGATATATCGCTAATAGCTACAAGGACCGCGACGTGGTTCTAAGAGCTATCGTGTATGCGCGAATACGAAATTATAATATTGAATATTTTCCGGAGCAAAAATATTTATAGCATACTAGCTGTTACCCGCAGCTTCGCCCGCGTCGTACAGGGGAGCTGCCATTGATTTGTGTATATTTATTTACACAACCATAGCGCGATTTAGAAATGAAACAGCACCATCTAGTGATCTAGTGAAAGGAGGACAAACGATTATAAACTTATTTTTTTCCCGTGGGAATAAGATGTTTTGCCGGGATAAAGAGTAGCCTCACTCTCCAGGCCTTAAACTACACATTTATAATATTAGTATGGATTACGTTACATGGACAGTTGTGACCAGGCTTGCCAGGTGTACGGTATTCTACCGAACCGTTCGGTATTTTAGCACTGTGTTCGGTATAACAAAATACCGAAGTATGGGCGGTTCGGTATTTTTTTCCTGATAATTTTTTCTTCCTAATAAACGAACGAAAAAATATATTTTTCATAAGTTAGGTTAGCTAGTATAATGGTACTTTGTATTTTATAAATAAATGATTAAAACTTGTTTTTTTTTGGTCTGTTCGGTATTTATTCGAAAAAGACCTGGCAACCCAGGTTTGACATGTACAGTCCATGGGCGGTTGTGATTGCTTTCCGCCCGACCCACATTCGCCCCGCGTTGGCCCCGCTTCCCGCCCCCTCTCATACAAAAAAATCGGATGGGGCTGTGTCGGTGCACACGGTCATTGGTTTACGTGAAACGTTTATATCAGCGAGTCGCTTTTAGTGTTGTTTCTGTTATTCTACGTAATGCCCCTCCCCCACCGCCCCGCCTGGCCCCGATGCAAACTTCAGGTCTTAACAGCGAGATTAAGTATAATATCAGTGATCTAGTACCCATAGTAGAAGCTTTGCTTAGTTTGGGACTAGATGGCGCTGTGTAATGAGTGATGTTACCCTCTCAATATAGTGTTATGTACATTCTGAGATTTAATAGAAGCAGAGATTTCAACTTCACACCTCTAAATCTAGTGCATATTAGTAGGTCTAAAGTCACGACCATTCTTACATACTCCAAGGGAAACATACCATAATAAGCAGCAAGAATTTCCTCATTCTATCCAAGCCAAGCACATAGCTCGCATAATGGACACCAGATGGGTTTCAAATACCTTGTAATTAAAACATGAAACGTTTTAAACACCCATTTATGTGATAATAATGTTACTTATTTTTAAGTTACTTATGTGATGTGAACAACGGAATAATTCAATGGCCGGCCATTTTGAAAATAACTCCAGATATAGCTATCTATATCTGGAGTTATTTTCTTCCGAAAAACCAATTACTAAGTCAAATCAATGTCGAAATGTAGAGTAAATAACTGTAGCGCGGAACTTCATAAAATATTCAAACTCTGAGACGAAGTCAGGCCGACTTTCAAGTTATGTAATAATGTTAGTGTTGGTAACCGTCGCGGCGGGAAACCACACACCGCAGATATAGTATAATATACATATTATAATACGACAAACACAGCATACAAACAAATCACCATTATTAACTATCCTACTATAAACTAAACAGGTAATAAACAAGAAAAAGATTTTTGGAACAAACTTCTTTTAATACTACAAACTACAAATTCGACAGACAACCAAAGTTGTTCAGAGTTTGCAAGTTGAAGTAGCAACGGGCCGGTCACATCTGCTGAGTAAGTAATGGCAGGAAGGTATTAGAGTGGAGGCCGCGCGAACGATGACGAAGCTTTAGACGCCCTCTTTCTAGATGGCCCGATGACCTTAAGAAGACGGCTGGATGCGGAAAGCGGAGGATCTAATTTTGGTGGAAAGCATTGAGGAAGGCCATTAATCCAGAAATATATCCAGTATATATATATATGAGGAGCTCGATGGCGTCGTTGCGCGTGTCAGTGTAATCGAACACGCAAGTTAAGCAACGTCGACCGCAGCCTGTCTATGGATGGGTTTATTCATCTCGAGCTCCTCCGTGCTTCGGAGAGCACGTTAAGCCGTCGGTCCCGGCTGTTGTCAGATGACAGTCGTTAAGCCAAGTCAGTGGCCTTTGGGCGGCTTGGAAACACTGGCCTCCGCCAACCCGCAGTTGAGCAGCGTGGTGGAGTATGCTCTAAACCCCTTCGATTGAGGGGAGATCCATATCCCAACAGTGGGATGATTATGGGTTGATTCCGATATCCAGTATATATAAGCAGTAGGTAGATACAGGCTAATGATGATGATGACTTCGGGTGGCACACACGCATACGGTCCGCCTGATGTGAAGCGGTTACCGGAGCCATATTAACGCTTGCAACATAAAATATCGCTCGTCATCCCCGACATCCCCGTTGCTAACTCAGCAACTCTTTACATACTGGTCACTCACTCGCAAGAACACAACAACCCCCAAGGGAATGTTATTTGGCTGCAGTATTCTGTGAGGTGGAGGTACTTCCTAAGTCGGTCAGCTTAAAATTACGCTGTGCTCTACCTCTCTTTCCAGAGCCTCGTAATAACTCAGCAGGGTGCACCACGTGCAGGTAGGGTTGGCTTTGGCTTAAATATGTTTATTAGTTGTTAATAAAACAAGAACTAAAAAGTATACTGTATTACTACCTCTACTCCTCCCCAACCCGTCTGGCCAGCGTGGGGAGTGTAGGCCAAATCCTCCTTCCGTCTAGAACGGACGAGAGAGGGTCGTGTTCCTGTAGTGGAGACTAAAATGGACCTGATTATGATGATGATTACTACCTCTGTCCTGCCTGAGACTCGTTTGTGGATGGCTCTACGTAGTTAAGCCGCTTACACCCCACAAACGTTTACATCCGCGCTGGGTTTTTAAATTTTTTTTTTATTTTATTATCAAATTGAACAAAATAAGTAACGTCGAAGGAAAAACTACACGTAAGTCGTAACGATACGTAAGTATAAAGTGTTATGAGTATTATGATCTATTGTATTTACTTATTCCGGTTCTCAGTGACGCTTGGACCGTAAATGTTTTTATTTCCTAGCAACTACATATTTGATTTTTTTTATGTCGTTGGTGTGACTTGATGGGTTTCATTACAAAACTAACTACGAATCACGCTGTGCGGTCACAGTAGAACTAAAGAGCAGTACACAGACTACATATTATTAGGGTTACCATAACAAACAATACATGACGTTTATAAACATTAAAAGTGTTAGTTCTTACACTTATGAACTTATGTATTAACATAAATGTTTTAGTTAAAACAAAAAATAGCTATGAAATTCTAAAGTATCGTCACCAACCAGTGCGCATAACTCTACGTAGTATTACTAGTACTACTGTTACTCTAGCGATTTACAATAGTAAAATGAGAATAGTAAAATGAAATAGTGGTCACTCACGTCTTTTTGTCGGGAAAGCCGACTAGTTTGGACATTCGCCCTGAAGAAGGTGGTCTCGTTGAGATCGAAACTAGTCGGCTTTCCCGACAAAAAGACGTGAGTGACCCGTTTAATTTACCTCATTCCACTGTTGGGATACGAGACTCCCCTCAATTGAAGGGGTTTAGAGCATACTCCAACTGCTCAACTTAGGGTTGGCTTAAAAATACTGACATGTTTTCAAGCCGCCTAAAGGCCACTGACTTCGCTTAACGACTGTCATCTCATGACATCAGTGAGTAGATACAGGCTCATGATTACGATCATCATCATCATCAGGTCATTTTAGTCTCCACTACAGGAGCACGACCCTCTCTCGTCCGTCCCAGACAGAAGGAGGATTTGGCCTACTCTCCCCACGCTGGCCAGACGGGTTGGGGAGGCCTGATCAATGTTTGATAATGTATTTCCCTTAGTCGCTATATTTCCGTTAGTGATTCTATTCTAGTCTGCCGGGAACCACGCGGCCATGATTTCGTAATCATGGCCGTGTGGTTCCCGACAGACAGCTGGTATCGTTACCAGGTATTAAAAAGCCGATTGCTGATCCAGGCAGTGGTTCACGAGCTTTATCAAATGGGTCATCCTGCAGATATTTATTTCCACGCGTACTTTGAAAATAATACACTCCTTTTTTAGGTAGTCGTGTGTGTTCAAGGACCTCGGTAGCGTCGCTGCATGTACTAGTCAAATCGAACACGCAAGTTAAGCAATCGGCCGTAGCCTGTCCATGGATGGGTTTATTTATCTCGAGCTCCTCCGTACCTCAGAGGGCATATTAAGCAGTCTATTGTCATTACAGATGACAGCCGTTAAGCCAAGTCAGTGGCCTTTAGATTTTTTTTTATACTACATCGGGTGGGAGACAAGCATACGACCCACCTGATGCGAAGCGGTTACCGTAGTCATATTAACGCTCGCAGCATTAAAAATATCGCTCGCGCTCCGCCACCCACGCTGGCAACGCAGCATCACCTTCCTTTCTGGTGACCTCACTCACTCGCAGAAACACAACAACCCTCAAGGGAATTGTTATTTGGCTGCGGTATTCTGTGAGGTGGAGGTACATTCCCCAGTCGGGTAGCTTACGCTCCCTACCTCCCTTTTCGCCAGAGCTTCGTTTGTCAGTCAGCAGGGTGCACCACGTGCAGGTGAAGTTGGCTTTGGTTCAAAGATGTTGATAAGCCACTTACACCCCAAAAGGTGTGGTTCAAGGACCTCGGTAGGGTCGTTGCATGTATCAGTCAAATCGAACGCGCAAGTTAAGCAATCGGCCGTAGCCTGTCCATGGATGGGTTTGTTTGTCTCAAGCTCCTCCGTGCCTCAGAGGGCAAGCCGTCTATTGTCATTACAGATGACAGCCGTTAAGCCAAGTCAGTGGCCTTTAAATGGCTTGAATACACTGGCCTTCGCTAACCCGCAGTAGAGCAACGTGATGGAATATACTCTAAACCCCTTCAATTTATGTACAAAAGCCTTGTCCACGCTAAAGATGTGCGCTATTTCCGAAGTAAGACGATCTGCGCACACTCAGCGACACTTTACACCGTTGAGTGGACGACATAATGTTTTCTAGGTGTATGGAGAAGAGAGATTTAAAATCGTACTACTTGTTAATATATTTTTACAAATTAAATTTAAGTAATCGTGCATTTGTAATCGTTAATTACGTTTAATCTTATCGCAGTGTACGGTGTGATTTGCACGTAATTAATTACGTCGATTGTTACAGATTATTGTAATGGCCTAATTTGTCAACGATCGCGCCGATAAGAACAATTTAGTAAATGCCAATGAAAAAATTGGTTGGCTGTAAAATCCGTTTTACGGACGATAATTTTACTAAGCAAAGCTTTTACTGTGGGAACTGGATAACGGATATATGTATAATATACATATTTTTTTTAATACATGTACATTATAATACATAGAAAATACCCAGACCAAGACAAACTGATATGTTCATGCAAACAAATATTTGTCTGGTGCAGGATCGAACCCTCCAAATCAAAGTAGCCATTTCTAGCCATTCGACCCGGTGGTCTCGTCTAGCTCGTTAAATTATTATGTAAAAAAAACAGATAAATTAAACGTTAGCTAGGTGAGACCTCGCGATTACTTCTTCAAATCAATTTCGATATCTCTAAAACTAATAAACCGAACACAATGCCTCTTAACCATGTGAGTTATGTATATATCACCTACTTATTTACTAAGTTTCAATAAAATTGGATCAACCATTTGCGAGAAATAGCGAGATATTTATTATCACGTTTCATTGCGAATAACTTAAAAACTACAAAACCGAATGGCCCAACGAACTTTAAAATTGTAATTACGTTTTCTAAATTTCCACAAAATTTAATCAAAACCGGAGCATGCGCTCGAGAGTTATCGTGATACAATCATAAATACCTACTAACATAAAAAAAAAATGATTTTTCGCCTCAACCCGATTTTTAGACGAGCTCGGTGATCGAATGGTTAGCAATGGCCACTTTGACTCTGAAGTCACCTTTCGATCCCCGCACAACACATATATTTACACAATACACATATTTATGTGCATGAACGAGTCTGTTTGTCTTTACTGAGTGTTTTCTATGTATTATATGTATGTATTTACAAAAAAAATGTATTTAAGTTATTTTGGGGTGTAAGTGGTTTATTAACATCTTTGAACCAAAGCCAACTTCACCTGCACGTGGTGCACCCTGCTGACTGACAAACGAAGCTCTGGCGAAAAGACAGGTAGGAGCGTAATTGTAAGCTACCCGACTGGGGAATGTACCTCCACCTCACAGAATACCGCAGCCAAATAACAATTCCCTTGAGGGTTGTTTTGTTCCTGCGAGTGAGTGAGGTCACCAGAAAAGAAGGAGATGCTGCGTTGGCAGCGGGGGTGGCGGCGCGCAAGTGATATATTATGTTGCGAGCGTTAATACGGTGATGGTAACCGCTTCACATCAGGCGGGCCGTATGCTTGTCTGCCACCCGACGTAGTATAAAAAAAAAAGTTATCTAGTATGCATAGTACAAGCTTTGCTTACTTTGGGACTAGGTGGCAGTGTGTAATTTGTCCACAAATATTTATTATACTACTAGTTAAAAATGGTTGCGTATTATATGGCTCCGGAGAGAATTTCTCAGAATTTAATATTCAGTACAATATTCTTACAAAACTTGTTTTGACAGTTGTTAAAAGTTGACTAAGTTGAGTTTAGTAATTTACTAACCTATATTAAGCTGCTATTTGCGGCTCAGAGCGTATATTACACATCTTTCTCGCGTTACTAGAGGCGTTTCTTTTAATTAAAAACAAGAATAAACAAATAAAATATCACCAAGCTTTTATTTGTTGTTAAGGAAAAAGATAGATAGATAGAATGTACTTGACTTGCAGTTTACTTCACAAAGAAATCAAATAAAAATATTAATTTGTTTCAAACATGTAAATGCAAGAAGGCAGGCTTATTGCTAAAACTACGAATTAAGAACTAAAAAGTTTACTCATTCTGTTTCCCTAATCAAGTCCTTTTTTGATGAAAATAATAAATCGTCATTTTATTTCGGCCGTCCTATTGTATTTAATATGGCGGCTTTTTGGTAATCGTTCATTGTTAAATACCAAACCAATCGGACACTGGGAAGTATGTCAAAATTAACTTGCAAAATTTTACAGACACCTCGATGCGACTAAACGAACTAAACGAAAACACTAAGACACTAGATTAATTCAAATATGCTCGAACTATATTTTCATAAATTTATTCTTTGCCATTGCGGCGCAGCTATATAAAATGAGTTATCGATATCAGAAGTATAATCAAACAGTTTGTTTGTGTGTTTCATTTGGACATGTTCTGGTGCGCGGGCGGTATGTGTGCCGTCGACCGCGGCAAGGACGCCCGCCCTGCGCTCGCGCAGACCACTGAGACTTTCGACTTCATTACAGTTTATTATTTATGGAGCTTTTTTAAATTTATTGCGCTTGTCGGCCGAGGTTTACCTGGAGATTACAAAAATAGATTTATGTGTTCACTAGCTTTTGCTCGCGGCTTCACAGTACGAAAAAGAATACCATACTAATCAAACCAAATATTAATTGCAAGCCAAATTTCACGTTGAATACGAAATTAGTTTATGCACATTCCGTTACCTATATAAGGTGCGAAAAATAATAAATAAGTATGTTAATATGAGACGAGTCCTATGAGTATAGTGAGATGTAAGCCTGCTTATAATGTTGCTTATAATATATAGGAAGGTGTTGCTGCGGTGGCAGCGGGGATGCCAGCGCGCGAGCGATATTTCCTTCACTGTTGAGCGCATTGGATTTTTTTTCTTAATCTGTAATGTTTGTCAATGTGTATGTGAATAAATAAATATATGTTTTGCAAGCGTTCATATGGATACGGTTACCGCTTCACATCAGGCGGACTGTATGCTTGTCTGCCACCCGACATTGTATAAACAAAAATTGTCCTACATTTGTTAAAAATGCAACTAACTTAAGTATTACTTTGGGCATGAAAAAGTTTATTTGTCTTGACGTGGGTGGTTTAAATGCATTTTACAATGTAAGTAAAAATTGTGTATCAGTGACTGTATTACGAAATCTTAACAAAATATATTGTTTATGCAGTAAGTAACCGTTCTATATCATACACCTTTTTTGTACTATACTACGTCGGGTGGCCGACAAGCATAAAGCTCACCAGATGTGAAGCCGTTACCGTAGTCATATTATCAACGCTCGCAACATAAAGTACCGTTCGCGCGCTCCTACCTTATTATTTATGAGGCAAGTCGTACAATAGCCGTAGAACAGATCGATCCATTCTTTTTTATTCATATCATTAAGGCGGAAAACACAAATACAGCTTACCTGATGGAAAGCAGTTACCGCATCCTATTGACTTATGTGACACCAAATATGCAATTATGATTCCAAGGAAAGACAAATAAAACTCACTTTTGTATAAATAATATTAAAAATTTCAACCATTATTTGCTTCGGGTTAACGTATTGAATGACATTGAACTCGAATATTTTAGAATTTAGCTATTTAAACAAGATGTATCTCATGATTAAGTTAATGCTATTTGCGCATACTAAATTGAAATGTTATAATTTTGAAGTAGTATTTATTATTGATATAAAAGCTAATGTTACATTAAAATTTATATCATAAAATATCATTTTATATTACGTCGGGCAAATAAGCATGCATGACCGGCATGATTTATAGCGATGTGATGTTTTTTTTAATGGACGAAATGTTACGTAAGTCTTAAGTTAGTGTGGTCGCCCCGAAGGCATTCTATTCGGAATGCGTTCCAGTTAAATTGTTAACTAACATGTAGGCAGTTGCTATCGAACGACTTAGTTATTGTGAATTTATAATCTGTACTTTAAACTAACTTCAGAAAAGGAGAACTTCAAATAGCTTTGGACATTTTGATAACTTAGACCTTCAGAACTGAAAAGGTTTGTTTATTTGTAGTAATTTACTAATACTATTATATATTATTAACTTATTTAAAAGATATAAAATTACAAATTGACAAACAATAAATATCTCAATCCACAAAACAATTTTTAAAACAAATCACAGACATCTTTCCCGACGTAAAAGTGACACCAATGGATTTGTCACTTGTTTTTAATTATGTAATTTTTCATTTGTTATTTGCTCTATATTTAAGGAGCTTGATATTAATTTCTGAACGCAGGTATAAATATTTGACAACCAATAAATAACATTTTTTTTTTGCACCTGACTATTTGTATGGGAAAAAGTTTTTCTATATAATGTTATATATATATTAGGAATGAGATAATAGAGCTAATGTGCTGTAGTGCATACGGAAAATATTCATAGATCCACCAAGTGTCAACAAATAAAGTTAAGTTTTTTGTTACATAAAAAAAACGAGCTTGTGAGGCACTTAATAGTAAGCACATCAGTAATATCAAAAGGTCACTGATCCCTTGCCAGTCTTTTCAGGGAAATAAGTCCCAAGTCATATTTCTTCAGGAATACCTGTGAGGGAAATTGATTCCACGATTTCAGGTGAGCTTGTAATTCACTTAATTTCATCGAAAAATGGACTCATTGCTTCGAGAGCAGTCGTGACACAAAAGTCAGATTTGTATACAAATTTATATACATACGAGAAGTGTTTTTCACCTTTTACCTTTAATAAACCTTTAATTTGTAAAGATACGAGATTTAAAGTATTTTAATAAGAAAAAATAATACATCTCCGAAAAGGTTGGCACGATATTTAATGACAAGTTTTCTTCGCAGTTTATATATGTTGGTCTCACCTACGCTGAGGCTTTGAGGTAAAATATTTATATTTAAAAAATTGCGACCAATATTTGGGTCTGTGTTTGGTGGCTTTGCAAAATTGACCGTCCAGACGAGTCCGACCGGTTTGATTTTGGAGCAAAAAAATAAACATCTAATGGACGCTAAAATTTGACGGTTATAGCAAACAAGTTCAGCTTGCTCTTTTGAAAATATTTGTCTTAAATATTTACGTCGAAATCAATATCGACTGATCATCACTTTATTTTCATTTCTTGTCTGGCAATGCAGTTAAGAGAGAAATCATAGTAAATGTAATTTACAAAATATATAAATTAAGGTGATGCAGATGGAATCAAAGGTTCTACCTATCCTTCGTCTTCCTCTGTGGTCAAAGCCACAACGACGCTAAGGAAGGTAACGTAACGTAGCTTATCTATAGTCCATATATGTGACATCTATATAGTATATGTATTGGGACGGGGGCCCACCACACATTCCCACCACTGTGTCTCCTGTGTAGCCAGGATTAACAGCGGCGACCGCCACAAACGGCAATGAACAGTGAAGTCCATTACGGTCCCGGGGGTAAAACTACAACTGCCTTGGAACTCACAACGAATTTAATCAGAACAAATTACTAGGAGTAAGAAGACTTCCCCTCTTAGTCAAGTGAAGCTCAACTACCGTGCACCACGGTTTTTATTTATCTAACGCTATTGGTGACCTAAACCATTGAGTTATTATCTAACACATCGTTTCCAATAATATATGCTATATGTATATAAAATTCCATATATTTTATATATACTACGTCGGGTGGCAGACAAGCACACGGCCCACCTGACGTGAGGTAAGTTACCGTAGCCATATACCGTAGTCACAATATGAAATAGCGCTATCACGCAAGCCTCTCCTGCCTATCAACTA
Source organism: Hypsopygia costalis (assembly GCA_937001555.2). Lineage (NCBI taxonomy): Eukaryota > Metazoa > Arthropoda > Insecta > Lepidoptera > Pyralidae > Hypsopygia > Hypsopygia costalis. Next base: position 32,946,143 of record OW443328.2, read on the forward strand.
CTTCTTTCCTGGTGACCCCACTCACTCGCAGCAACACAAAAACCCTCAAATTAACTGTTATTCTGGAATACTCCGCGAAAAAAATTATTTATCCTTTACATCCACCCTTACCAAATATTACGCGTTTGTAATGTTACTATACCGAGAAATGCTTTCTTAATTCATAGATAAGATATTCTCTCTTAGGAAAACATTTCTCCGTAACAAACATGTTTACGAATACATAATGTTAGTATTTGTTATTGTTTACTTCGCCTGAAACAGTCGTCGGCCGGTGGAGCTTTCTATTTGTTTTTCCGACTATTATCGACAGGTTAGGCTTGTTGCCACCTTAGTGGTGTAAAGGTGACATAGGTAAGTCTTCAACGTCGTCGGCGTTAACCCTTATTCACCCTTCGCTCAATAAATAAATCTTTCTGGACACTTTACACAGCGCCATCTAGTCCCAAAATAAGCAAAGCAAAGGGTACTAGACAACTGATAAATGTACTTAAATCGAGCTTAGATCACTGATATTATAATTAAATACCTTGTTTTGTAACTACATACATACATATAAAACACCCAGACCAAGACAAACAGACAACAGCACGGACCGACGGGCTAACGTGCCTTTCGAAGCACGGAAAAAGTCAATATAAATAAACCCATCCATGGACAGGCTATGGTCGACGTTGCTTAGCTTGCGTGTTCGATTAGACTGACTCGCGCAACGACGCAATCGAGCTTCGCAAGTTTAATCATACTCAAGGATATTTCTGTAACAAATAAGTAACATATTATAGATGATAATTCATTGTGATATAACATTTATTACATAACACAATTAAAAATTGACAAAATATTTAACACATCCGAATTAAATTTCAAAACTCGATTAATATTGCATCAATTTGAGTGTTAATTCACTTGTTTATTTACGAGTATGTATGTCATAATATCACCTTAAATATTAAATACTCAGCAATTTTAACGAAAGTCACGTGTTTGTGTCCAAGGATTGACACGTTAGACAATATTTTAATTAAAAAAAAATAGAAAAATGTTGTTTGTTCAAAATATATTTATCTGGCAAGTTGGCCAAGACAACTATTTAAATAATAATATGTTTCATTATAGATAATATAGATAATATCTTTCATAATAGATGCAAATGAAATTATTACTTGTGTAGATGAGTTGTTGTCTGAAAATAACAATTACATAATTATTAACCCCCTTACTACTGATCTTTATTTGTTATTACCTCGTTGTTATTACTTAGTATTTATTTAACTGTGATTTTGCAACAATAATTCATTTACTTAGGAAATAATTCCATTCACATCAAAGCCAAAAATGTTTGCTTAATTAAAGATCCTTCCAAATATAAGTATGAGCAAGTTACTAGTGTTAATCAGCTTAACCGTACAATTTGAGAACATTAGACAGTATTGTACATGCGAAAATGTGTCTAACTGTCTGTATGTTTGTTACTGAAGTAGGACTAAACCGCTGAACCGATTTGATCGGCATGGAAAAAGGACATGGCTTTTAGCAAGATATTATAACTGATATTAATATAAATGTACGAGTCAAAAATAGTTTTAGGCCGCCAAACTGGGCGTCTTGACTTATCCTCATTCTGAACCCATCGAGATGGATATCAAAATAAAAAAAATGTAAGTTGGTATAATGATGTGGTAAATATAATTGAAATCATGTGACCGCAGTCGGGTTGTTTGTTTTTAGGGTTCCGAACCTCAAAAGGAAAAACGGAACCCTTATAAGATCACTTTGTTGTCCGTCTGTCTGTCTGTCTGTCTGTCTGTCTGTCTGTCTGTCTGTCTGTCTGTCTGTCTGTCTGTCTGTCTGTCAAGAATTTCTATGTCGAGAATGCGTGGAGGTATCAAGCTGAAATTTGAACTGTATACTCAGGTCTACGGTCCCATGAAGTTAAAAAAAAATCAAACTGCTAAGTTTACGTAGAAAAAAGTTACGGCCGTTTATTCAGCAAAAAACGCATATTTCGACACACTCAAGGGAATCAAAACCTATAGGGTACTTCCCGTTGACCTAGAACTATGAAATTTGGCAAGTAACATCGTTATAGACTACAAGTACAGGAATAAATCTCAAAACTATACATTTGTAAATAGATCTTAAAAAATAGGGGGTCTATATTTTTTATAGGGTGTCGAAATTTCAAATTGAAACTACTAGTTCAAATGGGGTATCATATGAAAGGGCTTGATGTACACATTGCAAAATATATTTTATTTATTTTTTTCGATGCATTATTTCTTATTTTATTTTATTTCTTATTTTAATGAAAAATATCAAATTTAATAATGATACTACGTACTACGGAACCCTCGGTGGGCGAGTCCGACTCGCACTTGTCCGGTTTTTTTTTTTGTCATGTTGCATGTTATTGAACTTGCAACTAATAATTTAATAAGTGTACAATATTATTATGTATGTGTGTGTGTGTGTATGCCCTCTATCCAATGCAATGACATTGTACAGGTGTGCATATTTACAGAACTGGTATTAAGTTACATTAATGTTGTTTCCTAGCATTGTAAATTTGATTTCAACGTGGTATACGTTAATTAAGTATTCCATTGTTTTGTATTTTTTCTTAAATTAATAAAATGTTCTGAAAGTGAATGTTTGGTCTTTTGTTTTGTGCAATTTTGATTTTATACGTGACATATTAGCTTCATATTTTGTATTTTTATGGTAGAAGCAAACACTGTCGATTGATTATAATAATATGATGAGGTTTTAAGCTGAGGCCCAAAAAGACACGCTTCCAAGACGCCAAACTAGGAGAAATCCGGAGAAACCTACCTCCGAATACATAATATTGTAATATATAATATGTTGTGGTCAATGCGATTGATCAGTTATTATTCATACTGACTAATACTTGGTCAAAGTGTTAAATCATGTTTTGGTTAGATTTGAGTTGATTTTTGGTTAGGTTAGGGTTTTCTTGTGCCCTGTCACCGGAAATAGGAGCTCCGCAAAGCGGAGCTTCGTCAACCTACATGATGAATGATGTGGTGCCAAGTAAGCTTAATTATTAATAATTGACAATTTATTACTTTGGCCAGCCATTATAAATAATGACTAATTTATCACATTGACTGTAACATATTACATACAAACTAAGTTATTGTATTAACTACCTGATTATTTTAAAAAATCCTCATATTGGCAAGTTTCTTCCAAGCGTTTCTTTTTCGCCAATGGTCAATATCGAAAATGGGGTGTAAGTGGTTCATCAAGATCTTTGAACCAAAGCCAACTTCACCTGCACGTGGTGCACCCTGCTGACTGACAAACGAAGCTCTGGCGAAAAGAGAGGTAGGGAGCGTAATTGTAAGCTACCCGACTGGGGAATGTACCTCCACAGAATACCGCAGCCAAATAACAATTCCCTTGAGGGTTGTTGTGTTCCTGCGAGTGAGTGAGGTCACTAGAAAGAAAGGAAGGAGATGCTGCGATGGCAGCGTTAATATGGCTACGATAACCGCTTCAAATCAGGCGGGCCGTATGCTTGTCTACCAGTATAAAAAAAAATCGAAATGCTAGTGGATAAAAATAATGACAAAAAATAAAAATATTATTAATAAAAACTTGTAAGACGTGTCGTGCCCACAAGGGCTCAATGGCTGAACAAAGAAAAGAAGAAATACTGAAAAAAATTAATAAATGATCCAAGCAATAGACAGGACTTTATTAATGTTGTTTGACTAGTATATTTCATTGGGATGGGTCATACAAGGCATATGGTAGTTTAATATTGTAAAAAAGTAATATATTATAAAAAAATAATTGATTTTAAAGAAATATTCTGTAATTATTGCAATATCGTCTCCTCATTCGCGGCCATGCGTGACGAATCATCAATTACGGACACCTTTTAGGGTTCACTGGTGTAATAATATTTTATTATAACTTCTTGGGCTTATCTTTGCATTAGCTTCCCCGCGATATACATATACGTGTCTATACCGGGATTCAGTAGAACTATTCAAAAAGTTTTTTTTTTTATATTGCCGAAAGAGGTTTTGACGAGCTCGGTGGCGTAGCGGTCAATGACGCGGCTTCGACACCAACGCTCGTGGGTTCGATTCCCACATAGGACAAACATTTGTGTGCATGAACATGAATGAATGAATTATTTATTTGCTATGAATGTGGTTGAATAAATACATGTCATGAACTGTTTGTCTTAGTCTGGGTGTTTTCTATGTATCATAAGTATGTATTTACAAAAACAAAAATGTATTTACGTATGTTTATCAGTTGTCTAGTACCCATAACACAAGCTTCGCTTACTTTGGGGCTAGATGGCGCTGTGTAATTTGTCTGACAATATTTATATATATTTATTTATGAGTTCAAACACACTGGGTGACCGGAGATACTTTCCCAGTTGGGCAGCTTGCAAATACGCTGTACTCTACCTTTCATATGCCAGAGCCTCATTCTCTAGTCGGCAGGGTGCACCACGAGCAGCAAGGTAGGCATTGGCTTTAAAGATCTTGATGCACCATTTATCCCAAAATTATGAATAATGTAGTAAATTGTAAGTTAAAATGTCACTCTCTTACCGAAATGAAGTACCGTTTCTACGTTTAATTTATTTAAAATTCGTAAAAACTATAAATAGCTAAGTTCGGAGATGTTTTGTGATATTTGTTTTAATGAAGCAAACATTATTAATTATTATTATTATTGCCAATTATTATTATTAATTTATTTTGTGTTTTTTTATATGCTAGGGGGGCAAAAGAGCATGTGGGTCACATGATGGAACGCAATCACCACCGTCCGTGGAGATCAGCAACACCAAGAAGTCACTGATCCTTTGCAAGCCTATACTCCTTCGTTTCTTTCTGGTGACCTCACTCACTCGCAGTAACACATCAACCCTCAAAATATGTGTCTCATATATTTTAATGCATCTACGGAACCATAACGCCATTATTTTGTGTTCGATTCACAAAATCTGTAATAACCGCGGATGCATTACAACGATGTCGAAATTACAGGCGAATCCGTGGATACGATGTTGTGTAATTATTAATTACATGACGGAAAATTTGTAATGATTTAATACGAGTATTACGGTGAAACCTTGCCATTACGGCGCGACCTGCGTGTTTGTAATCTATAAAAAGCGATATTAACAAGACTTCTTTTTACCCGTTAACGAAAGAAACGAGGGTAATGGTTTTCCAGCATATTATGTTACGTATGTCCTTTGGCAGGCTCTGCATAATGGGCCAAGTTGAAACCTCCATAGGCTACAGTAACCGCTTGTTAGCAGGCGGATCTTATGCTCATATACCATCTTAGTTATATTACTAGTTTTATGACGTGATAATGTATTATAAATCCATGAACGCCGGCTGCACACACAATAAAGCATGACTATTTGTCACGTTCCGCCTGAGCCGAGCGTGCAAGCGAAACCGCGGAACAAGCGATAGAGAGGCACGATCGGCCTAAGCGTTCGGCTTGTGACGCATCCATCTCTCTTCAACTCCATCGGTCGATGTTTTCTTAAGACGTTATCACGTAAAATTATCGCCCGTAAACCAACTTTGCAGACAACCAATTTTTTTATAATAGCTGAGCATAATGGCTCCACTTCGCCTGATGCTAAGCGAGAGCCCAAATGACATCGACCACGGACAAGAGACTTCAGTGTCCTACCCCCTTACCACCATCTCTTATTGCGATTCAATAATTGAATAGATTGCTTATTCATACCAATGAACAAGCGACTCTATTCCATTTGAAATAGAGTCGCTTATTCATTGGTATGAATAAGCATTCTATTCAGTTATTGAATCGCAATAAGAGATGGTGGTAAGGGGGCTGTCAGTTAATACTGCCATGTTGGCCCGCAAGATACTTCTTCACGCTTCGCTTGAAGGATCCGATTTTATAAGGAGGAAACAACATATATATTAAATATTAAATAAATATTGTCAGACAAATTACACAGCGCCATCTAGCCCCAAAGTAAGCGAAGCTTGTGTTATGGGTACTAGACAACTGATAAACATACGTAAATACATTTTTTTTTGTAAATACATACTTATGATACATAGAAAACACCCAGACTATGACAATATGACAAACAGACATGTTCATGCACACAAATGTTTGTCCTATGTGGGAATCGACCCCACGAGCGTTGGTGTCGAAGCCGCGTCAATGACCGCTACGCCACCGAGCTCGTCGCTGAGATATTACACAGTATATATTATGTGGTTATATAAAAAAAGACATATCGTGTCATTAGATTCGTCTCAGCTGTAGGAGTGACATAAGGTATGTACGAGTACCTAATTTCAATATGACCCTCGCCAAAAAAAAAAGACAAAAAAACATATTTTTCTCTTTTTAGTAAGTGTTAAACACAGCTGGTTTTTAGTTTCATATGCTATTATTTAATAGTTGATTGCGGCCAACTTGAAATTTACATAATACATAGTTTTAAAATGAAAAACATCCTTTCCCGCCTAGGTGCGACTTGAATCCACGACCTCTCAATAACCGGAGGCGTTCAAGTCCCAACTAGGGACCCTACCGCCGAAGCTGAAGCCGATTACTGTCGGATTTTTTTTTTTATACTACGTCGAGTGGTAGACAAGCATACGGCCCGCCTGATGTGAAGCGGTTACCGTAACCGTATTAACGCTCGCAACATAATAAATCACTTGCGCGCCGCCACCACCGCTGCCAACGCAGCATCTCCCTCTTTTCTGGTGACCTCACTCACTCTCAGGAACACAACAACCCTCAAGGGAATTGTTATTTGGCTGCGGTATTCTGTGAGGTGGAGGTACATTCCCCAGTCGGGTAGCTTACAATTACGCTCCCTACCTCTCTTTATAAAACTTCTGCTTGACTATTACGTCTACACGGCTTTACATACTTTCTTCTTCTTTACACAGAATACCGCAGCCAAATAACAATTCTCTTGAGGGTTGTTGTGTTCCTGCGAGTGAGTGAGGTCACCAGGAAGGAAGGAGATGCTACGTTGGCAGCAGGGATGGCGGCGCGCGAGCGTAATTGTATGTTGCGAGCATTAATATGGCTACGGTAACCGATTCACACTCACATCAAGCGGGCCGTATGCTTGTCTGCCACCCAACGTAGTATAAAAAAAAACCAAGTGAAGAAAAACTCCTTTCTGAAGAACCTTCATTTTCATGCTGGAATGTAAACAAACATCTTGTAAGTTTAACCAAGCGGATGACCCATGCAAATTTGTTTACATAATATTAGGTCGGGGAAAAAGTCTTTTCGTATTTTATATGAAAATTCAAAACATTTTTTAATAAAGTTTATTTACATTTAACTAAAGTATGTAGGTGCCATTATGTTCGATAACTTTTTGTCATCTTGTAGGTAGAGACATGATCCCATTACTATAGAAATTTTGGGACTTCTGTTCAAAAAACCGCGACAAGTGGTTTTGGCAGTCTTCTCGTGATGTTAACCTGACATTGCCTAAAGAATTCTTAAGAGACCGAAACAGGTGGAAATCAGAAGGTGCAAGGTCAGGACTATACGGCGGATGCATTAACACCTCCCAGTCAAACTCTCTTAATTTTTGCTGAGTGGCTAAAGATGTGTGAGGTTTAGCGTTATCATGATGAAAAATCAAACCCCTTCTATTAATTAATTCCGGCCGCTTTCTCTAAACTTTTTGCTTTAATCTCATCAGTTGTTCACAGTAGAGTTCAGAATCGATAGTCCTGCCTGGCGGTAACAGCTCATAATGAATATCTTCCCTTCCAATCCCACCATACACACAGTATCACCTTGTTGCGGGTTAACCCGGGTTTCGCCAGAGTCTCTGAAGCCTGGCCGGTCTTTGACCACGACCTTTTTATGCGCCAAAACTGTTATGTGGTCAATTCCTAGTTCTTCAGCTACGTCGTAACTACTGATATGCCGATCTTGCTCCACTTTTTCAGAAATGGCATCCATTTTATCCGTAACAGGGCGACCAGAGCGACGTGCATCTTTGACATCAAAATTTCCGGATTGAAAACGCTTAAACCAAATTTGTGCTACTCTCACAGACACTGCACTAGGTCCATAATAATCACAAATTTTTTTCGCAGCTTGCATTGAATTTTTACCTTTTTTGTAGTAAAATTTTAAAATGTATCGAATTTCTTCATTAGATTCACTCATCTTGACAGTAAAAAAAACAAATGAAAATCACACATTTACCTAATTTGAATTTGGAATTATCTTTTTTAAAATTTAAACTTTTTATAGATATCAAAACCTGCTAGATACAAATGGTATAACCAAAGAGATTTTATTACAAGTTCATACATACTATAATGCGAAAAGACTTTTTCCCCTACCTATTACATTGGTTACATATTAGTATTTACCTATGATTTATAAAACAGTAAGTCATTTGACCAAATATCTAGGCAGAAAGCAAACCAGCAAATTCATGCCACAAGTGTGTGCGAGTGAGTAACAGTTATGCTTCTTCTTGGCTCCCTAAAGTTAATCCATACTGCGAACAATATTTAAACTGTACATTAAATAATAATAACAAATTAATAACAATAACGACATACATATTTAATATTCAATTTATAGACTTCATTATTTTTTTATTTGAATTTATTTGTTGACATAACTATCTGTGTTTATCATTATTTTCGTAATATTATTTAGCATCATAGTCTGTGAATTGAATAATATTTACTCAATTAGCAATCATTTAAATATTTTAGTAAGGATTAAGCTTTTCCTTAACTAACTATAAAACATGCTGAACTAACTATAAAATTGTCTATCAATGTACCAGCCCCCTTACCACCATCTCTTATTGTGATTAAATAACTGAATAGAATGCTTATTCATACCAATGAATAAGCGACTCTATTTCAAACGAAATAGAGTCGCTTATTCATTGGTATGAATAAGCAATCTATTCAATTATTGAATCGCAATAAGAGATGGTGGTAAGGGGTCAGGTATCCTAGCAATTATACGATATTTCATTTAATTGGGCTTATGTACCATGCCGCTATATCATTAAAGAAGGAAAACGTCTGAGCTAAATCGTATATACACGGACAATACAATACAGTACAATATTATTTATTGCACCAAATAAATGATAAAAGATTTAAAGAGGTAACAATACAACAAAAGTACAAAAGGCGGTCTTATCGCTAAGCACTTGAGATACTATTAGCAAATTATGGACTGTAGTACTCCTAAAAAAAACAACAAATTTTAAGTGACTCACTCAACAGTTATTTTAATATATTTTTTTTATATAAAAGAATAGGGTAAACGAGCTGGTGAGTCACCTAATCTCCATAGCCTATAGAAACCAGCAGTAAGAAGTCACTTCCAAAGTTCACAGCATTTTAAGGGAATATTGTCTTCCTTCTTCCATTCTTGAAGACTTCCAAGTCGTATTTGTTCGAGAACACCGTTGAGAGCAATTGTCTTGAACTTCACTGTATCATCACCATCATCATCAGGTCATTTCAGTCTCTACTACAGGAGCACGACCCTCTCTCATTCGTCCCAGACAGAAGGAGGATTTGGCCTACACTCCCCACGCTGGCCAAACGGGTTGGTGAAGCCTGATCGATGTTTGATAATGTATTTTCCTTAGTCGCCTTGTACGTCTGCCGAAAACCACACGGCCATTGAACTTCACTGTATACTTGGTAGAAAATACCTTATAAACTTCCTGTGGTAGAGCAGGTAGGTGTGGCAGGTAGGTCGCCAATTATTATGAATGCAGTATGGATGGAATTAATTTTTTTTCAAGTCGTATCATTAAAATGTTATTTATAGCATTTTTAACGGTAAATTATGCTATAATAAGTAAATTACGCTCTGTAACGTGCCTCAACAGTAAAGTATTAGGTAGTTAATATTAGGAATATTAACTAATATTTTACTGTCTTATTGAGGGACGTTACTGAACGTAATTAACTATCTTACCTCCATTTACGAACTGTCATTACTTCCATAACTCTATTTACGAAATAAGATTGCTATCATAACTCTGTTTATGACCTACGCTTATCAACTTACTTCGATTTAGATTTAAAACTTAACTTTTGCGATGTAAATGTCTCTCCACGATCTTTAGAGCCAAAGCCAACCTCGCCTGTACGTGGTGCACCCTGCCGACTATCGAAAGAGGCTCTGGCGAAAGAGAGGTAGGGCAACGGATTTACAAGCTGTCCGACTTGGTGAAGTACATACCTCCACCTCACAGAATGCCGCAGCCAAATGACAATTCTTTTGAGGGTTGTTGTGTTCCTGCGAGTGAGTGAGGTCACCAGGAAGGAATAAGTTTTGTTATTTGATTTAATGAAATGTCATTTTTATAATTTTACAATTTGCGTTCTACATACAATTTGATGTTGAATAATATAAACTTAGATATTTTCATACGTGCATGCAGAAAATATTTACCTATGCTATAACATAAGGTAGTTAAAGCGTGAAAGTGGAACAAACAAACTCACTTTCCCATTTATAATATTAATAAGTATGAATAGTTTTTTTTTGTTTCAAATGGCAGACCTAGTGTAGTGACCTATAACTACCTAATATAAATTATACCTACCCATTAAACTTATATAGAAGTATTAATTTCTCCAAAACCCTAGAAAAATAGGTTGTCTGTAAAGTCGGTTTACGGACGATAATTTTACGTTATACCGTCATAAGAAAACATCGGCCGATGGAGTGGAAGAGAGATATGCATCACAAGCCCAACGCTTAAGCCGACCGTGCTTCTCTATCGCTCGTTCCGCGCTCTCGCTTGCACGCTCGGCTCAGGCGTAACGTGACAATGAGTCATGATTTTTCGTGCGTGCAGCTGACGTTCATTGATTTTTAAGACGTTGTCACGTCAAAAGTTGTTATTTATAAATTTCCGCCCAATGTCGATATTATTTCCGATTAGTCAACATGCCCCTTATTTATTAGAGGCTCTACCACATTAACGTTAATGTTATGTAATATTTTCGACATCTACATCGATGTTTGGATGTAAAGACGATTATGTACTAGTGAAGGTTCCGATTGACAAACAAGTTTGCGACATCTGACTTACATTGCCTTATATTTTGTAATTACATATTCGTATTTAGTGTGGGTACAGACAGTATAAAAGGTAAATAACTTATATACCAATGAAGTTTTCTCAAAACTGCACGAATTGATTAACACGATTTTTTAAAATCGATAATTTGCCTGTTTTATTCTACATAGAACAAATTACCCAGACGGCTTCGCCCGCGTTTACTTTTTTTAAATAAAGAGTATCTTATGTCCTTCCTAATACATCTCTGAGAATATGTATACAAAGTTTCATGCTGATCGGTTGAGTTGATTCGTTTTAGTTCTGTTGAGTTTTCGGCGTGAAAGCGTAACAAACAAACTCACGTTCACATTTATAATATTAGTAGGGATTACTCTTGTTTCATGATAATACAATAATACTAAAATAGGATGTGCTCGGCGTTGTTAGGAGAAAATTATTATTCCCACAATTGAGGTTTCCTATAATGTAAATTTGATTTAAAAAAAGGACAAATCATTAAACATAGACTAACATTTCGATTTTAAAAAATATATTTTGTCAGAACGCTCTACTTAAAGCGCAAACCAAAACTTACTATTTTTTTTTATTTTTACCCGTTTGTTCAACCACGCAAAAAGATTTCGGGTGATTTTAATAACACTTTTTTAATGTATGTAATTTTTTAATCGTCTGAATTACCAAATCATTATTTGGATTCTTTCTATAAAACGACGTGAACGTTTTGGCCCCTACGTACTATGGCATTGAATATAAACCGAGGATCCTGTTCTTTGTCATTATGAACAATACAAAAGAAGTTTGCCGACAGAAACAGTTCTCAAGTTTTCCCTTCGATATACTGAGAGATATCGACAGTATGATTCCATGTCTGTCGCTTACGACTAATTACCTTTGTACCCGTACGGAAATTAAAGTCACATAAGGTTCCTCCTCTGAACACTAAGATACTCGATTTAAAGACCTAGTGATTTATTAAACTGGTACGATACATTTTAGTTATGTTATGTATAATATTGCATTTTAGTCAAAAATATCTGGCTCGGAAACTAATGGTATTCCTTCATTCGTAAAAGTGGTCAGAGTTCTCACGTATCGAAGAGTGAAAAAGATATTACTCAACAGGAACACAAAATGTGGCATTGAGTTACAGTGTTACTAATCGGATTTTTTTGTCCAAATGTGTAACAGTGTAACACAAAATGGTGTGACTCAACGCGAACAAAGGAAACTTTGAACCGATTTTGTTGAAATTTCATATAGAGATAGCTTAATCCCTTCAGAAGATTACAGGCTATTCTCAAGAACCCTAGGCGGCAGAGACGCGGGCTGAAATCTGAATATAATTAAGTACCAATTCCAGACAACACCAGCACCTAATTTTGTTTTCTTAGAATCCAACCGCCCAACGTACATGTTTTTCCACACTCTACTTAAAAATCCAGCATTCTTAACAATTATTTCACTGTTCATCTTACTTAATCACCTTGTAATTTAAAGGAAATCAAACTGTATCCTAAGGTATTTAGATTTAATATAAGTTAATGGTATACTTCCCAAGATAAGCAGCGACCTTCGTGCCACTTTCCCGGTGCGGCGGAGCGTGGCGCCACGCTGCGCACGTGGGATATGTGTGTTGGCTCATACTCGTCTCGGAAAGTATTTATATAGATACCATCACATATCATTATTTGCTTTTTTTGTTTAGATTTTCAGACTGATACATGTTTTATGTATAACCATAATGGAAATAAATATTATTTTATGATATAATTTTGGCTAACTTGACGGAATTAATATATTATTAGGTAAGACTTGAACTCATGACCTGTCGATAAGCGGTCGAGAACTCTTCCAACTTTATAACAGGAAATATTATTCTGAACCACAAAATATGTAAGAACATTAAAATTTATATACTGTGATCATCACAAACTTTGTCCCAAACTATATAAAAGCTTTACATAGTTTTATTTACATATTACATTAGTTGGCGCTGTGTAATAATATCACCAGGAGTATTTAATATTTAATTAAAGAACATTATAATAAGTTCATATAAAAATATATATGTTCTTCTGTATCTATAAATAATAAATAAATGTTTCTGGACAATTTACACAGCGCCATCTAGTCCCAAATTAAGTGCAAAGCTTGTACTATGGGTACTAGATAACTGATCATAATCAGGTCATTTTAGTCTCCACTACAGGAGCACTACACTACACTACAGGACCCTCTCTCGTCTGTCCCAGACAAAAGGAGGATTTGGCCTACACTCCCCACGCTGGCCAGACGGGTTGGGGAGATAACTGATAAATGTACTTAAATACATTTTTTTTTGTAAATACACACTTATAATACATAGAAAACACCTAGAGTAAGACAAACAGACATGTTCATGCACACATAATGTTTGTCTTGTGCGGGGATCGAACTCGCGACCTCGGAGTTAAAGTGGCCATTGCTAACCATTCGACCACCGAGCTCGTCGACACCGCACCGAGATCAAATTGAAATTTGGCGTACGCGTAAGTATTGTGACGTGGATGTCCGCTGAGAATTTTTGAAAATTCTTGCGGGATACCGAGAAGTACGTACGAAGTCGCGTGGGCAAGCTAGTAAAATATAAGGTAGGTACGTATAAACAAACAATAAACAAGACGAGATAGCGGCGGTGTGAACGCCATCTACGGCTGTCGACCGGCGATAATATCTGTTAATAGAATATGCAAATGCATCCTGCATAGAACCAATTATATACAGACTTGTTTATAGCAGGGCTGTCCTTTAATACATTTATTTTTTAACTCCATTTGTTAGATCAAATGCAAGAGTCGTTCCCCTTGCAATTAAAAAAAAATGGGGTGGGGCTGTGTTATGGACACGGCCGTGTGTTACACGTGAATACGTTGTATGCACTAAAATTATCTCAAAATGGCAGCGCTTCATCCTCTCCCGCACGCTATCTTCGATAGTCCTTACTTAGCGATTCTTTGTTAGTAATTGGTTCATCAACATCTTTGAACCAAAGCCAATTTCACTTGCACGCGTGGCACCCTGCTAACTGACAAACGAAGCTCTGGCGAAAAGAGAGGTAGGGACTGTAATTGAAAGCTACCCGACTGGGGAATGTACCTCCACCTCACAGAATACCGCAGCCAAATAACAATTCCCTTGAGGGTTGTTGTGTTCCTGCGAGTGAGTGAGGTCACCAGAAAGGAAGGAGATGCTGCGTTGGCAGCAGGGGTGGCGGCGCGCGAGCGATATTTTATGTTGCGAGCGTTAATATGGCTACGGCAACCGCTTCACATCAGGCGGGCCGTGTGCTTGTCTGCCACCCGACGTAGCATAAAAAAATTGAAAAAACGATGAGGTTGCCGATCTGTTACCAGCCTTATAAGGGAAAAATAACTATGGTCTTGAAGGCGCCCATGTTGTATCTGAAAATACTGCTGAGTGAAGTTGATACCACAATTTCACAGTTCGTGGTAGAAATTGTCTTAAAAATCGTACTGTGGTATGGTAGATCGCCAATTATAAATGTGATATGAATGGATTTGCATACTTACTAAATTACAATACAATTTGAATAGCTGTCCGAGAGTTAAGATAGATAGGTAATTAGGTATATCAGTTACAAAAGCGCATAATAGCGAACGATTCAGTTTGCTTTACTCACTCCGTCTCTTAGAGAGTCAGGTGTCACCCTGAACTTGGAATATTTAAGATTATTAATAACTAAACAATAAAATATAACTGATAATGATTATAGTGGTGACCCTAGGTGGCATGATAACGCAAGTAATAAACGTCTGCCTAATTATTAGCAATTATCAAGCTGGAGTCTTGAATACAGTGTTAAGCGGAGCGATAAGCGAGCGTTATATAAGATTTTCTAGGTACTTAAGTACCCACTCATTAATCGATTGTTTTGCTTGAGTACTGCTGTACTGATTTTATTGTGTTGAAGTAAGTACATATATTTTTGTTCTATTAATAAATTATTATATTAAAAAAGATCAAGGGTTACTAGAGATAAGTAATAAATGACGAGTCCCGTGGTCGAATGAGCAGCGATGGATGATTTGGCTCCGAGGTCCCGGATTCGATCTCCGCACAAGACAAACATTTGTTTGCATGAACATGTCTGTCTGTCTAGGTCTGGGTGTTATGTATTATAAGTATGTACTTACAAAAAAAAACCGGACAAGTGCGAGTCGGACTCGCCCACCGCGGGTTCCGTAGGTACGTAGTATCATTATTAAATTTGATATTTTTCATTATAAATAAGAAATAATGCGTCGAAAAAAATAAATAAAATATTTTTTGCAATGTGTACATCAAGCCCTTTCATATGATACTACCCCATTTGAACTAGTAGTTTCAATATGAAATTTCGACACTCTATAAAAAATATAGACCTATTTTTTAAGATCTATTTACAAATGCATAGTTTTGAGATTTATTCCTGTACTTGTAGTCTATAACGATGTTACTTGCCAAATTTCATAGTTCTAGGTCAACGGGAAGTACCCTATAGGTTTTGATTCCCTTGAGTGTGTCGAAATATGCGTTTTTTGCTGAATAAACTGCCGTAACTTTTTTCTACGTAAACGTTTGATTATTTTACAACTTCATGGAACCGTAGACCTGAGTATACAGTTCAAATTTCAGCTTGATGCCTCCACGCATTCTCGACATAGAAATTCTTGACAGACAGACAGACAGACAGACGGACAGACGGACAACAAAGTGATCTTATAAGGGTTCCGTTTTTCCTGTTTAGGTACGGAACCCTAAAAATGAACTTAAGTACATTTTACAGTTGTCTAGTACCCATAGTACACGCTTTACGCTTAATTTGAGACTAAGTAGGTATATGGCGCTGTGAAAATTGTCCAGAAATATTTATTTATTTTATAAATAAGTATCTACGGGCAAATTACACAGTCAAAAGCTAGACAGAGTTTGTACAATATGTAAGAAACTTACTTCAGCATTCTTTTTTTTTTTTGTAAATACATTCTCTTATGCGGGACTCGAACCCGCTATCCCTGATCTAAAGTTGCCATTATGTTGCTAGTCCAGTGATCGACTAAGTTCGTCATGTCCGCCTTTGCATAGATTGAATAGACAACAAAATTCCGTTTTTATACTATTTCGGGTGGCACCACGCATACCTGCCTGCCTGCCTGGTGTAAAGCGGTTACATGAACATCACGAACGATAGGGAACAAAATGTCCAACTGAATAGCACAATGTCAAATCATTACCATCAAAGCTTACACGTATAGCTGTTCATAAAATCTATTACATTTTTGTTTGACATTAACAGAAAGTTATCTAGTGTTACTTTACTTCTAAAATTTTAATCTTACTTTCCTTAGTTAACGAGACAAACATTTGTGTAAACTTCCAGAGTAAGATAAACAGACATGTTCATACATGTCTGTTTATCTTAATCTGGGAGTTTTCGGACGGACGAGAGAGGGTCGTGCCATAGTACAAATATATAAGTAAGGTAACTTCATACAAACGCACCGAGCGTGGTTTGTATGTGAGCGCGCCCGTACGTATGGCCGTCGCACGCACATACTGACAACATTTAGGGAGGTTAAATGGACCGCCAGTCAAGGCTGCGCCGTACGCAAAACCGCCCGCTCTCACACAAGATTCGCGCCTGCTGCGCTGACGTTCGTTAACAATTTTAACATAGAGGTACCTATCTACGTCGTATATAACTGCACGTAAAAGATGGCTACAAAGTCGACTAGCCATAAAACATATTGCAGTGTTCATGGATGTCTCAACAGCAATTTGTCAAATCCAAAATTATCTTTCTTCACACTACTTACCGAACAAGAACGGTGAGTACCTATGTGATCTATTACTACCTATATCATACGTAGCTACCTACATACATAATTTTATGTTAGCTATTTACCAGTACCTATCGAAATTGCTTAGTTGGGAAATAGTTCTGGTCCAGATTTGATGTAAAGTTATCTCATTCCTACCTATTTATGTGGATCACTTGAATCCTTGATTTCATTTGATTATGTATAACGTAGGCACAGGAATAAACGTAGGTTTAAATTTATAAATTAGGTAGTAACATCGTAACGACCGTTGAAAAAATAAAACGTACTTACCTATATACACCGGGAGCCAGACTTTTGTTAACAAAGATAAGATTTATAAATAAAATCGTAATTTGTGTTTCTATGTGTACAACGATTTGCTTGCTTTGTCCTGGCCCCACGGCTCATTAATGTATTGAGTGAGAACTTTCAAGCTTAGCAACCAGGAGGTGTTAGGTTTCAGTGCCGATAGTGAGCCGCTGTGTACATGTTTATGTTAACGTAATTTGAGCCAGTAGGAGCCATGAGCTCGCTACTGGAACTCTTCAGTGGCTAATAGTTAACCCCTCGAGTTTGGGCTCATTAGATTGCTCTTGATGAAGCCTTTTCATTACACTTGGTAACGAGGGTCTGATGATGGAGCAGGACGGAAAACAGTGGAACTCCTGATAGGAAAAATATTCTGTTTGAACTCATATGATCTTCCTGACGAGACCCATTCGTTACACTCGATGACGATGAATCTTTGGGAACTCAGTCACCCAATTAGATAAATAAAAAAACATCATTGACGAGCTTGGTGGCGTAGCGGTCAATGACGCGGCTTCGACACCAACGCTCGTGGGTTCGATTCCCACATAGGACAAACATTTGTGTGCATGAACATGTCTGTTTGTCTTAGTCTGGGTGTTTTCTATGTATCATAAGTATGTATTTACAAAAAAAACCGGACAAGTGCGAGTCGGACTCGCCCACCGAGGGTTCCGTAGGTACGTAGTATCATTATTAAATTTGATATTTTTCATTATAAATAAGAAATAATGCGTCGAAAAAAATAAATAAAATATATTTTGCGATGTGTACATCAAGCCCTTTCATATTTGTCCATTTGAACTAGTAGGTTCAATTTGAAATTTCGACACACTATAAAAAATATAGACCCCCTATTTTTTAAGATCTATTTACAAATATATAGTTTTGAGATTTATTCCTGTACTTGTTTGTAGTCTATAACGATGTTACTTGACAAATTTCATAGTTCTAGGTCAACGGGAAGTACCCTATAGGTTTTGATTCCCTTGAGTGTGTCGAAATATGCGTTTATTGCTGAATAAACGGCCGTAACTTTTTGCTACGTAAACTTAGCAGTTTGATTTTTTTTTAACTTCATGGGACCGTAGACCTGAGTATACAGTTCAAATTTCAGCTTGATACCTCCACGCATTCTCGACATAGAAATTCTTGACAGACAGACAGACAGACAGACAGACAGACGGACAGACGGACAGACAGACAGACAGACAGACGGACAACTTTTGAGGTTCGGAACCCTAAAAAAATGTATTTACGTATGTTTATCAGTGGTCTAGTACCCATAACACAAGCTTCGCTTACTTTGGGGCTAGATGGCGCTGTGTAATTTGTCTGACAATATTTATTTATTTATTATTATCATTCTGGTGATGTTGATGTTCTATATGTAGGTGTTTTTTGGCGTTCCGTACCCAAAGGGTAAAAAAGAACCCTATCACTAAGGCTCCGCTGTCCATCCGTCCGTCCGTCCGTCGGTCCGTCTGTCACCAGGCTGTATCTCATAAACCGCGAAAGTTAGACAGTTAAAATTTTCACAGGTGATGTATTTCTTTTGCCGCTATAACAACAAATACTAAAAAAACTGAAGAAAATAAATATTTAAAGGGGCTCCCATACAACAAACGTATTTCTTTTTGCTCGTTTTTGCTCCCAATTTATAATGGCAATAGGTAGACGCTTGAAATACTTACATAATATTTAGTTATATATTCACGTTAAAAATAAAACAATTATTTAAGGGGGGCTCCCATACAACAAACATGATTGTTTGTCGTTTTTGGCACGGAACCCTTCGTGACCGAGTCCGACTCGCATTTGGCCGGTTTCTTGTTACAGATCCCTAATACTTACTCTACTTAATTTTGTATTTTCTACCTTACTCGTACTTATTTTTTTATATAGAGATTGACTAAGTATTTTTGACGGTTGAATAAACTATTAAGCGACAGCCCTACGTGTTTAGGCTATTATCCTCCGCTCGGGGCTTGAGTTGTCTTACTTATATATTTGTACTATGGTCGTGCTCCTGTAGAGGAGACTAAAATGGACCTGATGATGATGATGATAATTTACAAAATAAAATATTTAAGTGTGCTACAAATTATCTAGTACATATATAGTACAAGCTTTGCTTAGTTTGGGACTAGATGGTAGTGTGTAATTTGTCTAGAAATATTTGTTATTTCTTAATTTAAATATTCTTAGTACAAAGTTTTAGTATAAGTGGCATCTGAAATACAGGCTTTGCCTAGTTTACACATCAGCAGACATAATTTAAGTGGAAAAGTAAACCATGAAACTACTGTATATTGTGTCAATGTATTGTGAATTATTTATTTTGCATGAATTACTATTATCTCTCTTGATTCACGGGTCAAGCCCGGTCATTTGATAGGTGTGCGCGGGAATATGGATCCAACGCGTAGTGGCCCCTTTAAGAAGTTTGATGTAATGTTGTACACCCGCCGTGACCCGCTCCAGGATATATCAATGGAACGATATACTCATGAGCAGGCCTCGGCTGGCGTTGAGATTATTACAAAGTATGTTCAAAATAAATGGGCTATGGAGATGAGTTTTGGGTGAACTAAATACCGGGCTGTTACAGAAGAGGGACAGTCGCCTGCCACAACTGCTTTTATTGCTCGTTATTTATTATTATTATTAAAAAAAATAATCTATTTGTATAAAGCTAAGAGCACGTCAAACTTGACACATTGAACTAAGTACCAGTATTGATATGCCCTTGACTGTATTAAAAGATCGCGGATAAAACAAAACTATAGTTTCACAACGACTGTCCGTATGATAATGCAGGTCTTTAAATACCTAGACTCACCTAACGGATCTATTGTTTATTCGCACCGGCTGTAATTAAGCCGAGATAAGTCACGTCTTGTATGAATCAAGTTCAAGATTGCAGCTAAAGCCGTCTATTCACTATACGAATATTACGAATGTCCCGCGATATCGGGGGTCATGTGGACACAGATACCTTGTGTCATGTCCTTTTTTATCTTTTTTATATATTTGTATGTGTCTGCGTTCGTTAATATTGCAAAAATGGTTGAACGGGAAACACAGATAAGTTTATAACTTAGATGAATATATATTATGCGGATGAACCCATGTGCGGAAATTAGTGGAATGTAACTATCGCTTACGGCGTAATACGTTGTACTGTTACTATTTAGAAGCAATGTCAATTACAGATTTTCCTTTTAACTACTCATTGAATGGTTGACTGGAAGAGATCCCTTATGGTATAATCCGCCATTGTACTTGTGACTCTTCATCATGTTTATGTAATTTCTTTTGTACAATAAAGACTTTACAACAACAACAACAGTCATCATCGTTGGCTTGTCCTTTTCCCATTATTTGGGTCGATGCAAATATATATTTTTCTATAAATTTCTATCAGCCGTCACCTTTACAGTTACGTTTTTCTAAACAATGTCATCTTTCACACAATCCATTTACTTTATTCCGACTTTTCTCTCTCAATATCATCATAAACAGTAGTTAATGATGAAAATTTGATTAGAAGCACAATCACCAAAGACGAGTCTCGCAACATGATATCTTTAGCAACTAATGTTGCAGGACATATTTGTCCCCTCGTGAATAGAACGCTTTATCTGGTAGTACCTCCCGAGTGAAGCACACATCTTGGGTCACGTTTGATCAGTGATGTGTTGATGACTGGTGCCACCTTCGCGGTGATGACTTCAGTCACTGCATCGTTCTAAACATACCCAGTCATATTTGTAAGTAAGTCATTATTAATAACATATAGAAGACAAAGTCCAAAGCTTCCTTTTGTTACTAATATATTCTTTCTATGAATGCAACGACTTTCAAAGTGCATTATCACTTTGATCGTTGTCACAACTACTCAAGCGAATGTCATCGGAAACCTACCTTACAAAGTCTACGTGTAACGGGCCGAAAAATCAACCCAGCTAGGTCACAACTCAGGGCTAGTTTGTTTTCTCCTGAAATACGCCGAGCAACTACAGTGCTGACGCAGCTTCTTTTTATGTCTAGTGTTGTCACTCACTCATAAGTTGAAAGTTGCTATTGCACTATGTATGGAAAAAAATCAATGCAAAAGTGATAATACCTTTTGCATGTCATTTGACATGAAAACTAATATAATAATATAATTTGACATGAAATGTTATAAAAGCTACGTCTTACTTTCTTTGTACATTCACCATCATCATCTCACAAGTTATTTGTTAGATTTCTCCTGAAACTTGGACACAATTGAACTTGATGTAGGTAGTTATATTTTTATTCTTTTTCTATGTTTGTTGTCGTGTTTTCGATATGTGAATATTTTATCGGATGAAAAAAGTATCCCATACAGAATCATATGTATCGTACTGTCCGTTTGTCACAGCTGATTTTTCGAATTTACTGATTTCATTTAATTTTGAATATAGGAATTACTTTTTGGGGTATTTACTCTCAAAACACCATAATAGAAAATTTAAGAAAAAACTTTTGCGAAGTGTACTGTGATTTATATCAAATAAATAAGCTTTTTGAGAGTCACTCAAAAACATCTAGGTACATGCTATAAATTACATATTTTTTTATAATTTTTAAATAAGCACTTTCCAAATAATTTTAGAAAATACATGAAAATTGATCATTCTCTACCTTATCTCAGACACTATGGAGCTAAAAAATATAACACAGAATATAGGTATTTCTACTTAAAGATTATAAAAAACTTTTTTTATATAAATGAGAGGAGGGCAAACGAGCATGTGGGTCACCTGATGGCAATCACTACCGCCCATGGAAATCAGCAACACCAATCGGCCGCCAATCCGTTGCCAGCCTTTTAAGGGAAATAAAGACTGTTCTTGAAGGCTCCCATGTTGAATATATTTGGAAATACCGCTGAGATAAGCAGATTCCGCAGTTTCACCGTTCGCGGTATAAAATGTCTTAGGAAACGTACTGTAGTAGATAGCCAATTATCAAGATGATATGGATGGAATTTTAATTTATGGCGAATTGTACGATAGTGGATAGGTATCAAATCAAACAGCTCATCTGACAACTCCCCGGGGTATAATTTGTAAAAAACGCAAAGAGACGCTACATCTCTACGTGTAAAGAGAGAGAGTCCAGTCGATTGGAGATCATTGGGTCACCGAAATAAGAAGTCTTAAAATAATAATAATCAAAATTGAGAACATATAACGTGTTTTCTATGTAATATATGTATGTATTTACAAAAAAAAAGTATTAAAATATAATATCAGTCATCTTGTACCCATACTACAAGCTTTGCGCTTAATTTGGGACTAGATGGCGCTGTGTAAATTGTCCAGACATATTTATTTATTTTTTATTATTTATTATAATTATAAGTAACTATTTACTATAAGATCAACAAACCCTTCAAATTTGGTAATATTGGTATAGTAGGAATAACTAATATAGAGAGTGAGTAATTATGAAATTTAAGTAGACAAAAAGTCAACAAAGACTTCCCCGCCATGCTCGACAGAAAGCGTATTAGAAAATGCATATTCATTCAAGAAAATACCACCTCTGCAATAGAGTAAGAGTTTGAAGTAAAATTAAATTGTATAAAACTAATTAGTGAAACAAAAAGACTCTACATAATAACATACGTAGACGCGGCTGCCCGTGGAAGCCTTGAATTTGTATTTAAAATGTATGAAAGATTTCGAAAGCGACAGTAATTGGCAAGTTGGCAAAAAAATGCAGGCAAGTAAGAAAGTTTCAAAACACGAGTATCAGTAGGTGAATGTAGGTTAATGACCTGCAGATAAGCGCATGTATGGTTGGATTATTGGTTTACTATGTGTGCTGGTTATATATTCAGTGATATATTGAAGATATAATATATGTATATAAAAAGGAAAGAGATATTATTTATATCAAAAAATAAGGAGACATTAGCATTTGAATTTTAATAAAATGTTTTTCCATAATTCATCAAAAATAATACAATCAAAAAATTACAACTACATTTTGGTGCTTATTAAATGTTTTACTAATCAATTGCAATGTTACGTATGTTAACGTTAATTATAATACCATTAATATGGGTGCCAATATTGCAAGCAAAGTACCTACCTACCTACCTACCTACCTACCTACATATTAATGATATATTTGGAAAGTACCTCCACCTCACAAGACCACAGTCAAATATCAATACTTTTGAGGATTATTAAGTCAGGTCACTATACATAAGGAGACGCTGCGTCTGCGTCAGTTATTACTCCTTTTATTAATATCGTTTATAGGATACGGGCACCGCATTACATCAGGCGATACATAATTACAATTTGCACATGTATATAGATGTATACTTTAGAGCCAAATCAAAAATCTCACAGTTACAAATGTAAAAACGAATGCATACAATTTTGGTATACGTAACAAAAAAATCTCACCACAATTCATTACCTACGTAAAATTTATTTAATAATAAAACGAAAGTACTCGCACAAACAATTACCACCTACCTTAGTTTCATATTATTTGTCCTCTACCCTAAGGCTGTCTGGAAGAGATCGCTCGACGATAAGACCGCCTTTGTACTAGTACTTAATGTTTTTCACTGTATATTTTCTTTTCTTTTGGAGCTATAAAGTATATTGCATTATATTACTAAATAAAATTTAAAAGCAATATAAAACGGTATGTGCTACTTTTTTCGTTGTATGAAGAAGAATCCAGTGAGACTTTAAGGTGTGGTTTTAATTACTGTGTATCCAATTTGAAATGTTAAATAAATAAATATATTAATATTGCGTTTTGTAGGAAAATCCATTAATGTTCTGTCACGGCTACGTATCGCCGTATTTACAAAACACCGCCCAATTACGCCATCGATATTCAGACAAATTGCAATAACTGTTTTTCATTTATTTTTATCAAGCCCTGTCATTACACATTGGCAAATTACAAAAACTGTAATTACATTGCAAAATATACTAGTTAATCAACAATCTGAAATCAATCGGACCAATATTTGTAACAGTTTTATAATATAGAACAAAAAAAATATAATATTTAAACAGATTGGCAACACTGATTATATTGCGATAAATATCTCGAGCTAACGTCATAAAGTTTTGAAGGTCACTTGGAAAACAAAAAATGGCACAGCTAAATAATATACAATCAGTATGAGATTTAATTCTAACAAAATGCTACAAAACCAGTAAAATTGAGCAAATTTAGAAAACTGATAGTATACAATAAGAATGAACTGTTTTCGAAGGTGATAGAGTCTATATTGTGTGTAAAAGTAAACTCGGGGACTGCGGAGCGTGTCTATGGGAGCCAGCGTCGACGGCAAACAATGATGCTCGGAATGTGATACGAAAAAACGTGCGAGAGAGACACCGAGGGTGAACGAGAAAATGGATACTTGATCAACGACCGCGCTTCCGCTGTACGACCAAGGGGAACGGGTCAAGTGAAGGTTTGGGAGACTATATCAGGTGAAATTAACGAGAGAACTCGTATAAGTGAAGAGTTAGTACATCGTAAAGATAATGTTACAAAGAAAATACATTATAAGAGCTGTCTAACTGTGATCTAAGTAACAATATCTAAGGCAGTTAAGGCAGTTCTAGTAAAAACGTTTAAGATTAAACATGATGAAGTAAGAAACAATGAACATTTTGATAGAGAACACCATCATTCAAAGAATTCAAAATTCGAGGAAGCAATTCAGATAAAGAAGAATTTCAAAGAAGCAGTGGAGGTGTTTAATACGTAAAGTTTACGACAGCTACAGTCAAGGTTTCACGAGCACGTCTTAATTGCATCATATCTGAGCTATTATTAATAAAACAATATTAAACATCACATTTTTTGTGCATTCCGTAAAATTTACGCAAATAAAATTCAACCATAAACGTTAGACCTTCAAACTGTTTTTGTGATGACACGTTTTTAATCGCCATCAGATTAGACATGGTTTATTAGGATAACGATGCTGGTGAAATTGCTAGCAAATCTCTCGTAAACGTCGTAATCTTAATAATCTACTCTCTCCAATAATACTTGATCTCGCCATAGCTTCTTCAAACAGATTATCTGAAGGTGTGGACGTCAGAGATCACGATACTGCGCAATTATACGGGCTTCGAGTAAAAGTACATCAGGATGCCGTCACAGTGGACGCAAGCAGACTTTCACTATCACGAAGACGAGCCATGGCTGACCTCAAGTCTTGACATCAATTGTGAATAAATTGCCTTATTCTATTGCGAGTATTACAACCATGTTTTGATTACTTCACAAATGTATTATTATTGTTCCAAATTTTAGAAGAACTACAATATTTTTTATACTAACTACGTCGGCAAGCATACGGCCCGCCTGTTGTGAAGCGGTTACCGTAGCCATATTAACATTAACATCGCTCGCGCACCGCCACCCCCGCTGCCAACGCAGCATCTCCTTCCTATCTGGTGACCTCACTCACTCGCAGAAATACAATATATCACTGAAAATAACCCTCAAGGGAATTGTTATTTCGCTGCGGATTTCTGGTGGAGGAGGATGGTACATTCCCCAGTCGGGTAGCTTACAAATACGCTCCCTACCTGTCTTGTCGCCAGAGCTTCGTTTGTCAGTCAGCAGGGTGCACCGCGTGCAGGTGAAATGGCTTTGGTTAAAAAAAGATGTTGATGAACGACTTACACCCCAAATTACACCCTCAAAATATTACTGAAATAAAACTAGTTATTTTTTATTAAAATTAAAACCTATAACTGATATTCGTATAGCGTACTCGTACCTGTTTGTATGATTATGGGATTCTGGATCTGCATATTCTAATTGGTTTTTAAGACCATTGATAATTCCACAAAATTCCTTTAATAATCTCGTTCAAAGTCAAATAGTTTTGCATGTGGGATGCAGAATACCAGTTCAATACTGTCCTGTTGCTTCCTATTCAAACACTGTAGGCGTAGTAACTGTTCAAGTGCAGTTGATATACTCCAATTAATTATGAATCGATGTTATGTCACCTTAGTCATTTCTGCCCCGACTATATTACTTTGACGCGCAAAAAAGTTATTACGTGTTAGTTTTATGGTAATTGAGACGTCAAACCATCTGCTAACAGTAATTTTATCGATGACAACAACATCATGTTTATCAACAACCACATCATTATCGTATTTGACGAGGTCGGTGGTCGAATGGCTAGCAAAGGCTACTTTGACTGCGAGGTAGCAGGTTCGATCCCCGCAAAAGACAAACATTTGTTTGCATGAACATGTCTGTTTGTCTTGGTCTGAGGGTTTTATGTGTATTATATATAAGAATGTATTTACAAAAAAAAACTATTCTAGTCTGCCGGAAACCACACGGCAAATAAATAAATAATTCTGAACAATTTACACAGCGCCATCTAGTCCCATATTAGGCGCAAAACTTGTACTATGGGTACTAGAAAACTGATAAAATGTACTTAAATACATTTTTTTTTTGTAAATACATACTTATAATACATAGAAAACACTCAAACCAAGACAAACAGACATGTTCATGCACACAAATGTTTGTCTTGTGCGGGACTCGAACCCGCGACCTCGGAGTCAAAGTGGCCATTGTTAACCATTCGACCACCGAGCTCGTCTGATATTTGTATTGTTCTTATCATACTCGTGCTACAGCTTAATGGTGATTGAAATAAACATGTGCCAATCAAGACGAGAACAAAGGTCGTCCAGTTCAGATATTATGAGCACGTCTAGTTTCTTCCGTTATTAATATTCATAAGGCTCACTCCAGAACAACTTATACTAATTTAAGTTGTACAAATAATTTTCCACTAAAGATATTTTTTTATTCATTTTTTAACACCAAGGTCACAAACAGGCTTAGGTAAAGTGATTACTGTGTGAAAGGGTACCTTATTTTAAAATAGTGAGAGCGATATTTCATGTTGCGGGCAATTATATGGCTATGGAATCCGCTTCACATCAGGCGGGCCGTATCTTGTTTTCCACCAGACATTGTAAATAAGCCAAACCCATTGGAGCACGTTTGTTTAAACATTATTGCCAAGAATGGAGATGTTGACGCCTTAATTAAATTAGATAATTTATATTAACCGTCAATGTCATATTTTATATAAAAATTGTATACGGTTTAAAATTTGTAATAATTGTAAAAACTAGACGAGTTTACATACATTTATGTTATTATCTGGGTGCAAGTGGTTCATCAACATCTTTGAACCAAAGCCAACTTCACCTGCACGCGATGCACCCTGCTGACTGACAAACGAAGCTCTGGCGAAAAGAGAGGTAGGGAGCGTAATTGTAAGCTACCCGACTGGGGAATGTAGCTCCACCTCACAGAATACCGCAGCCAAATAACAATTCCCTTGAGGGTTGTTGTGTTCCTGCGAGTGGGTGAGGTCACCAGAAAGGAAGGAGATGCTGCATTTGCAGCGGGGGTGGCGGCGCGCGAGCGATGTTTTATGTTGCGAGCGTTAATATGGCTACGGTAACCGCTTCACATCAGGCGGGCCGTATGCTTGTCTGACACCCGACGTAGTATAAAAAAAAAAAAAAATTTTAGTGAATTATGAAATCAGTAGCTATTGTCACCAGACGAACTTATCCTCTATAGCAATCCGCCCGAATTCGCCCGTGTATGGGTTCCCCGTTTTTGCAACATTTTTCATTGATGCTCCTATTGGTCGTAGTGTGATGTTATAGACTTCCCCGATAAATGGATTTCCGACACTAAAATATTTTTTCAATTTGTACAAAAAGCGCTTTCACTTCTCCTAACAAACATAAACTCTATAGCTTTATAATATTAGTAAGTATTATATAGATCTCTTACAGCCAGGGTTAAGCTCTTTAAGTAAGTCGACGTTACAAATGGATCGTATACCAAATAATAAAAATATAATCGTTTGGACGAAATACCGGGCATAAAAAATGTAATAAAACTCGACTATTTATTTAGTAATGTACTTGCTTTCCGTCCGCTGTTAACTTATTATTTTGTTATTACTGAAATAAAATATAGCTTATGTGAGTTAACGTAGCATTCTAAAATTGAAATGTAACTTCATGTCAAACGACATGAAGTTACATTAGAAAAGTCAATATGGTCGTTCAGTTTCCTTAAATTTTAAAATTTTCCTTGAAAATTCTTATTTTTTTTCTTTCATATATACCTTGAGGTGAAAGAAGTTTCATGGTTAATAGTTCCAGAGTTAGATTAGAAACAATTCATTCCTCTTTATAATATTCTATTCATATAGATATTTTTTAGGTTGTAAATCTTGCAATAGCCCTCTTTAGAAACGAAATTATTCCAACGGCTTGCAACAAAAATCAGTACATGTGCCACGCTATATCTCATTGCTTTCGCATGAAATAAAACAATGCGATGGTCAGTAATGGCTGCTCGCTCAATGATTACTGTGAAGATAAGTAAATCTGCTCCGATTTCACTCACATTGTCTACAATGGTCATCGGATGGAGAATTGCGCCATTAATGAAAGTCCCAAGTTACTGAGAACTGCCCATTGCAAAGTGTAACGAAGCAATTCAATTTTCAATAAGTTTAAACCGAAATTGAACGGAATGAAATAGATTGATTATTCTTGTAACAATAATTTGAAATCGAAATGTATATTTATAGATGTCCAGTCTATTGGCCATACCCCCCGAAAATTATCGGGACAATTAAAATAATGATTGTATTTTTCTGTGTATTTATTATAATTTTAGCTTTTAATTTAGTTATATTCATTTTATTTTAAGTTATTTAAATGTAATTTTAGTTTATTTAGTTTTTAGGGTTCCGTACCTCAAAAGGAAAAACGGAACCCTTATAAGATCACTTTGTTGTCCGTCTGTCTGTCTGTCTGTCTGTCTGTCTGTCTGTCAAGAATTTCTATGTCGAGAATGCGTGGAGGTATCAAGCTGAAATTTGAACTGTATACTCAGGTCTACGGTCCCATGAAGTAGTAAAATAATCAAACTGCTAAGTTTACTTAGAAAAAAGTTACGGCCGTTTATTCAGCAAAAAACGCATATTTCGACACACTCAAGGGAATCAAAACCTATAGGGTACTTCCCGTTGACCTAGAACTATGAAATTTGGCAAGTAACATCGTTATAGACTACAAGTATAGGAATAAATCTCAAAACTATACATTTGTAAATAGATCTTAAAAAATAGGGGGTCTATATTTTTTATAGGGTGTCGAAATTTCAAATTGAAACTACTAGTTCAAATGGGGTATCATATGAAAGGGCTTGATGTACACATTGCAAAATATATTTTATTTATTTTTTTCGACGCATTATTTCTTATTTATAATTAAAAACATCAAATTTAATAGTGATACTACGTACCTACGGAACCCTAGGTGGGCGAGTCCGACTCGCACTTGTCCGGTTTTTTTTTTTAAATATAGCTTATGTTCAATCAATCAATAAATATGATTTAGAGATATTCGAATTATTATTGTCCTCACATGATAACTCTTCGCAAACTCTTATTGATATAGGTATGTAATGTTATATGTTTGTTACCAGTTTATTCCTTATCCCGGACAGAGTCGTGATATCCTTACAGATACTCAAGGTTAGCTAGAAGATACGTTTGTTAGAGATGTCCAATTTTGAACTATTTTTACCGTACCTTTAATACCTTCAGTACCTTTGACCTTTAATTTACCGTATTGTAAGTCTCTTCTACGTACAATAAAGATAACTCTATACAGATAAAAGAAATTGGAGTGTCTGTTTGTAATATTAAATTAACTGCTTTTTACTAAATGCGTAATTATGGATGTATACCAAAATAACATATTTTGTCTGTCTGTCTGTCTATTTGTTTCAGCTAATCTCTGAAACGGCTGGACAGATTTTGACGGGACTTCCACTAGCAAATAGCTGATGTAATAAGGGGTAACTTAAGTTACTGTTATTTAAGAAACATTTATTTTTATTAATATTAAATAAATAATAAAATATAACCGCGGGCATGGCTAGTAACGAAATAAAAGACAAAAGATGTGAAGGCTAATTAAACTCTTTAGCACATTTCAGTAAAGACCTTACCAACGACATAAACTACAGCTATATTATTAAATAATATAATTAAAAATAGTGAATACTAATAATTTGTATTCTTCATCAACAGAATCAATAATTATATATAGAGATACATGATAGAATTTATTGTTGTTGGTAAAAATAGAAGGAATGCGATTCGCCATAAAAAATCAATGGAAGTAGTGTACGTTGGCATTAAACCAAGATCGCTTTTATTACTGTTCATAAAACTTGAATCAGTAGAAAACAAATGTACGATTCGGAACAATAATAAAGATTCGCCGTAACGTTTCTTATTCATAACGCCATTGTTACGTAATTCTCAAATATTTCATAACTAGCTGAACCACGCAGCTTCGTCTGCGTGAGGGACAGAGAGGATTGAGAGTGAAGTTTATTACAATTAAAAAGGTTAAAGTGAGCCAATTTTAAAAGTTACACATATGCCATCGCGGACTTTTTCTTAGGTTTTTTTCAAGGTGAATAATTCTGCCATACATGATTGTTGCGTAAATTTAACCGTTTACGCAGCGTACGCAAAGAATAATTTTCCCCCGTTTTTGTAACATTTCTCATTGTTGCTGCGCTCCTATTGGTTGTATCGTGATGTTATATAGCCTAAAGCCTTCCTCGATAAACGGGTTTTTTTAGAACTTTTAAAGAGGAACAATTCCATCATATATGATTTATGCGTAACTTCAACCGTTTACGCAGCGCACGCAACGGAAGCCCTTAAAAGGAGTATTTTTTCCCCATTTTTAATTGGTGCAACAGTTTTCATTGGTGCTCCACTCCCATTGGTGTTACGTTATGTTATATAGACTATAGCCTTCCTTGAAATATAGGCTAACACTAAAATATTTTTTCAATTAGAATGAGTAGTTCCTGAGATTAGCGCGTAGAGACAACCAAACAAACTCTTTAGCTTTATAATATTAGTATAGATTTGACAATGATTCACGTAGTTTAAACATTACCACGTAGTTCCCTATCTAGCAAACAGTCGTCATTAAATGTTTTCATACTGGAAAGAAAACAGTGTTGTAAATAATAGTAACAGTTCCTGAGTCTATAATTGATACGCGAATTGAAGATCGAAGATGATATTTTCCGTATAACAATTTATGCAAACTTCAGAAAAAGGAACTTAGTAATTTACGATAAAACTACTGACTGGTCAACTTATGTAGAATGATTTTCCTGTTTGTTGGAGCAAAATTTTGTTAATTTGTAATTGGAAATAATAATAATGGAGGCGTTAGAGATTTATTATTTAAGACCAAATTGATAATAAGATATATGGTCCAACGATTTGCCTTGAGCTACATAACCAAATGTAAAATCCTACTCAAATGGTTAAATTATGTTAATTCGCAAAACGAATATGATTATATATTGTATATCGAAGATTGTATAATAAAATATCCACCTTGTATTTATTTATTATATCGATTATATAACGTAATAAGCACTTACCGATGGCCTTTAATGGTTGCATACAATTGGTACATTGGCAATAATGCAGAAATTGCAAGCAATAAAAAGACAGCAATACATTTAAACCTCATTAGTGATGAAATATGTACTATTTTCTTATGTAACAATTGTTTCTGAACTGACTACTTTGTTATTTATGCAAAAAAAAAACTGATAATAAATAACTTGTAATCGGTTAAAGTTGGATACATTAACAGAGTTTTCCTCGTAAAACCAATAATAATGTTGAACCCGATAATCCGGCTATCAGGAGCGACCTCTAACTGAAGTTAAACTTACACCTACAAAGGGCGTACGCTATAATTGACGGTAACAATATCGATAAACTTATCTCGCGTCTAGTAATATGTGAATAAGTCAAAAAGTTGCTTACCTCTCGCCCAGCCGGTAAGGACATTGCCGAGGTATGCCACCTTGTAAACTGGATCAGGATCGCTGATACGCACGCTGTTTGTGCGGCGAAGAAGCTTCCCTATGCCCCGAGACAGCCTGCCTATAGCTCGGGCTGTGAAATCCTTTCCAGAAGCACCTTCCGCCAAGCTCACCTCGCCCGGCAGAATCGATTTTCCTTGTCCGTTCTCCATCTTGTGTCCGATCAATCGCGGCATCGTGAGGGGTATCGACTTTTTCCGTTCCGGCGTCAATGTTTTCGCCTGATTAACGCTGTAAACGTTACAGTTTTTCTTAAAATGGCTGTTTACATCTTTGGTTTCCAACTCGTCAGTCTTGTCAAGTTTATCAAAGTCGTTTTTCAGTATGGACAATCGTCCATTCAGATTTTCGCTCATAGAGTTGTTGTTCAAGTTGTCTGTGTGGCCATCACTAAAGCGGCGCTCGGTGCTCGAGTACCTCTTCATCAGTGATGGATTTCTGAGTAGGATGCTCGTCTCGCTCGAGCTTCTGTTTTTCAGAATGTGTATTTTCTTGACGCGAGAGACAGAGTAGTCGATTTCATCAGTGCTGACCGTCCTTTCGGTTTTGCCTTCCTCGTCCAGGAAGCGGACTCGCAGCCCGTTTGTCTTGCAATCGCCACTTTTTTCCGCTTCTTGCAGACGGTCCGATTGACTTTTTGCACCGGTGTCTAAGCATTGGCGCTCGTTTTCACTTAATGTTCCGCGAGCCATTTTTCTCTTGAATAGGCTTCACTTTTTGTCGCCCATTACATTCTGACTCGCGAAGACATAAGCTAATTCTTTGTCAGTCAATGAAACTTGTCCATGCATCTATTTCACGGAAATGTTGTAACACCAACACTGCAGTCACTAACTATAAAACACACACAGAGTAGTACACACCTCGTCCATTAAAGAACGACACCGGTTTGGAATGTAGCCTTCTCCACACTTACTCAATTCACTTGTTCGTTTGTAGGAGAAAATGTTCACAAAACAACGGGAATTAAATCTAAATAAATCCACGGGTTAGTTAAATATCGATAAACAACTAGGTAGTTATTGTTATACTAAAGTGTATGTCACTTTCGAAACGAAACAGTTTGACGTTGTGATAGAGAATCGCGGCGCGTGCGTCCGTGGCAGGTCGCGGCGGAGGAATGACGGGGAGTGCGCCGCGGCAATGCGCGGTGCGCGGGCGCAGCGCAGCGGTCACTTGATCCCAGCTTTGATTTTAATGATCCGACAACTTGTATCGTAGCGTTAATGCGCAGCGCTATCAACACGGCCGTTCTGGAACAAAATAAACGTTAAATTGTAGACCATTTAGTTGATAGAGTCTTAATAACTACACATCATATTAACAATATAGCAAATAGTTGAACTAAAACTGCATAATATCGCAATAAATATTACAGAGTAGGTATTTACAATATTTCCTGTGCCTGCGTATTTTAGTCGAAGCTAAAATACGCGAACTATCGCAAAGCGATAGAGACGGAATTTTGAATATGAGTTTTTTTATTATAAGCTTAACAGCCTCAACTAGACTTTTTCTTCGGGATATATACTTCGGGAATTCTCAATAATCTCTCTTCTTAGTGCATGTCGAAACTTAGATTTAGATATTATGGAGAGTGTTAGGAAATTGTAAAGTCACAAATTCGAAATAATTTTTTTTACGCCTATTATTGAAAGGTAGAGAAATTTGAGGAGCAAGATGTTAAATTCATTGTGAGTAGCTGTAGTTTTACGCTATATCAAAATACAAATTTTCATCCGAATACATAGAGACGTTTAGGAAAAACTAATACTGATCATCGTCGTCAACCCTTGTTTATCCCACTGCTGGGGTACCGGTCTCCCCGCAATCGAATGTGGTTTAGAGCATACTCCACCACGCTGGTTAACGCTGGGTTGGCGGAGGCCAGTGTTTTCAAGCCACACAAAAGCCGCTGACTTGGCCTAATGACTGTCATTTAATGACAACAATCAGGACCCACGGCTTTACGTGCCCTCCGAAACATGAAAAAGCTCGAGATAAATAAACCCATCTAAATCTAAATAGACGGTCGCCGTTGCTTAACTTGTGTGATCGATGGCCGATTTGACTGAAACGAACTGAAGAAGATACCATCAAGCTCCTATAAATTTAAAATTCGATAGTTGGCTGCCCCCGAGCGTAGTCCTAAACAGTGTCAGTTTGTTTTATGCGACGATGCCAAACAAACGTATGGCCCGCCTGACATAATGCGGTTACCTACCGCATTATGTCAGGCGCTCCTGCTGCTAACACAGCATCTTACATGGTGATCTGACTCACAGGAACATAACGTTGCGAAGCAGGTTATTAACGATTTTAACAACCCATAAGGGAATTGTTATCTGACTGCGGTATTCTGTAAGGTGGAAGTACTTCCCCAGTCGGGCTCTACGTGCCCTAGCGCTAGAGCTAGTCGTAGTAGATTTCAGGTTGGTATTTTTTTTTTATTCTAGTCCCTCTGCCAAAAACAAAAATTTATTATCTTGTTATATTTCTGATTTATTATTTTACTTACTCGATCATTTAGATTTATAATATTATTTTATTTCACTTTTTATTTATTATTGTTAGTTATTCATATTTTATTAATTTATGCTGGTTACACTTCATTAAATTAATTTATTAAATATAGGTTCAACACTATCTTGATTATTTATTATTTTCATTTCTTTTTTTAATTTATAAACAAACTACTATTTTTTACTGCGAATTATTCCTATATATTGTCTAGTGTACCCCCTAGCGGCTCACATACGAATTATTAATTGATTGGATTGTGACATTTCTGCGAGTGTTTATGGCAATCAAGAGCAAGGACGGATCCAGGGAGAGGGTCATGGGGGTCATGACCCCCCCCCCCACCTGTGGACTGGGTTTAGGACCTAGATGGACCACTAATTAAAATTGTTAATTTATTTTGTTAATTTAATATAGGTATTTTTTAGTACAGTACTTACATACATTAATAAAATACCTACTTTTTACCTGTATCTATTATTATCATATTTAAATAATAACTTGAAGTGACTTGACACCCCCCCCCCCCCTGGCGCCAGAGCTGGATCCGCCTTTGATCAAGAAGGCCCTTATGCTATGAGGATGAGGCCCTATGTATAAATATTCTCACATGTAAATATACTGTTTGTTGTCGTGTATGTTGGGCACGAACCTGATGTCGGAGCCATACGTGAGCGATAATGTTGTTTTCGATAGCTATTGTTCCGTAACAGGTGGCATTGTGTTTGTTTGTGTGATCGATCGCTTGCAGGCGACATAAACACACATTACAACCTATATAAATAAAATCTGATTGTTTGTTGATCTTCTAATAACAATTGGGGTATAAGTAGTTCACCAAGATCTTTAGAGCCAAAGTCAACCTCACCTACACGTGGTGCACCCTGCTGATCAGCTAAAGAGGCTCTTTTTAAAGTTTTGGTATAAGGGTAGCTATTATGACATACACAATATTTATTGAAAATGAATACGGGATATCAGGATACGCGTGTACAAAATCGAATCGAATCAAATAAAATTTCTCCCGCGCAATGAACTCCTTGTCGCGGGAAACTACTCGTATAGCTTGTTTGGGTGTTCTTCAAATAAATGTGAAGAAGTTTTTACAGAATCGTCACCGCATGATTGATGCCCCTAAGGTTGAACGCGTTCATGATTGCGGAAACTTTTTTTATGTCAGGCAGGCCGTATGCTTCTTTACCACCTTGGGTGTATATTAAAAAACTAGATCATATACCTTAATGATTTATTCTATAATTGTTTAAGAAAATCATCATGTGCATATATTTATGTTTTTTTTTTTTTTTTATATATATATATGAGAGGGGGGCTAGCGAGCATGTGGGTCACCTGATGGAAAGCAATCACCACCGCCCATAGAAATCAGCAACACCAAAGGGTCGCCGATCCGTTGCCAGCCTTTTAAGGGAAATGTTGACTCTGTTCTTGAAGGCCCCCTTGTCGTATTTATTTGGGAATACCGCTGGAGGAAGTTGATTCCACAATTTCACAGTTCGTGGTAGAAAATGTCTGTAATATATGTAATATGTATGTGTATGTAATATATTATTATTATAGCAAAAAGCGTACTGTAGTAGATCGCCAAATATCGAGATGATGAGGATGGAATTTTAATTTATGGCGAGTTGTACGATAGTGGAACTCAGCGGCAGGTATCAAAATGTGACCTTCAACCACTCATGTAATACACAAGTAATCATTTAATTAATCTTTAAATATTTTGTTAAAACAAGCTCGTTGTAAATTGAAAATTGCGTAAAGGTGTCCAATTGCAACATGAAAACAACTCGAAGGGATTACATTTATTGCGAACGTAAATTTTATATCGAAATTGACTCGTGGTAAAGTATGGTCGATTTGGCTGCTAGTCATTTTAAATACAGCAGCATAGTTAACAAACAGAAGATTCATATTTGGGTTATTTTATTTTAAAACTAGCTGACTCGCGCAACTTCGTCTGCGTGTGAGCGTTGAGAGCGAAGAAGTAAGATTACCATTTGAAAGCCCTTAGGATCAGTAGTACCATTGACTAGTACCATTGATGGTACAAGTGACACAACTTTGTATCTCTAGTACCATTAAAGAAAACTAAAGATATTCCCTGTGATAACTGATGGAACTAATGATACAATTTTGTATCTCTTGTACCATTAAAGAAAACTAAAGATATTCCCCGTGATCAGGATGTTTTTGGGATGTATTCAGGATTGTTTTAGGATGTGTTATGGATCGTTTTGGGATGTATTAAGGATGGTTTTGGGATGTGTTAAGGATTGTTTTGGGATGTGTTAAGGATGGTTTTGGGATGTGTTAAGGATGGTTTTGGGATGTGTTTAGGATGATTTTGGGATGTGTTTAGGATGGTTTTGGGATGTGTTAAGGATGGTTTTGGGATGTGTTTAGGATGATTTTGGGATGTGTTTAGGATGGTTTTGGGATGTGTTTAGGATGATTTTGGGATGTGTTTAGGATGGTTTTGGGATATGTTTAGGATGATTTTGGGATGTGTTAAGGATGGTTTTGGGATGTGTTTAGGATGATTTTGGGATGTGTTTAGGATGGTTTTGGGATGTGTTAAGGATGGTTTTGGGATGTGTTTAGGATGATTTTGGGATGTGTTTAGGATGGTTTTGGGATGTGTTTAGGATGATTTTGGGATGTGTTAAGGATGGTTTTGGGATGTGTTTAGGATGATTTTGGGATGTGTTTAGGATGGTTTTGGGATGTGTTAAGGATGGTTTTGGGATGTGTTTAGGATGATTTTGGGATGTGTTTAGGATGGTTTTGGGATGTGTTTAGGATGATTTTGGGATGTGTTTAGGATGGTTTTGGGATGAGTGTTAAGTATAAAAAATTGACTAACAAAGGGGTTTTAAGTACCTATGTGATTATACATATTGTATATCACTATCACAACCTGGCCACTTGAACTGGGGGTGAGAAAACAAATGAATAGCAACCCGAGGCGTTCTATGACGTCAAGCGAGTTGAAACTATTTTGCGCCCGCGGGTTTAAGCATGGGAGCGGGAGAGGAAATTCCTTTCAGTTGCGAGAGTGTCAATTTCGTATGTAAGTACTATTAGTTATTCTGTGGTATTTTTATTTTGTGGTGTAGGGGGCTCAATATCATCTTTAGAGACAAGACAAACCAACTTTACCTGCACGTGGTACACCCTAAAAAATAACAAGAAGGCAAGGTTAGTGAGAAGTAGGCCATGACGATAGCCCGTCTGGAAAAGTACCTCTACAGCAACCAAATAAGAAATCCCTAGTGAATGGTAGTTTTCTGCGAGCGAGTGAGGTTACCAGGATGCTCCTGAGGAGCGCCAGCGACCGGGGTGGTAACACACAAGTAGCATTTGTTGCGCGCGTTTATACACACATCGAGTAGGCCATATGCTTGTTTGCCACCCGACGTAAAATAAAAAAAATGTGACTGATTCACGAAATGCGACTAGTTTACGTTCGTAACTATCAAAAGTTACCAAAGAGGAAAAAATTATTCTTCTTACACAACTAGTTACCAAACAGCGAAAAAAAAATTTTTCTCTTGTAACTGGTTACGTAAGTTTAGTTACGTGGATAATTAATGATTTTTAAGAAAAAATAAAAACCGACTTCAGCTGGCAACAGGGCAAATTTAAGGGTTTCCATCGATTTTTCTGGGATCCCCTCACTAGACCCTGACTTGGTGAATATGGAACCACCTCGCAATCATACCCTTTTAAATAAAAAAAAAAGAATTTGACCATACGTGCTTAAAATTTAAGAGTTTCCCTTGATTTCCCTGGGATCACATCATCAGATCCTGACTTGGTGAATATGGGACCATCTTGCAATCATACCCTTTCAAATAAAAAAAGAATTTTGAAAATCGGTTCACAATTCGCGAAGATACCAATAACATACATACAAAAAAATATTCAGTCGAATTGAGAACCTCCTCCTTTTTTGAAGTCGGTTAAAAAAGGGATTTCAAGTGGCCAGTACTTGGCATATCAGTCAATACAATACTTCGCCTATATACACATTGGTTTTGGGATTTGTCTATACTTCGCGTTTGTTTAGTTGTAAGTACATAGTTTATAATATAGTAAATATTGATTGTATCACTAGTACCATTAATGGTACTAGTGATACAACCAATATTTATGATGGTACAACTGATCGCAAATTAGTGTCACTAGTACCATTGATGGTACTAGAGATACAAAGTTGGGTCACTTGTACCATCAATGGTACTAGTCAATGGTACTACTGATCCTAAGGGTTTGAAAGGTTACAGTGAGCCAATCTTAAAAGATAGACATTTGCTATCACGTACTTTTTTCTAGAACTTTTTGAGATAAATAATTCCGTCGTATATAATTATTGCGTAACTTAAACCGTTTATGCAGCGCACGCAACGGAAGCTCTTAAAAGAAAATTTTTTTTTCATATTTTTGCAACATTTTTCGTTGGTGCTCCGCTCCTATTGGTACCACGACTAAAATATTTTTTCAATTCGAATGAGCAGTTTCTGAGATTAGCGCGTTCAACCAAACAAACTCTTCAGCTTTATAATATTAGTATAGATAAATATCGTAAATTGATTCAGTACATATAGGTTTTATAACAAAACTGTATTAATTTATTTTATTTTTAAAAATAAAAAGCTAGGCTATATAGATAAGGCTAGCAACGAATCAGTGCCCCCTTGGTGTTGCTGATGACCATGGCCGGTGATGTTTGTCTTTCCACCAGGCGACCCACATCCCCACATGCTCGTTTTTTTGAAATTTGCTACCATACGAGGGTAATCCAAGAAATCTGATGATAACAAAATCGGGGGATTAGCTCAGCATATTGGCTCCACTTCGCCTGATGGTAAGCGAAAAGAAGAGCCCCAATCGCAACGGCAACGGACAAGAGACCTTGATGTCCTGTCAGTTGCCGCTGCCATGCTGGCCCACAAGATGCTTCTTCACGCTTCGCTTGAAGGATCCCATATTGTATGATTGAGGAAATACATATGCCGGCAACGCGTTCCACTTTTTAATAGTGCGACATAGATAGGAGTTTGCCAAACTTTTTAGTACGCGACGGAATGATACCAACGGTGAAATTGTGGTATCGCAAGCCTGTACGTGTTGTTCGGTGACGGAAAGGGGAAGAAGGGATAAGGGAAAACAGTTCTTCAGAGCATGGTCTACATCCAAAATTCAATCACAACACTGGACAGATGAAGGATTAAAGAATTTAATACGCTAAGTAAGGACTATTGAACATCGCGTGCGGGGAAGGGGGAAGCGCTGCCATTTTAAGAAAAAAATAATGCATATAACGTATTAATATATTTACACACGGCCGTGTCCCATTTTTTTGGATTGAGGGGAGATTCCTAGAAATTACCTTGCTTTCTTCATGCCACAATGGAGGCAGATAGAACGCATCTATATATCGCAGGTAAAAACGTGGGATATTATATGCCGCCCATTTTATAATAATATACTCGTTTACGGTCTTTTTTCATCCAACAAAAGAACCGCTACATTAGTAACACGTACAACGTCATTACTTAGTTTCTTCTGGTTTTATTCTCATTTTTAATTTATAGACTCGAAACTTTTTGTACGGAATTATTCGTATCTATGCTTCTGAAAAAGGTGTTACTCGTGTTCCCCGATGAGACTGTTTTTGCTTAGAGCTAATTAGCTGTCCGTCTCTCGCCGCGAATGTTCCTCGGAACTGAACACCGCAAGGTCGTGTATTTGTACCTACATATTATTTACCAGCTGAAATTGGGGAGCTCGATGGCGTCGTTCCGCGTGTCAGATCTATCATGCAAGTTAAGCAACGTCGACCGTAGCCTAACTATGGATGGGTTTATTTATCTTCAGCTCCTTCGTGCTTTAGAGGGCATGTCCAGTCGGTCCCGGTTGTTGTCTTTAGACAACAGTCGTTAAGCAATGTCAGTGACCTTAGGCATAATAAAAATAGAGCTTAGGGCGGCATGAAAAACTAGCCCACGCCGTCCCGCAGTTGAGTAGCGTAGTGGTGTATGCTCTAAACCCCTTCGATTGAGGGGAGACCCGTATTCCAATAGTGGGATGATTATGGGTTGATGTCGTATACCGTATTAACTAGCTGTGTTCACGGCTTT
This sequence comes from Hypsopygia costalis, assembly GCA_937001555.2. NCBI lineage: Eukaryota > Metazoa > Arthropoda > Insecta > Lepidoptera > Pyralidae > Hypsopygia > Hypsopygia costalis. The sequence continues at coordinate 32,987,179 of OW443328.2, forward strand.
TTCCGAGTGACCTTAGGTCTACTTTTTATTGAGTGGAGCGACCAGTATACGCCGAAAAGTCACTCTTAGAAATGAATAAGCTCCAAATCCACTGAAACTATTTTGATGAAATTTATCACAATTAAACACCACAACATGCTTGAGGTTTGTATCGAAAAAAAATTGAGATCGAACATGTCCTTGTGTATTGTATCCTCATATTGTGGTGTTATTTCAATATATTTTCTTCTTTTTCGTTTCTCATTTTTATCTACTTCAAGCAGTTGTCACAAAGGTCAGTTTCGTCGTTCGAGTCCTTATTAACAAAAATTTTAAATGTACACACCATGTCTACGATTGTATTATATGTGCAGATTTGTAATTACTTTGATATACCTACGTGACATCAGAATTGCGTAGGTGTGAAATTGTTTAGACTGTCGTACAATTCGCTAATCGTGTCAACCTGATGATTTACGAATTATGACAATAATAATATGTTGTTTACTACCACAGAATGTTTTTTTCTACCGTGCGGTACTTTTTCTACTGTAGTAGGTGTTGCGGTTCATATGGACAACTGTACCAAAACGTCATTTTCCTATAATAACTTCCCAATTCGACAACTTCTCAGTTCGACAACTTCGCAGTTCGATAACTTCCCAGTTCGACAACTTCCCAGTTCGACACCTTCTCAGTTCGACAACTTCCCAAAATGACAACTTTCATAATTTGTTGTTATATAATACCTGCGAGTTAGGTTACCAGACAGTTGAGAAACAGGTGCTTGGCAGCGGGGGTGGCGCATGGCGGTCCGCGAGCGGTACATTATGTACTGTAAGTGACTGTGCGTGGGATATTGTGAAATCAAATTTCCTCAACCGTGGGCCCTACCGCCGAAGCTGAAGCCATCAAATATTTTGATTCGAAAAATAGGTCTCACGTTTTAGTTATTGACAAACATCTTCAGCTTAGTCAGTAGAGCTCCTATGTTTCTAGCAGCGGAGCTAAACGCGAGTACCATAAATCTAAGTTGTATTTCAGCAATCAAAAAATCTTAGGAATCGACTTTTAGCTTAGCCGGTAGGTTTCCGTGTCCCGAAACTCCCGAACAAAAGTGTCACAAGAGTCAGCCCCCTTACCATCATCTCTTATTGTGATTCAATAATTGAATAGAATGCTAACGAATGAATAAGCGACTCCATTTCAAATGGAATAGAGTCGCTTATTCTTTGGTATGAATAAGCAATCTATTCAATTATTGAATCGCAATAAGAGATGGTGGTAAGGGGGCAGGAGATTCCACTACAGACGATTCTCAAGTGTCAAATGAATGGTATAGTTTGTAATTATAAAGATTAGTACGGTCAAACAAACAAATAAACTTCCGCTTTATTATAATAATATATAGGGCGTAATTTAACTTATTAGCAATTATTTCAGGATTGATCATACACATAATTGCAAACAACTTATACTATGAATGAGTCGAAAACTAAAAAATAACTTAAGTTTCCCACAACTACATCGATTGTTTCCCACACAACACATAAAACAGTTATTGGGACGTTGGTTTTTTTAGGGTTCCGTACCCAAAGGGTAAAACGGACCCTATTACTGAGACTTCGCTGTCCGTCCGTCTGTCACCGGGCTGTATCTCATGAATCGAGATAGTTAGACAGTTAAAATTTTCACAGATGATGTATTTCTGTTGCCGCTATAACAACAAATACTAAAAAATAGAATAAAATAAATATTTTTTCCTCGTTTTTGCAGGATATTGATAACGGCAACAGGTAGACGCTTGAAATATTCACAGAATATTTAGTTTTATATTCACTCTAAAAATAAATAATTTAATTAAAATAAAATAATTATTTAAGGGTGGCTCCCATACAACAAACGTGATTTTTTTTTGCCGTTATTATAGATAATGGTACGGAACCCTTCATGCCCGAGTCCGACTCGCACTTGGCCGGTTTTTTCACATATGGAGTTGCTTTCATTATATAAGTTTCTTGTAATGATAAGTACTAACACGTCTGCAACTATTGCCATTGAAGTAAGTTTCACCAAGAATATTTGAAACTACATTACGACCATTAGGAACCAAAACGGCCAGTGAAACCGCGCGGCTTGCTAGTTAAAATATGATTTAACCTCAAGTCAAGCATGTCACATCATCAAACCGACACAAAAGAATTTCGTGGTCATTTGATGTGGTCAAAATGGCTCCAAGTGGCCAGGGTACTTTCACTAGGCGAGCAGTGGAGGCGATAATTTGGCGGTATTAGGAACACCCAGATTTTGCGGCAAGTTTAATGTTTATTGTGCATTAAGGTATTTGACCGCAAAGCGTTTAGGGAAATCATTATAACGCTTCAAATGTCACTTAGCTTGACAGAAGGCAAGTATGTAAATTTTTGAGATACACATTTTTGTTCTGTTTGCATTTCGCACCTTCGACAATGTATTGTTTTTTTATATATATGAAAAATTTTTATATATATGAAAGAGAGGGCAAGCGAGCATGTGAGTCACTGGATGGAAAGCAATCACCACCGCCCATGGAGATCAGCAACACCGAGGGGTCGCCGATCCGTTGCCAGCCTATACTCCTTCCTATCTTTCTTTCTGGTGACCTCACTCACTCGCAGGAACACAACAACCTTCAAGGGAATTAGATAGTTAATTGATTCAGGTGTTATTTTGCGGAAGTCAAATTTACAGGCAATTTGAACTACACTACTTTGCGTTCTTCCCCCACCAATTAGTTCATGCAAACTACTGCCGGCCGGTACCCACCCACTACCGTTTGCATGCAACTGCCGTGGCTGCTTTAGTCGTCTCTGCCGCTGCTGCCCCGACTGTGTGGGATGGAACTAATTGGTGGCGGAAACACGCAAAGTAGTGTAGATCAAATTGCCTGTTCAAGGGAATTGTTATTTGGCTGCGATATTCTGTGAGGTGGAGGTACTTTCCCAGTCGAGCAGCTTAAAAAATATGCTATGCCCTACCTCTATTTTGGCCAGAGCTTCGTTTGTCAGTTATCAGGATGCACCACGCGCAGGTGAGGTTGGCTTTTGTTCAATAATGTTGAGTGAGGTCATCAGGAAGGAAGCAGTTTCTCCGTTGGCAGCGGGGATGCCGGCGCGTGAATGCCGTTTCAGGTTGAGTACGGCTACGGTAACCGCTTCAAATCAGGTGGGCCGTATTTTTGTTTGCCACCGGGCGTGGTATACAAAATTATATAGACATGGGCCAATCAGAGATTTATTTTTGAAGGTTAAAATGGCTCTCCTGTACATAAACTTGTTGATGGACACATAGCAGAAAATAAATCGTTGTGGCAGTTAATGAATGAACGAATTGATGAATGTAAGAATTGACCGAATGAGTGAATGAATGGAACGAATGAATGAATTTATTTATTGCAATAATATAATATGACAATGGCAAAGGGAAGTCTATGTTCAACAATGGGCGTCTTTTGATTGAAATGATGATGCATACTTTATACATTTGCGAAAATGAACCTCTATTATATCATAATCTAATAAACTAGATCACATAGCAGTTATAGATTGTATTAACTGTACATTACCAGCGATATTGGAAGTCGAACCAGTATTCGTCCGTCACGTGCCGCGACGTCACAATGTTCTACGCAGTACCTACGCAGCAAGCCTTCACTTTTTCATTAATGCAATCATTACCGTGTTTACGATGGCCACTAGGTCTACTTCCTATTTTATTTTCTTATTATTTCATTTATTTCTTAAACTAGTCTATATTTTATTATATATAATACAAAATATCATGTGGACAAAATAGCATGTAAGTACGTAGTACTTTCACATCATAGTATAATATATACTGTGATGTGGGTCATTTGATGGAAAACTTTGGGGTGTAAGTGGTTCATCAAGATCTTTGAACCAAAGCCAAGTTCACCTGCAAGTGGTGCACCCTGCAAGTGGTGTCCCCAGTCGGGTAGCTTACAATTACGCTCCCTACCTCTCTTTTCGCCAGAGCTTCGTTTGTCAGTCAGCAGGGTGCACCGAGTGCAGGTGAATTGGCTTTGGTTCGAAGATGTTGATGAACCACTTACACCCCAAAATCATACGATAAAATGTGAATTTTGACGTGAATATGTCTTTAAATTCGCTACCATACGCGGGGGGGGGCAATCCAAAAAATCTAATGATATCAAAATCGGGGGGACACAGTTTGGCATTGTAGCTTCGAATCTATGCTCTACATCCAAAATTCAATCACACCACTGGATAGATGAAGGATCAAAGAATTTATTACTCTAAGTAATGATTATTGAAGAACATATACGGGGCGGGGGAGGGGAAAGCGCTGCCAATTTGAGATAATTTTAGTGCATATAACGTATTCACGTACAACACACGATCGTGTCCATGCCACAGAGATACCCCATTTTTCATCGTATGAGACATACACATCATCAGGTCATTTTAGTCTCCACAGGAGCACGACTCTCTCTCGTCTCGAACGAGAATTTGGCCTACACTCCCCACGCTGGCCAAACGGGTTGGCGACGCCTGATCGATATTTGATAATGTATTTCCTTTAGTCGCCTTGTACGACATCCACGGGAAGAAACGGAGTGATTCTATTCTAGTCTGCCGGAAACCACACATACACGCTATTGTTTTATTTTCTTTTTTTGCGTATTACAAACCGCGTGTTAGGTTACAGATCAAATTTGTATTTTTAAGAATGTAAGCGTGACTGACAAATTTGGATTACGAAATCTTGCTAAAATAAGTGCAACCAATGAACCTTCCGTTAGTAAATATTATGTGGTAGCCGATCACGGATTTGGACCGTGCGCACACACTATTGTTTTGATAATAATTTACATGCGATTATAGAGTTGGTAATCTGTTTTTATGATTAGCACATACCTGAGACGAAACAAAGATATTGTTTTTTTTTTTATATACGGCAAACGGCCTGCAATATTCTGTGATTAGGAGGAATTTCCCCAGTCGGCCAGCTTAAAAAATACGCTATGCTCTATCTCCCTTGTCGTTAGAGCCTCGTTTGTCAGTCAACAGGGTGCACCACGTGCATGTGAGGTTGGCTTTGGTTCAAAAATGTTGATGAATCACTTACACCCCAAATATTGTTCTACTATAAATTACATACTGCCGATTGATAATTTACCGGGTGAGTTAAAGGGCGATCGTGCTTCGGAACATAGTACGAGGGGCGCGGCGCACGAAGCTATACACATAGGTACTCCGAATAAAGATGCGTTGAAATATAAATACATATTTCTGCACAATTTACACAGCGCCATCTAGTCCCAAATTAAGCGCAAAGCTTATGTTATGGGTACTCAACAACTGATAAATGTACTTAAATACATTTTTTTTTTGTAAATACATACTTATAATACATAGAAAACACCCAGATCAAGACAAACAGACATGTTCATGCACACAAATGTATGTCTTGTGCGGGAATCGAACCCGCGAACTCGGAGTCAAAGTGGCCATTGCTAACCATTCGACCACCGAGCTCGTCAATATGACTCGCACACATCTCTATAGATGTAGAGAAACCAATGTGACCCTTAGGCGGCTTGAAAACACAGGCCTCCACCAACCCGCAGGTAAGCAGCATGGTGGAGTACGCTCTAAACCTCTTCGAATGAAGGGAGACCCATATCCCAACAGTGGGATAAATAAAGGTTGACGACGACTGTTCCACTTAATAAAATTTGATTTTACTAATAATGGTAATTAAATGGAAAAGTACAAGTGCTTTATGAATAACGAATTGATATAAGAATGTATGTACAACCTTGCAGGAAAACACGTTATTCATCTTCATGATTGTTCTTGGAATAAATTATGGTTATTTCTTATATACTTTTCCTTCGATTCAACTGAGCTAGATGTCCATCACTCCTCTACATTAATCGTTTCGGACCTTCTTTTATTCAGCACTACTCGAACTTCGCAGGTTTTTTTAATTAAAACTGTCATCTAATTCATTTTCATGATAATTTTTAGACTTGTTTTCTGATTTGGTTCCGCACTACTGTACTACACGTACTATAAATACCAACGGAGAATAAGTAATAGTACTAACGATACGTGTGTAAGTGATTCAATGGCGAGCTCGGTGGCGCAGCGTTCAATGACGCGGCTTCGACACCTTGCTCGCGGGTTCGATTCCCACATAGGACAAACATTTGTGCGCATGAACATGTCTGTTTGTCTTGGTCTGGGTGTTTTCTATGTATCATAAGTATGTATTTACAAAAAAAAAATGTATTTACGTATGTTTATCAGTTGTCCCGTACCCATAACACAAGCTTCGCTTACTTTGGCGCTGTGTAATTTGTCTGACAATATTTAATTATTTATTTATCATCTTTGAACCAAATCCTACTTGAATCCATACCTAGTACTACCTACACCTACACCTTGCAGACAGAGGTAGGCCATACCGTGTTTTGTAAGGTGACCGACAGGGCAGTACCTCCACTTCACAAAATACCGTAGCCAAATAACAATTCCCTTGAGAGTTGTTGTGTTTCCTGAGTGAGTAAAGGAAGGAGTTGCGGCGGGGGCAGTGACACCACTTTGCCACCGCAAAGCGCGAGCGATATCTCATGTTACCAGTGTTTGTATGACTACGGTAATCGCTTCAATAACGCCGCGGGGACAGCTAGTATTATGTATAACTACAACGTTGAATAATTTTAAGCCAAACATAAACAAGTTAAAAATGTGAAAATTGTACGAAGATGGAATTGTACAAATTAGGAAATTATGAGAATATACATAGCTATACAAAATCGTCTAAGATACTGTATTATTAATTTACATTGTCGACATATCGGTGTTTTGTTTCGCTCATCATACAGTTTGCGTTAATAAGGCTTACTCAATTATTAATTTTTCAATAAGTTTCTAGGCCAAGGAAGTTATGCACGCACGCTGTTTTATTTGTAGACTCGGAAATTAATAAACGCGAGCACGTAATTAGTGATTATAAACTAACAACACAACTTCTAATGCCCCTAAAAAAACGTTTGCGTAAAAATTGCTAATCGAATGTAAACTTCTTTTTTATTTTATTTTTTATACTACGTTGGTGGCAGACAAGTATACGGCCCGCCTGGTATGAAGCGCTCACCGTAGCCATATTAACGCTCGCTACATAAAATATCGCTCGCGCGCCGCAACCACTTTCCTTTCTGGTGACCTCACTCACTCGCAGAACACAACAGCCCTCAAGGAAGCCGTTATTTGGCTGCGGTATTCTGTGAGGTGGAGGTACATTCCCCAGTCGGGTAGCTTACAATTACGCTCCCTACCTCTCTTTTCGCCAGAGCTTCGTTTGTCAGTCAGCAGGTTGCACCGCGTGCAGGTGAAGTTGGCTTTGGTTCAAAGATGTTGATGAACCACTTACACCTCAAAATCGAATGCATTTAATCTAACGTAATATGTAATTAATCGAATGTAAACTCAACGTTTATAGATTTTATTTAGGACTAGCAGATGCCCGCGACTTCGTTCGCGTGGACTTTATGATTCCGGCGTATTAATACAAATACGAACTAATGTAGATACATAAGAAAATACTTGTTATACGTTAAAAGTCAATAAGTTATTATTATTTTTTTATTTAACATTGTAACCATAGTTTTAAAAAAAATATAAAATTAAGGGAGTCTTTGTTTGTTTGTATTATCTTTATTGTTCAGATTACAACGAATGAGTACATGTAAAATAAAGGGATACAAAGGCGGACATATCCCATATGGGGATCTCTTCCAGTCAACCTTAAGTCTTTCCTTCGGGAGCTAATATGAAATGACCTGAAGCATTACTAACTCTCGAGAAAGCCACGTAAAGTTGGCCATGCGAAAAACAACCAGTCCTAAGCTTGACCAGCGAATTTTAGTGATTGCTTTATTATCATAGCCAAGCAACTGGTCACAGAGAACTGTACGTTTAAAATTAAAATGTATTTTTTTTTGGAGAAGAGTGGTATACGCGGAATTAATACAGTTTCACCGGCACCACTCCCAGTGAGAATCTCAGCTTATATTATATTTCGCAGACATTGACTTTACTTCAATTTAAATTTGGGGAAGGAGATCTTCCCCAAATTTTAATAATATTCTTGAAAACTGTTGGGCATGTAAAGTTCTATACACAGCTTCTAGTTAGTAGTTCGCTTTGTCACAGTTTCGTGTCACAGAACATGTCCGTGTTTCAGTTCTGTTTAAATCGAGTAGGATATTGAACATTGTATTTGCGTCCTTCCGCCTAGAAGTAATATGAGCATCTAAGAAAAACAGTTTCCACTCGTTGCTTAAAACACTTTCTACATAGCGTCCCGCAAATGCACGAATTCTTTCTGGTTTGTGCGAATATATACCAATCGTTCCATTTCAATTTTAGCATACACGTCTATAATAAACTGACTAAATATACCACGTTACCTTTGTAAATAAAATAAATTGTATGCGTCTAAATTGTAGCAGATAAGAATAAAAGTAAGCACCTCGCGGTTTTTTTTTACAATACATTAAATATTTTGTTAATGTATTTATTGTTATTTTAAGTAACTTTTTTTAGTTCTATTTGCTGTTTAAGCGTGTAATTTTTATTTTTTTTAAACTATAATTTATTGTAAACACATGTTTATGCAAATAAATTTAAAACTTTGTTCTGCATCAGGTGTTCCAAAACTTGGATTTTTATACCTCAACAGAAAATACTCATCAGGCTGAACAACTTTTGCTAAGGCGTCATTTTTATATTTCTTATAGTTTACCTGAACCATTATGGTTCTGCATCAGGTGTTCCAAGTCTTGGATTTTTATACCTCAACAGAAAATGCTCAAGAGGTTGAATAACTTATGATAAAGCGTCATTTTTATATTTCTTATAATTTACCTGAACCATTATGGTTCTGCATCAGGTGTTCCAAATCTTGGATTTTTATACCTCAACAAAAAATGCTCATCAGTTTGAACAACTTTTGCTAAGGCGTCATTTTTATATTTCTTATAGTTTACCTGAACCATTATGGTTCTGCATCAAGTGTTCCAAATCTTGGATTTTTATACCTCAATAGAAAATGCTCATCAGGTTGAATAACTTTTGCTAAGGCGTCATTTTTATATTTCTTATAGTTTACCTGAACCATTATGGTTCTGCATCATGTGTTCCACTTTCCAAAATCAATTATACCCTATGTGTTGCCCAGGCTTAACAGCTATATAACAAAAAAAGTTTCATTCGAATCCGTCCAGTACTTCCAGAGATTAGCGTGTACAAACAGACAAACAGACATACAGACAAACAGACAGACATTTTTTTTTAAATTCTTACTCTATTAGTATATCTCCATCGCCTCCAATTGTTTTTTTGTAAATATATTCAATGTACAGACACATTATTTTTACTGTTTTATTATATGTATAGATATAGATAGATAACAGGACAGATCATTGAGCCAAAGCCAATCTCAATTGCATGTTTTGCATCTTTATGACTGACAAACGAGGATCTGGCTAAAGAGACAGAAGGCACTGCGTATCTATAAGCTGCCTAACTGGGAAAGGACTGACACAGCTAAATAACAATATCTTTGAGGGTTGTTGTGAGTAAGGTACCAAGGAAGGAGAAGTAGGAAGTTTCTCCCCGTTTCGAGCACTCTCCGTGGTATAATTTATATAGAACGCAAAGAGATGCAACATCTCTTCGTGTAGAGAACGACTCCAGCCGATCATTGGGTCACCGATGATTCGAACACCTCTTTTTTCTTTTTTTTTATACTACGTTGGGTGGCAGACAAGCATACGGCCCGCCTGATTTGAAGCGGTTGCCGTAGCCATATTAACGCTCGCAACATAAAATATCGCTCGCGCGCCGCCATCCCAGCTGCCAACTCAGCATCTCCTTTGTTTCTGGTGACCTCACTCACTCGCAGGAACACAACAACCCTCAAGGGAATTGTTATTTGGCTGCGGTATTCTGTGAGGTGGAGGTACATTACCCAGTCGGGTAGCTTACAATTAGGCTCCCTACCTCTCTTTTCGCCAGAGCTTCGTTTGTCAGTCAGCAGGGTGCACCGCGTGCAGGTGAAGTTGGCTTAGGTTCAAAGATGTTGATGAACCACTTACACCCCAAAATCATTGTAATCATTGTATGCGGTGAAATGGAGCAAGTAAGTATTGGGGCGCAACAGCCCAAAGATGTGAACAGTATTCCATATGAGGCCTAACCTGGGCCTTATATAGTTGAAGGCGATGTTGTGGTGTAAAATACCTTCTGGCTTTACTGATGATGCCAATTTTCATATAGGCCAATTTGGCCTTGCACTCCAAATGACCGCCAATCTCGCCCAGTAAACCAACCAGGCACTCAAGCGGATTGGTAGCACGGCAATACCGCCGAAGATGATGCCGATTACTATCGAATATTTCGATTCGAAGTATAGGTCTCACGTTTAAGTTATCAACATCACTCGATAGGTCAACACCCATGATACCAATGCTGGAGCTAATACTAAGGGGAGTACCTTCCAATCTAGGAGCTACGAAAAATGTGATTTTTTTTTTTTTGTGGTAAACGCGCAAACTTGTGTCTTTGAGGGATTCAGCCGGACCAAGTTCAGTCTACCTCAATCGGAGACGTGTGCAAATGACGTCTCTTTCTTCCTGATTCTGTACTTTTTTTACATTTATTTTAGTTTAGTATTATTTAGTTTTAGGTAATTTAGTTTTATAGTTGTATTTTATGTATTATAATATCTGTATTTAAAAACTATATGTCAATTAAATAATGACAATTAAAAATAAAGTTATATGTTCTGTACGATAAAATAATAATGGAAATTTGCCTTCTGGTATGTGTTAGGTTTGGTTTATAATTTGAGTTATTACTAAAAGCAACTGTTTTTGGCAGAGTATATGTTGTGGTCAATGTAATAAATTAGTTATTATTCATACTGACTCTAATACTTGGTCAATGTTGAGTTGATTTTTGGTTAGGTTAGGGTTTTGTTGTGTCCGGTCATTGGAAATAGTCAACCTAGATGAGAACTATATGGTGTCAAGTAAGCTATTAATAATTGTCAATTTATTAAATTGGCCAGCGGACGTAAGATAATAAATAAATATTGTCAGACAAATTACACAGCGCCATATAGGCTGAAAGTAAGCGAAGCTTGTGTTATGGGTACTAGACAACTGATAAACATACGTAAATACATTTTTTTTTTGTAAATACATACTTATGATACATAGAAAACACCCAAACTAAGACAAACAGACATGTTCATGCACACAAATGTTTGTCTTATGTGGGAATCGAACCCACGAGCGTTGGTGTCGAAGCCGCGTGATTGACCGCTACGCCACCAAGCTCGTCTAGATATACGAGAGAAATTTAAACTCATAAAATTTACCTTGTATACAAGGTAAGTTTTATGCGTTCAAAGACACACATTCCTATACCAAATAGTATTGTACCGCGTTGGTTGAGAATTAAACCATTTAGGTGTCATTACCTCCGTGCTTGCCCTCTATATACAACATACGTGAGTGTATGTCGGTTCGTATATGATAATGTGATGGTAATACTGCTTATGGATTCAGTGGCACTACCATTGCAGATCGTGACAAAGATTCAAACCTACACCTTATTGTAAATATTATGTAACTCTATTGCAAGGTTACATAATGTTTATAAAAAATCATAGGTAATTAGTCACCGGTACTTGAACAATCAATTTAGATAGATGTCATACTTTACTTTAATTCACAAAGCCTCAGTACCTAGAAAGTTGAAATACCCCAGCGAAAAGAACAATATATATATATGAGCGTCTGGGCTCTTTGATCGTTAATTAAAAAAAAATACTTTGAAGGAACGATCAAAGAGCCCAGACGCTCATATATACATATATATATATATATATATATATATATATATATATATATATATATATATATATATATATATACACACACACACACACACACACACACATATATATATATATATATATATATATATGTGTGTGTGTGTGTATCTTTTTTATAAATTATTTTTACATTTTATTATTACTGAAAGTAGAGTTGAAAAATAATAGAAATTAATAAGAAAACTCTCATCACTACACATCTCTCACTTCTATTATTTTTCAACTCTCTTGTTTTTCTATTTACTTTTGAAAATTGAGACATGAAACTATGTAAATGACCAGTTCGTAACGATCGCCATACACCCTTCACAGCACTCATCACAGCCTATGGAGGCTTGCGACACGAGAGACATCACTCACACGTTGCCGACCTTGAAGAAACCCCTATACGCCTTTCTTGCTTGAAGAACCCTATACTGTAGTCTCCTGGGAAAACCTTGGCAGGAATTCCATTTCACAACTTGAGAGTTCGAGGTATAAAACTCCTCTGGAACCGTACAGTACGCGCCCAATAAGTTTCCAATGTGTAAGGATGAATTCCCTGCTTATGGCGAGCGGTGCTATTAAAGAAAGCAGCCGTGAGCGTCATATCAAACGACTCCTCCGAACACAACCCATGTACAGTCGGTAGAATACGCAACGAGAGGGAAATTTAAAGTCTCTCCTCATATTTAAAGGCTCCATACCGTCTGTGAGCTTGGAATAGGACACTACCCTTCGGAGCTCGTCTCCGAACCGATATTTTATGTTGCGAGTAAGCGTTAATATAGCATGGTAACCGCTACACATCAGGCAGGACGTATGCTTGTCGTAGAATAAAGAAAAATCGGGCGTTGGCATCAAGCAGAATCTTTTCAATAGCTTATTTCTTATAAGAGCATACTCCAAATGTATCTCTTTTATTAAGCAAATATGATACGTATGTATGTTATTGTATTGCTTGATAGATGGCAGTGTAATTACCGACACGTGAGACATCACGTTTGATGATACGTACGTATATAAAAAATTGCATGTTATCATACCTTCATATTATTATTTCTGAGGATATCACAGACATTATTAAGGCTAGTTTTATTACATTTTACATAAACACCATTTTAGAGTTTTCACCATCATCTTTAAACATATCCTGCCTATCTATTTTTTTACGAGGCGTGGGCTACTACACATTCCCACCACTGCGTCTCCTGTGCAACCACGATTAACAGCGGCGACCACCAAAAAAGGCAATGAACAATGAAGTCCACTGCAGTCCCGGGGATAAATAGTTTTATCGGCTGCCTTAGAACTCGCAAAGAAAGAAAGGCTAATGAAGTGTAGCTCAACTTCCGTGCACCACGGATTTTAAGTATCTAACACTATTGGGGATCTAAAACATTGAATCCTGCTTATCTATCAACCTCACCTACACGTGGTGCACCCTACCGATTAACTAGCGAGGCTGTGGTGAAAGTGAGGCAGGACATGTAAACCCCGATTGCGGAATAACTTCCACCAAACAGAACACCGCAGTTTAATAACGATTCCATTGAGGATTATTGTGTACCAGTGAGCGACGTCTGCGGGCATATGGAGAGCTGCATTAGCACCGGGGATGACAGGGGGCTAAAATACAAGCCATAGAGTACTTATGTACTATTACTTAAATTACAAGCGTCTATAAGCTACGGCGACAGGAGAGCGGAAGAGAACGCCCATAGAGTACTTATGTACTATTATTTGCAGTGTCGTAGTAAGTAGTAGGTAAAATAATAAAATGTATATGCATAGACATTATTGTAATTTCAGTGATGTTTCTAGATTTAAAATTGTAATTATTTACGTCATCGCATCATTCATTCCGGCCACATGCGCTTCCACGAGAATCACGATGCATGGCACATTCCACTTGTTTACAGTAAATATATCTAGGAGTAACTAACTACGAAATAAGAGCTCAAATACGAAATCAATTTCAAATATAATAAGCTCAAATAGTCTTTGTATTTGCTTGTTTGTACTTCCTTAACGTCGAAATGAACCAATGGATCGACATATATTTTAAGTGGAAGGTGTGGAGGAGAGTGTGATATATGTTACTTTTTTCCCGGAAAAACATGTCATTCCCATGGGAAATAAGTTTTTTTTTAATAATGACCACGCGAGCGAAAGCTAATTATATATATGTGGGGTCACGTGGTGGAAAGCACCACCACCAAAATCACCACCGCCCATGGAGATCAGCAATGTGCCAGCAATCAAACTAATTCATCATCATTATCATCAGGTCATTTTAGTCTCCACTACAGGAGCACGACCCTCTCTCGTCCGTCACAAACAGAAGGAGGATTTGGCATACATTCCCCACGCTGGGCAGACGGGTTGGGGAGGACCAAACTAATTATCTATATTATATTTATAAAGGCAAATAATATAATTAGTATCTAGGAGGCTTAGCTCTACTCAGAACGTTGGAAATTTTAAAGTTTGAGTAGGTAAATTAAGATCAGTTCTCGAAGAGGTTGAATCAAACTAGCACTCAAGCCTTCTCACTAATCTTGACTAAGATAAAACTATTTTATCTAAACGAGAGATTACATTGAGATTAGAAAAGATATACAAACGTTGCCCTTTTTTAGTATGCAATGTTAGGGGTGTAAGTGGTTCATCAACATCTTTGAACCAAAGCCAACTTCACCTGCACACGGTGCACCCTGCTGACTGACAAACGAAGCTCTGGCGAAAAGAGAGGTAGGGAGCGTAATTGTAAGCCACCCTACTGGGGAATGTACCTCCACCTCACAGAATACCGCAGCCAAATAACGGTTCACTTGAGGGCTGGTGTGTTCCTGCGAGTGAGTGAGGTCACCAGAAAGGAAGGAGATGCTGCGATGGCAGCGGGGGTGGCGGCACGCGAGTGATATTTTATGTTGCAAGCGTTAATATGGCTACGGTACCCGCTTCACATCAGGCGGGCCGTATGCTTGTGTGCCACCCGACGTAGTATAGAAAAAAAAATGCAATATACACAAGTTTATAATATTATTAGTGAAAAAATGAAAAATAATGATTCGATTGGATTTAAGTTAGTAATCGGGAATTGTAATGATTAAGTTCAGACAATCAACAGGGTGGCCAACAAACAACAAGGTACTGGCCGCAGGGTGTTTCAGACAAACAACAGGGTACTGGCCGTGTGGTTTCCGGCAGACTAGAATAGAATCACTCCGTTTCTTCCCGTAGATGTCGTACAAGGCGACTAAGGGATTACATTATCAAATATCGATCAGGCCTCACCAACCCGTTTGGCCAGCGTGGGGAGTGTAGGCCAAATCCTGCTTCCGTCTAGGACGGACGAGAGAGGGTCGTGCTCCTGTAGTGGAGACTGAAATGGACCTGATGATGATGAATCAACAGGGTCGGTAATGCCCCTGAGAGATGACCCTGAAGTTACAAGCGTCAACAGGCAGCGATGACCTGCCTGCTTTCTATCAGGCAGGTCATACGCTTGTTTGTTACCGTAATGGTACAAAAAGATTTTATTCCTAAGTTGAGTGTTGATTTTTACGCATACTGTATCGATGAATTTGCTATAAATCCACAGGCTATACCTATGAGATGCGGCCCGACAATGTTGCTTGCGCAATGTGGGGTTCCACTCCGCTCCCCGTGATGGAAGCTGAATATATAGTCATGGTATATAAAGCTCAAGTCTGGGCCGCTCTCTGAAGATCAAAATTAACACATTCGTCCCACTTCTGTGATACAGGTCTCCCCTGAATGGAATGAGTTTAGAGCGTATTTCACACGTGCCATAGTACAATAATAGTTATACATGCAGTACGGCCACTTTCTCATATCATCTCTCTCTCCATATTCATCTTGGAGGTAAGGTGATGATGATATCATTATCACCTTACCTCCAAGATGAATCTGGAACAAGTTGTATGTCACTGCACACACACATTCTCATTCAGGCTTTGCACAGATATCATTATTATTGTTGAACTGCCGCCGGCTTAAGGTACCTTCCGAAGCAAGAAGGAGCTCGAGATAAATAAACCCATCCATTAATAGGCTACGGTCGGCCGTTGCTTAACTTACGTAATCGATTAGAATGGCACGTCCAAAGACACAATTAAGACTCCGAGGATATCAACTCCTTCGCAGAACAGAGTCCGATGTGATCATGGAACATCGATGAGTTAAATAGCTTCAAAAGTTAAGGAATAAAATAAATAAATAAATTAATTAATGTTGTCAGACAAATTACACAGCGCCATCTAGCCCCAACAAAAAACACGAGGAATTATGAATTCTAAAGATGTACGTTTTTTAGAATTTTCTTATCTCATTTATCTTCCGAATTTCGATCGAATAACGTTCAATCTGACATTAGCTCCCCATAAAAACGCACGAAGTGAACTACAAATAGGGTTGCTATCTTTAAATGCCAGTAACCAGAACAAGATGCGCGAAAACTCCTGATTTTGAATCTTAAAACCCGGACATGTCATCAGTGTTTTGACGTGACAACGTCTTATAAATTGGTTAGCCGGGTGACACTTCAAGAAACTGCGTTACGCTCCGCGCTCACGTTATGCGCTCACAATGAGAGCGAGTGAGAGGCACGCGTCCCTTCCACTCGGGCATGGTTAGCCCGCCTAAGAGCGAGAGAGACAGACATAAAAAGTGAAAGGCATGCGTCCCTTCCACTCGAAAACATTTTACCACTCAAAGTCGTTGTCACGTAAAACTTTCGCCCGTATACCGACTTTACAGGCAACCAATTTTTTTAGTACCAGTACTATTTCTTATTCGGTGACAAGACGGTTATTCACAGCATGGAGCAGGCGGTAGTGATTTATAACCTTTTACCCTGGACTACAAATGAAAACCCGCCCCGCCCGGACGCTCCCCGGACGCCCTCCAAACTAGGACAAATCCATTAACTACAAACAACATTAACTACAAACAATACAGATTGGACTTTATTTTACGGATGAGTTTCTTGCTACTCACACTAAAAGTTGAAGGTCAAGTTCTTTTCAAATGCAGATGAAGTTATGTATATTTATTTTGAAAATTATCACTTCAAAGCTTAGGATTTCGTTTATGTAAAAGGAAATTCACTATGTATGAGGTTTTACATACAGTGAATAAAGAAATGGTTGAATCCAAAAAGACTTTAGCCTGAAAATTAGGTTACTTCTCTCTTCTTTGAAGTCTTTGGGGTGTAAGTGGTTTAGCACCATCTTTAAACCTAGATCCTCTTAGAAAAAAGAGTAGGGAATTGCGAAGCCGCCTTTTGGGGTGGGAGTGGTTCATCAAAATCTTAGAACCAAAGCCAACTTCACCTGCGTGTATCCTGCTGACTGACAAACGAAGCACTGGCGAAAAGAGAGGTAGGGAGCGTAATTGTAAGCTACCCGACTGGGGACTGTACCTCTACCTCACAGAATACTGCAGTCAAATAACAATTCACATGAGGGCTGTTGTATTCCTGCGAGTGAGTGAGGTCACCAGAAAGGAGATGCTGTGTTGGCAGCGGCGGTGGCGGCGCGCGAGCGATATTTTAGCGTTAATATGGCTACGGTAACCGCTTCACATCGGGCGGGCCGTATGCTTGTCTGACACCGACGTAGTATAAAAAAAAGCCGCTCACCCTACCTCCACCTTACAGAAGACAACAGCCTAATAACAATCAATAGAGGCCTAGAGAGTTCTTATTGTATTCCTACGAGTGAGCGAGGTTACTGACGTAGAAGAAGTTGCGGTGATGATAGAGGGGTTGTATTTCTATTCAATTCCATTTCAAATTTAGATTATTGGAAGGCTTTCGAGAGTTAAGTGGTTAAATGAACATTATAGTAGGCGTTGTCAAAACAACCCATGACCTTTTTTTACTCACATTATTCTTTTTTTGAGTAAAAAAAGGTCATGGGTTAACAGGATAACGTTATATACAAAATACTGAATACAATCATAAGCGGTATTATTTTACTTTTCCTCAATTAAATAAACACTATCAAAACATCACATTGGCTCGTGAGCTACTAATGGTTTGCGGTTATATAGTAATGGATACCTACTAAATTAGTAATAGATACTCTATTACAAACATCAAATTCCTACGGATGGAAAACAATCGCCACCGCCCATGGAGATCATCAACACCAATGGGTCGTTCCGTTGCCAGCCTGTACTTCCTTTCTTTCTGTTTGGTGACCTCACTCACTCACAGGAACACAAACGGTATTCTGTGAAGTGGAGGTACTTCCCCAGTCGTCAGCTATAAAAATACGCTTTGCCCTACCTTATCTTTTAATCTTTTTAAATCTTTTTGCTCAATTTCAAAAGCTCTAGACTGCGCAGCGTGCTAACAAGAGAGCTATGCTCGGAGTAACTGTATTAACATTAAGGATAAATGTCTCCGCAGTTGAGAGATCAACTGAGAAAAAGAGTAATCGACATGCTTTAAGGATCAGCACGCTGAAGTGATATTGAACAGCTCACATAGTGTAGCTGAAGGCCGATGGGGTCAGGAAAGTTCTTGAATGGTGACCGCGGACCAGAAAACGTAGCGTATGACGACCCCCGCTATCTAGCGGGGGTCCATCTGGACCGGTCTGGTAAAGATCTCAGGGAGTCGATGGACACAAACGGCACGCCACCTATCTACCGGGTAAGTCTATGGAGGAGGCCTATGTTCAGCAGTTGACGTCTTTCGGCTGGAGCGGTGATGATGAAAATTACTCAATTAATCTTCATCATCATCACTCCACATCTTTTTAATCTAATTCAGGAAGTTTTGAGCATTACGCCGTATGGTCGTTAATCACTTATGTTTTATTTTGAAATCCCTACTTTTTTCGATATCTGTCTCTTAATCTAATGTTTTCGGTGCTCTGGTTGAACACCATATCTAGAGATCGTGCAGTCCAATTGAGAACCAGCGTTGGGGCTACATCTCAACTACTTCGAGCTAGAATCATTTTGGTGTCACACGTACCTCAAAATACATAATTATATTGTTTTCTTGTAGTTCTTTTTCTTGTGTTCCTTCTTTCTTAAATTCTCAATATTTTTCTAGCATATTTTTATCAGTCTAATTATCTCGATTTTACCCAAAAAAAAAATTGTTGATGTATATTAAGGAAGCAAATTGTTATTATTATAGTCAGTACAGTTGGTACAGTCGGTCGCCCAATTGCTTAGCTATACCAAGAAAAGGCAAGCTTTACTAAATGATCTATCAGCGCACAGCTCAAACGATTGGACGGATTCCAAAGGATACCGGAATACGCTCATATGAAGCCGCGGGCGCAAGTTAGTGGATTATTATAGTAATGCAGTCTACAGGTAGATCAGCGTGTTTAATGCGCTTGTCACGTCGTTACTTTAATATTATGTCGCCCATTTCGGAGAACAATGTCTGGTGGGTTTTTTTGTCTACAGTACACTATAGTACACTACAATGTTACGACCGCATTCTAAGTAGATTTAAAGCAGCAAAACTTTGGACAGGAAACTTGTAATTTATGGGTAGAATTTTCCTTCGTTACCCACCGTCAGTGTTACCTAAGATATTTTTACCAATAGGTGCGTTATGCCTGCCTCCATTGTGGCAGGAAGAAAGCAAGGTAAGGCCCGGCATTCTATCATACCTATGCGGCAAAGCGTTAGCGCCAATCAAAAACAACTATTGAAAATTGTACACAAAATACCTTCCTGTGTGTTCACGTTTTTTACCTTTCTTTGCATACTGCATGTATACATGTGTACGTGTTGAGTAAGCGCTTTGTAGCCAATTTTTACTGCCGAGATGTTTGCCTATGGCTCGTCTATATATTACAATGTAAATGACTGTCACTGTATTTAACACGTGCAATGACAGAATATTAAAAACAAGGTGCAATAAAACAGGATATTCTCTTCTAAGCAATGGAAAGAACTAAAACTAGGTCCCCGGTTGTGTTATCAATGTTTGATAAATTACATACAAAGTTGCTTTGTTATCTTTGTCCCGGTTATCATAAAGAATGCAGCTATTGAAGTGGTTAAAGACTACGTCAACCTCGGACACGTCAATAGCTGAGCCGGGGTAATTTCAAGAAAGAGATCGATAGACACATTTGACTGGGCTGGGCAGGTTTTGTAAGGCCTCATTTGCCGTGTCAGGGATGACACGGAAGGAAGGAAGGTCCTAGAGTAGAGGCCACGTATGGCCGGCTATGTGGAGGCAACGAAACCTCAAGAAAAGGTGTAATTGTTTCATCAACATCTTTGAACCAAAGCCAACCTCACCTGTACGTAGTGCATCATGCTGACTGAAAATGAGGCTCCGGCGAAATGAGAGGTAGCATAGCAAATTTTTTAAGCCGCCCGGCTGGGAAAGTACCTCCACCTCACAGAATACCACAGCAAATTTTAATTCCCTTGAGGGTTGTTGTGTTCCTGCGTGTGAGTGAGGTCACCAGAAAAAGAAAGGCGTATAGGCTGGCAACGGATCAGTGACCCCTTGGTGCTGATCTCCATGGGCGGTGGTGATTACTATTCATCGGGTGACCCACAGGCTCATTGGCCTCCCTCCCATATAAAAAAAAAAAGATTTTCCTTGTAATTTGCTAGAGCCCAGTAGCACTTGGATGTTTCTTATACTTATATATTATCTCTATTTTTCATCTCTTTTATTATATTTTTTGTATTCTTTCTTTTTTTCGAATTTTCTCTACCAATATTTCTAATTTTTTTATAAATGCTTGTTTAATGGTTCATAATTGATCCATTAGGCTTATAATCACAAACTTAAAAGCTTTGTGATAGTTCAGCCGTTGATATATATGAAATACCCCAATAATGCACAACATTACACACACAATAGACTTTCACAGTATCCCCCAGTCGGCGACGTAACATAATTTAATGGTTGTTACATAATATACTCCTTGATGAACTGTTGTATAACTGAGGAGGAAAAATGTACAATAATACCGTTAAGCAATTAACATTATGATGGTGGTTTTATTATGCTACAACTACAAAATAATGGGAAATAAAGAAAGATTAATTAAATTTATAAAATTTTAACAAAAAACAACGACTCCAAAAAATACTCTACATTTATGTATGTAGATACAGGCTGATGATGATGATGAAAAAAGTATGGGACCAATCTGGAAGAATAGTTTTTTTTTAAATCGGTTTATAAATCGCGGAGTAATTAAGTAACAAACATTAAAAAAAAAATTGGTTGCCTGTAAAGTCGGTATACGGGCGAAAGTTTTACGTGACAACGACTTTGAGTGGTAAAATGTTTTCGAGTGGAAGGGACGCATGCCTTTCAATTTTTATGTCTGTCTCTCTCGCTCTTAGAAGGGACACGCGTCCACGACACGCTTACAATGAGAGCGAGTGAAAGGCACGTGCCTTTCACTCGCTCTCATTGTAAGCGCATAACGTGACCCAGTTTCTTGAAGTGTCACCTGGCTAACCAATTTATAAGACGTTGTCACGTCAAAATACAGCCGAATTGAGAACCTCCTCCTTTTTTGGAGTCCGTTAAAAAGATCAATACTGCGATGGAGAATTATGCGTTGTCCTTTAAGGCCGTACCTGCAGCAATACCTCGTGAGAGAAAAAATAATTATGCTACCGTTACGAAGTCACAGGCATTCGTTCATTGTGTGTGAAATAAAACGGCCAAGCATCACGTTTTGACTAAAATGTAGAGTATGTGAAGTTAGGCCTGGTAAAGTAAGGGCGCATAGATCAAGAATCTTGGCTCTACATGAGATCTGACCACTTTTTCATAGATTTTGATTAAGGTGTAGTGTAGAGCTTGTAGGTTTAGAGCGTGTAGTCTTTAGAGCTTGACTTTATACGAGATCTGATAACTTTTTCACATCGTAAGCTATGTAGACTCGTCTTGGCAACATTTTTACATGAAAATGTTTTTGGTGGGATTTTCATTTATTTTTGTAAGTTAATGGACTTTTTTGAGTTTAAAAATAACCTATTTTGACCCCGGGCCTTTATTTTCGCCTTACCCTTCGTCTGGAATTTAGATGAACCAACCACTAGGGGCCGGTCTGTTCCGATGGTTGGGGGATCAGATCAGCCTATTTTTTCTTCCTTTTTTTGGGGTGTATTTCTTGCACATCAGCCACAGCTTTTGAAATACTTAAAATAATTTGTACCAGTAATTAAAGTAACAAAATAATTCTAACGAATTATAGAATTATTACGACGATACGACACTCATGTGATACGACTACGAATATGAAATGCAAATACATCAAAATTTCCTTCCTAACAAACGATCATCATTCGCAGTAGAAAAATGTCGTATACGACTGAAATCTGCCGGTGACCACTTCGTTATATATGGCTGCCAGATGTATAAGTCGATAGCGCATTTCAAAATACAGTCAGCGCCATCTAGTGACGTCGGTTGATGTCACCGTCACTATTATACCGTGTTTAAACTTTCACCCCATTTTTAAGAGTTAGGGGTTTAAAAAAAAACCGGACAAGTGCGAGTCGGACTCGCCCACCGAGGGTTCCGTAGGTACGTAGTATCATTATTAAATTTGATATTTTTCATTATAAATAAGAAATAATGCGTCGAAAAAAATAAATAAAATATATTTTGCAATGTGTACATCAAGCCCTTTCATATGATACCCCATTTGAACTAGTAGTTTCAATTTGAAATTTCGACACCCTATAAAAAATATAGACCCCCTATTTTATAAGATCTATTTACAAATGTATAGTTTTGAGATTTATTCCTGTACTTGTAGTCTATAACGATGTTACTTGCCAAATTTCATAGTTCTAGGTCAACGGGAAGTACCCTATAGGTTTTGATTCCCTTGAGTGTGTTAAAATATGCGTTTTTTGCTGAATAAACGGCCGTAACTTTTTTCTACGTAAACTTAGCAGTTTGATTTTTTTTTAACTTCATGGGACCGTAGACCTGAGTATACAGTTCAAATTTCAGCTTGATACCTCCACACATTCTCGACATATAAATTCTTGACAGACAGACAGACAGACGGACAACAAAGTGATCTTATAAGGGTTCCGTTTTTCCTTTTGAGGTTCGGAACCCTAAAAATATGGCGTTCATATTTTTTATTGGTTATAAGTATTTTATTATTTTTTTTTTTCATATATCTAGCTTTTCAACAGTTATTATTGCATGATCATGTAGTCAGTGCAAATGTAGTGCAAGTCTTTGACGAGCTCGGTGGCGTAGCGGTCAATGACGCGGCTTCGACACCAACGCTCGTGGGTTCGATTCCCGCATAGGACAAACATTTGTGTGCATGAACATGTCTGTTTGTCTTAGTCTGGGTGTTTTCTAAGTATCATGAGTATGTATTTACAAGAAAAATGTATTTACGTATGTTTATCAGTTGTCTAGTACCCATAACACAAGCTTCGCTTACTTTGGGGCTAGATGGCGCTGTGTAATTTGTCTGACAATATTTAAATTTAAAGTCTCATACAAACTTCCACCTCCTATTCCGAGGAGATACGTTAGGTTAGGTTTGTTTTTTTTTTAATTTTTTTGTTGTCTTTGTAGTAATTTTAGCTTACATACCAAATTTCAGCGTTCTAGGACTTCAGGAAGTACCTTAAGAATTTTGATGATCAGTGAGTGAGTGAATCAGTGACGAAATCTGGGGTTTTTAGACATTAATAAAATCTAAAGTATACTAGCTACGACATTCAAACTTTGTATGTTTAATGATTGTACTGGTGTCATTATATCTTAAAATTTTTAACTATTTAGCAACATCCAAACCAATGTTATGAGAGTTCAAAAAAACGACGAAACGTTTCGAGAAAAAGTAGGTAGTGCCCTTGCGCTCCGCTTGACTCGTCTTGGCGGGGGCACTCCCGTGCCCCCAGATTTTAAAATTATTTACCTGCGTGATTAGCATATCGCGAGATAAACATCTAAACTACCTACAGCCATCTTAGACTTCACGCTGCATAATATAATTGCATTGTATATTTACGTAATAACACACATCTTAAGTTGTTGGGGAAAAACGCTAGGAAAGGTTAAGTTATTCAACTTTGCTGCTGTTATGAACATACAATGGATACATTGTTTGTAAACATTATACACTTAAGTTAAATATACGTTACATTTACTCCGATTATACAGTTTATTATTTCAGACTAGCCCGCAATTTTCCAAAAGCTTCTTACTCCTACTAATTTCTTCTGATTAAATTCGTTGTGAATTCCAAAGCAGCCGAGTCTTACCCCCGAGACTGCAATGGGATGTTAATTGCCGTTTTTGGTGGTCGCCGCTGTTAATCCAGGCTACACAGGAGACACAGTGGTGGGAATGTGTCGGGGGCTCCCGTCCCGTTAGCGCTTCGTACCCGTGTATCTCGTGGGAAATTTCAAAAATCATTTCTCAGTGGACACCTAAGTCATAATAGCTACCTGTATGTCTAATTGTTGTGTAAGGGGTTCATCAACATCTTTGAATCAAAGCCAATTTCACCTGCACGCGGTGCACCCTGCTGACTGACAAACGAAGCTCTGGCGAAAAGAGAGGTACGGAGCGTAATTGTAAGCTACCCGACTGGGGTATGTACCTCCACCTCACAGAATACCGCAGCCAAATAACAATTCCATTGAGGGTTGTTGTGTTCCTCCGAGTGAGTGAGGTCACCAGAAGCGCGAGAGCGATATTTTATGTTGCGAGCGTTAATATGGCTACGGTAACCGCTTCACATCAGGCGGGCCGTATGCTTGTCTGCCACCCGTCGTAGTATAAAAAAAAATGTCCCGGATCGGGTTAATTTTTTTTTTTTACACTACGACGGGTGTCGGGTGGGTCTAGTAGTTTGAGCTGTGCGTTGATAGATCAGTCAGTAACGGTTGCCTTTTACCACACTCCGGCCACTCCATACAGATGTCGCGTTGTTGACTACTAAACAGACGATGAGGTCTGTGCAGCGCTTGTATGAGCGCGTGTGTGCTTGCGGCGCCTGTTCCAGATTTGTCTCAGAGGGGAGGTGAGGTAAATACGAGAGAGCGGCAGGGAGTGGCCGTACTACTACCACGTACAGTATTACTTATACTGTGCTTTTATAGACAATGATAAAGAAGAAAGTCAATTATTTAAAATGAAAACCGATTTCAGATCTGTAGTCTATTAATTTAATATCTCCAGATTTTCAATTTACTTATTACACAACACCATTGTACGAATACCGATTTACGACAATAGGAGCACAAATGGAATTTAAAAAGTCCGTAAAACCGTTCCTATTGGAGTCCGCTATTAGAAAATTAAATTATAATCGATTTGTGTTAGAATACTAGTCTGGTGTAGTCGTTCACCTGTTATTTTATTTATTTATTTGATTTATTCGATTATTCGATGCAGCACACCCCGGCCACTCCATACAAATGTCACGTTGGTAACTACTACATAAACAATGACGTCTGTGCAGGGCGTGAATGAGCGTGTGTGCGTGCGGCGCCATACAAACCGTTCCGAATTTGTCTCAGACGGGAGGTGAAGTGGATACGAGAGAGCGGCAGGGAGAGGCCATGCTGTACGTAGTACTATTACTTATGCTGTGGTGGCAGTCTAACCGATCACGCAAGTCAAGCAACGTCGACCGTAGCCTCTCCATGGATGGGTTTATTTATCTTGAGCTCCTCTAAGCTTCAGATGGCACGTAAAGCCGTCGGTCCCGACTGTTGTCGTTAGTTGACAGTCGTTAAGCCAAATCAGCTTGAAAACATTGACCTCCACCAACCCGCAGTTGAGTGGTGGAGTATGCTGTAAAACCCCCCTTCTATTGAGACGAGACCCGTATCCCAGCAGTGGGTTGAATAAGGATTGATAACGATTCAACGATAATCGAATGACTATTAACGTCTCTGTCATAGTAAGTAATAGCCCGGTGGTCGAATGGCTAGCAATGGTTACTTTGACTCCGAGGTCGCGGGTTCGATTCCGGAACAAGACAAACATTTGTGTGCATGAACATGTCTGTTTGTCTTGGTCAGGGTGTTTCCTATATATTATAAGTATGTATTTACAAAAAAAAAATGTATTTAAGTACATTTATCAGTTGTCCAATACCCATAACACAAGCTTTGAATGGGTCTGATTTAAAAGTTGCATTTAAATCACTTAATATTAAGAAAACGGCTGATCTATGGGGCATTTCCGTACATATTATAAAATATTTATTTGACACTGTTGCTCCCGCCTTAATTGTGATATTTAATAGATGTATTGATTGTGGTGTGTTTCCTGACTTGATGAAATTAAGCAAAATTATTCCTTTGTTTAAATCAGGTAGTACATTAGACCCCACAAACTTCAGACCAATATCAATACTACCTACATTTAGTAAGATTTTTGTTAAACTAATTCTCGCTCAGTTACTTAATTACTTTAATGAAAATAATCTGCTGCACACTAAACAATTCGGTTTCACTCATGGACGGTCAACATGTGATGCTGGGGTAAAATTACTAGAATGTATATATGAGGCTTGGGAGGAGTCACGGGACGCCTATGGGGTGTTTTGTGACTTATCTAAGGCTTTTGATTGTGTGCAGCATGAAACTCTAGTCAGAAAACTACACCACTATGGTATAAGAGGCATCGCTCTTGATCTTCTTACTTCTTATCTGAGTGATAGGGTTCAGAAAGTAGATGTTAATGGAAAGCGATCACATGGATCAACTGTAGCGATGGGGGTGCCACAAGGCTCTATTTTGGGCCCTTTCCTGTTTCTCGTGTACATTAATGATCTACCTCATCTTGTAAAGAATAATCACGAAATAGTATTGTTTGCAGATGACACTTCTTTAATTTTTAAGGTAAATAGACAACAATCAGAAATTGACGATGTAAATAATGCTCTTTCAAAAATAGTAAACTGGTTTAGTGCTAATAACCTACTTTTAAATGGTAGTAAAACGAAATATGTTAGATTTTTTACAAAAAAATGTGAAACAAGTAAAAACCAGTGTGGTGATGGACAATGAGAGATTGGAATTGGTCAATAAGGTTGTCTTCCTTGGGATAACATTAGACTCTAAATTACAATGGGGCCCACATATATAAACGTTATCAGGTAGACTCAGCTCAGCAGCGTACGCCGTAAGGAAAATACGTCAACTGACTGATGTTGACACTGCGCGTTTAGTTTATTTTAGCTATTTTCACTGCATTATGTCATATGGTTTATTGCTTTGGGGTAGTGCTGCGGATGTAGACTCAATTTTTGTGCTCCAGAAGCGAGCTATCCGTGCTATTTATATGATGAGTCCCAGGGAGACACTGAGAAATAAATTTAAAGAGATAAATATTATGACATTACATTCTCAATATATTTATGAAAATCTTATTTACGTTCATAAAAATCAAACTAAATTTAGGAAAAACAGTGATCTCCATCAATTAAATTTAAGAAATAAAAACAAACTCGCTGTGCATATTACTAGGCTCCATAAAATCTCTAACTCGTTCCCAGGTCAATGTATACGCTTCTACAATAAACTTCCAAATGACGCGTTTAAATTATCCATGGGTAAATTTAAAAGATTTATCAAAACTAGACTATGTCAAAAGGCTTACTATTGTATCTCAGATTACATAAATGATAAAAGTATTTGGAAATGAATTGCTCTTGTTATGTTAATGATTGTATTTGTGTTTAATGTAACGATATTGGCAATTAAAAGAGTCGGCCTTGAGTTTCTTGCCAGTTCTTCTCAAAAAGCCCCGTCGCCGGAACTGGCACTTAAATTCACTTTCACAGATAGTGTGATGAAAGTGCATCTAAGCTCTGCGGATTTAAGTAGATAGTAATGATTTAGATACATGTCTTATATTTAATTTGTATGACGTTTCTAAGTGCTTTATAAAGTCCAAGGAATAAAGATATTTTGACTTTGACTTTGACTTTGAGCTTAATTCAGGACTGGATGGCGCTGTGTAAATTGTCCAGAAATATTTTTTTATTATCTCGACAGAGTATTAAAGCCTGTGGTCTCATGTGTAGTGGCCCGTATGTACCTGACATGTGTAATGTCCATTGCGGTTTCGACAATCATGGCAACCACACACGTTCGACCCGCGCCCATTGTATTGATTTGGTACAGCCGGCCTTAACCCAATAAACCAAACATTGTTTGTCCAGTGGAAATAGTTCTAATGCAAGTTTCCTACTGTGACGAATCGTTTGGTATGACTAAAGAGTTATTTTCAGTTTACGAGGTGCACTGTGTTTATGTGTGACTCGATGACACAATGTAAGTACAAAGTTTGAATTCAAGTACATATAGGCCAGTAATGTTACGGTAAATTCTTTTGCTTTTATTTTTTGGCTATTATTATCGAGATATATTAATATCTATATATATATAGATATTAATATCTATATATCGAGATATATAGATATTAATATATCTCGCCTCACGGCTACGCAGTATAAGGCTGCAGCAGTGGCTTTATATACATTTTGTTTTATATATCAGATTTTATATTTTTATAAACGAGCACATGGGTCACACGATGGAAAGCAACCACCACCGCCATGGAGCTCAGCAACACCAAGGGGTCGCCGATCCGTTGCCAGCCTATACTCCTTCCTATCTTTCTTTCTGGTGACCTCACTCACTCGCAGGAACACAACAACACTCAAGGGAATTGTTATTTAGCTGCGGTAATCTGTGAGGTGGACTTGCCCAGTCGGACAGCATAAAAAATCGACCTCGGCGTCAGTGACCATTGTTACCCGCTTAAATTCATGAAACTGTATAAAATAATGTTTCTACATCCACGGCTTTGAAAAATAAAGGCAGAGAGAAAAGGCCTTATCATAATATTGCTCCAGCGGTATTCACCCAGGCTCGTGATTTTATTAACGAACAAATAAATAAGTATTTTTCGAACATCTATCTGTATTGAAACCGGCGAAGTCTATTTTCCAGCTGGCAAACAAAGGCTGTCTTCCGAACGAATAAAATTGGATGGCTGCGGTGGAGCCTTGAGTGTGCACTGTTTTAGACCCGGATTCTATGTTATAAACAATTATATTAGATTTCCAACAATTCTATAATATATTTTAGACGAGCTCGGTGGTCGAATGGTTAGCAATGGCCACTTTGACTCCGAGGTTGCGGGTTCGAACCATTTGTGTGCATGAACATGTCTGTTTGTCTGGGTGTTTTCTATGTATTTTAGGTGTGTATTTACAAAAAAAAATGTATTTAGGTACATTTATCTGTTGTCTAGTACCCATAGTACAAGCTTTGCGCTTAATTTGGGACTAGATGGCGCTCTGTAAATTACCCAGAAATATACCTAGGCACAAACAACTCACTCATTGACTCATAATTTTTAAAAAGGAAACGGGATTTGAATGGCTATTGGTTATTTATTTAAAACTATTGGCTATTTATGTAAAACTATTGGCAATCACGCGGCAGATACTGTTAAAACTACTAATGAAACGCTAAATGATATTTCTACGTATTTAGTTTATTCTCTTGTCATTTGTTTTTACAAATAGCTTGTAAACTTATACATTCTAGTGAAATGTTCTTTTGTTTTTCAGTTTTCTTACAAATAACAAATTTGGGGTGTAAGTGGTTCATCAA
Organism: Hypsopygia costalis; assembly: GCA_937001555.2. NCBI lineage: Eukaryota > Metazoa > Arthropoda > Insecta > Lepidoptera > Pyralidae > Hypsopygia > Hypsopygia costalis. The sequence continues at coordinate 33,016,801 of OW443328.2, forward strand.
GATCTTTGAACCAAAGCCAACTTCACCTGCACGCGGTGCACCCTGCTGACTGACAAACGAAGCTCCGGCGAAAAGAGAGGTAGGGAGCGTAATTGTAAGCTACCCGACTGGGGAACGTACCTCCACCTCACAGAATACCGCAGCCAAATAACGGTTCCCTTGAGGGCTGTTGTGTTCCTGCGAGTGAGTGAGGTCACCAGAAAGGAAGGAGATGCTGCGATGGCAGCGGGGGTGGCGGCGCGCGAGAGATATTTTATGTTGCAAGCGTTAATATGGCTACGGTAACCGCTTCAGATCAGGCGGGCCGTATGCTTGTCTGCTACCCGACGTAATATAAAAAAAAAAAATAACAGAAATTTTCTCCCACGTGCTATCAAGCTTCAAAATGAACTACCTGTCGAATATTTCCCAGGAGACAACAGAATGGGGTTCTTGAAAAAGGATGTGAAAGGTTTTACAGGGACGGCAATGCTGGTGTTACAGGCTTCCATAAGCTACGGTCACTGCTTACTATTAGGCAGGCCGTCTGCTTCTTTGACCTCTTAGTGGTACAAAAAAATCAGTATTCGTCCAAAATCTAAGTGTTAAAGTCGCTAACACACGTTAGTTTTCAATCTCTCGCAAAAACTGAATTATTCAGCCCTTAATAAATTCCAGAGTGAACGAACGTAACTCTGCGTTGGATGAAATATGAAACTACATTTCGTATGCATTATGCATAGGACTATTCAACTTTTGTGCTTTGGGATGGCTTCGGATTTTATAGTAGTATCCTCATACGAATGACAACATATCCGGGCATGTGGAGCGTGGTATACAATGCAGTATTGTATGTATAGTGGTATAGTCCTAAAGATAAAATTTAGTACAGCCTTACAGGCTACATTAAACATACATATGTCTTGTAAAGTTGGCTCCTATACATCGGTTTAATGAAGATCCGTAAATGGTATTACAGTGCTAATTTAAATAAATAAATAATAAATAAATATTTCTGTACAATTCATACAGCGCCATCTAGTCCCAAATTAAGTGCAAAGCTCGTGTTATGAGTACTAGACAATTGATAAATGTACTTAAATACATTTTTTTTTTGTAAATACATACTTACAATACATAGAAAACATTCAGATCAAGACAAACAGACATGTTCATGCACAAAAATGTTTGTCTTGTGCGGGAATCGAACCTGCGACCTCGGAGTCAAAGTGGCCATTGCTAACCATTCGACCACCGAGCTTGTCGAATTTGGAATGTCTTTAATTTAACTACACGATAGTGTGGCATATGTCGAGCTGGGGCCTTTTATTTTAACCCATATGCGTTGCGTAATTATTAGAATAAGAACTTTAATCATTGTTACTGTTAATATGTTTTTGCTTTCTTTATAGCGTGTATATATTTATTTATGGGTTAAGAAATGCTTCTTCTTCTTCTTCAATTGTATTAACACTGTTATTATATACATGAATTTATGATATTTATGCGAATATTGAGATGGGCGTGTAGCGTGACTAGAATGGATAAAATAGGGAATGAGTATTGGAGGAAGTTTGAAAGTGGCATCTGTGATGGAAATGAGGAGAGGAAATCGCCTTTCGTGGTGTGCGAATGTAATGTGGAGAGGTTAAAGACCAAATAGAACGATGAATTTGAATGTGAATGGATATAATGAGAGTGGGAGGTCAAACTAGAGTTGGATGGAATGTGTGAGGGATATTATGGGTAACAAAGGGGTAACTGTAGATATGACGGCTGGTAAGGGTGAATGGACGAAAAACACATACTGTACCGACCCGAAATAACCAAATAGACAACCAATGATGATGAACTTCTGAAATTAACTTGATATATTTAAAGACATAACTGTCGAGATGGCGGCTGATTAAAATTAATGGAGGAAAAAGACATACTGCATCGACCCGAAATAATAGAAACTGGACAACCAATGATGATAAACTTCTGATATTAACATGATATGTTTAAACACATAACTGTCGAGATGGCGGCTGATTAAAATTAATGGAGGAAAAAGACATAGTACTGCATCGACCCGAAATAATGGAAACTGGACAACCAATGATGATAAACTTCTGATATTAACATGATATGTTTAAACACATAACTGTCGAGATGGCGGCTGATTAAAATTAATGGAGGAAAAAGACATACTGCATCGACTCCAATTAGTGGGACATGGACCCTTTTCCCCCCCAGTATTAATACCACTCTTACTACCAGTTGTTAAAGGGATAAAGATTTGTTTACCAGTGTTGCTACTGGTCATAGAAATTACTATTTTGGTTCTTTTTTCGTAAATATTACTACATTCTGTCAAAGTTAAATAATTTGAAAAAATAATAAGAAATAAAAAGATTCGAAATAAAGTAGTAAGACGGGCGAAAAAATCTACCCATAAATAATTTCGACGGCCAGTAGTAACACTGGAAAAAAATTTACCCCTCTAACAACTAATAGTAAGATTGGTAGTAACACGGGAAAAAAGGAAAAAGATAAACAAATGATGTAGCTAAATTAATAAAAGTAGTTGCAAATAAAGAAATAGTAGAAGGTAATGTTGGATAAAATTCTTGTCGAACAGAAAATATACATTTTTATATTTTGTTATTAGAATTATTATTATTGGATGGCAACAAGCATATTGATCAACAAAAAATATTTCATTTCCATCAAATCGAAATAATTTTCCGTGCTAAAAGTACGGAACCTTTTTATATTCACAGCTGGACCTGAATATTAATGTGATATTCTCAGAACGCCAGACACATTTCATCCCGTCAATAAGGTTCCCTCCAACGCGTGACCTTTGCCCTTGGCCGCGGGGATGAATATACGTACATAGATACATTTGTCAGAATATAAAACATTATCAAATTATTACGGTTTCGACTTATTTACTTTATATATACAGGGTGGCAACGTAAGTGATGTCATTAGGTTATTTTATATATTATATTATGTACCGATCGTAGCATTTGAAAATAGCCCAACTAACCTTAGATAGATAGGTTTTTTATACCACTAAAGTGGCAAACAGGCAAGAACACCAGGTAGCCTATGAACACCAGCGACATCACATGCGCGTTGATCCTCTTCACGCCCTTTTTAAAAAATGTCATATTGTACTCCCCTAAGAAAACCTCGACAGGCAGTTCATTCCACAGCTTGACAGTACGCGAGAGAAAACTTCTCTGGAACCGCACAGTACGCAACCACTTTACGTGTGTGAGGATGAAGGTTACTGTCGACACCATTCCTTAACTGGAGTAATCGTTTGGGCTAACATGCGCAACGACTTCATCGCGTACCTCGACTTCCAAAAATAGTCATCATCATCATCATCAGAACATTTTAGTCTCCACTACAGGAGCACGACCCTCTCTCATCCATCCCAGACAGAAGGAGGATTTGGCCTACACTCCCCACGCTGGCCAAACGGGTTGGGGAGGCCTGATCGATGTTTGATAATGTATTTCCCTTAGTCGCCTTTTACGACATCCACGGGAAGAGACGGAGTGATTCTATTCTAGCCTGCCGGAAACCACACGGGCAAAAATAGTACTATCTACTAATTTTACTAATATCAGAACTGTAAGAAGAACCTACAAAAAAAATATTCTTCCTGTGTTACACTGTGATCCTCACCATACATTTTGCTATACTATTACGAGTAGTTTTCCTTCAAAGCCGCCACAGTGTACAGTGTGCATTAGAGCAGATCATCAAAGGCAGCACGGTGCTGGCCAGCGGGCAGTAGTTAAGCCACGCACTGCTTCCTATTTTCCCTTTGATTTCGACGGCAATTTCCCAGCTTTCCTATATAGTGGGAGGCGTGTGCTCAATGGAGCGAGGGTAATGGTGCATTTCCATCGAGTAGGTAATGTCTACCAACCATGTGTGTATAATATCACAACGTCCTCTGCGTAACATATAGGTGTAACTTACTTTTTCCGCAAATCGAGTTACGGATAGAAATGGGCAAAATGCCGGGTTATTTGCGATAAATTCCCAATTAATACATCATAGATATAAAAATGAATTGCTGTTTTGTTAGTCTCGCTAAAACTCGAGAACGGCTTGGCCGATTGAGCTGATTTTGCTGGCTGGTTTTGAAATGTTTGTCGTTGCCCAGGGAAGGTTTAAGGCTCACTCAAACAGCCGCGATGGCGGTGGCGATGGCGGTGGTGATCTGATCGCGCGATCAGTTGTACACATCAGTGGCGATCAGGGCGTGACCAGCGATCACAGCCATACCGCGCGATCAAGCACGAGCATTGTTACGGTGTTGTTCTAATTAACAAGATGTTTAGACATCCTAACGCAGATTTAGAAGACGAAGTGTTGATTTTGTTTGCATTATGTGAAGATGAGGAAAGGTAGGTACCTACGTGGCGGCCAGCCGCGTCCTGGGCGCGCGGCGTCCGCGCTTGTTTGAATGTTTCCTTGTGTTACCTAGCGTTACAACTGAACGCCACCGCCACCGCCACCGCCACCGCTGATCGTGGCTGTTTGAGGGGGCCTTTAAAACGGTGAGATTTGTTGGTTGTCAAATATTACTTTCTCAGACGTGACATAGAAATGACACAACACTAATAGACATCAAGAATAGAGTTGAAATACTCTGAGTTGAAATATGTAGTGACTGTTTATGGTAAATCATACTTTGTACAGTACTTTAGAATAAATAATGGAAATCTGCAAATTTCATAAACACTCGCATTGGAAATTACGAAAATGATTGTGTAGCAGACAATGTGGGTTGAACGCAGAACGCGGTTCGCTGTAATTCACATCGTTTAGTCACAAATTTATTGGGCGTGAACTTTCTTTACTGAGGTCTAAAGGCTACTAGGGGCTTTTATCGCCATCATCAGAGACATGTACCGAAATTCGAATTCCATAGGTTAGACCTCTGTCGGAGAGACAAATTCCCATTTTCGTCGGAGTCCACCAAGGATCAGTCATTAGTCTGATTTTGTTCATAGTAGACATATTCTTATATATTAAACATTCGTGATATTAGACGAATTGTCAAGTAGCATCATGGATCCACATGGACCACCTCTGCGGTGGGTTCATGGGTGTTCATGTATGCTGATGATATTGCACTGGCGGATGCGGATAGTGGGCAGTTGGTGCGACGGGTGAATTAATGGGAGAAATCACTTGAGAACTATGGCCTGAATCTGAATGCGGTCAAGATCGAGTACTTGGGCTGTAAAACAACAGATCCCACGATCGTGCACATAGGGATATGGCCGAATGCACGGGCGGTTAAAGTAGTTGGGATCAGTTTTTCGATCATCGGGTAGCATCGACTGCGAGATTTCAGTAGCTTGGACTAAGTGGCTTGAGGTAACCAGTGTCTTCTGTGACTCCAAAATTCCGCCAAAGTTAAAAGGACAAATCTATAAATCGATGATTAGACCATTTTATACATTAGTAAAGCATCGTCAATACTTGAGCGACGACACGTGCAGGAGTTGCGTTTCATGGAGTTGATATGGAGTGGGATATCATATGGTGCACAGTATGCGCAAGGTTTCGTGGAAGGACCGCGTCAGGAATTCCCGGATCGGATATAGCTCTTAAAATGATATTTATAAGTAGGTGAAACGAAGTTCACCGGGTCATCTAGTAACATATAAAATTCCAAAAGTTCAAAAAATGGGCATTTATGTGTAGTTAGGGAACTAGCTGTTCCCCGCGGCTTCGCCCGTGTGGTCATTATTTTATTCAAACTTTTTTCCCTTGCATTTAAGATTTTTTTCCGGAATAAAAAGTGGCCTATGCCACTGTTCGGACTGTTATACTATCGCCATAAAAATCATGTCAATGCATACCTTTTTGTAAAACCTTATGGATAGTCTTCGGACGAATTTTCGACAAGAAGTTCATTCCACAACTTCATTAGCAAATGCTCGTAAAAACAAAAGTAATAGCTTTTAAGGTGTTGTGTTTGAAAATTATGTGGCCGCGAAGTTTACTTTTAATACCTTATGTACTTACAGACTTTTACAAATAACTGTACAATAAGGTAAAGTTAGTTACTTTCTTCAAATATAATTGTTTCATAAGTTAGCATTGTTTCAATAATACGTTAAGACGTAGCTTAATCTGATATTAACGAAGTTTTAATTAAAAATGAAAGAAAACATTAATACTTTATGAACTGTAAACCTATTTAGAACTTTATTTACTTTATGTTTATTAAAAATCTATTAATGTACATAAAGACTAATAACTTATAAAGGTATAAAATAACTTATTATAAAATATAGCGCCATTTTGAATTTTCTGCAAACAGTTGCTTTTACTGCTGTAATATTTCACTTTTTCAGTTACGCCCATGCGTTTTGCAGTGAACGCTGTACCGTTATAATTTACTATTATATATTACTAACGACCCGCCCCGGTTTCGCATGGCTATTGGGAATTGCTATTGGTATTTGGGCGCTCGCCAGTAATGCCCCCGGCATGGTATTTTCCGACTTCTTCAACAATCATCATCATATTTCAGGTAATTTATACAAAATATGGGATATAGCATATTAATGTATTCACACCTTTAGAATAAGTATGTATCCTCCTTTATAGAAATACGTGAGTGAAATAACAGATGCAGTAAAATCAATATAGCAAGCATATGAAAATTATAAACCCCAAACATCACATTGAGATGTCCAGATTTATATCCCTTTGTTATTTATAGTAATATTTCTTTATTGTGATAAGTATATATAGACTGTTTGTTATTATGTAAGTTAGTCAGTCCATAGACGATAGAATATACACACGTTCCTGAAACCACTGGTCTTATTAAAACCCGCAACACAAAACAATAATGAATTTTACAAATAGACTTTCCCCATGAAACACTCCGTTCATTTGTGAAAACCGCATTAAAATCCGATTAGTAGTTTTTGAGTTAATCGTGATCAGACAAACAGACATACTACGCAATTGAGATACGGACGCACTTTGTTTGAATGAAAATGAAATGAAACTCCTTTATTTACCTCTAGGCTCTTGTGAGCACTTAGACATGACTTACACTTTGACCCGACTGCACCTAAAGGAGGGTTAAGTTTTTTCCAGTGTATGTAATTAACAATGTATATGGATTTCTTTAGCACGGTCTGTAGCTTGATGGAGTTTGAGAGTTTGGCGCCAAATTGTACTGAAAAAAAAATTCTTTCAAAAGCTATCTAGAGGGATATCCAAATAAAGGGTCTTAAGAGGTATACATGCCACTTCCATGTTTAAACGTAATTTGGAATGAGAAATGCTGAAAATACAAGTTTTTAAGGAAAGAGCCCATCAATATCTACCATCATCATCAATACATAAACAGCTGCGTTTTTGTCGGTAGAGCCAACCGCTTCTATCTCCGCGCGTTTCTTCAGTTCTTAATCAACATGACTCGTTTTACCTCACTGACGAAGAAGGAAAGATGAAAAGAAATACACATTTTTTTTTCTATACTCGTCGGGTAGCAGACTAGCATACGACCCGCCTGATGTGAAGCGGTTACCATATTAACGCTCGCAACATAAAATATCGCTCGCGAGCCGCTACCCCCCGCTGCCAAAGCAGCATCTCCCTCATTTCCGGTGACCTCACTCACTCGCAGGAACACAACAATTACGCTCCCTACCTCTCTTTTCGCCAGAACTTCGTTTGTTAGTCAGCAGGGTGCACCGCGTGCAGGTGAAGTTGGCTTTGGTTCAAAGATTTTGATGAACCACTTACACCCCTAAATACGACGTACACTCGAGCTCTACAGCCCAATCTGCTTGGCGAATTTTAACATATTATGAAGTGTCATTAGATTCGTCTCTCAGCTGCGGGAGTGAAATTTAATTATGTGGAACAATACAAGTGCTTTATTAATAACAAAATGTATATAATGTTTCACGAAGTGCCAGCAATCAACAGTATCAACAATAGGATAGGTATATTATTTCAAGTAGACCTCCATGAAAAAGCTATAGATATACATTTTTTTAATTACTTTTTTTATTTTCTCGTATAGATCATACTTTGTATTTCTTTTATTTACATGCTTTTCAAACAACAATTCATCCTTACAAACCTTCTCCTTTATTATATTTTTAGGGTTCCGTACCTCAAAAGGAAAAACGGAACCCTTATAAGATCACTTTGTTGTCCGTCTGTCTGTCTGTCTGTCTGTCTGTCTGTCAAGAATTTCTATGTCGAGAATGCGTGGAGGTATCAAGCGGAAATTTGAACTGTATACTCAGGCCTACGGTCCCATGAAGTTGTAAAAAAATCAAACTGCTAAGTTTACGTAGAAAAAAGTTACGGCCGTTTATTCAGCAAAAAACGCATATTACGACATTCTCAAGGGAATCAAAACCTATAGGGTACTTCCCGTTGACCTAGAACTATGAAATTTGGCAAGTAACATCGTTATAGACTACAAGTACAGGAATAAATCTGAAAACTATACATTTGTAATTATATCTTAAAAAATAGGGGGTCTATATTTTTTATAGAGGGTCGAAATTTCAAATTGAAGCTACTAGTTCAAATGGGGTATCATATGAAAGAGCTTGATGTGCACATTGCCAAATATATTTTATTTATTTTTTCCGACGCATTATTTCTCATTTATAATGAAAAATATCAAATTTATAATGATCCTACGTACGGAACCCTCGGTGGGCGAGTCCGACTCGCACTTGGCCGGTTTTTTTTATTAATATTATTCTAAGATTAATGATTGTTTTTTTTTATACTACGTCGGCTGTCTGACAAGCATACGGCCCGCCTGACGTGAAGCGGTTACAGTAACCGTATCTCAACATAATATATTAATATCTCACAACATAATATATCACTTGCGCGCCGCCACCCCCGCTGCCAACGCAGCATCTCCTTCTTTTCTGGTGACCTCACTCACTCGCAGGAACACAACAACTCTCAAGGGAATTGTTATTTGGGTGCGGTATTCTGTGAGGTGGAGGTACATTCCCCAGTCGGGTAGCTTACAATTACGCTCCCTACCTCTCTTTTAGCCAGAGCTTCGTTTGTCAGTCAGCAGGGTGCACCACGTGCAGGTGAAGTTGGCTTTGGTTCAAAGATGTTGATAAACCACTTACACCCCAAAAATATACAAGTTTTTAAGGAAAGCGCCCAAACCTTGTTGTGTACCAAATAACACAAAACAGGCATAATAAAATCCTCTGCCGAGTCAGCGATGGCAGACGGGCGAGGAAAGTACTAGAGTGGATACCACGTATGGGGCGACGAAGCGTGGGCGTGGGCCGCCTCGCTCTGGATGAACCGACGACCACAAAAAAGTGGCTGGTAGCCGTTGGATGCGGAAAGCGGAGGATCGCATATGGTGGACAGCATTGGGAAGAACCTATATCCAGCAGTGAGTAGATACAAGCTGATGATTACCAGAATGATCATGATGATCGTTTACGTCACGAACATGTTTTTAAACGACTCCAAAAAAGGAGGAGGTTCTTAATTCTGTTGTATTTTTTTTTTATTTTTTTTTTCTTTATTACTCCGTCATTTATAAACCAATTTGAAAAAAAACTTTTTTTTTTTGTAAGAGTATACCTACTTCCAGATTGGTCCCGTTTTTTTTCATATCCAAAAATTCAGTTCTACCCCCCTTACCACCATCTCTTATTGCGATTCAATAACTGGATAGAATGCTTATTCATACCAATGAATAAGCGACTCTATTTCAAATCGAATAGAGTCGCTTATTCATTGGTACGAATAAGCAATCTATTCAATTATTGAATCGCAATAAGAGATGGTGGTAAGGGGGCTGATAGTGTTTTTAGTGGTGCTTACGATTGTAGAATAATTATTGAAGTAGGTTTTTTTTAAATTATGATTCCCATAAAAACATGTTTGTTACTTAAACGATAAAATACAACAAATAAATCATTCAATGCAGAATGGTGATTTATTTTCAAATCTTAAAACCACACCAGTGTCTTCAATTTGTAATCAGATCGCCCCGAGTGCAATCTACCGACTCAGTAGATCTCGGCTGGTGCCATCACTCACCGAACTAGGTAACTAACTTTTGATAGCGCTAATGTTTGTTCGACGTATTTACTCTTTCTTGCCGATTTCAACCGATTCCCACCATATTCGGAGAACAAACAAAGATATAAATCAACTAAGTTTGTTGGAAGTACTTAATATTACTTACACATAACAAAAGTTAATTAATGCACTGCACTCCAAAAAAAAGTATTTTTTATACCAGTAAGGTGACAAACAAGCATACGGACCGCCTGATGGGAAGCAGTAATCGCAGCCTATGGACGCGTGCACGGATATGAAATCAAATAGAAATGGTATGCAATTAGATTTGTATGCCACCAAACGTGTCAAACTTATTCAACGACTGGCAAGCAATACTAATAACTTCTAGTCTGCCCGCGCAAGCGAGGTTGACTTTGCCTCTAAAGATCGTGGTAAGCCACTTACACCCTAAATTCGAGATCGAATGTAAGATCCCTTAATACTACTTCTTAATTTCAATTGCATACAAAATAGGCATGTAGCTTGTGTATCTATATTTTGCATATATGAGATGTGGATATGCATTGTTGCTAAATTAATTAAATAAATTAAACGGGTCACTCACGTCTTTTTGTCGTGAAAGCCGACTAGATTCGATCTCAAAAGGCGTCATCAGGGCGAATGTCCAGACACGTCCACCCTTTGTCTCTCGCGCCGGACATTGGACATGGACATTCGCCCTGATGAAGGTCTTCTTTTGAGATCGAAACTAGTCGGCTTTCCCGACAAAAAGACGTGAGTGACCCGTTTAATTTATTTAATTAATTTAGTATAATGTCTCACGTGAGTTTTAATAATATTATGCATTGTTTCGTTGTCCTAGATAATTTAGATAATAAAATTAGATATTATATATTCGTGTGTTTACACATGAATTTCTAATATCTATTATCTAGTTTTACTTACATGTTTTATTATTATTATTTCAAGTTAAAATTCTTTGTTGTACTCATGCACTGTACTAATAACCAGGTTGACTGGAAGAAATCCCTGCATGGCATAAGTCCGCCATTGTATTATGACATACAGACTGCGCGACCGCTTCCGATTAGGCGGTCCGTATGCTTGTTTGCCACTTTAGTGGTATAAAAAAAAAGAATACCGAAAGCCAATATATCTTGAAATTAAACTGATTATGTTATTTATATATGTATAATAGTTTTTCTCAGAATCAACCGAAGCTGCCTTTATGACATTATTTTATTCGGTGAAATTGTAAGCCAATTGAACCCATGTAATTAATTTTTCGGCAAATTGACAAAGAAAACGGCGTATCATAAAGGATTGTTCTCAAATTACTTCATTCTTTTGTTCCAGAAAAAATAAGATTCAATTTTATTCATGCTCAAGTTACGCCAAGGAATTTATTATAATAAATTGTTTCAAAATGAATTTATGCTGCATACCTACAGAGAAATTATTATATATGAACATAATGTAAGATCGATCTCACCAACCATTGATAAATCTAAGGTTGCAACTCATCATCATCATCATTTCTACGACGAGCCCGGTGATCGAATAGTTAGCAATGGCCACTTTAACTCCGAGGTTGCGGATTCGATCCCCTCACAAGACATACATTTGTATGCATGATCATGTCTGTTCGTCTTGGACTAGGAATTTTCTATTTATTACACGTATGTATTTACAAAAAGAAAAGTATTTACGTAGATCATAACAATTATCTAGTACCCATAGTACCAACTTTGGTTAGTTTGGGACTAGATGGCGCTGTGTAATATGTTCAGGAATATTTATTTATTTCTGATAGGATGGAATAATCTGATAAATATGCAAATGGTACAAAACCGATAATTGTGGAAGTCTGGTGGAGGCCCATGTCATAGTGAAAATAGAGTTTACTCTTTTATGTATTGTATGCCTATGTTCAGTAATGGACATCTTCTGGCTAAATTTATGATGATATATCATAGATACCATTTTTGTTCACATATAAATAATAGTTCTACGTATACTATGACCACTCCCTGCCGCTCTCTCATGTCAACCACACCTCCCCTCTGAGACGAATCTGGAATAGTTTGTATGGCGCCTCACGCACACACGCTCATTCACGCTCTGAACAGACGTCATTGTTTATGTAGTAGTAAACGTAGACGCGACATTTGTATGGAGTGAACGGGGTGCAGCGACGCTTAGTTAGGATAGGACGGGGAAGTCGCCTTTTGTTCTATGAATTACAATCAGAGTTCAAGGTCGCCGCTGGTATTTTCCGCGAGTATTTGCATCCCCCAGCTCCTGTTTGTCACGCGCCGACTTTTATTAAATTCCTCGACTTGCCAATAACATTCCTAAGAAACTAACTGCTATCTGTACGGAAATGTTTTCAATGCTTAAGGAACCAATTGCAACAAAGTCTACACGATATAAGTGAATACTGCTCACCATTTATGCAAAAAATCGTCACCAAACCAAACCTACCTGGTAGCTCAGTTGGAAGAGCGCTCGACCGGTCATCGAGAGGTCGTGGGTTCAAATCCCACCTAGGGGGAGGTGTCTTTTTCCGTTTTTAAAAATATAAGTAAATACTAGCTGACGCACGCGACTTTGTCCTCGTGAATCTCGTTCCTATGGGAATAAGGTATTTCTTCGAGATATAAAGTAGTCTATGTGGTATTCCAGACTATTATGTCTATCTCTGTGCCGAATGGCATCCAGGGGGGCTACCGCCGAAGCTGAAGCCGATTACTATTGGAATTTTTCAATGCGAAAATAAAATGTCTGCTTAGATTGTTGCTAATTATGTTTAACTTAGCTGGTAGAGACCCTAGAGCTCTACCCACTACGCTACTGATGTTTGTCAATAACTTTACCTTAAGACCAATTTTTGGAACCGATGGTAATCGGCGTGAGCTTCGGCGGTAGTGCCCCCTGTTCGCCGTTATGATGTTCTGGCGTTATTGAGTAATAAATAGATATATGGATATTTATTACTCAAAATGGATATTTATTAAACTTTACATTTTAGTAGTAAGATGGTAAGATAGTGATCATTGGACGTGGACGCGATTCTCTGAGATTTAATGAAAAAAGATGCTCTTCAAACGCAGTCAGACCCATGCCAGTTGCCTAACTATCACGGTTCATGAGATACAGCCTGGTGACAGACGGACGGACGGACGGACAGCGTAGCCTCAGTAATAGGGTACCGTTTTACCTTTGGGTACGGAACCCTAAAAATTACGCTGTGCCCTATCTCCCTTTAGCCTTTCGCTCCCTTTAGCTCGTTGTGAGTCAGCAGATTGTAGGTACCAAGTGTAGATGAAGTTGGCTTTGACTGAAAAATAATGGTGAATCACTTACACCCAACACCCTACATACAAAGCCATAACTGTTATTAATATTAGTACATGTTTTTTTTTTTTTTAATGGGACGGTGGCCCACCACACATTTCCACCACTGTGTCTCCTGTGTAGCCAGGATTAACAGCGGCGACCGTCAAAAAAGGCAAAGGCAAAGGCAAGTCCATTGTAGTCCCAGGGGTAAAACTACGGCTGCCTTGGAACTCACAACGAATTTAATCAGAAGAAATTAGTAGGAGTAGGAAACTTTTGGAATTTGACATCCCCTCTTAGCAATGTGAGAGACAGCAATATGGCAAATAAGGCATTAAAAGCCTAAAGAGATGGCCAGTCAAGTGGAGCTCAACTGCCGTGCACCACGGATTTTAAGTATCTAACACTATTGGGGACTTAAAACATTGAGATGTTATGTAACACATCGATTCCATAAGTACATATTGTCGACATGTATTAAATTATTTCAGTGTACGAGCCCTCAATAAATAAATGGTCTTTGTTCACGCATGAATCGCTACTGCGCAATTTCCAATGGCGCAGTGATTTTGTGTAAATAATTATTTTTATTTATTTTAATACGTCGAGTTGTTAATTAACATTAACTGAATATTAATTAATGAATCACATCTGAGTTATTTATTCAATACTAGCTTCCACCCGCGGCTTCGTCTGCGTTAACTTTTTTTTAAAATAAGAATCCTATGTCCATCCTAATACCTATGAGAATACGTCATAATATTATAATAAAACACTTGTACTGGAACAGCACTTAATTATATTTAATTTTACAGGCCGGTTTCGCCGCTAAGGCATTATCAAGGTAAACAGATGGTATTTTCTAGAATATGTCGTTGTGTACAAAGTTTCATGATACTTAATCGCTTGAGTAGCTTCGGCGTGAAAGCGTAACAAACTCACATTCACATTTATAACATCAGTAGGGATATTTTAAAGAAAACACAAAGGGACTGAAAAGCAACGAAATAAAAAAATTAAAGCGGAAACTATTTAAAACTATATACATGTTAGGTTTCGGTATCATTTTGTAATGTTTAATTTAAATTAGTTGCACTGGCAACACATTTTTTCAAGCTATTGACTGCGCTGGTCTGTGATTGGCTAAACGATCAGAGGCTAGCATTCAGTTATTTCTGATTGGTAAATAACTACCAATCAGAATACTTGATTTTTACCGCGAAAATGACGAAAGTGGGAGCGAAAGCGGCCTTTTGAACATTCTTCGTTCGACTGTTGAATTGGAAGGTATTATTGTAAGGCATTAGAAATTAAAAGTAATAATACATCTTTCTTCAGTGTTTTTCTTCATATCTAAATAGTAGTCTGCATCGGAAGTATAATAACTATATTACATGCAAGGTAGAAGGAGGCCTTCCTACATATAAAAATTAATAAAATGTCACTCACAAAATGGACAAGAGTCGATTTTTTTAGCAAGTATTAATAATGTGAAAGAATGTTAGAGTGGTCGTATGGAAAATTTGATGTATGGATGTTACTCTTTCACAACTAAACGTATTTCGATAACATTTGGCATACATATAGATAGAATATGATCTGGATTGCATATTTTTAAAATTCTCATGATGTGAGGGGGATGCTGCGTTAGCAGGAGGGATGCCAGCGCACGAAAAGTCCTTACATTACAAGCGTCTATACAGGCTAGCGGCATGTCACCGCTTTACATCAAACGGGACGTAGCTACGTGCTATAAAAAAAGTAGATACTCTTATTAAAGCTTTTAAAGTGATCAACAATATAGCATCAAAATCTCTTTGTACAGTTTTAAAATGCACTCAGGCATTCATTAGTACGTTAACAAAGAATCGGTTGGAACAGATGCAGAACGCAAACTCGGCGAAGCGAGCCTGAGCGCGAAGTGACGTTGCGCTAAATTATTAAATTCACCCGCTGAGTTTGCAACATGAAAACAATTTCATACTGGAAGATATAGTAAACAACAAACCTGGGGGTCTATTCCGAAATGACAAATGCGAAACTTTGTTCCTACTACGAATTACATTCGATTCGGTCCATTGTCATGGATTTTCATTCATTCCAAAAGAACTACACTTAACGTTTATCGTGTTGTAAACATTACTCTGAACATTTTATATGCGACCGATAATTTGAGTATGAGCGAAATTGAGAGTTTAATCTTAATCTGAGTAAGCTTGAATGCAAGGGGGTTCAGAGAGCCTCATTGAAATCTTCTATAATTATTTTAGCTGCCGAAAGTGCGTAATTTATTTACTAAAACTTACAAGTTTTTCAAATAAAATATTAAGTTCAAATACGAAAACTGCGTGAAACGAAACTGTGCAAAATAGACAATAAAACCAATTTTAGAAATAAAATTCTTTTTGTCATTTTTGACAAGATGTCATGCAAAATCTTTTTTTTTTTTTTAATTGGAAGTAAAATGTCGGCAAAGACATACATTGCGTCAGCTTTCATTTTAATTTGTTTTCAGTTTTAGAAATGTTACACTTTTCTTATTTGTAGTGTATAAATTAACGACGTGAATTCATTTATTTATATATTAAATCGTATTTTATAATTTTTCTACGGATATAACACTTCCAATTAGTATTTTACAAACATACAAACATCGTAAAATACGGAATGCATGATCTTCCCTAGTACTTCATCTCATTTTTTTCGAAACATTCACAAGCATTGTCTATGATCCCAACACAACCGAGTGAATCCGAAGTTGTTTCATAATAGGGTAACTAAAGTGCGTTTCATTAAATAGTTCCTATGCCGTCATGTTGGTACTACTATGAAAATCAAAATCAATCGCCTCAATTACCATAGAAATAAAGGTTAGTACCAACTTGACGGCAGAGGACTTATTTCTTGGAACGCACTCTAGGTTCGGTTCGGTCGAGCATCGGTCGGATTCGAACATTCAAATTGGTAATTTCGTAGTCTAGCCAAGAGTAATTCGTAGCGTAACTTAGGTGAATTGACAAATGTCACGTGATCTATCTAATGTTCGTTACGCTACGAATTACACTTGGCTAGGGGGGCTGATCATCGCATTTAGTTCGGTAGAAATTTAACATAGTAACTGTATTCTATGAGGATGAAATTTCAAACCAGTACAACTCTGGAGAAATGGAGAAGGACAAGATTAACAAATAAAAAAAGACAAATTCATTTGCACCTGCACGTGATATCCAATGTCCAATTTGCCAATGAAGCATTGACAAAAGAATGGTACGAACTGAGAAATACAGGAAGTGCCTGTCAAACCAGGTTCGATTCGTTTTGTGCATCGTTCATTTATCATCTCATTTAAAGTTCTCAGAGATAAATGGAACTGTTAACGCCGAAAGCTTTGTAGAGATGTTTAAGAGATATTTTTTTCACATCAAATTCAACATTCCACCTAAATGAAATATGAGGTCATACTCAGAATCAAATTCAAAATTTCTTCCTATTCTGAGAGTTCGTAGCCGAAACCTTCCCTCGTCTTTAACAACAACACACTGTTGCCTAGTCTTTAGTCAGTTGCCGCTGCAATTTGGGATCCTCTTTTCACTTACCATCAGGCGAAGTAGAGCTAGTATATATACCTATATAAAAAAAAATCAACGACGGGGATTATCATCACTTGACTTTCATTTTCGGTGACATTAGAAGTAGGTGGCTAGAAGTAGGTACCTAGGTTCGATTATGATTATGCTCACAAAATGCGATGTTGTTTTGATGTCATGTCTTCCCTCCCAGTGAAGTGTCATTTGTTTTTGAAAGGTTTAACAGTAGGAGTTCATTGTCCTTCTGCGTTTAATAATAACATTTATTATAGAAATTTATTTAGGATTTTGATTTGAATAAAAATCTAGTCGAACTGTTTAAACTGACAGTAGAAAAACACGGCTCGTTAAAACAGATGAGCCTGTCTGTCAGATTCATATAATTGCCTTTTCATGAAAAAATAATACGAGTATATTTTCAAAATTATGAAATCTCAAAAAAATTGCACATATAAAATTATAATAAACACGGGAATTAACGCGAACATGCATGTAAGGTAGTTTTACATAGGTACCTTTATTATTGCCAGACGTTTCGACCAGGTTGCACCGGCCATGGTCACAGGCTGACTCTTATTATTGTATTAAAATCTTATTATTATAAAAGTTATTAATTGCACATAGTCATTTTTACCTATCCATGACAGCACATAGCAAATTGTGGTTTGACAACGACAATATAGCATTATTTTTGATAGAAGACAACCAATTTTCCCTGCATATCTTGATTGTTTTTTCGCCGTAGTAAGCGTCCTTGTATTATGTAAATTTCATCAAAATCATTATAGCCGAGTGCGAGCTCGTTGTGGGGGGCTATATACAATATATAAGAGTTCTTCGTTCACTAGTATATGATTTACATATAAAGTATCCGTCGACTGAGCTTCGCCGTTTACACTTCACGACTCGATCACATTTACCATGAGAGGATACGTAACTTGGCCGTGTGGTTTCCGGCAGACTAGAATAGAATCACTCCGTTTCTTCCCGTGGATGTCGTACAAGGCGACTAAGGGAAATACATGCGCGGAGAGTGTAGGCCAAATCCTCCTTCCGTCTAGGACGGACGAGAGAGGGTCGTGCTCCTGTAGTGGACTAAAATGGACCTGATGATGATACGTAACTAGATCGATTTATCATCTATAATAATAGAAATCTAATTAGCAGTTTGACCAGCTGCTGTGCTAGTGAGGGTAATGGTATTTTTTTTTTTATTAGTGGTCGAATGGCTAAAAATGGCTGCTTTGACTCCGAGGTCGCCGGTTCGATTCCCGCACAAGACAAACATTTGTGTGCATGAACATGTCTGTTTGTCTTGGTCAGGGTGTTTTCTATGTATTATAAGTATGTATGTATGTAAAAATGTATTTAAGTACATTTATCAGTTGTCTATTGTACACGCTTTGCGCTTAAATTGGCACTAGATGACGCTGTGTAAATTGTCCAGAAATATTTATTTATTATTTTATAATTTGGTCTGCAATCTTGTCTTATTGTGCGTATTAAGCGAATTCATGTATACACCTTTTCTGATGCATCTATCTCTTTCTCTGTTGCTTTTCAAGCACGTAACATGCTTACCCAGCAAAAAATAACTCAAGAGTGCTCGAGTTTACTTCGTTGCCCCGAGGACAAACATTACGGCTTCACTAATTGGGAATACTCGATTTTGCTCCCCGTCTAACTTCAAAAACACGACATGGGCTGTACATGAGATAATTTTTTTAAGCTGGAAACTTATAAACTACAAATAAAACCGGCCAAGTGCGAGTCGAACTCGCGCACGTAGGGTTCCGTACCTATTTTTCTATAAAAACGGCAAAAAAAAAAAAAACAAGTTTGTTGTATGGGAGCCCCCCTTAAATATTTGTTTTATTTTAATTTAATTATTTATTTTTAAATTGAATATATAACTAAATATTATGTGAGTATTTCAAGCGTCTAGCTATTACCGTTATGAATTGCGAGCAAAAACGAGCAAATAAATCACGTTTGTTGTATGGGAGCCCCCTTAAATATTTATTTTATTCCGGTTTTTAGTAGTTTTTGTTATAACAGCAATAGAAATCAAGAAGCAAACATCATCTGTGAAAATTTCAACTGTCTAACTATCACGGTTCATGAGATACAGCTCGGTGACGGACAGCGGAGCCTTAGTAATAGGGTTCCTTTTTACCCTTCGGGTACGGAACCCTAAAAATGGGGTGTGACTATGCCATAGACACGCCGCCGGGTGTTGTATGTGAATACGTTATATGCACTAAAATTATTTACAAAATGACAGCGTTGCCCCCTCCCCCGTACGCGATGTTCCAAAGTACTTATTGTAATAAATTCTTTGATCCTTCATCTATCCAGTGGTGTGATTGAAATTTGGATGGAGATGATAGATCTGTACCCGCAACACCAATCTACAGATTGGTATTGGACGATACATCGCCCGATTTTGTTATCATTCATTTTTAGGGTTCCGAACCTCAAATGGAAAAACGGAACCCTTATAAGATCACTTTGTTGTCCGTCTGTCTGTCTGTCTGTCTGTCTGTCTGTCTGTCTGTCTGTCAAACATTTCTATGTCGAGAATGCGTGGAGGTATCAAGCTGAAATTTGAACTGTATACACAGGTCTACGGTCCCATGAAGTTAAAAAAAAATCAAACTGCTAAGTTTACGTAGAAAAAAGTTACGGCCGTTTATTCAGCAAAAAACGCATATTTCGACACACTCAAAGGAATCAAAACCTATAGGGTACTTCCCGTTGACCTAGAACTATGAAATTTGGCAAGTAACATCGTTATAGACTACAAGTACAGGAATAAATCTCAAAACTATACATTTGTAAATAGATCTAAAAAAATAGGGGGTCTATATTTTTTATAGGGTGTCGAAATTTCAAATTGAAACTACTAGTTCAAATGGGGTATCATATGAAAGGGCTTGATGTACACATTGCAAAATATATTTTATTTATTTTTTTCGACGCATTATTTCTTATTTATAATGAAAAATATCAAATTTAATAATGATACTACGTACCTACGGAACCCTCGGTGGGCGAGTCCGACTCGCACTTGTCCGGTTTTTTTTTATTGCCTCCCTATGGAAGCAATTTTAAAGAGGTATTCACATAAAACAATAAAATAAATAAATATTGTCAGACAAATTACAAAGCGCCATCTAGCCCCAAAGTAAGCGAAGCTTGTGTTATGGGTACTAGACAACTGATAAACATACGTAAATACATTTTTTTTTAACCGACTTCAAAAATGGAGGAGGTTCTCAATTCGACTGAATTTTTTGACGTGACAACGTCTTATAAATTGGTTAGCCGGGTGACACTTCAAGAAACGCGCTCACGTTATGCGCTCACAATGAGAGCGAGTGAGAGGCACGCGTCCCGCCTAAGAGCGAGAGAGACAGACATAAAAAGTGAAAGGCATGCGTCCCTTCCACTCGAAAACATTTTACCACTCAAAGTCGTTGTCACGTAAAACTTTCGCCCGTATACCGACTTTACAGGCAACCAATTTTTTTTTTGTATGTATGTTATTCGTTACTTCGCGAATTGTGAACCGATTTTCATAATTCTTTTTTTATTTGAAAGGGTATGATTGCAAGGTGGTCCCATATTCAGCAAGTCAGGATCTGATGATGGGATGCCAGGGAAATCAAGGGAAACCCTTAAATTTGCCCTGTGGTTGCCAGCAGAATAGAATTGCGCCACTCCATTGCTCTGCGCTGGATGTCGTACAAGGCGACTAAGGAATCTTGTGTCATGCAATAACTTTTCTCCCGGAAGACGGGCAGCAGCGTCTGCCGGGGTATACCACCAATAAGCTGCGCTCGCCAACAGAAGTCGGTTTCAATTTTTTTTTTAAATCAACTTTATTTGTAAATACATACTTATGATACATAGAAAATACCCAGACTAAGACAAACAGACATGTTCATGCACACAAATGCTTGTCCTATGTGGGAATCGAACCCACGAGCGTTGGTGTCGAAGCCGCGTCATTGACCGCTACGCCACCGAGCTCGTCAAAAAAAAGGATAATAGTATCTGTCTGCAAACTTCCCGGCATTATCTCCCCGGCAACTAGCAACGATCGCAAACGAGCACACGTGCCGGTGCAAAACTCGGGTTTTAATCTCATCTCCCGTCTGTTTTATACACGAGTTTGTAACATACGAGAATTTAAATATTGTGATATTATCCTTTAACATAAGAATGTTATTTGCTCGAGCTCCTACATCACGCAAGTTAAGCAACATCGACCGTAGGCTATTTACGGATGGGTTTATTTGTCGGAAGGCACGTAAGCCATCCCAGCTGACATCAATTATTTTTAAACTTTTAAATCCTTTTGGTGGCCTATACCCAAAGGCCACCCAAAGGACTTGGTATTTTTTATTTCGAGCTCCTCCGTGCTTCGGACGACACGTAAAAGTCGGTCCCGGCCGTTGTCGTTAGATAACAGTGGTTAAGCCGAATAAGCGGGCGTTAGGCGGCTTGAAGTCACAGAACTCTGCCAACCCGCAGTTCAGCAGCATGGTGGCTTACGCTCTAAACCCTTCGATTAAACGTAGACCCGGATCCTAGCTGAGATATGAAATGGATTGTTGTCGCTGTTGTTTGTTATTACAATATTGAAGAATTAACAAAAGAAACGTAAGCTGCATCGCATGGTACAACTTAACAACATTTCAATTTTTTTTTATACCACTAGAGTGGAAAACAAGTATACGGCCCGCCTGATTGACCTTCTTCAGGGCGAATGTCCAGAAACGTCCACTCTTTGTCATCATCAAAAGGCAGCGCTCCACCAATCAACGCACCAACCCCCCACCACCCTTTCCAGTCGTGCGGCGCGCGCATTGGCGCGCACTGTCCGGCGCGAGAGACAAAGGGTGGACGTGTCTGGACATTCGCCCTGAAGAAGGTCTCCTTTTGAGATCGAAACTAGTCGGCTTTCCCGACAAAAAGACGTGAGTGACCCGTTTAATTTATCTAATTAATTTAGTAATAAAGATGTTTAAAAACCGAATAAATACCTATGTAAACATAAATAAATATAAATATTGTCAGACAAATTACACAGCGCCATCTAGCCCCAAAGTAAGCGAAGCTTGTGTTATGGGTACTAGACAACTGATAAACATACGTAAATACTTTTTTTTTTTGTAAATATATACTTATAATACATAGAAAAAATTTATACGATACATTTTTTTTTTTTTTTTATAACAGAGGGTGGCAAGCGAGCATGTGGGTCACCTGATGGAAAGCAATCACCACCGCCCATAGAAATCAGCAACACCAAGGGGTCGCCGATCCGTTGCCAGCCTTTTAAGGGAAATATTGACTCTGTTCTTGAAGGCCCCCATGTCGTACTTATTTGGGAATACCGCTGAGGGAAGTTGATTCCACAACTTTACAGTACGTGGTAGAAAATGCCTTAAAAAGCGTACTGTAGTAGATCGCCAAATATCAAGGTGATGTGGATGGAATTTTAATTTTTGGCGAGTTGTACGATAGTGGAACTCAGCGGCAGGTATCAAATCAAATAGCTCATCCGAGCACTCCCCGTGGTACAATTTATATAGAACGCAAAGAGATGAATACATAGATACAACATACACAATTTATTATCATAATACCGTTCACGACCACGATTTTTTTCTAAACGCAGCGTTAGTATTCGAATACTGACACCTTTACCCCCTTTTAACCATTCTTCAGAGCGTCCATTAGGGAAATCATTGGCACAGTAGTATTGCGATTATGCTTGTTGTCAATCGGCGGCGATATTTTCGAAATACACTGTAATTTACCAAATACTAGCTAGTGGCCGCAGCTTCACCCACGTGAATACTGAACGCACTTTAGGTCGTCCCTCGGGAACAACTCATTTTTCGGGATAGACGGTATGCTATTGTTTATTCTGGACTTGTTTGAACGAGATGAACCACTTACACCCCGTAAATGGTTCGTCTACATCTTTGAACCAAAGCCAACCTCACCTGCACGTGCTGCAACTTGCTGACTGTCAAACGAGGATCTGGCGAAAAGAGAGGTAGGGCATAGCATATTTTTTAAGCTGCCCGACTGGGGAAGTATACCCACTTACTAACATAATATATATCCACTTCAAAGAAATCCGCAGCCAAATAACAATTCTCTTGAGGATTGTTGTGTTCCTGTGAGTGAGTGAGATCACCAAAAAAGGAGTTGCTGCGTTGGCAGCGAAGGTGGCGGCGCCCGTGCAATATTTAAAGTGTTAATATAGCTACGGTAACCGCTTCACATCAGGGTGGCCGTATGCTAGTCTGTCACCCGACAAGTTATAATAAAAAGCCTTGGAAATGAAATTGTTTATTTTACCGCTGGCCCCTGTGGGCACTCAGATACATTCTACCTTTACTTACTTTACTTTAATATGTTTATAAATGAAAATCTTTTTTTACTTTGCCATTGTATAACTTTGTAGAAAAAAAACCTGAACACAATACAAAATACAAATACAAAATCTTTATTCAATTCTCACTTATCTTAATAGACAAATGTTTGGGATCTCCTTTGAAGTATTACAATACCTAGCTGAACACGAGACCAGACTCAAAATTCCGGGATTTTCCTGGATTAGGCAGCCTTGTTGTTGTTGTTGCCAATAATAAGAAGCCTTAAGATAATCCCTTGAACCAGTTTCCCGCCCACTTTTCAGTATAATCCCCCAGCCTTGTTTTACTAATTTACGTGTAACTATCGAAAACAAACAAACCTGCTACCCTATACACATATCGTGCCAGATCGATACGTTGCCGAACTAGGTCGTCGAGTGCCGAGGGCTGCGGTGCACGTTTACCATAATGTATCTTTGATCTTGGGCAGTTTGTTAAGGTTATCTATCATCATCATCATCACCAGGTCCATTTTAGTCTCCACTACAGGAGCACGACCCTCTCTCGTCCGTCCTAGAAAGGAGGATTTGGCCTACACTCCCCACGCTGGCCAAACGGGTTGGGTATTTCCCTTAGTCGCCTGTCCGTCGGATGTCGAACGACATCCACGGGAAGAAACGGAGTGATTCTATTCTAGTCTGCCGGAAACCACACGGCGAAGGTTAGGTTATCTATACCATGGTTAAAATTAATAATATGTTATACTAACCGAGTTGGATGTTTGTCGCGCGATATGTCTCAGAGAAGGGAGATCGAAGAAGAAGAAAAGAATCGAACTTATTACCTCAGTAAACATAGGAGTTAGGAGCATACTCTACCACGCTGCGCAACTGTGATTTAAAGCTCTGGCGAAAAGAGAGGTAGGAGTTTGAAAAGAGGTGGTAGGGATCGTAATTGTAAGCTACCCGACTGGCGAATGTACCTCCACCTCACAGAGTACCGCAGCCAAATAACAATTCCCTTGAGGGTTGTTGTGTTCCTGCGAGTGAGTGAGGTCACCAGAAGGAAGGAAATGCTGCGATGGCAGCGGGGGTGGCAGCGCACGAGCCATATTTTATGTTGCGAGCGTTAATGTGGCTACGGCAACCGCTTAACATCAGGCGGGCCGCATATTTGTCTGCCGCCCGACGTAGTATAAAAAAACCTACTATTTCTCTATTATCTGTATGATCCACGCCAACAGCCGGCCGGATTAAATATTTCACATGAATAATATAGACGAAGTAAAATAACTGATTTTGGTTAAAATAGTAACCTGTCAGAATAAGCAACTGATTTACGAATAAAGCTTAACAGCTGGGTCTAGGCGCCTAGAATATTTTAGTTTATTCTTACGAAATTAAAAACATGGCGCACGCTCCACACAATTTAGTAAATACTGAATGTAATATAATTGAATAACAATATTTTAAATGTTGGATTTTACTTTGTGTTTTTAAACTATATAAATTACTTTCTTATCTCTATTCCCGAACGATCTTTTTGACGTGACAACGTCTTATAATTCGATGGGGCCGGCTGCACGCACGAAAAGACATGACGTATGCGGCGTTACCTCGCTCTGAGGCGTTCCATTAAAATTTTCTTTTGAGAAATGCAAACATTCCATCAGTATTTTCTTATGACGTTGTCACGTTCAACTATCGTCAGTATACCGACTTTACAGACAACCGATTTTTTTAATAATAGCAGTACTAGAGGGTTATAGAGCGCGCCAAAGAAATATACATACACCCATACACTCGAAAAACAAAACCCTCTTTTAGTCGTCAGTCGGGCAAAAACATAGATAACTCAAACAAACCCCTCGACGGATTCGATTCGTCGCAGCTATGAGAGGAACAAAAGATATATTATTTCAATATGGCGCCTATAAAAAAATGGAGGGTAAAAACAAAAAAAATAGAAGGTTGCGGCAGGTTGTTGTTGTTTTTTTTTTCTACCACTAATGTGACAAACAAGCATACATTCCGCCCGATTGAAAATAAGATCAGATAAAGTAAGATCTAATATATAAAATTCTCGTATCACAGTTTTAGCTACTTTTTTTCTTCTCCACTTTCCACACTACTGCGGCCGTGTGGTTTCCGGCAGATTAGAACAGTCCGTCTCTTCCCGTGGATGTCGTACAAGGCGACTAAGGGAAATACATTATCAAATATCGATCAGGCCTCCCCAACCCGTTTGGTCAGCGTTAGGAGTGTAGGCCAAATCCTCCATCCGTCTAGGACGGACGAGAGAGGGTCGTGCTCCTGTAGTGGAGACTAAAATGACGTGATGATGATGATGACATTAACAATGACGCCTGTGAAGAGCGTGAATGAGCGCGTATGCCTGCGGCGCCATACAAACTGTTCCAGACCCCGGTGGTCGAATGGTTAGCAATGCCTACTTTGACTCCTAGGTCGCGGGTTCGATCCCCGCACAAGACAAACATTTGTGTGTTTTTTTTTATTTGTGCATGAACATGTCTGTTTGTCATGGTCTGGGTATTTTCTATGTATTATAAGTATGTATTTACAAAAAAAAATGTATTTAAGTACATTTATCAGTTGTCTAGTACCCATAGTACAAGCTTTACGCTTAATTTGGGTCTAGATGGCGCTGTGTAAAATTGTCTAGAAATTATTTATTTATTATACTATGGCTAAAAGTAACTTTTCTAGTTTAAAAATAGTTTGTTGGATGCAAAAGCACGGCTATCGTCCATTTGAACAAATCTGCCCCTAGAGTACGCACTCAGTAGATTAAACCATTGCGTTCGTACCCTTGACCTGACAGGCGTCCCTTGGGCCCTATCAACTGGTAACTATTTTTTTTTATACTACGTCGGGTGGCAGACAAGCATACGGCCCGCCTGATGTGAAGCGGTTCCCATAGCCATATTATTGCTCGCAACATGAAATATTGCTCACGCGCCGCCACCCCCGCTGCCAACGCAGCATCTCCTTCCTTTCTGGTGACCTCACTCACTCGCAGGAACACAACAACCCTCAAGGGAGTTGTTATTTGGCTGCGGCATTCTGTGAGGTGGAGGTACATTCCCCAGCCGGGTAGCTTACAATTACGCTCCCTACCTCTCTTTTCGCCAGAGCTTCGTTTGTCAGTCAGCAGGGTGCACCGCGTGCAGGTGAAGTTGGCTTTGGTTCAAAGATGCTCATGAACCACTTACACCCCAAAACTAGATGCATTTTTAACCATCCAACCAGAGGAATGTTATTAGTTTCGAGGATCTTGATGGCGTCAGTACGCGTGTCAATCTAATCGAACATGCCAGTTAAGCAAGGTCTACTGTAGTCTGTTTATGGGTGGGTTTCTTTATCTTGAGCTAGTCAGTGCCATCGGTTGCCTGCCGCCTTACCTGAATAAGTGACTCTATTTCAAATGGAATAGAGTTGCTTATTCATTGGTATGAATAAGCATTCTATTCAGTTATTGAATCGCATTAAGAGATGGTGGTATGGGGGCTGTTGTCATTAGAGGACCGCCAAGTAGCAGCGAGCGTGGCATTGCGCTAGTTGCATGAATATTAACGCAACTATGTTATTAACTATGGAACAGTAGTAACAATTTCACATTAGGCGGGCCGTATGCAGTGTGGTAACTACAGGGTGGCAGAGCGCGCAAATTGCCACGGGCCCCTGGACCGTAAGGCACAGGCTCGAGAGTTTAATACAAAAATAGTTTTTTTAAGTTAGGCCATACCCTGGCCACTCCATACAAAAGTTGCGACGTTTGCTACTACATAAACAATGGCGTCTGTGCAGCGCATAAATGAGCGTGTGTGCGTGCGGCGCCATACAAACTGTTCCAAATTTGTCTCAGAGTTAGGCTATAAATATACAACATACAAAATTTTAATAGGTAGATACATTATCATATTTCTTGCAAAGACAATTATGTATCATTAACCAAAAAAGTACAAAATACTTGTTTAGTGTTGTTTACTTAGATGATTTATTACAGAGGGTCACATCTGACCCTCTGAGGGCCCATCCGATGACTTTGCCACGGGCTCCTGATGGTACAGCTACGCCACTGGCCGTATGCTTGTCTGACGTAGTAGAAAAAAATATATCTTAGACACAGACAGCCAGTTTAGATCATTTCTGAACTAACAAAAGACTAGACGTTGACATCCGGAGTTGCTCCATTCAATCAACCATTAAAATGGGTCGGTCACCGAACTTTGCGTAACTTATTCACTGTAGTGCAAGTAGTTTCAATGGGCTGCTTGCGTGATATCCTTCTATAGGAAAATGGTTGTCTTTGCGTGGGTGCCCTCGTGTTTCTTTTGTTATTAGAAAGGGTAGGGTTACGTATGACTAATAAGGGTGCTCGTGTGAAGAAGGATCAATCACTTTTGTTTGGTCACTTCCTGAGAAGATTGGGGTGTAAGTAGTTCATCAACATCTTTGAACGAAAGCCAACCTCACCTGCACGTGGTGCACCCTGCTGACTGACAAACGAGGCTCTGGCGAAAAGAGAGGCTTTTCGCCAGACATTTTAGGACATAGGTAGCGTATTTTTTAAGTTGCCCGACTGGATCTCACAGAATACCGCAGCCAAATAACAATTCCCTTGAGGGTTGTTGTGTTCCTGCGAGTGATTGAGGTCACTAGAAAGAAAGAAAGAAAGGAAGGAGTATAGGCTGGCAACGGATCGGCGACCCATTGGTGTTGCTGATCTCCATGGGCAGTGGTGATTGCTTCCATCAGGTGACCCACATGCTCGTATAAAAAATATAAAAAAAATCATTAACGAGTTACTTTGAGGTATCGAATTAGCAAAAGGCTCTTCTCTTCCAAGGAGTGTGGCCGCCGGTATATTATGGTTTGTTGATGACTCTAACTAAATAATAATAATTGCAATATACACACATAATAATAGTATACGATACATACAATAATAGTATACGATACAAAGAGGAAGCTGACCAGCGCCTATTCGTTTACGCGATTCATCGCGTAAAAAGTACTTTCATACATTCAATTCATTGAATGTATGAAAGTACTTTTTAACATACATTTTTGTCGTGGCCTGAGGCCCTACAGCCTTAAGTGAATGATGATGTTGGTTTTTTTATACCACTAAAGTGGCAAGCAAGCGTACGGCCCGCCTGATGGAAAGCCGTTACCGTAGCCTATGAACGCATGTAACACCAGGGGCATCACACGCGCGTTGCCGACTCTGTAAAAACCTCTTCACGCCCTTTTTGAAGAAACCCATGCAGTAGTCTCCTGGGAAAACCTCGACAGGCAGTTCATTCCACAGCTTGACAGTACGCGGGAGAAAACTTCTCTGGAACCGCACAGTACGCGACCACTTAGGCTCCAATGTGTGAGGACATATTCCCTGTCTATGGCAAGCGGTGCAACTGTAGAAGGAGGCCGTGAGAATCGTGTCAAACAACTCCTCTGAACACAACCCATTGTACAATCGGTTTGAGTTATTGACATTATTGACAAATAGTTTTAGTTTTATCGGTAGAACTTCACAGTTTCTACCAGCTAAGATAAACACATCTGCCATTAATCTATGCTTAAGTTTGATTTCAGCAATCAAAAAATCCGTAGGGAATCGGCTTCAGGTTAGGCGGTAAGGCCCCTGGTGGAGGCCGCTGGTGACCAAAGAGCTGGCAGTTTTCTAGCGCGAGGCATCGGTATCGCAATACAGCGAGAAAATACTGCCAACAAAAATAAGACTTATAAAAAAATAAGATCAAATTAAAATTTTCCCCGATTCAGGGGTAAATTTATAAAGTGACAACACTAATATATTACCTTATTCACTTTGTTTTTCTAATATTATCACTAATAAAAACCACAATTAGAATAACAAAATTTGAAATTATTACGTACCTTTTACGGGCCAAACCTGTTTTATAACGAGTGATGCAGGCGTAGACAAGAGAAGCAGCACTAAATATTGTTATTGATCTACCTACTAGTTGCGAATAGTAACCACTGTAACAACTAATTTACAAATAAAACCTAAATTTGATCGAAATTTGACTCGAGAACTATATTTACAGATTTATTTATTAGACAAATTTCACCGAAATGTCCACACACTTTACGAAATAAGTTGAGTGAATTATTTAATTTGCAATAATAAGTCGCACAGACAGTTTAGTTCGACCGTCTCGCAGAGGCGGGGGATATTTACTTTACTTTATATAGTCTTAATATCAAATAAATATTAATGCTGTTTTTATATCGTATTTTTGTTTACGCAATGAAAAGTATTTTATATACATACTTTCATCGCGTAAACGGACGAGTAAGGGTCGGCTTCCTAATGGTATTAAGGCCGCATACAGAACGAAGATTGCTTGCGCCAAACTATGACCACTTGCTGCGTAATGTTCGGTGTTTATCGGTGCGGGTTTGTCACATTGTAAAGACACTCTCACCCGCTACCTTTGCCGATGACCCGTGCAGACCGGTTCCGATTATTTCCGATATAAGTACCGGTAGAACAGCTCATGTATTATTATTATCACTTTTCATTTATATATAATATAAAAAATACATTATTTTATATACAATTAATTAATTATTTCCTATATAAAAAAAATATAAAAAATAGAATCCCCCGATAGCGATAACAAGGTCCAAACTATCGGTGGTTAAGGTCACAGAAGACAGAAACCTCCTCACAATCCTCGTGCTAAGGAGGACAGCTTTCTGTATCTGACCCTTGATCCAGCTCCCCAACGCGATCGTTTTGAGATGTTGGTCGAAGCTCTTGGCGATTAAACCATTGACCGTTACAACTATCGGGACAATGACTGTTGAATCGACGTCCCACATGGCGGTAATCTAATGAGCTAAATAAAGATACTTACTTAGATTTATTTTAGATTTATTATTTTTATTATGTATCTCTTTTTAATCACGGGTCAAGCACGGTCATTTGACAAGCGTGCGCGTAATGTAATATATACGCGTGTGTGTAATTTGCCTAGAAATATTTGTTATTTCTTAATAAAATTGTGCTGTTGTGTTCCTGCGAGTGAGTGAGGTCACCAGAAAGGAAGGAGATGCTGCGATGGCAGCGGGGGTGGCGGCGCGCGAGTGATATTTTATGTTGCGAGCGTTAATATGGCTACGGTAACCGCTTTACATCAGGCGGGCCGTATGCTTGTCTGCCACCCGACGTAGTATAGAAAAAAAAGAAAAAAAAAAAATTAATTAAATATTTTTAGTACAAAGTTTTGGTATAAGTGGCATCTGAAATACAGGCTTTGCCTATTTTACACATCAGCAAACTTAATTTAAGTAGAAAAGTAAACCATGAAACTACTGTATATTGTGTCAATGTATTGTGAATTATTTATTTTGCATGAATTACATTTACTCTCTTGATTCACGGGTCAAGCCCGGTCATTTGATAGGTGTGCGCGGGGATATGGATCCAACGCGTAGAGGCCCCTTTGAGAAGTTTGATGTAATGTTGTGCGCCCGCCTTGACCCGCTCTAGGATATATGAATGAAACGGTATACCCATGAGCACGTCTCGGCAGGCGTTGAGACTATTGCGAAGTGTGATGGAAAATAAATGGGCTATGGAGATGAGATCTGGGTGAACTTAATACCGCTATTACAGAAGAGGGATGGACGCCTGCCATAACTGCTTTTATTGCTAGTTATTTGCGGCAGGCGGTGGCTTGCCACTCACTAGATGGCCCCCGAAGTGCCAGGAAATCGGCCGGGGGCAACACCGGTGTGAGTGACTCACGGATGTCGAGATGTGTACTACGCTTTCTCCGAAGTTACTCGCGGCGTAATGCCCTTTAACATTTCCATCCCTGGAGCATATAGCTCTAGCGTTTCCTCTCTGGACGGCCAATGAAGGCAAGCCAGAGCTGAGAGTCCTGCGGACCTTCTTGTGTTTACACTCCGACCGATGAAGACACGTCAGAGACGAAGGCCCTGACCGACTCTCTGGAGACTCGGGTCCGTGGTGTCGCTACTCACACAACAGCTCGCCACACAAGCTGCCCTGCGGACGTATTATTATTATTATTATGTACGGGACTTATCATATAACATAACCCGTTTTCAATCAATAGTCAAAGGAGCATTTTTTGCATTAGCTTGATTGATTAGAGTCTATTGAAATTTATAATGATCTACAAATGTGAACGAACTGTAACCTAACTGTTCCCTATAAAGTTAAGCCATTGTTAGTAGACGTGAACTACCGGCCCGTAGATATTTATGGGTTAACTTTTACTAGATTGTTCGTCCTCAACTTTTACTACCACGTATAAATCTAGCTTAGTTTTGTGCTGGAAAGATGTCCCTTACACTAGTTACGTGTTGGCTAGGTGCGAGTTATATAGTTCTGTAGATTTATTAGAGAACCCTGAATTGTTACGGTACTCGACTGAGGTTTTACGGGCGTTTATTGAAGGAAACTAGCTTGCGTCTTCGGCGTCTCGTGGAATATGAAAAAATTCATACTTGATATCAGGTTGTTTGAGAAAAATACCTGCTATAGGTAAATGACATCATAAATTTAAGCATATTTTAAAAAGTTTTCGATCGGTCCGTTCTATGATTACTGTGCACATCTAATCCGCAATATCCCATGTAAAATAATGCATTAATTTACCAATCAAAACCAAAATTGGTTTATTTTTTTAATGTTATGTATAAATAATTTTAAGAAAGTTTTCGATGAGTCAAAGCTTAAAAGTCAAAGTTATTTTAATAATAATAATAATAACTGGCAACACTACAAGTCAGCGGTAGTGGTTTTTCATTTCTCCAATTTCTAAAATTATATTTTGTTACAAGATCATAAAATTATTTCACATATTTACTGTTTTTATGTTTGGAATAATCTGCAGTTTAAGGTTTTTATATCAGATTTACATATTTTTATACTTAGAAAGTAAAATACAAAATTAAATAAAAACCATGACAGTGACAAGATGTCAACATATAGAAATACTACGAAATCGAATATTACACGAAAAGTTATGACAAAGCAAAGAAAATGAAAAACCCAAAGGATGCTGACCAGAGCCAGAAAACGGAACGCACAACTAACACCTCAAGACTCGTCGCTTGACTCCGCCTCGCAGCCGCCACCCATCGTGTGCATCACACCAGTATCGGCTGCAGATGCGTCGAGTTCGAGTGACGAGTTCTACACTCCCCCGGTGACGCCGCCACCTGTGCGCCGGCGAGGACGGCCGCCGACTCGCTTGGGACTACGTGGAACACATACCGCGAACAGGGTCCCCGCTGTCGGTGGTGCAGTGCGCCGCATGAGATGGAATCAACAGATTAATGAGAATGTCATGCGAGCGTACTACGAGGCCACAGAGGGAGGAACTAACCTCACTGCGTATCGTGACCGGATGCATTCTGTTTTTCAGGCCCTTGAACCAGCTGTCAACGTATCAACCCAACGACTATCGGACCAAGTGAGGGCCATCCATCGCTGTCATCTGTTGGATGATGCCACACTTCAGAGGCTGCGTTTACAAACCCAAAGTAGTCGTGTCACTTCTGTATCGTCACGGTCTGAGATCCATTCACAATCAATTACAGTGAATAATATTATCCACAATGTTGAAGATGATCATGAAGATGACACGACTAACATGGGAAACAGGTATGATGAATTGAGGAGAACTTTGGAAGATGCGATTGATGAATATCGGTATGTGCCCGCGCATCTTAGACCAGATGTACCACGGTTACCCATGCATAGACAAAATAGTCAGCTAATGGTAGCCCTGGATTCACTGTTGTCAAATTATTTTGATAGCAGTGAAAGTTTGGTAGATACGCACTCAATTTTATATTGCGCTGCGGTTGCAGCATGCCGTGTAGCTCATGTCAAATTTCCAAATTGTGACATGGCTACACGACAAAACCAAAAACCTACCTGGCAATATAGAATTGAGAAGCGTATAGCCGATACCAGGGCTCTCATTGCTAAACTTATTTGTTTCAGAGCAGGTAACTCGCGCCCTAGGGTTATGCGTTTTGTGAACCGAGCATTTATTGGTACTAATGTAGCACCAGAAGAATATTTGTCTCGGGCCACAGAACGCATAGACCTATTGAAACAAAAAGTTTATGCATGGGCAAACCGTATACGTAGGTATAAGAGGCGGGTGGACCGATATTTGCAAAATCGCATGTTCCAAAGTAATCAGAGGAAGGTCTATAGAATTTGGGAACGACCTGAACAAAGTGTGGATGACACGCGCCTACCTGATAAAGATACCATGAACACATTCTGGCGGAATATCTGGTCGGCGCCTGTCAGCCACACTGATGATTTGTGGCTTGAAACTGTCAAGCAAGCATGCGAACAAATTACACCAATGACCAATGTCACTATAACCAAGGATGATGTAGCTGATGCGGTCCAGTGCTTAGCTAATTGGAAATCACCAGGACCGGATAAGCTGCATAATTTTTGGTTGAAGTGGCTGAGAAGTTCGCATGCTTGTTTGGCGTTCCAATTCCAACAAGCATTAAATGATGGGTCTTTGCCAAATTTTATGACCACTGGTGTCACTCACCTCCTCTACAAATCTGGAAGTACCACGGATCCTAAAAATTATCGACCAATAACATGCTTACCTACCATCTATAAGCTCCTTACATCCATTTTGAGAAGCAAAATCACTCAGCATATTGATATCAATAATGTTATGTGTGCTACTCAAAATGGATGTAGGAAAGGATCTCGTGGTACCAAGGAATTGCTCCTCATTGACATGGTCATTAGCCAACAGGTTCGTAGAAACCGTAAAGATCTATCGGCATGTTGGATAGATTACAAGAAGGCCTATGATTCTGTGCCTCATACGTGGCTTATGAAGGTCTTAGAGTTGTATAAAATAGATACAACTCTATGCACTTTCCTGAAGTCATGTATGGGACAATGGAGAACAGTCCTTCTCTATTCAGGATCCCGATCGATCTGTGGTGATGACGAACCGATTGAGATTAAAAGAGGTATTTTCCAAGGTGACAGTTTGAGTCCCTTATGGTTTTGTTTAGCTTTGAATCCTTTGAGCACGTTGTTAGAGGATTCAAAGCTAGGCTACAGGTTGCGAAGGGGAGGTCAGGCTATATCTCATCTTCTATACATGGATGATTTGAAACTGTTTGCATGTAGCAAAGTTCAATTAATGGCGTTACTAAAGATCACTGAAAACTTTAGTAATTCTATTAAAATGGAATTCGGTACAGACAAATGCGCTGTCATGCATGTAAAGAAGGGAAAGATATTAGTGTCTGAGAGACTCGAACTCTCAGATACTATACACCTGAAATCCCTTTCGGAAACTGAAACCTACAAGTACTTGGGTATGTCAGAAAATTTGGGAGTTGCCGAGACCGACATGAAGCAATCATTGCGAGAACGTTTCCTTGGCCGCCTGAAAAAAGTACTTAATAGTCTTTTATCAGGTGGCAATAAGGTGCGTGCTTATAATGGTTGGGTCATGCCGGTCTTGATATATTCCTTTGGCATACTCAAGTGGACTCAGACTGAACTTGACGCCATTGATCGTAAAGTCCGAACGATATTGACCACCCACCGTATGCATCATCCACGGTCATCAGTAATGAGGTTATATATCCCTCGAAAATGTGGCGGTCGAGGCTTTCTAAATGCTAAAACCCTACATAATCGAGAGATATGTAACCTCAGGGAATATTTCCTACAAACTGACGTGGAGATGCATAGGGATGTGGTCAGTATTGATCGTGGATTAACCCCTTTATCTCTGGCTAAAGAGAACTGGCATAAACCTGTAGTATTAAGTATTGATGATCGCAGAACCTTATGGCAAGGCAAAGAACTGCATGGACGGTTTTACCAGGCTCTACATGGACCTGATGTAGATCCTGTTAGCTCTGTAACTTGGCTACGTTTCGGGGACCTCTTTGGGGAAACCGAAGGTTTTGTCTGTGGAATTATGG
The DNA here is from genome assembly GCA_937001555.2 of Hypsopygia costalis. Taxonomy (NCBI): domain Eukaryota; kingdom Metazoa; phylum Arthropoda; class Insecta; order Lepidoptera; family Pyralidae; genus Hypsopygia; species Hypsopygia costalis. Next base: position 33,052,216 of record OW443328.2, read on the forward strand.
ACGAAGTTATCAAGACGAATAACTACCGGAAATATATCATGAAGGATGGCACGCTTGACATCTGTCGGGCGTGTCATCTACCTGGGGAATCCCTGAGACATGTAATTTCCGGTTGTTCTCATCTTGCTAACGGCGAGTACTTGCACAGACATAATCAAGTAGCCAAGATTATCCATCAGCAGCTTGCCTTGAAATATGGTCTTGTGACCACCGAAATGCCGTACTACAGGTATATGCCAGAAGCGGTTCTTGAAAATGACCATGCCACATTGTACTGGGATCGATCTATTATCACTGACAGGACTATTGTAGCCAATAAACCTGACATTGTGCTAATAGATCGATCAACGCGCCGAGCAATCATTGTAGATATCGCTGTCCCACATGACGTTAATCTTGTGAAAGCTGAAAAAGATAAACTAACTAAGTATCTTGATTTGGCTCACGAGATTACCGACATGTGGGATGTCGATTCTACAATGATTGTTCCGATAGTTGTAACGGTTAACGGTTTAATCGCCAAGAGCTTCGATCAACATCTCAAGAAGCTCGCGTTGGGAAGCTGGATCAAGGGTCAGATACAGAAGGCTGTCCTCCTTAGCACGGCACGTATTGTGAGGAAGTTTCTGTCTCTGTGACCTTGACCACCGGTAGTTTGGACCTTGTTCCCGCTATCGGGGGGATTCTGTTTTTTATATTTTTTAATGTATTTTTTTTTTAATATTATATATTAAAAAATGTATCAAATAAGATTTTAAAATAAATAAATGTGATAATAATTTAATAATAATAATAGTCCGCAGGGCAGCTTGTGTGGCGAGCTGTTCTGTGAGTAGCGACACCACGGACCCGAGTCTCCAGAGAGTCGGTCAGGGCCTTCGTCTCCGGCGTGTCTTCATTGGTCGGAGTGTAAACACAAGAAGGCCCGCAGGACTCTCAGCTCTGGCTTGCCTTCATTGGCCGTCCAGAAAGGAGCCGCTAGAGCTATATGCTCCAGGGGTGGAAGTGTTAAAGGGCATCACGCCGCGAGTAACTTCGGAGAAAGCGCAGCACACCTCTCGACATCCCTGAGTCACTCACACCGGTGTTGCCTCCGGCCGATGTTCTGGCATTTCGGAGGCCCATCTAGTGAGTGGTAAGCCACCGCCTGCCGCAAATAACTAGCAATAAAAGCAGTTATGGCAGGCGTCCGTCCCTCTTCTGTAATAGCCCGGTATTAAGTTCACCCAGATCTCATCTCCTTAGCCCATTTATTTTCCATCACACTTCGCAATAGTCTCAACGCCTGCCGAGACCTGCTCATGGGTATGTCGTTCCATTGACATATCCTGGAGCGGGTCACGGCGGGCGTACAACATTACATCAAACTTCTCAAAGGGGCCTCTACGCGTTGGATCCAAATCCCCGCGCACGCCTATCAAATGACCGGGCTTGACCCGTGTTTAAAAAGAGATACCTAATAATAATAATAATAATCGTATGCATCACCCGCGATCGTCAGTGATGAGATTGTACATCGCTCAAAAGACGCTAGTGTGGGGGGTCCCTTAGATGCTTGTTGCAGTTGAGGTGGCTTTAAGTTATGTCATGTAAATATATATATGTATACATACATCCGTCCGCATATAAATACATACATCCGCTCGAAAAACATAACCCACCCTTCTCAGACAGTCGAGTAATAAATGCTTATCACAGACATGCATATGTAACTTATGTAATGCACCTACAGACCTTTTATCGCCGTTTGGTACATCCCGCGCTCGCGTGCGCGGTGCAGTGCGCGACAATGCAACTCGACGACCTTCGCCCAAGGTCTCGGTCAGACAAACACATTACGACCGTACATGTAGTTAGGGCATAGATAATGCCAGTTAGGGATTACTGCGCAAGTACCGTGTAGAGTTAGGTATTATCAAGTGTGCTCTTTCAAGAGTCAATTTAATGTTGTGCATAAACCGCAAACCAACTATATAGTAGACATGGGATGTATGCGCGGCGCACGTGTCTACAGTAAGCGTACTAATGCTTAATAATTAAATAATCCATATTAATATTATAAATGTGAAAGTGTGATTGTTTGTTTGTTTGTCCTTCTTTCAAGACGAAAGTAACAAAAGGATTGACATGTTTTTTTTTTTGACGTGACAACGTCTTATAAATTGGTTAGCCGGGTGACACTTCAAGAAACTGGCTCACGTTATGCGCTTACAATGAGAGCGAGTGAAAGGCGCGTGCCTTTCACTCGCTCTCATTGTAAGAGCGTCCCTTCTAAGAGCGAGAGAGACAGACATAAAAAGTGAAAGGCATGCGTCCCTTCCACTCGAAAACATTTTACCACTCAAAGTCGTTGTCACGTAAAACTTTCGCCCGTATACCGACTTTACAGGCAACCAATTTTTTTTGAGATAGTTTAAGGCCTGGACTCCTGGAGAGTGACATATGCTACTCTTTATCCCGGAAAAATAAAGGGAATAAGAATTCCCTCGGGAAAAAATAAAGTTTATAATCACATGATTTTTTTTAAACAACCAAGCAAACAAATGGTTTTTAGAGCCAAAGCCAGATTCAGCTGCACGTGGTGCACCCTGTCGTGTAGCGAAATAGGCGAAAGATAGTAGGGTACAGCGTATTTGTAAACTGGCCGACTGGGTAAGTACCTCCACCTCACCGAATACAGCAGTAAGCAAGAAAAAAAATTAATAATATTATATTTTTATATATATTTATATATATATATATATAATATATTATAGTATATAAATGATAGTACTTTTATACTGATAAATAAAGCAATTCGTGCGAAATTATTCCCTAACCATTCCAAAATATTCAAAAACGCACAACGTTAATGTTCAAGTTTTCACTTCTCCCGAAATGCAACCCGTTTTTTTTTCGTAAATATATGCAAATAATACATAGCAAACACCAAGAACAAGACAAACAGACATGTTCAAGCACACAAAGTCTTGTTTTTGATCGAACCCGCGACTTCGGGGTCAAAGTCGTCATTACTAACCATCCGACGTTTCCTATAAATTTCTATCAGTCGCATACGTAATAAATGGTGATAAGTTGATTATATTATTATGCTTTAATTATTTTATGTTGTCACGATACTATACAACCAACTACAACACTAAGTTAATAAATAAATAAATATTACTTGACAAATTACACAGCGCCATCTAGTCCCAAACTAAGCAAAGCTTGTACTATGGGTACTAAATAACTGATATATGTACATAAATGATTTTTTTTTAGTAAATAAATACACATAATACACAGAAAACGCCCAGACCAAGACAAACGGACATGTTCATGCACACAAATGTTTGTCTTGCGCTGTGCATGTGGGATCGAACCCGCGACCTCGGGGCCAAAGTGGCCATTGCTAGCCATTCGACCACCGGGCTCGTCATCATATTGTGTACCTACACTACTTTTAACATAGTGTTTGAATTGTCGTTGTGTGAGTTTGACACGCTTGGTTCCCTTACAAATCTAATTGCATACCATTTCCATTCGAATTCATTTCCGTAGCATTAACTCAATAAACTATACACGGATTTATAGGTACTATTCGTTCGAACTGAGACTTTGCGATTGTTTTCAAATCGATTACTCGAAAACCAATTTCGATATCCAGTGAAGACGTAAAATTGTATTCACATTATATTTTCTTATCTATCAAGTTTCATTGAAATCGAGTCAGCGGTTCATAAGTAATATCTGAATACTTATTTTCCCATTTTCCTCCATACGGTGTGTCCCGGGATAAAGAGAAACCCAGAATGGTTTTTTTTTTTAAACAAGCATACGACACGCCTGATATAAAGCGGTTACCGTAACCATATTAACGCTCGCAACATAAAATATGCGCCACCCCCGCTGCCAACGCAGAATCTCCTTCCTTTCTGGCGACCTCACTCACTAGCAGGAACACAACAATCCTCAAGGGAATTGTTATTTGGCTGCAGTATTCTGTGAGGTGGAGGTACATTCCCCAGTCGGGTAGCTCACAATTATGCTCCCTACCTCTCTTTTCGCCAGAGCTTCGGTTGTCAGTGCACCACGTGCAGGTGAGGTTGGCTTTGGTTCAAAGATGTTGATGAACCACTTACACCCCAAATGAACAAATGAATGAATGGGGTGAAAATAGATTAAAATTATCGACAAAAAAATATTTTAAAAATAAAAATGTGTATTTTATTTATTTTTTCATGAGTTAAGCTATATATTTTTACTAAGGACTTTAGAGTCCTCATAGAGAGATCATAGAGTTAGCTCTATGTACGAGTATATTGAAAAACTCAGTGGAAAAAAAAATAGTTAAAGCACAGTTTAGATAATGACAGTTCCTTTTTTGCTGGCTATTTTGTATCTATCCTATTCTCATTGCTTACTGACACGATTTTTTTTTATTTCAACAAAATCGACCGATTACGTTATATTAAAAGAAAACGTTATTTTACATAGAGTGTGAAAAATAAAAATCGTAATTCATGAAAAAAAAAATAGTAAACATTTTTTTTTTTTTTGTTACACTTTATCTCGGGACACACTGCATATATTTACAAAACTACATAACCTACAATGGTTCATCAAAATTGAAGCATCGCTGATTTGTCACAACACCCGGAGGCACTCTTTGGTTCAATGTTAATATTGTATGTTGGTAGGCGAGGATGAGACCGACTGCTAAGATATATAATAAATAAATAATAAATAATAAATAAATATTGTCAGACAAATTACACACAGCCATCTAGTCCCAAACTAAGCAAAGCTTGTACTATGGGTACTAGATAACTGATATTATACTTAAATACATTTTTTGTAAATACCTACATACAGGTAATATATAGAAAACACCCAGACCAAGACAAAAGGACATGTTAATGCACACAAATATTTATCTTGTGCGGGGATTGAACCCGCGATCTCAGAGTTAAAGAGCCATTGCTATGCCATTCGACCACCGAGTTCGTCAATATGTTATAGGCTGGCTGTTGTTAAATTCAAGGGATATAGAGAGACAGTGATTTTCGTCCGTGATTTGGTGTGCCTGTCTCTCTATATCAATTTGTATATATATATAAATTGAAAATGACAATATATATATATATATATATATATATATATTGTAATATGTCAATAACATCATTTTACATCTAAGCAATAGAAGGTGTATTTCTACGAAATATGTTTCAGGTGAGGCTGTCGGTTCTCACGTGTTATTAGTCACTCCGCTGACTCCTCCGTTTCTATATATGTTTAGATTTTTCGGAGTCCCTTTACCACGCTATCTGAATTATTCATTACAATCGACAGACGGCTTCACAGCCGTCTGTCGATTGTAATGAAATGCGTCCATTATCGATGACCGGATATCCGATCCGATACTCGACACCAATTACCATTGTTACAACATTTCGCACTACTGATGTTTATTTACTATGTTTAAGAATGATAGCCGGAAGTTTTTTTTTATTTGGGAGGGAGGCAACCGAGCATGTGGGTCACCTGATGAAAGTAATCACCACCACCCATCGAAATCAGATACAACAAAAGGTTGCCGATCTGTTACCGATTTTTATATGGGAGGGGGGAAGAGAGCATGTGGGTCACCTGATGAAAAGCAATCACTAATGCCTATAGAAATCAGCAATATCAAGAGATCGCCGGCGCCGATCAGACACTCGACGACCCCAAAACACCGCTTTAGTGAAACTACACCCTTACTGTACCTATAGCAAATAGGAATAATGGATAAATCCTCTTATGCTGCGGCTACAGTACCGTGATATGCCAATAATTATTGCCATAATTTCAACAACGCCTAGGTGTAACCACGATTTATGGCCATAATTTTACAATGCCAATCAATATGGCAAATGGCGGTAGACAATAGCTCCGGCGGCGGTCTTTTTTCGCACATCAAAGAGAATTACCGCAGTAATTAATGCGTTTGTGGTCACACTACCGTTTGTCCAGTGTGCAACATGAGCTCAACGGCGACGCACGTATCGACCGACATGTAGTGGTCAAATGAAAAAAGCTTGAGTTTTGGAATTATTCCAATGCGAACCGTATCTTTTTATGGGCTTTCGGTCGGGTATACCCCGATAAAAATCGCGGTGTACAATGATGATTTGAAAGAGAAAAAAGACCGAAACCATCTAAATAAATATAACAGCTGCAGCTTCAACCGCCATCTTGAAAAATGATATTTTTACCGCCTAATTTATTGACATATCTAGGTAAACTCTAGTGTAACCACCCCACTTCACGCAGTAATTTCAACGGTAATTCAATGCCATAATTATTGCGGTAACAGCCCGGTAGACGGTAAGGTAGTGTAGCCGCATCATTAGAGCAAAATATAGGAAAAGTCTCTCAAGCCTAGAAATTATAAAGTATAGCGATCTGCCCTAGCTTTAGTGTAGAGATTACGCTGTACGCCAAGAAAGCTCCCAGTCGCCAGGACTGTCGCCGACATCTTCAGCAGTGAGCTACTTGCACCTTGAAAATGACAAATGCGATCCCATTCATCAATATGATTAACTTCTTACTTATAAATACCAAATTGGCAATAAAAAAACAACGTCACTTAACAATTTTTTCAATTAATTTTAATTCAATTACTTTAAAATTTAAACAGAAATAAATTCAAAATGGCCGCTTGAGCAAAAATTAAAACCGGATAACTCAAGATTTACGACAATGGATCGTAATAAAAGAGAAACTGTAATTAAAATGTTCTGAAGAGTATTTGATGTTTAAAACATCAATCACTTTCAAAGCCTTCTGCCAGCCTCCGCAGAACTTCTGTGACGTTATTGAAAAGTTCTGTACGATGCGCAGTTATGAAAAACAATACTACAACTTTCATAATTAACAATTCATGACTATCTGAATTTTGTATGAAAGCATGACTCATTGTCACATTCCGCCAGAGCCTAGCGTGAAGCTAGAGCACGGAACAGGTAGGCGTTCGGCTTATGACGCATCTAACTCTCTTCCACTCCATCGTCCAATGTTTCCTTATGACGTTATCACGTAAAATCATCGTCCGTAAACCAACTTTACATACGACCAATTTTTAAGCTATTGCATAGCTTTTATCGCGGGCTTTGAGCGCGGCGACCGAATCAAGAAATTCCGTAACGAAAATAAAACCTAACATGATTTGACAAACAATGTCAAATATGACTTTCTCAGAAGTGACCGCTATGAATGAATGGATGGCTGGACGGACGGACGGCAAACAAGCAAACGGGCAAACGGGCAAACGGCCAAACGAGCAAACGGGCAAACGGCTAAACGGGCAAACGAGCAAACGCGCAAACGGGCAAACGGGCAAACGGGCAAACGGGCAAACGGGCAAACGGGCAAATGGGCAAACGAGCAAACGGGCAAACGAGCAAACGAGCAAACGAGCAAACGGGCAAACGGCCAAACGAGCAAACGGGCAAACGGATAAACGAACAAACGGGCAAACGGGCAAACGGCCAAACGGGCAAACGGCCAAACGGCCAAACGGGCAAACGGCCAAACGGCCAAACGAGCAAACGGGCAAACGGTCAAACGGACAAACAGACAAACGGCCAAACGAGCAAACGGCCAAACGGGCAAACGGCCAAACGAGCAAACGGCCAAACGGGCAGAGGGCCAAACGGCCAAACGGGCAAACGAGCAAACGGGCAAATGGTCAAACGAGCAAACGAGCAAAGGGGCAAACGGCCAAACGGCCAAACGAGCAAACGGCCAAGCAAGAAATTCCGTAACCAAAATAAAACCTAACACGTTGGTTGTCAAATATGACTTTCGTTGAGTTGAGTTGGGAGTTGAGTTGGGGGTTGAGTTGGGGGTTGAGTTGGGGGTTAAGTTGGGGGTTGTGTGCGAGCACGGGCGAGCACAGACGAGCACGGACGAGTAAGGGCGAGCACGGGCGAGCACGAACGAGCACGGGCGAGCACGAACTAGCGCTGGCGAGCACGGACGAGCACGGACTAGCACGGACGAGCACGGGCGAGCACAGACGAGTACGGATGAACACGGGCGAGCACGGACGAGCAAGGGCGAGCACGAATGAGCACGGACGAGCACAGGCGAGCACGGACGAGCAAATGAGCAAACAAGCTAAATAAATAATTATAATTGCATAAGTTGATAAAAAATTCTATGCAATAGCTTTACCGCGGCAGTTCCCGAGTGCCACACTTTTTTTTTTAGTTTAAGATGGGTCACAGACAGGCATACCGCCCACCTACATAGGCATACATAGGCGACACCAACGCTCGTGGGTTCGATTCCCACACAGGACGTATGTATTGACAAAAAAAAAGAAAAAGGAAGTATGTATTTACAAAAAAAAATGTATTACGTATATAATAATAATTAATAATAGTCCGCAGGGCAGCTTGTGTGGCGAGCTGTTGTGTGAGTAGCGACACCACGGACCCGAGTCTCCAGAGAGTCGGTCAGGGCCTTCGTCTCCGACGTGTCTTCATCGGTCGGAGTGTAAACACAAGAAGGCCCGCAGGACTCTCAGCTCCAGCTTGCCTTCATTAGCCGTCCAGAGAGGAGCCGCTAGAGCTATATGCTCCAGGGGTGGAAGTGTTAAGGGCATCACGCCGCGAGTAACTTCGGAGAAAGCGCAGCACACCTCTCGACATCCCTGAGTCACTCACACCGGTGTTGCCCCCGGCCGTTTTCCTGGCATTTCGGGGGCCCATCTAGTGAGTGGCAAGCCACCGCCTGCCGCAAATAACTAGCAATAAAAGCAGTTATGGCAGGCGTCCGTCCCTCTTCTGTAATAGCCCGGAATTAAGTTCACCCAGATCTCATCTCAATAGCCCATTTATTTTCCATCACACTTCGCAATAGTCTCAACGCCTGCCGAGACCTGCTCATGGGTATGTCGTTCCATTGACATATCCTGGAGCGGGTCACGGCGGGCGTACAACATTACATCAAACTTCTCACAGGGGCCTCTACGCGTTGTATACCATATCCCCGCGCATGCCTATCAAATGACCGGGCCTGACCCGTGAGTTAAGAGAGATAATTAATAATAAATATTGTCAGACAAATTACACAAGGCCATCTAGCCCCAAAGTAAGCGAAGCTTGTGTTATGGGTACTAGATAACTGATAAGTATTTGACGAGCTCGATGGTAGTACCTTATCTCTCTTTTTCCAGATCCTCGTTTGTCGGTCAGTAGGATGCACTACGTGCAGGTGAGGTTGGCTTTGGCACATAGATGTTGATGAACTATTTACACCCCAGACCAAGTTTGACATTAACATCACCATAATTGAATTTTCACTGATTTCGCGAACATTATTAACTTGCAGTTAATATTTTTCGTAATTGATTTAGCAAACAATAGTTATTCTGCTAGCAGGCGAGACATGTCTGGCTCTGCGTTATTAAACGTAATTATCTGGCTTATTCTTGTTTGCCCGCCCACGTAAATTTCGTATTTCAAGGGAAAGCCGCATACAAACAACTGTACCTGCTGAACGTGTGGGCTGAAAAGTTTCTACTTCGGCACTGAATAAGGTTAGGTGTCTATTGAAATTTCAGTGCCCAAGTTATACTCAGTGAAACATATAAATCTAACGAGGAGCTCGATGGCGTCGTTACGCGTGTCAGCCTAATCGATCACGCAAGTTAAGCAACGTCGACCGTAGCCTGTCTATGGATGGGTTTAATCTAGAGCTCCGTTGTATTACACCCTACACTGTTGTAGACGACAGTCGTTAAGCCAGTGGGTGGTTTGATAACACTGGCCTCGACCAACCCGCAGTTGAGCAGCGTAGTGGAGTATGCTCTAAACCCTTTGGATTGAGGAGAGACTCGTTTACTAGCAGTGGGATGATTATGGGATTCCATATAACATAGAAATCTAACCTTCGGGTTCTAAGCGTCGGAACGAAGAAATTCGATGCAGAAGTTGTCGACATTCCGACCATTGTCACTTCAGCTCCTCCCGCATCTGACCAAACGAGCATATGGGTCATCATCATTCATCATTGGAAAGCGCAATTACCACTGCCCATGGAGATCAGCAACACCAAGAGGTACTACTCCTTCCTTTCTTTCTTTCTGGTGACCTCACTCACTCGCAGGAACACTACAACCCTCAAGGGAATTGTTATTTGGCTGTGGTATTCTGTGATGTGGAGGTATTTCCCCAGTCGGGCAGCTTAAAAAATACACTATGCCCTACCTCTCTTTTCGCCAGAGCCCCGTTTGTCAATCAGCAGGATGCACCACGTACAAAAGTTGTTGGAAGTGGCTGGAGGATTGCTTTTAGTAGAAAGCATTATGGAAGGCCTCAATCCGACAGTGGGTAATAATGTACAGACCGATGATACTGACCCCTGAAAAACTGTCCAGACTGCTCAACATAGGCCTCCCCCTTAAACCTACACAATAATTGGTTTTGTGGCGTCCCCCTCCCCCCCTTCCTGCGATCTGTATCAGTTTGTATGTCCATCTAGTGTAGTAGGCAATTTACGCTGCGCATTTCAATATATGCCCGCTCCATCGACCGTCAGTTTTGCGGGCAATGTGGCCACTTCAGCCCATTGACCTTTAGGGCTATGTCGGTAACTCTAGATTTGCTACGGATGCATTAATTTTTAAGTTATATTAGAGAAAAAATTTACACGTTAACGTCTGCAAATCAAAAACTACAGAACCGAACGTAATTAACAAACAAAAAAATGTTTTCTGCATACGTCCTCGTATGCAGAAAACATAAACACATTTTTTTCAGTCAGCCAATTTCATTAAAGTCGAGGCACCAGTATGTGAGTTATTTGCGACGCAAAATTACGTAAAAACATATTTTTTTCCACTTAACTCAATTTGGAGAGCTCGCTTCGCAAAACGAACAGTTAAATGGTTAAATTAACAAACATACAAGACCTGTGACTTTTGGCGTATAAACGGCTCACCATCATCTTAAGCCAAAGCCAACCTCACCTGCTTGTGGGACGTCATACACACTTTGCTGATTGAGAAACTTGGCTCTGGCAAAAGAGAGATAGAGCGGCTCAGCGTATTTATAAGCTGCCCGTCCGGGGAAGTACCTCCACCTCACAGAACACCACACCAAAATAACAATTTCCTTGTGGCTTGTCGTGTTCCTGCGACTTAGTGAAGTCACCAGAAGGAAGGAGTTGCTGCGTTGGCAGCATGGGCTGGCGACCGCGAGCGATATTTCATGTTGCTAGCGCTTAAATAAACACGGTTATCGCTTCACATCAGGCCATATTGTTGTTCGCCACCCGACGTAGTATAAAAATAACAAAATATGAGATATTTTTAATTCATTGACCGCTGAGCCGATTTTAATGAAATTTAGTACGAAATGTAAATGTTCTTTAAGTAAATTGGACAACGAAAGTTATTGCTTGCGAACCGCTGATTCATTTTTGATTAAATATAATTGATATGTAGATAATATACGCACAATTCACAAGTGCTTTCTAGACATTCTATTTCATATAGCTATTTATGAAATTTCTATATTTATTTGAATGACAATCGCGAGATTTGAGTCACGACGAACGATTAGTATAAGAGATTTTATCAAGAAGCATATTAACTAAATATAATATTCCAATAGATTTTCAAATCATCAATATTTATTTCTTTACCTAATTAGGTATATACTCGTATATTATGAAATGTACTTAAAATTAACATTCTTTCTAAACTTTGTAACTTAAAACAGACACAGGAAATATATATATTTTTACTCTTGAATTTACCTTTACGTGATTTACTATAACATATTAATAACAATCACCACAACAATGAAAGCCTTAATAAGGTACACTTACCATAAAGCTCTATTAGAAGTTCACGTAAACCGAGCTACGAAGTATATCGAAAGCTACGTCACGTAGCAGCCGTAGCGTCGTAGCGGGCGGCCGTGGCCGACTGACTGAATATTGAAGCTTTCGACGGCAGCTGTTCGCGCCAACGCAAACTTTTTTACTTGCTGTGCAATTAAGAGATCCTAATCTAAGTGCGTGACTACGTATTGTGGTGCATCATTAAACAATCAAATACTTCGCAGAAAATCGTCAAAAATTGAAAGCTTTCGGCACAGGTGAAGCCTTCGCAGCGGCGGCATTGTGTTTTGGAGTAGATTGTTGGTTTTTTTTATTTTCTCTCTTAAATTCAGGGGATTAAACCCAGTCCTTTGAAAGGCGTGCACGGGGATATGGGTATATATTAAAGTCATGTTATACGCTCGCCGTGAGCTGTCCCAGGATATAAGTATTAATGGACCACTATACCCATTAGCAGGTCTCGGCAGGTATTGTAACTATTGCAAAGTGTGTTAAACAATAAATAGGCCATGAAGATGATTTTGGTGGATTTAATGTTTGGCTATTGCAGAAGGGGACGGATGTATAACCGCTTCTATAGCTCGTTATTTGTGGCAGGCCGCGGCTCGCCACACCAGGGATGCCAGGAAATCGGCCGCAGGCATTGATCACAATTTCTTTACTGAAAACCGTGTCTAAATTGGTCGTTTTGAAGATAAATCGGAAAATTCGGTTGCAGCACAAACAACCTTCTATCCTAAACCTATATACCCTTCCCGTTCCAGTGTGGTAAAAAAATACCATCAAACGGCTTTAATCGAGCCGAGACTTTTTCTTTCATTATCTAATGAGCCTTGTAGACAGCGATAGCAACAGTCGACTCGCGACTAGGGCCTTTGCAAGAGAGCTCGGGCCGCAGCTCGAGTCTTCAACGAGCCCGAGGCTCACGAAGCTCTATCATTTTAACAACACGTGCAGGAGAGGTTGACTATAGCTCTAAAGGTGATGCCACTTCAATCTCGATCTCCATTCTGCCAAGACCGTGTCCGACTGACAAAAATAATACTGCTCAGTACATTTACTATAGTCGATAGCAATCGTTTCAAAACCGACAGACTATAGTATTTATACAGATAAGCGAAAGGGCATGTATGACAAAAAGGCATGCTCATTACGTTCCAATACAAAGGGCTATATATAGAAATGTCAGTACTATTAATAAAGCATACTTCGCGTAGATGTATCGAAATCCGATAACACTGAAAAATGAGGCCAATTTCTCAGAGATCCGACTCTGGCCTTAAGCCACGAATAGCTTCTTACCCTTGATTGAAAACTGACTTTCAATCTGCCAATTCACTTTGAGATTGATGAATATTGACAAGATAATCTTATATATTAGGCTGTTATTTTTTTTTTAACAGATGATAAACCAACCAATGACTAAGACAACAGCAAATCACCAGACAGATTACGAAGCTGAATGAGAGATGGGAAAGGGAATTGTTATTTGTCTGCTTTATTCTGTAAGGTACTTCCTCAGTCGGGCAGCTTAAAAAATATGCTACGTCCTACCTCTTTTTTCGTCAGAGCCTTGTTTGTGACTGACAAACGAGGCTCTGATGAATCGTAGTCGTAATCGGCTTCAGTTTCGGAGGTAGGGCCCTTGATCTTTGAACTTTGATTTTGATGAAACGTGCTAGATACATAGATAACAGTAATCTGTTGATGTGCCACAAATAAATAAAATAAAATAAATAAATAAATCTTAGCGTAGTAATCAGTTTAATAAATTTTGAGATATCAACATTACCTAATCAAAAAATAAAGTAATTAACCGTGTACATAAGGCTAGCGTAACTACTCTAGACCGTAGTTGAGTGGTGACGGTAAATTACTAATTAATTCTATTTCTTTTCGAGAGTGTCAAGTCTGTGAATGTTATTGGGTCAATGTCGGTCCATTGGGTCTACCGTACACTACATATAATTCACCTACTTTCTCATCGCTAACTATTCAGGCCATCGCCGAATTTTTTCTACATCATGAAAACACACAACTTTTTTAATGACCCGAAAATAATTTTATGTTGTTTTGATCAATTCGTTTGATACGTGCGGAATTTTATATCGTTTATGACTTAGCCTTCTGAGCTACTAGTGAGAGTTTTATATTTATTTATACCAAGCAAGTAGTGTGCAGTAAGCAAGCATTAACATCGATATTTTGTGTCGAAATATTAGTTTCTTAGTACTAGATATCAGAACAAGCTATGCTAGAATAGAAAATAGAAAAAAAAATATTTGGCAACACTTCAGTACCAAAAACTATGTGTAACAATAAATATATTTTTGACTAGCTTTCGCCCGCGGCTTCGCTCGCGTGACATTCGGGGCAAACACATGTTTACTCATTAATCAATAGAAGTACTCGTGTAAAATTTAGGATAAAATAGTACAACTAATCTCGTTTTCCCATATAAACCAACTAATCTCATTTTCCCATACAAACTTTGGACCTCCGTTTCACCCTCTTAGAGGTAAAATTTGAAAATTATTTTTAAGAAATTCGTGTCCACTACGTTATATTTTCAAATCGATGCCATTGTCCTAACTAACGTCCCAGAAAACCATAGAATCGACACCCATATTGATATTATGACATTTCAACCCCATTGCACCCCTACAGAGTTGTCACGTCGGCTATGTTGGATTATTAAATAGTTGTTTTTTTCGTAATCAGCGACCCGATATACCATAAAACCGACCAAGTGCGAGTCGGACTCGTGCACGAAGGGTTCCGTACCATTACCATACCATATCAATAAAAACACATTTATTGTATGGGAGCCCCCTTAAATATTTGTTTTATTTTTATTTAATTAATTATTTTTAAAGTGAATATGTAACTAAATATTATGACTGAGTATTTCAGGCGTTTACCTATTGCCGTTATCAATTGTGAGCAAAAAAAGAACAAAACGATCACGTTTGTTGTATGGGAGCCCCCATAAATATTTATTTTATTCTGTTTTTTAGTATTTGTTGTTAGAGCGGCAATAGAAATACATCATCTGTGAAAATTTCAACTGTCTAACTATCACGGTTTATGATATACAACCTAGTGACAGACGGACGGACGGACGGACAACGGAGCCTTAGTAATAGGGTTCCTTTTTACCCCTTAGGGTAAGGAACCCTAAAAAACAATACCTATGACGATTTTCAGACTCTTTTTAACACATTTTATACATTTCAACGCCACCGCACCCCAATAGGAGATGATGGTCACGTTTTCACCCTACGGGTACAATAAATAACAATAATAGGTAATTTCTGGGATAAAAACTATCTTAGGTAAGTATGTCCTTTCCCAGGACTCAAGGTATCTCTCAACCAAATTTCATCTAAAACGGTCTAGCGATTTAAGCGTGAAGAGGTAACAGACATTCTGTCGCATTTATAATATTAGTATGGATTGGCGTTCCGAAAACCCGTAAAAACGACACATATATCGATATATAGACATTTCAACCTCATCACACCTCAATAAAGGATGATCGTCACGTTAGCCACGTTGGATTATAAAATAATTGTTGTTTTTGTAATCAGCGACCTGATAAACCATAAAAACAATACCCATGACGTTTTTCACCCCATTTTACTCCTTTAGGGGTTGAATTTTGGAAAATCCTGAAACACGTGTTTACTCATTTAAGTATAGAAGTACTCGTGTAAAGTTTCGGATAAAAGAGTCCAACTAATCTTGTTTACCCATACAAACTTTGGACCCACGTTTCACCCGCTTAGGGGATGAAGTTTGAAAAATCCTTTCTTAGTGCACCCCTAGACGTCATTAGGAACCTACTTGCCAAATTTAATCTCTAGACCCAGCGGTTTAGGCTGTGCGATGATATATAAGTCAGTCAGTCAATTTCTTCTTTTATAGATTTAGATTATGGGAATTCTGGGAATAGAGACGGTTTCTCCTGCACCGCTACCTGTTAAAATTTGAGCCTCGATTATATGTATTTTGTTGCAACTGGGTTACTTTTAGCCGAGTTCCATTGCAAAGTTGTGGTCTTAAATTTCGGAGCAGAATAATCGGAATGCCAATTTTTTTCGGATATTGCGACTTCTGACTGAGTCGGCACGCAAAGGCATAAATACTCATTCATAAAACTATTAAGCTTTCTTATCTTTTGTTTACATTTACAGATGGTCAAATGCTTTGTTTGTACAACTCTCAAAAAAGTACTGTTTATTTGGTGAGGGCAATTAACTTACCGTTCTTAGGTACCTGCCTAGCATCCAAATGTGCAACAAAAAATAATGACGTAATAACATCAAATTAAACTCGAAAGTAATCTACTTTTAACGAATGAAATAAACAAAACAATGATCCAACTAAAGAAAACAATATTTAATAACTTATCTACTAAAGTAAGCAAATCGAATTGTAAACAATTTGCAGTGAATGATAATGCATTTACAAAACAATAATTGTCACGTGTCTGCACGTTTGGACAAGCACACTTAGGCATATTTTTTCTATGCCGTACTACCATCGTTTTTCACTCATGTGGTACCACGCCGCGTAACGAACCCCGCCCGCTCCCTGCCCCCCGCGCGGCAGCACTCATTGTGTACGGGCGCGGTACTTGGCAAGTTTCTGACTCAACCATAAAAGATAGACATATGCTGTCGTGGGATAATTTTTATATAATTTTAAGGAGAACATTTCCGTCATACATGATTTCTGTGTAGCTTTAACCATTAAGGCTGAACACGCGACGGAAGCTTAAGAAATGGAGTAACTTGTCTCGTTTTCCCAACATTTCCCTTCACTGCTCTGCTCCTATTGATCGTAGCGTGATGAAAAGTATACTATAACCTGCCCAGGAGTATGAAGAATAATTGTACCAAGTTTCGTTAAAATCCGTCGAGTAGTTTTTGTTTCTATAACGAACATACAGACAGACAGACAGACAGACAAAAATTTTACTGATTGCATTTTTGGTATCAGTATTGATCACTAATCACCCCCAGATAGTTATTTTGGAAATATATTTCATGTACAGAATTGACCTCTCTACAGATTTATTATATGTATAGATATATAGCAATAGGCACCTAATAACTATAACAACTAACGTTTTAAAAATCCTGAAAAACATGACTGTTTACGTGAGCATGTAAACCTGTATAAATCATAATATACTTTAACTTGATCAAGATTGAATGTTGAATGGAATGAATCTACCTTCGTGTTCTTTGATGTCCCAAATAGCCACTAGATGTCGCATATGATCTGCTTTCAATAAACCTCAAACTGGACTAGCACTTTAACCCCATAAAACACAAGGGTGTAACTGTTTTTTATTCGAAAGTGAGTTATATATCTTAATCATTATCTACCTGTATTTAACCACTGGACATAGGCCTCTCACTATTTTGCAATTCATATTATTAGAATCGATGTGTTAGGTAACAACTCTTGTTTTAATTCCCGGTCCCGTGCACGGCAGTTGAGTTTCACTTGAGTAGCTATCTCTTTATGCTTTTAATGTCTTATAGCAATATTGCAAAATATTTAAAGAATATTTCATAAAATATCTAAAAAAGATTCCAAGAATTGGTCAAATTAGCACCAAAAGTACAGTTGTAACGACACGATTTGTAAATTACTGTACTTCTTAATATATGATTTGCGGAATAGATGTATTTTACAATTAACTATCTAGGGAGCTTTATTTAAGGACCTTTAATTTTTTTTTTATTTGCGACATATATTCCGGCGTTAATATGGCTACGGTAACCGCTTCCCATGAGGCGAGCCGTATGCTTGTCTGCCACCCGACGTAAAAAATAAAAAAATAAAAGATATGAATGAAGCTCGTATAATAACGAATTGGTTCACACAGTGACAGTAGGCATTTTGAGGCGATTAAGTTCATTGGTAAAGGGGAGATGGAGAGGTCACACGTTATCGGCTAAGATACATTATATTAATTTGTCAAAAAATAGTTTACTTTTTTTGATCGCTGTAAATTTACTTTTGTTAGTTACGCCGATGCTTTGTAGGGATGACTATCGCCCACTAGACATCCAACACAAGACGAATGCGAGTCTTCCCTTCCCTTCTAAAGAAGGTTCCCATTTTTGAAGTATCACCGAGAAGTCATTCAGTGGAAGGTCGCGTGTAATATCGTGGCCACTTTACGACGTTCCTATCTCTTTGCATTCCTTCAGTGCCCTTAAGGACAACTTTTATTAAATCTAGCATGCTGAAGGTTTCTTGATATTTATATACATAAACGGAATAAAAGAGCACGTTTTTTAAATTAATTTATTTATATTTAGAACCAACAGCTTAATAAAATAACATACAAAAATTATTTGAAACAGGAAGCCAATAAAAGGTTCCCTCGGTTATGACTGTGATGAATTTGTATATTGCATTTTTGCAGTTTTGGGGATATCTATGTTTGCGGTGTATGTGGTTCAACATAATATTTTAGCCAAAACCAACCTCAACAGCATGTGGTGCACCTTATTGATTAACTAACAAGCCTCTGGCAAAAGAGAGAAGGTCATTTTAATCTCCCTGACTGACAAATAACAATTCATTGAGGCTTAAAGGGTTATTGTGTTCCTGCGAGTAAGGTTACCAAGAAGAAAGTAGTTGCTTTTTGACGTGACAACGTCTTATAATTCGATGGAGCCGGCTGCACGCACGAAAAAACATGACTCATGCGGCGTTACCTCGCTCTGAGGCGTTCCATTAAAAATTTCTTTTGAAAAATGCAAACATTCCATCAGTATTTTCTTATGACGTTGTCACGTTCAACTATCGTCAGTAAACCTACTTTACAGACAACCGATTTTTATACTACGTCAGTGGCAAACAGAAATAAGATCCGCTTGATAATGCGGTGGCCGTAGCCATATGAACACTCGTAACAACCCTCTACGGAATTGTTATTTGGCCACAGTATTCTGTGAGGAACAGGTAATTCTCCAGTCGGGAAGCTTAAAATCACGCTGTGCTCTACTCTCTTTCGCCACAGCCTCGAGAGGTGCACCTCGTGTAGGTGAGGTTGGCTCAAATAGTCATGAGCCATTTATATTATACCCTTAAATGACAGGTGGCGGCGCATGAGCGATACTTTCTATTGTTTTACATAATAATCTACGGTAGCTGCTTCACATCAGGTTACATAACGTAGTACCACAATGTAAGTATTAGTATTACGTATGGCCATTCCCTGCCGCTCTCTCCTGTCGACCTCACCTCCCCTCTGAGACGAATCTGGAACAGTTTTACACAGACATAATCTATATATATAAAAATCAATGCCACTTTTCGTTGTAATTTAATAACTCAAGAACGGGCTCACCTATCCAAACCAAATGTTTAGACATTGTTCGGACTATTTAGTAGATGGTTTATGTGAAGTTTGCACAAAATCGGTATAGCGGTTCTACATTTATCACATTTTTTGTAACAAATTAATTCAATAAATGGCGGATCATTTTGATAATGGGGATTTTGCTGTCAAATTGAAACTTTTTTCAGATGAGGATTGTGCTGTCAAATTGAAACTTTTTTCAGTGTTGACAGTACAAGCATGTTGTTATGTCATTCATGCGGTCATTTCATTTTGGACGTGCTTCGACTTTATGTTGCCTGTTCCAGAGTCGGTACCCCCAGACATGCTTTGCATTATTTATTCATGCTCAAAATGGAAAAACAAAAAATTTTTTTGTTCCGAATGTTTTGGATTAAGTTTTAAAATAGCTAGCAATTAATGAAATTTTTTTTTTTGTTTGAATAAATGAATTTTATGTTTCAATTATTTTTTATTATTATTTAAATTTATACGTAGCGAAGCACGTACCGGGCTGCTAGTTATTTATATAGTAGTAAACGGCGTGACATTTGTATGGAGTGGCCGGGTTCTGGTAGTATAACAAATAAAGTGAAATTACAGTACAAGTAATAGTACTACGTAGTAAAATCTAAAGGTCTATCACATAGAATAGTTATTAGAGTTAAACATAAAACCGCTCTTTAACTTAGGTATAATAAAAAGCTGGAAGAAACCGCGTCGTAACGAGCTGGCCAGCTGAAAGGTCAGCTGAAGCTATCGATTCCTGAAATAGATAGTGAATCGGTCGCCACTGAATTATTCATAGTAATAAGACCGGCGTGCATTAACGGTGAATGCCAACTGTACGTTACGTTTAATAGATTATCCCACGTTTGAAAGCATTATGGATATTAAAGTTTTGATCTACATAGATAACATTAATATGTGATGCAAGTAGTTCATCAACATCTTTGAAACAAAGCCAACTTCACCTGTACGTGGTGCAGCCTGCTGACTGACAAACGAAACTGGCGAAAAGAGAGGTAGGTGTTTGAATACTGGTGATAGGGAGCTTAATTTTAAGCTACCCGACTGGGGAATGTACCTCCACCTTACAGCATACCGCAGCCAAATAACAACCCTCAGGTTGTTGTGTTCCTGCGAGTGAGTGAGGTCACCAGAAAGGGAGAAAGAAAGGAGATGCTGCGTTGGCAGCAGAGGTATATTATAAATATATAGATATATTAACTTTTTTAATGTAATCTTATAGCGTCTGACAAAACTGTCAGTCGTTTGACAGTTGGTGCGTTTAAAACGACGAGCCCGGTGGCCGAATGGCTAGCAATGGCTCATAGACTCGGAGGTCGTGGGTTCGATTCCCGCACAAGACGAACTTTTGTGTGCATGAACATGTCTGCTTGTCTTGGTCTGGATGTTTTCTATGTATTATAAGTATATACTTACAAAAAAAAAAAATTAAGTACATTGATCAGTTGTCTAGTACGAGCTTTGCGCTTAATTTGGGACTTGATGGCGCTGTGTAAATTGTCCAGAAATTAAAAAAATAATCAATGATATTATAAATACTATAGATATTGTAACGTTATACGTTTCTTTTTAATAAAATTCAATATAATAAACATAATTACATAAAAATACAAAATACTAAACTTAAAATAAAACTATATACAACATGGTTTTGTGTTATTTAACTTAAAATCAATAATAAAAAAGATATGAATTGGATTACATAACTCAATTCTATAACTAAAGTTAAATATTAAATGGTGTCTTGAGTTGAATGAGTCACATTTGATTCATGACAATATTAATTGTTAATTAATATTATGAACAAAATGTTGTCTATTTCAATATTTACAATCGTCGGAATAATAAATAAACAATGAAAAATAAATCACTAAATTAATAATTTAAAACACAGTAAATAAGTATAAATAACCTAATTAAAAATAATAATAATCGTATTACTCAATTGCCCAAAACGTATTTGCTAATGGTTTTCTTGAGCGTCACACGGTACCCTATTAGACAAACATCGTACGATCTTATGGGCGGAGCAAAGACAAAGACAGCTCATCGGCAACAGCCGATACTCGGACCCCACACTACTTTTTTCAACCACACAGACTAGCATAGTGCATAGACGTACTTCTATGCATATTTCGTACCTGCAAAATTTAAATAACTGACTTTAATCTCTTTGCATATAAGTACCTAATGTATGTGATCTAAGTTCTTCTTTGCCACTTATTTACCGCTACTGTGGTACTTACGTAATAAGTCGCGGAGGACATTTGTAACCGAAATCACGAACATACAGGAATTCCCCGATAGGGGAATTAGATAGAAGAAGAATTATATACAAGTTAAAAAAAAAAGAAATTAGATACAAGTTTAGAAGAATTACAAACAAGTTTGAACGGGAGCATTGAGGTCCCCTGCTGCCACGTCCCTACACCACCGAGCCATCATTCATCTTCGGCCACCTTCGCCAGGGAAGTACGGGACCGCGGAACCAAACTTATCAGCCGGGCACTGTGAACCCGATACTTATATTTTTTTTAATATTTTTTTTTAAATCGTGTACGCTGGGTATTTTTTTTTATAAAAATTATTACCCGACGCGACAATATGACATACACACACCAAATTGCGTCTGAAAACGATTCCCGTCGCCTGGGAGAGACTCTATCGCTATCCTTATCATCCCTGTGCATTAAAGCCTACAATTGTTCTCTTTCCCTCACTGAGTGCATTCTTTTTATCCCTTATTACATGATTGATAATTTCTAGAGGTATGGAGATTATCCTAAAAATTCCATGCGTATTAACTTAATGATCGTCTTTTATTTAAATTTCGATTAATATTGTCGTTTAGTAAGACGCTGAGTAGAGAAAACGAATTACTAAAACTCTATTTCGGTGGGCAAGTAAACATTACCGATATACATCCCACGCAAATCCCACCTTTCGATGTAAATCGCTTATCAAGTCGAAACCAACAAAAGTTCAGTTAATTTGAACTCCATTTTACGGTCCTAATTAACATCAATTGGGTTCGTGATTGCTCACCTTCGCTGAAAAGTTTCAGATTGTTTAACGAAATTGCTTTTTCTCGGAATTACAGAGTTTTCTACAGGTTTATCAGATCTAAATATACTCGTGTAGGACCTTTTGACTTTTCGTCAAAAACTTGTATGTCAATTTTGGAACTGCTGTATATCCAACCTGAAGGGGATATACAACAAGTGGGGTATAAGTGGTTTAACAACATCTTTGAACCAAAGCCAACCTCACCTGCACGTGGTGCACCCTGCTTACTGACAAACGAGGCTCTGGCGAAAAGAGAGGTAGGGCATAGCGTATTTTTAAGCTGCCCGGAAGTACCTCCAACTCACAGAATATCTCAGCCAAATAACATTTCCCTTGAGGGTTGTTGTGTTCCTGCGAGTGAGTGACGTTAGCAGAAAGAAAGAAAGGAAGGAGTTAGGCTGGCAACGGATCGGCGATCCCTTGCTGTTGCTGATCTCGATGGACGGTGGTAATTGCTTTCCATCAGGTGACCCACATACTCGTTTGCCCCCTCTGATAGGTATATAAAAAAAAAGTTGGGTATATTTTTGTGTCACGATGTTTGTCCGCGATAAACTCCAAAACTATTTATCCAATCTTAATGAAATTTTACTCGTAGCTCGAGTTCGATGTCGTCGTTATGCGTGGCAGTCTAATCAATCACGCAAGTTAAGCAACGTCGAGCGTAGCCTGTCGATGAATGGGTTTTACCTCGAGCTAATCCGTGCTTCGGAGAGCACGTTAGTCTGATCAGTCGGTTCCGGCTGTTGTCGTTAAATGATAGTCAGCTCTAAACCCCT
Organism: Hypsopygia costalis; assembly: GCA_937001555.2. NCBI lineage: Eukaryota > Metazoa > Arthropoda > Insecta > Lepidoptera > Pyralidae > Hypsopygia > Hypsopygia costalis. Next base: position 33,075,340 of record OW443328.2, read on the forward strand.
GCGATTGAGGGGAGGCCCGTATCCCAGCAGTGGGGTGAAGAAGGGTTGACGACAACGAAATTTTATTTTATTTTATTTTCTTCATAAAACAAAAAAGCATTTTATAACAAACAAAAATAACTTTTTTTTTGCACATATGTGTCGTCGTCATCGTGAACCCTTGCTCATCCCACTGCTGGGATATGGGTCCCCCCTCAATTAAAGATGTTTATATGTATACAAGGGGTTCAGAGCATATTCCAGTACGCTGCTCAACTGCGGGTTAATAGATGCTAGTGTTTTCAAGCTGCCCTTAGGCCACTGATTTGGCTTACCGACTGTCATCTATTTTTTTTTATACTACGTCGGGTGGCAAACAAGCATACGGCCCGCCTGATCTGAAGCGGTTACCGTAACCGTATTAACGCTCGCAACATAATATATCACTTGCGCGCCGCCACCCCCACTGCCAACGCAGAATCTCCTTCTTTTCTGGTGACCTCACTCACACGCAGGAACACAGCAACCCTCAAGGGAATTGTTATTTGGCTGCGGTATTCTGTGAGGTGGAGGTACATTCCCCAGTCGGATAGCTTACAATTACGCTCCCTACCTCTCTTTTCGCCAGAGCTTCGTTTGTCAGTCAGCAGGGTGCACCGCGTGCAGGTGAAGTTGGCTTTGATTCAAAGATGTTGATAAACCACGTACACCCCACACCATCTAATGACAACAGCCGGGACCGGCGGCTTAAAGTGCCCTCCGTGACACGGAGGACCCCGAGATAACATAAACCCATCCATGGACAGGCTACGGCCGACGTTGCTTAACGTGCGTGTTCGATCTGACACGCTCAACGACGCCATTGAACACCTACATTTCTATATATAGGAATATATATACACATATGTGTAGTTTGGTCCAACTTTAAAGATTTCATTTATTTCACAGCACAGCACACAGCACAGTGCAGCGCACAGCACAGCGCAGCACTGATTTCATATAATTCATCCTCTAAAGAGCTAAAATAGGGGATGAAAGTTCATGCGGGCGAAGTCGCGGGCATCATCTAGTATACATAAATAAATAAATATTTCTGCACAATTTACACAGCGCCCTCTAGTCCTAGTAAATTAAGTGCAAATCTTGTTTTACTGGGCACTAGACTTGTAAAAATGACTGTACATTAAAATGAAAAAAATCACTTAGCCAATCCATTACGAAGAGGCTTAATGCGAACAGATTGGTAAGCGCAAGATTGATCGGAGCCTCGTGTTTGTCGTAAGTACTTATAAATTATGCTCCATTCTCCATTAAGCCAAGTTATGAGGTGTTAACGGAAGATGGATGCCAGCTAAGGTCAACACTCCGTTGTGATGAGACACCCGGGGTGTTTTGAACCCTGGACGCAAGCAGAAATTTAACGGTTGTATCTTCCAAACGAATGAACTGAAGGCCAATTCTCGTAATTTTTCTACGAACGCAGATTGAAAGTTGACCGAATCGAGATTGAATTGTGAATTGACTAAAATGATATACTTGATTTCATAAATTAATTATTATCAATTCTTGTTGTTGGCAAAGTAACATTCTTAGTTTGTTTAATTTTCACTCATATTTCGTTATAATCCCGCTTAAATTTAGTTTTGAAGTTACATATTGTGTTACGAGAATACCACATGTGATATTTGTGAGATCGAGACTGGATCGAAACTGAATTTTGACTATATTTAAATTACGAGAATAGGCTATTTGACTAACATTTTTTTCTGTTTGATATGTAGGGACGTCTCCATAATATAACCATAGGTGAAAGAATTACTTCGATAGCACAAAAATCTCTCGAGATATGGTAATTTGAAAATCACAATTTTTAGACTACCCCAAAACGCTCCATACAAAAGACTACCGAATTATGACGTCACAGGTTTGTATTTTGTATTTCATCAAATCAGAAATTTGTGTCGTACGAATTTCTGATTTGAGCTATGTTAAATATTACGTTTATGTAATTAGTATCATAATAAAAGTTTTTTTATTGCTTCTCCAATGGAAATATTATTTTTTAATAATTTCATACTTTTAAAATGGACTTTCCCGCCAAACTTTGATCGACGCTAAAAAAAAGTCTGACTGAAGATATTAGAATGAAAGTTTACAGATCTTTATAGTTTTGTGTATTTTACGATATTGTTAAATAATTTATACAATTTTTAAACATTGGAAAATAGCCTATTGCCCCTCTGATTTTAATTTCATTTTTTTTTGTTTATTGTTTCAAAGGTGACTTGGTCGAGACTCGAGTGCTCTGTTTCAAGATAATACCTCCACTTCACTGAACATTACAGCCAAATAACCTTGACGATGGTTATGTTCCCGCAAGTTAGTGAAGTCACAAGATTAAGCAAATGCTGCATTTGCAGTGGGAATGCATGAGCAATACTTGTACTGTAAACATCCATAGGCAACAATTGTTTTACATCAGGAGGGCAGTAGTATGCCTGTTTTCCATCCGAGGTTGTATAAAAAACAATAGCAGTCGTTAAGTCAAATGTGTGATCTTTGAGCGGCTTGAAACCAGTGGCCTGAAGTTGAACGGCGTGGTGGAACATGCACTAAAATGCCTTAACAGGGCGATTGTTAGTCTGTACGAAGCGAATACGGTCCGTACCTACCAAATACAATGCAATATTTTTATTAAATGAGACGAGGTACAAAAATTTCCCTCTTGCTACTAAATAAAAAAAAAATAAGTACTTACTACATTCCGAAATAACTTATTTTCAAAAATAACATTTGATCAGTCCCCGTATCATACCATATCTCAGCAGTGGTATGAACATGTATTGATGCAGAAGGGAAGTAAGTTACTGAAACTGACCTTCAAAGTCTGTTACTTCAAAGACCTAATAATGTAGCATTACCCGAAGTCTATAAGATACAAGATACCGTACGTAGGCGCTCACATACAAGTATTATTCTCTTTACGTCATACTAATTTGGGGTGTAAGGGGTTCATCAACATCTTTGAAACAAAGCCAACTTTACCTGCACGCGGTGCACCCTGCTGACTGACAAACGAAGCTCTGGCGAAAAGAGAGGTAGGGAGCGTAATTGTAAGCTATTCGACTGGGGAATGTACCTCCACCTCACAGAATACCGCAGCCAAATAACAATTCCCTTGAGGGTTGTTGTGTTCCTCGAGTGAGTGAGGTCACCCAGAAAGGAAGGAGATGATGCGTTGGCAGCGGGGGTGGCGGCGCGCGAGCGATATTTTATGTTGCGAGTGTTAATGTGGCTACGGTAATCACTTCACATCAGGCGGGCCGTACGCTTGTCTGCCACCCGACGTAGTATAAAAAAAAAGCCATTCCTTGAATACAGAGTTATAGTCGGTAATCTTACCAGTTGATTGTCGTAGTTTAGTAATGGCCAATAAACGTCCTTTAGCTGATTCATAGTTATTAAGTTAATCCTCATGATGTACCTTCCATGCTAACTGTACTTCGTATCTTTGTTCTGTATTTATTTTTATATTATTCTCGAAGTCTTCTAAAATCTCCGATTCCTTTTGTGCGATACTTTCACAGGATCTTTTATTCCTAAAGATTCCAATGACCAAACAGTTTCTAAACCTGATGAACAAAATAATGTATTAATATTACATGCTACACTTGAGTCACCTGTTTGTTTTCCTATTACTGTCCAACCTAGTTACGGCTATTAGGCTTTACTGAGTTCTGTTCCGAGGAGTTGTTTGATATCATGCCCACGGTCCCTTATAGTCGAAACACTCGCCATAGACAGGAAATTTATCCTCACATATCGGAGCCAAAATGGGCACGTACTATGCGGTTCCACAGCTTTCTACCTCGAGCAATGAACGCCAAGGTTTTCTCAGGAAGCTACGGTATGGAGTTCTTGAAGAAAAGAAGAAAAGGTTTTACATAGACGGTCTTAATGATGCCTCTATTACAAGCGTGCATAAGCCGCGATGATTGTTTATCATCAGGCAGGTCGTAAGCTTGTTTGCCACCTTATCAGTACTACTAGTCCATTTCGTCTGGTGAACTCAAACACTCGCAAGAACACCTAAATTGGTTAACTGCTTACCATCTAGAGATAATATAGGTTTTTTGCCTTTGGTAGTCAAAAAATGATGTGTAGACTGAGAAGGTTTATCTATATATATAAAAATCAATGCCACTTTTCGTTGTAATTTTATAACTCAAGAAGGGGCTCACCTATCCAAACCAAATGTTTAGGCTTTGTTCGGATTATTTATTAGATGGTTTATGTGAAGTTTGCACAAAATCGGTAGAGCGGTTATTCATTTATCACATTTTTTGTAACAAATGAATTCAATAAATAGCGGATCATTTTGTTAATGGGGATTTTGCTGTCAAATTGAAACTGTTTTCAGATGGTGATTGTGCTGTCAAATTGAAACTTTTTTCAGTATTGACAGTACAAGCATGTTGTTATGTCATTCATGCGGTCATTTCATTTTGGACGTACAGTGCTACAAACTTATCTGACCCGGTGGCCAAATTTAGAACTAAAGCCGAAATCTTGGAATTTAGTATTGCCAGGTACAATTAATTTACTTACCGCGTATGCACATTCCATTGAGGTGTATTTTTTTAAATACATATTATCTTTTTCTACACATATTTCATTTCTTACAATAAAAAAATCGTCAACGAGTTGTTTTTGTGCAATATTATAACTCTCTAATATTATATAATAGCTATGATCGCGACGTAACGTGGTCCATTTTTAAAACTAATCAACAGAAAATAGAATGCAATTGATATTTAATTGAAACACCTCACAACACAATTAATAAGTATATCAATGCTATTATTTTAACAGTGTATAAAAATCAAAGAAATATATTATATTTCTATGATTTTTATGTTTCCTTTAAAACGGGCGGCATTTCGTTTAATGGCAACACTTAAGTCGATCGCACCGCCCCCGCCACCGGGCCAGATAAGTTTGTGGCACTATACAGTGCTACAAGGATCTAAATGAACGTGGCAGAAAACGGAACTAAAGCCGCCATCTTGTAAGACGTCACTTTTGACAGTTCTTCACCGTTGAATGTTGTGGTGCGATTTTAAAGTATATTTTGTTAATATAGTACGATTATCATGCCGAAAGTTTTATGAAGTGGTGTCAGGGAGGTTGTGTTTAAGGTGAAAGAGATTTTTGTACAAGAAAAACAAAACAACGGCCCATTAATTCCTTTTGAAAAGGTTAACGAGCGAGTCGCTGCTGCTACAGGTAAATGTTGCCAGACATGTGTGTTTACCTTAAATTCCCACTTTGTTCCACAGTAAAAAGTTTTATTTGGTTTATTGTTATACGTAAATTTAAATTATTTTCAGGTGTTACTTTACACACTGTATCAAACGTTGTCAAAGAAGGCACATTGGCTAAGGCATCATGCAGTAAAATTGTTACACCTGGTAAGAACAGGAAAACAAGAAAAGATAAACTCATAATGGATGATTTTGATCTTGGAGTTTTATGAAGAAAGATTCACGAGTTTTTTATGACGTGTCTCTTCATAAATCCTTGTGGATTCTAATAAGTTCCATTCGTGCAAAATAATTGTTCATAATGAACAATAAATAGATAAATGATTGATGACCATATTTTAATAAATATGTATGTATCCTATATAATATATAAATAAAAGCTAAATTGTATATGTTGTTTTTTTATTTCACATATTCCTCATTCCTTCATTTCACAGATCGTTGTTAGATTTTTTATTTTTTATTTGAGGAGGTACTTCCCGAGTCGGTCAGCTTAAAATATACGCTTTGCTCTACCTCTCTTTTCGCCAGAGCCTCGTCTGTCAGTCAGCAGGGTGCACCACGTACAGGTGAGATTTGCCTTGGTTCAAAGATGTTGATGAACTCCTTACACCCCAAGATAGGTACGAAATGACTTTATTCATTTTAATTATTTATAATTTATTATTATTATTTTATTTATTTTACAAGAGCTATCCATGGTAAGGTCTTTACCTAAGTTGTTTAATATTGACAGGGACTTAATAACATTTTCAAGCAAAGTTAATAACTGCACTGAAACTTTGCGTCTCCTGGATGGCCACGACTATATCAGATCGCCTGAACTATTTAATACTGTGCTACAAAAATTGCCCATAATGATGAGAAGTAGGTGGTATGATTTTGCTACAGCCTATCAATACAGTGGCCAGAGTAAGCTTGAGATGCTCTCAGAGTTTTTATCACGCGAAATAGAAGTACAGGCAAAGTTTGGTGTTGTAGATAGTTCTGTTTCTAAAACGCCTTATTGTTCATTCGACAGGAATCTAAAATTGGAGCACGTAAATACAGTTGACGCGGACGTCAAGTTAGAGGGAGGTCTGCAGCCAACTGCTGCTTCTTCGTACGAGTACATCGAGTCACCTAAACCCACTACTTCTTCGGCTGAAAATACATCAAAATTTTCTTCGCATCGACTTTGTTTATTTTGTAAAAATAATTCACATACTATTGTCAAGTGCAAAGAATTTTTGACATTGTCATTTAATAATAAGTGGCATTTCGTAAAAGAAAACAAATTATGTCAGAAATGTTTAAAAAAAGGTTCTCATGACTATAGTAAGTGCCGTGCAAAAGGAGTTTGCACTAAAATAGGTTGCAAGCATAGACATCACGAGCTCCTACATAATCCGAATTTTCGTTCCATTGCCACTCACGTTGTAGAGGGGACCTCGTTCTCTAAAGTTGAAACATGCGCCGATAACTCAACACCTGAGCTAGCAGCGCACTCTACTGATATTAATGATCTAGCACATCGACCATTACTGAAGGTTGTTGCTGTTACCGTATCAGGTCCAACTGGATCTGTAGACACATTTGCGTTGCTCGACGATGGGTCTACTGCTACCTTCATTGATTCAGAAATTTCAACCCAGATAGGGTTATCAGGACAGGTAGGGCAAATCAATTTACATTGTGTAGGAGGTTTATCGAGACAGTCACAAGTACAATATGTTAACTTTAAAATTAAGGGGCGTAATTCAACGAACACCTACGACATACGACAAGCTAGGTCCATTAGTAATTTAGGTCTGACTCGTCAATCGGTATGCCAAGGTGATATTTCAAAGTTTTCGTATTTGTCCGACATAGCGGACGAGTTGTGCTATGATGCAAAACCTACCATAATAATAGGAATTGATAATTGGCATTTGTCTGTAGCCAAGGCGACAAGGCAAGGGTCTAAGTCCCAACCCGTAGCAATTTTAACAGCGTTAGGGTGGGTTATTTTTGGATTTGTATCAAGCAAGACTAAGATTGTTCATTTTGTAAATCACGTCGGCTCCGTTGATTTATTAACCGACGACACGTCCTTAGAAAATATTATAAAAACGCAATACCGTTTAGACTCAATAGGTATAACAAAACATGAGATGCGTGGGGCTAGCAATGAACGTGCGCTTCAAATTTTGGAACGCACATCACGACGGTTACAAGAAGGCCGTATTGAAGTTGGGCTACTATGGAAAACAGACAACTTAGTAGTTCCAGATAGTTACAACTTGGCTCTTTCTAGGTTCCTTGGTTTGGAAAGGCGCTTTGCTCGTGATCCTGGTTATGCGGAGAAGTACCGACACAATATTCATGATACCTTGGAGAAGGGGTATGCCGAAGAGTGTTCAGCAATTGAACATAAAGGTGTATGTTGGTACTTACCACATTTCGGTGTTGTTAATCCAAATAAACCTGGTAAGCTCCGTGTGGTTAATGATGCAGCTGCCAAATCTCAAGGAGTTAGCCTTAATGATCTTCTTTTGACAGGGCCAGATATGCTCCAGTCTTTACTCGGTATATTATTTCGTTTTCGTGAGGAAAAGGTTGCTTTGAATGGTGACATAAAAGAAATGTTCCCACAGGTAAAAATCTGTGAATCCGATCGTGACGCACAACGATTTTTATGGCGTGATAAGCCTTCTGAACCTATAAAGATATATAGAAATGTCTTCAATGTGTTTTGGAGCTGCATCAAGCCCATTTACAGCACTTTACGTAAAAAATAAAAATGCCACTGATTTTCAAGATCAGTTTCCCGAAGCAGCACGAGTAATTATTGAAGACCATTACATGGACGACTGCATCACTAGTGTTGATTCTGTTGATAAAGCTGCTCGTCTAGCAGCCGATATTGTTACCGTGCATCGGAAAGCTGGTTTTGAGATGCGTAACTGGGTATCTAATGAAACCCAAGCTTTGTCACTATTGCCGAAAGATTCACTTTTGGCACAGTCATCTAATGCACTAGTTGATATTGGTTCTGCTAATATTCGCACCCTCGGTCTTTTGTGGCGTCCAAAATCGGACACCATTTCTGTTAATACCGGTTTTAAGAAAGACTTTGAAATACCTAATAGTCTTACCAGACGCACGGCCCTTGCGCACATCATGCGTGTATATGATCCGCTGGGTCTTGTGTCGCCTGTAGTTATTAGAGGGCGCGCTCTATTTCAGTCACTGTGGAGAAGAGGAACCACTTGGGATGAAGAGATCCCAATAGAGCTTATACCCGAATGGAGTAAATGGTTTTCTAATATTGCAGACATTTCCGACCTTGTGTTTCCTCGACGCTATGATCATGACGAAACTGAAATTATAGAGCGCGAACTCCACATCTTTTGTGACGCTAGTGAAGTAGCTTATTCAGCTGTAGGTTACTGGCGCTTTATTTGTAAGAACAATTTAGTTAGATTAGCGCTTATAGGTAGCAAAATTAGAGTAGCACCATTAAAACCGACTTCTATACCAAGATTAGAGTTACAAGCCGCTTTAATAGCAACTCGCTTCGCGGAAACAATTGTTGAAGCACATAAGCACAAACCAGTTCGTAAATTTTATTGGTGCGATTCAATGACAGTGCTAAGTTGGCTTCGCAGTGATGCTAGATCTTATAAGCCTTTCGTAGCTCATAGGTTAGGAGAGATTTTAGAGTCCACTAACGCCAATGAATGGAGATGGATCCCCAGTAATTTAAATGTTGCAGATGATGCAACGCGCATAAATGGAGAAGTTTTGACTTCTTGTTCACGTTGGGTAACTGGACCTCAGTTTCTTATTTCTGAATGTGACTGGCCTAGTCAACCCGAAATCTCTCCCAACTCTTGTAAAACTGAATGTAAATCAACCGCACCTCATGTTTATTTACATCAAGTTAATCAAATAGTTTCATCAGTTTTGCATTTGCCCTTATCAGCTGATCCTAAACGCTTCAGTTCATGGCTTAGATTAGTGCGTGCTACAGCTACTGCACACAAGTTTATTTTTTTATTACGTGTGTCTAGTTTACATAAGAAAGGATTTGAAGTTTCCAAATTGATTAAATTACAGAATTATATTTGTTCTTTCGATTTAACTGACGTTAATGTAACGGCACTAACTTCGCGAAATAACTTAAATATTTCAAAAGCCCTGACGGCAGACGATCTCTGCCTTGCTGAGAAGCACATTTTACGTCAGAGTCAAGTAGACAGTTTTTATGATGAAATAGCTTGTATTACGAAACAGCAGTCTGTGAAACGCCAAAGTCGACTCTGTCACTTATCACCACAGATTAACAGCGATAATCTTTTATACCTTTCTGGACGAATTGCAGCAGTTTCCGATGTGGGCCAGGAAGCGAAGTTCCCTATCATTTTGGATGGAAAGCACCTAAGTTCTCGCTTGCTGATTCATTATTATCACGTGCGTACAGCTCATGGAAATACAGAGACTGTAGTAAATGAGCTTCGACAAGTATACTGGATTTTAAGCTTACGTAGTGCCATCCGTTCAGTTACTCATAAATGTCAAGTTTGTCGTTTGAATCGTACACGTACATTTAATCCCCCCATGGGAAATTTGCCCAGTGCTAGAGTTGCTCACCATTCAAGACCCTTTACCTTTGTGGGCTTAGATTATTTTGGGCCAGTACAAATAACCATAGGCAGAAGACACGAGAAAAGATACGTGGCACTTTATACATGTCTAGTCGTCAGAGCCATCCATCTGGAAATTGTACATTCTCTGTCAACTGACTCTGCAATCATGAGTCTACGAAGATTTATTTCACGTCGTGGTACACCGAGCGAAATATATTCTGATAACGGTACTGCATTTGTTGGTGCCAACAGAGAGCTGAAAAGCTTATATAGCGATAGAGTAAATGATTTTGCAGCCAATGAGCGTATCCAGTGGAAATTCATCCCACCATCCGCTCCTTTTATGGGTGGCGTATGGGAGCGCCTTGTGAAAAGCGTTAAGACAGCACTTCGTGTAGTTCTTAAGGACCGAGCTCCAAAAGAAGAAGTCTTTTTAACATTGTTGGCCGAAGCAGAGTACATTATTTAATTCTCGGCCTCTGACACACGTTTCAGCCGATCCTGGTGATACAGAAGGCTTGACGCCATTTCATTTTTTGATTGGCACATCATCTGGGCGTTCAATTCCAGCTACTCTATCAGATAGAGATCTTAAGTCACGAGCTAATTGGAGAGTTGCGGTACGTTTAACTGACATGTTTTGGGCCCGTTGGATAAAAGAGTACCTGCCTAATTTACTTCCTCGAAGAGCGAGCGCTGGCACTGCTGACTGCGAAATTAAAATTGGAGACGTCGTTTTAATAGCTGACGGCAACTTGCCTAGAGGCTCTTGGCCGCGAGGTCGCGTGGTCACGTTGTTTCCTGGTCGAGACAATATCGTTCGAGTCGCAGACATTCAGACGGCAGCAGGAATCTTAAGGCGTCCATTAAAAAAGTTAGTGCCGATTTGCTAGTTTAGTTAGATTTAATAATATTAGGTTAATGTTAGGTAATTAATGACTTGTTCTTTACTTTTCAAACGTAAAGTAGGTTATAAAATTCATAAGAATTTCCTACATATGTAAAATAAATTTTTATTTTGTTTAATACCAAGAATATAACTTTTGTTTGTGTGTGGACGATGTGCACAACGCACCTCTTTTTATATTTTTGATATATTGTCTTTGAAATAATTTACTTTTTCTATATTGTCTAAAAATAGCTGTTTTTTGTTATTCTGCTGATTTCCATGTAGTGCAACAGTAAAATTCTCAATTTCCTTACGTGTTTTCATTACTATTTTACAAAATATACCAGCTTTACAGAAATACAGTCCTTCAATAACAATTTTGGCCATTAACATTTTTGGCCACTAACATTAATTAACTTTTTATCTAGGCCGTATCGTTATTTAATAAACTTAACTAAAATACTATAATATGGTGTTCATTACAGAATTAATTTAAAGTAATTAACTTCTGCCCAGCTAAGATTGAGCATTTTAAATGTCTTAATTATGATATGTAAAAATTCCCTTGAAGTAAGGAGATTTTCCCTAATTGGCAACCCGAAAGTCACAGTAACGCCCTCCTACAAATGTCACTCACGTTCATTTAGATCCTTGTAGCACTGTACTTCGACTTTATGTTGCCTGTTCAAGAGCCGGTACCCCCCAGACGTTTGTTTATTCATACTCAAAAAACAAAAAATGTTTATCCAAATGTTTTAAATTAAGTTTTAAAATAGCTAGCAATTAATAAAATATTTTTTTGTTTGAATAAATGAATTTGATGTTCCAATTATTTTTTTTTATTATTTCACTTTATACGTAGCGAAGCACGTACCGGGCCGCTAGTATGATATAAAAATTTGATCGGTCCATCCATTAGTCCGGACGAGCTGGTGGACATACGACCCGAGCGGAGGTCATCGGCCGCCTCGGACGAAAACAAAAGTTTCGCATTGGCTTTAGTGCATTATTCAGACCATTACCCAAAGTAACATGGAGCTACGCAGATTTATGAAGTAAGCATTATAAATACCTACAATAAGTAATTACTTAGGTTACCACATTCGTTCAATACATATTTTGTATTTTGCATAAATTAAAAGAAATTATTGATTTGAAAGATCCTGCCCCCTTACCACCATCTCTTATTGCGATTCAATAACTGAATAGAATGCTTATTCATACCAATGAATAAGCGACTCTATTCCATTTGAAATAGAGTCGAGAAAGCAATAGAATGCTTATTCATACCAATGAATAAGCGACTCTATTCTATTTGAAATAGAGTCGCTTATTCATTGGTATGAATAAGCATTCTATCCAGTTATTGAATCGCAATAAGAGATGATGGTAAGGGGGCTGATGTATTTCTGCACGGGCGGTGGCGAGACAACTAGAGTAGATTTGCGTTGTAGAAATTTGTATAGAGCTGACCTAATACCTCGCCACGTTATTATATAAACAATTCTACCGATTCTACCGTGTCATGCAGCTACAAGAAATATTAGAACTGCTATAAAATACGCCTATAAAATTAATATAGTGTTAACTGCAATAAAATTTGGGTTAGTGGGGCAAACTCGTCCCACAAAAACTTACTTTTGTTTGCCCTGCGTTCACCTTGATCCAAAATCATAGGTAAGCATAATGGTACAACGGATTAATGACATTTTTTAACAAAGAAAGCAGAAAAGTGACTAGCAGATTGCGTACAAGGCGGGTAATAAAATTTTGCTTTCGCCATCATGGTCCAAGATCCATTATATACATTAATTAATTAATATTTTAATTGTTTAAATCTAACTATATATAGTTAGGTTTAAACGGCCCAAGCTAGCAGGTATGCACGCACATACTCAAAGTACGTGTAAATGTACTAATTTATTTTATACATATTATTTGTGAGAAAATAAGTAAAGTCTAGGGGCCCTGAGATCTTACTCTATCAGGACTATTCTCACCTCGGAGTTTTCCCCTGAAGATCTGAATTATTGATGGAAGGTGATTATTTACCAAAATTTGTGTTACAGGATGGTCGTCGGTCGGTTTATAGGTACCTATATGATTTAGTTGATTGCCCTTGTCACTTTGCATATAGATTCGATTTGTGCGTGAGCGATATTAAATTAGATCTGGGGTATATTTGCTGTAGCTTGCTGGGAAGATGTCGACAAACAGATAAGTAATTACACAAAATGGTGCACTGGAGAAAATCTCTCTGGAACCGCACAGGAACTCGATTCTAATTTGTGAAGATTGGTGGTAAAACTAATCCAAAGCTTGATTTTCGGAACAATATCTCGATGATTTTAAGCCGTGTTCATCTTAGCGTCTCCGTGCACAGCTCGTCGTGTCGTCGTATGCCAAGCAACATTCACAGGCATCATGAAGTATGCCGGTGCAAGTGGTTCATCAATATCTTTGAACCTAAAACAACTTCACATGCACGCGGTACACCCTGCTGACTGATAAACGAAGCTCTGGCGAAAACAGAGGTAGGGAGATATGCTACCCGACTGGGGAATGTACCTCCACCTCACAGAATACCGCAGCCAAATAACAATTCCCTTGAGGGTTGTTGTGTACCTGCGAGTGAGTGAGGTCACTAGTAAGAAAAGAGATGCTGCGTTGGCAGCGGGGGTGGCGGCGGAATATGGTTACGGTAACCGCTTCACATCAGACGGGCCGTATGTTTGTCTGCCACCCGACGTAGTATAAAAAAAAGTATGTGACGCCGAGCACCGCGACGATGAAGCGACGAATGCGGCATGATAAGCTGTATGGGCTTGTAGAAATTTCTACGCGTTAGTTACGCTCTCGTACTGCATACATCCTACGAGCGGTGTACGCTACGATTATGCGTCAAGCTGCACGCGAAAGCCTCTAGGCTACTGCTTAATAGGAAAAGACGCTGGTTTAATCCCTCACCGCCCTTACCACAATTATAGCATTTAACATGCCCAGGAAATGTGGTGTCGGTGAGATAAGGAATGAAATGGGACGTGTTCGATTAACGAATTTATCGATGACTGCCACCACAGACGATCCTATCATGGAAAATATTTAGACAGTATCTAAATTCAATTCAATTACCTGATTCAAAGTACAAACTGAAAGTGAAATTACACTTATGGTTTATTTTTCACATAAACGGCACTAGTACTTCGAAGACAAACATAGACGAAGTTGAAAGAAGCGTGGTGCCCTTGCGAAACTGCTGCAAGCAAACCGGCCTTGCTGCAGGAGGTCCCAAATATTAATGATTAGCTGATAAAGATAAAGTAACAAACAGACAAATAGTCACACTTTCACATGTGTTAGTACCAAGGGCGTCGCCAAGAAGGGGTAGGGAGAGGCAGCTGCCCCCCCCCCCCCCCCCCCCCGAGAGGTTCTATTTATTTATAAGTTTTATTTACTGTACAGTCAAGAACTCTTGAAACCTTACACGGCGGACTCTGAACCGTTATTATTACAATCGCTGTAGATGTAAGGCTCGTACTACAAGTGAAAAGCTTCATGAGCTCTCGACTTTACCTACAATTCATACTTTTCCATATCAACTCCCCCCACGGGCCATCGGCTGGCGACGACCTTTGTTACTACATACCTATAAATATGAAACTACTAACATACAAATTTTAGTATGGACAAAGTAATTAGATATCATAGTGGGCGGACGCTTCACGTACGTAACGGTACCTTCACGGTATGAATATGGATATTATACGCTGTATTAAGATACTGTTTGATATAGTTTAATATCGTCGTCCACAGAACACGTTTCCTTATTGCTCGTAATAATCGATGCTATATCGATACGAACTCGTGTATCGGAAGGGAGCAAGATATCTTAATTACATTTTATTGAGATTCTCAGAGAAATGCGGAAAAGCCGAGCTTTGCCATCGCATATACCAACCAATAATACAGTAGAAATAAATTATCAATTTATATTAATTGTGGTACTAATACTTTTTACCCGACTGCGGCGAAGCCAAAAAGGAGGGTTATGTTTTTGACCTGTATGTATGTATGCTTCTATGTCCGGTCGTAGCTCCTCAACGGCTCAACCGACTTTGATAAACGACATGTCATTAGATTCGTATTGATAGCGCGAGTGTCATAGGGTTGAAATTTCAAAAAATCCAAAATGGCGGATTTTATGCGCTATAATGTGCGTGCTGAAAAAAATAAAACCGGCCAAGTGCGAGTCGGACTCGCGCACGAAGGGTTACGTACCATTACCACGCAAAAAAAGGGCAAAATAATCACGATTGTTGTATGGGAGCCCCCCTTAAATATTTGTTTTATTTTTATTTAATTATTTATTTTTGAAGTGAATATATAACTAAATATTATGTGAGTATTTCAAGCGTCTACCTATTGCCGTTATCAATTGCGAGCAAAAACGAGCAAAGAAATCACGTTTGTTGTATGGGAGCCCCCTTAAATATTTACTTTATTCAGTTTTTTAGTATTTGTTATTATAGCGGCAAAAGAAATACATCATCTGTGAAAATTTCAAGTGTCTAACTATCACGGTTCACGAGATACAGCCTGTTGAGACGGACCGACGGACGGACGGACAGCGGAGCCTTAGTAATAGGGTTCCTTTTTACCCTTTGGGTACGGAACCCTAACAATATTATCCAACACCGTCGTGTGGGGTATCAAAATAAAGGGCTTTGAAAGCTGAGTACGAAAATATATACAATTAATAAGTTTAAAAAAACTTTAGTGTTAAAGATCATAGAAATATCACAATTTCAGCACGAAGCGCTAAAATAAAGCGAATGTTTTATCTTTACCACCTACCCTCAAATCCTCTGCCCTCAATCCCCCCCCCCCCCCTACCCTTCCTTCACTTCCTCCCTTCTATTTCACCAATAATATGAATGAATTAAGAACTATATGACGGTGAAGCCATCAGGTCATTTCTTACCACTAGGCTGGTACTTATGTACAACACGATGAGGATGACCGATGAGTTAGAATAAAAGACGAGAATATTTACAATTGTTGCGGTCGATACATCTATGGAAGCAAAAACTTATGGACAAAAGCCAAAACAAATTTTTATACCGGATGAACCCAATAAGACTAGAGGAATACTGTCAACAATTAAAATCGGTATTGGATCTCGAGTCATGTTGCGCAGAAATATTAATATTAACAGAGGGCTTGTTAACGGAGCCATGGGTGTGGTGAGAAAAATTAAATGGCCAGCCTTGCGAAGAGATCAGTTGGAATCTGAGAGTTACCAAGTGCAGTATACGTTAAATCTAAAATACTGTTAAATCTTTACGGGTTACAAAAATTAATGGTGGTTTGCAACAAAAACGATCCAAGGAAACTATTTCTCGTGACAATTTCATATTGTGTACTAATGCGATTCTGTTTTCTCTAATAAATCTTTTTTAGAACGCTGGGAGTGGAAAGGTTCACTATTTAAATAAATATTAAAAATACAAACTTTTTTTAAATATGTATTCGGACCATGTTTTCTAAATAATGGCAAGATGTCATAGCCCGACTCCCTAATCGAACCAACAGGAAAAAAAAGTTCACGTGGTCCGATTAGTCGGACAAAGCAGTCGGACCACGTGTTCAAAGGGCACGAAAGCTTGTGAATAAACCTCATGACCTCAATTCGCTACAGGAATTAAATCGTTTGCGAAATCTTGCACAGGCTGTGTATTCACAGTGTAATATTTTACACCATAGATAGACAGACACTAAAAAGCAGGAAATAAAATAAAAAATATTAAAAAAAATAAAAATCCCGACTGCGGAATACGTTACAGCAACAACTAAAAAGCACAAAACAATATCCCCAAATCATTCCCCAAATTTGAGCGTAAACAAAAGTATATATTGGGACGGGGGCCCACCACACATTCCCACCACTGTATCTCCTGTGTAGCCAGGATTAACAGCGGCGACCGCCAAAAAAGGCAATGAACAATGAAGTCCATTGCAGTCCCAGGGGTAAAACTACGGCTGCCTTGGAACTCACAACGAATTTAATCAGAAGAAATTAGTAGGAGTAGGAAGCTTTTGGAATTTGACTTCCCCTCTTAGCAATGTGAGAGACAGCAATATGGCAAATAAGGCATTAAAAGCCTAAAGAGATGGCTAGTCAAGTGAAGCTCAACTGCCGTGCACCACGGATTTCAAGTTTCTAACACTATTAGGGACCTAAAACATTGAGTTGTTACCTAACACATCGATTCCAATAATATGAATTGCAAAATCGTCTGAACGCTTGGTAATTCTCCCTTGTTGCTACCAAATCTGAATAGTATACTACCCCGGATACAACTTGCAATGAATTCAACATGTCATCCCGCTCCCGCTGCCAAAGATCACACTCCCAGAGAACATGGTGTGCTGTTTGATCGAATTCAGAATTAGCAGTAGAACATTCGCATAAGGACGACGGCACTAATTTAAACGAAAAGAGTTTAGCTTTAAAATTGCCATGTCCAGTTAAAAATTGCGCAACGGGGTGGTCGACTTCTAACCACTTTTTCTTTAATCTATCTCTTACCGATTGAAAGAACAGATACAAGTGGCGTCCTTTGGTAGAAGTTTCCCACCTTTCCTGCCATTCAGACAGCAATGTTTCAAATACTTCATTAATAGGTTTGAACAGTCTAACTATTTTTTCACGATCACGCGTTTTCAAGAAATCAGGGACCATATTTTTAGATGTATAGTACATTGAAGCGCGGCGTTGTACTTCTAAGTCTACCGGTAACACACCTGCTAGCACGGGTAGTGCCTCGGTGCTTACAGTTCTATACGACTTACATAAAAATATCAGAGCAAGGCGCTGGCTTTGAAGCAATTTACGACGTGCTGCACCAATAGTAGCCCTATCTGCCCACGCAGGTGAACCGTACGTAACACAACCTAAGTATGTGGTGGTATAAATAGTTTTTAACGTTTTGAAAGTTAATCCCCACGTAGAGGTAGAAATTCGTGTTAAGGCATAGAAATTTTTTTTTGCTTTTTCACCTACTTGCTTCATGTGCTCAATATAATTAAAATTTCTATCCAAAAGCAAACCTAAGTAACAAACCGAACTTCTACTAGCAACAGATACTCCATTAAAATGAAATCGCGGTGAAACCTGTAAATTTCCCTTAAGCAAGAGTTGATATGTTTTATGTGGCGCAAAATCGAGACGATTACGATAACCCCAATCTGAAATTAAGCCTAGGCTAGTGTTGGCTAGTTTCTCTATGCTAGATCTTGAATTAGCATTGATTAATAAGAGACCATCGTCAGCGTAACCAGTTAGCGAGCACCCTTCCGGTAAGGGTAGGCTAAAAAAATCATCAAAACCGATATTCCAGAGATACGGTCCCAACACTGAACCCTGGGGGCAGCCCTGCGTGAGCACCTTTGAAGCAACATAATGACCAAGTTTTAATTTAGTTGTACCATTCAAAAAGTACGATCGAATGAGAGAGTAGATGTTGCTAGGGCAACCTCTCACCTTAAGTTTCAGCAACAACATTGGCCACCAAGCATTATCAAAGGCACCTGAGATATCTAAGAAAATAGCTACAACATACTTGCTCTCCGAGAGCTCAACAACTTTGCGCACTGCGAGCGCAGCATCAACAGTGGACTTGCCAATGGTGAAGCCGTACTGATTCTTATGAAATTGCGGGCCACCGGGCAGCAACCGTGGCACAACCAAGCGCTCAAGCAGCTTACCCAACGACGGCAGCAGAGTAATAGGACGGTAGGACTTCGGATCGTCTGGTGGTTTATCACCGCCTTTTGGTATTATTTTTATAACACCACTTCGCAAAATGCCAGGGAAATGACCTTCTACAATACACCGAGTAAGTATTGTTAAGATAGGTTCAGCGGCTACTTTACAAGCTTCTTTAATCATTCTATTCGAAATCTTATCATCACCGGAGACTTTATTTGTAGGCAAAGCTTTAACAATAGACATAAACTCATCCATCGACGGTACATTTGATATTGGAGTGGAAGGGCACATATCCGCCGCGCTCCTAACCTCACGATGGTAGTCACTGTCACTATCGGCGCAATCATCAGGAATTAACGCATGCAGAATTGTCTCAGCGGTCTCTTCTACACCAAGGGTATGTGAATTATTAAATTTTATATTGGATACGTATGCCTGATCAATCCGCCTATTTGCTTTAAATTCGTTATATAGAGGAGACCACGGGCCCTCACTATTTAATCTTTCTACAATACGTTTTAGTAAATTACCTTTGGATTTTTCAACAGCAGCGCGATAGTGAGATCTAGCAATACGCAAGTCACTTAGAGCGGTTTGATAAATTTCTCCTTCGATGTTACGTTTCTTTAACTTTGAGATTTTACGTCTAGCGGCACGAAAATGCCTACGCAACCTAATAAGGGTATCATTCCACCAGTCGCATCGTCTGTTATTAACTATAGGTTTTCGACCTAATGCAACGTCAGCGCAATATACGAATGTGTCAGACATAATTTCAACACTTTCCGTTACTGTAAGTTCACTACGAGTAAAATCTTTGGCGCGGGAAGCGAAAAGTGAAGCAAAGCTTGCCCAGTCGGCGTTCCTAGTTTTATATTGAAAACCTATTAACTGTTGCGGATTTAAGTTATCAACAACTGGGGAGAACTCACACACAATCAGACGGTGATCACTACAAGAAGCTTCAGGAAGAACGCGCCAGTTTTGTATTCGGACGTCTGCACTAGAAAGTGTGACGTCAATAAAAGACTCGCCCATAGGGCTACTAAAAGTAGGTGGTGCTTCAGGGGTATTGTGAATATGAAGATGCATTTCAGCAATGAACTCTTCAACAGCAGAGCGTCTGTCAGCATCGGTCGCTCTCAACTTGCCGTGCCATAATGGTGATGATGCATTTACGTCTGCTCCTATAATAACATTATGACCAGTAAGAGCATGCAATACTCTTCGTAGATGATACAAATGCGAACCCACAGGGTCAGAAAATTGAAAATAACAACTGACTACAAATACTCTTAAATATGGAGATGTTACTTCAGCTACCGCACAGTGAGTGGACATTAGGTGATTGATTGATGTTATAGTAAATCCGCCCCTTGGCGCATATATACCCGCGCGCGACTTGTTATTAAGTTGTATAAATTTACTGTTTAATTGAGATCTTTGGTACTGCTCCTGAACTAAAACAAGATCGAGCTTATAGTCCGCAACGATCTTATCCAACTCAGACGTAGCAATTTTATCGTTGAAATAGTTGAGTATATATTATGAATAATAACGTCATTATTGAAGTTCTTAAAAAATATTATGTAGTGACAGCTTTAAATTAAATTACATTTAAATGCAGGCGGAACCCAATAAATTTAATGAGTGTTTATGAATTTAATGAGAATTTAGCACAGAATTTAGTACATTCTCATTAAATTCACAAATACTCATTAAATTGATTGGGTTCCGCCTGCATTTAAATGTAATTTAATTATATTGTTACACTCATGTATGAACATGATAATCTTTTTAGGGTTCCGTACCTCAAAAGGAAAAACGGAACCCTTATAAGATCACTTTGTTGTCCGTCTGTCTGTCTGTCTGTCAAGAATTTCTATGTCGAGAATGCGTGGAGGTATCAAGCTGAAATTTGAACTGTACACTCAGGTCTACGGTCCCATGAAGTTGTAAAAAAATCAAACTGCTAAGTTTACGTAGAAAAAAGTTACGGCCGTTTATTCAGCAAAAAACGCATATTTCGACACACTCAGGGGAATCAAAACCTATAGGGTACTTCCCGTTGACCTAGAACTATGAAATTTGGCAAGTAACATCGTTATAGACTACAAGTACAGGAATAAATCTCAAAACTATACATTTGTAAATAGATCTTAAAAAATAGGGGGTCTATATTTTTTATAGGGTGTCGAAATTTCAAATTGAAACTACTAGTTCAAATGGGGTATCATATGAAAGGGCTTGATGTACACATTGCAAAATATATTTTATTTATTTTTTTCGACGCATTATTTCTTTATAACGAAAAATATCAAATTTAATAATGAAACTACGTACCTACGGAACCCTCGGTGGGCGAGTCCGACTCGCACTTGTCCGGTTTTTTTTTTCTTTTTTATACTATGTCGGGTGGCAGACAAGCATACAGCCCGCCTGAAGTGAAGCGGTTACCGTATAAAATATCGCTCGCGCGCCGTTGCCCCTGCTGCCAATGCAGCATCCTCCTTCTTTTCTGGTGACCTCACTCACTCGCAGGAACACAACAACCCTCAAGGAAATTGTTATTTGGCTGCGGTATTCTGTGAGGGGGAGGTACATTCCACAGTCGGGTGGCTTACAACTACGCTCCCTACCTCTCTTATCGACAGAGCGTCGTTTGTCAGTCAGCAGGGTGCACCGCGTGCAGGTGAAGTTGGCTTTAGTTCAAAGATGTTGATGAACTATTTATACCCCAAATCTTAAATTCGGAACCGATTTGGAAGTTCGGAAGATGGTGAAAACGGACAAAATATTCTTCTTATATATTCTTCAATAATCCCGAAAGTAAAATTGTGGTAAGGTACTAGTTGCGTCTTTACCATATATTTTGTAAGGCAGTACGTACATACTCAAGTAATTTGGAGAGGTTGCAACATTCGGAACTTCACCTAAACTCATAAAAATAGTTGCGAAATGCTAGGCAAAACTTGTTGCGAATTATTTGAATTACCCATGCATATAAATCATAAGTTTGCAGCCATATGCGAGATACGGAAGAATGAGAAATTGGACTATATAATATCTTTTTTCAAAATTTTACTTCGAGCAAAATTTGCGTAGTCAATACTTGGAAATTTTTGGGACACGTGGGATTCGCAAATCTCCTGACTCAGAGGTTCCTTCTAACACCTGCTTAAATGATATCAACAAACACTTTTCCTCTAAGTATTGGATCCTGTTACGAGTACCATGCGTCAAACAGTTGACTTCATTGCAAATTTCCCACTTGCCAATGTAGACTTTAAAAATTAACATTTATATTTAATTTTCAATTATACTCTCCCTGTGCACCTGCCATATCTTATCTCCGCTTCGCCCTAGGAGGTAGAGAATAATTGTATGGCATTTAAGTCTGTGTACACTTATTATGTGCATGAAGTTTAAAGGAACCGTAAGGCGAAGCAGTACTTCAACCCGCGGCAAAGGCTTCTGCTTTACAAAGCTCAAGTATTGTCGCATATGGAGTACTGCTGTCATCTATGGGCGGGACTATAGCTTGCACCCTGTGACTCAATCCAAAGGCGCGCTGTGAGGATTGTTAACGTATCAAAATTGACGGACGGTTTAGAACCTTTGAGACTGAGAAGAGACTTTCGCCTCCCTTTGTGTGTTCTACCGATTGTACAATGGGGTATGTTCAGAGGAGTTATTTGACATGATGCCCACGGCCACCTTCTACAGCCGCATCGCTCGCCTTACACGTACTACCAAGCTGTGGAATGAACTGCCTGTTGAGGTTTTCCCAGGAGACTACAGCATGGGGATTTTCAATAAAAACTTTTTAACAAAAAAATTAAACCGCGGAAAAAAATGAAAAGCGAAAAATAATAAACTTTGTTTTTATTGACCTTAATAACTAAGTTCTTAAACTAATTTTAGTACACCTAAGTAATTTTGAGTCAGCGCCAAACACGCATTTTTTGGAATATTTTTGTTTATCGTTGGAGATTTCACGTTGCATTGTTAATTTGATTTGGTTATTTTTATTTCTTTAAATTTGAGGTAATTTAGTGATCTTTGTTCATTGATTATTTGGCGCCTTGGTGAGGTTTTTTTATACTACGTCGAGTGGCAGGCAAGCATACGACACGCCTGATGTGAAGCAATTACCATAGCCATATTAACGCTCGCAACATAACATATTGCTCGTGCGCCGCCACCCTCGCTGCCACCGCAGCAACTCCTTCCTTTCTGGTGACCTCACTCAAAAAATCGGACTACTCTATAAAAAGTTGGGCATGATCATATATAAAAATATATATAAGGTGCTTTTTTTGTATTAGCCAGGAATTTAATGGCAGATAGTATTAAGCCTACTTGTTACGTTAGTGAAGAAATATGGCGTCCCAATATCATTAATAAGCTTTGAAAAAATAAATAACGTAGTCAATGAACTGGTTTCATAGTGCTTAATACATTCCGCGCTATCAGATGAAGTCGATAATAACAATAACAGCTGTACGTAGGTAGCGTCGTCCCAAGTGCATATTTCCTTTAAAATGCGTTGTAATCAAAATAGGATAGGTAAAAAAAATGTAATCAAATGTAAAACTGATAGGTAATAATAACATACACTTACAGGAGGGCAGATGATTGTCCTTATCAAGGTCATTGAACTTTTCATCACACTTATTATCACTTATTATCACAGGTTTTGAACTGTCAAATTAATATCATAATAAATAAATAATAAATATTGTCAGACAAATTACACAGCGCCATCTAGCCCCAAAGTAAGCGAAGCTTGTGTTATGGGTACTAGACAACTGATAAACATACGTAAATACAGTTTTTTTTTGTAAATACATACTTATGATACATAGAAAATACCCAGACCAAGACAAACAGACATGTTCATGCACACAAATGTTTGTCTTATGTGGGAATCAACCCCACGAGCGTTGGTGTCGAAGCCGCGTCATTGACCGCTACGCCACCGAGCTCGTCGAATAATGTATGTGTTTGTTTATGGAAACATCATAAAAACACCTATTTACGATGTTAGTTTTCAAAAATAAGGCAGTCACATAACATGTTCTACAATAACTTGGCGTTTTTAAAAGCTCATTCAAATTATTTACACAAAATCACAATTAGCCACTAATTTATCCACGTCTACATACATGTTTTACCACTTTTTTGCCATGGAATGTCTGCGGAAAAAGTCCACTACCGCTTTCTGTAACTGATCGAGGTCTATCTGTACTGAATTTCGTACAGATATTCTGCGTGCGCATTTACACTCGCGACAAGAAACCTTACCATACCATTTCGAGAAATTTGTACATTTCGTAAAACTGCCGCGTATAGGCATGATTAGGTCAACACACGGACGAATCACGGTTAACACTGTTTTCGTTTCCTTGGATCCTTTCTTCCTTCTTTCTCGCGGCGCGAGCGCTGTTGCCGCGCCGCCCGTGCGGGGGCGGGTGGCAGGAGATCAAGCGACAGACATCGCTGCGAAGCGGCGGCGTTTACAAAGGGCGGCCCATCGTTTGAGTAAACTTTGACTTTACCGCGGTTATCACCGTGTTCGGAAAGCGTTTGGCAGCTCGTGACGTAGCCTTTCGGCACGGGTCATACCCGAGCGCATTGACCACGCCGTCTAGACTACGACACAGAGGGATGGTTCATACAAAGTAAACTAATCTTTTCATGATGCGATTTTATTTCCTAAGAGAAAAAAAATAAGAGATAAATCAAAAGCTCCCTGTATATACACGTCGAATTGAGAATCTCCTCCGTTTTTTCGTCGGTTAAAAAGGGCGTAAAGATAATACACAGAAAACATCCACACCAAAACAAACAGACATGTTCATGCACACAAATGTCTTGTGCGGGGATCGAACCTGCAAGCTCAGAGACAAAGTGGCCATTGCTAACCATTAGACCACCGAGCTCGTCAAATACTTACTCGTACTATGCTCGTGTTTGTTAGCCAATGAAGCGTAACGTCTGGCTCGGACATATCTACAGCTAGTGAGACAGCGTTTATTTACAAAATAATAAAGTGATATTGTAAACAACATAGTGTGCAGTCGGGTACATGTATGTGCACGTATGCGGTTTGCGGTCGCCGGCGCCACACGTGGCCGGTCGCGTGCTGCCTTTGTTTGTTAATATTAAAAGTAATTAATCTCAATACAAGATAATATCATTAAAACTCACGTGAAACATTATGATAAATTAATTAATTTCATCTTTAAAATTCAGGTAAAGAAATATTACGAGTCTGCCTCTGACATTTATACTTAGAATGTCTATATTTATGTATTGTGTATAGTATGTTATATCGTTTTTATTTTGTATATTTTAGATGGTAGGTATGCATGTATTGCTACAAAGCCCCAAATTGGAAACTCTCTTTCAATTTTCTATGGTTGACTGGAAGAGATCCCTATTGGAATAAGTCCGCCATTGTATACAGTATAATGATTTTTGTATTTTATATACTTATGTTTGATATACAATAAAGTTTTACAAACAAACAAACAAACAATAATTTAATGGAACGGGTGACACACTAATGCCGACTAGTTTCAGTCTTAAACTAAGATCTTCTTTGGATCTATATCCCCGCGGACGTTTATCAAATGAACGGACTTAACCCGTGTACTACTGAGAAATAATAATAATAAAAAACTTGGAAGAAAATGCTGAAAAAATTCTCGAGCCCAAATCCGAGAACCATGTCCGTCATAACTTTTAAACTTCACAGGCTGACTCAAGTCTGCCTGTTACCACTGCCGGTGCAGCCTGAGGGGCAATTCTCGTAATTAAAATATAGTCAAAAATCAGTTTCGATCCAGTCTCGATCTCACAAATGTCACATTTGGTATTCTCGTAACACAATATCTAACTTCAAAATTAAATTTAACCGGGATTATATCGAAATGTGAGTGTAAATTAAACAAACTAAGAATGTTACTTTGCCAACAACAAGAATTGATAATAATTAATTAATTAATGAAATCAAGTATATAATTTTTGTCAATTTACAATTCAATCTCGATTCGGTCAACTTTCAATTTGCGTTCGTAGAAAAATTACGAGTATTGGCCTTCTGGTCGAATAGTCAGGCAATAATAAAGGTATATAAATGCCCTAATGCATGATCGCGTTAATTCCCGTTCTTATCACTACATAGTATAAAACAAAGTCGCTTTCTCTGTCCCTATGTCCCCATGTATGCTTAAATCTTTGAAACTACGCAACGGATTATGATGCGGTTTTTTTTAATAGATAGAGTGATTCAACTGGAAAGTTTATATGTATAATATATGCATAACATAGTAGAAAAACACTGATAATTTAGAGGTTTCTAATGTGATGTCGTAAATAAACACATTTTTTTGCTCTTTCATTGCAAACGCTGGCTGAACCCAACGAGATAGATCAAAATAATGTAGTACAGTATTGTTCACCTTAAAATGGTCTACAAAAAAGTTCGCGATGGTATATGTCTATCTCTTAGTGGTAACACACAATAACCGTTATTTTATCCTTTGCTTTTTACAAGAAATAATGCCTTATTTACGAAGCGATTTTAAGCAATACAGAATTAATCCTTATCCAATTAAGTACCTTAAATACATTGCGCATTTAATATAGATCAATATGGCCCTTCACAGCATGTAATTTAAATGAATAGTTTAGAAGATATTACACATTTAAAATGCAGGGACATAACGGCTGTGGCGGTACCGGCCGCGGAGCCGGCGGCGTGTGCCTATAACTGGGGAAGGACTGGATAGGACAAAGCGCAAAGACCTTCTGTAGTACATTTAGTATCAGCATTGCACCCGTGCGAAGTCGGGGCGGGTCGCTAGTATTTGATAAACTATGTCCGTCCTTTGTAACCATATTTAAAAAAATAAATGTCAATGTAGACTAAAATATATTCTTCTCCAAATGATCATAAAAGTATTTATGCATAACAGTTATACTCTGTATAGAGCATTGTGCACACATGCGAATAATGCGCCAGTCACGTGTCGCCGCGGCTGTGACCGCCCCTGGCACTGATCACCTCCGACACGTCCAAGGTCAGCTCACGTGGACTAACACGAGGAACTTTTGTTCTCAGATTCGAAAATATTGTTTTTGACATTATAACTTCTTATAAATCCATGAACGCCGACTGTACGCACGAAGAAGCATGACTCATTGTCACGTGCCGCCTGAGCCGAGCGTGCAAGCGATAGAGAGGCCTAAGTGTCAAACCACACTTAGCCGAAATTCCGCGTGATTAAGATAGGTTTAACGCAACGTAATTTTGATCAAATGACGCCGAACTTCGGTCGCGTATCTTCGGTATAGTCACAGCATCAGTGTATTGTGGTATAGTGTGTTTAGATACTAAGCGTCCGGCTTGTGACGCATCTATCTCTCTTTCACTCCATCGGCCGATGTTTTCTTATGACGATATCACGTAAAATTATCGTCCGTAAACCGACTTTACAAACAACTTATTTTTTTTTATAAGTGACAGGAAGAATCTAATAAATTTAATTCGCAGGTTACAAAATACACAACGCCCTGTTTCTATTTTCACCGGAGTCTAATTTGTCAGTCAGCAAGGTACACCACGTGCAGGTTAAGTTGACTTTGGTTCAAAAATGTTGATAAACCACTACATCTTATATTTCTTAATATGTATTAACAATAAATAATGCATGAAATTATTATTAAATTTGTGTGAATGAACATGTCTGTTTGTCATGGTCTGATTGTTATCTATGTATGTGTATATTTTCAAAAAAATGTATTTATGTATACCTATTCATCAGTTATCTAATAGTAATATTAATAGTAAAGGTTAATAGTAAAAGTTCAAACATGTGATAATCCGCACCCCAAAATTTACCACCCTAATATATTGATTTTACGTCCACATAAAGCCCTTTAACGTAAAATTCGACGAAATCATTAGAGCCATTTGCAAGAAGTCGTGGGTCGTAGGTGTCGTAGCATATATTCATTTAAAAGAATTGCTCATTTAATAAGGATTGTATGACTATGAGTTACATCAGACCTGCTACTTTTAGCATCGGCGACTATCATTAGGGTTCCGAACCTCAAAAGGAAAAACGGAACCCTTATAAGATCACTTTGTTGTCCGTCTGTCTGTCTGTCTGTCTGTCTGTCTGTCAAGAATTTCTATGTCGAGAATGCGTGGAGGTATCAAGCTGAAATTTGAACTGTATACTCAGGTCTACGGTCCCATGAAGTGAAAAAAAAATCAAACTGCTAAGTTTACGTAGAAAAAAGTTACGACCGTTTATTTAGCAAAAAACGCATATTTCGACACACTCAAGGGAATCAAAACCTATAGGGTACTTCCCGTTGACCTAGAACTATGAAATTTGGCAAGTAACATCGTTATAGACTACAAGTACAGGAATAAATCTCAAAACTATACATTTGTAAATAGATCTTAAAAATAGGGGGTCTATATTTTTTATAGGGTGTCGAAATTTCAAATTGAAACTACTAGTTCAAATGGGGTATCATATGAAAGGGCTTGATGTACACATTGCAAAATATATTTTATTTATTTTTTTCGACGCATTATTTCTTATTTATAATGAAAAATATCAAATTTAATAATGATACTACGTACCTACGGAACCCTCGGTGGGCGAGTCCGACTCGCACTTGTCCGGTTTTTTTTTTTGTGATTGCATCGATTTGGCAGCGCCGACTTGCTGCGTTTAACCGCCGCCGTATCGGAAACGCGCGTTTTAGCGACTGTATTGATGCTGCTTTAGCCACTTATTGCGTTTACAATAGTGGTCGTTAAACTTTTTTTATAGGTGCCGACACAGACGATGTGAAAGATTGCGAGGACCGCGTACCTGGTATATTACGCAGTTGTTTTTCCAAATAATTTACTTTTAAGGCACGACTTGAAGTTGATAATTGTGCGTCTTTTGTTATAGGTACTATTAACAGGACATAAAAATTATAAATCTACAATGCACCATTTCACTTGCATTTATATGCAAGTACCAACCTTTATTTCTATGTATGTGCGGGCTGCACGAGAAATTATACGGGCCGCAGTTTGACGACCATTGATTTACAATAATGTTCACATGGAGCCTCCTAAATTACCTGCGTCTGTCATTCCAACGTGTGCGGGGTGTAGCATTCAGTCGCTGCCGCTTTGTTTAGCTACTCGTCTACCGCGATCGTGCACATTACGTGAGCGTCCGGTCGCTGCCTCAATTTTTTTTTTATGTGGAAGGGGGGGGGGGGAAAACATGTGAGTTGCCTGATTCATAGAAAACAATCACCACCGCCCATGGAGATCAGCAACACCAAGGTGCCGATGCGTTGCCAGCCTATACTCCTTTCTTTTCTTTCCGGTGACCTCACTCACTCGCAGGAACACAACAGCCCTCAAGGGACTTGTTATTTGGCTGCGGTATTCTGTGAGGTGAAGATACTTCCCCAGTCGGGCAGCCTAAAAAATACGCTATGCTCTATCTCTCTTGTCGCCAGAGCCTCGTTTGTCAGTCAGCAGGGTGCACCACGTGCAGGTGAGGTTGGCTTTGTTTCATAGATGTTGATATGCCACTTCCACCCCACAACTTTTTCCTTTCGAAAAGCAGATAAATCCTAGATCGCCGATGCTAAAAGTAGCTCGTCTGCATGGACCCTTAGCCATACTGATACTTCGTGTTACACTAATAATACAAATAACTCGTCTCGTGCCAGGTTATTTTCTGCATACGACGCCCACGGCGACATCCTGCAACCGATATGAGGAAATCATTTATTATTTGTAATTATTTCAGTGAATCGGCAAAGTGGAGATGGCCGAGTCATTGTATTACGTCAAATAATACTGAAAGACTACCTGTAATATCTATGTAATGATATTGTACTGTTACAAGTACTAGTTGTAAGACAGAATATAGTAAACACGTAATGTCTGTAACAAACTGGTAAACGCAGAATAATAATAATTTAAAAAAATCTGAACAATTTACACATCGCCATTTAGTCCCAAATTAAGCGCAAAGCTTGTGTTATGGGTTTTAGACAACTGATAAATTTACTTAAATACATTTTTTTTTGTAAATACATACTTAGAAAACGCCCAGACCAAGACAACCAGACATGTTCATGTACACAAATGTTTGTCTTGTGTGAATCGAACCCGCGACCTATCGCAGTCAAAGTGGCCATTGCTAACCATTCGACCACCGAGCTCGTCATTAGATGAGTGGCCTTTAGGTGGCTTGAAAACACTGGCCTCCATCAACCCACAGTAGAGCAACATCTATCTGAGCGTAGCATCAAAGTTGTAGTTGACGGAGCACGCTCGGACCCACTACGCTTGAATGCTGGCGTACCACAAGGCTGTGTATTGTCCCCCACGCTGTTTCTTCTGCATATCAATGACTTGCTGCTTATACACAATGTTCATTGCTATGCGGATGACAGTACAGTGGACGTAAGATACACTGGCCAATGTAATGTTTCTCGGGATTGCGTCGATGAGTACCGAATAAAACTTGTGTCTGAGATTGAGACGTCCCTTGGACACGTCTCGGATTGGGGTAGATTGAATTTGGTGCGGCTAATTCCCTCCGAGACACAGGTTTGTGCGTTTACCGCTAAAAAGTCCCCATTCATCGTAGCTCCTAGTTTGGAAGGTACTCCCCTTAGTGTAAGAACTAGCATTACCATCTTGGGTGTCGACATATCGAGTGATGTTCAGTTTCGCGGTCACTTGGAATGCAAGGCCAAACTGGCTTCCAGGAAGATTGGTGTGATTAGTAAAGCCAGGCGGTATTTTACACCACGACACCGCCTTCAACTATACAAAGCCCAGGTTCGACCTCACATGGAGTACTGTTCGCATCTCTGGGCCGGTGCGCCCCAGTACCTACATGCTTGCTCCATTTGACCGCATACAACGAAGAGCAGCTCGAATCGTCGGTGACCCAATGATCTCGGATCGATTAGACTCTCTCTCTACACGCAGAGATGTAGCGTCTCTTTGCGTTCTATACAAATTATATCACGGGGAGTGCTCCGATGAGCTGTTTGATTTGATACCAGCCGCTGAATTCCACTATCGTACAACTCGCCATAAATTAAAATTCCATCCACATCATCTTTATAATTGGCGATCTACTACAGTACGTTTCCTAAGACATTTCATACCACGAACAGTGAAACTGTGGAATCTACTTCCCTCAGCGGTATTTCCGAACAACTACGACATGGGTGCCTTCAAGAACAGAGTTTTCATTTTCCTTAAAAGGCTGGTAACGGATCGGCGACCCCTTGGTGTCGCTGGCCACCAGGTGACCCACATGCTCGTTTGCCCCCCTCTCGCATAAAAAAAAAAAAAAAAAAAAAACATGGTAGTAGACTCTAAAGCCCTTCGAATCAGAGGAGACCCATATCCTAATAATGGGATGAATAAGTTGAAAACGAACGAACGACGAACGAGAGTGGTGAATAAGAAATGAGTAACTGAACACCGATTTTTTTCTGACAGTCTATAAGTAAAAAATCTGCTCATTAGTTTTGGCGTTTACTGTGTAGGTACACACACACAGGTTTTCACAAATAAATTAAGCTCAGCTTTGAACAATACGCTATGGTTTATTGAATCGCACAAGACAAATATTTGAGTGCATGAACATAATATATGTTTGTCTTGGTCAAAATGTATTTAAGTATTAAATCAGTTATCTAGTACCTATAGTACAAGCTTTGCTTAGTTCGGGACTAGATGGCAGTGTGTAATTTGTCCAGTATTATTTATTTATTTTATACATATTCACCAAGTTTGATCCAAATCGGAGCACGGCTTCTTAAATACATTTTTTTTTGTTTCGAGAGTTATCCAATACTAAACAAAACACAAGTGTTTTTTTTTTTGCCTCGACTCGATTTATAAACTTCGCTCGTTCGATCAATTAATTTGTCTCTCTGACTTTTCATTGATATCGAAAAATAACGGATGTGATACTTTCCAATATCCATTAAATTTTTAATTGATTGAGCGCTCGCCAACTTTGTGTTTATTTTAGTAAAGAAATGCACAATTGATAGCGAATTTTCAAACGATGCAACAGCAAGTTAGAAACGGAAATGAATGGACGCTGTTAAAGCAGCTATTGAGCTGATGAATTTCAGCATTGGCTGAAATTCATCAACTGAGGACCAAGGGGTTGTACCCTTTGGTCCTCAGTCGATGATAGTTTGGTTTTTTTTCTTTAGATTGGCCGATAGATGTATCTGGGGGTCAATGATGTTATGTATATAACGTCATTGCTGGTTGTGTATATGTTACATTTAAACAGTCTTTAGATAGAACGCGTATTCCCTAGTTAGAACTAGTGTTAACTAAATACCATGGAAAAACTAGAAATAATTAATATTCAAAAATTAATGTCAGTTTTAAAACTAATTCTTACTAGACAAAACGTGTTTTACCGAAGCGAGTCAGTTAAAACAGTTCCGACCGAGGTGAAAGTCCATCGATCGTCCACCTTATTCTGATTGGTCGCGAAATGTCACTTAATTGGACTGAGCGGTGGAATCCCTTTCCGAGCGCCGCGCCAAAGAGAATGTAACCACTACGTTTTAAGAGACGGATGTGCCTTACAAATACGTAAATGGAAGCGAAAACAATCAGAATTTGTACGAAATTCGCTTCCGACTCATAGAATCGTTTTTTTACCTTGAGTTGCGCCAGGCTGCGCCGCGCCGTCAACGCTCGTCGCTGCATTCATTCCCGCTTTGTTTTTATTCTCATAAGTACGTATGATGATTCGAGCGCAATTGTCATGCCAAACTTAAATGAGGGAACGCGATGGAGAGATGCTGCATTGGTAACGGGGGTGGCGGCGCGCAAGCGATATTTTATGTTGCGAGCGAAAGGCAACCGCTTCGCATCAGGCGGGCCGTATGCTTGTCTGCCACCCGACGTAGTATAAAAAAAAAACTTTTTAGTTCGATGTGATATGTGACGAAATTAATTAACCTTGGCGATCCTTACCAGGATAATTAAATTAACTTATCAAATTATTGTATTGTCATCGGTCGTTGATAAGTACCTATACAAGGTTTAGATTAAATCTGACCGTTCAAAGGGGGTCAAAATCAAGTTCAAAGAAGTCGGTTACAAACTGACAAACAAGCAAACATACAGGTGAAGCTAATAAAAGCGTGTTATAAAGAATCCTATCCAATAATATTCTGTATTTATGCCAAATATACTCGTAGTTATAATATGATTTATTTACATAATACAAATTTAAAGTACAGTGAATCAATAAATTGTTACAGACTTGTATATGTATATGTAACAAGGCGCCCTAATAGTTAAGAGCAATCATTTCAAATTCGTTCAGCCTTTTACCCCTGCAAGTTTAACATACATCCATTAATCCCTTTGAATATTTAAATCATTTATCCATACATTCTCACAAACATTAATAATATAGTAGGATGTTGGTTACCTTTGAATACGGCACTATATAATAGGTCGGGGAAAAAGTCTTTTCGCATTATAGTATGTATGAACTTGTAATAAAATCTCTTTGGTTATACCATTTGTATCTAGCAGGTTTTGATATCTTTAAAAAGTTTAAATTTTAAAAAAGATAATTCCAAATTCAAATTAGGTAAATGTGTGATTTTCATTTGTTTTTTTTACTGTCAAGATGAGTGAATCTAATGAAGAAATTCGATACATTTTAAAATTTTACTACAAAAAAGGTAAAAATTCAACGCAAGCTGCGAAAAAAATTTGTGACGTTTATGGACCTAGTGCAGTGTCTGTGAGAGTAGCACAAATTTGGTTTAAGCGTTTTCAATCCAGAAATTTTGATGTCAAAGATGCACGTCGCTCTGGTCGCCATGTTACGGATAAAATGGATGCCATTTCTGAAAAAGTGGAGCAAGATCGGCATATCAGTAGTTACGACGTAGCTGAAGAACTAGGAATTGACCACAAAACTGTTTTGGCGCAATTGAAAAAAGCTGGGTACACTAAAAAGCTCGATATTTGGGTGCCTCACAATCTCACTGAAAGAAACCTAATGAACCGTGTACTCATTTGCGATTCTTTACTACGACGTAATGAAAGCGAACAGTTTTTGAAGAAGCTTATAACTGGTGATGAAAAGTGGATCACGTACGACAAGAACGTGCGAAAAAGGTCGTGGTCAAAGGCCGGTCAGGCTTCACAGACTCTGGCAAAACCCGGGTTAACCCGCAACAAGGTGATGCTGTGTGTATGGTGGGATTGGAAGGGTATTATTCATTATGAGCTGTTACCGCCAGGCAGGACTATCGATTCTGAACTCTACTGTGAACAACTGATGAGATTAAAGCAAAAAGTTGAGAGAAAGCGGCCGGAATTAATTAACAGAAGGGGTGTGATTTTTTATCATGATAACGCTAGACCTCACACATCTTTAGCCACTCAGCAACAATTAAGAGAGTTTGACTGGGAGGTGTTAATGCATCCGCCGTATAGTCCTGACCTTGCACCTTCTGATTTCCACCTGTTTCGGTCTCTTCAGAATTCTTTAGGCAATGTCAGGTTACCATCACGAGAAGACTGCCAAAACCACTTGTCGTAGTTTTTTGAACAGAAGTCCCAAAATTTCTATAGTAATGGGATCATGTCTCTACCTACAAGATGGCCAAAAGTTATCGAACAAAATGGCACCTACATACTTTAGTTAAATGTAAATAAACTTTATTAAAAAATGTTTTGAATTTTCATATAAAATACGAAAAGACTTTTTCCCCAACCTAATATATTATAGCTGTGTAGCCGCAGCCGTTTCAACCGACGCGAGAAATAAGCTATCAAATACGAAAAGGATTTTTCAACTCCGATTGGTAGTTCCAGAGATTAGCGCGTCCAATCAAACGAACTCTTCAGCTCTCAATGTAGTATAACTATTTTTATACCACTAAAGTGGCAAACAAGCATACGGCCCGACTGATGACAAGCAATTACTAGAGTAATTGCCCCTGGTGTTACAGGCGTTCATAGGCTACAGCCTATGAACGCTTGTAACACCAGGGGCATCACACGCGCGTTGCCGACCCTGTAAAAACCTCTTCACGCCCTTTTTGAAGAACCCCATGTAGTCTCCTGGGAAAACCTCGACAGGCAGTTCATTCCACAGCTTGACAGTACACCGGAGAAAACTTCTCTAGACCACTTAGACTCCAATGTGTGAGGATGAATTCCCTGTCGATGGCGAGCGGTGCGACGAGCTGTAGAAGGAGACCGTGGGCATCATGTCAAACAACTCCTCTGAACACCTTTCTTTCCGGTGACCTCACTCACTCGCAGGAACACAACAGCCCTCAAGGGACTTGTTATTTGGCTGCGGTATTCTGTGAGGTGAAGATACTTCCCCAGTCGCGCAGCCTAAAAAATACGCTATGCTCTATCTCTCTTGTCGCCAGAGTCTCGTTTGTCAGTCAGCAGGGTGCACCACGTGCAGGTGAGGTTGGCTTTGGTTCATAGATGTTGATGAGCCACTTACACCCCACAACTTTTTCCTTTCGAAAAGCAGATAAATCCTAGATCGCCGATGCTAAAAGTAGCTCGTCTGCATGGACCCTTAGCCATACTGATACTTCGTGTTACACTAATAATACAAATAACTCGTCTCGTGCCAGGTTATTTTCTGAATACGACGCCCACGGCGACATCCTGCAACCGATATGAGGAAATCATTTATTATTTGTAATTATTTCAGTGAATCGGCAAAGTGGAGATGGCCGAGTCATTGTATTACGTCAAATAATACTGAAAGACTACCTGTAATATCTATGTAATGATATTGTACTGTTACAAGTACTAGTTGTAAGACAGAATATAATAAACACGTAATGTCTGTAACAAACTGGTAAACGCAGAATAATAATAATAATAAAAAATCTGAACAATTTACACATCGCCATCTAGTCCCAAATTAAGCGCAAAGCTTGTGTTATGGGTTTTAGACCACTGATAAATGTACTTAAATACATTTTTTTTGTAAATACATACTTATAATACTTAGAAAACGCCCAGACCAAGACAAACAGACATGTTCATGCACACAAATGTTTGTCTTGTGTGAATCGAACCCGCGACCTATCGCAGTCAAAGTGGCCATTGCTAACCATTCGACCACCGAGCTCGTCATTAGATGAGTGGCCTTTAGGTGGCTTGAAAACACTGGCCTCCATCAACCCACAGTAGAGCAACATCTATCTGAGCGTAGCATCAAAGTTGTAGTTGACGGAGCACGCTCGGACCCACTACGCTTGAATGCTGGCGTACCACAAGGCTGTGTATTGTCCCCCACGCTGTTTCTTCTGCATATCAATGACTTGCTGCTTATACACAATGTTCGTTGCTATGCGGATGACAGTACACTGGCCAATGTAATGTTTCTCGGGATTGCGTCGATGAGTACCGAATAAAACTTGTGTCTGAGATTGAGACGTCCCTTGGACACGTCTCGGATTGGGGTAGATTGAATTTGGTGCGGCTAAATCCCTCCGAGACACAGGTTTGTGCGTTTACCGCTAAAAAGTCCCCATTCATCGTAGCTCCTAGTTTGGAAGGCACTCCCCTTAGTGTAAGAACTAGCATTACCATCTTGGGTGTCGACATATCGAGTGATGTTCAGTTTCGCGGTCACTTGGAATGCAAGGCCAAACTGGCTTCCAGGAAGATTGGTGTGATTAGTGAAGCCAGGCGGTATTTTACACCCCGACACCGCCTTCAACTATACAAAGCCCAGGTTCGACCTCACATGGAGTACTGTTCGCATCTCTGGGCCGGTGCGCCCCAGTACATGCTTGCTCCATTTGACCGCATACAACGAAGAGCAGCTCGAATCGTCGGTGACCCAATGATCTCGGATCGATTAGACTCTCTCTCTACACGCAGAGATGTAGCGTCTCTTTGCGTTCTATACAAATTATATCACGGGGAGTGCTCCGATGAGCTGTTTGATTTGATACCAGCCGCTGAATTCCACTATCGTACAACTCGCCATAAATTAAAATTCCATCCACATCATCTTGATAATTGGCGATCTACTACAGTACGTTTCCTAAGACATTTCATACCACGAACAGTGAAACTGTGGAATCAACTTCCCTCAGCGGTATTTCCGAACAACTACGACATGGGTGCCTTCAAGAACAGAGTTTTCATTTTCCTTAAAAGGCTGGCAACGGATCGGCGACCCCTTGGTGTCGCTGGTCTCCATGGGCGGTGGTGATTGCTTTCCACCAGGTGACCCACATGCTCGTTTGCCCCCCTCTCACATAAAAAAAAAAAAAAAACATGGTAGTAGGCTCTAAAGCCCTTCGAATCAGAGGAGACCCATATCCTAATAATGAGATGAATAAGTTGAAAACGAACGAACGACGAACGAGAGTGGTGAATAAGAAATGAGTAACTGAACACCGATTTTTTTCTGACAGTCTGTAAGTAAAAAATCTGCTCATTAGTTTTGGCGTTTACTGTGTAGGTACACACACACAGGTTTTCACAAATAAATTAAGCTCAGCTTTGAACAATACGCTATGGTTTATTGAATCGCACAAGACAAATATTTGAGTGCATGAACATAATATATGTTTGTCTTGGTCAAAATGTATTTAAGTATTAAATCAGTTATCTAGTACCTATAGTACAAGCTTTGCTTAGTTCGGGACTAGATGGCAGTGTGTAATTTGTCCAGGATTATTTATTTATTTTATACATATTCACCAAGTTTGATCCAAATCGGAGCACGGCTTCGAGAGTTATCCAATACTAAACAAAACACAAGTGTTTTTTTTTTTTGCCTCGACTCGATTTATAAACTTCGCTCGTTCGATCAATTAATTTGTCTCTCTGACTTTTCATTGATATCGAAAAATAACGGATGTGATACTTTCCAATATCCATTAAATTTTTAATTGATTGAGCGCTCGCCAACTTTGTGTTTATTTTAGTAAAGAAATGCACAATAGATAGCGAATTTTCAAACGATGCAACAGCAAGTTAGAAACGGAAATGAATGGACGCTGTTAAAGCAGCTATTGAGCTGATGAATTTCAGCATTGGCTGAAATTCATCAACTGAGGACCAAGGGGTTGTACCCTTTGGTCCTCAGTCGATGATAGTTTGGTTTTTTTTCTTTAGATTGGCCGATAGATGTATCTGGGGGTCAATGATGTTATGTATATAACGTCATTGCTGGTTGTGTATATGTTACATTTAAACAGTCTTTAGATAGAACGCGTATTCCCTAGTTAGAACTAGTGTTAACTAAATACCATGGAAAAACTAGAAATAATTAATATTCAAAAATTAATGTCAGTTTTAAAACTAATTCTTACTAGACAAAACGTGTTTTACCGAAGCGAGTCAGTTAAAACAGTTCCGACCGAGGTGAAAGTCCATCGATCGTCCACCTTATTCTGATTGGTCGCGAAATGTCACTTAATTGGACTGAGCGGTGGAATCCCTTTCCGAGCGCCGCGCCAAAGAGAATGTAACCACTACGTTTTAAGAGACGGATGTGCCTTACAAATACGTAAATGGAAGCGAAAACAATCAGAATTTGTACCAAATTCGCTTCCGACTCATAGAATCGTTTTTAGGGTTCCGTACCTCAAAAGGAAAAACGGAACCCTTATAAGATCACTTTGTTGTCCGTCTGTCTGTCTGTCTGTCTGTCTGTCAAGAATTTCTATGTCGAGAATGCGTGGAGGTATCAAGCTGAAATTTGAACTGTATACTCAGGTCTACGGTCCCATGAAGTAGTAAAATAATCAAACTGCTAAGTTTACGTAGAAAAAAGTTACGGCCGTTTATTCAGCAAAAAACGCATATTTCGACACACTCAAGGGAATCAAAACCTATAGGGTACTACTTCCCGTTGACCTAGAACTATGAAATTTGGCAAGTAACATCGTTATAGACTACAAGTATAGGAATAAATCTCAAAACTATACATTTGTAAATAGATCTTAAAAAATAGGGGGTCTATATTTTTTATAGGGTGTCGAAATTTCAAATTGAAACTACTAGTTCAAATGGGGTATCATATGAAAGGGCTTGATGTACACATTTCAAAATATATTTTATTTATTTTTTTCGACGCATTATTTCTTATTTATAATTAAAAAATTGGTTGCCTGTAAAGTCGGTATACGGGCGAAAGTTTTACGTGACAACGACTTTGAGTGGTAAAATGTTTTCGAGTGGAAGGGACGCATGCCTTTCACTTTTTATGTCTGTCTCTCTCGCTCTTAGGCGGGCTAACCATGCCCGAGTGGAAGGGACGCGTGCCTCTCACTCGCTCTCATTGTGAGCGCATAACGTGAGCGCGTTTCTTGAAGTGTCACCCGGCTAACCAATTTATAAGACGTTGTCACGTCAAAATATCAAATTTAATAGTGATACTACGTACCTACGGAACCCTAGGTGGGCGAGTCCGACTCGCACTTGTCCGGTTTTTTTACCTTGAGTTGCGCCAGGCTGCGCCGCGCCGTCAACGCTCGTCGCTGCATTCATTCCCGCTTTGTTTTTATTCTCATAAGTACGTATGATGATTCGAGCGCAATTGTCATGCCAAACTTAAATGAGGGAACGCGATGGAGAGATGCTGCATTGGTAACGGGGGTGGCGGCGCGCAAGCGATATTTTATGTTGCGAGCGAAAGGTAACCGCTTCGCATCAGGCGGGCCGTATGCTTGTCTGCCACCCGACGTAGTATAAAAAAAAACTTTTTAGTTCGATGTGATATGTGACGAAATTAATTAACCTTGGCGATCCTTACCAGGATAATTAAATTAACTTATCAAATTATTGTATTGTCATCGGTCGTTGATAAGTACCTATACAAGGTTTAGATTAAATCTGACCGTTCAAAGGGGGTCAAAATCAAGTTCAAAGAAGTCGGTTACAAACTGACAAACAAGCAAACATACAGGTGAAGCTAATAAAAGCGTGTTATAAAGAATCCTATCCAATAATATTCTGTATTTATGCCAAATATACTCGTAGTTATAATATGATTTATTTACATAATACAAATTTAAAGTACAGTGAATCAATAAATTGTTACAGACTTGTATATGTATATGTAACAAGGCGCCCTAATAGTTAAGAGCAATCATTTCAAATTCGTTCAGCCTTTTACCCCTGCAAGTTTAACATACATCCATTAATCCCTTTGAATATTTAAATCATTTATCCATACATTCTCACAAACATTAATAATATAGTAGGATGTTGGTTACCTTTGAATACGGCACTATATATATTATAGCTGTGTAGCCGCAGCCGTTTCAACCGACGCGAGAAATAAGCTATCAAATACGAAAAGGATTTTTCAACTCCGATTGGTAGTTCCAGAGATTAGCGCGTCCAATCAAACGAACTCTTCAGCTTTCAATGTAGTATAACTATTTTTATACCACTAAAGTGGCAAACAAGCATACGGCCCGCCTGATGACAAGCAATTACTAGAGTAATTGCCCCTGGTGTTACAGGCGTTCATAGGCTACAGCCTATGAACGCTTGTAACACCAGGGGCATCACACGCGCGTTGCCGACCCTGTAAAAACCTCTTCACGCCCTTTTTGAAGAACCCCATGTAGTCTCCTGGGAAAACCTCGACAGGCAGTTCATTCCACAGCTTGACAGTACACCGGAGAAAACTTCTCTAGACCACTTAGACTCCAATGTGTGAGGATGAATTCCCTGTCGATGGCGAGCGGTGCGACGAGCTGTAGAAGGAGGCCGTGGGCATCATGTCAAACAACTCCTCTGAACACTCCCCATTGTACACTCGGTAGAACACACGAAGGGACGCAAAATCTCTTCTCAGACTTAAAGGTTCTAAACCGTCTGTAAGTTTGGGATCCTCAACAACAACAAAATATTTATTAATTATAATTATTAATAAAAATAATTATTTTTCTCAATAACTGTTGATAGGGAGAGAAACTTAATGAATACGTCAACAACGTCATTATCAAATACTTAACTCATTATCTTCTGAAAGCTACCGACGTCTAAATACAACCAATTCTTGTAACCCTCGTGTCAACCGAAAATAAAAGAATAAAAACTATAGTTACAAAGTTTACAAACAAAGGAGCTAATATGAACCGTGATGTTTGTCGAAGAAAGAGCTGGACCCTCCATTAGTAGATGCGTCAGCCAATTTGCACCGCACACGAAGCAAACCACTGAGTGATGCAAATCGACCACTTCCGCGGGGACCAGTACCACGGGAACACAAAGGTACGCTTCGTACTGACATCACTTTACCATCCAATTGAATATGCAGGAATATTAACACTTAGGTAGATGAGCGAAGTCGGAAAATTGAGTACGGATGTTTTTTTTTTTTTGTATGTATTTGCACCATATACTTCGTATAAGTTTCCGACAACAAACAATTGAAAGAGATAGATAGATAGATAGATAGAATATGCTTTATTTGCATAATACAATATAAAAATACAGTGAATCAATAAATTATTACAGATTTGTATATATGCAACAAGGCGGCCTTATTGCTGAGAGCAATCTTTTCAAGGCAACCTTAGGGTAACGAATTTGTGCATGGAATGGGCAGGATTCGCAGATCAAAAGAAATTAATGAAAACTATAAGTATAGTAATATTATGACAATCATTATTAAGTATATACGAAGATATGTAAACTATCATTGATAAATAAATTGTATAATATATACATACATTTAGGTAATACATACATAAATACACAATACATAAATAACAATGTATACATATTGATACACACATAAAATATTATACAATAAATAGTGTTAGCATAAATTACAAATATATATTAACACATAAACATACTTAATAATATATAAGCATATAGTCCTAGGAAATGTTTTTTTACTTGTCCTTTAAAAACCTCTAAAGATTTTGCATTTCTGATGGCGACAGGTAAAGTATTCCAGAGCCTAATAGCCTGGACAGTAAAAGACTGATCGAAATTTTGTGGAATGAGTTGGAACTGAAAGAGTAAGGTTTTCACATGAGCGAAGAGATAAACTATGGAAAGAAGAGGAAAACTTGAAGCAGCTTTTAAGGTAAGATGGAGCTCTATGATCAAATAGAATGGTATAGAAAAAAGAAACAATATGCATGTCCCTACGCTGGCGAATGGTAAGCCATTTTAACTGTTCTCGGTAACTAGAAATGTGGTCATATTTACGCAGGCCAAAAATAAACCTTATGCAAAGATTCTGAAGTCGCTCCAGTTTATTGACTAGATCCACATTAAGGTCAGGATAAGAGACATCGGCATAGTCAAGGATGGGAAAAAGGAGGGATTGTGCTAACACAATTTTAGTAGCAGTAGGTAGGAAATTTCTTAGACGTCTAAGTGATGCAGAAGCGGCAAAGATCTTCCTGCTAACCTCACCAACATGAGGCTTCAATGAGAGCGTGGAGTCAAAAATGACTCCAAGATTTTTGACCGTACCTATGAAAGGGATGCAGATACCATCGAATACAACCGGCGGGATTTGAGACACATCCCACCTAGAAATAAACGATGAGCTGCCTATAATAATTGATTGTGTCTTCGACGGATTAACTTTGAGTCCAAAGCGCCTACTCCAAGACAAGATCTCTTCTAAATCGGCATTCGTTTCTGTAACAGCCTGTAAAATATTGTCAGGTGAAGCCTGCGAATATATTTGTAAATCATCTGCATAAAGGTGGTAGAACGAAGAAAGCTTGTGAGATACAGAGCTAATAAAAATAGCAAATAGTAGAGGAGAAAGCACGCCACCCTGCGGCACGCCAGCAGTTGTATCACACCAGTCAGAGTAGGAATGATCAACTTTAACACGCTGCCGACGCCCGTACAGGTAATTATGAAACCAATCAAACACTGATAGAGATATATTAAGAGAAGAAAGGACTCCAAGCAAAATATCGAAATCGACAGCATTAAAGGCGTTGCTAAAGTCCAGAAGGGTCAAAACTGTGAGCTGCTGTTTTTCCATAGCGATAACGTTTTTACACGAGCTCGGTGGCGTAGCGGTCAATGACGCGGCTTCGACACCAACGCTCGTGGGTTCGATTCCCACATAGGACAAACATTTGTGTGCATGAACATGTCTGTTTGTCCTAGTCTGGGTGTTTTCTATGTATCATAAGTATGTATTTACAAAAAAAAATGTATTAACGTATGTTTATCAGTTGTCTAGTACCCATAACACAAGCTTCGCTTACTTTGGGGCTAGATGGCGCTGTGTAATTTGTCTGACAATATTTATTTATTATTTATTATAGCACATCTAATATCATCAGATATCTTGACCAAAGCAGTAGCCGTACTATGACCAGGACGGAAACCGGATTGAAAAGGGTTATGGAGGCTATTGGAAGTAAGGAAGGTACTTAACTGCCAGTGGACTAGCCGCTCTAACACTTTGGACAGAAAAGGCAATATGGAGATAGGGCGGTAGTCACTGAGTGAAGAAGGACGAATCTTTTTGGGTAAAGGAAGGATTTGGGCTTCCTTCCAGCATTTGGGAAAGTATCCAGATGAGATAGAAAAATTGAGGATTCTCGTTAGGATAGGGACCAGGATATCAATTAAAGGAATGATCATTTTACGGCTAATGCAGTCACCTCCAATCGCATCAGATGTGATGGATAGTATGCTTCTCTTAACACCACATTTAGTGAATGGTTCAAAAATAAAAGGAGAATGGCTGGGAGGGGATAACGTTGAAAGTTGAATTAGTGTATTTGTTTTGACTGTATTGTCGAGAGAAGAACTAGAGGAGAAATGATTGTTTAAAAGATCAAGATCAAGATTAGAAATAACATTACTCTGAGATTTACCCACTCCCAAGGTTTTAAGAAATTTCCAAACTCTAGTTTGGTCTTCTTTTTCTATAGATCTATGTATATAGCGTCGCTGTGCATCCCTACACACCTTATTGCAGTGATTTCTTACACTGTGATATTTGTCCCGCTTGGTTGCATTCGTTGGATCTGCTTTATGACGAGCTTTTGCGCGGTTCTTTTTTTCACGGATTTCGCGGATCTCATCTGTCAGCCAGGGAGCAGGAAGGTGATTGATTTTGATTGGACGAATAGGTGCGTGCACGTCATAAAGTTTGATAAGAAAGGAATTAAAA
This sequence comes from Hypsopygia costalis, assembly GCA_937001555.2. NCBI lineage: Eukaryota > Metazoa > Arthropoda > Insecta > Lepidoptera > Pyralidae > Hypsopygia > Hypsopygia costalis. The sequence continues at coordinate 33,119,160 of OW443328.2, forward strand.
ATTTCTACCTTTTCATCAATGGTTTCAACGTTATCAATAGCCTTCCAGTTTATTTCCTTTGCATCATTACGTAGCTGGTTAAGGTCCATACCACTAAAATTGCGTTGCATGAGGATTTTGGGTTTAGGTTTAGGAGGACGGATTTTGTAGGATAGGTACACTAAATCATGGTAGGAAAAAGCATCTGCACTTAGCTGACCATGCTTGGCAACGTGGTCAAGGGAAGTAACCAATATAAGGTCGAGAAGAGAAGGAGTACAATTAGGAAAGTAATGAGTCGCATGAAAGAGGTATCTCTAATTTGCACTTTATCTTTTTTGATTTTTTTTTCTACTACATGTATTCGAACGATTTATGCTTTTTAGTCGGTCACCTAATTTATAAATCGTTTGCGGGTTTGTTCTCAAGTCTCAACCAGTACTCTTTGTTGTCATCATGACATCTCATGATGAGATAAATTTATAAATATTATGATAAGGGTAAATAAACTTGGTAACTAAAATTATAAAACTGGGCGACTAATATACTAACTTGCCGACTAACGATGAGATAAGCATACCAAACCTAAACTAACCAAGTAATTCAATCGCCCATTTAGTAATGTTTTAGTGGCTAACGCCATTAATGTTCTTATTATAATTGTTTCCAGTGTCGTGATTTTTTGTTTGTTGGTAATAAATCTTTTAAACTCGAAGTTGGGTTTTGTCGGTTTGCGGCATCTAGCCCAGTACGTTGTCTGTGTCATGTGTGTCATGTGATGTCGAGGTATGCATCATTAGTTGTTATGCAACTAGCCGGAACGTACTATTGAAAGCATTACATTCGCATTATATCTAGTGAACTGTCAAGGAGCGACTCTTCCACGTTTCGTAATGTTACGTGGACAGTTTGTGAGATTTCTCGGAATTGATGAAAACACAAGAATCTTGTGATTTTCTTAGCAATTTACTTATGTGCGACGCGACGGCTCAGTAGGAGGCGTGGCGACGCGACGCTACCAACGTCTTCACATTCCTACGCAAATATTTGTTTTGTGCGAGGATCGAGCCCGCGATGATCGGTGCCAAAGAAGCCATTGCTAGCAAGTTGACTGACGAGCATGACGATTTTATTTTGGTTTTCGACCACAAGTACAACACTGACTATTGAAACTTGGTCTGTATTAGAATCACCGTCAAGTAGACAGCGTTACATTGAGGTGATGAGATAGCTGTATGCATAACGCTATGACGATGGCTGGCTTCGTCTAAACCCTTCCGTCTAAATCTATCCAGCCGCAACGGAGAGTACATCAATGGGGATGTTATTTCTCCGAATTCCCCAAACCTATTCACTGCTGCACTAGAAAACGTATTTAATACGCTGGACTGGAAGACACGGGGCATCAATGTTAACGGCGGGTACATTTCACACCAGCAGTGTGCTTTTAACCTGATTATAATTGCTGAATCGCTCGCTGGGGAATCACAATTGTGGAATTTTGACAAAACTAAATTTTTGAACGACTTCATCATCCCCAGTCCGGATATTGTAGAGAATGCAGCTATTGAAGTGGTTAAAGACTATGTCTACCTAGGATAGGTTATAGGTACAGCTGAGCCGTGGCAATTTCAACATAGAGATCGACAGAAGCATTTGATTGTGCTGGTCAGCTTTTGGAAAGCTTCAACACATTCTCACCGCACAGATATTCCAATGCTTGAAGAATAAAGTGTTAAATCAGTGCGTCCTTTTCGCTATGACTTGCAGATACTTGGACGTTGACCATCGGACTGGTTCAGACTAAAATACAGCTAACGATGAAGACACCTATGTTTTTAGTTTCTCTAGAGATCGAATCCGGAACGAAGAAATCCGACGGAAAACCAAAATTGTAAAATAGCTCTAGAGCTACTCTAGAGTCTCTAGAGTCTCCAAGAGCAAGCAAGAGCCACTTCAACTCGCTGACTCTAGAGTCAGCGAGTTGAAGTGGCAGTGAGTTGGTCATATCTGCCGAGCCAGCGACGGCAGATAAAAACATAAATATTAAATTATTGTCCGACAAATTACACAGCGCCACCTAGCCCCAAAATAAGCGAAGCTTGTGTTATGGGTACTAGACAACTGATAAACATACGTAAATACATTTTTTTTTGTAAATACATACTTATGATACATAGAAAATACCCAGACCAAGACAAACAGACATGTTCATGCACACAAATGTTTGTCATGTGTGGGAATCGAACCCACGAGCGTTGGTGTCGAAGCCGCATCATTGACCGCTACGCTACCGAGCTCGTCATGGATGGAGGAGGAAAGTCTTAAAGTGGAAACCCTTTTCGAGTCCGTCTGAAGAGCGACAAATCCGACCTAGATAGACCGATGATTTTAATAAAACGAGACGTTTCAGACTAATTTTGAGGACGAGTACCCACGCAAACGATGCTAGGAGATGTAGGTACAGGATGCTGTAATTCGAGGGCTATTCTTGGAACCGTGGCACGTCCGCCACATTATTCAATTCTGGCTGCTGCGTGTCACAAACATACCCATAACATGTTGGCCTAGGAAACATTACATTATATTGGCTAGCAGGTCGGTGACCACATAAACATACAGACCTATTCTAGGGTCGATGAATACCTCGCTGACAACGATTTATGGAATTAATCACCACAGACACATATTATCAAAATTTAATAATTCACATCTTTATACTAAAGCTACAAATTTAAGTTATTGTATATAATTCATGATCTAAAAAAAGGCCCATTTTGTGTGTACAATTAATTCTCTTTCGGCATTTCTGTGATTGTTTATAATAATATCTTTATTATACTACATTAAACAATAATAAATAATATAAAAGCTTACATAGAATAAAAGCCGTGCAAAGGCGAACTTGTCCCTCTAAGGGATCTCTTCCAGTCAAGCTTTAAATATTTGATATTTTTCTTCGCTAAATGTTTCGAAAAATAAAAGTAAAAATAACATTTCGATTCACAAAGCGTGCAGTGCCATTGTCAAGAATTTCATGCAAATAATAATTGTTTTAAAAAAATAGTATCTACTTACATAAGTTCTTTTTAAGCTATTGCATAGCTTTTATCGCGGGCTTTGAGCGCGGCGAACGAATCAAGAAATTCCGTAACGAAAATAAAACCTAACACCTCCCAATACATACTCGTATTTCGCCAGTGAGTATTATCGAGTCAATGGCGCAGTTGTAAATGTGTGACCAATTTGAACTATCGTTTCTACGTTCGCGCCTCGATGTTGTCATTACTCTTTTTGTAAATTTATTCGATGTTGGTGAATGACTAAAGACTTTTTTTTAACTTTTTCGCTATTATTATTTTTGACATTCGATTTTGACATCATTATTTTTGACATTATTACTGATTTTGGGATAACATTTTAATTTAATAAAAAATACATACGGCATGAAATTTTTATTTAAAAAAATATACTGCATAAATGAATAAATAATTATAATTGCATAATTTAAAAAAAATGCTATGCAGCTTTACCGCGGCAGTCCCCGAGTGCCACACGTATTTTTTTTTTTTTGTGTTTTGACCTTGTGGATACTATCACACCCGTACATTTACTACCGTGCTTCCATTTTTTTTTATAATACAGTTACCTTATTTATATCATCGGTCCATCTAGAGGGAGACGCCCAGTGTATTGTCGCTCCACACGCGGCGTCCTAGGACTTTCTTACGTATGTATATGTGGTATGAATATCGCAGATACAAATGTTCGTCTTATACTCCGTAGGCAAAAATATTAGAAATTTTAGTTAACGAAATAATATGTCCATAATATTACCTATCAGAAATACAAGTGATGAGAATTAACAAATCAAATTTCAAGAATGACATGCTTCTTTCGTGGTCGCTATACGCAGACAGTTTATTATGGTGACTTCTTCGTTTAATAGGCCCTGAAATGGTCCAGTGGATTCGGAACAAATTTCGGGTTCCGTATTTTATGTACGGAAACCATCCAACCATCGATCACGGAAACTATGAAGACTAACAATAAATATGAGCTCCTATTTCGCCATATACGGCTAAGTAATTAGAAATTAACGTTTGTGCACAGAACATGCCATTCCATTTCGCCAGTGTGGATTACTATGTCGGGACTTATCGAAGTATGCAAATCACAATGCGGTAGATACTTCTAATCTGGAAGTATCTCGTTATGAATGCATCGAGGCCGCTGTTCAATCCGGCGCTACATGGCGCCCGGCCGGTCTCTCCGGCAGACAATTTAAGTTGGGACCCAAGTTTGAAGAGCGTGAGAACTGCAGTGTGGAACCAGGGGCTGGAGAATATTACAACTGCTCTATTATACCTACAAGACTTTAGTCTGCTTGTATACGCTGCATGCGGTAGAAGCAAGTAAAGATGGGGGCTACATGCATCAGCAGTAGGCTCAAGGTTATGCTCGTACAAATAAGTCGCTGAACCCGCACTTTTGTGCACGGTAGTTTACCATCCATTTAATTTAAGTCAAATTCCAAAAGCTTCCTACTCCCACTAAATTCGTTGTGAGTTCCAAGGCAGCCGTAGTTGTACCCCCGGGACTGCAATTTTTTGGCGGTCGCCGCTGTTAATCCTGGTTACACAGGAGACACAGTGGTGGGAATGTGTGGTGGGCTCCAGAAAAATCCATTTAACTTGTGCAAGTGCCTCAACATGCGCAAGCTAGACCATCGTGAAGTATATCACCGTATGTCGATATATGGAAACCAAAGCCAAGCTCACCTGTACGTGGTGCTCTTTGTTGATTAATTCTGTTCTGGTAGTGTATAGCGTCAAATGTGAAAGTAGTTCCACCTCACAAAAGAGTGCAGCCAAATATCCATTTAGCCTACCTTATTAATTAATTAATATAGGGACTAAGCGAGCCTTACAGTTCCCCAATATGCTCGCTTACGCTATAATATAACAGTTATATTACTATATATTTACATAAACACATCCACATAGATACGGATATATCAATTGTTAATTTCTAAGTACTTTATTACTCGTGCAATGTACAGGCAGGCATCAACCCATAATCATCCCACTGTTGGGATACGGGTCTCCCCTCAATCGAAGGGGTTTAGAGCATACTCCACAACGCAGCTCAACTGCGGGTTGGCGGAGAGTGCAATGTACAATTAAATAAATCTAGCTGAGACATGATGCTTTGTGTTTGTATGAGAGAATGAGATTACCAAGGATCAAGTTACTATGTGAAGGCACACAAGCGATGCCTTACGTTGCAAGCGTCCATAGAACTATGATAGAACCTAGCCTATAGCTTATAGAGATATAGGTCTGTAGCGACGACAGCAGTCATCGAGACCGTAGTCATGAGAATCGGCGTCACTGTCTGTTTAGCCGGTAGGTCCTCAGCCCCCTTACCACCATCTCTTATTGCGATTCAATAACTGAATAGAATGCTTATTCATACCAATGAATAAGCGACTCTATTTCAAAAGGAATAGAGTCGCTTATTCATTGATAAGAATAAGCAATCTATTCAATGGTAAGGGGGCAGGTCAGGCGAGCCGTTGCTTATCTGCCACCCGGTGTATAAAAAAAAATGAAAAGGAATCAATTAATCATGAAAATTATCGGCAGTAAAAGTTTGCGATAGAAGAAATCCTTCATGTGGCTTATGTGAACTACGTATGTTTGTTTATGTTCCACAATGGCGACGCAACGTATGCCACGAGCTATCAGTCCCAGTGATGATAATAGGCGCCAGGAAACACGCCATTGCATATAAGTTGTTTTCTTGCTAGTCCGGTGTTACTTTGTATGATGTCCTTTTAACCTTCACAGCACACGAACGTTTTACCTTTATATCGTCATCATCAGCCTGCATCAACCCACTGTTGGATATAGGCCTTTCCCAATGCTTTCCACCATATGCGATCCTCCGCTTTCCGCATCCAACCGCTACCAGCCACCTTTTTGAGATCGTCGGTCCATCTAGAGAGGGGGCTACGCTTCGTCGCCCCATACGTGGCCTCCACTCTAGGACTTTCCTCCCCCATTAGGGTTGCCAACTATACTGTTAAAAACAGTATTATACTGTTTTTCACTGCATTATACTTTTTACTGTTGAACAAAAATAAAGTATACAAAATACTGTTTTCAGCATCAAAATGCATAACAGTAAACTAACGCATTTTTTTAAATTTGTAATTAAAAATGAGGTCCTGATTTAATTTTAGTTACAATTGTGGTGAGGTGTATGTATTATTTTAAAAAATCTGTTAAGTAATAAGCTGTGTGAGAAAGTCTAAAACATATGTATTTAAAACATTAAATAAAATACTGTTCGTTTTTCTAAAATACTGTTTAAAATTTTTCGCAGACCTAAATATACTTTATTTCTTGTAAAAAAAGTTGGCAACCCTATCCCCCATTCTGTCATCGCTGACTCGGCAGATGTGGCCAGCCTACCGCCACTTCAACTCGCTGACTTTGAGAGCTATGTCGACCACTTTGTTATGTATGTATTACTATGTTTGACCACTTTGTTGTCGAATGTCTTCGTTCCGGATTCTATTCCTTAGAGAAACTCCAAGCATTGCTCTCTCCATTGCTCGCTGTGCGACTTTTAGTCTGTGAACCAGCCCAAGCGTCAGCGTCCTTATCTTTATATGAGGCACAGTAAAAGCACAACGGGCAGTGTATGCAACATTTTCGTTTGTTTGTCATATAAGGACGTCTCAGTATTATAAATATAGGTGAAATAATAACTTCGATGGCATGAAAACTTCTCGAGATATTCAGCGAAATTTATTGAGCTTATATAATCGTCCGCTCGTTCTGTCTGTCCATTGCCGTGAAACTCAAAATTTAGAAATTCTGACTTCGGATTCTGTAGAGCATCAAAAAGTAGTAATGTAAAGTGACCTTGGTTATCGGATATCAATTAGGGATCTCGAAAAAAAAAATTCGCTAGATGGCGCATGCTGCGCCTCCGATGTTTTAATTTGCAAATTACAATTTTAGACTTTCTCGAAGACGTTAATTTGCTCTAAAACGTAAAGGCTAAAATGACGTCGCATGTAAATGTTATATTTGTTTATTTATTTAACTTTTATTGTACACATATCAAATTTTTTTTTTTTTTACAAAAACGCACTTGATGCTAGTCGCATTTTCTCCCAGATGTATGATATTGCGTCACAAAAATACCTATTTATATTGTTTATCCCATATATTTTATTTTTTACTCCCTTAGAGGATTTATAGTTGAAATGATGATGATAATGTCTGAGAAATGGTTAGTTCATTCGAAAAATACACAAAACTTGAACGACCATAAAACAAATCGCACGTAAAATATTAAAACTTAATAACACAGCCTACAACAGGTAGTTCAAGTTTTGTGTATTTTACAAATGAACTAACCATTCCTCAGACATTATTATCATCATTTCAACCAAAACTCCTCTAAAGGGACTCATTGGATGCATTTCTCCGCGCATGCCTACTAAATTACCGGGTTTAAGCCCGTGAATCTAAGAGATATAATAATAATTATCTAGTCCGCAGGGCAGCTTGTGTGGCGAGCTGTTGTGTGAGTAGCGACACCACGGACCCGAGTCTCCAGAGAGCCGCTAGAGCTATATGCTCCAGGGGTGGAAGTGTTAAAGGGCATCACGCCGCGAGTAACTTCGGAGAAAGCGCAGCACACCTCTCGACATCCCTGAGTCACTCACACCGGTGTTGCCCCCGGCCGTTTTCCTGGCATTTCGGGGGCCCATCTAGTGAGTGGCAAGCCACCGCCTGCCGCGAATAACTAGCAATAAAAGCAGTTATGGCAGACGTCCGTCCCTCTTCTGTAATAGCCCGGTATTAAGTTCACCCAGATCTCATCTCCATAGCCCATTTATTTTCCATCACACTTCGCAATAGTCTCAACGCCTGCCGAGACCTGCTCATGGGTATGTCGTTCCATTGACATATCCTGGAGCGGGTCACGGCGGGCGTACAACATTACATCAAACTTCTCAAAGGGGCCTCTACGCGTTGGATCTATATCCCCGCGCACGCCTATCAAATGACCGGGCTTGACCCGTGATTAAAAAGAGATTATTAATCTGTGACGTTTGTGTGTCTGTGTGTAAAAAAGGGCATGTAGAGGTTTTTACAGCGTTTGCAACGCGCGTATGATACCCCTGGCATTGCAAGCATTCACAGGTTGTGATAGCTCCAGCAGGCGGGCCGGATGCTTGTTTACCACCCTAATGGTAAAACCCTATGTGATACAAAAATAAAAGTACTTTCATCTCGTAAATATGAATTTAATAGTATCAACATAGTAAATAGTGTCGTCTTTAAATAGAAGTGACAAGGGACGTGTCCGATAGTGCCGCGATACCTGCACAATGTGCTTCCGTCGGGGCGTAGCGTTCACGTCGCCCGTGTAGCGGAGCCTTTGTTTATTGTACTAATTGAATTGATACTGTTATGTATGCTTGTGTTACTATGCCAATAACTTATTATTAGATAATATTGTGATGGTAAATCAATCGAATGTGAACTTCCTGTCGAGGTGACAACAGCTTCACAAAGGGCGTGAAGACATCATTACCCCGGGCCCTACCGCCGTGGTTGAAGCCGATTACTATCGAATATTTTGAATAAAAAGTTAACCCAATAAAAAGTTGTTTTTTTTTTTAAATAAAAACCGACTTCAGTTGGCGAGTGCAGCTTATTGGTGGAATACCCCGGGAGACGCTGCTGTCCGTCTTCCGGGAGAAAAGTTATTGCGTCACACAAGATTCCTTAGTCGCCTTGTATGACATCCAGCGCAGAGCATATAGAGTGGCGCGATTCTATTCTGCCTGCAACCACAGGGCAAATTTAAGGGTTTCCCTCGATTTCCCTGGGATCCCATCATCAGATCCTAGCTTGGTGAATATGGGACCACCTTGCAATCATACCCTTTCAAATAAAAAAAGAATTTTGAAAATCGGTTCACAATTCGCGAAGATATCGAATAACATACATACAAAAAAAAATTCAGTCGAATTGAGAACCTCCTCCTTTTTTGAAGTCGGTTAAAAATAGGTCTATGGTTTAAGTTATTGAGAAACATTTTAGTTTTACCGAAAGAATTCAGGGATTCTATCAGCTAAGTTAAACACAATCACCAATAATCTAAGGTCAAGTTTGTTACCACCGAATATTCGAAAAATAAGTCTTACGTTTAAGTTATTGCCAAACAACACCTTCAGCTTAGTCGGTAGAGGTTCATCGTTTAGTTTTTTTTTGGCTTCTGCTTAAGCGGTAGGGTCCCAGATCCACAACGCACGGTTGATTCTCTTTGTCGTTACAAACGTATACATATAATACAATGGTAACGCTTACCAACATGCGATCTACTTGCTTGCCAGTTTAATGGGATTCAACTTTATAGACTGCTAATAACGTAAACGTAGTTACCTATGGCTAAAAACATTCACTACCATTCGTGACCACGTGGGTGTCAAACAAGTATAGCTACGGACAGCCCGCCTACTGTAAAGCGGTTAGCGTAGACGCTGCCAATAAACTAGTATTGCGTACTGACAACCCCGCTGCTAGCATGTTCTCATGTCTAGTGAGCTCATGCACTCGCAGGATCATACTCTTCTTTTGGCATCCATCAATACGTACTTGAGGCACCCTCGACCCCGTTCTTGCCCTACCGTAGAATGGTATTGTTTCCCACTCCCACAAATAGCATAAAAGCCCTTCAGACTCACAGTACTCCTGGCCGTACCTCCAGTGGTACGGTGGATCTTTTATACGTAAACCACACCACCAGCTACGTCAGACTAATGCTTCTTCCTGGATGTGATAACGTAGAGAACGGCCGTTCCACTTGCCTGCCAGCATATCTCTAATGATAGGGTATCGCAGGCGACGGCGATCACTCGTAGGGCTCCGCTAGCGGGCCGCACGCTCCGGCGGCCGCAGACTCGCTCCATTTACCTCACTTTCGCCTCCACCGTCGTATTATTTCACAACTTGTTAGTTTACATACTACGATATGATTTTGTAATTACTGAAGTGAAAACCAGTCGCTCTGTGGACGAATTTTGTGGTCAATGAACGAGACCGTGGTATGTTCTTTAACGACAAATGTGGTCACGTAATTTGACCTCGCCTGCGTCATCAGCTATATTTTGTATGGAAAATGACAGATGTTTATAACCAAATTTCTTAGGCTTGGCAATTTTAGGGAAGAACATACCTGGTATTTTTTTTTTAATTGCGTCGGGTGGCAGACAAGCATACGTCCCGCCTGATGTGAAGCGGGTACCGTAGCCATATTAACGCTCGCAACATAAAATATCGCTCGCGCGCCGCCACCTCCGCTGCCATCGCAACATCTCCTTCCTTACTGGTGACCTCACTCATTCGCAGGAACACAACAGCCCTCAAGGGAACCGTTATTTGGCTGCGGTATTCTGTGAGGTGGATGTAGATTCCCCAGTCGGGTACACCATGAATAAACCACATTAAGGCAAGGCTGAACCGAAACGCTTGTCTCTGTACGCGCGTTCAGGTAAAGTCCGCAGGGGAAGTAGCAAGAGTCGAAGTTTTCGCTTCTGTCGTGTGGTCAAGCTCAGTCTGTTTTGTTTTTTTTTTTTTTTGTAATTATTTTATATCAGCGTTATACTCGCGTAGAGTTTGATAACTTATGACTTCTAGGTGCAAACTATCTTCTATAATTAAAATCGGTTCAACTATGAAATATAAACTATTCGACGAGCTCGGTGGCGAAGCGGTCAATGACGCGGCTTCGACACCAACGCTCGTGGGTTCGATTCCCACACAGGACAAACATTTGTGTGCATGAACATGTCTGTTTGTCCTGGACTGGGTGTATTCTATGTATCTTATGTATGTATTTACAAAAAAAAAATGAATTTACGTATGTTTATCAGTTGTCTAGTACCCATAACACAAGCTTCGCTTACTTTGGGGCTAGATGGCGCTGTGTAAATTGTCAAAAAAAAACTGTCAGATTTACACATTTATTGTACTTATATTTTTTAATAATCTAAAGTTATTTTTTGAAAAATGGGATAATCCCCCAACCTTTGTGGGTTCAAATCCCACCTAGGGGAGCAGGTGAATTTTTCCATTTTTCAAAAAATATTTATCTGGCAAGTTGGCCAAGACAATTATTTAAATAATAATAATTTAAAGATGTTAATATAGGGCCTGTAGCTAACAATACAAGCAGTATTACTCGCGAGCAGGTGGGCTGGACGTAAGAAGATACTAGTTAACGCAGCATTTTCCTTCGTCTGGTCATTCACTCGCAGGAACACAACAAACAAGGGTTTTAATCAATTGTATTGCTATAGTTTCCTGGTAGGAAAAGGGACTTTCCCATAGGGCTCGTCACAATCTGCCTCGCCAGATCAGCATTAGCTATTCGTCAGGATACACCACGTACCGGTGTGGTTGGCTTTTTGCACTCTTAATTAATAGAATATCTAATTCAAACGGAATAACAGGGATTGAATGTTATTTACGACGATTGAACGAAAACCAATCTAAGCATCGCAATAAGGTTTTATGTTTCATTTAATAATTTAATGCTCTGTTATTGAATTTCTATTCAAGTAGCTCAGCCATGACACGGATACCTAGTTACAATATATTGATCGGCTCTGGCCATTGACAGCCCATCAACCATTCGCCTCTAAGGAAATATGTTCAAAGGCAGCAGATAAGCGCTGTTTTACTCGGGCATATAATAAACAATTATTCCCGGGTAAATTACGAACCATCCAGCAGTAGATAGAAGATGATGAGGTTGATTATTGCACTGCCATCTAGTCACAAACTAAGCAAAGCTTGTACTATGGGTACTGAATAACTGATAAATATACTTAAATATATAGGCAATTTTATCTACACTACTTGTGTGCTTCCGCCACCAATTAGTTCATGCAAACTATTTTCGGCCGGCACCCACCCACTACCGTTAGTAACTGCATGTGACGACCACGCCAATCGGGGCGTCAGCAGTTGCACTTTTCTTCTGTTTCAGATGTTGGAGATTCGGCGAGACGACCGCAGCAGCTAGAACAGAGACGAACAAAGCAGCCAAGGCAGTCGCATGTATCTACTAACGCTACTACGGGTGGGTGCCTGTCAGCAGTAGTTGCAGCAAAATGAAAAAAGTTGTGATATTCTAAAAACCTACTCTACTTCGTTATCGCAGAGGCAGTAACCACAGCAGATTACCCCAACTCCAAGAATAGAGAATTAGAGACAGTCCTAGCTATGAATTTCAAATAGGTTTCATAAATTTTTATGCTAAACCTAGGTTATTAAGTTATAAGTATGTGATCTAGGGGAAGTTTTGTGCAACTATGACGACGACCCCACATTTCTTTCAAGGTTTTTCAGGATCGGCAACTCGCGAATAATACCCTGCTATTGCAGGTCTTTATGTGCTGCCTCGGTTGTGTAAAAAGATTATTATAGACGTCACTACTCACAAACATGAGTGCGCAATACACTCGCGAATAATTCAGCGGGTAATAGGGTAATGGGTCCAATCATATGACGACTGCTCGAGCTACTGCGGATGTTATCACTGACGCGTCCCATCACTCAAACTAGACCAAAATAGCGCGTACATTCAGTTCAATGAGCGGCGCAATGAGCGCATACCTACTTACTACGTCCTCCTACAATCATGCCCCACGCCTTCTGCAGAAAATTCATCATCGACAAGACAGTCATCCATAAACTTACAAAGTGGTCACATAAATGTATGTCTGTGGTCAAGTAGGTAGATTAGATAGTATACGTAGGTGTATGTAGATCATTTATGAGTTAAAACCAACGTCACCTCCACGTGACGCACTCTGTTCACTGGTAACAATATGTGATGTTTTTCAGAGATAATAAGTAGCCTCTGGTACTATAATTATGTTGTCTATTCCTATGCCACCTCAAACTATCCCCATAAACGTGAAAGAAAGACAAACAAACACATTTTCACATCTTATATTATACCTATATCACAGTATAAGTAATAGTACTAACGTACTCGTAGGTACCTATATAAAATAAAATCGGGATAGTTACACCGTTTACAAGTCAAGAACAGCTGGACCGACTTTTATGATCTTTGCATTGTGGGTTTGTCTCCAATACCGAATAGCAGATATCAGAAAAAAGCTTAAAAAAAATATGATGAAATTGTCAGGACCATATTTGTATAGGAAATCCACAGGAATGAGTTGGGAACGGGAAAATTGAGTCACAGTAAAGCGTGGGCGGACCGCTAAGTTATAATTTTATAAGTGTATTGCAATAAATAAATGAGTAAGTATATTGTATAAGTATGGATTTCAAATATCTGGAATATTAAGATATTTAATATTAGGATATTCCAGATTACCTATTTGATTTTCCTAAGAATGCAGTTTTACATAAGCATCCTACTTACCTAGCAAATAACCGTGACCTCATTGTCATGAAGATCGCCGGGGTCCACTACGCGCTAGTCATTACGATCAGCACCTACAATATTCTAAAGGTAAAAAAAAATGCATTCGTAGGTAGTAATGAATGTCATACAGTCAACTCTACAAATATACCACTTAATGATAATTATACGTTAACGTCAACTAGTGTCCGACCGAATGTTCGGTTTCGGTTTCGGTCGAGTTTCGGCAAAAATAACGATCGATGAGTTTCGGTTTAGTTTCGGTTTCGGCGGCAAACCTGCCGAAACTACGACCGAAACCGAAACTTCATTCGGGAGTTCCCGCGCTGTGCTCGGTCATGTTCGGCGCAGTAAATTCCATCCAAGCGACGAAGACCTTTTGCCGCGTCCACGTGCCTAATCATGCCGTGACTTGTTTGCGTTTGCAGTGCGTTTTGTTTGTTGTTTGTGAGTTTTCGTGTGATTTGTTTTGAATTCGGTAAGTTTTATCATGTGATATTGTATTAAGGGTAGCTAGTAAACATAATAATTTAGTATAACAAATTAATGCATAGATTATAGTAGAATCAAGTCTAACTTATCTATCTGAATATTTTGTGGTTAATTTAACTCATTCGGTAATGCTATACGTAAACAAACAATAGTTAGGTACTTGGTACTTAATATAGTGCATTAGTGGTTATAATATTAAAGATTTTCTTTTATGATATTAAAGAGTTTCAACGTTCAATTTAATAATTATAACCAAGTATCTAGCAATTATAACGTAACGTAACGTAATTATTATTATTATTATTATCCTCTCATCTGTCGACCAGCCTCCTGGAGGTCGATTTCAAAAACCGCGCATCTGTCGACCGCCTCCTGGAGGTCGATCTGTCCGGACGTATTTTGAGAGTGTGAAATTAATCTTTAAAACTATACGTGTACAGCTCAAACTTTAACAACGTTTAGGAAAAAATGACAAGGACAGACAGTATCCTCAAGTGCTATTCAACTGGCATCCACTTAACGACAGTTTGTTTATTCAATGGCGCACATGTGTTCGTGAAGATCACGGCCACCCATTGTGTAGTGTTATTGTTAGTTTTTTGTTTACATTCCTTCAATTGTTTCACGTTTTTTTAGTTTGTAAATAACAGGAGATTGTTAAATTTAACTGTTTTTTAAAATAAACGCAACAGAATTTGCTCCATGACATACAGTTTGAGTGGACGGGTGAAAACATAGCTCATACTACTTTCACCTTATAATTAACATATATTACAAGGTAAAATTGTGCAAAACTATATTTATTCTGTTAGCATATACCATACAAATTTCAACAATACAGTTTTATAAATATCTTTAATACATTTTTTTTTGTTATCTTTTTTTTAATGCGACGCGGCAATATCGCGAGAGGCCATTTTGGGGGTAACGTATAAAAAATGACAGATGCGCTAAGTAGGTAAGATCTACGGTCGACAGGTGAGAGTCGGGTGGCCGACAAGCATGCGGCCCGCCTGATGTGAAGCGGTTACCGTAGCCATATTAACGATCGCAACATAAAATATCGCTAGCGCGCTGCCACCCCCGCTGCAGACGGAGCATTCCTCCCTTTCTGGTGACCTCACTCACGTCTTGGAGTCAAAGTGGCCATTGCTAACCATTCGACCACCGAGCTCGTCAGTGGCCTTTAGGCGGCTTGAAACCACTGGCCTCCGCCAACCCTCAGTTGAGCAGCGTGGTGGAGCGTGCTCTATCTAAACCCCTTCGATTGAGGGAAGACTCAGATCCCAGCAGTGGGATGTATAAGGGTTGACAAGAAGAGAAGAGATATTTTTTATATTACGTCGGGTGGCAGACAAGCATACGGCTCGCCTGATGTGAAGCGGAGGAACACAACAACCCTCAAGGGATGTTATTTGGCTGCGGTATTCTGTGAGGTGGAGGTACATTCCCCAGTCGGGTAGCTTACAATCACGCTCCCTACCTCTCTTTTCGCCAGAGCTTCGTTTGTCAGTTAGCAGGGTGCACCGCGTGCAGGTGAAGTTGGCTTTGTTTCAGAGATGTTGATGAACCACTTACACCCCCAATTATAAGAAAAGTTAATTGTTTCGTAAAAGTTTCGGTTTCGGTTTCGGCCGAAACTGAGACTGTTGGCGAAATTTGGTTTCGGTTTCGGTCGTAAAAACCAGTTTCGGTCGGACACTAACGTCAACACTTATTCATCCCCTGCTGGGATACGGATATTCCCTCA
Source organism: Hypsopygia costalis (assembly GCA_937001555.2). Lineage (NCBI taxonomy): Eukaryota > Metazoa > Arthropoda > Insecta > Lepidoptera > Pyralidae > Hypsopygia > Hypsopygia costalis. The sequence goes on from OW443328.2 coordinate 33,134,878, forward strand.
AAAAAAGGGAAACAGGAAACATCCTGGTGGGAACGTGCCGTTGCGCCCCGTCTCGTTAAAATAAAGTGCAATGCCACCTACATAACCATTAAATTTTAATAAAATGTGTGTTTATTGGGTTAATAAAGAGAGGTAGGGTAAGTACAGCGTATTTGTAAACTGCCCGACTGGGAAAGTACCTCCACCTCACATAATATAATACCGCAGCCAATTAACACTTCCCTTGAGTTGTGTTCCAGCGAGTGAGTGTCACCAGAAAGGAAGGCGTTGTACAAATGACTTTTTTTTTTGTATAACGCTGCGCTGGGGTCTTCTGTCACGTGGAGGTATCTCCACTTGACAGAAAACTCCAGCGCAGCGTGTACATCCCTAATCGGGCTCGATAGGCCCTACCCCACTTTCGCCAGAACCTGCAGAATGCACGGTGCAAGTGAAGTTGGCTTAGGCTCTATATATGGTGACGAACCAATTACACCCTATTATTATCACTACGCCCACGTAACTGAATTGTTTTAACTCGAATCAATTTTTGTTACAACTTTAGATTCTGTCACGTATATTTGCCATGTCACAGATCGCTCCAGTAATCCACACGGGGGAAACCCAGCCAGTCTTAATAAAAAGTAACACGAAAAGGATGTGGCTTGTATTATGTGTAGGCAGAGAACAGTTACCTATTTGCTGAGTAACTAGAATAAGTATACAATAAAATATATACCGTAATCTGTCAGTAAAGTAGCAATAGCTCGCGTTTTGTGTCACTCAACGTGTCTTCAAAACAGCGTTGCGACACGACCAGGGCCACCACCAAAGCTGAAGCCGATTACCGAGTGCCCGGATGAGCTGTTTGGTTTGATACCTGCCGCTGAATTCCACTATCGTACAACTCGCCATAAATTTAAATTCCATCCATATCATCTTGATAATTGGTGATCTACTACAGTACGTTTCCTAAGACATTTTACTTATACTACAACAGTGAAATTGTGGAATCAACTTCCCTCAGCGGTATTTCCGAACAACTACGACATGGGTGCCTTCAAGAACAGAGTTTTCATTTTCCTTAAAAGTCTGGCAACGAATCGGCGACCCCTTGGTGTCGCTGGTCTCCATGGGCGGTGGTGATTGCTTTCCACCAGGTGACCCACATGCTCGTTTGCCCCCCTCTAACATAAATTGATTCCACAGTTTCACTGTTCGTGGTATAAAATATCTTAGGAAACGTCTAAGATATTTTATACCACGAACAGTGAAACTGTGGAATCAACTTCCCTCAGCGGTATTTCCGAACAACTACGACTTGGGTGCCTTCAAGAACAGAGTTTTCATTTTCCTTAAAAGGCTGGCAACGGATCGGCGACCCCTTGGTGTCGCTGGTCTCCATGGGCGGTGGTGATTGCTTTCCACCAGGTGACCCACATGCTCGTTTGCCCCCCTCTAGCATAAAAAAAAACCATCTGAATTTTTGAATGCGTAAATGAAACTACTGCTTAGATATGTTTAGCTCAGCTGGTAGAAATCCTATAGCTCTATCGACTAAGCTGAAGATTTTTGTTAATAACTTTAACATAATACAATACCTATTTTTGGGAACAAAAAATCCGATGGTAAAAGGCTACAGCTTCGGCGGTAGGGCCTCCGATTTTAGGGGGACATCCCGCTTTCTTTTTTAGGTTAGTGTAATTCATCCATCCGGGCAACATGTCCATCCCATCAACACGTCCTTTCAACATTTCTCACACGGATATTTCAGCATCCGCTCATTGGTTTTTAGCGGCAGAGCAGAATAAGGGAAGGGAAATTACCCTTCCGACCCATGGTTACACTGATTTGTTACACCGGTGTAACCACTGAGCACACTTATGACCTATAGTTACACTTATAAGATCATTTATGAAATGTGAATGATATTCAATGTGATGGAAGTCTATACTGTTTAAACTTTATTTTGAGAATTCGATTCAATTAATCTTTTTCTTATGTTATTTTCCTTTATTTTCTAGACGGTCGCTTTATTGTACTAATTATGTATAAGTATATCTTACCTGTTATTTAGTTTATATAATATTTGCAGAGGCGGATTTATAGCCTAGGCCGCGTCTTCGCCGCTCTAGGTATCATATCTTGATTCTCATTAGCTGACTCCTTATTCCTTATTATATAGTATATTGGTTCTTATTTATCAGCTTCATATCTATTTATACAATACCTACTTCTTCGCAAAATCGCCATGGCTGTCTGTAATTTGTAATAATTACCATTCGGTAACACCCTGTCTCCGACCGCCCTAACATTTGGCCGCCCGCCCTAGGCCCGGGCCTAGTTACCCTTAAAGCACATCCGCCACTGAATATGAATGAGTTTGTACATACTATAATTATATATTATGTATGTAATGTATATGGCATATGGTGTATATCTACCTATGTATAGATATGTTTATGTAGTTTATGCGCCTCCTACTTGCTTTCCATCAGTCTCGTTTCCTCTACCTAAAGGTTGTATGTAAGAAATCGCTTAGTGATAAAACTTTTGTACTTTTATTATCTGTAGGTATACCTCAGTAAAATCTTTTATTTTGTGCAATAAAGAATATTGTATTGTATTAATCCATTTCTACCCAGGTCTCCCGAAAATATATAAAATAACACACCCTTTTCCGATATTTAGTACCTAATGGGGCGTCCATAAACTACGTGAGGTGTTCAAGGAGGGGAGGGGATAGAGCCTTTATCACTGGGATTAAGATTACAGCAATATTCGCAAGTAGTCTTTGCTAGTGTTAAATAAGAATATTTGAGTAAATTGCTTTTTATCTTTTATAATATAAAAATGAATCGCTGAAAGTGTTGCTAAGCGCAAATCTCGAGGACAGCTGTACTGATTTCAGTAATTCTTTTTTTAGAATATTCCTTGAAGTACGAGGATGGTTGCAGAGAAAAATTAAAAAAAAATGCCTGAATAAGTCTAAAAACAACACTTTGTGTTTACTATCTTACAAACGATTCGTAATAATACTTCAAAGTCAATTTGAACTTTAATGCCATACCATAAAGTTCAGGAAGTTTCTTGGTCCAATTTTTTTTTATACCCCATTCCCTTGAATATCGAGTAAATGGACTGAACAAATGCTTTACAACAATTTTAATCATTGTTTTATTGAAAATATCCAATTGTTTCTTATGATTAAAGATACTTATAGCGACTAAGTGGAAATAAAAAAACAAAAAAAAAATTAAACAAATATTGCTGAAAAAAAAAACATAAAAGGAAATTTTTACATAAGTAATCAAAAATTTTAGTTTATATTTGTACAGTTTGTTTGTTTTTTTGTTTGTAAACTTTATACTACCTACTAAAACAGGCATGTAGATTATACAAAAGAAATGTCAATGGCGGACTTACCCATGCAGGGATTTCTTCCAGTCAACCATGGAATGCTTGATGGGGAACATTAACATGGGTTTGGTAATTGGTACAGAGCATTTGTACAACATAGAGCTTTAAATAATAAAAATAAAAAAGTATTAAAAAGAAATAATAATAATACTAACAAAACATGCAAATCCTTAATATGCAAAATGTAGATACACATCTTCCTAAAAATGGAAAGTGTATGCCTAGACTTTTGTTTGAAGATAAACCGCTGCAAAACTAAGATAATGATTGTAGACAGAGCCCAAAACATCTTGCAGAATATAAACCAATCGCGAACTACGATGTCGTACAATCCTACATATATCTTGGCGCTTTTATCTCAAATCAAGGGGGCTGTATAGATTAAGTTAATCGACGTATGGCTATTACTAGGAGTGCGATGGAAAACCTCAGGAAAATATGGGCCAATAGAAACATCACAAAAGCCACAAAGATTCGGCTCGTCAAATCGTTGGTGTTTCCTATATTCTTATATGCCGCAGAAACATGGACTATACGGCGGACGGAGACAAAGAAAATTGACGCCTTGGAAATGTAGTGTTGGAGCTGGATGCTCCGAGTTTCGTTGACTGAATTCCGCACAAATTCCTCAATCCTTGCTGAACTACGCATTACAGAACGTCTATCCACCTTGGTGCAGAGTCGTATTTTGCGGTTCTTTGGACATGTTAGTCGCCGCGGAAACGACTCCATAGAGAGACTTGTTGTGCAGGGAAAGGTTGAAGGCATAAGACCACGGGGCCCCCATGCGTTGGACCGATCAGGTGAAGGCGGCGGTGAGCGCCCCGGTACACGAATGTGCCCGATTGACGACCAGCAGGCAGAGATGGCGAGACGTCGTGAGGCGAACTGCTGCCTCATCATGACAACCACGACCATTCTGGCAAGAGTGAAGCGACAAAGAAGAAAAAAATATTACATAAAATATTATATTTTTTTGTTTTTATTTCCAATAAATAGCTATAAGTATCTTTAATCATAAGAAACAATTGGATATTTTCAATAAAACAATGATTAAAATTGTTGTAAAGCATTTGTTCAGTCCATTTACTCGATATCCAAGGGAATGGGGTAAGTATAAAAAAAAATTGGACCAAGAAACTTCCTGGCAACATTCAGAATCATAATCTACAAGCTTTTCTGAATTCAAAACTGTAAGAATGCGGTCCTCATATTTTGCACACTCAACTCCATACAGCGCCTGCTCTATAATATAGAAGTGAATTAGTGAGTGATAATGATAACTCGTGCAAGTATTTGAAGTTACGTCATCCTTGTCACAGATGAGCGATGAGTCCTTCATCAAATCAGAGATCATGATCTATGAACCAGTGTTGTTTTTCTATTCTGCTCTACAGTTACCTACGTAGTCACGTTGACCAATGTACACGTGGTAGGCTGCACGCCCGCTGCCACGCCATTGCCGCCACCGCAACATACGACCCCTTCCTGAGGTTTGACTACCTATACCGGATGTATCGAGTATCTCTTATTCTTACTCAACACAGATAGGTGATGGTGTAATGTGTTTCGGGATCGAAAACCAGACTAGGACACAAAAATTTGTTGGAGTCAATAGCACTCTGTGAACTGGCATGAAATGAAGCAAAATACAGAGAGAACAAAAGTAAAGGTACATACATACAAAACGCTCATAAAGAACGCACACGTAGAGAATGCTCACGGACACGAAATACCAGACTAAACTCAATTTATACCGCCGCGGAATGGAATGGAAGTGTCAATTTCGCCTCATAACGCGTGAAGGCGCGCGAATTCGCTGGAATGCTCGAGTATTCTCGCTTATTCCATTTATGTGAACAACCTTTCGCGCTATTTTCCCTCCCTCCCCATTCGCGCCATTTTCGGCTTGTGGAATCCGCGGAAAATGGCGCGAATGGGGAGTCGCGGCAGCGCCGACAGTAGCTAGGGGAATTCTCGAGAATGCGCGAGGATTCCCCGGAAGACGCGCCACCTTTTTTGGTTCGTATTGTTTATATGTTATATGCAATTGACATATAAAATTCATTATTTAAGCCATGTACAATTTCATTGCAAAAAGTTGCTTCCTTACGTTCCGCCGCGCCGCGGTGTAAATACTTACAGCCTAAGCCGGACTAGTAGGTCGTCTCCTTATGCTCATGCATGGCCCAATCACTACGTCACCCGCAAGCAGAACGAGAACATCGAAAGAAAGAATTTACATCATTAATTTCTTTCTTTCGATTTTCGAGAGATAAAGCCGGTACCGCAGCTTATAGATCTATGTAAAACTTACAAGCTTATAAGGAGTAGATACATGTTGCTCACGTGCTGCATTTCTGCTAATGCCGCAATTTACATCTGGTGACTTTACCCAATCGCAAGAACACGACACGGATAATACTTATTATTTGGCTGCGGTCTTCTAAGATGGTCTGGTACCTACTTCTCTTTCGGGAGCACCACGTGCAGATAAGATTAATAAGGAAAAAGGAATTCAGGAATATTTAGGTACTTAGGTACTTTCATTTCAGCAGCTACAGCAATTAACTATCAGGGAATATTAGCTTGTGCCCTTACTATAGAATAATATGCCCTTAACATTTATTGCTTCATTTGTTTTTCTCGGCCGAAACAAACACTAGTTAAACAACTTTATCCGAAGCATGCCCCCATTTCTAGGCAGACAATAAACATGGTCTGGCCTAGTTAGATTTGTTAAGTAATTAACCTTATTCTGTAGTCGTAACGCCTGAAAAATCTGACTTACAAAGCTGACCTGTCATGCTTCATAATTGATGAAAATAAAAACGAAACAAAACCTAGGTATTTGAGTTTGGTTTATAAACCACTCCCGTTGGCTAGACGTGCCTTATTTCGGCACTGCCCAGGTCTCAGATCTTGATTTTAACCCTTTAACCGCCACGAGCGGATTAATCCGCCAAATATTTTCGTGCCCATTTCGCCAAGGACGGATTTTTACGCTCAAATACCACTACTCAGTAAATCTGCCTTTTTGTTTAATAGCTCTGTATTATATAAAAATAGTGTTCATTACTTGATAAATAGATAATGAAGTTATTATTTACAATTGATTACACTTAAGTTTCTTTATTATAGGACTTAAAATTAATGTCTAAAGTTAAATAAATTACTGATAGTATTTTTAGAAAAGTGTATTGATGTCTAGCGCCACGACCGGAAAATTCCGTTAGTAGGGATGGGGCATAAACAATGATCGACAGATACAAAAATCCACATAAATCAAACTATTTCTGTTTATACTGACTTATTTATTATAAAACAAATAAAGCAATTGTTACTGTAGAAATAAATGAGTTTATTTTATTTTGTTTTAAATGAATAAAGCCCAAAACTGTCAGTGAATGAACAAAACTGAATTGACAATTCCCATCCCTAGTCTGCATGTTTTTGAACGAATGTTATATGTATTCCTGTAGCCACGAGCGGAGAAACACGCTCGCTTCTGACGTCATAAAAGAGCGCCGCCTTCTGGAATTTTCCATTAGTGTTGTGCTGCATTATACGTGTTTCATAAGTGTCATCGATACAATTTTCTTTATACGCTTTTGTTTCATTGTTTTACCAAAATACTTACTAATACAAGTAATTTTTCGAGTTATGGAGGGAAAATAGGTACCAAAATGGCTTGGAGGGACTCACTTCTTTTTTTTCTTTTTTTTTTATAATACGTCGTGTGGCAGACAAGCATACGGCCCGCCTGATGTGAAGCAGTTACCGTAACCGTATTAACGCTCGCAACATAATATATCACTTGCGCGCCGCCACCTTCGCTGCCAACGCAGCATCTCCTTCTTTTCCGGTGACCTCACTCACTCACAGGAACACAACAACCCTCAACGGAATTGTTATTTGGCTGCGATTTGGGAGAGATTTAGAGGTTTTCGACTTATCGAGGTTCGACTTATAGAGGTTCTACTGTGTTATAAATAAAATTATTAAATTACAAAGTAACGCTTTCCATATGTTAAGATATTTAAATTAAACTGTAAGCGTTCGAAAGAGATGCATTTCCAATATCGATATATATACTGAACATCTCTATTAGTTGTAGGTATTTATTTATCGTTTTACTGTGCCTGGCGCTGGGGGCACGACAAGTGATATTAAGTAAAGCGTTTAAAAGGTTAACTACACAAAAAATTTGTCGTTAATTTGTCGTCCAAAGGAAAAAAATCGTCGCTCTCCCGTTAAAGAGCTATAAGGTTTTTTTTTGACAGTGCCGAAATAAGCTTATTTCGGCCACAGCCCACTCGGGATCTATTAAACTACATAACATAGCGAAGATATGATTTCCCCCAGAATTGGAAAATCCGAGCCATGAATTTGTCGAAATTTGTCGCAGAAAAAACACAACTGGTCGATGCGTAATGTGGCGTAATTAAAAAGTTACACGCATTTTAATAATTCTAATAAGTATAGTCCGAGATCTTGTATCAAAATTATATAAATTTTTAGGGTTCCGTACCTCAAAAGGAAAAACGGAACCCTTATAACATCACTTTGTTGTCCGTCTGTCTGTCTGTCAAGAATTTCTATGTCGAGAATGCGTCGAGGTATCAAGCTGAAATTTGAACTGTATACTGAGGTCTACGGTCCCAAGAAGTTGTAAAAAAATCAAACTGCTAAGTTTACGTAAAAAAAAGTTACGGCCGTTTATTCAGCAAAAAACGCATATTTCGACAGATTCTCAAGGGAATCAAACCCTATAGGGTACTTCCCGTTCATAGTTCTAACTATGAAATTTGGCAAGTAACATCGTTATAGACTACAAGTACAGGAATAAATCTTAAAACTATACATTTGTAAATAGATCTTAAAAAATAGGGGGTCTGTATTTTTTATAGGGTGTCAAAATTTCAAATTGAAACTACTAGTTCAAATGGGGTATCATATGAAAGGGCTTGATGTACACATTGCAAAATATATTTTATTAATTTTTTTCGACGCATTATTTCTTATTTATAATGAAAAATATCAACTTTAATAATGTTACTACGTACGGAACCCTCGGTGGGCGAGTCCGACTCGGACTTGTCCGGTTTTTTTTGTATATATAAACAAAAAATACTTATAACTTTTTAACGGGAGGTCGACTAATTCTGATACTTGTTGTCTGAATTCGACAAGTTGACGACTAATTTTGGGGGAAATCATATCTTCGCTATGTTATGTAGTTTAATAGATCCCGAGTGAGCTGTGCCGAAATTTTAATAAGCTTATTTCGGCACTGCCACAAAAAAAAAACCTTATAGCTCTTTGACGGCAGAGCGACAATTTTTTTCCTTTGGGCGACAAATTTCGACTAATTTTCAGTCTAGGTACAATCAATATCTGAGACCTGGGCAGTGCCGAAATAAGGCACACTTTACAAAGCTGACCTGTCATGCTTCATAAGTGATGAAAAAACGAAAGAAAACCTAGGTATTTATGCCTAGTTTTTAAACCACCCCCGTTGGCTTGACAAATAAGGAAAGACCTTGTTTGTTGTATCAATAAATTTTGAGCAGATAATATGGCTGTCACATAAGGAGTTAAAGTGGATATAAATCCATCAAGGCATGTTTTTAATCTATTTTACTGGACAAAGGGCGGGAAAAGGGTCATCTAAATTTATAGACACTACTACGGTTAATACTAGCAGTCGCCGTATACTGGGTCCGCGTCGACTTTTATTAAAAACTCAAGTCCCTTATTTTAATTTTCAGGGTAAGTAGGGTCATCTAAATTTATAGACACTACGGTTAATACTAGCAGTCGCCGTATACTGGGTCCGCGTCGACTTTTATTAAAAACTCAAGTCCCTTATTTTAATTTTCAGGGTAAGTAGGGTCATCTAAATTTATAGACACTACGGTTAATACTAGCAGTCGCCGTATACTGGGTCCGCGTCGACTTTTATTAAAAACTCAAGTCCCTTATTTTAATTTTCAGGGTAAGTAGGGTCATCTAAATTTATAGACACTACGGTTAATACTAGCAGTCGCCGTATACTGGGTCCGCGTCGACTTTTATTAAAAACTCAAGTCCCTTATTTTAATTTTCAGGGTAAGTAGGGTCATCTAAATTTATAGACACTACGGTTAATACTAGCAGTCGCCGTATACTGGGTCCGCGTCGACTTTTATTAAAAACTCAAGTCCCTTATTTTAATTTTCAGGGTAAGTAGGGTCATCTAAATTTATAGACACTACGGTTAATACTAGCAGTCGCCGTATACTGGGTCCGCGTCGACTTTTATTAAAAACTCAAGTCCCTTATTTTAATTTTCAGGGTAAGTAGGGTCATCTAAATTTATAGACACTACGGTTAATACTAGCAGTCGCCGTATACTGGGTCCGCGTCGACTTTTATTAAAAACTCAAGTCCCTTATTTTAATTTTCAGGGTAAGTAGGGTCATCTAAATTTATAGACACTACGGTTAATACTAGCAGTCGCCGTATACTGGGTCCGCGTCGACTTTTATTAAAAACTCAAGTCCCTTATTTTAATTTTCAGGGTAAGTAGGGTCATCTAAATTTATAGACACTACGGTTAATACTAGCAGTCGCCGTATACTGGGTCCGCGTCGACTTTTATTAAAAACTCAAGTCCCTTATTTTAATTTTCAGGGTAAGTAGGGTCATCTAAATTTATAGACACTACGGTTAATACTAGCAGTCGCCGTATACTGGGTCCGCGTCGACTTTTATTAAAAACTCAAGTCCCTTATTTTAATTTTCAGGGTAAGTAGGGTCATCTAAATTTATAGACACTACGGTTAATACTAGCAGTCGCCGTATACTGGGTCCGCGTCGACTTTTATTAAAAACTCAAGTCCCTTATTTTAATTTTCAGGGTAAGTAGGGTCATCTAAATTTATAGACACTACGGTTAATACTAGCAGTCGCCGTATACTGGGTCCGCGTCGACTTTTATTAAAAACTCAAGTCCCTTATTTTAATTTTCAGGGTAAGTAGGGTCATCTAAATTTATAGACACTACGGTTAATACTAGCAGTCGCCGTATACTGGGTCCGCGTCGACTTTTATTAAAAACTCAAGTCCCTTATTTTAATTTTCAGGGTAAGTAGGGTCATCTAAATTTATAGACACTACGGTTAATACTAGCAGTCGCCGTATACTGGGTCCGCGTCGACTTTTATTAAAAACTCAAGTCCCTTATTTTAATTTTCAGGGTAAGTAGGGTCATCTAAATTTATAGACACTACGGTTAATACTAGCAGTCGCCGTATACTGGGTCCGCGTCGACTTTTATTAAAAACTCAAGTCCCTTATTTTAATTTTCAGGGTAAGTAGGGTCATCTAAATTTATAGACACTACGGTTAATACTAGCAGTCGCCGTATACTGGGTCCGCGTCGACTTTTATTAAAAACTCAAGTCCCTTATTTTAATTTTCAGGGTAAGTAGGGTCATCTAAATTTATAGACACTACGGTTAATACTAGCAGTCGCCGTATACTGGGTCCGCGTCGACTTTTATTAAAAACTCAAGTCCCTTATTTTAATTTTCAGGGTAAGTAGGGTCATCTAAATTTATAGACACTACGGTTAATACTAGCAGTCGCCGTATACTGGGTCCGCGTCGACTTTTATTAAAAACTCAAGTCCCTTATTTTAATTTTCAGGGTAAGTAGGGTCATCTAAATTTATAGACACTACGGTTAATACTAGCAGTCGCCGTATACTGGGTCCGCGTCGACTTTTATTAAAAACTCAAGTCCCTTATTTTAATTTTCAGGGTAAGTAGGGTCATCTAAATTTATAGACACTACGGTTAATACTAGCAGTCGCCGTATACTGGGTCCGCGTCGACTTTTATTAAAAACTCAAGTCCCTTATTTTAATTTTCAGGGTAAGTAGGGTCATCTAAATTTATAGACACTACGGTTAATACTAGCAGTCGCCGTATACTGGGTCCGCGTCGACTTTTATTAAAAACTCAAGTCCCTTATTTTAATTTTCAGGGTAAGTAGGGTCATCTAAATTTATAGACACTACGGTTAATACTAGCAGTCGCCGTATACTGGGTCCGCGTCGACTTTTATTAAAAACTCAAGTCCCTTATTTTAATTTTCAGGGTAAGTAGGGTCATCTAAATTTATAGACACTACGGTTAATACTAGCAGTCGCCGTATACTGGGTCCGCGTCGACTTTTATTAAAAACTCAAGTCCCTTATTTTAATTTTCAGGGTAAGTAGGGTCATCTAAATTTATAGACACTACGGTTAATACTAGCAGTCGCCGTATACTGGGTCCGCGTCGACTTTTATTAAAAACTCAAGTCCCTTATTTTAATTTTCAGGGTAAGTAGGGTCATCTAAATTTATAGACACTACGGTTAATACTAGCAGTCGCCGTATACTGGGTCCGCGTCGACTTTTATTAAAAACTCAAGTCCCTTATTTTAATTTTCAGGGTAAGTAGGGTCATCTAAATTTATAGACACTACGGTTAATACTAGCAGTCGCCGTATACTGGGTCCGCGTCGACTTTTATTAAAAACTCAAGTCCCTTATTTTAATTTTCAGGGTAAGTAGGGTCATCTAAATTTATAGACACTACGGTTAATACTAGCAGTCGCCGTATACTGGGTCCGCGTCGACTTTTATTAAAAACTCAAGTCCCTTATTTTAATTTTCAGGGTAAGTAGGGTCATCTAAATTTATAGACACTACGGTTAATACTAGCAGTCGCCGTATACTGGGTCCGCGTCGACTTTTATTAAAAACTCAAGTCCCTTATTTTAATTTTCAGGGTAAGTAGGGTCATCTAAATTTATAGACACTACGGTTAATACTAGCAGTCGCCGTATACTGGGTCCGCGTCGACTTTTATTAAAAACTCAAGTCCCTTATTTTAATTTTCAGGGTAAGTAGGGTCATCTAAATTTATAGACACTACGGTTAATACTAGCAGTCGCCGTATACTGGGTCCGCGTCGACTTTTATTAAAAACTCAAGTCCCTTATTTTAATTTTCAGGGTAAGTAGGGTCATCTAAATTTATAGACACTACGGTTAATACTAGCAGTCGCCGTATACTGGGTCCGCGTCGACTTTTATTAAAAACTCAAGTCCCTTATTTTAATTTTCAGGGTAAGTAGGGTCATCTAAATTTATAGACACTACGGTTAATACTAGCAGTCGCCGTATACTGGGTCCGCGTCGACTTTTATTAAAAACTCAAGTCCCTTATTTTAATTTTCAGGGTAAGTAGGGTCATCTAAATTTATAGACACTACGGTTAATACTAGCAGTCGCCGTATACTGGGTCCGCGTCGACTTTTATTAAAAACTCAAGTCCCTTATTTTAATTTTCAGGGTAAGTAGGGTCATCTAAATTTATAGACACTACGGTTAATACTAGCAGTCGCCGTATACTGGGTCCGCGTCGACTTTTATTAAAAACTCAAGTCCCTTATTTTAATTTTCAGGGTAAGTAGGGTCATCTAAATTTATAGACACTACGGTTAATACTAGCAGTCGCCGTATACTGGGTCCGCGTCGACTTTTATTAAAAACTCAAGTCCCTTATTTTAATTTTCAGGGTAAGTAGGGTCATCTAAATTTATAGACACTACGGTTAATACTAGCAGTCGCCGTATACTGGGTCCGCGTCGACTTTTATTAAAAACTCAAGTCCCTTATTTTAATTTTCAGGGTAAGTAGGGTCATCTAAATTTATAGACACTACGGTTAATACTAGCAGTCGCCGTATACTGGGTCCGCGTCGACTTTTATTAAAAACTCAAGTCCCTTATTTTAATTTTCAGGGTAAGTAGGGTCATCTAAATTTATAGACACTACGGTTAATACTAGCAGTCGCCGTATACTGGGTCCGCGTCGACTTTTATTAAAAACTCAAGTCCCTTATTTTAATTTTCAGGGTAAGTAGGGTCATCTAAATTTATAGACACTACGGTTAATACTAGCAGTCGCCGTATACTGGGTCCGCGTCGACTTTTATTAAAAACTCAAGTCCCTTATTTTAATTTTCAGGGTAAGTAGGGTCATCTAAATTTATAGACACTACGGTTAATACTAGCAGTCGCCGTATACTGGGTCCGCGTCGACTTTTATTAAAAACTCAAGTCCCTTATTTTAATTTTCAGGGTAAGTAGGGTCATCTAAATTTATAGACACTACGGTTAATACTAGCAGTCGCCGTATACTGGGTCCGCGTCGACTTTTATTAAAAACTCAAGTCCCTTATTTTAATTTTCAGGGTAAGTAGGGTCATCTAAATTTATAGACACTACGGTTAATACTAGCAGTCGCCGTATACTGGGTCCGCGTCGACTTTTATTAAAAACTCAAGTCCCTTATTTTAATTTTCAGGGTAAGTAGGGTCATCTAAATTTATAGACACTACGGTTAATACTAGCAGTCGCCGTATACTGGGTCCGCGTCGACTTTTATTAAAAACTCAAGTCCCTTATTTTAATTTTCAGGGTAAGTAGGGTCATCTAAATTTATAGACACTACGGTTAATACTAGCAGTCGCCGTATACTGGGTCCGCGTCGACTTTTATTAAAAACTCAAGTCCCTTATTTTAATTTTCAGGGTAAGTAGGGTCATCTAAATTTATAGACACTACGGTTAATACTAGCAGTCGCCGTATACTGGGTCCGCGTCGACTTTTATTAAAAACTCAAGTCCCTTATTTTAATTTTCAGGGTAAGTAGGGTCATCTAAATTTATAGACACTACGGTTAATACTAGCAGTCGCCGTATACTGGGTCCGCGTCGACTTTTATTAAAAACTCAAGTCCCTTATTTTAATTTACAGGGTAAGTACCTATATTAGACAAAATTTGTCGTCTCTTTAGTTGGACAAACAACACACAACGTGCAAGTATTTTCGAGGTCTTTTACACAAGTGGAAGTAGGTACATTAAAAATTTACCGCCGAACCAAGAAACTCCTGCTTTATGAACAGACCCTGTTCATTATTTATCTCAGTTGATGAGTTGGCTGTTCTGCATATATCAGGTGGTGGTTCAATATCTGATCTAAATCATCGTGTATTTCTTTTTCGTTTCAAATTGATCACACTCGTGGATATGTTGATCAGGAGCGTAGTTACCGCCGTATCAGTGATACGGGTCCGGCGGGCTACAAAAGCACAAGGCGTGTTCAGTTTGGTTTTGCGAAGTGGGCGACATTTTTACTAATAAGACATACCAAACCTAACCAAGTATTCCAGTCGCCCATTTAGTATTTTGAGAAATGAGTATTGAGTACATATTTTATAGTCATTCAATTTATCATTTTCCTTTATTTACTAATTGACAAGCTGGGTGGTCGAATGGCTAGCGCCACTTCCGACTCAGTGGTCGTTTGAGGTTAGATCCCCGCACAAGACAAATATTTGTATACATGTCTGGTTGTCTTGGTCTGGGTGTTTCCTACGTATTATATGTACCAATACAAAAAAAGGATTTAAGTACATATTATATGAGTTATCTAGTTTCCATAGTAGAAGCTTTGCTCAGTTGGGACTAGATGGTAGTGTGTAATTTCTCCTGAAATATTTATTTTTTACCGATGGCGGCGCTCGTGTAGTAGCGTACAGAGTATGAATAAAAAACAAAGCGTTATTTTTTTGTTTTTATTAACCTTATATTACTTGTCAGGAGAGTCTTAGATCCTGGATGGGTACAGCATCTGGAACAAAGATATTATTTGTAAGGACGAGGACACATGGACATACACACAGAAATAAAAAAGGACTAGAAATAACAAGTGGGCGTTACCCGCGTAGGTCAATATACTCCAATTTGGCATATCTCGATCGTCGCATATCTCAGTCGTCATTTGTCACAGCCGCGGAAACAATCATAGAAAAAAAATATAAAAATGCCTTCTTGTGTCATATTATCGTGTAAGAATAATAGTAGCAAAAATAATGTGTCTAATGGTGGCATTTCATACCATCGGTAAGTAATATTTCTCATTATTTTCATTATTTAATAGAATTTAAGCATATTCAATAAAATGCACAAACGCGAACAAACTAAAGTAACCTTTATGCGTTTAATTTTAAGGTCAAATTTCTAACGCACTCCACGTCTCTTGTTTAGAACATTCTAGCGTTAATCGATTAGTGATGTGACTCATGTATCGTCAGTATTTATTTACTTGATTATTTACTCCCATCACGATATTGAAACAGTATAATTTTTGAATTATGAAAAAATATTATATCATAATTATGAACATAATATAATAAATTGTAAGAAATGTTATAAATTATAAATAAATATAGGCAGGCATAAGAAACCAGCTGTAGCGCGAGGCTTCGCTCGTGTAGCACTTCGTTGTCACATATAAAGTATCCTATATATTAATCCAGACTATCTATATTTGTGCAAAATTTCATCTAGTCTGATCGAGTCACAAAGTTCTAAACATCCTCACAAACTGTCGCATTTATAATTATTAGTGTGAAGTATGATTTCACCTATCATCATCATATATCATCATAATTAATAAGTTTTTTCAAAAAAATATTTTTTGGGACAAGCTTCTACGGCAGCTTTTACGTTTATCATGCATTGTCATCCAAACAAACGTGTACTACAAAATTTCAGCTCAATCGGTTGAAAATCTGTCTCAAAATTAAGTTGCACCACCCGAATGCATTCCACCCGAACAAACATTGTTACATACTGACATACATACATTGTAAGTTGAAGAAAAGATTGTAAAAATATTCAATTTTATGGTACCAAAAATTATAATAGGTAGATATTCATTAATCCGGTAGCAGTACTCGGTGATACTTGGTGTTCCTCATTACTACATCACTTCGAAAAGTAGTGATATCGACATTCATGCAGTACGGTCATTCAAATATCAGCCTTTAGTCAAGGACAGAAGTCATAATATTAAAATCAATATTAGTAGCGCCACCTTGCGTCGATTAGCTATACTGTTTAGAATCTGACAGAATAAGAAGTACAGCTATTGCTCACTAGATGCTTATTCGGGATTTAATTGTTTATGAACCGTGTCATAACTGCATAAGGTTGAATTTAAACTAACATATTTTTGTATATATGTCATTTTTTACAGTATTTTTAGACCAATCATAGCACAAACATGCATGTAGTAACACGTTAACATTTTGCTTTACATGTGTGAGTTTGGCGACAAAGGTTTTCTTACTAATAGGTCGTCATACGATTTCTACCTGTTTTTTTATTTCTGTGGACATACATCACCGTTTCTTTTATACTATATTTAATCAGTAAAATGTTGTCCACATTTATTTCAGGTTTCAAATGTCTAAGCATCATTTTGAAACTTAATTGGGAGATTACTAAACAGATATGGGCCAAACAAAGTAGGAGAAAAAAAAATGTCGATGTCAAGCTCACAGACTACCGAGCCATTAGTATGAGAGACGTTGCCTTTTCTACCGATTGTACAATGGGTTGTGTTCAGAGGAGTTCTTTGGTATGATGATAGAGGGGAGAAGAGTCAGATGGCCTCTTTATATCGTCAGGGATGTTCGCTGAAGCTAGAGTAGTGCTTTTACGCAACTATACTATGCACAAACAGTGTGGCATGCAGGGTACGGGTAAGCACCAACAGCGGCCTAAACATATTTGCCGATAGATTTGATCTTGAGTATGTGAACCACTGCTTAATGGTTCACATACTGAGGAACAAAGACATGTAGTCAATTTGTCTTGTTTCATTTGTTTGTAATGTTACTAAGAATAGGTTAAGTTTACTGTTACTAATATTTCTTATATCATAATGCTTCTTTGTTGGTCGCAATAAAAGTATTTACAGGGTGAGCAATGTGTGAGTGATGCCTCTTGTGTCAACCGTCCATAGCCTGCGATGACTGCTTACCATCAGGCTGCTTGCAAAATTTCCCATACGAAATTTCAGCTTTGGGCAATATAACAGGAAACAGCACATCAGTAATTGCTACTACTTCATAAATAGATAATGTTATGCCCAACAATAATTAATACAAATCTATGCAAACATCAACCAAATGGTTAGACCATTTGGTGTATCTGAAAGGTAACAAGCCAGTAATACCACTGGTAAAGTAAGCACACATAGGCTATAATAACCAAATAATGATGAAAAAAGATAAACTTAGGCTTGTCAGTGCAAGTCCAAGGCTTCTTACTTTCTGATCAGAATCATTGTCAGTTCTAAGGCAGCCTCAGTTTTAGCCCTGAGATAAGACTTAAATGACTTTCATGTCAGCTGTTCATTCCGACTACATGAATGACAATGGGAATGATTGGTAGGCTCAGAGGAATGAAGTTACCTAGAGAGAATGGTGAAGTGTCCATACTATGTGCAAGATTATCTGTACTTCTATACTAATGTTATAAAGAGGTAAAGTTTGTGAGGTTGTAGGGGGTAATCTCTGGATCTACCAAACCGATTTTAAAAATTGTTTTACCAATAGAAAGACACATTATTTGTGAGTGTCATACATAGCCCATGTGTTAACCCGAAAAACGAAAATATTTTTTCGTACAAATGTCTCTAGGGAAACAGAGGTAGTACATAGTAATTTTTGTTAATAAGATCATTGTTCATGCTGGTCATAAATTGAAAGTTAATGCTACCTCTAACTTATTAGGAATGCCTTTGAACGAGTTGATTTTTGCATCATTCAGTGTTAAAAAAAAGGCAGTAATTTTGAAAGGCATGCAAAGTATGCTCTCATGATTTTTCTCATTTACTTATTAAATCAATTTTGTAATATCAACAATATTTAATTGAAAATTGATATGGAATGAGATCACACACTTTGAACAATAATGGTCATGTACTGTGGGATTCTAGAGAGGTTTTCTTCTATGAACTTTCAAAATATACACTCCCTGCAAAAGTTCTCCCACATTTAAAGCATTCTTCAAGTAGCATGATGGGGTTTACATTTGATGGGGTTGGCATTTGAGTGTGGCTTTTGTTGTTACAAGTGTGCATTTGCTACCAGGACTGCTTAACAAGCAGGTTGTAGGTTGTTCCGTCACCTTAGTGAATTAGAGAAAAAAATTCTCATAAAATATAATGGAATTGGATTTCATAATTTGTACCACAAAAGGTTAAAAACCTCCCATTAGCTATGTATAATAAATAAAAAACAAATTATTGCTCTTAAAACAAGATACCAACCACTCGTATTCTGTGTCCCATGGCGTGCGCAGGTAGGTTGGACTTGAAGCGGGCACGGACACTGCCAGAGCTGCCGTGAGGACGTGTCACCTTGCCCCAGATCGCACGCAGCTTAGTCTTCTTGCCCCGGGGACCGCCAGCGATGGGCGTCCTCTTTTTAGCTCTGTATACATATACGCATCGCTTGCCAGCATAGAAAATTGCATCTGTGCGGTCACGGGCACCCTCAACCTGAAACATGTCACGGTTTGATTGTAAACACCAAATTTAGATTATTATTTACAATAATTACAAACAGGTTTGCAAAATCAGTAAATAATTGTCAACATAAGTTCAGGTTTCAAATGTCTGAGCATCATTTTCATATTAGTTTTAGATTTAATAAGGAATTTGTTCTAACAAGGGCTAAATAGGTCATAAATATATTATAAAGTTTTTATTACATTTAAGTAGTTTATATTACAACTTATTTTATACTTTAACCGCCAAACATTTGTGAGTTTGATGTTGTTTATCTTTTAATGAAGACGATGGCAATCAAAAAGTTAAAGCTAAATTTAATAATTTATTTGACTTTATAAATTAACTTACTAGTAGGTTAATTACTATAATCAGTCAAGTGACTAAAATAATTTGAGTTCTCAATTATCAATTAATTATCAAATATGGACGTAAAAAAAAGTTTTTTTTACGTCCATGATATCAAACTAAATAATCAAATTATAACCTAGATTACCTTCAGAAGTGCTGTGTTTTCGTGTTGATTGCGGAGGCCTCGTTTGTATCCTGTGAATACAGCCTTTGCATACAGCCTGCCGTGGCGAGGCTTCGATGATACTTTGCGCACCGCCTTCGGGGGTTCCGCTGGCGCCGCCGGAGCAGCCTTGGCGGGCTTCTCTTTAGGTGTTTTTGTTTTAGGCGCTTTCGCCTTTGGCGCTGAAGTAGACGGCGCGTCAGCCATTCCTAAAATATCACGAATAGGTTACAATTCAAGCACGAACACAGAGGTTATGTTGACAACCCAGTCTGAAAGCAATCCGAAATTATCTCTAATAAATTGGTCAATCGGAGATTTATATGGACACAGAGTTTTAAGTAATAGATATATCTTTACAAATAATCACATATTTGTCACTATTTCACAGAAAAATCGAAAGTAATATAGCACTAACCGTATCTTACTTTTTGTTTAGAAATGAAAGAACGGATTTAGTGTTGCCATTACTTAAATTGCTATTTACCCTTTTTATTTTGTTTGTGAAACGAGTCCCGAATTTTGACATTAGAAATTACATATAAAATTTGCTGACACGTTTTTTAAACCCCGCGTAAACCGAATTACGCTGACACGAATCGAATCATAACGACAAAGATATTCGCCTGATGAGCAATGCGATTCGTTTCAGTGCGCTCCAGAGGCCGTTAGGATTATTTTTTTCTTATTTGCTTCAGAAACAACAACAAGGAAAATATTCATAGAATTAAGACATAAAAATTGTCCATACTTACTTATTTAGAATTTAACCATAAACGTTTGTATGGAATGCTGAAAAAGAGTAAATATTTGAAAAAATAACCCAACTACGATTTAACCAATACTGAAAAAAAGCAAGTTAGTTGCCATCATTGTCGACATCCCTTATTCATCCCATTGCTGGGATACGAGTCTCCCTCAATCGAAGGGGATTATAGCCTACTTCACCAAGCTGTTCAACTGCAAGTTGGAGGAAGCAAATCAATCAAGCCACATATAGGCCACTGACTTGGCTTAACGGTTGTCATCTAATGTCAACAGCCGGACCGACCGACGACATAACCTGTCCTTCGAAGCATAAGGTGCCATCTTGTTACTATTCAAAAAATGCCATATATTTTTTCATGAATTATCTATAATTATAGGGGGTCGTGATTCAATTTAGTAGATTTGTAGTAGACCGATAAAAATATTCGTCTTGGCTTTGCCGTAACCCCTGCAAAAAAAAGGATATTTATACTCGTCGAAAATGTTACCGTTTGCATGCAAAAGAGTTCACGAATTCGGGTAAATCTTGAAACTCGAAATTCTTATGGTGGCCATAAACCATACTGCCCATCGTCCAATCAGCATGACTAAGCAAGCTTGTTCCAATTGGCAGTGACGTTCAGTTGAAGCCATAAAATCGCCAGTGACGGACGACGATGTGCTAGCCGTCTACTCGTGATAAATAGCAAGAAAAAAGAAAAGATCTTGCGGATTGGTGCTAACAATGGGTAATGAAAAGGATACAGTTTTTTCATACAAATATATTACAAGAGTTGAGGAAGCCAAAAGATTATTGCAAGTATTTCCGGATGAATGAAGAAACTTATTTATAACTTCTAGCATTACTGGTTCCTGTATTTTGCGACATAGTAAAGTAAGAGAGAGAGCGCGCACGTCTACCACCAACAAAGATCTTGACTCAACTGAACTGTCGCGACGATCGCCATACACGGTCCAATCGGCATGATCCAATCGGCTTGATCAAGCCAAAAGAATTGAATTTTGATTGTTTCGTCAATCATGCCAATTCACGCCCACACACAGTCAGTTCTACTTGATCCAATCGTCAGCGTCATGCCGATTGGACGATGGGCAGTATGGTGTATGGCCACCATTAGGTTGATTAAGATTACGCACTTCATCATTTTAGTAATTTTATATAGAATTGTCATTCATTTCAACTTTAATTTCAAATTACTAAAATGATGAAGTGGGTATGTAATGATATATTACAACTAGTCCATGGCGCTATTAAAATAACTGCAAGTTCATGTTTTTGTCCCTAATAAAATTAATATATATAAACGGGCAACACAATACGTTACGTTCAGAAATGTGTTCAGCCGCGTTTTCATAAAGAATTCTGACAATCGTCTTGCAGCATTTCCATATTATTGGGGATAAAAATATATGACTGAAATATTTTTATTAAAATGAAGAACAATACACATTATACAATGAGATCATGAATAAAAATATAAAATATTTTTAAAGTGATTTTCCTTAGATTTATATTTCCTTTTGTCAAATTTTACCAAATTTCCGAATGTCATTTTGCCTTGTGTAATGTCACCAGCATTTGCTTGATTTGGACCAATCAGAACAGACCACGAAAAGAGACGAAGGAAGATGGATTGTGGCTCTGTCAAATAATTTAGTTTGTATTGAAATTGAATTACTGATAAATGTGCGGTGCGGACTGCAACAAAATTGTAATTTAATAATGGACTACTTAGTTAATATCAACTGGAACAAAATCACGCCATGCCTTGTCTTATTAGTGCTAGAATTAGTATTAGAATGTGTGTATCGTTTAGTCGGTTTTTCTACTTAAATGTGGTTTTTTAGTTGTTTTATGTGTTTATGTTTATTGTTTCCATTTGTGATGGTACAGATTCCGACTGCGCGTCTCCCGCGGAGGTGAACAAGCACCTGGAGCTGGGGAGGGACTTCCTGGCCAGGGGTCAGCTCTCAGATGCCTTGACTCACTATCATGCAGCTGTGGGTGAGTGGATAAAACTGGGTTATTTACCTGGAAATAGAGCATGAAATGCCATTTCTGACTATGTCAAGGTCTTACTATATTACAGAAGAGACCTAGAAATAGTAACCTTGTGACTGTTTACAAATTATAATGCTGAACAGGCAGCCTGAAAGATAATTGAACAGTCAAAATCTTGAATTTAACTATTTGACAGGAGAGATTATATGGTAATGAAATAGTCAAGTAGCCTATGATTTAAATGTGAAATGTCAGAGGACTGTCTACTTGGAAAACTAATGAATAATACATTTAGCAACCACTTGTCAATATTTTTTTTGTTATGTAAGTATGACACAATAATTATAACTATAGGTGTAAAAATTACTTCGATAGCATAAAAACTTTTTGAGATATACAAACTATAAGATCTCAATATTTGACTTTCCCGAAAACTCTCCATTCAAGAGGCCACCAGGTTACGACTTCACTTCTTTCTATTTTCGTGCCTATTTTTCGTGATAAGGTTTGCGGTATTCGGCCGAATAGTAAGCTTTATTATGCCGAATACCGAATAGTTACCGAACATTTGTGGCATCTCTACCTCGAAGGAACACTACGCCAACTGAAATTTTGATAGTTTTTTTTATCTAAATCAATTCATTACGTCAGTAACATTATGCTACCTGAATTTTACTTATAAAAGACACACAGACACAACAAACACAAATCACTACCAAATCAACAAATACAAACCCGACAAATACAAATCACTAGGTAAATGTATATCTCATATTATCGGTGAGTATCTGGATGTGTATGTTTTGAGTTGGCGTAATGTTCATTGGAGGCATCGAAAAGTTATCAATTGCCATTGTTTTTCTAACAGTATTTTTTCTCTCATACTTTTGAAATGTACTTTCCCACCATAAAACTTTTCAATCATATAACCTACCTAAGTACGTATGACATAAGTCATTAGAATTTTA
Source organism: Hypsopygia costalis (assembly GCA_937001555.2). NCBI lineage: Eukaryota > Metazoa > Arthropoda > Insecta > Lepidoptera > Pyralidae > Hypsopygia > Hypsopygia costalis. The sequence continues at coordinate 33,157,995 of OW443328.2, forward strand.
ACGTCACAAATCGGTCTATTTTTACCCGACTGCGGCGAAGCCAAAAAGGAGGGTTATGTTTTTGTGTATTTAATTTTAGAATGTTGTCAGTTAGCAGTTAGTATAGCCCATTGTTGTTTTTGGTGTTATCTTTTAGGTCTCTTATTGAAGTATTTATTCCAGGAATTACTTTGATGTACAGTACAAAATATTAGCTTAAAGACTAAAATCACATCCTATTGCAATTCTAATAAGCCATCATAATAAACCTTTTAATGCAACATCATAAGCTTTGAAACAGACATTTTTTTCGTAAAGTCTGTATGAAAGGAAGAAGTTGCTGTGTTGACAGCGCGGGTGGCACGCACGAACAATACTTCATGTTGTGAACATTCATATGGCTACGCTGCTTTACATCAGACAGGTTGTATGTTTGTCCGCCACCAGATAAATAAAAATGTGATGAAATAATGAAATAGTAAAGTAGCCTATGATTTAAATGTGAAATGATGCAACTACCGCAATTTATTACATCATAAAAATAATTCTTATGAAATTCGTAATTTATCAATTCGTAAAGCTCATTGTTCTTGTTCTCGTTGACAGAGGGTGATCCGCACAACTACCTCACATATTTCAAAAGAGGCACCGTCTACTATGCACTTGGCAAAGCCAAGTTTGCTCTACAAGACTTCACTAAGGTAACGTTGTAATATTAACATTCAGTCATTTTTACTGTATTATTTATCTAATAGGTAGGGGAAAAAGTCTTTTCGCATTATAGTATGTATGAACTTGTAATAAAATCTCTTTGGTTATACCATTTGTATGTAGCAGGTTTTGATATCTTTAAAAAGTTTAAATTTTAAAAAAGATAATTCCAAATTCGAATTAGGTAAATGTGTGATTTTCATTTGTTTTTTTTACTGTCAAGATGAGTGAATCTAATGATGAAATTCAATACATTTTAAAATTTTACTACAAAAAAAGTAAAAATTCAACGCAAGCTGCGAAAAAAATTTGTGACGTTTATGGACCTAGTGCAGTGTCTGTGAGAGTAGCACAAATTTGGTTTAAGCGTTTTCAATCCGGAAATTTTGATGTCAAAGATGCACGTCGCTCTGGTCGCCCTGTTACGGATAAAATGGATGCCATTTCTGAAAAAGTGGAGCAAGATCGGCATTTCAGTAGTTACGACGTAGCTGAAGAACTAGGAATTGACCACAAAACAGTTTTGGCGCATAAAAAGGTCGTGGTCAAAGGCCGGCCAGGCTTCACAGACTCTGGCGAAACCCGGGTTAACCCGCAACAAGGTGATGCTGTGTGTATGGTGGGATTGGAAGGGAAGATATTCATTATGAAATCTTCCCTTCCAATCCCACCATACACACAGCATCACTGTTACCGCCAGGCAGGACTATCGATTCTGAACTCTACTGTGAACAACTGATGAGATTAAAGCAAAAAGTTGAGAGAAAGCGGCCGGAATTAATTAATAGAAGGGGTGTGATTTTTCATCATGATAACGCTAGACCTCACACATCTTTAGCCACTCAGCAAAAATTAAGAGAGTTTGACTGGGAGGTGTTAATGCATCCGCCGTATAGTCCTGACCTTGCACCTTCTGATTTCCACCTGTTTCGGTCTCTTAAGAATTCTTTAGGCAATGTCAGGTTAACATCACGAGAAGACTGCCAAAACCACTTGTCGCGGTTTTTTGAACAGAAGTCCCAAAATTTCTATAGTAATGGGATCATGTCTCTACCTACAAGATGGTAAAAAGTTATCGAACATAATGGCACCTACATACTTTAGTTAAATGTAAATAAACTTTATTAAAAAATGTTTTGAATTTTCATATAAAATACGAAAAGACTTTTTCCCCAACCTAATATATTATGTGAAATCTGAAGGTTGATTTATTCATTACGAGTTCCAGCATACGTTGTTGGCCTTGAGTCAAATGACTAGCCCGGCTTGGAAACATTTGCCTCCACTCATATAGTAAAGCAGCAAGCGCTGTAAGCCCATTTGATTGAAGGTAGATCTGTACTGTATCCCAGCAGTGCTATGAAGGTAGGAAATATAGGAATATAGGTTGGTAATGATGATTATTATCAACTCTCTTAAGTACACTGGATTATTTTTCTTTTTTATACTACATCAGCTGGCAAACAAGCATATGGCACACCTTATATGTAGCGGTTACCGTGGTCATGTTAATGCTCGCTAAAAAATATATCGCCAGTGCGCCACCACACTCGCTGCCAACGCAACAACCCTTTCCTTTCGGGTGACCACACTCACTCACAGGAACACAACAGCCCTCAAAAGAATTGTTATTAAGCTGAGGTACCCTGTGAAGTAGAGGTACTTCTACTTGGAGTAACTTTTCTGGAGGTACTGATTTATGTTTATATATAGATCAAAACACCAAAATGGGACCAAGTATACTAATGTACTTAAATGGTGTTCGCCAGGTGTTGGAGTTGAAAGCAGACTTCACGACGGCGAGGCTGCACCGAGCCAACGTCTACCTCAAGCTAGCACAATACACGGAGGCTAAGGAGGACTATTTACAAGTCGTGAGTAAAATAAATATATCTATAATATTCTGGAAAGTTGGCAGACAACAACTATTTAAATAATAATAATTTAATAACTTTGGTGTTATCTAAAAATAGCCGAATTTCTACTATTTTTGCTATGCCTTGTTTAGTAGTGTAATAAGTAATAGTAGGTGGCGCCACACGGCGACTTCACAGCAGTAAAATATTAAATGCAAAAATATGTCAACAACACAAACCTTCCTGGTAGCTCAGTTGCAAGAGCACTCGATCTGTCATCGGGTGGTCGTGGGTTCAAATCCCACGTAGGCGGGAGAGGCAAATTTTTCCATTTTTAAAAATATTATATTCTGGCAAGTTAGCCAAAAACAACTATTTAAATAATAATAAGTCGTGCGTCAGTATATTTCATACTAAGGGTTTGGGGTGTAAGTAGTTCATCAACAGGTTTGAACCTCACCTGCAAGTGGTGCACCCTGCTGACTGAAAAACGAGGCTCTGGCGAAAAAGAGGTAGGGCATAGCGTATTTTTTAAGCTGCCAGACTGGGGAAGTACAATACCGCAGCCAAATAACAATTCCCTTGAGGGTTGTTGTGTTACTGTGCGTGAGTGAGGTCACCAGAAATAAAGGAACGAAGGAGTATAGGCTGGCAACGGATCGGCGACTCCTTGGTGTTGCTGATGACCATGGGCGATGGTGATTGCTTTCCATCAGCTGATACATATGCTCGTTTGCCCCCCTCCCCCCCCCCCCCCCCCCCTCTCATATAAAAAAAAACCGGACAAGTGCGAGTCGGACTCGCCCACCGAGGGTTCCGTAGGTACGTAGTATCATTATCAAATTTGATATTTTTCATTATAAATAAGAAATAATGCGTTAAAACAATAAATAAAATATATTTTGCAATGTGTACATCAAGCCCTTTCATATGATACCCCATTTGAACTAGTAGTTTCAATTTGAAATTTCGACACCCTATAAAAACTATAGGCCCCCTATTTTTTAAGATCTATTTACAAATGTATAGTTTTGAGATTTATTCCTGTACGTAGTCTATAACGATGTTACTTTCCAAATTTCATAGTTCTAGGTCAACGGGAAGTACTCTATAGGTTTTGATTCCCTTGAGTGTGTCGAAATATGCGTTTTTTGCTGAATAAACGGCCGTAACTTTTTTCTACGTAAACTCAGCAGTTTGATTTTTTTACAACTTCATGGGACCGTAGACCTGAGTATACAGTTCAAATTTCAGCTTGATACCTCGACGCATTCTCGACATAGAAATTCTTGACAGACAGACAGACAGACAGACAGACAGACAGACAGACAGACTGACTGACAGACGACTGACAGACAGATAGATAGATAGACAGACAGACAGACGGACAACAAAGTGATCTTATAAGGGTTCCGTTTTTCCTTTTGAGGTACGGAACCCTAAAAAGGCAAATATTTGCTCGAAAATCTGCCTATGAACTAGGTATTTCAAAGGTTTTTTTATTGCATCACCTATAAAGATTACATACAACAAAGTATAATAAAAATACAATAGGTTTTATCAAGATAATCTCCTCCATACTGCAGATTACTTCATAATACTTTGTCTGAATGGAGTGCCAGGTCAGAATTAAATATTCTGGATAAATTACACACTTTTGCGACTTGACAGTAGTAAAATATAAAATGCAAACATTCGTCAGCATCACAAACCTTCCTGGTAGCTCAGATAGAAGAGCACACGACCGGTCATCGATAGGTCGTGGGTTCAAATCCCACCTAGGCGGGCAGATGAATTTTTCAATTTTTTTTAAATATTTTTAATATTACACAAGATATTATAAATGCTGCTAGACTGTAGAAGTCCACTCAAAGGAGACCGTATCAAAATTTCTTAAGAGGATTGTTGTATTCCTATGAGTGAGTGAGGATGTAACTAAGAGTGGAGTTACCGCAATGGCGGTAGCGGGTTGGCCCTCTGTTTTATATGCCAACCGAGTATACTATATACTATTGCCATTGCTTTACATCACGCAGGCGGTATGTTGTTCGTGATCTAACATAGTAGATAAAAAAAAAATATAACTTGAGATCTATGCAAATTTTTAATGATAATAGACTAGAGAATAATAGTAGTTTATGAAACTGTTGCATAATAAGGGTTATTAAAATGCGAGTGTGAGTTTAAAACATGAGCCGAAGGCGAGTGTTTTAATAGACCACACGAGTATTTTAATACCTAATTATGTGCAGTTTCATACACTACTTTATCTAATCTCATGAAATATATGATAATAATATTTTAAATACAACCATGAAGTTAATTTAACAGCTCAAATTCTTACCTATAAATCCATTTGCAGATCGAGCATGCGTAGTGCGCATGCGCGACGCGCCACGCGGCGCCGCGTTCACAGATTATGTAGAAAAATTTTGCATAGTTGCAATGTATTTGCATTGAAACCTGTTTAAAATACCTGTATCCAGGGCTGAAGCTGTATCGAAATGGTAAAAAAGTTATTTTACGATACAGTTGTCCATAGAAGAGCTGTATCGAAAAATAACTTTTTAAATTTATTTTGATAGCTTGTGCGTAAAGACTGTCATTATGATACTGTGTTCAGTTTTTTAATGTGTGGATAAAGTCATTTATCTAATCTCATACTGAAATTTACATTTATTTTTATATTACATATATTATTACCATTTTCGTTTTTAATAAAGTTGATTTAAAAAAAAAATTGAAACCGACTTCAGTTGGCGAGCGCAGCTTATTGGTGGAATACCCCGGCAGACGCTGCTGCCCGTCTTCCGGGAGAAAAGTTATCGCGTGACACAAGATTCCTTAGTCGCCTTGTACGACATCCAGCGCAGAGCAATGTAGTGGCACAATTTTATTCTGCCGGCTACCATAGGGCAAATTTAAGGGTTTCCCTCGATTTTTCCGGGATCCCATCATCAGACCCTGACTTGGTGAATATGGAACCACATCGCAATTACCCTTTCAAATAAAAAAATAATAATTTGACTATACGTGCTTACAGAATTTAAGGGTTTCCCTTGATTTCCCTGGCATCCCATCATCAGATCCTGACATGGTGAATATTTGACCACCTTGCAATCATACTCTTTCAAATAAAGAAAGAATTATGAAAATCGGTTCACAATTCGCAAAGATATCGAATAACATACATACAAAAAAAAAATCAGTCGAATTGAGAACCCCTCCTTTTTTGTACTCGGTTAAAAATAATTAATAACAGAGAAGTCAACCTTAGCAACATTTTGGTTTGTTAGGAAGTTTCATCAGAACTGATATCCCGCTCTCTTGGTCGACGGCACAGTACGCCTTGTGTTCTACTTAGGAGTTTACTTTCTCACATACATAATTATGATTAAGTAGGTAATTTTATACAACTTATTACTTATTCTCATTTGATGAGTTTGTTTTAATGAGCACTAGTTACTAAAACTTCTATCACCGAGCTCGGTGGTCGAATGGTTAGCAATGGCCACTTTGACTCCGAAGTCGTGGGTTCGATTCCCGCACAAGACAAATATTTGTGTGCATGAACATGTCTGTTTGTCTTGATCTGGGTGTTTTCTATGTATTATATTATGTATGTATTTAAGTATAATATCAGTTATCTAGTACCCATAGTACAAGCTTTGGTGCTTAATTTGGGACTAGATGGCGCTGTGTAAATTGTCCAGAAATATTTATAGCCAAAATGGTTACGTACAGAACGGTTCCAGAGAAGTTTTCTTCCGCACACTCAATTTGTGGAATGAACTTCCTGCCGAGGTTTTCTCAGGACCTACAGTATGTGGTTTTAAAGGGTCGGCAACGTGTGAGTGATGACTCTGGCCTTGCTAGCGTCAATAGGCTGCGGTAACTGTTTATCATCAGCCGTATCGTATGCTTGCTTGTTACCTCAGTAGTATAAAAAAAAACTTTTCCTATGTAACTGGCAAATTTCATCAAAACCGATATAGAAGTTTGAGAATTATCGTGACCTAAATATAAAACATGAAACATACAAAAAATGTTTTTTTTTTGTCACTACTCGATTAATTTAGCAGAGTAGCCTCCTGCCTGTAAGTAACGCCATACAAACGTTTCGATGCGATAATTGATTCGAAGCCGCGTCTTTAGTGCCGAACTTGCCACTCAGCCATTACGCCCACGCCAGCGTATGATATCATCATGCAATAATCAGGCTAATTGCATCACTCGACAGTACAGGTGTACTGTCACCGAATGTGATAGAGAAATGTCGCTATCAACACGTTTATTGTTTCACAACCTACTCACTCGCAAGTTCATTACGAAATGTAGGCTTTATGCATTTCAAAAACTTTTACATTTGTCTTAAAAATCTGTGTTATCATAAATAAATTAGAAACTGACTGCAACTGGCAAGGTTTTTTATATACTGGGTGCATACGTCCTGGCACAACCGGTAATAAGATGTTATGTTGGTAGCGGGGGTGCCAGCGCGAGGGCGATACTCCTTTTATTCCAAGCGTCTATACTACGGTAACTGCATTACATCAGGCGGGCTTTACGCTTGTTTGGCGTCTGTCATCGCATAAAAACACATGAGAAGAAATTTTTCATCCCAAATTTTCACGCTTATATACGTCGGTCCCGGGTGTTGTCGTTAGATGGCAGTCGTTAAGCCAAGTCAGTGGCCTTTAGGCGGCTTGAAAACACTGAACAAACGCCAACCCGCAGTTGAGCAGCGCGCAGCGTGCTCTATCTAAACCCCTTCGATTGAGAGGAGACTCGTATCCCAGCAGTGAGATGAATAAGGGTTGACAAGAAGATAAGAGATATTTTTTTTATACTACGTCGGGTAGATACAAAGCATATGGCTCGCCTTATGTGAAGCGGTTACCGTAGCCATATTAACGCTCGCAACATAAAATATCGCTCGCGCGCCGCCAACCCTACTGCCAACGCAGCATCTCCTTCCTTTCTAGTGACCTCACTCACTCGCAGGAACATAACAACCCTCAAAGGAATTGTTATTTGGCTGCGGTATTCTGTGAGGTCGCGGTACATTCCCCAGTCGGGTAGCTTGCAATTACGCTCCCTACCCCTTTTTTAGCCAGAGCTTCGTTTGTCAGTCAGCAGGGTGCACCGCGCGCAGCTGAAGTTGGCATTGGTTCAAAGATGTTGACAATAGCCATTATTTATTAGGCCGGCCGTGTTTCTAAGCATGCGTGTTTAAGAGTATGTTATAGCAACTAATTACATGGTCTCTGTTATCGCTGTAAGGCAATAACGTGTCAGCTGATAAGAGCCGCATTCAATTTCATATTACAAAGTCGTCATACTTAATTTGTCTATAGAGTTCGCTCGCGTGAACTGCGAGCGAACCGAGGTTCGCTTCGCTTCGTTTATGTCGCCCAACTTGAGACAAGAGAGAAGAAATTGGGTTCGCCAGAGCGCAAGTTCGTTCTGGCGTAAGTTTAGTTTTTTCTTCTCATCATTTCTTCATTCTTACAATGTGGGATCCTTCAAGCGAAGCGTGAAGAGGCATCTTGTAAGCCAGCATGGCAGCGTCAACTGACAAGACATCAAGGTTGCCGATGCGATTGGGGCTCCTCTTTTCGCTTACCATCAGGCGGAGCGGAGCCAATTTTTTTTGTCATACTACGTCGGGTGACAGAAAAGCATACGGCCCGCCTGACGTGAAGCTGTTACCGTAGCCATATGGCTACGGTAACAGCATCTCCTTCCTTTCTGGTGACCTCACACCATTACTTACTACTAGCTTACAATTACGCTCCCTATTTCTGTTTTGTATTGCCAATAAGCTGGGCTAATATAAAAAAAAAAAGTTCTGTAGCTCCCTGAGCTGGCCAACGACGTTATCTCTCTCGTTCATAATTGGGCGAAGCGCGAATTTTCGTCCTTACTTTTGGGTAGGTCTTTAGGTCTTTATCGGTCAGGGTGTTTGTTGACGATTCGAGGTGATATCTAATTGACCTGTTTGTGACACTTCGTGCTGTAATGTACAATGTTTTGGTTCTGAGGAGGTGCCTCGATGAAATCGCAATGTGGTTATTGGAACACATTAGTAAAATGTAAAATCCTTCCGAGTTTCGGCTCGTTATCGTTTCTGTTTGCTTGTTTCGAAAATTAATATTAAATTACTATAAAAAAATTATAACTATTTGTATTAAGACACTTCATACCACGAACAGTGAAACTGTGGAATTAACTTCCCTCAGCGGTATTTCCGAACAACTACGACATGGGTGCTTTCAAGAACAGAGTTTTCATTTTCCTTAAAAGGCTGGCAACGGATCGGCGACCCCTTGGTGTCGCTGGTATCCATGGGCGGTGGTGATTGCTTTCCACCAGGTGACCCACTGCAAAATATTAATATTTGAATTGTTATCTTGAAGTTAATTTTTGTATTGTCCACGTAATCTGTTTTATTATAGCCATGAAATAAACACGCGATTTGTCGGTACTCGAAGCGTTCTATATATTTTATACGAAGTGTTCGTTCCACGTTGACGTAGTATAATACTTATTTACATAATCAGCCGCCCATTGTTATGGTTGATAATGTTATCACTATCAATAACAAAATGTAATTCCTTATACTCGTAGCGATGAATTTGTGCGTGTGCGTCTGGCGACTAACGACAACATTCTGCCCGGGCCCCGGGCGACCCGGGCTGGGTTAGCTAGGAGACTGACTTATATGAAGTTTTTCCACATATCCTCGCATTTATGTACATATGTGACATGTGACGGCAGATGGGGGGGGGGGGAGGTTTTAGAGTCGCGATTACGTGTCGGTCGTCGAAGCGTCGGACTCGGAGCCTTGCGTTCAAATTATAAGCGGGGGTTGTAACTTTTATTTTTTCACTCTTTGAATATTAACGCGGCGAATGCCTGCGATTGGGGATCGTTTACGATTAGACATAGGGGCGCCGGCTCTGTGGGTGCTCGGGAGCTCGAGCACCCATGAAATACTCATGCGAATAGATATCTAGAAACTGATCAGTAATCGGCTGTCACGTTTTATCTGGGAGATAGAATAAAACGGCCAAATTAAGTAAGTATTATAAGTCTATATTGTATAATAGATAAGTTAAGTCTCAGACGTGGGTAGGTTTGTGAAGTGTTGGTTCCAATCAAGGCTGCCCTTCCCTTTTTCCTTGCCTGACTCCCCTGAATGTAGCCGCTTCCGCCGGGTTGCCAGGCTGCTGGGATCCAAAGCGAGTCTCGGAGATGAGGTAAGGTGTTGAGCTTGAGGTATGAAGCTTGAGGTATGAGTGGCAGCAATTTCAGCCCGAACGTAGTTCCTGAGCGAACATCAATATGAAGTAAGTATATTATACAAACAACACTAGTTTCGTCACTGGTCCTGGCGAGCAAGCGATATGGAGTAGGCGAATTGATGCAAGCAAAGCCGGAGGAAATTGGCTAGCTAGTACTACTATAAGAGGCTCAGGCTTACAAAATTTTACTGGGATGAAGTGGCAGTCATGAAAAGCAGATACGGTTACAGTAACACGTAGATACTGAATAAGTAGGTGTTATTAGATACAAAATTTAAATAATTATATTTAGGTAACATCTAGGTACAAACTATATATATTCATGTATTACATACACCAAACTGACAATAACTATAAAATACTGCAAAAATAGGCAATGTACTACAGTACTATTACTTATACTGTGGTGCTACTAAGCATCACAATATTTACGAGTATTTACTAGGTACTTAGGCGGTACATGAACACCGCCTACGCATTCTACTCACTACAAAATAAAGCACTACTACACAAGTACTATTATTATGTTCTGTGACATCACTAAGCATTATTTTACATATATACCATATAGGAGAATACAGGGACACATCTACGTGCCCATTCTACATTACCGTTAATCGGCCTTTATAGCATACCCTATACTGACAAAAATAAAAATACATTGCACAACTTACCCAGACACGGGATACAGAACTTATAATTCAGTTCAAAGATAACAGAAGTTCACTCCTTATTTATTTATAAGATACACAAATTATTAATCTTCACTCGAGATTTGAATGTAACAGTTGACCCGACCGCAGTGGTACGCGGGTGTTCTTAATGAAATTCTAATCGTCGATGGTCGCGCGCGGACCAATGTCGGCTGCTGGAGCGACACGCGACAGCGGTGATTCTCCCCGCGCGTCCTTCGCCCCGAGCGTATTTATTGTCCACTAACATACAATAAATTGTTATTTGTTGTCTGTATGTTGACAAATATTTTAGTATGTAATGTATGATAAGTATGACAAGTGTTAGCAGATTATGTCTTTATTTTTTTTTGTAAATAAAAGTTTTTATATATATTTGTTTTATTTTTTTATTTTTAAGTTGTTTAATTTTATAGGTAATATTTTAAATAGTTTAAAATTTAGTTCTATGAAGAAATTCTATATATGTACTTAACCTCTAATTATAAAATTAAAAAATAAGGATAACATTATTATGTTACACGGCTTTTAGGGATGGGGGTTTTTTCATTTTATTTTTCTCGTTTAGCGCAAATGTTTGTTGATGAAACAGATATTTGTGATGGGTCTGAGTGTTTGTGGTACCTCCGTTGTTCCTGGTTTCCATAGTACAAGGGAATACCTTAGTTTGTGACCAGGACGAAGTATGTGATGTTGTCTCAATTTATTATTTTTGAGTTTAATGCGCATGAGCACCCATGAGGTTTTCAAAATGTCGGCGCCCCTGATTAGACAAATCCATATAATGATTGTAAGTTCTACACAAGCCGTATATTTACGATGTACCGTTCCGTCCGCCCGCAGACATACGCCGACCCGTACAACGAGGAGGCGGTGGCGCAGTTCCACCGGATAGACGAATATATAGACGACCTGCGGCTGGCCGAGGCGTACTACCGCGGCCGGGACTTCCGCGCCTGCGCCGAGCTCTGCTCGCGCCTGCTGGACGTGTCGCCCTGGGCCGCGCCGCTCAGGCAGCTGCGGGCCGAGAGCTACATACAACTCGTGAGTACATGGATGACTTCCGCGCCTGCTGGACGTGTCGCCCTGGGCCGCGCCGCTCAGGCAGCTGCGGGCCGAGAGCTACATACAACTCGTGAGTACATGGATGACTTCCGCGCCTGCTGGACGTGTCGCCCTGGGCCGCGCCGCTCAGGCAGCTGCGGGCCGAGAGCTACATACAACTCGTGAGTTCGCCTGCTGACCACGTGTATTACTACTGTATATTTATTGCACATATGTGATTGTTGACTTGAGGGATTATTGCCACTCGGTGGACCTTTGTATGACTGAAATCACTTGATGTACTACTGTTTCACATATTAGGTGATGGATCCGTGTAGCTTGCTCACACTTTGTTTGAAAAGATCTTTCATAAAATGTGTCTAGTTCCAGAGAATTTTTTTATCGGGACTGGTTAACCACATACCATTGTGTCTTCTGTACCTATAGCCTCGACTAACATCGGCAACCACCAAAACGGTAATGAACAATGAAGTTCATTCTAATTCCCGGAGATAAAACTTCGGCTGCCCCGAAGCTTACGACGAATTTAATCGGAAGAAATTAGTAAGAGTGCGAACCTTTTGGAATTTGATTTCTCCTCGAGAGGATAAACTGTTTGAACGATTTCGATGTTTCAATGTTTTGTTGCCAGAACGACCTGTTCTCGGCCGTGTCCGACATCCGGTCCGTGAACCGGCTGCAGCAGGACAGCACGGACGGCTACTACCGGCTGGCCACGCTGCTCTACCAGCTCGGACACGTCAACGACGCGCTCAAGGTACCTCCTCGTTACAACACACTGCTGCATGTCACATTCAAAAATAAACCATGAACGCGAAATAGTAGTTTATGAAACTGTTGCATAATAAGATTCTGTGTTTAGTTTTTTAATCTCTAAATTATAGTATGAGATTAGATAAATAATATTTTGATTTTTTGTTATGTTTTTATCAATTAGCATTTCGGAATTAATGTTTTAGGAAATCCGTGAGTGTCTTAAATTGGACCCCGAACACAAGAAGTGCTTCCCATTCTACAAGAAGGTGAAGAAGGTGGACAAGCTGCTGTTGGAGTGCGAGGAGAAGAGCGACGCGCGGGACTTCGTCGGCTGCATCAGCAGCGCCGAGAAGCTGCTCAAGACTGAGGAGGAGGTCACCCTCGTCGTGTTCGAGGGGAGGAAGTGGCTGTGCAGCTGTTCTGCCAAGGTACATACTGCTTCTCTTTTTTAGAGGTTTATATTTAAAAATGAAAATAGTTGTTTGTTCAACAAGTGAGCAAAAATGTTTTTTGGTGTTGAGTGCCAATAGTGAGTTGAGTGTCTATAATTAAATCTAAAATTTAAAAGTAACTTGATTATGTATTTTTATTTCGTTAGTATGTTCACCGGACAACACAATGCGGCTAAACCAAGGTATAAGTAATATTATTCCGTGTCAGTATGGAATAGTGGCTGGAAGCAGGTGGATGCGGAAAGCGCAGGATTGTTTTTGGTGGAAAGCATTAGGGAAGTCCTATATCCAGCAATGAGTAGATACAGGCTGGTGATTATAATAATAAATATTGTCAGATAAATTACACAGCGCCATCTAGCCCCAAAGTGAGCGAAGCTTGTGTTATGAGTACTAGACAAGTGATAAAACGTAATATACGTAAATACATTTTTTTTTTGTAAATACATACTTATGATACATAGAAAACACCCAGACCACGACAAACAGACATGTTCATGTACACAAATGTTTGTCCTGTGTCTCGAACCATTATAACTGTTCCATGCCGTTTTCTCGTGTCGACCTCACTCTGAGACGAATCTTGAATAGTGTGTATTACCCCGCACATACACATGCTCAATCGCGCTCCGCACACGGCATAGTTGTTTATGTTATAGTTACCGATACGGTATTTGTAGTGTTTGAGGTGTTGTTATGTTGCAACGTAAGCCGCTTTGTAGAACGTATGCCAATATATATTGAGCCCTTATATTATAAATGGCGTCGTTTCGTTAAACGACTAGCCCTTATGTATTCTGGTGTCTACTGACCTATTGCCAGGGTATGAATGTAAATTAGGGGCCATCCATAAATTACGTCACACGAATTTCATGATTTTTTGACCCCTCCCCCCGTTCTTGTCACAGCTGGTCAAATTTGTGCGACTCCCCCTCTCCTTAGTGTGACGTCACATATTTTGCAAATTTACATCTAGAGTTGTAAATGTTTTTGAGTATTTCATTAATAGTTCAAAGTTCGTCTTAACACTTAGATTATAATAGATTTTGAAATGTTACGTTACGAAATTTAAGAACCCTCCCACCCCCTTGTCACACAATGTCACACTTCGTCGACCCCCTCCCTCCCCCTTAACGTGTGACGTAATTTATGGATGGCCCCTTACTACATACATACATAGTTTAAAAAAATTGAGAGATTTTGTGTCAATCGTCAGTGAGAAGGAATATACTTGTATGGAACAAACTCCGCTGTATATCTACTTACCAGTGCGTTTTGTATACGGCACATAGTTCATTAACGATAAATGTGGGCACGTGATTTGAGCTCGTCTACGTATAATTGACACATTATGAGAAGCAGATTCGTAACATAGTGTCGGCAACACAGCTCGAGTTGTACGCCCGTTGTGTGTGTGCAGGAGGAGCTGTACACGGAGGCGCTGCAGCGCTGCGGCGCGGCGCTGGAGCTGCAGCGGGACGCGGGCGTGCTGTGCGAGCGCGGGGACGCGCTGCTGGGGCTCGACATGTTCGACGACGGTACCTACCTCACTACTGCTATTCATTTAATGCGTTTATCTACACTCAAATCGAAAAATTCGAATTACGAATTCAAAGACGGTTCTATAATGACGCAGTTTATAAACGCATATACATAAAATTAAAAATAAAACTCATTATAGTACCGCCAACTGTATCATAATAGTAGTTTATGAAACTGTTGCATAATAAGGGTTATTAAAATAAGAGTGTGAGTTTATAACATGAACCGAAGGCGAATGTTATAATACCACACGAGTATTTTAATACCTAATTATGTGCAGTTTCATACACTACTTTATCTAATCTCATGAAATATATGATAATAATATTTTAAATACAACCATGAAGTTAATTTAACAGCTATAATTCTTACTTATAAATCCATTTGCAGATCGAGCATGCGTAGTGCGCGTTCACAGATTATGTAGAAAAATTTTGCAAAGTTGCAATGTATTTGCATTGCAACCTGTTTAAATACCTGTGTCCAGGGTAAAAAAAATGGTAAAAAAGTTATTTATGATACAGTTGTCCTTAGAAGAGCTGTATCGAAAAATAACTTTTTAAATTTATTTTAATAGCTTGTGCGTAAAGACTGTCATTAAGATACTGTGTTTAGTTTTTTAATGTGTAAATTTCAGTATTAGATTAGATAAAACTCATTATAGTGCCGCTCTTCTTTTTTTTTTTATTAGTTCATTAAACTAGTATATGGGTTTAGGCTGAATATGAAAAAAAAGACACACGCATGCGCAGTTCGAACTGGGGAAAAAATGGCGCACGCATGCGTAGTTTGAACTTAATTTCCCGCGCTTCCCATACATTTTTTCGGGATTCCAAAAAAGTTTACTAAAATCCTAAAAGTGATTAAAATATGATTGGAGAAGAAAGTAGTGACGGCGAGATTTCCGCATCGGCATCGGCATCGGCGTTAACTGAAAGTCTCCTGCCAGAAAAGTCAAAAAAATTGTACGACAAAATGTACCAAGAATTTATAGATTGGAAATTTGTTTAATTTCAACTTTTCCTATGAGTGAAGATGAAGTAGTGTATGAAACTGCATATAACTTAGGTATTAAAACACTCGAGTCAACCTATTATCGCATTCGGCTTCGCCTCATGCGATAAACAGACTCTCGTGTTTTAATACCCCTTCTTATATGACAGTTGCATAAATTACTATTATTTTAGGTTACAAATACCCATAAAGTCAAGAACGTGTCAAAATTAAATATGGTATGGTATTATAAATAAATATATAAATATTTCTGGGCAATTTACACAGGGCCATCTAGTCCCAAATTAAGCGCAAAGCTTGTGTTATGGGTACCAGACGACTGATAAATGTATTTAAATACATTTTTTTTCTCAATACATACATAAAATAGATAGAAAACACCCAGACCGAGACAAACAGACATGTTCATACACACAAATATTTGACTTGTGCGGGGATCGAACCAGCGAACTCGGAGTCCAAGTGGCCATTGCTAACAATTTTACCACCGGACTCGTCTATTGTATAATAAATCAGCTAAAATCATATAAAATCAATTTACCAAGGTTAATTACGTATACGTACGTATGCGAACCATAGAAATCCTTGCCAAGTTAATCGTTCGGACGCTTATTGTTAACACGTTCGCCGCGCACACGTCCCTTTCTCTACTATTTACTTGATTTGTGACCGACTGCTAAGCCGCTACAATCAGTGTAATGTCCTCTCGTGTTGCAGCCATCCACGCGTTCAAGGAGGCGCTGGAGTTGCAGGAGGGGTTGCAGCGCGCCAAGGAGGGCCTGTCGCGGGCACAGAAGCTACAGAAGCAGTCCGAGCAGAGGGACTACTACAAAATACTAGGGGTCAAGAGGTACGCCAACAATATTATCTTTAATTTTTTTATATTATGAAGAAAATAGGTCCTCACTAGTGACTATTGTTTTCGTAACAGAAATAAATTTTCCCTTTTTATATTATTTTATTTACACAATTAGTAAGTAAGTAATAGCTACGGGCCTCCCCTCGATCGATGACGCATAGAGCATACTCCAACTGCGGGATGGCGGAGGCCAATGTGTTCATTGATTTGTCTCAACGACTGTCATCTAGTAACTACAGACGGGATCGACAGCTTAACGTGCCCTCCAAAGTACAGAAGAGCTTGAGATAAATAAACCAATTAATGGAATCTGAATTAGACTGACACGCACAGCTTTTTCTCTCAGCTGCACAAGCTTTTTGTGATTAAATTCTCATTTCTTTTGGTTACATTAGTTGCGAGTAGGGTTGCCAACCATACTGTTAAAAACAGTATTATACTGTTTTCTATGCTTTAATACTGTTGAAAAAAACTTCATTTGACCATAGCACTGTTTATTGTACTGCTCCGCATGCACTGGGCCTTAGTATACTGTTTGTTTTACTACGCAGCTTTTAATATACTGTTTTCCTTGAAAAAAAAAGTTGGCAACCCTAGTTGCGAGTTCCAATGCTGTCATAGTTTCTTATTAAGACTATAGTAATCTTCAGTGTTCGTTACATTTTTAGTAGTCGCCGTTGTTAATATTGCTATTATCATCAGGTCCAATTTAGTCTCCACTACAGGAGCATGACCCTCTCTCGTCCGTCCCAGACAGCAGGAGGACTTGGACTACACTCCCCACGCTGGCCAGACGGGTTGGGGAGGCTTGATCGATGATGGCAATTAATGTATTTCCCTTAGTCGCCTTGTACATCCACGGGAAGTGACGGAGTGATTCTTTTCTAGTCTGCCGGAAACCACACGGCCGCGGCACGGTTATTATCGCTATACAGTATGCTTATGAATGGATACGAGGAATGGATTTGTCTTGTATAAAAATAAATAAATGTTCATTGTATGTGTCGTTCGGCGCAGGACGGCGAGCAAGCAGGAGATAATAAAGGCGTACCGCAAGGCGGCGCAGAAGTGGCACCCCGACAACTACCACGGCGACGAGAAGAAGGTCGCCGAGAAGAAGTTCATCGACGTCGCCGCCGCCAAGGAGGTACCGCGTCATAGCACTCGCTGGCCCGGCCGACTTTCAATATTATTACGTTAATTTTTTTGACGAGTTTTAAACTATCTTATCTCTCAAGTTCAGTAGTTTAAGATTCAATTGCAGACAAACAACGTGACACGAAATTTTTATACATTAAGATTGAAGCTGTTGAAATGTTGGCTCGCTTGTTATCATGCATAAATCGCTAATTCAATATGGATATTAACTAATGTTACTTGTTAAAATAATTACTTTTCCTTGCAAAAATATAAAATTAACCTATTAAAATATAAAATAAACCTAAAATTAACACATTAACATCAAATATTATTGTATACTTTCGTATGCTTTATTTACTTTATACACGAACGCATACGGGATAAATTGTGCATTTTTGTAATACTTAACTAACTATGTCAATCAATTGTCATAAACGTCAAATTCGTCTGCGTGTTTGTTTGCGAACTGATTGCGAGGTGAGACAGTTGGCTCACTTTTCGCGGGAAGTGTTCGACGCTTTGGGTATATACATAGTATTTGTAATATGATCGAGTCGATAGACAGATGAATGCATCTATTTAGCCGCCATGTGTATTAATGTGTGTGCGTGTGTGCGTGCAGGTGCTGACGGACCCCGAGAAGCGCGCCACGTTCGACGCGGGCAGCGACCCGCTGGACCCCGAGGCGCAGCGCGGGGGGCCCTTCAACAACCCCTTCCACCACTTCCAGCACGGCAGCCCCTTCCAGTTCAAGTTCCACTTCAACTAGGACGCCCGCCCTACTCCTCGGCGGCGCTCCTGTCCAATGTTCACTTCGGTGTCAGGGTCGCTGTCGAAGTACCTTTGTTTATGGTTATTTGTACCTCCCGGTTTTGTTGTTCAATATCGTCAAGAACTTGTGAAACGAGATATTTATTCTTAGTTTTCCATATGAAAAAATATTATGAGAATTATCTCGTTTCTCGATTCGTATCTCTAATATCACAGCGGATATAAATAAAAAAAATGCGCTCTAAAGGACCGGCATCCGGGGCCGTTCAATAAAGAAACAAAATAAATCTGTATTTATATCATGAAAATTTGTTACTTTTTCCTGCGATATGTAAATGTATTTTGCCGACTTTTAACGTTATGCTCCAATTTTTTTTGTCGTACTCATTCATATCTAAAATTGATATCTATTCTACTATATGTTGTCCACCGAATGTAAATATTTTTATACCTACCTCTCGCGTCGCATTTTGGTACTATTTTTTTTTTTTAATGTCATCATTTCGTTCAAATGAGATCTCTAAAATATCATGTCTAAAGTACAAAATATATTGTATTTTGACTATCCGTATGCTACCTAACAATATATGTATATCTTTAATATACTATAATTAATAACCTTTTAATGTTTTGTAATGCCAAATTTCACAAGATACTATATTGTACGAATCAACTATGTTACTGGGTACAAAATGGGTTGAACTAGTTAAACTATGACTAGGAACTGTTCTTGGTCTAAAATACTTGTAAAAAATATCTATTCTAATGCCTAGTGAACCTAATACTGAACTTAATCCACAGACAATTCAAGCTAAACCACATGATATATGGTGCACCTGTTAAATACGCATACTATGCATATCAATCGTGTCAAATAGTCAAAACTAACCACAATTTTTGCATTGAAATCCGATTATTAGTTAATTCCTAAAGTAACTACTCTGAATACCTGGGGCCTTACCACAAGCTCTTAACGCAGGAATGGAACCATCATGGTTGCGAATTTATGGACGAAATTCATTGATAAATACGCAACCATCATAGTTCCATTCCTGCGTTTAGAGCTTGTGGTAAGGCCCCTGTTCTGGTAAATCGATATCTACAATAAACGAAATTGATATTCGACGCTCCTATTATTTAATATAATTACATCATATTTATTATTGTGTATTGTGCGTGATATTTAGTTAGCTTTTGAAAACACTCATAAAATCAGTTTGTATAGATTTGGTTGATGCGATGAAGTTTTGCTGAATTAATTTTATTATTGATTCAAATGAAATCATTTATTCAGCCATTGGGCCCTTGTGGGCACTTATACATGTATCACACATTTTACAAATAATATTCTTATTTTTTGTAATTTTTTTATCTACTAACATTTCGACATATTGACCTGCTGACTGTATCATATCCAGTTTTCGGCCTATTACGTTAACTAAAATTTTGACAATATTTAGTCCCCCGTTGACCGGGTATAACATAGAGCCTTTAGTGATCTCGCACATTAGTAGGCCAGGCCTACATACAACAAAGCCCTTTCGGTACATATCGTCCACTGTCTCAATTTGACAACTTCCCATCTGGTCATTATCCCAATAGGACTACTTCCCAAAAGGACCACTTCCCAAAACGGCAACTCCCAAAAGGTCCACTTCCCATATCGACCAAGTTAAAAGTTGTAAGGTAAAAAAAAGAATTATCGAAATCGGACTACTCTATAAAAAGTTGTGCGTGGTCACACATAAAAAAAAATATACTCGTCGACTTGAGACCCTCCGCCGTTTATTTCGTCGGTTAAAAAATGAATTGAAGGGTGAAAAATGATTTAAAAATTGAGCGATAATCGGTATAGTGTACCTATTTATTATGAAAATGTAATACATAGGTAATTATGAAAATAGAACCCCACCAAAAACATTCTGTAAAAAACTAGCCAAGTCTCGATGGAGCTGCTTGTTTATCTCTGAAAAGTAATAAAATCTAGACAAAGTCGTGCCAAGTCTAAGGTTCCTTACTGCGATTTCTTTATTATTATAGTTAATGTTGTGTGACTTGGCCGTTGAAGGGTACACAATGGTACAAAACCAAAAGGTGGTGGTGTTTTACAAAGAAAAATTGACGAAATGGGAGTTGTCGTTTTGGGAAATAAAAGTTGACTAAGTGGGAAAAAAAAGTAGACCTATTGGGATGTAGACAATATGGGAGTGTGTGTTTTGCGAAGTTGCCCTATTGGGAAGTTGTCGAATTGAGACAGTGGACGATATGTACCGAAAGGCAACAAAGCATCCCTAGGCTACCCATCCAACAACGAAAAATGCCGCTGCCTAGCCATATCGAATTTATTTACCTACTGCTTCTTTTAGTAATAATTCTAGACACGAGCAAAGAACTGCCCAGCGACGCAAAAAGCACCCCATCTGTGTCTCTGAGAGACCGTCCTAGGCTAGGCGAGACGAAAATAAGATATAAGGATTAATTCCATAGAAAATGTAGGGCACGACCGCAAGCTGAAGCCGAATACGATCCGATTTTTTGTGAAAATCAAACTTCACCTTAAATTAGTGCTAATAATAATAAGCTTAGTACGTAGAGACAGGTCGCTCTAGCATTTATTAAACTGAAGATGTTTATTACAAATTTAAACAGAAGTCCGATTTTCGCAATCAAAAAACTCGATGGTAAGCGGCTTCAGCTTAGGCGGGACTATTAGATGCGGCCCCAGGTCTATTAGATGCGGCCGGGACTTAGACTATAGTTCGCGAGATCCCTGTATGGACCACAACCATGGCGTATAGTTTGAACATTTTTTTTATACAAAACCTTTTAAAAAAAATGTACAAAATTAAGTACAAAAGGCATTTTGTTAAAATAATAGTAGATTATTGCATCGAGCACAAAGTAATTTATTATTGCACCGAGTGCCTGATTTAGAGCCCGAGCGTTAGCGAGGGCTCTAATCTAACAGGCACGAGGGCAATATAAATTACTTAAGGCGAGGTGCATAATCTGCTTTTCTTTCAACTTATACCTATAGGAATAGTAGATAAAAGAAACTCATATCAAACAGTTAAAATAGAAGTTTCTATAACACTGTCGGCTTCATTAGAATGTTTTCCGGAGTTAATGTGTCGCTAGATGATTCCATTTTAATTCGAAGCCGAAGCACTCAAAATCAGATAGTATCACACTTTTATCGTTTCCAAAAATATTGTCAAGCAAAATTAACAAAGTTCCCGCCAAATCACTTTTTTTTAATTTCTTTCATTTTTAACTCAGAGTTAGCAGCAATCATTTTTTGAATTTGGAACAAGTAGGATAGAAACGAATAATACGTACGAAAAAAAAAGTATTGATATCGACTGGCTGAATAGAGCTAATCCATTGAGATTGGCACCTTTTGGTGCGATTAAAAAAACTGTGCAATAATGAAATTTCATACATTTTTATTGCTCTAGAGCATTAAAGACTCGTTTTGTACTGAGTTTTTAGTGTGATTGTGATGAAATTAAAGCATAATTGGAAGAAAATTATATTTTAATCAGCTTCCATAACATTGTGGTTATCCGCATGATTTATAGAGCAATGGGTAAGCTTATGTCAAACATCGTTCACCATATTCACCTTAATCTGCGTTCATAATAATGAGTGATCATAATTTAGTATTTTTTTATCTACAGTTCTGTCTAGTAATTTTTTTTTCTAAACTAGTACTTAAAAATTTCATGTCTAAATATAAGGTAACAGACAATTTGGTATATATTTTTAATACTGCGTTTTGTATCATAATAATCATAACTATATCAAATGAAAAATAATATCATCGTAAATAAATAACAGATTAAAAATGTGTAAAGGCTACGAGTACTTTTTAAGGTACTCGTGTACTCTAACGGTGGTAAAAATATAGAAAATGTATGTACTGGTGCCCCCTCTAGTTTATTTATTGCGATACTAGAATTCATTTTTTTCATGCGCCTGTATACGAACCATAAAAATGTTAGTTATATCAATGTTTTATGGTAATCAAATGACACGCGATGTATTAACTATGAAATCTAAAATGTTGCCATTAAATATTAAGCAATAGATGTATTGCCTTAATCAACTTTTTTGTACATAGAGTGTAGATAGACTATCATAGATCCATTTTATTTATTGAATAGTTTCATTACAAGTGTTTGCCCAAAAATTTAACTTTTGGTTACCGACATTATTCTAAAATTTGATTTTACATCAACCGCTCTAATTGTATATTGATTTTATATAATTTGTCGGTCTGTGCAACCATTAGACTGAAAATATTTTAGCATTTGGCGCGACTGACATGTTGATATAAATCCAACTGTGCTATCAACACGGTATAGATAATAAATGTATAGATATCGAAACATTGCGTTGCATTATGCGAACCTAGCAGTCATAATAAATAAATAATATTTATTTAAATAAGTTATTTTGTTGTGATTCTTATAACTTGTAAATATTTTAGAATAATAAGTATTACGACAAACTGTGTATTTTTATTTATATTCCCATTCAATAGACAACACCTAGCGACCGACCTTTGGCGAAAATGTATTTTCGGAAACGGATCAACATCGTCTCAACTCATCGACTCCCTGTCAACTAGGTGTTACCCTAACCGAGGCTCCGAAACGGATCACACCTGTCACGGCCGGCGTCAGTCACCTCGCGGCCGCTGCGTCAACTAGGGAATGACTTTCACTTCACCACCTCCAATCAGTTTAAACTTAATCCGTCTTCCCGTGAACGGCGGCGTGACGTAAGCTGGGACGGCGAGTTACACATAGTTTGCAGTTCGAGGCGATACGATGCTGATGAGTACAAGTTGTACGATGGAAGTTATACTATATTGAAATCATATCGCACGAGTCGATTTGAGGCGATGCCGTTCTGATTTCGAGCTGATATGTGTGCGGTAAGGTACCGTGCCGTGCCGTATAAATCGTACTTGGTCCACAGACATTCAATACTTGGTCGTACTGTGCCGTTTCAGTTACATTAAAATAAAAGTTAAAGAAATAATTTAATTTAACCATAAATTATATAAATTAATCACAAATAACTAAAGCAGGCTACAAATCAGTCAAAAGAAATGTGTTCAGTTTACATCAAAAATAGATTTTGCTTTATGGAAAAAAAAGCATCACAAAGTCCACATCAACTTCGCTTTCCTGCCCTCATCTTTCGCGGGACCGGCTTCATTCACCATTTCTGCAGTTTCTTTCACCGCTTCACCGGTTCCTTTCGCCGCTTCGCGAGTTCCTTTCGCCGCTTCGCGAGTTCCTTTCGCCGCTTCGCGAGTTTCTTTCGCCGCGTCACGGGTTTCTTTGGCCACTTCACGGGTTTGCTTCAACTCCTTAGCGGTCTCCTCTATTTCATTGCTAAGTCTGGCTTTGTCCTCTCTCTCGCACACGTATCTGTTCCTGACGGCGCAGTCCTGTCCTCTGTAAACGTACGCGGTGACGACCGGGTTGTGCACGAGCGCCAGACAGCGGCCTTCTCCGGAGATGCCTCCGCTGGCGCTCTGCGTGGCGGTCGCGTTGGTCCTCGTGTCGTTGAGCACGGGCCGCGCGGAGTGCGACCAGATCCACAGCAGACCGGGGTTGAGCCCGCCTGTCCACCAGTCGTCACCTGAAAACAAAAAAGAGTACGGGTTTTGATAATAATTCACTGGAACTTTGAGGCGTAAGTGTCTCACTTTCTATTCAAGTCAAAGCCAACATAACTTGCTACACCCTGCTTATTGACTAAAGAAGGTCTGGCAAATGAGAGCTAGCACACAGCCTATTGTATCAGCTGCCCGACTGGTCAAGGAGGTACTTCCATCTCGAAAAACAACGATTTCCTTGAAGGTTGTTGTGTCCGTGTAAGTGAGTGAGGTCACCAAAAAGGAAAGAATTGCTGAGGTGCGTGAGGTACGTTGTGAATATTAATATAGCTACAGTAACCGCTTCACGTCAGACGGCCCGTATGGTTGTCTGCCACCCGACGTAGTATAAAAAAAAATTTGCAGCCAACATATATCGGTGACCTGATGTCACTCAATATTGTTACACCGGTGTTTACTCTAAGAGTTGTAAAAAACTCGGGTCTTTTAGTCTTCATTTCGAGACTTGAGTCTCTTTTCAAGACTAGTACTTGTTAGTCACATGAGTCCGAGTCCTTTGAGTCTTTTGAGACTTCCGAGTCCTTTCGAGTTTGAAGTTCTTTGAGCTAGACTGAGTCATGAACTTGAGTTTGTGTATTATATTATATTATCCAATAGGTACAGTCAACCGCACATCAAGCGTAACAGCGATAGCATACACTTTAATTTAAAAACCGGTCTATAAAGAGCCGTATATCAATGTAAAATGTACCAAGGCTAGGGTCACATTATATTGATCAAAGAAAAAGAAGTAACTACAAATTTCTTGTTTTCAGATTTATTCCTATGCCTGTGCTACTACTCGTATGACCTAACTTTTTGCCAAATTTATACAGCCACGGATTTAGAGGACTCAGTCATGAGTTCTTTAAAACGACTCAGTCTTTGAGTTCTTTTTGGCAGTACTCAAGTCTTTTGACAAAAGACTCTTAAGGACTTGAGCTCCAAGTTTTATTTATAAGACTCGAGTCATCAAAAAAAGCTTAAGTCTTATTAAATAAGACACCAAGACTCGAGTCGCTTACAACACTATTACTCTGGTTGTTCCACGACGTCCCTGACAAAGCGCGGCCCCACGGGCGACTGCCATGCTCGCTACCCAATATGGTCGCCACTAGTAATACTCTATCTACACTTTCTTATTTGATGAAAATTGCACTTCATTACGTTGTTGACAGCGTCTGTACATTTACAGGCCCTAGGCTAGATACAAATGGTTTTCTAGTAAGCTAAACAGTTTGACAAGTGCTCTAGTTTATGTGGGTTCTTACATATTTAATTGTTTATGGGACTCATACGTATAAACCCCTCAATCCTAGCCGTTCCTTTCGCTAATTTCATGATGCAATTTCTGGAATTTGGCTCTCTAAGTCATGCTCTTTCCTAGGCTTGTGTTTACCTGATACAATCAAACAGACATAACAGACTTGCCTCTAAGTCGTTTGTCAGCGAGCAGCGTCGAGTGCAGCTGGCGCCGCTCGGTGTCCGACTCGAACTCCAGCAAGTTGCCGCGCAGCTTCCGACACCGCAAGTTGGCGCTCTTCCAGTCCAGCGCCTCCGCCGAGAAATGGTAGCAGACACTGCCTATACGAATGAAACTCTCTGGGCACGGATCTGTGAAAAACATTACAAGTTCGACGTAAAGAACAACGGTTAGAAGTTTCTAAACAACGTAGCCTTCAGAAACGGAGTGCATTTTTTCCCCAGGAGTGATTTTATATCACGATTTTACGTCACGCTATGTTGAATTATTTAAAAGGTTGGTAATGGCTCCACGGATCCTTGGTATTGCTGATTTCTATGGACGGTGGTGATTGCTTTCCATCAGGTTATCCACAAGCTCGTTTGTATTACCTCTTATTTATATAACAAGAAACAAAACGGTCTGGACTGAGAGAACGTAAATAATATAGGTTTCCGCTAGAAAAAGATCTTTCTGGTGGTATAGTATACAGGCTTGAAAACACTGGCCTCGGCCAACCCGCAGTTGAGCAGCGTGGTGGAGTATGCTCTAAACCTCAGAGATTTAGGAGAGGCCCATATCCCGAATGCAGTGGAATGAAGGGTTAACGACGCTGTTACGCGAAGGACATAACAAACCTTTCACAAAGTTCTAAAATGAAATAATTTCTAATAAACAAATATTAATGTCAATGTTACCTGGTTTGGGTCCCGATCCTGCAACCAAGTAATGCATGGACTCTTCCATCTTCCTAAGACGTTTCTCCATGAGGTCCACTCGATATACGAGCTTCTCGATGGCGGTGAGCAGGTACAGGTCGGTCTCGGTGACCCGCTTGGGCGGTGGCGAGGGGGGGTCGTCCAGCCGGTCCACGGGGCCCGGGCCCTGGGGGCGCGCAGGGGGGACGGGGATCGGGTAGTTTGGAGATGGAGGCGGCTGGAAAAAGTACGTTAATATTTAAGTGCATGTATTTATAATAGTTTATAATTATAATAATTTAAGTGCATATATATTGTATACATGGTTTAAAATAGTACCAATCTATTGGAGAAGATATTCTCCTGCCAGATTGTCTGGTAGAGAATTCTATTAGGCCTTTATGCAATGCTATGCACAAGTTCGTTCAAACCACAATCAATAATAATAGTAAACAATAAATGGCAAGGCACCGCCTGCCGCAAGTAACGAGCGATAACGGTAGTTATGGCAGGCGTTCGTCCCTCTACTGTAATAGACCATTACTTAGTCCACCCAAAACTAATTTCCTTAGTCCATATAATTACCAATACATTTTTTTTTATGTGAGAGGGGGGCACAAACGAGCATGTGGGTCACCTGGTGGAAAGCAATCACCACCGCCCATGGAGACCAGCGACACCAAGGGGTCGCCGATCCGTTGCCAGCCTTTGAAGGAAAATGAAAACTCTGTTCTTGAAGGCACCCATGTCGTAGTTGTTCGGAAATACCGCTGAGGGAAGCTGATTCCACAGTTTCACCGTTCGCGGTATAAAATGTCTTAGGAAACGTACTGTAGTAGATCGCCAATTATCAAGATGATATGAATGGAATTTTAATTTATGGTGAGTTGTACGATAGTGGAATTCAGCGGCAGGTATCAAATCAAACAGCTCATCCGAGCACTCCCCGTGATATAATTTATATAGACCGCAAAGAGACGCTACATCTCTGCGTGTAGAGAGAGAGTCCAATCGATCCGAGATCATTGGGTCACCGACGATTCGAGCTGCTCTTCGTTGTATGCGGTCAAATGGAGAAAGCAAGTACTGGGGCGCACCGGCCCAGAGATGCGAACAGTACTCCATGTGAGGTCGAACCTGGGCTTTGTATAGTTGAAAACGGTGTCGGGGTGTAAAATACCGCCTGGCTTTACTAATCACACCAATCTTCCTGGAAGCCACTTTGGCCTTGGATTCCAAGTGACCGCGAAACTGAACATCACTCGATATGTCGACATCCAAGATGGTAATGCTAGTTTTAATACTAAGGGGAGCACCTTCCAAACTAGGAGCTACGACGAATGGGGACTTTTTAGCGGTAAACGCATAAACCTGTGCAATAGTCCTAATGCCTGCCGAGAGCTGCTCTAGAACGTCATAGAATACCGCAGCCAATAAAAAATTCCCTTGTGGGTTGTTGTGTTCCTGCGAATGAGTGAGCTCTAGGTAGGCTGGCAACGGATCGGCGACCCCTCGGTGTTGCTGATCTCCATGGGCGGCGGTGATTGCTTCCCATCAGGTGACTCACATGCTCATTCGCCCCCCCCCCCCCCCCCCCCAATATAAAAAAGGCGGCATCCATCGCGAGGTATCCCTTAAAATCAATACATATAATAAAACAGTAGGAACCGCGTGTCTGTACATTTGATAAAATTAACAAAAAATGAGTGTGGGCGATAAAAAAAGAGTAACAGAACACAAAAAAGATTTTTTTGATTTTTTTGTCTGTCTGTCTGTCTGTCTGTCTGTCTGTATGTACTCGCTAATCTTTAAAACTACTGAACAGATTTTTACGCGGTTTTCACTAAAAAATTAAGGTTATCTCTGAGCAACATATAGGCTTTGTTTCATCGAAATCTGATGTCAGATTAAAAAGTTATCGTCATTTAAAGTTTAAAGAAAATTTTTCTTTATAGAAAATCACTCATCACAAAATCTAAGAAACTACAAGTGCTAGGAGTCTCAAATTTTGTATGGGGGTTCCTTTCAGGACGTAGATGCTCACTAAGACGGGAATTTGGAAAATTCAACTCCTAAGGGGGTGAAATGGGGGTCCAAAGTTTGTATGGGGAACCAAGATTAGTTGGACTATTTTATACGAAACTATACACGAGATCTTCTGTAGATAAATGAGTAAACACGTGTTTCAGGATTTTTCAAAATTCAACCCCTAAAGGGGTGGAATGAGGTGCAAACGTCTGAAAATCGACATGGGTATTGTTTTTATGGTTTATCGGGTCGCTGATTCCGAAAACAACAGCTATTTTAATAATACAAATACAAATATACAAATATCTTTATTTGGTACAATATTGTGAACAAATATTTTGTGATTGAAGCTCCTTTTAAGTATATATAAATACTTGTGCTAGGAAACTCCGCTCCTCCATAACAATTAGGTGTTGGTAAGTACCTATTAAGATTATTTATTTATATAAAACTAGGAAAATAAAATCACGTTGCTCAACCAAACATGTATGTGTTTTGTATGTATTATATGTGGTGTATGAGATATATAAATTTATAATGTATGATGTTCAAGAACTATGAGATAAATATATAAATTTAAAATGTTTACAGTGTACTTGTACATAGGACAAAAACTATTTGCATATAGCTTCTGTCTCCTCGTAACTCAACGTTCCCAAATATGATAACAGTGCTTTTTTACAACAGTAGGAAGTCTTTGTATATATGTCTATAATTTTATTTATTTTATTATAGAGAGACGGTGCTTGACCAGCAAACTGTCTCTTAGCAAAGTTTGACCTATAATGACCAATCGCAGCCACAGAGTGATTTCGTCTTCCAGTCAGTTTATCAGGATCGTATGTTAAAGTATCGTGAAATTTTAATATAGTATTTAAAACGTACAGTTTCCTGACTGTAAGAAGGTCACATTCCTTATATAGCTCTGCAGTAGAGAATCTATAAGGTTTGAAATACATGACCTTGAGCATATGCCTTTGCACTCTTTCTAGTTCCAGAAATTTTATTTTAGTAGCGCCGCCCCAAACTGGAATACAGTACACTAAGATCGATTGTACCAGGGCGACATATATTTGTTTTAAAAGTGTCCTGTCAGTCACGTATCTCAAGGATCTAAATGCCCAAATCAATCTTCTCACCCTATTCATGACTTGTTCCAAGTGAGCATGCCAAGAGAGCCGCTGGTCAACTAACACTCCTAGGTACTTCATACTTTCAACTTTGCCAATTTTATTGCATTTACAGTTACTTACGAAATTTTGACAGGTGTGAATTTTAATTTGAAAATTGATCCCCGGTTGCGTGTTATTATATTTTGTAAATGAGAGATATTTAGTTTTGGCGACATTTAGTGTTAGGAGGCTTCCATTTAACCAGTCAGCAATCTTCGCCATCCCCCTCTCGGTCACTTGGCGAACGGTCTCCCAAGTGTCTGCAGTAAAAACTACAGCAGTGTCATCAGCATACGAGAAAACGCGCCCGCCACTGATTTCCATATCGCAAAGACTGTTGATGTATATTAGAAACAGCGTCGGGCCCAGTACGCTCCCCTGAGGAACACCATACGTTATGCTAGTCTGCGTACTCACGACTTGTCCAACTTTAACAGACTGGGTACGATCGGAGAGATAGTCTTTGAATAAAGCCAGCGGAACACCTCTTATACCTATGAGTTCTAATCGTCGTACAAGTATGGGGACAGAGACTGTGTCGAAAGCTTTTTTCATGTCTAAAAATACAGTAACACATTTTTTTCGATTGTCTACTTCTTGTGTAACTAGATTCGTAAGTGCTGTTATAGCATCTTCGGTCGATCGTCCTTGTCTAAATCCGTATTGTCTAGTAGAAAGCAAGTTATACTTATTTAAATAATTTGTAAGTCGTTTATTAATAATTTTTTCTAATATTTTTGCTATAACAGGCAACACGGAAATAGGTCTGTAATTGGACACGTCGTCTCTGTCCCCAGCCTTGTACACAGGTGTGATTAAACCTTTTTTGAGTGGTGATGGAAAAATACCCGTCTTAAAGCACAAGTTAACTAAGTGGGAAATTATGGGGACCACCACTTCGCTGGCAAGTTTCAAAAATTTCGTTTGTATACCGTCCCAACCTGGAGCGCTCTCCGATTTAAGGCCCATCAAAGTTACGTAAACCTCCTCAGGGTCCGTATCTAAGAGTACCAGTGAAGACACTTGAGTACTTAGCAGAGGATCCGTATCGCAAACCAGTTGTGATAAGTTTGGTGTCTTAATTTCTTCAGCTAGTATCTTTCCCACTTGTGCAAAGTATTCATTAACGAAGTCAACTGATTGCTGCATGGTGGGCTGTGAATTTAGTAATTCAAAACATTGCATTTTATTTTTATTTCTGTGTGTTAAATTATTTATTGTATTCCATAAATGTTTAGGTTTATTTTTGTTCTTAAATAAAAGTTCATGATAATGTTTTCTCTTGAGGTTTTTAATTAAATTATTGCAGTGATTTCGATATCTTTTATAAGTTATTTTTAATGTTACATTATAAGGGTCGGCTCGTAATTTCTTTTGCATAATATTTCTATTTCTAATACATCGTAGAACGCCCGGTGTGATCCACGGTTTCGCTATTCGATCTTTACATGGAATTGATTTTGTTGTAGTGTTTTTTTCTATACAACGTTTTAACGTATTGATTAAATCATTAGCTAGCATTCTAGGGTCGTCATATGAAATTAAATCTCCTACATCACTCTTTTTTAGATCTTCTAATGCTTTTTCAAAGTCTGTTACTTTCCTAAGTCTAATGTACTTATTTCCTTTGTTTTCATTGGACAACTTGAGAAAAATCATGTGATGGTCGGTTATTGTGGTGTTTATGATTGCAATTGACGCTAACTTATTCGCAACTAGTTTTAGCATAAAATGGTCTAGGCAATTTGTATCTCTGGTTGGCAGTGTATGGCCCGGAAGTAAGCCTTGTGTTGCCATCATATTTAAATAATTAAGTCTGTTAGTACGTTCGTACGACTGTTCAATGCTTTTTACTTTAATATTGATATTTATATCGCCAGTTATTACAATGTTTTTATGCGTTTTAATAGTGTCCAAATGAGCATTTAAGGAGTTAATGAAATTTTCAGCGTTAGTGTTAGAAGGAGACCGATAAATTCCGAGGACCGTAAGAGCAGGAAGTATGATCTGAATGCAAGACGCCTGCTTTAGAATTACTTCTTTAACGGAGACTCTATGCTTACGTTTGATATATACTACTACACCGTCACATTTATTAAGATGATTTTTAGTCGAGAAACACTCATAATTATCCAATTGTGGAATAGGTTTATTAGGATCCAATCTGCATTCACTTAATATTAAGAGGTCTGCGTCAAATTTAAAACCAGCCAGATTTACAAGAAAGTCGTCAAAGTTACGATATATACTTCTAATGTTTTGCGCAATTACTGTAAAGTCGGTGTTTTGGATATTATGGGCTTGTTTCGAGAAGGCGTCTCCGGAACATGAGTCAGCCTGCGCTATTTCTATTTCGTCTATTTCGTGCATAATTTTTAGAGAATTATCCATAATTATAGCCATATGAAAAGTACCGCGTTGTCGTTAAATTTGTGTCACAGCTGTAATTTATAAATTTGTCGATGTGTATTTGAGCAATGACAGTGTTTTGTTTTGTTATTGAGTATGTAGTGTAAGAGTGTGTTACTATACAGTTGGTGTTAACTACAAGTGTAGGCAAGTATTTTAGTTGAGCATTATGGTATATACGTAATACATTACAGATATTCGCAACCTTCACAATTAAAATTAATATCTCAAAAAATCTTTTTTCAGTCAAAACACAAAAAGAGTACTGAGCATTTATCATAGTGTTAATTAATATGATACATAGTCAGCTTTGGTTTAATAATTTTGTTATTTGGGTTTCACATTTGACACTTATGATTGGGGCATTCTCATGCAATCTCAGATACACTCGGCCATAAGCTGTCCAGCAAAACTTGTAGTCTTTTGATTTGGCCAGATCTCGAGCCAAGTAGTACAAACGAGCGCCTTTTGCAGTCAACTGCTCTGAAATGTAGATTGGTGTATCTTCCTCACTTTTAAAACCAAGATGCTTAGCGCAGAGCTTTTGCTTATGTTTGATGTTATAAGCCTTACACATCTTTAGTATGTCGGTTTTCAAAATAGCAGAAGCAGTTTCTACAATAATTGGTGACACACCCTTGCCGTCCCTTTTCCCCTTGGCTCTAAATATATCCTTTATGTCAGTTTTTTCAACTTTACATCCTATAGAGTTACACAGACAGAGGACCATTTCCACCAGATTTTCTTTAGTTTCAATCTCCACCTTAGGGACGTTCTTAATTTCCAGTTTTGCCTTCATATTATCTCGCTGGACATGCTCTAACCTATCCTCTAATAACATAATATACTCTTTATTTTTCTTATCTTCTTCTTCGAGCTTTTTTATTCTGTTCTTGAATTCTTCATTTTGTTCAGCTAGGAAAGAAATAGCACTCTCAATATTTTGATTCGTATTTTTAATTTCAGCAAGGGCAGGGTTTATTTTTTTAATTTCTTTATCCTGCGTCTGGAACATAGACTTTATCATCATTTTTATCTCCTCCTTGAGCATTTCAAATCCATCCAGTTCGTCACCCTCTTCCCTCCTTCTTTTAATACGCTGTGCTGAGAAATTGGGGGGTGTTTTAAAGTCTGCATGAACCACTACCTCAGTAACATCAGTCTCTGAGAAAGATCTATTTAGACTATTTTCAGCTTTATCCATTTTTGATTTCAAAATTTGAGAATTTTTATTCAATGTGGTTGTTCGAAAATTCGACGAAGAAAGAAGAAATCAATATTATTTCGTACCAAATCGGTTTCTAATTTAGTCGTCCGTTTGCCACAGCGCAGGTTGATTCGTCGTGTGTTTTGAGTTATATTCTTCTATTTCGAAAAGAGAAATTATAATGTTTACAAATATCAGTGTTTTATAAAAATGTGTAAATACCGACAACGATCCGTAGTAGATGTCTCTCACAGCCGCTGGGTAGAAGACTTCGCGTTGTCCCCGCAGTAGATGGAACGGCGGCCGGTAGCCCAGTAGTAACAATGATTTAATTCACGCTTGGTGTAGCACACTCGTAGCAGATTTGCTCACGTAGCCGGTTGCACAATACGTCACTAGTGGCGTCGTAGCTGATCGTAAAAACTCGTAGCACTCCTCTATGATACAGATTGCTAATTTCGGCGCGCCTCCACACACTTGTCGTAGCTCTGCCGCAAAACGCGCCTCCACTTCAAACGACAAAAAGTCACCGAGATCGAAACCAGATGCGGCCACCAAAACAATTCACTTTCGATTATTTTAATTTTAATTATTTAAATTTATTAGCCAACTGTTATAGACTCAAATGGTACGTGCGCGCTTGTCAGCGGTCCGGGGGGAAGAGGAGGATTTTATAATCTAACATAATCGACGTGACACAAGAGCACTCCTGTGGGGGTGCGATGGGGTTGAAATGTTACAATATCAATATGGGTGTTGATTCTATGGTTTTCTAAAATGTCAATTACGAAAATGGCATCGATTTGAAAACGTGGACACGAAATTTCCATCTCGGTATAAAAATCCAAGATTTGGAACACCTGATGCAGAAGCATAATGGTTCAGCTAAACTATAAGAAATATAAAAATGACGCCTTAGCAAAAGTTGTTCAGCCTGATGAGTATAAATAGTTTAACAAAATATTGATTGTATTGTAAAAAAAATAACCACACGCAGTGCTACTTTTATTCTTACCTGCTACAAGTTAGACGCTATAGTCTTATTTATTTTATACTAGCTGGCCCGGCGAACTTCGTACCGCCTAATTGTCAATGAATGTCGTGGTATACATATTAGTTGAACAAAATTTATGATGTCTTGAAATTAATATAATGAATAATAGAAAATAATAGAGAAGCACGATGGCGTCATTGCGCGTGTCAGTCTAATTGTACACGCAAGTTAAGCAACGTCAACCGTAGCCTGTCCATGGATGAGTTTATATTATCTCGAGCTCCTCCGTGCTTCGGAAGGTACGTTAATCCGTCGGTCCCGGTTGTAATCATTAGATTAACTCGAGGTCCTCCGTGCTTCGGAGGGCACGTTAATCCGTCGGTCCCGGTTGTTATCATTAGATTATCTCGAGCTCCTCCGTGCTTCGGAAGGCACGTAAGACGTCGGTCCCGGTTGTTATCATTAGATTATCTCGAGCTCCTCTGTGCTTCGGAAGGCACGTAAGCCGTCGGTCCCGGTTGTTATCATTAGATTATCTCGAGCTCCTCCGTGCTTCGGAAGGCACGTTAAGCCGTCGGTCCTGGTTGTTATCATTAGATGGCAGTCGTTACGCCAAGTGGCCTTTAGGCGGCTTGAAATTACTGGCGTCCGCCAACTCGCAGTTGAGCAGCGTGGTGGAGTATGCTCGAAACATATTCAGTTCAAGGAAGACCCGTATTTAATATTACCCAGCAGTGGGTAAATATTAAGTTCAGTATTTTACTATGTCACAAAATAAAGTACCATGACACTTGACAACCAGTTAATATTCATTTTCAAGCATGCATTCATAAACAATTTTCAAAACAACAACGGACAAATTTCGCGACGTAAAAGTTAGACCAATCGATTTGACATTTAATTGAAAATCAATAAATATTCCAATCCGTTTTCAAATTTAATTTTTCGACAATTTTGTCAATGTTTTAATACTTATTATCCTATACCCACATTTCTGAACGCACGCATACATTTGACGTACGCACGTTAACGTCACGTGTGACAGGTCCGACATCCACGAACATTTTGTATGGAAAAATGATTTTTCTTTTATTTTATTTTTTTCGTAAATTTTCCAATGTTTTAATAGTTATCTTGCTATTCTGGACGGAGACAAATCCAACAAATCAAAAACCATGGCAATCGGTCCAGCCGTTCTCGAGTTATAAGTGTTGTAACAAACACGACTTTCTTTTATATATATAGATATACATAGTATATATATATATATATATATATGTATATATATATATATGTATATATATATATATATATATATATGTATATATATATATATATATATATATATATATATATATATATATATGTATATACTAGCGGCCGCCCGCGACTTCGTACGCGTGGAGTTAGTTATTTGCAAATAATTTTTAATTACATTCGAAAAAGCTAAATACCTAATGAAAGGAAAAAGATGAAAAAGTTAAAAACAATCAATATCTAGACGAATTTTTAGAATCAATGAAGTCGACGGATATTATTTTTTAAAACCTCTTTGTAAAACCTAAAGTACTTTTTATTGTTATAATAATACATCCCTCCTTATAATAGTAAGTATGTAGTTGTTTTCAATATTTTTTATACTTAAATATCATTTAAAATCCTTCTGCCATAATTACTTTCACTCCAATAACATTGGATTTTCATACAAATTTCCAACCCCCGTTTTAACTCCATAAGGGGGTTGATTTCTAAAGATACATTATTAGTACACCTCCATACCATCTATAGAGCATAGATTTTAAATTTCAAGTCTCTTACTTCAAAAACATAGGACTTTCATACAAACTTCCAACCCCCCGTTTTAACACCAAAAATAGGTTGATTTCTAAAGATACATTATTAGTACACCTCCACACTATCTATACATTTTAAATTTCAAGTTTCTTACTTCAAAAATATTGAGCTTTCATACAAACTTTCAACCCCCATTTTAACCCCAAAAAGGGGTTGATATCTAAAGATACATTATTAGTACACCTCCACACCATCTATAGAGCATACATTTTAAATTTCAAGTCTCTTACATCAAAAACATAGAACTTTGATACAAATTTCCAACCCCTGTATTAACCCCAAAAAGGGGTTGATTTCTAAAGATAAATTATTAGTACACCTCCACACCATCTATAGAGCATACATTTTAAATTTCAAGTTTCTTACTTTAAAAACATAGAACTTTCATACAAACTTCCAACCCCCGTTTTAACCCCAAAAAGGGGTTGATTTCTAAAGATACATTATTAGTACACTTCCACACCATCTACAGAGCATACATTTTAAATTTCAAGTCTCTTGCGTCAAAAACATAGAACTTTCATACAAACTTCCAACCCCCTTTTTGACCCCAAAAGGGGGTTGATTTCTAAAGATACATTATTAGTACACCTCCACACCATCTATAGAGCATGCATTTTAAATATCAAGTCTCTTACTTCAAAAACGTAGAACTTTCATACAAACTTCCAACCCCCGTTTTAACCCCAAAAAGGGGTTGATTTCCAAAGATACATTATTAGTACACCTCCACACCATCTATAGAGCATACATTTTAAATTTCAAGTCTCTTGCTTCAAAAACATAGGAGTTTCATACAAACTTCC
Organism: Hypsopygia costalis; assembly: GCA_937001555.2. NCBI lineage: Eukaryota > Metazoa > Arthropoda > Insecta > Lepidoptera > Pyralidae > Hypsopygia > Hypsopygia costalis. The sequence goes on from OW443328.2 coordinate 33,194,443, forward strand.
AACCCCCATTCTACCCCCTTACGGGAAGAGTATCGTAAAATCCGTTCTTAGCGGATGTCTACACCCTATAAGGAACCTACCTGCCAAATTTCAAGTTTGTAGGTGTTATAGTTTCTGAGATTTCGTGATGAGTGAGTGAGTGATTTTCTCTTTTATATATATAGATATAGAACTGACTAAACAGACCACGTTTATATATAAATATATATATATATATATATAAAGTTAACGTGGTCTGTTTGAAATGGAACGATTGGTATATATTCGCACAAACCAGAAGAATGCGTGCATTTGCGGGACGCTATGTAGCAAGATTTTGTGACTCAAAGTCTTTTATTATTCAGCCATAATATTACCTCTAGGCGGAAGGACGCAAATACAATGTTCAATATTCTACTCGATTTATACAGAACGGAAACACCGACATGCTTTGTGACACGAAACTGTGTCAAAGCGAAAATGTTTCAGGATTGCTGTCTAATCGTTTCAGATGAATGCGAAATGGCCAACAATGTGGCTTTATCGAGGAAAGCTCCCGAGGGAAAGACTCCCTTCATTTATTTTATATTTTTTTTTTAAACTAAGGTGACTATCTTAAATAAAAATAATAATTTGTTGACTTTTAACGTATAATACTGCCCCAAATATTTTCTTATGTATCTACTTTAGTTCGTATTTGTATTAATATGCCGGAATCATAAAGTCCACGCGAACGAAGTCGCGGGCATCAGCTAGTCAATCATATTAAAAGTGTAGATTGATTAACAACGGCTTCATGCACAACCTCTTCAAGGTACCTACTCACATAACTGGGTTTGAACTGGTCTTTGTAAGGGTTAGGCGGTCTGTTAACGATCTTGCTGGCCTCGGGCGGTGGTGGTGACGCCTGCCACTCCTCGTAGTACGCCGGCGGCTGGTGGTGCGGGTGCATGTGGTGCGAGGGACGCGGGCCGCCCGCGTGCATGGGCGGGGGCGGGGGCGGCAGCAAGTCCATGCGGTCTGACACGTAGTATCCTTTCGTTGGAGGTAACGCCATTACACGACCTGGAATGTACAATAATAATATTTTGTTGTCTGTGAGTTTGCCATGGCGGAAAATCCAAGCCCAAAGAAGCGACAGCAGATAGACTGGAACTGCAATGAACAGTAGCTGCTGTCGCTAGTTACAGTTGACCTGGCTTTGGGCACTGTTCGAATACGGCTCTGCAGAAATTAATTCAATTGAAGCGATATTAAAATTTTGAGACCCTAAATCAATTGCGGCTTGGCAGAGACAGCGTAAGTAGTTTATCAACATTTATACAACCTATATAGAGCATAGCCTACAGCAGTTTCGTTAGCTAGTCGACTTGATACACCAAGTACACGTGAGATTGGCTTAATATCTTAAAATTATGATGAGCAATTCACATCCCAATGCTGGTATAATTTGTAGCATCGCATCGCGCAACACTATAGTTGCTTCGGTGTTTCTTAACTTGGCTGGCTTGTTAATATAGGTAGTTTTTCTTCTAGTAAGTAGTTAAATCCAGGAGAAACTTACCATGTCTGTGAGATAGTCGGCTCTGCGGCGCTGACGTCGCCCACTCTTCTAGAAGACAACTCCAGAGACCTTCCTCCGCGCTGCAAGAGTCTTCTGGGGCGGTGCTGTTATCACTTTGCACGTGACTGAGCGCTAGAAACGCTACCACAATGTATCGCAACATCTGGAAACCAAGGGTGTCAGAATGAGTACTTGGTGAGTATGGAATTAATAATCCTGATGACGACGGCTAGAACATGGGGCCTATTGTAAGTTAAATTATTTGAAGTAAGATTTCGACTAGCAATGTTTACCCACTGCCCAGCCTGGCAGTTTACCATTACGCTGTGTCACTGTTCGTCAATTAAGAAGCACCACATTTGAGGTTGACTTTTCCTAGGTAGGAGTTTATGACTAACATAACATACTACACATGCAACAAAGTACAGTGGTTTGGGATGTAAGTGGTTCATCAACCAAAGTCAACCCTCACCTGCACGTGCTGCACCCTGCTGACTGACAAACGAGGCTCTCGAGAAGTAGGACATAGCGTGTTTTTTAAGTTGCCCAACTGGGGAAGTATCTCCACCTCACCGAATACCGCAGTCAAAGAACAATTCCCTTGAGGGTTGTTGTGAGGTCACCTTCTGGTGACCTCACTCACTCGCAAGTTCTGGCGTTTCTTTCTAGAAAGGTATAGGCTGGCAACGGATCAGCGACACCTTGGTCTTGCTGATTTCCATGGGTGGTGGTGATTGCTTTCCATCAGGTGACCCACATGCTCGTTTGCTCCCCTCTCATATAAGAAAGCCTGATTAGAATAAAATTGTTGTAAAAAGTTACCCGACTTTCGATTTACGGGCAATTACCGGCCAAGTCGTTATCTGTCATTAATTATTATTTTCGCGCATTGGAAAGTATAATAAAAGCATTTACAGTGAACTACGTAACTCATGTCCTAGCAGTTAGCACATCGTAGTAGGTAGCACATTAACCTACTTGTGGTTTCCAAAACAGACTGAGTCATGACGCGCGACTCATCAATGACGCCGAGTATTCACACTACGTCGCGTTACGCGGGCAGCACCGCTGGCTGCATTGCGTCATGACTCATGACAAATGAAAACAGTGTCTAATATTCATACAAATAGCTGATTTGCGTTAATAAAAGCACCGTAAACTTTACGCATAGGCACACCCTGTCTACTCCATACAAATGTCGCGTCATTTACTACTACATAAACAATGGCGTTTGTGCAGAGTGTGAGTAAGCGTGTGTGCATGTGGCGTCATACAAACTATTGCAGATTTGTTCCAGAGGGGAGGTGAGGTCGACACGAGAGAGCGGCAGGGAGTGGCCATACTGTACGTACTTAGTACATTTTTTTAGTAGTATACTATGTATAACGCAATATTTTGAGAAAGAATACAAGCAATTGTCTAAACTAGAATATGTAAATAGACTAGAAAGAAAGGCGACAACCAAGCGTACGACTATGGACGCTTCCGACACCAGAAGCGTCACTCAGACGTGGTCGACCCTGTCAAAACCCCTTTACGCTTTACCTTACCTCTCTTTCGCTAGTCGGCAGGGTGCACCACGTGCATGTGAAGTTGGATTTAATTTAAAATCTATCGTAATTTCGATGAAAGAGACTTTATAATTACGGCCAGCAGCGCAGCGCTAGTAGTAGCGATGCCAGTTCTCACATTTAGTCTTCACGTGCGCTTTCCTATAAGTAAGGTGGATACATTTCGGCAGACTACAAAGAAATTGATTGTCTGTAAAGTCGGTTTACGGACGATAATTTTACGTCATAAGAAATATATGCCAATCGTACCTCTAAAAAGAACGAACGTGAAGTGAGTTTTGCTTTAACGTTAATATGTCAAAAAAGAACTGTTCGACTTGGTTGGTATGAAGTTGACATGTTGTTATTGTATTATTGTCCGTGATCACGGTATGACGCGCGTTACGTCGCGGTCGCGGGTCATCGGTTGCGGCGTTATGTAACCGGCCCGCGGGCGGCGGACTGAGCACGCGAAGGAGAAAGTGGATGCTTGCGAGATGTAAACAAGGATATCTCGTTATCCGCCTTGTGGTTATTAATACCGGGTTTTCCCATATTACCTATGCTAACGAGTAAAAGGGGCTGAAATAATTTCATTTCTGATTGTAACACACATTGCGAAGTTAGGTACTTACCTATCATTATTATTCTGCGCCTTCTATGTTCCTGTTCGTGGTAGCGTAGCTTCCAAACGAAGGGTTTATTTTTAATATGATTTTGCAAATAATAGTTTATACGGGTGGTTCTTATGAAAACCGTTCAGTCGTTTTCAAAGTCCGTTCAATTGATAAGAATCAAGAAATTCTAAGATTTTCAGAGTTCTTATTGGCCAATTTATGTTCAAAGCGCCGATTTTGTTATTGAACTATCAGTTATCATCAATTTATTAACAGTCATCAAATTATTAAACTTTGTGTTAATTGCAAATTCGTTCGCGTGTCATTCGGGAAAATGGTTCATTCAAGATAATTATTTCCATTCCAAGTTTCAACAAAATCGTATTGCGGCTTGGCAAGTTTGCCTAGAGTCTAGGCCCTAGACCATGATTATATGTCTGTGGCCCAGACAGAGGTGGCATCGTGCGAGTGATATCCTTAGTTGTATATTTTAAGGCTGCGGTAACAGCTTGTTTTCCACCTTATTGATATTGAAAAAAAATATATGTGAAAAGATATTCGAGTTTTAAATTAATTTACCTACATGAAAATAATCATCGGCGCTTAGTATATGGATAGCATAGATACTCGTAGATAGATCTTTCATTTACAGACATTTATTTATAGACAGCACTTTTATATATATGGTTATTTTATCTCAAAATAGTATCTAGAATAAAGTAAATACATATTAAGCCTTACCTTTGGTACATGTGAATCGCCCACTTCCGGCACTCGCTGCGTGAACGCTCACTCGGCTAACTAAACTCGCGTGTTTACTTTTACTGCGCCGTCGGAGAAACGCGGACTTTCCAACGAGTTGCACTGACGAATACTTCGGCGGTTGGATTTGTACTGGCTCTGGTGGGCATGCAGTGGAGAAATAATTAAGTCGCCGGTGGGGTTACACTGTTTTGTTTTATAAATCACAAAATAATGGCAAATAAACATACGCTTCAGATGCTGCTGAGAAATGAACAGTCTATTGAAGTGTGTAACAAAAGTGGTGTAGAGCAGGAGGTTTGTGATATACCATCCATATAAGGTAATCAAATATTATTATTTGCTTACCATCAGTTTATATAGTAGTATAAAAAATATTTTATTACCTTAAATTTTTTCTATAATATTGCCCACCAAGGCACTGTTTATTAAGCCTTATTATATATTAAGAAAAGAGAGGTATTATTATATATTAGGAAAGGAGCGGTATTGTAAGCTATCCGACTGGGGAATGTAGCTCCACCTCACAGGGCACCGCAGCTAAATACCAATTCCATTGAGGGTTGTTGTGTTCCTGCGAGTGAGTGAGGTCACCAGGAAGGAAGGAGATGCTGTGATGGCAGCGGGGGAGGCGGCGCGCGAGCGATATTTTATGTTGCGGGCGTAAATATGGCTACGGTAACCACTTCACATCCGGCGGACCGTATGCTTGTCTGCCACCTGTCGTAGTATAAAAAAAAATCATTTTTCATCCCACCATCTCGGAAAGAGTATTTTTGCTCTTCGATATCTGAGTGCAAAAGTCGTTTTTATCCGCTAGAGGATAAAGTAAATTTGAATTTAGAACATCGTGTGCACTAAGTTTGTGAATTCAAATGTGTATTTCATAATGTGGTAGTTAATACCTAAACTGAAATAAAAGTATCTTGTGATTCTAAATGATTTTTTTTGCATTTAGTCATTTCCTCCCTGAGGTGGGATGAAAAGTTGCACTCGAGTGCAAAGATTTTTCACCTCGTGCTCTTTTGATTCCCTCGCTAACTCTCAGGATTCTAATTATTGTGTCACTCGCTGCGCTCGTGACTCCATCTTAGTATCCTTCGCTTACTCGGTTATCAAAATTGAGCACGCGTTTAAAAAGCAACTTTACACTCTTGTATAACAAATAACTATTGATTGTCGTTAATAATTTAAGGTGCTTACTTAAGTGTAAAATGTATCAACATTTATCAATCAGAAAATTTTAAAAACCCAGGACTCCACTTAAAATGTATCCAGGACAATCCAAAAACCCGTACATGTCCTGGGAAAACAGGACGGTTGAAACCCTAATCTATGAACCAGTAGAACGTATTCCCTATAGTTTGGTTGGTACTCACGACTTCTTGTTGTTATTTAGTTTTCTATGGGTGCTATCAATCGTTAAAACCACAAGAAATTCTTATTTCTAATTAGTTACTTAACAAGAATGCGCGCGGGAGCAAAACTCTCGAACCGCATGAACAGTGACGCTCCTAAAAGAGTTTCATCTAGCTCCGCTATAGAACTATTCTTCTAAATATGTTATACTGCTTGGTGAAATCGTACACCGTAATCTCGTGGTAATATCATGTCTTTCATACTTACTATCATGCAGCCAAATCGTGTCCTGCGCAGCGAGTTTCTCTGCATTCTGTACCCGCCCACCTCTGGCAATTTGATATCACCGTGTCACATCACGTATAATATAATATTTGTTCGTAAATTTGTTTAGGATACCCATGTGGTGGATAAACCTTAACCTTGCTTTAGGAGATGGCGCGGAACAGGCCAGCTCTATCACCTTCCACAGCTATAATGGTATGGGGCATCATCACCCCTTCCACAAGTATAAATTTAGTAGTGATGTTACGATCTGGAATTTTGTCAAACCGAGTTGAATCGGTTAGACAATTCATGCAAGTCGATTCCAAACCGAATCGACGAAATCGCGATTTGAATCGGTTTGAACCGATTTGAATCGGTTTGATAGCGAAGATCGGTTTAAAAAGTCGAGTCGTTACTCGACTTTTTAAACCGATTAAAAAGTCGAGTCGTTACTCGACTTTTTAAACCGATTAAAAAGTCGAGTCGTTACTCGATTTTTTAAACCGATTAAAAAGTCGAGTCGTTACTTGACTTTGTAAACCGATTAAAAAGTCGAGTCGTTGCTCGACTTTTTAAACCGATTAAAAAGTCGAGTCGTTACTCGACTTTTTAAACCGATTCAAACCGATTTGAGCATAAACCGAGTTGCGTCGATTAGCGCCTTTACTAAACAGATTTGGCCGAGTCGAAAGCGATGTAACGACTCGACTTTTTAAACCGATTTGAGCATAAACCGAGTTGCGTCGATTAGCGCGTCAGCGCGTCTTGCGTCTACTAAACCGATTTGGCTGAGTCGAACTTACTTACGCATCTCGCTCGCGCCGCTCTGCGCGCATTCGCCCGTTTGGCCGTTTGCTCGTTTGGCCGTTTGACCGTTTGCTTGTTTGGCCGTTTGCCCGTTTGGCCGTTTGCCCGTTTGGCCGTTTGCCCGTTTGACCGTTTGGCTGTTTGCTCGTTTGGCCGTTTGCCCGTTTGGCTGTTTGCGCGTTTGCCCGTTTGGCCGTTTGCTCGTTGGCCGTTTGGCCGTTTGGTCATTTGCCCGTTTGGCCGTTTGCTCGTTTGCTCGTTTGGCCGTTTGCCCATTTGGCTGTTTGCGCGTTTGCCCGTTTGGCCGTTTGCCCGTTTGGCCGTTTGCTCGTTTGCCGTTTGGCCGTTTGCTCGTTTGGTCGTTTGCCCGTTTGGCCGTTTGCTCGTTTGGCCGTTTGGCTGTTTGCTAGTTTGCTCATTTGGCCGTTTGCCCGTTTGGCCGTTTGGCTGTTTGCTCGTTTGCCCGTTTGCCCGTTTGGCCGTTTGCTTGTTTGGCCGTTTGCCCGTTTGGCCGTTTGCCCGTTTGGCCGTTTGCCCGTTTGACCGTTTGGCTGTTTGCTCGTTTGGCCGTTTGCCCGTTTGGCTGTTTGCGCGTTTGCCCGTTTGGCCGTTTGCTCGTTGGCCGTTTGGTCATTTGCCCGTTTGGCCGTTTGCACGTTTGGCCGTTTGCCCATTTGGCTGTTTGCGCGTTTGCCCGTTTGGCCGTTTGCCCGTTTGGCCGTTTGCTCGTTTGCCGTTTGGCCGTTTGCTCGTTTGGTCGTTTGCCCGTTTGGCTGTTTGCTCGTTTGGCCGTTTGGCTGTTTGCTAGTTTGCTCATTTGGCCGTTTGCCCGTTTGGGCGTTTGGCTGTTTGCTCGTTTGCCAAACGGCCAACCGGCCAAACGGTCAAACGGCCAAACGGTCAAACGGCCAAACGGTCAAACGGCCAAACGGTCAAACGGCCAAACGAGCAAGCGGGCTAACGGGCAAACGAGCAAACAGCCAAACGGCCAACCGGCCAAACGGTCAAACGGGCAAACGGGCAAACGAGCAAACAGCCAAACGGCCAAACGGGCAAACGGCCAAATGAGCAAACTAGCAAACAGCCAAACGGCCAAACGAGCAAACGGCCAAACGGGCAAACGACCAAACGAGCAAACGGCCAAACGGCAAACGAGCAAACGGCCAAACGGGCAAACGCGCAAACAGCCAAATGGGCAAACGGCCAAACGAGCAAACGAGCAAACGGCCAAACGGGCAAATGACCAAACGGCCAAACGGCCAACGAGCAAACGGCCAAACGGGCAAACGCGCAAACAGCCAAACGGGCAAACGGCCAAACGAGCAAACAGCCAAACGGTCAAACGGGCAAACGGCCAAACGGGCAAACGGCCAAACGGCCAAACGGCCAAACGGGCAAACGGCCAAACAAGCAAACGGTCAAACGGCCAAACGAGCAAACGGCCAAACGGGCGAATGCGCGCAGAGCGACGCGAGCGAGATGCGTGAGTAAGTTCGACTCAGCCAAATCGGTTTAGTAGACGCAAGACGCGCTGACGCGCTAATCGACGCAACTCGGTTTATGCTCAAATCGGTTTAAAAAGTCGAGTCGTTACATCGCTTTCGACTCGGCCAAATCGGTTTAGTAAAGGCGCTAATCGACGCAACTCGGTTTATGCTCAAATCGGTTTGAATCGGTTTAAAAAGTCGAGTAACGACTCGACTTTTTAATCGGTTTAAAAAGTCGAGCAACGACTCGACTTTTTAATCGGTTTACAAAGTCGTCTAAAAAGAATCCGTTTAAAAAGTCGAGTCGTTACATCGCTAAAATTTAGTCAATCTTGACGTCATTGTTTGAAAAATACCGAAATTCTGATATTAAGTAGATATGCCCCATAAAGTCGGTACTTAGAATAGGTTGTTGAAATAGTTTTCGGCAGTTTTTTTTACGCCCTACGCGCGTGGACGTCCTCCGGGGGTAACTACGGGGATGAGGTGAACGATGAACCGCCATGGTTTGAAATAATCTCTCTTATATACCCTTTCCTTAATAACGAAACCATAACGCGCTGTACAAATTTTGAATCTGAAATTCGGGCATTTTAAATTATCCAAGTCAAGTCTAACCCGCAACGGAAACACCTTCATGTAGCACCTTTATTGTACTAAATACGGATGCATGTTTTTGTAATCAGCGACCCGATAAAATATAAAAACAATAATACCCTTGACGATTTTCGGACTTTTCCACTTCATTTTACCCTTCTAGGGGTTGAATTTTGAAAAATCCTAAAATACGTGTTTACTCATTTATCTATAGAAGTACTCGTGTAAAGTTTCGGATAAAATAGTCCAACTAATCTTGTTTCCCCATACAAACTTTAGACCCCCGTTTCACCCCCTTAGGGGATGAATTTTAAAAAATCCTTTCTTAGTGTACACCTAGACCTCATAAGGAACCTACTTGCCAAATTTCGAATCTCTAGACCCAGCGGTTTGGGCTGTGCGTTGATTAGTGAGTCAGTCAGTCAGTCAGTGAGGACAAAGCCTTTTATTATTATAGATGAATAGAAACGTCGAATAATATAAACAATTATTATTAACACCATTTGATGAAGCTTGTTTAGCAATTTAAGGCTCAGTTTTTCAATATCTTGTACACTTTAGAACTAATCGAGTGATATCTAAATCTATGGAAAAACAAAACTTCGAATTTCTGGATAGATCCATTTTCCTCATAATATTATATTAAGGGATATTTGTGAGGAACTATGGTGGATATGTTTGTTACTTTTTTACGCGTAAACGGGTGAACGGATGTATGAAATTTGACTTAGAGAATTATGTTCTGGATTAATTTATAGGATATTTTTATTAGGGTACTGGATTCACACGGAAAGAAGCCACGGGTAGAAGCTAGTATTGTATAAACTATTATTAATACCAATTGACAAAGTGCGTGAAGCACTTTCAGTTTCAGTATGTAGGTAATCGGCTTTTCAATATCTTGTATATTTTGGAAAAATAACATTAAAATCATTTATTGTTTCCTCCCTGTACAACGATCGGCCAGTAACATAGGCTATGTTTCATTGCACCAGTGCGAGGCCGGGGCTGGTAGCTAGTTGGGAAATAAAACAACAATTTAACAGAAATTACTATAACAATAACTTTATTTACTTAACTAATAAATACAAGGATCGACGCATAAATAAAATTAAATTATAAAACATTCGACGATAAATTTCATCGTATATCGAGTCAGGAAGCATCGATTTATTACTCGCTCAATCAAAAGTCCAAAACACAACGTAAAATTGTTCAAAACAAAATTCTCGCATGTATTCGAGATAAAAACGAACACATTTTATTTAAATCACCAATGTATAACAAATTAATTATAATCTCAATCAATAAAGCCATTTTGCCAGCGTAGATTTTGTGGTAGGTAGATTCCTTGTTCTTTAACAATATTAAAATCATCATCTGTACATTATCTCTACTAACATTTTTTTTTCGAAAACATATCTACAAGACATACAAAGTTTAATTACTAACATCGTTTCACATTGACCCTCATAACTTATCAAAGCTTGAAAAAGGATTTATCGCCCTTTTATACATTTAACTCTACATTTTTATTCTTAGTTCGTTTGAGCTAACATTGTGGTAACCAGAATATCTTCAAATACACAGGAAGACTATAATACAAATTGCCTGTAAACATAGAAAAAGTAGAAAATAGTAAAGCTAATTGGAATGTAATTGGTTATTTTCTAGCTAGATGATCGGTCGTAGTCATAACGGCCGGTACTTCTGAGGGTCGTAGGGCGGGGCGCAGGCCGGCGCCACGTAGACGGCGGCCCGCACGTGGTTGGTCCTCAGCTGCTGGGGCTTTATCGTGGCGTACGCCGGCGGGGGCGTCCTGAAGTACTGCACGTACGGCAGCTCGCGCCTCGGCAACGTGGCGGGAACGCCATACTTCTGGCGAGCTAGGTTATGAGTGAACGCGGCGATCGATTGCTTCATGACGGGCAGGGATTGGTTGACTACGGCCAGGGACCCGTTCGTCTTCGGCGAGCGTTTCCCCTGGTGGTGCTTCGCTTCCGGCAGCGATCTGCTCGCCGACGGCAGCCGGTTCCCGCGAGGATACACAATCTTAACCGAAGACCTTTCCGCCGATAGAGATCTAGGAACGGACGGCGGGCGGCTCGAGCAGGTGAAGTAGGAGCTCGAGGAGGGCGTGAAGGAGCGGGCGGGCGCGGAGGGCGCGGGCCTCAGAAGTAGACCGTGAGGTTCATGTGGTCGGCCAGCGAGTGGTTGGTCGCGTCGAGCGGCGCGCTGCAGTGCGCGCTGCCCTGCAAATGGACCTGCATCAGACCGGACGCTGCGGGGGGGCTCGCCTGCCCACTGACCTGCCGACTGACTAACGAGGCTCTGGTGGTGGGCCTCTATTTCCACCTCTCAGATTACCGCAGCCAAATAGCAGTTATTCCCTTGAGGATTGTTCCTGCAGGTGAGTGAGGTAACCAGGAAAGAAGGAAGGAGTAGTGTCATTAGCTGCGGAGTGGTGCCGCGCAATCTATATTTCATATTGCGAGCGTACCTATGCGGCTATGGTAATCGCTTTACATCAGAAGGCCGTATGCTTGTCTTCCACCGGAAATAGTATAAAAAAAATTGAGCCGTCGCGGGACGTCTTGCAGATGTGTGACACCGACACCTTTCGTAGAGCAAATATGTTTGATAAGTGGTATGTGTGTATAAAAATAATTTCTAAAGGTAAACGCATAAAAGCGGACGGGTGAAGTATTTCACAATAAAGGACCACAGCACAGCATTTGCAAATACTATCCCAAAGAATTTAATTTTTCTTATTTAAAATATTCTTAATTAATATATTGGCCTGATTCGCCCTTTAAAGGTCGGTCTGGTACAGAAATTCTATCTTACGAAGTGGGTTTGTCTTTAGTTGTAGTAGTGGCATGTAAAGACAGGCGCGTTTGTGTGCGTAAACTGAAGGAGCGTTAGCAAAGAAATCTGTAATCATTTTTAAATTGAGTCTTAATTTTTTTTATGCTATTTAATAAACAATTAATATTTAGTCCTTGGACTTCTAATATTTTTTTTAATAAAGGATGTAATTAAAATATTTATTATTTTTAATCACTTTCAGAAACATAATTTTCGGGTTCTGATTCGCTGTCATCGGAATCATTTTCTAAATCAATCACGAACTCAAAGTCAGTAACATGACCATACGTAATATATTTCGTAGATGAGACAAATCACAGTTAGGCTCCAAAACCGATTTAGTACATTCATACTCCTCTTTCAGGAAAACGCTAACTATCATGCTTCGCCCCTAAATATAATATATTCTAACAATATATTCTAACAATAATCAGATATCTCTTCAAAATGACATTGAACAATCTCTTAAAGACATAATCAATTGGTTAGAAGCTAATAATTTAAAAATTAATTTTGACAAAACTAAAATAATGACATTTACAAATACAAATAAATTTTCAGCAATTAATAATATTGACATAAAATATTTGGGTCATAAAATTCAAGAAACTGATACGACTAAATTTTTAGGTTTACTACTTGATCGACATTTAAATTGGAAAGAGCAGATTACAAATGTCTGTAATAAATTAAACCGATTTTCTTACGCATTGTATATGCTATCAAAGGTTGTAAGAAATACGTCTACATTGATGACCGTCTACCATGTGTACGTGGCATCTACATTGCGATATGGAATCATTTTTTGGGGAAACTCAGTAGAGAGGGAATCAGTCTTTCGGGCTCAGAAAAAATGTGTGAGGGCTATTTGTAAAATATCTCAGATGGATAGCTGCAGGCCATATTTTAGATCTCTAAAGATATTGACATTACCGTGTCTCTATATATATGAAACGGCCTTGTTTGTCAAGAAAAATCTAGACCTGTTTATGAATATAAAGAGTAGTCGTAATGGCCATAAACTATGTAATATACCAGGCAAGACGACACATTTTCGCAAAAGTGTTATAGGTATGGCCCCTTTGATATATAACAAACTTCCTAAAAGTATTAGAGACAATTCTAGTTTGTGCATATTTAAACAGAAACTACATATGTTACTAATAGAAAGGGCATACTATAGTGTAAAAGATTTCCTAGAGGATAAATTTTGACTTGTATACATTATTATTATTACTGACCTTGACATTTCTTGACATTAAGTTTGATGTAATTTTATTGAAAATTGTTTGTTGTGTCGTATCAATTCAAATTGTATGTTATTAATATTTAATCTGATTGACAATTAACTGTTTAAATTGATGACATTGTGAATTGTGTTATATACATTTTATAAATATGCATGCCGTAAGGTAGAATATGGTAGAACTAATTTGTTGTACTCGATCTGTATTGTTACATTACCCATGTTCGCAAATAAAATATATGAATATGAAAAAAATATAAATATAAAATAAAACCAATGGAATTAATGACTTTCAACTAATTCAATCAAATCCCCGGTCTAGAAGTAAGAAAAGTTTAAGTTTTTTTATAATATGGGTCATATATACTTTTTAACAATTTTTATGATTTTATATTCCTATAGGGAGGGGAAAATTATTATTTACGTTAAATGTGAAAAAAAAAAATACCTCACTGCGGACGACTTTTCTGCGTTTAGTTGCTTTGCTAACGGTACTTTGTACGGACCCAAAAACACTAGTAACTCCGACCGCGTCGCGATCGTGACTAAGAGCTCCCGAGTTTACGCACACTACCTCAATGTGCACGTGCACGACTAACAACAACCAAGAGCAAACCTTCTTCGTGAAATAGAACATCTGTAGCAGGCTGAGGGGTGTCGAAGAGGATTTTCCGCCTCCATCCAGCACAGCTGGGGGGTGACCCAGCGCGCGTCGGGCGTCAAAAAAATAATTATATATTGAAATGAAATATATAGTTTCTAAATTCGTCACAATCATTAGTTATCATCTTAGCTTGACTTTGTGACCAAGCTGAGCCGAGTTCGATTCCCAGGTGCGGTGACATGTTTAAAAAATTATTAACTAGTATCAACGTCAGTATGTACTGTAAGTATTATTATTTAAATAGTTGTCTTGGCCAACTTGCCAGAATTTTATAAATATTTGTCATATACTGTAAGTACTTGAATGTGGCATCGCGACACCATGCAAAAATTCGGGCTCACCCGCCGCATTAGATTATGTAGCACATCTAAAAGAGTCGGGGTTACCTTCCTCTTGCTGAGTATTGTAATGTGAATTCAATAGCCGATTAGCTCGTTTTTGTTTTCTCTGGGCTTTATCGGAATCAGGTATTTTTATATTTTGCGCGATCGATTTATTTAATAATACTATTTTTTATTTTGTTACGTAGTGCAGTTTTGTCCAGTGTCGTGGCTAGAGACGCTGTGGGTTATGAAGTGAAGTCGCACGGTACGATCGACTAAGTGAGGACCGTTTTTTTATTTCTGCCAGTCTAGTTTAAATTAGTTCGATAGTGTGAATCGTAATATTAATTAGGGATCTAAAACGAGCGGGAGTAATTGCTCTTTTGTACAGTGAAGGGCGGCAGCGACAGAGGCGGCCGTCGGCGGCGGGGTACCTTGTGGTCGTCGCCGCAGCGGTCGCGGTCGAGCGCGTCCCGCTCGTCCCAGCTGAGCTTCTTGACCCTGGCGGGGATGGTGGCGGACGGCCAGGCTACGCCCGAGCGGCCGCCCGCGCGCGCGCCCAGGTGGTCGCTCATCAGGGACACCTTGCTGTCGCCGGCCGACGGCGGGGAGCCCGCGCCCGGCGGCTGCGGGGCCACTTTACTCTTGTTGGGGAAGCGCTGCGACTGGCGGCCGGTCGCACCTGACGATATATCTAATTAGTCTAAACGATTCTATCGAATTCTGAACGATCGTTGAGCGTCTAAAAGTAAACAGACACAAAATATTGGTTTTATTACTGTTCGATGCTCGATATATACACATATTTATCTTCATTGGCTACAAAATCTCTGTACGATATGCGGACAGAATGCTAAATGCATTTTCTATCTATCTACAAGGCTCCTGTATGTTTAAAAAATCGATGAAATTATTAATAAAAAAGTAAAAGATCGCATATAGTACAAATTATTTAGTATCAACTACGATTCCGCAACGACTCACTCCTCGTATTTCCGGAGCCGGGCGGCACGTCGTCGCGGGCGGCCAGGTGCAGGCTGCCGGTGGAGTTGGCGAGGATGGTGCTGGCGCCCGCGCTCACGCTCAGCAGCGAGCCCGAGCCGCCGCCGGCCAGCGCGCCCGCCGCGGGCCCGCCGCCCGCCCCGGCCCCCCCGCCCGCCCCGCCCGCCCCGCCCGCCCCGCCCGCCCCGCCCGCCAGCGCGCGCGGCGCCGACGGCGACCGCGACTTCTCGTGCGACACGAACCCGCCCTTCGTCGGCGCCGTACTCGCTGAATGTTTCGCTCGACGCCTGATAAACACAGTACACGACTAAATCGATTGAAGATCAAACATTGAACGGTTCACTGAAAATAAACCTCGCCAAAATATACATATATATAAGTTAAGGTTTGGTTTGACATTAAAACCGGCTCTGAGTATTCCAAATAAGGTTAGGTTTAGTTATTTTAGAACATAAAGTGTCTATGTTAACTTACATGTCCAATAAGAAAAATATCGCGTTTGCGAAGGATTTTCGAATTTTGAGAGTGTGAATCAAAAAGGCTGCAAAAGTTTAATCAACCATCGAGTGACTGACGTCCCTGAGTCCATATCTCTGTGCGGGCGGTAGTAGTATACTCACACGCGGTATATGTACGCGAGCAGCGCGCAGACGAGCAGCGCGAGCGCGGCGAGCACGGCCGCGAACACGGCGAGCACGGCCGGCGAGCGCGGCGGGCCGCGCGTGCCCAGCAGCGCGCCGCTCACGTGCACGATCACCGGCACCGACGTCTGCAACACACCGCGCACCGCTCACACACGGACCGACACTGAGACTCGCTGCCACAGCCCATCGCTTCAGTACGTATAACCACGAGCTCGTATTTAAACAGTCATCTTGAGACACTTAACGGTGACCCCTTACTGCGATTTGTCTGTACATATTATAACCGAATGTATGCGTGATTTAATTGTAGTAAATTTAATTAATTTTATCATGAAGGTCAGACACAACGATCGCGAGCATCCCCAAGAGTACTCAAATACTTAGATTACCCATGATCACACCTCATTGTGAATCAATTATATGTGATCACCGTTCTCTTTGAAACCGACGCTGACCTCACCAGTAACCTTATGCATTCTTTCGAGTAGCATAAGAGGGACAGTTCTGATGAAAGAAAAAGTACGTTTCAGCCAAAGTCTTGTTACTCACAGCCCATCTTGATATCACGTAGGTCGTATGCTTGTTTACCTCCAAAAACTTTACAAATATAATCACAGTCAGATGGTTTTATAACCGATGTAAAGAGAGTAACGTAATAGTAGGTATTATTGTTTGATTGCGATTAGACAACAATTTCCTAGAGGATTGTAGATCTTCTTCAACTGTATAAGATTATAAGGGCTCTCTCGAAAAATGCTGTTCTACTTAATTTAACATTGGATATGGAAACACGCCAGTTTTCATTTTTTATGTTGCAACAAGAGAATGATATGTGTCTTTGATAACTAAGTGATTTAGAATAATGATTGGCCTAGCCTCAATCACTGTTATGATCATAAAATTTGATTGATTAAAAAACCCATTGTAGTTGATGTTTAAAATTTCACGTCAAATACGTGTAGTCATTACTAACCACGTTAAAAAGCAAACAGGCTTATTATTAGAACGTGTATAGTTCGACAGAAGAACAGAGACAGGAGAATATAAGTAGAGCATACTTGTCGTGGCGGGGTGCCAGAGTCCACGGCAGTAGCCACCACGTGCAACACCGACGAGTTCAGAGTCGTCAATGCTTCAGATTTTAAGTACATCTCCCCCATGTCGTTAATGTAGAACATACTGGAAAGACATTGTTATATATTATTTTTATACTATCATTATCATTTCAGCTAAAGGACGCCCATTGCTGAACATAAGTCTTCCCCTTAAATTTCCACAATGATCTGTTTTGCGTCGTTTGCATTCAGCGGCTTCTGCGTCTTATTTATATTTATAAGACCATCGTATCATTCTATGGGAGACCGTCCTATGCTGCATTTTTCGTTTTGCGATCGCCATTACCAGAACTTTCTTGCCCCATCGGCTTTTACTTCATTGTGCTGTAACCTACACCCTGCCACTTCAGCTTGCTGATCTTCGAGCTATGTCGGTAACTGTAGTTCTGCTACGGATATCATAATTCATGTTAATACATACATAGAATTAATGCACATCTGCCCAGTCAGCGACGGCAGATGAGGTAGGAAAGTTCAATAGTGGTGGCCATGTAAAGAGTGACGAAGAGTGGACTGATGATTTCACAAAAAAACTGGACGCTGAAAGCGGATCATATATGGTGGAAGATATTGGAGAAGGCCTATATCCCGCATTGAGTAGATATGAGATAGATAGTAGGTTGAGAATGATGATAATGACGTGATATTCGAAAGAGTGATGACTACATTTGCTCGAAGTTGTTGAATTGAAACAATAGTTCTTTGGATTTTTTTCGGAGTTTTAAATGGATCAATAGAAGAGCGTTACCCGGCGTCCGCGCCGCGCAGCATCAGCGAGACGGTGTCGGCCGTGTCTCCGTCGAACACGTCGAGCCGGCCGACCGGCAGCAGCCCCGCCGCCGCCGCGCTGCCCGCCTTCTCCCCGCTCTCCTCCTCCACTCGGAACTCATATTGCGGATACCGAAACCTTGGCTCCCATTCGTTCACGTTCATTACCGTTATGTTGATCGAAGCAGTATCATTCTGAAAAAAATATTAACGATGACATAAATAGATAGAACAGTTAGTATCAATAATGAGTTGGAGATTACCAAAGTTTTTCATCTTAGGGTGAAAGATCACTATCACAAAATTGAGAGTTACAGTAGCGCATCTCATTAATATTGTAAAAAAGTGTGCAATTTTAAATCTGTGCCACCATGATTTATGCAACACTCCTAATCTCCCTCTCGATACAGGCTTACCAAAGTTTACTTCAGGCACCAGCTCACGCGGCATAAATATGGCATAACCCACTTAAGTTAATAAAATTCAACAGCTTCTTGATATGTAGTACTTTAAGTATAACCTTGCTATTGTGAGAAGATATAAATAATTTATCAACTAATTTATCTATATGTTTTCAATTAAATAAGTACTAGTAGAATTTCAAATTATATGGATTTTCATAAGTCATTAAGCTAGATGTATTCGCCAGTGTCGTACAGATTAGATCAGGTCCTGCCGGCTAACGGAATTGCTATAAGTGTACAGATTGTAACTCACGGCGAGTCCGTCGGTGACCATGACCTGGTAGTGGTAGGAGGCGTTGGTCTCGTAGTCTAGGGCGCGCCGCAACAGCACCTCGCCCGCGCTGTTGATCGCGAACTTCTCCAGAAAGCTGCGGTCCGACACGTAGAATTGTAGTGGACTCTGCGAAGTTAATTTATGAGAAATTAAAGATAAATAAAAAGACTTTGCATTTACATTATTGTAGTATAATTTTTACGAAGTTCATTTTAAACATTTACGTACGCAATATTTATCAGTATCAATATAATGTTTTGGATCGTAAATTTTGGACTCGCGCGGTGCGGTACTCCGCGAGCGCGAGCCGAACCGCTAGTGATACATAAGGAGGACGATCGGTGGCACTCACCGGTGTGGCGAGCGTGTCCCGGGGCGGGTCCGTGTGCAGCGTGAGCAGCACGGTGCCGGGCGCCGTGTCCTCGGCCACCGCGGCGCGGTACTCCGCGAGCGCGAGCCGGACCGCTAGTGATACATAAGGAGGACGATCGGTGGCACTCACCGGTGTGGCGAGCGTGTCCCGGGGCGGGTCCGTGTGCAGCGTGAGCAGCACGGTGCCGGGCGCCGTGTCCTCGGCCACCGCGGCGCGGTACTCCGCGAGCGCGAGCCGGACCGCTAGTGATACATAAGGAGGACGATCGGTGGCACTCACCGGTGTGGCGAGCGTGTCCCGGGGCGGGTCCGTGTGCAGCGTGAGCAGCACGGTGCCGGGCGCCGTGTCCTCGGCCACCGCGGCGCGGTACTCCGCGAGCGCGAACCGGACCGGCGCCGCCAGCGCGGTCGCGCCGGCCCGCGGCAGGCGGGACACCGCCAGCGTCGCCAGGGCGTACCGGTCCGCGTTGTCTACTTGCGTGGCCTGCGGGGTATGGGACTACATCATTTGTCCATTCTCTATAATACTCGTTTAGATCCGGTCTGTCCGTGAGCGTTGTCTATGTGTACGTTCTTTTTTTTTTTTGGAGAGCTCTTACTTCGGTATTCTTTGTGTTTTGTGCCTAAAGGGTTGTTGTACTCCTGCGCATTAATGAAGTTACCAAGATGGAAGGAGTAGCTAGTATCGACTACCACTTTTTGTTGAAAGCTTCTATATGCTAAGATTACATCCAGTGGGTCGAACGCGTACGCATGTCTGCCATCCAACTTAATATAAAACATTATGTATGAGTACCTTAATGACGACAGTGACAGGCAGGTGCCCTTCCTGCAGCAGCGCCGCGGTGACTGCGACGCGGCCGGTGTCTCTGTCCACGGCGACCAGGGCGCGGGCGTCCCCCGAGGCCGAGTAGTAGAGCGGCGCGTTGATGCCCACGTCCTGGTCCACGGCGGAGATCGGCCCCGGAGACGTCTCCATGATCGTACCCTGGAAATGTGTACGAGTTTAATAAAAAAATGGGGTGCGGTTGTGTCATGACACGGTCGTGTGTTGTTGGCCGTGTGTGTACGTGAATACGTTACATGAACTGAAATAATCTCCAAATGGCAGCGCTTCCCCCGCACACAATTTCCATAGTCCTTAGTTAGCATAATAAATTCGTTGATCATTCATCTATCCAGTGGTGTTATTGAATTTTGGATGGAGATGATAGAAATGTAGCTGCAACACCAATTTGTATCCCCCAATTTTGTTGTCATTCGTACTTTTGTTACTCTTCAATTGTTTTACTTTTCAATTGCTTCCCTCGTGGAAGCAATTGAAAAATTTAAAGACGTATAAAAAAATCTTTGATTTATATTCAGAGGGTTACAGTTAGGATATATGATTTTTTTTCTTTTGCATGGACAATGCATGGAGCTATTATCTTCCGAACATTTTAGACTCTATAAAAACCTCTTCAAGAAAAAGTTCAAGAACCCCAATAGGAAAATTCCCGAGAAGTAATTTAAATTTACAACTTGATGATGCACGGAGCTCTCTGCAGCCGCACTTATACGACATTTGGGTTCTAATATGCGAATATGAATTTCGGGCTATACACAACGTCATTGTAGAGAGGCTATGGGCATCATATCAAACATTTCTCCAAAACGCTCTTGACTGTTTAATTGGCGGAACACACAAAGAAGTAGGAAAACTAAAACAGTTTTCTTACGCTACAGGTAAACTTACGATCGTCAACAAACTGAAAGCGTACCATATACCAGGTAGCGTTCAGACCCCAGTGGACTATTACATAAAAGGAAATCCCGAAACTAAAATAGAATTATAGAACAGATATCTATTAAGTATAGTGAGCTGGTGACTAAACAAGCTAACATTTCCAACAGTCGCACAATAGACAGCATTCAAATAATCTTTCGTTGCGCAACCCAGCCTCATGGATGTGGCTTGCTTTAAATAATGTCATAATGCTAAGGATTTTTCAGAATTTATGACAATAAAACATAACTCACCACTTGTGCGTCGTCGGGCAGAATAGCAGTGTAATGATCATGAGTGAACTTGGGATTCTGGTCGTCGGCGTCGAGGACTTCGACATAGAGCAGCGTGTCGTTGTGCAGCGGCGGGGTGCCCTGGTCCTGCGCGCGCAGCTTCACGGTGAAGTTACTGAGTGTCTCGTAATCTAGAGGCTTCTTCACCACTAGTACGCTGTCCAGCTCGTTGGCAAAGCCGAAGTATTCCTGCAAAAGAAGCAAAATATCTAAATAATACAAATTTTCGTAAATTTTTTCGGTTCGGTTTTTTTTGCCCTCTAACTCATTAGTCATTAGTAATGTTTTTCACTATTGTTGTATTTTTCTTTTTCGTGGAATAAAGTCTATTTGTATTGTATTTTATGGATGGTTCGACGGCCGTTGAAGATGGCCATGTTAGAGGTGAGACACAAGGTGGTAGTTACGCTGTGGTCGGCCGGCAGCACGGAGTAGTGTATGGTGGCGTGCGGGCCGGGCTGGTCGGCGTCGTGAGCGCGCAGGGCGGGCAGCACGCGCGAGCCGCCCGCCGTCAGCTCCGACAGCCGCACGCGGTACGGCGCGCCCGCCCACTGCGGCGCGTTGTCGTTCACGTCCCACACGCGCACCGACACCGGGATTATGAAGCTCTGGAAACACACGCAACCTGTTTTATACATCTAAACGTCACACATATTACATAACGGAACTAATACGGCAGCCCTCTACAAACGGTTAATGTGTAGCAGTTGAGCGCACTCTTGTGCCCGCATTCAAACAGCGTAAAGTATCTTATCGGGGTAATATATAATTCTTCGATATCAGCGAGGCGATCTTCTTCAGCTGATCGTGATGAACAGACTCGCAGGAGGTAGAAAACTTAGACGGAAAAAGAAATCTTAGCTAAGAAACATCGTAGAATGGATCGAGATAGCCAGCGCCGTTAAGCTGTTCCGTAGAGCTAAGGGAAGCGTTGTATAGTAACTCTTTTCATCACGCCACAATCTCGCTCCCAACAGCCGATGAGTTGACGTCGAGAATATTTTAACTAGGTCTTTGGAATACGGCGTAGGTACACCAAAACAGGTCAGGCTAGTGAGCCAATTATGTCCTAAATTAGAATCCAAACAACATGATGTTGCTGAATGCTTATGCTCTTGAGATTCCTGCACTGCTCCGATTTGAGCGAGAAATCTTTGCGTAACTTATACTTCTAAACGGTAACAGACTGACACTCTAGAACACTAGCCAGTATGAAGAAAAATCAAGTTTTATCAAGTACAGAAATGCTTCAAAACCTGGTACTCACCGGGTCCGAAGTCCGGCGTCGATCGCATCGCACGTTGACGTACACGTTGGAAGGACCGAGCTTCTCCTCCCGGTCCAGCGCGCGGAGCAGCGTCAGGTTCTTGGTGCCGGGCGCGATGCCCACCGCCGCGCCGCGCTCCTGCAGCCGCAGGGTTATGTCGCCCGTAGCCTCACTGGGATCGCCATTGACACTTAATGTTCCTGTAATTATTTACTCATATTTCGAAATATTTACGTCAACCAACCGTTATTTGAAAAGAATAGGATCTGTCTGAGTCAAACCACAGCCCCTTCACTCTAACCAACGCCCGTCGTATTGCTATTACAATTTATTCTTCTGTATTCTTATTTCTATTACGAAGCATATATTATTAACTTCATGTTACGAAGTCATAAAGTCTTCAAGAGCGTTTCGAAAAACAATATCTCAACCGTGCTCGCTCGCTGAAATCTTGCAAAGTTTTAGTCAGTAGTAGTAGTAGTAGTAGTTAGCAGAGAGTTTAATCAAGTACATCATAGTATATTTAATCAAGTATCAGCCCAGAGATTTAAACTGTGTGTAAAAAATGAGTACCTTCTAATCTAAGAGCTACTTACTTCACGGGCTTTTTACAGTTGTATATTCGCACCTCATAAAACTATTATTTTTGTTTGTTTGTTTGTTTGTATGATCTTTATTGTTCAAATTACAATGTATACATGAAAAATAAAGCGATACAAAGGCGGACTTATCCCACATGGGGATCTCTTCCAGTCAACCTTAGAGTAACTGCGTGGAGTGGACATTACAATGATTGGCAAGTAGAACAATGAGTAAGAAAAAATAAAAATGAAAGGATCCCTCCTTTCATTTTCAAACAAATAAATAAATAAAATACATAATTAACTAAATCATAAACTATAGTACACAGGCAATGAAAATATTAGATAATTTCAAGTCTCATCAGTAAAGAATCTTTTTAATCCAGTCTTGAAAGAAAATAACGTAGGAGCCATCCGATCATCAACAGGCAGAGCATTCCACAATTTTGTCGATCTTACCGTGAAAGAGTTTGTATATGCATTGGTGTTTTGAATAGGTATATCCAAAATCCGAGTTCCCGAACAACGCAGACGACAATCAACTTCCCGATACCGAAATCGTTCCTTTAGATAAAGAGGAGCGGATGGATTAAAAAGTACGTTAAAAAGCAGAGTGAGTATGTGGAAGTCTCTCCGAAGCCTAATAGGAAGCAAACCAAGTTCCTTGCGAAAATGTGAGACATGGCCATATTTACGCAAACCGAAAACGTATCTAATGCAAAGGTTCTGTAGACGCTCTAATTTATCAAACAGCTCTTCAGTCGGATCCAGATAGGCCACATCACCATAATCTAATAAGGGAAGGAGAAGGGAGCGTGCCAACATCATTTTTGTACTGAATGGTAGAAAATCTTGCAGCCGTCTCAAAGAATGAAGCGACGCAAACAATTTACGACTGACCTCGTTGATCTGAGGCGCCCACGACAAGGTTTGATCCATGACAATACCTAGATTGCGAACAGATGAGGAGAAAGGAATAATTGTGCCTGAGAAAACAATGCTAGGTA
This sequence comes from Hypsopygia costalis, assembly GCA_937001555.2. NCBI lineage: Eukaryota > Metazoa > Arthropoda > Insecta > Lepidoptera > Pyralidae > Hypsopygia > Hypsopygia costalis. The sequence continues at coordinate 33,218,085 of OW443328.2, forward strand.
TTGTCCTGGTCTCCAGTTTGGAAACAAAATAAGAACTTCCTACTATTATGGCCTGAGATTTTACGGGATTAATTTTTAGGCCGAAATTTAATGACCATGTTTCTATGGCAGCAAGGTCAGTGTTGATAATCTTAATAGCCTGTGCAAAATTATCCAGAGGGGCAGCGGTATAAATTTGAAGGTCATCGGCATACATATGATAAGAAGAGGAGATAGATGTTGTAATGTCATTAATGAACATTGCAAAGAGCACAGGAGAGAGTATATTTTATTATTTTTCGAAGGATGGAGTGGGTATATAGGCAAGTTAATAGAATATAAAATACATACCGATAATGCTTCCGACGGGCGTGTCCTCGCTGACAAAGAAACTCTCCACTGCACCTCCATTCATCAGGTAACACCGGCTGTCCTGAATTGCTGCAAAATATTAAGTTATAATTGTAAACATTGCTACATCATAGTTTTTCAATGTTATTTTTTTTTTAGTAAAAATAAAAATATTAATTATAAATATATATTGTCCAGAGATGCCAATTGAAACGGCCAGGAAAAAGTGTTCACCGTCTAGGACAATATATAGACGCTGAACCCTTTTTTCCTGGCTCGGGTCTAATACCTAGACTCTAGGTAGATATAGACAGTATCATTCGTGACATTAAAAAATAGTGAACAATTATTTGTGACCCCTGGGGGTTGAAGAAATCGTCTCTGTAAATAAGTTTCAGTTAAAAAAATATCCATAGTTCTTTTTAGGATTCGGTAGTAAAGAAGAATCCCTTATAGTTTTGTCATGTCCGTCTGCATGTCTGTCTGTCCACAGTTTAGCTTAGTAAACACAAGTATACGAACCATGTAAAATTATGGAAAAATTAAATACTAAAATAATAATAACTCCACACTAGGTTGTCTGTGAATCTAAATCTATAAAAGAAGAAACTGACTGACTGACATATATATCAACGCACAGCCCAAACCGCTTGGTCTAGAGATTCCAAATTTGGCACGTAGGTTCCTTATGACGTCTAGGGGTGCACTAAGAAAGGATTGTTCAAAATTCATCCCCTAAGGGGGTGAAATGGGGGTCCAAAGTTTGTATGGGGAAACAAGATTAGTTAGACTATTTTATCCGAAACTTTACATGAGTACTTCTATAGATAAATAAGTAAACACGTGTTTCAGGATTTTTCAAAATTCAATCCCTAAAAGGGTAAAATGAGGTCAAAAAGTCTGAAAATCGTCATGGGTATTGTTTTTATGGTTTATCGGGTCGCTGATTACGAATACAACAACATTAATATCAATGTTAAAGGTGGAGCCACATTTCTGTGTTGTAGTTTGTTGCGGTGTGTTATGACTTCCGCGTATCCAATCATGTAATGCAGCAACCACAAAATATCACATATTTTCAGCATTACAAAATACGTGTACGTAATAAGACCTATGTGATGAAGTGTTTTTTTCCTTTAATTACCAATATTACTTCGGGTGGCAAGCAAGCTGTTAAGCGGTTACATTGCCCTACTTCTCTATGCCAGAGCCTCATCAGTGAATCAGCAGGGTGCAGCACGTGCAGGTAAGAATGGCTTAGGTTCTAAAGACGGTGAGTATGGATGATGGTATGATGGATGGTCTATACCGCAAAATTATTATAGTGTTGTATGATTGTTTGTTAAAATTGTAAATTTTATTTAATCCATAGTCCATACTAATAATATAAATGCAAAAGTGTGTCTGTCTGTTTCTCTGTTACCACTACACCTCAAACTGCTGCTGCTACGTTTTATTAAATATAATTCATGTACGTATAGCGCCGCGGCGCCATTGACTGTATCTTCATGTTGGTATCTCAAGTACAGATATGGACAGTTTTATGTCACTACATGTATTTTAGACCTAGAATAATTTTCACTAGTGTACGCATGCAAGTGTGAACAAACTGCAACAATAAACAAAGGATAAATATATACAAAGGCGGCCTTATCTATGAAAGTGATCATGAACAGCAGCGAAACGATCAAGTTCATCACATTTTTGTTTATTATCGTAAGTATACCATTAAAAAAAAAAATATTGACAATATAATCGCCCCACATCCAAGGGCGTCGCCAAGGGGGAGCAGGGAGGGGCAGCTGCCCCCCCCCCCCCCCCGAGATTCTATTTATTTATTTATTGTAAAGTCTCTCGTGAAGCTTTACACGTTGGGCTCTGTACCGTTATTATTACAATCGCTGTAGATGTAAGGCTCGCACTAAAGTGAAAAGCTTCATAAGCCTTCGACCTTACCAACAATTCATACTTTTCTCATTCTCCATATCAACTCCGCCCCCCCCCCCCCCCCCCCCTCCCCCTGGGTCATCGGCTGGCGACGGCTTTGCCCATCGCAGGGAATTCATCGTCACACGACGAGCGACGCATGCTGAGCGGTTATAGGGGTTTTCTTCCGCAAACTCTCAGTTAAACTTCCTGCCTCATTTCACAACCGGAACAAGCGGAAGAAACCCCCTATATAATAGCTCAGTATCAGCTGAGCGATTACATAGGGATTTTTTTTCGCGAATTCCCCGTATTGTTGAAGAACTCTATGCTGTAGTTCTATGGGAAAACCTTGGCATTAGCCGAGGACACTCATAGAGCCAACAAAGAACTCGTAGAGTTTTTCAACAAAGGCTTAAAGGAGTTAGGGTCAACATCGCATTATGTACGCCTATTTATCGTAAGTACCTATTCATAGTTGACTGTTTATTACCAACCATGCAGATCTTCCACTTTCCAACCAGTGCAGTGATTTGAAAAAAAAAATCTAGCTACTTGTTTTGAATCAAAACCATTGAATAATGCGTTCGTTTTGCCATTCCATTTGTAGCAAATCATTCTCGCCCTGGTTTCCGACTAACCCTTACCAAAACTGGGACATGACAGCCCTTCAAAGCTTCGATCAGGCACTAGTCATTGTCATCAATACTTTTAATAATGGTTAAGAGGGTCACACACATTAGTCCAGCTTATCTATCCAGGACAGGGGGGTTTCCTGCCACCCCGCGGGAAATAGTTTGCCTCCCTAACTAGCGGGAAATGGGGTCTTTACCGCCGCTTTCGCATGTCGTGTGGAGTCACTCACTTGTTTTGATTATAAAAACAAATACAAGGGTGCTCGTGAACAACAATGAGTTAATTTGTGGTAACAATGTGCGGATTTTCGTAAATACAATACTGGCTTTGTGAATATAACATGTATACCTACATGATTTTGATGGCTTCGATGATTTTACAACTTGATCAACGAAGTGATCATTAAATGCATTGGCAATAGTTACTGGGTCTGTAATTATATTATTATCTATTTTGATATTTGAAATATGTTGTTTTATTTTCGTGGTATTATTTATTACTTGCCAAGTAGCCTTTGCCTTGTTCTGTGACCCATTTATGTAATATGTATTTTGTGCTTTTTGTGTTAAGTTGATAATTTTCTTAGGTTTCTTAGAATAATTTTTGAATATTTCTTTGTTCTGAATGGATGGTTTTTGTTTATCCATCCAGAGTAGTGACCGTTTTTTTCTGCTAGAAATTCTTATGCCTCAGGATATCCATTTTGCCCTTTTGTTAAGATTTATTTTTATATTCTTAAAAGGAAAGCAAAGATCATATATTATATCATGATTGACATAATTTTAATGAATTGTTGTTTTGAAGAAGTAAATTATTTTTCATCGTCGTCATCGTCAACCCTTATTCACCCCACTGCTGGGATACGGGTCTCTCCTCAATCGAAGGGGTTTAGAGCATATTTCACCATGCAGCCCAATTGCGGGTTAGTGTTTTCAAGTCGCCTAAAAGCCATTGACTTGGCTTAACGACTGCGATCTAATGACAACAGCCGGGACGGACGACTTAACGTGCTCTACGAAGCACGGAGAAGCTCGAGATAAATAAACCCATCTATGGGCAGGCTACGATCATCATCATCATCATCATTCAAGCGTTAAGTCCCGGTTGCATCCTAAGCTTGCGCTTCGGACCCCAGGGTCCGCTTTCTTACTTTTTCTCCTCCACTTCGCCCGGTCTTCGGCATCCCTTTGTGTGAGACCATTGGCCCGCATGTCATCCACTACGACATCAAGCCAGCATTTCTTTGGCCTTCCCCTTCTGCCGGGTCCCGGCGGGGGCGGCATAGCTAGACATTTGTTACCCACATAGCCTGTCGGTTTTCGTAAAATGTGGCCATACCAACGTAGGCGACTTTCTTGCAGTTTGTCTGCAATGTCACGGACATGAAGGCTGCCGCGAATGCGTGAGTTCCTGACGCGGTCTTTGCGCGTCACTCCACACATCCAGCGCAGCATGTTCATTTCCGTGACACGCAGCTCTTGCTTGTGTCGCTCAAGTACAGGCCACGTTTCACTGCCATATAGAAGGACAGGTCTGGTAATAGTTTTATAGATCTGTCCTTTCAGCTTAATCGGCATTTTTGGGTCACAAATGACACCAGTCACCTCCCGCCACTTAGCCCACGCTGCTGAAATGCGTGCCTTGATGTCGCAGTCAATGTCACCAGACGCGTGGAGTACCGACCCCAGGTATCGGAATTGATTCGTGCGCTCGACCACTTCTTCGCCTATGCGGACGGATATGGGGTCACGCACCCTATACCTAACAGCTAATGCGCCCCGTGTGCCAACCTTCCGGTTATATCACGGGGGATGTGAGTCTCTCGTCCAGTAAATCAACCAGACGAGAGGACCTTTTCCTGCACCGCTTTTGCGCTCGGTAAACCAACCGAGCACGCAAGCGTAGCAGTAGCAGGTCTTACTCCGCTTTCACCTGCATGCAGGCTACTTACGTACTCTTAAGTCGAGTAGCTCGTGGCGACCGACGCTCGGAGAACCCAAGCATCGGGGCCCTACTACCACTCCCCATTCTCCATGATGGGTAGCCGGAGCTGTATGGCACGCTCACATCCCGGCGCACAAGTACAAGTACAAGCGCGCCTAGTGTTTCTGCACCCACACTGGGGCGCCGGATAGCCGGCTCCCTGATTTCCTTGACAGGTACCGGAGCTGTATAAGGCACGCTCACTTCCCGACGTCCTTCAAAGAAGAAACGCCTACCCCGAGCCTACGGTAGGGTGGCCGGGGTGACGGAAGCGATCGCCCGTCAACCTCCTTGCTCAGCAGGCAAGTACCCGAGCCGCGGCGTCAGCTGGGAAGCCGACGACCGCTATAAGGGCCGCTCCAAGCCCCGTTGAGAACCACTGTGGCGGCCCTTCGCCTTAGGCCAGTGATAACCAACTCGCTACGCGCGAGGCCGAGCGCCCGGCCGACAATATGGCCAGGCAGACGAACATGCCCGACCTCTGTAGCTAAACCACATGCGCGTGAGTGTTTACACGCACATAAAGCCACCTCGAATCCGAACCCATGACTGGCAAATTGCGGATATGGGGTCAGTAGTATTGCAAGCCACGTACTCAGTCTTCGCCACATTTAGTTTTAGACCGCCGTTCTCAAGCGTCTGTTTCCACTCATTCACACGCCGCACCAACCGCCCCCTGTCCGAGTCCGCCAACGCAACGTCGTCGGCATACATTAACAACCACGGGGGTTGTTCATGTGCGTCTCTAATGCTGCTTGTTACTTCGTCCAATATGACGTTGAACAGAAACGGACTAAGGACGGAGCCCTGGTGTACGCCGACGGCGATGGGGAATGGCTTTGAGTCGCCAACAGCAGTCCGTACTAGAGAACCGGAGTCGCGGTACATGTCTCGGATGATGTCAATATAGATCTCTGGTACCCCTTTGGACCTCAGTGCCCACCAAATCACCGCGCGAGGGACACAGTCGAAGGCCTTCTCCATATCCAAGAACAGAAAATGCAGAGGCGTATTCTTCATTCTGTATTTCTCCACGATGGTTCTTAGGGCAAAAATAGGGTCCATGGTCCCTTGACCAGGGCGAAATCCGTGCTGACATTCCGAGACAGTGCACTCCCGCCGGATCCGGGAATCCACTATACGTTCTAGTAGTTTCATGGTGTGAGACATAACCTTAATACCACGATAATTTCCGCACTCTTGCACTGAACCCTTGCTTTTGAAAACTGGTGTAATAATACTCAGCTTCCACTGGCTGGGGATAATGCCAGTGCAGAGGACGCGGTTAAAAAGGTGATCTAAGATATCCACACCACGAGGACCCATCGCCTTCCAGGCTTCGATAGGGATTCCATCGGATCCAACAGCTTTCCGGTTTCTCATGCAACGAAGAGCTCTATGTACCTCTCCAGGCGTTATCGGTGGTACAAGTGCTTGGTTTGGAGGGAGATCCGGTGGCTGCACCTCTTTATGTTGCTTGTTCAACAAGTCGTGGAAGTATGAGCGCCATCTCTCCTTTACCGCGTTTTCTTCGTACAACAGGTTGCCGCAAGAGCCTTTTATACAGCGGCACTTGGAAATATCCTGTGCCGCTTTAACTCTTGACCGTGCTAACTTGTAGATGAGCTTTTGCCCCTCAGACGATTCCAACTTATCGTACAGTGGGTGTAAGTGGTCACGTCTGGCTCTGGCTACGGCTCTCTTAACTACGCGTTTGGCAGTCCTGTATGCTTCGTGGTCTTCAGGAGATCTGGTCGCTTGCCACTTTTTAAAGAGGGTTTTCTTCACCCTTATCTCCCTCTGCACTGTATCGTTCCACCACCATGTCTCCTTGTCAAATTTGCGTCTTCCCTTAGACACGCCAAGCACCTCCATCGCTGAAACAGTGATGGCTGTCTGAATTTTGTCCCAGTGTTCTTGTACTGAGTCCTCCTCAGCGCCAACGCACTTGCCGCTAGCAGCCGAGGTGAACTCCTTGGACTTAGTTTTATCAAGCAACCACCACCTGATCTGACGACTGGCTTGTCAGTAGGTTTGACACAGAGGTCCATGACAAGAAGACGGTGTTGGGCAGTGAGACTCTCACCGGGTATGACCTTGCAGTTGGCTACTCTGCTAATGTGATGTCTCCTGGTGATCAGGAAATCGATTTGGGTTGCGTGCCGCCCGCTTTTATAGGTGATCAAGTGTTCGGATTTCTTTTTGAAAAACGTGTTGACGATGGCCAGGTCCGAAGCCGTACACGTCCGGAGAATCTCTTCTCCTTCCGCGTTCCGACGTCCGTATCCAAAGCCACCATGAACACGCTCAAACTCCTTACACTCATCACCCACATGACCGTTTAGATCGCCACCCAAAACGATGCCCTGTGACAACGGGATGCCTCTCAGAACTTCACCAAGTTGAACCCAGAAACGCATCCTATCAGTGTCGCTACAACCAGCTTGTGGTGCGTAGGCATTTATCATGTGGGTGACGACCCCTTCGACAAGAACCCCCACACTCATAAGTCGGTCGCTAAAACGTTTCACCTCTAGTATACCCTCGTGGAACCCCTCGGCGAGTACCACAGCTACCCCGTTTTCTCCTCCAGGTGCACCTGTGTAGATTAGCTTGTAGCCATTCCCAATAGACCGGGATCGGCTGCCTTTCCACCGAGTCTCCTGCAGGAACGCCACGGCCACTCTCCGCCTAGCAAGTACATCAGCCAGCTCTCTAGCGCGGCCAGTTAGCGTACCAATATTCCATGTGGCGAAGCGGACTTTAGTTTTACGAAATTGGGCTCGCTTCTTTAACCGCGCTCGCCTCTGACGCGGTAGCCCTTGTCCACTTGTCACAGGAGTCGGGCGGAGCTCCTGCGCGTCGTTTTGCGGCGACGCCCTATCCGTAAACAATCTCGTTCTGTGACTTTCCATGGTTGATGTGGCGGGTTTGGCTTTTACAGGAGCGACTGCCGTCTGACCTCCCAACCCCCAGGGGAAAGCCGAACGTGGGATGGTGCGTACGCATGTGAGCTCCCTCTGCCGACTTCTAGGACATGCGCGGGAGGCAGCTGGTCTATTGTATGTTTTTCTTTCCCTCCCCGACCAGCAAAGGAGAAATGGGCAGGCTACGATGTACGTTGCTTAACTTGCGTATTCGATTAGATTGACACGCGCAGTCGAGTTCCTCGTGTCGTCGTATTTTTCATGTAAAAATGTAAATTCGATGAATTTTTAAAGTGCTTTGTAGAAAATACATTCGGAAAGCCTTTTTAATCGGCTCGGTGTTTTCTTTTTCATCGAAACAATGTTTTTCTTTGAGTTATCTCTATTTACAGCCTAATCGATGCCTTAAATGTCTACAGAGTGCTGAGTGCGAGTTTTTTATTCACGTTCGATAATGTCAACGTAAACAAACCGACCAAATAGAAAAGTACTCTCATGTTGTGAATTTATATGACACGTGTTACATATGAAAATTATATAGCTAACCCGCTCACATTTCGAAGTGAGCAACCCGGCTAAATTGGATTTGTAACACGCGTCTGGTAAATTCACAACATGAGAGTACTTCTCTATTTGGTCGGTTTGTTTACGTTCACATGATCGAACGTGAATAAAAAACTCGCACTCAGCACTCTGAGTGAAAGAAGTTTTAAATCGAGCAAACTCTACCTCTTAATGATATAGGTGTGAGTTCTACGTATTATAACTATTAGACCCATATAAGAAACCAATTTATCCCACGTATGAGATAAATATAATTAAAAAAAAGTCTTACTTCGCTTTTATTATTTTATACATTCGCCAACCCGCAGTTCAGCAGCGGTTCTCAAAACTTTCGATTGAGGGAAGATGTATATCCCAGTAGCGGGATGAATAAGGAATACAATAAGGAATATTTCTTCAATTTTTTTTTAGTATAAAAAAAAATTCGGGTGCCAGACAAGCATACGGCCCGCCTGATGTGAAACGGTTACCGTAGCCATATGAACGCTTGCAATATAAACTATTGCTCGCGCGCCGCCACCCCCGCTACCAACGCAGCATCTCCTTCCATTCTTTCTGGTGACCTCACTCACTCGCAGGAACACAACAACCCTCAAGGGAATTGTTATTTGGCTGCGGTATTCTGTGAGGTGAAGGTACATTCCCCAGTCGGGTAGCTTACAATTACGCTCCCTACCTCTCTTTTCGCCAGAGCTTCGTTTCTCAGTCAGCAGGGAGCACCGCGTGCAGGTGAAGTTGGCTTTGGTTCATAGATCTTGATGAACCCCTTACACCCCAGAATCAAATTACTAATTACTTAGGGTATCAAATATCAAATTACTTAGGGTGCTTACTTAAAGAGCCTGCTTACAAGTAGCCGATACGTAAGATCCTTTGTTCAGCGTTTGTCAGTCAAGATTCTCCTTTTCATTTCTAATATAGATAGAATATGTTGTAAAGATATAAATGCAATAAGTCAAAAAATACATTTTATTATTCCGCTTTCTCTTTTATGTAATGTAAGAGACGATCCTTTTTTTGTTGAATTAGAGTAACAAATTCACACTCGCTGCTTCGTACGCTGCTGTTTTGAAACGTTACATTACGATACGTCAGTGTAGAACCGAACGGACGCACTCGACGCGACCAGTCGAAATAAAAATAAATTAATTGCGCAAAAAAGGTATATATTGTAACGCCGGCAGAGCGTGAACTGCGCATAATTTGGAGCATCTTAGGTCGGGCCAAACGAATGAATCTCAGTGGAAGTGTATGTTCTTACCAGCTTCTTCCCGCTGTCTCTTGCTACGTAAGTACAGTATCCAGATAAAAAGTGACCTGTGTGCCAATCTATACTATATTGTACATTACTGTACTATATTGTATTGATACATGTATGCTAAATTTGTTGTGTAGTTTACACGTGAAAGAGTAACAAACATTCCTACACGTAGTAAGTAGTTAAACAGATTTTTTCCAATGAAAAATAGTAGCTTTAATTGACCCGACATTCGCATCGTCACCTCGTTTGTCGACGGATAAGATGATGGCAGCTTCATGCGGGTACTATCCCTGATAAAGATCTCCGTTTGAGATCACAATTAGTCAACATTTTCGAAGAAAATACTTACGTGAAAGACTGGTCAGTAAAATGTCGTTTATTGTCTTAGGTAAATTTTACTAATACTTACTGTAGTGGTAGTAATCTTCAGCTCAATGGTAGAGTTCCAGGGACCTGTTAAGACGAACTACATGACGACTAAGTTCGGTCGAAGTTTAACCACAGTATAAGTGGTTTAACTTTCGAAATAAAAAAGAAACGAATTGAGTTGTCATTAGTTTAGACGGAAGAGCTCCATTTCAACTGAACAATTTTATTAAATATTTAATTATATAACAAGTATAAATTATACTTAATAAAAACTAATTTGAAAACGATTCTAATAATCTAATTGCTTTTCTAAAAACTAGGCAAGGTGACACATGAGGAGAGGCTGTGTGCGAGTAAGCTGCCTGCGCGGGGATTACGAGATGTGTCCCTTTTATTTATTTATCAACTTGCATCTTACACATATCTAACAACTATGCGACAGAACAGCAAAATTTAATCAATTATTAAAAACACGACATCATATAATAATCTTTAAAAATTTATAAAAAAATTCAAATCAATAAATTTTATCAGTTCATAATCAAAAATAGTACAAACTTTTATTATGCCTATTTTAGAATAAATTATTCTAAACATCGTATTACCAAAGCAGGTAAATACCAAAATGACACTAATAAACTTAACTTCTATTTGTGCGATGTGTAATCATGCGAACATCGTCAGCGACCAAAACTATAGAAATCATCAAAATATCATTACGATGATTTGAATTCGCCAGTACTATACTGGAGAGGTAATGCAGTTGCGTGCACTTTCTCACGGGCAGTGAGAGTGGTCAGATCTAAGTGACCAGGGGCGCGCACACACAGGGCTGGCATGTGAAAGAAAAGAAAATAATTTTAAAGATTGGGATGTAAATGGTTTATCATTATTTTCAGTGCCAATCTTACCTACATGTGGCGTCTGCTGACATTCTAACGATGCTTTGGCGAAAGAGGAATAGGTCACATCGTAAATGTAAGCTTCCCTACTGGGGAAGTAGCTGTACCCAAGACGGTACAAGGCAGCAAGTAAATAAGAATTCGTAGAGGTTAGTTTTATTTCTGCAAGTGCTTGCTTGCAAGTTGCTGCAATTCGGGGCGTAAGTGGCTCACCACTAACTTTAGAGCCAAAGTTAACTTCGCCTGTACGTGGTGCACCCTGCCGATTAGCGAAAGAGGCTCTGGCAAGAGAGAGGTAGAGTACAGCGTATTTGTAAGCTGCCCGCCTGAGGAAGTACCTCCGCCTCACAGAATGCTGCAGCGAAATAATAATTCCCAGCAAGTCAGTGATGTTACTAGGATGGAAGAAGAGGATCTGTGACAACAATAATCATAATAATAAATTTCATAAACGTAAACTTTCAATTTTTTATTTAAATAAACAATACGTACAATTCAACTATAAAACTAAATTACCTAAAATTAAAAAATTAAATTAAATAAATTTCATTAAGTGAGTGTAAAGATACAACGCAAAGGATGCGAAAAACGTCAACAACATGAATGAAACGAGACTTTTTCTTTTGTACAATTAAAAATCTATATAATTTTTAAATTCAGGCGAAAAAAAGAAATAACTCAAGGACGTATTTTTGTACAGAACAACAATTCAATATCTATGTCACACGATCCAACCTGCCAACCTTAGCTCTCGTCCCGTCATTACAATCAGTAAGCAATAATTTGTACCCGGGCGGGTGCTCGTGACCCGCCGGTGCGCGACCGGAGCTGGGCTCTCAGCAAATCACACCTTCGTGTATGTAAGTGGCTAAAGTGGCACATTACGCGCGCTTAAACGTAATAAGTAGCCGAAACATCCTCGCTGGAGTACTGTCAATAATATCCGACAGTACCTAAAATGCCGCAAAAATAATATTATAGCACAGTGTAAGCAATAGTTTATAGTTTTACGTCCCGCCATATGTAGTCGAGACCTAGGTAGAGCAGTTTTTCCATTTTACTGCCTATATCAGAAAATTTGAAATTATTTATATTCGCTCGCCCTACCTCTCCTTCGCCAAGGCCTCGTCAGTAAGCCAATAGAGTGCACCACGAGCAGGTGAAGTTAGCTTTGGCTTAAAGATTGTCGTGAGCCACATACGCCCCAATTAATATGGTAATTGTCTATTTTTATGCCGATTAATTCATTGTCTTTCCTATCTAAGTGTAGACTCGAGAATGTTTTGTATTTTAAGGCGTAAATTTTAAATTAATTGGGTTTTCATTTTTATATACTTACTTCTTCCACCCGTGGCTCCGTAGGTTCCAATAAAAATTTAAAGAAATCAAATCTAAACATTTGGTCTGTGGCATATGCATTTGGATTTAAAACATACAAAAGTATGTTTTAAATCCAAATTAATATTTATGAGTAGTTCCATATTTTTTTCATTTTCACAATGGATGCACTTTTCGGCTATAAATGTGATTACTCTAATAATGCAGCTACGTATAGGTAAATATAATGATTACCATTTTCTTTTAGTCTTACTAAATTGAGCTAAAAAAAAAATGTTGTATGCACATATCTCGTTTTGAATGCCACGTCTTGGTCCCACGACAGGCTGTCGCAGGGATATGGAACCAACACGTAGCGGCCTCTTGGAAACGATTGAAATGCTACAATATTTTACGTTTTTAATTGAGTGAAATAATCTTAATGATATAAATACGCGTACATGTAAACTACTTTGGAGCGTGAAGTTAGAAAGTAAGTAATAACTTACTTTAACATACAATAATATAATAAATGGACATCACAATGATCAATTTCTTATCATATTATGCAGATTAGTGCCTTCTTATATAGTGTTTATTTACTGCTTAATGTACACTGTGCCATGAACTTTAGAAAGTGCTTCAATCTGCAATATGAAATTCGGAAATAGATAATTACTTCACACACAAATAATAAAAAATATAACGCTCGTAATTTTGAGTTACGTGGCATCTTTCCAATTCACATGCTCATGCGATATGATTATTTTTAAAGTAACACGGAAATAATTCTACATAATCAGATGCGTTCTTTATAATTTTAAAAGTTATTCTCTACGTAATATTTACGCTGAATAATTTCAAACATTAATTGTTTCTTTTCTGGAAATGCAAGATGTGTGATATGTAATACTAAACAGCAGGATTACTCTCAAAGTTAACTCAACAAAACATATTAGGAGAGCAGATGGGCAATTATCATAATTAAAATTCAGTCCCGATCTCGCAAGTGTCTAATGTGGTATACCCGTTGCATATGAAAATTAGAAGCTTAATTTGACGAACTCGGTGGTCGAATGGTTAGCAATGTTTATTTGGCCACTTTGACTCCGAGGTCGCGGGTTCGATCCCCGCACAAGACAAACATTTGTGTGCATGATTTAAGGTTATATTTGGATAGAATTATACTTTATTATAAATAAATAAATATTTCTAGACAATTTACACAGCGCCATCTAGTCCCAAATTAAGCGTAAAGCTTGTGTTATGGGTGCAAGACAACTAATAAATGTACTTATTTTTTTTTTTGTAAATACATACTTATGATACATAGAAAACACCCAGAGTATGACAAACAGACATGTTCATGCACACAAATGTTTGTCCTATGTGGGAATCGAACCCACGAGCATTGGTGTCGAAGCCGCGTCATTGACCTTGATTAAAAAGAAACATGTCTGTTTGTCTTGGTCTGGGCGTTTTGAATGTATTATAAGTATGCATTTACAAAATAAATGTATTTATCTACATTCACCAGTTGTCTAGTACCCAAAGTACTAGATTTACGCTTAATTTGGAACTAGATGGCGTTGTGTAAATTGTCCAGAATTATTTATATTTATTTAATGATAATAATTATCGCTATTTGCTAATACAATGAATAATAAACTTAAAATTTCAAATTAAACGTGAAATCTAAGCAATTATAATAAGTGTAAAATTTATAATTACTAACAAAATATTTAATGTAATGCGTGAGGCAACTCCAAATAATCACGTGTGAACATACAGTAATGTCAAAGGTTTTGTTTTGTATTTAGTTTATTATTGAATATTTTTTTATACTACGTCGGATGGTAGACAAGCATATGGTCCGCCTGATGTGGAGCGGTTACCGTAATATGGCTATATTAACGCTCGTAACATGAAATATCGTGCGGTGGAAAGAGAGCGGGATATTACTTCCTCTCCTACGCCGCACCGGCGGTCTACTCTCCCTCCGTCTTACGAATTTTCGATCAGGACACGTGTCCTGACGCGAGTTTAACATTTTTTACCCATCCCAAAAAGTGCACAACGCCGCTAAAGAAGTTTTCACTTCAAAAAATAGTTTACACTAGTAATTTAGCAAAGTGCGATAAAATTTGTAATGCGAACTAAATCTACTATCTAGTTCTAATCTAAATCATTTTTAAATCAATCTAAGTGAATAACTAAAAAGAATCATATATCAAACAGTATATTTGTAAATAGCGTGTAAACAACTAACTAGCTATTATTTCACAATGCATGTCTACCCAAATTCTGCCTTCAAGAATTTGACGTGCTGCTAAAAATACGAGGATGTTGCATCGGACGGCCGCGCGGCCGCGTCCAAAATTGAATGACGTGTTGAAACACGGTAGCTGCAACGACGTGCTGTGTACACTACAGACAATACAAGTAACTCGAGCAGTAACTACACCTTACACGAACTACCGATTTGAACTACATTCCAAGTTATCATTTACATTATTTCCTTTGTCAGTCATAACTATTCTAATATTAAATGGCTGACTGGAAGAAATTCCCTTTTGGTATAAGTCCGCTATTGTACAAGTACTGTAATGGTATGTTTATTTTATTTCTTTTGTACAATATAGATTTTACAACAACTATTTACTTAATAATGCAATTATCAAAATGTTAACAATGAAAGTTTATGAAATAAGTAAAGCTGTCTCGTTTAACATTATGAGGTTTGATTTTAAAATGTCACAGTAGCTTCATTTTACCAGTGTGAATTAGTTCGATTTATAAATGTGTACC
Organism: Hypsopygia costalis; assembly: GCA_937001555.2. Taxonomy (NCBI): domain Eukaryota; kingdom Metazoa; phylum Arthropoda; class Insecta; order Lepidoptera; family Pyralidae; genus Hypsopygia; species Hypsopygia costalis. The sequence goes on from OW443328.2 coordinate 33,233,108, forward strand.
CCACAATATTATTATCAATGCGATGTTATCCGTCGGCGAAACTTCTTGAAATCAATACAACGATTACTTATTTTGGGTACAACAGTGGAAACACTGAGTTTGAATATAAAAGATCTCTTAGAAATTATAATGCCTTTCTTGTTTCCTACCATTTTGTGAAAGTTTAGACTTTGTAAATGATAATTCGAAAGTAGGTCAATCGAATCAGCCGTTAATTTACAGTTTAGTTACTGCTCGGTGTATATACTAGACTAGACTACGGTCATGCAACTAACAAACGATGCAGTCGGAGTGTTGTGTGATGGGAGGGCGGTGGGCAGTGGGCACTCACCCCTGGACTTGATCGAGAGGGCTATAGCGGCCACGGTGGCCGGGCGCGTGGTGCTGGCCCCGCTCGACCCTCCGCTTACTGCTGAACATTGGTACATGGATTTAAAATAGGCACATAAACTTATAAAAATGTGAATAAACTAGGCTATTTGGTAAGGTTTTTGGAATTAATGTAATATCATCTATTAGTACGAACCGTATCAGAACTTGGTGCAATGGCCCTGTAGATTACCAAACGAGGTTTTTGCCAAAGCAAAAGAGAGGCTAAGACAAAGCAAATGTATATGGGTCATTATACAGAACAACATTTTTTAAATTACAAAAATAAAAATCAGGATTTTATAGGTTTTAAAGATTCATGTCTTGCAAAATATATACAAATATTATAATCACTGCAGAAAACAAAATTTTAATTGCGTTTAATACGTAAATCTCAGAAAAAACATTTATTGGTGCTCACAGAAGTGGCGCATGTGTTCACTGAAATGATGGAACTGATCATTAATTAATAATTAATATAAAGACATGAGTTTAACATATGTAACTTAAAAGTTTTATCAGTAATAATTATACCAAGACAAAATAAAACAAAAAAAAATATTTTGAAACAGAAATAAAAAATCAATTATTCTTGTTCACGGAAATGACATTGAACAGTTACGTCATTTCTGTGATATTGTCTGAATCACTGGAGTTATGATCAGATGACCATTTTCATTAGATAACTATTTTCCTTAGTCCAAAATGAAGACAGGTGATGTTTAAAGGACATTCCAAGCAACTAAGCCGCCTGGCTTGAAGAACATTCTGGTGTTCTTTTACCCATATAATTTGGTGCACTTTCATTGTGCCTTCAAAGGATTTTATATCACTATTCTTTAAAATATTCTCTATTGACTCAATACAATGATCACTTACTGGTATTACTTTAACCCAAGGACAGTTTTTTTTGTTAACAAGTAATCAAAGTTGGAGAGTCTGGTATGTCATCCCCCAAAGCCACTCGTCGATCGGCAGTTCTTTTTAATTAGCCACCTACACAGTCTGAGGCTCTTTTTCCATCGCCACACTCCGAATATTGCCACAAAACAGCGTCAGCACTATACATTGAATTGAAATATTTGACAGTTACAATTAATTGTTTTATACTCGTATAGTGGGTAGTTGGCCCATCACTCAAAAAATGCATTTTTTAAATGGAACTATACTTTTGATATCATCTAAACAGTATTTTAGTATTTTTATTTGTTGCCGAGGTGTATAATCTTTTATAGTTTTAAGTAATCCCTTTTCTTTTTTCTTGTGATATCTCTCTCCGTCTTTCCTTTTCACTTCTTCCTGAGCTGTAAAATCTTGTTTGTGTTTTTGTCGACGCACACTAAGCTTTATTTGCTCTCTTCTCCTAGCCTTTCTTTCTTCATCTGACATCTTCTTTCTTGGTTTTGCCATTTTTGTCTGTACCTAATACGAAAAAATAACATGCCCATAACCACAGCAAAACTACACAACCAGTGTATTAGTTTTATTTTGCTATCAGACAAATAAAACGTCATTTCTGTGAAACCCATCAATTCCGTGAATATGAATGGTTTTTTTAGAAAATATTAAATTATAAGTATAGATTATAAAGGCCAACAATTATTTTAACCGGAAGTAGCCGATGCACGAGCGTTTTTAAGTCCTAATACTATTTATTTTAAAAGTGCTATCATTTCCGTGAAACCTGTCATTTCTGTGAACAACGAGTTCACGGAAGTGATGATCACGGGATTGACGAATCGTTTTTAAAATCAAGCCACATCCTGGTTTTAGAAGTAGCCTAGCTATTTATAACCTCAACCAATACTAGTCCTCATAACATTAATTATGAGCTATGGTGGCAAATAAAATACGTAATTATTTATCAAAAATCTTCCTTAACCGAATTGATGGAACAAACTTGACAAAAACCGTATATTGCTTAATTTTTTTTTTAAAAACTTCACAGAAATTATCCTTCTCGTTTGTGGACACACATAACTGAACTAACAGTAAAGAGTAGTGTCGCCAGGAAATTAGAGTAATGATTTAGTAGATACAATTTTTTTTTGGGTGAAAATAGCGGTTCACAGAATTGATGTTAATTTTGATAACACCCGTATAACAGCTACAAATATGAATTTATTAAAAGGAAAAAATATATCGATGTGTTTTCATATTCATTGGTATGTCTAGAAACAGATACTATAATTTAATTTTAATAAAGTGTATTACGTTATTTTTTTTGTTAGCTTTTTTGACGAAACATGTCTTCCGAACAGTTCACGGAGTATGACAAGAGCCTCTATTTTTCATTTTTTTACTAGTTTATAAATAAGATGTGGTTGAATTTGTTATGTTTTCGATAAATAGGCACATATATAAACTAAATAGATTAATTACACTGTTGACATAACTTATAATTAATTAAATATGTCACAAGAACAGTTTTTCTTGTACTTCGTATAATGACCCATATAATGTATAGGTAAATAAAAGAAAAAGTATCAAGATCACAGCCTTCGATGATCTATCTATATATAAAAAAAAAAAAGACCTATATTGACAGAGTTTCTTTCGGCATTTCTTCTCGTCAATGGTCATTCCGAAATGCCGGTAGATAAAAAATATACCTAATTGTAAAAGACGTGTCTAAGTGCCCGCGAGGGCCCACAGAATAAATAATTTTGACTTTGACTTTGACTATGTCATTGATCGCAACTCAATAACGTGTCACTACTGGGTTGTTGTTTCTGTAGGCAAGAAAACCAAAAATTTTCCAAATTATCAGTCTTGCTTTTTATTACAAGCGGTCCTTAGAAGATGTAACAATATAACGGTAACCGCTCCACATCAAGCGTATTTGTTCCCTGATTGATACAAAAACTAAATCTTGACAACTTTTTTTTATATCTAAAACATGACTTGGAGATGGTAAGTAAAGTATTCATCGGAGCCTAAAAATGCTTACAACTGGGGACTTCGTTCAGGCGTTGTAACTTCGCAACAACATCGTAAAGAAGTACTATATAAAGAACTAGATGTGATCCTTTCCACATGCCTTCTATTATGCACACAGGGTGCATAGTTTGCTATATAGGTCAGATACCATTTAGGTCTAATCTAAAGTATTACAATGACCATAATGACCACGTGGGAACTAGACGAAGAATCCCACGCAGCATTTGGAAACGCCTTGGGTGTTTATTCAAGAAGAATACCAATCAGAAATCGTAAATTACGTGAATTTTAGAGGAGTTGTTATGCTGACGGCAGAGGGACCAGCGGCTGTCGAACCGCCGCTAGCGGTGTAGGCGCGGCGTGTTGGCGCGGCGGTCAGGGAGACCCGGTGAAACGGCTGTCCGCTGGCCGCCCGCAGGTTAGTAGGGTTCCCGAACCCGGGGATCACCTAATCTCCGCCCCGGGAGGCTGAACCGCCAGCCTGTGTAAAGTCCCTGTTGTAGTAGTCGTGCCGGAGGAGGAGACCGGAGTGGACCCGGCTGCTGCAGCAGGGGGGGACCGGGGGCCCTTCCGCCCGCCGCGCTAGCAAACCGCACTACCTGCACTGTGCTGCGGGGGTAGACACCGCGCTTTTCTTGTCCCTCGCGCCGTCAGTGAAACAACTTCTCTCATAATCCTCTTACCCCCTTTTAATGGCCAGGAACAAAAAAAAGAAGGTTTCTTCAGCGGCGTCCTCATCCACATTCGACGTGGACTTTTGTAATGTCAGAGGACTTCACACAAACAAATGCAGTTCACCAGCACCTCGAAACTGCAAAGCCGACCCTCCTTTTTTTAACGGAGACGCAAATATCTTGCCCGGCCGATACTTCTTACTTATTATACCCCGGGTACAAACTTGAACATTCTTTTGTACGTCGAGCCGGGGTATGTATGTACGTCCGGGATGATATTTGCTGTCGACGTCTTCACGGCCTTGAAGACAGGGACCTGTCAGTGTTGTGGGTACGCGTGGATCAGGGCGGCCGCACCCGTATCTACGCGTGCCTTTACAGGTCTCATAGCGGTGATGCAGACACAACTCGGTTGATCGAGCACCTGCAATTGGCGACTGACAAAGTCATTGAGAGGTACCCCTCCGCGGAGTTAGTGATTTTGGGAGACTTCAATGCCCACCATGCCGAGTGGCTCAGCTCTCGGTCCACTGACTTCGCGGGGAGGTCTGTTCATGATTTTGCTCTGGCCTATGGTCTCTCACAGCTGGTGCATTCTCCAACGAGAATACCAGATATAGAGGACCATACTAGCTCTCTACTGGACCTTCTGCTGACCACACATCCGGATGGGTATACAGTCTCGGTGGATGCGCCTCTTGGCTCGTCGGACCACTGCCTCATCCGGACCCAAGTGCCATGCGCAAGCCCTGACCCACCCCGGTATACCGGATGGCGTCGTATGTGGCACTATAAGTCAGCAGACTGGGATGGACTGCGTGAATTTTACGCATCGTACCCGTGGAGGCGGCTCTGTTTCGGGTCGGAAAATATAGACACCTGTGCATCTGCTGTAGCTGAGACGATTTTGGCCGGGATGGAATTATTTATTCCAAACCGGCGGGTGGCTACTTCAGGTGCTAAGAAGCGGCCGTGGTTTAATCGGTCTTGCAGAGAAGCTAAACTTCGCAAGCAAACTGCATATGAGGCTTGGACCACGGCTCGTATTAATGGAGATCCTGGTGTTTCCGACTTGAAACGGGAGTTCAATGCTGCCTCGAGGTTCAGTAAGAGAGTAATTGCCAGGGCAAAGTTTGAGTTCATCGGCAGGATTGGTGAGCGCCTAGCTAAGCACCCATCTGGGAGCCGTGCTTTTTGGTCGCTTGCCAAGGCTGCCGAGGGCAACTTTTGTCAGTCGTCCTTTCCACCACTCCGAAAACCAGATGGTAGTCTGGCCCACAGTGCTAAAGAGAAAGCCGATCTATTGGGGAATCTCTTTGCCTCAAACTCGACTTTGAACGACGGGGACGCCGCACCGCCTTCCATCCCGCGGTGTGGTAATTCCATGCCGGAAATCTCATTTACTCAACGAGATGTTCGGCGGGCATTGCTATCCCTTGACGTTCATAAGTCGAGTGGGCCAGATGGCATTCCGGCAGTGGTGTTAAAGCTGTGTGCTCCTGAGTTGTGTCCTGTTCTTACGCGCCTTTTTGCGCTCTCTTATTCCACCGGGCAGGTACCGTCGTCATGGAAGACTGCGAACGTGCACCCTGTGCCCAAAAAGGGTGACAGATCAGACCCATCGAATTACAGGCCTATCGCTGTTACCTCCCTTCTCTCCAAGGTAATGGAGCGCGTCATTAACATCCGGCTCCTGAAATACCTAGAAGAGCACGACTTAATCAGCGACCATCAATACGGCTTTCGCCATGGTCGCTCGACTGGTGATCTTCTAGTGTATCTTACACATCGCTGGGCTTCAGCCGTGGAGAGTCAAGGTGAGGCATTAGCTGTCAGTCTTGATATGGCGAAGGCGTTCGATCGGGTCTGGCACCGTGGTCTTCTTTCGAAGTTGCCTGCATACGGTCTACCAGAGGGTTTATGCGAATGGGTCGCTAGTTTCTTGTCCTGCAGAAGCATTAGAGCCGTTGTGGATGGCAGTTGCTCCGACAGCATGGACATTAATGCTGGCGTCCCGCAAGGCTCGGTGTTGTCCCCGACGCTGTTTTTGCTGCATATCAATGATATGTTGTCCATTGACAGCATTCATTGCTATGCTGACGACAGCACCGGGGATGCTTATTATACGGGCCGCGCTAATATTCCCCGCTCTCTGGTGGAGGAGAGCCGCGAACAGCTTGTGTCGAAGATCGAGAGCACACTGGATAGTGTGTCCGATTGGGGGCGAAAGAACCTGGTTCATTTCAATCCCACTAAGACACAAGTCTGCGCGTTCACCGCTAAGAAAACCCCTTTTGCTGTGGCTCCTCAATTCCTAAACACACCCCTTACCATCGCCAAAAACATTGGGATTCTTGGAGTTGAAATCTCCAGCGACGTCCAGTTTCGTTGTCACCTGGAGGGGAAGGTCAAGCTGGCGTCGAAGAAACTAGGTGTGCTCAACAGGGCGAAGCAGTACTTCACTCCGCGGCAGAGACTTATGCTTTACAAAGCTCAAGTACGGCCGCATATGGAGTACTGTTGCCATCTATGGGCGGGAGCGCCTAGATACCAGCTTGCACCTTGTGACTCGATTCAAAGGCGCGCTGTGAGGATTGTCGACGATCCCAAACTAACAGACGGTTTAGAACCTTTAAGTCTGAGAAGAGATTTTGCGTCCCTTTGTGTATTCTACCGTCTGTACAATGGGGTGTGTTCAGAGGAGTTGTTTGATATGATGCCAACGGCCTCCTTCTACAGTCGCACCGCTCGCCATCGACAGGGAATTCATCCTCACACATTGGAGCCTAAGTGGTCACGTACCGTGCGGTTCCAGAGAAGTTTTCTCCCGCGTACTGTCAAGCTGTGGAATGAACTGCCTGTCGAGGTTTTCTCAGGGGACTACAGCATGGGGTTCTTCAAAAAGGGCGTGAAGAGGTTTTTACAGGGTCGGCAACGCGCGTGTGATGCCTCTGGTGTTACAGGCGTTCATAGGCTACGGTAACTGCTTTCCATCAGGCGGGCCGTATGCTTGTTTGCCACACTAGTGGTATAAAAAAAAAAAAAAAAAAAAAAAAAAGAATTACCTGTCGACCTAATAACTATTATTAACTGACAAAGGAAGCTAAATATGATGTCAATCATGGAAATTCCACTACAACAATTGGGTCCTGCATTTAATTTAAACCGTAACTAGAATAGGGCAGGTGCAGAGACAAGTGGAGCAGCGGAAGTGGACGTCGCGATAAATCCCCGGTCACTTCCGGCTTTGTTATTCAAAATGGCGCAGGTTCATAGTCTCCGATGTGGGGCGCGCTGCTCCTACCCAACCCCACTGCTGGCACTTTCATTTTCACACTGACCACTTCACAGAACTATGAATAACTTGGCAGAAGTGCGCGATATGTGAATGAACTTGATACATTTATTCTTACCATAAGTTTCTTTGTGAATTGAATTTGAGTGATATATCTATAAATTATTACGTGAAGAAAAAACTTTGTTCCCTTTTTACGAAAAATGCGGACGAAGGAGTATGAAATTTTGCACACCTATAGTTTATATAAACAAGGAGTGCAGAAAGCTAATATAAAAAAAAATATACCTATGCTATAATATAAAAAAATATAAAAATACATTAAATTAATAAAAAAATCTTTATATCGAGGAAGAGTTCAACATGATAGTGGTCATACATTTATGGCAAATAACACAACACTATAAGATAAATTAGAATTATTATATATAATTGACAGTAAATCGAACATGCAAGTTAAACAAGATTAACCGTAGCCTGTCCATGGATGGCTTTATTTATATCGAGCTTGTCCTTCTTGTTTCGGAGGGCACGTTAAGCCGGCCGTTGTTATTTAATACTTGGCCTTTGGGCGGCTTGAAAAGACTGGCCTCCGCCAACCCGCAGTTGAGCGGCGCGTGGTGGAATATGCTCTAAACCCCTTCGACGAGCTCGGTGGCGGCGTGGCGGCGTAGCGGCCAATGACGCGGCTTCGACACCAATGCTCATGGGTTCGATTCCCACACAGGACAAACATTTGTGTGCATGAACATGTCTGTTTGTCTTGGTGTGGGTGTTTTATATGTATCATAAATATGTATTTACGAAAAAAAATGTATTTACGTATGTTTATCAGTTGTCTAGTACCCATAACACAAGCTTCGATTACTTTAGGGCTAGATGGCGCTGTGTAATTTGTCTGACAATATATATATTTTATTGAATGGAGACGCGTATCCCAACAGTGGGTTGAATAAGGATTGTCGACGAGGATATATAAATGACTAAAGTGTTGCTGTGTGATGTTATTGGTCTCATGTCAGCATTGTGCTGTGAGCCAAGTAGACCACGGCGCTGAGTCATCTCCAAGACAAGAGTTTGAGGATTTCTGATCTAGATTGATGAGTGAAATATAATGACCAATTACAGCAATGTTTCAGGTCTCTATAGGTGCAGTGACCGTTCAAATTGCCGCGTCACAACACGGACATGGTAATCTAACAGATAACAAGCAGCTCTCAATAATTTAATAACAGGTTCGATGACAGACTGGCGGTCTGCCGCGATGCCGGTGAAAGTGTGAAGCGATCCGAACTCACCACGCCCAATCCAACGGCTAAGAACTTACAAGGGACGGCTTTTCGGAGCGAGCTTTCATAAATGCACAAAAATTTGTTGGTTGGACAGATGTGGCAAGTCGAATTAGGACTCATGACTGGCGAATTTGGGCTCGTCAGCCAGGACCCTGAGATACCCTGATCCTAACAGCCGAACCCTTGATTCCAGCTTCGTATCTACCGTCGGGTTATCAGTAGATAGTCTCAGGGATGGGCAAAATGCCGGGCATTTTTTATAAATTCTTAATAAGCATTTTGACGTGTAATATCACAAACATAAAATAACATTGTACCCTTGGTACTTGGAATAAATTGGCAATTTATAGTCTCTTATTGACGCTTTTTAGGAATCTATCTAAAACATCTTGGGCAATACTTGCTCTATTTACTTCGATCATTACTAATAGAATTGTTACTCGAAGTCTATATATGTTATTTAAATTTCTGTAGTATATAGACTTCGATCTATCGATCTATCTATCGATGTAGCACAGAATTCTAAAAATTCTGTGCTACATACCATAATATATAAGTTGTTGTGTATTACCGGTAGTTCCGAAAAAAAAAACTGATTTGGCCCTTGGAATATACTGAAAAAATTATCAAGGCCTAGTAAGGTTTAACATTTTGGAGATCCTTTGTCTAATAGGGTTATAATTTTTCGATATATTTGTTTCACGAATTTTGTTCGAATTGTTCGAGAAAATGTAATATCACTACGTAATATAAATTATTTACCATAAGAAGTGGTATGAATATAAGAAATTTACCATTTATATACACCCAGCAGCGGAAGGAATTTTTCCTTCCACATCTAAAAACATCGGACGCGCAGCATGCGCCACCATAGCGAATTTTTTTTTTCGGTATCCCTAATTGATATCGGAAAACCAAGGTCACTTTACATTACTACTTTTTGATTCTCTACACGAATCCGGAGTCAGAATTTCGAAATTTTGAGTTTCATGGCAACGGACGGACAGACAGAACGACTTTTTTCGGAAAACCAAGGTCACTTTACAATTCTACTTTTTGATGCTCTACACGAATCCGAAGTCAGAATTTCGAAATTTTGAGTTTCATGGCAACGGACGGACAGACAGAATTACTTTTTTTTCGAAATCCCGAATTGATTTCGGAAAAAATAAGGTCACTTTACATTACTACTTTTTGATGCTCTACACGAATCCGAAGTCAGAATTTCTAAATTTTGAGTTTCATGGCAACGGACAGACAGAACGACCGGACGATTTCATAAGCTCAATGAATTTCGCTGAAAATATCTAGGTTTTCCATTGACATAGGTTTACTCTATAATTTTGCATTGCTTTATCTGACAGGTGCCATCTCTGGTAGATTCAGTCAAAGGGCATTAAACATGAATGGAGGGTGTGTGTTCCACCGCTCAGCCCGTCGTAAATTAGTACAAATAATTGTCTGCGCGTGCTATGTAGCACGACATCGATGGCCGATGGGTAAAGTGAATCATCGTGACAACCGGCCACTTCATACTAACATGAACATTTAAACAGGTAATGTTTGTGCATGGCGCCAATGTGTGCGGTGTCGGACCTCTATGGGCAGCTTACTCCATAATGAACACCCGAAGTTTCCGCAGAAAGTTCATATTTTAAAATACAATTTGTAATATTTACACGAATAAAAACGTTCATATTCCGTGTACTGCGTTATTTAGAAATTAAAGAGAGGGTCGCGCTCCTGTAGTGGAGACTAAAATGACGTGATGATGATGATGATGATGATCCACCGATACTATTAAATGAAATTCGTGTTTGAAAAGTCCGAACTTTCGCCAGTAACTTTGGATTTTTACTCCGGAGTAGTCCCTCAGTATCGTCTCGGAGAAAGGCGAGAGGCTCCAGAGAGGCGTAGAGTCCATCTTACGCGGAGTACATATATATACTCGTACCTACTATGTTACCATAATGTTGAAGCTTCCTATATCATTGCATCGAAAGATATCTTTTTTAACAAGTGTTTGCGGTATTTTATGGGAGTTCTCCAGCAACTTCTTTCTTCTCACTTACTCACAGAAACACAACCCTCAAGGGAATTGTTTGTCCCCTAGAGTCCGTTTGGAAGTTAGCACGGTGGTGAGTCCCACCCCAAAATATATTCGTGATGCTTTATTCAATCACTGAATGTTAGAATTTTCCTAACAGGGTAGTCTATTTGTTGAAGAATACGTAGGTCACAAAGTTTTGCGTAACTTAGAAAAACAACATGTTATAACCAAAATATTATGTTTATTGCTTTTCAAAATACTCTCCTTTACATTTTAAACATTTTTTCATGCGATCGAACCATTTTTTAAAACAGGAGGACCACAGATCTGAAGGCATGTTTTCTACGTGCTGATTGAACGCTATCACTGCCTCTTCGGAGTTGGTAAAAGTGAAACCTCTCATAAAATCTTTGATTTTGGGGAAAATACAGAAATCACAGGGTGCTAGGTCGGGGCTATGTGCAGAATGGGTGACCAGTTGTACTTTTTCGGAAGCTAAAAATGACTTTGTTTTGTTGGCCGTGTGCGAAGAAGCTTTGTCATGATGTAGGAGAACTCGGCTTTTTGGTCGTCTTTCGCGAACTTTTTCTAACACCCTGGGCAAACTAATGGTAGAATATCACTCGGCATTAACACTCTTTTGATCTTCAAGTGGAATTGTGCATATGGGACCCGTAGCTGAGAAAAAAAACGAGATCATTTTTGTACCAACGTTTCTCGCCTGCCTCACTTTTGTTGGCCTGTTCTCATTTCCAAACACCCATTCACAAGATTGCTATTTTTTTTCGGGTTCAAAACAATAAATCCACGTTTCGTCTCCTGTGACAATGTCATAAACAGCATTAGAATGTCCGTGGTCGTACTTCAGTAGCATCTGTGAGCACCATTCCACGCGAGCCCGCTTCTGCTCCGCTGTCAGTTCATGAGGGATCCAACGACAACAAAGTTTCCGAACTTTTAATTCTTCGTGTAAATTTTTCTGAATTTGGCTCATACCAATCCCCAATAGTCCTTGAATTGTCTCATAGGTAATCCGCGTGTTTGCTTCAATTATCCGCTTAACAGTAGCCACATTATTTTCGTTGACGGCAGTTGAAGGCCGCCCTTCACGAAATTCGTCATGTAAAGAAACCCGACCTCTCTCAAATTCAGCAAACGATCGCCTCACGGTGCTTAAACAAAGTGCTTCTCTCCCAAAAGCATTTTGAAGACGAGCGGCACAGTCTTGCGGAGATAGAGAACTTTTAAAATCATAAAAAATCATCGCTCTAAAATCTTTTCGACTTAATTCCATTTTCGTTGCGTACGTAAAACTTTGACGTGTGATAAAAAAACAATTGACAAATGATTTCCTGCCAATTTTTTTATTACTAAGAAGGTTCCAAGTCGTTTCAAAAAATATAACATTCCAAATTAAAATAGTTCCGATTAGCTAGAAGTGCAAAACTTTTAGTGTGCCCCATGTATTAAATTAACTACGAAATAAGGTTACGAAAGAGGTATAAGTTCATAACTCTTGGACTGTCTCTCTTCAAATCGATTAATATCACACAACTCAGAAGTTCATAAATCATCCAAAGTAGGATAACCTCAATAAGTAATGGTTAGAATCCAATTCAATTGAATTTATTTCTTTGGAATCATTACTTAAATATGTCACTGTTTATGTTTTTAGGATTTTGTTTATATTAACCATAGTTTTTTATATGATTACTCGACTTAAATATTTTTTTTTTTTTTTTTTTTTTTTTATACCACTAGAGTGGCAAACAAGCTTACGGCCCGCCTGATGGAAAGCAGCTACCGCAGCCTATGAACGCCTGTAACACCAGGGGCATCACACGCGCGTTGCCGACCCTGTAAAAACCTCTTCACGCCCTTTTTGAAGAACCCCAAATAAATATTTATTTGTGATATCACTAAACGAGGTAATGTATAATGAAGTAACTAAAGTGTAGGGTTGAGTAGGAAGCAACAAAGCTTCAGAAACCACGTGGGTCTACTGATCGACCAAGAAAATATCACAAGACAAAGTCGTCCTAAATCTCTTTTTGTGTGCAATTGTATTTATATAAAAGTGGAAGACCTCACGATCAACATACAGCCTGAGCCGCTATTCCGAGAAATTTGAAAATTTTTAGAAATGTTTAGATCTGGAACATAGCGGATTTTAGACGTGAATATGTCTTTAAAATTGGGAGGCAATTCAAACAAACGAATAATAACAAAATCGGAGGATACAGTTTCGTGTTGCAGCTTCCTAAATTCAATCACACCACTGGATAAATAAATAAATATTGTCATACAAATTACACAGCGCCACCTAGCCCCAAAGTAAGCGAAGCTTGTGTTATGGGTATTATACAACTGATAAACATACGTAAATACTTTTTTTTTTGTAAATACATACTTATTATACATAGAAAACACCCGGACTAAGACAAACAGACATGTTCATGCACACAAATGTTTGTCCTATGTGGGAATCGAACCCACGAGCGTTGGTGTCGAAGCCGCGTCATTGACCGCTACGTCAGCGAGCTCGTCTCGAATGAAGCTCGTCGGATAGATGAAGGATCAAAGAATTTATTACGCTAAGTAAGGTCTATGGGACTTCGCGTGCGGGGAGGGGGAAGCGCTGCCATTTTGAGATAATTTTAGTGCATGTAACGTGTTTACGTACAACTTGCATTTCGCGTTCTACATGAATGAAATAGTTCTGTTTTGTAGTTCTATTCTTAGGCATGTACGCATGTTGTAACGCTATGGTTTTGTGATTGTTATCTTTTGACAAGTTTGAGGTTTGCCATGACTGATGGCAATTTGATTGTCAATTTCACCGGTAGTGGTGAAATCGGCACTAATTGTGACGCTTTTCAATTGGGGTCATTAATATTTATAACGAAATTGTTGGTATGCACGAATGGTTCAGATTTATATACATTTTATGCATAGCAAACCTTTGACTATAGTAAATAAGCAGAAGATCTGTGACGTTCTTATATTACTTGCCTGAACAATGGAGCTCGTACTACGATACATAAACTATTCGATCACGAATCAGACGAAGTATCACCGATATAAAATTCGTTGTTTCGGATATCCGTTTATTCTTATAAACGGATATCCAATTTTTTTTTTATACCACCTTGAATGCCAACCACGCATATGACCTGTCTAATGTTTTACAATACAAGTAAGCACTATTGCTCGCGCGCAGGCAGTCCCAGTACTAACGCACCATCTCTTTCTGGTGATCTTATTCGCTCGTGGAAATACAAGAACCCTTAAAGGTTAGCCCTTAGACTTATTAATTGGAATGCGAATTGGATACTTTGCAAGTCGTTTTCTACATGCTCTATCTCTATTTCGCCAGAACCTCTTTAACTAGTCGGCTGGGTGGCGAAGATAGCTTAAATTCTAGTGGTAAGATGTTAAGCCCTTGACAGCCCCCTAAACTACGCCAATTAGTCAACATGTCCTGTAAGGTATGGAAAAGCATAGGTACTTCTGTTTTTAGGGTTCCGTACATCAAACGGAAAAACGGAACCTCACTTTCGCTTCACTTTCACTCACTTCGGAAGATCACTTTGTTGCCCGTCTGTCTGTCCGTCTGTCTGTCAAGACCCTCTATGTCGAGAATGCGTGGAGGTATCAAGCTGAAATTTGAACTGTATACTCTGGTCTACGGTTAGGTTTACCTAAAAAAAATACGGCCGTTTATTCAGCAAAAAACACATATTTCGACACATTCTCAAGGGAATCAAAACTCATAGGGTACTTCCCGTTGACCTAGAACCATAAAATTTGGCAAGTAACATCGTTATAGACTACAAGTACAAAAATAAATCTTAAAACTATACATTTGTAATTAAATCTTAAAAAATAGGGAATAATCTTAAAAAATAGGGAATCTATTCCAGAATTTCAGGAAAAGCTCGGAAAAAACTGCGCTATTAGATTTCTGAACTATTTATAATGACCCTACGTACGGAACCCTCGGAGGGCGAGTCTGACTCGCACTTGTCCGGTTTTTTGTATTTCGGAGGGCTCGTTGGGCCGTGTCGTGTCGGTCCTGGGGCGTGCTGGGGCCCTACTGCCGAAGATGAAGCCGATTATCATCGGCTTTTTTTATTCCAAAAAATGGTCTTATGTAAAAAATATTGACAAACATCTGCAGCTTAGTTGGTAGAGCTCTACGGTTTCTACCAGCTGAGCTAAACATAATTAGCAACTATGGAGTAGTCTCATTATCGCATTCAAAAATTCCGATGGTAATCGGCTTCAGCTTCGGCGGTAGGGCCCCTGGTCTTTTAATGACAGGATGAAAATCAATAAACCAAATGACATGAAAAAATCTTTGATTGACGATTGACAGCAATATGACTAATAAAATAAGGCACAGTTTTAAAAAAAAATGTTCAGTATTAATGAGGTCAGTGAATACGTTTGAGTACGCGAGTGAGAGTGTTGTACAACATCAGATTTCTTATACATCCGTTGCCATTTTCTAACAACGCCCAATTTAGTATTTAGCCACGGATGGCCACGGACCGGGAGAAAGGTTCCTCTTTATTGAATTATCCACGTCGTTTCCGATCTAGTTGCGTCGACAATCGGAGTGGTATCGGAGCGCTGTCATTATGCACTTTTACAAAAAACAATAACAATTGTTATGTCACTGTGACTCGGATTCACGAATCTCATCTCACACAAAACATGTTACTCAATCGATGCGTTGAAAGTATTACTGATCTTGTACATTGCACTCTATCTGAAGACTAAAGTCTTCAACCAGTGCATCCTCCCTGCAATGACCTATGGTGCAGAGACTTGGACACTGACCAGCGAGCGATGGAGAGGGCTATGCCAGGGGTTTCTCTGAGGGATCTAATCCGAAACGAAGAAATTCGACGAAGAACCAAAGTAGTCGACATAGCTTTCAAAGTTTGCAAGCTGAAGTGGCAATGGGCCGTACACATCTGCCGAGTAAGTGATGGCAGATGGGGGAGGTAGGTAGGTATTAGAGTGGAGGCTGCGCGTAGGACGACGAAGCGTTGAACGCCCTCCTTCTAGGTGGTCCGATTGGAAGCGGCGGGATCGTATTTGGTGGAAAGCATTGGGGATATCTATCCAGCAGTGGGTAGATACAGGCTGATGATGATGATGAAAGCGTGCGGCTTTATTGTCACAAAATAAAAAACACGGATCATGTTCATTAATATGACAACAACAAAAGAAATGCACATTTAAAAAATAATGGCAGCTTACAACTAGACTGTGACCTACATTAGAATGTAAGGATGAGTCTTCACAGTAGACTGTAGCCAAATAACAATTTCCTAGAGATCTAGAGGATTGTTATATTCCTGTCTGTTAGTGAGTGAGTTTATCAGAAAGGAGTAGCTGAGATGGCAACGAGCTTATATTTACGGACAATACAGAAACATTTTTGATAACTTTTGGGGTTTTAGTGGTTCATCAACATCTTTGAAGCAAAGCCAACCTCACCTGCACGTGTTGCACCCTGCTGACTGACAAACGAGGCTCTGGCGAAAAGGCTGGCTCTTGGGTACCGTATTATGTAAGCTGACCTGCTAGCCAAGTACCTCCACTTCACAGAATACCTCAGCCAAATAACATTTCCCTTGAGCGTTGTGTTCCTGCGAGTTAGTGCGATCACCAGAAAGAAAGGAAGGAGAATAGGCTGGCAACGGATCGGGGATCCCTTGGTGTTGCTGATCTCCATGGGCAGTGGTGATTGCTCTACACCAGGTAATTCGTTTCACCCCCTCTCATATGAGAGGAGGAAAAACGAACATGTGGGTTTTTTTTATACTACATCGGGTGGCAGACAAGCATACGGCCCACCTGATGTGAAGCGGTTACCGTAGCCATATTAACGCTCGCAACATAATATATCGCTCACGCGCTGCCACCCCCGCTGCCAACGCAGCATCTCCTTCCTTTCTGGTGACCTCACTCACTCGCAGGAACACAACAACCCTCAAGGGAATTGTTATTTGGCTTCGGTATACTGTGAGGTGGAGGTACTTCACCAGTCGGGTAGCTTACAATTACGCTCCCTACCTCTCTTTTCGCCAGAGCTTCGATTGTCAATCAGCAGGGTGCACCGCGTGCAGGTGAAGTTAGCTTTTGTTCAAAGATGTTGATGATTAATATTACTTTTTTTATTTTCTTTTTATTATACACAATTTATATAAAATAAATCTATAAATTGAATTCCACCAGTCAGGACGGAACTTTCTCGGGGAGAACTCACACCTTTGTCATCCTTCACGCCGTCTCCGAGAGGAATAACTCACTCGCGCTGACGATGATACATTATCGCCTGTATTTTCCAGCGCTGTTCTTTTTAACGGGGATTGTGTAGAAATTGAACGTTCTTCTAAACATATGTTAATACAAGTCAATTAAACCACAATCTGACATGACATTTCCTTCCCAAGCATAATATTAATCGCATCATTAGTTTCGCGGTGATTTTTTTTTGCGTCGTAAATTAACTCGTTGAAGGTGCGCGTGCGCAGTCGATCGTGTCTATATAAACGGCGAGTGTAATCCGTCCGTCTATGCCCAGTCTGGACTTGCTCGACTTAATTAACAGTTAGTAATTACAAGTTACAGATTACTAAAGAGTTATACATCAACGTATACTGTACTTTAAGAAACAGACAGTGGGCTAACAATAGGTGTGGATGGTATGCTACCTCACAAATACGGTATAAGAAATAAGATATATATGTATGGACTGTGACCGTGTGGTTTCCGGCAGACTAGAATAGAATCACTCCGTTTCTTTCCGTGGATGTCGTATAAGGCGACTAAGGGAAATACATTATCAAATATCGATCAGGCCTCCCCCAACCCGTTTGGCCAGCGTGGGGAGTATAGGCCAAATCCTCCTTCGAGACGAGAGAGGGTCGTGCTACTCGTGCTCTTGTAGTGGAGACTAAAATGGACCTGATGATGATGATGATGATGATGTATGGACTACAGTACAAGTACGTATGGAGGAGATGGCTTCGCCGAGCCTGTCAGTCTAACGAACCCCCAAAGTTAAGCAATATCGATCGCAGCCTATCCACGAATGGGTTTTTATTTATCTAGTACTCCTCTGTGCTTCGGTGATGTTAAGCTGTAGGTCCCAGCTGTTGTCATTAGACGGGCAGTCGTTAAGACAAGTCAGCGCTGCGTACGCGAGTATCCCGGTATCTTCTGCAATCCTTTCTATCTAGTGAATGTCTACATCATAATAGCTATTTGTATGTTTTTTACTCAAATTTCAACCTGATTCATCCTGGGTTGATCCTGGGCGGGGACGCCAACGCGAAGAGTGTCTGGTGGGGCAGCTCTCATGAGGATTCCAAAGGAGAGGAGATGGTTGGGACCTTAGGGGAGCTGGGCCTCCAGATTCTTAACTGTGGTGACGTCCCAACATTCGATACTGTCAGAGGTGGAAAGAGGTACAGTAGCCATGTCGACGTGACGGCATGCTCGGAGGATATGTTGAGCTTGGTGGATGGATGGCACGTCGAGGAAGCACTCACGTCCTCGGACCACAACGGCATTATATTTGACGTCCGCATGGCCAAGGCCAAGGGGGTATCGATCGCGAGGACCACCAGGATCTTCAACACCAAAAAGGCTGATTGGGGTAAATTTCGTGAGAAACTCGCCTCAATCATGCTGAGAGACAGTCTCACCGCTGAGCGCGTGGTGGCTGTCGAAGGGTGTGAGGAACTGGAGGTAATCGTGGATGGATACACCCGGGCGATAGGCGAGGCCTGCGAGGCCTCGATGCCTAAAAAGAGCAATGCGGGGTCATTTAGGCTGCCGTGGTGGTCGGAGGAATTGGAGGAGCTGAGACGACAGACCAACACCAGGCGACGCAGGATCCGAAACGCTGCGCCGTCGCGTAGACAAATGGTGGTCCAACTGTACCTTGAACAGAAGGACAAGTACGAGGCCGCGGTGCGAGAAGCACAAACCAGCAGTTGGAGGGAGTTTTGTGGGAGGCAGGACAAAGAAGGTGTCTGGGAAGGTATCTACAGGGTTATCGGCAGGGTAACCGAGCGGAAGGAGGACACGCTCCTCGAAGTCGACGGGAGGGCGTTGGACGCCAGGGAGTCAGCAGAGCTGTTAGCGGACACTTTTTATCCCGCCGACAGCGGGTTGGACGACAGTACAGACCACCGCCAAATGAGAGAACAAGCCCGTACGGTAAACGAACGGGCCAATGATGATCATGACCCGCCGTTTACCGAGAGGGAACTCATGGCGGCTGTATTGTCCTTCAACCCAAAAAAAGGCCCCTGGCGCCGACGGCCTCACGGCTGACGTTTGCGCTCGGGCCATTGACGATGGCTCGGGTTTCTTCCTGGCCCTTCTTAACAAGTGTCGGGCCCTCCGATACTTCCCTCGGCTGTGGAATGAGGCCATCGTAATTGCCCTTCGGAAACCGGGAAAGGAATCGTATCGCCTGCCCAAATCATACAGGCCGATCGGGCTTCTGTCTGTTTTGGGCAAGATATACGAAAAAATGTTGATCGTTCGCCTCAAGCATCATCTTCTGCCGAGGATTAGTACTCGCCAGTACGGGTTCATGCCACAGAGGGGCACCGAAGACGCCCTCTATAACCTGCTGCACTATATTCGCAGCAAGCTTGACGAGCGTAAGATTCTTACTCTCGTCTCGCTGGATATAGAGGGTGCCTTCGACGGCGCCTGGTGGCCTGCTATCAAACTCAGACTGGCGGAGGAAAACTGCCCTCTGAGCTTGAGACGAACGATAGACAGTTACCTCAGCAATAGGACGGTGAGGGTGCGCTTCGGGGGGAGGAATGCGCACGCGCTGCCACAAGAGGTTGCGTACAAGGGTCCATAGGAGGTCCGATATTGTGGAACCTCCTCTTGGACCCCCTCTTGTGGCAACTAGAAAGAGCGGGGGTGTACTGTCAGGCCTTCGCTGACGACGTCGTGTTGGTGTTTGACGGAGCCACTGCACTGGATATAGAGAGATGTGCCAATGTCACTCTCGAGCACGTGAGGGCGTGGGGAGTCAGAAACCGGTTAAAGTTTGCGCCGCAAAAGACCAGCGCCATGCTGGTCACGCGCAAACTCAGGTATGACACTCCACGCCTCAGCATGGACGGGATGGGCATTGGCATGTCTCGGCAGATCAAACTCCTCGGGTTGACCATCGACGCGGGTCTTACGTTCAAAGCGCATGTGGCCACCGTCTGTAAACGGGCGGTGGACATATATAAGCGTCTTGCACGTACGGCCCGCGTTGGCTGGGGTCTTCATCCTGAGGTAGTGAAGATCATATATACAGCTGTAGTGGAGCCGACGATGCTTTACGCCGCGGCCGTATGGGCACCAGCGGTGAACAAGCTAGGCATCCAAAAGCAGCTCAACAGCGTACAGCGGGGCTTCGCGCTAAAGATCTGCAAGGCCTACCGAACGGTCTCCTTGAACTCTGCACTGCTGCTGGCTGGGGTGCTCCCCCTTGACCTTAGGGTGCGAGAAATCGCATCTCTTTACGAGGCCAAGAGAGGACTGCCCCATCCGGTGCTGGGAGACAGGGAGATCGAGCGGATGGCCTCTAAGATCGAGGCCCCGCACCCAGCGGAGCAGGAGAGGGTCGAGTTCGATCACCTGGTGGACGAGGAACAATACAGGGCAGCCAACACCTTTGCCCTGCGAATGTTCACGGACGGCAGTAGGATTGAGGGTCGGGTAGGCGCCGCTGTTTCAATTTGGAATAGCGATGCCGAAACCAAGGCCGTCAAGCTTACTTTGTCGTCTTACTGTACCGTCTACCAGGCCGAACTCCTCGCTCTCTGCACCGCGGCAAAATACGCGTTGAGCTGTAATGGATCCAGCGTGGGCATCTTCAGCGACTCCATGGCGGCGCTCCAGGCGATAGGCAACGTTGATTCCCCTCACCCCCTTGCGGTACAGACGCGGGACGCTCTTAAACTGTGCAAAGCGCAGGGTAAGAGCGTCTCGATGTTCTGGATCAAGGCGCATGTGGGTCTTGAGGGGAATGAACGCGCCGACGAACTCGCCAAGAGTGCGGCCCTGAAGTCGAAGAAGAAGCCCGACTACGACCGCTGCCCTGTTTCATTCGTCAAGGGTATGATCCGTAAGACGACCATTGACGAATGGGATAGGAGATACCGCTCGGGAACTACAGCTTCAACGACGAAGCTGTTTTTCCCGAGTGCGACCGCCGCGTACAGAATCGTGGGCAAAATGGCTCCGTCTGGCATCACCACGCAAGTTTTATCGGGACATGGTGGGTTTGCCGCGTACTTGTACAGGTTCAAGTGCGCGGACGATCCATCGTGTTTCTGTGAAGCTGGCGAGGGTCAGACAGTGCAGCACATTTTGTTTCAGTGTCCCGCATTCTCCAAACAAAGATGGGAATTGGAGCAGCGTTTGGGAATGCGGGTCACTGAAGCGAACGTGTCCGAGGTGATGGCTGGAAAAAGTAGATTTAAGTTCATTGACTACTGTGTCAATCTAGCCACGGCTGTCATCAGGCGGAACAAGCAGAATGGCCCCACCTAGGACCAATGTTGGACTTGGGCGCCTATATTTCCGATAGGCGTCTCGATCGCGGTGGCTAGATGGGGTTATTGAGCTAAGTGTCTGCCGGGGACAGCTGTGGATGGATTGACAATAATCAGATTGTAAGTTGGACCAAGCCATCACCTCAACTCGTCGGCGTCCAAAAGCGGACATAGTAATTTAATAAAAATTTATATTAATTGTTAATTATGTATTTTAAGCTATTGCTTCATTCGAATAAATATTATATTGTAATTATTATATTGTATAACATGTTCACAATTTACGCTATTGCGACATAAAGATATGTTAGTTAAGTTTTTAAATATTAGTTTTTTAAGATCGTTTCAAAATGCTATAACGAATGTGTAAGACTAGTAAAAGCCTTGTCTACGACAGGGGTGTGCGTTTTCTAAAGTAAGCCAATCTGCGCACATCCAGCGGACTGTATACACCCGTTGGATGTGCGTATATTGCGATTGGCATATGAAAAAAAAGAAAAAAAAAACCTGATTCATCCAGCGGGTGGTCTATCCGTTGATAGATCAATCAGTAACGGTTGCCTTTTTATTGATATACAGAAAAAATTGACGGTTTGAATCTACAATTCATGTACCTAAGCAATTAATAATTAAGAGTCCGGGGTCGCGGGTTCGATCCCCGCACAAGGGAAACATTTGTGTGCATGAACATGTCTGTTTGTCTTGGTCTGGACGTTTTCTATGTATTATATGTATATATGTATTTATAAAAAAAAATGTATTTAAGAATTATATCAGTTATCTAGTAGCCATGTTTGTCTTGGTCTAGGTGTTATCTATACATGTATTTACTAAAAAATATATTAAAGTATAATAACAGTTATATCTGATGAGCTCGGTGGTCGAATGGTTAGGCAATGGCCACTTTAACTCCGAGGTCACGGGTTCGATCCCCGCACGAGACAAACATTTGTGTGCATGAACGAACATGTCTGTTTGTCTTGGTCTGGGCGTTTTCTATGTATTGTATGTATATGTATATTTACAAAAAGAATTATATCAGTTATCCATAGTACAAGCTTTGCTTAGTTTGTTACTAGATGGCAGTGTGTACTTCGTCCAAGAATATTTACTTATTATAATTTATATTCGCGGAGCAGGTGTCCAAATAAGATACACTTTAGCTCAGTGAGTAATACAGTGTGAGTGAGTGAGCGTCGTCCGAGGGGTCGTGCGCCGCCATGCGTGCTTCCGGCCGCAACCGCGCGGCCACGCAACACCGTGCCTCTCCGCGACCACCGCTTGTCTTACACCACAGCTTGTATTGAGATACAAGCCTCAATACATGACAATACACAATACTGGTGCGTGCCGTTTTTTCACCAAATTACCACAACTATGGCACTTTTTTAGGCTGTTAATTAAGGCTAATGCCTCGTAGGCCTCTCGACTTTAGCCTAGTCGACAATTTGAACTTTATACATAGCCTTTCGAATCGTAGCAACTCAATATTTTAGGTCCCCCTAAAATATTGAGTTGTTACGATTCGATTCCAATAATATGAATTGTAAAACCGTGAGAATTGTCAGAAATGGGCTTGTCGAGCCCCACTAGAGAAAGTACCTACCGACGATTTACTGACTACCGAAGACAAATAAGAATGGTATCGAGAATAGTTGTATTCCTGTGAAGGAGTGAAGTTTAAGCTGCCCATCTAGAGAAGCACCTCCGCCTCACTGAATACCGCAGCCAAATAACAATTCCCTTGAGGGTTGTTGTGTTCCTGTGAGTGAGTGAGGTCACCAGAAAGAAAGGAAGGAGTATGCTGGCAACGGATCGGCTACCCCTTGCTTTATTCATCAGGTGACCCACATGCTCGTTTGCCCTCCTTTCGTATAAAAAAATAATTAAGAATCACTTAGACCAACTAAAGTAATTAGGTACTTACTTTAACTAGAGCAGAGAACTGTGTATTTTGTCTACTTACTTAAAAAAACTTTACCCTCCCTTATTCGACAATCGGGTAAGATGTAACCTATATTACAACACTAATCTTAATACCATCAAAATCCATGGAATCAATCTATTCATAGCGAGAAGTAAATTATAAGAAATCGTCTAAGCAAATTATAACTCGATTGAGTTAAAATCGATTGATACGGAAACATAACAGTTGGTGAATCGAGGGCAACGCTCGTACCTTTTGTATCGAGCTATAATACTCTAATACAATTTCGAAGAACGATATTAAGAAATACAAAGTGATTTCGGATGTTGGCCAATTGATTTGAATTAAAACTCTTAAGTAATAATTGCTCGAATTTTTATTTGTAACTAGCCACCACCCGCGGCTTTGTCCAGTTAAAATTTGAACACACTACCAAAATAAAAAATATCTTATAGTATAGTTAGGTATTCGTAAATGTTCTATCAAAAAATGTTGATTGTATGGACATTACTCAATCGCTTGACGTTTGCTGCCGCAAGAACTAGCTTAACACTCGCACACAATATCGAAGAGTTCACAGAGTAGTAGATAACGAACCTACCACTATTATTCTGTTCTGTGACGAAGGCCTCGTGAGAGACGCTATGAGAGATAATAAGTTACAATAACTGTAAAGGTTTCCACCCAGACATCGTGGACCCTGATCACTATTTAACTATATTGCGAGACCATTGTAATGAGCTTTTTCTTAAAGTAACACGCAGGAAAAAAATATTTGTATACTATCACTGAGTTAGTCAAAACTTTTACATAAACGTTCATATACGTACGAGGACGTGCACATAGGTACCTAGTAATTAACAATTATTTAACTACTAAATGGAGACCTTGCGGTCATAATTTTTATTGAATTAAACGGACCCAGAGGAAGCGTCATTGTTCGCCACAAGCTCGCTACATTATTAACCGTTGGAACAATCGCACGCTGCTGTGTTTCCGACATACGCACCTCCGACACGCTGATAAGAGGGAAGGTCGCATATTGTTAGTAAATACTTTGTCGCTATTCAACAAGATATTTCGGTTCTTCTTCTTAACTGTGGAATGAACTGCCTGTCGAGGTTTTCTCAGGGGACTATAGCATGGGGCTCTTCAAAAAGGGCGTGAAGAGGTTTTTACAGGGTCGGCAACGCGCGCGTGTTGCCTCTGGTGTTACAGGCGTTCATAGGCTACGGTAACTGCTTTCCATCAGGCGGGCCGTATGATGGTTTGCCACTCGTAGAAACGCAATTAGAAACCCTCTGTAAAGGGGTCATACTGATATCGATTGAGATCGAGTTCGACCCCGAAAATCGGACTTTTATATAAGTGACAAGCAGTATCAGCTACAGAGCTTCAAGATCCCTGTCCTCTAAGTTAAACACAATACTAATAACAATATAACAAGCTTCATGTCTCTGGAATGCGTTACCGGAATCTATTAGGAGCTCTCCCAATAAATTTACTTTCAAGAAGAAGGTGCGCGCTGATCTTTTACAGGCCCTGTTAAGGCAGTAATCATCTGACATTAATATAGTCACTTTATTTTATTTATGTCTTTATATTTGTGAATAAGTATATCTCTGTGTATGTGTAAGTATGTATGTTATTTACCTATTAAGTTACATTATGGGTATGCTCAGCGTCGGACTGGCCATATAGTCGAGGTGGCATTTGCCAGCCGGGCCCCAGCCTGCGCGGGCCCCCCACGGGCCTGGCTTGCGGGGCTTGCGGCAACCGTAGGATAATATACCATCTACCATCATCTAGTCTCGGGCCCCGGGCTTGTCAGCCACCCGGGCCCAGTCCGACCGTGGATATAGTGTTTTATCTATTTGTTTGGAAGTTTCCTCCTAAACCGCGCAGTTTTGGAAGTATTAGCACTTTTTCTGTATAAATACCGCAAAAATATTTTGTATTATTAAAATCACTTCTAAAGTTCCACTCAATTAAATGTATTATTTCACCATATGATATTATTAAGGGAAACAAAAAATATATATCACCTAAATATCATCATCATCATCACATCTACAGGAGCACGACCCTCTCTCGTCCGTCCAAAAGGCAGAAGGAGGTTTTGGCCTACATGACGTTTAATTGTTGTATATACAGGAGATACAGGCAGAATTTACGAATTTTCTATTCTATATGATGTCTGATATGATAGCACGTAGGTCGTAGATGGTAAGTACATATCTAAGTAGAAGAAGATAAACATTTATTTGAACATTTGTCTGCCAGTATCTTATTTATGCTATGACGTTCTCAGTGAAATTATGTATATTAAAATATATCAACATGAAAGTATGACCGGTTGAGAGCCATTAGACATGTAGACATCTTGACAGATACGATCGTAGTGGGCTCTCATTGAATAATGTGTACGGTTCAATGAGATCCAATAATATGAGTTATATTTTTAATGAATAATATATTATTATTGATTCATGCTGATGAATTACTCAATTGAAATAAATATGAGTCGAGGAAATACTGAATCAACCAAGGCAGTTGACCTATAAAAGGAAGAAGCGATAGCACTTGAAAATTTTTAATTAACATTTACGTTCACTTCAGCTGACATATATTAGGTTGGGGAAAAAGTCTTTTCGTATTTTATATGAAAATTCAAAACATTTTTTAATAAAGTTTATTTACATTTAACTAAAGTATGTAGGTGCCATTTTGTTCGATAACTTTTGGCCATCTTGTAGGTAGAGACATGATCCCATTACTATAGAATTTTGGGACTTCTGTTCAAAAAACCACGACAAGTGGTTTTGGCAGTCTTCTCGTGATGGTAACCTGACATTGCCTAAAGAATTCTGAAGAGACCGAAACAGGTGGAAATCAGAAGGTGCAAGGTCAGGACTATACGGCGGATGCATTAACACCTCCCAGTCAAACTCTCTTAATTTTTGCTGAGTGGCTAAAGATGTGTGAGGTCTAGCGTTATCATGATGAAAAATCACACCCCTTCTGTTAATTAATTCCGGCCGCTTTCTCTCAACTTTTTGCTTTAATCTCATCAGTTGTTCACAGTAGAGTTCAGAATCGATAGTCCTGCCTGGCGGTAACAGCTCATAATGAATAATACCCTTCCAATCCCACCATACACACAGCATCACCTTGTTGCGGGTTAACCCGGGTTTTGCCAGAGTCTGTGAAGCCTGACCGGCCTTTGACCACGACCTTTTTCGCACGTTCTTGTCGTACGTGATCCACTTTTCATCACCAGTTATAAGCTTTTTCAAAAACTGTTCGCTTTCATTACGTCGTAGTAAAGAATCGCAAATGAGTACACGGTTCATTAGGTTTCTTTCAGTGAGATCGTGAGGCACCCAAATATCGAGCTTTTTAGTGTACCCAGCTTTTTTCAATTGCGCCAAAACTGTTTTGTGGTCAATTCCTAATTCTTCAGCTACGTCGTAACTGATATGCCGCTCTTGCTCCACTTTTTCAAAAATGGCATCCATTTTATCCGTAACAGGGCGACCAGAGCGACGTGCATCTTTCACATCAAAATTTCCTGATTGAAAACGCTTAAACCAAATTTGTGCTACTCTCACAGACACTGCACTAGGTCCATAAACGTCACAAATTTTATTCGCAGCTTGCGTTGCATTTTTACCTTTTTTGTAGTAAAATTTTAAAATGAATCGAATTTCTTCATTTGATTCACTCATCTTGACAGTAAAAAAAACAAATGAAAATCACACATTTACCTAATTTGAATTTGGAATTATCTTTTTTAAAATATAAACTTTTTAAAGATATCAAAACCTGCCAGACACAAATGGTATAACCAAAGAGATTTTATTACAAGTTCATACATACTATAATGCGAAAAGACTTTTTCCCCTACCTATTATATTTTTAATAGACAGACTATATGTTTTGGTATACAAAATGTATATGTTTTTGTGATTTTTTATTTTATTTTTTTCAACTTTAGCAGATTAACTCACGGCCTGTCTTATTATGAAGAATAATATATCTTTGGTAAAAAAAATATCATTCGTGCCTTGCCTACTCAGTGAAAATCTTTTCACGCCCTTTTTGAAGTTCCCCAAGTTCTAATTTCGTACGAAATCCACGACACCGGACACGGTGTTCATTATTGACTCGATAGCGTAAGAAAAGCTCCCTGGATTCGCACAGTACACGACAATTTCGATTCTAAATTGTAAGGATGAGCATCTGACGAAATGTTATCTCTTCTGTCCATAATTACGTTTTCCTTCAGCCTTTATGTGGGGTAAATTGTAGGCCGCCTATTACTTGAAGTGTATCGCAATTTCCGATTGCATTTTGGTGAAATAACTCCATGTCACCAACACTAAATTATTCGGGCGTGGCGACGTCGAATGGGAGGAAACGACGGCCCAACAATACACCGAAGAG
Organism: Hypsopygia costalis; assembly: GCA_937001555.2. Taxonomy (NCBI): domain Eukaryota; kingdom Metazoa; phylum Arthropoda; class Insecta; order Lepidoptera; family Pyralidae; genus Hypsopygia; species Hypsopygia costalis. The sequence goes on from OW443328.2 coordinate 33,260,702, forward strand.
AAACCTGCCGATGATCCGGCATGACACTGTTCAAAACTGCTTGACATAATAAATCTACACATATATAGACGCGGTTGGTTTGTGTTGTCGTTTTTTATTTCATATGGAATGGCCAAGGTGTGCCTAAACGTAACACGTTTCTTAAAAGTTATAGAATACAAATGCAAAAAGTATGATAAAAGTTACGACTTAAGATGTAAGAGACATCATCTGCTTCCATTACAAGAAAGGCGTAAAATTGCGGATATATCATTTCTGGCAAATATTGCGCAATCTAAAATTGATTCTTCCTCACTTCTGGCAAAAATAAATATTTACATACCACCTTTTTCAGTGAGAAAACCTAAATGTCTATCTGTTCCATTAGTATCCACAAATTACCGACAGAATTCATACTTTATCCGAGCACCATTGACTTTTAATGATCTGGTTGACTTTCTACAACTGGATCTGTTTAACACGAGGATCACTACTATGAGGCGCATCTTGTCTAAACATTGGTTTGACTCAGTCTCCTAATTCTATAATGGGCAGTCTACGTGTGATTGCATGTACCCAAATTTAATTGTTCTGTTCTTGTGTGAGTAATAACTGATTCGTGATGTTGAAATGCTTGTAAGCGGTTAATGTTGATGTATATATTCGGAAACATATAATGGCATGTTTTTGAGCATATTGTTATTTATTTTTGTTATAAAATGCTGTTTGTTTTCTGAATAAAAAAAAATAAAAAAAAATTGAACTTAACTCCTTCCTTTATTTTTTTAAGAGCAAAAATGTAAATGTTATTTTTTGGTGTGGAGCTCCACAAATAATAGTACACGCAAAGTAAACGTAACATTAACATGTCTTCCGGGATAGACCACCACACATTTTGTACTAATATTCCTGGACAAATTACACACAGCATCTAGTCCCAAACTAAGCAAAGCTTGTACTATGGGTACTAGATAACTGCTATTATACTTAAATACTTTTTTTTTGTAAATACATACATACAATACATAGACAACGCCCAGATCAAGACAAACAGACATGTTAATGCACACAAATATTTGTCTTGTGCGGGGATCTAACCCGCGACCTCGGAGTCTAAGTGGCCATTTGCCATTGCTAACCATACGTCCACCGAGCTCGTCATACTACTTACGTCGGGTGACACAAGCCTCGTTAGTTTATCCACAGGATGCACCCCGTACAGATGAAAATTATGCAACTTTGTGAACAACTCACAATTTACACGTTCATGGGCATCATAATCGATTAAGAAGTTTCTGAGTTACCGGTTATTTTTATAATAACCGGTAACTCAGAAACTTCTTAATCGATAATAAATGGCGAGGTCACGGCGGACGACCAGTTATTTGAGTTTAGATGCTCGGATACCCACAACATTTCCATTTCCTGCAATAATTATTAAGATCCGTGCAATTGCTGTGGTAATACGGTTGATGCAATGATAATTAATGATCGGAAATAGATGCGTCGAATGCATTAGCTATGCAGTGCCAATAAATCATCGGCAATGTAACGAAAGGGTCCGACATCTAAAAAAAAATATTATTTTAGCTATGGTTTCACTGGCAGTAAAAGTTTCACTGAAGAGCACATGGACACATTGAAAGGAAGAAAACAGTAGTAGTGCGAGATCCCACCCACGACAAGTAACGTATTTTATGAAGACCAAAATGTTTAACATTGAGAAAGCGTATTTCACCGCCTATACCACGCTGTGCTCTGAAGAACTATTTTCCCTTATCCCTTCCTCCCCTTTCCGTCACAGAACGTCACGTGCAGGCTTGCGATATCACAAGTTCACCGTTGGGATCACTCATTTGACTCCACGCTTTCGCGTACTAAAAAGATTGGCAACTCCCATGAACTCCTATCTCTGTCGCACCACTAAAAAATGGAACGCGTTGCCAGCATACGTATTTATTCATTCATACAATATGGGATCCTTCAAGCGAAGCGTGAAGAATCATCTTGTAGGTCAGCATGGCAGCGTCAACTGACTAGACTCTCTTGTCCGTTGCCGATGCGATTGGGGCTCCTCATTTCGCTTACCATCAGGCGAAGCGGAGCCAATATGGTGAGCTAATATAAAAAAGTGTTTTTTGAGGCCATTTCAGGTTTAAGGTAATTAAACTATGTAAATTATATTGCCAAAATTTAAGTGAGGTAAGTAGCGTTCCACTTTTTTACATTAGAGTTAATCTACACGTGAAGTTTGAAATTAGTATTATATAAATTCTTAGCTTTGTCGACAAACTGCTTCTTAGTTTTATCATGTACTCATGTAACTTGACAACCAGCAAATTTATCTTGAACATTATTATTTTTTTATGTTTTGTGGTGTGCAATATTGAGACGATTACAATAGTCCAATCAATGCTGAAATAGACCAAGACTTAGAAAATGATTAACCGTAGTAGTATTTAATGTAATTTACGAGGCGCTTGTGGAAAAAGAGGAAGTTTATGAGTGAAGTGACCGGGCAATGGCGTGTGTGGGCGTCGCGGCGCGTCGCGGGGCGCTTGACCGCGCCGTACTACGGTCGACGCCGCGGACATAAAACAATCACTTATACTGTATGACACAGTGTAGCTTAGAAGTAATGAGGACAGGACACAATAAGAAAAACATGTTTTATTCCACGGAATTTCTATATTTGGAACAGCAGATATTTATATATGCAGTATGGTTTTTAAGACAGTTTCTGCCGCGAACAGGGAAATTGTGGAAGCAACTCCCTCAATTGTTTATGAGAATAATAACGGAAATCAACGCGATCATGCATAAGTGTATTTACATATCTTTATTGTCGCTTGACGCTTACTCAACGGCATTTCCATCAACAGTATTCCTGAACAACTAAGACATGGGATGGTAGTCTATAAAAAAGAGCCTATATTTTCCCAAAGATGCTGGCAACGGATCAGTGATCTTTGGAGTTTCGGTGTTAATGATGTTCATGGGCTGTAGTGATTGCTTACCATAAGGTGACTCATATGCTCGTTTGACTCCATCTATTATACTTAAAAAAAATGAATTTGTGTGTGTTTTTGCTCGTTGAGTTGTAATACTCGACTCGCACTTGGCCGGTTTTATTGTTTAGATTTGGTTATTGTAAATATTGTTCTGTATATCAAAGTACTAGAAAAATAGGTACCTATTATTTTTAAAATGTTAAATGTAGGGATTGATACGATTATGTGATCCCTCGTTAGCTTCTTGTCTTTTTATGCCAATCCCCTGCTTAGTTTTACGATCACAAATAGACCAAACCAAAGTAATATTTGTCCGGTAAAGTTAAATTGTAAAATTTTATAGAAATATGGAGCATTGAAAAACTTCGATCCTTAGATTCCTACTACGTTTTTGAAAACCCGCTTGTGTGCAATGTAAAGACTGCAACAAATTTAAACTGTGCTCGATATACAGTCGTCGGCTAGTAAAATGGCCGGCGTGTGCAATCCGCAATACTCAACACGCGAGCTCCGAAGTGAAGTACAAAACGTTATCAATCTAATAAACATTGCGATTTGACACGTTCAATATTTTTCATTCACTAACGTTGCGGTGTTTACGAAACTAATGGGTGAAAATACTCGAATAAGTAAAAGTATACAAGTTACTATTAGAATATGTCGAAAAAATTTACTTTAATTGATATACGGTTCTAGTATTAATGATCGAAGAATATACGAATATGACGAGAACCTTTTATTTTATACCACTAAGGAAGAGACAAGCATACGGTCCGCCTGATGGGGAACGGTTACCGCAGCCTATAAGGACCCTAGCAACACCGCGGACATCATTCCCGCGTTGCCGACCCTGTAAAAACTCTGTAGACTCTTTAGTTGTGATTTATATATAACGCGTTTTAGTAGCTTCATTTGTAACTAATACTGTAGTAATATTATGATTTAGGGGTGTAAAAGGCTCACCAATATCTTCTGATCAAGAAAGGTGGTCTGATGTAATTGAGAAGTAGAGAGAGGCACTCTAATAAGCACTTCATGACATTATATTAGTTCTGATATAATATTTGAGTTCAAGAAAACTACTAATATTCCAATGTACATAATATATTAATATTATAATAGGAAAACAAATCATTATTAAAAACGTATTGCTAACGTTTTTAATATATTGTATGCCTAACTATAATTATGAAAGCTGTTGGTTTTCTAAATAAATAAATAAACGCCTTCTTAATTTACTGTTCCTGTCAATGTCGATAATAGAGTAGTTGCTATTCGCTCTATTTAAGTATATATAGAACTAGCTGACCCGGCGAACTTCATACGCATACCGTCATATTTTTTTCGTAAATATTTTCGAAATTCCTGATAGACTTGATATAGCTGGCCGCAAGGTATATTGACTTTAATTTTGTTTATGTCCTCCACGAACGTCAATCTGTCAATATATTGAAGATCTCTCGCAGTCAGTTTCTGTCTAATTCACTCACTCAGTTTTCATATAATGAGATGTTAAAAAATCTTATAGATTTTTTTTTAATTTCTTCAACAAACATTGTCCTGACAATTATAATGAACACAAAAAAAAAATTATCCAAATTGTTGCACTCGTTCGGAAGTTATGCATGCATATCGGCGATTCACTTTTATTTATATATAGAAAAATAGATAAATTTTCCACATACCTTGTCCTTGTATAACTGGCGGGATGAGGGACAGCGCGATGAGCAGCGTGGCCGACGTGGCCAACGTGATGGTGGCTGGCGTGGCCAGCGTGGCTGCCGGGGCCATGCTGCCGCTACCGCTTCGGACGCATCACAGAGCGGCGCCGGCGGGGCTCCGCGTATCACCTTCTGACAAATGTACATACACTATTCTAAGTACTATACACACATAGATGCTAAATACGAGTATATATAGCATTTTTGAATGTTTTTTTGCTGCGACAATTAATTGTTCGTTACGAAATATGGCGGAACCAAAAGGATCCTAATTAAAAATCCAAATTTCGGTCGAAAGTTCGGATTTATGAAACCATTTTGTAGTGCTTTCTAGATAACAAAATGTTAATGTTTTATATATATTGTGCTTAAATTCTAAAACGAAGGAAATTCGTTGTTTAATTTTTTTGAAATTTCGGCCGATACTTCAGATTTTCTGAGATCTAATAGTGGAGATCCATTTATACCCCTAATTTAACAAAAATAGACGCTGTTCACCATAGCGGAACATAGTGGCAAAAACGTTTTATGTATGCATTCTGCTGCATCAACCTTTATTCATCCCACTGCTGGGTTACGGGTCTCCCGTCAATCAAAATTGTTTTACACCCCACGCTGCTTAACAGTGGATTAGTGGAAATGTCGATTTTTTTTTATAATATATATCACTAAATCTCGTAGAAGTCCATATTAATGGACATTTTGAATTTTTAATGACTATGGGTTTAAAATCTTATGAATCCAAAAGTATTTAAATTTTGTAATTTATGTGTGTAAGCATAAGAAGAGAAAATATTGAACTTTAATTTCGCTGTACAACGAAATGGGGAATAAATTTGGGGAGGAGAGTCTCTAAACGCAAAATAATCTTTAATGTTTGTTATTAGCACATAGTGATGTAGAGTTTCTCCGTACTTCACAAACAAAGCTACGCACGGTACATTAATTCTTTCATTTAAGTAAACATAACGCACTCGAGGGCGGTGTGCGGTAAGGTTTCACCACTGTATCATTACTTGCGTCGTCGTGGAAAGTCTCGCGTGGTCATCACGAGCTCGTTGACGTAGACGACTAGATGCCATCTGGGCGATTTGCCTCCGATCTCGTACTCTGATAGACAAGTATTAACGTGCGCAGATAAACAGACAATTACGTTTACGTTTTCTAATGGTTAATGGCTGTAACATCTATACTATAATATTATAAAGCTGAAGAGTTTGTTTGTTTGGTTGAACGCGCTAATCTCAGGAACTACTCATTCGAATTGAAGAAATATTTTTGTGTTAGATAGCCTATTTTTCGAAGAAGGCTATAGGCTATATATAAGTGAAAATTACCAGGAGTCCATTGACATCAGGACACGTCTTAGCATCCCCAGTCTAAAAAACTCCACCTGGAAAGTTCATGACCAAAACTTGGCGATCCTTTTAGAACATCCTGGATCAAAACAAGATCTAAACAGCCAAGTAGAAACTCTACAGGATACTATCTATACATACTTCTCTGAGCATTATCCACCACAAAATTATTGCGCTCAAAATAAAGAAAACACATTTAAAATGAAATTGCGGAGGAAGAAAAGAGAGTTAATAAGGAAACTTCGTGTAGCTAAAACCATGGGCGATAACCATCTAAGTCACCAACTGTCCAGGGCTCTAAGATCAATCCTCAAATTAATACAAGGTATATCACTTCAAACCACAAAAAATCGCGATAATTTTAACAGTGCTAAACATGAAGTAGACTTCGATAAAAATCCTTTTCAATACTCGAAAAACATTTTCAGGGAACAAAAGGGAAAGCTTCTCTTGACCAACGCGCAAATTTACGATCACTGTAAAAACACATACGAAGTGCCTAAACGCGGGAACTCATACGTAGATCCAAAAATCCAAAGACCTAATGATCCTCTATTTAGTTTTCAAAGTGACCCACCCAATGAAGAGGAAATAAACTACCATATTAAAAAGAAAAGTTCTAAATCTGCGCCAGGCCCCGATGGCATTCCTTACATAGTGTATAAAAAGTGTCCATCAGTTCGTAAACACATTTTAAATATATTTAGTAAGATCTGGTCAAGAAAGCAAGTCCCAGTAGCATTTGGAAAGGCAGTTTTTGTCCTCATCCCTAAAAAGGATATAGTAACTCATCCAAAAGACACCAGACCGATAGCCCTAACCAATACAATCTCAAAAATCTTTTTTAGTGTATTACAATCAAAAATGACAAAATTCATGATCAGCAATAGGTATTTCAGGCCCAATCACCAGAAAGGCTTCTTGCCTGGAATTTCTGGATGCCTGGAACACAATACATTACTAGCAGAAAGTCTGAAAGATGCCAGAACACATGAGAGGCAAATATCAGTCTGTTGGATAGACCTAGAAAACGCATTTGGTTCGGTGCAGCATGAACTTATGATATTTGCACTAAAATGGTATAACTTTCCCGATTTAATTGTTAACATAATTAACTCTTATTACTCGCATTTAAAATTCGTCATAGCAGTAAACAAGGAATACACAAAGCCACTACAATACAGTGTGGGACTATTCCAAGGGTGCTGCTTATCACCGATAGTATTTAACATAGTTATTAATATTTTAATAGACAAATTGACATCATATGAAAGGAAATGGGGCTACCGTTTTAAAATCAACAACAAGTACACTGAGTCAATCTTAGCCTTTGCTGACGACCTTGCAATACTTACACGTAATCCCAAACAGTGTCAGGAGTTGTTAAATGAAGTCGATGAGTTCTGTACATGGACGGAGGGATTGAGGGCGAAACCAAGTAAATGTTATTGTTTATGTCTGGGTAGACGAAATACCAAATACACTTCTTACGACCCGGAACTCTCCATAAGCGGCCAAAAAGTTGCTACGATTGCAGAAACAGTGCCTTTCAAATTTCTTGGTAGAAAGATAGATTACAAAGGACGCACACCATCACTGGGGGAAGTTGTCGAAAATTTCATTAACGACCTCAATAAGGTAGACCAACAGCCTATCAGTAATATTAAAAAAGCATGGATATACGACAACTATCTCACATCACGTCTCACTTGGCCTTTCCTAGTATATGACTTCGGTAAAACCCTCTTGGCAAAGTTAGATGCTAATGTCATAAAGATATTAAAGTCATGGTTCGGACTGGCACATCCGGCTGATCCCTCGACTCTATTTAGCGATCACAATAGTTTTGGGCTGAAATTGAAGAAACCTTCTGAACTCTATAAACACCTGAGAGTTACAAAAACGCATGTTTTGCAAAAGTCGCAAGACGAATTAGTTAAATCTCTCCCAAAAGACAAAAATGCCACAGACCTAGAATCTAGACTTCAATTCCACAAACAATTTATGGTAGGTGCACAGGCAAATAGAGCTGGGTTGGGCGCGAGAAAGAAAAGGGAAGACCGAGACATAGTAAAAACCTTTCTACAACAAGACGAAAATGACAGTTACAAATTGCACGCTATGAATTTAGAAATGCAAAGTGAGTGGTTAACCATAGGCGAGTTTTGCATCCCGTTAGCTCTGAAGTGGCGCACCTTGCTGTATGACTGGTCTCCTGCCTTATTAAAATTCTATCTTAATGCCTTTCAAATGACCCTCCCTGACCAGAGTAACTTAGTTAGGTGGGGAAAAGCCTCTGAAAAATGTTGCTATACCTGTGGAGAGGCGATATGTACAGCAAGGCACCTATTGGTGGGATGCAAGGTGCTCCTTGATAGGGGTCATTACTCACATCGCCATGACAGAGTACTTCAAATCATACGTGAAGCCATAAGCCTTTCAATAGCTAGAGCCCAAAAAGGATTAACGACAAACAAAAGACAAATTAACTTTATAAAAGGAGGCTCAACTTCAAACTCCAAGAACAAGCCTTACTCAATCCTCAGTGCAGCACCTGACTGGACTATTTTAATGGACACGTATGAAAAGCACTATAAAATTCCAGAAGATGTGGTTGTTTCGACATCCAGACCGGACATTTTCCTTTTCTCCAGAGCTACAAAACGTATAGTACTTGTAGAGCTTACCGTACCGTGGGAAACTAACATACCCAAAGACCACGCGATAAAACAAAACAAATATTATGACCTCCTAAACGAATTAACAAAAAGCGGCTATGTAGTTAATCTATACGCTGTAGAAGTAGGAGCGAGAGGTATACCAGCAAAATCTCTCTATAACCTGCTGAAAGACCTTGGCTTGTCCAGAAGTGCAGTAAGTTCTATACTAGAACGAGTATCTAAAGCTGCATTAGCAGGTTCATACCAGATTTGGCAGGGCAGGGAGAAAAACACAAGTAGTGAAGGTGAGTGTTGATGTACGTCGGAAAGGGGCCCCTTAAACCTACACCCGTGTCACAAGTCTCGGGATCTGCTTGGGTTTCTCTCTCTGCCACACGATGGACCCGGCACCCGCACGGTGAATCCATGGAAGCTAAGAAGTTCGTCTCATCACGCTACTACCAATAGGAGCGGAGCACCGATGAAAAATGTTGCAAAAATGGAAAAAAAATATTTCGAGAGCTTCCGTTGCGTGCGCTGCGTAAACGGTTCAAGTTACGCAACAATTATATACGACGGAATTATTCATCTTAAAAAGTTCTAAAAAAAGTCCGTTATAGCATATAAGACTGGCTGACCTTTCAAATGGTAACCTTCGCTTCACTTTCAAAGCTCTGTCACACGCAGACGAAGCTGCGCGAGTCAGCTAGTTTTATAGATATGTTATAATTACAACACGCTTACTCAATAGCTACGCATTTACACATGCTGCATGCAAAGAAAGAATAATGATTTTTAAGAAAAATAAAAACCGACTTCAGCTGGCGACAGGGCAAATTTAAGGGTTCTGAGATCCCCTCACCAGACCCTGACTTGGTGCATATGGGAGCACCTCGCAATCATACCCTTTCAAATAAAAAAAAAAGCGAATTTGATTTCCCTGGGATCCCATCATCAGATCCTGACTTGGTGAATATGGGACCACCTTGCAATCATACCCTTTCAAATAAAAAAAGAATTTTGAAAATCGGTTCACAATTCGCGAAAATATCAAATAACATACAAAAAAAAAAATTGTCGAATTGAGAACCTCCTCCTTTTTTGAAGTCGGTTAAAAAGAACGGAAACACATAGGAAAGCATTTTATCTACAACTTTTCAATAATTGTTTTTATTAGCGGTAATGTCTTGCTACGATGGTAAAGCCTGAGTGAATGTCGGGCAATTATCTTGATTTCATCTTGCCACAATGTAGGAGGATAAAACGCATTTATAGGTAATCTATATCATCTATAGGCAGGTCTTGTGGCCGGATGGGCAAACAACGACCAAACACCAAACGACAAACACGTCTGGATGGGTGTTTGTTGTTTGTGTACATCTGTTTGGCAAATCACGGTGTACCATGATTGCAGCAAACACCAAGCGTGTGGAGCAGTGTTTGTACTGACTGGGTGTTTGTTACTTGCTACCTGGTCGCCGCCGCTTGGCAAGCCTGTGAACGCGGCTTTATTTTTATGCTATCTAGTAGTTGCAACACGCATAAAATAGACTGTGCATGATCGCAATGAAAATTCACCGTTCGTCATTAGATTAAGAATTAGCGTATATTTTTAACCACGCCGAAAAAAGAAGGGTTTGTGACTTTGTGTATACATTATGTAGGTATCCGTTCCTGTAGCCTCGTAGTTGCAAAAGTGAAGAACCGTTTTTGAACCCATTTTTTTTTATTGGTGACTTTTTTAATCGTCGCGTCGCAGACAACAGAGTGTGACACAGCCTAATATCGCTCGCGCTCCGCCACCTTTCTTGGTGACCTTACTCACTCGCAGAAGCACAACAAAGGTGAAGAGTATTGTTAATTGTTACCAGTAGGGTAAACCACGTTCACCTGCGAGATACACCCTACTGTTTGACCTGAGCTCAAAGAGTGAGCCACTTACATCTCAAGTTAATCCTTGAGGATTATTATGATCCTCCAAGTAAAGAGCCCACATAAGCTCTAAAAAGTCTCTTTGAATTTGTCACAACTTTGAAGATGATGAACTTCTATTACGACGTTAAGTAGAAACTTCTACAGAAATAATTAGTTACTTCACAGTCCCGAACTGATCCAAGATGGTTAACAGATTGCGTAGTGTAGTCACCGTCGAACTAGCAACATCACGGTAACAATGGCCATGCAAATGGACGGCCGGAAGAAAGCGAAATGTTGGCGCTGGGCCGCCGCCGCCGCTGCACCGATTTTGAAGCTATTTTTTACGCTTTCTGAATTCGCCCCTCTGAGTTCCTCTCGTAGGTAGCTATTATCAAATAATGAAGTTGGCGCTGTACTTTATCTATAACTAGTGACTGGCCTCGGCTTTGCTCGGGTAGAACTCTACGAGTTTACGCGGCGCACGCCGGTAAAGCTCCCAGTCGGCGGTCAACGCTCAATAACCAGAAGGGTCGACTCGATGTGATGCCTCGACATTGCGTTGCATTCGTCAAAGTCATACGTCATATACGATGATTTATTTAGAGGTGTTTTTTTCTATGGATTTTTTGACAGATGATGATTTTTATGAGGCGTGATAACTATTTGATCATGGAAATACTTAGCCTGGCCCAGCGACGGCAGCATTAGGTGCGAAAATATGCATCATTATAATTTAATATGCGTTAAGTAAAATATAGAAGTAGTGAGGGACGCGATACGGCCAGGATTACTTTCAGAATATTTGTATTTTCCCTGTCATCATTATCATCTCGTATCAATTTACCCTGATATAGTCCTTCTCCAATTCTTCGCACCATATACGCGGTCCGCATCCAGAGGTTTCTAGTCGCTTTTTTTGAGAACATCGGTTTATCTAGAGGAATGGTGCCCAAAGTTTCGTCGCTTACAATCTAGAACTTACCTAATCTACATTATATTGAATTAATATCACACATTGGAGCCAAGATCACCGTGTGGATTCAAAGAGGTTTTCTTCCACGGACTCTCACATTGTGGAATGAATTACCTGCTGAGGTTTTCTCAAGCGACTTATAGTCGCAAGTCGTTAGTAGGCAAGCATGGGGTCTTCAAGAAAGGCGTGAAGAGGTTTTTTACTCTACCTACCTCTGGTATAGCTAGCGTCCAAAGGCTGCGATGACTGCTTGCCATCAGGCGGGCCGTTTGCTTGTTTTCTATTTTAGTTGTATAAAACAAAGAACGTAGGTACGTAAGAATCTTCGTGAAATTATTTAAACATGTGCGAAGTAAAAGCGCAAGACTGGCGTGATCAGTCAGATGGTGATGTTTCTTCATCTGTTTTTGTATATTTTGTTTCCCGACAGAGGAACCAGGGCTGCTGGCCCATGGAGAACGTCTTGCGCGAGTTCGGAACCAGCCACTTGCGAAAGGACGCTCTCTTGTTTCCGATTCCAAATTTTGAGTCAACTTATCAGAATAACCCCCAAATCCTTTCCAGATTTATCATCTAGGAGCTCAATGGCATCGTTGCGCGTGTCGGTCTAATCGAACACCCAAGATAAGCAACGTCGACCGCCGCCTGTCTATGGATGGGTTTATTTATCTAGAGCTCCTGCGTGCTTCGGAGGGCGCGTTAAAACCTCGGTCCCAGCTGTTGTGTTTAGATAGCAGTTGTTAAGCCACTTCAGTGACCTTCAGGCGGCAACACTGGTCTCCGCTAACTCGCAGTCGAGCAGCATGGTGGCTTCTTAGGGTTGCCACGCGTACTTTATAATAAATATGCTGTAGACTCCTTCGACTCGACTTCGAGATTTAACGACGAATAAGTGAAATACGATAATGCATTAGCAATACACTACACAAAACCATGTAGCCCTCGATAGCTCACGGCCAAATTCATAATAAACAATTAGATTTTTCCTACGAGTTTCCACCAACCCAGTGGCCCACTGTTCTCGGCGGCCCATTATCAGTTCCCACGAGCGCCACAATTGAGTTATCATATCAGTTGCAGTAAATCAATTAGCTACTGAATTCTCACGGCCGGGCCCACTCCACTCCGGTGAGCGCTTATTCCCATTGAGGTCTGATGTTATCTGTACCTATTAAACATTAATTGATACTTAAGCGTATAATGTGATAAATCGTGCCATATTTTATTATAATGTTACAGTATATTGGTTGTTGCCCGTGACTTTGGATGCGTATATCTCACGAGTCCCGTGGATTTTTTCTAAAATTCTTCCAAATTTGATTTCTACGTCATATTAGCTAAGCGTATGTCAAATTGGAACCCGATCATTTAATGGTTTTAGTTGTGCGTTGATAAAATGATGCAGTTGCATGAAGTATCAAGTCGTCAAAAATTACATTCGTATGTTCATAATTGCTGAGAAAAAATCAGTTTCGTGCCTTCAAAATTGTTAAGACGTTGTCTAAGCTATCTTTCGGTTAGGTTAGGTACATATGTCTTGTGATTCATTTTAAATAGGAACCTCGCTAAGGGAGATTCCGTAAACTTAGTGATGCGCCATCAAAGGACAATTTACTCTGGTGATAATACGATAAAATGATAATGGTTCCGCGATTTACGAAAACAGCTAGATACTAAACAGATAGATAGTTGTGTAAAGCGGCGGGTTCTACGAATTGGCTGCAACATACATACATACATCTACTATAAACCTACGTCTCTCTGTTTATCCGTTTATGTCCTTATGATGCGACGACCATTTACCTGATTTACATATTTTTTGAATATACTATTCCTTGCTATGGTCATAATATGCCAGAATATAAGCAGGATATAAAACACGCGAGCAAAGCCAGGCACAACAAGTGTCGAATTATCACTTGAGCCGTACCCCTTTTTTACCCGACTGCGACAGAAGGAGGGTTATGTTTTTCGAGAGTATGTATAATTGTTTGGCACGCTCTGCAGCCTCAACGGCTGGATGGATTTTAGCTTGAGAGGGGTCGTTAGATTCGTATTTGCTGTGAGAGTGACATAGGCTACATCAAATAAAACAATATGGCGGCTGTGAGCCGCAAAATTGTCGTTGCAGTAAATTTTTTTTCTTCTAAATATATCGATATGGGTATCAAAATAAAGGTCTCGATGACCTGATTTCAAATATATATATTTGATATATTAGTTTTTGCCTGCGGCTTTGCTTGTGTGGAATTATATTATTGTTACGCGTGATTAATAAATCTGTTGTAGGTGCAGTCGGGTTTTTGATTTTTTTAATTAACTTATAACTTATTGCCTGCGCGACGTTTGTCATTTCTCAGGATGTGCGTACCAGACACCAACAATGTGCGTACAAGTCCAACCGGGGACCCTGCCGCCGAAATTGAAGCCGATTACCATCGGATTTTTTGATTGCCACAATAGGTCTTCCTCCTCCATGTTTCGATATCATCAGATTTGAGGGTCGTGACCTCCACCAGGAAGCACCTTTTCTCTGATGATATTGCGCCATTTATGTCGATCTCCGGCAGTCTTTAAAGCATCGTGGACTGACAATAGGTCTTAGGTTTAAGTTAATGACAGCCATCATCAGCTAAGTCGGTAGAGCTCCAGGGTTTCTGCCAGCTGAGCTAAACATAATTACCAACAATGTCAGCAATAGTTTAAATTTCGTATTCAAAAAATCGTATGGAAATCGGCTTCAGCTTCGGCGATACGGCCCCTGTCCAGTAGGTCGCTAGGTGCTCTCAGAGTGTTGCTCTTATTACATATCATTTTATTAACCACAAATGGAATATGTTGAAGTATAGACCAATTAATAACAATTTATAGGCAACGGTTTGACGCGTGACCACGCGTGCGTTCCGCCTCATCCTCAGTAACTGTTATGTCTTAAACCATGCTATGACCAACTTGTCGAAGTGTACCCGGGCCGTGGACGACTGGCGATCAAAATAATCGATTAATTAGATGCAGTTATATATCGTTCTTTTAAAATATCGATAACAGTTCCTGTGGTAACACCTAGTTAATTATTAGGTACAGTACTATGTTATATAATTTGTATAGAGCAGTAATGTACCGAGCGTCTAAAATTATTAAACTTGGCGACTAAAGATTATAATAAACATACCAAACCTAATATAATCTTGTATATCAGTTGCCCATTTGGTATTTGTTATGGTTCCAATTATTATTATTTCATTCAGGGGCTATGTCTAGAGGGCGCTGTAAAATCGAAATATCTTGCGGGCTATTTCAAAAACAGCGCCTATGGCACTGTGCTCAGTTGGGCTGGTTGGTTACTACCTCAAGTCAGACAAGCGATGGAATTATGTTCCACACATAGGAGTTATTTTGCTAAAATAATTTACAAATCTCAAAAAGTAGTTAAATCTTTGGCGTGCATTCTAGAAATATAAACCCGTTGATCGTCGTTCGTCAATCATGTTACATTATTGTAATGTTATAACCTCCTGTATTAACGAAACTACTATATAATATAATAATATTATCTGTGACGAAATTACCAAATACTACAATTCATTTCATAATAGAAAGACGAAAAAGAGAATTCATCAAAGCTTTAATTGAACAATCCACGCGAATCAAGTTATGGGCCAGCCCTCTTACCACCATCTCTTATTGCGATTCAATAACTGAATAGAATGCTTATTCATACCAATAAATAAGCGACTCTATATCAAACGGAATAGAGTCGCTAATAATTTGGTATGAATAAGCAATCTATTCAATTATTGAATCGCAATAAGAGATGGTGGTAAGGGGGCAGCCTGGGGCACGCTAATATACGGCATGCCGGGACGGAAGCCCACCACACTTTTCCACTACTGTGTCCCCTACCGCCACCACAACCAGGGGCCCTACCGCCGAAGCTGAAGCGGATTACCATCGGTTTTTATGAATGCGAAAATGACACTTCTGCTTAGATTGTCGGTAATAATGTTTAGCTCAGCTGGAAGCAACCCTAGAGCTCTACTGACTAAGCCGGAGATGTTTGTCAATAACTTTAACATAAGACCAATTTTTTTTTAACTAGTGTGGCAAACAAGCATACGGCCCGCCTGATGGAAAGCAGTTAAAGCCTATGAACGCCTGTAATACCAGAGGCATCACACGCCATTGCCGACCGTGTAAAAACCTCTTCACGCCATTTTTGAAGAACCCCATGCTATAGTCCCCTGAGAAAACCTCAACAGGCAATTCATTCCACAGCTTGACAGTACGCGGGAGAAAACTTCTCTGGAACCGCACAGTACGTGACCACTTCGGTTCTAATGTGTGAGGATGAATTCCCTGTCGATGGCGAGCGGTGCGACTGTAAAAGAGGCCGTTGGCATCATGTCAAACAACTCCTCGGAACGCACCCCATTGTACAGACGGTAGAACACACAGAGGGACGCAAAATCTCTTCTCAGACTTAAAGGTTCTAAACCATCTGTTAGTTTGGGATCGTCTACAAAAACCAACCAATTTTTGGAATCAAGAAATCGGCTTCAGCTTCGGCGGTAGGGCCCCAGGATTAACAGCGGCGGCAACAGCCACCAAAAAGGTAATGAACAATGAAGTTCATTGCGGTGCCGGGGGTACGCCTCAGAACTCACAACTAATTTAATCAGAAGAAATTAGTAGGAATAAGAATAATAAAGGGCATATAGGGGTGTAATAGTTCATCAACATCTTTGAACTAAAGCCAACTTCACCTGCACGCGGTGCACCCTGCAGACTGACAAACGAAGCTCTGGCGAAAAGGGAGGTAGGGAGCGTAATTGTAAGCTACCCGGTTGGGGAATTTACCTCCACCTCACAGAATACCGCAGCCAAATAACAATTCCCCTGAGGATTTTTGTGTTCCTGCGAATGAGTGAGGTCACCAGAAAGGAAGGAGATGCTGCGTTAGCAGCGGGGGTGGCGGCGCGCAAGCGATACTTTATGTTGCGAGCGTTCATATGGCTACGGTAACCGCTTCACATCAGGCGGGCCGTACGCTTGTCTGCCACCGGACGTAGTATAAAAAGAAAATAGCAAATGCAGAAAATATTCATTTATTTATTTGTTAAAATGTTTGTCATACGAGTATAAAATTTGCATTGCGCTCAGCCACCAAGAAATAAACGTCACCATTAGACCGTTAGAGAATTAGCTCATTTGCTAAGCTTTTAACTGCGCGTCTGTCATGCGATCATTTTGTTCATAAAATAGAACTCTTCTTAAAATTACCATTATATAACATTTAATAATTCAAACTATTACACATGATTGCGTTTGCGCAGGACGCGATCGAGTTTCGAGGAGGGCGTCACGGACGCAGGTTTCCGTTCACCGACTCAGATGGGCACACCTGACTCGCTAATCGCAGGAATAGCTTACATGATACGTAGTTCATGGTCACATTAGTATATTATGGTCCTTTTTAAATAATTTGTCTGCGCCTGGCGCCTGGAAGCGGGAGGATGCGGAAAGCGGAGAATCGCAAATGGTGGAAAGCATTAGGCCTATATCTAGAAGTGTATAGATACACGCTGATAGAATATACATTACGTTTCTAAATAACACCTCTTCAGGAGCTTCGTATCACCTTACGCACTGACAAAAACACAACACTAACAATAACTGTTAAACTTACTCGTTGCATGATTTATGAAAAATTAACAACGGAAATTAATCATGCATAGGAGTATTTACAAGATACATTTATTATTGCCTGACGTTATGACCAAATTGCACCGGCCGTGGTCACAGGCTGAATGTCAGAGAGTCAGTAAGCCTTTAAATATAACATAATGGATGCGTCTCATGCTTGGGGCACTAACGGGCCATTATGCCTGTCAAGGGCACCTATACAAAATGAGACGTGTTGATAACCCAGAGTGCATGTTCTGCACTCTGGGCTATCAATATATTCTCATTTTGTCCAATGTGACGCCCTAGCCGGCAAACGAATGGAAATCCTAGGAAAGGCGTACCCGGACCTGGAGGACTAGACTCTTCCCAATAAGCGGCATACTGAAGTATATGGAACATGTCTCCAGACAGTCAGGGGAGAGTGACTAAAGGATTAGGGAGAGCACAAAAGATCCATGAGGGTCGACGTGTCACCGGTGCTGCAGAACAGGACCCACTTTATGATAATATAAGATAAGCCTGTAAATACCCTTATGCATGATCGCCTAAATTCCCGTTGTAAATTTTTCATACAACCATAACAATTGGTGAATGTATTTTTGATTGCAGTATCCTGTGCGTGATAATAAGCAGATATTGTTTCATACAGATGTTTGAAATATCAACTGCCTCACTCACCAGTTGCGGCCTTGTAATAAAATATTAAAATAAAAATTAAAAAAATAACCCCGACACAATACACAATAACCAAAGTTCCCTTTAAAAAGTTAAAAATAATAAAAGAAACTCAATCTTAAAGTACTTAAGTATAATAATAATAATAATAGTGCGGGTCATCCAGCGTAATTGTATGTTGGATGGACCCGCGCTTGAACGGCTTCGCTCTGAGGTAGTTGTCCCTACGTCTACCGCTGTACTAGATTCACCACACACTCTGCCAACAGAGATGGTGAATTATGTACCCAATGCGGTGGACGTCGAGGACACAACAGTAAGTACCCAGGATAATGAGCATTTGAGGAGGGTTTTGGAGGAAGTGATTCTGGAGTTTAGATCCAAGCCTATCTCTGAAAGACCGCGACTGCCTCGTTTCCCCACGCATAGACGCAACATGGATCTGGTGGTGGCCCTAGACCGAATGCTAGACACGTATTTACGGTCTAGCCAAGATCTTGCTGATACCCATTCGATCCTATACTGTGCTGCCATTACAGCTTGCCGTGTGGCCCGTGTTCGGTTTCCAGAACCGAACACTGTCACCCGGCGTGCTGGTGGCACACCAGAATGGCAAAAAAGGATCGAAAGGCGTATCAGCTCGGCTAGAGCCACCATTGGAAAGCTCATCTGTTTCAGATCGGGAAATAATCGACCCCGAGTCATGCGATACGTGACACAGGCTTTTGCTGGTACTGACATAAGACCACAAGATTACTTGGCCTGTGTCACGGAGCGTATAGACTATCTGAAACAGAAAGTTTGTGCGTGGGCAAAACGAATACGGCGATATAAGATACGAGTGGATAGGTACTACCAGAATCACATTTTTCAAAGCGACCAAAGGAAGATATATAGAAGTTGGGAGAGCCCTACAAATAGCGTGGGTGTTGGGGATCGACCAGATATAACAGAAATGTCTAGATTCTGGACAACTATCTGGTCGACGCCCATCACACACACTGATAGTGATTGGATGAGTGTGGTTGAACGCTCATGTGAAAATTTGCAACCGATGGGACCTATAACAATTAGTCCCCAGAATTTAGCTGATGCAGTCCGTCCTCTCCGTAATTGGAAGAGACCAGGTCCGGACGGACTGCATAATTTTTGGTTGAAATGGTTGCGAAGTTCACATGGGCTACTAGCCACGCAATTCCAGGAGGCTATTCAATGTGGTTCTCTCCCAACTTTTATGACAACAGGTGTCACCTTTCTGCTCCATAAATCGGGTAGTACCACGGAACCTAAAAATTTCAGACCCATCACGTGCTTACCTACTATCTATAAGCTCCTTACATCCATACTGAGATCAAAATTATATGAGCATTTGGATGCTAACAATATTTTAGATCGCGCTCAGAATGGATGTAGGGTTGGGTCCCGTGGTACTAAGGAGCTCCTCCTCATCGACATGACTGTTAGCCAGCAGGTTCGCCGAGGTCGCAAGAACCTCTCCGCAGCCTGGATTGACTACAGAAAAGCCTACGATTCGGTGCCCCATTCATGGTTGAGACGGGTGCTTGAACTGTATAAAATTAATACAGATTTATGCACCTTTCTCAACGTATGTATGGGACAGTGGTCCACGGCTCTTTGTCTTCCAGGATGTGGAGCGAGTCATGCTACCTCCGAGCCCATAAGGATTGAGCGAGGCATATTCCAGGGAGATAGTTTGAGTCCTCTTTGGTTTTGTCTGGCTTTGAATCCCTTAAGCATTCTGCTTAGGGATTCCAAGCTAGGCTACCGATTTCGTAGAGGGGGCGAGATCATTTCTCACCTATTGTATATGGATGATCTCAAGTTATATGCATCAAATGAACCAAACTTAGTGACACTTCTAAATGTTACTCAAGCATTTACCAGTGACATTAGAATGGAATTTGGTGTCGATAAATGCGCGGTCGTCCATATACAACGCGGTAAAGTTGTAAATAGAGAAAATTTACAACTTTCAGAGACTATGACTCTCAGAACCATCTCCGAAACCGAAACCTATAAATACCTTGGTATGGCGGAGTGTTTAGGTATACAGGACAGGGAGATAAAACAATCAGTGAAGGAACGTTTCTTTTGCCGTCTTTCAAAAGTACTGAAAAGTCTTTTGTCAGGTGGTAATAAGGTGCGTGCCTTCAATGGTTGGGTTATGCCTTTGCTTGTATACACCTTCGGAATCTAAGGTGGACTCAAACCGAGCTCGACGCACTGGATCGCAAAGTCCGTAAACTGCTTACCACGTATCGTATGCATCATCCACGCTCATCTATGATGAGATTATACATCCCACGGAAGTGTGGGGGTCGAGGCTTTCTTAATGCCAAAAACCTACACAACCGTGAGGTGTGTAGTCTCAGGGATTATTTCCATCATGTTGAGAGTGGGATGCATCGAGACGTTGTAGCAGTTGACAAAGGACTGACGCCGCTCTCCTTGGCAAAAGAGGACTGGCACAAACCGCTTGTATTAAGCACTGAAGATCGCTTGAACATATGGAAGGGTAAGGAGCTACACGGACGATTCCATCGGGCCCTTTATGGACCCGATGTTGATCTTTTGGCGTCCGTGACCTGGCTACGATTCGGTGACCTTTTCGGGGAAACCGAAGGTTCTGTCTGTGCAATTACTGATGAAGTTGTCAAGACTAATAACTACCGGAAATACATCATGAAGGACGGGACGGTGGACATTTGTCGAGCTTGTCACCGTCCTGGTGAATCTATCAGGCATGTTATTTCCGGTTGTTCTTATCTTGCCAATGGTGAGTATTTGTACAGACACAACCAGGTAGCTAGGATAATCCATCAGCAACTTGCTCTTCGATATGGTCTTGTGAGTTTCGAAGTGCCATATTACAAGTATGTACCTGTGTCTGTTCTCGAAAACAGTCGTGCCAAGCTCTACTGGGACCGGTCTATTATCACGGACAGGACTATTATAGCTAATAAGCCTGATATCGTGTTGGTAGACCGGTTAGAGCGAAGGGCATTTCTTGTTGATATCACTGTGCCATGCGACGAGAACCTCGTGAAAGCTGAGAATGATAAGTTGTCGAAATACTTGGACTTAGCTCACGAGGTTACCGCCATGTGGGACGTTGATTCAACAATAATTGTCCCGATAGTTGTGTCGGTAAACGGTCTCATAGCGAAAAGTCTCGTCTCATGCCTCAGGAGACTTTCGCTAGGTCACTGGGTCAAGGGCCGGATTCAGAAGGCAGCAATTTTGGGCACTGCACGCATTGTGAGGAGGTTCCTCAGTCTGTCGCCCTGACCACCGGCGCCACTGGCATATGTCCTGCGCCGGCGGTAACTTTTTATAAATATTTGTATTTGTAATGTTGTATTTTTATATTTATATTGTGAATACAAATGTTGATAAAAAAGAATAATAAATAAATAATTGGTCATAATAATAATAATAAATTTATTTATTTCTTCACAAAAATATAAACAGAACATAACTTCATGCATCATTTAAGTGACTACTAATACTTCTTGTGAAGACTGGTGCTTGAAATAGATTGAGACAATCTGTAGTACAAGACACCAGGTCTCCACCTCCTGGACTAAGGACCAGTTATGATAGCTTTAATAATCTTATTTCTATAGTGTTACGTGTATTTATTACAATTTTATTGTACACAGTATACAAACTGTTACAGAAGCCGAATAGTTTAGATTAATAACATATTAGTATGATATGTTGTTGATTGTACAAGATAAATGTTGTGAGATAAGAGTGTGTGTGTGTGTGTGTGTGTGTGTGTGTGTGTGTGTGTGTGTGTGTGTGTGTGTGTGTGTGTGTGCGCGCGCGCGCGTGCGTGAGGGTGTGTGTGTGTGTGTGGTGTTAGTGTGTGTGTTAGTGTGAGAAAGCTGAGTGCAAGTGTTGTGTAATGTAACATAACATCATAACATCAGCCCTACGAATACTATTCTTGGGATCGGAAGCCACTTCCACTACTTACTAATGTCTAGTACAGGTGAGTATGTAGTGACTTCCACTGAGTGTGTGTCTTTGAGCATATGGAAGTGTAACGTTATGTAGGTATGTTGTATAGTTGTCATGTTGTACTGTTATTATTCTTATATAAGAAGACCAAAGAAAAATAAAGATTTGAAATTAGATCACACTAATGGCGTTAGTATGTGGCGCAGATCATTTTCATTTAACTCTAGTAGATAATTTAGTAATGGGGCTTTTATTTGTCTATTCGTGAATTGTATAAGATTTAGTTTTTTTTGTAATATATTGTATGATTTAGGGGCTAGAAAGTTATAAGATCTTTGCGCAAAACGGGTTTTGAAAAATGGTATACAATGGCGTATTCGTTTATTTTTAGGATCCGGTTTGATCGGAATAGAGTTTCGATGGAATCTGCGAATGATTTGGTACAAAAATAGTTTTTGAACACTAAGCATTTTTACCTTATCATATAGCTGGGTGGTTGGATGACGGATCGGCAAAGACATAAGAACCTTCAGCACTGCCCTTTGAGCTCTCTCAAGTTGAAGGATATGCACTTGTGCAGCTCCTCCCCAGGCGCAAATACAATAGCATAACAAAGATTCACCCAGTGCTCTATAAACTTTCGTTAGAAGTGAGAAATCAGCTACAGACCTAAGTTTTTTAAAAACAAACATTAATTTTCTAATACGGCCAGAAGTAAGAGACAAATGTGGTTCCCAGGTTAAGTGCTCGTCAATCATGACACCTAAGTACTTAATGGAGTTGGTGCGACTTAAGAAGGGACAGTCACATTGTGAAGGGGTGTTAGTGTTAAGGTTACACGGATAGGTATGAATGGTTAACGAGAAAGCGTCTTTGGGTCTCCCATAGTTGGTAATACTGAAGCAGATGAATTTCGTTTTATTTGTGTTGAGAGATAATAAACTATTCTCAAGCCAAGCAGTTACTCTAGATAGGCCAGCTTCTGCACACTGTTGGACGTTTTCCCATGAAAAGCCGTGGAATATTAGGACAGTATCATCCGCGAACATCAGCAGCTCACCTTTGTGTAGCTGTAGATTACAGAGTTCATTTATATACACAAGGAATAACGTCGGACCTAGGATACTGCCCTGTGGAACTCCGTATGTACATACAGCAGTGTCACTTGTAAGTCCCTCCACCCGAACCGACTGTTTTCTATTACAAAGATAGTCTGAGAACCATGCAAGTGCAACACCCCTAATACCCATATTTTCTAAACGCGATATTAAGATTGGAATTGACACGGTATCGAAAGCTTTCTGTAAGTCAAGAAATATTCCAAGGCATTTCTGTTTATCATCAAGCAAATTATGTATTTTGGATGTTAAGTTTAATACTGCATCCTCTGTGGAAGTTTTTGGTCTAAATCCATATTGATTTGTAGCAAGTAGTTTTTTAGCTTCGAGATACTGGGTTAGTCGCTTGGCAGCTAATTTTTCGATTATTTTTGATAGTGATGATAACAATGAAATTGATCTGTAATTTGAAGGACTGGCGGTATCACCTGATTTATGAATGGGGGATACAATTGCTTTTTTGCAGATATCAGGGAAGATGCCGGTTGTGAAGCTGATATTGCATAAATGTGCTATGGGTTTACTAAGTGTCGATTTTAAGACTTTGTAATATTCATTTGAGATGTTGTCCCAACCTGGGGCACATCTCGTTTTTAGATTATTTATTATTGTATCAACCTCGTATTGGTCTGTCAGGTACAACGACATAGAATCTGATGGACAGTTAGAAGATCTGGATTTTGTTGCTAAGTCAGCCTCTTTTATATTAAGTTTTTTAAGAGTAACATTTGCCAAATTTTTGCCTATAGACGTAAAATAATTATTAACTTCATTAAGTGAATCAGTCGGATTATTTTTAGTGTTAAGTAGTTCACAAGCTGATTGATTTTTAGTATTAAGGTTGCCAATTTCTTTAATTATCCTCCAAGTTTCTTTTGTGTTATTTGGATTTCTATCCAACTGAGTTCGATAGTACTCCTGTTTAAGTGATTTAACAATTTTGCTACACCAGCTACGATAGGTGATATATAAAGTCTTCAAATTGTCACTGTAACATTTTTTTAATGATTTATGAATTCTGTCCCTTTTATATAATGACCTAACTACACCTACTGTAATCCAAGGTTTGAGGGGATTTCTTCTTTTTGGCATTTTAATAGGAGACGAGAAGATGTCAATTGAGTGTTGTAATCTATCAATAAGGAAACTCGCACACCAATTTGCATCAGTGCTTTGATAAAATTCATTCCAAGAAGATTCTTCCAGATAAGTTTTTATGACGTCATAGTTTAGTTTGCTTTTTGTTTTAGGAATAATAGTTTTATGCGTATAATTGACATTATTGGAATAAAATAAGATAGGCGAGTGATCTGTAATCTTTGTGTCTTCGAAAACGACTGTTTCCCAATTAAACTGACATCTGGCCATGAAGTGATCAAGACACGTGTTAGATGATGTTCTCGTGGCCATTGTAACGCCTTGAATCAAGCCATTCGAAGCCAAAAGGTTAAGGTATTCAGAGGTGTCACTGTCACTAGGATTACATGTATCGATATTTATATCTCCTGTAATAATAATTGATTTAGTTTTAATTGTAGATAATAATTTGTCTAGTGAGTTAAAAAAGTTAGTTAGGTTTTTAAAGCTGGGAGACCGATATAAGCATATGATTGTAATTTCATCATCTAGGTTTACAACAAGACAGTTACAATCTGCTAAACCTACAGGTTCATTTACCCTGAACTTTAGATATTCGGCAACATACACAACAACTCCATCATTTTGATTGTGACTATTTTTAGTGTGGAATGCAGTGTAGTTCGTTATCGGAGGGATTACAGAATCAGCAGTAGTCCAACATTCACTGAGTACGAAAATATCAACTTGTACGTCCATGTGTGATGTAAATAATAATAAATTATCCAAATTTTTGTTGATACTGCGTATGTTGTGGCTCAAAATACATAATGTTTTAGCATTGGGAGTTGGACGTGGTGGAAGAATTTTTGAACAAGTAGAAGGGTTAACTATTTGGTTACATTTTATTACATCCGTTGCATCAATAATGTCATTAATAATTTTGTTTGTCGTACCCATATTTGTTTATTTAGGGAGTAGCGGTAAGCAGAAAAGTATCGTCCAATAGAAAGGAAATTAGGCAATAGCTGAGTTTGGTTAATTAGTGGATGCCCTGAAAAGAATATGAGATTCACTTTATTGTAATCTAAGCCCGTTGTGTTTAGTGTGAAATTTGTTTTTATTGGAGATTTTAAGTTATATGTAGGTATGTGTATATAGTTTTGTGTAGTGTGTGGTTGCATGTGTGAGTGTATAATAATAGAGATAATGAATGAATTTTTAAAGTATAACTTAAAGAAATGTGTACCCATTGCATGTAGTCATTTAGGCGCACTTCCTAATTTTAGTATGTCCTCTTCAGAAGAGATTTTCACTGCCCCCGAACCTTCCTTCTGTCTTAAATATATAATCCCGTGAGAGGTCCAACAAAACTGATATTTGTGCTCCGCTGCAAAGTCCCTTGCCATACGGAATAACCTTTTTGTCTTGAATGTCAGTGATTCCGAGATAAAGACACGTTGTTCTGGCCCATCTATACGTAATTGCTTTGTGTTCAGTTTATTTGAAGAATGCTGGGCGTTATATGTTTTAAGTCCAGACAATAATCTTTCCTTACTTGCGGCATTTACGAGATCAATAATAATGGGCTTGTTTGATTCTGCTTTTGTATTTATTCTGTATAGTGCCTTTATTTCTCCGTCCCCTATGTTCACGCCAATAGTACTGCAAAGGTTTTGAAACGACTTTTGAAGATCTTGTTTAGTTTCAGATTTAGGCTTAGGGATGTTTCTTATTTCCACTTCATTGGATTTTGACTTCCGTTCCAATTGCTCAACCTTACTCTCCAGACTCTCAATATATTGTTTAGTTTCTTTTTGTTCTTTTTTAAAGTTGTTTATTTCTTCCCGCATTTCGTCGTATTTCTGGCTCAAAAAGTCGAGAGACTTGACTATCTCATCATTTTGTTCTCTAATCACTGTTACAGAACTTTGTATAGCCAAAAGTTTAGTGTCTTGCGTATCAGTAAAATCATTAAACATCGCTCTTATCTCCTCCACAAATGTACGCATAGATATCTCCTCGTCCGAGATAAATTTTCGTTTGTTACGCAAAGTAATAGTGTCCAGCGCAGAGTCCGATCCCGCAATCTGTTGTCGTGATGACATTGTTGGTAGAGTGAGCGAGGGAACCGTGGCTACGATTGGAGTGTTCGGTGGTGTATGCCTTAGTGACATCACAATGGAGAACGTAACAATATTGTAGTAGAAAAGAAAATAGAGGATTGTTTGTTTTGGTTGTCTAATATCCAGTAATTTCTACAACCAAAGGAATCGCGTTTGAGGGTTTGAAACACTAACATATTACATACCTAAATGTACACTGATCGAGTGTCCTTGACTCCCATCCGTAGCATCTTTACACGTGGATCCACAAAAACTAAGTTTCGTTGAAGTCTTTTCCTCCCAAAGCTATGAAAATCAAATTGGTTAATATCATAAAGATACGAGGAACTCGATGGAGTCTAATCGAACACGCAAGTTAAGCAACGTCGACCGCAGCCTGTATATGGATGTCTTTATTTATCTCGAGCTCCTCCGTGCTTCGGAGGGCACGTTAAGCCGTCGGTCCCGGCTGTTTTCATTAGACGACAGTAGTTAAGCAAAGTCAGTGGCCTTGAAAACACTGGACTCCGCCAACCCGCAGTTGAGCTGGGTGGTTGAGTATGCACTATACCCTTTCGTTTGAGGGGGACCCGTGTCCCAACAGTGGGATGATTATGGGTTGATGCCGATAATGATACTCGTGGAAGATAAAAGTGCCACCAATAAGAAATATATAATAATAAGAAATAAACTCAAACAAATGTAAGTAAATATTGGCACGCCCCTGCGAGGGTAGAATAAGTTGGACATGTAATTATATAACACTTAAAACACTTTATTTTCGCAAATAAATTATCTTACCTTATCTTAAGACATCAGCTCTTAAAATGTTGTCGATGATGGATCGCAAAGTACCCGTTTAGCCTCCTTGCCTACATTGACATGTCTTTCCAAAGACACAATACTTAAGTAGTGGTATACCCTGCTCTTGATCGTTCCTCCATATACATAAATGCCGTGTATGTTAATCCAGCTAGTGCACCCATGCTGCGGGAGTCGTGACCGAGCTGGTGTGACGCACGGCGTCGTCGCGCGCCGCCGCTGCGCCAACTCACACGGAACCACTGTTAGTGCCGAGGAGCGTTCCGCACGCCGACATTCGCGACTAACATGACATTTTGCACGACTACTTGTGTTTTGTAATAAACTTATCATACAAACAAATATTATTTTGAGCAGAAGAGGTAAATCATGGAAGTTTTTGTTGAAACCTTTAGATCGTTCAATACATTTTCTTTTTTATACTACGTCGGGTGGCAGACAAGCATACAGCCCGCCTGATGTGAAGCAGTTACCATAGCCATATTAACGCTCGCAACATAACATATTGCTCGTGCGCCGCCACCCTCGCTGCCACCGCAGCAACTCCTTCCTTTCTGGTGACCTCACTCACTAGCAGGAACACAACAACCCTCAAGGAAATTGTTATGTGGCTGCGGTACCTATTCTGTGAGGTGGAGGTACATATTCCAGCCCGGTAGCTTACAATTACGCTCCCTACCTCTCTTTTCGCCAGAGCTTCGTTTGTCAGTCAGCAGGGTACACCACGTGCAGGTGAAATTGGCTTTGGTTCAAAGATGTTGATGAACCGCTTGCACCCCATATATTACTTGTATGCTACATCAGAACTTCGCCAGAGAAGATTATGGTACCCACTGACATGTACACAACACATAAAAGGAGATTGCTATTTTGTGGTCTTCTGTAAGGTAGAGTTAACCCAGCCGAAATAGATACCTGTTGCAAACTTGTATCAGCGCCGTTCATCACTTCTTAGTAAAATTGCTTGTAAATCTAAATACATTTTACAAATTGCTGTTTTACAAACAACTCTAGCCGGCGGCGGTTGCTGCAATGTTAGACAGAAATAAAGTATAACTTAGATGGTATGAAGTGAACTTACTCAAAGTATTTTCCCTTCGGACTCGTGTCTCCTCTGACGGTCCCTTTCGGGGAGATATCAGGACTTCTACAGTACTGTTGTCTCCCCAAGGCTGGGATTTATGAGTACTTTGGGTGCCAAATACAGGCCCCCTGATACAGTTGTGTCAAGCCTTAAACTCTTTATTGTAACTTAACATAAATGAGTCAGGTGTTAACCCCGGCAATTTTAAACAGATTTGTCACCGATTGTAGCAACGTACCCTATACTAAACAGCTAGTGCGCCCCGTGTGCAAACCTTCCGGTTATATCACGGGTATGCGAGTCTCTCGTCCATCCATCTCATAACCAGACGAGAGGACCTTTACCTGCTCCGCTCTTGCGCTCGGTAAATCAACCGAGCACGCAAGCGGAACAGTCACTGATTGTAGCAATCGGTTGCTGTTATCAATCATCGAAATTCGCAGCTAGAGTTCCTATATTTTGCGCGTTTTTTTTTTAAATTTCAGGTATGGAAGCTGCCAAAATAGTGCCAGTTGCAGGTTATCTGTTGCTGGAACTAGAAGTCAAAGATCATATGGATGAGAGACGCCTAAAGCTGACAGTAAATAACAGTCTCTTGTTTATTGTAATTTTGCAAGTAGTAAAAGATCATTATATATTGAGAGTTGCTATGCTAAAGACTAGTTAATATTAAACGTTTCCTTGTCTTGACACGGCGATAGAGCGAGGTATTAAAGCCAGAGCACTATAACGCCGGCGGCGTGCAACGGGCAGGCCTAGTTGGCACGCGCCAATGCATGTGTTAGTTAATTAATAATATAAGGGGTCTTGTAACGATAATAAAACCATGAAAGTAGATTGTAAGTTTGTATAATAACATCATTTCAGTAACATTGAATTTAATAATAAATCCATATAATAAAATTACTTTTATATTACATCTTGTACATAATTCAGAGCAGTATTGTATGTTTAATTTATCATACGGTATCTATATAACATATCATACACCTACCTAACGCTTTACATATATACCTATACACAACATTATACACTTATATAACGCTATATACCAACACTATACATGTAAAGCATCATATACCTATATAACATTATATACATACACCATATATGTACATTTACAATATCATACACTTATATACATCTAGTCAACTTTTATACCTATTAGTACATTTTATGTATCCATATATAACATTATATATGTAACATTACCCACATGTACATACCCACATTTATATATGAAACATTATATACTTCTAGACACTTTATATAGTCATGAACATAATTGATAAATGGTTTAGAAATTACATTACTAAGTATCTAATCAATTATACTTAGCTTTGCGAGGAGCGATCCGTCTCTGTCCACAGCTCGAACAAAAGTGACCGTACTGAATGGCCGGACGGTATTTATAAGGAGGCCCCCACCTTTCTTTGCTTCTACCGGCAACAACACGTGTCCACACAGGTGTTCACACAGGTGTTTACACAGGTGTTCAAACAGGTGTACAATCAGGTGATCTTTTTCGTCGAATCTCAAGCAAATGCACGTGCAGAGACACGTGTGTTAGACAGGTGGTGTTATTCGTCAGCTAGAAGCCACGTGGGGCTCACGATGAGTCATTTGATGTTTAAATCTTTACAACACGGTTACCGTTAACTTTCGTAATATAACTAATCACATGTTTTAGCATATCATTTTTATTATTCTAACACGGCCATTCTGATACGTACTTCGTTCCCTGAAGTACCTAGATGCTTACTTTGGCTGATTTTATACTAATATAAATTCCACAAATTAGTCTTGCTTTACAGTCTTGCTAAGTTATAGCATTAAATGCTTAAAGCTAATTTCAATTCTTAAGTTGACAATCATTAATATTAACTTATTACAATTGGCATCACAGCCTCACTTCTGACATTAAGTAGACCTTGTGCGCCACCCTTGTATATTCTAAAAAAAAGTGTCTTACTTCTCACATTAAGCAGACCTATAACATTTACTTAATCAAATTATGTCTTACTTCTCACATTAAGCAGACCTATAACGTCTGTCTTACTTGTCACATTAAGCAGACCAACAACGTTCACTTAATCTAACTTATGTCTTGCTTCTCACATTAAGCAGACCAATAACGTCTGTCTTACTTTTCACATTAAGCAGACCAACAACGTTCACTTAATCTAACTTATGTCTTGCTTTTCACATTAAGCAGACCAATAACGTCTGTCTTACTTTTCACATTAAGCAGACCAACAACGTTCACTTAATCTAACTTATGTCTTGCTTCTCACATACTATGTTTTTCAACTTCTCGTATTATGCAGACCAATAACATCATTAGAAATAGATTCCATAAAAAGAAATATAATAAAAAAATAAAAACACAAAATTATGCTATTCACATTAATTTATCGCCTCATCAATAGAATTTTCATGTGTAAATTCACCTGAATTTATCTTAGATACTATTATTTTTCTGAGATTACATTCTCCTCTGAGAGTACCTAACTGTGTACGAAGTTACTCAATTATTTGGTACGGACCTTTGAATCGAAGACTCGGCCTATCATGATTCCTGTGGTAAACTATATTGCCCACTTCAAAGGATTTATTATCATGTTTTACGATATCAAATCGATTTTTAAATTTGCTTGATTCATGGTATAAGCGTTGAAAAGCTAACTCTCGATCTGCTTCTAAATTAATACATTTTTGGTTCTGAAACATTTATTACATTTAAACGACTCTGGATATTTTGTATGTTCGCATTGCAACCGATTAACAAATGAATCGAATGTCGATTTTTGGATAGTGGTATTTGACTGTTGCACCTTCCACAAGCCGCTTGGCCAATCTGACGACATAGTACAAGTATTGTTTAACATATCAATAACTGTAGCCACGTAACGTTCTACCTCTCCGTTACCTTTTGGTGTGTGATAATGTGATGCTCAATTTGCAAACCTTTGTGTCAAGTGACAAGTTTTCTAGGGGTACGGAATAAAGCGACAGTGTTCCGGATTAGAGCAACTAACTCTTGAGCTGTCAGACTTTTTAAATGTTTTAGTAAGATAAATTTACTAATAAGTAATATACAATTATATCCTTCACATGTTTGAGAAAAGGGTACCGTTGCAATTTAAATGGATTTTATGGAAACGTATTGGATTTTTTTTTAATAGAGTGTAGGAAACCTTGTTTAGGACCTGGATGACCCTTTCTTTTTGAACCGATTAAACAGTGTTAGATATTTCCGAACCTAGTCGGCCATACGAGAGAACTAAAAGTATTCTTTAAACTTTGACTATGTTTTATCAAAACCTGTAGGACAGTTGACATCGTGAAAGGGTTTACTTAAACTAATCTACATCCCTTTGGCACGTAAAGCTTGGACTCGTTGGCCTGTGTTTTGTAAAACAATAAATTATTTTGCAACACGTATTGGTTTTTATCTAAATCTCGTGCTACAACCAGACTAATTTTTTTATGATCTGAAAAAAAAATATATGTAAAATATTTTCGAATTTAAAAGAGATAGTTAATTAATATAGTCGTTGTGGAAAAAATATTTAAAAAAAAATAATTTGAAATGAAATGTTAATCGTTTTTAAACATATCTAGTTTATATAAATCCACATTTATAAATTTATTGTAATCCATTATATTCTGCATCGTGATCTGATTATTTTTTTTTTTTATCAAAATTTTTAAATATTATTATACTTTTAAAAATATAGTTTTTTAACAACGATATACAAAATAAAATTTTGATATCATTGAGCTAATTCCAGCCACGATTTGAGGGTCAATAATTACATTAGAAGGATATCTATGTGCATGGTTGCTATCACTTGAATTTGAGGCGATGGTTGGGGAATCGAATCAGTTTACAACGTCATCTAAAACTGATGCCTCGACAAGATGTCGACTAAGAAAATCTACGCACATTTTATCATTTTCATCTTTTTTTTTTCTTTACCAATATTATAGGGTTTGCAAAAGGCGAGTCACTTTCACGAATAATCCATCTTTTCCTTCTCAATCGGAGCCAGTCGATACGGCCGATACGTAACGCCAGTATTTTAGTTTTAAACGTAAAATGAATTCACCAGTTTGGACGGTGCCTATCTCACTAAAGATTGTTGGGTATCTGTTCAAAATATCTTTTATTTTTTTTGTAATTCAAATGGCAAGTGTTCTGTCTGTTCTGTCTTTGAAGTTAATTTGCACAATTCAGATAAGGTTTAAACTAAATTTACTTCTTTAACTGCATCACATGATTCTCTAGCCGGCAACCGGGTGAATCAGTTACAATTTCTACTACATTGAAATTGAAATTGATTTATAAATTCAAATTGAAAGCAAACACATGTATTTTATTTTGTCCTTGTCATTTACATATGTAGATACTGGTAAATGGTGACATTCTTTAATCAAACTGCACTTTGTTCCTGTATCAATTAAAGAACTATTTGCCACCACATTAATGGAGTGAGAACTATTCGGCTATTCTAAAAAAAAATTCTTTAGAAAATTCGTTTGTTGTTTATGGTCTTTTTACAGTATACATATTTTTTACCTGTGGCTTATTTTGCTTAGGAATCGGGGAGGTTTGTTTAACCATTTGAAACTGCTGGGACTGAGATGTTTATTTTTAAAGCATTGTGATTGCATATGCCCAACTCGCAGAAACGACATTTTTTTTCAACATTAAATTTAGTACGTTTTACTCCACCGAACCCTGAAGAGTTATTCTTATTCCTATTCGGGTCGCCTTTTTATACTTGTGTAAGTAGACAACAATGTAATTAAAACTGGACACTAGTATCGCTGAATTTTCACAAATCAATTCTATAAGTTGAGTCTCAGTGAAGGAGATTTAAGTGTTGCGTAATAATCATAATTTTTCTCTGACATATCCACTGTATTGTAATTCAGATACATCAGATGTGAATAATACGAGTAAGTTTTTCAGAATTCTTTTCCGAATAAGCGTCAACTATATCCATACGGAACCTTTAAGGGCTTTACCTGCCCTTGCAGCAGTCCTGATACTACTCCACTTGAGGCCCTCGGCGAGACCCTCGCTGTCACACCAGCTCGCTGCTCCGCCGTCATTCTTGTCAGGGTCGAACACTGGTTGAGCGATGTCATCATCGGTCGAGGGCGGCTTGGAGACAGCATCTTGAATCGCCGTGAGAAGACTTGTGACCGTTTCACCATCCATCTTAGCTTTGCGAGGAGCGATCCGTCTCTGTCCACAGCTCGAACAAAAGTGACCGTACTGAATGGCCGGACGGTATTTATAAGGAGGCCCCCACCTTTCTTTGCTTCTACCGGCAACAACACGTGTCCACACAGGTGTTCACACAGGTGTTTACACAGGTGTTCAAACAGGTGTACAATCAGGTGATCTTTTTCGTCGAATCTCAAGCAAATGCACGTGCAGAGACACGTGTGTTAGACAGGTGGTGTTATTCGTCAGCTAGAAGCCACGTGGGGCTCACGATGAGTCATTTGATGTTTAAATCTTTACAACACGGTTACCGTTAACTTTCGTAATATAACTAATCACATGTTTTAGCATATCATTTTTATTATTCTAACACATGCATAGATGGGAACGCCGACTCTAGATAACTACATCGCCATATACGACTACCTAGACAACTCACTGTTACATGTTATATAACTACCATAAAACGCTGATTATCCTCTCTAAGATTCAGTAGGAAGTTCACATAAAATGTTGATTATTGTATTGTAGTTAACAACAGGTAGAAAATGTTTACTAAATATTGCCTTGAAATAAACGCATAGTTAAAAGCATGCCAAACAAGCATAGGACCCGTCTAATGTAAAGGGGTTATCTTTGTCTATATATGCTTGAATACAAGAAATATTGGCATCCACGCTGCCAATGCAGTGGTTCCTCATTCGTAGAAATACAACAATCCTCAATGATATTGTTATTTGACTGGAGTCTTATGAAATTAAGGTAGTTTCCTTGTCGGGCTCGACTAAAGAGGATATATACTGGCTCGACGTAGTACCTTGCCTCTATTTTGACAGTGTTCTCTTTCGCCAGAGCATCGTTAGTCAATCAGCCAAGTGCATCACGTGCAAATGAGGTTGACTTTGGCTTGAAGATAGTGGTGAACGACTTACACTCCAAAAAATAAATCTAGTTAAGTAAAATTCAATTGCTCGTTCAATGCAATTGAATTTTGGGTTTTATCTGATGCATGCTACGACGCAATTTCTTGAGTAACACTTCAATGTACTAACTGCGTTACCATCTTACTACATATATACCTAATTGCCTGTACATCGTACTCTGTACTTAGTATTAATTACTCTCAAGTACTGGGTATGTACTCGTATGTGTGAACGTTTCCCGACAGAGCGCGCAAATTACCATTAAAATGTGAACCAAACAAAACTAGAAAGTGTAAAGTTAACTTTGTATCGGCACGCGGATCGGCAACGTATGTAACGTTTTTTATACAACTTAGCTGGCAAATAAGTATACATCTCCACTTTGATGGTAAATACTATGTACGCCTACTACCTATTATACGCCTGTAACAAGGGAGAGACTCGACTTTTATTCGCGACTCTTCGCGAATCTTCGGTCATTTATACTAGGATTCATGATCGAAGACTGAAATGTGTTATTTTCATTATCTTTCTGAATATAAAAGGTAACTGTTACTGACTGATCTATTAGGTAACGCACAGTTGAAACCACAGGATGGATCGGAATAAAGCTTGGCATACAGGTACCTATTATGACGTTGGCATCCGGTAAGAAAAGATTTTTGGAAATTCTCACGGGATACCGGGTTATTAGCGTACAAAGTCACGGGCTCAAGCTAGTATTGTAGTACATTTAAAAGATTCAAACCAAATTTATCTGATGATTATCGTATTCTATGGTTGGTTGTAAATCTTGCAACATCTGAGACTCACTGGCGCGTCAAGTTTTAGAAACAATGCCATATGGAGCTAAACCGAAGATTTCTATTATTTATACCATAAAGGTGGTAAACATTAAGGTAAATTTATACCAGTAAGGTGGAAAACAAACATACGGCCCGCTTGTGGGTGCTTGCTACACATACACGCGCTATGCTGACCCGAAATCATTCCATAATCCTAGAGGTCTACCTACTAGAAATTCCACTAAGAGCAAGGGTTGTGTTTCCCATTTTTCAGTATAAAAAATGTTTGGTGGAAAGTGAAAAATCATATGATGTTGACACACAGCACTTGACATTAGAATTAAAGAAATTAGAAAATTCATTTAATGTTTTAAATTCTAAATATAACTTAGCACAAAAACAAATTCAAGAATATCTTTTAGCAATGGATGAACTCCTTGAGGTGAGTAAGTACAACGAAGACAGATTTGAGTCCTTAATTAAACGCTGTGCCTGTGATCAGGTCAAATTTTCATCCACTAACTGCGGGTCACAGAATTCAAATTTAAATACTTCGGACAGGCCGGTATCTAGTGCCTGTGTCAATGTCAATAAAATAAATGAAGCTAACAAACCGGCTAAGTACTGTAAAACTTTGATTTTTTCGGACGGCATTGGATGCAACTTAGGAACAATTATGTTCAACAATTTAGAAGGACATATAATAAACCATTGCATGCCAAATGCCTCCTACAGGCAAATAATTAACAAAATGTTGGAAACGCAAGGAATTGATGAGAACACTATAATTGTTATTATGATTGGTGATAGCAACAAAGTTCAAAAAAAAGACATTCTATACTGTACAAACAAACTCTTACAGCTAAATATAGTCAAAACCATATTCTGTGCGTTCCCATACAGTAGCTGCCAGTCAACACAAGCAAACTCTAGGATACACTATTTGAACAATCTACTACATACACTGACATGTCGTCATAGTGATGATATTATATTCTTTGACACAAATAATTTTATTTCTGATTTTTATTTGACGAAAGACCATTTACATCTTTCTAAAAAATCTAGATATAAGATTTCTTCTTTACTTGCCTACAACATTAATTATATAACGGGTTTACACTGTAAACCAAATAATTATAATGTAGGCAACTTGACTGCAGATTTAAACTGCTTCACAGGACAGAGGGAAAGCTTGCTGAATTAAAAATTGTACATCAAAACATACAAAGCTTTCCTGGCAGCGAATTGCTTGTACAATTATTTTTAGAATTGAAAAATGTTGACGTTTTGTGCTTAACTGAACATTGGTTAAACGATAGTCAGATGATCTTTCATATTAATAACTACAAAGTTGCTAGCTGTTTCAACAGGAAGTCGACTACTAGAGGCGGTTCATTAATTTTAGTTAAAGATTGCATGTTAGTCAAAGAGCGTGTGGACATTACTCGGCTTTCTGTTGAATGTACTATCGAGATATCTTGTGCCGAGTTAGACAAACATTTAATTATATGTGTATATAGGCCCCCAAATAGTGTGTACAAAATATTCGAGGAAGTCATGGAGGATGTATTAAAGTTAGCATTTAAAAGTAATAAGAACCTAATTGTTTGTGGTGATTTCAACATTGATTTGCTTGTTGATAGTACTGTTAAATCAATTTTTTTAAATTTATTTAAATCTTTTAACTTGCATAACTTATTTCTTGAGCCCACGCGAATTACTCCAACCTCCGCTACCTGTCTGGATAATGTCTTCTGTAATTCGGAGTACTTAAATAAATGTATAATTAATGACTTACCTTCAGATCACTGTGGACAATATGTCGTATTCAATAACGTAGTTGTGGAAAAAACCAAACTTATTTCGTTCAGACGAATTACTGGTAGTAAAATATCAAAATTCAAAAATGTTTTGAAGGATAAGTTGCCACTAATAGTATACACGGAAAAGATCCTAACAAACTATATGGTGATCTTTTTAATGTAATGTCTGAAGAATTTAATAACATATTTGAACAAAAAGTGGTTAAAGTCAGAAACAATATTAAATTTTGTGAATGGGCTACCAAAGGTATTTATAAAAGTCGAAATACACTATATGATTTGTATGCTCAAAAATCGTATAGACGGGATGGCAATTTTACAGAACACGTTAGACAGTATTCCAAAATCTTCAAGAAAGTCTGTAAGGTAGCCAAGTCTAACGACATAAATAATAAAATTAAAAATTCTACCAACAAGTGTAAAACTGTTTGGAACATTGTCAACAAAGAGACTGGCAAAATAAAAGTTAAAGAAAACGACTACTCTTTGAAATGTAATAATAATATATTAACTTCAAATCAAGATGTTGCTAATGCATTTGGAAACTTTTTTACCAATGTTCCCATTGATACGACTGCCTCTCTCAATTCATCAGCCTCAGAATCCATAAGATTACTTGAGGACAGGGACAGCCCTGTGAGCATGCATTTAAATTTTGTCACATTACCCCAGATGACATTATTCGAACATTCAAACGTTTAAATATTAAGAAATCTGAGGATCTCTGGGGAATGTCCACTCAAATTGTTCTTCCTATTTTGGATACTGTTGCTGCTCACCTGGCTATAGTTTTTAATGAAAGTATAGAGAGTGGTATTTTCCCAGACTTAATGAAACTTGGCAAACTTATACCTTTATTTAAATCAGGAGATAATCGTGAGCCTGGGAATTACAGACCAATCTCTATTCTGCCAGTATTGAGTAAAGTGTTTGAAAAGATCATGTCAAATCAGCTGCTCGCACA
Organism: Hypsopygia costalis; assembly: GCA_937001555.2. Classification (NCBI taxonomy): domain Eukaryota; kingdom Metazoa; phylum Arthropoda; class Insecta; order Lepidoptera; family Pyralidae; genus Hypsopygia; species Hypsopygia costalis. The sequence goes on from OW443328.2 coordinate 33,298,611, forward strand.
TCTTAATAAGTTCCACATTCTACATAAGAAGCAATACGGGTTCACCGCCGGAATGTCCACTACAGACGCAGGAATCGCGCTCGTGAAATACATATTTGAGGCTTGGGAGACGTCTCAGGACGCTATCGGTGTGTTTTGCGACCTCTCCAAAGCATTTGATTGTGTTGATCATCAGACACTGCTGCTCAAATTAAATCATTATGGTATTAAAGAGAAGGCTCTGCAAATGGTAGAATCATACCTTAGTAATAGAACTCAAACGGTGGATGTAAATGGCACAAAATCAAATGCATTTGATGTAAAAATGGCCGTGCCCCAGGGTTCAATTTTGGGTCCTCTCTTATTCTTGGTATACATCAATGATTTGCCTGATTTGGTAGAAAAATTTGCCAACGTAGTACTGTTTGCCGACGATACCTCACTTATTTTTAAAGTTGCTAGGTATAAAGACAAAATTGATGATGTTAATAATGCTCTCTCTGCAATTTTGAACTGGTTTACTACAAATAATCTCCTTCTTAACTCATATAAAACTAAATGTATTAAATTCACGTTACCCAATGTCAGGCAAGTCCATGCTGATGTAGTCATAAAGGATAACACCCTAGTTTATGACAATGATACTGTTTTTCTTGGTATTACCATTGATTCAAAGTTGCAATGGGGCCCTCATATAACGAAACTAGCTCGCAGACTCAGTTCCGCAGCTTATGCGGTTAGGAGAATAAGACAGATAGCGGACGAGACAACTGCTAGGCTCGTTTATTTTAGTTATTTCCATAACATTATGTCATATGGCATATTGCTTTGGGGTAAAGCAGCTGACATTGATAAAATTTTTGTATTACAAAAGAGAGCCATTAGATCAATTTACAATTTGGGTTCTAGGGATTCACTCCGTGAGTTATTTAAGGAGATAAACATCCTCACTGTCGCTTCTCAATATATTTATGTAAATATTATGTACGTCCGTAAAAATATTTCGAATTTTACAAAAGTATGTGATATAACTAATGTCAACTTGCGGAACAAAAACAAATTGGTTATTCCAAACCATAGACTGGGGAAGGTCAATAATTCGTTTGTCGTAAATTGCATCCGCTACTACAATAAGTTGCCGGAATCGGTCCTGATTTTACCCGACACTAAATTCAAACAGCTTATTAAGACCACCTTATGTAAAAAAGGCTTACTACAGGACCGACGATTACCTTAATAATAAAAATGTATGGCAAATTCTCGGCACAGGATGTGAAGCACAGGCGTCTTATCTTTACAAGTAGTATTGTGGATATACATATTTAGACTTTATACAATATGTATATACACTCTATACTATGATTTTTTATATTTTTATTTTTTTTTACTATTTTATTTTACTTATTTTTTTTTTTTTATTTTCTCTCTTATTTTGGTTGACATACCATTTTTTTTATTGTACATTGACATTCTTTTTATTGTATTATGATAATATTGTATGGCTATTTAAAAAAAAGACCTATATTGACAGAGTTTCTTTCGGCATTTCTTCTCGTCAATGGTCATTCCGAAATGCTGGTAGATAAAAAAATATACCTAATTGTAAAAGACGTGTCTAAGTGCCCGCGAGGGCCCACAGAATAAAGAATTTTGACTTTGACTTTGACTTTGATTTCGGAGTAGGAACAAAATATTAGTTATCACAATAAAATGGGTTGTACCTACGTACGAGTACATATACGTCCGGGTCCGTAAGTGCAGTTTAAAATTAATTTCGTTTAAATTTGTACTTTAATTAATTTTAAATGTTATGCTCTATATGCTCTAAGCTCTGTTTGTCTATGATCGAATCAGCAATTAGATTAAGAGTTACGCTCAAAATCAGCTAGCTGAAATGGCAGTGGACAACGTACCCTATACCTAACAGCTCGTGCGCCCGTGTGCCAACCTTCCGGTTATATCACGGGGAAGCGAGTCTCTCGTCCAGTAAACCAACCAGACGAGAGGACCTTTACCTGTCCCCTTACCACCATCTCTTATTGCGATTCAATAACTGAATAGAAAGCTTATTCATACCAATGAATAAGCGACTCTATTTCAAATGGAATAGAGTCGCTTATTCATTGGTATGAATAAGCAATCTATTCAATTATTGAATCGCAATAAGAGATGGTGGTAAGGGGGCTGCTCCGCTCTTGCGCTCGGTAAACCAACCAAGCACGCAAGCGGAACAGTAGTGGCAGTGGACAAGCCACATCTGCCGAATCAACGATGGAGAAGTCCTGGATTGGAGGCCTCGTTAGGCGACAAAGCGTTGGCTGCTGAATGGTGGTGGCTAAATGCGGAAAGCAAAGATCGCATATGGTGGAAAGCATCGGGGAAGGCTTTCCACTGACGGAAGAGGATGATGGTAATGATGACGCTGTATGCGAGTGGCGGTTTATTTTCAAAATTAGAGTAACGGGTGGGACGACAGCGGCGTGCAGGAAACGACGCGCCCCTCGTCATTTATTGCTCAACCGTATCAAATAAAGTTCTTCTCTAATTTTAAATAAATTTGCGAAATGCAAATCAGGTGAAAAAAGCACTTATAAAAATATCGAACTAATAATATGAAATAAAAGATGTCTGACGACATGAAATAAAAGATGTCTAATAATATGAAATAAAAGATGGGAAAGATGTCTGATTTTTTTTATCTTACGTCGGGTGACTAACAATCCCGCTCACCCGCCTGCTGTGATGCGGTACCCACTACTTATAGAAGATTACGACATAAATTATTGTCTGATCGCCGCCACCCCTATTGACATCGCAGCAATTTCTTTCTGGTAACGTCACTCACTTACAGGAACACAAAAAAGTACTATTCTTATTCTGATTGTAATAATTAACACAATTAAAATTATAATATTACTTTAGAAAGTTTAATTAGTCTCATAATTTTATAACTCAACACGGTTTTTCTACTTATTTGTATGCATTTATACAAAATGTTAATTTATCTAGTGCAGATCCATAATGTAGCCACAGAAGTGACTTTGTTCTATAGAGCTATTTGCCATTATGCGGTACTTTACGTGTTAAGCTTCTATAGGTCAAGATACTTTACATCAGCTTTACATCAGGCGGGCTGCTACCGCTAGAGGTAATTTAACAAAAAATATATTTCATAGACGTATAACAACTGGTTATATCCGTCAGTCGGCAATAAAGTTTATTTATAATATTTTGGATCAATGGCAGACTAGGATCCGGCCTACCAGATATGTGACTTTAGCCTATGGACGCTGGTAGCACACACGCGGTGCGGCTCAAGCCGCTGCCATAGCTGCAACTCCTTCCTTCCTTTTTCTTCACAAGTCATACTAGCTCGGGAACACCGTGGAGTTGATTCCACACTTCACCGTGCATGGTAGAAAATGCATTAGATCGATACATTTCAGGTGGTGTGGAACTATTCCTTAGTGACATTTTTTTTATTAATTAATTTTTATAAAGGTGGTACTTACTTTATAAGCCTAGTTGGTAGCTCCCAAAATAAAATCCAATAAATCAAAACACTGAACAATTAACACAAGTGTTGTTATCAACAAGTTGAAATTGAACACAAAATCGTCACACTCCTGTAGTTTTCTAAATGCGAGTTTGTTCACTAGTGGAACTTCTGCTTATCAGTGTTGAGGTCGCGAACCGCAACTCTGTGACCGGCGACGGGTCGGAAAGAGTCGAGTACGCGACGCGTGTGCTGCGGGCGGCCGCGGGCGACGAGTACGCGGCAAAAGTTGCCGAGGCTTCGGGGGTGGGGCTGCCACGGGCCACTGCACCCTGTACGAACGCTGGCCAAGTTTTATTGAGGGGTATGGAGTAATTTTACCATATAGACTAGGTTAAAGAGATTCCGCTTCTTGAAATAGTTTTATTTAACATATTCGTCGGGTGGTAGACACGCATTCGGCCTGATGTCATGCGGTTAGGTACCGTAGCATAATGAATGACGCTTGCGACCAAAGAAATTAATATGTGCTACAACGTAAATTATATATCGTTTGCTCGCCGCTACCGCCGCTGCTGTAACTTTACTCACTCGCAGAAACACAATGACTCTCTATGTCTGTATGAATTAATGATTATGTTCGGAGGATTTCACTCGTGTATACAAGGAATTTAACTTCTCGTACTTCACATTTGAACCAAAATAAATAAATATTCCTGAGACAAACTAGACACTGCCATCTAGTTCCAAAGTAAGTAGGCTTTACTTTTTAAGTAGAAGAAATATGTAAGTACTATGAGTACTAGATAACTGATATAATACATTTTTTTTGTAAATACATACATTTAATACGTACAAAATACACAAAAGTGTAAGTACACACATTTAATAAGTATACCTAATCCAGACCAGACCAAGACAAACAGACATCATGCACACAAATATTTGTCTTGTGCGGGGATCGAACCAGCGACCTCAGAGTCAAAGTGCGGGCATTGCTAGCCACTCGACCACCGAGCTCGTCTGTGTGGGCATGTACTGTGCGGTTCCAGAGAAGTTCTTAGGTTGTGGAATAAACTCCTTGCTTTTCCCAGGTGACTGAATAGGTTGGCAACGCGTGAATGTTACCTCTGGCGTAGACCGCGTTCATAGGGTGCGATAACTATTTACGTCGCGACGGTAATTAATTATTTATTACATAAACAATAACTTCTCAACTGTGTAAGGCGTAGCTGAGCGTGTATGCGTGCAGCGTCATACAAACTGTTCCAGATTCGTCTCAGAGGGGAGGTAAAAGTGACACGAGAGAGCGGCAGGGAGCCTACGTACTTACTATTATGTACATTACCGTTGCTTTATAGATATTTGCAATAGAAGGTATATTGCTCGCGCGCTAGCACCCCCGCTGATAACAGGCCATCTCCTCGCATCTGGCAACTTCTCTCACAACGAGGAACATAACAATTTTAAAGGGTTATTGGTATTTGGCTTCGATAACGTGAGAGTACCTCTCCAGCGTGTTCGACATGATTTAACTCACTTTCGCCGGAGCCCCTTCGACTAGGCGCTCCATATGCAGGTAAGGTTGGCTTTGGCTCTAAAGATGTTTATGAGCCACGCAGCCTAACTTGTCCCAAGAAGTGAAAAATTACATCAGTAACATTGCACCATTGGTTTTACTGTTGAGTTATTTATTACAAGTAATTGGGGATTATTCTGTAAAGAAAATAAACAAAGGCCGACAAAAAGTAAAAATCTTCATTCGCCCATAGAGCAGATAACAAAATTGATGCAAACATTTTCTCTATATCAAATAGCATTACGGCTCTGGAATCAATGTCTTTTGGAGCCAGTCTTTACATTATTTTTTATCTTATTCCCGTCTTCGGAGATGGTGTAAAATATCGTAATATAATAATATCTAAAAAGTCAACAGTAAAACCGCCAGTGCATTTTTTTTGCTGTTTTGCACAACTTGGAATGACTCGACAGCCACGATTCAAACACTTTTAGCTTTGAGTAAAGCCACTTGGCATAGTACTCATAGACTTTTAGTCAAAGATTCTACTACTTTTAGTCACTCAAATGATTAATAACGCCTTATTACACTATCCCTATCGTGAATCAATATTACTAAACATAAAATTATGAACACGCTCAACAAGTTTGCGCTAAAAAGTATAATTAAAATTATGAGAACAATATTGCCATTAAAAAGAGAATTCCTTTTTCAAGTGGGAAATTTGTATCTTTGACATATGCAATCTTAACATTTAGTACAAAAATAGTGTTTTGATGTGAAACACTTAATGCGGCGGGTGATTCCGAATTTTTACATGGTGACGTGTCGCCACGATCAAGTACTTTTAGTGTTAGCTTTGATACTAGTTAGTAATCATACGGCAATGGCGTAAGTGGTTCATCAACATCTTTGAACTAAAGCCAACTTCACCTGCACGCGGTGCATCCTGCTGACTGACAAACGAAGCTCTGGCCAAAAGAGAGGTAGGGAGCGTAGTTGTAAGGTACCCGATTGGGGAATGTATCTCCACCTCACAGAATACCGCAGCCAAATAACAATTCTCATGAGGGTTGTTGTGTTCCTGCAAGTGAGTGAGGTCGCCAGAAAAGGGAAGGAGATGCTGCGTTGGCAGCGGGGGTGGCGGCGCGCGAGCGATATTTTATGTTGCGAGCGTTAATATGGCTACGGTAACCGGTTCATATCAGGCGGGCCGTATGCTTGTCTGCCGACGTAGTATAAAAAAAAGGGCGTCGCCAAGGGGGGAGCAGAGAGGGACAGCTGTCCCCCCTATAAGTTTTATTGTACAGTCAAGAAATCGTGAAGCTTTACACGTTGGACTCTGTACCATTATTATTACAATCGCTGTAACAAGTAAAAAGCTTCATGAGCTCTCGACTTTACCTACAATTCATACTTTTCTCATTATCCAAAACAACTCCCCCCCCCCCCCCCCCCTCCCTGGGCCATCGGCTGGCGACGATCTTGCGGGCCGCACAAATTATTAAAAATGTAAGACATGTCACCGCATCTGGGAATTAAACTCAGGTCACGTTGATATTTCACGGCGATCAACTTGTTAAATAAATATTACTTACGTTTCGTTATACTGTAGGTTTCTTTATCAATTGGTAGAAACAATTTCATTATAGATTTTTATGAAATGATACGAGGAATTTTCAAACTAAGCTCTGGTAACACTAGCACTGTCAATCATACATGCATTGCTGTCAAATTCTTCCGTCCATAGACAAAAGAAAGAAATTCATTTCATTCATCATCGCTCTGCTGTCATTTACATTTTGTTTTCGGAACTGAAGATAAAACTAAAATAAAATTTACATACCTATAACTTTGCAGTTTATTTTACAAATATGCATAAGATTTACTATTACTGCAGTTTTCTATTCGTGTAATACGTATTGTCGAATCTTGCGTTAGAATGTCTGAATCAAGTGCAATGAACTCTGATGATAAACTCAAAGATGTGGTTCCCCAGAAGGAGTGTATAAAGACCGAAGTGGAGGTCCCTGTGGTTAAACCTGAACCGCATGAGTGTGTAGTGTGCGCTTCACTAAGCCTGGACACCTATGACATATATAGCTCGCGTACGGCAGCGTCGGGCTCTCTCCTTCACAATTTCATAACAAAATTCACAAATGTAGAATTCACATATACCTCAAATATCTCTAAATACATCTGTAAGAACTGCTTCGACCTCGTGAACGTTCTCGAACAGGCAGAAATTGAGTATGTTAAGCTCAAAGAGACATTTGAAGCTATCATTAGTAAGAATCCACTTTTTGAATCCCATTGCGTGCAGCCTATAAGACTTGATACTGTAAAAAATGAATCTATAAATCAGTACAATAATGCTTCTAATTTGCACAATGATTCTGAGGATGAACCGCTCGCAGTAACAAAGAAAAAAAGGAATCACAAAGTACAGAAAAGGAAAAAGAAAGGAACTAGCTCCATAGGTAAACGGAAAGTACGTAATAAACCAAATGTTGATGCGAAAACTGCTATAGATGACAGGTAATCAAGTGTTTGTAGTGATTATGTAGTATTAGATTTAAAATGATATATTTCTATGTTTGCCAACACGTATCTCATGAACATTACACAGTGTAATACCTAATTGCATATATTCAGTACTATTCCATCGAACATTATCATACTTATTTTTCTTATACCACTTAGGTAGCAAACAAGCATACCACCTTCATGATGGTAAGCTGGCTACCTGACTGGTGAGTGTACCTCCACCTCACGGAATACCGCAGCGGAATAACAGTTCCCTTGAGGGTTGTTGTGTTCCTGTGGGTGAGGTCATTGGAAAGGAGATGCTGCGGGCACGGCGGCATGCGAGCGATATTTTATGTTATGAGTGTTAATATGGCTAACATCTTTACATCAGGTGGGCCGTATGCTTGTCAGCCACCTGACATGTAATAAAAAAAACTATTAGACAAAAAGCAAAAGTACAATTATTTTTATATTGTAATTGGTTTTAGTTGGGAGTGCAATGAATGCGGAGACATTGGCATTGGCGGGCCCATTGCAGAGGCAGCTCACCAGCTCTCAGAACACAACCCCATACTCAGGGATATCAAGAAAGAAGATTCAAATGATGGGTAATACCATTGTACTGTCAAAAACTTGTTGTCGCCCACCACTTCATAGTATTTGTGAACTTTGATACAAAATTTCATCCTCCCTTTTAAACCTCTTAGGATGTTTGCCAGCTAGGGCATCACATTGACACATCAAGTGCTTCATGGTCATCCTAAGAGGTTGAAGTACATGGAACATGTCTTCAGACAGTCAGGGGCTAGTCACTAAAGAATAGCATCTTTTGTGACTCGCCCCTGTATCTTTTGTGCACTCCTTAGAGTGCACAAAAGATCCTAGAGGGTCCACGTGCCACCGGTACTGCAGAACTGAAACCATTTCAAGATAACCTCGTAGGAGATGAACAAAATGAAAACTATTCTGTCTCTTTAATGTGTACAATTTCATGAAGATCAGTTATGTAGTTTCACAGAAAATTTGTGTAAGTACATGGTAGAATTATGTTGGGAAAAATTGATTGATCTATCATCTTCTTCTCTGCCAACCCTTATTCATCCCACTGCTGGGATATGGGTCTCTCCTCAATCGAAGGGGTTTAGAGCATACACTATTTCGCTGCTCAATTGCAGGTTGGTGGGTGTCAACGTTTTCAAACCATCTAACGGCTATTGACTTGGCGTAACGATTGTCATCCGTGCCCTTTGAAGCACAGAGGAGCTGGAGATAAATAAACCCATCTATTGACAGGCTACGGCCGACATTGCTAAATTTGTGTGTTCAATTAGACTCCATCGAGTTTCTCCGTTGATCAATCTACACTGGACACAACTCACTGGTTGTGATTAATATAAATTAATTTGAAAAACTCAAGCTGTTTATATTTTAAAGAAGTAGTCGTTGGCTATCTACAAATTTAAAAGTTACTTTATGTAATTATTTGTGTAATTCCAGGCAATACAGCAACGGTTTCGATGAGAACATTCTGAAGATAGAGCTGATGCACCACGACGACGACGACAGCTCCACCTACATCCCGGACGACGAGCCCAGCCTCGACGAGCCGCCGCCCCAGAGGAAGGTGACGCTGGTCGCGCGGCGCCGCGGGGCGCGACCGGCGCAGAAGAAGAAGGAGAAGAAGGCGTTGCACCGGTGCGATAAGTGCGACGCCAAGTACACTTCTCTAGGTGAGAATGCATCCAGAAGGCAAAATTTCATAATTATTTTATGATCGTGGAATGAAAGTTGGCCGAATAGAGATGGAATAGTGGATTGACTGAAAATTATATACTTAATTTAATTAATTAATTATTATCAATTCTTATTATTGGTATAATACCATTCTTAGTTTGTTTAATTTTCGGTCATATTTCGTTAATAATCCCGCTTAAATTAGACTTTAAAGTTTCACATAAAAGCATCGGTGATTCGTCATCTTTCTCAGATCTTTATTCCTGTAGAGTCAATACAATCGGTATCATTGTCTTGTAAAGTATTGCGTGTGTAGTAGGTAGTAAGGTGTGTTGTCCCCGCAGCACGCCTGCAGCAGCACCAGGCCAAGCACGACGGGTCCAAGCCGCCCTACATCTGCGAGGTGTGCGGCGCGCACTACAAGCACAAGCGCGCCTGCGACATACACGTCGCCATGCACAAAGGTACGCGACGACATACACGTCGCCATGCACAAAGGTACGCGACGACATACACGTCGCCATGCACAAAGGTACGCGACGACATACACGTCGCCATGCACAAAGGTACGCGACGACATACACGTCGCCATGCACAAAGGTACGCGACGACATACACGTCGCCATGCACTAAGGTACGCGACGACATACACGTCGCCATGCACTAAGGTACGCGACGACATACACGTCGCCATGCACTAAGGTACGCGACGCACACGTTCAACGAGTTTTGTTAATGCTAACGCGTAACCTGTTAGGGTATAAAATAAACTAGCTGACTCTCGCGACTTCGTCTGCGTGAGACAGAGCGTTGAGAATGAAGCGTAAGCTTACCATATTTGAAAAATTATTAAATTATATTGACCATATTCTGGCGTTGACATTATATAAACAGCAGTATCACATAATTGTATAAGTAATATACTTTCTTGCAAGTGTATACGACATCATTGTAATTTTTGCACGCTGTTATATACAGCAGAATATGATGGACTATGTAATTTTAATAACACCTGTATATTACCCATATTCTTCGCAAATAAAATTTTGATTGATTGATTCATTCATCATCATCATCAGGTCCATTTTAGTCTCCACTACAGGAGCACGACCCTCTCTCGTCCGTCCTAGACGGAAGGAGGATTTGGCCTACACTCCCCACGCTGGCCAGACGGGTTGGAGAGGCCTGATCGATATTTGATATCGTATTTATCCTTAGTCGCCTTGTACGACATCCACGGGAAGACACGGAGTGATTCTATTCTAGTCTGCCGGAAACCACACGGCCATTGATTGATTGATTGAAAGATTATAATGAGCCAATTTTAAAAGATAAGGTGAAGATCTTTTAAAGATGAATAATTCCGTCGTATATAATTGTTGCGTAACTTGAACCGTTTACGCTGCGCACGCGACGGAAGCTCTCGAAAGGAATATTCTTTTCCATTTTTGCAACATTTTTCATTGGTGCTCCGTTCCTATTGATAGTAGCGGGATGTTATATAGCCTATATAGCCTTCCTTGAAAAATAGGCTATCTAACACTAAAATAATTTTTCAATTCGAATGAGTAAGTAGTTCCTGGGATTAGCGCGTTCAACTAACCAAGCAAACTCTTCAGCTTTATAATATTAGTATAGATAAATACATGCATATGCATACAAATATATACATATAAATTGCATATATATATATATACATATTTATATACATATAACATGCATATACATATAAATTGGCCGTGTTGTCTCCGGCAGACTAGAATAGAATCACTCCGTCTCTTCCCGAGGATGTCATACAAGGCGACTAAGGGAAATACATTATAAAACATCGATCAGGCCTCCCCAACCAGTCTGGCCAGCGTGGGGAGTGTAGTCCAAATCCTCCTGTCTGTGACGGACGAGAGAGGGTCGTGCTCCTGTAGTGGAGACTAAAATAACCTGATGATGATTACAATGAATCTGTCGAATGCAGGGAAAACCGAAATAAACGGTTACCGGTTACGGTAACGGTCATTATGAACCCAAATCATAACGGTTACCGAATCAATATGTTAACTTGAAACCGAAATATATCGGTATTTATCAACGCAATTCAGAAAGTATTTAGGTGTTATTGAAAAGATTTCGGTAATATAATATACAGTACATAACTATTCGGAATCTGTGGCTAGGTACCTAAATTTACCCACTATGTTAGTGACGTTATACTAAATAGCAGATATTTTCGTGAGTAAAAGAGATAGGAATACCTACTTACCTATTTTCTACCAACAACGACGCTGTGGCAACGCTATATCACATTCTTTCGTTATTTCAATATTGTTGGGCGAACATATCGCGGGGCGAATTTTAATATTAAAAATAAGTTAGTAAGTTTATTGATAGCTAGTAATTGTTTTTAACATTTATTTTTCTGGCCAAGTAGTAGAAGAACAAGATGGCATCTAGTATGATGCCATACCGTGATTCCTTAGCAATTTACTCGTAGGCGATGACGCATGGGCGAGCGCGATGTCAGATGTCAATAAGGGCAAACGTGTTTTGGTTGATTGATTGAATCTGTTCCAATAAAACAAATTCCTTGAGGAAAATTTGACGAGCTCGGTGGTCGAATGGTTAGTAATGACCACTTTCACTTCGAGGTCGCGGGATCGATTCCCGCACAAGACAAACATTTGTGTGCCTGAACATGTCTGTTTGTCTTGGTATGGGTGTTTTCTATGTATTATGTAGCGTGTCCATATGGAACGCTACAGAGTTATCCTTTTTATTTGTTGGGTGAACTGTGTATTGCAAAATAAACTCGTAAATCCTTGTATCCGGACCCCTAATATATTTCTTTAATAAAAAGGACGGTATGCAATGCATAAAAAATACATTTTTCTAAAATATAATATATTGCTTCTAGTGTGGTGTCATATTATTAAAACGTTATTTTTCAAAATTAAAATGTCGCCGAAATTAATAAATACATAATTTATTTATAATTCTAAAATTAAAACTGAGAAAATGTTAAACGATGAAGAGAGAGATTTTGTGGCTTGCATCTGGCAACCTTTTTCGTCATTCTTTCTTTTCCGTTCGAACATGACTCAACAATAGTCGATTTTTAATCAATTTTATAAGAAAATATTCAAAAATTGGGTGTTTGTGGTTGAAATGGCCCAATATCCTGAATAAATAAACATAAAACGCCTTTGGCGTTTGAGGAAGGCTGGTAAGCGTTTTTCGTGTTGGTCGAGTGACAATTTATGGCCGCGACCCCACGCGTGCATACTAAAATGAAATTTTGTTCTTTTCAGAATGCACATTTGAGTGCATAACATGTGCATGGCATTTGATTTTTAAGGGAGGGCGCATATTTAAATGCGGTAAGTTAATTTTTCTTAATTTTATGGAAGCGTCATCCGCGGGTTCAAAGTCCAAATACTCATGAACGCTTATTTTGTTTTCAGCCCTCTTTTCTTCCGCACTCTTTTCTTACCTCCACTCTTTTACTACTCTTCAATCTGCTTCTTTGCTACAACCTTTTTGCCGCAACTTCTTGCTTTGATCAAATTCTTCACTTCTTTGACGTGACGAAACATAACGAAACATCCAAAATGTTGCATTGATGATGTGACTCTGAATTGGTTGATGCGTGTTGCGTAAATGTAATTCTATTGTAGTTAGGGACTATGTTCTCTGTAACTGTTAAGTAGACAATATTCTCTTCAAAAACAAATCTTAGCCCATAAGCGTACCGCTGTATCTCATTATATATAATATAATTGTGTAATAATTTGTTTTTCTTATTGCAATATACAGATCAATCAAGTTCTGATGTATTATTGAACTATATGCTCTGCTTGGATATATATTTTTCACGGCCAGTTGCCCACAGATTTCGTATGGCATTTAACCCGACTTGAGATTAATAGTTCAATGATCTCCGCTGTGTTATGGAGGGTACAACCAACTCAACGACTGTCAATCCCGGCGCCCGAAATTGTGAGTATAATACTCTTTACTATTATTAATTTTTAACAGCTTCATATAAATTTGGATTGACGGCAGCCTGATCACCTTGGCCACTGACTATAATCTCTTGTTTAAGTGAAACCCCTTTGATTGTTCATACATACTTTAACTTCCATTAACCTCTTTTTAAAACGCCCCAATAGTCCGGTCTTGTGTTTTTTTAAAACCGTGACAATTTGGCGCAGTCTTGTTTATTTAAAACATGACAATTGACGCAGTCGAACAGGGACTTGATTCATTAAAAACTTGATATTTTGAATATAATTATATAAAAATATATGAAAACTTTAATATTTGATAATTGAATTTACTGAAAATATTGGTTACCCACATGAAGTCTGGGACAACTTGGTCTTAACTTTGATATTTAACTTTCTTGTTAGCCGTGACTGTTTTCTAAATAGTTACTTGGTTATTTTTATATGGTATTCCTTTGAATACATATTTATACTTTGTCGTTGACAAACTTTTGTCATTTTGGTGAAGCGAGCAGATGGTATTTGGCTAACTTTATTTAGTATTTTTGAAATGTAACATTTGAGTTATATTTTATATGATGAAGATGACAGATATGGAGTTATTTATTGAATAAACATTGTTTATATCTTTATTTGCAACCTTATCTTATACTTTGTATTTTTTTGATCAATTGTTTCAACTGACATATATATAAACATTTCTTGTTATGTGAACCATTTTTCAACAGGTAAAGAGTGTGACTTGTACTTATACTTGTAACCTATGTGTACAACGTTTGTTCATATGTGACAACTTTCATTTTGAATTTGAAAAAAAATATTATAAAACAAAGTTAAAACATATTACTACACATTGTTAACACTTCAATTGCTGAATTTATTTAATAGTGCTACAGCTTATTGCGAATTAATGCTATTTTCTTAAATACATAAACACACTACTAACTTAACATCAGGAGTGACACATTTTGTATGAAAAATTTTCAACGCTTGAACATTTTGGTGAATTTAAGTAAATACTGAGTAAATATGATAAAAAATATAGATAATTGTTTTCAAAAGTGATAGATTTGGATGTGACTTCATATTGCTACTTGCTTATTCATATTGGTTTGAAATTTCACACATTACATAACCTAAAAAAGAAAAAGTTACATTGTTGGTTGACGTTTGTACAACTTTGCTGTGAATATTATCAAAAATATAAAGCTTGCTCATTGCATTTGAACATTATAACAAAACAATTATATTGGAAGTGTAATTTAACTAAACAACATACTTAAAAACATTGAAAAATATTTGGACATAACCGATTTGAAACATTGCTGATATTTTGAGTTTTGCAAAGCCTAATTAGCTTGTGCTGTGCTTTCTTACTTGGCTTATATGTGAATGTATACTGTATTCATAAAGGTGTATACACACTTACGCTTGTGTATATTTTAAATTTATTTAATTTGCTAACTTTGAAAGATGGATGATAAGTCGAATGATTCTAACACTAAGTCTGATATGCAGGCTATGGATGTTAACATGCCTTCGCTTAACAATATTAATATACAACCTCAGACCCAGCAGCGGAATCAGGACGATTTACCACCCGCTACGGAAATTCGAAATATGATAGATTTAGAAAATGTTATTGAACCTAATGTTATATTGAACGCACCACATTCGGAACAAGTTAATTTAAATTCAGTGAACTTAAATACTGCATACCATAATTCAACAAACATTAACAGTGCTTCTCCACATATGAATTCTTATTCTTGCTATCAAAAACGTTTTGATTTCACAAAATTGGGATTAGTTTTTAACGGTAGGACTTGCCCTATGGAATTTTTTACTCGTTTGGATGAATTAGGTCCTGTTAAAGGTTTTACTAAAGAACAGTGCTTTTTAGCTATACCAGTGCTTCTTTCTGATATTGCCTTGAAATGGTATAGAGGAAGGAAGGAATGGATTTTCAATTGGGATCAGTTTAGATATGAAGTAATTGAACAGTTTGCGTCGATAGATTTGAATTACAAGCTGGAACATGAAATTCGTACTAGAATGCAGAGGTCATCTGAAACTTTGTCTGAATTTATTATTGAATTGATGGATATGTCTGCTAGATTGAATAGTCCATTATCGGAGTATACCTTGATTCAAATTATAAAACATAATATGCTACCGGAATATTCGTATCATCTGGTAGGAAGGTCAGTTACGACTATTATTCGACTTATGCAGTTAGGCAGGGAGATCGAATCTCTTCGTCCTGTTAATCAAAATATTAATGTAAAGAGGCCTGCCACTTTTAAGACAGAGCCCAATATTAGGATGAATGCCGTGTCTTCACCACGAACTGAAGCCATTTGCTTAAAGTGCAAAATGCCTGGTCATAATTATAAACAGTGCAGAAAATTTCCGGCTGTTCAGTGTTTCAAGTGTGGACAACCGAATGTTTTGACTAGGAACTGCAGTAGGTGCAATCCTGTTAGTAAGAATGTTTCAGTTTTGGATAGTGGCGTTGCTGCTTGTGAATCTTGCGGTTCAAAAAACGCATGAGGGCCAGTTGTGACCAACTTCTTTCTAGAAGAAGTGAACGAACCACAGCTGGAGAAATTTATAATTCTATTGAAACATGTAACAAATCATCATCATCATCTGTCAATAATGTCAGTAATTCTCAAATTAATTTAGTTTCTCAAATTGCTTCGTTTTTGAAATTTAAAAACTTAGATAGTAGACCTTACATCTCATTTTCGATTAGAGGTCATGAATTTTTAGGATTATTGGATAGCGGTGCACAGATTAGTGTACTTGGTAATAATTCGCACCGAACTTTTCAAGATTTAGGATTTGTGTTACAAGAATCTTCTTTTATTGCTACCACAGCCGACGGCAAATGCCAACAAGTTCTTGGGTACATGCAATTGCCAGTTAAATGTGCAAAACGGACTAAGCTTATCAAATTTATTGTTATACCTTCTATAACTAGTGATGTTATTTTGGGTATAGATTTTTGGGTATCGTTTGGAATCTTTAATAAATTATCTAAAGAAGTATCTTTTGTGAACTCTAGTAATCAACCTTTTGAAATATCACCTATTACTTCTGCTAATAACTTGTTACCTGAGGAAAAATCTCGTTTAGATCATATTGTGGAATTATTTAAAGATATCTCTTATGAAAACAAGGGACTAGGTAGGACCGACCTTGTGCAACATAAAATTGTCACTACGGGTGAACCTATTAAGCAGAGATATTACCCTTTGAGCCCCGCTAGATCCAAAGCACTTAATGTTGAAATCGATCGTATGTTAGAGGAAGGTATCATACAACCTTCAAAATCACCTTGGAGTAGTCCACTTGTATTAGTAACAAAGAAAGATGGTAGTCTTAGAGTTTGTTTAGATTCACGTAAATTAAATTCAGTTACTGTTAAGGATTCTTATCCACTTCCTTATATTTCTAGAATACTTGTTAACCTTAGAGATGCTAGATTTTTATCATCAATTGATCTTTCTAAAGCTTTTTATCAAATTTTATTGGAAGAAACGTCACGAGAAAAGACAGCTTTTGTTGTTCCCGGCAGAGGTCTATTTGAATTCGTTAGGATGCCATTTGGTGTGACAAATGCACCGGCGGAATTGCAGAGACTCTCTGATCGCTTGTTTGGACCTGAATTTGACGATAATATATTCTGTTTCTTGGATGATCTTATATTGATATCTCGCGACTTCGAAAGTCACTTAGTTTTGCTTCATAAAGTTTATAAAAGATTGAAGGATGCTGGACTTACCATTAACTTATCGAAATCAGAATTCTGCAAGGAAAGATTGCGATACTTAGGATATGTTGTTGATGAGGATGGACTACATACTGATCCAACTAAATTAGAAGCCATAAAGAATTTTCCTACACCGAAATCAGTCAAAAATGTTAGAAGTTTTATAGGAATGTGCTCATATTATCGTAGATTTATTAGTAACTTTTCTAATCTTGTTGCCCCTTTAACCAAATTAACTGGAGGTAAAAGAAATGCTAAAGTAAAATTTTCTTGGAATGAAGATGCAGATGAATCATTTAATAGTTTGAAAACTGCTTTAATTACCGCTCCGGTATTACAGTGCCCTAATTTTGACAAAAAGTTCTATGTGCATTGCGACGCTAGTGGAAACGGCGTTGGTAGTGTTTTAATGCAGGAAGATGACTCTGGTCAGTCTCATCCTATAGCGTATTTTTCTAAAATGTTATCTAGAGCTGAACAAAATTATAGTGTAACTGAAAGAGAACTTTTAGCTGTTTTATTATCAATTGAACATTTTAGACCTTATATTGAAGGAACAGATTTCACTGTAGTTACAGATCATGCTAGCTTAAAATGGCTGATGAACTTGTCCAATCCTTCTGGTAGACTCGCCAGATGGGCAGCTCGTTTGTCTCAATACAAATTTGATGTAGTACATAAAAAGGGTAGTTTACATACTGTACCTGATGCTTTATCTCGAGTCGAAATCTCTTCTATTGTTGTTTGCCCCGATGATATTCATGATCCGTGGTATTCTAAGATGTTTGTCGATTGTCAAAAATATCCATCGAAGTTTGGAACATTTAAAGTTGAAAATGAAGTTTTATATAAGTATATTCGCCCAAAGAATTCTTTATCACAGAACTTAGCTTGGAAAATCGTTATACCTAAAGAACATGTTTTAGAAACAATTCGTAATAATCACGATGATGTTAATTCTGCTCATTTCGGTATTCATAAAACTCTTGAGAAGATTAAAGTACACTATTTTTGGCCTAAGATGTTTAAAGATATTAGAGATTATATAGTCCGATGTGACGTTTGTAAAGCGTATAAACATTCTAATTCTGCACCATTAGGATTGATGACCAACCCTAAGCTTGTTAATCGACCTATGACTATGCTGTCGATAGACATCATAGGACCTTTGCCGCGTTCTTATTCTGGACATAATTTTATTCTGTCAATAGTAGATGTTTTCACAAAATTTTGTTGGATTTTTCCAATGTACACTGCTACGGCACAAACTATAGTCAAAATACTAGAAAAAGAAATATTTTTAAAATTTGGATGTCCTAAAACTATAATTTGTGACAATGGTACTCAGTTTACTTCAAAATTATTTACAGACTTTATAGAAGGTTACAATACTCCTAAAGTTTTCTACAATTCTTTATACACACCTCAGAACAACCCAGTTGAAAGGTTCAATAAGACGATTGAAACTTGTTTATCCTGTTATGTTGAAACTGATCATAGGACTTGGTCTAAATATTTGCCACATGTCCAGTCTGCTATTAATAGCACTATTAATTTAGTTACAGGCTATACGCCTAATTTTCTTATGTTTGGAAGGGAAACAATTTTAGATGGTTCTTTATATAAATTTTCTTCCTCTGATGCTTCAGAGAATTTCATTATTGGGAGTAGGTCTGACTACTCTGAATTATTATCTACTTTAGAAAATATTTTTGATAAAACTGTATCAAACTTAATTAAAGCATATAAAAAGAATGCTTCTTATTATAATATGGGACGGAAAAGCTTTTCTTTTTGTGCTGGCGATATTGTATGGAGGAGGAACTTCGTTCAGTCGAATGCTCAGCACTATTTTTCCGCTAAATTAGCACCTAAATTTGTTAAATGTGAAGTAGTAGAGAAAGTTTCTAATAATGTTTATTTATTGAAGGACTTAGTCAAAAATACCACTGGTAATTATCATGTTAAAGATATTCTTAAAATATAAAATTTTGTTACGGAGGTTTCGTTACAAACTCGCTAGCTCATGTTGTGGTATCTCGGTTTTGACCCTGATAGGTGATGTATGAATGTGTTTTGAAAGGCATGGTCAATTTGTTAGGTGATGAATGTAGGACGCCTTGGTATACACTATTACAGTTAAGCTACGCTCTGTACACTCTGTATGTTCTTCAAGATTCGGTTTCTTTTCTAAAATTAAAAGCTGAAAATAGTGAGGTGCATATTCCAACACAAAAAGGACTATTATTTATTATTTATTTTTGTATATTTTGTACAATAATTTTTGTCGGATCATTGTTATCCGAATTTTTTTGTTAAGTCGATGTTTTGTCTTGTGCATACCTACTTACCTACTTATGTGAGTTGTGTGTCACATGTTTTTTTTGTTTTGTGTTTTAGGGTAAGTTTAAACCCGGACATGACTTTAATTGCTAGCAAGCCAATCTCTTGATTTGGACTTATTTGGATTCGACTTAACTTTGAGCATTTCATTTGCGAAATTCGCTCACATTATTTTTGGTGTCTCCGGACCCACTTTTTAACACACCTTGTGTTATTTACGTCTTTTCGGACGATTTTTATATCAATTGTGATGGTTAGTTCGTAAACTCCGAGGCCAGGGTGCTGACCGGAATTTGCCAGTAGTAAATTAACCACACTTTTGTTTTCCATGTCCTTTGACATGTTTTGTTTGTCGTGTCTTTCGACATGTTTTTTTGTGTTGGTCGGTTCGTAAATTTCGAGGCGAGGGTGCTGACCGGAATTCACCAGTAGCAGATCGACCACACGTTTGTTTTGCATGTCTTTTCGACATGTTCTTTTTGAAGTTGGTAGGAGTTTTTTTTTATATGTCCTTTGACATATTTGTGTTGATTTGGTTTGCTAATAGGAGGCTACGCTTCGGGTCCATCCTATTACGCCGGTCGTATACCGATCACACATTTGTTTTTCATGTTTTTCAACATGCCTTTTCTTATATGTCTCTCGACATATATTTTTTTTTGTAGTTAGTGGGAGTTTTGTTTTGTCGGCCTTGGTTCGCTGATAGGAGGCTACTCTTTGGGCCCATCCTATTACGCCAGTAGTACACCAGACCACAATTCTAGTTAGTTAGTCATTTATATTGATACTTTAATTATAATATAACCTTAGTGAATTGGTTTGTTAATGCGCGGCTAGTGTGCCCAGCGTATTATACCAGTTGTACACCGTTCGCTAATTTTTGGTTATTGGTTAGTTTTCATTCTTATCTTATTAGTTAGCGTGGTAGGTTATCCTTCTGTTGGAACATTTTGTTGGGTTGCCAGTTCAGGGTGTTTGAACTGACTGAGCTGCGCCGGTAGTATCTCGACGGAGTGTTTCCATGGTTGGTCTCTTCCAGCATCTAGATGCATGTCTAGTGCAGGATAGGTGTAGTAGCCTACGTGTTTTGTTTTGGTTATTTGAATTTAATTTCACTATTTTTTATTTACATTTACCTCTGGGAAGGATGTTTTTAAAAAAATTTTAGAAACTCCGTTTCTAAAATTTTTTTTTTCCCAGAACGGGTGAAATGTAGCGTGTCCATATGGAACGCTACAGAGTTATCCTTTTTATTTGTTGGGTGAACTGTGTATTGCAAAATAAACTCGTAAATCCTTGTATCCGGACCCCTAATATATTTCTTTAATAAAAAGGACGGTATGCAATGCATAAAAAATACATTTTTCTAAAATATAATATATTGCTTCTAGTGTGGTGTCATATTATTAAAACGTTATTTTTCAAAATTAAAATGTCGCCGAAATTAATAAATACATAATTTATTTATAATTCTAAAATTAAAACTGAGAAAATGTTAAACGATGAAGAGAGAGATTTTGTGGCTTGCATCTGGCAACCTTTTTCGTCATTCTTTCTTTTCCGTTCGAACATGACTCAACAATAGTCGATTTTTAATCAATTTTATAAGAAAATATTCAAAAATTGGGTGTTTGTGGTTGAAATGGCCCAATATCCTGAATAAATAAACATAAAACGCCTTTGGCGTTTGAGGAAGGCTGGTAAGCGTTTTTCGTGTTGGTCGAGTGACAATTTATGGCCGCGACCCCACGCGTGCATACTAAAATGAAATTTTGTTCTTTTCAGAATGCACATTTGAGTGCATAACATGTGCATGGCATTTGATTTTTAAGGGAGGGCGCATATTTAAATGCGGTAAGTTAATTTTTCTTAATTTTATGGAAGCGTCATCCGCGGGTTCAAAGTCCAAATACTCATGAACGCTTATTTTGTTTTCAGCCCTCTTTTCTTCCGCACTCTTTTCTTACCTCCACTCTTTTACTACTCTTCAATCTGCTTCTTTGCTACAACCTTTTTGCCGCAACTTCTTGCTTTGATCAAATTCTTCACTTCTTTGACGTGACGAAACATAACGAAACATCCAAAATGTTGCATTGATGATGTGACTCTGAATTGGTTGATGCGTGTTGCGTAAATGTAATTCTATTGTAGTTAGGGACTATGTTCTCTGTAACTGTTAAGTAGACAATATTCTCTTCAAAAACAAATCTTAGCCCATAAGCGTACCGCTGTATCTCATTATAATATATAATATAATTGTGTAATAATTTGTTTTTCTTATTGCAATATACAGATCAATCAAGTTCTGATGTATTATTGAACTATATGCTCTGCTTGGATATATATTTTTCACGGCCAGTTGCCCACAGATTTCGTATGGCATTTAACCCGACTTGAGATTAATAGTTCAATGATCTCCGCTGTGTTATGGAGGGTACAACCAACTCAACGACTGTCAATCCCGGCGCCCGAAATTGTGAGTATAATACTCTTTACTATTATTAATTTTTAACAGCTTCATATAAATTTGGATTGACGGCAGCCTGATCACCTTGGCCACTGACTATAATCTCTTGTTTAAGTGAAACCCCTTTGATTGTTCATACATACTTTAACTTCCATTAACCTCTTTTTAAAACGCCCCAATAGTCCGGTCTTGTGTTTTTTTAAAACCGTGACAATTTGGCGCAGTCTTGTTTATTTAAAACATGACAATTATTAGAAGTATGTATTTACAAAAAAAAAAAAAAAAATGACGTGTGGCACTCGGGGACTGCCGCGGTAAAGCTATTGCATAGCATTTTGTATAAACTTATGCAATTATAATTTTATTTATTTATTTTATTCATGCAGTATTGCTTTTTCTTTGATATTAATTCAAGTTACACTTTTTGAGCGTGGTGACCGATAAGAAAACAAATTTTTCTATTATTAAATAAATAAAACGAGTTTCGTACAATACGTCTAATCGCACGCACACAACGCCGTGTCGAAGACTGCCGAACTGAAACGACGTTAGACGATGCACGGCTAAGAACAATAACTAAAGCATAGAAACCGTATTAAAATAGCAACAAAATTACATCAGTTTAAACCCTATTCACTTATGTCATTGAAAATGTGTTACAAAGAGATGCATATGCAGTAGTATTTTCGTAATTTAGAAGGTTGTCACTAGCTTTTATAATGCTAGTGATGTACTGTGTCGATTTCAGAATATCGATAAATGGCTTAGAATAGAACGAAGCGCGAGTTTTTTAATATGAGAAAAACATTTGAAAAAAACAGCACTTGTTCATAATGAATAAAGGATATAAATAATCGTACCATTCTATATATAATTTATTTTAATTTTATTATAATTTTTTAGTGTGTGTTGTGTTTTTCTGTCACCAAAACGTCGGTGACAGAATGCGCTCATCAAGCCACCGACAGAGATCGATGGAGAAGGATTGCGAGAGCAGCAACCGTCATGGAGAGCGACAATAAGTGACCACGACCACGCTGTCAAGAGTGAACGACTAGGAAGAAGTTGTGTTTTTCAAAATCATCCAAACCTATTTGTAATTTCTTGAACAACCTATACGATTTTGGAAGATTACGTGAAATAAACTTGATGGTCCGAAAGGTATTTTAGGCATCTACTAAAAGTATACAATGGATAATTTTGGAGCATTAATTTAAATGAATATTAAACCCTTCCAATGTATCAAAAAACATCCAATTGAAGAAATTACAATTAATTTGGATGAAACAGTAATCAAAGAAATTTAATGAGTGGCATCACCCTGATTATTGAGTTTATAATCAACAGTCATGATTTTTTAAAATGATCGGTATTGAGTTTCAGCGACATAATGTCTAACAAGGAAATAAAACAGTGTTTTTTAATCATAAAATATATATTATTATTTATTTAGTTCTGGGGGCAGGGAAGTGAAAGTCGAGCAAAAAAAGGAGGACTACTTTACGTACAAAAAGAAATAAGATCCCATCAAAAACATAAAATTGTGGTCCCATCAAAAAACAAAGTGGTGTGATAGCTGCTCCCCTAGATAGGTAGGTACTGAATTAACCGACTTGGTTTACATTCGATTTTACAACTTTTTAAGGCAGATGAACTGCGTTGCGAGACATGTGCATTTTTGGTACATGTTATGTTTTTGATGGAATATTATTTATTTAGTTTAAACTTATTGCCCCTTAAACAAAACCCTTTGCCCTTTGGTACAAAACAATCCTGTGTAAAGTGCTTAGAACCAATATGACTGCGTTTGTTCCATGTCCAATTTGGCCGTGCCACACGTAGTATCTATTCAATTTTAATGTCTTGATTCCTTGGAAATCTGTAAAAAACAGTTGAGTTTTGTCAAATAATCAAATAAGTGAAACGGAACGTTATTATTTTGTGAAGAAAAACCTATACCTAAACCTCGATCTAAATCTTTACCTAAACTAAGCCTACTACAAGCGTCGGTTTGCAGTCACCACTATCTTTTAGTTTGCGGTGGAGTGGAGACCCAGAAAGTTTAGCGCGCATCGCTCGCAGTGGAGCCCGTGTTTTAGCCACCGGATCCAAAAACCTCTGTATTTAGCTTATAAACTTCTTAAAACAAGCGATTATTTAAAAGCTAGAAGTGCCGACCGCCACTACATTTTTTTCCTTTTATATGTCGATAAAAATTCACATCACTATGCGAACTCTGGAGAAAAAATATTTTAAATATGCAAAGACCGGCGTAAACTTAAAAACGATGATGATTTACGTAAACTACTAATATAGTTACTTAATATCAAGCTAAATCTTAACCTAACAACATCGAAAACTATACGAACTTACCGATGAAAGGATATTGTTTCTTCGTTATTTTCTTTCCTTCCTTTATGGGATTTACAGCCTTCAATCGCACAAGACATTTTATCACAATGTAAATCAAAATATCACAAACAACGAATAAGCACGATTTCAAGCATTCACGGAGGAATAGCACCAAAATAATTAAATTTCACTGATATGACCCGTGAGATTTCACAAAAAGTATCAGACATTATAAAGCGACCAAGTTAAGTTTACGACGTACCGACACCAACAGCGTAACAATGATCACATATTTTAATTTGGTGGTATTATATTGCATCCAATTACATCCGTTTGACATCTGTCGTTGGACAAGCCGGAAAAAAGTAAAAATAAATGCAAATAGTTGTTTCATTCATTCATATAGCTAGAGGCATTTGCGTCACGTGAGTAAGATAGCTTGGTACAGTTCTTATATTAGCCTTACTTCTATACTTTAGTTATTGTTCTTAGATGCACGGCCTTCAAGCCACACCTCCTTGCCCGTCGGAGTGGGGAGCGTGAGGTTTTTTCGTTCGGAATTTCTGGATTCGGTCCCCGCGCTCAAGGCCCGCGATAGAAGCTATGCAATAGCTTAATAAGTACATTTATCAGTTGTCTAGTACCCATAACACAAGCTTTGCGCTTAATTTGGGACTAGATGGCGCTGTGTAAATTGTCCACAAATATTTATTTATTTTATTATTCATAAATGTCGCGTCAATAGGAGTAAATAGATATGTGAATCTCATTTACACGTATTGTTTTTTAGGAATAAGCGACTGGAAATGTGAAGAGTGCAATAAGTTGTTCCCCTCCAAGGGAGCCCTACAGAGGCATAACAATATTCACACCGGCAAACTCAACTACCAGGTAAGGTATTGTACACTACTACCAGGTCTGTCCCATTTTATTTTTAAATGGTTTTGTTTAGCTTGCCCTGTTTGTTTGTTTATTTATATAT
Source organism: Hypsopygia costalis (assembly GCA_937001555.2). Lineage (NCBI taxonomy): Eukaryota > Metazoa > Arthropoda > Insecta > Lepidoptera > Pyralidae > Hypsopygia > Hypsopygia costalis. Next base: position 33,323,788 of record OW443328.2, read on the forward strand.
TTGGGTTAAATCTAGTAATTGAAATTTGACCCCCTTCCTGTGGACAGATTGATCTGAAATTTGGTACACACCTTTAGTTCTGGTGACAATACAATTAAATAAATTCTTTTTCATTGTAAATCTAAGATGCCCGCCGCTACAAAATGGCGGTTTACAAATTTTGTCACGACTACCACTATATGGGTATCAAGTGAAAGGGCTTGGCTAGTAGAACACAGTTCACTATGAAAAATATTAATAAAATCCAAGATGGCCGGTTACATATTTTAGCATTTTTCAATATGGGTATATAATAATGATAGAATTGAAATCTAAACTTAATAGAAAGAGAAGTACACGTATCTTCGAGATAGGTTCATATAACTATATGATATATATATATATTTTATACTTTAATTTTCAATATTGAATCAATTTACAATTACCAAAATACTTTTTGTTTACATTAGACAACCAATGAATTGACAACCAAGTATGACTGCGCAGGGCACATGATATTCAATTAATCAGCTCGCACAGTTCGTTCCGTAAAAGCCATTTCACAATTTGACGGTTTCTCATCGATAGATTATAATCTACTAGAGCAAAAGACCACGAAGGCCAGACCTTCGTTATTTTATAAAAGTTGTAAGTTTCTCTGTGTATGTCTCCAATACAGGTAAGAACGACCAGCGACTATACAGTTTGTACTTGGGCAGGAAATAAGTAGTAAAGGTGTATAAAATAGTACCTTAAATTCGTTAAAGTATAAAGCTCAATTTTTTATATTTTCTTAAGGATAACTTTAAAAATCACGTTATATATTGTCGGACACTTTTAACAGTAACAAATTATAATTACACCTTTTTATAGAAATAATGTAAGAATGTCTGGCCATCGTGGGCTCTTGGACTATACAGAACAATAATACATGAGGTTGTAAGGAGTTCACAATATTTAGACAGTTTGCAATTTCGCGAGATATATTATAATCTAACGTTATTTACAATTTTATGGTAACATATACAAATCTTGTCTAGAATAATTAAAAAAATAATAGAGATTAACATCGATCGCACTTCGATTTAGATTTAGAAACTTTAGCGCGATGTTTATACAAAACAGTCGTTTTGATGGATAGCAGAAGCTAATAGATTATACTAACGCGTTAGTGGCGATATTATTTTTACTGGGTTTAGATCGGGGGTTCCAGACGTCTCGGGATTTCCCAGGTTTTCCGGTGATCTGTGACCCTAGGTTACGTGGTTACGGAGCGTGTGTAATGAGGCGGGGCGTGCGGTGTGTTGCAGTGCGACCTGTGCGGCAAGTCGTTCATCCACACGTCGTCGTTCAAGATGCACAAGCTGTCGCACTCGGGGCTCAAGCCGCACTCGTGCGACGTGTGCGGGCTGGCGCTCATGACGCGCTCGCACCTCAAGAGGCACAAGAGGGTGCACAGCGGGGAGAAACGGCACGAGTGCACCGTCTGCGGGAAACGGTTCTCGGAGAGGTGAGTGGCGCGAGAGGGTGCACAGCGGGGAGAAACGGCACGAGTGCACCGTCTGCGGGAAACGGTTCTCGGAGAGGTGAGTGGCGCGAGAGGGTGCACAGCGGGGAGAAACGGCACGAGTGCACCGTCTGCGGGAAACGGTTCTCGGAGAGGTGAGTGGCGCGAGAGGGTGCACAGCGGGGAGAAACGGCACGAGTGCACCGTCTGCGGGAAACGGTTCTCGGAGAGGTGAGTGGCGCGAGAGGGTGCACAGCGGGGAGAAACGGCACGAGTGCGCCGTCTGCGGGAAACGGTTCTCGGAGAGGTGAGTGGCGCGAGAGGGTGCACAGCGGGGAGAAACGGCACGAGTGCACCGTCTGCGGGAAACGGGAGAGGTATGTGGTAGTCGTACAGAGAGCTAGGATTCGATTCGTCCGGCATTCAGAGTTAGTTAAAATTTTCTTTTTGAATTTTAAATACACCGAGTTTATAATAATTAAATTCAGGTTTTAAAATATTGACTTCATATTGGTGTAGTTTTAAGATAGTATGGAATAAGTATGTAACGTACGGTTATCGTCGTCGTTTAAAAATCGTTCACGGTCGGTCGGTCGGCGAGCGACAACATCGTTTAAACTGTTTCGAGTGCCGTATCTAACGACGTATACCCGGTGTCGGTTGCAGGTACAACCTGATGGCGCACAGCAAGGCGCACGAGCCGGGCGCGGCGGGCGAGGCGGCGGCGGGGGGGGCGGCGGGGGCGGGCGCGGCGCCGGCGCGGCGGCGTCTGTTCCGCTGCCCGTTCTGCGCCGAGCGCTTCGAGCGCCGCTACATGCTGGAGCGGCACGCCGCCGCCGCGCACGGCCGCGCGCTGGAGCGGCCGCCGCCCACGCCCAGGAACACCATGAGCAAGCTGCTCAAGGCGCAGGCCGCGCGCCACCCGCCCGCCGCGCACACGCCCGACACGCCCGGTAACACGCGCACACGCCCGCATCTACTCACTCATTAAACGCAAAGTTCATGTTGTGGGTACTAGACGACGGATTTAACTAAAATAGTCTCCTTGTACGATATGAACGCGATAGTGCTTCCGGTGTTATTGCCGTTTCAAACGGCTCGTTGATGGGACACCGAAACTGAGTAAACGATAAATATTACCCCCGATGATAGTAACGACGATTACCGCTTCCGTCGTAATGGTAATACACTTTGCTTTATTGAAATCTATATATATAAAAGAAAATCGTGTTTGTTACAACACTTATAACTCGAGAATGGCTGGACCGATTGCCATGGTTTTTGATTTGTTGGATTTGTTTCCGTCCCGAATAGCAGAATAACTCTTAAAAACATTGGAAAATTCTCGAAAAAATAAAATAAAAGAAAAAACATTTTCCCATACAAAATGTTCGTGGTTGTCGTAGCTGTCAAATGTGACGTTGTCGTACGTGCGTACGCCAAATGTATGCGTGCGTTCAGAAATGTATATTAAGCTCATTATAGAACAAATGTCATAGATTAAAAACAAATGTTAACTCTATTGGTCTCATTTTTACGTCTTGAAAGTTGGCTGTGATTTGTTTTGAAAACAGTTTTGTGGATTTAAATATTTATTGCAAAGAGAATGTAACCACTACGTTTTAAGAGACGGATGTGCCATACAAACAGCGTAATTCTAATATGTATGAAATGGAAGCGAAAACAATCAGAATTTGTACCAAATTCGCTTCCGATTCATGGAGTCGTTTTTTTACTTTGAGTTGCGCCAGGCTGATTTATTGGTTTTAAAATATTTATGCGTGCGTTCAGAAATTTAAATCAAGCTCCATAAATCTATATAATATATAAAATAATGTCGTGTCTTGGTCGGGAAAGTATTAAAAACATTGAAAAATTGACGAAAGAATTAAATAAAAGAAAAAACGTTTCCCCATACAAATAGTGCCAGTTAAAAAGGATTGGAATATTTATTGATTGTTATGTAAATGTCAAATCGATTGGTCTCACTTTTACGTCGCGAATGTTGTCTGTGATTTGTTTTGTGGATTGAAATATTTATTGTTGTCAATTGGTACTTTTTTTGTGACTTTGTAAAGTACTGAACTTATTATTTACCCGCTGCTGGGATACGGGTCTTCCCTCAACCGAAGATGTTTAGAGCATACTCCAACACGCTGCTCAACTACGGGTTGGGCCACTAACTTGGCTTAAGGACTGCCATCTAATGATAAACACCAGGACCGACGGCTTAACGTGCCTTCCGAAGCACGGACGAGCTCGAGATAACATAAACTCATCCATGAACAGGCTACGGTTGACGTTGCTTAACTTGCGTGTACAATTAGACTGACACGTGCCTCACGCCATCGTGCTTCTCTATTATTTTCTATTATTCATTGTATTAATTTCAAGAAATCATAAATTTTGTTCATATATATATGTACATCACGACATTCATTGACTGTTAGGCGGTACGAAGTTCGCCGGGACAGCTAGTAATACAATAAACGAAAATGATATAAACATACGCCCGACTTACTCATTTCCCACATCGAATAATTACAAGTATAAAAACTACTTCCGTCAATTTAACACAAAATATTAGCTAAAATATATGTAGTACTTAATACCTATAATACTAATCTTTTTTTATAGATACGGACTCGAAGGACGCCCGCAGCCCTGATTCTCGATCTACTCCGATCCCCACGTCGAAGCTAATGGCGCACCTAAGTACGTACATAACATTTAATAATCTTAACAATAACTACTTATTACAATTATAAAATTTACTTATGAATACACATACAACGCATAATACTCACACAAAACCCCAGATTTTTATTGTAACTAATAAATAATATTTTTATATAATTGATAAATCAGAACAATATTTACAAAAACCTTTTTTTTGCTATCCATTTATTTAGTTTTGCGACCTGCATTTGAGATAGACAGAAATGTCATTCAAATATTATACCCAGTATTTGGCGACTCGCTCGAATGACATCGAACGAGATAGCAATAATTACAATTTGCGGAATTTCTGCTACTTATTTATCATTGCGCTGACACCACAGTCTGAAATCTATTCCGCATTTTATGATGCAGCAATAAAAACACAAATTACTTACTGGAATAATAACCTGACAAATAAAATATTAAAATAGATTTGATAAGAACGATAATGTTAAGTTTTTAACTTACTTTGAACACAACACAAGAATAAACTGAGTAATAGAAATACTTAACTTTATTATTAATTTACTGGTCGTCAAGCACCAAGACGTCCGATCGGTACTTACGGCTGAATATCTCTAAGAACTCGCGGGGCGCTACAATACAATACTTCAACATAATTTTGTGCGTTCTTGTACGATACAATACTTATTTAATCTACTGATGCAGTGTATCAGTAGATTAAATAAGTTATTTTTTAAAATCGGTAGGGTGCCTATCGTATTATACTTACATTTACAAGGTCGCATAAATTGTTTTCTAACATGTCTTCATCATAATAAAACTCACAGTTCTAGTTTCTTGTCTCTCGGCTAAGAGCAGATCACGCTCGACACTTACAATGCGACTGTAACTCTTATTACGTATGGCGTAAGAACTGTATAAAGGTCATAGTGTCAAGAGTGAAGTGCTCTTAACACTTAATTGAGAGAGTATTTGTGTGTAGTGTGTGTTATTTAATGAGTGAATGTGTATTGTGTCCTGCAGGCGCGGGCGCAGGCGGCGGCTCGTGGTCGGGCGCGTACGCGGAGTTCAACTTGAGGACCGACTACCACTGACTGACATAACACACAACACACACACACACACACACTTACTAAACACACACGTACACCCCAACTCACACTAGCTGCTTGCACATTACTGATACATACGATGTGCAACGTCCTCAATCTCCTCCTTTCCTCTCTCAATCTCCATCATATATTTTCCGACGCAGAACATTAGCGACGGAACCTTCGCTAGTGTGGCTAGGCCCTTACGACGACCTGTGTGATGAAACAAATGATCTACTAAACTTCCGCTCGCTCTTTTAATAAATAATCCGAATCTAGAACGAAACTAATCAGCGTGCAGCAGCAGCGCGTCCTCACACTGAGTGGATCAATTGGGTGGTTGACTGCATCTTAAATAAATACTAGTGTATGTTTCATTGAAACGAATACCATGAAAGATCTCTGAATATATTACACCACCAGGTTATTATACAGGTTAAGAATTTTAAATAAACTAAAATTATAAACGGTGACATCCTAACTCACCGTATTTATACATTCGTAGCGTAACGAACGTCAGATAGACCACGTGACATTTGTCAATTCTCATACAAAAAATTTCGATTTTGACAAATGTCACGTGATCTATCTAACGTTCGTTACGCTACGAATTACACTTGGCTAGGGGGGCTGAGCACGAGCAATCAACTACCACACAGTACACAGAAGCGTAATTTACGCAGAGATTAAAAGTAAAAAAAAGTAATTTTTACCACTGAATTTGTTAAACTTATTTTAATGTCACTAAGCATGTCTGTTTAGGTGAGCTATGCCTTTATAAAAATGAAATTTGTTATCTTTAAATTACACTATTGGACAGTAATTTCGTAAGATGTAGAGAGGACATCAAAATAATACAATGCATCTTTGAGATTCGACGACTCGAATGTCGTTCAGTTATTTTATATTTTATTATAATGTTTTCGTATATATTTGTTTGTTAAATTGTGACGCGTAGTATAACATGTAAATTATGTAAATATTGAAGAGAGAATACTATTACAAAGGTCGCAATAAATTTGTTTAAGAGATTTCAAACGATATTGGCGGTGAGTATGTTCACTGAAAACGGAAAGTTTAATCCTCGTCCTAGGTGTCCTAAGTAGAAGCGACGGCATACGGTATTGGTGTAAGCCATTGTCCTAATAGAACGCGAATGCACGATCATCGTATGTTCGCGCGAAATTTACTCGTACCTACAAACAAGCGATCAAACATATTGAACTCGAGTAGGTGTCCTAACTGGTAATCGCACGACTCGATCGCGCGACTCAAATAATTGTAATCTATTCGCGCGAACTTAGTTCGTACGAACGCGCGATCAAACATATTCTAATAATAGGTGTCCTAATTGAAATTCGCGCGATAATTGCGTCGGCGGAACACTTACGTCATCAATTCGCGCGATGATGATTCGCGTTCTATTAGGACACTCAGTTTTTGCCATCGCGCAAACACGCGATGGTCGCATCGCTTACTCACGGGATAATCGCGCATTCGCGTTCTATTAGAACGATGCATAAAGCAATGTAAAGTTTCAAATCGATATAATTTCACATTTGTAATAAACGCTTCTCATCGCATTAAAAATAAGTCCGCATTATGTACTTTCCTACTAATCGGAGCTATGCTTCTACTGACTTACACAACGCATAGTTCAGTATGTGACTTGTTCAGACATCTATACAACAATACACGCGCTGCATCGCGTTGTTTCGCTCCCTAGGACAACAGTAAGGTTTATACCCTTTTAATTATAATAGGTAGGGGAAAAAGTCTTTTCGCATTTTGGTATGTTTGAACTTGTAATAAAATCTCTTTGGTTATACCATTTGTATCTTTCAGGTTTTGATATCTTTAAAAAGTTTAAATTTTAAAAAAGATAATTCCAAATTCAAATTAGGTAAATGTGTGATTTTCATTTGTTTTTTTTACTGTCAAGATGAGTGAATCTAATGAAGAAATTCGATACATTTTAAAATTTTACTACAAAAAAAGTAAAATTGCAACGCAAGCTGCGAAAAAAATTTGTGACGTTTATGGATCTAGTGCAGTGTCTGTGAGAGTAGCACAAATTTGGTTTAAGCGTTTTCAATCAGGAAATTTTGATGTGAAAGATGCACGTCGCTCTGGTCGCCCTGTTACGGATAAAATGGATGCCATTTTTGAAAAAGTGGAGCAAGATCAGCATATCAGTAGTTACGACGTAGCTGAAGAATTAGGAATTGACCACAAAACAGTTTTGGCGCATTTGAACACAGCTGGGTACACTAAAAAGCTCGATATTTGGGTGCCTTACGATCTCACTGAAAGAAACTTAATGAACCGTGTACTCATTTGCGATCCTTTACTACGACGTAATGAAAGCGAACCGTTTTTGAAGAAGCTTATAACTGGTGATGAAAAGTGGATCACGTACGACAAGAACGTGCGAAAAAGGTCGTGGTCAAAGGCCGGTCAGGCTTCACAGACTCTGGCAAAACCCGGGTTAACCCGCAATAAGGTGATGCTGTGTGTATGGTGGGATTGGAAGGGCATTATTCATTATGAGCTGTTACCGCCAGGCAGGACTATCGATTCTGAACTCTACTGTGAACAACTGATGAGATTAAAGCAAAAAGTTGAGAGAAAGCGGCCGGAATTAATTAACAGAAGGGGTGTGATTTTTCATCATGATAACGCTAGACCTCACACATCTTTAGCCACTCAGCAAAAATTAAGAGAGCTTGACTGGAAGGAGTTAATGCATCCGCCGTATAGTCCTGACCTTGCACCTTCTGATTTCCACCTGTTTCGGTCTCTTCAGAATTCTTTAGGCAATGTCAGGTTAACATCACGAGAAGACTGCCAAAACCACTTGTCGTGGTTTTTTGAACAGAAGTCCCAAAATTTCTATAGTAATGGGATCATGTCTCTACCTACAAGATGGCAAAAAGTTATCGAACAAAATGGCACCTACATACTTTAGTTAAATGTAAATAAACTTTAGTAAAAAATGTTTTGAATTTTCATATAAAATACGAAAAGACTTTTTCCCCAACCTAATATAATAAAGGCGAGGTTCCACTGAAGCGGAGCCGGGACATAATGTTACGAGCTAGGGTTCTAGATTTGGATGTAAAACGCCAATGACAACTTGCAAGGATTTATTCACGCAGGGTCTGGTCTGCAGGTCTTCACAACACGAAGTTCACACTAAGATTCCAAATTGCAGGTCAAATCGAAGTCCAATAGTATCGCTGAGGTCGTAGGTTATCACTTGTCTCGTAGGTAGATTCGCTCGAAGTTTACTCTCCCGAAGTCCAAACTGAACTCAACTATGCGCCGCGGCGGTCGCTATTTATATCCGCCGGCAACGGTTCCCGAATGTTCTCGAATATACATGTATGTACTTCACATATTCTAGAAGGTTCCATTCTAGACGTTTCGCGACAGTACCGCGACACTGCTCCCCTCTTAGAGATGCTCGTCCCGAGCATCTTCATTACTACCGTGATAAGAAGCTAAGCGGTCAATGTAAAGCACTTTTTGTGCACCTCTCGGCTGCCGTTGAATTCGATATGTCACGTTATTCAACCTAGCTACCACTTTGCACGGCCCTTCCCAGCCTGTCTGCAATTTCGGAGATTTTCCTCGCACCCTTCCACGCAACTCGGATATGCAATCGCGCAGAGCACGTGGGTCGTCAGGAGGTCCCCCAGTCAGCAGATCCACTGGCACTCCCAGGTCTCGCCCAAAGCTGACACGTGCTGGGGCTGACCCCGCGCCGCCACGCTCCGCCGCTCGGCAGGCCAGGAGAAACGGCGGCACGCACCCGTCCCAGCCCCTTCAGTGGCCGCCAACGAGTCCCGCCAAACGTCCTTCGAGTGCCTGACCAAATCTCCCCACCATGCCGTTAGACTGAGGATGATATGGGGCGGTCCCAGTCCCATGCACACTATTGCACACCCAATATTTTGCAGAGCTCCTGAAATATCTGCGACTCACTCTCACCCTGGGCGGAGTGCACCTCCAAAGGCACACCAAATCAGCAAACCACTTTCTCGAACAACCCGAACGCAACAGTTGCGGCCTCTTGACCAGGCATGGCGAATACCTCTGGCCGCTCAGAGAAGCAATCCACAACCACCATGAATCACCCATCCTCCGACTCCGCCACAGGGAATGGCCCACCCACATCAACCGCAACGCGTTCCCGTGGTGCACCAACGTTACAAAGTTGCAGGTTTCCTTGGCTTCTAAATGATGGACCCCCTACCGCAGCGCAAGCAGCGCACCTGCGGCACCAATCCTTCACGACAATGAAGCCAGTAAAACCCTTCTCGAATCTTTGCCAACGTCCGTCCCACGCCCAAGCGTCCACCCCACACGCCATCATGCACTTCACGAAGGACACCTGTACCCCATCTCTTAGGACAACTATCTGAAGATAGAACTCTCTGCCGTTAGGCTTCTCCCATTCACGGTAAAGTATTCCGTTCTGCAGAATAAAACCGTCCCATTGAGCCCAGTATGCCTCGGTGACAACACTAGTAGGGGCGACCTCGCACCATCTTGGCTTGTCCTTGCCTCGGAGTCAGTGGCATCTCCAAATCCCACTTCTGACACCAAATGTTACGAGCTAGGGTTCTAGATTTGGATGTAAAACGCCAATGACAACTTGCAAGGATTTATTCACGCAGGGTCTGGTCTGCAGGTCTTCACAACACGAAGTTCACACTAAGATTCCAAGTCGCAGGTCAAATCGAAGTCCAATAGTATCGCTGAGGTCGTAGGTTATCACTTGTCTCGCAGGTAGATTCGCTCGAAGTTTACTCTTCCGAAGTCCAAACTGAACTCAACTATGCGCCGCGGCGGTCGCTATTTATATCCGCCGGCAACGGTTCCCGAATGTTCTCGAATATACATGTATGTACTTCACATCGTAACGTTTCTCGAACATTTTCATGTCATAGTGTTATGAACCTTATGGTAGTAGACATACGGGTCATTATTACTTGCAGCGAAGTATGCGGCGACTATTCTAGAAGGTTCCATTCTAGACGTTTCGCGACAGTACCGCGACAATAATATACCTACAGAGAAACAGCGAATGTAGAAGTAAGCCTTATGCATGTACTTTATTTCCTAATACCTAGACTCTCGCGAAGCGTTAGGGCCGTGAAAATAAGGGGCGTCGCCAAGGGGGCGCAGGGAGGGGCAGCTGTTACCCCCCCCCCTTAGAGACTTTGTTTATAAGTTTTATTTATTGTACAGTCCAGAACTCGTGAAGCTTTACACATTGGACTCTATACCGTTATTATTACAATCACTGTAGATGTAATGTAAGGCTTATACTACAAGTGAAAAGCTTCATGAGCCCTCGACTTTACCTACAATTCATACTTTTCTCATTCTCCATATCATCTAGTTGTTGTTAGTTGTTGTGAAGACTGGGCTTATCATAAGCAACAATTGCAGGAGATCCGCCTTTACTAGTAATCGACTCACCAGGAAGCTCCGAAAAGATACTGCTTTAGCAGTGACAATACAGCGCGCTAGTAATACTTGTATTACAAGTGTTTGTAGGTTGCGGTGGCCGCTTCATATCAGATAGCCGTGTGCCTGTTTACCACACTAGCGGCTTGAAAGAAGTTATAATAAAAATGGACGTTGATGTCTTACACATTTTTAACATAATATTATATTTTGTCAGGGAAAATTCACTTACACTGCCTAGGTGGGACTTGGACAACATCTGGAATACTGATTTAAAAAATATTAACATTATGTTATTGATTCCTGTTAAGTCAAAAAGCATGTTACAAAAGCAGTTAATGATTATTACGTAACTAACGATAGCATTTTTACTGAGACACAAGTTAAAAAAAATGTAAAATAATAGACAGTTATTCACTAAATATAATTGTAAATGCAAGTAGGCTAACTTAGTGGAAAATGTTATTTTTGTACTAAGACGTTTGTTTGGTACACGTGGACGCGTTTGATTTCCATGTTCTGTTATATGTATGGAATATAATTTTATTATAATTTCTATGTTCACTCCTCGCGGGATGACTGAACAACGTATAAATTAGTTATTACAAGTAAACTGTACAGGATAAATGTATTATAATTTATAATAAATAAATACAGTTTAATGATTAAATATATTTTTTGTTTTACTTATGAAATGCTCCCGTTTGAGTTACCATAAGGATATAATAGGTTTCGTAATTGAATGCTCGATGCTGAATGGCATTATAGTTAATGTCCTTCATGCAGCCTCTTTCCCACTGGGAACTCTGGGCAGGTGCCCTGGGTGCTTCTGGCGATGGGGCCCCGTAGCTTCTGTCAGATTGTCAACCGATGTCACTGTTGTAGTGTCTCTGGGATGGAGCTAGTGATCATTTAGGTCAAGGATCAAAACACCCCTGGGAGTACACACCTTAATATATTTTTTTATTCAATGTCGGGTGGAAGACAAGCATACGGTCCGCCTGATGTGAAGCGTATACCGCAGCCATATTAACTATCCAACTGGGGAAGTATCTCCACCTCACAGAATACCGCAGACAAATAACAAATCGTTTGAGGTTGTTCTGTTGCGAGCGTTAATGGAACGGTAACATTTCACATCAGGTGGGCCATATGCTTCTCTGTCACCCGAAGTAGTATTGTTAAAAGAATTATTGTCATAAGGTTCAAGTTAGTGATCATTAGATTAATTTAGTGGAATCTTTGGTTAAAGGTGTTTAACTCGCCGCTGTCGAGTTGTTTCAAGAAATCGTGCAAAAACAGGTTGTAAAATAAGTTGCATTATCGGTTAGCTGGTGAGTTATTTTGGAACTAGTGGATTTGCTGTCTGGAGTTATAATTCTAGATTCTACCCGGTAAAAACGGGCAATTACCCGTGTGGTGTATAAATTGAGCAACTTGCTAATGAAAAAAAGTACATAATCTTTGACTACAAAGTGATAGCTAAGGCTCAATTTCCACCGCCGCGGAATGGAATGGAAGCGACTTTTTGTAACGAAATTGTACATAGTAGCTTGTGAGTAGTGTGTAGTGAACTTTATCTACTCTCATACTGAAATTTAGACATTAAAAATAGACTTGTGTAGTTCATGAGTGAGTAGTTCAATTGTAAAAAACTAAACACAGTATCAATGTGGTATCAATAACACAGTAAACACTAGCAAAATAAATTTATAAAGTTGGACGATACTGCTTCAGCCCTGGATACAGGTTTTTTAAACAATGCAAATACACATTGCAACTTTGCAAAATTTTTCTACATAATCTGTGAATGCGGCGCCGCGCGGCGCGTCGCGCAACTCGCGCATGAGCACTATGCATGCTCGATCTGCAAATGGATTTTTAAGTAAGAAATAAAGCTGTTAAATTAACTTCATGGTTGTATTTAAAATATTATTATCATATATTTCATGAGATTAGATAAAGTAGTGTATGAAACTGCACATAATGAGGTCTCTCGTGTGGTCTTTTATAACATTCGCCTTCGGCTCATGTTATAAACTCACACTCGTATTCTAAGAACCCTTATTATGTAACAGTTTCATAAACTACTACTATGTCAATTGTATATGTCAACTATTGTAATAATAATAACATATTAACTTAAATACGAGCCAAAAAAGAATCCTAGCGCATTCTCGAGAATTCACCTATTTTTGGCAAGTATTTAAGTTTATATGTTATGCAATTGACATAAAATTTTATTCATTATGCTATGAACAATTTCGTTGCAAAAAAAGTCGCTTCCATTCCATTCCGCGGCGGCGGCGGTGTAAGAAAAGAAAGAACTATCAGACCGAAATCTACAGTACGGGTCTGTGGGACGGATGTAACGTATTTAAAACAAATCGATATATCGTTAACAATATCTAAAGATAGACCGTCAACATAACAATATTTATCGATATTTTTTAATTTGTCTAAAAAACACTCATGTAAATAATCTAATACATATTTTTTAGTTGTATCCATCGTTCATCGATTATATAATTTCTTATTTCAATCAATCAATAAATATACATTTTAGAAAATAGAAGTTGCGTAAATATTGTTGACTCAATTAAAGAAAAAAAAAAATATATATATTAGCTGACCCGTCAAAAGTTGTTCTAGCCACAAACATTCAATTTACAATAAAATTGAATGTCTGTGCCACAGACATTCAATTTTATTGCTTTTTTTGACGTGACAACGTCTTATAAATTGGTTAGCCGGGTGACACTTCAAGAAACTGGGTCACGTTATGCGCTTACAATGAGAGCGAGTGAAAGGCGCGTGCCTTTCACTCGCTCTCATTGTAGGCGTGTCGTGGACGCGTGTCCCTTCTAAGAGCGAGAGAGACAGACATAAAAAGTGAAAGGCATGCAGTCGTTGTCACGTAAAACTTTCGCCCGTATACCGACTTTACAGGCAACCAATTTTTTTTATTGCAATTTTTTTAACTTTTAACAAAAATTAATTTATATGCTAGAACCACAGACTCTGTGGTTCTAGCATATAAATTAATTTTTGTTAAAAGTTATTTTTCATTAGAAAGACACCGTAATCCCCTCGGTCTAAAATATACTTTACGACAAGTAATGGAGGAACAAGAAGACTCCTGACGATTCCCATACATAAATTACTCTTTGAATAATACAAAGACGGGCTCCGTTCCAGAGCCGTCAAGCTATTTGATAAATAAAAATAAATTCAAATCTCTACATTTGTGTAAGAAATTTATTTCCAACCAGACTTTTCAAGAGTTTTATTAGGTATTTAATAATCTGCGACAATAATGTCGACAAAGTACGAAGATGGAGAGATCGTAATTCGCGATGCAAAGAAGGAAGACATGGCAGCTGTGGCTGAAATGATTCAGGTTAGTGTAGTGGTTCATCAACATCTTTGAATCAAAGTCAACCTCAGCTGCACGTGGTGCACCCTACTCGATGACAAACGAGTCTGGCGAAAAGACAGGTAGGGCATACCGTGTTTTCTAAGCCGTCTAGGGTACCTCACAGAATACCGTCGCGAAATAACAATTACCTTGAAGGTTGTTGTATTCCTGCGAGTGAGAGAGTCAGCAGGAAGAAAGTAGTTGCCGAGTTCGCAGCGCGCTTGCGATATTTCATGTTGCAAGCGTACATATGGATACGGTAACCGCTTCACATCAGGCAGATTGTATAGCTACAGTAGTAAGGTATTCCAGAGTCTGATAGCTTGAACGTCAAAGACATTTGTCATGCAACCAACAGATAAGCAAGCTTATACTCAAATTAAAGATGCTGCTTTGTGCAGTTGACACCCTTCATTAGTTCCGCACAAAATATATTATGATAATTATGATAGAATAATTTTCTGAAAGTATATTTATATTTTAATCATAATACATTTCCAGGAGCTGGCAGATTTTGAGAAAATGCCTGAAGGACCACAGTTATCTGTTAAAGGTGAAATCATATTTTACTTAGAATAGTATATTTTAGGAATTAAGTTCTAACTAATAAGGGCTCATTTGGTAGATTGATTTGCTCTACAACAATTATTTAATCTGGTCTGGAACAAGTTTGTGTTTCAAGTAGCTAATCAATAAAAACAATTGTGTGTGCTTTTGACCAGAACAGTAGTGGAAACTTCATGTCTCACTCCCTCCCTGCCGACTTTACCCGATAGAGTGTTCCATCCATTGTCTAAGGAAGAAATTGCTGCGTTTGGCAGCGGGGGAGGCAGTAAGCGATACCTATTTCATGTTGCAAGAGTTACCTATGCTATGTCTAGGGCTATGGTACCATTTACATCAGGCGTGTTGTATTAGCGTTCTTTAGCCATTAATGAAATTATATTTTTTTTATGACTACGTAAAAAAAAAATTATGTGTATCTCGTGACATTAATTCTATCCCTACTAATATTATATATGTGAATGTGTGTTCATTTGTTACGCTTTCACGCCGAAACTACTCAACCGATCATCATAAAACTTTGTACACATGTTCTCAAAGGTATTAGGAAGGACATAGGATACTTTTTATTAAAAAAAGTAAACACGGGCGAAGTCGCGGGTGGAAGCTGTGGAATAAGATAAGAAATTTATCATACATAAGAAATTTACAGTATTTTAATTTATTTATATTTTTGTTGTGATATTACAGACCTAGAGAACCACGCCTTTGAAAGTGATCCGCCAGCATTCAGATGCAAAGTGGCAGAGGTTCCTGCTGCATCGAAGCCTTTAGTGGGATATGCACTGTATTTCCCTATATACTCCACATGGCAAGGACGGTCGATGATGTTGGAAGATCTTTATGTACGTCCCGGTGAACGGAAGCGAGGTGTGGGTCAACGGCTTTTTGACTCTGTAGCCAAGGTATGTTAGCATCAAGACTAAATAAACAATGTTTAGCATATTGAATGAAAAATGTTTTCTCCTGAGGGTTTCAGATACCAGCGAGTACCTTCTGATTTGATTGAGGGATAACCTATAAGGATAGTGGTGATTCCAAGCTCATATACATCTTTGAGTATTTATATATGCCATAATATACTGTATGTATTTAAGGGTGTAAGGCTGGGAAAAAACCGTATTTATCAAATTCTGACTTGTATATATAGTATATAAGGAAAGTCTTTCTCTCTTTTGGAGCAGTCGTTTCACATAATGTTCATGGCAGGAAATTCATTCTCACACACTGGAACTAATAGATGCCATGTAGGGCTGGTGAAGAGGAGTTTTCTACAGTATGCTCATGGAGAGGGAAATAAATTTCCTGTCAAAGTTTTTCCAGAGGACTACAGTATGCGGGGTTTTGTTAAGAGAGATATAAAAGACTTTAACCGGGTCAGCCATACAGGACTGATGCTTCCGCTTAACGTTCGTTGTATTCGGCTGCGCCAGATGAAAACCTAGCAAGCGCTCAAACCAAAATTTTACAGGGGAGCGCCAAAACGTAAATCAAGCTAGCCGTTGAACAATTTTTAATCGA
Source organism: Hypsopygia costalis (assembly GCA_937001555.2). Lineage (NCBI taxonomy): Eukaryota > Metazoa > Arthropoda > Insecta > Lepidoptera > Pyralidae > Hypsopygia > Hypsopygia costalis. The sequence continues at coordinate 33,340,031 of OW443328.2, forward strand.
CATTGACCACTTAAAAATCTAGTGAGTCTCTGAGACTTGCTCCCCCCCTTTCCCGTTTGATAATGGTCAGTGCGACATACTAGGTTTGTAAATGGTTCTGGAATGATACATAGTGCACTTACGAGGTTATGAGTTTTTAATACTCTGGTTATTTGTAAGATTTTCGCGCGGGTGTTTTTTTTAATTTGTAGGGACTTACTAGTTTGTAACGATTCTGTAATAAAAAAAACCGGACAAGTGCGAGTCGGACTCGCCCACCGAGGGTTCCGTAGGTACGTAGTATCATTATTAAATTTGATATTTTTCATTATAAATAAGAAATAATGCGTCGAAAAAAATAAATAAAATATATTTTGCAATGTGTACATCAAGCCCTTTCATATGATACCCCATTTGAACTAGTAGTTTCAATTTGAAATTTCGACACCCTATAAAAATATAGACCCCCTATTTTTTTAGATCTATTTACAAATGTTTAGTTTTGAGATTTATTCCTGTACTTGTAGTCTATAACGATGTTACTTGCCAAATTTCATAGTTCTAGGTCAACGGGAAGTACCCTATAGGTTTTGATTCCTTTGAGTGTGTCGAAATATGCGTTTTTTGCTGAATAAACGGCCGTAACTTTTTTCTACGTAAACTTAGCAGTTTGATTTTTTTTTAACTTCATGGGACCGTAGACCTGTGTATACAGTTCAAATTTCAGCTTGATACCTCCACGCATTCTCGACATAGAAATGTTTGACAGACAGACAGACAGACAGACAGACAGACAGACAGACAGACAGACAGACAGACAGACAGACAGACAGACAGACAGACAGACGGACAACAAAGTGATCTTATAAGGGTTCCGTTTTTCCTTTTGAGGTTCGGAACCCTAAAAAAGACGTGTGGCACTCGGGGACTGCCGCGGTAAAGCTATTGCATAGCATTTTGTATCAACTTATGCAATTATAATTTTATTTATTTATTTTATTCATGCAGTATTGCTTTTTCTTTGATATTAATTCAAGTTACACTTTTTGAGCGTGGTGACCGATAAGAAAACAAATTTTTCTATTATTAAATAAATAAAACGAGTTTCGTAGAGTCGTACAATACGTCTAATCGCACGCACACAACGCCGTGTCGAAGACTGCCGAACTGAAACGACGTTAGACGATGCACGGCCTTCAAGCCACACCTCCTTGCCCGTCGGAGTGGGGAGCGTGAGGTTTTTTCGTTACGGAATTTCTGGATTCGGTCCCCGCGCTCAAGGCTCGCGATAGAAGCTATGCAATAGCTTAACATTTTTGTCAAAAATGACCCTCGCTAGGTTTTCATCTGCCGCAGCCGTATTCTCTCGCCCGGTCGCTACAAGGATGAGTTTTATTTGGACCGAGAGCTCGTTTGTCCATTGATATATTCGCGAAGTTGTCCGATGTCGGTGAGTGCGAGTGTTACACGAGGCCGTCCCAACGCAGGCGGCGGTGGCCCACGGCAGCTCGCGGCTGGACTTCCACGTGCTGGAGTGGAACCCGGCGCGCGCCTTCTACTTGGCGCGCGGCGCGAGGGACCTGTCCGCCGCCGAGCGCTGGCGCTGCTACAGGCTCGCGGGGGACGCCCTGCACCAGGCCGCTGACAACGCTAAATAGCACTTACATTCATTTGCATTTACGGGAGTGACTGGTACAGTGTTCACGGCGATTCGTTCACTGACTAAGGTAAGTTAGTCAGAAAAAAAAAACAAATACATTCTGTGTACTAAGTATCGGGAATTTGTCAATAAAACAAAAAATACAAATTATTCATCTAAATTTATTTTATCGCCTTCAAAGTAGGCCCCATCGCTTGCAATACAACATCTCCACCGCTTCACCCAGTCTTCCATACATTTTTCATAGGCTATTTGCGGTATGGCCTTTAGTTCATTCAGCGAATTTTCTTTTATGGCTTCTATCGACTCAAAACGTGTTCCTCGAAGTGGTAATTTTAACTTGGGAAATAAAAAAAAGTCAGACGGAGCCATATCAGGTGAATACGGTGCTTGGTCGAGAACTTTTGTTGAATTTTTCGCTAAAAACTCTTTCACTATAATGGCTGTGTGTGATGGTGCAATATCATGGTGCAGCATCCATGAGTTGTGTCGACACAAATCTGGACGTTTTCGGCGGATACTCTCACGCTAACGCTTCATGACGCCAAAATAATATTCTTTATTCACTGTTTCTCCCTCTGGAAGGTATTCGGAGTGAACCACACCACGGTAGTAAAAAAAAACTGTCAGCATCACCTTGATTTTGGAGCGACTTTGCCGCGGTTTTTTGGGTTTCGGCTCGTTTTCGAGACGCCATTCTGAAGACTGTTGGCTTGTGTGCATGTCATACTCATAAACCCATGTCTCGTCGCCAGTTATTATACGTTTCATAAAGGCCGGATCCGTAGAAGCTCGGGAAACCATGTCTTCAGCGACATGCTTTCGCTGCGCTTTTTGAACAAAATTGAGCTCTTTTGGAACTAGTCGAGCGGCGACGCGTTTCATGCCTAAAATGTCAATGAGAATATTGTGGACGGACTTAAAAGATATGTTCACCTCACTAGCCAACTCTCTCAGACTCATACGTCGATTTTCGAGCACTAGCTTCTTGATTCTGTCGATGTTTTCTTTGGTCGTAGCGGTTGAAGGTCTACCAGAACGAGGCAAGTCTACTACTACTTCTCGGCCTTCTTTAAAAGCCTTATACCATTCATAAGCCCTTGTTTTCGATATACACGATTCGCCGTAGGTATTTCGCAACATTTTTAGTGATTCACCACATGAAATATCATTCGAAACACAAAATTTAAGGCACACTCTTTGTTCAACAATATTTTCCATTGTAAAAATCGCCGAGGACTCAAAACTATGACCAACAAAAAGTGTAGTTTAAAACAAATTAAATGACAGATCCCGCTCAAATTTTGCGCGCTAAATCAGTACAGTGCTACCAACATGCAGTAAAAAAATTAGAACGACCTCTTTTACGCGGGTCTTTTTATTGACATAATCCCGATACTTTTTACACAGAGTAGTACATATAAACATATAAGAAGGCGTCCCTTAATTACTAAAATATTTTTAGAAGAGGTATAGATGTCGTTGTATATCCAGATAATCTAACAATAGATTATAGTAGAATCGAGTCTAACATAACTATCTGAATATTTTGTGGTTAATTTAACTCATTCGGTAATGCTATACGTAAACAAACAATAAATAGATACGTACTTGGTACGTACTATACTGCATTAGTGGTGATAATATTAAAGATTTAGAGTTTTAACGTTCAATTTTATAATTATAACCAAGTATCCAGCAATTATAACGTAATGTAACGTATTTTTTTTTATAGTACGTCGGATGGCAGACAAGCATACGACCCGCCTGATGTGAAGCGGTTACCGTAACCGTATTAACGCTCGGAATATAATATATCACTTGCGCGACGCCACCCCCGCTGCCAACGCAGCATCTCCTTCTTTTCTGGTGACCTCACTCACTCGTAGGAACACAACAACCCTCAAGGAAATTTATATATGTAAGCTTATTTGGCTGCGGTATTCTGTGAGGTGGAGGTACATCCCCAGTCGGGTAGCTTACAATTACGTTCCCTACCTCTCTTTTCGCCAGAGCGTCGTTTGTCAGTCAGCAGGGTGCACCACGTGCAGGTGAAGTTGGCTTCGGTTCAAAGATGTTGATAAACCACTTACACCCCAAAATATATTATCTCATCAAACATCAGTTCTGCGCCCTATGCGGTCTTTCTAATGCCCCTCCAACCTGCTGTTTTAGGGAGCTGGCTGTGCTGGTGTCACTAGTTCTACTACGGATATACTCTTACTTGAATTTATCTCTTGAGCAAGTTTATCTTGTTTATGCGTAGTACACAAGAGAAACTAATTAGAAACCATTGTACTAGTCATCGTCATCAATAACCTCTCTATCCTCTGCTGAATATAGGCTATCCCCAATGCTTTCCACCACATACGATCCTCCGCTTCCCGCCGCTTTCTCGAGGTTATTGGACCACCTAGACAGCCGGCGTTCAACGCTTCGTCGTCGCACACGCGACCTCCATATCTTCCTCCCCCATCTGCCATCACTAAATCTGCAGATGTGGCCGGCCCATTGCCGTTTCAGCTTGCAAACTTTGGAGGCTATGTCGACAACTTTGGTCTTCCTTCAAATTTCTTTGTTCTCGATTCGATCCCTAAAGAGAAACCCGAGCGTAGCCCTCCATCGCTCGTTGCACGATCTTTATAGCCTGTGAACCAGCCTGATGGTCAGTCTCCAAGTCTCTGCACCATAGGTCATTGCAAGAAGGACGCACTGGTTGAAGACTTCAGTCTTCAAGCATTGGGGTATCTGTGCGGAGGTGTGCCGAAACTTTCTAAAAGATTCCCAGTGCAATCAAATGCGTCTATCGATCTCTTTCGGTCCGAGGTAAACATAGTCTTTAACCACTTCAATAGCTGCATTCTGTACGATAACCAGACCAGGAATGGCAAAATCGTTGTACATGACTTTCGTTGTCAAAATTCATCCCCAGCCCCACGGATCGAGATGCAGCATTGAGATCTCATTCGACTGAATCCTACAGCTATTCAGCCATTATGACCGCATCATACAATTTAAGTTTAAATAAGTTTGGCATTTTTTAGTTAATCTTCATAGTCAAATTTTGTTTTGTTAGTTATTCAAATGTTTAAATAATATTTAAAATATATTACTTTATTATAAGTTTTTATATTACTTGTAATGGTATTTATTTACGTCCATAGTTGCGTAGAAACTGGTGTCAATAAACAGATCTTTCGAAGATTGTAATTTCCTAACTAGGTTCTTTTAAGTGTAAAAATGAACACCCAATTCTATTTCTTCGTTTGTATGGAAATCGGCTGAAGCAGCCTTAAACTGTCAGTTTGAAGCCGCGGCAGTAGCTAGCTTCCATAGAGTATCGATCAATACTGTGATGTTGTTATAAACTTTTAAACGCTGGCTATGTCCATAATGTAGTAATTATACAATTGTTCAAGTTGTTATGTCATGTGTAGTTTGGCCGATAAGTTTTGTGACGCATGTGCGCGGGGTCGCTGATTGTTACTAACCTATACAGGCAGTGCTGTACCCATTGACGTACGATAAACAACTAAACAAATGCGTTAAGGTTACCGCTATAAGTTGATGTATATACACAACGCCAGTCGGACGTTTTTAATGAACTTTTGTTAAGCGATTGGGAATCTAGTTGTTTATGGTACGTCAATGGTTGTACCAGTTTTATTATGTAACAGTGATAAACCGTGTGATATGTAAACTACATATCACACGGCGTGAAGTACAAATAACGTCAATTTGAATTGGATGTTGTAGCCGCAGGCGATATAATTTGAGTTTACTCCGAGTGATGTATACTATAAATATTTAAAGATGGAAAAATTCACCTCCCCTACTAGGTGGGATTAAACCCACGACCTCTCGATGACCGGTCGAGTTCTCTTCCAACTGAGCTACCAGGAAGGTTTGTGATGGTGACGAATTTTTCCATTTTATAATTTTTGCTGTGTAGTCATAGTTTAAAATATTTAAATATTCTGGCAAGTTGGCGGAAATCAATTGACTATTTAAATAATAATGATGTATACTACATTATAACAGACTTGCGACACGATATAAAAGTAAAGAATTGCACGAACTGTCGAGTATAATGACATTTTTTCTCTCAATGTTTAACACTAAAAACGACTCGCCGATATAGACGTTTCACGTAACCAACGACCGTGCGCACCAACACAGCTCCACACGATTTTTTTTTCTCAGGCCACACCGTTATAGTAGTAGTTAGTAGCTTATTTTATAAACTGTTAATACCACCTGAAGCACTTGCAGGATCAGCGATAAGGTTTTTAATATGTTTTCTTCGTTTAGAAATTACATATCTAATGATATAGCTTCCACCCTGTATATGTGTGCGTTAGAGCATCCTGTATGTGTATGTGGAGCAATGAAAAGACGGAAATATTGTTTACACAATAAGGCTTTATTTATAAAACGGAGTATATTTATTTATATATCTATTTAAGTTCGTTTAATTTATAATTATAGTATTTACAAATTGTAATAAATGCCATTTTATTTTACTTAATATCTAACTCACATATTGTCACGCCTCATCAAGAAGTGACCTTAGGCGCGGGGCACACTGAAACCGAGGCGAGGCCGAGGAACATTATATAGTTTTTATAGCACAAAATGTCAGAAAAGCGTCGCGTGTTGCTCAACAACGGACTTCCTTGTGGCCCGCAGCTTAGAAAACATATGAAATGAAATTATTTATTCTGCAATTAGACCCTTGTGGGCATTTAGAACAGGGTAATCATCGTCAGCCTGTATCTACCCACTGCTGGCTATAGGCATTCCCTAATGCTTTCTACCATATGCGATCGTCCACTTTCCGCATCGCGACGCAGCAGTTAGTTCGTCGCCTTATGAAATCTAAGAACTGGAATTAACGCGATTATGCATAAGGGTAATGACAGTCAGCCTGTGACCACGGCCCGTGCAACCTCAGTCAATAATAAAGTTATGTAAATATCCAACTTGTGAATGTGAATGTGGTGGTGACGGAAACGTCAGGCAATAATAAAGTTATGTAAATATCCTTTTGCATGATCGCGTTAATTCTCGATCTTCAATTTCACAAATTCAACAACATATGGAGAGAAAATATTATATTAGGATTTACCAATCGAACTATAAACTTCAATAATTTTATTAAAAAGAACAATAATTTTCAATGAAATTAAAAAAAAAAGATCCACAAGTATCTTTTCATGTTTAAATAGTAACGACATCAAGTATTTAATGGTACTTAAGACAACATACGATTTATTATTACGAATTATTAATATTATTTACATAGTTTATAATTTCGACCGAAGTTCCCTGCATTTTATACTGTATTTAAAATAATTATAATTATCTGCCAAGCTATCTATAAAACCTGCTGCGCAGTGAATAAGTAGGACTTACATTATTTTGAACATCGTACAAATCGATCACCGCTCATTGTGTTTTACAATTGCAGAAAATTTTAAACATGTTTAGTTAGTGTACAAAATACAGTATTGCTATTTAGTTAGGTACCTAACGTACGTCATAAGGTCCAATACTTGTTGTCGCGACTCTAAACTGTGTCACGTTAAATGGTGGGTTCCGATAAACACTTATACATAGCTTTTGAATTTCTTTCCATTAATTACCAAGTGTCCTTAAGCTACGTGGACGTAAGAATATTGTTCATCTTATTTAATAAAGATATACTATTTACATAGTTACGACTGTACATTTTATTTTAACAATGTGATTTGACGTCCGCGAAAATAACACTATATTGTAATTTGTATATGTTAGACTAGGCGAGGGGCAAGTTATGCTTAAGTATCTAAACACACAGACGCAGATAGGCCAAGTTCGGGGTGATCACACTTGCAGCGCTTCGTCCTGTAGAAACACAGTTGCCGAAAATTATTTCGTATTTATATAGAAATCACAATCAGGCCGAATTTCGCAGTGTGTTACGATACTCAAGCTAAAACACACATGCGGAGGCGAACATTGCTGCCTTAAACACGTGTTAAATATTTGTTAATATCAAATTAACTTTGTGATCGGCACAGCGCTGCCGCAGGTGCGTGCAGGTCTTAACATCTACAAACCTAATAATACTTTTTTAATTTATAGTTCGTGAGAGGGTCTAATGTCACTTTAGGTAAATACATTGCATCGTATATACATGTAAGTTTATACGCTATTATGTAGTTACTTTAAGTACACGTTAATATAACCATATTAGGTAAGTACGGGTCACATAAAATTATACATATTTTAAAATACGCATTGATATCGGTAGGACCGAAATATGTGTTTGAATACTAATAAATTACCTCGAGAAAGCTGTGTTATATTTTACAGTAATTGTCATTTTAATTCTCTACAAGAAAAAATTGTTTTCTGAAGAAGACTGTGCTTCAGAAACGTATTTGAGAGCATTTGTTCGTTACCTTTAAAAAAGTGTTGTTTATTGTAATAATTTGTTAAAATGCGAAAAACAACACTTTTTTTATAAAGTAATAAAATGTTATTTTATGTAGGTGTTATTGTTTACTGCTAGTAACAGATAAATATAGGAGTATATCACGTGTTTACTACAAAATGTAAAGCTGTGGAAGGAGTCAAAATTCGATCATTTTATCACATTTTTATTTGTATTGTATGGCCGGATTTCCTGCGAGGAAAAATACACAAACATTTATTTTTAAAAGTTCAGTCATGTGCGATATGCATTTTTATTCAGCTGGATACATCACTTGCAGGCGAGGAGGTTGGCTTTGGCTCAACGGTGGTAATGAAACACTACACTCGATATGGTCACGAATATTTTTGTATAAATATTATTATTTCGCAAAAACCACTCTCGGAGATCCGCCATCATTTGGTCGTGTTCTCTTTCAATAATACGTACGAGTAAGTACCTAGTTTTGATAAGATGGCCACTGTAATAAATAATTGTTGTGTGTTTTCTCTGATTATTTATTTATCCGTGTCTTTGATTACATGAGGTCTAAATTGTTATTTTGTTTGTTTTATTTTAACTACAAAATTCTGGCGGTGTATAAGATTCTACAAAGATACTACATACTCGTAGTTCTGGGTCCTACCGCCGAACCTGAAGCCGATTACCATCGAGTTTTTTGATAGCGATAATTGAACTTAGGTTTAAGTGAATGACCAGCTACCAGCTAAGCTAAACTTAATTAGCAACAATCTAAGCAGTAGTTCATTTTCGCTTTCAAAAATTGCGATGGCAATCGGCTTCAGCTTCGGCGGTCCCCTGGTTGTGTGGCAATACTGTTTCGGCAACACAAAGCAGACTTTATCTTGGTGTGATAATTTGAATGTGATTTATGTGAACAATATTATCTTATTTGTAAGATGTTGCGTTGCATTGCAGTGCCGCGACAGAACAATACACACTGTTGTGAAATAAACTAATAGAGTAGTCGTCCATGCGAACTATGACAAACAGACCCTACCGCCGAAGCTGAAGCCGATTAAAATACGACGATAAATACGTTATCTACTATATAAAAATAAGTCGGGTTTTCCTTCCTGACGCTATAACTCCAGAACGCACGAACCGATTTCCACGGTTTTGCATTCGTTGGAAAGGTCTCGGGCTCCGTGAGGTTTATAGCAAAGAAAATTCTGGAAAAATTTGAAAAGAAAAGCGGGAAAATCTTTTTTCACATATTAATCACCAAACGAAATGTTACATAAAACGAAGCCATCTGGTGGCGAAACGGAGTTCGCCGGGTTTGCTAGTACGTTATAGTAATTGACAAACATGTTCTTAGTCAGTAAAGGCCCAATGTTAGCTAAACACAAGTACATACCATAAATATAAGTTGAAATATGATTTTCGCAATCAAGAAACTGATAGGTATCCGCTTCAGTTTAGCCGGTGGGGCGTCGGGTCCTTGCTATGAAGCAAGTAAAATGTATTCTATCCTCGATACCTAACACTTTTGTAAACTATAAAAGTGTAACAAGTGTGTTTTACAGTACAGTGTGTACAGTATAAAAGGGAAACATAAAATACCTATCTTGCATTATAGACCGCAAACATAAATGATAATGTCATATTTTATGCGGTTTAGAAATTCCATATTTTTCGATAAAAACTATAAACATTGACTACTGCAATCAAATTTTGTTCTACGAGCTATTGCATTGATCCTTTTCTAGTCTCAGCAGAGTTCAATGCTTATTATTTTAAATATAACTACTTACATTAAAATACAGTCTGTGTCTTACAACTAAGTATGTTACAATGTATCTTACAGTTTTTTGTTATAATACGTACGTAATTATTATATGAACATATGTAGGTGTCAATCCTTAAGTTATTAATACAATGTCTTACAACTTTTGTAGATGTTGGGGCAAGATTATATATAAGTACATTGGTACTGATTTAGTATTTAAATCAGATCAGTGCAAATATTAGATATATTTCTGTCGCGGTCGGGTAACTAGGATGAAATAATGACCATTTAACAACCCAGCGTACACAAATAATAAATTAAAAAATAATAAGTATCGGGGCAGAGTGCCCGGCTGATAAGTTTGTCTCCCCGGAGACACTAGTCTCCGCGCGGTCCCGTACTTCCCTGGCGAGGGCGATTCTCTCCGGAAATCCTCCGATAGATACCTCGATAGATACCTAAACGAAAATTATATTACGCCCTTGCTACAAAGACATACAGTATTTTCTTTACTGACAAATGTGGTCACGTGTTTTGAACTCGTCTACGTCATCAGCTGTATTTTGTATGGAAAATAACAGATTTTGACAACTTAATTCGTGACGTAGCATGGCAACATACGGGAAGAAAATACCTTTTGTCTTTTTTACCATGATTTCATTTCGCCTTGAAAGAAAGTAGTGGCATGCGCATTCGAGTACTTTATTCTTGCTCGGACCACAAAAAAAAAGGTCTGACGTTGATTATCGCAATTTGTTAGTTTATATATATCACCGGATTGTCACTATCATTATACGTTCGGAAAGACATTTTCTTTGTTATGTAAAGCGTAGAATTTTCTAAAGCATACTTTCTTATCGGTTACCTATTCCGCATAGTTGACATAACTCGCACTTGCTATTGCTAATCAAAATAACAAACAGCTAGTGATGCACCGATACAAAGCATCGATACAAAATCTCTGTTACGAGTATTTAAATATCGTGAAATATTTGTACGTATACAAATTTATTTAATTGCTATTTACACTTATTAATGGAAAATAATAAATCGAGCAATTAGACTTAGACTTAAAACACTGGATTTGAATGAGGACTTTAATATACATGTCCAATACGTATATTGGACATGTATATATGCTCGTTTTATAATATTTTACTTTACACAACAAATATAATATCCATCAATACTTTGAGGCATATTGTGACCTTGTGACGAGTTGGAATCATTAGACCGACCGCCCGAAATTACGACGTGCATCGTAATACACGTAACTAAAATAACTACAACTCCAGGACTATAAATGAACTGAGTCTAAGCCACTTGTGCTTATTGTGGAGATCTCATAACGGCATCGATTTCTTATTGTGAAATACGCCTAGGGGGTATAAATTGGGGTCTGCCCAGACATGTCGTGGAGTTCCGCCAGCGAGAGTTTCGTGAAGTTCCCCAGCGACAGTTGCGAGCTAGCGACGCTACGTGGACGCCATGAGCTTGGCGTGCGCGGTCACGTTGCGTTGGTGGAGGAATCCGCTGCCTTCCTCTTCTTCTCCGTTACTTAGCCCGTACTGAAACCAATTAAATATGTGGTTAAAACGATAAGCCTAATATGTATGTGTTACATATATTTATAAGCTTTTAAAATATAACCCGTAGAAATTCCATCTTCAAATAACCTACTTATACAAATGTGCGTACAAAACAGAATGATGTCCATTTTTGAGAGATGGACTCGGAACTGTTGCAATCAATATTAATTTGTTCGGCTACCTGACTCCCTAAGTGGATATTTTTGGTCAGATGATGATGATGACAGTGCCATAGTCATTGACGACTGTTAGCTCGGCGGAAGAGACACTGAATACGAAATAGTAGTAGTACTAATAATAGTAAGTACCTATGTAGAACTCTGAAAACAAATCCACACAAAAAACTGTTTATCCGTATCTAGCTCTCGCCAGAGCCTCGTTTGTCGTTATCGTTAGCTGCGTGCACTACGGGCGGGAGACCGACTTTTAGCTTTAGAGAGCCCTTACACCTGAAAATGAATAAAATGTTTAATTTATATACCTGCAAGGCATGCAGGTAGTGCTGCTGCGAGTGGTAGTGTCCGCCGGCCGCGGCGTGCGCGTACCCGTCGTAGCCGTTGGCGGCGCTCGGCTCGCTCTTGATGTTGAACAGGGACGGGCTCGGGAACAGCGCCGGCGACGACAGCGGCAGCCCGTACTGGCCCTGCGCCGGCCCGTGCGCCGGGTGGGGGCCGTGCGACGGGTGCGGCGCGTGGCCCGTGCTGTGGGACGAGTGGCCCGCGCTGTGGGACGAGTGCGGCGTGCTGTGCGACGAGTGAGGCGTGTTGTGCGACGAGTGCGAGTGGTGCGCCAGCGGGGACGAATCTGGCGTGGAATGCGAGTGAGCCTCGGCCCGCAGCTTGCCGCTGCTGTGGCTCGACATCAAGGGGACCGGCACTTCTGCTAAACTCGGTTTGCTCTCTGAAATTGTAAATTGTCGTAGTCATTAACTAATTTCAACGAAAACGAATGGGGTCAAGCTCGGCACGAAGGATTCGGTTTCTCCTTGTTGAACTCAAGCCGACCTAATAATCCGTTGCTCTGATAAAAGGATTGAGATATAATAAATGTTTGAGATCTAATATCCAGACTGCCTGAGGATCTTCGCAATACGACTCTGGGTAGCATACATTACAAAACTGACGAACATCACATGAGGTCGTGGCTCGCGAGCATTTGTGCATTTTTTTTTGGAGTCCATATTATTTTGTAGGTACATACCGTCGATACCAGGCGAGCTGTGGCCGTCTTTTTTGGCGCCATCTTGCAGAGGCTTCGCCCCGTTGCCCGACTTCTTGGGTTTGCGCTTCCTCGTCTGAATGCCATCTTTTCTCATGGCCAAGGGCCTGGAACATCATAATAGTTTGTAAAATAATAGAAGTACTTATGTTAAATTTTAAAGTTAAATTTGCCTTGCAATTAAGTCATAGCAGGTTTTATTTTATTTAGGTCAGGTATTCTAATTACTAACTAATTAAGTATGTATAATACGCAGAACTAAGTACTAAAAAAATCCATAATGAATAAGTTACTTAAGTTTGTAAAAAGCTTACACTAGATACGCTACGTAGCGCTCACATGTTAAAACGTGATTATTGTTAGGTAGATACGTTATTTCAGTTTTTCGACCTATGTTCCTTCGATAATCTATCGATTTGGGGGTGTAAGTGGCTCACCACCATCTTTAAGCCAAAGCCAACTCTCCCCCACACGTAGTGCACCCTACTGATTTACTAACAATGCTCAGGGGCGAAAGGGAAGTAGGGCATAGCGTAATTTTAAGCTACCCGTCTGGGTAAATACCTCAAAGTCAAAGTCAAAGTCAAAATTCTTTATTCTGTGGGCCCTCGCGGGCACTTAGACACGTCTTTTACAATTAGGTATATTTTTTATCTACCAGCATTTCGGAATGACCATTGACGAAAAGAAATGCCGAAAGAAACTCTGTCAATATAGGTCTTTTTTTTTTTAAATAGCCATACAATATTATCATAATACAATAAAAATAATGTCAATGTACAATAAAAAAATGGTATGTCAACCAAAATAAGAGAGATAATAAAAAATAAAAAAACAAGTAAAATAAAATAGTAAAAAAAAATAAAAATATAAAAAATCATAGTATAGAGTGTATATATACATATTGTATAAAGTCTAAATATGTATATCCACAATACTACTTGTAAAGATAAGACGCCTGTGCTTCACATCCTGTGCCGAGAATTTGCCATACATTTTTATCGTTAAGGTAATCGTCGGTCCTGTAGTAAGCCTTTTTACATAAGGTGGTCTTAATAAGCTGTTTGAATTTAGTGTCGGGTAAAATCAGGACCGACTCCGGCAACTTATTGTAGTAGCGGATGCAGTTTACGACAAACGAATTATTGACCTTCCCCAGTCTATGTTTTGGAATAACCAATTTGTTTTTGTTCCGCAAGTTGACATTAGTTATATCACATACTTTTGTAAAATTCGAAATATTTTTACGGACGTACATAATATTTACATAAATATATTGAGAAGCGACAGTGAGGATGTTTATCTCCTTAAATAACTCACGGAGTGAATCCCTAGAACCCAAATTGTAAATTGATCTAATGGCTCTCTTTTGTAATACAAAAATTTTATCAATGTCAGCTGCTTTACCCCAAAGCAATATGCCATATGACATAATGCTATGGAAATAACTAAAATAAACGAGCCTAGCAGTTGTCTCGTCCGCTATCTGTCTTATTCTCCTAACCGCATAAGCTGCGGAACTGAGTCTGCGAGCTAGTTTAGTTATATGAGGGCCCCATTGCAACTTTGAATCAATGGTAATACCAAGAGAAACAGTATCATTGTCATAAACTAGGGTGTTATCCTTTATGACTACATCCGCATGGACTTGCCTGACATTGGGTAACGTGAATTTAATACATTTAGTTTTGTGTGAGTTAAGAAGGAGATTATTTGTAGTAAACCAGTTCAAAATTGCAGAGAGAGCATTATTAACATCATCAATTTTGTCTTTATACCTAGCAACTTTAAAAATAAGTGAGGTATCGTCGGCAAACAGTACTACGTTGGCAAATTTTTCTACCAAATCAGGCAAATCATTGATGTATACCAAGAATAAGAGAGGACCCAAAATTGAACCCTGGGGCACGCCCATTTTTACATCAAATGCATTTGATTTTGTGCCATTTACATCCACCGTTTGAGTTCTATTACTAAGGTATGATTCTATCATTTGCAGAGCCTTCTCTTTAATACCATAATGATTTAATTTGAGCAGCAGTGTCTGATGATCAACACAATCAAATGCTTTGGAGGTCGCAAAACACACCGATAGCGTCCTGAGACGTCTCCCAAGCCTCAAATATGTATTTCACGAGCGCGATTCCTGCGTCTGTAGTGGACATTCCGGCGGTGAACCCGTATTGCTTCTTATGTAGAATGTGGAACTTATTAAGATGTGCGAGCAGCTGATTTGACATGATCTTTTCAAACACTTTACTCAATACTGGCAGAATAGAGATTGGTCTGTAATTCCCAGGCTCACGATTATCTCCTGATTTAAATAAAGGTATAAGTTTGCCAAGTTTCATTAAGTCTGGGAAAATACCACTCTCTATACTTTCATTAAAAACTATAGCCAGGTGAGCAGCAACAGTATCCAAAATAGGAAGAACAATTTGAGTGGACATTCCCCAGAGATCCTCAGATTTCTTAATATTTAAACGTTTGAATGTTCGAATAATGTCATCTGGGGTAATGTGACAAAATTTAAATGCATGCTCACAGGGCTGTACATTATCCTCAAGTAATCTTATGGATTCTGAGGCTGATGAATTGAGAGAGGCAGTCGTATCAATGGGAACATTGGTAAAAAAGTTTCCAAATGCATTAGCAACATCTTGATTTGAAGTTAATATATTATTATTACATTTCAAAGAGTACTCGTTTTCTTTAACTTTTATTTTGCCAGTCTCTTTGTTGACAATGTTCCAAACAGTTTTACACTTGTTGGTAGAATTTTTAATTTTATTATTTATGTAGTTAGACATGGCTACCTTACAGACTTTCTTAAAGATTTTGGAATACTGTCTAACGTGTTCTGTAAAATTGCCATCCCGTCTATACGATTTTTGAGCATACAAATCATATAGTGTATTTCGACTTTTATAAATACCTTTGGTAGCCCATTCACAAAATTTAATATTGTTTCTGACTTTAACCACTTTTTGTTCAAATATGTTATTAAATTCTTCAGACATTACATTAAAAAGATCACCATATAGTTTGTTAGGATCATTTTCCGTGTATACTATTAGTGGCAACTTATCCTTCAAAACATTTTTGAATTTTGATATTTTACTACCAGTAATTGGTCTGAACGAAATAAGTTTGGTTTTTTCCACAACTACGTTATTGAATACGACATATTGTCCACAGTGATCTGAAGGTAAGTCATTAATTATACATTTATTTAAGTACTCCGAATTACAGAAGACATTATCCAGACAGGTAGCGGAGGTTGGAGTAATTCGCCTCTACCTTACAGAATACCGCAGCCAAATAACAATTCCCTTGAGGGTTGTTGTGTTCCTGCGAGTGTGTGAGGTCACCAGAAAGGAAGGAGATGCGGCGCGCGAGCGATATTTTATGTTGCGACCATTAATATGGCTACGGTAACCGCTTCACATCAGGCGGGCCGTATGTTTGCCACCCGACGTAGTATAAAAAAAAAATA
Source organism: Hypsopygia costalis (assembly GCA_937001555.2). Taxonomy (NCBI): domain Eukaryota; kingdom Metazoa; phylum Arthropoda; class Insecta; order Lepidoptera; family Pyralidae; genus Hypsopygia; species Hypsopygia costalis. The sequence continues at coordinate 33,356,183 of OW443328.2, forward strand.
CCTGTTGATCCCATGCAGCTTGTAGTAGAGGCCGCAGGCGTTGCAGACGGGCTCCCCGTCGTTGTTGCGTCGCCACAGCGTCGTGTTCCGCGACCCGCAGTTGGTGCAGCACTGGCCGTGGCGACGCGCCGCCGACTGCGACACATAACCACACAATCGAATTGTTGAATGCATTGGTTCAATGAAGACAATATAGCATTGGGTTTGCTCCTACGTGCTCCCTCTGGTATGCTCATTTCGTAAGGCTAGAGGAATTAACAAAATCTTCTGTCGTTCCCATATGATCCCACCCCACTTAAACCCACTGGAAAGGGGTTCATATTTAGATTAGATGATCTCTACCTACGAGTAAATCAGGATGATAGGATTATAGGTGTCTTCCCGGCTGCTGAATGAGAGCACCGAAAACTCACAAGCTTCGTATTTATGCTCAATGTGGGAGCATAACAGAGGGAGCATGACGGGAACAAGTCGAGCACTGCTACGGAAAATGTTATCTGTCTATTTTTCTAACAATGTCGTCACCCTATTCAGTCCGTGGCACAACTGAGTGACTGGCTAACAGGTAGCGCTCAAGGGAATAGTAACCGGTGTGTCTGGGAGGAACTGGGCTAACGCCGAAGCTGAAGCCGATTATGTCGGATTTTTTGATAACATAATTCAAACTTGAGCTTCGATTGGTAGTGATTGTGTTTACGTTAGATGGCAGAAACCCTAGAGTTATCTTTGTTATTAAATTTACCTACGACCGGAAACCAAATATTCGATGGGAATCGTCTTCAACTTAGGCGGTAGGGCTCCAGTTCTCCCGAGACACATGGGTTACTATTCCCTTGAGCACTAAGTAGGGAGGGATATCGCACGCCCGCGACATAATATATTGGCATATTTATGGACTTACTCGGGGCTTATTTGCTACTGACGCTATGATTTAACTTTGAATTACAAAGAAATAATGTTCCGTCACATATATGTGACATTATTACTATCTGTTCTTCCTTTGGCCATAAGCTTCTACGTTTTCCGCTAGAACCCAAACCTTTCTAGGTCACGTTCTTTGTCATTAATTATGCAGTAAGTATTATCTAATGACAAAACTAAATGGTGTCAAGGGGAAATGATATTCCCTTAAGAGGAAGACAGGTAGCGATACCACTGAACTATTATAAACACGAAGGAAAAATATAGAACAATAATATTGTCACAGAGCAAAAACATTATAAATTATTATAATATGAATATTCCTGGTCTAATTACACATTCATCTAGTTCCAAATCAAGCTTGTAGGTGCTATGAATACTAGATAACAGATATTATAATTAACTTTTTTTGTAAAAGCATTACCTACTTATAAAGAAAAGACCCACACCAAATCAAACGGAGATGTTCATGCACACAAATATAGTCCAAGATAGATATTTAGTGATAAAAATTATTAAAAATCGACCATTTTGAAAATCAAACATTCATTAATATGTTCTAAGTATTTTTATATCCTTTTAATTTCACCGCGTTGTCTGTAATCAAATCTGGCAAGTTACGAGTACATTTAACCAACTTCCCAGTGTGCGATTGTCACCTAAATGTGCCGCTTTTGGCCCATAATAGTGGTCGCCACAAAATGGCGAAATATATTTTTTAAGTAAGATATAAATTATATTTCCCCATTTGTAGCTCCTGTGAGATCGAATGAAAGGTGTAATGAGCGAAATACAGTACCTAAGTAATCTTTTTAGTTCCCTTTTTATTAATAACTAATGAAATCTTGATTATTAATTTTTTTTGCTTATATTTTTGTTATTGTGACTGTTAAAATATACCACAAAGACAATGAAAAATCTTTTTAAGCTATATCTACTTATCACCATTATCACGAGCATTTACATGTAAAATGTGACGTTTTTACGAATTGTAAAAAAAAACATAACGCTGATCGATGGAGCACCGTTATGTTCCAAATGTTATATTATGTTCGAGTAAATTTAATAATCGTGAATGCACGTTTTTACCAGTAAATGCCCTAGTCTATGCTTACTTTTATATCACTAATCGAATATTTAAAATGTAAATGTTTTAATATGAATTATGATTTTTCTTTCATTGAAGATACCTACTAGTTAGCACGTATCTCCCTCTTAAGCACTGCCTGCCTGTTGTGACAAAGGGAAGTGTTTTCCTCCATATGACACAAGCAGCATGATAACAAACCTCACTAGTAGGTAATACATATTTTTTACGACTTCACGTATTGAGGAAAATATGTCAATGTAATCCTCGGCCTCCCGCATCCAGCCGCATTCGGCCGCTTTCTAGAGATGAGATCGTCGAACGCCGAGAACTTAATTGAGTTATCTACTAACTTTTTACCAGTTTTTTAAGTATATAAATTTGTTGTATAACTAATTAAGCTTATTAACAAGTTGTGTCTGGGTGTGTCATCGGGAGGAAAGATTACTTTTGGTATATCGGGTAGTGCTTAAAGGGAATTATCCGTTCCCAATGGTGCTACTCCAGTTTAATTGGAATTTTATAAAATTGAAAATCAATGCTAATTGCATATTTAAATAAAACTAAATAAAGTGAAATCGCTTATTAAAAAAAGTGGTCTAGGTACAACCTTACCTATATCAAGCCCCAAAAGTCGATTTCAAAAAGAGGTCTATGAAATATATAAGCTCTAATTAGTTATGCATGGGCTGGGCTCTACGAAATTCCGAAAATATATACTTAAGTATATACGAGTATTTACAATTTTTCAGTAGTACGTATTTCATATAGGCAAGACGAGAAAAAGAATTTAACGACCTGATTTAGATAATGTTTTCGGATTTTGACTTCAATGAATTTAAGTACCTACATGTTTAAAAATTACTTTGTTTCTGATGATTGATTGAATTTCGTAAACATTTTGTCAATATAAAAGAATATTTTATAGTTTTCGAAAAGTTGATTAAATTGTAGGAAAAATAATAGAGCCTACTTAGATATAGCTAAAGCAACCAGGTAACTGTGTCTGGCAATTTTGAGTCTTGTATGTGAATAGGTTGGTTTGAAACATCTTTTTGCGATAGATACTACTTATTCAAAGTTCCATCTGTTTCAGTGATCCGGGCTGATCGTTGGTAGAGTTTACGTATTACAGTACAGTTCAATACAGACTACAGTATATTGATAGACATTCTCGTTTTCGAGCATTATGAACTAAAATGACATAAAATACCATCACCGCTAGTAAACAAAGCTATGCCGTCCACAACCCCGCCTCTATCTACTACACCATGCTACTGGACAAACGGCAATAAATTGACGGGCGTTCAGACACGCTTGTTAATAGCACTGTCCAATAAATGGATGCCCTCGCTCGCGGCACGGAATATGTATGAGAACGGTCGCGAGCGCCGCCGCCCGCCGCCCGAGGCGGAGTCTCGTCCCATTGGGCGACGACGACGAGCGGCGCGCGCTGAGATAACTCATTGACAGCGCTTGCGAAACTACACGGCTCGCTATCCGAACCAGTAATCGACTAGTGTACTCACTTGTAAAGTGAGCCGCGTGTGCGGCATGCGCTATCGGACCCATTATCTGAGCCGCTCTCCAGCGGTAATCTCTGAATAGTGATTAATGTCTCATTATATTATACGTAACACGGCGGCGCGGGCGCCCGGCGCCCCTCCGTCCGCCTCTAACGATTACTGATCGATTAGTTATCTATCCGGTGCCAGTGCGAGTGCAAGAGGACGTAAACAAAGCATACGGAGCATGATACGGTGCGCGAGCTATGAGTGGGGAGCGGTAGCGTGTAGTTCCCTATCACACTCCAAAGCGAAACAAGAAGGCGCGTGCGGGGTACAGGGTCAGAGAGGGGTGGGGGAGGGTTTGCATGCACTAGTCTACACGCCACCGACTCACCTTCTTCATGCCCCGGGCCATGCCCTCCACACTCATCCATCTCTGCACGGAGCCGTCCTTATAGAACCTCGACAGCAGTTCAGCGTCAGCACCTGTTCGCAAACAGAGCTCGTTACTAGGGCGACGTGGCGGCACTCACCAGCCGTTTGCTCGGCTTCACCAGCGGCCGGTTGACGCCGTTGATCTTGTGGTAGAGGCCGCACGCGTTGCACAAGTAGTGGCCGGTGGAGTCGCGGCGCCACAGCGGCGTGTTGTTGGCGCCGCAGTTGACGCACTCGCGCCCCTCCTCGTACGCCTCCAGGACGCCATCTGTGCGCGAATTACTGTTCATATCGATCCGCTGCGCACCTCGCGGTTCATGTACACCTACTTACCTAGAAATCTATTATGGCCAAAACAGGAAAACAGTAATCGATTCATTTGTTAGATTTCATGGAAATGATGACTTTACCAGGAAGGAAGTAGTCGCTGCGATAGCAACGGGGGTAGCTGCGCGATACTTCATGTCGCAAGCGTTTATAAGTACCTATATGCTACGATAATCGTTTCACATCAGGCTTGGCAAATGCTCGTCTGCCACCCGAACATGTATAAAAAAAACCTATAAAATTCGGAGTATTTTTTCGTGCTGATGTAGGCACAGCTATGCTCAGCTGAAAATATCAATTACCTATAAGGGAAAACATTAAATAACTATAAATAAACACAGAATTATTCTATAAAACAATATCGTAAGAGATAACAGCTGAACCAGGACAAAACACGTTATAAATAATAATGTCCACGTATCAACGGTAGTTATTATTAATAATAAACTGTACGGTGGCCAACAGTGTTTCATCGAAATAGCCCGTGGATTCAATGGGCTCGCGGTGCGTTGCGTCGCCATCTCAATACGCCATTACCACCATTACGCCTACATGGCTACATTGTCGTTATCGCGGTTCTCAGAAGGCAGACAATACCGTCTGTGCTCGGAGCGTTGTGCCAGAGGCTATGGAATTGTAAATTCGCGATCCATCTATAATAGTACAATAGAATAATTAGGCCAAGCTATGAACACTGACAAAAATATCTCCATGTATCATTTGTTGGATCTACAATTGCAAATATTAAAGAAAGTCCACATAATAATATAAAATAATTAAATTCATATTAAATAAATAAAGGTTAATAGTTCATCATCATCATCGGCCTGTCCTTTCCCCATTGTCTGTGCTCGGCGCTGTATGTCTTTTTCTTCCATTCACTTTATCAGCCGGCACATCTAAAGTTACCCCTTTCTTACCTATATCATCTCTCACACAATCCAACCACCTCTTTCTTGGTCTTTCTGTCTCATTAAGTATATCCATTCACATTCCAATTACATGTCCATACCGCGAAAGGCGATTTCTTTTTATCGTTTCCGTTTCGTGCTTTAAGTCCGCCTTTTGTACCCTTATTTTGTGGTCAAAAAACTTTAAATAAATAATATTAATAATATACATATTAAGTATTAAATAATAATACTTAATATGTATATTATAATAATATTATTTTAATATAATAATCTACAATAATGTCCAAGACGCGGGATTATCTAAGAATATAGATCGCGTGCTCCCACTCCCCCTCTGCTAACGCAGCAACTCCCTCCTTCTTGGTGATCTCTTTCACTCGCAGGAACATAACAATTTTTATTTCGGGCAGCTTACAAAATTAGCTGTATCCCATTTCTCTTTTCGCCAAAACCTCGTTTGTTTGTCAGCATGGTGCGCCACGCTCAGGCGAGGTTAGCTTTGGTTCAAACATGTTGATGAATCACTTACTTACTCCCCAAATACATGTATTTTAACAAGGTTTCCCAAAAGTCTTATATCTAGACTTGGCTCTTAGAGGTTTCTAAAAAAAAATATTTTAGAAACGAGTCGCTTTAAAGGTATTTTTAAGCTATTGCATAGCTTCTATCGCGGGCCTTGAGCGCGGGTACCGAATCCAGAAATTCCGTAACGAAAAAACCTCACGCTCCCCACTCCGACGGGCAAGGAGGTGAGGCTTGAAGGCCGTGCATCGTCTAACGTCGTTTCAGTTCGGCTTCGGCAGTCTTCGACACGGCGTTGTGTGCGTGCGATTAGACGTATTGTACGACTCTACGAAACTCGTTTTATTTATTTAATAATAGAAAAAATTGTTTTCTTATCGGTCACCACGCTCAAAAAGTGTAACTTGAATTAATATCAAAGAAAAAGCAATACTGCATGAATAAAATAAATAAATAAAATTATAATTGCATAAGTTGATACAAAATACTAGGTATGCAATAGCTTTACCGCGGCAGTCCCCGAGTGTCTTTTTTTTAAATAACTTAATAATAGTTACAATATTAGCAATTTTAAGGCTAAACTCTTTTCATTCAAATTAAAAATTCTGAATTCGATCAAACAGCACGCCATGTTCTCTGGCAGTGTGATCTTTGGCGGCGGGAGCGGGATGACATGTTGAATTCATTGCAAGTAGCATCCGGGGTAGTATACTATTCAGATTTGGTAGCAACAAGGGAGAATTACCAAGCGTTCAGACGATTTTGCAATTCATATTATTGGAATCTCCTCCCCAACCCGTCTGGCCAGCGTGGGGACTGTAGGCCAAAGCGTCCTGTCTATGACAGACGAGAGGGTCGTGCTCCTGTAGTGGAGACTTAAATGACCTGATGATTATTGGAATCGATGTGTTAGGTAACAACTCAATGTTTTAGGTCCCCAATAGTGTTAGAAACTTAAAATCCGTGGTGCACGGCAGTTGAGCTTCACTTGACTAGTCATCTCTTTAATGCCTTATTTGCTGTCACATTGCTAAGAGGGGAAGTCAAATTCAAAAGCTTCCTACTCCTACTAATTTCTTCTAATTAAATTCGTTGTGAGTTCCAAGGCAGCCGTAGTTTTACCCCCGGGACTGTAATGGACTTCATTGTTCATTGCCTTTTTTGGCGGTCGCCGCTGTTAATCCTGGCTACATCGGAGATACAGTGGTGGGAATGTGTGGTGGGCCCCCGTCCCGAAAAAAATAATAGTTACATAAGTTGTAATAATACCTTAATGGCAAATCTGGGGCCCTACCGCCGAAGCGTAAGCCGATTGCCATCGGAATTTATGAATGTGAAAATGAAACTACTGCTTAGTTTGCTGGTAATTTAGTTCAGCTGATGGAAACTCTGGAGCTGTTCCGACTAAGCTGAAGATGTTTGCCAACAAATTTAACCTAAGACCAATTTTCAGATTCAAAAAACCGGTGGTAATCGGCTTCAGCTTCGGCGGTAGGGCCCCTGGGTCGGCCCAAAAAATAAATGCTGCGATATCCGGTAATTACTCCGGTAATCCCGTATCCGGTGCTGCTGGGTCGAAACCGGGTCGTTCCAAACTTTGGGAAACGCTACTGTGCCAACATGATTTTCCAAAACAACGAATTGCACATAGCAGCACATCCTTTGCAGTATTTATCTACTTATCTTCGTTCACGTGTCACATATTACCGAATTTGTTATATCCACATGTGACCGACTACGTGCCATTATGAACGAGTAGTCCTATATAAGGCAATGGCGAAGATAACGCGATATTAATTCAAACACAATTGGTGGTTTGCTGATAAACGAATTATCTACAAGTGGACTTATTTACATAAACTATTGTATCGGACGTTAGTAGATAATTTGTTATTATCTGTTGCCACTCGCTATAATATAACACAATACATTCGTCTGTGTTCGTTTTACATGATATGTAATTGTGTGCTATTTTATATATACCTATGTACATTTATATATGTATCATCATCATCAGCCTGTATCTACCCACTGCTGGATAATAAGCCTTCTCCAATGCTTTCCACCAAATACGATCCTGCGCCTTCCGCACCCACCCATCCACCAGCTTCCAGCCACTTTCTTGAGGCCATCGGACCATCTAGAAGGAGGGCGCACAACGCTTCGTTATCCTACGCGCATTATATTATGTATCATCATCATCACCATCATCAGGTCATTTTAGTCTCCACTACAGGAGCACGACCCTTTCTCGTCCGTCCCAGACTGAAGGAGGATTTGGCCTACACTCCCCACGCTGTCCAAACGGGTTGGGGAGGCCTGATCGATGTTTGATAATGTATTTCCCTTAGTCGCATTGTACGACATCCACGGGAAGAGACGGAGTGATTCTATTCTAGTCTGCCGGAAACCACACGGACAGTGACTGACTTAACTAACTGAAAAAAATATAACGACTTGTTTTGTCACCTAACTGGTCATAAATATGACAATGTATTTATAAGTAGGCTGGAAGAGATCTCTAATTTGGAGGGATAAGTCCGCCTTAGGACATATCGATAGAAAGATAACAAGTTTTAATAACAAAGATATTACAACAGCAGCATAAAATACCTAGACATTTTAATATTGGTTGATACAAGTCAGTATTTTAATTAAGTTTTAAATATTTATATTGACATGTTTGTCAATATAAAAAACCTAGTATAGGTATCGCTCGCCGATGACATCAACGCTGATAACCGTCTGATTCACAGATTCTGCGTTACAGTTAAAATAAAACCGATGTCATGTTATATTTAACTGTGTTCTGATTCACTGCCTCGTCGTAGGTAGCTGAAGTGTACCGAGCCAGCGATAACTCGCAAACAATGGATTTTATAATATATATTTTATTGATAAGCTTTTAGTGTAAAAACAAGCTAGCCGTCAGGGGAAATACCTCTACTTCACAGATAACTGCAGCCAAATACCAATTTTAGTTTTAGCACACCCCGACCACTCCATACAAATGTCGCGTCGTTTACTGCTACATAAACAATGACGTCTGTGCAGAGCGAAAATTAACATGTGTGCGTGCGTGGCTATACAAACTGTTCCAGATTTGTCTCATAGTGTAGGTGAGGTCGACACGAGAGAGGAAGGCAGTGGAGTGGCCATACTGTCCGCACTGTTATTACTTATACTGTGGTTATAGATAATCGGGAAGTAAATAAATAAATAAATATTCTTGGACAATTTACACAGCGCCATCTAGCCTCAAATTAAGCGAAAAGCTTGTATTATGGGTACTAGATAACTGATATAATACTTAAATATATATTTTTTTGTAACTATATACATATGTATAATACATAGAAAACGCCGAGATCAAGACAAACAGACATGTTCATGCACAACAAAGGTTTGTCTTGTGCGGCGATCGAACCCGCGACCTCGGGAGTCAAAGTACTCATTGCTAACCATTCGACCACCGGGCTCGTCAAGTAGTTAGAAAGAAGGACTCGCTGAGATGGCAGAGACGGCGACGCACCCACAGACATTCAATTTCAATAGTAAGGACGCACCAGTGATATATTTTTAAATTAAATAAAGAATTGTGTTTACGTTTCCTATTATACTCACTAAATTATATCCTATTATACTTAATGAAATAGAGCAGCCGTTCATATCATGCATACAATAATACTTACATACAAAATATTTTCAAATAGAATATATATATATCTACATCTTTACGTAAAGTAGTATAGACCAAATTGCCGGTGATTTGACTTCTTTCAGTGTTGTATGTTTTTATGTGATACAATTGTATTGTATTATATTATATGAAAGTATACTTATGCCATTATCGATACAATAAATAATGATAATTATATAGAGAGACAAACGAGATACTAACGATAGTTCACATTATGATTCTAAGTGTTGATCTTAAGATAAGCCTTATAATCGTATTATAATCACTGAAAAAGTTGTTCTAGCTCAGTACTGCGTTTAAACTACAATTACGTAATTTTGAAATTTGCGTTAGCGATTTCTATGGAATTTATGTATATGAATATTTTTCTATATGGAAATAAAGTCTTAAATGATGCTGAAATGACACTAAGTCGATTTGTAAAAACACTGTGTTCGTGCCCCTTTGAGCGCAAATCACTGAACAATACCGTCGCGTACAACGGTGAGTCAGGATTGGATAATGTAACTAAAGTCAGTGTTGTATTCTCTTTTAAATTATGTATGTTAGGCGGGCGGCCGCTGTTGGGCGTCCTCATAGCGCGTACGAAAGAACACAAAATACCGGCCTTGTGCCTTCAGTAGTAACTACTGAAGGCACAAGGCCGTAGCACGGCGTCCTGGAGCGTACAAAATGAGAACAAAAAGCCAGCGGTAGAGCCTCCCTGTAGACGCACGAGTGCTGCGAAAGTATCATAGGGCTCGTACAGTAAGCCAATATACAAGTAATGTCATCTCACCGTAGACGGGAAGGCACTGTGAAGCAACATAGGGCGTAACATGTAATGTAGCCTCACCGTAGGCGGGCGGGCGCTGCAAGGGGTCGAACCACGAGCACGTGCCCATCTGTCCGTAGAGGCCTCCGGTCACCGACCCGACGCCGCCGACGCCGGCGACGCCGCCGCCGCCTGCACATACACAAACAAAACCATGTTAAAAACAACACATGCATTATGCAATAATAATTGCTTTGTGTCCTAACGGACTTACTGTAGTGACTAGCGGATGGTAAGAAATTTGTAAAAACAGATAAGTTTCAATAGGCGAATATAAAATTAATTCGTATTTATGTGTACTTTACATCTGAAATCAATTATTTTTGGTATTTAAAAGTAATTGCAACCAAAATTATCGCGTACTACCTACGCGGTTCTGCAAACCATCAGGTTGTGGAATGAACGTTCTGTCGCCAAGACTTGACTTGGTATGGTTGACTGGAAGAGATCCCTGATGGGATAAGTCCACCATTGTACAACATGTTTTTTTGATTATACTTATTTGTTATTGCTATTACAATATTTTTTTTACAAACAGACAAACAAACTTGCAAGCAACTACAGCATAGGGATTTTAAAAGATAAACGTAAAGAAGCTATTACAAGCTCATTTGTGTTTCTCTCAAACAACAAAGCTCCTGGTGTCTCAGGTGTCGATCTATAGAATACGACGTCTGTTTAGGTACCGGTGGGAAGATCATTGAAATTACATAATTATGTGCGGTAGGCCGAGAAAGTGGTCTATCAGTTCTGACAAAACTTCATAACAAACGTAAATGTTGGTAAGGTTGAATTTAATTTAAAAAGTAAGACGAATGTCAACCTAAAGGTGGCAAACTAGTTATTTGGCCAACTGTACTCATACCTGTATTTCATTATTAGCAGAAAATAAATTCTTTATATCGGTTTTTGTCATCGGTGTGCGGGCTGATGCGTGACATGCATCAGCCCGCACACCGATGTGTGCCCGACCTCACAGGGAGGAGACTTTGGCTTACTTATTATAATAATATTCGTCATCCCACTGCTGAGATAAGGGTCACCCCTCAAACGAAGAGCGTTTAGAGCATACTCCACCACGCTGCTCAACTGCGGGTTGGCGGAGGCCAGTGTTATCAAGACGCCTAAAGTGACGCCACTGACTTACTTTAATGACTATCATCATCAACAGCCGGGACCGATGGCTTTACGTGCTCTCCGAAGCACAGAGGAGCTCGAGATAAATAGAACCATTCATGGACAGGCTATGGTCGACATTGTTTAAATATAATAATATTAGTAAACATTATTACAATTGATGTAATGTAAAGTTTTCAATTTATTAAGAAAACCTTTTATAAAAAAAAATTGGTACCTAGCTAATACTATTATTAATATGTTAAATAACATACCGAACTACTCCGGCGGCGTATATAGAATACGGAAAAATACTATTGACCGGAATAATCTTCGCTTCTTATCACGAACGCAATATTATATTATATGTAAACTTATAACTTGATGATTTGAGATTAGAAACTTATCTTAACGAGCTAGATAACTGACGAATCGATATTTAAGTATACTTCGTCTTAAATCAATATCTAACTAATCATTCAAAATGATTACGGATACACAGAAAAAATAGAAATATTATTTAGGTGATTGAAATGGACGAAAAGATCTATTGGACATCTGGTTCATAACTAGGTCTTGTGGGTTTGGGCCGAGCATTTATCGCTGCTTTTTTAAGACTATGTATTTATTTTGAAGCACGACGAGCTCGGTGGTCGAATGGTTAGCAATGGCTGCTTTGACTCCGAGGTCGCGGGTTCGATTCCCGCACAAGACAAACATTTGTGTGCATGAACATGTCTGTTTGTCTTGGTCTAGGTATTCTATGTATTATAAGTATGTATTTACAAAAAAAAAAATATTTATGTACATTTATCAGTTGTCTAGTACCCATAACACAAGCTTTGCGCTTAATTTGGGACTAGATGGCGCTGTGTAAATTGTCCAGAAATATTTATTTATTTATGTTTTTTTTTAGAAAAGCAGAGGTATTTCATTTGAGACCCTCATTTGCACGAAATAAATAAATAATATATTTTTATTATTTTAAGAGGAATTAACAATAATTCTGAAGCAATAATAAAAAGTATTTACACAAACAAACACACCTGGCCTAAATATTGTATTTGTATTTCCTCGTTTAAATTACAGTATTTGGTTTCAAGTATTTCGCTTGTGTTGTGCCAGACATAAACGTCTCCAATTTTTGACCGGAACACCAAAATCATTTCTAAATCCTAGAATTCTAAGTGTTGTGTTGAAAAGTAATTAGGCACTTACTTTTCAATAGAACACTAGAATTCTGAAACACGCCATTGTTCAAAATGTAGAATTACGAAATTCATAAAGATAATGCTGACCTGCAAGAATGGCCATGTTTTGCAACCAGTGTGGCAGATGTATGGTATCCATGATCGTGATGAGCGAGAGCTGGATGTCGAGCGATAACACGACCCTGCGGTCAGAGGTCACGGCGCGGACTGTCGAGTGGCGAGCTGGTCGCGGCGGGTCGCTGTGGCAGCACGCGCTTATCACAAATGATTCACGAAGCTAGCAATACCACTGTACTTGCAGGTTATTTAGAAAGAACAGTAACTAAACAAGTGCGCGTGTGGGCATAATTCCCTCATCTTTTATGGTTTAAATTTTATTATATTTTTTGCCAACCCTTCCAATGTATTTATTGTTTCAGACATTGAGAACGTAGAAAACGGAATATGGGCGCCATCTGCTTTATTTGTTGTTGCAACTTAGTACACTTGTGTAGGAAAAATATGTTCGAAATTTTATAACGGCTCTGCCATATTAGTGGGTCATTAGATTGCTATAGTTTTTTTTTTACATAATTTAAGGGGTTTTCCTTAGGGATCGAATGCGGAACGAAGTTAATCCACGGAAAACCTTTGTTGAGATAGCTCTCAGAGTCAGTAAACTTGCGTGGATATCTGAAGAGCCTGCAATGGTAGATGGGGGAGGAAAGCTAGCGTGAAGATCGCTTATCAGTATAGGATGATAAAACGTGGGGCGTGGAGTACTCTCTAGTCTAGATGGACCGATGACCTCAAAAAAGCCGCTGCATGCTGTAAATGGAGAATAGGATATGGTGGAAAGCAATAAGGAACGTCTATATCGAGCAGTGGATGGATAGATAATGGCGATGACGATGATAGATGAGATTGCGACAAAACCGCGTTGCTCGAAACTCCACTTTAAGTTTGCAACAATCAATCACAATAATGTACGATATTGACATTCTGTCGAACGCTTCTCATATTTCATCTTGTGCGTGGGCGCTGTGCTAAATGTAAATAATACAAAAAAACAATCAGTAGTAATACAATGAATTGGAAACCTTCATTGTGTGGTCGATGAATGAAATGAATACTACTACGCCTACCTATTTCGAAAGTAAATAGGAAATACGAACTATATTTGTTAGTCATCACGACACGAGCATGGATAGGAATTCATTATTTTTTATCGAGTTCGTGAGTTGTCAATAATTGCTTCTTTAGATGTTAAACATTAGGAATGATAGAAGTGACGATTGGTGTTTAGATTTATGATCGGCTTAGCGCAGCGGAGCGGAGACCGATCTAATCTCATCTTGTGGAATCTATTTTTTATTCATAATGTTAGCTACTGAGACGATCGTAAGGAATGAAATTAGCAGCAACAATTGTTACAGCTAGGCTGCTGTTTTCTGCTTTGCTAGTGGTGGTTGTTAGTCATTCATCATTTTGTAGTAGAGAAATATTAGAGACGAATTTTTGGATTAGTCTCAACTTGAGAATACAGTCAAGACATCACGCAATCGGTGGGCTAATTATTACCTTACACAAAGTATTTATATCGCTGTACAATGAAATAATCGTCGGTTTTCTGGGAACATTGACAATTTGCTACAATATAAACTGGAAGACATTTCACGATAATTTGAATAATTAACATAGGTAACTACCTCTTTTGGGTAAAATATACCCCTACCAAATCGTACGAACCTTGCAAGTACAATATGAGGAAATCAAGGGCGTAAAACATTTGTCATGTTACTGTATAGTTTTAAACAAATTCAAATTTGTGACGGAAGATTTGTTATTTAAATTGTTATTATGTCTCTGGACTAAACATAGGTTTATCCTTAAGGATGTTTCAGTTCATTAGGCGGCTTTGTTTCTTGATGTTGGCAAACATGCGTACAATCAGTCCGTGACGCGCGCGGCGACCAATCTATCAAAATAACAACTTTATCCTGGACTCTTGACGGATGGGAAATTAAATCTTCAGAGAACGTACGATACTGAATCATTGTTATTGTTTTGCGGTCACTCTGCGTAATTGTGATCAGCAGAATACTGCAAAACATATCCAGTGCCACTGGGGAGTCGGGGATCTTCCTGTAGTCCCGGAGCCCGACTTCTACAACTACTTATTTCAAGTCTATATATTTAGTTAGCCAAAGATCTTGTAGACCTTAAAATCAAAAAGTGAATCATGACTTCTTTTTAGTAATAGATACATTATTATAATGCGTTATAAGTTCATCACTCCTTTGTTGCCTCAAGGTTTCCAGTTCTGCACACCTCTAAATAGGCTTAATAAAAAGTATGCACCGCATACTCATACATTTAAATTGTTTATAATGAAATTTCAACTTCGTCTACATATAACTTTAATAGTTCCTTGTCATCGAGATCATCCTCGCATCATAATCAAAGAGTACGCGGTCCACACTTTTTATTGAGCCTAATTTAGAGGTGTGCAGAACTGGAGACCCTGGAGCAACAAAGGAGTGATGATGGCCTCTAATAACTTTTCACATAGGTCAAATAGTAGGTATGTTTCTTGCCAGTGATTCAATCAATCAATCAATCAACATTCCTGATATTTACAAACGATAAGAAAACACATTGTGTTCCATACCGTGTGGAAGATGCTGAATAAAAGTGTTCATCAATATCATTGAACCAGAACCAACCTCACCTGCACCTCAGCAGGGTGTGCACCCTGCTCACTAACGAGGAACTGGCAAAAAGAGAGGTAGGGCATTGTACACGTACGTATTTTCTAAGCTGCCTGACCTCCACCTCACAGAATACCACAGCCAAATAACAATATCCTTATCGGTTGTTGTGTTTCTACGAGTGAGTGAGGTCAACAGAAAGGAAGGGGTTGGCAGCAGGGGCGGCGCGCGCGAGGGATATTTCCAGTTGCAAACGTGTCTCTGGCGAAAAGAGAGGTAGGGCATTAGGCCATTAGGCATTATTTTATAAGCTGTCCGACTGGGGAAGTACCTCCACCTCATAGAATACCACAGCCAACAATTTCGTTGTGGGTTATTGTGTTCCCGGTGAGTGAGGTCAATAGAAAGAAAGCAAGGAGTACCTATAGGCTGGCAACGGATCGGCGACCCCTTGGTGTTGCTGATCCCTGTGTGGGATGATTGCTTTCCACCAGGTGACTCTTGCCATACTTGTTTGCCGCCTCTCATACAAAAAAAAACCGGACAAGTGCGAGTCGGACTCGCCCACTGAGGGTTCCGTAGGTACGTAGTAGCATCATTATTAAATTTGATATTTTTCATTATAAATAAGAAATAATGCGTCGAAAAAAATAAATAAAATATATTTTGCAATGTGTACATCAAGCCCTTTCATATGATACCCCATTTGAACTAGTAGTTTCAATTTGAAATTTCGACACCCTATAAAAAATATAGACCCCCTATTTTTTTAGATCTATTTACAAATGTATAGTTTTGAGATTTATTCCTGTACTTGTAGTCTATAACGATGTTACTTGCCAAATTTCATAGTTCTAGGTCAACGGGAAGTACCCTATAGGTTTTGATTCCTTTGAGTGTGTCGAAATATGCGTTTTTTGCTGAATAAACGGCCGTAACTTTTTTCTACGTAAACTTAGCAGTTTGATTTTTTTTTAACTTCATGGGACCGTAGACCTGTGTATACAGTTCAAATTTCAGCTTGATACCTCCACGCATTCTCGACATAGAAATGTTTGACAGACAGACAGACAGACAGACAGACAGACAGACAGACAGACAGACAGACAGACAGACAGACAGACAGACAGACGGACAACAAAGTGATCTTATAAGGGTTCCGTTTTTCCTTTTGAGGTTCGGAACCCTAAAAATGAAAACGAATTTTCGCCGAGCTGGCATGACGTATTTGTAACGTATAACATGAAATTCAACCATCTCCTGGGCTATTGTTACTTAGCGATTACGTCTATCCTTCTATTATTGTCTATACATTTGTTTTGTACATTATTATGCAACTCTTGTTTCAATCTCTATAATAAGTATACCTGTTCGTTTATATCCACGCGTGAACCACATCCTATTTATATATGTATATTTTTTATCGTATCTTAATTATTTGGCTAAGATATAGAATACTAGCTTCTAACCGCGGTTTCGCTTTCGCTTCGGTACTCAAGAACATTATTGTATGGCGAACCCGGTGATCGAATAGCAAGCAATGAACACTTCGGGTCGCGGGTTCGGTCCTCGCATAGGACAAACATTTGTGTGCATGAACATGTCTGTTTGTCGTAGACTGGGTGCTTTCTATGTAAGTATGTATTTACAAAAAAAATGTATTTCAGCATAATATCAGTTATCTAGTACATATCACAAGCTTTGTTTAGTTTAAGATTAGATGGCAGTGTATAATTTGGCTAGGAATATTTATTTATAGTACAATGTACAAGCTTTGGAACTAGATGGCAGAGTGAAATTTGGCCAAGCGTCAATATTATTTTTATATACTTTGAACGCGGCGCTGCAGCAAAAACAATTTTGTATTACCGAGCTCTTTTTGCTGTTACGTTGCATTTGCAGTGTGATTTAGTATTTTTTGGAACGCAAAAAGGAAAGTAATTTTTCCGCCGCTTTTTGGAACAGGCGGTAGGGCCCCCGGGTATGGTTAGAAGTAGGATGTTTTGATACATAACCATGTCAACGGCCCAGCTAACATACGTCCCGCGGGAAAACCCCACATTTGTCCTGTTAGATATATCGATACGTTATTTAGTTTGTTATGACGGCGATAAGTATATTATTAATAACACACAGTAATTATTTATAACAAACTAGTTAAAATCGCGGCTTCGCTCCGAATTAACATAGTACCTAGGCCATCAACCATATTTCTTGCAAATCATACGCGTAGGTACATTACACTCCGTTTCTCTGACTGAGTTGCAAATAAACGATTTCATTCATTCGATTATTCATTTTAAATTAAATGAATATTACTGGACAAATTACATACCGCCATCTAGTCGCAAAATAAACGAAGCTTGTACTATGGGTTATACAACAACTGAATTATACTTAAATACTTTTTTTTTCATCAATTATTTCTTTGTTTCATTAATTCTATAACCTACTTAAAATAACATCTAGACTAGAATTTTAGCGCCTATCTTATGTCACCTCGTGAATATCTCTTTTACATGTTTGTGTTAATTTGCCAAATCTTGTTAAGCCAGTGCATAAAAAAGGCAACAAAACGTTACCTACAAATTATAGACCAATATCACTAATACCTACTTTATCCAAAGTTTTTGAAGAAGCCATCCACGTAAGGTAATCATTATAGTTAAACAAATATACATGACGTGACTGAAGAAGGGAGAGTTATGTTTTTCAAGTGTAAATATGTATATTTATGTAGGTAAATATAGGTATTTACATATGTCTATAAATATGTATGTATATTTCTTTAGCACGCTCTACAACCTTAACTAAACTACTTGACGGAATTCAACATTATGGCTGTTATTAAATTGGTTGATATTTTGGGCACCGACCGCAGTGATTGAGAAATGGTTTGAGATCGTTTAACATTGCGCGATAACCACGGATGACAGAGCCGTTGTATATGGCTTTCGACTTGTCGAAATTTGTTCTCAGCCCCGGATTAATACGCAGCATTTTGGTGTGGTTTAGCATTTGATCCCCCAACGGCACATCACCCGATACCACAGAATAATACACTACCGATACATGCAATACCAATGTGGGTACAGACAGGGATTACCAGTTCTAGGATGACTATATGAATGAAACTAAATCATATGACTGACTAATCAATCGACGCTCTTATTTATTTTGAATTCCACGTAGTAAAATTATTAAGGAAAAATATTGTTTACTTTAAATGTTCTAATTACCTTATACAAAGGCTATCATCCTGTTGATTTTCAATTTTTAATCTTTATAGACGAAAACCGTGGCGTGGACTATTTGATAGTAGGGGCAAAGTATCGTAGAAAAATACCCAGTACATTCTTTATTGATACGTGATTCGAACTTGCCTACGTCATGAGCTATATTTTGTATGTAAAAGGACAGATTTTGACATCAAAACTCGTGACGTAGTTATAACAATATGCGAGAAGAACATACAAACTCCGTAGAACAGAGTCTGATGTCATCACGGAACAAAAATCTGTTAAATAGATGAGATAAGGAACATTAGGAATATCAATTGTACTGACATACGTTTTTTAGAATTTTCCTATCTCATTTATCCTATGAGAATTGTTTTTGTGGGGAGAATTCAGATCGTACTTTTTGCCATGTCGTCAAAGATTGCGTTAAGTCAGTTTCAAAAACGTACGAGCTACATGATGGTACGTTTATTGTAGCGTATATACGCTTGCATTCTATTAATCTCTTACTCATAAGCTACAACAAATTATTTAGTTGCGGTCTTCTATGATTTTTTATACAACAGGGTGACGTACAAGCGTACGATTGCAGCCTATGGACGTTGCGACACCAGAAGCATCACGTCTTGGTGGAGGAGGACTCTCGTAATGGAGACATTTCCTCATTCGGGCACGATCTGTCTTTCTTCACAGCTGCTATAGTCACATTTGCTAGTTGGCGAGGTGAATCGGGTGTTGGTAAGGCTGTCTTAGGTTTTAAAGACGGTCGTGAGTTGCTTGCACCCCAGATGGGGTGTATTAGATAATAGAGTGGTAAGTTAAGGGTGCGTACCGTAGGTGTCGTGGTGCGCGGGGTGGTGGTGCCACACGTTCTGGTGCGGGAAGTGCGTGTACTGCTGCAGCCGGCCGCCGTAGCCGAGCCCGTAGCCCTCGGCGCAGTCGCCGCCGCCGTAGCCGCCGCCGCCCACGCCGCCCACGCCGCCGCCGCCGCCGAACATCGCTCTGGTCACACCCAGCTCATGTACAGGTACCTGGAATAATGATCAACACAATTGTCTATCACTGAGGTTCATTACATGATCGTTTTGTAAATACCATGTCGAATGGCAATCAAGTATACGCCTGATGTGGGGTTGGTCCCTACTAAGATGATTATTAGACAGCTACTCCCCAATACAGACCAAAATTATGTATGTCCGTGGAGTAGTTGCCACACGGATGAACCGATTTCAATAATTTTTAGAAAAGTTTTAGCTATAGTACAACCATTTCAAGATCATCAGCTCTTATTCTAGATTATAAAATGACACATGTCTATGAGCACTTTTAACTGCTCTGATCGATTTAGAAATAAAAAAACACACTGAATTTTTCAGGCCGCTGAACTTTTCATTAACCTATTGTTGATGCTGTTGATTGTTGGCACTTGGCGGAACATTATTAACATTTTGTTATTAATAAAGAAAAACACCGTCTGTTTACCTTGATAATGCCTTAAGGCGAACAGGTCGATAAAAATAAATTTAATTACGTGGAACAGTACAAGTGCTTTATTAAGTTGTTACAGGCGTATGCTTATTTGCCACTTTAGTGGTATAAAAAAAATTGGTTGTCTGTAAAGTCGGTTTACTGACGATAATATTACGTGATAACGTCTTATGAAACATAGGCCGATCGTTCCTCTTTATCGCTTGATGGCCCGCCTGATGAGAAGTAGTTATCGTAGCCATATTAACGCTCGCAACATGCAATATCGCTCGCGCCGCCACCTCCAGTGCCAACGCAGCGACTCCTTCATTTCTGGTGACGTCTGATTCACTCAAGGGAATTGTTTTTTGGCTGTGGTATTCTGTGAGATGGAGGTACTTCATACGCTGTACCCTACCACTCTTTCGCGAGAGCCTTTTTCACTAAGCCACTTACTCCCAATTTCTTATTCGTATTTATTATAGGTAGGTATTATATGTAGTATTGCTGGATGTATTGAAAATTTGAAACACATGGGCATACCTTAATACATAAGTCACAATTTTTACCATGTGCGTGGTGCCTGCTTACAAGATGCAAACTTGTTAACAAAAACTATGACAGTCGCGTATCTACCGACTCGGCGCAACGTAATTATAACGAACAGATAACAGCCACGCAACGAAGATACGGCACGTGCGCTATCGCACTGTTTGCCAAACGATTGTGTAATCTATCTGTTAGTACATAAGCGCGTAATCAGAGTGCATCGCGTTGCCACAGTGCCTCCGTTACCTAATACCACATATTGTAATCTTCACAACAATGCGTGATAGTGCAGTTGTGTGGAAAATACGCGATTGTGGTTGGGGAACACAAGTATAAGCACGGTTGACCTTGTGACAGTTGAACGTCAGGTAATTAATTTCGTCTCCATGGAACAATTTGGATACGACAGTTTGTTATACAAAATAGATCCAACCGAGATTATGTTACTTTTAAGATAAACCTATTTAAAGATTAATAACAATACAAATATCACGCGGTATACATTTTGGGAAGCATACGTCATGAAACTGCTAGAATTTGTTGCGAATATATAAAACTTCATATATATATATATATATATAATCTCGATTTGGCATAGTTTGTCGGTTGGATCTATTCTGCACAACAATGTCCAGTTGTGCTACGCGTACGCGTACCTAGTCTTAGTGGTTACGGCTACTTGCTTAATCTTGCAGCAGGCAAGTTCAAATCACATGACCTGTCTGTCATGGGAAGAACATACATACATACATAACATTTGGGGTGTAAGTGGTTCATCAACATTTTTGAACCAAAGCCAACCTCACCTGCATGTGGTGCACCCTACTTACATTTGGCGTAGTAGCCGTTTGAGGATAAAGAATTAAAACAATCTCCTAATTGCCATACTTATACATCAATACACATAAAAAAAATATAATCATAATTTCAGAACTGAAATAGGTCGCATTATTATTACGCACGAATTCGGTGAAACGCCGCGTCCCAGTTTGAAATAACATTGTCATCGCCAGATTATAGTACCAACTTTACACCTAAACCACAGTTTCAATGTTTCCTAAGAATTAATAAACTCATTATCAAATATACCACGAAGTATCTCAACTTCATATTCAAGCCCGATTGTTTACCTTACAAATAAACAAGATATAGAGTTAGGCAGTTATTCGTGGTAACGTCACGCCAAGCTCGCTTACTGAGGGTTTTACAATATTATGTTCACCATGTTTTCTCGAGGCTTAACTTATCTCATTATAGTATAGATTTAATGTTTGATGTCAATTTTTTAATGGGGTCTATATTCCTGAAATTAAATTCTAGATAATAAAGGATATCTTTTATTGCAAAAAAAGAAAAAAAACATATTGCAAGCTCATGTTTGCAACAGCGGTGCAAACATGATCAAATCAAATCAAAATATATTTATTCCTTGGACTTTATAAAGCACTTAGAAACGTCATACAAATTCAATATAGGAACACGTATAAATTATTACTACTCTAAATCCGCAGAGCTTAGATTCACTTTCATCACACTATCTTGAATGTGAAAGTGAATTTAAGTGCCAGTTCCGGCGACGGGGCTTCTTGAGAAGAACTGGCAAGAAACTCAAGGCCGATTCTTTTAATTGCAATATACGTAGTAAGGCATTAATTTATGCTTGAGTGATTGTACTTATCAATTGCTCCCACCTCTAACGGTGGAAAGTGGCCATTATAATAACTCTGTAGAGCTTAACTGTACACATTTTTGTTGTTTTATATACAAAAGTAATTGTCAATGAAGCCTCTTTTACATTTTCGTATGAACACACATTTTTGTGGATTACAACCTAGATTGTAAGTTTTTCGTATGTATATTTTGTAATAGTTGTAGTCTGTTTTGTGTGAATGAATAAATAGTTAAATAAAAGAAAGTTTTTTTTATAACATATCATATGCCACACAAATATCTACTCACTCGGCTGATATAAATCAATTGGGTCAAAAGGTACCGCTTGCGCGCTGGTATCTTCTTACATCTGATGCAGGAACACATATAATTCTCAAGGATATTGCTATTTGCGGTATTCTGTTAGTTAGACGTAAGTACTTCCCAACGGGCACGACATGTCCTACCCCGTTTTGAATACAAGAGGGATTTTTGAGCTTACAAAACATACTTACGTAAATCTGCGGTTGCATATTTAGCCTGTCATTCTCGAATATAAGGAACATATCAGATATCAAGAATGCTTTTATCGAGTTTCATGTTATCGTTGTGCTGCACTAGACTATAATTTGTTTCTCGAAAATTTAAGTAAAAATTTGCACCAAAAGCAAAACTATGCCTCGGATAACAACAGGCATTCGGAAAAGTTGCCACTAAAAACGTAGCCTTTTCGTACAACACAATACACTGCACACACTACACGGTACAATACGTTACAATTATAATTACCAGATATATTTTATTAATACCTGACGTTTCGACCGGTCGTGGTCACAGACTGACTCTCTCAGCGGTGTCACTCAGTATCCGTAGGTCGATGAGTCTTCATCTACCCCCGTGTTGTTGAATATCCACGTACCGCGACACACCACACAACGACGTCCCTATTGTGCGAACAATCGACGCGATAGGGCGCGTTCCCACTTTGTCGTGACGACAAATAATCGTGTAGTTTTAAGTGTCGTGGCTTATACATTTATATGGAGGTGTTCACATATAGAACGATTACTGTCGTTTACGACATTTTTTTGCGGCGACGACAGATTGTCATGACAGTGGGAACGGTTATCACTACAGTCGTAAAACGATATTTAGTCGTAACGATATAAATCGTTACGACTAAATCGTGACAGCAAATCTATCGTATCTATCGACTGTAGATTTGTGGCTTGCTAATGATGTGTAAACGATAAAGCGACTGCCGTGAAACGATAAAATGTCGTCGCGTTTTAATGGGAACAGCAGAACCCGACGGCAACCCACGGTTTGCAGTCGGGTACGGTTTGTTGTGTTCCTGCTAGTGAAAAAGGTCACAAGAAAGAAACGCAGTATAGGCTGGCAACGGTTCGGCGACCTCTTGGTGTTGCTGATTTCCATGGGCCGTGACGATTGCTTTCCATCAGGTGACCGACATGCTCGTTTGCCCCCCTCTCATAAAGAAAAAAAAAATCTGAACTTGTAATAATAATCGTCGAATAGACACCAGATTTAAAAACTAAAACTAGCTTACGCCCGTGGATTTGTATGCGTACCAAGTGTCAAGCTTGGCGTGCACACTTAGGTGTATCAGTGAGACTCACGACTTTGATGAAATTGATGTTATCTTGGTCTGGGCATTTTCTATTTATTATAACTATGTATTTACAAAAAAAAAATGTATTTAAATATATTAGTAGTTTAGTAGGTACCCATAGTATCAACTTTGCGCTTAATTTGGAACTAGACGGCGCTGTGTAAATTGTCTAGAAATATTTATTTATTTTATTTTTTATTATTTATTACTCAAAAACGTAGAGCTAACGTTAATCGACATATTCTTCCTATATTATAAACGCGAAAGTTGTATGTATGGAAGTTGTTACTTTCCTAGATAAACAGCTAAACCGATTTGGACGAAATTTGACACACAGATAGAAGATGTTACATACTGGATTAAAATAAACGATAATATTATCTCGGTAGTATATTCAAATGGAGTTGCAACTGTATTCATTACTGAAGTCACTGAAGCGAAGATAATAGGAACAGACAACATCGACCAATCATGAGAATTCAAAACACGTACGGAGTGATAAGGAGTGGAATGAATTAAAAGTTATGAATTAAAATTTTTAATAAAAAATTTAAAAGTTAAAAATTTAAAAGCAGTCTGTATTCCATTTGATTTGATTTACTTGATTAACGTTATTCTGATCAGTTTTTTTTTGCCATAATAGAGGTGAAAAAATCGTTTCACTAAAAACTTAAATTTATTAATGATATAATTAAAAAAAAAATGTAAATAGGACTATTTACATTACTCCGACCCGACCTAACTCGTCCCTTAAATCTCACGCCTCCTCCTTATACCTGGAGAGCGCTATTATAAATTTTAACTGCACAATATTTTTTCATTAAGAATTGTTTCGCCGACAGAATCATTAATTCAAAATACTATTCAACAAATATAAACATGGGTAAATGTCATGATCAAATGAAATATATTTATTGGACAATGGACCATCCTGCAGGCACTTAGTCACGTCTCACGTCACATTGTTTCTGTCATGATGATGAAACGTCAAACCAGTGAATGCTGGAATTAGGTACCAATATGCAACTATAAAATGGTTAGTTTAATGAAGTTTAGTTGCTGGCTGATATTTAAATTTAACGCAGCCATATGTCATCTTCATAAGAAATTTGTAGCCATTAGTGTTGTCACTAAAAGGCACGAGTTATGAGCAGAGACAAAAAACAGACGCACACGTGAGTTACTCGTACCTCTAGTCTCAACACCCTGCAGCTTTTTATACCGTGGGCATAAGCCTCACCTGATGTAAACTCGCGATCGTAACATACAGCAGATGCTTGCAATACAAGTATCACTAACTCTCTGTTACCAGCTATGTTATTTGGGATCATTTATACAAGATAATTAGTACAAACTTCTACTTCTTTTTCGCCAGTACCTTGCTTAAATATTCTTTAAACTCATATTCGTAACATATAATAGATTTCGGAACCATGAAGTTTGATAGACAATCAAAGTTGATCGAATAACTTTACATAAGAGTCAGAGCGCTGAAGTAGCAGTGAGCCGGACACATCTACTGAGTCAATCAGATGATGAGAGAGAGGTAGATGAAGGAGGAAAGTAATAGAGTGCAGTAGGTAGGCATATGGAACAATGAAATGTAGTGTTGTGTATCCCACCTAGTCTTGATGATCGATAATCCCCAAATAGTTTGATGCCGAAATCTGAAGATTGTGAAGAAAATGGTGAAGTGAATTAGGAAAGACATATCTATCACTGTGCAAACAGTTACATAATGTTGATAATGATTTAGGTATTCAGGGAAACTAAAAATTGTTTGTCTGTAAAGTAGGTTTACGGACGATAATTTTACGTGATAATGTCATAAGAAAACATCGGCCGATGGAGTGGAAGAGAGATTGATGTGTCACAAGCCGAACGTGCCTCTCTATCGCTTGTTCCACGCTCTCGCTTGCAAGCTCGGCTCAGGCGGAACGTGACAATGAGTCATGCTTATTCGCGCGTGCAGCCGGCGTTCATCGATTTATAAGACGTTATCACGTCAAAAATTTAATACTCAAAAGTAAGATTTTTATTTTGAAAATCCGGACGGGATAAAGTGCCGGCTCTTGCGCCCTTAGGAATTTCAGTCGAATGTCAGTTATTTCATAAATAGACCGTGTATTACACACGTGATACAACGGGTTGGCGGGCTGTAGTAAATCACGGGGACACCGAACACCGCCGCCCTTGTGTAGCCGGTCGTTAGCGACGTGCCGCGCGTGCCGGCCGCCGCCGCGCCCGCGCCGCAGCGCCAGCCTCCGCCGCGGCACGTAAACAACTACACAACACGCGTCACAGCACAACACACACGCAACAGTAACTGAACTACGACCTAATAAAACCTCCTAGATATTTGTTGTAAATCACGAGAACTGAACACATCGCGCCGAGCCACAATAGTCGAGACAAAACACAACTACAAACATGCGACCGCAAATAAAATGAGTAACGATCCTTTAGAGTTTATTTGATTAGAGGTAAATTATCTCTTTCAACCAAACATCTTTGAACCAAATACAACCTCGCCTGAACGCGGTGCACCCCGCTGACTGACAAATGAAGTTCTGGCGAAAATAGACGTAGGGCATTACGTATTTTACGAGTATAAGCTGCCCTCCTGGAGAAAGGGTTGTTGTTCTGCGAGTGAGTGAGGTCACCAGAAAGGAAGGAGTTGCTGTGTCGGTAGCGGGGGTGACTGCGGATGAGCGATATGTCATGTAGCGTGCGTTTATATGGCTACGGTGACCGCTTTACATTAGGCAGATATTTATTACCCTCAGCCCCGTCAATGCAGCAACTCCTTCCATTCTAGTGACCTTTCTCACTCACAGTGACACGACAACCCTCAAGGAAATTGTTATTTTGCTGCGGTATTCTGTGAGGTAAAGGTACTTGACTAGTCGTGCAGCTTACAATTTGCGTACTTCTCCTTCGCCAGAGCCTCTTTCGCTAGTGGTCAGGGTGCACCACGTGAAGGTGAGGTTAGCTTTGGCTCTAAAGATCGTGTTCAGCCATTTACAACCCATTCATTCATTTTGCCAATTTAAAATTGATCACACCGATGGAATTTATTTATATCCCTTCATAAAATAGAAAAGACATATTGGACTCCAAACTGCAGGACAGATTTTCTTGAATAATTCCTATAGATTTTTATGGATTAGAATTTTTTGAATGTTAAATAACTATGTGGGCAATTCTTTATGTAATTTTAACATTGAATATTCTATTTAATCGTTACTATTCCGAATAATGCTTCCTCTATGAGTAATCCATGTCTATAGACTTGATGAGATTGATTTTTTGATGAGATTGATTGATTGATGAGACAGATTCTCTAGCTGTGATACTGCTTCCTGTTCCAGTTTCATTGCTTGATGGTTGATTGATGATGACTATGCCATCGGTAGAATACTTAAAAAGCGAATATCGATAAACTTACAGATTTTCGATTGTTCGACATCACTATGCGACTATAAGAGTAGGTAGGTTTTATAACCTAACCTAAACTAGAACTGGTTGAGTCTCTTCTTCCTTATGTCCCGTCGCCGCCCTGGATTCCGCCTCAAAGGCCCTCGGCTAGGCAGATGTTCAAGGTCGTTATGACCTGCTGACCGTAGATCCCAATCTTGGCTATTTATTTTGTAGTTATAGTATAGTGTCGGATCGGATGGTTGTACAGAGATTAGTTACTGCCCGTGTGTACTGTGTCGACAACTAATCAACATTCGTCAAATGTTTCCTCCTGGGTCGAATGTCAACGAGCGCGTTAAGTTTGGAGTTCGAAGATAAATTAGCCACATTGTGTTAATTGCTAGGGTTAGGGTTAAATAATGACCAGAAAACAATTTTACACTACACATTGTCACAGAGTAACCAATGAATAATACGAGCTGCACCACGATGATCTACTGCGGTTTGGCGAAGGCAGTGTTTTCAATTGGCTTAGCGACAGTCATTTAATAACAACAACCTGAACCAACGGCTTCACACGCCCTCCGAAGCACGGAGGAGCTCGAGATAAATAAACCCATCCATGGACTGGCTATGGCCGTAGTTGCTTAACTTGTGTGTTCGATTGCACTGGCATGCGTAACGACGCCATCTAGCTCTTCACACTATAAGTATTCTATAGTGAGGGTGATGCACTATATAATTCGGATACATACAATTACCTACTGCCTATTTTAATGGAAGCCATGATGGTATGTAAGTATTACATTTTTTTTTGTTAATACATATTTATAACACATAAAAAAATACCCAGCCCAAAACAAACAGACATGTTCATGCACACAAATGTTTGTCTTGTGCGAGGATCGAACCCGCGACCTCGGAATCAAAGTGGCTATTGCTAACCATTCGACCACCGAGCTCGTCGTATATGTAGTTACAATAAAGGTGTATGCCTGACACCCCATATCAATCACTTAAAGTTCACTTCAAGCACGTAATGCTCTCCATAGATACTGTTATTCAGCCTACGCGGCGCGAAGTGAGGCGTGCAACCTCCGACTTTCCATCGTAGACTTATGTGAGCTTGTCGGGGGTTATAAATGCATACTTTACATGCATGCGAACATCGCGCAGAAATAACGAGGTGTTAGGCCCTTAACACACGGAGCGGTGCGGCGGAGTGCGGTTGGACAGTCCAAAAGTTTGTTGTATAGCTATTAAATTTGGTGTCTTTACGCTAAAGCGACCAGGGGAAGTGTTTACAAACACACAGAAGATGCAGCCAAATAATTTGTTTTTTTAAGATTGTTATGCATCTGGTGGGTGACTTCACTCATTCCCAGTAGCACAAGAGATGCCAAGTCAGCCTTGAAATTGGCAGCGTACGCAAAATACCCTTTAAATTGCAACTATATATAGATTAGAGTAGGTGTTTTACTTCTGGCGCGATGTGCTAGTTGCTAATCCGACGTGGTACAGCTAAGAGCACCTTTATACCGTTCTTATGCCGTACGTAATAAGACTTACAATCGCACTGTGACTGTCAAGCATGATTTGCTCTTTGCTGTACAAGGAAAAAGTTGTAAATATACCAAATAGTTGATGAATGCCTCTCACTTAAATAAATAAATAATAAATATAAATTAGTTAATATAAATATTCCTGGTCAAATTTCACCTTGCCATCTATTTGAAACTAAGCAAAGCTATACTATGGGTACTACTTTACTGTTATTATACTAAAATGATTTTTTTTTGTAAATACATACATATAATTCATAGAAAATAACTAGACAACAGACAGACATTGTTTATGCACACAATTTTTTGTTTTGTGCGAAGATCGAACCCCAAGGTCGCGCCTAGGGGGTCAAAGTAATCGTCAATTAATAATAGTTTAAGATAAATTGAAGAATCGTACCGAAGAGTTGTTATTGTGAAATCTTTATTGTATAAAACAAATAACAAAGAAAAAAAAAACAAGTTGTTTTTTGAAAAAAAAAAGTGCCCGAGTTCAAAAGACAAAGGTCATCCAATATGCAAGCATACACTGAAAATCATAAAATAATAATTGTCATAAATGCAAAATTTATTGTTATAATATTAGTTACATGAATATGAAGCAAACCATGTCAAATTGGTGCCAAGATATGATCAACAAACTATGTATATGTGTAAATATAAAATCGGTTCATGAACACCTATGATATCACCTGGAATGTCTAAAAATGTCCACTATTTAAAAGCTTTTTTTTAAATCAGAATCGATATTGTATCTCCAAATTGTATGACCAGATACTAACGAAATTTACATGAAACCGGTACGATCACTTACAATGCCTTATAATGTAAATTATTTTGAGTTTATAATCAAAATATCTCCGGATTGTGGAATCAGTTCCTAATGAAATTTATATCATGGGATCACCGCTGTATTGAAAACAAAAATAATTTTAAAAATCGGTTACCAATTTGGCTGCGAAAACTATGAACATAGGTACATAAAAAAAGATACAGTCGAACATAGAACCTCCTACTTTTTTGAAGTCATTAAAAAGAGAAATGTAATGCCGAGTTATCGATCCTAGCGAGTTTGTTTTGAATTTTTGAGCGACTAGACCGCGCGGCGGCCGTACGTATACAGCGTCGCAACCGCAACGCAACGCCCCGTGTGGTAATGACCTTAGCGAGCACGCAGGCAGATTTACGCGATGCATTAGTGCCGGCGGCGGCGGCGGCCGGCCGATATATCGCTCACAGACACAAATTATGTTGTTATTAGTATTTGTACCGGCTATCGCGCCGGGAGTTTGCCAAAGTGCAGTTAATATATGACGTACCCACGACATAATTTTAACTGCACTCTGATACTCATGTAATGCATAATTTCATGATACTACATGTATTCAAGAAGTTTGACCACGAGGAAGAAAGGGGGTATATCATGAAACTATTATACGGCATGAAAAACTTATTTTCGTTCGTTCATTCGTTGTTGTTCGACCACCGAAGTAAACCACTATAATATACAAAATTCTTGATCAACCATACTACCGAACCATGCTACCGAACTCGAATTTGAAGATTTCGCTCGCTTCGCATATATTCATTATATAAATATTCATACATGTAAATATTCATAATATAATAATAACAAGTTTAGATTAATCTCGCCAGAATCTGTTTCGTAGCAGTAAACTGACAACTGACGTAATTTGCATTCTAAGTGCTCAGTACGACCTATTCCATTGGAAACAGTGCAGCAACTAGATGTCAGTTTAGAATTCACTTACTAACAGCCAGCAGGATGTCAGCAACGTCAGGGTGTCAGCCGTGACGTGTGTCCGGCGATAATTGACATAAAATATGCGCGATAGGCTTATTCCATACGAGAAGGTTGACGTGGAGCCAAGCGAGTAAAGTTGTTCCTCGACCAACCAGCAGTCCCAACAGGGCTCGGGATTTCTCCGTTCACAACCGGTTGATAAAGATGGTTGTCAATCTAATGTTTTCTAGTAACTTGCTTTCAATTGACATGAATTTCCTTTCAGAATACGAATTAAAAAGTATGATCTACGGAGACCCGCTCGAAAACTATGATATGACTTCAGTCAAAAATTAACTTATGTTGCCTCCAAATGTTCATTTCGTGATGTTAAATAGCCTATCTATGACCTTTCTCAAGAATTGCGTCCTTAAATATAAAAATAATTTTTCAAATGCATTGAGTAGTTTCAGATATTAACGTGTTAAAACAAGCTCTCCAGCTTTACAGTTTGGTGTAATGAATGTGTCAAAAGTGTCATAATAATCTCTTGCCCGCGTTATAAGATACTGAAGGTCAGCGGTCACAAACCTCAGTTTATAGCAAATATCTCGCTTCATTTGCATCTATGTATTACAAAAGTCGCCAACCCGCCTGCCCAGCGTGGCGACTCAAGGGCATTTCTCTCCAATGTTTACACAAGATAATATATGGCCCCCAGTACCCGGCAGCCCTGCTATCCCGGGCCAAGGTGGCGGTCTCGGTTCCGGCAAGGCGGGGGGTGCGAACAATCTCCGGTTGGCAGGCCACCAACAAAAACTGACAATAGGCACTTTCAACACACGGACTCTGAGGCGTGACGAGGATGTGGAAGAGCTGGAAGTAGAATTGAGGTCAGTCAAATGCCAGATTCTGGGTCTGTCGGAAATCCGACGAGAGGGAGAGGAGACCGTGATACTCGAATCTGGCAACCTCTTCTACTACCGTGAAGGAGACCGGCTCTCCCAGGGCGGTGTCGGGTTCCTCGTTCATAAAGCTCTCGTCAACAACGTAGTGGCGGTATCCAGTGTGTCGTCGAGGGTAGCATATCTTGTGCTAAAACTGACAAAGAGATACTCTTTGAAAGTAGTACAGGTATATGCTCCAACGACGACACACCCGGATGAAGAGGTCGAGGCCATGTATGAGGACATTACGAAGGCCATACGTAAAACCACCAAGACCCACTTCACGGTTGTTGTCGGGGACTTCAACGCCAAGGTGGGAGTACGAGAATGTGATGAATCGGTCATCGGAGGGTTTGGTTTGGGGTCGAGGAACCACAGGGGGCAAATGCTGGTAAATTTCCTCCAAATGGAGGGGCTTTTTTTGATGAATTCGTTCTTTAAAAAGAAGCCCCAGAGGAAATGGACCTGGCAAAGCCCCGACAAGGTGACTAGGAATGAGATCGACTTCATCATAACGGATAAAAGGCGGATATTTGGGGATGTCTCGGTGGTTAACAGGTTTGGTACCGGTAGCGACCACCGACTTGTACGAGGCACCCTAAATATCAGCTATAAACTCGAAAGAGCCCGTATGATGAAGTCGAATCTACGTCCAACTCTTCCTCAGATCACCCAAGTTTCGGAAAAGTTCCAACTGGAACTTCAAAACCGATTCGATTCGTTAGAAACCACTGCGGACATGGACGAGGCATCAGATAGAATAGGGACAACACTACACGAAGTCGGCAGGAAATACTTTGGGCGGCAGCATGGAGCTCGAGAGGACAAGCTCTCTAGCGAAACTCTGGCTCTTATGCAGAAGAGACGAGAGGCGACAGCGTCTGTTAGAGCTTCGACAGAATATGCAGCTTTAAATAAGCAGATCAGAAGGCTGATACGGCAGGACTGTCGCGTCTTCAATGCTAAACGAGTTGAAGACGTGATAGCTCGCAACAAAGGCCTGAAAGTCTTTTCTCAGCCTTCTGAAAGGGTTTATCTGTCGAAGCTCAAGCTAGAAGATGGTCGAATCGTGTCTTCTAAGCCAGAGATCTTCGCAGAGGTGGAGAGATTTTATGGTAAACTCTATGCTGCACATGCACCTGTCCCTACATCAG
This sequence comes from Hypsopygia costalis, assembly GCA_937001555.2. NCBI lineage: Eukaryota > Metazoa > Arthropoda > Insecta > Lepidoptera > Pyralidae > Hypsopygia > Hypsopygia costalis. The sequence goes on from OW443328.2 coordinate 33,388,793, forward strand.
CTGCTCGTGTAAGTGATCGCCGAGCCCCGCTAACCCGACACGAAACCGAGGATATTCCAGACATCAGCATGGGTGAGATTAGGATAGCCCTTGAACAGCTGAAAAATGGTAAGGCTCCCGGTGAGGACGGAATTACAACAGAACTGTTGAAAGCTGGAGGAACTCCGGTTCTAAAGGAACTACAACGTCTGTTTGATTCCGTCATTCACAATGGGACCGCACCAGTCGCGTGGACCAGGAGTTTGGTTGTCTTGTTCTTCAAAAAAGGTGACAAAACCTTATTGAAGAATTATAGACCGATCTCACTCCTGACCCACGTGTATAAGCTGTTTTCAAGGGTTATCACGAACCGTCTCGCTCGAAGGCTTGATGACTACCAGCCACCGGAACAGGCTGGGTTTCGTAAAGGCTACAGCACCGTAGACCACATATATACATTGCGGCAGATTGTACAGAAAACCACAGAGTACAGTTTGCCGCTCTGCGTGGCTTTTGTGGACTACGAGAAAGCCTTCGACTCCATCGAAACTTGGTCTGTTCTGGAATCCTTACAGCGATGCCAAGTCGACCACCGCTATATCGAGGTGCTGAGATGGCTATATAGCGCTGCGACAATGACCGTCCGCGTCCAGGACCAGCAGTCTAAGCCTATCCAGCTGCAGCGGGGAGTACGTCAAGGAGATGTCATTTCCCCAAAACTATTCACCGCTGCTCTGGAAGACGTATTCAAGACGCTGGACTGGAAAAAACGGGGCGTCAGTGTTAATGGCGAGTACATCTCACACCTTCGGTTTGCCGACGACGTGGTTATAATGGCTGAATCGCTGGAGGATCTCAGTCGTATGTTGGTCGATCTCAATGCTGCTTCTCGACGTGTGGGGCTGGGGATGAATTTCGACAAGACGAAAGTCATGTACAACGAGTATGTCATCCCTAGCCCGGTTATAGTAGAGAATGCCGCTATTGAAGTGGTTAATGACTATGTCTACCTCGGACATTCCATACAGCTTGGCCGGGGTAATTTCAACAAAGAGATCGATAGACGTATTCGACTGGGCTGGGCAGCTTTTGGAAAGCTTCGGTACATCTTCGCCGCACAGATACCCCAATGCTTGAAGACTAAAGTCTTCAACCAGTGCGTCCTCCCTGCAATGACATATGGTGCAGAGACTTGGACACTGACCATTGGACTGGTCCATAGGTTAAAAGTCGCGCAGCGAGCGATGGAGAGGGCTATGCTCGGGGTTTCTCTGCGGGATCGAATCCAGAACGAAGAAATTCGACGGAGAACTAAAGTTGTCGACATAGCCTTCAGAGTTTGCAAGCTGAAGTGGCAATGGGCGGGTCACATCTGCCGAGTAAGTGATGGCAGATGGGGGAGGAAGGTATTAGAGTGGAGGCCGCGCGTAGGACGACGAAGTGTTGGGCGCCCTCCCTCTAGATGGTCCGATGACCTAAAGAGAGCGGCTGGAAGCGGCTGGATGCGGAAGGCGGAGGATCGTATCTGGTGGAAAGCATTGGGGAAGGCTTATATCCAGCAGTGGGTAGATACAGGCTGATGATGATGATTACAAAAGTTGTAGACTACGATGTACTCTACAACTTTTAGTGGTATAAAAAGTTGTTTCTTTTTATGCTACATCTGGCGGCAAATAAGTATATGACCCGCGCGATGTATAAGCGGTTACCGTAGCTACATAAATGCTCGCTACATGCCGTTATCCCCCGCTGACAACGTAGCTTTTCCTTTCTTCCTGGTGACCTCACTTTCTTGCAGGAACACAACAACTCTCAAAGGAACTGTTATTTGGCTGAGGTATCCTGTGAGGTATGTACTTTCTCAGTCAGGTAGCTTACAAATACGCTGTGCCCTACCACTCTTTTCGCCAGTGCCTCTTTTGTTTATTAGCAGGGTGCATTACGTACAGGGGAGGTTAGCTTTGGTCCTAAGGATGATGACAAGCCGCTTATACATTTAATATCTAAAGCCGCCGATAGGTTTCTACAAATTTCCAGTCTAATCTCTCCTTACGAGGTGAAACCTTAATTAGTATGAACTACGAAAGCTACGGGATTAATATAAATATAGCAGACTTTGTTAACGGTCATTACTATGACTTAGTTGCAATAATAAAGTAGTGCGCAGAATGGAGTTAAAGTGCTGCCTGAGTAGTGTCAGTTTAATGAAGTAACCATAAAGTTACTAACATTGGTTTTAGAGCCATTAATTTCAAAACTCCTATAAAACGGGCTGTGCAGGCCAAAAGAAAGAAAACAAGCTATATTTCTCAAGTACAAGTAATTAAAAATATTGAGAAGTTTCACAGCTATCGAATGATTAAAAAGTAGGTATGTACAAAAATCTAAATTAACTCGAGAACGGAAGTGGTCACGTACTATGCGGTTCCAGAGCGGTTTTCTCCCACTTGCATATCACAGCCATATCGATCTGTTACAACAGCAAGGGGTTACTCAAAAAGGGCGTGAAGTGGTTTTTACAAGGTCAGCAACGCGCGTGTGAAGCCTCTAGTGTTACAGGCGTTCATAGCCTGTGGTTACTGCATTCCATCAGGCGGGCTGTACTCTTGTTTGCTACCTTAGTAATAAAAAAAACCATAGGTGTGTACAGGAAATGCGTGGAAATATGAGCATATTCTAACAAATCACAAATTTTTGTAGAGATGCGTAATTCATGAATATTTTTTTACATTGTTAATCCGAAGTCTTGGAGATTACACACAAATAAAAAAAACGGGCCTATAGGTACAACAAAATTCTTAATTATACACAAAATATGGTTTATAACAAATACAACATTTGTGCTCGGTGTCTGACCTAGGCCAATCACGCGGCCGCCGGCGGCTGGCGCGCACTTTTAGAGCAGCCACTTGAGTCGGCGCCGGCACTTCGCCGCGCCGGTAATAGCGTCTCGAGGTGACGGCCCGCGGCCTGCGCGCTGCTGCGCAGCTCTGTTCCACTTGCCATGTACTCCACAGAACGAGCAGCATCACAACTTCATACAATGATTGGCCAAGTTAACACCAAGTGCTTCTCACTTGGTACTTACATTGACACTTACATTGATATCTTTCACTGATAATATCACGGTCACTTCATTATCATCATCATCAGGTCATTTTAGTCTCCACTACAGGAGCAGGACCCTCTCTCGTCCGTCACAGACAGGAGGATTTGACATACACTCCCCACGCTGGTCAGACGGGTTGGGGAGGCCTGATCGATGTTTTATAATGTATTTCCCTTAGTCGCCTTGTACGACAACCACGGTCACTTAAGTTGAGAGAATTATCTCCATTTAGAAGCTTTTTGGTATGGTAGTGAATCATAGGTATGGCAGAAGAAGCATGAAAGCAGAATTAATGCGGTAGAAATGAGAGCTTTTAGATGTATTAGAATAACAGATAGAGTACGACATAGCAAGATACGAAAACGTTGTGAAGTGAAAGAAGATGTGGTGACGAAGATTGAAAAGGGTATGTTAAGGTGGTTTGGACATGTGGAAAGGATGGATGAAAAAAGAATCACGAAAGAGATTTATCGAGCGAAAGTGAGTGGAAACGTCGGTAAGGGTCGCCCTAGGCGTATGTACAATGACCAAATACGCGATGTGTTGATAAAGGGCCAAATTAGTAGTATCCAAAATCGAAGGGTCTGCATGAGGAGGTTAATGAATGTGGAGGAAGCAAAGGAAGTATGTTTGAATCGGAGCACCTGGCGTTCCGTGGTCTCTGTCTACTCCAACGGGAGACAGGCGTGATGATAAGTTAGTAAGTAAGTACAATATTATATTCCTAATGCAAAATGTTTGGCGCGTAGCTTCATGTAGCCCTGATGTACAGACATCAAACCATTCCTGATCTAATTTCCTATCCTAAATGTTTCCCTTCCTAATTTAAATTTGCCGCCAACACGTCCGACGCAAACTATATTCAATGCGTCGGCCAATCAACGTTTGGTGCGCGTGACACGCGCGCCACCCCGTGTTACTTATTAGAACAGAACAGTACGGTTCAAAAATTTCGAGAAGAAATTAACTACTGAGCCCCGACGCGTGTGATGTATTAAAATCTTTCATCTAATATAATACTTGCTAGAAGTTCACTGACTGTTCGGTCTACGATCAATCTCTGCCTGACCTAGTGGAAGTGCAACATATGTGAGCGTTCGTGTATTAGCTGACCGGTCGACAGAACACATGTCCCGTCGTTGGTGAACCCATCAACGTCCTTCACATTATCCAGGTTAGTGTGTGTGCTTTCTACTACTTGGGGTCACAGGATTTCGTCTAGGCTGGCAACAGGGCAATGCAGTGGCTTCTCCAGCGAGTCCCATCCATTAAATGGTGCCTCCTGTGAGGACTCAAAACCTCGCATAATCTCATTAAAAGTCAAGTATTTACGTCTTAAATTAAATTAATCTTATTCTTATATTCATAATAGATCCAGTGAATACCATAAGTGGTAAAAAATAACCACAGATTCACTGATTCCTTAGTAAATTCGCAGTATACGCGTCAAATATCTACTTACCTACTTGTTCCGTAATAATTGCGGCCGCGTAACGCGGCTGTCATACCTAATATTTTATACCTAATATCGTTACCTAATATTACGTAACGAATTATTTCAAAGTATTTTAAAACTAAATATCATTATTCACGTTGTTATATCGCTAATAAAAAGGAATTAAAGCTGCTGCATTGACTGATGCGGGTTTTTGGAGTTTCTTCTTTAATTAGTTGTGCTCGAAAATATAATAAATAGTCTAGTTGTTCACTTGTACCTACATACCTACGTACCGGGTACATCGGCTAATATATTTTTTCAAGTTTTATTTAATGTTGGGTACGCTGTGTACCTAATTATATTTAAATATCTTCCTACTTAGATTGTTGTTACTTACGTGTTACCGATTGCCGTTGGGAGATTGGTACTTGGCGATATTAACTACTATTTTACTTCAATTATTTACAAAACTAAAACAAGATGACGGAAGCCGGGAAAGTTGAATTGCAGCAATACATAAATAGACGTGAATATCAGTTTAAAAGTATGCAAATTATTTATGATTTATCTATAAATGCCAATAAAGATAAAACCAAAATATCGGCATTTAAGGCTCGATATAAGTCGATTGAGAAAATTAGGGAGAATTTTATCGATTCACATGAAAACTTAAATCGATTACAATTATTAGTGAATCCGAATCATGAATACGATAATAAATCCTTGTTGTCCTTCGACGAGTTATATTACTTAGCCGTCGAGTTTGCCGATTCGCTTGGCACATCGACTGTTTCTAAGTCTAGCGATGGGCCTAGTCATTCGTCTATTGCCCAGGTTCGCTTGCCCAAATTAGATATTCCCAAGTACGATGGAAATATTGAAAATTGGGAATGCTTTAAAGATAGGTACGTCCCGCTTATACATAATAATATCGCACTGTCAGATATTGAAAAATTCCATTATTTACTTTCGTGTTTATCGGGAAGCGCATTAACACTTGCTAAAGGCGTTCCTATAACTTTAGCTAATTACTCTGTAGTCTATAGTGCTTTATTAGAAAGATACGACAACAAGCGTATTTTAGCGACAACTTATTTGGATAAATTATTGAAGCTAACGCCGCTCAATAAGCCGTCTTTATCTAACTTATCTGAGTTTACGGATGTACTTTATGAGAGTGTCAACGCCTTGCGCGCATTAAAAATTGATGATTTACTCGAGTTCATTTTGTTCTATATTGCATCAAGGTCACTTGACCATGAAACTAAAAAACGTTTTGAGTTGCAAAATAGTAATGATATTCCTAAATTCAACGACTTAGTTGTTTATTTACAAAATTATATAAAAATTCTAGAAGTTAGTCAGCCCATTTCGACCACTTCACCAGACACGAAAAATAAACAATTTCGTAGTATGACTCAGAAAGTCGATAGTACGCGTAAGGACAGTAGTACACATCCTACAAAGTTTGTACAAAGATCATCATTTGTCGCTTCCAATAATAATAATAAATCAAGTCATTATGTTTGTTTATGTTGTAATGAAAATCATTCAATTTATCGATGTGGTAAACTGCATTCAATGACTATTGAACAGCGTAAAAATTTCGTTCAAAAATCAAATCTGTGTAAAAATTGTTTAAGGTCTGGTCACGACGATATTAGTTGTAGATCCAAAGCCACTTGTTTTATTTGTAACGCGAAGCATAATACTCTTTTGCATGTCGAAAACAAAAGTTTATTAACTCATACGGTTAATTCAAACTTGGTTGACCCTAGCACGAGTACAACACTCGCGAGCGCCACAGAGTCGGAGAATTTAAGTCGTACCACGGTTAATCGTACAAAAATATTAGGCTCGGCGATAGTGCGCGTCTATCACGCGGATGGCTCACTTCAGTATGCGCGCGCCCTTATTGACAGTGGTTCGATGGATTCTTTTATAACGAGTGCGTGCGCACGGCGATTGGGTTTACGCATTAAAAAATGTAATTTAAGTGTTACCGGTCTTGGACAAAACGCTGTTTGTAATATAAAAGGTTACACTTTTGGCTCGATAATACCTCGTACGAGTGAGTCGCCTAAATTTGACCTACCATTAGTAGTTTTACCTAAAATTACTTCTGCTCTGCCTTCGAAAACGTTACCGTTAGTCGTCAGAGATTATTTTATGCACCTTGATCTCGCCGACTGCGAATTTTATAAATCCGGTCCGATCGATCTTTTATTAGGTGTTGAATGTTTTGATCAAATATACACCGGGTCGCGTTTTACTCCCGGTCCCGAATTACCCTGCGCGCTGTCCAGTGTGTTCGGCTGGGTGATAACCGGTCAGTATTTTCATAACATAAAAAATAAAATTCCCAGTGAACCCGTTACGTCACTCCTCGCGTCTTCTTGCTCGCTCGATGAGATCGTTCAACGGTTCTGGGAGTCCGAGGAACCGCCGAAATGTACAATTTCCGTTCCCGAGGATGATATTTGTGAACAAAAATATAAAAGCGGTACTTACCGCACCTCCGACGGTCGGTATGTAGTACCAATCATGTTGAAGGATGACGCTCCCCCTTTGGGAGACTCATACCGTCACGCTTTTAATCGTTTTCTTAACCTGGAAAAACGTCTTAGTCAACCAACTGAGTTGAAGGACGAGTATAAGGAATTTATGAGACAGTACGAAGACCTAGGACACATGCAGCCTGCAGACTCTTCGTCTACTGATCGATACGTTATTCCTCATCACTGCGTCGTACGCCCTGAAAGTTCTACGACACGTCTTCGAGTAGTCTTCGATGCTAGTAGTAAGACTACTAGTAACTTTTCTTTAAACAATATAGTACATGTTGGACCAAAACTTCAAATCGACATTATCGATTTAGTTACTAGATTCCGACTACATAAAGTTGTATTTACCGCGGACATTTGTAAAATGTACCGGCAAATTTTAATTAGACCTGAAAATAGGTGCTATCAACACATCCTATGGCGACCCGAGCCTACCGAGCCGTTAAAGGAATACGAGCTAAATACGGTGACATATGGTGTCAGTAGTTCCCCATATCTAGCCATTCGAACTCTTCGTCAACTAGCGGAAGATCATGGCTCCGAATATGCGAGTCGTGTATCTGAAGTGCTGTTCGAAGAAACCTTCATGGACGATGTCACAACTGGAAGTTCGTCTCTTGACGCTGCTAGGCAGTTAAAAGCAGACATTACGTCCTTGCTTTCAAAAGGTCACTTTGAACTTCGAAAATGGAGTACAAACGAACCGAGTCTTTTGTCCGATGTTCCTCCAGATCACTGTCAAACTTCCAAATCCTTCGAGGAATCGGGAAAGGAGTTTGTCAAAATATTAGGAATCCGTTGGAATCCATCGGATGATAACTTCTCGTATACTTTTTCGGACTCTTTTGATGTTCAGTTCACTAAAAGGTCTATACTTTCTATAGTTGCCCGGATATTCGATCCCTTAGGTTGGATCGGCCCGGTTGTATTTGCTGCTAAATCTCTACTACAAGAGATGTGGTGTTTAAAGTTGTCATGGGACGAAGCTATCCCGAAAGATTTAGCCAAAAGATGGCATTGCATAGCGGCAAATCTGTCAGACTTACAAAAAATTTCGCTGCCAAGACATATTGTACCTTCCGATCCTATCGAGGTACATTTAGTAGGATTCTGTGATGGTTCATTTAAAGGATATGGCTGCTGTGTATATTTGTGTGTCGTCACACAGAATGTAGAATCTCCTACCATTACTAATTTGTTGATAGGGAAGTCTCGAGTAGCTCCTATAAAACCTACTACAGTAAATAGACTCGAGCTAAGCGCAGCGGTGCTTCTAGCGCGAGTACTATCTCACATGCATTATAACCTTCTAAAAGATAAAATTCACATCAGCTCCGTCCGAGCTTATTCCGATAGCATGACTACCTTGTCGTGGTTAAACACAGCACCACATTTGTTACAAATGTACGTTGCTAATCGTGTTGTTCAGGCGACGGCCTTGATCAGTCCCGAACTTTGGTATCACGTTGCAACGGAAGACAATCCGGCTGACTGCTGCAGTCGCGGCGTGTCTTGTACTGAACTTGCCAGCCATCCATTATGGTGGACGGGCCCTGCTTGGCTGCAAGCCCTACCTAGTTCTTGGCCTTCCAAGCAAGTGCTGGTAGCTAAAGAAGAGCTGCCTGAATTAAAACCTTTAGTCACCGAGAGTTTTCACATTGTTCAAGTACAAAATAATATACTATCGAATCTCATAGAAAAATGTTCTTCTTTCACGAAACTTCAAAGAGTTTTAGCGTGGTGTTTTCGGTTTATTTCAAACGCAAGAACGGCTAAGGCAGATCGAAAATTCTTTGCACTTACCAGTTCTGAGCTCAATAATTCTGTCAAGGCACTAGTTAAGTTTACTCAAAATCATTATATGACATCGCAAGTCGATCAAGTACGGAATCATAAACAATGTGAAAAATCACTTCAAAAGTTATCTCCCTTCCTTGATGAGGAGAGTTTATTGCGAGTGGGGGGACGTATAGATGAGGCGAAACTATCCTCATCAGCGTTACATCCTCTGCTTTTGTCCAAACAATGCCTTCGTTCTCGTTGGCAAATGATTAAGCAGGTCACTCAAAGTTTTTGGCGTATTTGGCAGCGTGATTATCTTCACACGCTTCAACAAAAAACTAAATGGTATAAACCTGGTCCGCCTAACCTAAAGGTAGACGATTTGGTAATTGTCAACGAACCTAATCTTCCGCCCTTGTTTTGGAAGTTAGCCCGCGTGGATCAAGTTCATCCTGGCTCCGATGATATCGTCCGGGTGGTTACTCTCCGAACTGTAAACGGAAAAACTATGCGACGACCTGTAGTCAAGGTCTGTCCGTTACCTTGTAATTAATTTTCTAAGATATAAATATGTGAACAATATTATCTTATTGCGATGGTATTGTTCTTTAAGCTAAGTTAAGTTTATGAATGTTAAGTTATATCGAGCACAACTACGAGTATAAAAATTATTGAAGATTCTTTAACGTGTGAAATCCTAGTGAATTTCAAGTGGGGGGAAATGTACAGACATCAAACCATTCCTGATCTAATTTCCTATCCTAAATGTTTCCCTTCCTAATTTAAATTTGCCGCCAACACGTCCGACGCAAACTATATTCAATGCGTCGGCCAATCAACGTTTGGTGCGCGTGACACGCGCGCCACCCCGTGTTACTTATTAGAACAGAACAGTACGGTTCAAAAATTTCGAGAAGAAATTAACTACTGAGCCCCGACGCGTGTGATGTATTAAAATCTTTCATCTAATATAATACTTGCTAGAAGTTCACTGACTGTTCGGTCTACGATCAATCTCTGCCTGACCTAGTGGAAGTGCAACATATGTGAGCGTTCGTGTATTAGCTGACCGGTCGACAGAACACATGTCCCGTCGTTGGTGAACCCATCAACGTCCTTCACATTATCCAGGTTAGTGTGTGTGCTTTCTACTACTTGGGGTCACAGGATTTCGTCTAGGCTGGCAACAGGGCAATGCAGTGGCTTCTCCAGCGAGTCCCATCCACCTGATGAAGATTTTCGATTGAGTGAGTTCAGTGGTTTCTACAATGAATAGTGTAAAAAAAATATTTTATTTTATTTTTGTAGGATTGTTATTACTAAATTTAAACCTTGAATATAGTTTGTCCTGACTAAGTATCAGTCTAAGTAAGACTACTGTATCAATGTACAGCTGAAACTATTGAGCGGATCTGAAATTTGGAAATCAGATAGTTACTGGGTGACTGTGATATGACACTATTAAAGAATTTATGAATATATGTACTAAAATCCTCCCCAACCCGTTTGGCCAGCGTGGGGAGTGTAGGCCAAATCCTCCTTCCGTCTAGGACGGACGAGAGACGGTCGTGCTCCTGTAGTGGAGACTAAAATGACCTGATGATGATGATGATGATGATGTACTAAAAAGTTGCTTCTTCTGGCACAGGTGTATTCATACTTAAAAGAAGAAGTCAGCCTCCAATGTGTAATGATAGTACCTACTAGTTGAGGAAACAAAACTTTTTTAAAATGTAAAACTATTTATTACATACACGAAGTCGAGACCGAAAGGCAGTACTTAACGTAATATATCAAAATGGACCTTTAGGGTCATGAAAAGCCTTGCTATTTCATCTTCTTCTCCAAGTTAAGCCCGCAGTTTTCTTCATCATTCGACATCATTGTACTGTCATATATTCACACATTAGAACGTGTTTAGTCCACGCGGTCGCACAATTCCGCCCACGCCTACTTCACCTTTACGACACAGTGGCTATCGATTACTTAGACGTATTCGCATCATCATGTCGCGTAGTTCTAAGAATCGAATTCTCGCCTACCTTGCGCTGATTCATGCGTTAGTGAGAGTATCGATACTGTTTCGATGCATGTATCGGGAGCACCGTGCGTGGTATCTGCATCGCAGTCGATAATCAATCACGTGGATTGTCGGAGGCCTGGGAGCCGGGCGGCCGAGTGCGCTCGCCGGGCTATTTCCATCAAATAGATCGGATGTCAGATGTCTGCAGTTCATCTCGCAATTACAACTCGTACAAATGTGCCTTGTTTGATGTTTTGATTGGTATTTTGTGCTGGTGAAGAAGGTGAAATCATGCTGCGACGGTATGCTAAGGCAAGCAAGAACCATTGAGGTTTATTCACTAGCTGGGACAGCCAGCTACGCTCAGCGGTTGAATGATCCACAGTGTTCAAGATTATTCCACAACATTAGAGAGTTATTTGGAATATCCCACAATAATCTGGGATGCTCCGGAATGTTTCCGATCTTGATATACGATTTTTGATTGAGAAAATTAAACTTCAGCTTAAATTAATAGCAATTGTCTTCAGCTTAGCTTGTAGAAACCTTGAAGCTGTGCCGACAAAGCTAAAAATGTTTTTCAATAACTTAAGCCCAAGAGCTATTTACGGGAATCGGTTGCAGCTTGGGCGATAGGGCCCCAGTTTCCAATTCGCGATCAAACCTGGTGGGGAGGTGGGAGAAAGATTGAGTTACAGAGATATTAAATTATCAGTGGTTCAGCCAGGAGAGTCCCTCGTTTCAAACACAAAGGTGGTTGTCGTTTTGCGAGAGAATAAGGAAATTTCTAGTGACCCCGCTGTAAAATTATATTGGTTGTGTTGTATACGTCAGCTGTAGTAATTACTTATTTCACGGGCTGTAAGCTACCTCGCCAAAAAAGACGATGCTCTTGTTTCGTTAGTAAATACGAGTATAAACTATAGTGTTTGACATTTGGTCGTCGTCCATCTTGTGTGTCTCTGTGTCACATAACGGTCCGTCAGCCTAGTTCCCACATCTTGGGCGCCCGTTCGAGTGGCTGTGCACGTGGTGTCAAGTGCCCCCCAGGTGCAACCTCTCGAGCCCTCGCGCACCCCGCCGCCCGCCCCCGCCCCCGCCCACCGCCGCCGCGACTCTCACAGACATGTTAAAATCGCAAGTCGAACACGTGTAGCGATGATAGCGGAATGTTTGGCGATTGCCGACGATTTGTCTAAGATTGTTATATTGATAACTTTGGTACCTGTTGACTGAGTGCACTGAGTGTTACAACGAACTACGCGTGCCAGTTTGATCGAACTCAGAAGTCAAGGTCAAAATCAAGATCTCGAGTTTCTTATACTACATCGGTGGCAGACAAGCATATAGCAAGCCTGCACGAAGCGGCTTGCCTATTGACTTGTGCGCCTCGTCGTGATCGTCGGTATCCCCGGTACCACCGTAGGTACTCCTTTGGTCTTAGTAACCTCACTTACTCACTGGAACACAATAACCCTCGAAGCCTCTGGGAATCGATATGCAGGACACATAAAGCCTTGGCTGAGTCTTGAAAAGACGACGAGAGTTGTTAAGCATAAGAAGACCAATAAGCTATCACAAGTAGACCTGTCTGTATTCCCGCTATGACAAGGGAGATGCGAATGAGGTTTCGAACACAATCTACTTAGGCGTTTTTCAAGTTAATGTACTCGTACAAAGACAGAATTCTAAATATGTATAAAGTTGTTATTTAGATTTCTATGCATACAAATCATCACCATTTGGAAAACAAATGACTAGCAGGAAAAGAATTGTGGAGAGAGTTTCAAAAATCAGATTATAAAGTTGACTTACAAACAAAATGACACTTTAACATAATTATGAACTACTGTGAACACTTGTCTCGTTCTGTTCCATTTGACCTTTCAATAATTCATTAGCATATAACTCTTTAAGGGTTTAAGAATAAACCAGCTCTATGTCATTGAGATAGGTATAAGGTACTTATATCTCACTCAATGTTCTATGTACACTCATCTAACTGCTATTCATTAGAGGGTTATACGATTGTTTGCCAACTTAGTAGTACTTGCTACATACATAACTGACAACTAATAGATACGCCAAAGGGAGTCATTGCGTCATTTTTATACAAAATGTATCGCATGCATGGATTTCTGTCGACGCTTCTAGGTATGTAACATCTAGGGATGTTACATACCTAGAAGCATCGACAGAAATCTTTCGTTGTTTTAGTGCACTTTTCCTGTTGTGTAGCAATTCTTCACTATCCATATGGCATAAGGTAAAAAAAATGTATGTCATAGATAGGAGCAAATGAGTAACGCGTGCGAAGTCACCTTGTTCGTCATTAACGCCATTTGGTGATCATCGAAGGGGATTGAGGGCAGGGGGGATGATGGGTAGGGGCCGGGGTTCAGTAATATCCCCTGCTAGATTAGATAACGCTGAAATATGGCACCGCGCGCCAATAAATATAACGTGTGGGCGCCGGCATACGGGCTGATTTACCGTTTTTTCGGTGGCGGTGCAATCCAATTATGTAAATCGATAGAAAAGCTTGACATAATTTAATTTATTACTTGGTACAATGGGCGCGGCCTACATTACTCAAGAGATTATTATATAATTAACTTAATAATTGCTTTTAAACTGAAATTTTCTTTTTCTTTCAGTTACTCGCAGGATGTTCTAAGCCCGTGGGGACTGTTATTTGCACACATCTAGGGTTTTTCGCCGCGATATTTGACTGCGGTTTTGTGGGGTGAGGGAAAAAATAAAAGAGTTCATAATTACTTTGTTCCCTACGTCGCTTTTGTATCCCGTGAAAAGCTTCAAAAATGCTTCCGTAGGCTATACCTTCGTCTTAATAACTACGCGTATGTCACATTTCAGCACGTTTTGTTCAGTAGTTTTAGCTGTAGGTTTTTTATACAACGTCGGGCGACAGGAAAGCATACGGCCAGCCTGATGTGAAACGGTAACCATAGCTATATTAACGTTCGCAACATTAAATATCGCTCGCGCGCCGCCACCCCTGCTTCCAATGCAGCATCTCCGTCCTTCCTTACTGGTGACCCCACTCACTCGCAGGAATACAACAACCCTCAAGGGAATTGTTATTTAGCTACGGTATTCTGTGAGGTGGAGGTACATCCCCAGTCGGGTAACTTACAATTACGCTCCCTACCTCTCTTTTCGCCAGAGCTTCGTTTGTCAATTAGCAGGGTGCACCGCGTGCAGGGCAAGTTGGCTTTGGTTCAAAGATGTTGATGAATCACTTACACCCCATATACGTACGTATAATCATTCTGGGCATCGATTTTATAAAGTTAAATTATAACTCTCCATTGCTGTTAAGTCGTGTCCCATAGCCATTGCGTGCCGCCCAGGACCCCAAAGTATAAATGCATGAATGGAAAGTTTATTTTAAGCATAAAGACACAGAGCAGTAACAAATAATAATATTAACAGTATAAAAGTAACACGTTTATCTATTACTAGCTTTCGCCCGCGGCTTCGCTCGCGTGACATTCGGGGCAAACACGTGTTTACTCATTAATCAATAGAAGTACTCGTGTAAAATTTAGGATAAAATAGTCCAACTAATCTCGTTTTCCCATACAAATCAACTAATCTCGTTTTCCCATACAAACTTTGTACCACCGCTTTACCTTCTTAGAGGCAAAATTAGAAAAATCTTTTTAAGTAATTCGTGTCCACTACGTTATATTTTCAAATCGATGCAATTGACGTAATTAACGTCCCAGAAAACCTAAGAATCAACACCCATATTGATATTATGACATTTCAACCCCATTGCACCCCTACAGAGTTGTCACGTCGGCCTAGTTTGGATTATTAAATAGTTGTTTTTTTCGTAATCAGCGACCCGATATACCATAAAAACAATACCTATGACGATTTCAGACTTTTTCACCACATTTCAGACATTTCAACGCCATCGCACCCCAATAGGGGATGATGGTCAGGTTACCGCCCTACGGGTACAATAAATAACATTAATAGGTAATTTCTGGGATAAAAACTATCATAGGTATGTCCTTTCCCAGGACTCAAGGTATCTCTCAACCAAATTTCATGCTTCGTTTGTCCAAACGATTAATATAAAAGGATTTCACTCCGTATAAACCATAGCGTGAGCCAGGCACTGATTTTCAGTGAAACCCATGAGAGAAGTATGGAACACGGATGATCATAAAGTGTCACGAATAGAGGCAACTTATATCCGAGTGAGAGATGTATGACATCGTGTTGTCTAATGTAAATAATTGTCATAATATACTGCTCGCTGCGGTAGGCCTGCACATCAAATATTTTAATATAAGTATATAGTTCGATAATACAAATTCCTCGCCTTTTCGACTACCTATTTAATATGATTTCGACTTCAAATTTCCGCTCATTAAATACGTCCTTCTCGTGTACCAGTGACGTAGATAGCATCTAGAAATAAACATAAAATGTTAACATTCTCGTAAATCAAATTCAGATACATTTGAAGGCAGTTCACGGCGGTGGTGGAGGAATGATGAATAACTCTACGTAATGTTTAAAATAAATGTTTGTGTTCCGTCTCGCAATTTATTTATTTTTTGATAAGTATACAATCACAACCTGTAATGATTTTTTTCAGACTTATTACCTATTTCTTTTTATCTATACGTATAATAAAACGACAGAAACCGCGGGCCTGTCTGTACACTTAATAAATTTATCAAAAAGTGTAATGTAAAAAAAAGAATAAACAAAAATTTTTTTGTCGGTCTGCCTGAACACATGTTCTTGCGGTTTTCACAAATAGAGTAAGCTCTGCTTTGAGCAACATTTAGGACTTTGTTTCATTGAAATCTGATTTCAGTGAAAAAAGTTATCATTTATATTTATAATAGGTAATTAAAATTCGCCTGTTAAAATGCACAGCAAAAGTCACAGTCAGTTCTAGAATCTGCGTTATGGAGACAATCTAATCTAATGGTAAAGCAACTTTAAAAAAATAAGTCAATATTTATTGTGACTAGCGGCTGTCTGTGACTTCGTTCACGTGGCATACAATGTAACTGCTTATAGTTGATAACCTGAATTTTACATGGTACATACTCGTACTTTATCTTGTTAATATGACCATATGGACAAAGCCGCGGCTTCAAAGTTCCTTTTTATGTTTGAGTACTGCTGTATCATTATTACACTGGTATTTATATAAAACAAAGCCAGTTAGGTATCCGGCGGCGCCTTGCATACAAATGAGCGTCGAACACGCCACCGTCCGCCCCGCCACCCGCCACCCGCACTGTTCACGAATACCCCTGAAATGTACTGCAACACGATTACAATGTGGCTAACGAACTGTAAGTATTCCAAACAGGCAGAGCCTTCATGCCTACCATACTAAACGTTTGCTTTAAAATTGTTTGAATATTAATGTTATAAATGTTTGAAGTTATTTTAGGAGAAGTAGGGCAGGGCAAATCACTGGTCATCGGGCTGGTCCGTAGGTCGTGCAGCAAGCCAAGCGATGGAGAGGGCTATGCTGCATACCCTCTCCATCGTTTGGCTTAGCATAGCCTATGCTAGGAAACCTCCTTAAGGCAGTTTAACGTATTGAAATCGGAACGAAGAAATTCGTCACAGAAACAAAGTTGCCTACATAGCGTTTAGAGTTGGCAAACAGGGGTAGCAGTATGCTGACCACATCTGCCTAGTCAATGATGGCCGATGGGGAGGCAGGTATTAGAGTGGAGGCCGCGAGTGGGACGATGAAGCCAATGCTTCATCTACTTCTAGATGGTCCATTGAGCTCAAAAATGCGGTTGGAAGCGGCTGGGTGTGGATGGCGGAGCATCGCATATGGTGGAATGCATGGGAGAAGACCTATATCCAGCAATGTACATACAGGTTGATGAGGAATGAAGGCTAAACCGCTTCAATTGAAAACAGCCCAACGACTAGGATTGTAGGCGCCCGAAATTGTAGTGTCCTAGTTTCTGAGTCAATAATTAAGTATCTGGATCACTGGTGTCATTGGAAGGATTTAAAGTTTTAATTTATATGTCAAGAGCCAATGGTTATCATGTTAAACATCTTTCATTAAGAATTTCCATATCATATAGTTTAACTGTTCTACTGAGGTTGACTTCAGGTTTTTAGTTTACAAACTATTTAATTTTCACCACTCCACCATTAAAAAGATAGCTTATATCCGAAATCTCGCTGCAAAATCGGTTTTTGTTGCGAACGTGAATAAAACTAACTTTTTTTATTAAAAGTTTTGCGACCCTGAATACTAATCATTTAAAATGCGACATTACTTCATTTCCTCACTAGGAAAACGCTAATTTGGCATTAGTTTGAACCTTTCTTCCCTTTTTTTACATTACTGTTTTTTAGGGTTCCGTACCTCAAAAGGAAAAACGGAACCCTTATAAGATCACTTTGTTGTCCGTCTGTCTGTCTGTCTGTCAAGAATTTCTATGTCGAGAACGCGTGGAGGTATCGAGCTGAAATTTGAACTGTATACTCAGGTCTACGGTCCCATGAAGTTGTAAAATAATCAAACTGCTAAGTTTACGTAGAAAAAAGTTACGGCCGTTTATTCAGCAAAAAACGCATATTTCGACACACTCAAGGGAATCAAAACCTATAGGGTACTTCCCGTTGACCTAGAACTATGAAATTTGGCAAGTAACATCGTTATAGACTACAAGTACAGGAATAAATCTCAAAACTATACATTTGTAAATAGATCTTAAAAAATAGGGGGTCTATACTTTTTATAGGGTGTCGAAATTTCAAATTGAAACTACTAGTTCAAATGGGGTATCATATGAAAGGGCTTGATGTACACATTGCAAAATATATTTTATTTATTTTTTTCGACGCATTATTTCTTATTTCTAATGAAAAATATCAAATTTAATAATGATACTACGTACCTACAGAACCCTCGGTGGGCGAGTCCGACTCGCACTTGTCCGGTTTTTTTTTACTTTCGTTCGTTTTAGATTCACATAATTTTCCTAAAGTATCGTATATTTTCCGGCGTTGTTCCATAGTTTTTAATATACTACTGACTTATTTATATCAGCAAAATACGTTTTAACATACTATCCCTGATTGAAATCAGGGACTGTTTGAACCAATAAATGACACATTGAACCCTAATTGAATACGAAAAGGATGAAAAATTACAGTTGTTTGTAATTTATTACGTCTTTAGTTTTGATACGTCTCTTGCGAAAGTGGCACGTCAAGACCACGGTCTGGCTGTTAATTAGAAATGTCCAAAGTTCTACAACAATGGAGTGTTAAGTTGAACTCCCACGAAGACTGTCACAGTTCTGACTACATTCAAATGGCCATGTTTTATCTGTGACAATAATTATTCCGTCTGTTGTTCGTTTGTCTACACTTGTGGTTGATTTGATAATGAATGTAAACTTAATAAGATTAATTATACCTACCATTAGTTCAACTAAAAGTATTTTTTTAGTTGACACGGTATAGAACCAGGCTTTTGCAAAAGAAAGATACGGCACAGTGTATTTGAAGCTGCATGTCTGTATGAGGAAGTACTCCTCTCCGGCATAATACCTCAGCCAAATAACGATATAAAAGACGGCAGATGAATTTAAACAACAAGCTCGCCTGATATAAAGCGGTTGCCGTAGCCATATAAACGCTCGCAATACAAGGAATATTGCTCGCACGTTGGCACCTCCACAGTTAACATACATAGCATCTTTAGAATACGATTTTTCCGTACTCGCGTAATTTTTTTTTAACGTTTAGTTTTTATTTATTTATAATTTTGACGAGCTCGGTGGCGCGGCGTAGCGGTCAATGACGCGGCTTCGAGACCAACGCTCGTGGGTTCGATTCCCACACAGGACAAACAGTTGTGTGCATGAACATGTCTGTTTGTCTTGGTCTGGGTGTTTTCTATGTATCATAAGTATGTATTTACAAAATAAAAAATGTATTTACGTATGTTTATCAGTTGTCTAGTACCCATAACACAAGCTTCGCTTACTTTGGGGCTAGATGGCGCTGTGTAATTTGTCTGACAATATTTTTTTATTTATAATACCTTCGGTAGTTTTAATTTAGGTTACCGATATCTTATTCATTAACTTTTAGGTGGTTTCATAAAAATATATTCGAGAAAAAGCCATTTTTTCAGTCACCACTCATTACATATGAGTACAATCAAATAGTCTTGTGCTTAATCGGACACTCTTAGGTGCGCACTCTAATAGTACAGTCCGATTAATGTACTAGTACACCTTATTACTAATTAATGTACTATTACACCTATTAGTACCTATTAGTACTCAGAAATTTAGCCGACAATATAATCATGTGATCAATGTAAATTTGGTAATTACAAGCACTATACAGCGCTGTATAAGATTTTATATGAATAAAACACGGCGCTGAAAGCGATTTATACCAGTGCAGGGCGCTTACCTCCTATCTCGCTTACTCTTACGATAACATTGCGAGACGCTTTATTCTTTGTCTCTCGGACAGACCACAGACAGACAAGTGTTTCGGGCTTGGATAACCTAGTACACTGTACGAGTGTACGAATAGTCCGAATAAGAGTTCCCGTTCGGTAACGTTTCTTTTAGTACAGTGTCAAGTACCGTCACCTATTAGTACATCGTACATGTACTACTCAAGACTACAATCAAATCATCCCCGACTTTTTACAAACTACAATATTGTCAACTTTATTTTCTACAGCAGTGTCACTGGAGGTCTGGGAGTACACCTGAAGTGGTCCGTGCGTGAGTACAATGACCAAGTCATCAAAAATATCCCTCTTCTTCCACTTTCATCTTCTCTCAACCTACTTATCAAACTTTTGGTCCAACCACCAAAAGTTTAACAAGTAGGTTATATAAATCTAATTACATGGTCCACCATTACAAAAGGTGAAGAACTACTGCAATACCTATAGGACAATTGAATGCAAATGAAATTGAAGTGTCTGCTAGTAATGTCACAATAACTTATAAAATAACTAGTATTGATGATCGAAGCTATATACATATTTTTTGTTTGTCTGTCTGCCTATTTGCTATGGCTAATCTCCGAAACGGCGGGACTTTAACGGTACTTTACTGGCAGATATCTGATGACATGTTTGCATGTCTTATACAAGGCAAAATGTAATGGGAAATTGTCTAATGCCATCAATCCCTCGTTTCTAAGTGCTTTATAAAGTCCAAAGAATAAAGATATTTTGAATTCTTTTTGAATTTCATCTATATATGTACCTACATTTTGGTCAAATAAATGTTTATTGATTGATTGATAAAAACTATCTAAGAGTAAGTACTTTAATTTTAGAACAAAAAAAGCTCCATCCAAAATTAATACCTACCCATGAAAACGCAGACGAAGTCACTATTAACATATAGTTGATAAATAAAAGTAGCCGAATGATATCAATTATAATCTGAATAACACTTGTAAATGCTTTATTTATCACAAAAGGCTACTACGTTCGCTTTTGCATTCATATCTACCCAATTACGCGGCACTAATTACAGCCTAGAGCCGTTTATGACAAGCCCAGTTTGAGTTACGATGGCAGCCTCTCTGATTAATTAAAGAAAAGCTTTATGTCCACAGATAACGAAGAAATAAAGATTGTGTAAGCTTCCGTGAAGGTTTATTGCGGCGTCGCGTCGTTATAACTGTACGGATTACCGCGGTAATTATGTACTGAGATGTCAACTTGCTATGTACGCCTTGCACTGTTTGTGGCATTAAATTGATAAGCTCTCGTAAGCGCTTACCGTAGTACGTTTTGCACGTCTTTAAAATTGCTTCCCTAGGGAGGCAATTAAAAAAAACCGGCCAAGTGCGAGTCGGACTCGCACACGAAGGGTTCCGTACCATTATCTATAAAACCGGCAAAAAAATCACGTTTGTTGTATGGGAGCCCCCCTTAAATATTTGTTTTATTTTTATTTAATTATTTATTTTTAAAGTGAATATAAAACTAAATATTATGTGAGTGTTTTAAGCGTCTACCTATTGCCGTTATCAATTGCGAGCAAAAACGAGCAAAAAAATCACGTTTGTTGTATGGGAGCCCCCTTAAATATTTATTTTATTCTGTTTTTTAGGATTTGTTGTTATAGCGGCAACAGAAATACATCATCTGAGAAAATTGCAATTGTCTAACTATCACGATTCATGAGATACAGTCTGGTGACAGACGGACGGATGGACGGACAGCGAAGCCTTAGTAATAGGGTTCCTTTTTACCCTTTGGGTACGGAACCCTAAAAACGAATGATAATAAAATCGGGGGATACAGTTTGGTGTTGCAGCTACATATCTATAATCTCCATTCAAAATGCCATCACACCACTGGATAGATGAACGATTAAAGAATTTATTACGCTAAGTAATGACTAAGGAACATCGCGCGCGGCGGAGGCGAAAGCGCTGCCATTTGGAGATAATTTTAGTGCATGTAACGTATTCACGTACAACACACGCCGTATTCATGACATAGCGACACCCCATTTTTTTTAATGTGTTTTTAAAACACAAACGTGATGGTGAGTCACTTAGCGCCGAAAAATGTTTTTTGACTTATACGAGCTACCCTAAATATTGACTTCAAACTCGAGAAAACCGCATGATGAGGCCGAATCTACGTCTGACTCTTCCCCAAATTACTCAAATTTCGGAGAAATTCCAATTGGAACTTCATAACTGATTCGAGGACGAACATGGACGAGGCAGCAGACAGAACAACGGAGATACTACATGATGTCGGAAAAAACACTTTGGACAGCAGCATAGGGTTCAAGAAGCCAAGCTCTCTAGCGAGACTTTGGCTATTATGAAGAGGCGATGAGAGATGACAGCATCTGCAAGAGATTCGACAGGATATGCGGCTTTGAATAAGGAAATCGGAATTTCGCATTAAAGATGCGATAGCGCGCAACAAAGGATTTAAAATATATTCACAGCCTTCAGAAATGGCGCAAATGTCGAAGCTCAAGTTAGAGGATAACCGGGTCATCTCTTCGAAGCCACAAATCTTTGCGGAAGTAAAAATATTTTATGGCAAACTTTACGCTCCACAGGCACCTGCACCTACACTGTTTACTCGTGCATGTGATCGCCGAGCTCCGTTAACCCGACACTACACCGCAGACGTTCCAGACATCAGCATGGGTGACATTAGGATCGCTTTTGAACAGCTTAAAAATGTTAAGGCTCCCGGTGAGGATGGCATTACAACAGAACTGTTGATAGCTGGACGAACTCCGGTTCTAAAGGAACTACAACATATGTTTGTTTTTGTCATTCACAAGGGGACCGCACTAGTGGCGTGAAAAACTGTAGAAATTATATTAGTTAAAATATAAACATATTTTTTATTGTTGTAGTTCATCATATTGGTAATTAATAAATTTGATAACTTTCTGAAACGTTCCGTAGTTTCAGGTACTTACATGGGAATAAAATTTATTAATTTATTTTTATTAACAAATTGTTGAAAAATATAATTATAAATATGAAAGCCGTTAACATATTCGTCCATCTTAGGTACTAAAAATACTATGTATTTAGCTGGCAATTGGTACCACTTATTACCAACGAACGACCCAGTTTCGAGTACTTTTTCTCACAATTATTAACCTTTTAATTATACCTACTTACTACAACTTGTAACCTTTCGTAAGTTGATATTAAATTATCGATCGATCTAAAGATATTTTGAAAAGGTGAAGTTGTTAACAATATTTTTTACGAAGTAACGGAGACATAATGTCTTTAGCGACTTTAAAGTCTTTTTGAGAACAGTAGCACATGTCATGTATTTAAATAAATAATAAAAGTAAATTATTAATATAGACACTTTATTACATATTAAAAGTCGCACAAATAGCGCGAGTTTCCCCAAGGAATCAAATCCAGTACGAAGAAATTCGACGGAGAACCAAGACTGTTGACATGTCTCTCAGAGTCAGCAAGCTGAGTGGCAGCAGGCCTCCCACATCTGTCAAGTCAGCGATAGGCGATAGCAGATGAAAATCCAAAAGTGCAGGTTGCGAATGAACCGACGAGACGTGGGGCTCTCTTTAAATGGACGATGTTCTCAAAAAGCGGCTAGATGCGGAAAGCCGAGCATGGAATGGAAAGCTTTGAGGATGAAATCAATGGGTAGATGATTTTTTTTTATACTACGTCGGGTGGCAGACAACACGGCCCGCCTGATGTGAAGCGGTTACCGTAACCATATCAACACTCGCAACATAAAATATCGCTCGTGCGCCGCCACCCCCGCTGCCAACGCATCTCCTTCCTTTCTGGTGACCTCACTCACTCGCAGGAACACAACAACCCTCAAGGGAATTGTTATTTGGCTGTGGTATTATGTGAGGTGGAGGTAATGTCCCAGTCGGGTAGCTTACAATTACGCTCCCTACCTCTCTTTTCGCCAGAGATTCGTTTGTCAGTCAGCAGGGTGCACCGCGCGAAGGTGAAGTTGGCTTTGATTCTAAGATGGTGATGAACTACTTACACCCCAAAATGATGATGATTATTATTCGTACCACGTAACAGATGATTATGTAGATAAAACTATCGCATGGATTCAGTTGGGCGGAGGGATGGCAAACATTTTAGCTATATTTACCACTTACCATCTAGTACATTGTTTCATTATTTTCAACATGCTCCACTGATCTCAATGTAGGTACGACCAAGGTGTATGAACACGTACCTGTTTGTACCTGTAACGAAATAGAAAAAAATATATGAAAATATTAATATAACTTTAACTAACAGCTTTCTTTTTTATATTCCACTTCTTGTAATTCAAGTCCCGACGACTGGGGGATTACTCCACCTGGCGGTACGGCGGTACGGTGCGTCTTTTAAAATTTTAATGGTTTTAAAAGATACGATAGGTCTTTTAAACTTGTAAAAGACCCACCACCAGAGATACGGCCAGGGGTACGGTGGGTCTGAAGGGCATTGTCCCTTTGCACTGCATAACCACTTAGAACGGAAGGAACCATGGTAGAACAACAACACAAGGAATTTTTTATTTGGCTGTTGACTTGTGACTGTTGGAGTACTCCCCCAGTACTCGGGATTGATCTATATCAATCCCGATGATATACTATTATATACCTATCAATCCTCTGTCTCTGCGGATCCTCGTTTGTTAATCACGTGTTGGTGACATAAATAGCCTTTAAGTTCATGGAAGAAACTTACATTAAAATAAATAAATATTTCTGGACAATTTTACACAGCGCCATCTAGTCCCAAATTAAGCACAAAGCTTGTGTTATGGGTACTAGACAACTGATAAATGTACTTAAATACATTTTTTTTTTGTAAATACATACTTATATTATACATAGAAAATACCCAGACCAAGACAAACATACATGTTCATTCACACAAATGTTTGTCTTGTGCGGGAATCGAACCCGCGACCTCGGAGTCAAAGTGGCCATTGCTAACCATTCGACCACCGAGCTCGTCAATTGAAACATTGAACATTGAAGTTATTATAATAATAAAGAAAGAAATAAAAACGACTACCAAAACCATGAAATTTGTACAAAATGCACGCGTGCAAAACCACAGGGCAGAAGGCCAATTCTCGTATTTTTTCTACGAACGCAGATTGAAAGTTGACCGAATCGAGATTGAATTGTGAATTGACTAAAATTATATACTTAATTTCATTAATTAATTATTATCAATTCTTGTTGTTGGCAAAGTAACATTCTTAGTTTGTTTAATTTTTACTCATATTTCGATATAATCAAGCTTAAATTTAATTTTGAAGTTACACATTGTGTTACGAGAATACCAAATGTGACATTTGTGAGATCGAGACTGGATCGAAACTGAATTTTGACTATATTTTAATTACGAGAATTGCCCCTCTGGTAACTAGTAAACCATAGAATTAATGAAACATATTATCCCATAAACGTTGCATCATATGATTTTCCGCAATACACCATTCATTTTATGTTATGTGTTATAAAAAAACTACATTCGTGTGAGACAGATTTATTGATTAAGTGAATAACATTCATTTTTTACTCTACTAACACTAGAGTCGCAGCAAGGAACCACTTAAGTAATTCCTTTACAAAGAATTGTAACAAAGTGAATAATATACGACTATACGATCACAATCTATCAGCTACTAATGCCTCGTAAACTCTACGAAATAATTGTAGCAACGGTTATGTAGAGCGGCCGGGCCGGGGCGGGCGGCAGGCTGTGCGGCGGCCCCGCCCCGTGCGTCGCCCCGCCCTGCCCCGGCGTCGCGCAGGCCGTGTCGTGTCTGGCCGCTCTAATCGTTTCTTGTGCACGACCGGCATTCATTTGAGGCCACAACTCACGAGCTTATACCATTTATTTATACTATTGGGTTATTGACTGTATCAAAGAGCTCTCGTCATTGAAAACCGTCGTCGCGTTTTTACGATTATGTCACTAGCAAATAACAGTTTGTCTAATTTAAGTAGGTAAGTTGTGACTCTTGCAGATGTCCGATAATCAAGAGTACCGATCAACTGTGATCAAAACGGTTAACCTAACCTGTTGTGCTGATGTTATATTTTATTTAGTAAATCCATGCGACCACAGTTACCTTAGTCAGAGGATCAGCCAGCATTGCTATTCAGCGAAGTAATGCTGCCAGCACTCTTGGCACTCTACCAACGTGTAACGATTTGGAGGAAATATTTTATTTACAGTTTGTAAATATTTATTTTATGTGCATATGGTATAATTTATCCAGTGGTCGACATTCGACCGTAATTATATTACTCTATTTTGACCACAGACTTTAACAATAAACAAAAGAATATGCGTGTGTGTGTCAAATGCATGGTAAATTGTTTAATGTTTTTTTTTATTAAATTAAATTATATTTTCGTAAAAAGGGTACATAGTTTTTGCTTCACGTATTACGAGTAATAATTAGATTTACATTTACATGAAATATTTCTCACGCCCTAATATTACATTCTGGTTTCTTAGTGTTTAGAAATTCTATACAATGCTCGATTATACATAATAAAAATATTTTTCTACTATTCTGTTTTATTCTACACTTCCAGCTGCGTACACATAAAAAAACATTCATTGACATTACTATGATAATGGACTTTATCGCATTATCATAATCGCGATTAGCTCCGAGATAAGCTTACATCTCGGTGAACGGGCGCACGGTATAATTATGTGAGACATTATGTGGAACGAGTATATACCTATATAATTACGGTCTCATAGTTTAACTGGAGGCAGAATTTTTCCCAAAACGTCTCGAGCTCGAAAATGTTCACCAGTGAGACGGTTAAATTTTTTCGCGTATGAATGATATGCGGCTATTAGCGATGGGCAAAATGTCCGGCATTTATGATAAATGCCAAATAAGTACAAAATTTCCAATTTATGTCCAAAATTTTATCCTTTAGATGCCAGGGAATAATATGGGTAATGAAATGCTTAATTTTTCTGGTGATGGTTCTTACCTATCTAAATTCTAGGTGCCAATATGTACCGACTGACACTCACTCAATGCACAACGCACAATTCGCATTCTATCGCTTTAAATAAATAATAATAATTACAATCAGATATATAAATTTTCATCATCATTTTTTTTATATGTTGTAAATGGAGTTAAGGGGTTCATGCTACAAAACCAGCGCGAGCCCAGTAATAAAAATATCCTTTGGTAAATACTTATCTAATCAAAAAACTTTATTACACGATTACCTATCTATTAAGCCCCATAGGTTTTTATAAATTACAAAATTGATGAAATAATGAATCGTGTAGTTGTTGCAATTAAATTTTGTAAAAACGTCCGTTTTTGCCACAATTTACTTCAACAATTACAGAGTATATTATTTTAACAATTCTGTGAGTTAATAAAAAGCTATGAGGGTTAATAAACAATCGTGTAACATAGATTTTTGTAGTTAACGAATAGTTAATTTTTCACACAAGTGGCGCTAGTTTTTACAAAAGTTTGTGTTGTGCGGGGATCGAATCCGTGACCCTTGGTGTTAAAGTAGCTTTTCGAGGATGGTCACTAGGGACCGTGTATGAAACTCTGAATATAACAAAAATATCCATCAACGTAAATGGTCTTTACGCAGTTAGGCCCAATTGAGTGAGACTCGATTCCCCGCTCGGTCGCCGTCGGGCAACTACTGATTGAAATAGACATTTTGACGTTTCTGTGGTTTTTATGTCGCACGAAATACAAGCTAAAATTAAACTGCAGTGCAGTATTAAAATTAGTCTAAATTTCACCCTGTCAGAGCTCAGGAACATTATCCGCCTGGTTGTTGGTGAGAATGTAAATGTGTTGATTTGCGACCCTATTATCTACATTAATTTTCCTAAAGAAGTTTTGGCATACATTTCAGCTGGAACTACAGTAGCTTATTGCCCCATATTGTGATTGTATTATGGCCGCTCTAGATGGTTAGGTAATTAGAAAGATCCTGAGGGTGATGTGTTAGTAGCAGGGACCTGCTTGTTTACTTAAAAAGAGTAAATATATTCTAGCACTTATAACACTTAGGCACAAGATTCGCTTACTTTGGCAATAGATATCTAACGTCTGTTTAATTTGTCTAAACTGTTCTATGTCACAAACAATTTGCAATGACAGACTACATGCATTTGCAATTATAACAATTTAAACCATTTTGTATCCTTGCACTAATAAGAGCGTTATCAGCTGACATACAATCCAAGATTACAGGTTTAATAAAAAATATTTTAATTGTTTTTTTATGCGCGGATCAAATGTGAGTCGAAAATGTATCGATTTGATTTGAAAATATTTATCTGTATTGATGTCGCGAAACGATATGCAAGATGTCCGCGACATTCAGTAGATAAGATACGTAATAACTTAGTCTGTGGTTTTCATACATAATGTATAAACACATACTTTTATATATAATAATTTTACGGTCGCCGTGGCCTTTACCGGCCGCCAGACTGCCGGGCTCAGCTTTTCGTCTTCTACCTTTATTTTTGTAATTTGTCTGCTCGTCCGACATACCCGAGTGTCGTTAAATTGTTATAAAAGTCACATGAGATGGAAATATAACTTGATTACTCTAGATTTTCTTGTAGTAAACGAGTGGAATGTTTTCTAATTGGCATAAGAACTAGTCAAGTGCGTGTTTGGCAGTTTCGTCTATACTTTGTTGCGTGTTGTTGCCACCTGCTAGGTCATGTGGAAAGACACCTGCCGGCATTCACTGACTAACGTTAGTTGCATATACGAGTAATGTGCGTTGCTACCGTTATGGTAGCCATGGCAACAGGTAGAGGTAATAGATCAAAATGCCTGTAATTATGTTTTTCTTTTTTACTTATCAATAGATCTACAAACAATTACACCCTTTTATTGTATCTTGAAACCTCTACTTTAATATTTCAATGTGTGTATGTATGTATGTTTTTATCTACTTATGTACTATGTATTATTTTTATGTGTTTTTTTATAATAGTTATTATTATATTACATATTTTATATCAATGGATTTAATTTATGAATTAAATCCATTGATATAAAATTAATTAATTAATTAATTTAATTTACCTACAAAATTAATATACAAAAATTACGAACTCTCGTCAGAAGTTAGTTGCCAGCAGGGTGATCCCCTCGGACCAGCCATTTTTAGCCTAGCCATTAACCCTATAATTCAAAATCTAAAATCTAAATTTAATGTATGGTACTTAGATGATGGGACCCTAGGGGGTGACGCCGACACCGTTTTATTGGACCTTTTAGAAATCAAAAATAAATTCAGCTCTATCGGTTTGGAACTAAATTACAACAAATGTGAACTTTACATACACAATACAAATAGTCATATTGACATATTCCAACGATTCAACGCACTTACCTCAAACATAAAAATAGTAAATAAACAATCATTAA
Source organism: Hypsopygia costalis (assembly GCA_937001555.2). NCBI lineage: Eukaryota > Metazoa > Arthropoda > Insecta > Lepidoptera > Pyralidae > Hypsopygia > Hypsopygia costalis. Next base: position 33,417,689 of record OW443328.2, read on the forward strand.
ACCTTCTAGGGTCACCAGTTTTCGAAGATGCCATACCCGACGTAATCACTCAAACAATCACAAAATTCAAAAACTGCGCAGACCGCTTATATGAAATCAATTCACATTCGGCAATTACCCTTTTAAAATTCTGCCTTTTCGTTCCAAAATCTACATATCTGCTCCGCTGTTGTCCTTTCTGGAAACATCAAAATTCCCTAATTCCGATTGACACCCTTATAAAATCCACCTTAGAATCTGTTTTGAACATCCAACTCAGCGAGCAATCTTGGACCCAAGCATCTCTTCCCATCAGATATGGTGGGCTAGGGATTCGCAAAATTTCCAGTGTGGCTCTGCCGGCGTTCCTATCATCTGTCCATAGCACGACCGATCTCGTAGGTAAAATCCTGAAGACCTGCTCTTCTAACTATGAGACGGCGGGCTTGAACGATGCTCGGAATGCCTGGCAAATGGCTTGTCCGGGTCAAAATTTCCCCTTACTGACAAAATCTCAAAGGAGCTGGGATGATTTTATCTGTAAAATTAAAAGCTCAGCGCTCTTAGACTCCAGCTCGGGTTCAGCTCGCGCCAGACTGTTAGCCGCAGGAAGAAAAGAATCCGGGTATTGGCTTCATGCCTATCCCTGTGCTAACAATGGTACTTTTCTGGAACCTGATACCTTGAGACTGGCAGTCAGCCTGAGACTGGGAGTGCCGGTCTGTGCCTCACACAAATGCCCTTGTGGCAAGGATGTCGACCAGTTAGGACACCACGGACTCTCCTGTCAGCTAAGCGCAGGACGCTTTTCGAGGCACGCCGCCGTCAATGACATAATCCGCCGCTCTCTTGCCACCGTCAATGTACCTGCATTACTTGAACCAAACGGTATTTCGAGAGACGATGGTAAGAGACCGGACGGCATGACCCTGATTCCGTGGAGCATGGGACGGGCGTTGGTTTGGGACGCTACTTGCGCCGATACTCTGGCCCCGTCTCATCTCCAGGGAACTACACACAAGGCAGGCGCTGCGGCGGAGGCGGCCGAGAAAAGAAAAATTACGAAATATCGCGGTCTCGGCTCGGAATACACTTTTGTGCCTTTCGGAGTCGAGACCCTGGGTTCGTGGGGTCCTAATGCGCTAAAATTCATGAATGAGCTCTCCAAGCGCCTGGTCGAAGCCACTGGTGACCGAAGAGCTGGCGGCTTTCTTGCACAACGGATTAGTATTGCTATACAACGAGGAAACGCTGCCAGCATCTTCGGTACAATGCCACGGGGGCCTTTTTTAGATAATATGTAGTTTTATTTTTATTTTTAATTTAGTTTTTAATTTAGTTTCTTAGAAATAATTGTATGAGTTTTTAGAGATAAGTATATCTTAACAATTTATGAATTAGTTAAAATATTTCTTTTTTTGAGATGCCTACCTACTTCATACCTTGATTAGTTATCTAAACGTTGTCTTTCAGTAATAAGGCCGCCTTGTTGCACATAAATGTTTTGATAAAAAAAATAGTTTTTAACTGTATGTCTCTGTACTTTTTATCGTGCAAATAAAGCATATTCTATCTATCTCTACAGGTTTGTGTAAGTACTCACATCCGTTGTGTGTACTAAGTAGGTAGGATGTACTCGTACACAACAAAATTGATATGTGCAGGTAACAGTTATTAAATACATACATATTATCACATAATTGTTCTGTAGGGTTAACTTAGAAATATTGTGTGAATATAGTAACTACATATACATACACTGTACACTGAAATAAATATTATAGCTAAAATACATTATAGTTACATGGGGTACCTGAAATTGTAATATATTGTTTGTTGTTTTTATATACATACCTACACACATAGTAATAGTACGTAGTATATATACTGTGGTAATAGTATGTATTAGTGCATTTATTTATGTTTGTAAATGTTTAAGTTTCATTGCGTAATCAACTCTTGCAAGTTAAACTTGTCCCATTTCTCAGTGCCTGACTGAGCTGAAATTAGCCCTCGTGACAATGCACGATTTTACCTACATGCCGCCATTTTAATCCAATGGCTGCTGCCATAAAATGACAGTTGGAATATAATTTCCACATTAACTCTTATGATATAAATATCAAATGTAAGAGCTCGATGAGCGAAACATTATCTACTGTGTTTGTAAAAAAAGAGTAAATTTATTAAGTTTTTAGTAATTAATAAATAATAAAAGGATATTTTTTTTTAATTCTTGTTCTATTTTATTTTACGTCCGACTCAGGTAGAGTACGCTGGAACCGGTCACAGGAAAGGATTCTTTTTGAGAGTAGACCCCTAAAAATTCCCAATTACTTTAACACTGTCGACACTTTGTCACAATAGAACTCAAAGGTACGAGGCCCGAGGTTCTAAAAGCAGGCTGCGAATGCATTAAAGGCCGCACCGGCCGCACTCCGCCGCACTCGGCCGCGAGATAACGCCTCGCCGGTGATGGACGAGTCCGCCCCGCGCACGGTGACATCACCGCCGCCGCCGCCGCGGCCGGCCACTTGTACGGAACAAGATTTTATATTTCACTACGAATAAGTAATATTAACCTTGTTCGGCTGGTTATTTGCAAGGCACTTTTTTATACTACGTCAAGCTATAAACAAGCATACGGCCGGCCTGATGTGAAGACTGACTAAAACGGTTCCTGTAGCCAAATAAATGGGTACAATATAAAATCTTGCTCATGCGTTGCCCCCCCCCCCCTCCCTTCCCCCGTTGTCAACACATAAACACGACGAGATTCGAGGCAATAGTAATTTGGCTACGGTATTCTACGCAAACATACCATAAAGTTAAAGTTTTGCTCTCATGTGACTTTTAAGACAATTATTATCAAATAACAATTAATTAATGCTTAATTGTCACATTCTCTCGGACACTTCAGTGTAATCGAACACGCAAGGTAGGCAAACTCAACCGTAGCCGGTTTTTGGATGGGTATATTTCTAGACCCAAAAAAGCCCTAACGCTAGATTTTCATCTAATTTCCGAAGTTTATGATACGACTCATCGTAGCTCGTACATTTATATAAATTTAATTATATACGAGAATTCCTTGTTCAATAGAGTCAACGCCTAGTCATGTCTCATTTTTTGGGGTTCCCTACCTCAAAAGGAAAAACGGAACCCTTATAAGATCACTTTGTTGTCCGTCTGTCTGTCTGTCAAGAATTTCTATGTCGAGAATGCGTGGAGGTATCAAGCTGAAATTTGAACTGTATACTCAGGTCTACGGTCCCATGAAGTTGTAAAAAAATCAAACTGCTAAGTTTACGTAAAAAAAAGTTACGGCCGTTTATTCAGCAAAAAACGCATATTCGACACATTCTCAAGGGAATCAAAACCTATAGGGTACTTCCCGTTGATCTAGAACTATGAAATTTGGCAAGTAACATCGTTATAGACTATAAGTACAGGAATAAAACTCAAAACTATACATTTGTAAATAGATCTTAAAAAATAGGGGGTCTATATTTTTTATAGGGTGTCGAAATTTTGAAACTACTAGTTTAAATGGGGTATCATATGAAAGGGTTTGATGTACACATTGCAAAATATATTTTATTTATTTTTTTCGACGCATTATTTCTTATTTATAATAAAAAATATCAAATTTAATATTGATACTACGTACGGAACCCTCGGTGGGCGAGTCCGACTCGCACTTGTCCGGTTTTTTGTATATGAATTTGCAAATTTGTAACGGATTTTATTACAATTTTCACCAAAAGGTCGTATTTCTAACACAGAAGGTTACATACCAGTACAGCAATATAAAATGTGTTATATATTAGGGGAGCTGTCACAGCTTATGTTAAATAAGTCGTTAAAGCAGCGGCCTGGGCATAGACAGAGAAAAACGGTAGACAAATTTTTCATCGCAGTCACATAAGAAAAAGAGCAACTTACGCCATCACATCACATCAGGAAAAGAGACGGATTTCTTTTTTGACTATATCGGGTGGTAGACAAGCATACGGCCGGCCTGATGTGAAGTGGTTACCGTAGCCATGTGAACGCTCGCAACATCTAATATCGCTCGAGCACCGCCACCCCCGCTGCTAACGCCGTAACTCCTTTTTTTCTGGTGACTTCACATACTCACAGAAAGTTCTCAACTCTTCAAGTTCGAGTCCAGTCGGGCAGCTTACAAAATATACTGTACTCTATCTCTCTACACCCCAAGTAAGATTTATTATATTTTCCAAGTGAGAATTTCTTTAGGCATGCTGTGCACTTTATGTAGTGACTAATGAATGGGGACTGAGCGTCACGCTCGGCCATGTAACGCGACACGTTCGGCTCTGTAGCTCGTTCGGGTAAAGTTGGCAGGGAGGAAGCGAGATGGAGCGATAGATGAAGTTTTTACTTCTGTCGTTGCTCAAGCGCATACCGTTCTTTTTTAGGGTTCCGTACCCAAAGGGTAAAAAAGAACCCTATTACTAAGGCTCCGCTGTCCGTCCGTCCGTCCGTCCGTCCGTCTGTCACCAGGCTGTATCTCATGAACCGTGATAGTTAGACAGTTGAAATTTTTACAGATGATGTATTTCAGTCGCCGCTATAACAACAAATACTCAAAAATAGAATAAAATAAATATTTAAGGGGGCTCCGATACAACAAACGTGTTTTTTTGCTCGTTTTTGCTCGCAATTGATAACGGCAATAGGTAGACGCTTGAAATACTCACATAATATTTATTTATATATTCACTTTAAAAATAATTACTTAAATAAAACAAATATTTAAGGGGGGCTCCCATACAACAAACGTGTTTTTTTTTTGCCGTATTTATAGATAATGGTACGGAACCCTTCGTGCACGAGTCCGACTCGCACTTGGCCAGTTTTTTTTATTTCGCATGACCTGCTGGTTATTTTCTGTAGTAGTTTTATAGGAAAGGGCTATAATGTGCAAAACAGCTCTACATAAAATGTACGACATTTTCTACCTCACGTTCGCCACGCCAAATCGGTGTCTATAAAACGTAGTGTATAAGTCTATGTCACCAAGCGACATCTTGCGTACATGACATAAAACTTTAACATTATGTCGTATGGCAAAAATGTCAGCCGCCGCAAATAGCTGTATTTTAAAACCATGGCAGTTTAAGGAATGTAACTTATTTGCTTTTAAAATATTTTTTACGACTTAACAAGAATCATTAAAAACTAGTAATTTCGACTACGATTCTACGAGACTACGATTTGAGTTTAATTTTTTTGAAGAAACTTGTTTCCTGAATTTTTTATGAAGTAATTACTTAGATGATTTTTCGAAATTGCTTTTAAATACACTATGGAGGTGCAATAACAATGGATTGTTATGTTTTTTTTTATTTTGTCTTTATTGCAAATACCTAGGTTATATAAAATAGTACAATGTAAACAATGTGTACAAGGGCGAGCTTATCTCTTTAAAAGATTTCTTCAGCCAACCTTAACAATCATGAAGAAATATTATTTGTATATTATGATTTTATATAAAAATTTATACAATAATATATGTATTATTTAAAGGATTTCAACAATACGGAACAAATACTTATGTGAAATTATTAATCAACTAATTTGATTAAAGTGCTCTGTTAATTTCTTTTTGAATGTGGTCAGTGATACTGTCTCGTATTTCCACTGGTAATTTATTCCAGAGTCACTACTTTCTTTATTAAAGAAATAAAATTTTATTTTTGAAATTAAAACACAACTTTTTTTTTAACTCGATGTCGTACAAGTCAAATACATTTTAAAACATCGATCAGGCCTCCCCCGTCTGGCCAGCGCGGGGAGCGTAGGCTAAATCTTCCTTCTGTCTGGCACATACAAGAGAGGGTCGTGCTCCTGTAGTTGAGACTAAAGTGACCTGATGATGATGATAAATTTCATCATGTCCCATTGAAAAGACAAGGCAAAGCTGTTTTAGGACTTGTACTACATACATAAATAGTTTATATAAAGCAGAGGTCAAGTTTCATTGGTAGTGGTGAACTAACAACGCGAATAAAATTGTAATAAATTGATGAAATAAATGACTTCAATGCAAGGTAATTTCATACAACGTTGATTGACAACAAAAATACAACTTTATAATATAGAAAGTTTCTCCCGCAAGTTGTCATTCCGTTGCTAATGCAGTATCTTCTCAAGAGCATTATTTACTCACAGGAACACCCTTCATAAATTTGCTACTTGGCTCTGCTGTCCTGTAAATATCAGCTTATTGATACCTTTCTAACGCGTATGACAGATAATAATAGATCTTATGTTTTTTGACGAGCTCAGTGATCGAATGGTTAGCAATGGTCACTTTGACTCCGAGGTCGCGGGTTCGATTCCCGCACAAGACAAACATTTGTGTGCATGAACATGTCTGTTTGTCTTGGTCTGGGTGTTTTCTATGTATTATAAGTATTTATTTACAAAAAAAAAATGTATTTCAAATACATTTATCAGTTGTCTAGTACCCATAACACAAGCCTTGCCTAGATGGCTCTGTGTAAATTGTCCAGAAATATTTATATATTTTATATTTATATATTATGATATTGCTAGAGCACTCGCTCAAACGTTGCCGCACCGCAAAAGAAGTCAGACGGTAGTTTGACACGTAATTTCATATCTTTCGAGGAATAATTTAACTTAGATACGTGGAGTGAGAGCGACGTAACTATAACTCGGCTTTATATCCCGATGCCTATAAACTGTATATCGATTACCATAGTAATGACGGGCCGAGAGTCGAGAGCCGAATATCGCTGGGAGCTTTCCCATGTGGCCCTTATCGCGTGGCGCCTGCGTTATGTCGCGGGTCGGCCGCGCCCGCGCCGGCGCCGCCGCTCTTAGCCGGCACGTTTCGGTTTTTTTGTCATCCGTCGAAGGTAATTAATTAGAGCGCGGGTTAGCCTGTGGGAAAGCGGAGACACTTACGGATTGTCATTCGCGAACTAACATGTGACGACGATAGCAAATCGAGGCAGTGACAAATGATGAGGGAATTTCGGAGATGTCTATATAATTTGAATATAATTTTATAGTATTAAAGTAAATTATCTAGAATCAAAATCAAAAAATGGAGGAGGAGAAGGAGGATAATTGGACTAATATTAGTCCAACTTAACCTAATATCAAGTAAAATAAAAAGGGACCCTGAAAAATAACGGGCATATCTCAGGATAATTCGCTTGAATCCAATATGATCTTTAATTCATATTTCTAATGATTAATTTCAGAACAATACAGTATTGTGTTGAAAAGTACATTAGAATTTAGAACAATTCATAATTTTAAATAAATAATTTATTAAGTTAAAGACTTTAGCTAAAAACTAAATTCCACGATTAAATTAAATTAATAACATAATGTCTATATTACCTATTTAGTAACTAGTGATATTGTAACAGATGAATAAGAACGAAGCAGGCCCGCGTCGTGTAACGTTCGTAATAGCACCATTTCATGAACCAACATTCATCCTCCTCGAATTCGAGTTTTGCTGGGTACAATTTCCCACATTTTGAGTTAAATCAATTAAAATTATTACGGTAAAACATTCGATAAAAAGTTTGTTTTCAAATTCTTTGCTCTTCACTAATTCTTAGCAATATTTATTGTTGCCATATAGATTCAATATCTATTCAACGTAATTTTCAAACTATATATTTCAACAAGCAAGTCATAAAATTTATTTGTTAAAAAAATGTCGTAAATTAGACTAGAAGAGTCTGCTACAAGTATTCAAAATGCCTGTTTATTTAAACAAAATATTTGTTTTGAAACGAGTACAGATAACATTGGCATGCTTTTGCACGTCTAACTCCCCAGGAATGTCATTGTTTGAAACTTGAAAGCTATTTGCATCCATAAAATGTATGTCATGTCACTTTATGATCGCGGAGTATATTTTTTGTGGTCGTTCCTCCCTCCGCACCGTTGCGTAACGAGCCTTTACAAATGACTCAGAAAAAAGGAGATGCACCGGCCGATAGCGCGGTAAATGTCGGCCGCGCGGCGGTGCAGTGCGGTGCGGTGCGGTGCGGCTCATTAACGTGCGATTACGATCGCCGCTACCGCCGCGACACCTACCTACCGCTTATTAATAATTCAAATATGACCACGCACTGGAAGCATTAAGGAATGCGCGATGCGGACGGCTGCCCGGCCGCTCTCGTCTCACACTCGCTCGTCGCTAGCTGGAGCGAGCGAGACGACTCGCCTTTGTTTGTTGGCTATTAATAACAGAAAAACAAGCCGATCGGAGTGGATTAACACATTAACAGGTCCGCTGTCGCCGGAATAAAAGCATTCCCGGTGTGTGTCGGGGACGAGAAAAAATGTGACAGGTCGCGTCAATTAGTAGAGCGGGCGCCACCGACCCACCGGCCGATCAATGGGTTATGACGACCCTGCCGGCTAGTTACATTAACAGATGGACTCGTAAAAATCTATCCAAAATGTTTTAAGTAGGTTTAACAGCTTTCGATGCTCATCTCACCGGCCGTTAGCAGTTGGCGACTGGCTACACGTGGTCGTCCAGATTTCCTGATATGAAACGGTTACCGTATGTTGGGATACGGGTCTCCCTTCAATAGAAGGGGTTTAGAGCGTACTCCACCACGCTGCTCAATTGCGGTTTGGCGGAAGTTAATGTATTCAAGCCGCCCAAAGGCCACAGACTTGGCTTAACGACTGTCATCTAATGACAACAGCTCGGCTTAACATGCTCTCCGAAGCACGGAGGAGCTTGAGAAAAATGGCCCTATCCGTAGATACGTTACTGACACGCGTAACGACGCCATCGAGCTCCACATATATATAAATACTTGCAACACCAGCCCGGTTTAACCCGCAGATGAGTACCGTGGTGGAGTATGCTCTAAACTCCTTCGATTGAGGAGAGACCCGTATCCCAGCAGTGGGATGAATAAGGGTTGACGATGACGAAATAGTCCTCTTGTCTCTACCTGCCTCAATAAGAGACAGGCTTGATGGTAATATCTTGAGACAATTGAGATTTCATGAAGGCCTTAAAATATGCCAATTATGTCGTCACTACCTGGAGTGAAGCCTGGCCTGCAGCAGGAAGGCAGAGCATGTCACTTGAAAACTGGTCCCTCGACTTTCTACGCAAGTTTAACAAGTTTATGTCAAATTGAAAACCTTGTGGCTCATTGATTGAAAGGTCATGGAAGCAATCAATATCGCTTTAACTTTTATAATTATCAGTCTACCTCGAAATTGTCATCGCCGCTCGGTCACGTTGTAAACGAGTTGATTGAGTAATGCAGCGGTAAACAACACGTGGGAATTTTATTTTAGAAAAGCCAATGTACTTTTCTTAAATGAGTTGGAAACATATAATTGACGCCATTGGAATTTGTCAGTGTACACTGACAAATTCCAGTTGATGAGCACTTCAATCTTGTCACTTTGACCTTTGTATCATTTTTATGCTGTATGTAGAGTTACTATCGCATTGCAACTGTCACGCAAGGTTTGCTCTTAGTTACACATATATCCAAAATAAAATAAATATCCTTGGACAAATTACACAGCGCCATCCAGCCTCAAACTAAGCAAAGCTTGTACTATGGGAACTAGATAACTGATATATCGATACCTCCAAGGAACACTACGCCAACTAAAATTTCGATAGCTTTCTTTTTTCATCCAAATCGATTCAAAATTTCAGTAACATTATGCTACCTGAATTATATTTACAAAAGACACACAGACGCAACAAAATCGATAAATACAAACCGCTAAGTATATGTATAACTCATATTAGCGGTGTATATCTGTATGTGTATGTTTTGAGTTGGCGTAGTGTTCATTGGAGGTATCGATATGTACTTATAGACATTTGTTTGTATATACATAGCAAACTCCCAGACCAACACAAACAGACATATTCATGCACACAAATGTTTGTCTTGTGTGGGAATCAAACCCGTGATCTTGGAGTTAAAGTAGCAATTGCTAATCATTCGACCACCGAGCTCCTCGAGTCGAATCATCTCTATTTACACAATAATGTTTGGCATAAAGTAAAATCAACTATGTACATTGGTGTACATTTAGACAGTCAGTAATGAGAAGAATCACAAAATCTGCACACAATATAATCGCCATATTGCTACAGTTATATATATAAATGATGTGAACAGAAACTTAAGTTTAGCTGGTTAACCTTATGTTTAACCGCAGCTTCATACTAAAAATGTAGAAGTAATGTAATGAACGGTTTATCCACAGAGTTGGGTTCGAGTTATGCTTTTGATCAAAAAAAGCCATGCGTGCAAACCGACCGAGGCTCCACTTGCTATTTGGTTTTAGAAAGTTTGTTCAAAAATAAATACTTAATCAATAATGTAACGTTTTAAAAATAATAATGTATAAAAATACAGTTTTCATGATAACAAGAATAACCTAACCTAATCCAACTATGTCGATGAACCGTCCATTATGTTGTTATTTTATATACTAGCGACCCGCCCCGGCTTCGCACGGGTGCAATGCTGATACTAAATGTACTACAGAAGGTCTTTGCGCTTTGTCCTATCCAGTCCTTCCCCAGTTATAGGTACACGCCGCCGGCTCCGCGGCCGGTACCGCCACAGCCGTTATGTCCCTGCATTTTAAATGTGTAATATCTTCTAAACTATTCATTTAAATTACATGCTGTGAAGGGCCATATTGATCTATATTAAATGCGCAATGTATTTAAGGTACTTAATTGGATAAGGATTAATTCTGTATTGCTTAAAATCGCTTCGTAATAAAAAAATAACGGTTATTGTGTGTTACCACTAAGAGATAGACATATACCATCGCGAACTTTTTTGTAGACCATTTTAAAGTGAACAATACTGTACTACATTATTTTGATCTATCTCGTTGGGTTCAGCCAGCGTTTGCAATGAAAGAGCAAAAAAATGTGTTTATTTACGACATCACATTAGAAACCTCTAAATTATCAGTGTTTTTCTACTATGTTATGTATATATTATACATATAAACTTTCCAGTTGAATCACTCTATCTATTAAAAAAAAACCGCATCATAATCCGTTGCGTAGTTTCAAAGATTTAAGCATACAAAGGGACATAGGGACAGAGAAAGCGACTTTGTTTTATACTATGTAGTGATTATAAATTAAACATTTTAGCTATTTCGGTCACACATTAGCTAAACTTAGCTTTATGTTCACACCTTTAGCCGTAACATATATATAAATAGAAGATGTATGCTCGCGGCGTAAATGAATGCGTGTCTCAGTCACTAATCTGTTAGAGACATATTAGTGACACTCACGCATTCATTTATGGCTCTAGAATATGGCGGAGACCATATCCACACTGACGATGCAGGAACTGGGGCTCTGACTGTTGGGCTGGTCCATAAACCGAAAGATGAAGTCTTAAAGATGGACGTGGCGTGCCGCACCCTGCCGTCTAACGAAAGAGGGATTGGCAAAAGAGAGGTACTGCATACTATGCTACTGCATATTTGTAAGCTGCCCGACAGGGAAATACATCCACCTCACAGCACACACGCGAGCGACATTTCATGTTGCGAGCGTGAATATGACTACTGTAACCGCTTCACATCAAGTGAGCCGCATGTAACATACGGCTTTAAAAATAAGTTTAAAAAAGAAATTTGTGCTTGGGACCTAATATGGAACGATGTTCGACGGAGAACCATAGTTGTCAACATACCTAGCTCTCGGAATCAGCGAGCTGTAGTGGCAGCGGGGCCGAGTCAGTGATGATAGATGGAGAAATTGGTGGATGAAGACCGATGATGATGTCCACACTATCGGGGGAATTCGTGAATACTACAAGAGCTGGTGAAAACACTTAGAGCTTTGAAGGTTTAGTTATGTAGCTATAGAAAACAAATTCGCTTAATTCCGTGGTGGAGTGGTGGCAGTCGGCAACACGGCCGGCCCGGAGTTATTCATCAGCGGATCGATTTAATTGCGGCGGCCGCGGCGCGGGGCGGGGGCGGCCGCCGGTGAACACGGAAAGGCTTTCGGGCGGCGCCTCAGAGAGCGCCGACAGATTAGCCGGCGGCGATCGGCCGCGGGCACACCGGCCGCGACAAACAAATTATTTATTGATGTCTCGTATCACGAGGTCTAATGTATGCATGTGTACTCTATGCTTTATAAAGCTGAAACTATTCACATAGCTACTAAAGTGGTAGTCGCTACATCTGTGTCAAGTAAGAGTCGGATACTAAAAAGGTGCGCAATACTGCGCAATTTTTTAGATAGACTTATGATCTTCAAAAAGCGTACAAAACTGGTAGGATATTGATAATGTACATCCATGGTGGCATAATATGGTGGAAGACATTGGCGATGACTAAAATTCGGCAATGGGTAGATATAGGCAGATAATGATGATGATGTTGATAATGAAAATTATCAGCCTGATTGAACATAACGAAGGGAACGTGCGTCTTAATAAATACCTGCTACAGAAATAGTACGGTAAACTGAAATACTACCTAGTAGACACTACCAGCGGCTAGTAGACACTAACAGAGCAGTGGTCCAAATTGAAAGTAATACACCACAGTCTATTACGGTAATAATGAATTACCGAATGCTACGATATGTCAGTTATAAATCAGGCAAAAAGGAACGGTATGATTTGCCTCATTTACATACAATCATTCGCCGTATCTCTGAAGCTCACGAAACAAAACGCCTGGCTTCATTATGATAATCTGTGCTTAGCATGACCATGGCTGGGCAGATATTGTGACATGAAGTAATTCACATAGATAATGTTTCCAAGTGATCTACTTGATTATGTTTCATCCGGGTGTTATGTACTCTAATTATGGCGATTTGATCACCTTGGCTTTTGCTATTGTATCGACTATGAAAATGTGAAAATATCTACGTTTCATACAATTTTATTCGATCACTATTCATCAGGTTCCATTACAGGGACGCGCGGGCGAGTCGAATTTGGTTTTTGTCGTGTGATTTCGATCTCATGTCACTATTCGTGCTGCTTACAATCTTAAAGAAGGGTACGTTGAGTTGTCCATCCCAGTTGTAGTCATCATCATCTTTATATCTATGAACCAGCCCAATGGTCAGCGTACAAGTCGTTGCACCGTAGATCATAACCGAGGAGAATGCACTGATTGAATACTTTGGTCTTCCAGCATTGGGTATATATGCGGTGAGGATGTGCCGAAGCTTTCCAAAAGCTGCCCGGCCCAGTGGAATGCGTCTAACGATCTCCTTGTAGAAATTATCCCGGTCCAGCTATATGGACAGTCCGAGGTAAACGTAATCTTTAACCACTTCAATAGCTGCATGCTCTACGATAACCGGGCTAGGGATGATGAAGTCGTTGTACGTAACTTTTGTTTTGTCGAAATTCATCCCAAGCCCTACCGATCGAGAAGCAGCATTTAGATCGTTTAGCATTCGACTGAAATCCTCCAGCGATTCAGCCATTATGACTACGTCATCAAATCAAAAGTGTGTATATTAGTGCAGAGCCGTGTTCCCGTTGTGTCGTTGTGCTAACGGTTGGGTAGCGCCGGCGCCCCACATACCCACATATCAACCTTACGGCCAGCCGCACTCACGGCCTAATGCCAACTCCAACCACGCTCCCTGCTGCAAACGTTCATCCATTCCATACTTGAATAAATATAGAAAATAAAATAAAAAATACAATATAACATGCTTGTGGAAGCAATAATAGAATGTTCTTTTTCCTTCTCGTGTGTCCATCAGCATCATTTCTGCCTTTCACTCTACGGGAAAGGCCAATAATTGACACTTATGAGTCGTTTAAATTCTTATTACCACTTTTGACTATACTTGATTTGTTGTTCAATACTTTTTTAAATAAATGGTACAGCAAATTGAAATCGACGAACTGATGTGATGATAAATGATAAACTAGGGAAGTTATTACTACCTCTCGTTATCTTGTTTAAATATTTCGGTTTAAATTTAGTTTAACCTAAAATTAAACGTAATATCACTAACAGCTTAATGACTATAGATTTAGTAATTTGATTTCTTAAAGCCTTTAATATTTAAATTTATAACAATTGTATATTTTTATGAATAACAATAATTATACTGTCTTAGAAATGCCTTACGATAACCGATCCAATAATGGTATTTACTACGTGGTTGGTGTAGTGGAGTTCTGTGTTGGTTCGTGCTATGTATGTCTGCGTTTAAATTATTAGTGCATTAATCACAGACTACCACAGGCTATAAATATCACACAACATTTAATAGCCGAGCCTAAGTGAAGCTGTCGCTGTACGATATAGTAGAGCCACAGTAAATAAATTAATGACAACCGTCATAATGATATATTGGTGTTGTCAAATACAATTCTACTATGTGCACTTTTTGAGATTTTGGAATTTGAATATTCGACCGTCACCAACTAATTTTTTTAAGATACTATTATGAGCCAGTTAGGCACTATGTTTAGCATTCACTTTGGGCAAAGTGCTTCCTAAACAACTAATGATTGTATTTCAGACTGTCGACTTCATTCACATCTCGCATTTAGGGTAGCATGGAGGGCAATCACTAGCGTCCCAGTCAACTCTTTCTTAGGTATACTGCGATCATATCTCGCTGTTAGGTAAATAGATCAAAAGGTAAAATTATATGGAAATAATTACTTTTTTAGATAATATAAGCATTCCGCTATAGCTTCGTTCGTTTAGAGGAATTATTTGACATGTTACCCATGACTTTCTTCTTTAGTCGCACCGCTCGCCATGGACAGGGAATTCATCCCCCCACTGTAGAACTCAAATGACGTACTGTGTGGTTTACAGAGAGCCTTCGGTCTATTCAGCTGTGTAATGAACGAGAAATCGATCTCTCGTTCATTGGTCTACTGGGAAAACCTCGAGGTTTTCCCAGTAGACCAATACATATATGTATTCTTCGCATACAGACAACTACTGTTGATACGGTATCTAAAGATTTATGTTTAGGTTACAAGAAAGGCAGACTATGCCGAACCTGACTGACAAACTGACTCTACCAGAAATCATCATCAACATCATCTTTAGTCTCCACTACAGGAGCACGACCCTCTCTTGTCCGTCCCAGACAGGAGGATTTGGCCTACACTCCCCACGCTGGCCAGACGGGCTGGGGAGATTACCAGAAATATCCCCAGGCAATAGAGAGATGCTACGTTAGCAGCGTGCCTATGTGACAATAATACTCCTTGTATTTCAAGCGTCTATAGGCCACGTTATTAAGCTTTACATCAGGTGAACCGTATGCTTTTCTGACATCCGACGTTAAAAAAAAATTTGATGTGTACTGATTAGATAGGATTACCGAAGAACAATTTGTACATATTTTTTATGGATTTCATCTGCATTAATCGAGCGAACCGAGTAAATATAATGATAATGTCATGTAAACACGCCGCGCGGTCGTTATCAGTCGAGATCGCCGGTATCTGATCTGTCGTGTTTATGAGATAGCTATCAGATTGTCGATGTTTAGTTTTTTTAAACTAATTTTGATATCTAAAATTGACAATGACGCGAAGATTTATAAAGTATAACACCTACTTTGTACTCAAACATGTGCAATAGACACATTCTCACAAAAACGCTCCGCTACACGATTCTTCGATGTGATGTGTCTCGGGCGACGCACGTGTCTCTGTGTGAGTCCGCTGATTGGATATTTCAAAGTTGAGTTAGTGTCGTATATCTCTGCTATAAAGATGTTCTGTAAACCTGTGGACCTGTGAAATGTGTTTACATTATAACAACGTGTGTTTAAACTAAATGTTTTAGGTCCTCAATACTGTAGGTACTTCAAAATCCGCGGTGCACGGCAGTTGAGCTTCACATAACTAGTCTTTAGGCTTTTATTGCCTTATTTGCCATATTGCTGTCTCTTACATTGCTAAGAGAGGAAGTCATATTCCAAAAGCTTCTTACTCCTACTAATTTCTTCTGATTAAATTCGTTGTGAGTTCCAAGGCAGCCGTAGCCTTAGGGCCGTAACTGCAGTGGGCTTCACGGTTCATTGCCTTTTTTTGGTGGTCGCCGCTGTAATCCTGGTTACAAAGGTGACACAGTGGTGGGAATGTATGGTTTCCATCCCGATAAAAAAAGCACTCATCTAAGATGTTTCAGCAAAAGTCTATGATTTGAAATTAGTTTCACGTTTGGCGGCCAGGAAATATTAATGCGTTGCGTTGCATTGTTAAAAACATAGGATATCTTGTTTGTAGTTCGGTCCACGATTCACTAAAAACAGAGCTGATGATTAGTGTAGCATGCGATAAAATTTTTGCGTTATGTCATCGCTATGTCTGTCGTTTCTAATATGCGATGTCGCAGCGCAGTGTTGTGGTCTCAACATTAAGTGAATATTTTACAAACTACCACAAATTTAATTTATCAATGAATTTTAATACCATTATCTCCTTAAAATTCCATCAAAATCGGAGCATCATCCGTTGAAGCGTGACACACATATAACCATCGACGCAGCTGTATGTGTCCCGGATGCACTGGACTACAAAGATCTTGTGGTAAGTGAATTTTAATTAATTTGTGGTGAGAGTTCCAACCCACCATCGGCACCATCTATCAACGTTTTTAAGGGAGGTTTAATTTTGTCCGGAGGGCGTCGTATTTCGGAAGACTTATGTTTGTTATTATTACAATATACTATAAATATACATATATGTGCCGTCGACGGTATGTACTGGATGCAATTCATCGAAATAATATAAACCAGAAGTGCCACTGTGGGAGACTGCAGACAAACGCTGCACTGCAGCCGCTAGTCACATTTGCATTTACAGTTGACAGCGTGCTTTTATGTGAAAAATACTATAGATATTTGGTACTGGTATTTTTTTTATTCAAAAATATTATAATTATCCAGATCTCTTGTTTGATTACAAGGTAAGCTATGCACCACCGGAAACACTTTTGAACGACACTCGGAACTCATCTCGTAGGCTCGTAGCAAAAAGCTTCCCTGTAAAAGACTTCAACGCGCTCTCATGAGGATTATTGAACGGTGGCTATTTCGAATTCACGACCATTATTTCCTTTGCTCAGAACCTCTCAGTTACCTCTCTGGGTCACATTTACCTTAAATCAACATAAGTTTTTTTTTTATTTCAAACGAAGAGAGTAAGTATCTGTTAAGAGTAGTAGGTTGAAAATATTTACATACCTGCATGAGGCGATGTTCATCCTCATTATTAATCGAAGGCATTTCGAGCGTACTCCGCCACGCTGCTTAACTCCGGGTTGGCAGAGGCCAGTGTTTTCATAGCGCCCAAAGATCACTGTATAAACTTAACGACTGTCATCTAATGACAACAGCTGGGACTGAACGAACCCTCCGGATCACACAGAGTATTTATCTCTTTGTCCTTCAACAGACATGCTAGTACATTCGACGTAGCTTACTTCTGTGATAGATTATTGGCTATAAGAAAGGTTACAACATGACCTTTCTTACTTACTTTACCTTAACATAAATGAAGCGAAGTCCAGCGACTGAACCATGCTTACGCCAGACAATAATGAATGACATTTAATTTTACGAAGAGCTCAAGTTGTCATCAAGGATGGTTCAAAATGAAACATACCTATCCTATGTGAGTCTGTCACCGTTAAAAGATACTTCCCAATCAACTTACTCCCCACGTCCTTGTATTATCAAAACATTGCATTTTCGTTCGGCAAATTTCTTTTTTAATTCGTTCACTGTTCGTGCATCGCAACTTTGAAGTAACAAACTACCAACACAAATTAGAGAGTCTTAATACACTTAAAAAATAGTCTAAAAAGAATTATTTAAATCACATATAGTAATATTACAATATCATGTAGGTATATACGAGTATACTTATTTATTGGTACAGTAAGTGTATGTAAATACTAGCTACTTTTTATCCCGGAAAAACATCTTAATCCCATGGGAAAAAATACTTTGTAATAATTTGTCCTTATATCACGTCGAAAGGAACCTAAGTAACTACATGATTTTTTAACAGAGGATAGTTTCCGATCTAGAGAGTGACATAGGCTACTTATTATCCAGGAAAAACATTTTATTCCCACGGGAAAAAATAAAACTTATAAACGTTTGTCCTTCTTTCACGTTGAATGGAACCTCAATGATAACATGATTTTTTTTAAACAACCAAGCAAACAAATGTTTTATAAAATCAAAGCCAGGCTCAGCTGCACGTGGAGCATCCTGCCGTGTAGCGAAATAGGCGAAAGAGTGGTAGGGTACAGCGTATTTGTAAACTGGTCGACTGGGAAAGCACCTATTTACCTCCACCTCACCGAATACTGCAGAAAAATATATACATCGAGACTCGGGTAAAAATCAGATATACCTAAATATTATTTGTGATGTCACACATTCTACCAAATATTCAATAATATTATTTTTCACTATACGTGTTAGATATACCTATAGTCTATATTTGTAGTGTCATCTGCCAAGGTCAAGTAGTGGGTGGGTAGTGAGCTAAACTTGGACGCTCGAGGTATAAAAATATACACGGTGTCTGAGCGAGTCACCATCTTTCACACCTCACGGTGACTCCGAGCCTCATTGGGAAGTCGGATAGGTTCACATTTTTAACAGACATTATGTATGACCTGTCGGTCACATAATGTCACACATGGTCACAGCGTATGCATTGTGTCACAAACAAGGAGCACGATGGCGTCGTTGCGCGTGTCAGTCTAATCAAACACGCAAGTTAAGCAACATCGACCGCAGCCTGTCATTAGATGGGTTTATTTATGTCGAGCTCCTCCGTGCTTCGGAGGGTACGTAAAGTCGTCGGTTCCGGTCTGGTCCTTGTGGCTGTATCTTTGCACCACCATAGTTACAGCACTGGCAGTATGTAGGCCTTCATTTTTCTTTCACCCTCTCGCGAAAGATAGTCATACTCATAGTAACACAACCCCGCAAAATAATTGTTTTCAGAAATATAATTAAAAAAAAAAAATTAAGTGGACTCTTATCAATTGTCATAGCACGAGCCACACGTCATAATAGCATTGCGCAAATACCAAGCGACACCGCTGCAAAAAGTGGTGTATTCACCCAAACAGAGTTATTGAGCCCCTGGTGACAGGCGGGTCCGCCTAATTGTCCGACAGACAGAGACAGAAATACTCACGACACCCGCGGGGGAGCGAGATGGATAAAGGACCCTAATACAAATAATCCCACTATAAATAACCGAGCTCCTAATGCGCAGGCGCCACGCTTTTTTTACCGCCAACGCCACTCCAACCGACTTGATACTTGACTGTGTCCCATGCATATAAAAATCTCATCGATAACGCTCAAATAAATGACAGCGAAAGCAGCCGCTGTCATCGGACCGGACAGACGATTAGATTCTTTTATAATTGAATAGAATAATAAGTTGAATGCGCTTGTCTCTTACAGCTACTGTCAATAATGCTATCAATATCTGTCTACGCACATTTATCTGAATGTAATATTATTACCGAGATTTAAATTTAAATAGAGAGTCATTAGTTCTTAAATTCCGTTTCGCAAACATAAATGTTTTTACATACACAACTTCAATGTTTATATATAATGTAATCGAATCGATTTTAACAATAATTTACAAAGGTCGTTTTATTTAAACGTCATTCAAATAAATATGAATATTTTATTGGCTGTCTATAATGTATGTAATTGAGGCGATATCAATAGGCCGGGTTTTACCTTGAGGGCTGAAAAATAATGAAAAATGTTTAAGGTAAATTGCAGCACAGACGTGATAAATATATAACAATGCAAGGGTAACTAGATGTATAATTATTAAATCTGTATTTGATATCACTGCGCTCAAAAATCGTCTCCGAGGATTCTAGTGCCACGAAATTAATAATATTTACACAAGTTGCACTGTTATTTACTATTATTGATGTTAAATACTACGTAAATGCACGTTTCACAGACCTTGAAGACAATCCAGTGTCAATTTCTTATCGTTTATTATAAACTTTACATATAAGACATTGCTAAAGCAATTTTTACTTAAGATACATAGTTTATCTGTATTTTAAACGAAGATCGTACACCGCGATAATTTTCCCTCATTATGTTCCTCATTTCGGTGTGCCGGAAAGACTTTATTGGTATGTTGTCTATTTTTTATAACCTATGGCTTCTATGTCGCGTTTGAGCAGAACAGCAATAGCTATTTAAAACAAGTCTCCTGACAGCGAGCAGAACACGTTATTGCGGTTCAAGTGCCGCCCTCGGGAGTGGTCTAGCGCGCCGCAGCTTACTCTATTTTTATTTTCCATTTACGTGTACAATTCTTATTTGCATTTAGCAGTCAGATGTACAATTTACGCTTCATGTTCCATATTTTTTCTCATTCCGGCCGTAGTGCAAAATACAAAATTTGCAACTCTTGTTCATAAAGATAATAAAATACTGTACATACGTGTAATACTACTAGTATTTATAAGTAAGCTTATGGTACCTACGTGGAATATGAACTACTCAAAACTTGCTACACTTATGTACAAATGTTTAACGATCCCGTAGGTCGGGCTGTGGCTAGTAATGGCTACTTCAACGTCAAGTGTTTGATTTGCGCACAAAAAACACGTTTGTATGCATGAACATGGGGTATTTGGGGTATTTGTTATTGTAATTTTTTTTCTGTGTTTTATAAGTACGTATTTAAAAAAATGTTTGTGTGTAAAGTTTTTTTTTTTTTTTTTTATACTACGTCGGGTGGCAGACAAGCATACGGACCGCCTGATGTGAAGCAGCCACCGTAGCCATATTTACGCTCGCAACACAAAACATCGCTCGCGCGCCGCCACCCCCACTGCCATCGCAGCATCTCCTTCCTTTCTGGTGACCTCACTCACTCGCAGGAACACAACAGTCCTCAAGGAAACCGTTATTTGGCTGCGGTATTCTGTGAGGTGGAGGTACATTCCCCAGTCGGGTAGCTTACAATTACGCTCCCTACCTCTCTTTACGCCAGAGCTTCGTTTGTCAGTCAGCAGGGTGCACCGCGTGCAGGTGAAGTTGGCTTTGGTTCAAAGATGTTGATGAACCACTTACATCCCAAAAGTTGGTTTACGGATGATAATTTTACGTGATAAAGTCATAAGAAAACATCGTCCGATAGAGTGGAAGAGAGATAGATTCGTCACAACCCGCGCTCTCGCTTGCACGTTCGACTCAGGCGGAACGTGACAATGAGTCATGCTTTTTCGTGCGTGCAGCCGACGTTCGTCGATTTATAAGACGTTATCACGTCAAAAGGTTTTCTTGTTGTTGATATTATTTAATTTCCGACAAGATAGCGTCGGGTAATATGTCGCGAAATATTTATTTAAATCGCGATATGATTCATCGATATCTCCTTTCAGTGTCCAACAAGACGTTAGTTGATCAAATTGATCAAAACTGTTTAGTCGTTTAAATCTACGTTAATTTCGTAATGTCTTGTTGCCCATTATCTTCGGCCACCCTTTGCCTTTCCCTATTTCGCATAACATACTCGTTCACATTGCGTCGCTGTCACTATAGCTCGACGTTAACCCCAGACACGTCAGTAAGCAATTGGCAATGTAACAAAGCAATTAGAGCTCAAGCAAGTTGGAAACTATATAGATATGAGAGATAAAACAAAAAACAAGCGGCGATCAAAACTATTTGGTCACACTAATGAGCCATGCTAAGTTGCTAAGTGCGAAATATCTCCTGGCCGACCGCCTGCTTCGTCGAGTGTCGCCCCACTGTCGCCGTCATCGAGCCAGCGACCAGCCGAGTTAAGCCGGTGATGGAGAACGGACACAAAGGCACATACAGTGAGCTAAAAGGCTAAGCTAATGTAGTGTAACGGTGAGTGACGACGCGACAACACGAGGAACGGACCGAAACAATTAATGATTATACCAATAAATTGAGATGAAATACTCGTTTAATAAAATGCAAGTTTCGAGTCAGTCAGCAAAAGAGATAAGTAACACAGGCTGCAGCTTTTAGTGAAATTGCGTGAACAGTTCTATACAATAAATGTTTACTTATTGTATTGTAGATATACAATTATATTAAAGGTTAATAGCAAAGTCTCATAATATGTATAAAATAAATGATTACTTTAATTGTCGGTCCAGTTACCTATGTTCTTTGCTCATATTAACATAAGGTTCTAGCGTCGTTATTGAACTGAGATAGGTGTGTTGTTATCCCAGAATCTGAATCTAGTATTTACTTTTGACGGACAGTTCATACAGCCAGAGTCAATTCAACTAAAAGGTCGATAGAAGCATTTGATTGGGCTGGGCAGCTTTTGCAAGCACAAATTCACTGCACAGATACCCCAAATCTTGAAGACTAAAGTCTTCCACCGGTTCATCCTCCCTTCAATGACATTTGGTACACAGACTTGGGCACTCACTAAAAGCCGAAAATTAAGCGATGGAGAGGGCTATGCTCGAAGTTTCTCTGAGGGATCGAAACCGGAACGAAAAAATTCGAAGGAGAACGAAAGTTGTCGATATAGCCTTCAGAGCTTGCAAGCTAAAGTGGATAGTCGAAGGGGGCGAACGATATTATAGTGGGGAGTGCGCGTAGGACGATGAAGAGCTGGACGCCCTCCTTCTAGACAGTCCTTGAGATCACCTCAAGAGAGCGGCTGGATACGGAACATGGAGGATCGTATTTGGTAGAAAGTACTGGGGAAGGTCTATATCCAGCAGCGGGTAGATACAAGCTGAAGATGATAATTCAGATTTGCAGTATTGCAAGCTGGTAAGTTGGACAGGAACAAAAGGCACGATACGACACGACAAAAACATTTCAGACCGAGACTCGATTGTGCTTATGTCAGATTAGTCAGTTTCTAAAGAGAGTTATTATGCGTGACTAGGCCTACTAATATAATTCCAAACCAATTCATATCCTGGCCGGTGATTAAAGGTGAACACAAAAAACAGCTATCGTAACGCAGGCGGCGAGCAGAGGGCGCGAAGAGGCGGGCCCGGCACGCCCGCCACCAAACACAATATTATGTTATTACGACCCTACTTTTTATGCGCGCCTGGTAGCATGCTTATTAATTTTTAACGGGTTTAATATAGGTTCAAATATGGTTGGATTGTTAAACCTCAATCAAAGTGTTAAGTATGGTCACATAAGATGACAAGCACAATTTACAAGAACCAAATATGAGACTAAAAACATTTGCATGTCGAAAAAAATAATTTATTTGGAGGTCGATAGCCGAATACCAAAACTTCCGAAACAACTTAATAAATATATAATTTGCAAAAAAAATGTATCAATCAGTTATCAATCAGTTATCTAAAAGTTATATCATGTGTAGTATCCATAGAACAAGCTTTCTTTTAAGCTTAACTGTGGGACTAGATGGTGTGTGTAATTTGTCTTGGAATAAAAAAAAAGAAAGTATTTCGCTGAGGTATGCACACAAAAACTGCGTGAGGTATTGCTCACAGCTGGCGCGGTCAGTAGGTATGACTAACACAATAGATATTTGGACATCTCTCAGACATGATTAGGTCATATATTGTCACTGTTCACTACTTACTGGCTACTTTCATTTGGTCTAATGTCCGTTGGCCTAAGTTTAGGGGATCAGTAACGTGATGTAAAAAAATCTAGAAAATAAACTTCTTCGCCAATAATTAAATTGTCGCACGTCAACTATTTACATTGTTTCTCACATGGCCATCAACTAAATATAAATCTCGAGTCACATCCGACATCCGTGTATCACGTTATAACAGGCCCTATCTCCAGAAGTGTGAGTCACGAGCCCCACTAATCTTTGCCATCGAGAGCGACGCAAAAAAGCGTGTTATTGTGATGAGAGCCCATCACCCCGCCGCTCCCCGAGCGCCGACCATCAGCCTGCGCTAGGGCGCTATTAGCGTTATCGATCCATTTGGAATCAGATAACCTAATTTGGCCGGGATCGTGTCGCTCGTAAATTTGTCTGTTGTTTTTTTGTAATTACCTGGCTCTTGCGACTGTTGCGAGGGCCAGGAAGTGCCGGCGCCCGCCGGGACTTGCGCTCACGTCACCGCTCTCACCCACATGGGAATAATATACAAACAGTGTATGAGTCTTGTTTGAAATGATCTCCTATCAACTCGAATTGGTTCTAGAAACGATTTTATGATCTCGTTGTTAATAAAACTTAAAGTTCGTTCGCGTTATGAATGCATTGAGTCATTAGTGAAATTACAGTGTAAAGGTGTTTCTTCTTCCTTTTACCTTTTCCTGTGGGTGCTTGTGGACCGATAAACCTTCTTGAAAAGCATGTGTCTTATTTTTTACAGTTATATCCAACCATGCCTTTGTTTTAACATGTCCCGCGTTTACTCACGTGTCGTCAATAAAGTGTATGGTTTTATTTACTTCCCTTATTTTTTTATTTGCCTAAGATATTTGCCCCGCCATAAAACAATGTCTTCTCTTTCCATTAATAATGTTCTACTGTCCCGTTAATTAAAATCGAATCCTAGCTCATGCAATACTTTATAAAGTGTGGTACGTTTAAACGTCGTAATATCTTCATCGGCTTCCCAAAGTGTCATAATTTTATTTAATGTCGGGTAGTCGTTATGACTGAACTGAATATGTTAATGAATGAACTTTTCAGGCAATTTGATCTACACTACTTTGCGTGCTTCCGCCACCAATTAGTTCATGCAAATTACTGCCGGCCGGCACCCACCTACGTAAAGTAGTGTAGATCAAATTGCCTGTAAATTTGACTTCCGCAAAATAACACCTAAATCAATTAACTATCTAATGAACTTTTCTTCTTATTGCACATTTGTCTAATTCATCGAATTTATCAATAGTGGACAATCGGGCTCTTTTTTTTTCACAGCTGATTTTATGTATTGGTTTCCTTTTGTACAATAAGAATATTATAAACTGTTCTCTAGGGCACACAGCATGCAGTTACTGTTTTCAGTACCATACTCTCCACGGTCACATTTAATACACTCTATTTAAAGTACTTAAAAACATTGTAAATTACTTTTCGTTCTCCACTATGCATTATCGATCATTTTTTATTTTTACGAATAGGTGAAGTATTGATTTTTAAAATTTTAATGTAGAAAACGGACAAAAGACGACCGTTTCGTTCGGAAGTTTGCCTTCAACTAGTCACTGTGCACTTGACTTAATATTTTTTAGCTACCTGATTGGTTACTGGAGGTGGCTAGGCCGGCGGACAACTGCATTCTTAACGCGAACGAACTATAGATAGATAACTGTAAATTTCTAGAAAAAAAAAATGGTTGCTTGTAATGTCGGTTTAAGATCGATCAGTCTTTATGGATAACATACCAAACAACAATAGACGCTTAGATGACTAAAATACTGTTTGAAGTAGTAACGACCGGACTAACATAAAAATAAAACTATCCTTGTCTTTCGTTTATCAAAAAAAAAAAAATGGTTGTCTGTAAAGTCGGTTTACGGACGATAATTTTACGTGATAACGTCATATGAAAACATCGGCCGATGGAGTGGAAGAGAGATAGAAGCGTCACAAGCCGAACTCTTAGGCCGATCGTGCCTCTCTATCGGAACGTGACTCATGCTTGCATGTCACTCATGCTCGCATGAGTCACGTTCCAGAAATTCGAGAAAAGAGTTCAATAGTTTTTCACGAACCCCCCTTACCACCAACTCTTATTGCGATTCGATAACTGAATAGAATGCTTATTCATACCAATGAATAAGCGACTCTATCCAATTTGAAATAAGCGACTCTATCCAATTTGAAATAGAGTCGCTTATACATTGGTATGGAAAAGTATTATATTCAGTTATTGAATCGCAATAAGAGTTGGTGGTAAGGGGCAGTGGAATAACGAGTTTTCAAGGGAAATTCAGAAAACGAATATGTACATGCCCTTCCATAAGTTGTAACCGTTCTGTATACCAAATTTCACCGAAGACAGCGGAACAAGGATTAGTCTGGAACATAGTTCAAATTGTATTTTAGTTGAATGCAAATAATCAAAGGCTGGAAGCGGATCGGCGACCCATTGATGTTGCTGATTTCTACGGGCGGCGGTGATTACTCTCAATCAGGTCAGTTACATGCTCGCTTGCCTCTCTCTCATATAAAGAGCGTAACAAAATACAATACATTTTTTTTTTATACTACGTCGGGTGGCCGGCAAGCATACGGCCCGCCTGATGTGAAGCGGTTACCGTAGCCATATTAACGCTCGCAACATAAAATATCGCTCGCGCGTCGCCACCCCCGCTGCCATCGCAGCATCTCCTTCCTTTCTGGTGACCTCACTCACTCGCAGGAACACAACAGCCCTCAAGGGAACCGTTATTTGGCTGCGGTATTCTGTGAGCTTACAATTACGCTCCCTACCTCTCTTTTCGCCAGAGCTTCGTTTGTCAGCAGTCAGCAGGGTGCACCGCATGCAGGTGAAGTTGGCTTTGGTTCAAAGATGTTGATGAACCTCTTACACCCCAATTTTTTTCTATTATACAGAGAGATATGTCGATTGTATTTATATGAACACGCCGACAACATCCTGGTGACGTTCTTCAATGACCATAACATGTAAACACAGACAATCTTGGATAATTTTGTGAATGATTATAGGCCTACGACAGCACAACGGTAAAATTAGGATCGTCCACTTACGCATTATGCACAGAGTAATAAAATTCCTCCACAGCGTTAACATAGGTAAGAATAGAATGCGGTAAAAAATTATACGCCTAATACCGAATACGCCGTTGTCGAATCTTAACAAACGAGGCTAGTTGGCATAATGTGTGCCTGTTAATCGGACAAAAGGTTAGAAATTGGTTGAATGCGTGAATAATACAGAATAGGCTATTTGACTAACATTTTTTTCGGTTTGATATGTAGGAACGTCTCCATAATATAACCATAGGTGAAAGAATTACTTCGATAGCACACAAATCTCTCGAGATATGGTAATTTGAAAATCACAATTGTTAGACTGTAACGAAAACGCTCCATACAAAAGACTACCGACGTATGACGTCACAGGTTTGTATTTTGTATGCATCAAATCAGAAATTTGTACGATAGCTATGTTAAGTATTACGTTTATGTGATTAGTATTATAATAAAAGTTATAGCATTTTTTATTGCTTCTCCAATGAAAGTATTATTTTTTAATAATTTCATACTTTTAAAATGGACTTTCCCGCCAAACTTTGATCGACGATGAAAAAAGTCTGACTGAAGATATTAGAATGAAAGTTTGCAGATCTTAATAGTTTTGTGTATTTTACGATATTCTTAAATAATTTATACAATTTTTAAACATTGGAAAATAGCCTATTGCTACATTAAAGGAACTATTGTTATTGGTAGAAATCTAAGTCGATTACTTACATGGGATTGAGATGCTGTTTGATATACATCTGACGAGGTGGCAGCAAGACCCGACACCTTTATTGCCGTGCGATATGGGTCACTCAACTGGCATTTACGACTCGACTGACCATACATTTTGTCGAATATTTGTAAAAATATGGCCAAACCCCTTACAATTGCAATAAAATATAAAAAAAATTGGGCTTTTTCTTGAAAACCAAAATTTGGCAAGCGGTAAATTGTTCTGACAAGAACGGATTCACATGGTATTTGAAGTAGAATAAATATAAGGTTTTGATTTGAAAAAAAAAATATTTGATTAAAATTATCATTTGTTATAATTAACTACACAAGCAGGAGGTTTTTTTTTCATATTACTAAAGTAAGTAAAGTTGAAAAATCTGAATTTTACTTCAGGATCATCAGGTGCGTTAGCTTGTAACGCAAGGAAGATGTGTGATGCGGATGAATTCCCAGTTAATAGCTAGCGGTGGCGAGGAGCTCGATGGTACGCGTAACGACGCGTATCAGTCTAGTCGAACACGCAAGTTAACAAACTTCCAACGTAGCTTGTCCACGGATGGGTTTATTTATCTCGAGCACCTCCGTGCTTCGGAGGGCACGTTAAGCCGTCGATCCCAGCTATTGTAATTAGATGACAGTCGTTAAGCAAAGTCAGTGGCGTACAGGCGGCTTGAAAACACTGGCCTCCACCAACGTACAGTTGAGCAGCGTGGCGGAGTATGTTCTGAAAGCACTTCTTTTGAGAGGGAGGCAGGATAGCGTTGCGTGTGACTATGAGCCCAGGGGCTTCATATTTATGTACTACTGGGTGGGTGGCATGGGGTGTAAGTGGTTCATCAACATCTTTGAACCAAAGCCAACTTCACCTGCACGCGGTGCACCCTGCTGATTGACAAACGAAGCTCTGGCGAAAAAAGAGGTAGGGAGCGTAATTGTGAGCTCCACGACTGGAGAATGTATGGGGTATTCTGTGAGGTGGAGGACCTCACAGAATACCGCAGCCGAATAACAATTCCCTTGAGGGTTGTTGAGTGAGTGAGGTCACCAGAAAGGAAGGGGATGCTGTCTTGGCAGCGGGGTTGGCGGCGCGCGAGCGATATTTTATGTTGCGAGCGTTAATATGGCTACGGTAACTGCTTCACATCAGGCGGGACGTATGCTTGTCTACCACCCGATGATATATATAAAAAAAAGAAACTAGTAGGTTATTCTTTTTTCTGTATCACTTTCTATTTATATAACTTTTCCGAACAAACCCATTGTATTTGTATGTGGAACACAGTAACAAAGGCTTCATTAGACTTAAAAGCTCAACACCGTGTCGACAAATGTGATGATATATTATTGCGTATGTCATTATAATACAGTACTGTTATTTCTCACTAACTTAAGTTTAATGAACGTGAGTTTGTTTCGAGCAAACTATCGATCATGTCATATATGTGTGCAGTAGCGACACGGTTTTAGTTAATGATGGTTATCTGTTACCAGCAAAGTTTTTTTTTTTTGACTACGTCGGGTGGCAGACAAGCATACGGCCCACCTGATGTGAAGCGGTTACCGAAGCCATATTAACGCTCGCAACATAAAATATCGCTAGCGCGCCGCCACCCCCGCTGCCATTGCAGCATCTCCTTCCTTTCTTGTGACCTCACTCACTCGCAGGAACACAACAACCCTCAAGGGAATTGTTATTTGGCTGCGGTATTCTGTGAGATGGAGGTATATTTTCCAGCCGGGTAGCTTACAATTACGCTCCCTACCTCTCTTAAGTTAAAGTTCCAGTTTTAATAATATTATTGATGAACCCGGTGGTCGAATGGCTTGCTATGGTCACTTTGACTCCGAGGCCGCGGGTTCGATCCCCGTCCAAGACAAATATTTGTGTGCATCAACATGTCTGTTTGTCTCGGTCTGGGAGTTTTCTATGTATTATTATGTATTAAAAAAAAAGTATTTAAGTATAATATCAGTTATTTAGTACCCATAGTATAAGCTCTGCTTAGTCTTTAGGCTTTTAATGCCTTATTTGTCATATCGCTGTCTCTTACATTGCTAAGAGGGGAAGTCCAAATCCTAAGCTATTCTAAGCTTCTTACTCCCACTATTTTTTTCTGATTAAATTCCTTGTGAGTTCCAAAAGCAGCCGCAGTTTTACCCCGGGACTGCAATGGACTTCACTGTTCGTTGCGTTTTTTTGGCGGTCGCCGCTGTCAATCCTAGCTACACAGGAGACCCAGTGGTGGGAATATGTGGTGGCCCCCGTCCTCTGCTTAGATTGGGACTAGATGGCAGTGTGTAATTTTTCCAGGTATCATCATCAGGTCATTTTAGTCTCCACTACAGGAGCACGACCCTCTCTCGTCCGTCCCTGACAGAAGGAGGATTTGGCCTACACTCCCCACGCTGGCCAGACGGGTTGGGGAGGCCTGATCGATGTTTTATAATGTATTTCCCTTAGTCGCTTTGTACGACATCCACGGGAAGAAACGGAGTGATTCTATTCTAGTCTGCCGGAAACCACACGGCCATGTCGGAAACCACACGGCCAAGTATATTTTCCAGGTATATTTAGTTATTATTATAAAAGAACAAGTTTGAAAGTACGGATGTGTTTTTGTTACTCTCCCACTCGTAAACGACAGAACGGATTTAGATGACATACATAGTAGAATATGATCTGTATGGGAATACAGGATACTACTCATTATGGATAGAAGACAGTACTCTAGAAGTAGAAAAATAACAGTTTCTCATATTGTGACTACTTCGCCAGATAGTTATTTGTGTGAAATTATTCGCCGCCATTTTGACATCGTCCACAACAACCATATTGAAAAAAGTGATAATTTAATTGACAGAAGTGTTTCTTTTTTAATTCTTACACTACGATTATATTAATGTGTATGGGCACACAGTCCACCTGATTGAAGTGTTTTGCGTACTCCATAGGCGTACTTTCTAAGTATATTATAATAAAAATATTTTTTCGGTCAAGAGTGTTTTGACGACTTATAAATCGATGAACGCCGGCTGCACGCACGAAAAAGCATCACTCATTGTCACGTTCCGCCTGAGACGAGCGTGCAAACGAGAGCATGGCTTGTGATGCATCTATGATTTCATCGATGTTTTCCTATGACGTTAGCTATCACGTAATTTTTGAACTATAGCCAACCTCACCTGCACGTGGTGCACCCTGCTGACTGACAAACAAGGCTCTGGCGAAACTCTCTTTTCGCCAGAGCCTTGTTTGTCAGTCAAC
Source organism: Hypsopygia costalis (assembly GCA_937001555.2). Classification (NCBI taxonomy): domain Eukaryota; kingdom Metazoa; phylum Arthropoda; class Insecta; order Lepidoptera; family Pyralidae; genus Hypsopygia; species Hypsopygia costalis. The sequence continues at coordinate 33,448,442 of OW443328.2, forward strand.
AGGCGAAAAGAGAGGTAGGGAGCGTAATTGTAAGCTGCCCGACTGTGGAAGTACCTCCACCTCACTACCAATACCGCAACCAAATATCAATTCCCTTGAGGGTAGTTGTGTTCCTGCGAGTGAGTGAGGTCATAAGAAAGGAAGGAGATGCGTTGGCAGGTGGTGGCGCGCGAGCGATATTTTATGTTGCTAGCGTTAATATGGCTACAGTAACCGCTTCGCATCAGGTGGGCCGTATGCTTGTCTGCCACCCGACGTAATCTATATATATAAAAGAAAGTCGTGTTTGTTACAACACTTATAACTCGAGAACGGCTGGACCGATTGCCATGGTTTTCGATTTGTTGGATTTGTTTCCGTCCCGAATAGCAGAATAACTATTAAAAACATTGGAAAATTTACGAAAAAAATAAAATAAAAGAAAAAACATTTTTCCATACAAAATGTTCGTGGATGTCGGACCTGTCAAACGTGACGTTAACGTGCGTACGTCAAATGTATGCGTGCGTTCAGAAATGTGGGTATAGGATAATAAGTATTAAAACATTGACAAAATTGTCGAAAAATTAAATTTGAAAACGGATTGGGATATTTATTGATTTTCAATTAAATGTCAAATCGATTGGTCTAACTTTTACGTCGCGAAAGTTGTCCGTTGTTGTTTTGAAAATTGTTTATGAATGAATGCTTGAAAATGAATATTAATTGGTTGTCAAGTGTCATGGTACTTTATTTTGTGACATAGTAAAATACTGAACTTAATATTTACCCACTGCTGGGTAATATTTACCCACTGCTGGGTAATATTAAATACGGGTCTTCCTTCAACTGAATATGTTTCGAGCATACTCCACCACGCTGCTCAACTGCGAGTTGGCGGACGCCAGTAATTTCAAGCCGCCTAAAGGCCACTTGGCTTAACGACTGCCATCTAATGATAACAACCAGGACCGACGGCTTAACGTGCCTTCCGAAGCACGGAGGAGCTCGAGATAATCTAATGATAACAACCGGGACCGACGGCTTACGTGCCTTCCGAAGCACAGAGGAGCTCGAGATAATCTAATGATAACAACCGGGACCGACGTCTTACGTGCCTTCCGAAGCACGGAGGAGCTCGAGATAATCTAATGATAACAACCGGGACCGACGGATTAACGTGCCCTCCGAAGCACGGAGGACCTCGAGTTAATCTAATGATTACAACCGGGACCGACGGATTAACGTACCTTCCGAAGCACGGAGGAGCTCGAGGTAATATAAACTCATCCATGGACAGGCTACGGTTGACGTTACTTAACTTGCGTGTACAATTAGACTGACACGTGCAATGACGCCATCGTGCTTCTCTATTATTTTCTATTATTCATTATATTAATTTCAAGACATCATAAATTTTGTTCAACTAATATATATACCACGACATTCATTGACAATTAGGCGGTACGAAGTTCGCCGGGCCAGCTAGTATAAAATAAAAAAAAATCTGACCGGGCGTTTAATTCAATCCCACCAAGATACAAGTCTGCGCGTTCACCGCTAAGAAAACCTCTTTTGCTGTGGCTCCTCAATTCCAGAACGGAGTGTTCTTCCCTTCCCATCGCCAAAAATATTGGGATTCTCGAGGTTGAAATCTCCAGCGACATCCAGTTTCATTGTCACCTGGATGGGAAGGTCAAGCTGGCGTCGAAGAAACTAGGTTTGCTCAATAGGGCGAAGCAGTACTTCAACCCGCGGCAAAGACTTCTGTTTTACAAAGCTCAAGTACGGCCGCATATGGACTACTGTTGTCATCTATGGGCGGGAGTGCCTAGATACCAGCCGGCACTTTATGACTCAATTCAAAGGTGTGTTGACAAACGATCTAGAATCTCTAAGTCTGAGAAAAGATTTTGCGTCCCTTTGTGTGTTCTACCGATTGTACAATGGATTGTGTTCTACAGTCTTCTATAGTCGCACCGCTCGCCATCGACAGGGAATTCATCCTCACACATTGGAGCCTAAGTGGTCGCGTACTATGCGGTTCCAGAGAAGTTTTCTCCCACTTACTATCAAGCTATGGAATGAACTACCTTTATTTCTTTCAAAAAGGTCGTGAAGAGGTTTTTACAGGGTATACAGGCGTTAAAAGGATACGGTAACTGCTTTCCATCAGGCGGGCCGTATGCTTGTTTCCACTTGATCCACCACCATACTAGACCGTGAGTAATTGCGATACTATGACTATTTAAATCGATGACGAACAGAAAACAATAAAACGTCGCCATTCTGTCCGCCGCCCGCAGGTACGCGAGCGCGTCGCCGACTGCTGCATACCACTGAGAGGCTATCGCATTGCACCCCTACGATGTCACCTTAAATGGAAAGCTAAATTGTTTGCAAAATATCGTTGATAGAACTAACAATGAAATAAAAAGAATTCCTCGTATCACAAGCTTTTATTTAGTTTGCCTTATCTTAGTCCGGTGTTTGTAATCAAGTCCTGCACGTACCCTATACCTAACTGCTAATGCGCCCCTGTGTGCGAAGCTTCCGGTTATACCACAGGATTGCGAGTCTCTCGTCTAGTAAAGTCAAATCTTGCAAGTTGAATTTGACCCAGACTCGTTTGTTATTGTGACAATGCACGATAACTTAAATGCCGCCATTTTATATGCAATATGGCGGCCGCCGCAAAATGGCGATATCGGTACATATCAAATGAAATGTCTTGATAAGCGAAACACGGGAAATAAACTTTTAAGTTTCTGTTGTTGTTGTTGTTGTCGTTGTTGTAAATATCTTTATTTATGTACATAAACAGTTGCAGTATACGCCATGATAAAATATTGACATTTAATTTGTACAAAGGTGGACTTATCCCATTAACGGGTCTCTTCCAGTCACTCACTTGGCTTAACAACTGTGATTTAATGACAACAGCCGGGACCGACGGCTTAACGTGCCCTGCGAAGCACGGAGGAGCTTGCGATAAATAGACCCATCCGTAGATAGGCTACGGTCGACGTTGCTTAACCTGCGTGATCGATTAGGCTGACACGCGCAACGACGCCATCGATCTCCTCCTGAATGAAATGATACTCACATTGATGAATAACAATTCCCATGAGGGTTGTTGTTTCTGCGAGTGAGTGAAGCCACCAGGAGAGGAAGGAGCTGCGTAGGCAGCGGGGGTGGCAGCGAGCGAGCGATATATCATGTTGCGAGCGTTTATATAGCTATGGATGAAATTTGACTTCTTCGCTTCACACCCACGAGCCATAGGTTTGTTTGCCATCAGATGTAGTATAAAAAAATTCACCTCTAACTCTACTAAGTTACCAAACTCCACTAAGTTTAGTTTGGGGTGTAAGTGGTTCGTCAAAATTTCTGACCCAAAGCTAACCTCACCTGCACGTGGTGCACCCGGCTGACTGACAAACGAGGCTCTGGCGATAAGAGAGGTAGGACATTGCGTATTTTGTAAGCTGCCCGACTGGGGAAGTGCCTCGACCTCACAGAATACCACAGCCAAATAACAATTCCCTTGAGGGTTGTTGTGTTCCTACGAGTGAGTGAGGTCACCAGAAAGAAAGAAAGGAAGGAGTATAGGCTGGCAACGGATCGGTGACCCTTTGGTGTTGCTGATCTCCGTGGGCGGTGGTGATTGCTTTCCATCAGGTGACCCACATGCTCGTTTTCCCCCCTCTCACATAAAAAAAATCTTAGGTGCAGGCCGCATTCTTTAAATACTCACATATCTAGGCGGTGACAAAATAGTGTAAAGGACAAACATGTAGCCATATTTAAAGACGTTCTCCTATTCAGCCACTTAACATGGCATGACTACTTAAGCCTTAACTTATGCATTTTTACGAAGTCTAAAAATTCCTAGACCGCATAAAATGTTTTTTTAACAACCATTTACGAAACACTGTTTTCAATGTAACTAGTGGTAACACTGTAAACTAGTCAGGTATTTTGTGAAAAAATATATGCACGTTATGTCACTATTCATTTGATATCGTGTAGTCTTGGGAAAAATCACTACATAGTATAAAACAAAGTCGCTTTCTCTGTCCCTATGTCCCTTTGTATGCTTAAATCTTTGAAACTACGCAACGGATTATGATGCGGTTTTTTTTAATAGATAGAGTGATTTAACTGGAAAGTTTATATGTATAATATATGCATAACATAGTAGAAAAACACTGATAATTTAGAGGTTTCTAATGTGATGTCGTAAATAAACACATTTTTTTGCTCTTTCATTGCAAACGCTGGCTGAACCCAACGAGATAGATCAAAATAATGTAGTACAGTATTGTTCACCTTAAAATGGTCTACAAAAAAGTTCGCGATGGTATATGTCTATCTCTTAGTGGTAACACACAATAACCGTTATTTTATCCTTTGCTTTTTACAAGAAATAATGCCTTATTTACGAAGCGATTTTAAGCAATACAGAATTAATCCTTATCCAATTAAGTACCTTAAATACATTGCGCATTTAATATAGATCAATATGGCCCTTCACAGCATGTAATTTAAATGAATAGTTTAGAAGATATTACACATTTAAAATGCAGGGACATAACGGCTGTGGCGGTACCGGCCGCGGAGCCGGCGGCGTGTGCCTATAACTGGGGAAGGACTGGATAGGACAAAGCGCAAAGACCTTCTGTAGTACATTTAGTATCAGCATTGCACCCGTGCGAAGCCGGGGCGGGTCGCTAGTATTATATATATTTTTTTAATTTATACTACGTCGGGTGGCAGACAAGCATATGGCCCGCCTGATGTGAAGCGGTTACCGTAGCCATATTAACACTCGCAACATAAAATATCGTTTGCGCACCGCCACCCCCGCTGCCAACGCAGCATCTCCTTCCTTTCTGGTGGACTCTTCCTCACTCACTCGCAGAAACACAACAACCCTCAAGGGAATTGTTATTTGGCTGCGGTATTCTGTGAGGTGGAGGTACATTCCCCAGCCGGGTAGCTTACAATTACGCTCCCTACCTCTCTTTTCGCCAGAGCTTCGTTTGTCAGTCAGCAGGGTGCACCGCGTGCAGGCGAAGTTGGTTTTGGTTCAAAGATGTTGATTAACCACTTACACCCCGCCATTCATCTTTATCATTAATCTTAGACGTTATATATAGAAATACACCGTAGCCATATAACGCTCACAATACGCAGAGAAATGCTTGCGCGCCGACACCTCCGCTACTAACGCAGCTTATCTTTTTATTATTTCCGCTTGTAGCATGGGAAAACTGGACCATCGACCCGATAAACCCCTAAAACAATTTCACTATTATGAAATTACAATTAACGGACCCCAAAATCCATAAAGACAAAACTAAACTGTCGGACAATGAACAACAACTACCTTAAGGTAAAATGTAGTTTGGTTGCGGGAGAATTCAATTTCGGGTGGTAAACAAACTTAACGCCCGCCCGAAATGAAGCAGTTACCGTAGACATATAACGCTCGCAACATGATATATCGCTAGCGGGTTGCCACCCTCGCAACTCCTTCCTGGTGATCTCACTCACTCGCAGGAACACAACAATGCTCAAGGGAATAGTTATTTGGCTGCGGTATTCTGTGAGATATATTCCCCATGGGCAGCTTACAAAATACGCTCGTTATGCCCGACCATTTCTCCTGAGCCAATCCGGGTCAATCAGCGGGGTGCACTACGTGCAGGTGAGATTAGCTTCGGTTCAAAAATGTTTGTGAAGTACCTAAGTACTTCACCAACATTTTTGTAAGTATTTTTGTTTACCAAAGTAAACCCCAAAACTATAAACGCTACTCTATTGACGAGCTCGGTGGTCGAATGGTTAGCAATGGTCACTTTGACTCCGAGGTCTCGGGTTCGATCCCCGCACAAGACAAACATTTGTGTGCGTGAACATGTCTGTTTGTCTTGGTCTGGGCGTTTTCTATATACTAAATGTATGTATTTACAAAAAAAAATGTATTTAAGTATTATATCAGTTATCTAGTACCCATAGTACAAGCTTTGCTTAGTTCGGGACTAGATGGCCGTGTATAGTTTGTCCAGGAATATTTATTTATTTATATTTATACTAACTATAATCTCTCTCACTCACCCGGAATAATTTCACACGATCTACCTGTCCTTCGCTAGAAACTCTTTTTCTATTCGGAGAAACTCTGTAAGTCGGCGGACTTAAAAAGTCGTTCGGTGCAAGTGAAACGGATTAGCCTGTAAATACGGTATTAAATCCCTTGCAGCACAAATGACTCATCGGAAACAAAAACATAATACAATGCTGTTGTCATTTTTTTTTTATCTACTAGCATTTCGACCATTCGCGAAGAAATACTTGTAAGAAACTTGTCAACAGGGGGATTTTTTAAATTATAACATAATTTATAGGTAGGTAGGTATATTTAGAATAGAATCACTCCGTCTTTTCCCGTGGATGTCGTACAAGGCGACTAGGGGAAATACATTATATATAAAACATCGATCAGGCCTCCCCAACCCGTCTGGCCAGCGTGGGGAGTGTAGGCCAAATCCTCCTTCTGTCTGGGACGGACGAGAGAGGGTCGTGCTCCTGTAGTAGAGACTGAAATGACCTGATGATGATGATGATACTTATTTGACGAGCCTGCTGGTCTAATGGCTAGCAATGTCTACTTTGACGGCGAGGTCGCGGGTTCGCTCCCCGCACGTGAGAAATATTTGTGGGCTGTTCTATGTATAAATACATAAAACAAAAAAATGTATTTATGGTCATATTTATATCAATTATCTAGTACCCATAGTACATAGCTTTGCATAATTATTATTTAAATAGTTGTTTTCCGCCAACTTGCCAGAATACAAAATCCCCCACCTAGGCGATCCCCCACCTAGGCGGTCCCCCGCCTAGGTGGGGGATTAGGGGAATTTTTCAATTTTCAAAATCAACCACGTACCTTCTACCCCGGCGTGGTTTTTAACGGGGCGGTTAGCACCATACGCCCCGGTAGTGTTTAAAACAGGGAGAATAGAGTATTATTGTATTTACCAAAGAAAGAAAATAACTTAACTTTTCGTCGTCAGCTTTGACTTGGTTCCGTTCCTATTTGGTTGATAGGCATCAATTGGTGCGGGTGGATGATATACGTTCGAATTGGTGTGAGACACTGACTGGAGTGCCTCAAGGAGGAATTTTATCCCCTATTCTTTTTTCTGCATTCATCAATAACATAGTTTCTTCAATAACCTCTTCCTATCATCTTTACGCCGATGACTTACAAATATACACAGCGGCTTCTCTAGAAAACTTTTCAAACGCAGTAAGCGGCATCAATAATGATCTTGCCACTATTGCTAAGTGGTCTCTTAACTTTGGACTTTCAATTAATGCCGCTAAGTCTCAAGCTATCATTGTGGGTAGTCCACATTTTATCTCAAAACTTCAGGCTATCAACCACCCCAACATTGTTTATGATGGTAACATTATTCCTTTCACTTCTACTGTTACCAATTTGGGTGTTACCATCGACGAAACGCTTTCCTGGGCCCCACAGGTTAATGAGGTTAGCAGAAAGATATTTGGGTCTCTTCATTCGCTTAAACGGCTCCAAAATTTTCTCCCAATGGCCACAAAGATAACATTGGCTCAATCTCTCCTTCTACCTATTATGGATTATGGCGATGTAGCATGGCTGGACCTTTCGGAAGAATTACTCGACAAGTTGGAGCGCCTCCAAAATATGTGCATCCGCTTTATTTTTGGTCTTCGCAAATTTGACCATATTACAGAATTTCGTCAACAACTTGGATGGCACCCTATCAGAATCCGCAGGAATGTTCATATTCTGGCATTTCTTTATAAAATCTTGTTTTATACAGGTGCTCCTTCATACTTACACGAGAGGCTTCAAATTCGGGTAGTTGATAAACGACTTCGGTCTTGTGGTAATCTGCGACTCGACATACCGATGCATAACTCTAACACTTATACTAACTCTTTCACGGTTAAGGCGGCAATGCTCTGGAACTCACTTCCCACCCATGTGAGAATGGCAACCTCTGTGGACTCCTTTAAAGACCGTATTGACAAGTTCTTGAACGTGTGACGTTGAGCTTATAGCACGAGTATATAGGTATATATTTTTGTTTGTGTATAATGTATTTATGTTCGTATTTGTATATGTATATAAATTTAAATATAACTATATTTAAAGGTATTCTTAGATGCAATACTTATTTATAATTGTTGTTAGCTTCATCTATATTTAATTGCTGTATTTAATGCTACTTCTTCCCTTATCATTTCTTGTGTTCTAAACTTTATATTTGAGGGCCCTCGCCACTCACAGTTTATATCCAACACTCAAAGGTTGGCTGGAAGAGATCTCTTATAGAGATAAGCCCGCCTTTGTACATTTCTATTTTTAAGTGTTTTTATGTACATGTATTTTATGTTCGTTATGTACAATAAAGATAATACAAACAAACAAACAAACAAACTTATTACTAGAACTACAATCCACGTGGACAACAAAAAAAAATATTAGCAAATAACTCATTTTGATTCGTTTTATTACTAGATCGATCAGTCTTTATGGATAACATACCAAACAACAATAGACGGTTAGATGTTAGATGACTCAACTATACTACATATATACTATATACTGTTTGAAATGTAGTCACTTGATTGCTTATTCATACCAATGAATAAGCGACTCTATTCGATTTGAAATAGAGTCGCTTATTCATTATGAATAAGCATTCTATTCAGTTATTGAATCGCAATAAGAGATGGTGGTAAGGGGGCTGTCCTTGTTTCAGGGCGACTGACGTCACTGGACAATCCTTTTGTAACTCGCTTCCTTTTCTGACATGATAACGTGTTATAAATCGATGAACGCCCGCTGCACGCACGAAAAAGCATGACTCATTGTCACGTTCCGCCTGAGCCGAGCTTGCAAGCGAGAGCGCGGAAGAAGCGATTGAATGGTACGATCGGCCTAAGCGTTCGGCTTGTGACGCATTTATCTCTCTTCCACTTCATCGGCCGATGTTTTCTTATGACATTATCATGTAAAATTATCGTCCGTAAACCGACTTACTTACAGACAACCATTTTTTTTTTTGATAAACGAAAGACAATTACATTTTTTTCGTTAGTCCGGTCGTTACTATTCAAACAGTGTTTGAGTCATCTAAGCGTCTATTGTTGTTTGGTATGTTGTCCATGACTCAAGGGCATTTCTCTCCAATGTATACACAACAAAATATCAAATACGTGTCTTTAGCCAGAGTCTCGTTTCAACCCATCAGTCCAGTTCAGTCATCAGGATGCACCACGTGCAGGTGACTTTCTTTGACTCAAAGATCATGATGAACCACTGACACCCCAAAATTACTTTAGAGCGGTGAGGACGGGGAAACGATTAATTTTAATTCAAGCGTTACATATTTTTAAGCTATTGCATAGCTTCTATCGCGGGCCTTGAGCGCGGGGACCGAATCCAGAAATTCCGTAACAAAAAAACCTCACGCTCCCCACTCCGACGGGCAAGGAGGTGTGGCTTGAAGGCCGTGCATCGTCTAACGTCGTTTCAGTTCGGCAGTCTTCGACACGGCGTTGTGTGCGTGCGATTAGACGTATTGTACGACTCTACGAAACTCGTTTTATTTATTTAATAATAGAAAAAAATGTTTTCTTATCGGTCACCACGCTCAAAAAGTGTAACTTGAATTAATATCAAAGAAAAAGCAATACTGCATGAATAAAATAAATAAATAAAATTATAATTGCATAAGTTGATACAAAATGCTATGCAATAGCTTTACCGCGGCAGTCCCCGAGTGCCACACGTCTTTTTTTTTTTTTGTTTAACGAATACCACACTAATACTTAATAACATATTAAGTAAATACTGACGAGTAGTGACGACCCCGGTGGACAAATGGCTACTTCGACTATATATTTGTTTGCATAAACATGTCTGTTTGTTTTGGTCTGGGTGTTCTCTATATATTTCGAAAAAAAAAAATATGGTTAAGTTTATCCTTATGTATTTAGAAAAAAAATGTAGATAATTATTATTTTTTCCTTAGTTTGAGACTAGATAGCGCTGTATAAATAAATTTGTCCAAAACATTTATTTATTTATATTAGCCTGATTATAATAACAGTCTACTTGTCTATCTCGAGATGTCAAGCAATCAGTCGACGCCGTGGTCGTCACGTCCACGTCCGGCGGCGCGTGGTCTACGTGCGAGTTACTGAAGCGACGGCAACTCGCTGTCCGACACTATTTGCTAGAGACGTGTGTAATTGAGCGGAACTGTTTTTATACCAACGATTTATTGTTCTGACATCGTAATAATTGCACGGACGTTATCTGACTACAAAGAAGTGTTTTTCTGACGTGTTATACGTGTTGCACGCACGAAAAAGCATGACTCATTGTTACATTCCGCCTGAGCCGAGCGTACGAACGAGAGCGCGGAACAAGTGACACATTTATCTCTCTTACACTCCATCGGCCGATGTTTTCTTATACGATATCACGTAAAATTATCGTCCGTAAACCGACTTTACAGAAAACCAATATTTTTTTATATAAAAGTGGGGCAAGCCATGTGGCTCACCGGATGGAAAGCAATCACCACCGTCCATAGAGATCACCCAAACCAAGGGGTCTCCGATTCGTTGCCAGCCTATAATACTCCTTCCATTCTTTCTAATGATCTCACTCCCTCGCAGGAACACAACAACCCTCAGTAGTGAGATATCGCCCAGTGCTTAGAACCTCAGTGGTTTAATAATGCTAATTATATGTAAGTATATGTTTTTGTGAAACTTTGTAAATGTTAAATAAATAAAAAAATAGAGAGTTTGATATCTAATAAATAATTTTACTTTACTCTTGCACATGCTAATCTATGCTTTTTGCTATGTATCTCACAGCTACAGGTTGGCTGGAAGAGATCTCTTTTAGAGACAAGCACGCCTTTGTTAACTAAGTATATTTAAACACATGAATTTTATTTAACTTTTCAGGAACTCTGTGGGCGTAGGCTAGCCTAGGCCTAGGGCTGTGGAATAAATTACCTTCCAAAGTTTTCCCAAGACACTACAGCATGGGGTTCTTCAAGAGAGAAGTAAGAGGTTTTTACAGGGTCGGCAACGCGTGAGTGATACCTCTGGCATAGTGAACGTCCATAGGCTGCGATGACTGCTTACCATTAGGCAAGTCGTATGCTTATTTGACACCTTAGTTGTATAAAAAAACCGGCTAAGTGCGAGTCGGACTCGCGCACGAAGGGTTCCGTACCATTATCTATAAAAACGACAAAAAAAAACACGTTTATTGTATGGGAGCACCTATTAAATATTTGTTTCATTTTAATTTAATTTTAAAGTGAATATATAACAAAATATTCTGTGAATATATCAAACGTCTACCTATTGCTGTTATCAATATCGAGCAAAAACGAGCAAAAAATTCACGTTTGTTTTAAACTGTTATGTATAATAAAACATATTACACCTATATCTCGCAGCCAACTAGTTAAAATAGCCATTCAATTGAACAGCTAGCTATTTCATTGAACAATGATATTCAACCACACACCTAGTTTTATAGTTATATCATTAGGATATTTAAAACGTTCAAAATCACTACAGGTAGTTGATTGAAAACCATTTGCATCATTGAATTTGAGTGTTTCTCGGCCCCCGAGGCGCTAGTTTCGTTTTATTTACAACTAGCGACCCGCCCCGGCTTCGCACGGGTGCAATGCTGATACTAAATGTACTACAGAAGGTCTTTGCGCTTTGTCCTATCCAGTCCTTCCCCAGTTATAGGCACACGCCGCCGGCTCCGCGGCCGGTACCGCCACAGCCGTTATGTCCCTGCATTTTAAATGTGTAATATCTTCTAAACTATTCATTTAAATTACATGCTGTGAAGGGCCATATTGATCTATATTAAATGCGCAATGTATTTAAGGTACTTAATTGGATAAGGATTAATTCTGTATTGCTTAAAATCGCTTCGTAAATAAGGCATTATTTCTTGTAAAAAGCAAAGGATAAAATAACGGTTATTGTGTGTTACCACTAAGAGATAGACATATACCATCGCGAACTTTTTTGTAGACCATTTTAAGGTGAACAATACTGTACTACATTATTTTGATCTATCTCGTTGGGTTCAGCCAGCGTTTGCAATGAAAGAGCAAAAAAATGTGTTTATTTACGACATCACATTAGAAACCTCTAAATTATCAGTGTTTTTCTACTATGTTATGCATATATTATACATATAAACTTTCCAGTTGAATCACTCCATCTATTAAAAAAAACCGCATCATAATCCGTTGCGTAGTTTCAAAGATTTAAGCATACAAAGGGACATAGGGACAGAGAAAGCGACTTTGTTTTATACTATGTAGTGATATGATGACAACAAATAGAGTATTTTTAGGCTATTTTCCAATGTTTAAAAATTGTATAAATTATTTAACAATATCGTAAAATACACAAAACTATAAAGATCAGCAAACTTTCATTCTTACATCTTCAGTCATATTTTTTTTATCGTCGATCAAAGTTTGGCGGGAAAGTCCATTTTTAAAGTATGAAATTAAAAAAAAAAAAATATTCCATTGTAGAAGCAATAAAAAATGCTATAACTTTTATTATGATACTAATTACATAAACGTAATATTTAACATAGCTGTCGTACAAATTTCTGATTTGATGCATACAAAATACAAACCTGTGACGTCATAATTCGGAAGTCTTTTGTATGGAGCGTTTTGGGGCAGTATAAAAATTGTGATTTTCAAATTACCATATCTCGAGAGATTTTTGTGCTATCGAAGTAATTCTTTCACTTATGGTTATATTATGGAGACGTCCCTACATATCAAACCGCAAAAAATGTTAGTCAAATAGACTAGTGGAAAAAATAATAAAGTTAACTTCCAAGTGCTCACAAATTATAGAGTTGTTACGGGCACAAGGTATTATATGTTATGTTATAAAAATCGAGAAAACTAATTTCAAAATAAATGCGTAAAGATTTTTATGGAATATCCAGTTCTCTCTAAAATCTGGACACAAAACGGCGATTTCATATGTGAATAATAGAAAATATAGAACACTGGGGTGTTCTATTTTTCTACTGTTCATGAATATTTTTGGGCATTCATGGAAATACTTAGGCCCAAGGTAATACAATAACATGGGGTACATTCCCTCAGTATAATGTCAAGATTACGTCACAGGGTGTATTGTTAAAATTCCACACTAACTACAAATAATGAGCACGCGAGAGAAACCTTCCTTTTCCTTGATCGGTGGTGACTTGCAACACTCGCGACGGATTCCTACTGTTTCCCCAAATTCTAATTGCACAGTGTTGTACCTACGTAGTATAGTAGATACTAATTTGTAGTACGTATAGTAGATACTCATAATACTGTATTTGACTGCAACTGTCATCGGAAGGACATAACTTGTTACCATGACGTCACAACTGTGTAGATATGGAACGGCGTCAAAATTATAACTTCGTAAAATATCATAATTAGCATCATCAATTATAAATATTTTAATAGTAAATTGTGATCTAGAAGATTATAAAGTATTTGTATGTGATTTAGTACACTCTCACAGAATAGTTTTTTAGGTATCGTTAAAGATTTTGTCTTCGAAAGACAGAAAGAAAACCACAACAAAACAACGCTATATAATTAAAACATAGTAGTAATATAATAGTATGATAGGTAAATACAATGATGGACTTACGAGTAGCCAACGAGAACACGCCACAGTTTTGCACCGGCTCGCAGGTCACTGATCGGGGTCAAATAGTTTCATCACAAACACAGGGTACACTGATAACTGGGAGCAACTCGGTATCACCGATAGATGTACGATAACGAGGCGCACGTACTGTCGGTGCGAGACGCGCGGGTGCACTGGCGCGGCGGGCGGGCCGGCGGCGGGCGGCGGGCGGGCGGCGGGCGGGCGGCGGGCGGGCGGCGGGCGGGCGGCCGGCGGGCGGGCCGCCGCCATTGGATGACCGCCGGCGGGCGCGGCGCCGCCCTCGGCGCCTCGCGGGAAAATCATTCATGTTGTGGAAACCACGTTTTTCCATAAATCGCGGCGCGTCACTTCGGCGGTTGTCGCGCGTGCCGCGGGCGGCGGGCGAGCGGTTGTATAATGGGCGCCGTGAGATTTACGACGGGGTTAGTTGGGGCCCTAATGGAATTAGTGCTCGGTCGGTTTATAGGCCGCGAGTGCAATCAATCGTGCCCTCCGCTGCAGCACCGCCGCCCGCCGCCCGCCGCCCGCCTACCGCCGCCGCCGCCGAACTGCCGCCTCACTAATTAATTGGTTACATACGAATTGGTTTCAATCGCGGGTAATTGACCGTCGTTAGGAACTGTAGCCCAGTAGACGTGAGCATATACCTCAACTTCATCGTTTGTAATCAACACACAGGGACACTCTGATAGGTGTTGTATTTGCGACGCATTGCATAGCTCTTAACATAGGAATGTCGTCACTATGGTGTCGGCGTACTGCCTCTTTAATGTCTACGCTATGAAGGAATTCAAAAATCTTTATTGAGTTTTCTTTTTTCAAGTGTCGTGCAGGGCTGAGTCTATCTTGTGTTAGATAGAACCGATATGAAAAATGTTGACAATTTCGTCAATATTACCTATGTTGGTTACCTCTTTTAAATCATGTGAAGCGCTACGTAGGGTACTGGCTGGATCCTGTTGCCTACGTACAGCCTGTAGCTGTACCCTGTGCCTGTGTAGTATGTACCACACATTTCTATAAATAGACTCATGAAAATGTATACACTATACAAAAAACCGGACAAGTGCGAGTCGGACTCGCCGTCCGAGGGTTCCGTACGTATGATCATTATAAATTTGATATTTTTCATTATAAATAAGAAATAATGCGTCGGAAAAAATAAATAAAATATATTTTGCTACTAGCTTCAATTTGAAATTTCGACCTCCTATAAAAAATATAGACCCCCTATTTTTTAAGATTTAATTACAAATGTATAGTTTTGAGATTTATTCCTGTACTTGTAGTCTATAACGATGTTACTTGCCAAATTTCATAGTTCTAGCTAGGTCAACGGGAAGTACGCTATAGGTTTTGATTCCCTTGAGAATATGTCGAAATATGCGTTTTTTGCTGAATAAACGGCCGTAACTTTTTGTTACGTAAACATTGCAGTTAGATTTTTACAACTTCATGGTACCGTAGACCTGAGTATATAGTTCAAATTTCAGCTTGATACCTCCACGCATTCTCGACATAGAGGATCTTGACAGACAGACAAACAGATAGACAAACAGACAGACAGAAAAACAGACAGACAGACGGACAACAAAGTGATCTTATAAGGGTTCCGTTTTTCCTTTTGAGCCGTCCTTTCAACCCGTCTGGCCAGCGTGGGGAGTGTAGGCCAAATCCTCCTTCCGTCTGGGACGGACGAGAGAGGGTCGTGCTCCTGTAGTGGAGACTAAAATGGACCTGATGATGATGATGATGAAGCTTCCACTTTACTAATATTATAAACGACAATGTTTGTATGTATGAATGTATGTTACTCTTTCACAAGTAAACTGCGGGACGGATTTTAAGAAAGGCATACATGCAGAATATATTCTGGATTAACACATATTAACACATACTAGGTATTTTTTATTAACATGTAATTACAACGCGTACCTACTGTTTTCACGCGGCGCGAAGCCGCGGGTAGAAACTAGTAAATCTTAATAATAAAGATTGTAAGTATTTTAAATTAAAATATCTCAAATACATACTATGTATGAAATAATATTAGATGAAGATGAGTTTTCTAAAATGTCTATGAAATATTGGTGTTTTGCATTTCTACACATTTGAATTCATTGATTCCTTGCAGCCTGTCATGACGCCCACGCCCTCCTTCTACTGTCGCACCGCTCGCCATCAACTGGCAAGTTTTCTTCCACGTACTACCTATCAAGCTGTGGAATGAACTGCCTGTTGAGGTTTTCCCGGGAGATTTCAGCATCGGCATCGGCAACGCGCATGTGATATCCCTGGTGTTACAGGCGCCCACCATAGGCTACGATAACTGCTTTCCATCAGGCGGACCGTATGCTTGTTTGCACCTTAGTGGTATAAAAAAAAGCTTTATAACTATCACAGTGTTCCCTTGAGGGTCGTTGTGTGCCTGCGAGTGAGATTAGTCACCAATAAGGAAGAAAGGAAGGAGTATAGGCTGGCAACGAATCGGCGACCCCTTGTATTGCTGATCTCCACCGGCCGGGCGGTGGAGATTGATTTGCATGCTCGTTTGCCCCACTCTCATATAATAAATAAATCGTTGGCACAAAATTAATTGTGGATGAAAACAAAATAAATGTTAGAATTTTCAGTCGGGATTTTTGTTTCCGTTAATAATTTCTTAGAGGTTGATGAGAAATTTAAAAAATCTGCAATGAAAGCGAAGTACCACCTGCCAGTAAACCACAATTTTTTTTACTCCAATCCCTATTTTGGTGAAAATAATATTTGCTTATCTTAGAATAACTTGACATGATGACTCAGCAGACAATAGCTGGCTGAGGACTGCGGTTTGCCATTGTTCCAGTTTATGGCACGGGCCATATAATATGGTAATTTGGTCCCAGATAAACATTTTGTCGAAGTGGGTTACAATTTACTTACCTGATACTTCGACCACGAGGAATAGTGTTTTTGAAGTAATACTTCTTTACGAATGCTTTACTTGGGGAGTAAGCTGGTGAATGCGTGACGAGAGTGTTACGGAAACGGCGAACGAATGTTGAGAGGGAGAATTAAGTTTACTAACTCAACTACACGACTGAAGTCAAACTTCTTTAGCTCTACTGAGCTAAAGAAGTTTGAAGTCGTGTGGTCTAAAACTCTAAAGTACAATCGTTTTTATTTTTATTTTTTATACTACGTCGGATGGCAGACGATCATACGGCTCGCCTGATGTGAATCGGTTACCGTAGCCATGTTAACGCTTGCAACATGAAATATCGCTTGCTCGCCGTCGTCACCCCTGCTGCCAATGCATGCGGTATTCTATAAGGTGGAGTGTACTTCCTCAGTCCGGCAGCTTACAAATAATATAATAATAATAATATTTTTTTATAATTATAATAATAATCTTTATTGAAAAACATAAGTGACAAAAACGTAGCTTAGATCTAAATGAACATAATGTATTACTTTGACATGTGCCCGAACTAGGAATATTCCTGTGTTTTAGGTTCTTATACATATAATTACATTAAATAATCACATTAATATTCTAAACTAAGTACAGATTGTATAATATAAGCAAAACATCGTTAAAGCTAACTAACTCTCTGATGATATATTATATAATAGATATATATAATAGATTAGCGTAATAGATGTAAGTCATCTATTACGCTATATATATATATATATATATATATATATATATATATATATATATAATACTTGTAACGATGTTTACTAACATTGTTTTAAAAAGTGTATACTAAAACAATGCTCTTAATAATTCCTCCGTATGTCTATAAGGCATATTTGTAGGACCTTCTGGAGATTCTTTTTACAATTTCTGTAGGTCAGTGGATATATGTAACACTTTGCATTTATTCTATTATAAAGTAGTGGTCCAAGAAACAAAAAGAACCTGGATGAGAAGTCCCGATACGTCGCAGTATGTTGTGTGCAAACAATGTCTTTACGTCGTTTGTTAGTGATTTCAGTGCAGTACGGTAGTGCAGTGTGCTGTTTTAATACTACGTTCAATATATATAATTGACGAACTGTCTCGGTCGCTCGATTTTTAGCATAGCAGTTTTAGATGCTCCACCTCATGACGTGATATAATACGTTATTATTGACAAAGGCATACGGCAAAGTAATCTTGCTTGATTATTTTAAAATCTGTGATAGAACGGAGTTTTTTGAAGATAAATATTAACTTGCGCAATTTACTATATAGAGATTCGATCGATATGATGTTTGAATGTAAAAGTTTCATCAATTATATCAATCAGATACTTTATGTAACTTGTGTTAGTTATACAAGGGCACTGGCACGGATTATCATGAGGATTTTACATTGATGAGCACACAATGTGGGCGAGGCCGAATTTGTATTGCGCATGGAGAATTTAATAAAGTTTGACTTCTCCGCATTTAAGGTAAGTAGGTTTTACAGTAGCGAGACATTTACAATATTGAAACCTAGTTGTGCATTTTCATAGGCCTCATTTTCGGTATTCGCCGAAAATAGTAGCGCGGGGTCGTCAGCAATATGATATGATTTTTCCACCAACTAATTGAAATTAACAGTGGTCGTTAATGTAGCTAGATTAAGAACATGGAAGATGATAAATTGTTTGATATTTCTCATATCATCGCTGACGACATTGCCTATCTTCACACACTGGGTTCGCTCATCTAAATAGTTTGCCAGTAATTTATACTGAGTACCTCTTATACCTATCACTTCCAGCTTTTTCAACAGGATAGGAATGGAAACTGTGTCAAATGCCTTGGTAAGGTCAAGGAAAACTCCTACCGTCTGGTTACCCTTGTCTAGTTCCTGCACTATGAAGTCAGTCAGTTGATGAACTGCATCGGCTGTTGTTAGTTCAGATCAGTTTTTCGCAATTAGTGGTACACGTACCCCCAGGGGTACGCGAGATTGCGTCAAGGGGTACGCGCAGCAATATCTTAACTAAAATATTAAATCCTTAAAAAACAATAATGCAATAACAATTGCCAAAAACTATTCAATTTAATTAAATGATCAGTAGGTAAGTCAAACGTATGCATCTTTTGATGATAATAAATATAAAATACACCTGATTTCATTTTTTTTTTTTTCCTCCCGCATTTTAGTTTATTTTGAAGAATTATTTATTTTATATATAATATACAATATTCATAAATAATATAATGCAGACAATAAAAACTAAACTAAACTGTGTAAACCTATCTTAACAAAAACTATCTAAAGTAGGTCCGTGAGGCAGCGTGCCTAAAACGCTAGCAGCGTTACCCCTTTGGATGGCGATGCTTAGCCTCTGACCCAAGTAAGCGCCGGCTCTTGGGTCCCCGGTGGCTTGAAAAAGTCTCTTTGAAATGTCTTCAAAAAGACTCAAGGCACAGGGGCCCCAAGGACCGAGGGTTTCGACTCCGAAAGGGCTGAATAGGTATTGGGAGCCGATACCTCGGTATTTTAAGATTTTGTTCTTCTCCGCCAGCTCAGCCGCCGCTCCAGCTCTCACCGTGGAAACCTGAAGATGTGACGGGACAAGGGTGTCCACGCAAGTGGCGTCCCACTTTTTAATTTAATGTTCATGCAATAAGGGGTACGCAAGTTTGATGTCTTTCTTGAAGTGCTACGTAGAAAAAACTAATTGGGAACCGCTGGTTTAGATCTAAAACCGAATTGTGTTTTCGACAGAACAAAAGTACCAATCTCTTGTTTATATTTTTTTCTAATATTTTAGATATCGAGGGTAGCAAAGAAATAGGTCTGTAATTAGTAACATCGGTTTTGTTGCCAAACTTGTATACAGGAATGACGAGGGCTTTTTTCAGAGATTTAGGAAAAAATCCATCAGATAAGCATTTTTGGAACATATGAGTTAGCGGCGGGAATAGGATGTGTTTGATTTTTTTAAATATTTTGTTAGTTATATGATCCCGAGTACTATACTTATAGCACAGTCATCCTTCAAACCCATAACTATACTTTCTATTTTCTCAGAATCCGTTCCTAACAACATAAACGACTTTAAGGAAGTGTTGTATGTGTGGGTAGTTAGGTGTTTATTATTATACCTTTTTAGTGCTATTTTGGTGTGCTGGCGATGAGCTTTGTACTTTATTCGCTAGTTTTTTCCCGATATTTGAAAAGAACTCATCTACACTATTTGCCGCTGCAAGCTGAGATGAATGTAATTGTAAAAACCTGACGAGGATTCGCGCTGATTAGATGAGTATGTGACATTCTTGACATATCTTCATACTTTTCTGTTATCATTTCCCGCTTTTTGTAGTTCGTTTACATCATACATAATTTTCACTTTTTTTAGACACTAGGTTATTGCAAAAGTTGCGATATCTTTTATATGTCAATTGTAATACTTTATTGCTCAGATTTGCTTTAGCAAATACGCTGCGACAGTACTTAGTTGAAATATAGGGCTTTCAGATACATCCATTCATGAATGGTTAAGTTGTAGAATATGTAGGGCGTAGGGTTACTTATTAATATTTACTTATAAATATTTAAGAACATCCTTAACACGTGCATAAATATCGTCACTAAAACAATTTTCACAGCATACGTCAATCATATTCCGTCAGCGGTATTTCCAAACAATTACGACATGGGAACCTTCAAGAATAGATTCTCTTAAAAGGCTGGCAGCGGATCGGTAACCCCATGGTGTCGCTGGTTTCTATAGGCAGTGGTGGTTTCTTTCCACCAGGTGACGCACATGCTCGTTTGCCCCCTCTCATATAAAAATAATAATAATATTACGTCGTCAACCCTTATTCATCCCACTGCTGGGATACGGGCCCCCCTCAATCGAAGGGGTTTAGAGCGTACTCCACCACGCTGCTCAACTGCGGGTTGGCGGAGACCACAACATGTTGAGCGCAAATTTCCGCACACTGACAAATAGATTTTTCAAAATTGTCGAACTGGTCAGCGTCATAAATTGTTTTCTCCACCAAATATTTTTTGTAATACAATAATTGTTTTCTCTTGTTAATAAAATTTGAATAAACGTCATGATTTTGATCTGGATTTTCTAAATTATTGATAATCCCTTGTATAACCGTTGAGTCTTCAAACACAAATTTTCATACTGAAATATAGAGAGAACAATATTAAAATTATTTACTTATCACTACATAGTATAAAACAAAGTCGCTTTCTCTGTCCCTATGGCCCATTGTATGCTTAAATCTTTGAAACTACGCAACGGATTATGATGCGGTTTTTTTTAATAGATAGAGTGATTCAACTGGAAAGTTTATATGTATAATATATGCATAACATAGTAGAAAAACACTGATAATTTAGAGGTTTCTAATGTGAAGTCGTAAATAAACACATTTTTTTGCTCTTTCATTGCAAACGCTGGCTGAACCCAACGAGATAGATCAAAATAATGTAGTACAGTATTGTTCACCTTAAAATGGTCTACAAAAAAGTTCGCGATGGTATATGTCTATCTCTTAGTGGTAACACACAATAACCGTTATTTTATCCTTTGCTTTTTACAAGAAATAATGCCTTATTTACGAAGCGATTTTAAGCAATACAGAATTAATCCTTATCCAATTAAGTACCTTAAATACATTGCGCATTTAATATAGATCAATATGGCCCTTCACAGCATGTAATTTAAATGAATAGTTTAGAAGATATTACACATTTAAAATGCAGGGACATAACGGCTGTGGCGGTACCGGCCGCGGAGCCGGCGGCGTGTGCCTATAACTGGGGAAGGACTGGATAGGACAAAGCGCAAAGACCTTCTGTAGTACATTTAGTATCAGCATTGCACCCGAGCGAAGCCGGGGCGGGTCGCTAGTTATACATAATCCAATCCTAAATGCAATAATAGTTTCAAATTTAATTATACACCAAGCAGGTATATATTGAAAGTGATATTTTTTTCACACTTACACGAGAATTGATGATTCCTTGAGCAGCACTCGGTTCTTTCATTCCAGTAGACGGCGATGGAGATAATGGTGAATAACGCCAATTATTTTCGAGCTGAAATGATAAAATAATTGAATTTTGTACATAACAATATGTTCTATACTTTCAATAATGCATAGAAATGGATACTTAATCCATTTCTATGCATTATTGGATGTATAGAACATAATGTTATGTACAAAATTATCAACTATAACTAGTTGTGAAAGGAATATCCTTAAATTCATTGTGAGTTCCAAGGCAGCCGTAGTCTTACCCCCGGGGCTGCAGTGGACTTCACTGTTCATTGCCTTTTTGATGGTCACCGCTGTTACTCCTGGCTACACAGGAGGCACAGCGGTGGGAATGCTAGGTGGGCCTCCCTCCTAATACTCCTACTAATTTCTTCTGATTAAATTGGTTTAATTCTAAGGCAGCCGTGGTTTTAACCCCGGGATAGCAATGGATTTCATTGTTTATTGCCTTTTTAGATAGATTGATAGAACATTTATTACAAAGAACACTATAACATAACAAAATACAGTTAACATAATTTGCACACAAAAATACAACAATAGGCTATTTGACAATGTTCAAAAATTGTATAATTTTTTTATCATTATAAAACTGTGAAGATCTGCAAACTTGCATTCATTCGAAAATAAGTCGAACGGAAGATTAATCTTTCGTTCGACTTATTTTAGGGTCGATCAAAGTTTGGCGGGGAAGTCCATTATAAAAGTATGAAATTATTACAAAATAATATTTTCAAAGGAGAAGCAACAAAAAAATACTATAACTTCTAATAGGATACTAGTTACATAAACGTAATATTTAACATAGCTGTCGTACAAATTTGTCATTTGATGCATACAAAATAAAAACCTGTGACGTCATAACTCAGTAGCCTTTTCGGGATAGTCCAAAATTGTGATTTTCAAATTAACGTATCTCGAGAGATTTTTGTGCTATCGAAGTAATTCTTTCCCCTAAGGTTAAATTATTGAGACGTCCCTACATGTCAAACCGAAAAAATGTTGGTCATAGCCTATACAACGAATGAGAACATACAGCGATACAGCAGACAAAGGTATTAAGGAATAATAACAATTGTCATCAATGCTAACCGTGTCCCATTGAACAATATAAAAGTACTCACTCATCATGAGCCGTGGTGATTAAGCCAGGCGCTGATATTCGCGAGACCTTATTAAAATCAGTGTCATGGACGATCATGAACCCTACAATTAAAAATATTATGTAAATATAGATTATGGTAGTGAGAGGTATCATTCTGAATATAACCAAATCAATATAAATAAACAATTAAAATTCAGCAGTTGTAATGTGAGCATGGGGATGAAATGTTACTAGTGCTACGCCGCTTACAGAGCGGGGTAACCACAATGCGGCAGGAAGGCACACGTACTCAGAATGGTGGCGGCAAATAAAAACAAACATTCGCCTCTTTGCAACTTTAATAAAAAACTCTTGTAGGAATTCCTAAATGTCTTAACTGTTCCCATATTTCGAAGAAGCGGTGGCAAATCATTCCAGCATTTAGACGCGGCGAATTTAAAACTCCCTCTGAAAGCAGTCGACCAACTATTATGTAATCTGTGGTCGTACGTTGATGGGGTGGTACGAGGATATAAAAGGAGGCCCGCGTTTCGTACAAATCTGCATCCCAGGACCACATGAGTTTATCAGTAAAATAAGAGGAAATTTGGTACTTAACAATGCCGCACAGAAGACAAACCAAGTGCAACTTGCTGGGCAATTTCGTCTTCAAAATACTCGCATTATTTAAATATGGAGACACGTGAGTGCGTGGCGGTAAGCTAAAACAAAATCTTGCCCAAACGTTTTGCAGCCGCTGTATCAGCTGTTGTGTGCGTGCCAAGAGACGAGAAAGGTATACTACATCCAAGTAGTTTTTTATTATTGATATTTTATTTGATATATTCGAGTGTCTGTATTGAGGTGATCTGTCACCTGTTACAAGAGTTTTTGGTTAATTCCGGCGCCGTAAAATACGTAAAAAAACCTTTCTCTCGGTCCGGCCGCTGCCACTTCAGTCCGCGGATCCTTGAAGCTATGTCGACAATTGTAGTTCTACTACGGACATATTCATTCCTGCGCTTATCATTGAAGTGATTCTTCAAGCATACCTATAGGACCATACGTGTAAGTGGTTCATCACCATCTTTGAACTAAAGTCAACTTTACTTGCACGAGGTGACAAACAAACGAGGCTCTGGTGAAAAGACAGGTAGGGTATCTATCAGAGCCTTGTCTGCTAGTCGGAAGACCTCGTGCAGTTGAGGTTGGTTTTTACAACCTAAATGCCGTCTCTAAAAGGAAGGTAGGCAATCATCAACGCAATACGTATATTTGATGCTCGTGCCCAGAACACCGATCACGTGTTTACTATGACACACTAGTGTAAATTTAAAAAGTTTGAAATAAATAAGAAATACCTTTGAGCAGGAGTACACAATATCGAGATTCCGAACAAGTGTCGCATCGAAGAAGGCAGTGCGGCTGCTTTGTGCCTGTTCTATTATTTCATGAGCCGATAAAAAAGAAACGAGCCTCGCGGCTAAACGCAGGAATGTTGTAGATTTTGTTTTAGGCGGGCGCCGGCGCCGGCCGCATTAGTGGCGCTCGCTCGCGACACCGGTTACACATTAGCCCCTCGGCCGCTCCGCCTCGGACCCTCAGGGCGCAAACGGCACCCTGCTGCACGCCAGAACAACACTTATACACACGCCTTTTAAGAATAATTTCGAATACACATTATCAAATCATACTCCTGTCATTCCTGTATAGCTAACGGGCGCGCTCAATATGGAAGGACCCAAGTGGAACTCTCGATATTCGATTTTATAATTAAATCAGGAGGCGAGTAGGGCGGTTTCCGCGGAGACGGTTCGCGGTCGCAAGCAGTGCGCACTCGCGGCGCGTCTCACGCCCACTTATCGAGTGGACAATTTAGTCGATACGTGTATACGTGTAATATATCAAGGTCCGGCCGCGGCCGCTGCCGTCGTCCGCTAATGAAGGTGGTTGATGGCGCGTCACGGGCGCATTCCGCCCGCCGCCGCCGCCGCCGCCCGCCGCTGCCCAAAACCAATAAACTGTCAACGTTATCAGGCTGGTGACATCTGCCCTTCTTCACTCGCCTGTCAACTGTCTCGAGGGCCTCCCCTTCCATTTACATATTTGCGGCGACCCCGAGGTCCGTCAAAATAACTCGGATGTGTAGAGAGAACCAGTACTTTCTCATAGTTTCCTCGTCAATAATCGCTCTTGTAATCTCAAAGACATGTTATGTAAAAATTACCAGATCATAAAACTCGTTTCAATTCAGTTTAATTTTAGACACCATGTTACAACATTTATTATACAAAGTAAAACAAAGTCCCCTCGCCGCGCCTGTCTGTTAGTTTATCACTTAGTAAACTTAAAAACTCCTGAACGGATTTTCATCGATTTCAACGGTTCAACTAGTTTCACCAGGATATATAATTAATTAAGGTTTCGTTTTGTGTAAATTGGCTGGAATTCAACAGACGTCGTCATAACAATGTCGGAAAACATCATGTCGGCTGGGAGCTTTACTGACGTGCAGTGCGTCGCGTAAGCTAACAAAGCTCTACTCGGAGGAAGCCGGGGTCACTATATACATTATGTGAGATGATGTGCTGAAACTATAAGTATTTTTATGCCACTAGGGTGGTAAAGAAGCATACGATTGCCTGATGGTAAGCTATCGCTGCAGCCTATGGACGCATCACTTACGATTTGCCAACCCTGCGAAAAGCTTATTATACCGCGAGAATTTGTTATCCTGATACACAAGCACTGTTAGGTCTCTGACATTCTTTTTACCTACGTTATTTTGCTAACTTAGGCCGCGGTTTGCCCCACGTGCACTATTGTGTTAATGCAGAACACATTCTATATATTTGCCGATTGTCATTTAGAACCGTTCCGCTGTAAACAAGTGAAAAATAATAAATATCTATACATAACATAATTCAATTCTTACAAACTTTTATTATCCTGAATTAAGAAGGTTTCAGTTTTCAAAATAATTATTATAATTTATTTTATATTGGTACCTACATACAGCCATGACACTCTAGCAAGCGTTACACAGATCTTAACATTAACAGGCGAAGAGTACCGAAACAATACCACAAACAAAGCAGACACAATATAAACATTGAATACATGTCGGATAAATGATAATAATATGATTACAATTTTATACAATTCTCATAATTATAAATGTCAGTGTAACGAACCAGGCAAGTTAAGCAATGTCAAACCGTAGCCTGTCTATGGATGAGTTTATTTATCTCGAGCTCCTCCGTGCTTCAGACAGCACGTTGAGCCGTTGGTCTTGGTTGTTCTCATTAGATAACTGTCGTTAAACCAAGTCAGTGGCTTTTGGGCGGCTTGAAAACACTGGCCTCCACCAA
The DNA here is from genome assembly GCA_937001555.2 of Hypsopygia costalis. Taxonomy (NCBI): domain Eukaryota; kingdom Metazoa; phylum Arthropoda; class Insecta; order Lepidoptera; family Pyralidae; genus Hypsopygia; species Hypsopygia costalis. Next base: position 33,474,698 of record OW443328.2, read on the forward strand.
CTCGCAGTTGAACAGCGCGATGTGATGGAATATGCTCCTAAACCCTTTCGATTGAGGAGAGGTTCCAACAGTGGGATGTTGTATGAATAAAATTATAAAAAAGCCTTTATTAATTTATTTTTTGATAACTATATTACATATATATGTAGAATATATATAGGTACAGATAATTACCATATTTATAGAAACGAGAAAACCATCTAAATACCTCGATAATGCCGTACGACTGAGACCGGTCGATAAAAATAAATTAAATTAAATTAAATGGAATAGACAATTATATTAACGAGTGGTCGAATGGCTAGCAATAGCTACTTTGACTCCGAGGTCGCGGGTTCGATCCCCGCACACGTCAAACATTTGTGTGCTTGAACATGTCTGTTTGTCTTGGTCTGGGTGTTTTCTGTATTTAAAAAAAATGCATTTAAGTACATTTATCAGTAGTCTAGAACCCATAGTAGGTGCAAGTTTTGCGCTTAATTTGGGACTACAAGGCGTTGTGTAAATTGTCAAAAAAAAAAAAATATATATATATATATATAATAAACAAAAAAAAGACGTGTGGCACTCGGGGACTGCCGCGGTAAAGCTATTGCATAGCATTTTGTATCAACTTATGCAATTATAATTTTATTTATTTATTTTATTCATGCAGTATTGCTTTTTCTTTGATATTAATTCAAGTTACACTTTTTGAGCGTGGTGACCGATAAGAAAACAAATTTTTCTATTATTAAATAAATAAAACGAGTTTCGTAGAGTCGTACAATACGTCTAATCGCACGCACACAACGCCGTGTCGAAGACTGCCGAACTGAAACGACGTTAGACGATGCACGGCCTTCAAGCCACACCTCCTTGCCCATCGGAGTGGGGAGCGTGAGGTTTTTTCGTTACGGAATTTCTGGATTCGGTCCCCGCGCTCAAGGCCCGCGATAGAAGCTATGCAATAGCTTAAAAAATGAGAATGTTGTACCTCAACCACGCCGGTTTTGGAGCTCATCTAAATTGCAAAACGCTCGCAACATGAAATATAGCTCGCTGTCAACACAGCAATTCCTTCCTTTCTGGTGACATCACTCACTCGCAGGAACACAACAACCTTCAAAGGAATTGTATTTGGCTGCGGTATTCTGTGAGGTGGAGGTACTTCCCCAGTGGGACAACTTACAATACGCACCTTCCTCTATTTTGCCAGAGCCTCTTTCTCTAGTCGGCAAGGTGCACCACGTGCAGGTGAGGTTGGCTTTGGCTCTAAAAATCGTACTTACACTCCTAGTTGTTGTTGTACTTTCGTTATCTATAAATAAGCAAATGTTTAACGAAACGTCCCAACAAAAGCACGGCATGCCCTTGCGGTTTACACAATTATTGACTGGGGTTGGTGGTAGGCACACCTACCACTGATAATTTTATTGTCAATGATGTCACGTATGAAGGCAATAATAAGAAAATTTCTTTGACAAGTATCGTCAAACACATAATTTTCATTATGTACTGCTTGACAAGTGCAAGCGATGTCTTTCACTGTATTACTTTGTAGTAACGTTACAAGTAAAACACTTGTAGATACAGTTTCAGTTTATTTACAATGAAAATTTATACCAGTGAATAAAAAAAAAGAAACGTATATATAAGGCGTCGGTCGTATAGTCCAAAAGTAGGTCCGAGTGAAGTTGGTTCAGAGGTCCTCTGAACCACCTTCCTTTCTTTGGCCAACTATACCGTGATCCTCGGCGGCACTCCTGTTTATGCTTGCTTCCTCGACCTCTCGAAAGCATTTGACCTTGTCCATTATGACATCTTGTGGCGAAAATTAGACAACATCTCAATGCCTTGTGAACAAGTACGCATTTTAAAATTTTGGTACTCAAATCAGGTCAACGTAGTTCGGTGGTCGGGGGAGTATTCGAATCCGTATAGGTTGGAGTGTGGCGTGAGGCAAGGAGGGTTGACCTCGCCCAAACTCTTCAATATATATATGAACGCCCTGATAGAGGAGCTTAGCGCCACGCACCTCGGCTGCCACATAGACGATGTATGTCTGAATAATATAAGTTATGCCGATGACATGGTGCTTTTGAGTGCTTCTGTCTGTGGACTGTCGAAACTCATTGCTAAGTGTGAACGGTATGCCCTTAGTCATGGCCTGATATATAACCCAAAGAAAAGTGAATGTATGGTTTTTCGGGCCAGAGGAAAGTGTCCAGATAATATTCCATCAATAAAACTTAACGGTACACCCTTGAAAAAGGTTGAGCAATTTAAATATCTCGGACATCTGGTGACCTCTGACCTGAAAGATGATGCAGACATGGAACGGGAACGCAGGGCACTGTCTGTGAGAGCTAACATGATTGCTCGCAGGTTTGCTCGCTGTTCGAGGAGCGTGAAAATCACTCTATTTAGAGCGTTTTGCACATCCTTCTACGCGTGCAGCCTATAATTACACTAAGAGACAGTACAGTGCCTTGCGTATTCAGTTCAACAATGCTTTTAGGGTGCTGCTGGGGCTACCTCGGTTCTGCAGCGCATCAGGGATGTTTGCCGAACATCGCGTAGATTGTTTCTATACAATAATGCGCAAGCGGTGCACATCTCCGGTGCGCAGGGTCCGGGCTAGCGGTAGCAGCATTCTGAAGCTATTTTCTGACCGGTTTGACTGTCAGTACATGAACCACTGTTGTAGGGTGCATGTACTGCCGAATGTGAAATGACTACTAAATAAATATATTATTATTATTATTTAATTTTTATTTTATTTTCTATTTTTGACATTTTGAGATTGACAAAGTTATTATTTTTATTTATCTTAAATTTATTAGTTATTTCATTATTTTTATTTTTATTTTTTATTAATTTGACATCATCATTATACATTTTCTAAATATTTCGATAAAATTTATTTTTGTATCAATTTATGTAATGTAATGCAATGATCCCTTGTTGATCGAAATAAATGACATTTATTATTTATTTAAAGGCCTGGCGAGGCCCACGGTAGAGCGGCTGGGAATGGTGGCACGCTCGTGATGATATGTAATATGATGATAATAGAAGTAAAATTAAATATGAATAGTAGAAGTGGTAAAAGTGTAAAAGGGCCCGCAGGTTACAGGAAACCCCTTGGACAGTACTCCCGTTTGTGCAATGTCTTAACGACACGGGAGGCTCAAGAGTAATCACCACGCTTCACTGGTTTGTTCCGCTTATGTAGAGCTGTAGATATTAATTTCTAATCTTGAGATTTAAAAAATTTAATATAATTTTACAAGCTTTTATTTACTTTCACCTGTCCCGTTGTCTGTAATCAAATCTTGCAACTTAAATTTGATCCACTTCCCGGTTTCCGATTGAGCTGAAATTTAGAATGCATGTATAAATCGGATGACAATGCAATGTTATTGTGACATAGAGCTGATCTGATGATGGAGCTGGAAGGTGGCCATAGGAACTCCGTAATTAAATGATGCAACCCTATCGAGTTTGAGCTCATTAGATTCGTCTTGACAAGTACTTTGATACTATATGGTAACCAGGCTCTGATGATGGAGCCGGAAGGTGGCCATAGGAACTCCGTAATTAAACGATGCAACCCTATCGAGTTTGAGCTCATTGGATTAGTCTTGACGAGTACTTTGATACTATATGGTAACCAGGGTCTGATGATGGAGCCGGAAGGTGGCCATAGGAACTCCGTAATTAAACGATGCAACCCTATCGAGTTTGAGCTCATTGGATTAGTCTTGACGAGTACTTTGATACTATATGGTAACCAGGGTCTGATGATGGAGCCGGAAGGTGGCCATAGGAACTCCGTAATTAAACGATGCCACCCTATCGAGTTTGAGCTCATTGGATTAGTCTTGACGAGTACTTTGATACTATATGGTAACCAGGGTCTGATGTTGGAGTTGGAAGGTGGCCATAGGAACTCCGTAATTAAACGACGCAACCCCATCGAGTTTGGGCTCATTGGATTAGTCTTGACGAGTACTTTGATACTATATGGTAACCAGGGTCTGATGTTGGAGTTGGAAGGTGGCCATAGGAACTCCGTAATTAAACGACGCAACCCCATCGAGTTTGGGCTCATTGGATTAGTCTTGACGAGTACTTTGATACTATATGGTAACCAGGGTCTGATGTTGGAGCCGGAAGGTGGCCATAGGAACTCCGTAATTAAAGGGAACTACTGTAGATCATGCTGTTATTTATCTAGGCTCCAAATTGTTCGCTGCTGGTCAAGCTTATGTAGCTTTAAGCCGAGTTAGGTCTTTAGCAGGTCTTCAAATCGAAGAACTTGACTGCTCCAAGTTGACGTCGAAGAAACCTTGTAATGTTGATGCATTAAAAGAAATGGATAGAATGAGAAACGTTACAAATAACTAACAAGTGATTACATAATTTCAACATTATTGATATTTAAATCAGTACATATTACATATCATGTGAACGAACTACGGACTTCATAACGGAATAACGCTGCTACGCGCTGCGAACTACGTCGTAGTAAATCTCGAATTAAAAATAGAGGTACTAAAAAGTTAAAAATAAAATTAAAGAAAAAAAAACCTTTTTAATAACAAGCTTTTATTATTTGTTTATAAAATGAACTAAAAAGTTAAAAATAAATTAACTCTAAAAAGAAATATAACACTTTGTAACTTGATTGTAACCTTTAACGACAAATAAGCGTCTTCGTCTAGGACAAAATAATTCCATATTGTACAAATTTATTTAATTTTAACACTAAAACTTTTCACCATACATAATTATTCAATCTCGTCCCCCCTCTTTATCATAGTCCCCATTTATAAATGAAAGCGTGTTACATTTAATACAACACAACATTTTCCTCAAGCTATCACAATGTAACACGCTTTCATTTATAAATGGGGACTATGATAAAGAGGGGGGACGAGATTGAATAATTATGTATGGTGAAAAGTTTTAGTGTTAAAATTAAATAAATTTGTACAATATGGAATTATTTTGTCCTAGACGAAGACGCTTATTTGTCGTTAAAGGTTACAATCAAGTTACAAAGTGTTATATTTCTTTTTAGAGTTAATTTATTTTTAACTTTTTAGTTCATTTTATAAACAAATAATAAAAGCTTGTTTTTAAAAAGGTTTTTTTTTTCTTTATATTCTTATAAGTACCAGAAACATTATAAAATTATATTTATAGATACAAACCTGCCAAAAATTTACATTAAATAATTAATAATAAATATTTCTGGCCAATTTTACACTGCCATCTGGTCCCAAACTAAGCAAAGCTTGTACAATGGGTACTAGATAACTGATATGATACTTAAATGCATTTTTTTGTAAATACATACATATATTATGCACATAGTAAACACCCAGACCAAGACAAACAGACATGTTCATGCACACAAATATTTGTCTTGTGCAGGGATCGAACCCGCGACCTCGGAGTCAAAATTGGCCATTGGTAACCATTCGACCACGAGCTCGTCAAACTCAAAAAAATAAAAACAAACATCAAAAAGAAAACTATGATTCTGTCAATCGAATAAACAAAACACAAAGCGTCATCTGTCATAAGAAGAAAATAACGAACTACAAAATGTTTTTATTAAAAAAATACAACAATAATCTGGTATTTGTACTGTGAAAAATATACAGAAGAATCTAATTTCTATGACAAAATAGATAATATTTAAAATCATACGTTAGTCAAAGTAAGTAATGAAATTTGCAACATAAGATTGTCATATTTTACAGAGCTAATTTCAAGGGTTACTTAAACAAATTACTTGTAATTATTTACAGGCTTCATGAATATAAAAAGCGTATTAAGAACCATTACAGGAATAACAAAGAAAACTGTAAGTTTTAAATAAGATAATTTTATGTTATAAAATAAGATAATTATGTAATGACAGGGACTAAGCTAATCTCACCTGCTGTAGGGCATGTGGACCCCGTGTGTAGGTATAGATACTCTGTATTCCATCAGAAGACCGCAGCTAAAAACCTTTGAGGTTTATTGTATTCCTGCGAGTGAAGTCACCAGACGTAAGGAGATGTGTTATAATCGCCTCTAGGCTACGGTAACCGATCATATGCTTGTGTTGCATCTGGCATGAAGTGACAATAACTAAGAGTCAGAGCAGGGGTCGAAGTAGGACAAAACTTCCATAGAAACCTGCATCAAGGATTTTAGAGTTAGAAAAAAACTATTGCATCATTTATTTTTACGAAACCGGGGCCCACCACACACCGCTGTATCTCCTGAGTAGCCACGATTAACAACGGCGACCGCCAAAATGGCCGTGAAGTCCACTGAAGTCCCGGGGGTTAAAACTGCGGCTGCTTTGAAACTCACAACGAATTTAATGAGGAGAAATTAGTAGGAGTAAGAAGCTTTTGGAATTTACGTTCCCCTCTTTTCAATGCGAGAGACAGCAATATGACGAATAAGGCATTAAAATCCAAAAGAGAGTTTTGATAATGTTCTAAAATTATAAAATTTACATATTAGTATCATATTAAGGACCATACATAAAACTAGAACGATCTGCTTACTTAAAATTTTAACAAATTCCTCCGACTTGTTTTCTGGTTGATCTAAGTTTAGTGGGACAGTCCATCTTGAAAGGATAAAATTATTAAAAAAACAATACCATTGGAAAAACAATACAAAATACTCTAACTTTTGTTACCACTAGTAATTAATTACCAGCCGCTGAGTTTTACTATCGTACAACTCGCCATAAATTAAGATTCCACCCATATCATCTTGATAATTGGCGATCTACTACAGTACGTTTCCTGAGGCATTTTATACCACGAACGGTTAAATTGTGGAATCAACTTCCCTCAGCGGTATTTCCGAACAATTACGACATGGGAGCCTTCAAGAATAGAGTATTTAATTCCCTTAAAAGGCTGGCAACGGATCGGCGATCCTTTGGTGTTGCTGATCTCCGTTGGTGGTGGTGATTGCTTTCCATCAGGTGACCCCCATGCTCGTTTGCCCCCCTCTTATATAAAAAAAAAAGATATATATATCTTACAATTTATTCTCGCATGTGATTTGATAGTTTATGTAATTGTTACTTTGTGTGTTTTGTAATGTTCAATTTATTAATGTTCAATTTCAAATATATATCTATATATATAAAAGAAAGTCGTGTTTGTTACAACACTTATAACTCGAGAACGGCTGGACCGATTGCCATGGTTTTTGATTTGTTGGATTTGTCTCCGTCCAGAATAGCAGAATAACTATTAAAAACATTGGAAAATTTACGAAAAAAATAAAATCAAAGAAAAATCATTTTTCCATACAAAATGTTCGTGGATGTCGGACCTGTCAAACGTGACGTTAACGTGCGTACGTCAAATGTATGCGTGCGTTCAGAAATGTGGGTATAGGATAATAAGTATTAAAACATTGACAAAATTGTCGAAAAATTAAATTTGAAAACGGATTGGGATATTTTTGATTTTCAATTAAATGTCAAATCGATTGGTCTAACTTTTACGTCGCGAAACTTGTCCGTTGTTGTTTTGAAAATTGTTTATGAATGAATGCTTGAAAATGAATATTAATTGGTTGTCAAGTGTCATGGTACTTTATTTTGTGACATAGTAAAATACTGAACTTAATATTTACCCACTGCTGGGTAATATTTACCCACTGCTGGGTAATATTAAATACGGGTCTTCCTTCAACTGAATATGTTTCGAGCATATTCCACCATGTTGCTCAACTGCGAGTTGGCGGACGCCAGTAATTTCAAGCCGCCTAAAGGCCACTTGGCTTAACGACTGCCATCTAATGATAACAACCAGGACCGACGGCTTAACGTGCCTTCCGAAGCACGGAGGAGCTCGAGATAATCTAATGATAACAACCGGGACCGACGGCTTACGTGCCTTCCGAAGCACAGAGGAGCTCGAGATAATCTAATGATAACAACCGGGACCGACGTCTTACGTGCCTTCCGAATCACGGAGGAGCTCGAGATAATCTAATGATAACAACCGGGACCGACGGATTAACGTGCCCTCCGAAGCACGGAGGACCTCGAGTTAATCTAATGATTACAACCGGGACCGACGGATTAACGTACCTTCCGAAGCACGGAGGAGCTCGAGATAATATAAACTCATCCATGGACAGGCTACGGTTGACGTTGCTTAACTTGCGTGTACAATTAGACTGACACGCGCAATGACGCCATCGTGCTTCTCTATTATTTTCTATTATTCATTATATTAATTTCAAGACATCATAAATTTTGTTCAACTAATATGTATACCACGACATTCATTGACAATTAGGCGGTACGAAGTTCGCCGGGCCAGCTAGTAATGTATATATATGAGTCATGTGACTTGAAATAAAAGAACAAATAAGGGGGTGTAAGTGGTTCATCAACAGCTTTGAATGTACCTCCACCTTACAGAATACCGCAGCCAAATAACAATTCCCTTGAGGGTTGTTGTGTTCCTGCGAGTGAGTGAGGTCACACAGAAAGGAAGGAGATGCTGCGTTGGCAGCGGGGGCGGCGAGGCGGGGGTTTATGTCGCGAGCGTTAATATGGCTACGGTAACCGTTTCATATCAGGCAGGCCGCATGCTTGTCTGCCACCCGTCGTAGTATATAAAAAAAAAACCGGACAAGTGCGAGTCGGACTCGCCCACCTAGGGTTCCGTAGGTACATAGTATCACTATTAAATTTGATATTTTTCATTATAAATAAGAAATAATGCGTCGAAAAAATAAATAAAATATATTTTGCAATGTGTACATCAAGCCCTTTCGTATGATACCCCATTTGAACTAGTAGTTTCAATTTGAAATTTCGACACCCTATAAAAAATATAGACCCCCTATTTTTTAAGATCTATTTACAAATGTATAGTTTTGAGATTTATTCCTATACTTGTAGTCTATAACGATGTTACTTTCCAAATTTCATAGTTCTAGGTCAACGGGAAGTACCCTATAGGTTTTGATTCCCTTGAGTGTGTCGAAATATGCGTTTTTTGCTGAATAAACGGCCGTAACTTTTTTCTACGTAAACTTAGCAGTTTGATTTTTTTACTACTTCATGGGACCGTAGACCTGAGTATACAGTTCAAATTTCAGCTTGATACTTGACATAGAAATTCTTAACAGACAGACAGACAGACGGACAACAAAGTGATCTTATAAGGGTTCCGTTTTTCCTTTTGAGGCACGGAACCCTAAAAATATTGTGATTCACATAACAAATCTAAAAAAAATATTAAGTAGGCTATTATCAGAAACTATTTTATTCAATAAACTCTACGGCGTTGTTCTGCGTGTCAGTCTATTGCAAGTTAAGCAACGTCGGCTGTAGCCTGTCGATGGGTTTATTTATCTTGAGCAACTCCTCTTCGAGCGCATTATAAATGTAAAGTTTGTGTATGCGTTATGTGTGAAGTCAATTGAATGGGTAGATGTTTAATAGTACCTATCTCCACCAACCCGCAGTTGAGCAGCGTGGTGGAGTATGCTCTAAACCCCTTCGATTGAGGGGAGAACCGTATCCCAACAGATGGATGATTATGGGACCGTATTATCTCATGGGAAAGCGACTGAAGGGGCTTTGATGAATTTTGGCACATACTTACACAGAATGTGATATGTACATAATTGTGTCTATATCTATAGGTAGGTACCTACCATAATACATAATAATTGTGATCCTTTTCACCCAGGTAGGTACTCAATTCACGCGGGGCGAAGCAGAAGCTAGTATATCATATAAGTCTCATTACCATTTTTTCTAGATTTAGAAATAATCCATGGTAAAACGAACGTTTTGATCTCTAGAGTACGGTAAGGAGGTTTCGAATTTTGAACCAAATAGGTAATACAATTACTTATATGACTGAAAGACACGATCATATGTCATTCACGGCTTACAATAATAAACTATTTTTACTATAAAAGGTAAATATTGATGAAATCCTAAACCTGTGGTGTGGTTGAAATAACAGTAAGTACAGCAGTTCTGTTGTACAATGATTATTTTAATAATTCGCGGATATCTCCGATTTTTGCGTAATGATATATATCATGATTATAATTTTATTTAGATATAATCACACAGTATATTTATTTTTATTTTTATTCTTTAAAACATTTCGTAAAAGTTTTTATAAACAACTGCATTCCACCGCCATCTATTAATTGTAAATGTAAATACTGATTTCAATGTATAGTTTATTATGTAATTTATACCATTGCGATTTTTATGGTAGAGAATTGGAACTGCAAGTTTGGTTATTTATTTATTGTAAACATCTGTCTGATACTTGGGTAAAATAAGTGTAAAACTCAATGCCAAGATTTCGAAATAGTTATTTGTACCTAATATGATTTCAAGACAAAACTTGATTTATTTGTAATAAACTCTAAAGTAACTGTTAATATAATAGATATTCATATATTATGTATTTACAAACATACTATAAATGATAACACCAGCCAATTAGATACGATATTTGTTACATAATTATAATATTTATGAGTAATGTAAAAATAATATTTCACAAAGTTATAAGCGTACGCAGCGCCTCCATCACCTCGCCGTTGAAAAAGCATACTTTTAAAGTTACGTCTTGCTATCTTAATATATAGTTCCAGCATGCTTGAACAGATGGCGGTGGTGTCGAGTTTGTAACTTTTCCTCGATTACAAGCAGCGGCGGCGTAGCGACGTAGGTATTATGACAATACTTTTTAGTATTTATAATATCTTATATATATAAAAGAAAGTCGTGTTTGTTACAACACTTATAACTCGAGAACGGCTGGACCGATTGCCATGGTTTTTGATTTGTTGGATTTGTTTCCGTCCCGAATAGCAGAATAACTCTTAAAAACATTGGAAAATTCTCGAAAAAATAAAATAAAAGAAAAAACATTTTCCCATACAAATGAAAGTGTCAGTTGAAAAAGGGATTACGATATTTATTGGTTGTCAAATATCAAAACGTCAAATCGATTGGTGTCACTTTTATGTCGCGAAAGTTGTCTGTGATTTGTTATGAAAATTTAAAAATGTCAAATCGATAGGGGTGAAAACGCTTTTCCCATGGGGTTCGAGCGCAAGAATCAAATCAGAGTAAACATCAAAAGAAATGACAATTACAAATCACCAAAATGATAAAACCTATTTCAAAACAAAAAAAATTAAACAAAACGTTTTTTTTTTTTTATTTAACAATAAGGAAATCTTTATTTTTATGAAATCTTCAGTTTTTATGGATACGGGTCTTCCCTCAACCGAAGGGGTTTAGAGCGTACTCCAACACGCTGCTCAACTGCGGGTTGGCGGAGGCCAGTGTTTTCGAACCGCCTAAAGGCCACTGACTTAACTTAACGACTGTCATTAAATGATAACAACCGGGACCGACAGCTTAACGTGCCTTCCGAAGCACGGAGGAGCTCAAGATGAGCTAATGATAACAACCGGGACCGACGGCTTAACGTGCCTTCCGAAGCACGGAGGAGCTCAAGATGAGCTAATGATAACAACCGCGACCGACGGCTTAACGTGCCTTCCGAAGCACGGAGGAGGTCAAGATGAGCTAATGATAACAACCGGGACCGATGGCTTAACGTGCCTTCCGAAGCACGGAGGAGCTCAAGATGAGCTAATGATAACAACCGGGACCGACGGCTTAACGTGCCTTCCGAAGCACAGAGGAGCTCAAGATGAGCTAATGATAACAACCGGGACCGACGGCTTAACGTGCCTTCCGAAGCACGGAGGAGCTCAAGATGAGCTAATGATAACAACCGGGACCGACGGCTTAACGTGCCTTCCGAAGCACGGAGGAGCTCAAGATGAGCTAATGATAACAACCGGGACCGACGGCTTAACGTGCCTTCCGAAGCACGGAGGAGCTCAAGATGAGCTAATGATAACAACCGGGACCGACGGCTTAACGTGCCTTCCGAAGCACGGAGGAGCTCAAGATGAGCTAATGATAACAACCGGGACCGACGGCTTAACGTGTCTTTCGAATCACGGAGGAGCTCGAGGTAATATAAACCCATCCGTGTACAGGCTACGGTCGACGTTGCTTAACTTGCGTGTTCAATTAGACTGGCACGCGCAATGACGCCATCGAGCTTCTCTATTATTTTCTACTATTCATTGTTTTAATTCCATAAAATCATAAATTTAGTTCAGCTAATATGTACCACGACATTCATTGATTGTTAGGCGGTACGAAGTTCGCTGGGACAGCTAGTTATTATATAAAACAAGAATAAACAAACAAAATGTTTTTCTAAAATATTTTTTATTAGTTTTCCCAAAAAATTACCTAAACTTCTTCCTTCTTATTTACTTCTTGTATTTCGGTCCTATATATAATTCCAAGAATCGTAATACTATTGGCGATGGTAAAGGGTGGGATGGTAAGGGATGGTAAAGGGGGGCGATGGTATTATTATTATTATGTAAGTACATACAATTTCTAAATGTAATTAGTAATTATAATTAATGTAATAATTCGGTACTACCGCTCCGTTTCTCGATCCTTGCGATCGGCTACAAATTTTATAATGTATTCTGATATTTCTCTGTAAGTGAATAATGTATTCTGTTTTGAGAAATAAATGTCTTAAACCATAAAGGGTGTGTTTTGGAATTAAAGAGCCACAGGGATTTTTTTATATATGAGAGTGAGGCTAACAAGCATGTGGATCACCTAATGGAAAGCAATCACTGCCGCCCATGGAAATCAGCAACCAAGGTGTCGCCCATTCGTTGCCAGCCTATACTTCTTCCGTTCTTTCTGGTGACCTCGCTCACTCGCAGGAACACAACAACCCCCAAAGGGGATTGTTATTTGGCTGCAGTATTCTTATATTCTGTGAGGTGGCGGTACTTCCCAGTTGGGCAGCTTAAAACATATGCTATGCCCTACTAATATGTTATACCTCTGATACTTCTCCTTTCGCCAGAGCCTCGTTCTCGAACTCACAGACTTGTCTATTAGTGGGGTTAAATTGGACTAAGATCTTCTGCCTCCAATCGGATATGTCATATGCAGTGCGCTTTCCATTTCAGACACAAGTTATTTGCAACTTTCCTCTACCAGAGAGTGAGCGATATTGCGCGGACCATAATATAAGTTACTACCACATATGTACTTACGTAATGATGATTTTTAATTATCTTTTAAATACTGTTTAATTGTTTATTCTGTAATATGCTTCGTTTTCTTATCCGTCTTCATTTTTTCCCTCATCTCCACAACACGTACCAGACTAATGTGGACGATCCGCTACCAGTTCAGCTACCAGACTGTAGACCTAGATCAGCAACTTTGGATTTTCCCGTCTTTTATATGAACTCCCAACGGAGTCCTCACAATGAGACGTTGAACATGATAGTATAAATGTGCACCAAAGGCCTTAGTGGACCTCACCGAGTTAAATACTTTGGTTCGGTCTGGGTAAGCATCTTACAGAAGACCAATGCAAGGGAGTAAACTAATGGAAACGGAATGGCTCGGATGGAAGCAACGCACGAATGATATTTTTTGCATTACAAGATTATAGAAGCCTCTTTACTCAGGCTGGTACTTTTTAAAATAGATGTAGTGGGAACAAGTCGTACACCTACTTGTAGTTGTACCCTTTTTTTGCCATCCATAGGTACAGCCGTTTATTTGTGAATGAATACCAAACTTCCACATATCCATTCAGAAATATATCCTCGTAAACTATCATGTTTATGATATTATGTAGTAGGATTGTTATGTAAACCACTGATCTAATTCAGATGAAATTTACGAGACTTGAACTCAACGAAAGAATATCCCTTAACTTTGCCCCGAGTTGATTGTGAATGAAACGATGTGCAAATACTAGTCAATTATATTAGTAACTGTAGTATTATTATAGCTCCACCATACAGCTCCACCACACATTCCCACCACTGTCTCTAATGTAGCGAGGATTAACAGCGGCGAACAACAATAAGGCGCAAAAGTTCACTGCAGTCTCGGGGGTCAGTCACATCAAATCCTGCATTTAATTTGCTATAAGTATTTTTGATGGGTAGTAATAAACCTAGCATCTAAAAGTGTGAAACTGGGCTACTATTATACAGACTTAGCGACTAAAGTTGACATAAAATATACCAAACCTAATCTAGCCTAGTATTTCTGTGACTCATCTAGTATTTTTGTGGCTCATGTTATTATTTTAATTTTTTGATATGCAAAATAGGTTAGGTTAGGCATGTATTTACTTGATGATACATTAAATAAATACTATAAGAAAACGATGTTTTCACTTTACAAAAAAATGTTTATTTTTATATTTGGACAAGAACACAATAGGTTTCCTCCGTTATCTACACCTCTGAACCGTACATTTCACTGGTTTTATTCTAAAACGTATCACCGACTTCAAGTACAAGCTTACAAAGTATAAAATAGAACAGTTCATAACAAATCGTCAATCTCAATGTCTACTTACATAATTAAGTTGGCACACAGGTACAACACACGGAACGCTGGGAGGTCGACATACACTCGGGGGGCGACAGAGACAAATAAGATCGTCGTCATCGACGGTCTTGAGATGGATATTTTATAGCAAACTACTACACCTCGTGTTAAAGCAAAGACATTAATATAATGTGTTAAATCTCTATGTCTTAAAGCAATTATTGTAGTCAATGTTGATGATCTTGATAAATGTACTCGTAAACGATATATATTTTATAATAAACCTTAAATTTAAACTATCACTCTTGCTTGTGTGTCGTCAGAGCACTATAAAAACATTGCAAAAGATTATGTAAAGTCGGCTGTACGGGGAGCGTTCGCTCGGCGCCATTTTAAATTTAATATTCCTTTTTTGTTATAGCGACAAAATATTTAAAAATATTATTAATAATTTATTTAAAGTACTTCTTACGCGGTTTTCGTAATGTTTGGCCGCGGTCAAGGAAAAATGGAATTGGCAATGAGACTTCTTTATAATAGAGTGACGGTAAACGCTCACCGGTGAATAATAAGTTATCAATCATCATATCATTCTCTAACGCCATCGTTCGTTTGCCGTATCAAGCTACCTACTGCCTTTTTACGGAGTAAATATATACAAACTGATACAAAGAAAAACTGATGCGAAAAAATGACCCATGTACCGCGTTAGCTCGTGAATCACGATCTATATTCAGCCACCGACGTAGCGCTTAAGTAAACAAATATACAACATAGGAAAATTTATGCAAATCAGTCCCTCTTGACGGTATTTTAAACATAGATGAATAAAACATCCGAACATTGTATTTACATCACAGGCATAATTGTTTTTTAATTAGCTTGTAATAAATATATCACCAGTGGCGGACGGGACAATGCCAACAAAATTGTGCAAAACTATAAAACCCTGGGGTTTGTACTATGATGTTTCTAAACAATATTGATTTCTTACTGCGACAGTGGTTGCACCACAGGAATAAGGCCCTGAGTTTCGCGTGACGACAGCGCTACCCCCTATGGCCGCTCTACCACCTATTATACAACGTATGTTAAACATTTTCGACATTACGTTAACTGATTCATTAATAGCTCTATAGGAAAACAATGTAAATGTGCACCTTTTGTTTTAAAATCTGTAACTACTTTTTTCTAAATAAATAAGAATAAAATAATTGTTTTACGGTATTCCATCAGTTCTCAGTGTCGACCTCCCGCGACCTGATCGACCATAAACACACACACATGTCATAAAATACAATTCATAAATTAATAAATTCGTGTAAGTCATTTACTTACTCAGCTAAATAACACTAATTACATTATTCACTAGGCAGCTTATGGGTTGGCGGGGCGCAAGCACGCAGCAGAGGCCGGTCTCTTGGAGCTTTTGATTACTGCGTTGTACACCGAACATTTTGATTACATTTGAATAAACTTTTTACTATATACTTTTAAAAAAAATAAATACATGAATCGAAAAATAAAAATTGCATCTATACATAGAAGTTATTATGGTAATTTATTTGCTCCATTTAAATTCAGCTGTTTCCGTTTTAACTATTATAAATGTAATATGTACACAATACGATAATCGGCACGCTGGTTTGCGCGTCGCTCTAATTCTGTCTAATTACAACCTCATATAGCTTATCTAAAATGTATGTACAGCATTAGACATATACGTAATTGTGATAAGGGTCGCTCGCACACCACGGGCGACATTCTCGGTCCTTAGGTAATATTTACACGGTGAGGTAACTGGCCGGCGGGGCGGGCGGCGGCGGCGCGCGGTTAGGGCGGCCGGTAGTGCAGCGGCGTGGACGTGGACGCTCGCTCTATCGCGGGAATCCTGCAACCACACCACTATCACACAGAGCCGCAACACACAACGGGTGCTTTCAAATTAGACGACGGCCGCGATGGGGGCAGTCGCTGCACTGCAGGACACGAGCCACATCAATGACCGTCATGCTAGTGGCATGTCACATCGTAGCGTCGTATTTGCGCAGAGGCAATGTTGCCGTGGCGTATTCGTATTACAATCGTCTCAATTTGAAAGCGCCCAATTTGAAAACTCACAACTAACTACACACGGTTAAGTACATCGAGATAACGCGAGTACGGTAAGACACATGCAAACAAACCAAGTCGTGCAAAAAGCGAGATAGTGACTGTCATAATTATACATTACTATTTACTGTTATATGCTATACGTGTTATGGAAATGAGACTAGTAAGAGTAGCGAGCCAAGATATGCGGTGCATCAAATACGGAAGTCGTTAACGGTGTCAGTAGTCACAGGAGGGTAAGCCCAAAGTGCAGAGTAGTCGCTAGCGCGTGGAACTACTACAAGTATTCTAAGGAGAGAAAGATCGGCCACAGAGCGGAGACGCCGGCCAGGAGAGTTAGCGGCTCGGCCTACTCACATGTCGGGCGGCGGGCGGGCGGCGGGCAGCAGCAGCAGCGGCGCGGGCGCCTCCACGGCCGCGTACAGCGGAGGCAGCACCTTGTGCGAGTGAGCCTCCACTGCGGACAGCACAACGTTATCAAGGGCGCAGGCACTACACTCACACAGACCAGCCCCACGTACCGGATAGCGCGGGCGCGGCGCCGGGCCGCGCGCCGCCGCCGTGCCCGCCCATGCTCTTGGGCTTGCGCTTGCGCGTCTGGATGCCGTCCTTCTTCATGCTGAGCGGCCGGTTCACCTGCAACACGCGGCGATGAGTCGGCGCCGGGGAACTCCTCCTAATCTGCCGGCGCGCGGGCCTATCATCCTTTAAACAAGCGTATCTACTCGCGAGGAGATAATTGATAAAAGATTATTTATCTCATTATGAATATTCGTGGTCGCGCGATGATAATTCTCTATCAGTCGGTAGCCCCGCGTTTTATCTCGCGAGATTAGATGAGACCCTGTGTTTTGATTTTTTATACAGACCCAATATTTACCGAGGAGTTCCCTGATAACTGCCTGCACTGGTCTGCGATTAGATACCCGCGTTCCGACGCGCCATCTAATCGGCGCGCCGGCCGGCTCGACCGCTATCGGTGATACTGCCGTGCTGGCGTTGAACGGTGAGCCCGTCGAGCTTCGTCGATGATACGACGGCGAATCGTTCGTTTAGTACGAGATCGAGATAGCATTTCGATTAAAATATTGATCCAATTACGTCAGTCAAAGTAAGGAGTATTAACTCACATTGTGCAGCTTATAGTAGAGTCCGCAAGCGTTACAGACGGGCTCGCCGTTGTTGTTGCGCCGCCACAGCGTCGTGTTGGCGGTGCGGCAGTTCGCGCAGGTCACTCCCACGCGTCGGTTACCGTTCGTCGGCTGCTGAAGATAATATTTCGTATTAATAACCGTTCAACGACGGATAAATTCCGGTAATCAGTATGTTTGCTGCGGTAGGTACCAAAGCCTGTTGCGGTTTAGTCTTCTGCCCCTTGAGCGGCGGCCGGTTGACGCCGTTGATGCGCGTGTAGAGGCCGCACGCATTGCACAGGTAGTGGCCGGTGCCGTCGCGGCGCCACAGCGGCGTGTTCCCCGCCGCGCAGTTCACGCACTCCTTCATCTCGCCGATGCTCGCCACGCCTGCGCACACGCCGCCGCCGGCATACATTGTTTAATACAATATTCCACTTCTCACTTTCTCATTACAATTGTAAAAGTTTATGAAGATGTTTACTTATAGTGATTCGGCGACGGGTAAACGGCAGAACGGATTTAACAAACGAGTAGTACACGGGCTCGATGAACATATAAAAAAAATATATCGCTGTATACTCAGGCGGGTGTAACGTTGCCGAACTTAAGTATTTAATATGCATACCGGAATCGAAGCTCTCGTCGATGGGCAGAAGGTTGTGCGTGGACCAGGGCTGCGCGGGCCCGGCGTAGCCCTCCGTGACCAGCAGCCCGCCCTCGTAGCCCGACACCGGCACGTACTCGACGCCGCCTCCCTGGCTCAGGTAGTGCTCTCCTCCCACTTTGTACTGCACCGTATTGCCGTGAGTGTACAACGTTACCTGCTGATAAATTAATAATATTTTTTATTAAAATAACCGGAGTAGAACCTCAGCGACGTCGGCGTTCGACGGAGGTTCGCTACCTGCGAGTTGGGGCTGGGCGGGGGCTCGTAGACGGGCTGGGCGGGCGGCACGACGGAGCCGTAGACGACGTGCGCGGCGCGCGGCGCCAGCGAGGAGGAGGACAGCGTGGGGTCGCTGCGGTACAGCAGCTGGCCGGGCGGCGAGTCGTCGCCGCGCGCGCCCGCGCCGCCGTACAGCGTCAGCAGCTCCTTGCCGCCGCCCGCGTAGCCGCCGTAGCCCGCGCCGCCGTACACCGGGCTCTGGCCGGCGTAGTTGTAGCCGTGCACCGACGTCACCGGCTGCAGGCTCGCGTACGTCGTCGGCCGCGGCTCGCCCTCGCCGCGCGCCTCGTACTTCACCGGCTGGTACGCGACGCCGACCGCCTGCTGGTTGCTCAGCGACGTCGTCTGGATCATCTCGAGCGCGCTCGAGGCGGCCTGCTGCTCGCCGAGCGCGGCGGCGTACTGGCGGCCGTCGGCCGTCGCGGCGGCGAGGCCCTCCGCCGTCGCGTACGCCTGCAGCTGCTCCGCCTTGTCCTTGTGCGCGAGGTACGCCTCCTCCGCGTGCTCGTCCGCCTCGCCCTCCTGGCCGAGCGCGTGGGGCGGCGCGCCGTAGCGGTAGGACATCGCGCGGCGGTAGTCGGGGCGCGGCGGCGGGCGCGCGTACTGCTGCTGCAGGCGCTTGTCGCCGGGCGAGGCCAGCGCGCGGTACGGCTCCTGCTTGAAGGCGTGATGGCGCGCCTCGGCCTCGGCCTCGGCCAGCCGCAGCCGCTCCTCATCGTAGTGGTGCTGCGCGGCGTCGCGCGCCGCCTCGCCCGCCTCCTCCGGCTGGGCCTCGTACTGCGGCAGGTGGTCGTGGTCGAGCCCCGCCGGCTCGGGCGGCTCGTCCTTGACGTCGTCGGCGGGCCCCTCGCCCTCGGTGATGTGTCCGGCCGTGGTGATGGTCCGCACGGCGCGCCGCGACGTGATCACCGAGTGCGAGTGCGGCGCCGGCGGCGAGCCCGCGCGCGCCCGCTCCCCGCCGCCCGCGGCCTCGCCCTCCTGCGAGGCGGCGCTCCTGTCCTCGTTCTTGACCAGCTGCAGCGCCTCCGCGGAGGCGTCCTCCTCGCGCTGCTCCTCGTGGCCGACCCGCACCATCGGACTGTTCGGAATTTGATTCATTCTGCGAAACGAAACGACAAATTACGACCGGAACGTACGATTCTCGTCGGGACGCGGCGAACGTTCGAGTTTGTTAACCCGTGTCACGGTGACGAATGAGGTTGTTTGTACATCGCCGAGTGTTAGCGGAAGGCTTCGCGTTAGACCGGAAGAGGTCAGGCGGTACGGAAACAAACAGGCGACCGGCGCCGGCGCCGTCTATGGAGGTGGCCGTGTCCGACTGGACGAGTCATTGGACCCGGCCGGCGCGGGCTGCACTGTGTGGTATAGACCTATTAACCTCCGGCATGACAAACTACCTAGTTTATGTCGCTGCTAATAATAATCTAAACCATATATACTATATAATTTAAATAATAATAATGTAAACTATATACCATACCTATAGGTCTGTGATCTAAACTATCATTAATTTTATAATACATGATATTATACTATTGTACTATTGAATTGGCACAGTAACCATTCGTCGTCAACCATTAGGCCTCCCCTAAATCGAAGGAGCATATCAGTTGCGGGTTGGTGGAGACCAGTGTTTTCAAGCCGCCTAACAGCCACTGACTTGCCTTAATGACTATAATTTAATGACAGCAGCCTCGGCCGTCGACAGCATAACGATGGAAGCGCGGACGAACTCAAGACAAATAAACCCATCCATGGACAGGCCATTCATTAACCGCATATTTTTTTAATTCAATTCGGCCACACCGCGCAAGTTTTTTTTAGATCAACTCCAAATTCGTGTCACACGACGTTGTTTATGCTCGTAGGTTGACGTTAAATGTGATATATTTTCATTAGCAAGTATTTAGGTGACTCCGGAGCACCCCTGTGAGTCGCGGCGGAAGAGCCGCGTCAGCGCGCCGTTGTGTGCTCAACGCGAACAAATACTTCCCGCGCCATGTAATACTCGACTTACTTTTCGTCGTCATAAGGTTATTTTTAGGAATTTAAACATGCCCTTGTGTTCTCCGACGTGAATTAAGATTTACGATGTTAACTTTAAAGTACATTTTCGTGTGTTCGGAGGCGGGTGCGTGGATGTTTCCGCTCTCGTTGCCAGCTCGGTGCTGCGTTTATGGCGAGCTGTGTTTGCTCGGCACACTGATCCCGCTTGATAACCGGCGGCCCGCGTGATAAGGACTCTATCACTTTAATAGACCTCTTTGTGTGGCGACGCGTTCCCTCCGCGGAGGCACGGAGGGCCGAGTGTTGAAAGACGAGTCAGATTATGACGTAGTTAAATTTCCACCAGATCGGTTCAACTATGTTATTGGTTGGTAACGTATGGTGGTGTTTAGCCATACGCTTTCGAAGTTTGTTTGCTTATTAATTGATATTATATTTGTTATGTAATCAAGACAGCAATTTATTTAATACATACATCCTTTGCCAAAGAAATGCATAGCAAAGTTTATTTTTTTCTTAATGCTATTGGCGGGAATTTTACTTTTAATATTTTTGCGTTGATGTCATCTATACAATATATAAATGAATCCCCCTTTTCCCTCGGTCACGGCATCACGCGTGAAACGGCTGGACCGATTTCGCTATTTCTTTTTATGTTGTATTTGTTATTAGGAGGAAGGTTCTTATGACAAAAAAAATTGGCGCGGAAAATTATAAAATTTAAGAAAACTGAACGACCATATTAACGTTTCTAATGTAACTTTATGTCGTTTGACAGAACTGTCAGTTATTTGGCAGATTGCGCGAAACCAATTGAATATTATTTTTTAAGAAGACAGGGCAAGGTCTGTCTGGTCCGCCAGTAGAACATATGTAAATACAAGTGACGCGTCGAAGGCCTGGCGAGTGTCATCAGAGTTTAGTAAGTTGGACACAAGTAATGAGCAAACAGCTCTAGTTGTCTAGTGAGTGTGAGAATGATGACCTCATGAGACTGTCCTAAAGACACTCGACATTTTCTGAAGAGATACTTTTTGATGCCACACATGACCTTGATCTGTTTCCAATTCCGAGTAAAATTATTATTGCAGTGCTATATCGTATGACGAAGAGATCTCGTGTCGTGCGGTAGATGTGGACTATAAAACAAGCTTGCTGTTTAATATAACCACTGAGTACGTATGTAACGAAAGGATAGATAGCTTAAGATACTATCTCTCTTGCATCTCTCGGACATACAACAAACAATTCTCGCATGTAGACTTATCCAGAATGGTATTTAGAAAGGAAGTCATTGGTACCATATATATGTATACAGAATGCTTGAGTATAATACTGTTTCCTCTCTTTATTTGAATTTAAATAATTATGTTAATGTTGGTAGACGGCAGTAAATATAGATACAAGTTATGTATAAAATTTTAAGCGAGCAATCAACTGTCACGTATCACTTATACATATAATTAAGAAAAACATACTTTAGTCTTACTGAAGTACTAGTGTTATATAAGAAATTATAATCTGTATACATAGACCAGCTATGTAACGTTTCCAGGGATTGCGTCGATGAGTACCAAATAAAACTTGTGTCTGAGATTGAGACGTCTCTTGGACACGTCTCCGATTGTGGTAGATTGTCCTTGGTCCAGCGGAATCGCACAAAAACAGGAGTTTGCGCGGTTACCGCAAAGTAGTCTACAGATAATAATATTAGGTTAGTAATGGAGTCTCCTGACTCAGTAGTCTGGAGACTCCATGCCTAACGATGATTAGGAAAGATGGCCACCGCCTATCGTTCTTATAGATTGTTCAAAAGCATTTAACATGGTCGACTACGACATCCTTCTTGCCATCCTTCAGTACCAAAACCTCTCATCCATTGCATTGCAATGGTTAATCGTCTATCTTCGTGATCGCCAACAAGCAGTGCCTTTGGGTCGTGAATTGTCTAAGTTGAAGGGTCTGACTGCTGGCGTACCACAGGGTGGGATCTTGTCTCCACTTATGTTCTCTATTTTTCTTAATTTCCTTTCTTTTTCGCTTCCGTCTTTAACATTTTTATGCCGATGACCGGCAGGTCTTTGCACAGACCACTACTGAGAATATAGACAGACATGGCAGTTGTTCAATGGGATCGTGATTTGTGTAGCATTAGTCGCTGGTCTGAAGGATTTGGAATTTCCGTTAACCGTACTAAATGTCATTAGACATTATCATGGGTCTGTCTTGCCTGTCATGTTTGAAACTAGAGTCATTTCTTTCAGTCAGTTTGTTAAAATTTTTTGCCTCCGCATTAACTCAACGTTGAGCTGGATAGAAATTGCAGAAGTAAGTGGTGCAGTAATATCTCTTTGCGCTTTCTTAATACATTTAGAAATTTTCTCACTATGAAAACGAAGGTCATTTTAGTCACGTCTCTCATCTCTCTCCGTCGTCTCTTATCTCGTCTCATTCCTTATTATTGTTTATGCGTGTCTCTCATATTCCTTATTATTTATTATCCTGATTTAAATGTAGATTTCCTTAAGCTTCTCCGGCTCATCATCAACGCCTTCCGGTTATTCGTTTGTCTCTTCCTACCGGTCCCAGCTCAAATGGCTCCCATTTGAACGCAGGCATTAAAGACTCATAAGACCACTCAACTCGTAACAACACAGGCTCTCCAAATTATTTGAAATATCTTAACGATTCTCATAACCATCAACTTTGTCCTCGTTCTCTTAGGCTATTTATCCCTCTTTTCCATTCTGGCTTTTTGTCAAATTCATTCAATTTGCAGGCTTACTGGAATTTCTAATAAATTTAATTTTAAAAAGAAAGGTAATGCTTTTCCACAAATTGTCAAGGCGATGAATCTATAATTGTGTATTTATGTGTGGTTTATGTATGTCTATAATAACTATTAATGTTAGATTATATTACATAATAATGTGTAGGTACATGTATTTTGCTATTATACTATAATTACACTCCTGTTTTTGTTTTTCTTTATTTAGGTACCACTGCATTCATGCATCTCTGTTTTCTCAAGGGTGACTAGTAGAGAGTTTTTTATCGTTAAGTCCGCCTTTTGTTCCCTCATGTAATTTGTGGTCAATAAAGTACAAATAAATAAAAAAATTGACTAACAGTTACCATTTAAATTCAGCAGCAAACTTTCGCAGTTAGTAGTTTTAATTTTATTGAATCTGCTAGTTGACCCGGCGAACTTCGTACCGCCTAATAGTCAATGAATGTCGTGTTACTTATTAGCTGAACTAAATTTATGATTTTATGGAAGTAATACAATGAATATAAAATAATTGTTCAGTTCAGTACTATATATATTAAGGAACTGGTACACTGAGATACCTCGGCCTCGGCTTAGTTCAGGCTCCAGTCTCTCTCTATTTAAATATTTGTAACATCTGTCTGTGTGCACTTATTGTAAAACTGTTTTATAGAGAGAGAAAATAAATGATTATGAATTTGACATAAATTTCTGAACACATACATATATAATTGACAACCATTTTTCAATGTTTTAATACTTATTATCCTTTTCCGGATGAGGACAAATCCAAAAACACAAAAATCATAAAAATCGGTCCAGCCGTTCTTCAGTGTGTAACAGTTCAATGGTGTCACTAACACGACTTTGTTATATATATATATATACTGTAATTAATCTTCTACAAAGATAGACGCAGATTGCGTTATATTGAGTTTGAGATACAGATTTTCTTCAATTTATGTCTGTTTTGACACAAAAAATAAAAGAGAAGTAAATTCGAGTGTTACCAAAAAGTGACCTCGTCATGTGTGGCGTTTAGAACAACGGCAGTAACGCGAAACTAAGAATCACATCAATCATACCTACACTTCTTCATAAATTGTGTTACAGAGTAGATGAATACCTAAACGACAAAATCATCTGAAATTCATGCGGCAGAGACTTTAATTAATAATATGTACATTTTATGTTTAGATTACATACAGTTAGCTTCTTAAATACCATAACAGTTTCGTGCTGTAAGATACTGGACCACGAGCCTTATACTGGAATTGTTCAAGTCAAAGTCAAAAGTTTATTTGGGAAATAATGTCTTCCTAAAATAGCAAAGAAAGTCAGCCAAAATCTTTGCATCCCCGTCATTCCTTAAAACTTCTTCCAAAGCTATCTCCCTGCCGACATCAAACAGACGAACTCATTTTCTTCCTTATCTCTACATCCCTCAGGAGAACTCTTCAATGAATTAGCTCGGATCACATACAACCCAGGACTGTCTTGAAAGGAACTTTCCAGTTTTGGCAACGCATGAGTACTCTAGTACTGAAAGCGTTCATAGGCTACGGTGACTGCCAGTAGACAGTTTTCACGCATGCCCGTTACCTTTAGTAGAATAAAAAGTAGGAAGTTACTTTTAAAAACAAAAGACATCAACGCAACGCAATCCCTACGTTCCATCCTACTGGGTCTACGGGAGAAGCTACGCAGCGCCCGTGCTACGCCGCCGCCCGCCGCGCTACGGACCTCGCTACGGATTTCATTTGATTAACGACTGAACATTCAACTGTTTTGTTTTCATGGTCGTTATAGAGGTAAACTACGAAGTTTATTAAATTATACACTGGTGTGACAGTGAAGATAAGCCGCGTAGGCGTTGTGATGTATCATGATCTGCAGTCGAAAGGCTCACAAAAATTTGGAAAGAAATTCAAACATTAGGGGTTCTAGGGGTGTAAGTGGTTCATCAACATCTTTGAACCAAAGCCAACTTCACCTGCACGCGGTGCACCCTGCTGACTGACAAACGAAGCTCTGGCGAAAAGAGAGGTAGGGAGCGTAATTGTAAGCTACCCGACTGGGGAATGTGCCTCCACCTCACAGAATACCGCAGCCAAATAACGGTTCCCTTGAGGGCTGTTGTGTTCCTGCGAGTGAGTGAGGTCACCAGAAAGGAAGGAGATGCTGCGATGGCAGCGGGGGTGGCAGCGCGCGAGCGATATTTTATGTTGCGAGCGTTAATATGGCTACGGTAACCGCTTCACATCAAGCGGGCCGTATGCTTGTCTGCCACCCAACGTAGTATAAAAAAAAAAAAAAAAAAAAAAAAAAAAAATTAGGAAAGAAAAAGCTCACAAAAATTATGAAAGAAAAAAAAGTAGAATAACTAAAAACACTAAGGTGCGACTGATGCTAAATCTCGTGTTTCTAAATTTTTCCTACGGAGCTGATACTAGCCAGAGGGCAAGAGACCCCGTGCCCTACCAGATGGGTAGACTTAATTACCTAGATCTATTACAAAATCCTTTATATCTGACTTATCTGACTGCTCTAGTAATAAATAGGAGACACGACCAACCGGAAGCGACAACATACTTTATTAATAACATTACTTGTTAAGTTAAAGTTAAGTAATTTTTAACCTTTATTGCCTATTATTTCTAGGACATAGAACCTTTTACTTTATTAATAACGACGATTGTTTGTACGATTTTCTCAAACATGTTTTAGTAGACAAATCGTCTCCTAGACTGTGAGAAACTAACCTACGACTTAGTCCAGAGCCAGTCTGTAGCCAGTGCAGGTAGTCAACGAAATTTCCATTGAAATCGGTTCATTCTTTCTTAAAAAGTTATTGTTACATGAAAATTTTATTGCTACGTGTACGTAACTGATCAAGTGTTCTTTAGGAAAATAAGTAGAGTTAGTAAATAGAGTCTCTACTTATTTCACGAACTTTAACGAAGCTCATTATAAATACAAGATTAATGTAAGGATACAAATATTATGCTATCCCATAGGAGCGCAGCAAGAACGCGTATTTAGAAAGTAGCATTTGCGCTATTCCTGAATAAAATCTGTCACTGTGCTAAATTTCATTCACATCCGTCCGTCCAACCTTACGTATCTAAACTAATATTATAAAGAGGTAAGATTTGTTTGTTTGTTTGTAATGAATAGGCTCCGAAACTACTGGACGGATTTCGATAATTCTTTCACCATTAGAATGCTACATTATCCCTGAGTAACATAGGCTATATTTTTTACTAAATTGTCCACCCGTGCGAAGCCGGGACGGACCGCTAGTTTATAATATTAGTATTTATACTAAGTAATGTATTCCAATCACGTTCTTGCTCGATGAAAATCAATAACAAGTCTATTCCAGGGGAATTGATTTTTATTTTACAAAGATTAAAAGTAGACGATGTCAATCTCTGACTCCCTAAACTACCACTATGCAAAAAGCCGTGTTGATTCAATTCCTTGCTCTAAGAGAAACAAAATCTATTCCACAGGAACCGTACAATTTTTCAGGATAAAATTTAGTGTATGTACTATACAAGACTAGCTCTATTTAAATAACATAAGTGAATCTAATCTATATATATATCTATCTCTGTGCCAAATGTCATCCGGATTCGTTGAGCCGCTCTGGCGTGATTGAGTGACAGACATCCATTCATACAAACTTTCGCATTTATGTTATTAGTAAGATTATATTACAATAATTTACATAGGTCTCAAGTACGGTAATTGAATTTTCAATAATTTTATTTAGATATCACTGAAAGGTTTTTTATCAATAATTTTATAAAAAAGGTTGTCTCTTAACTTGTGTTTTAAAACACGAACGAGTTTTTTTTTAAACATAAAAGAGTATTTGTACTTTATAATATTTACACGTATTATACCTAGTAATATGTGTTATTTTAGTCCACATTATATTGTTGAGATCTTATTCTTAGATATAAAATGTCGTGTATTTGTTATCAGTGATAGGACTCATGATTTGGTTGCGTGATAGTGAATATTAAACAAAAATAAAAGGTATTTTAAAAAAGACACAGAATAAGTTTATTAATGTTGCTAAGTAACTTGTATAATGTATTTTAAAATAAGGTAAGTAAAGGATATAATAGAGTAACAGTTTATTTCCATAAAATCTGGGTACAAATTGATATCTTCTAATATATAAAATTCTCCTGTCGCGGTATTTGTTACCAAACTCCTCCGAAGCAAGCAAAGGCTGGACCGATTTCAATAAAATTTTGTGTGCTTATCGGGTAGGTCTGAGAATCGGCCAACATCTATTTTTCATACCCCTAAATGATCTATCTATATATCTATCTATCAATAACCGACATTAACGCGGGCGAACTCGCGGGCAGAAGCTAGTTATGTTATATTTAAAGTGCCTCATATTTTTCACAAATTTATACCTTTGCTACATGTCAAGTCATCGTATTATATATATTATAAAATTGGTCGATTAACACAAAATATATCCACATTAGACATTATTATTAATCTATGATAAATTAAAATTTCTTATTATCATAGACCTGATTGACTGAATTATATATCAAGCTATTTCGACAGCCAGAAGGATCTGATTGAAACGTGCCATACAGGGTGTTATAGGTATATCTGCGTTAATTATCTAAGTATCTATTATGGTTTTCATAACGGATACTTACTCGTAGACAATTAACGTAGATATAACACCCTTAAAATTCTAATGGGATACTGGGATACGTACAAATATAATGAAAATTAGTTACTAATATGTACTTTCAAAAGATGCCTGCTACTTCATGTAATGTGTATATATATATATATATATATGTTTCAATGATAACATAGGTAGGTATACATTACACTTCATACATACAATTTGAATTATTTGCGAATATTCTAGTTCTTCGTGATAATGATTTGAAAATTATGAAACATTTGGATCTGGAGATCGGAATTTAAAATAAAATTAAAATAGTTTATACATTTATTTATTACTTTACGTGGCATTAAATTTACATTATACCTACAAAAACTAATCATTTATTTTTTATTTACGAGTATACAGGAGGGGGCAAACGAGCATGTGAGTCACCTGGTGGCGAGTGTCCTCACTGTACCGTTATTGCATGTAACTATCATACTCATCTAATTATTGTAATTACAGGATTTTTTTTATTAAAACAGGACCCAGTACCAACAACGTTCCACTAAGATATGAACTGTTGTTTTGCTTACGAACTGAATGAAGTTTTGATCATCCATATCTGCTTTTTATCGATCACTGGATATAAGGCTAGATTAAACGAGTACCTTGATTCGACACCGTGGAAGATGAAATTGACTTACTTAGTGTACTAGTTTGTTCACAATATTTGATCCGTTTAGTAAAGTATCAGTTAAGCACAATCACATCGCGGGTCACATTCACGGCACTGTGTCGGTGGCGCGATGGCGTAGTGTTTTCCGTGCGCCGCGCGTACTAAACCAAATCTCGCGCAGAGCTCGAGCTGGCTCGGCGGTCGGGCGTACGACGGACGCGCGGCCTCGCCGTGTGCGTGCCGAGTGCGAGTGTGTGCGCGTGGGGCGGCCTCTCCCCGCGCGCGACCATTTTCCTGAAATATAGTAAACTCAGTTCCGTAGCTCGCCGCAGGACGCGGCCGTCTCGTAGATTCAAACTATGTAGAGGCTTCGGTTTAGGCCATTCGATCAAAGACCTAGTTTTCAATAGCCCTGGAAAATAATATTATTATATTATAAGATAGACGTCATGTCTGTGTCCATTTGAATGCTGACTCATATTGAGGAAAAGACAGAGAAAACTATGAACAAATTGATAGCTTCCATCGCATTCGCACTAGAAAAAGAACACCTACGACTTTATCATGTAGGGAAATGAGACAGATTGATATGACTTTTTATTTCGCGTCTCGTGCTGGTTTTGTTAAAGGAAAGCACAATGTCTGAAACAGTTGAATGACAACACAATATACAAATCAGTGTAACCACTGGTCGGAAGGGTATAAAATCTATGACATCATCTATATCATGTTTTCTACAGCAACCAGGGATCTATACTTATAACGTAATGTATTCTCTGTCTACATAGGCTGACGTCACAGCACCAAATACACATAAGAATAATATAATAATAATAATATCCTATATGCATAAACGCACACATGCATCTCTTGCCTTGTCTGAGAAACAAATTCTAAAACAACGCACTTTCTCTCGTTTAGGATCGTTATAGTTCTTTAATTCTTAGATATACAATACAACAAAAATAATATCTAATTTACAGCCAGCCTAAACATGCACGTTTTGTATGCTTGTTTATTCGAAAATATATTTATAATATTTTTTAGATTTAATTATTGTACTTTAGCTCGACTGCAAGACTTTTATTGTGCAAGTCCCAAGTCTGATCTTACATGCAGTAGTGATGTCACTTATGTACCGGACCTTATATACCTATGTGATTTGATACAATAGCGCGCTATGAAAATTGTAGAAGACTCGAAGCTTAGAAGAGACTTTGTCGCCCGTAGTGTATTCTGCCATTTATACAATGCATTGTGTTCGAGGGTGGTTGATGGGTTTGATTACCATGAACCCCATGGCCCATGGTCTCCTTTTATAATCACACCACTGGCCACAGGCAGATAAATCATTCTTACACATTGGAGCCATAATAGTCGCGTACAGTGCGGTTCCAGAGAAGCCCCGGAGAGATTGCGCGAGCTCTCAAATAATGAAATGAAGGTTTTCCTAGGAGACTCCTAAGACTCTTCAAAAGTGGCGTAAAGGGGTTTTAAAAGGGTTATGGAACGGGGGCCCACCACACATTCCCACCACTGTATCTCCTGTGTAGCCAGGATTAACAGTGGCGACCGCCAAAAAAGGCAATGAACAATGAAGTCCATTGCAGTCCCAGGGGTAAAACTACGGCTGCCTTGGAACTCACTACGAATTTAATCAGAAGAAATTAGTAGGAGTAGGAAGCTTTTGGAATTTGACTTCCCCTCTTAGCAATGTGAGAGACAGCAATATGGCAAATAAGGCATTAAAAGCCTAAAGAGATGGCTAGTCAAGTGAAGCTCAACTGCCGTGCACCACGGATTTTTAGTTTCTAACACTATTGGGGACCTAAAACATTGAGTTGTTACCTAACACATCGATTCCAATAATATGAATTGCAAAATCGTCTGAACGCTTGGTAATTCTCCCTTGTTGCTACCAAATCTGAATAGTATACTACCCCGGATGCAACTTGCAATGAATTCAACATGTCGTCCCGCTCCCGCCGCCAAAGATCACACTCCCAGAGAACATGGTGTGCTGTTTGATCGAATTCAGAATTAGCAGTAGAACATTCGAAAATATACATACACATAAGGGCGACGGTACTAATTTAAACGAAAAGAGTTGAGCCTTAAAATTGCCATGTCCAGTTAAAAATTGCGCAACGGGGTGGTCGACTTCTAACCACTTTTTCTTTAATCTATCTCTTACCGATTGAAAGAACAGATACAAGTGGCGTCCTTTGGTAGAAGTTTCCCACCTTTCCTGTCATTCAGACAGCAATGTTTCAAATACTTCATTAATAGGTTTGAACAGTCTAACTATTTTTTCACGATCACGCGTTTTCAAGAAATCAGGGACCATATTTTTAGATGTATAGTACATTGAAGCGCGGCGTTGTACTTCTAAGTCTACTGGTAACACACCTGCTAGCACGGGTAATGCCTCGGTGCTTACAGTTCTATACGACTTACATAAAAATATCAGAGCAAGGCGCTGGCTTTGAAGCAATTTACGACGTGCTGCACCTATAGTAGCCCTATCTGCCCACGCAGGTGAACCGTACGTAACACATCCTAAGTATGTGGCGGTATAAATAATTTTTAACGTTTTGAAAGTTAATCCCCACGTAGAGGTAGAAATCCGTGTTAAGGCATAGAAATTCTTTTTTGCCTTTTCACCTACTTGCTTCATGTGCTCGATATAATTAAAATTTCTATCCAAAAGCAAACCTAAGTAACAAACCGAACTTCTATTAGCAACTGATACTCCATTAAAATGAAATCGCGGTGAAACCTGTAAATTTCCCTTAAGCAAGAGTTGATATGTTTTATGTGGCGCAAAATCGAGACGATTACGATAACCCCAATCTGAAATTAAGCCTAAGCTAGTGTTGGCTAGTTTCTCTATGCTAGATCTTGAATTAGTATTGATTAATAAGAGACCATCGTCAGCGTAACCAGTTAACGAGCACCCTTCCGGTAAGGGTAGGCTAAAAAAATCATCATAACCGATATTCCAGAGATACGGTCCCAACACTGAACCCTGGGGGCAGCCCTGCGTGAGCACCTTTGAAGCAACATAATGGCCAAGTTTTAATTTAGTTGTACCATTCAAAAAGTACGATCGAATGAGAGAGTAGATATTGCTAGGGCAACCTCTCACCTTAAGTTTCAGCAACAACATTGGCCACCAAGCATTATCAAAGGCACCTGAGATATCTAAGAAAATAGCTACAACATACTTGCTCTCCGAGACCTCAACAACTTTGCGCACTGCGAGCGCAGCATCAACAGTGGACTTGCCAATGGTGAAGCCGTACTGATTTTTATGAAATTGCGGGCCGCCGGGCAGCAACCGTGGCACAACCAAGCGCTCAAGCAGCTTACCCAACGACGGTAGCAGAGTGAAAGGGTTAGCAAAAAGTGAGTGATGCTCCTGGTGTTGCTAGCGTCTATAGGCTGGTATAATTGCTTAGCATCAGGCGAATCGTATGCTTGTTATCTACCTTAGCTGTACTAAAAAATCTTTGATTTCTGACAATTACGTTTATGACTTTGTTTTCCATATTATTATGATTCAAAACTCATAATGTCGACTCTACAATTTCAAAGTTTCAGTTCATGTTGCTAGTTTAAAACCTAACTGAGGTCTTTGAATTTTGTTCTAAAATTAAAATCTTTGAATGAATTGTTCTAAAATTCGATGAGCTCGGTGGTCGAATGGTTAGCAATGGCCACTTTGACTCCGAGGTCGCAGGTTCGATCCCCGCATAAGACAAATATTTGTGTGGATGAACATCACTGTTTGTCTTGGTCTGGGTATTTTCTATGTATCATATGTATGTATTTACAAAAAAAAAATGTATTTAAGTATTATATCAGGTATCTAGTATCCATAGTACAAGCTTTGTTTAGTTTGGGACTAGATGGCAGTGTGTAATTTGTTCAGGAATATTTATTTATTATTTAATGAATGTTTTGTTTGTATTTATGCATGCTTCGTAGCAGCTAAACTATTCGTATAGTTTTGATGAATATAGTGTCGATCGATTCGTTGTTATGGCCCGGGTCAAAGACTATATATTAACCGGCGTCAACCGCAGAAAGAGTTCATTTTTACCTTTTAAACTTTTGTCCATAGTCATATTCAGTTTCTGAAATTTTTTCGTGTTATTATTATGTATCTCGTTACTATTAAAAAAAAACATGTAAAAATCTTAATTCTATCACCATTCATAATTTTATAATAATCTATTGATAGATATTAACAATTCGATAAAGCTTTAAAACCCGAACAGATTACAATTTAAGTAGTTAAATGGATCGATATCTACCTATTATTTGTTGAATGTTATTTCTACTTATATTTTCACAATTTTAGTAGCTTAAGTTATTGCACACTTACTTGCTTAGTCCGTGTTTTATTAATTGTTATGCACATTCCTAGGAAATACTTTTGTTAAACTACGCAACTTGTTCTTTTGAAATTGACTGAAAGAGACCTCTAAAAGAGATAAGGCCGCCTTTGTACCAATAAATTTCATGAATTGTAATTGTGGCAAGAATACCTTAAGAGCTTAGGTTTAAAATTGGAGCTATTTGATTTATTTATACAACTTAATTAAAATTAATGATTCATGAACTTGTAACGCATTACTGTGTTGTGGTCTAAATAATCAGCGGCTATTACCTTTAATAAAATTGTAATTAATTATTTTTTTAAGAATTACACCTACATACATAATTTTTAATTTATTTGTCACGTCGTTTGAAAGATACGTCATTTGAAACAAACTTCTGTTTGCAGGATCTTAATTAGCGTAATAATACATGAGAGCTGGCAACACCCTTTTTTTATTATCAACATCATTTTCTTTCAAATAACGTATAATTTACTTCAAGTATATAAGTGAAAAACGTATACTTATAAAATATAACTGAAAATAATGAATCACAATTTATTTAAAAACCACATTCATACACACAAAATAACAGCGGATAATTCTTTACAGGTAACCACATAGTAATGCATTAGTTTTCCATAAGTCGTTTCATTTGAACTAAATTTTATTAGATAACAGATGAACAGATTCTACTGCCAAACAAAGGACACGTAAGAGAATGCGGGAGCTATAGAGGCCTCAACTTTACATCTCATACTTAACTTCTGAGAGAGTCGTAAATAAACGCTTACTGATATTAACGAGTGTACCGCCGAATCAATTGCTTTTTAACCTGGCTATAGACTTCGTCACGAAACATATCCAAGGCCCTTCACCAGGTGTAATACTATATGCCGATGATGTTGTTCTCGTGAGAAAATGTAAACACGATCTGAAGATTGGCAACAAATCCTCGAAGGCAATCGGATGCGCATAAGTCTAGTTCTATCTTTGGACGAACATTAGATACTCAAGCGGCGGTTTAGACGGCATACAGCTAACGATAATGAACCAATTTAAATACCTAGGGTCAATCATCCGATGGGACAATAGCGGCCGATGTTGTCAACAGAATAAGTGTTGGATGGCAAAAATGGCGATCTCTCTCAGGAACCTTATGTGATAAACGAATGCCAGTTAAAACAAAATGGAAACAGTACAAAGCTCTAATACGCCAGCAATGTTGTATGGGTCCGAACGTGCGCTACTTTCTACAAGAACCCACGAACAACAACTTCATATCGCAGAAATGCACATGTTAAGATAGGAGTCACCTGTTAAGACCGCGTTAAAAACATGTCAGAGGGGCCTTCAACATAGAGGCTTTACAAGAATATATGACAGAAAGGAGACTTCGCTGGTCACTGTCATGTCACCATACGAGAAGGCCGAACGATCAGATGACAAAAAATTGCCTTAAATACCGAGGACAAAAAGAGAGGGCGTCGTCCATCTGGATATAGACTGGAGGTACCTCAAATATAATGCCTTGAAGAGAATTCCATCCAAGACAGACGTATTTAAAGAGTCAGGACCAGGAGGGCCAGGGGAGGTTCATCTTTCTCTGCCCAGAAATTCTATTGAGAGCGCATTGGACATTTATTTAATTAATAGGACATTTACAGTGGGACGGGGAGGGGAATCTGTAAAATGATCATTCATTGATCGGATATGCTTTTTTTTATATACTACGTCGGGTGGCGGAAAGCATACAGCCCGCCTGATGGGAAGCGGTTACCGTAGCCATATTAACACTTGCAACATAAAATATCGCTCGTGCGCCGCCACCCTTGCTGCCAACGCAGCATCTCCTTCCTTTCTGGTGACCTCACTCACTCGCGGGAACACAACAACCCACAAGGGAATTGTCATTTGGCTGCGGTATTCTGTGAGGTGGAGGTATATTCCCCAGTCGGGTAACTTACAATTACGCTCCCTACCTCTCTTTTCGCCAGAACTTCGTTTGTCAGTCAGCAGGGTGCACCGCGTGCAGGTGAAGTTGTCTTTGGTTCAAAGATATTGATGAACACCCACACCTCAAATTAACCCAAAAAAGAAGTGCTCTGAGAGGAACGTGATTAACTAACGACATAAATGGATTCATATTCCAAGAATGCATATCAATAAGAGGAGTAAGTGGATATTCTGTAAGGCGATTTGATTTGAACGTTTCAATGATGGAACAGAGAAACAGAAGAGTGCGCATGAAGACGCATGACTTTCACTAAAAACGTAGAAGACGGAAGACGCATATCTATAAAGTAGAAATTTGAATAAGATGGTCTAAAAATAAACTATGTACAATAAAGTGATTGATATAAAACGAATACTTAAATACATTTTTTTCTAAATATATACATATACTTTTTTTTGGTAAATATATAATTATTTGTATTATACATATACCACTTAGAAAAACACCCAGGCCTTCATGTACTTACACAAATATTTTTGTGTGGAGTTTGAACCTACGACCCTCAGTGCCAAATTAACCATTCGACAATCGGACTCGTAAAATACTTTGTTATTTATTTGGATCAACAATGGTCAATAAAAGCAACGAGCGAGTCATTTAGCAGTAATCCTAGATGATCTCCAAATTTATGTGGCGCGCTATGTGCGAGCCGGGCGAGCACGTTTACGATACGTATCTCCACAATAAAAACGCGATAGCGAGGTAATGCGCTCAAAACCGATATCTAATCAATTAAATACTTGCTCGAGACATCGATCATCGGTCTAATTACAGCCGATAATGGTAATCTTGGCCCAGGACATACATACCTATTGGCGCATATATGTATAGTGAAGTCGTAGGGTAGGGCAAGTACGGAGTTATGTATAGCGTTTATTTAGCTGATGTCAAAACAACTTTGATTTCATGTCTGTCTCTAAGTTATATACCGACTGGTGTATGGGTTATAAGGGTTCACTTATATTATCTTTAGTTTTCGCCATCAGATAGGGCACAAAAAGCTTAAAGGTATTGAAAGTACATACTTTCTAAAATACATAATTTAATCTATATAAATAAAAATGAATGCTGCTAAGCGCAAAACTCGAGATTGGCTCGACCTGCAAATTTTTGTTTCAATATTTCGTCAAGGTTCGGGACCTTGACGAAATATTGAAACAAAAATATGGTAAAAATATGGTACGGAGAGAAAAGACGTAAAAATTGCGAGAACACCACTTTCTACCTGTGCGAAGCCGGGGCGGGCAGCTAGTTGATAGTATAAATGACAGAATCCAGTTTGCGTCATTTACTTGCGTTGGCTCTCAAATTTAGATTCCATTTTTTTTTTTATATTCACGAAAGGTACCATTTGATATTTCCATTGAATCCCATGGAATTCTATGATAATCAATGGAAAAAAATCACTTGATTAAGATGTTTTAGGACAAGGCTCCCCGGATCACAAATAATATTTTCATGGCCCGGTCCCCAATAAATTTTTCAGTAAGTAAGTACCTACAATAAAAATCGCATTATTTTAACAACATTTATTTTTATGTAATTTGTACAAAAGAATCACAAAATGAACTTTGACTAAATTAAAACGTTTTTATCAACCAATCTATAAGAGTACTAGAGAATACAGTGACTAGTGAGATACTTGAGCTTGCATTCTCCCTACAGTGTTTACTTCATTAACACATTGAAATAATTTTTCATTGAAAACACAAACGTCTCAAGGCCCCCTTGACACCCCTCTACGCCCCACTAGGGGGGCGCGCCCCCCTGGTTGGGAAACCCTGGTTTAGGATATAAATGGTTCATTATTTTTTTTGCAATTCAAGGCGACTATTTTTCTGAATGTGGTGCGCCCCGCAGATTAGCAACACGGCTCTGGAAAAAGAGAGGTAGAGCAAGCCGAGTTTGCCTGCAAAAGTACCTCATTCTCATAGAAGACCGCGGCCAAATAACAACACCCTTCAAGATTGTTATGTTTTTGGAGTGAGTGAGGTCACTAGACGACAAGCTGCAGACAGTGGTGGTGTCAGCGCGCAAGCAATACTTCGAGTATACTCGTATGTATTGCTATACATACACAACGTTAATCTTTTGACATCAGATGTGGTATAAAAAAAGCTCTGACGTAAAAGAGGTAAGGTGCGGTACGTAAATAAGCGCAATTAGTCCGGGAAAACTTAGAAGATCGTAGCCAGATATTTTATCAATACAAAAGTTCTGGATTTTCTATACAAAGTGCTTCAATAATAATAATAATAAGTAAACCAAAACAGTGACGTCATACCTTACATTTTTCTTGCATAATTTTCGTTTTGGCAGCTGAAAACAAATGACTAAAGTATCCTACTACATTAAAGTTCAAAGGGTATTGTATTGTATTAGGTTGATTTCGCTAATCTCTGGAAATTAATCTTTTGGACTAGCTCTAAAGAACCTCAGCCCAGATTTCCGAGCATTTTGTAAGTATAGTTACGTATATCTTTATTATAAAAACGGAAATGTTTATTGTAAAAATAGTTCGTTTTTGATATGTTACAATATTGATTCTAAATTAGATTTTAAAGTTATATTTAGTTAGAAAAGATAATTGAAAAAAATATATAAAAACAAAATACCTTAATTATTACTGACTGACGTGGATTTTTTGATATGAAATTGGTGTGATGTGGTATATATATTATAAAAAACTGATAATTATGTAAAATATATAAGCCATGTGCCCGTTTCGAAATTGCATGTTCAATGAGACGTAGTAAATCCAGTAAAGTACCCCGTAAACCCAGCCTGTAGTGAGCGCGCCTACGTAATACATGACACACGTTCCTAATACATTGTGTTTGCACATTGTGAATCACTTGCCATCGACGCGGATGTAGTGGCGAGTGCCTGCGACGCTCACCGTAGAAAGTGTCGTCACACGCGGATATCGAACGAGTGTGTACGACGAGTCAGCCTAAATCGACACGAGCTGAGGAGTGTCCGAAGCGATTTGGCATTTCCATCAGTTTTCCTTCACAGCATAGATCAAAACACTAAACAAGTTTGCGCGGCGAGTGCGACTGTCGCTACACTTTTAGGTAGGCGTACGACTCCGATACCCATCACGGAAATTGACGAGTAGTGACTGGACCTCGATGCTTAGGCTACTGAGCTCCGATTGTCACGAACTGCTTGACTTAAGTGTACCATAGTATCCTCTTTTCAGGTAATAGGGGGCTAAGACATGCAAAGTTAATTGAATATCTGGTTTGTGATCGGTGAGTGTAAAGGTCCTCTCGCCTGGTTGGTTAAGTTGGTTGACTCTCAACCTTTGTAATATGATCGTAAGTTTGCTGCATTATGGGAGCTTTAGTTGTAGGCATAGCGAAAATGTACATAGCGCTGTAATCATAGGGTCTATGTACAGTCACGGATCATTAGCAAATATTAATCTAATTAATACAATTTTAGCAAGAGGCACCGCAATATTTCTTGCTCAACTTGTGTAAAGTTACGAGAAAGCTTCTAAAAGTTATTTTTACTTGAAAAGTTTAATTTTTCAACAGATAAATAAACGTGAAATAAAAGGGTGTTTATTTATCTCTACAAAATATTGGGGCTAAAAAAAATAAAAAAATAAAATAAAAATAAAAATGTTTATTTTCGGACAACTAAAAGATCCATTTTGTTAGTAAACTTATCTCTAATTATGTTAGTACTTATATTCTACGAGTGATAAATTAATATTAATTAGATGGCCAACAAACGGACAGTCCCCGCTGTCGGCTATCGCTCTCAGAACACTGTTACTGCTGCCTCGTATGCGGCGCAGTAGTGATGCCGCTTTTTTGCGTATGATGGCACCAAAGCTATCCACCTCTGCGTGTGCAAACATAGCAGATGCGCTACAAAAACGTGGCAGCTTTAACAGTGCCCTGAAGGCGTTATTATACTGTATCCGCAAGGCGCTGTACGATTTCTTTGTCTAGCTTACCCACAGACTACTCGTGTAGAGTGATGTGCAGTATGCTTTGAACAAAGTTATTTTTACCGCAGTCGAGCATCGCGCAAATCTGCGCGCCAACATGTTCGCTCTAACCGACAGCGCCCTGCGTTCCCTCTCCATATCAACATCATCTTTCAGGTCCTCGGTTACAAAGTGCCCAAGGTATTTAAATTGTTTCACTCTTTTTAGAGGTTTGTCATACAGTTTTATTGGAGGTATGACTTTCGGACACTTGTTACCAGCCTTGAAGACCATGTACTCACTCTTGGTCACATTGTATAGGAGACCATGTAAACCTGCATAGGACTCGCAGACTTTAAGGAGTTTCCTGAGCGCGCTTACCGACGGAGCCAGCAGCACCATGTCATCCGCGTAACTGATGTTATTGACGCTCACATTCCTAATATGACAGCCGACACGCATGCTGCTGAGTCCCTCGATCAGCTCATTTACATACAGGCTGAAGAGGTTGGGCGAGGTTAATCCCCCCTGCCTTACTCCACACTCCATCCTGTAAGGCTCAGAAAACTCATCTGCCCATCGTACGAAGTTCACCTGACTCCCATACCAATACTTGAACATGTTTATTATATCTTTTGGCAATCCAGAGCTAAAAAGGGGCTAACTTTTATTCGGCGATTTTTTTTCCAAACCAAATAAAACATTTAAAATTCTCCATTTTACAATCGCAGAACTTTGTTTCTATAATTTTATTATTCGTGCTACGAATCTACGTCGTCTTAAAATTAGTTTAAAACTGCGGAAAGCGTGTATGCTCTAATAGCATCCACGCTTTCCACAGGCTCTTTTGTAGGCAATAGTTAACAACGCGGCATGTGTGTACATACTGCGCACAGCGGCCGGGGTGTAAATAATATTACGAGCATGATGGACTGCTAAATTGTGCATATGAATTTCACCACGAAAAAAGAGTGTTCCTTTGCAGAGTTACAAAAAGATTGAGCCACTAAGTGGCCGTTTTGTGTACATTTTTTTATACTCTCGTCGGGTACGACCCGCAAGCATACGACCCGCCTGATGTAAAGTTGTTGTCGTAGATATTAACGCATTAAATATCTGCTACCATAGCAACAACGAGGTCTTTCCTGGTAATTCACTCCCTAGCAGAAACACAACAACCTAAAAGTTAAATATCTCAATCAAACCTGACTCTAAGTCAAAGCCAACCTCACAAGCATGTGCCCTGTCGACTAGCGAGGCTCTGTCGAAACAGAGATTAGGTGTATTTCGAGTCCGTCTGGGGAAGTCACAGAAAACCGCAGCCAAATGGCTTGTTAATAATAATAATAATAATAATCCTTGGCAAACGAGAATTGGCGTAAACCATCTGTGCTTACCACTCAGGGCCGCAAGGATATATGGAAGAGCAAGGAGCTACATGGGCGATTCTACCGGGCTCTTAATGGGCCTGATGTAGACTCGCTCGCGTCGGTGGCCTGGCTACGTTTCGGTGACCTGTTTGGGGAAACCGAAGGTTTTGTCTGTGCAATTACGGACGAAGTTATCAAGACGAATAACTACCGGAAATATATCCTGAAGGACGGTACGGTCGACATCTGTCGAGCATGCCACCGTCCCGGTGAGTCACTCAGGCATATTGTTTCCGGTTGTTCTCATCTTGCTAACGGCGAGTACCTGCATAGACACAACCAAGTAGCTAGGATTATACACCAGCAACTTGCTCTTAAATATCGCCTTGTGAGCTCTGAAGTACCATACTACAGGTATGCACCTGCGCCAGTTCTCGAGAACGGTAGTGTCACGCTCTACTGGGACCGGTCTATTATCACTGACAGGACTATTCTCGCAAATAGACCTGATATAGTGGTATTAGACCGGGTGACGAACCGTGCAATTCTCGTTGACGTCACCATTCCCCATGATGAGAACCTCGTTAAGGCCGAGAAAGAGAAACTTTCAAAGTACTTGGACTTGGCCCACGAGGTTACCAACATGTGGCATGTGGACTCGACGATTATTGTTCCGATAGTCGTGTCAGTAAACGGACTTATAGCTAAGAGCCTCGACCATCACCTCGAGAGGCTCTCGCTAGGCAGTTGGGTCAAGAACCAGATACAGAAGGCGGTTCTTTTGGACACGGCCCGCATTGTGAGAAGGTTCCTCACTCTGGAGCCCTGACCACCGGTAGTTTGGGTCTTCGCTCCGCTACCGGCGGGTGCCCCTGTTTTTTTATATTTTTAAATGTATTTTTATTTTTATTTTTTATATGAATATATTTAAAAATGTAATAAAATAAGAGTTAAAATTAAATAAAGGAATAATAATAATAAATCTTTATTTCAGACTATTTGCCCATTTTGTTAGTAACAATTTATCCTTATAACTAAATAATGTTAGTAAGTTGGTTGAACAATAATCAAATATAATCAATAATAATATCTAAATACAGACAATCACTGCCGCGCAATCCCATTCGATATTGCGCAGCAATGGTTGACATACATGCAGTCCAGTCTGCTCGCGATCATACTCAGGATGTTGTTGGCGCTGGCACGTACTCTGCGCACCAGGGATGCGCATCGTTTGCGCATGGTAGCGTAGAAGCAATCCACACGATATTCTGCAAACATACCTGACGCACTACAGAATCGCGGCAGCGCCATCAACACCCTGAATGCGTTATTATATTGGACACGGAGGGTATTGTAGGCTCTTTGGGTATATACAGCCCACAGATTGCAGGTGTAGAAAGATGCACAGTACGATTTGAAAAGAGTGATTTTCACCTCTTTAGAACAGCGCGCAAATCTGCGAGCTATCATGTTCGCCCTCACCGCCAACGCCCTCCGCTCCCTCTCAATATCGTCATCATCTTTGAGGTCAGAGGTCAATTGGTGTCCCAGGTATTTAAATTTGTACACCCTCCTCAAGGCTGTGCCATTGAGTTTGATTTCCGGGAAATTATCAGTGTTTTTACCTCTGACCTCAAAGACCATGACTTCACTTTTTAACGTATTATACACCAGACCATGTCTTACAGCGTATGCTTCACAAATAGCCACGAGTTTTCTAAGGCCACATACCGATGCACTCAGCAGCACCATGTCGTCGGCATAGCTTATATTGTTAACATTAATTCCATCTACGTGACAGCCGACACGGATGCTGCTCAGTGCCACGATAAGGTCATTGATATACAAGTTAAATAATGTAGGCGAAGACAACCCTCCTTGCCTAACCCCACACTCCAGCCTGTACGACTGCGATATACTCCCCGCCCATCGCACGTTGTTAACTTGATTCCCATACCAATATTTGCAGATGTTTATGAGTTCCGGTGGTACCTGTCTATTTTCGAGCTTACTCCACAAAATATCATAAGAAACCAGGTCAAACGCTTTTGACAAGTCGAGGAAGCACGTATGAACTGGCGTTTTTCGACTTGTGTAGTATTTGACAGCATGCTTAACGCACAAAATGGCACTTTCCGTTGACAGACCTGTTTGAAAGCCAAACTGGTTGTCATGCAGCTTTATGTACTGTTTTAACTGTGAGTTAAGCATGCTATCAAACACTTTAGATACAACTGTAGCTAAAGATATGGGTCTATAGTTATTTTTGTCGGCTATGTCACCCGTTTTATTTTTAACTATAGGTATAACCACAGTTTTAATCATCTCTTCAGGCATATAAGAGTGGCCTATACAAAAGTTAAAGAGCATTGCCAACAGTCTCGGCAAGTGTGGACCACCATGACGTAGATGCTCAATGCTGAGTCCGTCATGGCCAGGCGATTTACCTCTGGTCATCGATTTTATTATAAGCTCTACATCCTTAGCAGTACATTTAATTCCCAGCGCTTTTCCGGTCTCAACATTCAGCACCGTTTGCGATGGTCCCAACGGCGACTTAACAGCAAAATGATCCTTAAAAAGATCAGCTATCTCCCCAGCAATACTTATGCCTTCGACACACACAGGAACTGCAGGCTTCGTATTTAATCTCTGTGTTGCCTTCCAGAAAGAGCGGAAGTCATTACATGAATGATGTGAAGCCAGTATATCCATCTTTATTTGTTCTTTATGGTTTTGACACCACTTCAAACGTTTTTTGAAATATTTCCTAGCCTCACACATTTCATTGTAAGTTGTACCAACCTTAGGTTTACCATACCAACACCAAAGATGAAACTTCTGTCTTGCATTCCTGTGTGCCTCGCTTACATGTTTATTCCAACCTAATACATATTTATCTTTCTTACGTTTACCACATTTATGATTTCTAGAGGCCACGGCTGCCCTTTTTAGTACATCTATTATTTCTTTGTATAATTTGTCAATTACTTGTTTATGTTTCGGTTTATTACAGGTTTGATCAGCACAGTTTTTAAATTCAATTGGGAAATCTATAAGTCTTAAATGCGCGTGGCATTCCTTATAATAAGAGTCAATTTGTTCCAGGCCTCTATCCCCCCATAATACATTATTTGGTGGCGATTTTAATTCATGTACTTTAGGAGAGATTACGTCTAAATTACACTCAATCATCAATGGAAAGTGGTCAGACCACAGTATATCATACTGTATGTACACTTTGGATACAGAGGATACCGCTGCTTTAGATATAACACAATGGTCTAACCATCTCTGAGCACCATTAGCCTCACTGACAAACGTAAAACAATTTGATAAGTCCTTCAGCATATCTACATCTACGCAAGTCCATTCCTGTTCCTCACAAAATAATGACAGTTCAGTGAAAAACTGTTCTGTTGGATGGGCATTAAAGTCGCCCAGTATATAGACACATTCAATGTTATAACTGTCAATTATTGCACTTACCGAGCCGAGGACGTCCGTAAATTCCACTAAGTTCGTGGGCGCGTCGGTAGGCATATACACACTCACCACTAAGATTGA
This sequence comes from Hypsopygia costalis, assembly GCA_937001555.2. Lineage (NCBI taxonomy): Eukaryota > Metazoa > Arthropoda > Insecta > Lepidoptera > Pyralidae > Hypsopygia > Hypsopygia costalis. The sequence goes on from OW443328.2 coordinate 33,518,784, forward strand.
CCGATCTTGTAACACTATTTTTATAGCACATACACGCGGGTTATCACATGGGATTAGGCTTGCCAGATGGCCGGGAAATCCGGGATTGTCCCGGAATTTTGCGTCTTGTCCCGTGTCCAGTAATTAGACCTTATTGTCCCGGATTCCTTTCTCTACCCTCTTTAGCCTTTCTCTACTAGGTAGAGAAAGGCTAAAGAAGAAGAAGAAGAAGTCCCGGATTCCGAAAACCTACTAGTTTGGTAACAAAATAAACTAGCAACGAATGACACGGCTGGCCTGCCTGTGAAAATAAATTGCATTTTCCTTTTCAATTTAAAAAAAAAACAAGATACTTTTTACAATGGCCACGAGACTCGACACTGTTGTCCTAGAATTGTCCCGGATTTGATAAATTTCTATCTGGCAACCCTACATGGGATCGTTACCACATTGGGAAATATACTGTGCCGCCAAAGAATCGCGACACCACCATACGGTCGCCCGCGTAACACCCCCGCCGTCGTGTCGACCGCTGATGTCCCGGTGCAGGTGAAATTGTCATCTATACTGCTCAAAAATGACAGGTCATTAGGCAGTAACCATGTTTCCTGAAGAGCGACTATCGTAGATGTTCGACACAACTCACGTATCGCTTCGACAGAGCGCTTCACGCTCTTACAGTTGAAACTAGCAAATTTATAGGTACTACTATCCATTGTTTTGGTTTGAACTGCCGCCACTGGAAGCCTGTATACCTTCGTACGAATGTCTTTTTTTGAAATGTATGAAGCGTCTGAAAATTATACCTTTTGGCCACAGTTAATGATTGATGCGTTCTTGCAAATGAGTTAGGTCACCAGATGTGATGGGATGCTGCATGTGCCATCTGCGAATGAGATTAGCTTCAGCTTTAAGATGCTAGTGCGCCACTTGCAACCCAAATGATTTTCAATCTTTTCTCGTATATTGAACACACCTACAGTACATGTCCTGCGGACAAACAACAAATGTGCTGGTATTTTACAATTAATTAAAGGAAGTAGGTACTATCATAGGGTTTATGCTGATCGATTATATTGAATCACAACTTAAACGATCGCTTTCCATTGTCCTTGGAACAGCGTTGTATCATACCTTATTTGTCCATAACGTAAGTAGGTAGGTAGTATTGCTCGTACATATAGTAGTATATATTATATATAGTAGGTAAGTGGTAAGAATTTGGACATCGAACTAGAAGGTGCAATGCGTTATCTTGGCATGTTATGTTATCTACTGACTGAACCGATCCAATTTTTTATACAAGTCTATTGGCAAATAAACATGTGGTTGGGCAGAGTGAATATGATGCCTTATAAACTAATGGTTAAGTAACACCAGGACTCACTCCTCGAGATGAGAGGTACATGAAATTTATAATGTAATGTATCTTAAAACACATAAGGCAAGGAGACAAGCAGCAATGAATATATGTAGAATATAAATAAGGAATTATTAATGAAACTGAAGGTGTTGTTTAATAGGTGGTTGGGAAGGTGTAGGTATGTATGTATAAGGTGTGTATTGTAGGGTGCTATTAAATGAGTGAAGGAGTTTTTCAGTATCCGAATAGTTTAGGGTTTGCAAAAAAGTATTTAGTTTTCTTTTACATTGGAATTACGATAAAGGGAGGATGTCTAGCTGAATATCACATCTTATGTCACACTTGCAACGTCAGAATTGCTAAAGAAATCACTTTATATCGAGCTTTTGTTTAGTTTCACTGCTCTTCTTAGTGTACCCAATTGAGCTGAGATTTGACACACTCGTTACGTTCTTGTGACAAGGCGCAATTACCTTATTGTTGTCATTTAATGAAATATGGTGGCCACACAATATTTCAATTAATAATTTCTACATTAGCTCGTATCAAAATCTAAAAATCTAAATATGTTTATTCCTTGGACTTTATAAAGCACTTAGAAACGTCATACAAATCTATATATATAAAAGAAAGTCGTGTTTGTTACAACACTTATAACTCGAGAACGGCTGGACCGATTGCCATGGTTTTTGATTTGTTGGATTTGTTTCCGTCCCGAATAGCAGAATAACTCTTAAAAACATTGGAAAATTCTCGAAAAAATAAAATAAAAGCAAAAACATTTTCCCATACAAATGAAAGTGTCAGTTGAAAAAGGGATTACGATATTTATTGGTTGTCAAATATCAAAACGTCAAATCGATTGGTGTCACTTTTATGTCGCGAAAGTTGTCTGTGGTTGTCTGTGATTTGTTATGAAAATTTAAAAATGTCAAATCGATAGGGGTGAAAACGCTTTTCCCATGGGGTTCGAGCGCAAGAATCAAATCAGAGTAAACATCAAAAGAAATGACAATTACAAATCACCAAAATGATAAAACCTATTTCAAAACTAAAAAAAATAAAACAAAAGGTTTTATTTTTTAAAATTTAACAATAAGGAAATCTTTATTTTTATGAAATCTTCAGTTTTTATGGATACGGGTCTTCCCTCAACCGAAGGGATTTAGAGCGTACTCCAACACGCTGCTCAACTGCGGGTTGGCGGAGGCCAGTGTTTTCGAACCGCCTAAAGGCCACTGACTTAACTTAACGACTGTCATTAAATGATAACAACCGGGAACGACAGCATAACGTGCCTTCCGAAGCACGGAGGAGCTCAAGATGAGCTAATGATAACAACCGGGACTGACGGCTTAACGTGCCTTCCGAAGCACGGAGGAGCTCAAGATGAGCTAATGATAACAACCGGGACCGACGGCTTAACGTGCCTTCCGAAGCACGGAGGAGCTCAAGATGAGCTAATGATAACAACCGGGACCGATGGCTTAACGTGCCTTCCGAAGCACGGAGGAGCTCAAGGTGAGCTAATGATAACAACCGGGGCCGACGGCTTAACGTGCCTTCCGAAGCACGGAGGAGCTCAAGATGAGCTAATGATAACAACCGGGACCGACGGCTTAACGTGTCTTTCGAATCACGGAGGAGCTCGAGGTAATATAAACCCATCCGTGTACAGGCTACGGTCGACGTTGCTTAACTTGCGTGTTCAATTAGACTGACACGCGCAATGACGCCATCGAGCTTCTCTATTATTTTCTACTATTCATTGTTTTAATTCCATAAAATCATAAATTTAGTTCAGCTAATATGTACCACGACATTAATTGTTAGGCGGTACGAAGTTCGCCGGGACAGCTAGTTAAATATAAGAACATGTATAAATCACTACTACTCTAAATCCGCAGAGTATGATATGGATATTATCATCATCTCAGCCATTGAAAGTCCACTGCTGGACATAGGCCTCCCCTCTAGATCTCCAATAAGACCGGTTGGAAGCGGCTTGCATCCAGCGCGATCCTTCGGTCTTAATGAGGTCGTCTGTCCACCTCGTGGGTGGACGTCCCACGCTGCGCTTGCCGGTACGTGGTCTCCACTCGAGAACCTTTTGACCCCATCGGTCATCCGTCCTCCGTGCTATGTGCCCTGCCCACTGCCACTTCAACTTGCTAATCCGCTGGGCTATGTCGGTAACCTTGGTTCTTCTACGGATCTCCTCATTTCTTATTCGATCTCGCAGAGAGACTCCGAGCATAGCCCTCTCCATAGCTCGTTGGGCTACTTTGAGTTTGTTCATAAGGCCCATAGTGAGGGACCACGTTTCAGTGCCGTAAGTCATCACTGGTAACACACACTGGTCGAAGACTTTCGACTTGAGGCACTGCGGTATGTCGGACGAGAAGACATCACGCAATTTTCCGAACGCTGCCCAGCCGAGTTGGATTCGGCGACTGACCTCTTTCTTGAAGTTGGAGCTACCTAACGACACACATACCCACAACACACTCATCGTCTCATCATAATTCAGTCTTATACATATATACATAATTACACTTTCAACTTTGTTACTCTTCGTCTCACTCCTTGTCTAGCGCTGTTTTATGCCCCCTCGGCGATTCAGTGATTTTCCTAAAGGTGGAAGCTGAAAAGCAGTGGTTTGCCTCTAGGGGCAATAATTGTCACTGAGCCTCCAACCAATTGGTGTTGCTGGTGCACATGCGCATCTTAAGACTTTTCCATATTTGTCAATATTTGTCTGTATTTGTTTAATTACTCGTATGTGTATTTTCTCTAGCTTAAGTAAAAAGTGTAACAGCAAACCAATAAAAATATTATCTATCTATCTATCTATCTAACTAACTGGACTACTTGTCCTAGGTCTCAACAGATATTGGAGTGGGTGCAACATGGGCATTACACATTACCTTCGTCTTGTCCATGTTCATTTTAAGACCCACTTGTTGAGAAACTTGATTGAGGCCTTCGAGCATCGTGCTGAGATCTTCCATCGAATTTGCCATGACTACGATGTCGTCGGCAAACCGAAGGTGAGTGATGTATTCGCCGTTAACATCGACGCCGAATCCTTTCCAATCCAGGAGCTTGAAGGCGTTCTCCAAAGTGGCCGTAAACAGTTTCGGAGATATCACGTCTCCCTGTCTTACGCCTCTTTTCAAAGGGATCGCCTTCGAGCTCTGTTCCTGTACTCGGACCGACATAGTGGCGTTATTATACAAACACTTCAACACTTCGATGTACCGATAGTCAATACGGCATCGCTGGAGAGAGTCAAGCACAGGCCATGTCTCGACCGAATCAAAGGCTTTCTCATAGTCCACAAACGCTAAGCAAAGTGGCAAGTTATACTCTTCGGTCTTCTGTATAATCTGCCGCAGCGTGTGGATGTGGTCTATGGTACTGAAGCCTCTTCGGAAACCGGCTTGTTCGGAAGGCTGGAAATCATCAAGCCTGCGCTCGAGACGGTTCGTAATGACCCTTGAAAACAGCTTGTAAACATGGCTCAGAAGCGAGACGGGTCTATAGTTCTTCAATAAGGTGTTGTCGCCTTTCTTAAAGAACAGCACCACCACGCCTCTGTTCCATGCTTCAGGCGTTATGCCCTCGAGGACGACGGTATTAAAGAGCTTCTGAAGGACTTTTAGTACCGGTGTTCCACCCGCTTTCAGAAGCTCTGATGTGATTCCATCATCACCCGGCGCCTTGTTGTTTTTAAGCTGATTCAGGGCCATTCTAATCTCGTACAGGCTGATGTCCGAGATATCCTCGGTGAAGCGTCGGGTCAGCTTGGCTCTTGGGTCTTTGGCCGCGCTGTTAGCAGGCTTAGCAACGGAAGCGTATAACTGTCCATAGAACCTTTCGATCTCTTCTAATACCTCGGCCTTTTTCGACGCTATACTGCCATCTTCTCTCTTCAGCTTGGTCAATTGGCTTTGCCCTATAGACAGATTCCTTGCAAACACTTTGGAGCCTTTGTTCCGCTCTATCGTCTCTTTAATATATTTCCTATTAAAGAGACGTATATCGTGACGCAAGGATTTCGAGATCTGTCTATTGAGCCGCCTGTATGACTGTGCGTCATAAAACTGCAGTCTTAGCGAGCGTCGTTCAGCCATGAGGTTTAGAGTGTGATCGGAAAGTTTCTGAGGTCTATTTGAACGGCGGGGTCTAAAGAACTTAGAACCTACCGTTTGAACAGTTTCTACGAGCCCGTTGTTAATCTCGTCCACTGATGCTAAGTTCTCCAGGCAATCGAAGCGATTAGAGAGCTCGAGCTGAAAGTTCTCGGGGTTTTGGATATCGACACGAGTAGGTCGGAGCGTGGACCTCACCAAGCGGGACCTTTCGAGTTTAACGTTAATATTCAATGTGCCTCTTACCATCCTGTGATCGCTACCGGTTTTCACCCTGTGGATCACGGAGACGTCATTGAATATTCGTTTCTCGCTGGTCATGATGAAATCGATCTCATTTCTCGTGGAACCATCGGGACTTATCCAGGTCCATTTCCTGTGAGGCGGCTTCTGGAAGAAAGAGTTCATCATGAAGAGTCCCACCTTCTCCTGAAAGTTGGCCAGCCTCTGTCCCCTAGGGTTCCGTTGTCCATATCCAAATTGCCCCACTCTCAACTCATCATCGCTTTTCTTGCCCAACTTAGCGTTGAAGTCCCCCATAACAACGGTGAAGTGGGTCTTGGTTGTATGTATGGCTCGACTTACGTCCTCACACATAGACTCCACTTCATCATCTGGGCGTGACGAGCTCGGTGCGTATACCTGAATGACCTTCATCGAATATCTCTCAGATATTCTGAGTATTAGGTATACAACCCTGCTCGACACGCTTTCGATGGTAATAACGTTGTTAATAAGGGACTTGTGGACGAGAAATCCGACACCACCTTGGGACTGTTGGTCACCTTCCCGGTAGAAGAGGAGATTGCCGGATTGTAGGGTTATCGTGTCCTCTCCCTCTCAACGGACTTCGGACAACCCCACAATATCCCATCGCATCCATCTCAACTCTTCCTCCAGCTCAACAATCTTCTCGTCAGTCCTCATCGTGCGTACGTTGTGTGTTACCAGGGCCAGTCGTCTGTTGGGGTGGTAGCCGGGTCTCTGCCGGGGATTCTTAGCACCCCCTGCTCCGTCGTTTCCCTGGCCGCTACCGGAGCCAGGACTAGCGGAGCTGCCGGGGACTGGGGGCCTGGTCCTATTTAGTTTGTTCATTTGGGGGTTCATATGGGAATTATACGAAACGGCTTCAAGAGCGAAAATGGCACAGTAAGTAAACGTTTTTATTTACAATTTAATAAAAGCTAGTTTAAAAATATATTTGAGCTTTATTCTTGTTTATTTATTTATTTCTAATCAGGGTGCTTACGGCTGTAGAATGTGCAATTTTATAGATAAACCAACTACAAATCTTCACATTTCAATAATATAAACAAACATTATCGAGATTTACCTTCCGTTTTACGATGTTTTTTTAAACAATTTAAACAGCGCCATCTAGTCCCAAATTAAGCGCAATGCTTGTACTATGGGTACTAGATAGACAACTACTAAATGTACTTAAACAGATTTTTTTTTTATAAATATATGAAATACATATAGAACACCCAGACCACGACAAAGCAACGTATTCGTTCACACAATTTTTTGTCTAGTGTAGGAATCGAACCCGCGACCTCGGAGTCAAAGTAGCCATTGCTAACCATTCGACCACCGGGCTCGTCAAATGGTGGATGACAATAATAAATTAATCTCTCACTAAGTTAATTGAATCAACATTGTACCCTACCTGCCTGTTGGACTTTTCTCTACAATTTCTTGCTTTACCTGGTAGCATGTATACCATGTGCAAAGGAGATCAACTTTGGCTCTGAGATTATTTTATGAATTATCATTTTTATGAAGTAAATACTTCATTAATGATATTTTCTGCGGAAGACAAACTTCTACATTTCCAGGATAATTATTCTGAATTGGACCTACCTGCGGTAGCTTATATATGAGGAGTATCACTTGAAGTATCCTAATGACTGAAAATAAATCCATCAGTGGATTTGTTCAGTGAAATAGAGAGAAGTGGGGGGTTTTGCTAATACAGTGCCTCCAGAGAATAGAAGCACAATATATAAACACACACGCAATCAAGCATACGGCTCGCCTGATGCAAAGATTAGGAGTATTTCTTCAGTCGAGCGGCTCCAAATCCCATATTTTGTGATATAACCTTTGCAATTACTTACAAGTGAAATAAGCTTTTGTTCTCAAGATGGTGGAAAATGACATACGACAAAAATTTAAAGATTTGGTCGATTTTCCTTTCTGTCAAGCGTAGTTTGCCAACGGTCATGTACTAGGGCTTGCGGAGTGCAAGGGTTTTCACTGAAGTATACCACGCCGAGACCAGGTCGAAGCCTTCCTCGGCGGAGTGGCAGGTTGTGCACAAACAGCGTGTTATCAGGCACTTGTCGCGATAACGTCGATAGCGACACTTGTGCCGGTGATTCACGCCGGTGAAGGAGATGTGTGTGTTTTGTCAGCGCTCGATATATCCAACATCACGTCCACAAACAATAACACTACTTATTTACACAATAGCTAACATACCTATGCTGCTTTCGTTATAATATGCAACAGTTGATACTCTACTTGGTTATTTTTTACAACACTAAGGGACGAAACGAGGAGCTCGGTGGCGTCGTTGCGCGTGTCAGTCTAATCGATCACGCAGGTTACGCAACGTCAACCGTAGCCTATCTATGGATGGGTCTATTTATCGCGATCTTCTCCGTGCTTCGGAGGTCACATTAAGCTGTCGGTCCCGGTTGCTGTCCTTAGATCACAGTCGTTAAGCCAAGTCAGTGGCCTTTGGGCGGCTTGATAACACTGGACTCTGCCAACCAGCAGTTGAGTAGAGTAGTGGAGTACGCTCTAAACCCCCTTCGATTGAAAGAAACCCAACAGTAGGATAATCATTGGTTGATGTCGAAGGTGATGAAAAAGCATAATTACTGCCTGAAGCAATCATCGTTGTTTATTAATGAAGCATTATTCATGTATTGCCGATCTCCACGAGGTGAGAGTTCACAGGACAGAAAACTTCTCTGGAACCTCACAGTGCGCGACCATTTTCCAATGTGTGAGGTGAATTTACTGCCAATGGAAGTCCTTGGCCATCTTATCAAATAACTCCTCCGAACACAACTCATTGTACAATCGCTAAAGCAGAGAAAGACAATAAGTAATTCCTTAAATTTCTGTGTTTCACAAGAGTGGAAAACATGTCCGGTTCTGCCTAACACATGCTGCCGGAAACAAGTAGGGCGGGAGGTGTAAGTAATTTCAATAAATGTTTATATTTCTATGGTGCCTGTCTATTAGTTTGTACTTTACTATTCTCGATATATTATACTCGATATAATATAGTATATCAAGGAGATCTAGCATTTTTTTACAAGCTTTTATTTAGTTTCACCGAGGTGTCTGTAACCATCAAGGAACTAACTTCGCTTTTTAACGTACCACTTTTGACGGGTGGAATACCAGAGAAATATCGTAATCAAATAAGTATCTTATTCCATAAGAAGAGATCAACTGAGAGAGATAAACTTTCAAATCATCGCCCAATTACGCTCCTCTAAATATATAATGTATTCTCCCGAATGGTTACTTCACAAATCACTAAGACGCGCTTAATCATCAACCAATAGAACAAGCTAGCTTCAGGTGAGGCGAAATCGTTGCGGCAAGTGATATAAAAACGCAATTCAACTGACTACGTCACCTTGCTTCGTAGACTATATAAAAGCTTTTGATACGACGGAACACTGGATGCTCTTCGACTCTGTTCATGAACACAGAGTAGACTATAGGTACGTTATAATACTCAAAAAATGTACAAAATAGCAACGATGACCACACAATACGAAAACTGCACACTACGATCATTCCAATTCAGCGACGCGTACGACAGAGTGGGGATCCCCAAAACTCATCACATGGTAGAATTAACGGAGAATTTGTATACCATCTACGTTTTGTAGATGATGCCGTTTGGCTCGCAGAAACACCACGAGGATGCTAAATAAACTAAGGCAGGATTCCCTGAGGATTGGTTAAAAATTGAACTTCGACAAAACGGATATACATAATTTATGTACCGATCGGAAATAACACTAACAAGTTGTTGAGAATATCTGCCTCGGGCGTAAGATCAAACTCGGCAGAGAGTTCCAGAGACAGACCCTCTAATACAGCTTTCACGGGCCGCCTTTGGCAATCTTGAACATGTCTTTGAATTGCAGATTGTTTGAAAAAGTGTGAAGCTAGCAAAGTAAAATAACCTAATTCGAACTTTTAGACGATGACGACTCGGTGGTGAAATGGTTTTTTTTTTTTTTTTTTTATTGATTTATATCACAATCTACAGACCCGGGGTCCGTACCTTTTATTAACAATGTTCTATTTTTTTATCTTACAATATTCTTACAATATAAATTGCACGTCGCTATTATGCTAATAATTATATTATTGTCTATTACTACTATATGTTATTGTCTATTGCTCCTATTGTTTACCTTGCAACCATGACAGCCAGGGCAGACCAGTCCCCTCTGGCAGCACCCGTTCACGAGTTGATGCATGGGGCAGCCATCAGCAGTGGTGAAATGGTTAGCAATGGCCACTTTGACTCCGAGGTCGCGGGTTCGATCTCCGCACAAGACAAATATTTGTGTGCATGAACATGTCTGTTTGTCTGTTCGTCTTGGGTCTGGATGTTTTCTATGAATTATATGTATGTATTTACAAAAAAAAAATGTATTCAAGTATAATATCAGTTGTCTAGTACCAATAGTAGTAAATTTGCTTAGTTTGAGACTAGATGGCCGGTGTAATTTGTCCAGGAATATTTATTTATATAATTAAGCTTGTCAGTTTAAAAATCAACTTATTGTTCCCAATCCCACGCTCCTACCGGCTTACCCCCGGCTGACCCCGGCTCCGCATGGGTGCACGCACCCGCTGCTAGTTACATATAAAACGAATAAAAAAGGGGGAAAGAAAGTAAACGAAAATCATTTAATAAAGTTGCATATAGTGTTTCTGTCTATTAGTTCTCGTCATTCGAATCACCTCGTCATGTAGCTTGCAATGTATTTATTCGATTGTCATAATAAGTACGTGTAACGGAGTGGCAAATATTGTTACAGTCGTGGAGAGATTTAGCGTTGTTGTAACGTGCCAGCGAGACAGTTCTGGGTCATGTGAGAAGCCACTTGGAGTGGATGTTATCAGCGCGCTCGGCTGACAGGTGCGCTCTCGTCGCGCCGCGCCCTGTCAATATGTCCGATATCGAGGGCTGACAGCGCTGTTCCCATCGACCGAGCTGACATCTACGTGATATATCATAATCGCACATCATATTTGTTCCCTTTTTATACCACACAGACGGCAAACAAGCATTCGACCAGCCTGATGTAATCATACTTGCTGAATTGAACTTGCATGTAAACCATTTTTGTTTATTTTTTATACTACATCGGATGGCAGACAAGCATACGGTGATAATAACGCTCGCAACATGAAACGTTGCTCGCGCGCCGCCACCTCCGCTGCCAACGCAGCCTCTCCTCCCAACCTGGTTCACTAATTCGCAGGAACACAACAACCCTTAAGGGAATTGTTATTTGGCTGCGGTACTCAATGAGGTGGAGGTAGTTCCCGATCCGGGCAGCTTATAAATACGCTGTACCGTACCTCTCTTTTACCAGAGCCTCTTTTGCTAGTCGGCAGGGTGCACCACGTGCAGGTGCGGTTGGCTTTGGTTCTGAAGATCATAGTGAGTCACTTCCACTCCAACATCTTGACTGTTAACGCAACATCACCTCATAACAGATGACTTCAATAGTCATTTACACCCCAGAACTAATTTGCCATACAAGGTATACAGCTCTTCCGGTACTAAGTACCGCAGCCCTGGCACTAACTTCACCCGTTCGTTGCCGTTCTTCTACAAACTTCTCTAATGCTCTCTAGGTTTGTACATGAGGGTTCAATAGACAAACAATTTCATTAAAATACGCGGAATTTAATGAGTAACTTCATGGTGCGAGGGTAAGAATGCACATTTCTGTTCGTCAATTTTTAAAAATTTCCAAGTTTTTAGTATTGAACGTAACTGATGGGTAGTGAACGAGCATACGGTACGCCTTATATGCAGCTGTTACCGCAGCCATACAACGTAAAATATCGTTCGCGCCACCACCCCGCTGTCGAAGCAGCAACTACTTCCTTGCTGTTGACCTCACTTACAGAACTCACAACGAAACTGTTATTTGGCTACGCAATTCTTGAGCCCCAGGCAGCTTACAAAATAAGCAAAGCCCTACCCCTCTTTTCGATAGAGCCTCGTTGACAGTCAGCAGGGTGCACCACATGCAGGTAAGGTTGCCTTTAGTTCAAAGATATTGATGAACCTTTTTCCCGCTCACGTTTCTTGTATGTGTTCCTACCAAACACTTTATGGTTGGCTGGGGAAGAGATCTCTAAAAGAGATAAGTCCGCCTTTGTACGTAACATTTCCTTATAATACTGTAATTATGTTTTTATTGGTGTACAATAAAGAGAGTACAACAACAACAACCTTTTACAGCCCATAGCTTCCTTATTAGAGAATTTTCCTTATAAGTTTTAAAATAAAACATCGGACGCGCAGCATGCGCCACCATAGCGAAATTTATTTATTTTATTTATTTATTTATTTTGGCCACTTTCCCGAGTGGATATCGGAAAACCAAGGTCACTTTACAGTACTATATTTTGATGCTCTACACGAATCCGAAGTCAGAATTTAGAAATTTTGAGTTTCATGGCAACGGACGGACAGACAGAACGACCGGACGATTTTATAAGCTCAATAAATTTCGCTGAAACTACACCCGGCCGGCTCCCGTTCACTGCCGTAAGTGTTTAAATGCAACTGCTGCATGCGGGCAGCAATGTGTAAGTAATACTTTTATAATTCCAGCGTTTGTTACGGTACCTGGTTTCCGTCAGGTAAGTTTGTTTGCTGATTTGTTAAAAAAACTTAGGCAGATTTGAATTCCTGATAACAAACAACTTGTTTACCTTCCTGTAACTTGCTTATGGTTCATGAAAATACTTACGAATATCGAATAATATGTGTATCCTAGCCGAGCGTGCAGGCATCGCCCTTGAAGTGATACTCGACTTAATGCAGATATTGAGTGCCGCGATCACTGATTGTAATATTGGTATTTCTTAAAATATGTGGCTTCACTGTACGGACATGTCGTATTTGAGTAGTCTTAGGATGTGTACTTTGAAATTTGTGTTGCATTATATTTTGAGTTAAATTTTTGATTTATAATAAACACACTAAGAATAATATATCACTACATAGTATAAAACAAAGTCGCTTTCTCTGTCCCTATGTCCCTTTGTATGCTTAAATCTTCGAAACTACGCAACGGATTTAGATGCGGTTTTTTTTAATAGATAGAGTGATTCAACTGGAAAGTTTATATGTATAATATATGCATAACATAGTAGAAAAACACTGATAATTTAGAGGTTTCTAATGTGATGTCGTAAATAAACACATTTTTTTGCTCTTTCATTGCAATCGCTAGCTGAACCCAACGAGATAGATCAAAATGATGTAGTACAGTATTGTTCACCTTAAAATGGTCTACAAAAAAGTTCGCGATGGTATATGTCTATCTCTTAGTGGTAACACACAATAACCGTTACTTTATCCTTTGCTTTTTACAAGAAATAATGCCTTATTTACGAAGCGATTTTAAGCAATACAGAATTAATCCTTATCCAATTAAGTACCTTAAATACATTGCGCATTTAATATAGATCAATATGGCCCTTCACAGCATGTAATTTAAATGAATAGTTTAGAAGATATTACACATTTAAAACGCAGGGACATAACGGCTGTGGCGGTACCGGCCGCGGAGCCGGCGGCGTGTGCCTATAACTGGGGAAGGACTGGATAGGACATAGCGCAAAGACCTTCTGTAGTACATTTAGTATCAGCATTGCACCCGTGCGAAGCCGGGGCGGGTCGCTAGTTTCTTTATATACTACGTCGGGTGGCAGACAAGCTTACGGCCCGTCTGATATGAAGCGGTTACCGTAGCTATATTAACGTGCATAACAAGAAATATCGCTCGCGCGCCGTCACCTCCGCTGTCAACGCAGCAACTCCTTCCTTCCTGGTGACCTCACTCACAGGAACACAACAACTTTCAAGGGAATTGTTATTTGGCAGCGGTATTCTGTAAGGTGGAGTGTACTTCCCCAGTCGGGCAGCTTTCAAATACCATGTACATTCATTATTATGACTGTTTAGATACGCCATGACATTCGGAATGTCATTTTTTTGTATATTTATAATCTACGGCCGCCGCTGAAACAAACACGTCAAGATCTGGCCCACAGTTACAGTTACTTTGGCTGAAGTCAATACAAATCGAGATGTTTGATTCCGAAAATAAGACATATGGACTAATATTTTCGTTGAATAATAGTTGTTATAGATTTAGGATTCCCACCGGCTACGCTATGGTGTTAGAGATGGTTTATGGACTCTATCACCATTAAAGCTCGGCTGAAATGACTCGCCGCACTCCCGCGTGTGCGCGCACCTGCCATTTTAAAATATACACAGAACACACGACAAAGATGTTGAATACTTGTTATAACTAACAGAAAGTTATATTCTATTAGTTATACAATAAACAGTTACATATACCTATATCTGTAATCGACACTTACTTTTACATTTTTTTTAATATAAATGATTGATACAAATTTAATATAATTTATTAATATAAATGAAATTAAACTAAAGCTAATCTAAAAACCTATATATTTATCTATAAAGAACAGAAAAAGTTACACGATAAACAAATTACAGAAATTTACCTACAAATAAAAAATCCCCAAGATCGTTGCCTGTCGGCAGTGTCCCCAGCCGACTGGCAGCATTACCTTGCTGGATAGCGATACTAATTCTCTGAGCTTTAGGTAATGACCAGCCTTCTGGTGATAGGACGTGTTGACCAATTTTCGATAAATGTCTCTAAATAATTTAATTTGTGGGCTGAAGGGTCACACGGTCCCAAGGTCACCACAACCCCAAACGGCTCAAACATGTAACCGTTGCTTATATTACTATATTTGCGCCGTATGAGGCATTCTGCAGATACCGCTGCGGCACCGGCCTTAGACCCTGTAGCCGTGAGGTGGGACGAGGCCAGGGTATCGACGCATGTGACGTCCCACACCAAGGCGTGTCCCAACCTGCAGGGCGCCAGAGTCATTCCATCAGGTCTCTTGCCATCGTCTCGAACCAAACCATATATTTTAATTATAGAAATTTGAATTGTTGTAGTATTGAAGCGAGTAGTTGATAATATTACTATTAATTTCTTTGTATATACTAGAGGCTGGATTATTTGTTAAAAAGCATCCAGAAATATTTAAAAAAGCGAATGAAAGTAAAAAGCATTTGTCCAGGGATCCAACGAAATTACAGTTACTCAACGCAAATTCAACGCTATACCAAAAAAACTGTTTTTATATGGCAATAAAAATCTATAATAAAATTCCAAAAACCATAAGGGAACTAAACGTTAATATATTTAAAATTAGATTAACGAATTGGTTAAAAGACAAATGTTTTTTATTCATTAAGTGACTTTTTACCCTGTAAGCATGACATTATATGAAACCGACATCAACTTATTACATTATTGACATTAATATTTTTTGACATGTTTTTAATTTATTACATACTTAACTTAATTTATTTTTTTCATAGTTAGTTAATTGATTCAGGTGTTATTTTGCGGAAGTCAAATTTACAGGCAATTTGATCTACACTACTTTGCGTGCTTCCGCCACCAATTAGTTCATGCAAACTACTGCCGGCCGGCACCCGCCCACTACCGTTAGTAGTTGCATGCGACTGCCGTGGCTGCTTTGGTCGTCTCTGCTCCAGCTGCTGTGGTCGTCTCGGCGAATCACCAACATCTGAAACAGAAGATACATGCGACCGCCTCTGCCCCGACTGCCGTGGTCGTCTCTGCGACACGTGTTTCGCCTCTACGCGAGGCATCCTCAGGCGATCTGTGGATGTTGATGGTTAGAACAACAACCTACAAATGACAAGTCCATCGCATTGCCGGCCTTTATATTGTGTTGGAAGTGGAGGGGGTAGTGGGGATAATGGAAAATATATTAAGGATAGGAGAATTACTGACGTCAAGTTGTTTATTCATTAAAGGAATTTTTGAATTTTTGTGTTTTATTATTTCTAATTGTTCCCTAATATTAAGTTTTAGTCCTTTGTCTGTCATGTGTAGTATTTTGTATGAATTATTGGGAGATAAATTGTGTCCTTCGTCTATAAGATGTTCAGCGAAGTGTGACTTTTCTGGACGGTTGTTTTTATAAGCTGATATATGTTCGTTAAATCTAGTTTGAAAATTACGCCCGGTTTGACCTATGTAAACGTGTTGACAGTCATCACAGAACAACTTATAGACTCCGGATTTTTTATTGGGAGGGATTTTGTCTTTACTATTGCAAAGTGATTTGAGGGAATTATTTGTTTTGAGGGCAACCTGAATATTATTTTTTCTAAATATATTGGCTATTTTGTCGGTGATTTTTCCTAGGTATGACAAACTCGCGGTGTATTTATTGGTTGAGATATTGGGAACCGCGTATAGTAATTTGTTGATGTTACTATTGGTCTTTTTTCGTATCAGCTTGTCGATGGTATTTTTGCGCGTTCGTAGTTGTCCATGAATACGTCAGCCATCAATGGACTAAGAGGGGACCCCATAGCTAACCCTTCTTTTTGAATATAATAATTATTATTTAACTAATTAGCATATAATAGCAACATAGGGTTAGCTATGGGGTCCCCTCTTAGTCCATTGATGGCTGACGTATTCATGGACAACTACGAACGCGAAAATATTATCGGTAAACCACATATATTTTATTATTACAGATACGTCGATGACATTCTCATTTGTTGGACAGGTACCATTCATCAACTAGATCACTTTGTTTCAAGTGCTCTAGAGCAATAAAAATGTATGAAATTTCATTATTGCACAGTTTTTTTTTATCGCACCAAAAGGTGCCAATCTCAATGGATTAGTTCTATTCAGCCAGCCGATATCAATACTTTTTTTTCGTACGTATTATTCGTTTCTATCCTACTTGTTCCAAATTTAAAAAATGATTGCTGCTAACTTTGAGTTAAAAATGAAAGAAATTTAAAAAAGTGATTTGGCGGGAACTTTGTTAATTTTGCTTGACAATATTTTTGGAAACGATAAAAGTGTGATACTATCTGATTTTGAGTGCTTCGGCTTCGAATTAAAATGGAATCAGAAGCCGACAGTGTTATAGAAACTTCTATTTTAACTGTTTGATATGAGTTTCTTTTATCTACTATTCCTATAGGTATTAGTTGAAAGAAAAGCAGATTATGCACCTCGCCTTAAGTAATTTATATTGCCCTCGTGCCTGTTAGATTAGAGCCCTCGCTAACGCTCGGGCTCTAAATCAGGCACTCGGTGCAATAATAAATTACTTTGTGCTCGATGCAATAATCTACTATTATCTTATCTTAAAAATTACATTTGGGCACATCTAATACGGTAATTTAGAAGTGTAATAAAATTCTGTTTAAAAGGGTTTTTAGTTAAGCCAAAGTTTATGGACCACGGGGCTATTTGGCACAGACCGTTGTTACTATTAACAGCACTATTGCTGATTGCATTGTTGAAGTTATCCAGAAGCTGCAGTATAAATTTGCAGATCATCAGCATATAGGTGATGAGAAGTGGAAAGTAAGGAAGTTATACTGTTGACGAATAAAGACGAAAGAATTTGAGATGAAACTCCCCCTATAAGTATAAGTCACGCCCGCACTGAGTCCACATCAGGCAGAGCTCGTATTTTCAACTTAAATCAATTGGCGCCAATTAGTTAGACAGGATTGAAACCAAAATAAAGCTGATAGAGAAGAAATTAAAGACAGAAGCATTGCAAGCAACATATCAACCAAATTGAAGGCATTTGTGAATTTGAACAGAACAAAAATTGTCTACTTAGGTATCTTATTATGTAATTTGTTTAATTTTTAATTACATTTCGATTTAATCACACTTTAATTAAACTGCCAAGTTTCGTAAGTATAATGTGAGAATGTGAGAATACCGAATGGGGCGTTTGTGTGATCGAGACGAGATCGGAATTGAATTTTGACTGCATTTTAATTAAGACAATTGCGCCCCTCGTGATGTTGTCGCTACTAACTTATCTTGACTCGCATTGCTGTCATTCTCCAAGTTTGCTTATAAAATGGTTTATGAGAAGTTGTTATAAAGTTACACAATCGCGACGATGCTCCAGTTTCGGCGCTGTGTGTTCAGGGAGCGCGGTATGCAGGCCGCGGCCGCGGCCGGGGGGACCGTTGCGACACTGGCAGAACACACGAACTATCACCGCCTTCCCCAGACGAGCTCATTTATTGAGAAGTAGAGCACAACGTAATTATAGCTGCCGACTGGGGAAGTACCTCCACCTTACACCTTCCCAAAGCCAAATAACAATTCCTAGGTCTAGAAGTTGTGCCTAAGTGATGTTATCAGAAAGAAAGGAATTGCTGTCATGGTAGCCGAGCGGTGGTAGTGGCGCGCAAACGTGAATTAGAATAAAGAAAAGTCTTTTCTACGTTACTGACTCATTTACACTACAGCAAAGTATTGGACGGCGATTCACTTACTTTGAGCTCTACGTATTGCGCCGTTAGCGCCGACCTCTCAAGAGCCGTAACTAACCGAATCTAGAACTACCAAATTTGGACGAAATACGAACTTAGGTACCGGTTATGTCCTCAACAGGCAGTAAGAAAACATTTTAATAAAATCAATATATTTCAGACGTTACAAAGGGTAACTTACCATCTTATATCTCCGTCTTATATACAACATTATGTGGTCAACAACCCAGAAAAATCCATTAAGGTAAATTTTCAATGAATTTTCGTAACCAAGGCGTTGTTGACAAGTTGAACTGATACCATCTAAATTTGTATGAATTCCCACGGGATTCGCCCGCCTAGGTAAACTCTCCGGACAGGACAACGATTTATGGCATGTGTGAACATTATTTGCGTGACACGCATCGATATATTAATCATATGGGAAAATTAATTATTTTAATACAAATTCCCACTACGAGTTCTTCTTGTTTGTTTAATTTTCGGTCATATCCGATTTAATCCCACTTTAAACAAATTGAAATTTCATATTGTTATACCTACGAGAATACCAAATGTGACATTTGTGAAATCGAGACTGAATCGGAACTGAATTTTGACTAAATTTTAATTACGAGTATTGCCCGCAGTACTCTACACACATTAATTAAAATTTTGCGATTGTCTTGTTTTTGCTACGTAATGATCTTTGGAACAAATCATCCAATTTTAATAAGAATTTCATTGGAAGAGAGAAAAGATAAATAGATTATTTTTATTATGAAAACATTTTAAATTCTTGCCTGAAACATTACATCAACCGTAACAAAGTATTGATCCTAGCGGACGAAGTACTTGTAACTGCTACATAAGTATATTATATGTTTTTCAGTTTTCCACCAATTCAGTACGATGAATACATTGGTTGATGTTATAGATAAGATGTCTTGCTCGTTCAAGTACTGTATGTTTTTGGACGGATTTTGGTTATCAAAAACTAGTATTACATATTTTGCCTCGGGCGAGGTGCGAACGTTGAAATTACGTACAAAACCCACTCAACCGCGGCACTGAATATTTATCTTCCACTTCAAACAAGGTGTCTTATTCATCATAATGAATTTCTGAAACTGAAATAAATATATGCATAATTTTCCATACAGAAATATCTATATAGAATGACACGTCAATAATTATTTGGATGCGAATGTAAACGAGCAATGATCACGAATGATATAGGTATAAAATGCATTCTTCAGATTATCGTATGCATTCATGTTAATCACGCAGAATAGATTACAATGATCTGCTTACAGACTTATATTAAAAAATATCAGTGCCTTATAAATAGTTATCAGAAAATTTACGTCTTAGATTGAAAACTAATCTAGTGTGCGGACATCACCGGAAGTACACATTGCACACTATTATATAATAATTGCGGGGTGCGTTGACCTCATAGATAGAGCGCGGGTATCGCGGTTTTCTTCAGATATGCAAATCGTTATCTCGTTTATCTTAACTAGGTGCTAATGCGAGACCAGTTATCTTAACTGTTTGATACCTAATCGTATCTAACAGATACCGTATCTAGTGCACCAGCTGGGGAGCGATTGGCCGATTGTTGGGGCAGTCGCCGCGCGCTCTGGTGCAGTCGCATGCAAGTTTGTATTGCATCTATCACTGAGTTATAGATACCGGTACTAGGATAGATGATTTTGCTATTTTATTTACGGATCCACAGATTTGGTACCACATTTCACTGAAGCTGCTAACGGTTGCAGTGTGTTTTGCAGCTATCGGAATGCATAAGCTTTAGCCACCTTGAACTGAATGACTGTCCATCAATCCGCTATTCTATCGAACTATCGGGTACCTAACACGCGTGATTCAGCCTCTGTCTTATCTAATCAACATCGTATAGCAATTAGCTCTTCTATGAATAGCAACCTTCGATTCTCTGATATTATAAATGTTCCTGTATTTATAACGTCGTAGCGCACGGCTCGTAAGCCGTAGGTATGATGAACGTTGTGCAAGCGAGGGAGTCGGGTGTACGGCTGGGTGTGTTCGCGATGACGCGATAACGAGAGCAAACAGCGGCGAGCGCTGCGCAAATATTTGTAGGGAACGTCGGGCGAGCACCCCGCCCGCCGCCGCCCGCCGCCGCCCGCCGCCAGCGGAGCGGCGCCTATCTGCGGGACCTAAGATATCGCGATACCATCCCTGATACCGAGTAATTATCAGATAGAAGGCCTACAGATTTGATTACGAGAGCGCGTATCTGCGCCGGCAGCTCATTACTGTCTACACAGCGCCCGCGCGACCACCGCGCTGAGATAAATCCTGGAGACGTCGTCCGCATGCGGAAGACGTGCGGCTCCTCGACGTGGCCCGCGGGAGCGGCGTGTGCGCGTGGCTCGCTCCGGTGTGCAGTGCTGTGCCGCGGGGATGCAGTGCGCGCGGCGGGCGGCGCCGCGACGTCAGTAAGCCGGCGATAGGCGATACATCGACGGATTATTGATGGGCGCCGCTCGACCTCATCGCGATCTTATCAGTTGTTTTTTTCGTCGAATATTTTTCCGTGAAAAGCTAATAAACCCGGCGCGCGGGGCGAGGTGTGACGCACGTGACGGCGATGGCCGCCGATAAGCCGCCATATTGTTTCAGCGCTCCTCCCCCCTCGCCCCTCGCCCCCTCGCGCCACCTCGCCCTCTCCTGAAGTGTTTAGCGATTGAATCACGTACACCAGCCGTCGTACCTATTGTCGTAGGTATGTATCCAAATATGCTGCGTAGTTATATTTTCACCTGAGTACTTGCCTCCATCTCTCTTCTATGAGTATGAAATTCTGTACGAGTAGTGTCAACGATCGAACCGTTTGCTGTGGGAATAACGCTAACATCGATTCCTTAATAGTCCGTAATAGTACCTTCAGACAAAGGTAGCCCTTAAGGCGACGTATCTACACATTTAATTTCGAATAGCAATACCCGTTTCTTTTTCGTTAATCATACGTATTGATGTTTTGAAAAAAACATACTTACATGTTATTTTATAATACTTATACCAATCCAACCAATTTTCATTTTATTTCTGCAAATAAACATTAAACAAAGAAATGTAGAAGTGATGACAATAAAATTGTTTTGGTACATAACCAAAACAATTGTCATCACTTGTGTGTATTTCTTTCGCCAACAAATCAAGGAGTATTCGATCCGAAGTCACGTGAAATTCTACAAAGTAAAAGCTCGTGCACTGGTCGACTAGTATAATTATTGTCTCGATTTTTTCTATCAAGCGGATCGTGTTACCATTGGAGACGTGAAATCAGAGGCTTAATTATGTTAAATTCTTATTAATTATAATATTCTTAAGATCTATTATTAACTAGATAATTCCTCTTTTTTAATGGTAAAAATCGTATGAAGATCTTTTCACTAGTTGCTAAGCCTAGCCAGAACTAACACAAAATTAGGGCGGCGCGCGGCGGGAACATTATAATATGTAGTTACTAACTTCCGCCCGCAGCTTCGTTCGCGTTAAATGTCGGTTATCTCTCCAAAACGACAAACTTATATAAAGTCGTCCCTCGGGAATACCTCGTTATTTCGTAATAAAAGGTATTCTATTATTATGTTGGATATATTTGGACTTTTTATGTTATGTACGCAATGGTAATCGGTTCAGCAGACTAAACAAACAATCTCACTTTCGCATTTATACCTAATATTAGGTTAGTAATTAACCGAATACGAATGTGGGTTTGTACTGAAAAATACAAACAATGTTTTTTCAAGGCTGAAATATATCTCTTTAATCAATGTATTTACCCGCCATGTCTAAACATTTCTGCCATCTCATGGGAAGATCGTTCATGTCTTTGCGTGATGGTAGAACTCTTGGAAACTAGACAAAATGAAGGCATTTTGTACTGAATCCTGAGAAGAAAATTTTTACCGTGTAAAAAAAATCCTAATCGCGGAAAAAATGGTAGTCAGTTGGGGACAGGCCCGGAGACCACGGGGAGGACGGATGGTTTCTAACTGTAGGCGTAAAGTGGTGAAGATGTGTCAGGTAAGACTTCTTGTAGATGGTCCGATGAGCTTATGAAACATTGTTTGTATTTTTCAGTACAAACCCACAATTTCGTATTCGGTTAATTACTAACCTAATATTATAAATGCGAAAGTGAGATTGTTTGTTTTTTAGGGTGTAAGTGGTTCATCAACATCTTTGAACCAAAGCCAACTTCACCTGCACGCGGTACACCCTGCTGACTGACAAACGAAGCTCTGGCGAAAAGAGAGGTAGGGAGCGTAATTGTAAGCTACCCGACTGGGGAATGTGCCTCCACCTCACAGAATACCGCAGCCAAATAACAATTCCCTTGAGGATTGTTGTGTTCCTGCGAGTGAGTGACGTCACCAGAAAGGAAGGAGATGCTGCATTGCCAGTGGGGGTGGCGGCGCGCGAGCGATATTTTTGATGTTGCGAGCGTTAATATGGCTGCGGTAACCGCTTCACATCAGGCGGGCCGTATGCTTGTCTGCCACCCGACGTAGTATAAAAAAAATAAAAAAAAAGTGGCTGGAAGCGGCTGGAGGCGGAGGGAGGACGATTGTATTCGGTGGAAAGTATCGGGCGTCAGTGCTATACTTAGCAGTGCAGCAGTGGGTAGATACAGGCTGATGTTGACATAAACAAGGTAGTATTTCAAGGCAATCCGGCAAAACAATATTAGGAATGTAAAGGAAACTGCTTTTCACTAGGCAGGCCTTATGCTTGTTTTCCACCTAAGTGGTGTAAAAAAACTGAGGAAGAACAAAAGTAACATCATATTTATAGGATGATCCCGCTTACGACATATATTTCTGGTCCAAATAATATTAGAATCCCTTGAGTAAACGTCTATAACTGTTCATTAGAGATGGCCCATGCTTTTATTTATAAAGTCCTTACACATACAGTGTTTGCATCATACAGTGTTTGCATCATAATGATTATCGCTCACATTGCTACTATCACGTCACTGTTAACGCAGCACCCTTCTCAACAGCCCCCTTAACACCAACTCTTATTGCGATTCAATAACTGAATAGTATGCTTATTCATACCAATGAATAAGCGACTCTATTTCAATTTAAATAGAATCGCTTATTCATTGGTATGAATAAGCATTCTATTCAGTTATTGAATCGCAATAAGAGTTGGTGGTAAGGGGGTTGGTCTCCTGATTATATCACTCAGTCGCAGGAACACAACATTCTATGAACTTGTAGAGTTCCGTAGCCAAAAAGTTTAAATCATGCACAAACAGAGCTACATTACTCTCGTCCGTCCGTCCGTCCATCCGTCCATCTCTCTGTCATAAGGTTTTAGCAGCTACACTATTCAAACTAGAGTCAGAATATGTGTTTGCATATTTAGTTATGTTACTGATCAAAGCCAGATAAGCATAAAAACAAAAATAAATTAAAATAAAATACTTTTCCAGATATTTTGACCATATACGGAACCTCCCGTCATTTATGAGGGGCATATATGATCAGGGCGTGTAAAAATCTATCCTTTTAATTAATAATTATGGAAATACTCGCTGTCCGCCCCGGCTTCGCGCGAGTTCAAACTGGTGTTTCCTTTCTTCGCAATTTGTACGATTACATGTAACGTCTTTTCTCTCCATAAGAATCTTCCTCGTATATTAACGAAAATGTTAAAACAAAAATTAGAATTGATCGAGTCGTTCTCGAGTTTTGTTCTTAGCAACATTCATTTTTATTTATATAGATAGAAAATAGATAGAATTTGTCACATGTGTACACCGAGGGAACCGAGGGGAAGTGACCGAGACCAACGAGGATGTAGATGCCTTCATACACACCAGTTGGGAATCGCTCTTGCTCCAGAGTGATTTGCTTTATATTCAGGGGCCTTACCGGCTAAGCTGAAGCCGATTTTTTGACTGTGAATATCCAAGGCCAGCTTAGATTTATGGTACCTTTGTTTAGTTTAGCTGGTAGAAACCCTGCAGCTCTACCGACTGAGCTGAAGATGTTTGTCAATAACTAAAACGTGACCTACTTTTCGAATCAAAATATTCAATGGCAATCGGGTTCAGCTTCGGCGATAGGGCCCCAGGTTATTTATTTGCAGGAATGAGGTACAGAATAGATAGCAAGATTTCAATTAAGACGTGACACGATTAAAAATATACTACACCTACCTACCATGAACAAAAAGGAAAAAATGAACCTCTATGTTTCTTACACTTCCATTGTAAAAAATTTCGTTTATTGTCATATTTAATTTTAGATTTTTTGCAAGAGTTTTGGGGTGTAAGTGGTTCATCAACATCTTTGAACCAAAGCCTTTCACCTGCACGCGGTACACCCTGCTGACTGACAAACGAAGCTCTGGCGAAAAGAGAGGTAGGGAGTGTAATTGTAAGCTACCTAACTGGAGAATGTACCTCACAGCAAGCCAAATAACGATTCCCTTGAGGGTTGTTGTGGTGTTTCTGCGATTGAGTGAAGTCACCAGAAAGGAAGGAGATGCTGCGTTGGCAGCGGGGGTGGCGGCGCGCGAGCGATATTTTATGTTGCGAGCGTTAATATGGCTACGGTAACCGCTTCACATCAGGCGGGCCGTTTGTTGCATGCAACTCCCAGTGCTCCAGCTAAGTTATAGGATATGTCTGTGTAAGAGAAGGCGCGGGCACAGCGTTTTTTTTGTGATAGCGTACTGATGTAAAGCCGTCACTGTAGGTAGCCGTAGATGCTCGCAGTACAAGCAATATTGCTAGCACTCTGGCACCCACGTTGCGATCGTAGCATTTCATCACGTTTGCTGACGTCACTCATTCGCGGAACACAACAACCCTCGAGGGTATTGTTATTTTGCTGTGGTCTTCTGTTATTGTAACTCGCCAGAGCCTCATCTGCTTAATAATAGAATGCACTACATGCGTGTAAGGTTCACCTTGGCTTTAAAAATGGCCATGAGCAAATATCCCAAAAATAATACAGGGCCTGATTAACCCTTAGGCTAAGTAGACTGCAGCCTAGAGCGCGAGGATCGGGGGGGCGCGCTGAAATCGTGTCTTCGCATAGCTTCGCATGCACTATTAATCTAGCATCATTGCAACTACCCTACATATTTCAACTAGACTGAGACAAAACACTAGAAAACTAAATGCGCTGTGAACTGAAAAAGCTTGGGAGCTCATGATTTTAACAATAAATTTTAAAAAGCGCGCGTAAAATAAATACTGACTTGTGACTCGAATCAGTCGGTGCTCTCGTCCTCATAATTAGCCTAGGGCGGCCAGAACTCTTGATCAGTCGCTGAATTATGTATAATGTAGTCGTATATCATCATTACATTACAATTGTTGGAATGCGATTGATGGCGACTGGCTGGTTGTGCGTCTTTGTACGTATATATTTCTTTTTCTTTGATTTATTTCACTTTTTGATTATTTGATTTTGAAAATTTTAGTTGTCATTCAAGCTCCATTACATGATACGTTGTAAAACTATTATATTATCACTACATAGTATAAAACAAAGTCGCTTTCTCTGTCCCTATGTCCCTTTGTATGCTTAAATCTTTGAAACTACGCAACGGATTATGATGCGGTTTTTTTTAATAGATAGAGTGATTCAACTGGAAAGTTTATATGTATAATATATGCATAACATAGTAGAAAAACACTGATAATTTAGAGGTTTCTAATGTGATGTCGTAAATAAACACATTTTTTTGCTCTTTCATTGCAAACGCTGGCTGAACCCAACGAGATAGATCAAAATAATGTAGTACAGTATTGTTCACCTTAAAATGGTCTACAAAAAAGTTCGCGATGGTATATATCTATCTCTTAGTGGTAACACACAATAACCGTTATTTTATCCTTTGCTTTTTACAAGAAATAATGCCTTATTTACGAAGCGATTTTAAGCAATACAGAATTAATCCTTATCCAATTAAGTACCTTAAATACATTGCGCATTTAATATAGATCAATATGGCCCTTCACAGCATATAATTTAAATGAATAGTTTAGAAGATATTACACATTTAAAATGCAGGGACATAACGGCTGTGGCGGTACCGGCCGCGGAGCCGGCGGCGCGGCGTGTGCCTATAACTGGGGATGGACTGGATAGGACAAAGCGCAAAGACCTTCTGTAGTACATTTAGTATCAGCATTGCACCCGTGCGAAGCCGGGGCGGGTCGCTAGTTTTATTATATAATTTTTCTGATTAATTTTGGCTTTAAATTGTCCACTCTTCGTCGTGAACAGCGATCCCCCGCCTCCCGCACGTAGCTCTCCTTCTAGATGGCCCGATAACGTCAAGAAAGCAGCTGGATGCAGAGGCAGAGGATCGGATCTGGTGGGAAGCATTGGGGAAGGCCTATATCCAGCGCTGGGCTGATATTGATGATGATAAATCATTTCATTAGGTACTTATTTACAATAATATTAAAGGTGGTGGTCAACTACATGCACTCCAAAATTGCAGTTCTTTATCTACTGCTGCTTTAGAACAACGAAATCAATCAGAAGAAAGTAGAAGTAGGAAAGAAGCTTTTTAATTTAACCACACCGTCTGGCACACTGACAGACAGTTATATGACTAATTAAGTATGTACTAAAAAGCCTGAAGAAATGCAACCGTCATGAATCATGTGTTCTGTACTACGAAATTAAAATTGTTCATTTTATATAATGTAAAACGTCGATTTGGGGTGTATTTGGGTCATGAATATATTTGAATCAACGCCAACCTCACCTGCACGTGGCGTTGCACCCTGCCGACTGACAAACGAGGCTCTAGCGAAAAGAGAAGTAGAACTTAGTCTATTTTTTAAGCTGCCCGACTGGGGAAGTACTACACCTCACAGAATATCGCCAAATAACAATTCCCTTGAGGGTTATTGTGTTCCTGCAAGTGAGTTAGGTCACTAGAAAGAACGGAAGGAGTACAGGCTGGCAACGGATCGGCGACCCCTTGGTGTTGCTGATCTCCATGAGCGGTGGTGATTGCTTTCCATCAAGTGACCACGTGTTCGTTTGCCCCCGTCTAATAATATTATATTAAAAAAAAAAACCGGACAAGTGCGAGTCGGACTCGCCCACCGAGGGTTCCGTAGGTACGTAGTATCATTATTAAATTTGATATTTTTCATTATAAATAAGAAATAATGCGTCGAAAAAAATCAATAAAATATATTTTGCAATGTCCTCATCAATCAATCAAGCCCTTTCATATGATACCCCATTTGAACTAGTAGTTTCAATTTGAAATTTCGACACCCTATAAAAAATATAGACCCCCTATTTTTTAAGATCTATTTACAAATGTATAGTTTTGAGATTTATTCCTATACTTGTAGTCTATAACGATGTTACTTGCCAAATTTCATAGTTCTAGGTCAACGGGAAGTACCCTATAGGTTTTGATTCCCTTGAGTGTGTCGAAATATGCGTTTTTTGCTGAATAAACGGCCGTAACTTATTTCTACGTAAACTTAGCAGTTTGATTTTTTTTTAACTTCATGGGACCGTAGACCTCAGTATACTGTTCAAATTTCAGCTTGATACCTCCACGCATTCTCGACATAGAAATTCTTGACAGACAGACGGACAGACAGACAGACAGACGGACAACAAAGTGATCTTATAAGGGTTCCGTTTTTCCTTTTGAGGTACGGAACCCTAAAAAGATTCCAATAATGTAGATAGAAGCAGAATCTAGAAAAGATTTTGATACAGGAGTAAAAATTCTGTACATTTGTATTTCTTTCAATCGGTAAGAGATTGTTAGAACCGAGCTCGTCAAGTGGCACTGCTCCAACTGGGTCAGGAGAGAGGATAAACAGCTCACATTATGGTCCACATTGTTCTTTATGACAAACTAGCTGTGCCCGCGACTTCGTCCGCGTGGAATAGTGTCTTTGGGCAGCATTTTTAAATATTTCGGCTAATTAAAGTATTTTATAACATTTTTGGGCATAAATAGGGAATTTATAAGTATTTTTTGGGCATTTATTGTAAATGCCCGGCATTTTGCCCATCTCTAGTACGGCGCGATGCTTGGCAAGTTTTTTACTCTCGTTAATTTCAGTTTCTCATTTTGCAATTACAAACTTTGAATGTCATATTTATTTATATCGAATCAACAGCCTAAAAAATAAGTTTCAAGCTTCTAGCTCTAAAAATAACGATAATTCCATACAACCTTTCACCCCTTACAACCTTTTTTTGCATTAAAAAGTCCTTCCTCAGGCTCTAAACTATCTGTGTACCAAATTTCATTTAAATCGGTTCAGTAGTTTTGCCGTGAAAGCAGGACAGACAGACAGACAGACAGACAGACAGACAGACAGAGTTACTTTCGCATTTATAATATTAGTATGACCACGAGGAAACGGTGTATTTTCCTATATCATTAATTACTGAAAAGGAATACAAATTATGAAAGCTCCACTACTTTTTTGTTACTCAACCCTTGTTCATCCCGCTGCTGGGATACGGGTCTCTTCTCAAACGAAGGGGTTTAGAGCATACTACATATCTATATTTATTTTTTATTCATTTCTAGGAGTTCCATGTTAGCTTTAATTACTCCTGTAATTATTTGTAAGTATTTCAGCATCATTTAGTGCTTAACTCGACCACCACGTACACCCTGCCGAATTTCTTGAGGAATTTCCGGCACCTCACAGAAGACCGCAGAAGATAACAATACCCTCGAGGATTGTGGTGTTCCTGCGAGTGAGGTTGCCAGACGATCAGAGTTGCTGTGTGAGCAACGTAGTTACCAGCGTGAGCAATACTATTTGTACTGTAAGCGTCTATAAGCTACGGTAAACGCTTTACTTGGTACAGTTTACACTACTGGTACGCAGAGTTTATCATTATATAATTTGACGTTGATTTCACATTCGTTGCTTATTATGAACTGCTGCATCTACCCATAATCAATAATTAGAGTGTAAGTTGATCAACATCTTCGAACCAAAACCAGCCTCACCTGCATGTGATGCACCCTGCTGACTGACAAACGAGGCTCTAGCGAAAAGAGAGGTAGGGCAATACGCATAGCGTATTTTTTAAGCTGCCCGACTGAGGAAGTTACCTCCATCTTGCAGAATACCGCAGCCAAATTATTTCCTTGAGGGTTGTTGTGTTCCTGCGAGTGAGTGAGGTCACCAGAAAGAATGGAGTATAGGCTGGCAGCGGATCGGTGACCCCTTGGTCGAGCTGATCTCCATGGGCGGTGGTGATTGCTTTCCATCAGGTGATCCACGTGCTCGTTCCTTCCTCCTCTCATATAAAAAAATCATCCCACTATTGGGATACGGGTCTCTCCTCAATCGAAGGGCTTTAGAGCACACTCGACCACGCTGCTCAACTGCGGGTTGGCCGAAGCCAGTGTTTTCAAGCCGCCCGAGGGCCACTGACTTGGCGCCACGATTGTCGTCTAATGACAACCACCGCGACCAACGGCTTAACGCACCTTATGAAGCACGGAGGAACTCGAATAAATCCACCCATGGACAGGGTACGGTCGACATTGCTTAATGCATGTTCGATTAGAGTACAGGCGCAACGACGCCGTCGAAGGGACGAGCTCGGTGGCGGAGCGGTCAATGACGCGGCTTCGACACCAACGCTCGTGGGTTCTAGGTTCCCACATAGGACAAATATTTGTGTACCTACATGAACATGTCTGTTTGTCTTAGTCTGGGTGTTTTCTGTGTATCATCATAAGTATGTATTTACAAAAAAATATATGTATTTACGTATGTTTATCAGTTGTCTAGTACCCATAACACAAGCTTCGCTTATTTTGGGGCTAGATGGCGCTGTGTAATTTGTCTGACAATATTTATTTATTTTATTTATTCATACCTCGTCCGACGATGTCCGTGTCGGCACCTCTCGGCTGTCGCAGAATACCGGCGCTGTGTGTATTATTACACAGCAACAATACCGAGCGACATTGTATTTGAAATGTTATTGTGTATTCCTTATTCCAATTATTGTTTCATACTGTGATGTTAATAAACATATTTTCTTTCTTTATTTCTTTTCTTTCCATCGAGTTCCTTATGATTAATATGAACTAATGCGTCTAAATGCACCTACGCATGCAACGAAGTGACAAAATGTGGACAGCATCGCGCGCGGCGAGGACGAACAGCTCGAGCCGCGTGTCCATCTCATTGCCAAACGTGTATTATTAAAATAAACTCCATTTGCACGCCCGCGATGCAACGCCCCCTCGACTATTGTTCGTGTGAGGGACTGGCCTAAAAGTTGAAGTTGAAGATGGTAACTGCTTCCTATCAAGTCGGCTTCAGGCTTTTAGGGTTGTAAGTGGTTCACGCGGTGCACCCTGCTGACTGACAAACGAAGCTCTGGCGAAAAGAGAGGTAGGGAGCGTAATTGTAAGCTACCCGACTGGGGAATTACATACCTCCACCTCACAGAATTCCGCAGCCAAAGGTCACCAGAAAGAAAGGAAGGAGATGCTGCATTGGCAGCGGGGGTGGCGGCGCGCGAGCTATATTTTATGTTGCGAGCGTTAATTTGGCTCTATTAACCGCTTCACATCAGGCGGGCCGTATGCTTGTCTGCCACCCGAGTAGTATAAAAAAAAGCTTATTTGACAGATATGTGAATAAAAATGCAGTAAAATCAAAGATGGAAAGATCGTAATTTAAAATAGATTTATTTAGACATAATCTTTATATTTACATAGACATGTAAAAGCACGAGTAACGACCATCTCCCTGTCAATAACATATAAATAAAATTTAACATCACATAGTGTTCTATGCTTAGGGATATTTGGCAATACCGGGTGGAAGGCGAGCCTCGTGTAACGTACATTATTAAAGTTATTTATTCTGTCGTTATACCTAACATTAATTATTATAGCACGTAGACATCGCTCTTTGTAAAATACTTAAACATAATATACAATAATAGTGTACAAGTAATTCGGACTTGCGTGCTCTTAAGATCAAAATTGAATTGCGATAAATGCATCTAAGTTCTTTCCTAGCAAACAATTAAACCGAACGTTACACAGGTAGTTCTAACACAGATGTTAGCGAGAATCTTGATTTATGATTCTAAATGTATTGAAAAATAATTTTAAAATTTCTCTAGATTAATTACAACATTAAATTGTAAAATAATGGATCGGATTAGATTTGTATTGTGTAATATTATAAACTATTACATACTGCGCTTTTTATTTATGCATAAATTTATCACAATACATTTTTGATCAAAGCGTACAAAATAGAGAGATTCCTTAAATATCATCAGGGATGCGTTTATATAATATTACATATTTTAATTATTATTTTTAATTAATATGCAGTCACATATGTACATACATTATATGGCAAGAGGATGCTCTTTGAATGGTCTTTGGTCTACAATATATGGTAGGAATTTTATACAAGGTTTCGTCAATATGTAATTCCTTAATTTACACTGTCTCCGATGTAATATTGATTTCATTTATTATTAAAATATTATCTACAAACAAGGCATTTGATAAAAACTGTAAGGTTACTTGATACGTAGCGATGTTTTTTTTAACTTAGGTACCTATTGTTTTTACTGCTATTGATGGGTTTTATTACCTAACTAGGATTACATTATTTGTATTGAAACCAGACGTCTTGGCTGAAAAGATAACGGACCTAGTATTTTTCTAGATGTTTTCCAAACGTAACCTGAGGGGAAATTCTCGCAATAAATGTAGTCAAATTTCAGTTCCGATTCAGTTTCAATCTCACAAATGGCAAATTTGGTATTCTCATATCACAATATGAAACTTCAACGTTTAATTTAAGTGGGTTTATATCGAAATATATGGGACCGTGGGATTACGATCCCGTTAACTTTAAATTATTTATATTAGTAATATATTAGTCGTTCGGTGCGAATTGAGACCTCGCAATTGTTTTTCAATTCTACTTCGATATCTCTGTAAATAAGGACTAAACTTTGCTGTGTTATATTATTACCCTATTATTATAAATATTTCAAAAACTACTGAACCGCTTTTATTGCGCGAAGCTTTTGATGTTTGCTAAATATATATAACCCAAAAATTTTAATAAAATCAGAATTCGACAGCTTCATCCTCATATAGGTACGCAAAATTTGGAGGCCTCTTTAGAAATAAATTTAATAAAGTGAATAATGTGTTGTAAAGTGAAAAAAATATGAGGAACTCGTATGTAATTATTGATAGTTTCTTTACTTGCATACATGTGTAAATATTTCAGACATATCGATAGAAGGATACATGTGTAAATATTTCAGACATATCGATAGAAGGATAACAATGCTTATTTTATGTCGAATTATCGGAGCCGTCCTGTCGGCAAGACTAGACGGCTAGAGTGGTTGCATCACGTCCAGACGATGACACTACCCTACTTTTTAAAATGAATTTGAAACTCATTGGATATGTTTACATAGACCGGATACCAGGTGTTTGTGTCGTGACGTCGGCGGTCGCGTGACCGCGCGGCCGAGTATTCTGCAGAGCAAGCAGTCGTCGCGAGTCAGCGGGGTTTCATTGCCACCGACGACACGTACGACCGCCGCGTCATCGCTTCGTCGCAATTGTCTCAAAACAAAGGAGCTGCAGCTGATATTATTATGAACAAACGTCATTGACTCAAACACAGCTGAGTTAAAACAATTGTTTTGACATTTGAACTCGTCCATTCGAGACTGAGGAAGTTATACGTATTTAAGTAACGGTCTAAAATGAAATTATTTATTCTATGCAACGTGTTTAATTAAAAAACAAAAGAGACGATGACGAAGGCTCTTGTGTGCACTTAGACACGTCATACATTTTTTTTTATCTAAATTGTATTATTTTTGAAATCTACTAGGTCTTTTTTCATATCCCATAATATAAGAACTCAGAAGACAACTGTAGACGCCAACTTTGAAAATATGTCCCGTTTGTCAAAGTATTTTGTTCGAGTAAATATTACAATAAAATGTGTATACCTACGAAATAATCCAAAAAAATACCGCATTGTGAAAAATGGGGTTTTATAAAACAAATTAAATTCACAGAATGTTTAATGCATCGTTTTTGATCAGAATGTGAGAGAGTATTAATTAAACGTTAGCGGATTGTATGTAGTAATGTAAAAATTTGTCAACTTTACTTTTTTTTAGCCATAAAGGAGTTTGACTTTTAATTATTTCTGCATTTATTAGATACTTTGTCGCCATGACTTCTTTGCGTTGTTAAATAACGGTAGAACATTTTATATGAAATAAATTTATTCACAATATACCCAAGGATTTATAATTACATAAATCCACTTATTTTATTTTATTAGTGCAAATAATACATACCTATTTTTTTTTTGTAATTGTGTATTTATGTTTTTTATTGTCCAATAAAGTTTGTACTATACTATAACTATAATTTGACGTCACACATACAACAAAACATTTTTAGTAGATAGTGTTTTGTGATGTCAAATAAAATATTTCGTCCTAATAGACTTTCTAAATTAATAACACCTATCTAAGAACATGCACCAATCAAACCCGAACCCATCACTGAAAACCGCATCAAAATCGTACTCGTAGTTTTGGAGATAATTGGAAACATTGATTTGCACAAACATCCTAGCACTCCAAACGCATATACCGTCTCCGTTCCGTCGCGGGTAAAAATCGATTATTTGATATAATTTTTATGTTTACACTATTACATAAAAAATATAGCTATCACGTTATGATTTCCAAAATGGCGACCATTAAGCATTGCGTGATAATAGGAAACGTTAAAAGAACCTATTCATACATAATATGTTTCAATTTCATAACAGTACGTTCCATTTCGACCGTTTGTGTGAACTTGTCGCTAAACACGACGTGCTATGTGACACGTCGGTCGTTTAAATCAAATGCCCCGTTGACAATATAACAAGTTGTGATACTTTAATAAATTGTGTAACTTAATAACGAATAACTTAAACTATGAACAAGTACCAATGAGCACACTTCGTTGTGATTTACTTACAAAATTACTCTAACAGTACTTCGGTGTCGAGCCGGAATGGATCGCGTACATCGCGCGGTCCATTCGCAGCTGGCGCCCGTGGAATGTATGTTCAAGTCATGGAGAAGAAAATGTACATCTTACAACGTTATAGTACCTAAAGGTCACCGACTACAGTACTGTACTTATTATTATCGCGTCGCTCCCGCCGCTACGCCACACGACGTACCGCCGACTAGGAATGCATCGCTAGGAATCGAATCGGCGCAGTCTTATAGGATTTAGTTAACGACGATATTTGGTAACGGACAACGCAAGTATACACGCGCATTACATAAATGGAATAAAACTAAATTCGTAAAAATCATACATCTAGTATTCAATAGGGATCCCAACGAACGAACGATGGACTCCTACATTTGGTGAACTAGCCTCGGCCGGCGGCGTCGGCCGCTCGGGACATTACACTAAAGGACTTAACCGAGTGAGATTCGAGACGGCGGCCGAGAGCGCGCTCAGCTGCCGAGGGAGACCACGGTGGGCCGCTCCACGCGCTCGGGCTCGCGCCGGTACTCGTCGTCGTAGAGCGCGCCCGCCGCCGCGCCGTGCGCGTGCGCGTGCCCGTGCGCGTGCGCGTGCCCGTGCACGTGCGCGTGCGCCGGCGGGGGCTCCTCCAGCTTCATGGCGTGCTGCACGTAGTACAGCCCGCCCGGCGACCGCGCCACGCCCGCGCCCGCCGCGGACCCCGTCTCCACTGCACAACGACACATCACGGTCAACGTCGGACTCACACCTCTACAAAACGAATAATGTCCGCGGTGATTGGAACGCCAGGGGCGTTATTCGTTTTGCACTAGAGACTGCTGTTAAAAACGAGCATACATAATATGTATGCTCGTTTTTCACTACTGAAGTGATATTTAGCACCTCAGTGGTACAAAAAATCATAATATGTATTGACAGACGAAATGACATCCATTCATTTGAGCTGCAAGTCTACTAAAATTAAGATTAGTTTATAAGCTATATAAGTGAGGCTAGAAGTCACACGAGTTATGAAAAAGAACTGTGCTCGGGATTTCTATGCCAAATTTGACAGGGAATCAAAGTCGTCGACATTGAGACAACGAACTGAGATGTCAGCGGCCCGGTCGTATCTGCCGAGCCGGTGAAGCTAGGCCAGGCCACGGCTCGTGTGCCGGTGACGAAAGTCCTCGAGTACAGATCCCATGTGGTGCGTAGGTATAAGCATTGGGCGTCCCGTTCCTACGCGGCTGTCGCAAATGGTGGAAACCTTTGGGAAAATACACAGGCTATTGATGATGATGATTACTTACACAAGTTTTCAATTTTGACTCCTGAGGCGATGCTGCGCTGCACCGTGTTCTTGATATTTCTTTCAGTTTTCATACTGTTCTTAGGCTTCCGCTTTCTCGTCTGAAATGATGCATTTCATAATTCATTATGAGTACGAGTTAATTTTTCATATATTCTATTAAATAGGTTTCTTATGCTCTCGTCTGCACATCTTTCTTTTCACAGCTTCAATTGCTTACGTTACGGTGGTATAAACACCACTAGTTCGAAGTTTCTTGTAGAGCAATATTACATACGACCGCACTTTATTATAATTTGTTTAGTTAATATTGCTAGAGTTGTAATTTCTTTGTCATAGTTATAATTAAAATCAATTTATATACGAGTATATAGTATTAAACATAACACTGTTCATTGGGCCTTTGGCCACTCGAATCTATATGAGAGAGACCTCGATGGATGTCTGCAGCCGCCCAAAGTAACGGCCTCGACACAATGCGTCATAGAGTCCGCATGGCCATCGGTCCTGTGCAGGTTGGTACTGTGCAGCTTGCATTAGATAGATACCTACTACATATAATGACAGTGCGACACGACGTAATTATCTGTATTAATAGATAGAGACCATATATTCTTACTCTTAAGATAGACACTGCACGTTATGACACGAACTGTGAAGTTGTGGAATCAACTTCCCTCAGCAGTATTCCCAAATAACTGCGACATGGGAGCCTTCAAGAACAGACTCAATATTTCCCTTAAAAGGTTGACAACGGATCGGCGACCCCTTGGTGTTGCCGATTTCTATGGTCGGTGGTAATTGCTTTCCATCAGATGACCCACATGCTCGTTTGCCCTTCCCTCCCATGTAAAAAAAAACAGTATTCACAGAACGTTTAGAGTATTTCAGCACGGATAAGTCTGTCGATTTTACAGTGTTTTAAGCCAATATATATTCTGAATGTTGAATA
Organism: Hypsopygia costalis; assembly: GCA_937001555.2. NCBI lineage: Eukaryota > Metazoa > Arthropoda > Insecta > Lepidoptera > Pyralidae > Hypsopygia > Hypsopygia costalis. The sequence goes on from OW443328.2 coordinate 33,555,351, forward strand.
ATGTGTAACTATGGAAGAGTAACGGCTGACCTGTATGGAGTCCTTCTTCATGGCCATGGGCCTGTTGATGCTGTGCAGCTTGTAGTAGAGGCCGCAGGCGTTGCACACGGTCTCGCCGTGCGCGTTGCGGCGCCACAGCGACGTCGTGGTCGTGTGGCAGTTGGTGCACGACATGCCGGGCCGCTTCGACCCCATCTGCACACACACGCGCCGTGTCACAAGGACCGAACACATAGTCCACTAATATCACTGTTGTTTAGCAAATGGACGATAAGCTACCTAGTTTGTTTATACTATGTCGGGTAACATACGAGCGTGCAGCCTACTCCATGTAAAGCGGTTACAGTAGTCTATAGACGTGTTCAATATAATGTTTGGGTAACCACATTGCCATCGCAGCAGATATTCCTTTCCTCGTAACGTCAGTCCCTCGCAGGCAACAACAACCCTATAGGACAAGTTGTGATTCGGCTGTGTTCTTCTATATTGTTGTTTTACATATACTGTGCTTTTACAAAGTGAGTTGTTTATCATTACCAAACTATTAAAAGGCAAAGGTAAGGCTACAGTAAAAAAATATTGAAGAGAATGGGCACTATAATTTAAGTTTTGACTGTGATCAATATTTCAGGCTACAACTATGTTAAATAATGTTAACAATAAAACCTACCTGCTACACATTTTTGTATGCTACATCGTATCACATGCATGGCAACGATCCCATATCTACGGATAGCCTTATCGGCGGCTCTACCACCTAAGCTGAAAACGATTTTCAGATTCAGTAATCGTCTTTCGTTTTAAGTCACTGCCAATCTTTTTTTCGATTAATTTATTATAAAAAAATTTACATATATAAAAATATAGATTAATCTTTTTGATATTCTAAAGCTCTAGCTATTGAGCGGAAAATGTTTACCACAAATCTAAACCGTGATTTCCGGTATCTTAAAAAAAAGATCTGAGGGGCAATTCTCGTAATTAAAATATAGTCAAAATTCAGTTTCGATCCAGTCTTGATCTCACAAATGTTGTTAATGTTGGTAATCTCGTAACATAATATGTAACTTCAAAATTAAATTTAAGCGAGATTATATCGAAATATGAGTGAAAATTAAACAAACTAAGAATGTTACTTTGCCAACAACAAGAATTGATAATAATTAATTAATGATCAAGTATATAATTTTAGTCAATTCACAATTCAATCTCGATTCGGTCAACTTTTCAATCTGCGTTCCTAGAAAAATTACGAGAATTGGCCTTCTGGTTCGTCTTCAGCTTACGCGGTGTGGGGGCAGACCTACAAATCGCCGACCACAACGTTACATACACTACTAAATTTTCTACTCTCTTAATATTGCAAATGTATTGTGTGGTTGTCGACTTGTCTCTTTTCGACATGCATAAAGATTTGTAAAGGAAGACGACACTCCATGATTAAAGTATGGTATCAAAACTTATGAAATGCTTTTTATTATACTTTTTCTCTAACATCATATTGATTATCCAAAGGAGGAATAACGGTAGAGATACCTCAGTAAGTAGGGCTGGAGATTTAAGTAGAATTATAATAAATGCACAGGTCTCGTCTTCCTATACGTGAGTCACCCGACCTAGACTAACAACTGTAGTGAATTAATAAATAACATGTTAGGGGCGGGGTTACGCGCTTATATTTATAATTTAGATAGGCGAACCCTCCCCCTCAGTAAGTAACCGCATGCGTTATTAACGAAACCGTCCACCAAGGTTAGTAAGTATGCAGGAAGCGATGAGTGTTAGGGCGCGGTGTTAGGGCGGCGCGGGTGTGCGGGCGGGGCGGGCGGCGGGCAGGGCGGCCGCACACGTACCCCTTTCTTCTTGCAGTCGGGGGTGAGGTTCGCGAGCGGCGCGCCGAGCGAGGGCGGCGGCGCGGCGAGCGCGTGCGGCGAGCCCATTCCGTTAAACACGAAGCCCTTGTAGAAATCCGCGCCCGACGGGGCCCCCTCCGCGGCCACTGCAACCAACACACACGTCACTTCTGCGCTCTAGCGCGGCGGAGCGGACGCTCGGCGGGCGCGGATCTCTAGGAGATGGGAGGGGGGAGCGAGCGGGCGAGCGAACTGAGCGGGCTGCGTACGTCGTGGGCGGGCGCGGCGAGCGCGAGCGCGGCGTGCCGCTGACGTACCAGCCGCCGCGGCTGCTTCAGCGGCCGGTTCATGCCGTTCATCTTGTTGTAGAGGCCGCACGCGTTGCACAGGTAGTGGCCGGTGCCGTCGCGGCGCCACAGCGGCGTGTGGATGGCGCCGCAGTTCACGCACTCGCGCCCGTCCGTGAAAAACTCCGCCATCTCGACTGCACGCAACACATCGCTCGTTAGGGCGGGGCCGAGCGTCCGCTCACGTCGCGGGCACGAGACGGGACAGGCCGCGCGGCCGGGACGGGCGCAGCGGCCGCGGTGGACGCGACCGTTTCACAGTATGCATTCAATAAATTAACATAGACGTGCTCGAATTACCCCTATTTAAGCATAAATATAACGCTTCCATAAGTGTACTCGAATGCGTAGTTCCGAAAGTATAATTAAATCGTGGCTAAAATAATTATGTCTGTCTGCTTTACCGTCATGTATGAACTCGTACATACGATGGTAACCGTATACAAAATATTGAGTAATAAATAAGAGCGCCATTTGTCCGTTAACGAGGTAACGGCCGGCCCGCAGCCCGGCCGGTGTCATGTTCTCCCACGTGTCCTGAGCGAAGCCAGCACACCACTCTTGGTCGGCGCGGTCTCCGATTACTAGTAATAATCGCGGTTAGGGTTACCGAACACAAAAAATAAAAATTAATGAATTTTCAGCTTCAAAAATTTCACGGGGCATGTAGAGACTACGAGATTTTCAAAAAAGCAACGCGGGTGTGGTCAGTTTAGGTAGATTTATTTTAAAATCTCAGACGTCATACATACACCGGCACAACTACAGGTGTCTCACGACAATGCCCCCGGGGGGAAAGTTTCTTTTATTAAAGAAGATATAACTAACTAAAAGAAGACTTCACTTTATTAATTGCAAATACAACTGCCTTCAAAAGTTTTTAATAAGTTTGTTGGTTGAGCCGGGAATCGAACGATCATAATTAAGAAAAAACAATGGTCTGTACTTTTATAGTACAAATCAATACGGTCGTTTATAAACATCATATTTCTAAAAAAAACTAGACACAAACAAACAAATCTTCTTTCAGTAAAATTTCCTGTTATCATACGTTATTTAAAGCACTTCTCCTCCAGGTGGCATCGCCGTGGGACGGCCCGTACATATTTTTCGTTTCCTCTTTTATTACACCTCGGGACAATTTGAAATTTGCATTGTTTATGTATATTTAAACGTTTACCTGACCGACGGAATTCCTGAGTTTTTATAGCACTACGAGTATTTTGACAAACATACTACGACGCCTGCGTCCGTCTGAAGATGGGCAATTACCGTAACACCAGGAGCGTCACGGACGGGCCCTGTGGCCCCGTGGCCGTGGGCGCGGCCCGCGGCGGGCCGGCCTAGTGCCGGGCCCGGGCCATGTGCAGCGGGCCGGCCTAGTGCCGGGCCCGGGCCATGTGCAGCGGGCCGGCCCTAGTGCCGGGCCCGGGCCATGTGCAGCGGGCCGGCCTAGTGCCGGGCCCGGGCCATGTGCAGCGGGCCGGCCCTAGTGCCGGGCCCGGGCCATGTGCAGCGGGCCGGCCCTAGTGCCGGGCCCGGGCCATGTGCAGCGGGCCGGCCTAGTGCCGGGCCCGGGCCATGTGCGCCGCGCCGGCGGCGGCGTCCAGTGACACATGCGGCTACACTTGCTATTATTCAATAGCAATAAATAACTCTTAACTAATTCATTTACTGAAGCGTGCAAATTCTTTATTGGTCTTTGAATTTGCATGTTCTTGTATACGAACCGAATTGGTTAAGATTATATGAAAAATTTTGAAAATAGTTTGTTAATATATTTCTGTCAATATGCTAACGTTTAATATATCATGTTACCCTTGTTTTAGGCATAATGCATTTTATTACCCCAACTCTAATTTAATTACCCAGACATATGGGTAAACAGAACCATTTTTTTTGACGTGACAACGTCTTATAAATTGGTTAGCCGGGTGACACTTCAAGAAACTGGGTCACGTTATGCGCTTACAATGAGAGTACATTGTAAGCGTGTCGTGGACGCGTGTCCCTTCTAAGAGCGAGAGAGACAGACATAAAAAGTGAAAGGCATGCGTCCCTTCCACTCGAAAACATTTTACCACTCAAAGTCGTTGTCACGTAAAACTTTCGCCCGTATACCGACTTTACAGGCAACCAATTTTTTTGTTTTTTAATTATTATTTTGGTTATGATAGGCAAAAACATCTTCCGTTTCTTGATGATTGATAAGTCTAATATGATTATTAAAATGGGCAAGATATACGACTGGAAAATTGTGATTACAATACGCAGTTTTCCTTAAGTGACTCCCATCATTTCCCCGCTCTTCCCTGTAGTTGAGCACCTAATTCAAATTCAATAAAATATACATTCAAAACTGTGACAATGAGACGTATTTAACCGAGTATGAGTCCACGCCACTGTGTAAGGCGCCGTTTGTCGTTGGTGTCTAACGAGTCGGTGTACACGCCGAGGACTTCCGCGTCCCGCGATAACGCGCGCTCGGCCGGCGGGCGGCCGCCGCACAATGCTCCGATAACGACCAGGCATTGCGTTCCAGTGACGGTCTTTTCGCGACCGGCCAGTGTCGCCACAGCGCTGGGAACCGGCCTCCCGGCCCGCTTGTGGTTTTGTTGTATACCTATGGCTCGCAAAGCAGCTACCGTGGTCTATTTTTTTTTTCAACAAGCGCTTTTTACACCACGTCAGCTGCCAGACAAACGTATAACAGGATGTAAAAACGTTTACGATAGCCAATAAACGTTGGCGACATAAGCTTCATCCCCTGGCTACCGTACGGCTGGCCTGATGTGAAGTTTGCAATGCAAAGAGTATTGCTTCCGATTGTAATACAAGAAGCTCCCACCATCTCGTTTTCAACAACATTTAGGTAACTCTCACTGGGGATTGTTACTTGGTCACGGTATTCTATGAGGTGAGCCACTTTCATCCCTGGTGAACTCAAATGAACTTTTAACTCCCTTGAGGTAGACAGGTTCGGTCAGAGTGGTGCACGGCGGACTGGCCTTGATAATGTTTTCAAGACGCCCGAAGGCTACTTATTTACAGGACAACACGAGCCAGAACTGTTGGCAAAACGTACCATATAATAAACTACAGTTTAAGATTAACTCATTCAAAAACATAGTAAGGTTGAAGTTTAACTTTCACGTTTGAATACGGCTGAGGTCGCAGGAACTCAAGTTAGCTTCGCGCAGTCGGGTAAAAAGCCTGAGTAAAAAATCTCGTATTATAACGCTACGATGTTTCGTCTGTTCACTCGTTCGTTCACCTTGACATTGGGCCGATCGACCTACATTTCAGGTGATATAATTGTACACTCCTAAAGCGCCGACTCATCGACATGTCATATTGTTAGTCACATAGCCGCGAACAGACAGACGGACGGACGGACGGACGCGGCTGTTTGCGCAGCGGCACGTGCCTTATCCGATACCATTTACGGAATGCGATTTTAATGCGCTTAAAAGGGGACTTCATTTTAAAAGGAGACATTTTTTGTGGCGGCCTGCGTCAACACGCCCGAGGCCCGAGGCCCGAGCGAGGCTGAGCATTCCATAAAGTTTTATTATGGTCCCCGTGCCCGTCGCAGCCGACGACTCATATTCGGAGATTTATTGCCATTATCTTATCTACCACTAATTTTAAGAGTTCTTTACTCGATGATTTAATGTATCAGCTTACAATGACAGACAATACGTTGGGTTTATGTTTAGTTATTTTCTCTATTATCTACTACATCTTAAGAATTTTATTTACATCTTTTCCCTTTTGTCATTAGATGTAATATAGAGTATATTAAATAAACTTTGTATATAACTGTTTCCATAATAACAATAAACAAATTAAAATTAAATGCTGCGTCAAAAGACCTGTCAGAATTAATTTAAATTTAATATTTTTGTCACTTAACAGATCAATGTGCGGTAATTTACGAAGAACCACACATTAGCGGGTTATCAACAGCCTATGAGATACAGTAATTTCAATTAGTAATGCGAATAGCAGACAAAATTAATAAGAAACGAATGATAACTAACGTTATGAATGAAATAACAATATGTTAACAGCTTCCAAGCGGATTTAACGTCATAATTAAAATCTTAGTCGATAAAAACTTTCAAAGAATAATATTTGGTTGGCATTATCTCGTAATTCGGTTCAAAGAAAAGCTATTATTATTGTTTAGTGCTTCGGGTACTGTAATAAAGTGAGGTCTACTTCGAGGACAGACGACGGTTTAAGTGGCTGCGTGAGCGGCAAAAAACCGCCGCAAAAACAACGCGGCGCACAGTGGTTCAACACTGAGAAATCGGCGTCCGACGTGTCGAACGATGTAAAAAATGACAAAAATAACTTTTTTAAATACCTAGCATACTTATATCTCGCAAAGCGGCGGGTGCTGGCAAGACTGCACATTTTTTTTATGCTCACGTCATCTCGTACTAATAGTTATAAATGCCTTAACTCGGACATATTGTTACAAATTTTGAAAAATAAAATGTATCTCCCCATACAACTTTTTTTTAATACTTTTTTTCTACGAACAACTCTGTTTTTACGAATCTCGTAGTACAAAAAGTAGGGGATATCATTATCTAGACAGTGGATTTTTTACAGATCGATAATAATTTTTCTCAGTTTTGAACCACTGTGGGGCGGGAACGATGCGCGGACACTCGTCACTATCACGCAGGAGTTTTTTGGGGGAGTTATCGCAATAAAAATATGTCTGTGGAGCTATTTAGAGATGCGATGGTTGACAGCGGCCGGGGCTATCGCGCCTGACCCGCGGCCCGCGGCCTCCCGCCCCGCGCGTCACACCGACTACTGACACTTTAAAAATGTTTACTTAGAAAATGATATTCATCATTATAACTGACAATATTAATAGATTTTAATAAAAAAAATAACAGTCATTTTAGAAGTTTGTAAGAACAAAACAGTTATGTAAAATACGACTCGATAGGTGCATTGCCAATCAAAATTATGTACAAATATATAAGCAAAGTGTAAGCTTGTGTATCAGTTTAAAATGCTCATTGTAGATATCAAGCGTTGCGCAGTTTGCGATTAGATGACAATTTACTTTTAAATTTTTATTTTCCGAAATTTTCCGCCTGGGTCGTACGTAACCAACATTTATTAATCATATAAAATTGTATAAAAAAGTAAAAAAAAAACTCTAACATTATTGGCGTGATAGTGTGTTGGGTATCTGTTATCGGATCTGAATACGCAGTGACATCGCGGCCGCGCGCGTCGGTCGTCACGCCAGCCGCATGTTATTTTCGACACAGTGGGTGGATGCAGGCCAGGCGGACCATGTGATGGTATTTCGAAACACCATCGCTATTTGTTATCGCTAATGTTTCTATAATGTTACTGAATGCTAAATGGCATCATACATTTTTTCTTTCAACAGCTGTTTTTAATTATCTCCGATACGTGAGGTCATATGCCTCGATATGATAATTGCTTTCTAAATCAATCGACAGAAATATTTGCCAATCTCTTGGCGCTACTCACTTCCTGCAAGATATCTCTCATCTTCGGATCAAATTATAAGTCTTTGTTAATCATACTATCCTTGTATTAGACGTTCAAAACAAATGACATACCTACAAATTATGACAAAATAAGCTAATTCAATTCATCTGATCGAATATTAGTATAAGTCAAAAATAAGGCGATTAGTGGAATAAGTCTTTCTACGTTCAAAGTATATAAATTATAATATACGACCACTTTCATATTGTACTAGCGGCCCGACCACGCTTCGCTGTGGCTCAATCTTTTCGTTTCCATCCATTTCCTTAGAGATGGCGCTGTATTTGAAAAAAGATTTTCCCGCTTTTCTTTTCAAATTTTTCCAGAATTTTCTTTGCTATAAACCTCACGGAGCCCGAGACCTTTCCAACGAATGCAAAACCGTGGAAATCGGTTCGTGCGTTCTGGAGTTATAGCGTCAGGAAGGAAAACCCGACTTATTTTTATATAGTAGATTACTTATAGAGTTGACCAGAGTGGCTCACGTGTCGTCGTCGCCGCCGACCCTTATTCACCCTACTCCCGGGACACGGGCCTTCCCTCAATCGAAGGGGTGTAAAGCATACTTCACCTGCGGGTTGGCGGAGGCGCCCAAAGGCGGAGAATATAGGAGTGCCTATTGCTAATATTTTTGTATCTGCTATTTTCCGACTAGAGTCCGGTTTAGTGTCGTAAATAAAAATTTAAAAACGTACAAAGTACCTATTAGAATTATGCCTATCTCCCTTTGGCCACAATATTTTTTTGCCATTCCCTTTGTGTTACATGGCTGGCTGGATGAGTCATTACCGAGGATGACTCGTCGAGCAATGTCCAACCGGACCGCATTGTATTGCACTTATAAATCATTACTGCTTTTCGTCCCTTTATAAATAGCGCAAACCTATTTATATGTAACGAGCTCAGTTGTCGAATGACTAGCTATGATCCTTTGTTTCCGAGGGCGAGGAGTTCGAGCCCCTCACAAGACAAACATTTGTGTGCATGAGTATATAGTAGAGCATATCTGTTTGTCTTTATCTGGGTGTTTCCTATGTATTACATGTATGTATTTAAAATGAATAGATATTATCCATCAGTTATCCGGTACCCACGGTACAAGATTTGCCTTCTTTGCAACTAAATGGCGCTGTGTAATTCGTCCAAGAATATTTATTTATTATATATAAAGATAATTCATAGTAAAATACATTTTGGCCCGCTAGTTTGAACTCTACAATCAACATTTTGACTTTGTCATGATCCTTATGCCGAGGTAATAATGAACATTTTCCAGTGCTATTGTTACATCTAATTTGAACTATAACGACAGAAGACTTCAAACTGCAGACCTTAGTTGCATAATTAAAATCGATTGTAAGCAGATATAAATTTATAGTAAATTACTGTCTCGTGTACTACCAACTAATAAAACAAATCTTTAAGTTTCTTACTTTCCAACTATTTAATTCTCGTTAGAAAACCCAGACTCTACCTAATCAGAGGCAGGCGTAGAGAAGATATACAATCAAAGGATTCCAGTACGTGAGGCGTCATCTCCACCTTGAAGTAACCCGTTATTTCTAAAGCGAGCGTCAAGTCTGTCAAGTTTACTCGTAGTGTGTAATCTGTGGTGTACTATCGTGCGGCTCAAATGGCACTATTATTGTTTTATTGTTTCCTACTCGGGTTGCATACTTGAAACTGAAGCGGTTCCACCGCGGCGCCGACGCCGGCACTAATTACAGGTAAGTAAGTAATTTGGGTTCAATTAGTCGTGACCTTCTAGAGGGACGGAATGATAATCTATTCAAGACGAATAATCTGGATACACATCTTTCAGTAATTGTCAAGGTACAAAGTTTTTGATTATTTCGTAAATAGTTTAGTACTTGCATAAAGTTAATGTAACTTACCTAGCATTAACTTTATGAGTAACTACTTGTTACTGATACTTTTTATCACATTTTATAATAAGTACCTATATAATGTAATAATAATAATAGTAATGGCACCTAATTAAATGTTATTTTAATATTAATAACAATAGGCATAATTTAGCTATTTGCCACTAACTCCTTATGTAAATATGGATAAAAAGTGACGCACACCTTTAATTGGTTGTAAAATGTTATCACAAGTATCAATAACAAGTATTTACATCGTATATGAAAACATCAAAAACTTTGCAATTATTTCACATAAAAACACATTTCTACTGGACTATAAAGTAAATTAAAATATGAAAATATTACAAAATTCGTAACATATCTAATCGATTTGAAATATCTACGAATAAAGTAATATTTAGTTAAAATATAATTAACTATCTTTTCAAGTAACAATCCTCAAAGTTGTCATGGAAGAATAATTTATCTTCATTCACAATCAGTTGTCCGCGAGGAATTATTTTGCCGCCATCGTAACTTTCATCAGAGTTCGGCACCAGTCGCAAAATGGTTACGACATTACCTACCCGTTTCGAAGATTTTTTGGATTAGTGTTTTTTTTTTTCAATTAATATTTTTTTGTTGTTATCAAATTTTTCAAAAAATGATGTAAATTTTCTGGTTCCAAACTTAGATAATAATTATAAATTTTATAAATATAAAGAAGAAATGTATAGAATAAATACATAATAATATTTATCTTTTCTAATTGTTGTATATTTGATTTCAGATTTCAGAATCAATGTAACCATCCGGATAAAAGCATTGTTTTATGTGTTTAGAGTTCAAAAGTAAGTATCATTTGTTGAGATATTCTTAGTTGTAGTTGTGAATAAAGATAACACATTCTTCTGCCACGACCGGTTACGAAATGCAACTGCATAGACGGGCAAATGAGGAGCACTTACTTGCAGAGAGGCTGGCAGCGGCGGACAGCTGCGGCCGGCGGCTGTTGTCCAGGCTCCACACGTCCTGGAATACGCAGAGAAATGACCATTCAGAAATGATGACACAATCAGGAGGTGCCGAGGTGGTGACATCTGAATTGCTTGTGTTGCAAGCATTTATATGTTACAGCAATAGCTTCAAATTAGTCGGGCTATGCGCTTAGTTATTTCTCACTTGGCTATGGGGTTTGTGTAATTTGATAGTTAATTGATTCAGGTGTTATTTTGCGGAAGTCAATTTAGGTACTTTATTTAAAGTAAAGAATATTAAAGTAGTTTATATCAAATTGCTTCTGTGCAATTTCTTTAAACGATATATAGGAGAAATACTTTTTGGAGAGGTCCGGAATTTTAGGGACGTTCCGGGGAAAATTCCATGGTGTTTTAGGGAAATTCTTAATCTTAGTAGAAAACCCTTAATCACCCGCAGAAAAGATGCCTAGATTTATTTATAGATGTCCTCTTTATTTTATTACGTGTAGTCACGAGACGTTCAGAACTCAGATTTAAACGTCTTTGTTTATAAAGGTACGAGTGTGTATGTTATGTTACATCACGTAAGCGATTGATTCCAAATTTGTTTTTTTGTTAAAATATGATTAGTCATAATAAGCTATCAAAAATAGATTGACGAATAAATGACAGATTCGTCGAGTTCATGTTGTGTCATCATTCATCAAAGTTTCGGTGAAGTCGCAAAATTCGATGTTAAGGGATTATACAAAAAGGAAAGAATAAAAGGAATTAAATAAATTTTTAAAGTAGACAAATTTAACACACTTTGCTATTGCTGTGGCACCTGAACAGGCTACAATTGTCAAAAAATCTGGCGATTAAGAAATTCTGAGAAGTTCTAGTTTGAGTCAAGCACATTGAGGGCTGTGTATGTTTGGTCGTTCACAATGTTTGCTTGTGGCTTGGTTGATTGAAGCAGCTTGTATTTATGCTTGAACATATCAAGTAATAAATATATTTTTATATGGAGTATAGAGCCTTCGCCAATTTTAGATTTAAGGCGCCTGCTCTTGGTGCATTCTGCTATTTAGCCAACGAGGCTCTGGCGAATGTAGGTAGGTAGAAAGGTAGGGTAGTACAAGCCTGGCGGGGAAGTTACGTTCACTTCACGTACCATATAACAATAACTTTGAGGATTTTTGTTCTTGACCTCATAATATTTGCATAATATTCGTATTGATTTAAATAACTTAACGTATTGTCAACCGCTCGTAGACCATTTGCTAGTAAACGATGACCTTCCGTAGTGCTACATGCTATCTACGTTTCGTGGCTACGCGAGGCCATCTTATACTGGAAGTAATATTTTTTTACATTAAGTGGCTTCGTAATCACCAAACGTTTCATAGGCTAGTCGATACGTCGTATATCAACATTGTCCTGTAACTAATAATGGGCAAAATGTCAATCATCTTGCATAAATTCGCAATAAGCGCCTCTAAAGATTCAGTGTTTCGAGTTTGCTTAGAGTATTTATTAGTAATAGGCTAGACGACAATTTTTTCTTTCGGTTTGCTAAGTAAGGACGTCACAATAATATAACTATAGGTGAAAGAATTACTTCGATAGCATAAAAACTTCTCGAGATATGATAACTTGAAAATCACAATTTTGGACTTTCCCGAAAACGCTCCATACAAAAGGCTACATAATTATGACGTCACACTTATGTATTTTGTATACGTTAAAACAGAAATTTGTACGACAGCTATGTAAAATACTGCGTTTATGTAGCTAGTGCCATAACAAAAGTTATAGTATTTTTGATTGTTTTTCCAAAATTAATATTTTTTTTTTATAATTTCATTCTTTTAAATTGGACTTTCCTACTACACTTTGATCGATCATAGAACAAGTCGGACATAAGTTATCAAAATTTCAAGATCACAGATCGTTCTAGTTTTGTATATTTTATGACACTGATAAGTACTTTTTATAGTTTTTTATCATTGTCGTCTAGCCTATTGTAGCCGGGCCCGGCTCGTCTGGCTGTGCCGGCGGGTGCGGCGGGTGCGGCGGTACCTGTGTGTAGGTGTTGGCGGCGCTGTAGACGGCGGGCCGCGCGGCGGAGCAGGCGAAGGCGCCGCCGAAGCGCGCGCTGAAGGCGGGCAGCGGCGCGCAGCCCTCGCCGCCGCCGCCCGCCCCCGCCGCCCCCGCCGCGCCGCCCTCGCCGTACTCCGACGAGAAGGCGGGCGTGCCCGCGCCGCTGCCCGCGCCGCTCTCCGACACCCGGTACGTCGGGGAACCTGCGCCACACATATACATATTACCATGATACGACACAGCTACGAGCGGATCACGATCTGTTTGCAACTCTTATTACGTACGGAATGACAGAAGTCGAAGTGTCAAGGTTGAAGTGCTCTTAGCTGTACCATAAAACGAGGTATTGTCCTCGCACATAGTGGCGAGGCTACGCGACGAGTTAAGTTGTAAAATTTGACTTCTTCGATACAAATCATTATACAAATGATGACGTAATCTGGATCACGTGACCTATCTATCGCAGGAAAAAATATCTATCGGTTCGTCTAAATGATAATTTTCATCACAAAATGCTTCACATAAATTAAAAGTGTACGGTTCATGATCAACAAAATATAAACCATGATTCCTATCATGGTAATACCGCGAGCGGCCAGCCGCGAGCGAACAGCACGACGATAACGGGACGGGGGCCCACCACATATTCCCACCACTGTGTCTCCTGTGTAGCCAGGATTAACAGCGGCGACCGCCAAAAAAGGCAATGAACGGTGAAATCCATTGCAGTCCCGGGGATAGGGGCAGCAGGACGATAGTGAACTTGAGTTGATTTTCATTGTTACATGGTAAAAAACCAATTACAGATGAATAGAGTACACTGCGAGTTACCAATCAGAGCCAGGCCAGCGGGCCAGCGTGTACCGACCTTGTCCGGGCGGCCAGGCCGCGGGCTGCGCGGCCAGCTCTGCGCCGGTGAAGTACGGGGAGCCGCCGCCGTACGCGCCGCGCGAGAACACCGCGCCGCCGCCGCCGCTGCACCACACAATGAACAATTAACAACAGATTCTACAAACACAACATCAGGCCCATTAGTGCGAGGTAAACAAGTTATTAAGGGAAGTAGGAAGAAAAGATACGACCGAACTTAGTAAGCGTCTAACTCTATTAAATGTGTGCAATCGTTATCGCATAGATATTTACGAGTAAATAATTGTTTAACGGGCGACGACAAAGATGTGACCCTTTAGCTTTTATTGTACGCTTTCCTCAGCAATTTAATAACAGTGGATCAGGCACAAACATACCCTGACAACATTGACGACTTTTATTTTTTTATTTTTCCGAGAAGATGCTTTCAGTTTCATCTACATATCGCCATTTTATCTAGACATTATAATGTCATTGGTCGAGTAGACTAAACGTATAATGAAATATTATACTTTATACTGATTTATGAGATTAGATTATTCGTTAGACGTCAGCTGCTAGAGGAGGAGAGAAAACCACAGACCACCTAGGGTCTGTGGAGAAACCATAGCTTCACAGTTCCTAAACATAGCTACAAGAATTACTGCCGTTGATTTATATTATTGCTTCTCACTATACAACGCATCAGGCCCATCGCTGCCTAATTGGCAGCAGAAGTATACCTAATGTGATGTAACTGTATGCAGCCGATTACACGCAAATGTATTGTCTAAATAATTACACAAGAGTGTCGCCACGTCTCCAATTAAATTTCCATTCGTGGTATGGAAAGAATTCCGCAGTACGTGTAGAGCTGGTCGTCGACGAGATGCAATCGTCGCCTGTTATCGCCGGCACCACGTACAATAGATGCATTTCGCGCGACACATTCCGTTCAGGGCTGCGCAACAGACCATATGGCTTGCGACACGACGGTTGGGAAACATCGAATACGTGACAGTTAGTTTTTGAACGAGGGAAAATCAATGGCTGCGGCGCGGATGCGGGACGTGTCGTGAACTACCATTATTCGGAACACGCAGGTAATGCGCGGTAAGTGGAGCGAGCGCGAGGCTAATGGCTCGGAACGTCTCGGAAGTAGGCGCGCGTTATCGCAGGCATACAACTCTGCGCCCTCGACCCGCTTGCATTCATTACGAGCCAGGCGCGACTCGCTTCCCTGGCTCGAGCCCGCGCCGACATGGGTATGATGGTACTGCATCGATAAGGTTTGACACGCCGCGTTCGTTTCGAAGACGAGCCCTCTAGTTCGTCTTTATATGAGTCTGGGATTAGGAAAGACGCGTGACACTGTAGAAATATTTTGAGGTAAGACCTATATCTGAAAGGGTAAGTGAACTTCACCTGCATGAGGTAGATAGCATTGACTAGCACGTGAGATAACGGTGACGGTACAACCATAGTTCTCATTCAGTTTAGAGCGGACCTATTGGAGAAGTTTTTTTATATTACCAAGGTAGCAAACAAGCTTACGTCCCGCCTGATAGAAAACGGTTACCACAGCCTATGGACACTATCAACACCAAAGGCATCACTAGCGAGTTGCCGACCATGTAAAATCCCCTTTACAAGTCCATTTTAAAATAGATTTTATGTCTTCTAGATTATTAGCTTAAATCTAAAATGGTAGCATACTATGTGATACCTGAAAGGTTTCCTAAAGCAGATGAGTTTTCTATCCTGAACTATCGGGTTTTGGACTGAACTCCTTGCTAAGGTTTTCCCAGGAGGCTACAGTATGGCGATCGTCAAGAAACGTTTAAAGGGGATTTTATAAGTTTAGCCGAGCTTGATTGATGCCTCTGGTGTCGCAAGCCTCCATATGCTGCATGCATGGTGACTGCTTACGCTTACTATCAGCACGCATGTTTTTCACCCTAGTCGTAAAAAAAATCTACTCCAAGTTATATGAAAACTAAGAAAAAGGTTAAAGTTTTTACAGGGATAGATCATATTTCTAATGCAAGCGTTCTGCAATGTCTTACCATCAGGCAGGTTGTATACTTGTTTTGAAGGATACAGATAGATATAATATAGATATAAATATTACTTATCTAAAAAATCTGTTAGCCTACATGTATGATATCCAGATGGAATATATAAACACATTTTACCAGTAAAGTGGAAAAACAAGTACCGCCCACCTGATGGAAAGCAAACTATGCTCGCTGGTTACTAACCGTGTAGAATCTCTTCAAGTTTGTTGAAGGTCCCTGTCCAGTAGCATGAACGCATTGTTCTGTTTTTTACAAGTACCTTGCTAGGTAGTTGTAACAACCTCTTTACAAGTATGTATGTACCTTGGTAGGTAGTGGTAACAACATGTATGTAGGTACATACATGTTGTTCTTAACCAATTAACACCACAAACCTCACGCAGACCACTGAACACATTCCACTGTCATTAATGAATTTAACGAGCTAGTTGCTTCGACCAAATTAGTAGAAACATTTACGAACCATTATATCGCATGTCTGTTTGAAGACACCCTTGAATGGATGCGAATTAGAATAACGTGAGGCAATAAACGCAGTTACATAAGTTACCTACAACACGTGTATCCATACATACAAGCCATGCAGGCTACACGCACGCTTGACTACCTTCTGTATTGCAAAACAATACGCACTGTATTTGCAATGTTCGTTCAATTTCAAAAGAGACGAGCTCGGTGGTCGCGGGTTCGATCCCCGCACAAGACTAATATTTGTGTAATTATCATGTCTGTTTGCATTGGTTTGGGTGTTTTATGTATATTATATGTATGTATTTAAAAAAAAATACTTATTATATCAGTTATCTAGTTTTTTTTTTTGCTTAGTTTGGTACTAGATGGCCGTGTGTAATTTGTCCAGGAATATTTTATTTATTTATTTATTTAATCTTCTTCTGTCTTCTATATCTATATTATAGTCAATACCCGAAATCTAGGCGCTCCTAGGTGTGATTAGTTAAACCTAAGGTTCACATCCCCCTCAATAAACAAGTCGAGTTAGGTTAGATTAAGCTTATGATTAGAGTTGGAAAAAACGGCTTAAAATTAATAAACGTTTAAACGTTGTACTTTTTATCAAAAGCGCGCTTTTTAAGCGCGCTTTTTACTTAAACGCTTTTTTTGTCGTTGAAGCTACTTGAGGCGTCTACGCTTATGGAAAACGTTTAAACATTTAGTCGCAGCTTTAAGACAATGCAATGGTCAACGATCACAGACAGTATCTATTTGCAGCCGATTTCTTTTCTCTAAGTATTTAAAGTTACGTATACGCATGAACACTTAACACAGCAAAGCAAAAAAATTCGCATTAATCGACCGACGACAACAGCAAAAGCGTTAGCGCAAACATTCACACGCGCGCTTTCCAGTTGACAACAAAAAGCGTACTGCTTAAAAAAGCGTAAGCGTTGTTTATTTAAACGAAAATCATTTTTGAAACGAAAATGAAAGAAAATTAAACAACATTAATCCTAAGGCACCTGCGAATAAAGTTCCATATTGCATGAGGATTACTGACGCTTTTTTCAACGAAACGCATTTGTTTAAACGAAAATGAAACGAACGTTAATCGATAGTAAACCTAAACTTGTTGATGGTAAGGTTTATTATTGCATATATGGCTAGCTAATACAGCACGACGGGACGTGGTAGTAATTATGTGTATCAATTATAGATGGCGCTATATCAAATTTGTCAAATTATTGTAAAAAATTTAAACGAAAAAGGCTTATTTTTATAAGCGTGCTTATCTGCTTACGCTGATAAGCAGACTTTTTTAAGCGCTTTTCGTTTAAGCGCTCAACTCTACTTATGATCAATAAAAGCCGAGCGAGCGAACCGAGCGAGACTCGACTTGGAGAGGGAGGTGAGGTAAGCATGGATAAGTTTGGTAAGTTTCACTTGTCAAACATAGGAGCGCATAGGTTTCGAGTAGGTATTGACTATAACATGTATACAATACTTACAAGGCAACCATTACTGACTGGTCTCGTACAGCCTGCGGTATAACTCTAACCACTGGGCGAATTGATATTAAAAAAAATATAATCAGAGGTCTTTATAGGAGCAAAGAAGCCAATACAATTACCTAAAAAAATATTGTTTGTCTGTATGTTTGTACGCTCACACAAATACTACTGTACGAAATTGGATACGGTTTCCACAGTTGTAATATTAAAGGTCTAACTTCAGAAGGTCAATTTCTCGTAATTAGTTTACCCTACAGAATGTAAGTTGGTCGAATCGAGATTGAATTGTGAATTGACTGAAAATTGTATACTTGGTTTCATTAATTAAATAATCTCAATTCTTATTGCGAGCAGAATACTATTATTAGTTTGGTTGACTTTCAGTCAGAATTAACCGTTAGATGTTGAACTTAAAATTTTTGTTTCAAGTTACGAAAATACTACATAGGTATGACGAATGCCTGATCGAAACTAGACCGGAACTGAATTTTCACTGTATTTTAATCACGTGGCTTGTCTGTGTTTTATGGTGATACACCGAATAGAAGAGGAGCCGTGCGTTTATTGTGAATAGTTTGATATTACTCAGTAGTTCTACCAATATTATCCTAACAGTGTAATAGGCTACTGCTGTCTCTCCGCGGACGAGAGCCTGGTGACCTGTAACACAGGCTACCTAGCTCACCAGTCTCTCACACACTCCAGCCTAAAATCAACAATCACCTATTTGATAGTTCTTATGAATTTGTATGTGAGAGAGATTAATAAAATGATTTATTATTATAGTTATCAACAATAATTGTAGATTTTCTGAAGACGTCGGCGGCGGCCTGTGTCATATTAGTGCATACTGCATCGTGTAGGTATGATATGAAGCGTATGATGACTGAACCCGGATGTGAGGCAGTGTGTGCTGACTGCAGCGGTGTGCACAATCGTCAGCTAGTTCTGGCGACACGCTCACCGTGTTGTGTTCTGACCGATGTTTTGACTCATGCCCCTGTAAGGCCCGTGAAATACGATCACGCCGTGCTGCGCCGTAGGTCATACGGCGGGAACGTGAGATGAACAGCTATGAAAATATAACAACCTCCGCTCCTATTTTATATGACCATAACCTTCACGGAAGTCAGAAGAAACGAATTGATATTAATGATGATGCGGAAAGCAGAAAGCGTTAAGGGAAACCTATATCCAAGAATAGTGTATATGTTATGGTCAATGTAATAAATTGGTAATTATTGATAATGACTAATACTTGGTCAATATGACAAATCATGTTTTGGTTAGATTTGAGTTGATTTTTGGTTAGGTTCGGGTTTTCTTGTGTCCTGTCACCGGAAATAAGAGCTCCGCGAAGCGATCTGACCAACATAGCACATGATAATAGGTCTGAGGTCTCACGTCTATATGTCAGTGTGTTCATGTCATGTCTAGATGTTTATTGTTCGTCTCATATAGATACAAGCCCAGCAATATCGACATCGATAGCTCGTGGGTTTTGATTATTCTTACAAGACAAACAGGCATACGGCACGCCTGTTGTGAAGTGGTTAGGTACCATAGCCTAATAAACGTTAGGATCATGAAATTAACGCTCATGCGCCACTTCCATTGCCGACACAGTTCCTCATTGCAACCGGTGACTTCACTCACTCGCAGGAACACAACAACCCTCAAGTGAATTGTAATTTGGCTGCGGTATTCTGTGAGGTGGAGGTGTCTCGTCAGTAAATCAGTAGGGTGCAGCACGTGTCGGTGAAGTTGGCTTTGAAGATGAACCATTTACAATTTACAA
Source organism: Hypsopygia costalis (assembly GCA_937001555.2). Classification (NCBI taxonomy): domain Eukaryota; kingdom Metazoa; phylum Arthropoda; class Insecta; order Lepidoptera; family Pyralidae; genus Hypsopygia; species Hypsopygia costalis. Next base: position 33,574,729 of record OW443328.2, read on the forward strand.
GCTCTCTGTGAGCCTGAGAGTTTGGGGTGTAAATGGTTCATCTTTGAGCCAAAGCGACAGACAGACAGACAAACACAGAACAGAAGTGAGCCTGACATAATAAACATTATTTCCAATGGAATAAATGAAAACAACATTACAATAAATATGTATATGAAACGGTATTTATACAAAAAACGAGTGTGCTTCAGACCACACGACTGAAGTAAAACTTCTTTAGTTCTACTAACTTATCACGCATTCACTAGTTTACTCGCCAAGTGAAGCGTGCGTAGAGAAGAAGTTTTACTTCGAAAACAGTAGTGCGGCCCGCATCTATGACGTCGCGGGAGCCGTGTCCAACTCCGAGCTACCAGCGCTGGTCGCTCGTCAACCGTCGCCCGCAGACGTCCAGCCAGCGTCCGGTCGGCGGCGCATGTGCCGGCCGCCACCCAGCGTGACCGCGCCCACATCAACGTTCGTGTTTTGGCACGTCAAAACATACTAATATGCTAATATTCAACTAGTCCGAATTATGACTCGACAGGTCCCGGCCCGGTCCCCAGAGACCGGCCCTTTGGCCCCGAGAGACCGCTAACGATCGCTCCGACGCGGACGCGGTCGAGGGATACTAATGTTTTATTTCCTATAACAAAAATAATACAAAATCAGCGAGGGCCCTCGCTCGCTCCGTCGTATTTGCGCGCCGCGTCTGTGATCCGACGAGAGCCTATACAAACAACTCACTCGAGACACTTAAGCCGTCATTCAACAACGACAAAAAATGAGTACAAATTTGGAAACGATCCGAGGACTCTTAAAACGTGTAAAATGGCGCGTTAGTGCGGCCGCGGCCACACAAAAACATGTCGCGGCGACGCAGGCGCCTCACCTGCCGCCTCGGCGCACACCAGCCTCGGCACTCACAGTGCACAGGGTGCTCCTGCTCACACCACATCACATACTTTTGGGGCGCATGTCCGCTAGCTTACTGCTGGTACTTTATAGGTTAAAGGCGCGTTGGCGCGTGCACAAACTTTAAAGAAAACCATTTGTCCACTTGACTAAACTGTTCAGTCTACATCTAAATAGGATACCGGAACATTCTACACACAACAATAACTGTTAAAGCAGCCATATCTAACAACAAAGAAGCCACAAGCTGAAACTGAAAAACTATAGACGGACTGGATTCAAAACTCGACCATAATATATATATCATATGATTGCCAAAAAATAAACAGAGAGAGACGAGTAGGACATAGATGAGTAGGCCGGAAGTCGTCAGGTTACAGAAGGAAAAATTTCAGTTTCCCTGTTTCGTTTGAAATAAATACATTCGAACCTATTAAGTACTTTGAATCCTTTTATATTGTTATAAGTAGTTAAATTGAGTGTAAGATACTGTGGTATGATAAAATATTATGGTATGGTTTGTACTCGTAGTAGCTTTTGGCTACACATATATCACGAGGTAAAGAATATAATTAAGTAATGGTAAGAGGAGGGAGGTGTCGATAAGAGCAATAATCAAAAATAGTAATATTTTTGAACTAATTTGAGAACGTACGTAAATTTTATTTTTTGTGTATAAAAATGGACCTGGGAATAACTCGGTACAATAAATACATAGTTGCGGTATGAATTTAGGATGAGTTTATGAACATGCTGTACGGTCGTCAAACAAGGCGCAGTGTTTGCTCTGGAGTTATCACGTGCAGGCAGTTGTGTCGCGACACAGCGTCCCGCGGCCCGCGGCGGAGCGGCCTCGCTCTCCTATGACGTGTTACACAAGTCTGAATGAACTCTCGTGTATGTCTACCACCCCGAGGCTGACGTCCTCGAGATACAGCAAGGGGGATGAAATCGTCTTCAGAGCCAAAACCGCACACTTCTGTGCACAGAGTATTTCGCTAGTTTTATTGGTAAACTAAATTAAACAATGTGTGAACACATTGTTTTACTTACAATATCATTGTGGAATGCGTATGTATGAGTTGTCATCAACAATCACACGTACGAGTATGTACAGTACTTTTTATTGCACCAGATGATATAATTTTACATCAAAAACATTCACATTCAAAACATAAAGGGCCAGCATATTGGGAACTTTGCCTGCGGGCAGCAGTTTATTAGATTAGTTTTGCTTTTAGCTTATTTATGATGTGTAATTACTTAATTTTAATTTAGATGTATTTATTTAATTTTATCTATTTTCTTGTTTATTTTAAGTTGTATTTACTGTATTTTAGTATACTAAATATTTACTTTAAAGTTAAATGTAAAGTACGTGTATTTATGACATTGCGACCATCCCTAAACATAGTAACTCGACTGTCATGCACGTGTGCACATAAATTGTCGACCTAATTCGTATGCACGTATCGTAATATTCTATACACATAATTACAATTTCGTAATTTGTATATAGTATACCTACGAGGAAGTGTGATGAAAAGATCGTTTATAAACAAGTCCATAGCAAATTCGTAACACGTGACCGCGCTCGTGCGGCGTCTGCGTGCGCGGCAACACCGCCGGCTGCCGAGGACGACGGACGAAGCCATGTACGGAGGACTGTACAGCGTTGTGTATGTTATTATAATGCCTAATATATCCACGAGTCACTTACTATTAGTATTAGCATACACCCGTATTTATTATAGCATCTGCCCGCGGCTTCGTTCTACATGTCTATCTTTATGTCTTTCATACAAACATCCATTCATCCGGACAACAAACATACAAAATAGGGTAGATTTTTTCTTCACTCCCTGGCGGTGGTAGATTCTGTGTAACCAGGACTAGGCTATTGGAGTTTTTTTTTTCGATTAGTTATTTAAAGACATCACAATAATAGATTAATAAATTTGAGTTATCGAAGAAATTATGTAAAAAATAAAAATTGCTATTTTGGACTTTCCCGAAAACGCTCAACGAAATCCTTAAAACGTCACACGTTCCTATTATGTACGCACCAAATCAGATATTTGTACGACAGTTATTTTAAATATTGCGTTTATGTTGGCGGCCGTTACTAAAGTTATGGTATTTTTTGTCAAGCAGCCTAAGAACTACTTTCAATTTTTTTTCTTCTCACCCTTTATTGAAGAAGAAAATAATATAGTAATTAGTTTATACACTTGAAAAACAAATTGACAAAAATCTTTAATATATTTTAGAGCAATATTTAAGAATTCTAATTGTTTAGTTAAAGTTTAGTTATAACCCAAAACTATGTATCATACATATTATGTTGTCTAGACCCCAAGTTCTCAGAATGATTGTAATTTAATTTGTGTTCTTATAAAATAAATAAATAAAATTTCAAACGCCAGTTTGGACACTTTGGACCTACAACAAGTTCCAGTGAAGCTATTAATACAATCTTGTCCCTCGGAATTTTCCTCGTTCTAATTAATTGCAAAACAAGCCAATGCCCGCTCTGGAGGAAAATGCTCGCGCACCGCATGTGTACTAATGAGTGATTTAAAATCACTGTTTACATGTGGCCGGGCCGCGGTTAGTTTAGAGGCCGAGTTTGGTTTGCTTCTGAATGCAACGAGTATTTAAATTTGCTTCTACAAATTTGTACAATGTACATTTTGTACAATTAACAATTTGTACAATTTGTACAATGAACAATTTGGTACCCGCTGCTTTGCTCCGCGTGAACCGTACATGGATAAAAAGTGTCCTATGTGTTAACTGAACACATTCTATTTATATGCCGAATTTTCTCCAAATTAGTTAAGTCGTTTATCAGTGAAAACTTAAAATTCATCCATATAATACATCCTCACAAACATATATATATATATATATATATATATATATATATATATATATATATATATATATATATATATATATATATATATTTATTTATTTATTTATATATACTACGTCGGGTGGCAGACAAGCATACGGCCCGCCTGATATGAAGCGGTTACCGTAGCCATATTAACGCTCGCAACATAAAATATCGCTCGCGCGCCGCCACCCCCGCTGCCAACGCAGCATCTCCTTTTCTGGTGACCTCACTCACTCGCACGAACACAACAACCCTCAAGGGAATTGTTATTTGGCAGCGGTATTCTGTGAGGCGGAGATACATTCCCCAGTCGAGTAGCTTACAATAGGCTATTTTCCAATGTTTAAAGATACACAAAACTATAAAGATCAGCAAACTTTCATTCTAATATCTTCAGTCAGACTTTTTTAGCGTCGAACAAAGTTTGGCGGGAAAGTCCATTTTAAAAGTATGAAATTATTAAAAAATAATATTCTCATTGGAGAAGCAATAAAAAATGCTATAACTTTTATTATGATACTAATCACATAAACGTAATATTTAACTTAACAAATTTCTTATTTGATGCATACAAAATTCAAACCTGTGACGTCATAATTCGGTAGTCTTTTGTATGGAGCGTTTTGGGGCAGTCTAAAAATTGTGATTTTCAAATTAACATACCTATCTCGAGAGATTTGTGTGCTATCGAAGTAATTCTTTCACCTATGGTTATATTATGGAGACGTCCCAACATATCAAACCGAAAAAAATGTTAGTCAAATAGCCTATTACGCTCCCTCTCTTAATTATTTTGTTTATATCACTAATGTGGCAAACAAGCGTACGACCTGCCTGATGGTAAGCAGTCATCGCAGCCTATAAACGCTCGCAACAACAGAACTATCTCTCACGCATTGCCGACCCTGTAAAAAACCCCTCACCCTGTAAAAACCCCTTTTTCAAAAACCCCATGTAACATCCTGGGAAAACCTCCACAGGTAGGTACGGGGAAGAAATCCCCTCTGGAACCGCACAGTTCGCGACCATCTTGGCTCCAATGTGTGAGGATGAATTAATAATCATAGTAGAAAAAATAGCAGGTATGTTCTGTCCATATGTTAACGAAACTACGTTATGAATTTGTTTATATCAAAATCTGTCATTTTCCATACAGAATACACCCGAAGACGCTGGCAAGCTCAACTCACGTGACCAAGTTTGTCGCTAAAGAACTTACCTCGTGTCTTTGTACCGTGATCATTAATAGGACTAGCTGGATATGTACAATGTTCATTCGTCACGTGAATGAAGATTATAATATTTTTTTAATCGACTGCAAATTTCTCTGTAACCCACATACATGACTTGCAGAAGTTCCCAATTTATGGCCCGTGTAACAAAGTTATAATGAAAGAGACTGAGCACTATTATACAAAATACGCAAAACACTAGTTATAGAATAACGGATTAATATGACAGTTGCGGACCCTACACGCAACAAAAACCTCGTAGTGGTCCGCGAACAAAAAGTGGTTGGGAACCACTGATGTAAAGTATATTCGCGATTTTCTCAAAAAAAACTACATAACTTCTATGGCGTTTGTGTTAGTCGAGTGCATATTTTGAGCTTTACACATAAACATTGTATTGTGTTAATTGTTTACAACATTTTGAGACTGAAACTTTGTGAGTCAGTAACATTTTCATTAAACGGGTTGTGCGTTCAGATTTCATAAAAAAAATATTTTCGAGTAAGATAAAAGCGATTATATTTTATAAGAGACTTTCAGTAGCATTAATTAAAATACTTCTTTTAGATCTTTTTTATCACCTCAATTCTGCCATGGAGCTGACTTGATGATACTCAGAAGGAGCAGTCACAGCCAGACGGCCATATTTATAAGGATGAAGCTTTAGCTTCTTCCTCTACTACTAAGTTTGATGAAAGGTTTTCATAACTTTTGGGCACAGAAGACGTGTTAATTAATGCTTTAGGAAAAACGCAAAGTTAATGAATTAACTTCATTGGGAAAAACACATTTTATGAATTCAGCGTAGAGAAATAGGGAAGTCGTGGAACTCGTGGGTGAAAGTGTAGGTGTGTGTATACTACCAGTTTCATATTTTAGTCGTTTAAAAGATTTTTTTTTCAAACTTTTAGATTCTAATGCTCTATGTATGAAACTGTCAGGCTGTCTCGCGTGCCGCGACCCGAGCAGAGCCTGCCGGGGCGGCCCCGCCGGGCCCGGGCCCGAGCGACCCTCGCGCTATTTGCACAACGATTTGAGTCTATTTGGAGGCTGAGTTTGTTTTTGGTTTTAGTGTGTTGCCATAAATTAATACGAGTGCCGATCGTCAAACAGCTTATTGTTTGCGTTCGAGTGTGTATTTTATAAGTTAGCGCATTGTTGCCGTTAGTGGGTTAAGTGTCGCGGAGCGGGGCGGCGGCGGGGCGCGGCGCGGCCGACATCCGACGCAGGAAGTAGGCATTGGCGTTCGTTACTCATTCGCAGAAACCGCTCGCTGCTCACACGCACAACGCACAAACTGACACACCAATACTGTGGACTCGTCCGTGTGCGAAGGTTATTTACACCAATTTGGACGGCCGCGGCCTCGCGGTGCGATCGTTAATTCGCACCGTAAACGGTACCAATTGGAGCAAACTTTACTCCAAGTTGTATTTTCAGAATTCACGTTTCATTTCATTCCTATTTTATTATAAAACTAGCTGTTACCCGCGGCTTCGCCCGCGTGTCAAGGCGAGCTGTCATTGATTTGTGTATATTGTTTTCTTGTTGTAAAGGACAAATGATTACAAACTTAACTTGTCCCGTGGGAATAAAATGTTTTTCCGGGATAAAAAGTAGCTTATGACTCTCCAGACCATAAACTATCCCCGTTAAAGAAATCATGTCGGTACTTAGGTTCCTTTACAATTTCGATCACGCGATTTTAGTATTTAAGCTACGTATGGACTTTTGCAAACGACTGAAGGTCAGACTTCAGTCGTTTGCAAAAGTCCATACGTATCTTAAATACTAAAATCGCATGACCGAAATTGTAGCAACATACACCTTAATGCAACATCGTACTTACGGTTTAAAACAATTTCCATTTATACTTACGATGTGTGTGTACAAATGATTTATTTCGCATATAGAACGTTTTTTTGCAAAGGACATGTATGTACCGAACAATGAAGATATTTTCTGTCATAGAGATAGAAATATAACTGGAACTACATAATGACTTGACGGGTTCCAATGAACTTTTTGCCAAATTTTTAGACATAACTATCCACAATATGAAAATTCATCAGACTGTTTCATTAGAACAACTCCGCGAACGAGGTCACGGGTTCGACTAGTCTAATCTTATTATTCTGCTATTTATTATAAATGTCAAGAATAAAGTAAAGTTAGTAATGTTTGGCGTCCTTTTTACGCCTATTGAAATAATATGCATAAATACATAAATGTATGAAATTGAGAACAATTTCTCATTTGAAATCGGTTAAAGGATATTTGTGTTTCGCTATTCCTGACTGCCAGCTATCAATGGCAAACTGCTATTTGTCTTGAATGAAAAAATGATTACTACGCATTTTAAGATTGGTCGTTTTATGTGTAGGGTGACCATGACGCACGCAATCCTCGGAGACTGCTCTCCAATTAAATGAGGAGTATTACCTTACTTTAAAAATTTTGGTAAATAAGTATATTGCCACCAATGATTTTAAATAAAATATTATCATCCACTCTTGTAAGTTGTACCTTGTACCTACAAGAAAAGAATATTATTATTATAAAAATTGATATTAATGGTGAATTGACTATTATTAACAAATTACACATGTAATAATATCAAATCTATAAAAAAAAATATACCCATTTTTTCCAATAGTCTTGATGAAAAAAACATTTTGAGTATGTTTGTGAAAAGCAATCGCGAGGTTAATTTCACTCACGAGACGCCCGGCAGTGATACGGCAGTAGGTAGTACTTCAAATTGTTACAAACATACGTTTTATAATTTTCGAAATTTTGTCACGCCCATTGAAATTCGCAAAAAATATAATATAATTGTAATATTGAAGCGTGGTCATTTTATCCACGTACTCGCGAATGTGATACGATACGAGTGTTACGAGATATTGTTTATTTATTGAGCTCATTCATGTGCAGCGCGTGGGCCGCGTGACGTCACACCGCAGCTCGCGGCCCACCAGTGGAACCCAAACAACGCCCCGCAAACTACATTCGCCACTTATTAAATATTCAGCAAACGTAACATGTAATTAATTACACAAACTCGAATTATTCAAATTGAACCGAAATTGGCGCAGCTGTGACGGTTATGCAAAATAAAAGCAATAAATTGACAAATAATGGCGCATTTCACTGCCGATAACAACACATTTACTTATTCTTCAAGTTATAGTTACTCCGCGGAAATAAGCAACGAAACTAGGAATTTATTTTAATTGAATATGAACACGTCTGCTGGTGAAACAGCACGATTTGTTCGAAGTGTTCAATGTTAAATAATAATCATCGTTTAAAATGTAATAACAATTCAATTTTAACCGAATTCGCATACCTACTTACACTTCACATAAAATATTCACGTTTACGTCTCATTAGTCACTATAATATAAAAATGTGCACGCTTAGATACTTGTGGTTCAAAACTTAGCTCACATATTGAATCTAGTCTGGATCAACATAGTCGCATTCTAACTTTTGATTACTAATAAAAAATCACCGAAACAAAGCCTTTCCTCATTGAGATCATATTCTATATGTGATGATATTTGGCATTATCATCCAAGTCCGTCCATATCTTTATTGGGGCAAACTTTATAGTAGGTATTAGTGTAATTTTTAGCCCCATAGCACAGTATAAGTAATAGTACTAACGTACAGTATGGACACTCTCTGCCACTCTCACTAGTCGACCTCACCTCCCCTATGGAACCGATTTGGAACCGTTCGCAATGGATGCAACGTCCTACAAATTGACGTCGCTCGTATTTTATTCTCCATTCAGTTTAAAAGATGGGAGTTACTTGTGCAGTGGATGGGTGGATTTTTGACATGGAAAGTCAAAAAAAGAAATTTATTCGATCCCTTTGGATGAAATAAAGTACTGATTTTTTTATAAATTACCTAAAAAGCATGCGGCAGCCATAGTTTCATCATAACTAATTCATGTCTGTCAAAGTAGGATACAAAATACAATTAATACGAGATGAGAAAAGGATAGCTTATAGCAGATTGATATGTCTCAAAGAGTAAGTGAGTGCGCAGACGCGGAATTGACATTGCTGTCACTTGAGTTATGGTGGTTTATTGTTAATGTTTATAATTTTCTTATTTACATTTCAATGTTTATTGTGCGTGATGTTATGTGTGGTATTAGTTTTAAATTAAGTTTGTTCCATGTGAATATGAAAATGAATCAAATTATTGCGCATGCATTTAAATAAATAGTAAAAAGCTACAATTAGTGAGAATGAAATAGTTTGACCATTACAATGAACCGGTGTTCGGAAGGCGAACGTTTGATTTAGTGGTGATTAGAAAATATAAAATTTTGCGTAAGTTAGCAATGGCAATTATACTAGGCGTTTTGTTAATATTGGCTTCAGCCAATAGAATTTTCAGAAAAAAAATAAACATAGTAAATACACTACACTGACTTCAGTCAGTGTAGTGTATTTACTATGTTTATTTTTTTTCTTCACTACGCCCACCTGATGTGAAGCGGTTACGGTAACCATATTAACGGTCGCAACATTAAATATCGCTCGCGCGCTGCCTACGCAGCAACTCCATCCTCTCTGGTGACCTCACTCACTCGCAGGAACACAACAACCCTGAAGGAAATTGTTATTTGACTGCAGTATTCTGTAAGGTTGTGGTACTTCGTCAGTCGAGCTGCTTAAAAAATACTCTATGTCCTACCTCTCTTTTCGTCAGAGCCTCGTCTGTCAGTCAGCAGGGTGTACCCTGTGCAGGTAAGATTGACTTTGGTTCAAAGATGTTGATGAACCACTTACACCCCCTTACATGTCCGACTAATAATTGAATAATGTCAGCCCTAGACAACGTCACTCAAACATAGGCACGTGTACAGACGTCATTTGGTTACTACATGCAAAAGCGCCATTTTTGTATGGAGTGGCCGGGGTTTGCCCATAGCGTGTTTAGAAGCTAGAGATATCTAAATATATAAAAGAAGAAACTGACTGACTGACTGACTGACTGACTGATATATATATCAACGCACAGCCCAAACCGCTGAGTCTAGAGATTCCAAATTTGGCACGTAGGTACCTTATGACGTCTAGGGGTGCACTAAGAAAGGATTTTTCAAAATTCATCCCCTAAGGGGGTCAAACGGGGGTCCAAAGTTTGTATGGGGAGACAAGATTAGTTGGACTATTTTATCCGAAACTTTACATGAGTACTTCTATAGAGAAATGACTAAACACGTGTTTCAGGATTTTTCAAAATTCAATCCCTAAAGGGGTAAAATGGGGAGAAAAAGTCAGAAAATCGTCATGGGTATGGTTTTTATGGTTTATCGGGTTGCTGATTACGAAAACAACAACTATTTTATGATCTAACATAGCTGACGTGACATAAAATCACCCCTGTGGAGATGCGATGGGGTTGAAATATCTAAAAGAGGAAACTGAATGACTGACTGATATATATCAACGCACAGCCCAAACTGCTGGGTCTAGAGATTCCAAATTTGGCACGTAGGTTCCTTATGATGTCTAGGGGTGCACTAAGAAAGGACTTTTCAAAATTCATCCCCGAAGGGGGTGAAACTGGGGTCCAAAGTTTGTATGGGGAAACAAGATTAGTTGGACTATTTTATCCGAAACTTTACAAGAGTACTTCTATAGATAAATGAGTAAACATATGTTTCAGGATTTTTCCAAATTCAAACCCTAAAGCGGTAAAACGGGGTGAAAAAGTCTGAAAATCGTCATGGGTATTGTTTTTATGGTTTATCGGGTCGCTGATTAGGATAACAACAACTATTTTATAATCCAACATAGCCGACATGATATAAATCACCCCTGTGGGGGTGCGGTGGGGTTAAAATGTCATAATATCAATATAGGTGTTGTTTCTTTAGTTTTCTGGGACGTCAATTACAAAAATGGCATCGATTTGAAAATATCAACCCCTAAAAGGGTAAAATGGGGTCAAAAAGTCTGAAAATCGTCATGGGTATTGCTTTTATGGTTTATCGGGTCGCTGATTACGAAAACATCAACGATTTTAAAATTCAACATGGCTAACGTGACCATCATCCTCTATTATGGTGCGATAGGGTTGAAAGATCTATATATCAATATGTTAGCGGTTTTCGGAACGCCAATCCATACTAATATTATAAATGCGGCAGAATGTCAGTTACCTCTTCACGCTTAAATCGCTGGACCGATTTAGATGAAATTTGGTTGAGAGATACCTTGAGTCCTGGGAAAGAACTCATAATAGTTTTTATCCCAGAAATTACCTTTAATTGTTATTTATTCTACCTGTAGGGGGGTTCTATGTTCGACGGTATGTATTTTTTAAATATTTCAATGATTTATCCGTTAATTGAACGGCAATTTTAATCATTCTTATTTGTTTGAAGGGCACACTATTCAAGTGGTCCCATATTAATCAAATCAGGATCTGATGATGGACTCCCTGGGAATTCGTGAGAAAGGGTTGAAATTTATAGGCATGGATACAGTAATTGACGAGTTTTCTGATGACATTAGGTTACATAATTTGCATTTGGAAGGCATCGTGTGACACTGCTGATCTGATGAGGAACAGTTAGGCAATAGTGTTGAGTGCTTCTTAATTAAATAAATTAATGTATTTTCGTCTAGAAGGCACCATGTCACTACTACTTACCCATTATTATAATAAATAGTTAAAAAAAATATTCACTAAAAAGAAATAAACTTAAAAATAAAAATGAAACAAACTACAAAATCCTGACAAGAAAAAGCCAAAAATAACTACGGGAACAATATTTTCTGTCACCTAAGTTTAGATGTGTCACTAATCTGCAGTACCCTAATAATAATATCTATGCCCAAGAAATATATTAGTCATCATTTTAATTAAAACTGTCTCTAAATATAAATCATCAGCTTAACAAACTTTTAGTATAATTTAATTCGTTTGATCATCAAAATAATAGATCTGTCACCAAATAAATAGATCAGCTCCTTAATTTAATGAAAAACTAATAGGGGCGAAATCAAATTGGCGTCATATTCACTGACGAGTCTTGCCAATACTTGGTCAATGTAATAAATCATGTTTTGGTTAGATTTGAGTTGATTTTTGGTTAGGTTAGGGTTTTCTTGCGTCCTGTCATCGGAAATAGGAGCTCCGCTTCGCGGAACTCCGTCAACCTACATGATGAATGATGTGGTGCCAAGTAAGCTTAATTATTAATAATTGACAATATAATACATACAAAAACATTTATTTGGTACTAGACCCTACATCTCCATGATTTTAGGTGCTTTATTGTGGAATCGATTTTATATTGTTTGGTGACTATATTTTGGTGACAAATCTATTATTTTGCGTGCAAACACTATTAGTTAAGAAACACCAAACTAATTAAATTGGCGATAGCTTTAATGATACCCAATAACTACTACCTACCTTCTGAGATTTTTGACGTCTGTAGATTTTTTTTAAGGTTTGATTTATCCTATTTAAGCTGATGGATTAAGAGTTGTGTTATCCTAATAGGATTTTAAATTTGTATTTGGCGTCAATCAGTGCTTATGCGATCGCGGGGCGCGCGGCGGGAGCGAGGTGTAGTAGTTATCGTTAAAGTTCTTGCATCCGTATTTAGTACAATTAAAAGTACTACATGAAGGTGGTTGGGTGTATTCATCATCATGAAACTTTGTACACATATTCTTTTAGGTATTAGGAAGGACATAGGATACTAAAAAAATTTAACGCGGGCGAAGCCGCGGGTGAAAGCTAGTTACTAATAATTTATTAGTATTTCAGCACACATCAGACCATTTCTGTCGCCATCCGCCTGACGACACCGAATCCTAAAACATGTTTTCTTTGCCCGCCGCAATTATAATAACTATCCGAGATAAATTTGTTGATGTGACAATTAAATTGCAAAAATAAATTAACATTGTATAAACAATGGAACTGTTGTCGCAAACAGTGAGTCGCCACGATCGGTACCTACGCGCGGGAGGCAATTAAAATTATAATAAACGTAATAGCGAGCGCGAGTAGGCACAGAACCGGTTCACTGTTTACTGGCAATGCTCCGCTCACGCTATTATCGCCCTTACTCGCTGTAGTTTATAGCACATTAAATGCTAATTTCGTGTAACGTACTTTTCAGTGCATTATTGTAGGCACGCAGGAAGAAGCGCGCCTCGCGGCCGCCTACTAATTGTGGACCACCGCATACAGAGGCAGCGTTGCGTGTATGGATACAACGCGACATACCCACACATCGTCCGAACCACACAATGAGCTGATAAGAGCACTCGACTCGAGGACATTCGACGCGCTCCAAACTGCTACCGAAAACAACATAGACCTCAAACGACTCATGTGCCTTAAACTGGCTGTCGCATTATTCGACTGAAACTAAGGTCAAGCGAGGGCAACGCGTTCTTTAACTGTTGGTTGGCTGTTTAGATGCATGTTGGTAAAACGCTTTGAACGTAATGTGGTCATTAGTTGATGACTTCCACGAAGGTGAAGTCGTTGTCAACTCTTTGTAGATTCTCATTATCACCGATTAAATAGCAATCACCGTCGAATTAAGAAACGATCTCTGACCGCAGCCCGTTCGTAACCACATCAATAGGTAGACATCCAGCGACACTAAATTTATATGTACTATGTACTAGTTTTACAACTAACTCCGACACATATTATAACATTTACGTACAATATGTTTGTCTTATTAACGGAGGCTAATTAAGTGCAGTTTTATATACATACGTTATTGCAAGCTTCTAGTGTAAAATTAATGTGACTTTCATATATGTTAGCTTAGTTGCCGAACCAGGAAATACGATTTTTACAACCATACAGTTCAGGGTTTTTCTATATATTAAGTGATGCCGACTCATTCAGTAGAATTACATTTACATATATTTAATTACATATTAATATGTAATTTAAAGCGCAATAAAATGAATTTGTTATTTTATTCCTCTACACGCCGTGGAATAATTTATTGTTCTTATATTTCCAACTTTTATTATGTTAAATAAACTGTCGCAATATAAACTACGTAGCTTCCAGTTTGGATGATATTCGGCTACCCTCGTGTTAGGTATCTGACGGCTAGCAGATTGTGACGGCCTTTCTGTATCAAAGATTAGATTGTCTGATAGACTTAAGTACGAAGCTGCAGAATTATTTTGGACCATATTAGCGCGTATCGAAGGTTGATAATTTATTTCAATTGTGTCGGAAGTGGATTTTCTGTAGAGTATTTTATTCTGTGGCATAGCTCTCTCTATCCCTCGCTGCACGACTTTCAATTTATGGATCAGCCCTGGTCAGAGACCAAGTTTCTGCACCGCAGGTCATGACGGTCCATCAACCATACCCATCTCACTAGGCCATAATAAAAATATGCAGGAATCCTAGAGAAAATGTGCACTTTGAAATAAGTCAACCATACTGGCCTGATGCCTGTCAATGCAAAGCACATACTCTAATTCTATAAAAGTTACATCAAAGCAAGTATAAAAAATATAATACCTATGTTTGTCAGTTGAGTCAAAAGGTTATCGGTTATTGATCCATACAACCCAAGGGCAATCATGATTGCTCGCTACGGACGTCATCTTCATTGAACATGCACAAGCCGTGTTACGTTCAGCTGACTGCTGAGTCTTACCAGAAGTGCAAGTTCCAAGGGTTTTAATTTAAGATAACATTTAAATAGCTACAACTGAGTACTGAAACTTAGTACGATATTCGTTGTTACTGCCAGAGCAGAATGCTTTTATAAAAAGTCGCTAGAAATATTAATCCATCCCTCGCCATCCATGCTAACAGTTAAAGTGGGCTATCCGAACGGATTGCAACTCTGGTGAGTTGTTGTATGTGGAGTAAGGTTCAGTAGGATAACACCTGTCGGGTCAGCGAGTATTTTATGAAACTTAGAAAATTATTTCAATTAAATGCCGACCTCTATTGATATCCTGATCGACGTACTCACTAAAATCATATTTTATCTATGTATATGAAAAGATAAGTTGCCATACACCATCTGCCTCATTGACATCCAGTCCAATCTGATGCTCGCAGAAAATATGGTTGACGTATTTCTTTTAGTATGTAGCGAGGCTAAATATATTTATAAAGATTAATTCAAATTCGCACATGGTGCAGTCATTATGCCCGCGAAAGCTCATACGAAAGCTCGTGCGAATGCTATTAAGAATATTAAAAGTAGTTTCATATCATACATAACCGATTCGAACAAGAAGAAAAATACAGAAATTACGTCGGTGCAAATGTATTTTGGAAATAACACGAAAAAATAAACCTACACGAATTCTGTTAGTTCAAAATTTATTAATGCAAATATCCCGAAAGTGTAAAAGTTTTGGTGACGCTAGTCGACGTCTCATCACTACTTCAGACAAAATCATATTTCTTATTATTCTGTGGGAGCCACTGTTATTGTTACTTACTAAAAGTGTTGAAATATAGTGAAACGAAAAGGATAATTAAGTCTAAAAATTATCCGTCGATCTGTGTTCTAATTTTACAGCGACAAAACTCAAATAAATATACTTTGTCCTAAAGTTGTCTGGAAGAGATCGCTAGCTATGCGTTAAGACCACCTTTGTACGCTAATAGTATTGTATTGTATGATATAACACTATCCACACGAAGTAGAACCCAATTAACATCATATAAAATGTGTACTTTCAGTCCTTTCTAGCGAAACTGGCGGCCATTGTTCTGAGATCATGGTTTTCATTATAACCAAACAGCTAAGTCACAAAGTATTATAATTTATAAATCAAATTTCCAAATGGTTTTGGGATGTAGTAGCTCACCTCGATCTTTAGATTATTCCCTAGATGGCTGTTGTGTTCTTGCGAGTGAGTGAAGTCACCATAAAGGAAGGAGTTGCTACGTGAGTAGCGGGGGTGGTGGCGCGCGACCAATATTTCATGTTCCAAACGTTAATATCGCTAGGGTTCACATCAGGCGGACTGTAGGTATGTTTGTCTGCCACCCGCCGTAGATTAATAGAAACGTTTGTGTGTCACTTACTTGCGTATTCTGTAATTTTACAACAGAATGTATAAATAAACACACATCATCTTGATACTGCAATTGGATTTTAGCTTTTAATGCATGTGACATAAGGCATAACAAGAGTATAATATCACAGTGTGATATTCTACTCTATAGATAGACTTGATGTGATCTTATCTGCACAAATTTATTCTTACTAAAATACTTAATAAAAATTATTAAAATACGAATTCAATCTCGAGTTAATAAAATAAATAAATTTTCCTAAACAAATTACACACAGCCATCTAGTGTAGAGTTGTAAATGTACCGTATAATACCTAGCCGCTACGTATTGTACATGAGATACAAATTTTACAGTATTTTAATGTATACATTAAAATACTGTAAAATTTGTATTTCATGTATTTTATTTTTTTATGTGAATTATTAAAAATAATGTATTGTTTCGCGCTAAAGTTATCAGATTTAACGCAGTATAAAAAATTCAAATAAATATAGACATAGAAATATACTAAACAGTAGTAGAGTCTAAATAGAGAAGAGGCGAACAGTGATCCCATAGGGATTCCAAAACTGGAACCCTAAAAATGCATAATATTTATAATAAATAATGAAAATAACCGACAATTGGAATTTTCCCTAATAAATATGTTTTTTCCCACCACTCATTTTCACGCGCGCGACAAAAGTTTGTATTTCTTTGATTTTGACTCAAGTGGTACGACATAAAATAGTACCTATGTTCGCATTCAAGTTATAGCCTCAGTACTATCTGTGATTGTAATTTATGTTTTGAACGTATCGCCATGATGCAAATTAATTATTTCGAAAAAAAAAATGTTACTATAGACGTTTCTAATTCGATTCGAAATAAGTATTAACTTGTGTGCACAGTGTTTTGTACATATTATACAGCTCATGTTAGTATTATACCGTATTGAACAATTCATACTGTATAATGTACCCTCGGTATGTATTTATCTCTGTAATCTAGTCCCAAACTAACCAAATCTATAATAGATAACTGATAGATTGATATATCTAAGCACTGATTTTTTGTATGAAATATACCTAATGTCTTCCAAGTAGGGTAACCACCAACTACTATTTTTCTAGATATAAATTTGAAAAATAGGTTAGGGTTAAGCAAGAGGCAGAGATGCAACACTGATTGGTACACACCAAATTGAAACTACTTAAGTTGATCTTAGATAGTAGGTAGATAGTTTTGCTTTGATATGTAGATAACAAGTATTTTTAATTACTTTAAAAAATGGGATCAATGAATAAAAAAAAAAATTAGAACATTTTGCACGGTAACGTTTTCAAGTAGGTACTATTTATTTATATTTTTACTACTGGTGTATTGTTCATGAAACTTATTTTATTCCCAGTTCAATTCACTAAAATTTATTTTATTTCCTTTATGGACGTTTTCCGGGATTCTTTTCATTATGTCCAACATTACTTCCATTTTTATCCTCAATTTATGTAAAAGTGACAAATTCTTAGAACATTAATATTTTTTACTAGTAGGTAATATTTCGTGCCATATATTAAGTAATTCATACGTTTAATGTCTTTTACGAAACACGCGTTATTTATTTTTGCGAAATTGTAGTACATACATCTGTTTATCTATCGTCGTACAGAGACCTCTAGTGTGGCAAATAAACCTATTTTATGCGGGATGCTCTTTTGTTTGTGGGATTTTGTTAAAACTTTTTGAAGTTTTTATAAGTAAATATTACGAATTTACATACACCTAAGAATTTATAAATAAAACCGAAAGAACTTGACGTATCTCAGTCGGAGCGGTCAGAACGTGTTTTATGTCAGGTAGTTAAGTGAATACGAGCGGCCACGTGAGACCGTGGCACATTCGAAGAGCAATAATGGAAATAATACAATGTGACTCAAAAACGTTAGGTCGGGGGTCGATCGGGGTTTCGGTGTAAAGGGGAGCGTAAAGAGTACTCACGAGTCGACGTGGTGGTGGTGGTCGTGCGCGTAGGGCTGCGCGGGGTAGGGGTCGTAGTGCAGCGCGGCGGCGGCGGCGGCGGCGCGGTAGTCGTCGCGGCGCTCCGGCGACGGGCTGAGGTCGGGGCTGCGGCCGCGCAGGTACAGCCCGTCGGTGGAGCCGCCGCCCGCCGGCTTGAACAGCACCTCCTCGAGGTGCGCGTACGCCTGCATGTCGCGCGCGAGTGCCGGCGCCGCGCCCGCCGCGCCCGCCGCCGGCCGCAGCTCCTGGTAGCTGCGCGCGTGGGGCGGCGACGCGCCGTGGGCGTAGCCGAACGCCAGGGGCGGCGGGCTCTCCGCGCCCGACTCGGCCTCCGACCGGGCCGCCTCTGCGACAACGACACGACTCACGACTCGCACTCCGCACGAGGCCCCGGGACCGCGCGCCATTGGCTGCGCCGCCGGCGCGCGCTCGAGGACGCCTATATTTATTTACTATACAGACGATGATCTCGATCGAATCCGACCCTCCGCTTGCGATGAGCTTCGCTATTGCGGCATCGTTTATAATAAGAAGGGTCGTCGAACGCACACTAATTTATTATGATGATGTTTGTCCGCTAATAGCTGTGTATTTTGACTACAAATATGTACACATAAACAAATTTATATCCATTAGCGATCGTCACCATTAATATACGTTTGGTAATTAGTTATTACTCTGACTATTTATAACATAGCAAATATTTGGAAATCATTGACAATTATTATAAAACTTTTTTTATTCACAAATTATAACAACCACAGCTACAAAGAGAACTCGTAATGCCTACATAATATAGTATGCGGTGAGCGGTATAAGTAACCGTATGAAACACAAACCACAAATCGTTCGTCACAAACATCACACTAACACATTAAAAATAAAATAATTAAAATTAAATTCATATTATTATTCAGTAACCCGCAACAACTCTGCGACATGCAGAAAAAGTGTTATAAATTGAAAATAACGCGTGGTGAATAGTGGTCGCGAAATGTTTACCTTTGATGTAATTGTTGTTCACTTCTGCAATGAGCGCCTCCATATCGAATTGTGCCTGCTTGTGCCAGCTGGCGGGCCACGAGTCGTGCAGCATCGTTCACTGGCTGGTGCACTGAGCGACCGTCGCGCGAGTTGAGTCGTACCCGTACGTGCGCGCGCAGCCGTCAGCCGCCCTTCGGATACTGAGTCTGAGTACGGACGAGACGACACACGCGTGCGGCGGGCGCCGGCCGCTCCCCACCGGCGCCCTTCCTTCCAGCCTGCTTTGGTCCTTTCTTTGTATTGCCTCATTGGAGGAGCCCTTCTTCGCTTATTGTGATCATATTCGGCTTTATGTACTATATTTTTGAATTTTTTTTTTAATGACTCCATCTATAATATGTTATAACGTTTTTGATGTTGTGAAGAATGAGCAGTCATTCTTTCAATAGTGTTGAGATTATTTATTGTACCACTACCGTCTCCGTGCCTGACTTACTAGTATTGTGGGTATTAAACAACAGAACAATAATCAATTGTGTGTATTAAAACACAGTACAAAATAATACACACAACAGTACAAACTTACCTGTCAGTAGTTATGTTGTGGTTTACTTTGATTACCTACCTCGGGTCAAGCTTACCTACCTACATTGTAACTCATATTGAAACTAAACAAGTGTAAAAATAATTTCTTAACGGCTGCTAATATCGCATCCTGTCTTCCGTCCTGAGGCTTGAGCTGCGCGTCGTAGATCAGTAGTACAACATACTGTTATGTTATGATTATGACTATTTATGACTTACAATGTGTACTTAATTATATTTATTTTACCTTTACAAGTATTCGTCATTTTTATTTGTATCAGTGTATTGTGTATATATTTTTGTATTTAGATGTAGGTATGTATAGTTTATGTACTTATGTTATAATATATTTTATATTGTATTACTACAAGTAATTTCTAATAGTTTGTTTTTGACATTTGGGGGACAAAAGTCGACTGGTAGAGAGTATTCATTTAGCATTAAGTCCTCGTATAGTACCAAAAGACTGTGGTCAACACAGTTTTAAATAAAATAAACAACGGTTGCCTTTTAAATCTACAGATTTATGTTCATAAACATACTTGTCTTGATCTAGGCATTGTTTATGTTTTGTAGCCTAGCCTAATATGTAGGTATTAAAAAAACTATATAAGTATGTTCATCAGTTATTTATCTAGTACTAATATGAGTAGTAGGTACAAGTTTTAGGTACGTACTTTGGTACTAGACAGCGTTGTCTAATTTATCGACAAATATTTAACAATTAGTACTTATGACTTTATTCACTTCCTTATTGTACGTTATTCTTATCAGTGGAGTACTTAAACAAATTTATATTAATTCAACATTTTTATTCATATTATACGTATGTTACGTATAAAAATAATTTTATACAATTAACTTAACAAAATCCCAGAGAATAGACCGATTTTGATTTATTCATGGTCACCCTATTGTCCCATAGGAAAATTAAAAGAAAATGAGTAAGTTCTATTTATCAACTATTAATAAATACATATTATAATTAAATGTTTGAAAACAAAGTAGATAATATTTCCCTATGTTCATTACTTATTTTTCAAATATACTGTAAGTACGAATGTATCATTTTCCGCTTTCCTCGCGGCCGATGTAAACAAACCGCACTCGCAGATAACACTTGGTAATCAATCGTCAATAATTCAATTATTGTATTGTTCTCTGATTCGTTCAGGTTGTGAGGATGATTTCAGAGTGTGCTCGTGTGGCAGACACGTTCCGTTGTTCGTTGGAACGACCCTGCACTTCTGTCTGGTGTGGAAACTTCACTACATCCCTTCAGACCCACCGGAGGGCTAGTGGTACCGTGCGTATTAACACGGTACGGCCAAACCCATAGTGCTGACATCTAACATTAATTGCAATTATCTCTGTAGATCTATAATAGTTTCAATATTTTAATGCGTGCATTACAAGATGCTGTTACATCTCTAAGAAGTGCATTTGAATGCTCTAATTAATGTTCAGAGAAATCGTTCGTTGTGTAAGTGGCACACCAGCATCGTTACAGCCAAAGCCAATGTCGCGATCCGATCTCAATGTTGCCAAGGAGCTTTTACTCTTCAGTGCCGTCTTTGTTGTTGTAGTCTTGACCAGCGATGAGAGACTGTGTTACGTGCCCGTTTGTGGGTTTATTACCAAAAGTGGCTTAGCTGGATCAGAGTTCTCGTTTTGCGAAACCATCGTGCTCATCAATTTGACTTCCGTCTACGACGTAATGTGGTTTTACTGGCGAGCCAACGTTTCTCACCTTGTATTTCATAGTTAGTGTGTACGCTAGCGGTGGCTGCCTCCGCCGTGCACGTGGTGATACGCTGTTATCGAGCAGCGCGTTATCTGCGCCATCTCCCGACCTACGCTACCGCCGCCGCCGCCGCCGGCGCCCTATCGCCACTCGCAGTCCGTACTACCAACCACTACATCTCGCCGAAGATAAGCCGTTACACAATCACCTCGTTGCCTCATTCATTGCGCCGTCATTTGATTAACAAATCTAACGTGACGTTGTGCAACTCGGTGACGGTCCCGTGCTACTGATTTCGTATGTTATTATAACTTAACGATTCGTCCGCCCAGCTTAGCTCATGCTGCCTATAATTAATGCATAAACTAATTTACCTACCAATGTACGATGATACTAACGTAAACAAATCTTTGTAAGTTTCCTTCTGACTGTAGGTGTTATACGCAAAAATAATACCTCCGAGCTCTGTTTACGTATATATGTGCTCTAGGGCGTTACAGATAAATGAGCAAAACAAGTAAATATCAAAGTCTCCTAATTTATTCTATATGGAAGAATATATTTTTATATTACGTATTATGTTCAATACGTTTTAGGTAAATAGTTCCGTAGAATCCCATGGTACCGGTGGCTGTATGAGCATACAGGGTGTAGACAAGGAGCAAGTCATTAATATATATTTAACTAGCTGGCCCGGCGAACTTCGTACCGCCTAATTGTCAATGAATGTCGTGGTATACATATTAGTTGAACAAAATTTATGATGTCTTGAAATTAATATAATGAATAATAGAAAATAATAGAGAAGCACGATGGCGTCATTGCGCGTGTCAGTCTAATTGTACACGCAAGATAAGCAACGTCAACCGTAGCCTGTCCATGGATGAGTTTATATTATCTCGAGCTCCTCCGTGCTTCGGAAGGTACGTTAAACCGTCGGTCCCGGTTGTAATCATTAGATTAACTCGAGGTCCTCCGTGCTTCGGAGGGCACGTTAATCCGTCGGTCCCGGTTGTTATCATTAGATTATCTCGAGCTCCTCTGTGCTTCGGAAGGCACGTAAGCCGTCGGTCCCGGTTGTTATCATTAGATTATCTCGAGCTCCTCCGTGCTTCGGAAGGCACGTTAAGCCGTCGGTCCTGGTTGTTATCATTAGATGGCAGTCGTTAAGCCAAGTGGCCTTTAGGCGGCTTGAAATTACTGGCGTCCGCCAACTCGCAGTTGAGCAGCGTGGTGGAGTATGCTCGAAACATATTCAGTTGAAGGAAGACCCGTATTTAATATTACCCAGCAGTGGGTAAATATTACCCAGCAGTGGGTAAATATTACCCAGCAGTGGGTAAATATTAAGTTCAGTATTTTACTATGTCACAAAATAAAGTACCATGACACTTGACAACCAATTAATATTCATTTTCAAGCATTCATTCATAAACAATTTTCAAAACAACAACGGACAACTTTCGCGACGTAAAAGTTAGACCAATCGATTTGACATTTAATTGAAAATCAATAAATATCCCAATCCGTTTTCAAATTTAATTTTTCGTCAATTTTGTCAATGTTTTAATACTTATTATCCTATACCCACATTTCTGAACGCACGCATACATTTGACGTACGCACGTTAACGTCACGTTTGACAGGTCCGACATCCACGAACATTTTGTATGGAAAAATGATTTTTCTTTTATTTTATTTTTTTTCGTAAATTTTCCAATGTTTTTAATAGTTATTCTGCTATTCTGGACGGAGACAAATCCAACAAATCAAAAACCATGGCAATCGGTCCAGCCGTTCTCGAGTTATAAGTGTTGTAACAAACACGACTTTCTTTTATATATGTATATAGATATAGATTTTCATCTTTCTTCAAGTGAAAGCAAATGATAGTGCTTACCACAAAAATCCTAGATCTGTGGTGCTTACAACAATCTTCATAATCAAGTCATAAGTATGTGCTTTGTAATCGGTGTAAATATGTAAGATTTTTTTCTGAATTCAGAGTAAGACAATTGTGGCTACTTTGAGGCAAGTCTACTTTCACAGCGATAAGTCGTAAATATTCGTAGGGAAAAGCATGGGTTTTTTTTTATATTTTACAAAAAGAACCATCCGGTTTATATATAACATCATTATCAATAACCGCTCCCAGAGAACCGCTAAGGTACCTACTTATCAAAGAACTTTTTTAAAAACATTGTATGCTCATTTATCAGCAGAAATTATTAGAAAATATTTTATGGGCTTTAGCCCATAAAATATTTTCTAAAATTACAGGATTGCACAAGTGTAAATCTCAGAAAACCTCAAACCGCCTTGCGGGGACAGGGAGACCTTGTGGTAAATTATATTTTATTCTATGACAAATGCTTTAAAGAGTCCTTTCTTACCTGAAAATGTGGTAGATACATATCTTAAGTAATTAGTGATAGTGATTTATTGCTGTCGATAAGAGAGGTGATCTTGAAGAGTTTCTGTTCGTAGCTTCAGCTCTCTCTAGTATATGTGACTATATTTTTACCCACGACCAAAAAAGTGAGTGATGCAAATTTCACGCGAATTCCAAGCGTCATCCTGGCAACAGCGAAATCCTAGGTCCTGGGTAGTCTGTCTTGCCAAACGAAAAACCGGTTTAGATTTACTATTATTGATCTTTGACAGCTGTGTGACAGCTGAAAGTGCCCTTTAACTATAATTTAAGAAAAACAGTGATGGTTCAGTGATTTCCAAACTGTGGATCGCAACCCACAGGGGGGGGTCGCCAAGTTATATTCGCGGGGTCGCAGGGAAAAAACGCAAATATTTGTAGGTCATGCGCTACAATAAAAAAACGTAAGCAGGCCTGATTATTGTTCAATAATTCTTTTTGCAATGGAATGCATAATTGAAGCCTATTTTTCTTCTTAATTTTTATGTCAACAAAATCGAAAGCAAATGGCAATCAAAAAGATTGAATCTTATCTGCTTATCTAGTTCATGACGGACTATGAGTAATTCTCACAGATCTGAAAGATTCGAAATTAAAGTATTTTAAAAAAATATTTCTGGATAAATAATTACACAGCGCCATCTAGCCCCAATCTAAGCCAAGCTAGTGGTATGGGTACCTACTAAATAATTGATAAGTACTTAGTTTGTTTTTGTAATTTTGTAAATGGCTACTTTGACACCGAGGTCGCGGGTTCGAGCCCCGTACATCAGCACGACAAACATTTGTGTTTATCTCATGAACATAGTGTGTTTGTCTTGGTCTGAGTGTTTTCTATGTAATATATTTATGTATTTACAAAAAAAAATGTATTTAAGTATTATGTCAGTTATCAAGTACCCATAGTACAAGCTGTGCTTAGTTTGGGACTAGATGGCCGTGCGTGATTTGTCCAGGAATATTTATTATTTATTTGGCGAGTTGAATAACTCGCCAACTAAAAGCTTGAGAGAAGAGGTTAAGAGAAGTTTGTGCTCATTCTAATTGTTTCAATGAACAGGTTCTAAAGAAATGGTGATGAAGTTGGAAAGATATTTTATGTTGGTCGAGGATTTACTGAATTTTTAATTTTATTTTGTGTCGGCTGTTGCTAAATGCTCAACATGGAACAAGGACGCTGATATAGTCTTGCTTTTAAGTAGATACATCGTGCCACGTCATATTGTGAGTATGCCCCTGAAACAATGGCGAACTCCCTAATTAACAAATTGTCTCAAAATGTTGCTTTTTGGGACAAGTCGTTAACTAGGGTCTTCATCATTGTAAGTGACGGCCATTTTGTACTCTTTGTGTACACACACATTTGTATCGTGACTCACCGTGAACATTTGTATACACATACAAATTCAAATATATTTAATTGCAATTTGACTTACCTACATTGTCGTTTAGAAATAATGATTTATCATAAAAAAAAACAATCTTGATATGCCTTTGTATATTGTTAAGTGTTTCAGGTGACTCGTTAATAAGCTCTAACTAGAGTCAATTAGTTAATATTGGTTGGTACTTTTGAATAATTTGCTTGAGTAATTAATCATTAAAACGAAAATACTAACACTTTTTATAAACTTTAAAAAAAAACTACTAAAAAGACAGTTAAGGGTAAACTAATCATTTGAGCAAAAAACAAACCAGTCCTTCCCCACCGGAAATAGTTGACATTCATGGTTGGAGATGTAAAGTTCTCTAAAAATGACATTATCGTAATTCGGATTTTGTTACAAAACACATAACTGTAACTCTATGCTGTAACTAACTAAAATACTATGAACTTGAATAGCAATTAAATAATTTTCTATTACACTTTAGAGCTTGAACCCTTCAAAGTGCGACGTAGGTATTCTTGTGTGCAGACTGACACTAATTAATTACAGTAACAGACTACAATACACACGCAGATGTACAGCTCACTCGTTACTTAATGTGTATACATTACGTTCACGAATATCATTATAGGTATGTCACAAATCATGGATGATATTTAGTGAACTGTCATCGAATCAAGTTTCCGCGAATGTATGTATGAGGCCCATAAAAACCCGCGCGGCGCATGTGCTCGCGGCTACAAATCACGGCGCTCGCGTCTCCCGGGAACGAATAAATTTTATCGCACTCGAGCAGTAAAAGTAGTATAAATCGCGTTTTTCACTGTTCTAAGTAGTTTCCGTTTTTTCGTGCGTGTTGTGACGCCCCGTCGCGCTCCCTGGCTGCTTACGGTTAAATAAACATCCCATGGAATTACGAACAATGATTTATGTCGAGTCCCACCAAAGCATGTGTTTATTTGTTTGGTGCGAGCATGTCGTTCGGCCAGTCACAACTTCACAAGTGTCATAACAGCGGCGGCGAGCCGGCACCGGCGGCCCAGCGGCCCAGCGGCCCAGACGGCGCGGCGGCAGCTTTTATTATTGTTGTCAAGTGCAAAAAGTTTTTCTCATGGCTTATCACTAATTTGAATTCAATGTAACACAACCAACGAGAAGACATGATGATTTAGGGGTCATTCATGTTGTCCTATTTAGTTTATCTAATCTTTTATGGGCGACTTTTAAGGGCTAAAAGTCACCAACCCGTCTGCAGAGCATGACTACTTAAGAACATTACTCTCCATTGTATGCAGACCAAAGTACACGGCCCACAGTAGGCACCTATCCCGGGCCAAGGTGGCAGTATCGGTTCCGGGTGCTAACAATGTCCGGTTGGCAGGCCACCACCAACAACTAACTATTGGCACGTACATACAACACAGGGCTACTGACGCGTGAGGAGGATATGGGAGAGCTGGAAGTAGAATTGAGGTCAACTGGGGCCGTGGTGCTCTCTTTAGGCTTTTAATGCCTTATTTGCCGTATTGCTGTCTCTCACATTGATAAAAGGGGAAATAGTGGGACGGGGGCCCACCACACATTCCCACCACTGTATCTCCTGTGTAGCCAGGATTAACAGCGGCGACCGCCAAAAAAGGCAATGAACAATGAAGTCCATTGCAGTCCCAGGGGTAAAACTACGGCTGCCTTGGAACTCACAACGAATTTAATCAGAAGAAATTAGTAGGAGTAGGAAGCTTTTGGAATTTGACTTCCCCTCTTAGCAATGTGAGAGACAGCAATATGGCAAATAAGGCATTAAAAGCCTAAAGAGATGGCTAGTCAAGTGAAGCTCAACTGCCGTGCACCACGGATTTTAAGTTTCTAACACTATTGGGGACCTAAAACATTGAGTTGTTACCTAACACATCGATTCCAATAATATGAATTGCAAAATCGTCTGAACGCTTGGTAATTCTCCCTTGTTGCTACCAAATCTGAATAGTATACTGCCCCGGATGCAACTTGCAATGAATTCAACATGTCATCCCGCTCCCGCTGCCAAAGATCACACTCCCAGAGAACATGGTGTGCTGTTTGATCGAATTCAGAATTAGCAGTAGAACATTCGCATAAGGGCGACGGCACTAATTTAAACGAAAAGAGTTTAGCTTTAAAATTGCCATGTCCAGTTAAAAATTGCGCAACAGGGTGGTCGACTTCTAACCACTTTTTCTTTAATCTATCTCTTACCGATTGAAAGAACAGATACAAGTGGCGTCCTTTGGTAGAAGTTTCCCACCTTTCCTGCCATTCAGACAGCAATGTTTCAAATACTTCATTAAAAGGTTTGATCAGTCTAACTATTTTTTCACGATCACGCGTTTTCAAGAAATCAGGGACCATATTTTTAGATGTATAGTACATTGAAGCGCGGCGTTGTACTTCTAAGTCTACCGGTAACACACCTGCTAGCACGGGTAGTGCCTCGGTGCTTACAGTTCTATACGACTTACATAAAAATATCAGAGCAAGGCGCTGGCTTTGAAGCAATTTACGACGTGCTGCACCTATAGTAGCCCTATCTGCCCACGCAGGTGAACCGATAAAAGGGGAAGTCAAATTCGGAAAATAGAAAAATATCGAAAGTCCCGTATTTGCAATCGTGTCAACTCTTATTTATCCCACTGCTGGGACACGGGCCGCCCTCAATCGAAGGGCTATAGAGCGTACTCCACCTTTCTCAACTGCGGATTGGCGGGGCCGCCTGAAGGCCACTGACGTGGCTTGACGACTGTCATCTAATGGTAACATCCCGGACCGACGGCTTAACGTGCCCTCCGAAGCACGGAGGAGCTGAAGTATTTACAATTAATATAAAATATATAAATATTCCTGGACAAATTACATACAGCCATCGTAGCAAAACTTGTACGATGGGGACTAGATACCTGATATGATACTTGAATACATTTTTTTTTGTAATTACATACAAATAATACATACATAGAAAACATGTCTGTTTGTCTTGGTCTGGGACCAAGACAAACAGACATGTTCATGCATACAAATGTTTGTCTTGTGCGGGAATCGAACCCGCCACCTCGGAGTCAAAGTGGCCATTGCTAACCATTCCATCACCGAGCTCGTCTTTGGTGTAGGTAAATGGTGTGCATTTTAGGGTGCTATTTTTTGAATGAGTGAGTGAAGGAGTTTTTCAGTAGCCGAATAGTTTAGGGTTTGCAAAAAAGTATTGAATTTTCTTTTACATTGGAATTTCGATAAAGGGAGGATGTCTAGCTGAATATCACGGCTTATGTCACACGTAAGAATTTCCAAAGAAATTACTTTATTACGAGCTTTTGTTTAGTTTCACCTTGTCTTGTCCGTTTTTTGTTGTGTTGATATAAAATGTTATGTCAAGACTTTTAGCCAA
The DNA here is from genome assembly GCA_937001555.2 of Hypsopygia costalis. NCBI lineage: Eukaryota > Metazoa > Arthropoda > Insecta > Lepidoptera > Pyralidae > Hypsopygia > Hypsopygia costalis. Next base: position 33,603,385 of record OW443328.2, read on the forward strand.
ACTGTACACATAGGTAAGTATGTTACAATTTACTGTTCATGTCGTTACTTGTTGATGGAACTTAATGATGAAATTTTATAAGTACTAGAAAAATACTTGTGTTAGTTCCAGTTTTTTTATTATCGAAGTTTATATTTAAATTATATTATATTTTACTTTTACTATTATTAAGGGAAAAACGGAACCCTTTTAAGATCACTTTATTGTCCGTCTGTCTGTCTGTCTGTCTGTCAAGACCCTCTATTTCGGGAATGCGTGAAGGTATCAAGCTGAAATTTCAACTGTATACTCAGGTCTACTGTCCGATGAAGTTGTAAAAGAATCAAACTGCTAAGTTTACGCAAAAAAAGATACGCCAGTTTATTCAGCAAAAAACTCATATTTCGACACATTCTCTAGGGCAGTGTTTTTCAATCTTTTTGATTTCGCGACCCCTTTACAGGTTGACAAATTCTGGCGACCTCCTTGTGCCACAGACAGACAAAGAAATAATTTGACTACGTAAATGTTCTTTTTTACGTTTACCGACAAGCCCATCCTTCTAATTATAATTGTGTTTTATTGTAGTGTTGCCTTTTTCTTTTTGCTTGTGAATAAATCTCAAAACTATACATTTGTAATTAAATCTTAAAAAATATGAGGTCTATATTTTTTTATAGGGAGTCGAAATTTGAAATTAAAGCTACTAGTACAAATAGGGTATCATATGAAAGGTCTTGATGTGCGCATTGCAAAATATATTTTATTTATTTTTTCTGACGCATTATTTCTTATTTATAATAAAAAATATCAAATTTGTAATGATCCTACGTACGGAACCCTCGGTGGGCGAGTCCGATTAGCACTTGTCCGGTTTTTTTCTCGTTGCTTAGACTATTACTTCCTCTTTAATAAATGCTACAATTTTTGAAGGACTTGACTGAGTACCTACCGGTACTATTATGTGTACCTACCGGTATTATGTACATAATCAGTCAACAAGGTACACCTGTGTAGGTACGTACTAATTTTATCGGTCATACAAATTATGTAAATCCTATAATAGCCAAAATATTTTAATATATCTTTTATTTCGTGTACGCAATGTTAATCCTTTTCTTAAATTTAAAAACTGGCTACTCTACATGTTCTTTTAATTTGTTCATCTTTCAACAATAAATGTCTTCTTCTTCCCTGGAAGACTGACAATGTCCTGAGCGGTTGAAATAAATAACCATATTTTATTTTAAATTTCCTAACTTTAGTCAGTTTCTTTTGTCATCTAATGTCTACTTAATAAATTGCTTGTTGATTACGAAATCATACCTAGCGTCTGTCGAAAAGGGCCATGAGTCCGCAGAGGACAAAGGGAGGGTGCATTCCAGGAGGATTAGTCACGGACAAGCTGGAGCGGCCCTCCTCGGAAAATTACTCCGTCATTATGTTGGAAATGCAGTATTGAGGTGAATATTATCGTAAGTAGGTATTGAGAAAAGGTTGTAATCTATTTGCTTAGGATATGATTCAGAGAAATTGAGAAACTTCAAACCTACTACCGAAAGTGGACACAGTTTTTAAAGTTGCAGTGCCGGAGGTCACCCTTTCTAAACCAGACCAGGTGTAAATGTTTTATTTTGATACGTCGAGTAAAGCGGTATTTACGACGTCTACTTTTGATTTTTCTAGTTGTTTATTTTGTGAAGGCCACTCGGACAAAGTCATAAATTCACAAAGATGGAAAAACCATTATAATTTTAAAGTGTTACGTAATTGGAGCGAGTGTAAGAAACCCTCATTAGGGAAACAATGCTTTGTGGTCTCGCACACCGCACGGATTACGAGTATAACAACTATAGGTATTTAACCCTTCAAATTGATTTAAAAAAAAGTACCATTCCAAGTACCCACTCTTGGGCTTCTAGTTTTCCAAAAATCCGAGTCAGGCAAAAGTGACTGATAAAGAGTTAGTAGCCTTTTATATAAGACTTAATAAATTATCAATTACCAAAATACCTTAATAAATGTAATTGAGTTAAAAAACCGGCCAAGTGCGAGTCGAACTCGCGCACGAAGGATTCCGTACCATTATCTATATAAACGGCAAAAAAATCACATTTATTGTATGGGAGCCCCCCTTAAATGTTGGTCTTATTTTTATTTAATTATTTGTTTTTAAAATGAATACATAACTAAATATTTTGTGAGAATTTCAAGCGTCTACCTATTGCCGATATCAATTGCGAGCAAATACGAGCAAAAAAAATCACGTTTGTTGTATGGGAGCCCCCTTAAATATTTATTTTATTCTGCTTTTTAGTATTTGTTGTTATAGCGGCAACAGGAATACATCATCTGTGAAAATTTCAACTGTCTAACTATCACGGTTTATGAGATACAGCCTGGTGACAGACGGACAGACGGACGGACGGACGGAAAGCGGAGCCTTAGTAATAGGGTTCCTTTTTCCCTTTGGGTACGGAACCCTAAAAACTGTATGAACTTTCGGTAGTAGTTTTGAAGTTTCTCAAGTTTTCTGAATTCAATCTTTTCTCAATACCTACTTACGATAATATTCACCTCAATATTGCATTTCCAACATAATGCACGTCGGAGTAATTTTCCGAGGAAGAGAGAGAAGAGGAAGACCCAACTTGTCCGTGACTAATCCTCCCGGAATGCACCCTCCCTTTGTCCTCTGCGGACTCATGGCCCTTTTCGACAGAGGCTAGGTATGATTTCGTAATCAACAAGCAATTTATTAAGTAGACATTAGATGACAAAAGAAACTGACTATAGTGTAGAAAAAAATATGGTTTTTTTTTTTTTTTTGCTCTGAAGGGTTTATTTATAATGTGTAATATAAATAAACATAATTATGGTTATTTATTTTAACCACTCAAGACATGGTCAGTCCTCCAGTGAAGCCAAAGACGAAAATATTTAATGTCGATAAATGAACGAATTAATAGAACGTGTACAAATAAATATATCTTTATCTGATATCCAGTTTTTAGACTTCTTGAAGAAAAGGATCAAAATTAAAGATATATTAAAATATTTTGGCTATTAGAGGATTTGCATAATTTTTTTGACCGCTAAAATGAGTGCCTGTTGACTGAGTACCCCTTCAAAAACTTCATGCATTGTAGCATTTATTTAAGTACTAGTTTAAGCAACAAGAAAAATTCCCACGTCGAAATACCAAACACTTAGTGGTTCAATGTCTGCGTCGATGCGTCTCATGCTCTGCATCATATTTTCATTTACTTATGTGTTAAATTTTTGTTGAAAATTGTGTACAGTTTGTAATTTTATACAAGAAAAATACTAGTAGTGGGTCCAGTTTTTTATTTTTGATGGTTGTTTGAAATTATATTATATTTTAGGTACTTATTATACGTGACAGGTTTGGACTTTGGACACGTCATCGTCAGGCGTTCGGATCATGCGTCGAAACTTAATACTTTCTCGTATTAAATAGTAAATAAGAATAATATAATTTAAACATAAACATCAATAATAAAAAAGCTGGAACTAATACAAGTATTTTTCTAGTATATAATTTCATCATTAAGTTCCATCAAATACGAGTAGTAACAAACACGAAAGTACGCATACAGCGTACAGTTTGGATAAAAGTCTTGACATAAAATTTTATTGAACCAATATAAATTGTTGTTTCCATACATTTGTACATACATAAGTATTTATGCTTAAGTTTTACCACAACGCCTTGAAAGAGAAAATGGCGCATTTTATTTTTGAAATATTTAGTCAGACTGTATATTTATAAATGATTCGTATTGGTATCTTTTACAGATAAAAGTATGACGCATTTCAAATCATTAAAGTTCTTATCCCTGAACGATTTAAGTATATATATACTAGCGTGTTGGCTTACGAACAATTTATAACTTTCTTAGTATTTTGAATTTTGAAAGGAGAAAAGGGATCAATAGTTTTTCAGCTAACATGATGTTACAGAGATACGAACGTGGGAGGAACACTTGTGAGAACCGTATCTATGCTATATATTGCCATCCGACGCGGTGTAATCAATATCGCGGCGGAGACACGGGTGTTTTCAGACATTGGCCTTATGAAACTTAGTCTTTTTGAGATTTGGTTGTTTTGCAGCCAAATCATTATGTCCTTTTCCACCGCAGCCGCTGTAATAGTTACAAGCGGAAGTCATGGTACAGTCACATCGCCGGTTTGACAGAGGCGTTACTGTAGAAGATAAAAATAAACAGAGTTAAGGTTCTTTCATAGAACTACGTGCCACACGTGACGCGCCGTGCAACACGTGTAACATGGCCCTCATACAAATGTGTGTCACGCACAAACATGAAAGTATTTTACATAGCAAGTGTATCGTCCAAGTGGTGCCACCCAATAGGTCGCTGAAACCAATGGGGAGGCCGGCGCTTTATAAAGTCCACTTTACTGTGGTACTTTACCACAGTTGTGGTAAAGTACCATATATGTGTTTGATGTGGTTTTTATTATGACGACTCTTGTTATCTATAGCTATAAGTACTATTGTTATATAGTGGAGAGATTGGCTTGTTTTTTGTAGTCAATTAACTCTGAAAATACTAGAACGATTTTAATCATTCTTTCACCGTTACCAAGATTCATTATCCAAAAGAGATTTAACCTATATTTTATTTCAGGTAATAATAAAATATATAGTTGACGGAAGTTACAGGCAAAGGCAGCTAATAATTATATCGGCCACAATTTAAATAATAGCTATTTTCATTAAATGAAACGATATTATTTATTCTACCAATGCGCCCTTGTGGCCACTTAGTCACTTTTATTTTTTACATCTACTAGCATTTCGTAAAGGGGCTCTCAAATTTAATTTCAATTTATTTTTACACGCTGTACTTAACAAGTTTCAACAGTCTAAGTACCTCTAACGGTAACACCATAAACGCAATTCTGGGAATTGGTCCTGGGAACAAAATGTACCTGGAATCAAGGTCATCAGGAATCGAGGAGTTGCTGTGCTGGCAACGGCAGTGGCAGTGTGCAAGCCATATTTCATGTTTCAAGGGTTTACATGGCTACGGTAACCGCTTCATATCAGACGGGCCGTTGTTGTTGTAAAGTCTTTATTGTACAAAAGAAACTACATAAACATGATGATAAAAGAATTACATGCAATGGCGGACTTATCCCATAAGGGATCACTTCCGATCAAGCAATCAATGAGTAGTTGAAAAGACTTCATATTTTGGCGAAAACTTAGGTACAATCTGATTATACAAATGTTTGGTAATAAAATGAAGATATTTATAAAATAAGACTAATAATGACAACATTGAAAGTAAAGTTTGAACATATTACACAATTAAATCTATGGACGTCTGCAGCACCGCCCAAATGCTTCCTCAGGTGCACCTTGAATGATGTCATAGTATGCGACATCATCACATCAATTGGAAGTGACATGCTGCTTGCACAGTAAAAGATTTAGTGGAATGAGAGATTGGGACAGGAATATTTAATAACGGAAGGCTGCTAGATCGAAGACGATCATTTATAATGAGAAACTGGAAGCAGTCACGTACATTTTCAATCCTTCGGCACCCTGTTATCTAGGTTAGGTACCTAGATAACAGGGTGCCGAAGGATTGAAAAGCACATGAAAGAGAAAAGAAAGGATGTGAAGGATTCCTCGTTCCCTCATTGGTAAATTGTCTAAACACGAACGGTATTCAGAAATATGAAGAGTTACACAAACTATAAACGAACCGTATGCACAAGTTATGAATGCATACGCATTATGCTTGTTTACCACCCGATGTCGTATAAAAAATACATATAAGCTACTTGCCACGTATGTACATACATATTTTCTCCTACAAAACTGTTCGATCGATTGCCAGTTTTTGGCTCGTGCAAGAGCGTTTGTAGGAAGTTGGATTTTGTATTTTATGTTATTTCAATGTGTAGAAGATGCGTTATAGCCTTGAAAATAAATTTAAAATTTAAAAGTATGACAGAAACAAAACATTTTGGGACAAAACTTTTGAGGCATATGAAGAACACTGCAGTCATCAAGTTATACTCGTATAACAGAGGTGAAAATGATAAAATATGTAAAACAAAAAACGTGAAATCCCACAACATGGGAAGCAGATTATTTATAGATCAAAGGAATGAAGGCGTAAAGTTGCTAACCGAATCTTTTAAAATAATAATAAATTTGGGAAAGAGTAGAGGGAGAATAGAAAAAGACAAGCAAAAACTGTAAAAACCATTGTTTTTAGAAACATTCACGCTGTACTGAAATCTAATCTCTACATATTACATCTGGACAGCGAAAGATACATCGTATTACAATATATTTATTATATTTAGACTGATAACATAACTATTATTATCTGCGCGAAGATGGTGTCGAAACACAGCATCGAGCTCGTAAATTAACTGTCAGTAATATAATGTTAAAATCTGAGTTAACGAACGGTTGGCAGGGAGGCTGCGGCGAGCGGGGTGCGCGGGGAAAGGTCGTTTAAATAAATACAGATATTAGTATTTTTAAACGCGCAGGCCGCAGGCCGGAGGTCGCCGCTCGTTATCAGCGCCTGCACCCCGCTCGTCCAGCCCTCACCGCCGCGCCCATCCACGAGCATACTACATAGTAATAACTATCCCACGATCGAATGGAAATTAAAACCACAACGACTGAGTTGACGCAGCATCAAGCCGTGACCTCAACTCCTGCGACGTCAGCACGGCCGCGGCGGCGCCCCGGCTTCGAACGACTCGGACGGATATAGTACCTAGGTACGTACAGTACTTGCAGCAGGCTATAGAGCCTCGCTATGTATGTACTACGACTATTGATACTAATTTATGTCATGTGTGCCTGTACACCTGTAATACAAGATGAGACTTGTGAATAGACCAGGAAGCAGAAGATGCAAATCATATTATGAAACTCTTAATGTGCCAATGCGATGCTAACTAACCCAATAAGCCTGACAAACGATTGGAAATCCTCGGAGTACGCAAATCTTGGAACCTACCGCCTATTTAACAAACAAATTCATTAAGCAGCTCTGCTGCGTTTGCACGCTCGGCTCAGGCGGAACGTGACAATGAGTGCGTGTAGCAGACGTTATCATGTCAAAAATATTTTTTACTTTTTGAGTTGCTAATTCTCTTAAATTAAATGAAAACGAATACGATATGTCACGATTTTTAAACATACACTTTGCTTAGTAATAAACGTGGTTCCATCAGCACCCTTTGAGTACGGAAGTATACGTAATAGATAAGTATGTCGCATGCATCGCATACCTTTCCCTTCGTTGCGAATGACGTGTGTCCGTGAATGTTCGTATTCCACACAGATTACGCAGAGGGTCCGGCGAGTCGGCCGGGAGGGCTCTACTAGTGTCTGTGAGTAGTGAGTGACTCTACTGCATGTAATCACTTGCCTTTTCCCTTATTACATCAGTAATGATAAACGACTTTTTCTCGAAAAGAACATCGTCTTTATGATTTATTTTATACAATTATGTGAGAAACTGTCGTTCACAATCTAAATAAATGATTTTGAATGTAATCATTTTTCTACTAAGGAGGAAACACGCATGCGGTCCGCTTGATCATAAGCAGTTGCCGCAGCCTAAAATGCACGTTTTTTTTTATTAACAGTAGGTACGTTAAATTTTAAGATTTTAAGAGGTGATAATTCAATATGACAGTATGTATTAAGTTTTTAGGCCATGATCGTAGTGTAAACATGCCTGTGTGTTTTTAATTACTTTGAATTATTTTTTTCATACCACTAAGGTGGCAAACAAGACTACTGCCCGCCTGATGGAAAGCAGCTACCGTAGTCTATGGATGCGTATAACGCCAGGGGTATTACTCGCGCATTGCCGACCCTGTGAATTCTCTTCACACTCTTTTTTGAAGATTCCATGTCGTAGTCTCCGGAGGAAACCTCGACTGAGTGCTCATTCAACAACTTGATAGTCCAATGGAGAAATCGGCTCTGGAACCGGGCAGTACGCGGCCATATCGGATCTAAAGTGTGAGCTCTCTCTCTCTCCCTGCCGATGGCGGGCGGTGCGATTGTAGTAAAAAGCCATTGGCATCGAATAATTCCTCTGAACACAGCGCCAATTACAAAAACCGAATAACACAGCTACAATCTGTGGAAAATACAAAGGGAGGCAAAATCTCTCCTTAGACTTAAGGGTTCAATACTGTCAGGAAGCTTAATGTCATCAATAATCCTCACAGCTCGTCTCTGAGTCGAGTCACAAGGTGCAAGCTGGTGTCCAGGTGCTCCCGCCCAAAGATGGCACCAGTACACCATATAAGGTCGAACCTGAGTTTTGTAAAGCTATAATAATAGTCTTTGCTGCGAGCTGAAGTACTGTTTCGCTCTATTTCCGAGCTGTTTTTTACTCCAGCTTAACCTTCTCCTCTAACTTCGAAACTAGGCGTCACTGGAGATCTTGACACAGAGGATGTCTTAACCATGTTAAGAGATGTGCCCTGGAATGGTCTATGTTTTGTGACTCTACAGTTGGCTGGTAGAGATCTCTTTTCGGGATTCCTCCGCCTCGTTCGTATAACTTATACAATAACCTATACAATATATCAAAATAATTTTAATTTTGTTATGATTTTTTTACATATTAAAAATGTTAATGTATTCTGAAAATAGAATAAACTGAAATAGAAGAGAAATTTAAAGATAAACATCGGACGCGCAGCATGCGCCACCATAGCGAAATTTAAAATTTTTTTTTTTTCGAAATCGCGAATTGATGTCCGAAAATTAAGGTCACTTTTTTACATTACTACTTTTTGATGCTCTACACGAATCTGAAGTCAGAATTTCTAAATATTGAGTTTCATGGCAACGCACGACTGAACGACCGGACGATTTCATAAGCTCAATGAATTTCGCTGAAAATATGGAAAATGTGATGCGCTGTACAACCGCAGTAGCACGTCGTCGTAGCGGCGCCACAGGCCGCCGCGGCCCAACACGACGTACGGTCTTATCTTATTTGTTTACTCATTAGTGATGTTTGCTCGAAATTGATGTGTAATTGCCCCGCGCAATGGACACAAAGCAGGCTAAATGTGCTCCAATAGAGGGCACTGGCGTCCATTGTAACGTAGGCGGACGACGCACGTCGGCGTCGTCTCACGTCGTGCTACGAAAAACATTACGCTTCTTTTGTTCTCTCTTGTAAAGAGATGAGATCGTATAAACTTTAAAGTGATGGCCCGTCTGATGGACAGCATACAAACGCATGCAATATATAGAGCCCACGCGCTGGCACCCCGCCCACATTACAGATTTTCCTCAGTAATAATTTTGATTTTTATATCTTTATTTTTCTCATATCGATTTACATTTACAAGCTGAATGAGTAATAACGACCACTCTATTTAAATCAACTGGTACTCTTGAAATTCATTTATTTATTTAAGGAAACAAATAGTCACATACAAAACTAAAATACAGGCATGATTTTATACAAATAGACGTATAGTTCCATTAGTAGGTAGATACTTTTTTTTTAAATTATCAAACTATTAATTACGTATAATGACGTACGTGAAAACCATAAGTATTTATTTTATTTTGCACTAGCTGCCCGCCCGCCCTGGCAGCTTCGCAGGGGTAGAAAGTGGTGTTTTATTTTCCTCGCAACGTTTACGCAACTTTTACGTCTTTTCTCTTCATAAGAACCTTTATATACCTTAACAAAAATATTAAAATAACAATTTGCAGAATTGGTCCAGCCGTTCTCGAGTTTTTCGCTTAGCAACATTCAATTATATGTATATAGCTGTTGCCCGCGGCTACAGTATGCAGCTAGAATGTCAAAGATAAATAATTCATTGTATGAAATATAGGTTATGATTAATATATTCATTTTTTTTGAAAATATTCCCTATCGAGCGAGTTGCAATAACACTCTACAATGGAATTGATATATCTATTGGCAAATTCAGTGAACGAAAATTAATTGATGTACCGACTTTCGCGACAATAGTGGGAGATAGCGCCACGAGACAGGAATGTGATAAAAAATAAGAACATGTTTATAACAATTAATTAAACATATCAGTCTAGATCGCATCTACGATACTCTATTTATACTGGAGAAATTATTTTATTTGCTTACACTATTTCAACATGCAGATTCCCGTTAAACGTACCTACTATCCTCTGTAATTCCTAATATATATAGGTATTTATAAGATTTCCTGCTGGCCTGTGACTGGTAAAGCTTAGCTTCTCTTGCTAAGAGCATCCCCTGCGCTTTTTCAAATTTTGTATATGATATGAATTGCGGTTTAAGCGTGACGGAACGTGAAAAGAATGTATAGAATGCACGGAGCAGATAACTGCGGCGCGAAGCAGAAAGACAGTGGACAAAATAGACTGTAATAACTTCTAAACTTTCGCGTTGCTTGATTTATGAAAAGAATAACGGGAATTAAGGCGATCATACATATTGATATTTACATACCTGTATTATTGCCTGATGTTTCGACCAGATTGCACCGGCCGTGGTCACAGGCTGTCTGTCTCAGCGATATCCCTCTGCCTCCATTGCCGAGGTAGATGAATCTTCATCTACCCCGTGTTGTTTGATATTCATTACCATTATAGCGACACACACTTACAACCGACGCGTCCGTATTCTGTTCGTTACCCGACTGCAAACCAAAACGAAGATTCATCTGCCTCGGCAACAGAGGCAGAGGGATATCGCCGAGACAGTCAGCCTGAGACCACGGCCGGTGCGACCTGGAAACGTCAGGCTAATAAAGGTACGTAAACACCCTTATGCATGATCGCGTTAATTCCCGTTATTACTTTCATAAAAGGCCAAATACATAGACAGCTGTAAATAATTTAACGCTTGTATAAGTGCTGAGGTGTAAGTGGCTTATCTTAGCTGCTCATGGTACACTTAGTTACTCAGAGAGGCTCTCGCGAGAGAAATGGGCTACAACGTAATTATGTATACAAGGAAGGATTGTCTTCCACCATACAGACGTCGACAGATATTGTATTCCTGCGAGTGAGTGGGATCATGAAAGAAGGAGTTGCTGCGTTGGTAGCGGAAGTATGATACTTTATGTTGCAAGTACACATAAAGGCAACAATTATGCGTCATGTCAGCAGTAAACAGAAACTCTAATTTTGTCTAGACGAGCCAAGATTTGCAAGCTTGATGTAACGTGATACAGCGACGCTGCCTGCGCTGCGAATACGACGCGGCGGCTGCAAACATTCTGCCACTGACGGCGATGCTGGCAAGCAATGCCGTGCACTCGGGTGTACTGTTTTCGTGCATGTGTGCGTGTGTGTATGCGTGGTGCGTGTGAGTCAGGCGTAGCGCAACCGAAAGGTAATTTTCCGCGATTGTTATACTACCAGAGTGTACTTTTTACGAGGTCGTCTCTGAAGGAATTGTGTTAAAGGTATAGCTACGAACACGTAATCTGATACTTGAAGTTCGATTTTAACACCTACTGTAAGCGATATAAGGATGTAAGTGGCTCACCTAACTAAATCCAACTTCATTAGCAACTCTTGCAAGTGCAACTAGCTAACGAGTCTCTAGCGAAAGGGAGGCTTATCGAGCCCGACTTGGTATACCTGACGATGAGGTGAGGTAATTCTAGTTGCGTTTAAAATGTACATCTATTTAGCCAAAGTGTAGTTTGTTTATCAGGGGAATGCACCACGTACTATAATGTACACGTGAGGGTGGCTTTGCTTGTAAAGGTGATTGTGAATACTGATGTTCGTTCATACATTTTCTATATCTGAGGCGTCCGTATTGGGAATACGAATGCAACAAACGACTGCATGTGCATGTCTGAGGTAAACTAGCGACGCATAACAAAACGTGCGCGAGGAGCGCATGTCGCAACTGTAGCGTTGCGATCGCTATCGAGATCGGCGCACGTTCGCTCGCTCGCCATTTACAAACACCACGAGAACACGCCGAGCGGCACGTCCGGACGGCCGGGGGGGGGGGGAGCACTCGGGGGGCGCGTGCACCACCCGACAGATAAATTGTTTTGAAATTCTGTTCATCGTTAATTAGTATAAAAATATTATGCGTTCTGTTATGTTGCGATGGCGGGCGCGGGGCGCGGGGCGCGGGGCGGGCGGCGGCCGGGGTCAGCGCGGGCGACTCTTATCAGCAGTGCCCCCCCCCCCCACTCCGCCCGCCCCCTCCCGCTGCTCTCACAAGTTCTCTCCGACATCATACGGTTTGATGAGAGTTTGAAATTTTTCAATGTAGAATAGCTGTAATAATCATTACGAATGCCCACAGAACGACTCTACCAATCAAATTATAATGTATCGTACCATCAACGTAAACTGCGATAGCGCCTCTGATACCGAACAGTTATCTCGTTTGAGATTAACTCAAATTAATCTTTACATATTATGCCATGAAGGAGCCGGCGCCACCGCCCCGGGTGCCAAAAAAAGTAATAATTTACTACTTTTGTGGCATCCGACACAGTATCTCCTCGCCTGATCTCTCACTCAGGAACTCAATAACCTTCAAGGGAATTATTTTATTAAAGTCTACTGTAAGTTGGTCCCGAAATGTCCTATCTCTTTTAGGTACAGACTAACCGGCTGTGTTGGTTAGATTGGGCACATTTTGGATCTAAAAATGATGGTCGGCCACACACACACACACGAACTCTGCTCAGGAAAACGTATTTTCCGACCCTCGCTGCGCGGAGACCGTTTCTCTGTTCGCCGTCATTCTGTCGATGAACTGTATAAATATTAAGTTTCCGGGATTGTTATTACAGATATTGCCCGTAAAAAAGATAAGGTGTATTAGTCCAATTATCAGTTCAGCGGAGACAAACTTCACTTCACGCAGACTGGCTCTATCAGAAACTGTGGCTATTTCACATGGCACCGCGTTTGGACCGACTTGGTACAGGTGAAGTACAATATCTATACGTAATATATATATATATATATATATATATATATATATATATATATATATATATATATATATATATTATATATTGACAAGGCTCATGGTATAAAACACGCATTTACTATGTTAGTAAAAATTACCTTAAATAAATCCTGATAAGTCATGATCATGGTGCTTAGAAATACCTATCTAATTGGTTTTTCTACTCGTTGAAACCGAGTTTGAAGTAGCATAAACCTCGATTTTTTGGTACTGAACATGGAGTTTATCTGTAAATTTTATTGCATTTTGGTTTGAAATGAAGTTTTGGGTAATAACATATCAAAGTTTGTTAACGACTGTGGAAAACACCCCGGAGGGAGTATGTCTCCCAGCGATAAGATAAGGGCGGCCGTAATCATCACACATCAGCTGGCGTCGAGTTGCGGGCGGTGATAACCATAGCGACGGACTGCGTCGCGAGAGCAACGAAATGTGGTGTTCTCGGACTCTTAACGTGGTTTCCGTCTCGTCTACAGCCCTTTTGTCGTCAACCCTTATTCATCTCACTGCTGGGATACGGGTCTCTCCTCAATCGAAGGTGTTTAGAGCATACTCCACCACGCTGCTCAACTGCGGGTTAGCGGATGTCATTATTTTCAAGCCGCCTATAGACCACTGACTTGGCTTCACGACTGTCGTCTAACTACAACAGCGGGGAGCAACAGTTTAACGTGCCCTCCGAAGCATAGAGGAACTCGAGTTAAATAAACCCGTCCATGAACTACGGTCGACGTCGCTTGACTTCCGTGATTGATTAGACTGCCACGCGCAACGACGCAATGGAGCTCCTACCTTCTGTCATTGAAGACTATAAATCTAAATGTAATAAATAAGGGGCCATTTGTCTGTGTTGATGTGTTATTAAGTGAGTTATAACTCTTAGAAGAAGTGTGCAACTGCTCATTGGTGTCAGGGAAGCAGTGAGACGGGAGGTGGGGAGGTGACGTGTGACTATCGATCAGACATTGTCTGTACTGACTAGTGTCTGTGCCACACATAGTGCCAACCGGTGTCGTCGGTCTGTTCGGTGTGTGTTATGGGAACCTGTCTCCCATTTATGTGCCGGATAACCTGATGGCCCTGGATGCAGAGACTTTAAAATCCGGATAAATGACATACCTCGTCCGACGATGTTCGTGTCGGCACCTGTCGGCTGCCGCAGAATACCGGCGCTGTGTTAATATACAGCAATAATGGCGAGCGATGGCCAAATTAGTTATGTGTGTAACGTTTTATTTAAAATGTTATATGTCATTGTATATTGTTTCTTCATATTGTGTTGTTAATTAAATATATTTTCTTACATCTTTCTTTCTTCATATTCTTCAGCTGACACATAGGTACTTTATTATCACAATTTTTTGACTTCTTCGCCAACGAGCAATATGTGTTTGTTCGTCATCATCACTTCACTGAACTCCACATAATAGTGATTGGTTTTGTGCCGTTTGCATTGACCAGCTCCCTCCTCTTAGTTAGACCATCGGACATTCTAGTGGAGGTCTTCTTGTGATTATATACCCGTTAATTCTAGTGATTATTGCTTTAGACAGCGTCCTACAGCGAACCGAAGTTCGTTCGAACCAAGATCGATGGTTTTTTTGATCCGATAGTGCATATCATGAAGGAAAAAGGGTTACAATGAAAGGCTAACAATCATATTCACGTGCCAGTACCCGCATCCCACGCGCGCCACGTCCTCTACCGACACCGTTCGTGAGACCAGAGTTCTCTACCAACACGTGGAACGTCGACACCGTCATTAAGCAGCTCTATATTTTTTATTGAACTTGCCTTAAAGTTTTTTTTAGTTGTTATTGTGAGGTTCACAGTCGCGTCGTCGGTGGTCATTGCCGTCCATGTATTAGTACGACAGTCCGAATCAGTCACTAGTATAACGCAACTGAGATCCGTGGTGCCGCCGATAACAGCGGAGCGCTGCCGGAAACACCCCACGCGAAACGAACTGCTTTCAGAGCGTTTCACAATCCTTCACGACCCGGGCTCGGCGACAGCATACGTGGCTCGAACCTGTCTCACGATGCCCCGCATTAGAATATAGTCATACAAGTACCTGTGACCGAGGCGGGAAGGCTTCGCGGCGGAGCAGGCCGCGGCGCGGAGGCTGAAAGCGGGTCAGCGGGCGCCGGCGCGGTCAACACTCGCTAACAATAACAAGGAAGCGCGGAACGAACGGGCTCGCGGCCGCCGCGCTCCCGACGTCCGGCGCCGGACGGCTCGCCGGCCGCCGTCCGGCGCCGGACGTCGCCGGCGAGGACGGCCTGCTCCGCGCGAGGCGCGCCAGGCGGGGAGGGCGCGCGCGAGCCTACTGCCGTTTGCCGAGTTTGAGCGATTTCGCTTATCTAATCGCCGGATGATAAAGCGCCTCGACTCCTGCGCGTCTCGCGGCCGCACCTCCGACCGGCCGGCGCCGGCCGGCGGAGGACGGGCCGGCGCGGGCTTCCGGGAGAAGGCGCTCGGACCGCCGTCGTGAACTCCGATTGTTGTGCGGGATATAAAAATGTTGTGCGAACATACTGCGATAAGAACTGCAAGTGCACACAACGTCCGCGACCGCGAGCCCGCTCACGGCGAGTCGGCCCGTATGCCGAGGCGGCAGGGCGCAGAATCGTATAGCTCGCGCGGCCGCCTGCGCCGTTTCTGCGCGGACGGCTCGCGCGCAGCAATAAAGCGCGCGGTCGCCGTTAAAACCTAGTCACTCCTAATAAACCTAGACTTGTATTCAAACAAAGAATTACCTTTTCGTGCTTGTTACTGTCGTTAGTTCGCTTCGTGCACGGTTATGTTACACCACGTTATGGATACGACCGTTTCGTCCCTGTCCCTTCCATGCATGTAGAGTTCTCTATGTGACGGCCGAGGCGACTCTACATAGACATTATCACCATAGATATCGCCTCCAAATAATACTACGTCTAATTAGTAATGACACAATATGCAGTATGAAATTAAAAACACAAGAAATATATTTTATCTAAATTATTTGTTTTTAATAATTACTATTTCATATAAACATTGTTATAAAATATTCTACATAAAATAAAATTGTCAATGATTTCCATACATTTATCTATTTAAATGACACCGGGCCGAGTAGACGACGCACCAACGACTACTCGTAGAGACACTCTTAGCCTAATTAGAGTCAATAATTTACACAAACAATACATTAGAGACAGAGGAGAGTGGACTCACCGAAATGGTACTCTGTTTTAGTGGCGGTCATGGCGGTGTCCATGGTGCGCGCGGGGCGGGCGCGGCGGCGGGCTGCGCTGGGTGGCGGGTTCACTCGCGCACTGCTCGCGGTCGCGGAGGAGCATGGCGCGGCTCACTCGCCGCGGACACACGTGGACAGGCGCGCGCGCGCCGGCTGCGATAGCGCCGCGACGGCCGCCGCCCGCCGCTGGCCCGCGCCCCCGCCCCGCCGCCGCCCCGCCGCCCCGCCGCTGACCCGCCGCCCAGCGCGGCACCCTCCACCTCGCGGCCGCTGTCGCTCGGTCGCGACATGTCGCGGCTGTCGCTCGCTCCTCTGTCGCCCGCGAGCGGTGGACCGCTACTGCTCCACCGGGCTGGCCACCGTCTGGCGCAGCCTTCTATCGCTGCAGATAAACCGTGACATGACGGGCTCGCTTTATCGGCTCTACATTAGTCGGTGAGGCAGTGACACACATACTTTGTATGCAATAAGCGTGCCGATATAGATGCACTCTTTTTTGGTACATCGGTGCCAAACGAGCATGTGACTCGACCGATGTCTATCAGTTCCCCGAGCGCACAGAGGGTCGCATCAGAAGGAGACGCGGTCACGCGTCGCCACCGCCGTTGATGCTTATGAGCTTCCCGAGGAGCTTATTGCATTTTTATTCCCACCGCGCCGAATGTCCAAAATTTACACCGCAGATATGTAATATGTAATGTAAAGCGATCTCATAGCCTGCAGCATATCACAATAGACGGAGTGTTCCCGCGCGTCACGCCCGCGCTGCTGATGCAGCATATCCTCTCGTCTGCCTCGGAAGTCGGAACGATGCAATCGATTCCAATTTTTGGGTGTAAATAGCTCACTACTATCTTTTGAGCCAAAGCCAACCTCACCCGCACGTGGTGCACCCTGCCAACTGGCGAAAGAGATGTGGAGTACAGTGTATTTATAAGCTGCCCGACTGGGGAAGTATCTCCTCCAAATAACCCTTGAGGGTTGTTGTATTCCTGCGAGTGAGTAACGTCACGTTGGAAGGGTGGCAGCGCGCGAATGATATTTCATGTTGCGAGCGTTTATATGGCTACTCTACAGTAACCTCTTCACATGAGGCGAGCTATAATGCATGTCTGCTAATCAACGTAGCATATAAAAAAGAAATCAAAAAGGCATTGTTATTTGCCTGCGATAGTTGGGCTTTCCATAGTCGGGCTGACGAACTCTACCTCTCTTCGACCAGCATAATAGACCAGATATAAAGTTTGCTAATTATTTAAATGTCAATGTATGGGCACGCACAGAAATCTAAATAACAAGTGTTGTTTAGTTTAGTAGGCTACACAGCCTTAACAATTTTCACACTTATCGCACAAACTAAGAAAGAGATATTAGTAATCAGATTATGTTTTCAAATGCTACTCAAATTATCATAAAATCTTAATTTACCAAAAAAACATTATTTGCAATATTTTACGTAACAACTTCCGGAATGGTCATTGCGTTCTTGCGAGTGAGTGTAATTATCTGTAGGGTCTCATAGTTGCTACTACAGCAGTAGCGGTGGCAACGCGCAAACGATAACTTGCGTCTAGCAAGTCCATCAGCCGAACCATAAACGCTTCTTGTATTTACAAACAATCGTCACGAAATAAAAGCAGCATGGTCTCAATTTGCACCCCCATTGCAAACGCGGCATCCTGACAAAAGTGACTTTATTCAATAGTAAGAATGCAATAAACCGTTAGGCTCTTTTACTTTAATGTTGAGTAATCGGAAGCGCTCCTCCATAGAGACTGCTCCGAAATTGATACAATTTTGGGGTGTAAGTAGCCCATCACCTTTACAACTAAAACCAATCTCAACTGTATGCGATGCACCATGACATCTAGCAAATTAAATTCAGGCAAAAGAGAGACAAGGAGTGTCGAGCTCTACTGGGGAAGTACCTTCATCACATAGATCGGCGGCCAAAGAACAATGCCCTCGTGCCTGAGAGTAGGTACTCGCGTGTGACGCGTGTGCGCCCACCAGATGTCTGGAGATGTCGCGTCCTGCTAACACTCCTTATGTTGCAGGCGTGTATAGGTTACTGTAACCGGGCCAAATTCTTATTTGGTACCCGACGTAGTATAAAAAAAGTTAAAACTTACACGAGATATTATAGTAAATTTAATAATTAAATTGAACAGGTTACTCATGTATTTTTGTTCGGATCAGCAGTTCAGCCAACTAGTTTAAATTTCAAACGGAGATCATCATCATAACAAATGTCTAGATGTGACCACCGGCTCTGTGTTCGACGAACACGATTATATTTTTTTTAAAACGTTATAAAGTCTCTATGTCGTGAATTGCTGGCAGTTCTGATTTTCCTAAATTTAAAATGTTTTTGTAATTGTTTCTGGCATGACAACTGTCTGGTTTTACGTTTATCGCAAAGAGAATGTATTGAACTAAACGGTAGGTTATCGATCGTTTTCGTAATCAAAATATGCTAAAAATGAGATTTCTTCTACTATTTTTTAATTAGGTACATAGAACCATAATGTACCTATGATATACCTATAATTGTTTGCATGGAACATTATTGTCAGCTTGTTGCCTAAATGATATATCCCATCTTTATTGTATAGGACGGACTTTCCAGCTGTGATTGGGTGGGTATCCACCCACTCGAAGTTGTTAACGAATATGTCTACCTGGGTCAATTCAGTAGGTAGGTACATAAAATACAGGCCCAACTTCGACAATCATTATCATTAAAGAAAAAGTGGTTAGAAGGCGGGAGCGGAACGACATGTTGAATTCGTTGCATGCCGCATCCGGGGTAATATTCAGATTTGGTAGCAACAAGGGAGAATTACCAAGCGTTCAGACGATTTTGCAATTCATATTATTAAAATCGATTTGTTAGGTAACAACTCAATATTTTAGGTCCCCAATAGTGTTAGAAACTTAAAATCCGTGGTGCACGGCAGTTGAGCTTCACTTGACAGCCATCTCTTTAGGCTTTTAATGCCTTAATTGCCATATTGCTGTCTCTCACATTGTTAAGAGGGGACGTCAAATGACGAGCCCGGTGGTCGAATGGTTAGCAATGGCTACTTTGTCTCCGAGGTTGCGGGTTCGATTCCCGCACAAGACAAATATTTGTGTGCATGAACATGTATGTTTGTCTTGGTCTGGGTAATTTCTATGCATTATATGTTTATTTACAAAAAAAAAATGTCAGCTATCTAGTAGCCATAGTACAAGCTTTGCTTAGTTTGGGACTAGATGGCCGTGTGTAATTTGTGCAGAAATATTTATTTATTTATTTAAATGCCAAAAGCTTCTTACTCCTATATTTTTTTTCTAATTAAATTCGTTGTGAGTTCCAAGGCAGCCGTAGTTTTACCCCCGGGACTGCAATGGACTTCACTGTTTATCGCCTTTTTTGGTGGTCGCCGCTGTTAAACCTGGCTATATCGGAGATACAGTGGTGGGAATGTGTGGTGGGTCCCCGTCCCATAAAAAATCATTATAATCTTATATCTATCTATCTTATACTACGTCGGGTGGCAGACAAACATACCTATATGAAAACATGAAATATCGCTCACGCGCCGCCACACCAGCTGCCGGCGCAGCAACTCCTTCCTTTGTGGTGACCAAGTTGACCTTTTTAGTCAAGAATGAAATGAAGATCATGATAGTCTTCGACCAGCACGTGCAGCCAGTGATGACGTTCATACGGCATAAACAGATGACGTCATTCGAAAGCTCAAGGTGCAGAGTGCCTACATCGCACTCTGCACCTTGAGCTTTCGAATGACGTCATCTGTTTGTGCTCGAAGTACATACATACAAACTCTACGTGAATTGGTATGTCCGTACTAGAGATTACTTTAAATATCAGCAGGCTAAGGTACAGTCGCACAAGCGTCTACTATTGGAACGACCGTGGTAAAGTGGAACGCATTCGCGACATCCGCTAAATGGTCATTTACAAACTTGTATGAACGGAAGTCGGTCTTGATCATACTTCTAGTCGAAGATTTTCTTAGAACTCAATTTCATTTATTTATTAATATATAATTTAATTAATCTATTTATACCCAGAACACCCAAAACACATTAATAGCGCACCTTGTTCCGACACCTAGAGATGACTTACTATCTAGAGACATGGTCCCTTTGACTATGGGTGGCATACGGAAGCTCGAGATAGCACGGCGTGCGCTGGAGAGAGCTATGTTCGGTGTATTTAGCTAGAATTGCTGACATAGCTTTCAAAATCAGCAAGCTGACGAGGTAGGGGGCTGGCAGCTCGCGTAACTGACGGTCGGCAGAAAGGTTGTGAAGTGGCGACTAAGGACAGGAAAGCGTAGCTTAGCACGGACGGGAAACGACAAGGAGTAGTGATGAAAACGGGAGAAAATCGGTCATAGTGGAAGTGTCCTTTGGTTGAGGTGGCGACAAAGAATGTCATTGGGTGGCGATGATAATTGATTATGCGATTATGCGCTTCCGACCCGTAACCGCTTGATCAACAATAGTTATAACAACAACGGGCCCTATGCGTACAGTTAATACGCCCCTGCGCACCAGCCTTTCGGTTATATCACAGGATTGCGAGACTCTCATCTTGTAAACCAACCAGACGAGAGAACCCTTACCCGCACCGCTTTCGCGCTCTGTAAACCAATCAAGAACTCAAACAGATTGGTAGCAGCTCTTACTCCTCTTTCACCTGCAAGCAAAGTTCGTCGTGGAAGACTGCGAACGTGCACCCTGTGCCCAAAAAGGGTGACAGATCAGACCCATCGAATTACAGGCCTATCGCTGTTACCTCCCTTCTCTCCAAGGTAATGGAGCGCGTCATTAACAACCGGCTCCTGAAATACCTAGAAGAGCACGACTTAATCAGCGACCATCAATACGGCTTTCGCCATGGTCGCTCGACTGGTGATCTTCTAGTGTATCTTACACATCGCTGGGCTTCAGCCGTGGAGAGTCAAGGTGAGGCATTAGCTTTAGTTCGTCTTGATATGGCGAAGGCGTTCGATCGGGTCTGGCACCGTGGTCTTCTTTCGAAGTTGCCTGCATACGGTCTACCAGAGGGTTTATGCGAATGGGTCGCTAGCTTCTTGTCCTGCAGAAGCATTAGAGCCGTTGTGGATGGCAGTTGCTCCGATAGCATGGACATTAATGCTGGCGTCCCGCAAGGCTCGGTATTGTCCCCGACGCTGTTTTTGCTGCATATCAATGATATGTTGTCCATTGAACGCATTCATTGCTATGCTGACGACAGCACCGGGGATGCTTATTATACGGGCCGCGCTAATATTCCCCGCTCTCTGGTGGAGGAGAGCCGCGAACAGCTTGTGTCGAAGATCGAGAGCACACTGAATAGTGTGTCCGATTGGGGGCGAACGAACCTGGTTCATTTCAATCCCACTAAGACACAAGTCTGCGCGTTCACCGCTAAGAAAACCCCTTTTGCTGTGGCTCCTCAATTCCTAAACACACCCCTTACCATCGCCAAAAACATTGGGATTCTTGGAGTTGAAATCTCCAGCGATGTCCAGTTTCGTTGTCACCTGGAGGGGAAGGTCAAGCTGACGTCGAAGAAACTAGGTGTGCTCAACAGGGCGAAGCAGTACTTCAATCCGCGGCAGAGACTTATGCTTTACAAAGCTCAAGTACGGCCGCATATGGAGTACTGTTGCCATCTATGGGCGGGAGCGCCTAGATACCAGCTTGCACCTTGTGACTCGATTCAAAGGCGCGCTGTGAGGATTGTCGATGATCCCAAACTAACAGACGGTTTAGAACCGTTAAGTCTGAGAAGAGATTTTGCGTCCCTTTGTGTGTTCTACCGTCTGTACAATGGGGTGTGTTCAGAGGAGTTGTTTGATATGATGCCAACGGCCTCCTTCTACAGTCGCACCGCTCGCCATCGACAGGGAATTCATCCTCACACATTGGAGCCTAAGTGGTCACGTACTGTGCGGTTCCAGAGAAGTTTTCTCCCGCGTACTGTCAAGCTGTGGAATGAACTGCCTGTCGAGGTTTTCTCAGGGGACTACAGCATGGGGTTCTTCAAAAAAGGCGTGAAGAGGTTTTTACAGGGTCGGCAACGCGCGTGTGATGCCTCTGGTGTTACAGGCGTTCATAGGCTACGGTAACTGCTTTCCATCAGGCGGGCCGTATGCTTGTTTGCCACACTGGTGGTATTAAAAAAAAAAAAAAAAAAAAAAAAAAGCAGGAAGCAGGCTACCTGGGCACCTTAAGTCGAGTAGCTCGTGGCGTTATAACAACAGTTGTAAGTCCCCTTTCAATGCAATACAAATTTTCCGTGTGTACGTCGGTGTGTGATCCTACGTGAGCGCATGCGGCGCGGCGGCGCGGCGGCTGTGGCGGGCCGCACGTGTGTGGCGCGCACGTGCAGACGATGTTTCTGCTTAAAACGCTCTTGTTCTGCCGCCTCAGCCAAACATATTGTGAATGAACGCTTTGACAAGGCTATTGCTGGAGGCTATTGAGTCGAGACAGGAGCACAAATAATACATGCTCCTATCTCGACTCGATACGGAAAACATGATACGACCGATGAGGCTTTGTCAAATAAGGGAACGATGGGTGTGATTTGTAAGTTTTTCCTAGAAACGCGCTTGCGAATACAAGAAAGGTAGCTATTGTAGTTTTTCAAAACCACGCGCGCGCCCTGTGCCTTCTGGACAGCATACGGCTCGTCTGATGTAACGCAGTTACAGTAGCCTATAGATGCTTACAATATAAGTGCTATTACTGGCACTCCCGCTGCTACCGCAGCATCTCCTTACCTTTGGTAAACTCACTAGTAAAGACACAACAATCCACAAGGTTATTGTGGCCAGAATGCACCGCGTGTTCCCTCGGCTCTATCGTTAGAGGCTCTATAGTTAGATCTCCATACCCTCAATAAAAGGTTCTCTTCCACGCACTGTCAAATTGACAGAAGGCTACAACATGTGATTGTACAAAAATGGTGTAAGTGTAAAGAAGTAGAGATTGCACATGGCAACACGCAAGCGAAGCATCCATGATGATAAGCGTCCATATACTATCAATGTCGTAAGTGTAAAAAATCAAGTGCGATTCGGACTCGTGCATTAAAAAGTTCCGTGTAATTAAACTCTTAATTAACTAACGGTTATACAATTGATGTTAACCTTAAACATCGAGCGGTGGAAAATAGTGTATTGTACTTGGACACTCCTATGTCGTATATGTTTGAAAATACCGCTCAGGAAAGTTGATTTCACAATTTCACTGTTCGTGATAGGAAATGTCTTCAAAATACGTGATATAAAAACTCTCCACGATCTTTAGAGCTAAAGCCAACCTCACCTGCTCGTGGTATATCCTGCCGGCTAGAGAAATAGGCTCTGTCTAAAGATATAATATATATTACTACAGTGTACATCGTATTTGTAAGTACCCGTGTGTAATGTACCCGACTGGGGAAGTACCTCCATCTCACAGAATACCACAGCCAAATAATGATCCCTTGATGGTGTTTTTGCGAATGAGTGAGGTCACCAGAAGGGAAGTAGTTGCTGCTTTGCCAGCGGGGGTGGAGGCGCGTGAACAATATTGCTTTGGCAGCGAGGGTGGCGGCGCGTGAACAATATTTCATGTTTCAAGCGTTAATGTGGCTACGGTAACCGCTTCACATCATTCGGGCAGTATGCGTGTTTGTCACCCCACGTGGTATAAAAAAAAAGTACTGTACAGGTCGCCAATTATCGAGGAGATACTTATGGGAGGAATTGTAAATTTATGTCGAGGATAGAGGATCTCAGCAGCAGGCATCAAATCAATCAGCTCGACCAAACACTCCGCGTGATATAATTTGTATAGAATGCAAAAAATTCAACTTCTCTACGTGTAAAGAGCAAGTCCAACCGATCAGAGAGAGAGATGGGGTCACCGACGATTCAAACTGCTCTTCGTTGAATGGCAAGCAAGTGGAAGCATCAGCCCAAAGCTGCGAGCAGTGGTCTATGTGAGATCGAACCTAATAATTCAAGGCAATGTTGCGGTGTACCGCTTGGTTCTTCACCATCTTTGAACCGAAGCCAACTTCACGTGGTGCATCCTGTTGACTGACAAACGAGGCTCTGGCGAAAAGAGAGATAGGACATAATGTATTTTTTAAGCTACCTGACGGGGAAAGTACAAACTCAAAGAATACCGCAGCCAAATAACAATTCCATTGAGGGTTGTTGTAATCCTGCGAGTGAATGAGATCACCAGAAAAAAAAGAAAGGAAGGAAGGAGTAGGCTGGCAAGGTATCGGCAATCCCTTGGTGTTGCTGATCTCGATGGGCGGCGGTGATTGCTTTCCATCCACATGCAGGTGACGCACATGCTAGTTTCACATACCTTAATTAATGGTTTAGCTGGCATAAGGCTTGGATGAACTACTTGAATCTAGTATACTAAAATACAAATATACAAACATACATTTTAACCCACTTGTTACTACTGTTCTGTTACTTTTACGCCATGAAAAAAATATACCTAGTAAAAAAAAGTTGGTACTCAATCATAAATCAACAACAACAAAAAGAGTTGGCAGTAAATTCTGAAAATATTCAACAGTCTGACGATATGTAAGCGGCACACTAGGATCTCTGCACCGTTGGTGCACCCCGCACCCCGCACCCCGCACCCCGCACCCCGCACCCCGCCACCCAACGAGAGGTGTTCTGGCAAAAGAGATGTAGGGTAGCATATCTGTAAGCTGCCTGATTGAGGAATCGACCTCGACCTCACAGAATACCGCAGTCACATAACACTTTTCTTGAGGGTTGTTGTGTGCTGCGAGTGAGTGACGAAACCAGAAATGAAGGAGTTGCTGCAGTGGCAGCGGGGTAACGGCACACGGGCGATATTTCATGTTGCGAGCGTTAATGTGGATACAGTTACTTATGCGGATACAGTGCTTACCATCATCCGGGTCGTATGCTTGTCTGCCACCCGACGTACCTAGTATATATATATATATATATATTACAAAAAAACTATATTAATTGATGATTAGATTTCATTACTATAAATCCTTCTATTACTTATAGTACGTAGTACTATTACTTATACCACTTATACTGTGCTTATAGTGAGCTTAGGTTTTTACCTAGCTTAACAAAGTCCTCAATCAGGAAACAATCTGGATATTTAGAACTGGTCTTTTTTTTATTTTTATTTTTTTTCTTTATTTGGGACATCAAAAGCATAACACATAAATAAGATACAGATTATTTAATAAGATACAGATTATTTATTTCTTCCCTCAGATAAATTATAAGTATTATTTAGGGAATTAATAACTTATCTGCATTCAAAGTATTTCTTGCCATTTGTCAAAAAAAAAAAAAACTGGTAGCGCCATCTAACGGTAGAGTACAAATCCGCGTCAGCCTGTAGAGTGCGGGTTCAGTGCTCGCTACTTGCTCCGATAATCATAAGTCGTCTACGTTCTGCTTCATACGTTACACACAGTTGTTAAGTTAGTCAACAGATAGCGCTGTATTTATACATTTCAGACATGGATATTGTTGTATCCATATAATAAAATAAGGCCTTCAACATAATGGCTCGTCGCGTAATACCGTCATACCGCACCGCCACGAAACTGTATGCAGTGTGCAGTTATTCAGATTTGCGTGCTCGGCCCGCTCTTTTACTACATGCAGCAAACAATCGTACTACGTGCCGTACCCATATTAGAGACCAATTGATAATCTAAGGCCGTACCATTACGCGACGAGCCGTGTGATGAGCGCCTAGCTTTGTTATGAGATCAATGTTACTTGAAATAATACATCATCAATATCAATATCAATACATATAATAAAATCGTAACTGGCCGCTGTCTGTACATTGAAGATATTTAAGAAAAACTAATATAGGGGGGCTTTATGAACGCAATAGAACCCAAAACAATGATTTTTAGAATTTTTGTCTGTTTGTCTGTATGTCTGTTTGTCTGTATGTCTGTTTGTCTGTTTGTCCGTACGTTTGTGCACGCTAATCTTAGAAACGGCTTAACCTATTTGAATGCGGTTTTCACTAATGCGTTAAGGTTTGCTCAACTTAACATTTAGTGTTTGTTTCATTTCAATCGGTTCATAAACAAAAAAGTTATATCAATCAAAAAAATCACATATAAAATGGTACAAAATAACTAATTCGTTGAATTGACTGAAACTTTTCAGTTGAATTGACTGAAACTTTATAAAGGTACTAGCGGCCCGACCACGCTTCGCTGTGGCTCAATCTTTTCGTTTCCATCCATTTCCTTAGAGATGGCGCTGTATGTGAAATAAGATTTTCCCGCTTTTCTTTTCAAATTTTTCTAGAATTTTCTTTGCTATAAACCTCACGGAGCCCGAGACCTTTCCAACGAATGCAAAACCGTGGAAATCGGTTCGTGCGTTCTGGAGTTATAGCGTCAGGAAGGAAAACCCGACTTATTTTTATATAGTAGATTATGTTATCTTCGTTAAAGTAAATAATACAGTGATACAGATGCTTAGAGATCGTAGCGCTAACGCAAGTTAAACAACCCCTGTTGTGGTTCCAACTAGGATGGGTGCCCACAATTGGCGCAAAAAATATATCAAGTGGCTTAGTAATAAATCTGTGTGCAGAAAATGATCATCGCCAAGCACGACCTGGTTGTTACGCTTTCACGCCTTAGCTACTAAACAAATAATAATTAAATTTTGATATGTATACATTGTTCAATTTCATTCGATTCCATAAATAAAATTTGTTTTATCGATTTAAAGAAATACGGAAAAAAATAATTTAATTTATACAATAACTTCAGTTAAATTTTCTTAAGGAGACGTTAATTAAATAAATATATGTAGGTAGGTACTTTAGGATTTTTTCCAAACCTTATATCTCCGCTTCTGACCCGTGGTTACACTGATTTGTTACACCGGTGTAACCACTGAGCACACTTATTACCAGTGGTCACATTTAAAATAGAAATAGTTGATAGTTAAAAAGATCCTAATGGGGCTAGTAAAAAAGCTTTTCTGGGATGTGTTAAGGATGGTTTTGGGATGTGTTAAGGATGGTTTTGGGATGTGTTAAGTATTGTTTTAGGATGTGTTAAGTATTGTTTTGGGATGTATTAAGGATGGGTTTGGGATGTGTTAAGGATGGTTTTGGGATGTGTTAAGGATAGTTTTGGGATGTGTTAAGGATGGTTTTGGGATGTGTTAAGGATGGTTTTGGGATGTGTTAAGGATGGCTTTGGGATGTATTAAGGATGGTTTTGGGATGTGTTAGGGATGGTTTTGGGATGTGTTAAGGATTGTTTTGGGATGTGTTAAGTATTGTTTTGGGATGTATTAAGGATGGTTTTGGGATGTGTTAAGGATGGCTTTGGGATGTATTAAGGATGGTTTCGGGATGTATTAAGGATGGTTTGGGGATGTGTTAAGGATGGTTATGGAATGTGTTAAGGATGGCTTTGGGATGTATTAAGGATGGTTTTGGGATGTGTTAGGGATGGTTTTGGGATGTGTTAAGGATTGTTTTGGGATGTGTTAAGTATTGTTTTGGGATGTATTAAGGATGGTTTTGGGATGTGTTAAGGATGGCTTTGGGATGTATTAAGGATGGTTTCGGGATGTGTTAAGGATGGTTTTGGGATGTATTAAGGATGGTTTGGGGATGTGTTAAGGATGGTTATGGAATGTGTTAAGGATGGTTTTGGGATGTGTTAAGTATTGTTTTGGGATGTATTAAGGATGGTTTTGGGATGTGTTAAGGATGGTTTTGGGATGTGTTAAGGATGGTTTTGGGATGTGTTAAGGATGGTTTTGGGATGTGTTAAGGATGGTTTTGGGATGTGCTAAGTATGGTTTTGGGATATGATAAGGATTGCTTTAGGATGTGTTAAGGATGGTTTTGGGATGTGTTAAGTATAAAACTGGCTGTGTATACAATTAAAAACACTTATATGATAAAATTTATTAACAAACAAAACATGAACATTCATTAATACCTTTAGGTACCCAATAGATTAAGTAGTCACTCGCGTGTTTCAAAAAGATGCGTTATGTATCTTCAAACGTAGATGAAGAACGTACTGTACTAACACTTTACAAACAAAAAGGTTTTAAGTCCCTATCATAGGGACACATAGGGACCCTATGTGATTATAATGTATATCACTATCACAACCTGGCCACTTAAGCTGGAGGTGAGAAAACAAATGAATAGCGACCTGAAGCGTTCTATAGCGTTAAGCGAGTTGAAACTATTTTGCGCCCGCGGATTTAAATGGGGGAGCGGGAGAGGAAACTTCTTTCAGTTGCGGAGAGTGCCTATTTCGTATGTAAGTACTATTAGTTATACTGTGGTATTTTTATTTTGTGGATTAGGGGGCTCAATATCTATTAGGAGGAGGTAGGAGACTACAGCATGGGGTTCTTCAAAAGAGGTTTTTACAGGGTCAGCAACGCGCATGTTATGCCTCTGGTGTTACAGGCGTCCATAGGCTACGGTAACTGCTTTCCATTATCGGATAGGCGGAACGTATGCTTGTTTGTCACCTTAGTGATATAAAAATACGTGGTACTCCCTACTAAATAACAAGGAGGCAAGGTTAGTGAGAAGTAGGCCATGACGATAGCCCGTCTGGAAAAGTACCTCTACAGCAGCCAAATAACAAATCCCTGTAGAATGGTAGTTTTCTGATGCTCCCGAGGAGCGCCAGCAACCGGGGTGGTAACACACAAGTAACATTTGTTGCGCGCGTTTATACACACATCAAGTAGGCTGTATGCTTGTTTCCCACCCGACGTGGAATAAAAAAAATGTGACTGATTCACGAAATGCGACTAGTTTACGTTCGTAACTATCAAAAGTTACAAAAGAGGAAAAAATAATAGTTCTCTCACAACTAGTTACCAAACAGCGTAAAAAAATTCTTCTCTTGTAACTGGTTACGAAAGTTTAGTTACCTAAGTGGAAGAAGGGATTTAAATTTGGGTGAATTTCAACAAGACATTTTTATCTGTCATTTCGGTTTGATTTTTTATTCTACGCTATTCTACATATTTTGGTGAACAAATAAAACTTTATCCTTTTTGTAACATGTGCGTGAGTGGACACCTATTATCATCGAAACTTACTTTGAGTGTAACCACCGGTAATAGATATGCTCGATAGTTACATTAGTGTAACTATCGGTCATAAGTGTGCTCAGTGGTTACACCGGTGTAACAAATCAGTGTAACCACGGGTCAGAAGCGTATATCTCAACTTCAAAGTTATGTTACATCAAGTAAATCCGTATATCAGAAGTTTTAACTCTATCCCACGAGGTCAAAATAACGACTACAAAGTTGTCATTAAGGCTGATAGACGTACTGCAACAGAACATCGTGGATGGTATAATGCTCCTGTTGCAGTATAATACTCTGTATATGGAAAGGCAATGTAAATAGCCAGCAACGAAAACTTCTGGTTATGTGAAAGAGTTATTTTAACTCCGCGATTAAGTGGCAGCAATAAATGCTGAAATTTTAAATTGTGTTTCAGGGGATAGTGTAGAGTGTGTTTCCATTAACAGGGTAATGGAAGACGCAGAATCTACGAACTATCCGGTAGAATTTTTAGAATCCCTTAGTGCCCCAGGATTGCCGGCTCATAAGATAAATTTAAAAGTCGGGGTACCTATAATGCTGCTTAGAAACCTAAGTCCCCCAGAACTTTGCAATGGTACCAGGTTTAAAGTTAATAATTAGCAGCCGTATATCATAAAGTCAGAGGCTATTACGGGATGTGGAGCTGGAGAGAGTGTTTTCATACCTCGAATTCCTTTAATATCCAATAATTGCCCATTTACTTTCAAACGGGTCCAATTTCCAGTAAACCTATGCTATGCCATGACCATTAACAAAGCTCAAGGACAAACGCAGAAAGCTACGAGTGTGGATTTAATTGATAGCTGTTTTTCGCACGGTCAGCTTTATGTTATGGATTATGGATATTATGGATCGCTCACGCGCGATAATGCCTATCGCGCGTGAGCGATCCCAGAAACTTATATGCTTTGATCATCGACGGTAATATATCTAATGTCGTGTACAGAGAAGCGTTATTGTAATTTTTATACATATCCACATCCGTGACCACATCGATATTCACATCCACATTCTCACCCACAACCAAGCGGACGAAGTCGCGGGCACAGCTAGTTTTATAATATTAATTGTTGCAGATGGAAAGCCGTCATGATTTACAAAAAAAAAAATAGGTAAATAGTGATTTCGATTTGTTATATCTTTTCATAAGTCGTAGAGTCACACACATAACATAATGGTAGAGATTTTAAACAATAAAAACTTGATATAACAAATTGTCCTGTATACAAAATAACTATTAACGACCAGCTAACTAGTGCTATATTTGGCATATCGTACAATATTGTTATAAGATTTCTCGTTACGCATGATACGACAGGTCGAAGTGTGGTTATCAATATATTTAATAACTAAAGAACGATGCATGTGAAGTAATTATCCATTCATATGTGATTCGTGCAGTCGGTTGCAGCGTGCATCGCCTAGGGAACCACCGACGCATCGCGATTCTCGCAGAGGGGGCGGCTACGACACAGGCAACAGCAATGGCGACGGAGTCGACGGAGAGCAGCGAGGTGACAGTGCGGCTCGCGACCAGAGACGACATGCCGTGCGTGCACGCTATGATACATGTATGTGTAAATTACTTTTTATTTTTATGGAGGATTTTGAAACATGAATTTTCCAACATTAAGTAATAAATACATCCATAGAAATACAAAGGATACTTTTTATTGATTGAATAAAAAATATATGTATGGATAATTTTCCAAGATAACTAATGGAACTGATGGTAGCCGGCTCGACGAGGCAGCGCATGCGCCGATCCATTGCTTCCCTTGAACTATAATATTCGATGTCATGAAGCATGTGTGTACTACGATTTGGGGGCATCCAGTTCGAGTTTCCTATGTTATGTTGACAATGCTGTTAGTAATGACTCAATTACAAAAACATTAACAAAATTAATCGCTTTACAACTTCTCAATGCGTTACCATTGTTTACTTTGTATAGAGAAACTACTCACTCGTATAAACCAAGTTCGTAGGCAGCGGAGGTGGCGGCACTCGCACGATATTTCTACAGTAACTGTTTCACATCAGGCGAGACGTTTGGATGGCAGACAACTTATAGGTAGTATTAAAAAAAATCAATTTCGTAAACAGTGTAATGTGTATAGATTTTTGAGCGAAGGTATATTCAAGTTAACCATCATCACAGTATAAGTAATAGTACTAACGTACAGTATGGACACTCTCTGCCGCTCTCACTAGTCGACCTCACCTCCCCTATGGAACCGATTTGGAACCGTTCGCAAGGAATGCCACAACGTACGAATTGACGTCGCTTGTATTTTATTCTCCATTCAGTTTAAAATAATATGCGAGTATGTAAAAGATGAGAGTTATTTGTGCAGTGGATGGATGTCTCAACACATGGAAAGTAAAAAAAAAACAATTTGGATGGATGGATGGATGGACGGACGGACGGACGGATTGATGGATGGATGGTTGGATGGATTGATGGATGGATGGATGGATGGATGGATGGATGGATGGATGGATGGATGGATGGATGGATGGATGGATGGATGGATTGATGGATGGATGGATGGATGGATGGATGGATGGATGGATGGATGGATGGATGGATGGATGGATGGATGGATGGATGGATGGATGGGTGGGTGGGTGGATGGGTTGATGGATGGATGGATGGGTGGATGGATGGATAGGTGGATGGATGGATGGATGGGTGGATGGATGGATGGATGGGTGGATGGATGGATGGATGGGTGGATGGGTGGATGGATGGGTGGATGGATGGGTGGGTGGGTGGATGGGTTGATGGATGGATGGATGGGTGGATGGATGGATAGGTGGATGGATGGATGGATGGATGGGTGGATGGATGGATGGATGGATGGGTGGGTGGATGGGTGGATGAATGGATGGATGGATGGATGGATAGATGGATGGATGGATGGATGGATGGATGGATGGATGGGTGGGTGGATGGGTGGATGGATGGGTGGATGGATGGATGGATGGATAAATGGATGGGTGGATGGGTGGATGGGTGGATGGATGGATGGATGGATGGATGGATGGATGGATTGATGGATGGATGGATGGATGGATGGATGGATGGATGGATGGATGGATGGATGGATGGATGGATGGATGGATGGATGGATGGATGGATGGATGGATGGATGGATGGGTGGGTGGGTGGATGGGTTGATGGATGGATGGATGGGTGGATGGATGGATAGGTGGATGGATGGATGGGTGGATGGATGGATGGATGGGTGGATGGATGGATGGATGGGTGGATGAGTGGATGGGTGGATGGATGGGTGGATGGATGGGTGGGTGGGTGGATGGGTTGATGGATGGATGGATGGGTGGATGGATGGATAGGTGGATGGATGGATGGATGGATGGGTGTGTAGTATGTAGAGCAAAATGGCTAATTTGTATGTTTTACCGTAACTTCATGGTTTACTGCGACATAGACGCATATTGCTTGGTCAGCGACAACCCAGTAGTATAAATAGCATTAAGAAATTATAATAAAGGTGCTATTCATACACAACAACAAGTGTCTACATCATTGGTGCTCTTCGGAGCACCCTGCACCAACCAACTTACTCGTCACATTATTACATGGCGACCCCAAACTAAGAACCCAAAGGAAAAAACTCTGAAGAAAATCAAAAATGAAGCATCAATTTTGAAAATCAAGAAATTTTTTTTAGAAGATATTTTTTTAAGAAAATCAAGAACACATCTGAAGAATTAAAATTAATTTTGAAAACAAAGCTATTATGACTTCCGAAATGTAGAGAAGAAAGAAGCGTACGGGTCCAGGATGGCGTCCAGGGTATAGCCCGGCCCAAAGAAGATCTCCAGGACGACCATAAGACGCAGACGATGAGGCCTGAGTGGTCTCAGCCGTGAACTCATCCAGAAGACCGCCATCGCTAATACGAAGCCGGAGCAGGCTGGTCACCCATAAGCTTCCATAAGATCAGCCATAAGCGATGAAGAGGTATAATTTAAAATTAGATTTGCTCAAGTATCTTTTAATAATTTTGTCATATAAAAATGTAGTTTCTTTATTCATATGTAGTACTTATTCGCTTTGTTTTTCTGTAGGCATACTGAATTTCAGTTAGTACCTATTTGTTTTGTCTTTTTATTATTTTATTAATTAACATATTGGTTATTTTTTTATTGTTATTATTTTTTTTTAGACTATTTAATAGATTTTTTTTATATTAGTAATATGTTTCAGTTTTAATTTACAAAAAAAAAAGGGTTGTCGCCCAAAATTTATATTCTGGATAGTGAACATAAAAAAGATATACGTTTCTTTGCAAAATTACTAGTGTCACATGTAATTAATTGATTAGATCATTTAATTTTAAATCATATATAACATCGTAATTACAATTGTCTATGAGTTCATTTAGCCGTAACAAGGTCACGCGCTCTTGAATTTCGTAACTTTGCACGCGCGTTGTCGTTTACGCGCATCAGCAAATTCTTGTAGGTTGTTGAAATTATTGATTTAAATAATGTTATGTTTTATTGCAGTTATTTGACGAAAATATTGAACATTTTAATATTGCTTATATGAGTATGTATATTTGTTTTCATTTCTAGTGATGAGTTTAACTATGACTAGTTACCAGACTGATCACCTTGTAACATAGTACGAGTTACACTTATTGCTTTGAAATGTTTAATTACGTTATCAGGTTCGGTACAGTAGTAGTTAGGAAGCACTAGTCCTTCAATTCGATCATGGTGCGAACTACCCTTCCTCTGTGAGAATGTGTTGGAGACATTTGTCTTAAACAGTAGCTTCTAACTAATTGATAGAGATACGCATAATGTGTTATCGAGGAGGCCAGTATGGAGAATAAAAGTATGAGTGAAATAGTATGAAGATAAAGGGTGTGCACAGAAGCACAGCCCATGTTAAGATATTGATCATGGTCGACCGTAAAGGTGTCTGTGAAATACTTAACTATTATGTAGGCCCCTTTGTATTTTGTAATGATAAAAAAAAATGTACCGATACCGATGAAAACATCGTTATTTAGTTATTATACTCATATATATATATATATATATTTTTCTTATATTGATGATTATTATCATAACATGACATGACACTTATCATTTCTTTCTTTTTGTTTGTATTTGATATTGATTTTTTTTTATAGATTGTGACACTAGAAGAATATATACTAGAGGAATAATGGTTATTTTTAACGAGCATTCACGATGTGAGAATGTTTTATTGTTTTGTAAAAAAAAAAAGAATGTAAATTACTTATTAATTATATTAAGTATTTTGAATTTATAGTATTTACTATTACGTTTTATATATATTGTGTTTTTTAACATATAGGTTAGGTATCTCTTATTTTCAAAAATGTTAACGAGTAATATGCGTTTAATTTTTTTAAAGCACCCCGGGGGTGAACGGGACTTTTCGGGGGAGCTGTAGTATGTAGAGCAAAATGGCTAATTTGTATGTTTTACAGTAACTTCATGGTTTACTGCGACATAGACGCATATTGCTTGGTCAGCGACAACCCAGTAGTATAAATAGCATTAAGAAATTATAATAAAGGTGCTATTCATACACAACAACAAGTGTCTACATCATTGGTGCTCTTCGGAGCACCCTGCACCAACCAACTTACTCGTCACATTATTACAGGTGGATGGATGGATGGATGGATGGATGGGTGGATGGGTGGATGAATGGATGGATGGATGGATGGATAGATGGATGGATGGATGGATGGATGGATGGGTGGGTGGGTGGATGGATGGATGGATGGATAGATGGATGGGTGGATGGGTGGATGGGTGGATGGATGGGTGGATGGGTGGAGTGTCACACGTTTTTTTTTTCTCCACTACGCCCACCTGATGTGAAGCGGTTACCGTAACCATATTAATGCTCGCAACATTAAATATCGCTCGCGCGCTGCCATCCCCGCTGCCAACGCAGCAACTCCATACTCTCTGGTGACCTCACTCACTTGCAGGAACACAACAACCCTCAAGGAAATTTTTATTTGACTGCGGTATTCTGTGAGGTGGTGGTACTTCGTCAGTCGGGCTGCTTAAAAAATACGCTGTCCTACCTCTCTTTTCGTCAGAGCCTCGTCTGTCAGTCAGCAGGGTGTACCCCGTGCAGGTAAGATTGACTTTGGTTCAAAGATGTTGATGAACCACTTACACCCCCTTACATGTCCGACTAATAATTGAATAATGTCAGCCCTAAAGAACGCCACTCAAACATAGGCACGTATACAGACGTCATTTGGGTACTACATGCAAAAGCGCCATTTTTGTATGGAGTGGCCGGGGTTTGCCATCATACTGAATTAAAAAATAGGCAAAGTAGTGCAAATTTGGAGAAACTGGAAGTACTGGTAATGGGATATGCCACGTACACCATCGTGGCGTACGTCCAGCCAAGGATGTCGCAGCAGTGAGTTATGATGTGGCAAACAGTCCTATAAGCGACTCTATTGCATTTGAAATAGAGTCGCTTATTCATTGGTATGAATAAGCAATCTATTCAGTTATTGAATCGCAATAAGAGATGGTGGTAAGAGGCTGAGGTTAACGATTTCTCATCGTTCAGAAAGTTGAGGCCTTACTTACACTTACACCCGTATAAAATTTAATTCTCAACGAAGCCCAGACGTCATGGCCAGCGGTGAGTTTACTTGGAGCACTTCAAAACGAACACCCTTTCAGTGAGCTGTTATTATTACGTAGGAGTGTTACCACCCGTTAAGTTATTGCTGAGATGAACGAGCATGAAATACTCATCGAAAATTACCTTGAATAAATCAGGATGCACAATATATAGGAGTGGTTAAATGTATGACATTATGTACCGTAATTAAATTTTTGTCACTTTTTAGGGTTCCGAACCTCAAAAGGAAAAACGGAACCCTTATAAGATCACTTTGTTGTCCGTCTGTCTGTCTGTCTGTCAAGAATTTCTATGTCGAGAATGCGTGGAGGTATCAAGCTGAAATTTGAACTGTGTACTCATGTCTACGGTCCCATGAAGTTAAAAAAAAATCAAACTGCTAAGTTTACGTAGAAAAAAGATACGGCCGTTTATTCAACAAAAAACGCATATTTCGACACACTCAAGGGAATCAAAACCTATAGGGTACTTCCCGTTGACCTAGAACTATGAAATTTGGCAAGTAACATCGTTATAGACTACAAGTACAGGAATAAATCTCAAAACTATACATTTGTAAATAGATCTTAAAAAATAGGGGGTCTATATTTTTTATAGGGTGTCGAAATTTCAAATTGAAACTACTAGTTCAAATGGGATATCATATGAAAGGGCTTGATGTACACATTGCAAAATATATTTTATTTATTTTTTTCGACACATTATTTCTTATTTATAATGAAAAATATCAAATTTAATAATGATACTACGTACCTACGGAACCCTCGGTGGGCGAGTCCGACTCGCACTTGTCCGGTTTTTTTTATTGAAGATATGATGAATAAGGCATTGCTAGAATTCAGAAACTCGAAATGAATCAACCTTTAGACTATAGCATTTTCCAATGAGTGTACCAACATTACTTCACGTATATCATCGGAACACATTTTTTTATACTACGTCGGTGGCAGACAAGTATATGACCCGCCAGATATGAAGCGGTTACCGTATCAATACGTGCAGACGATACGAACGCAGCGCGCATTCAGTGATCGATCACGACTGATTTGTGATACATTAATGGATATAACACTAAAGTTAATGTTTTGAGAGTCCGTAGCGTAAACAAGGATGACTTACCTATGCTATCTGGGTATAATTGACTCTAATAAAAATTAAAATTTAATAGATTTTTAAAATATAAATTTTGTAATTATGATACACATTTAAATAGTATCAGATAATTACGATCTTAAGTTGCCCTTTAAATTTAAGTTAGGAGGTATAATGAACCGTCCACTATATTTACCTCTTTAGGATATCCACTACCGCTAAGTCTGTACCAAGTAAGTATCCAAACAATGTCTCGCCGGGTATTTAAATACCAGAAATCAGTTAATTTTTTAACCTAGATTCTAAAAATCTAAAACATATTTCTGCAATTTGTCTTGAAATTATGTATTGACAGTCTGGATCGTAGTCTCGGAATGGCAGTCTTAGGTCGAGCAAAACCTGCTTCAGATGCCCTCGACATTACAGCTAATAGAGTCTCCCCGAAACACAACATGGCTTTGGGGTAAAACGAACCAACTGTTTCCTCGTAAAGATGGTCGAGTTCCAAAGCGTACAAACGCGCGAGATTATACTCTTTCATGCCGGTATCTACTAAAAAGATAACGTAAATTAGCACGGCAAAGCGGGGCCGCTACCAACGGCCCTTATGTACTAGTTAGGGTTCCGAACCTCAAAAGGAAAAACGGAACCCTTATAAGATCACTTTGTTGTCCGTCTGTCTGTCTGTCTGTCTGTCTGTCAAGAATTTCTATGTCGAGAATGCGTGGAGGTATCAAGCTGAATTTTGAACTGTATACTCAGGTCTACGGTCCCATGAAGTTAAAAAAAAATCAAACTGCTAAGTTTACGTAGAAAAAAGTTACGGCCGTTTATTCAGCAAAAAACGCATATTTCGACACACTCAAGGGAATCAAAACCTATAGGGTACTTCCCGTTGACCTAGAACTATGAAATTTGGCAAGTAACATCGTTATCGACTACAAGTACAGGAATAAATCTCAAAACTACATTTGTAAATAGATCTTAAAAAATAGGGGGTCTATATTTTTTATAGGGTGTCGAAATTTCAAATTGAAACTACTAGTTCAAATGGGGTATCATATGAAAGGGCTTGATGTACACATTGCAAAAAAAAGACGTGAGGCACTCGGGGACTGCCGCGGTAAAGCTATTGCATAGCATTTTGTATCAACTTATGGAATTATAATTTTATTTACTTATTTTATTCATGCAGTATTGCTTTTTCTTTGATATTAATTCAAGTTACACTTTTTGAGCGTGGTGACCGATGAGAAAACAAATTTTTCTATTATTAAATAAATAAAACGAGTTTCGTAGAGTCGTACAATACGTCTAATCGCACGCTCACAACGCCGTGTCGAAGACTGCCGAACTGAAACGACGTTAGACGATGCACGGCCTTCAAGCCACACCTCCTTGCCCGTCGGAGTGGGGAGCGTGAGGTTTTTTCGTTACGGAATTTCTGGATTCGGTCCCCGCGCTCAAGGCCCGCGATAGAAGCTATGCAATAGCTTAATATATTTTATTTATTTTTTTCGACGCATTATTTCTTATTTATAATGAAAAATATAAAATTTAATAATGATACTACGTACCTACGGAACCCTCGGTGGGCGAGTCCGACTCGCACTTGTCCGGTTTTTTTTTTTTTGTAATTTGAAAGTAATTCTGTTTGCATTCAATATTGTAAACGATTCGTCAGCGACCATCCTCTACAGTATTTATGATTATTATGATGTATGCGCAGGAGCTGGCTGCGTTCGTCGGCGAGCCGGATGGTCCGCAGCTCAGCGTAGAAGGTGAGGCGAGGGGACGACTTCAGACACCCGTTTATATCGCTATCTACACTTTATCTTATTGGAAGATATCTAACTATTAGGTGAATAAAGTAAAATTTACTCTGAGAGTTTGCTTTTTCATTCAGTAAGAGATAGAGAATGGGGGTACTACTAATGGGTAACGACTTTTAAGCTCTGGTGTGAAAGGCTGGGAAAAGGACTATGTGGACCAGCAGTGGATATAGACTGACAATTGTTATGTATGAAGGTAAAATAATTATTATGATAAATGACGGTATTACTATATGGAAAAAGGTTCAGTCTGCCAATAAACGGATTCAAGTGCACGCGTGTTCTTATTTATCAGTGGCGACGAGGATTACCTACAGTACGATAAAACAATGACGGTGGGAAAATTAAACGAGTTTGATGTGCAGTGCGGTAATTGGAAACTTTATATTGACCGAATCGATATGTATTTCAAAGCAAATGCGATAAAGGAGGAAGTCAAAGTGCCAACACTCATATCGGTGGTAGGTGACGCGGCATATGAACTTATGGTAAATTTGTGCAGTCCGGTTAAACCATGTAATAAAACGTTTAACGAACTTGTGTCGATATTGGAAACATTTTTACAACCCAAACCATCGGTGTTGGCAGAACGATATCGTTTTAGACAATGCAGGCAAAGTAACGGACAGTCGGTAGCACAGTACGTGGCACAGTTACAGAAAATGGCGGCTAACTGTGAATTTGGGACATATTTCAACGAAAATATGAGAGATCAATTTATATGTGGATTACTAAGCGACGGTATTAGGCAAAGATTATTCGCAGAGGAAAAGATTGTTTTTGAAAAAGCGCTCTCATTGACATTGTCCTTAGAGGCTGCGGAGCGGGACGCTCAGGCGGTGGATAGCAGCCACAATGGAGGCAGTATACTTGTGAATGCATTACGGGCGGCCAGCTGTTGGGGTTGCGGCGACATTCACCATGTATATAAACACTACAAGTTTAGAGATTACGTATGTAGTCAATGTAATCAAAAGGGACATTTGCGGCGAGTATGTCCGGTGCGGGACAGCGAGACGGCGTCCGGATCCGGGCTCCGGGTGCAGCGGGGACTTAACACGCAGCACGGCAGGTTCACA
The DNA here is from genome assembly GCA_937001555.2 of Hypsopygia costalis. Classification (NCBI taxonomy): domain Eukaryota; kingdom Metazoa; phylum Arthropoda; class Insecta; order Lepidoptera; family Pyralidae; genus Hypsopygia; species Hypsopygia costalis. Next base: position 33,643,523 of record OW443328.2, read on the forward strand.
CAGCGCGGGCCGGCGACGCGGTCCATAGGCGGCAGAGGTACGGCCGCTAGCGGCCGTGAGCAGCCAACAAAAAGAGGGCGGAATCGGCCCGGAAACAGTTGGAGGAGCAATGCGCGGGCTCACTGGGTTCAGGAGGATAACCAAAAAGAACAGAAGACGGAAGCTGGGAGAAAAACCAGCTACATCGACGCATCGGACAGTGAAGAACCAGTGTACCAGATGTCTTTAGGACGGTATAAACCGGTAAGCGTGTCAATTGACATTAATAACAGAGTGATCGCTATGGAAGTCGATACCGGATCGGCTTTGTCGTGCATAAGTGAAAGCATGTATGTAGAAAAATTCAGTGATATTCCCCTGAAAACTTGTAACTTAATATTAAAATTTTATGATGGTAATCGAATAAAACCTGTTGGATTAATTAAGGTAAATGTAAAATATGGTTCAATAGTAAAAATATTAGATTTATCATCTATATATATAAAAGAAAGTCGTGTTTGTTTCCGCCCCGAATAGCAGAATAACTCTTAAAAACATTGGAAAATTCTCGAAAAAATAAAATAAATGAAAAAACATTTTCCCATACAAATGAAAGTGTCAGTTGAAAAAGGGATTACGATATTTATTGGTTGTCAAATATCAAAACGTCAAATCGATTGGTGTCACTTTTATGTTGCGAAAGTTGTCTGTGATTTGTTATGAAAATTTAAAAATGTCAAATCGATAGGGGTGAAAACGCTTTTCCCATGGGGTTCGAGCGCAAGAATCAAATCAGAGTAAACATCAAAAGAAATGACAATTACAAATCACCAAAATGATAAAACCTATTTCAAAACTAAAAAAAAATAAAACAAAACGTTTTTTTTTTTAAAAAATTAACAATAAGGAAATCTTTATTTTTATGAAATCTTCAGTTTTTATGGATACGGGTCTTCCCTCAACCGAAGGGGTTTAGAGCGTACTCCAACACGCTGCTCAACTGCGGGTTGGCGGAGGCCAGTGTTTTCGAACCGCCTAAAGGCCACTGACTTAACTTAACGACTGTTATTAAATGATAACAACCGGGACCGACAGCTTAACGTGCCTTCCGAAGCACGGAGGAGCTCAAGATGAGCTAATGATAACAACCGGGACAGACGGCTTAACGTGCCTTCCGAAGCACGGAGGAGATCAAGATGAGCTAATGATAACAACCGGGACCGACGGCTTAACGTGCCTTCCGAAGCACGGAGGAGCTCAAGATGAGCTATTGATAACAACCGGGACCGACGGCTTAACGTGCCTTCCGAAGCACGGAGGAGCTCAAGATGAGCTAATGATAACAACCGGGACCGACGGCTTAACGTGCCTTCCGAAGCACGGAGGAGCTCAAGATGAGCTAATGATAACAACCGGGACCGATGGCTTAACGTGCCTTCCGAAGCACGGAGGAGCTCAAGATGAGCTAATGATAACAACCGGGACCGACGGCTTAACGTGCCTTCCGAAGCACGGAGGAGCTCAAGATGAGCTAATGATAACAACCGGGACCGACGGCTTAACGTGTCTTTCGAATCACGGAGGAGTTCGAGGTAATATATACCCATCCGTGTACAGGCTACGGTCGACGTTGCTTAACTTGCGTGTTCAATTAGACTGACACGCGCAATGACGCCATCGAGCTTCTCTATTATTTTCTACTATTCATTGTTTTAATTCCATAAAATCATAAATTTAGTTCAGCTAATATGTACCACGACATTCATTGATTGTTAGGCGGTACGAAGTTCGCCGGGACAGCTAGTATATCATAAATAGAGGTACAACGAGTCTTTTGGGACGACAATGGTTGGCCGAACTTAATATCGAGATTCCAAAAATATGTTCTATACCAAAGAAAATTGAATACAGTTTGGATAATTATTTTATTAATTAATTGTGCCTTTAATTATTCGAAGACTTGATCGCCGACGGGTTCGAGAGCTCGCCGCCGTGGTTCTTCGCGCTGATAGCGGAGCGCGCGGGCGCCACGGTCGGGTACGCGCTCTGCAACCGCGCCTACTCGAGCTGGACGCGGCGCGCCTTCTTCCTGTTAGATCTGTTCGTGGTGCCGCACGCCCGGCGTCGCGGCGTCGCCTCCCGCCTCCTGCAGCGGCTCTGCCAGGTGCTCTGCCTGCTCATGCTTCCACCTCGCCTGCCTCGCTCGCCACAATGAATTGCTCTGTGCACAGAGAATGTAAACCCATATTTTATAGACATGGAACGGTTAGTATGCCTTAAGTGATAACATTGAATTTTCATACAAACTTCCAACCCCCGTTTTAACTCCAAAAAGGGGTTGATGTCTAAAGATACATTATTAGTACACCTCCACACCATCTATAGACCCCACATTTTAAATTTCAAGTCTCTTAAATTACTTCAAAAACATAGGACTTTCATACAAACTTCCAACCCCCGTTTTAACCCCAAAAAGGGGTTGATTTCTAAAGATACATTATTAGTACACCTCCACACCATCTATAGACCCCACATTTTAAATTTCAAGTCTCTTACTTCAAAAACATAGGACTTTCATACAAACTTCCAACCCCCGTTTTAACACCAAAAATGGTTTGATTTCTAAAGATACATTATTAGTACACCTCCACACCATCTATAAAGCATACATTTTAAATTTCAAGTTTCTTACTTTAAAAACATAGAAGTTTCTTACAAACTTCCAACCCCCGTTTTAACCCCAAAAAGGGGTTGATTTCTAAAGATACATTATTAGTACACCTCCATACCATCTATAGACCCCACATTTTAAATTTCAAGTCTCTTACTTCAAAAACATAGGACTTTCATACAAACTTCCAACCCCCGTTTTAACACCAAAAATGGTTTGATTTCTAAAGATACATTATTAGTACACCTCCACACCATCTATAAAGCATACATTTTAAAATTCAAGTTTCTTACTTTAAAAACATAGAAGTTTCCTACAAACTTCCAACCCCCGTTTTAACCCCAAAAAGGGATTGATTTCTAAAGATACATTATTAGTACACCTCCATACCATCTATAGAGACTTGAAATTTAAAATGTGGGGTCACATTTTAAATTTCAAGTCTCTTACTTCAAAAACATAGGACTTTCATACAAACTTCCAACCCCCGTTTTAACCCCAAAAAGAGGTTGATTTCCAAAGATACATTACTAGTACACCTCCACACCATCTGTAGAGCATACATTTTAAATTTCAAGTCTCTTGCTTCAAAAACATAGGACCTTCATACAAACTACCAACCCCCGTTTTAACCCCAAAAAGAGGTTGATTTCCAAAGATACATTACTAGTACACCTCCACACCATCTGTAGAGCATACATTTTAAATTTCAAGTCTCTTGCTTCAAAAACATAGGACCTTCATACAAACTACCAACCCCCGTTTTAACCCCAAAAAGAGGTTGATTTCCAAAGATACATTACTAGTACACCTCCACACCATCTGTAGAGCATACATTTTAAATTTCAAGTCTCTTGCTTCAAAAACATAGGACCTTCATACAAACTACCAACCCCCGTTTTAACCCCAAAAAGAGGTTGATTTCCAAAGATACATTACTAGTACACCTCCACACCATCTGTAGAGCATACATTTTAAATTTCAAGTCTCTTGCTTCAAAAACATAGGACTTTCATACAAACTTCCAACCCCCATTCTACCCCCTTAGGGATGGAGTATCGTAAAATCCGTTCTTAGCAGATGTCTACACCCTATAAGGAACCTACCTGCCAAATTTCAAGTTTGTAGGTGTTATAGTTTCTGAGATTTCGTGATGAGTGAGTCAGTGATTTTCTCTTCACTATCACTACATAGTATAAAACAAAGTCGCTTTCTCTGTCCCTATGTCCCTTTGTATGCTTAGTTCTTTAAAACTACGAAGCGGATTTTGATGCAGTTTTCTTTAATAGATAGAGAGTTTATTATGGAAGGTTTATATTTATAAAACATACATAATTTAGTAGAGAAACACTAATAATTTTAGAGGTTTCCAATGTGATGTCGTAAATAAACATATTTTTTTGCGCTTACATTGCAAACGCTGGCTGAACCCTACGAGATAGATCAAAATAATGTAGTACAATATTATTCATCTTAAAATGGTCTACAAAAAAGTCCGCGACGGTATATGTCTATCTCTTAGGGATAACCCACAATAACCGTTTATTATACTCTATTTTTTACGAGAAATAATGGCTTATTTACGAAGCGATTTTAAGCAATACAGCATTAATCCTCATCTAATTAAGTTCTCTAAAAACATTGTTCATTTAATATAGATCAATGGCCCTTTACAGCATGTAATTTGAACGAATATTTTCGAAAATATTACAGATTCAAAATGCAGGGACATAACAGTGAGGCGGTATTGGACAGGGCGGCGCGTGCCTATAACTGTGGAAGCTCTGTATAGGACAATGCGCAAAGACCTTCTATAGGATATTTAGTATCAGCATTGCACCCGTGCGAAGCCGGGGCGGGTCGCTAGTTTATATATATATACTAGCTGCCCGTCCCGGCTTCGCACGGGTAGAAAGTGTTGATTTCTATTCCTCGCAATTTTTATGTCCATAAGAACCTTCCTTATACCTTAACGAAAATATTTAAATAAAAATTAGCAGAATTGGTCGAGCCGTTCTCGAGTTTTGCGCTTAGCAACATTCATTTTAATATGGGACCACCTGGAGAGTGTACCCTTTCAAACGAATAAGAATTATTAAAATTGCTGTACAATTGACGGAGAAATCATTGAATTAAAAAAAAATACATACAGTCGAACATAGAACCGTCCTACAGGTACAATAAACAACAATAATAGGTAATTTCTGGGACAAAAACTACTCCCATAGTCGCCTTGTACGATTTCTACGGGCAGAGACGGAGTGATTCTATTCTAGTCTGCCGGAAACCACACGGTCGTAAGAAGGAAGAGTGGTATACGCGGAATAAATACAGTTTCATCGGCACCACTCCCAGTGAGAATCTCAGCTTCAATTATACATATTTCGCTGCTAAACATTGACTTTACTTCAGGAAGGAGATCTTCCCCAAATTTTAATAATATTTTTGAAAACTCTTGGGCACGTAAAGTTCTATCTATAGCTTCTACTGCCTTATTGTCTATCTATCTATAGCTTGTACTGTCTTATCCTGAAACATTTTCGCTTTGTCACAGTTTCGTGTCACAAAGCATGTCGGTGTTTCCGTTCTGTATAAATCGAGTATAATATTGAACATTGTATTTGCGTCCTTCCGCCTAGAAGTAATATATGGCTGCAATACCTGGCGATGCTGCTGTGAGATATTATTTTGGCGCCTGATTTCAGCGAGGATTGCTCTCGTCAGGTATGTTTTTCCAGTCCCTCCTGAAGCATCTAAAAAACAGTTTCCCCTCGTTGTTTAAAAGACTTTGCATCACAAAATCTTGCTACCCAGCGTCCCGCAAATGCACGCATTCTTCTGGTTTGTGCGAATATATACCAATCGTTCCATTTCAATTTTAGCGTATACGTCTATAATAAACTGACTAAATAGACCACGTTACCTTTGTAAATAAATAAAACGTTTGCGTCTAACTTGTAGCAGGTAAGAATAAAAGTAGCACTGCGCGGTTATTTTTTTTTAATACAATAAATATTTTGTTAAATTATTTATTGTTTTTTTAATTAGCTTTATTAGTTCTATTTGCTATTATTGCGTGTTTTTTAGTTATTTTTTTAAACTATAATTTATTGTAAACACCATGTTATTTATGCAAATAAATTTAGCTTTGTTCTGCATCAGGTGTTCCAAATCTTAGATTTATATACCTCAACAAAAAAGACTCATCAGGCTGAACAACTTTTGCTAAGGCGTCATTTTTATATTTCTTATAGTTTAGCTGAACCATTATGGTTCTGCATCAGGTGTTCCAAATCTAGGATTTTTAAACCCCAACAAAAAATACTCATCAAGTTGAACAACTTTTGCAAAGGCGTCAATTTTATATTTCTTATAGTTTACCGTAACTATTATGGTTCTGCACCAGGTGTTCCAAATCTTGGATTTATATACCTCAACAAAAAATGCTCATCAGGCTGAACAACTTTTGCTAAGGCGTCAATTTTATATTTCTTATAGTTTACCAGAACCATTATGGTTCTGCATCAGGTGTTCTAAATCTTGGATTTTATACCTCAACAAAAAATACTCATCAGGCTGAACAACTTTTGCTAAGGCGTCATTTTTATATTTCTTATAGTTTAGCTGAACCATTATGGATCTGCATCAGGTGTTCCAAATATTGGATTTTTATACCTCAATAAAAAATGCTCATCAGGCTGAACAACTTTTGCTAAGGCGTCATTTTTATATTTCTTATAGTTTAGCTGAACCTTTATGGTTCTGCATCAGGTGTTCCAAATCTTGGATTTTTATACCGAGATGGAAATTTCGTGTCAACGTTTTCAAATCGATGCCATTTTCGTAATTGACGTCTCAGAAAACCATAGAATCAACACCCATATTGATATTATGACATTTCAACCCCATCGCACCCCCACAGGAGTGCCTTGTGTCACGTCGGTTATGTTAGATTATAAAATAGGTGTTGTTTTCGGAATCAACGACCCGATAACCCATAAAAACAATACCCATAACGATTTTCAGACGTTTGCATTTCACCCCTCATTTCACCCCTTTAGGGGTTGAATTTTGAAAAATGCTGAAACACGTGTTTACTCATTTATCTACAGAAGTGCTCATGTGAAGTTTCGTATAAAATAGTCCAACTAATCTTGATTCCCCATACAAACTTTGGACCCCCGTTTCACCCCCTTAGGGGTTGAATTTTCCAAATTCCCGTTTTAGTGAGCACCTACGTTCTAAAAGGAACCCACTTGCAAAGTTTGAGACTCCTAGCACTTGTAGTTTCTGAGATTTCGTGATGAGTGAGTGAGTGATTTACTCTTTTATATATATAGATAATATATATATCATATAATAAAATCGTAACTGGCCGCTGTCTGTACATACATTGAAGATATATAAGAAAAACTAATATAGGGGGGCTTTATGAACGCAATAGAACCCAAAACAATGATTTTTAGAATTTTTGTCTGTTTGTCTGTTTGCCTATGTATTAAGTATGTAATAAATTCTGAAATTTTAAATTATGTTCCGGTGGATAGTGTATTGTAGTGTAGTAGTATGTCTCCATTAACAGGGTAATGGAAGACGCAGAATCTACGAACTATCCGGTAGAATTTTTAGAATCCCTAAGTGCCCTTGGAGTGCCGGCACACAAGATAAATTTAAAAGTCGGGGAACCTATAATGCTACTTAGAAATCTAAGTTCTCCAAAACTTTGCAATGGTACCAGGTTAAAAGTTGTTGATTTGTAGCAAAATGTCATAGAGGCCGAGATTTTAACGGAGTGTGAAGCAGGTGAGAGTGTTTTCATACCTGGAATACCTTTGATACCCAATAATTTCACTGATTATTATCAGGAAAATCATATGCTCGGTTTAATATAGTGGAATAAAATCGTTGTGTATATTGTAAACAAATCTGTTCGGTTCAGAGGCGTGATGCGTGGATTGTCGGGCACAGATGGCGCTGGCGGAGGGCGTGCACCGCGTGGACTGGCACGTCATGGCGGACAACGCGCCGGCGCGCGCGCTGTACGCGCGGCTGGGCGCGCGCGACCTGAGCGCGGGGGGCGCCGACGAGCGCCGCGCCGCGCTGCGCCTGCCGCGGCCCGCCATCGAGGCCGCCGCCCGGGACGCCCGCCGACGACGACGCACTGACAATTGTTTACTACGTTCACTCTATGAGAACTAGTCATACCTACCATACAAGAAAAAAAATACACTTACAAAATATTCAGAATATACTAATACATTCAAGTACTTCAATATCAGGCCTGGGAGGATATTCTTCAAGTTCATAACCATTATATGTCCGAATAATAAACGTATACTTCTCCTGACTGACTCACATTAGCGATGTAACTTAACGCGACCCATCTCGGTCGCTAGCTTTGATCGTGCCACTGATTAATGAACAATCGCAATGTGTGACGCCTGCCTGTTTTTCTTAAAAATAAAAGATTTTACACAAATCTATCAAGGCATTTTTGTGTCTTCCTGTGTATCTTATGTTAACCGTAGTGTTTTCTTGTAGATCCGTCTGTCTGATTACTATTTAACTTCATGAAGTAAGTTAACTACAAATAGTAATTTTATAAAGATTAAACAGACTTCAAAACCGTAATTTACTAAAAAAAAAACCGGAGAAGTGCGAGTCGGACTCGCCCACCGAGGGTTCCGTAGGCACGTAGTATCATTATTAAATTTGATATTTTCATTATAAATAAGAAATAACGCTTCGAAAAAAATAAATAAAAAGACGTGTGGCACTCGGGGACTGCCGCGGTAAAACGTCTAATCGCACGCACACAACGCCGTGTCGAAGACTACCGAACTGAAACGACGTTAGACGATGCACGGCCTTCAAGCCACACCTCCTTGCCCGTCGGAGTGGGGAGCGTGAGGTTTTTTCGTTACGGAATTTCTGGATTCGGTCCCCGCGCTCAAGGCCCGATGCTATGCAATAGCTTAAAAATATATTTTGCAATGTGTACATCAAGCCCTTTCATATGATACCCCATTTGAACTAGTAGTTTTAATTTGAAATTTCGACACCCTATAAAAAATTTAGACCCCCTATTTTTTAAGATCTATTTACAAATGTATAGTTTTGAGATTTATTCATGTACTTGTAGTCTATAACGATGTTACTTGCCAAATTTCACAGTTCTAGGTCAACGGGAAATATTCTATAGGTTTTGATTCCCTTGAGTGTGTCGAAATTTGCGTTTTTTGCAGAATAAACGGCCATAACTTTTTTATACGTCAACTTAGCAGTTTGATTATTTTACAACTTCATGGGACCGTAGACCTGAGTATACAGTTCAAATTTCAGCTTGATACCTCCACGCATTCTCGACATAGAAATTCTTGACAGACAGACAGACAGACAGACAGACAGACAGACAGACAGACAGACAGACAGACAGACAGACAGACGGACAACAAAGTGATCTTATAAGGGTTCCGTTTTTCCTTTTGAGGTACGGAACCCTAAAAAGAGAGTAAAACAACATTTTTTTACTGAAGATAGTTTCTTCTTTTTTAACACGCTTTTAATAGAAAGAAAACAGCATCCCTGATAAACAGGACGCATGACAGTCACAACAGCATCCTCAAAACGATTGCTGATGACTGGACTTCCCCACTTTGGAAATGTTTAGTGAGGAAAGTAATATAAATTTTTAAACTATTTTTAAACTATACTTGACATGGATTAAATAAGTATGTACACTTGACATCGTATAAATAAATTTTAACATTAAATTCTATTATTAAATTTAATTATATATTATATGTATTTGACATGAATTAACTTCCTAGTTACACTTGACATAGCATAAATTATTTTTTGACATTCAATCCCATTACACTGTACAAAATTTAATTCGATACAAAATTTAAAAAAAATATGTAATTATGAATTGGTTATGTATGGATTTTAATTATCTGAAATAAAGTTATTATTATAATAGCTTCACCCGTTTGTCAGTTTGTAACCGACTTCTTTGAATTTGATTTTGACCCACTTAGAACGGTTAGATTTAATTTAAACTTTGTATACTTATCAAGCACCGATGACTATACAATAATTTGATAAGTTTATTCAATTATCTTGTCGTTAGATGACAATCGTTAAACCAAGTCAGCGGCCTTTAGGCGGTTTGAAAACACTGACCTCCGCCAACCCGCAGTTGTGCAGCGCGGTGGAGCGCCTGGAAGCCCTCCCATCGAGTGGCCCCGGCCCCGCGTCCCAGCGATGGGATGAACACGGCTTGACGAAGAAGAACAAGACAAACAAATCAAACATCTACTTCTATTTTAATTTGTGTAAATTTGTAATTCATAACATATTAAGAATTTAAGGCACAGAAAAAAAACCGGCCAAGTGCGAGTCGGACTCGCCCACCGAGGGTTCCGTACGTAGGATCATTATAAATTTGATGTCGGAAAAAATAAATATAATATATTTTGCTATGTGCACATCAAGCCCTTTCATATGATACCCCATTTGAACTAGTAGCTTCAATTTGAAATTTCGACCTCCTATAAAAATATAGACACCCTATTTTTAAAGATTTAATTACAAATGTATAGTTTTAAGATTTATTCCTGTACTTGTAGTCTATAACGATGTTACTTGCCAAATTTCATAGTTCTAGGTCAACGGTCAGTACCCTATAGGTTTTGATTCCCTTGAGAATGTCGAAATATGCGTTTTTTGCTGAATAAACGACCGTAACTTTTTTTCACGTAAACTTTAACTTTACAGTTTGATTTTTTTACAACTTAATGGAACCGTAGACCTGTGTATACAGTTCAAATTTCAGCTTGATACCTTCACGCATTCTCGACATAGAGGGTCTTGACAAACAGACAACAGACAGACAGACAGACAGACTGACAGACGGACAACAAAGTGATCTTATAAGGGTTCCGTTTTTCCTTTTTAGGTACGGAACCCTAAAAATACAAGCCGTCTGAAGATGTTATACATGTTTCTGAGGCACTTTCGTAATTAGAAAATTACAGTTTTATATTCTAATTGCTTAAAAAAAAGTATCTATTGCAATCTGTAATGTAACGTATAAATGGAATTCCGTATGTAACTGGCAATATTGTATTTTTTAATGATAAACAGTGTTCTAAACACTGTTTATCCACAGAATAAGCTTTACCTGTAATGCACTCGACGTGTAATTAAAATGTATAGTAGGTAGAGTTCCCAGATCACGAATGAATGAAACGCGTTTCAATGTAACCCCTGCTCGTTTGTCCGGGAGGATAATTTGTTGGTGCGAGTATTTCCGTGTAAAAGTTATAAGCATAGCATTTTTCAGTATTAAGGATAAGCTGGTTACGGATACAGTACTGTTGAATATCGTCAGGATCGGTCTGCAGTTGGAGACAGTCTTCACGAGCTAACTTCTCTGAAAACTTTTGTATCATCTGCAAAACACACGTGACAAGAAATTTCAAAACAGATATTGATGTCAAATATTTTTTATCTAATCATCTATTTATATTACCAAAATGATACCTAAAAAGGTGCGTTCCGTTCATTATCACTTACACTTTAAGACCCCTGCAACTTGGGGCATGTCAAACAGATAACCCTGTTTAAGAAATAATAACAAAAGGCAATTACATATTGGTGCTGCTGAAAATAAATAGTCGTTGGGGCTACGGATGAAAATCGTAGGATACAATAATTAACTATTCACGTTATTGAGAGAGGCACAGATAGTTGACAGATTGGACCATTTCCTTATTAGTATTATGTTATTGTCTTTCCTCTGAATCTAGTCGGAATTAAATAAATCTAGCCTCTGCAATATTTACTTCACCGTTTCACGTCAGGCGAGCCGTATGGTTATTTGTCACCAGATGTAGCACAAATTGTTCGAAGACTTTTGAAACTTCGATGTTTCAAAAGTCTTCACCGATTCCAATAGCATAAAAGTAAAAGATTTCAAAATGAATTTTCGTTGAAAAATATACACCCCAACGTATGTTGAGAACAAAATGGTGACTTGACTTTCATCAAATATAGGAAAAAATATTTCGATTATACAATATACAATCGTCTGATAGCTACAAAGTAAACTCTATCATTAGGGGATCAGATATTCAAAATGTAGAGTCGATCGTCTACAAGATAATCGGCATTGTTATACAGTCGGTATGTTACAATTAGAGAAGTGACGGATCGTCAAAAATACATATCCACGGATACGGATATGAATACGGATCACATTGGTGTCTACATCCGCGGATACGGATACGGACCTCTGTGTAAGTGTTCGTGACGTTGACACAAAGAGATTTTACTAATAAATAAATAATGTGTTTGCTTGGAAACGGCAGTTGACACTTGTTGGAACACATTGCTACACATTACTATTACTACTGCATTAATACGAATTCCTAACTAGCTGATGACTAGAAATGCGTATATGTAATGAAATTTAATAAGGCATAAGATTCAGTTTATATCCGCTAAATAAGTAACGGTAACAGATACGCATATCATTTTTTCCTCGGATACTCCAGTACATCGCACATTATAATATGAGAAGAAAAAAAATAGAATAGAGAATTACGTTGGACTCGTTTACCTATTAATTAATAGTATAGTAGTAGTTAGCCGTGTGGTTTCCGGCAGACTAGAATAGAATCACTCCGTTTCTTCCCGTGGATGTCGTACAAGGCGACTAAGGGAAATACATTATCAAATATCGATCAGCCCCCTTACCACCAACTCTTATTGCGATTCAATAACTGAATAGATTGCTTATTCATACAATGAATAAGTGACTCTATTTCAAATAGCTAGAGTCGCTTATTCCTTGGTATGAATAAGCATTCTATTCAGTTATTGAATCGCAATAAGAGTTGGTGGTAAGGGGGCTGGCCTCCCCAACCCGTCTGGCCAGCGTGGGGAGTGTAGGCCAAGTCCTCCTTCCGTCTAGGACGGACGAGAGAAGGTCATGCTCCTGTAGTGGAGACTAAAATGGACCTGATGATGATGTTGATGATGACGACGTATAGTGTGCTTGGGTATTTATTTAACTTAACTGAGTCTTCAAACAAAAAAACAAACTTCGTACTCAATAATAGTTTAAAAAAATTTAGATTATATTGGTATACACTGTTGTCTTCCCACATACTATTATGTAAGAAATTCCTCAACATGAATCATACTAGCAGCGCCATCTAGCGGTATACAACGACTCCGCGTCAGCCTAAAGCAGAGTGTTCGTTTCACGTTCAGTTGATTTGCTTCGATAAAGCAGGACTTGTGTACTTTTTAACGGCATGCGCACAGCGCAACAAGGTCACGACTCTCAAGTATGCCAGTAGATAACTAGAGAGCGCATAAATATATTTCAGAACAGCGATATTATTAATTTCCAAACTGAGTGCGAAAGTTATTATTCCCATTTATAATAACTTTACAATCAATGAACCAATTTAGAGATATGCTCCTTCTTTAGTCTCTCCGGAAAAAAACTATTACTAAAAATTATCACATGATATTGTGGCTGCAAATACTTACAAAGTTAAGACAAAATATTAAATAGCGATTTTCCGGTTATTTCTTTTTATAAGTACCCATGTAGAGACTCTACAATATCATTTTACAAAAATTATATATAGCGGCAGGTGCCTATATATAACTTTTACAGCATTCGCGAGCAGGTAACTAGTGCCATCTTTCGCATATGGTACAAAATGGTTACTAAATTTGTTGCTGCGTATGAGTGGGCGTCGCGTCAGTCCGGCCCTCTAGTAAGTATACTATTTGGTGAATTTAATCGTGCGTTGTATTCTATGACAGACAGATCGTGGTGTGCATATCAGTAGGTAGATTTATTAACAAAAGTACGACACGCAGTGAAGTGAACGCCCGTTGGTGATTCGTGAAGTTAGTTGTAGTGCGTATTGTCTAGGGAACTGAGCGGAGTGGGCGGCAGCAATGGCGACGGAGTCGACGGAGAGCAGCGAGGTGACAGTGCGGCTCGCGACGCGAGACGACATGCCGTGCGTGCACGCTATGATACATGTATGTGTGCCTGTTTCTTGTATATGTAGTGGCTGGAATTTTCCTGGCAAAATTTTCCAATGTATCTGATAATGACTCTACATTAGTACTATTTTTTTTCCTTTTTTCTGTTTTATTGTGTTGTATTTTTTAGTTTTTTTTACATTGGCGGGGGGGAGGGCAAAGATCATGTGGGTCACCTGATGGAAAGCAGTCACCACCGCCCATAGAGATCAGCAACACTAAGGGATCGCCGATCCGTTGCCAGCCTATACTCTTTTTCCTTTCTTTCTATCTGACCTCACTCACTCGCAGGAACTCAACAACCTCAAGGGAATTGTTATTTGGCTGCGGTATTCTGTGAGGTGGAAGTACATTCCCCAGTCACTCACTCACTCGCAGGAACTCAACGGCCTCAAGGGTATTGTTATTTGGCTGCGGTATTCTGTGAGGTGGAAGTACATTCCCCAGTCGGGTAGCTTACAATTACGCTACCTACCTCTCTTTTTGCCAGAGCTTCGTTTGTCAGTCAGCAGGATGCACCACGTGCAGGTGAGGTTGTCTTTAGTTCAAAAATGTTGATGAATCACTTACACCCCAAATGTCTGCCGCGATATTGGATTAAGAATAGGGGAATTTAAAGAATCTTGTATTCGAGATCGAGAATAAAACGAGTGCACTCGTTTTATTCTCGATCTCGAATACAGTTTTTATTTCAGTTAAATTAAACACTGAGATGTGGTCAAGTTTAACTTGCAAGATTACGAACACCGCGGTGATACTATATAAAAGCTTCTAATACTTGTATACTCCCTGAACCTGAACAACAAGTAACAAGTGAACCTGACAAGACGTAACATCTTGTCTTAAATGATTTCAATAAATAAATGATTTCAACATTTATTGGAAGCATTTGTTCAAGACATTAAAATGACTTCTTTATTGATAAAACTAGCTGGCCCGGCGAACTTCGTACCGCCTAATTGTCCCTTAGGATCATGTCAATGAATGTCGTGGTATACATATTAGTTGAACAAAATTTATGATGTCTTGAAATTAATATAATGAATAATAGAAAATAATAGAGAAGCACGATGGCGTCATTGCGCGTGTCAGTCTAATTGTACACGCAAGTTAAGCAACGTCAACCGTAGCCTGTCCATGGATGAGTTTATATTATCTCGAGCTCCTCCGTGCTTCGGAAGGTACGTTAATCCGTCGGTCCCGGTTGTAATCATTAGATTAACTCGAGGTCCTCCGTGCTTCGGACGGCACGTTAATCCGTCGGTCCCGGTTGTTATCATTAGATTATCTCGAGCTCCTCCGTGCTTCGGAAGGCACGTAAGACGTCGGTCCCGGTTGTTATCATTAGATTATCTCGAGCTCCTCTGTGCTTCGGAAGGCACGTAAGCCGTCGGTCCCGGTTGTTATCATTAGATTATCTCGAGCTCCTCCGTGCTTCGGAAGGCACGTTAAGCCGTCGGTCCTGGTTGTTATCATTAGATGGCAGTCGTTACGCCAAGTGGCCTTTAGGCGGCTTGAAATTACTGGCGTCCGCCAACTCGCAGTTGAGCAGCGTGGTGGAGTATGCTCGAAACATATTCAGTTCAAGGAAGACCCGTATTTAATATTACCCAGCAGTGGGTAAATATTAAGTTCAGTATTTTACTATGTCACAAAATAAAGTACCATGACACTTGACAACCAATTAATATTCATTTTCAAGCATTCATTCATAAACAATTTTCAAAACAACAACGGACAAATTTCGCGACGTAAAAGTTAGACCAATCGATTTGACATTTAATTGAAAATCAATAAATATTCCAATCCGTTTTCAAATTTAATTTTTCGACAATTTTGTCAATGTTTTAATACTTATTATCCTATACCCACATTTCTGAACGCACGCATACATTTGACGTACGCACGTTAACGTCACGTGTGACAGGTCCGACATCCACGAACATTTTGTATGGAAAAATGATTTTTCTTTTATTTTATTTTTTTCGTAAATTTTCCAATGTTTTAATAGTTATCTTGCTATTCTGGACGGAGACAAATCCAACAAATCAAAAACCATGGCAATCGGTCCAGCCGTTCTCGAGTTATAAGTGTTGTAACAAACACGACTTTCTTTTATATATATAGATAGAAGATAGATATTGTCGGCCCGATAACTTTGCATGACAACCACCGACTGGAAATTAGAGAACGCCGCCTCGATCTCGTCAAGGTTATTGTGATTCATCACTTTATTCAACTATATTGTTCGATCAAATTCTCGTCAAGCACGAATGTAACATACGAGACCAAAACATTGTCATCATCATATTATTATTACACTTATGATATACGTACTGGTGTGTGTTGGTATATGTCCAGGAGCTGGCGACGTTCGAGGGCGAGCCGAGCGGGCCGCGGCTCAGCGTGCAAGGTGAGACGCGAGGTCGGAGCCTGCTGACCACCGCCTTACTTTGATGAATCGATGAGCCAAGGCACACAAATATTGAAGAGGAAACACCGTGGAGTAGTGTGTAGAACGCCTCCTTTCTTCACATTCATTCCTTTTCCGCTATGTGGAATCAATTAAGACCTGTATTGATGCGGTTGAGAAAGGCTAAACGTAAAGAAGATTTAAATTTCCAAATCTTGATCTGTGGAACCATACAGTTGTTGAATCATGCTGTTGTGTATCGAAAACGATCATTTCAGAGGCTCACTAGCTTTAGGACCTTCCCAGTATAGGGCCGTGTATTAGGAACTTATGAACTTTTCGCTTCGGATCACTACAACCGCTGAGTTCCACTATCCCCTTAGGATCAGTAGTACCATTGACTAGTACCTTTGATGGTACCAGTGACACAACTTTGTATCTCTAGTACCATCAATGGTACTACGTACAACTCGACATAAATTAAAATTCCATCCATATGATCTTGATAATTGGTGATCTACTTTTCCCGAGATATTTTATACCACGAACGGTGAAACTGTGGAGTCAACTTCGGTATTTCCGAACAATTACGATATGGGAGCCTTCAAGAACAGAGTCCATATTTCCCTTAATAGGCTCGCAACGGATCGGTGACCCTTTAGTGTTGCTGATCTCCATGGGCAGTGGTGATTGCTTTCCACCAGGCGAACCACATCCTCGTTTGCCCCTCTCTTACATATAAAAAAACTACATCCTATTAAAAACTAATGTGAAAGTGAAGACATTTTCATTTACACATTGGTTTTTAACAAAATGTAGAGTCTCGAAAAAGATAATCATACTGCACATTATACGAGTACCCTACGACACTGTATTTTTTATTAGCAGAAAATTCACTCTTCGAGCGTTTGCACATTAAAATTCAATCAGCCAATGGAGATTCCTCGCTTGAGCTTTGATACTTAGAAATACTTGTCCTCTTGTGTAATTTTTTGGAGCTATTGTTTTGATATTAAATATTTATCCATCTGACTGTGTTCTAACCTGTGTAATCCGATATAATAACCTGTATAATCGTAAAAGGAAATATCCAGAATACCTTTGTTGGTCAGACATCGTATTAATTAATGGTGTCTCTAATTATTCGAAGACTTGATCGCCGACGGGTTCGAGAGCTCGCCGCCGTGGTTCTTCGCGCTGATAGCGGAGCGCGCGGGCGCCACGGTCGGGTACGCGCTCTGCAACCGCGCCTACTCGAGCTGGACGCGGCGCGCCTTCTACCTCGAGGACCTGTTCGTGGCGCCGCGCGCCCGGCGCCGGGGCGTCGCCTCGCGCCTGCTGCAGCGACTCTGCCAGGTGCGGGCTCTGCGAACCAATATTTTATTAAAGGCAGCCCGGCTGGAATCGAACGACGATTCTTTAGACGCTTCTCGCGTTTCTGCGGTAGTATGATCTTCATTAAATTCTTCGATGCGGCAGCTTCTATAACTGAGGCTTCGTATTATGAATCTAAGTTCCTACCCGATCGTAGTATCTTTCTCAGTCGCTCGGCGCGAGCCCCGCGGCCGCAAATCTCGTGGCGTATTCACACATGTCCGGTTTTACCCGTGACGCGCACGTCAATGGCGGCGTGCGAGCCGGCGGCACGTATGGATACATGATCGAGGATCCGTCGTGTACACTGCGCAGATGGCGCTGGCGGAGGACGTGCACCGCGTGGACTGGCACGTGCTGGAGGACAACCCGCCGGCGCGCGCGCTGTACGGCCGGCTGGGGGCCCGCGACCTGCGCGCGACGGAGCACCGCGCCGCGCTGCGCCTCGACCGGCCCGCGATCGAGGCCGCCGCCGGGGGGCTCCCGCCGCCGACGCAATGATACTTCTGGCCGTGTCCATAAAATAAATAATTTGCTTATATTTGTAAAACTCTAATATTTAGAATCATAATCAAAAAGTTTTACTTCGATCCTTGATCCTTATAGTTCTCCCTTATCTTGGAAGATATATTTCGTGTTTATGAGCACGAGTCGGAGTATTACTATGGCGACCCTTACGCGTTCGAATAATGATCGCATCGTCCGCTGACAGATATTATTGTTAGCCCCGATATAGATATCTATTCAGATTAAAGTGGAGCCACTATTCAGAGTAAAGTACGCCGGTGGAGCGCGACACCGCGCGATCATTAAAGTAGTCAATGAAGCCATTTGTCTTTTCATTAAAAAATATTTTATTTAATGTTTGTAGTTGATAAACGAATAGATAACTTCACAGTTTACAATCAGAGTAATCAATAGTAACAGAATATAGTCACATATTCTCTTTCGTACATAAAGGAAATTTAAGATAGTGACAAAAAAATCTGATTATTTAGTAGAGCTGCGGTGGAGCTACAGAGGCTCTACCGGCAAGTAAAAAACAATTATTAGTAAATCTAAGCTGGGCTGTGGTTTTCGCAATAAAAAATCCAATTGGAATTATTTTCAGCCAAGAGCCTCCTTTATTTATAGCAAAAAGTCGGAAGTAAACCATAACCAAAAGAGAAAAAAAAAATACAATCAACTTGAAAACCTCCTTTTTAGGATTCCGTACCCAAAAGGTAAAACCGACCCTATTACTGAGACTACGCTGTCTGTCCATCCGTCCGTCTGTCACTAGGCTGTATCTCACAAAAAAAATCACAGATGATATATTTCAGTTGCCGCTATAACAACAAATACTAAAAAACAGAGTATAATAATTAATATTTAAAAGGGCTCCCATACATCAAACGTGATTTTTTTTTGCTCGATATTGATAACGGCACCAGGTAAACGCTTGAAATATTCACAGAATATTTAATTATATATTCACTTTGTAAATAAATAATTAAATTAACATAAAACTAATTATTAAGTGGTCTCCCATTTTTTTTTTATACTACGTCGGGTGGCAGACTAGCATACTTAACACTCACAACATAAAATATCGCTCGCGCGCCGCCACCCCCGCTGCCAACGCAGCATCTCCTTCCTTTCTGGTGACCACACTCACTCGCAGGAACACAACAATTCTTAAGGGAACTGATATTTGGCTGCGGTATTCTGTGAGGTGGAGGAACATCCCATACTACAAACGTGATTTTTTTTTGCTCGATATTGATAACGTCAACAGGTAGAGACGCTTGAAATATTCACAGAATATTGAGTTGTATTATTCACCTTAAAATAGTATATTATTGCATCGAGCACAAAGTAATTTATTATTGCACCGAGTGCCTGATTTAGAGCCCGAGCGTTAGCGAGGGCTCTAATCAAACAGGCACGAGGGCAACATAAATTACTTAAGGCGAGGTGCATAATCTGCTTTTCTTTCAACTAATACCTATAGAAATAGTAGATAAAAGAAACTCACGCTGTGAGTTTTGAATATTCATTGATATGCATATTGTGTCTTGTACTAACAGTGGATTTTAGCATTGAGTATATGGACCACAACGAAGATGGCTTCATTTTTTTCGATAGTTCACTAAAATAAGCCAAAAATACACTCTCTGAGAACGACTTTGCTCCATTTCTATCTTTCCAATCAATAAATTTCTCATAAGATTTTACGTATTGTACTATAACACTGTCGGCTTCATTTAGAATGTTTTCCGGAGTTAATGTGTCGCTAGATGATTCCATTTTAATTCGAAGCCGAAGCACTCAAAATCAGATAGTATCACACTTTTATCGTTTCCAAAAATATTGTCAAGCAAAATTAAGCCTTAGGATCAGTAGTACCATTGACTAGTACCATTGATGGTACAAGTGACACAACTTTGTATCTCTAGTACCATTAAAGAAAACTAAAGATATTCCCTGTGATAACTGATGGAACTAATGATACAATTTTGTATCTCTTGTACCATTAAAGAAAACTAAAGATATTCCCCGTGATCAGGATGTTTTTAACAAAGTTCCCGCCAAAACACTTTTTTAAATTTCTTTCATTTTTAACTCAGAGTTAGCAGCAATCATTTTTTAAATTTGGAACAAGTAGGATAGAAACGAGTAATACGTACGAAAAAAAAAGTATTGATATCGGCTGGCTGAATAGAGCTAATCCATTGAGATTGGCACCTTTTGGTGCGATTAAAAAAAACTGTGCAATAATGAAATTTTATACATTTTTATTGCTCTAGAGCACTAAAGACTCGTTTTGTACTGAGTTTTTAGAGTGATTGTGATGAAATTAAAGCATAGTTGAAAGAAAAAACATTTACATCTCTCATATTCGGTAAGTAGGTCCTTATTACCCCCAAATGGGGCTTGTAGGTGACCAATTAGCGCTCTAGGGTAATAATGTAGCTATAAAAGGCTCTAGGGCGGTAAGTAATTAAAAAAAAACACTTCACTCTTTCAAAAAGCTCGCGTACATCTAACCATCATACTGGCAATAGACATCATGCATTCAGCCCAATGACAAAAGAGGTCGCTTTGCTATTCAGCCTTGTCTTCGTATGAGTATAATAGTCATCAATTTAAATATCGAACGACGAAGCTCAATTTCCTTCTAGAAAAAAAAATAAATAAAAAAAAAAGAGATGAAAAAAGGCGGGAATAGAAACTTTTACTTTTAATATTGTTTGTTTTCGGGATTTTTTTATAATTACGTGCTAATTAGGAAAAAAACATGAGTTCTGCAAGTGATGAAGATATAAGCTGCACTCCCGATTCAATGAAAATGGAAGCTGAAGCAGCAATTAACAATATTTTGCCTGAAAGTTCTAAAGAGAGATATTTGAAAACTTACGACGAGTTCATGAAGTGGCGAAAAGAAAAACAAGTAAAGTCTTTTATTCTTGTAGTCCCGGTTTTTTTCTACTTACCTCACAACCGAGATGTAAAGCAGAGTAGTTAGCTCGGGTGTAAGCATCAATTGCACCCTCGAACTATAGGCGCCCTCGCTGCGCTCGTGCGCCTAAATATCTCGGGCTGCAATTGATGCCTTACAGCCCTTGGCTACTAATCTACTATTAACATACCTATTAGTTGCAATATTGTAGGCATGTAAAGACATCCCTTCACCTAAGTGCAAAGATACAAATTTTGGTAACCCATTCTCGCTTATAGTAAGCACAGTTACAGCGATGATCACAAAAAACGATATATGACGTAAAAACCACACATAAGACAAAATACTCGTAATGAAAAAGGGATACCGTCAATTTTATTTTTTTAAATCACTTTCGTCGGTTATATTTATCACTCGCGATTTATCACTTTTCCTCATCATAATGCGGCAGTCTCTGACCCATAAATATGCTAAATTTAACTCTGTCTCGATATGCCTGGCTCGTTTGAGTAGCAGCTTGTTCTGCGGCGTAAGATGGTCACCGAGATACAGATCGCTGGCGGGTCCCGGGAGACCGATATCAGCTGTGGTGAGACCGCGGCGCGCGCGCACCGCCGCCAACAAACGGTCCTTGCACAGGCGCCGCGTGAAACCGACGATGATCGCTGGCGGGATCGACTTAGCCTGCACGGTGGGGTCTCCGTCAGCTTCACCGGCGGCGCCGGCGCGCGCATACCTCCGTACCCGATGTATGTATACAGTTGATTTCAATAGTCATGCCGACTATATTGCAAATTGAATGCAGTATATTATTTAGATTCTCCCCTTTATTTACAGGAATTCCCGATATTTCAACATTGTTTATCCTCGCATATTGATCTCTCTCATTGTTAGCACTCTGCAGACGAGCTATGGTTTCTTCGGCATTTCTGAGGTCAGTCTGTAACTTAGTTATGATGCCAGCCTTACTCTCCACCGCCACCAACCTCTCATCGAAGGTAATATAATTCATCTCCATGTCATTCAATTTTGTTGAAAGATTTTCTATACCTCCACTAATCGATTGGACGTCTGCTTTCAAAGCCAAAAAGTCTTCTCTGAGCTTCCTGATTTCGATTAACATGTCAGAGATTTCTGCACTCGATGAACAACATTTTTTCGGCGTGCCGACGGTGGTGGTTGTGGGTGGAGCGCGGCATTGCACACAACGCCATGCAGCTTTCTTCTCGGCACCCATCTTTCGATAGGTCGCCTCGGCGACTCCAGCACAATTATAATGAAGGTGACCTCGACATTGGCCTCATATCACCGGTTCGGACACAGAATTCCCACACTTAGTACAATTCATTTTATAAATAATTATTAGAATGGAAGGTAGTTATCGCGTACCTCACGTAATATAACAAGATGCGTGTGATTCTCACTACGCGCGCAGGCAGATTGGATTGGTTTTTAAATAAAGGTCTGCATAAGTCTCACCCCCGGGACTGCAATGGGCTTCATTGTTCATTCCCTTTGTTTGTTGTCGCCGCTGTTAGTTCTGACGACAGAGGAGACACGGTGGTGGGAATGTGTGGTCGGCCCCCGTCCAGTTAATGTAAACTAATGTACGTTTTAAAGTTAAACATCTTAACATCAACGCTCCATCTATTTCATTGCGAAAAAATGAAATGCAGCGACCAGTTCGTAGCTCAATATAAAGCTCACTGTAGCATTAAACTTAATTTAACTCTGCTACGTGGAAACACAAGTGCTATGAAGCCCGTAGAGCCATGCTACGAGACGGGCTACGAACTATGAAGCCCGTAGAATCGTGCTACGCCGGGCGGGCTACGAACTACGTCTAGTAATAAGAGTGAGTTACAAGATACGATGCTGGTAGAAGCTACCGGCGACGTTAAATACTAAGTATTATGATATTGACTAAAAAAATTGTGACTTGCTGAAGCTACTTTGACATACGAGGTTGCGGGTTGGATCCCCGCACAAGAAAAACATTTGTATGTATGAACATCATGTCTGTTCGTGTTGATCTGGATGTTTTATGATTCCTTTGAATCAAGGAAGAGTGCATTCACCATGCATACATATGCCATGCTCGACGTAGGTATAAATTACAATTCACATTTGTTTTTTTTTTTATACTACGTCGGGTGGCAGACAAGCATACGGCCCGCCTGATGTGAAGCGGCTACCGTAGCCATATTAACGCTCGCAACATAAAATATCGCTCGCGCGCCGCCACCCCCGCTGCCATCGCAGCATCTCCTTCCTTTCTGGTGACCTCACTCACTCGCAGGAACACAACAGCCCTCAAGGGAACCGTTATTTGGCTGCGGTATTCTCCCTTCCGACCCGTGGTTACCACTGATTTGTTACACCGGTGTAACCACTGAGCACACTTATGACCGATAGTTACACTAATCTGTGAGGTGGAGGTACATTCCCCAGTCGGGTAGCTTACAATTACGCTCCCTACCTCTCTTTTCGGCAGAGCTTCGTTTGTCAGTCAGCAGGGTGCACCGCGTGCAGGTGAAGTTGGCTTTGGTTCAAAGATGTTGATGAACCACTTACACCCCAGATGTATTTTTTTTAAATCATACAAGCTTACGCAATTAAGCAATATCGTCATGATTACTAAATGAAGTGATGTGAAGTTTAATGAATTTCAATAAAAAATATTTTATATGTTTCAATAAAAGTTCATCATATTTCATTTTAATGTTCCCAGTTACGTTACGGCTAAAAGCTTTTCGCGATTTATTACAGCAGTGAAGAAGTTTAAATGATGTGAATGTGTAATTAGCGTCGTCCATGTGTCGTGCGCCGCGGCGTCGCGCCAACTGTACCGAGCGCCGCGCCGCCGCCGGCCAGCGGAACTTTTGAAATTGCTTCCTTTATTACTATGTATGTGTCTAGAGAGTGCCCTGTGGCCATAATTATCAAACTCGACATAGCACTCTCTTCAATTAAAATTATTACATATTTATACACTAAACTTCCACGACACCCCGCGCGAGAGGCGGTCGGCGACTATACATTTCTAATTTTCTATCGAATTCCATTTCGATCGCCTGTCGCCCGACAAGAAGGGACCGGACGTACGTCCGATTCATTCATCATAGACGGCAAGCTCGCGGTACCTCTATTTCTACATTTTTTATGACTACATAGTAATTATCAGTAAATATAAACTGAAATCAATAATATCGACAAAATCCGCCAATAATGTTATATCTCTGGGCGGCTCGCTTCGAACGTAAACGCGGTGATCTGCCGACGAGGACGACGTCGAGAAAGGCTCGAAGCGCGTTCCGTATGTTGTCGTCACTCGTCAGCACGTGGTCGATTGTTTACAACGGCCGCCGCGAGCTCCAGGCATCTCGTCGAGCGCCGCGGCGGCGGCGGCGGGGGCGGTGAGAGAAGCGCGCGTGCGCGGCGGCGGCGGCGGAGCGCACGGGCGCGGAGCAGCCTCCGCGCGGGCCGCCGTGACCCCGTTGCTCGCTGCATAAACAAACAGACGAGCCTCGGAGCGCCCGCCGCCCGAGCGCTGCGTGTTTGTCGTCGGCCGCCCAGCGACGTGCGAACGTGCGATTTGCGATAATTCGATTCCGCTGCTCGCTGACATGTGAAGTGACCGATGTGAGTGCTCCCCCTTTATTGCGATCAGTAGTAGTTATGATGAAATTGGGCGCCGTGAACGTAACGAACGTGAGTGACCCCCGTCGGTACGTGCGGGCGAGGAAATTTGTTGCGATTCCCGTTAAACGTAATAGTTTTCTTTCCTCGATTTCGATAAGATATTACTCACGAATTCAGATCAATATATGAACGAGATAAAATAATTAAATTGATGAAACTTACTTTCGATTTCATGTACGGAAAGTATGCTATGTTTAAAAATACCTCGCAGGTAAATTAGTATAACGGGAGAGATTCACGATCACTGCGTACTACGAAAAAGCATATAATATCTACAATTATATGTCACGACGGAACAAGAAATCCGATGCTTATTCAATTGGTACTCGTATATTCATTGAAACTACATTTATTGCATGAACACGTGGACTTATCATACAAAAATAAAAACCTTTAAGCTTATGTACAAAAAGTTGTATTGCTCTCAAATTAAACTTGTTTTATTTCTGTTATAATTGAAAAAAAAAATTATCAAAACAATGGGATAAAATTAGGTATTGTTAGTAGGTAATGTAGATAGTACCTGCCGAAGGTCTGCTTCTTATTTCCACTGCGAGCAGGGCCGTCTCCGGCCGTCAGTGAGCCGGCGGCGGGCCAGCACGCCCGCTACAAATTAGTCACGAATTTAGGTCAACGTATGTACTCGTACGAGGTATAACAGGTCGTAGTTATGTCTTATCTCTGCTGCTGCGCTATAAGATTGACTGGTAGAGAGTACTTCATAGCGTTAAGTCCGCCTTTGTACAGTATTGTATAGATTAACGTTTATCTAATCTCATACTGAAATTTACACATTAAAAAACTAAACACAGTATCATAATGACAGTCTTTACGCACAAGCTATCAAAATAAATTTAAAGTTATTTTTCGATACAGCTCTTATATGGACAACTGTATCGTAAAATAACTTTTTTAACATTTCGATACAGCTTCAGCCCTGGATACAGGTATTTTAAACAGGTTGCAATGCAAATACATTGCAACTTTGCAAAATTTTTCTACATAATCTGTGAACGCGGCGCCGCGCGGCGCGTCGCGCATGCGCACTACGCATGCTCGATCTGCAAATGGATTTATAAGTAAGAATTATAGCTGTTAAACTAACTTCATGGTTGTATTTAAAATATTATTATCATATATTTCATGACATTAGATAAAGTAGTGTATGAAACTGCACATAATTAGGTATTAAAATACTCGTGTGGTCTATTATAACATTCGCCTTCGGCTCATGTTATAAACTCACACTCGTATTTTAATAACCCTTATTATGCAACAGTTTCATAAATTACTATTATTTATTGTAACTTGTTATATTATTATTTTTATATTCGTATACGTTATGTCCAAGTCACGATTAATATTTTACCACTGCACTAGCAGCATCTGAGCAGTAGAGCATTTTTTCGACTCTTTCTTGAATTTACACATTTAATATAAAATATCAAAACAATGGGATAAAATTTGATTTGTTCAATCAAACTTTATTAAATTTGATAAATAAAACAGGGAAAATAAAGCAAGCATTCAAAAATATGAACATTTCTTACGTTATACGAATAGACTTTTATGAAAAACTCGCTCGATATCTCTGTTGTTACAAAACACAGACTTCGTTTATAGAATTAGTAAATGTACTAATGTAATGTAGTGCACCCCTGATATTGTGGCAAGCAAAGTGATGAAAAGCAGTAACCGTTGAATGCCAGGGATATCACTCGCATGTTGCCGATACGATAAAAACTCTTCACGCCCTTTTTGCAAAACCCTGTAAACGATATGTAAAGACTTGAAGGAGGCGGACGATGCTCTGAGGAGCTCCAATAAAGTAGACTCTTGTGCGTTGATTATGAACAGAACCTTTATTAGAACGTCCATGTGTAACGCTGAGTTGCCGCTGACATCGCTTGATGTCGCAGCAAACCACGAAGTTACAGTTAAACATTGAAATTAGCCATCATGCTACACATAGTACAGGTGTGGTGCAAGTATAGTCTCCTGGGAAGAGCGCGAGTCGTTCGTTTCACAACAACGCACGCCATTAGCGTGCGGGAGAAATCCCCATTAAAACCGCATGTAGAGAAGAGACATAATTATGTCATTAAAGAAATATTTCGTTTTTGTTGGTCGAAAATTAAATATTTTTGGAAAAATAAGCAGGAGCTCAATAGACTGCGCTCAATAGCGCTGTGTTAGCAACTCATCGACGTATTTATAGGCTACAATAACCCGCTATGGTTCTCACCAGGCAAGCCAAGTTAGTATGTAATCTTGTGCAAAAATACAAATGATCAGATATTTCCATAACTAGCAATTTTTTAGGGTTCCGTACCTCACAAGGAAAAACGGAACCCTTTATGAGATCACTTTGTTGTCCGTCTGTCTGTCTTTCTGTCAAGACCCTCTATGTCGAGAATGCGTGGACGTATCAAGCTGAAATTTGAACTGTATACTCAGGTCTACGGTCCCATAAAGTTATAAAAAAAACAAACTGCTAAGTTTACGTAAAAAAAAAGATACTGCCGTTTATTCAGCAAAAAACGACACATTCTCAAGGGAATCAAAACTTATAGGGTACTTCCCGTTGACCTAGAACTATGAAATTTGGCAAGTATCATCGTTATACACTACAAGTACAATATAATCAAAATAAAATATAACAATAGAGTCAGGAATGAGCTCATTTTTAACTATTTCGTAACTGAACAAGTTTGATACAAATCAAGCCCTATTTTAACTCCTTAGGATACGAATTACCAAAATTCCAGTAATCGGAACTCATCATCATTATCAGCCTGTATCTACCCACTTCTGGATACAGACCTTCTCACTGCTTTCCGCCAAATGCGATCCTCAGATCTCCGCATCCACCCGCTTCCAGCTGCTTTTCTGACGTCGTCTAACCATCTAGAGAGAGGACATACCATACTTTCACCTCATACGCGGCCTCCACTCTATGACTTTCCTTACCCATCTGCCATTCAGAAATGACCATTGCCACTTCAACTTGCTGACTCTGTAAACCTACAACGGCAACATTTTTTTTCTCTGTGACTTTAGGTTGTGAACCAGCCCTACGATCTAAGTGTAAGTCTCTGCCGCGACAGGTTACAGTGGGCAGGACTTCTTGTTCCCAGACAAC
This sequence comes from Hypsopygia costalis, assembly GCA_937001555.2. Classification (NCBI taxonomy): domain Eukaryota; kingdom Metazoa; phylum Arthropoda; class Insecta; order Lepidoptera; family Pyralidae; genus Hypsopygia; species Hypsopygia costalis. The sequence goes on from OW443328.2 coordinate 33,671,322, forward strand.
TTCTGTGAGTCGTCGTTCCCACCATTGCATAGGGTGGGTGACTCTCTTGCCCACACTGCAAAGAACTAACACCGCTGACCATCCATGGAAGAGCCTGAAATTCGTTTCACGCAAAAAGCGTTTTTGCCAAGCAAGAATTTAAGTTTTGTATATGGAGCGCTAGTTTTCACGCTGGGTGAAACATCAAAATCGTGGTCGACTGAACTTGCTCGGATTCATTACCTCTGAATGCTGGTGTACCACCAGGCTGTGTATAGTCCTCTACTTTGTTCCTACTTATCAATGACTTGTTGAATGTGCGTAATGTTTATTGTTATGCAGATGATAGTACCGTGGATGCACGATATCCTGGTCAAGCCAATATTTTTCCAGACTGCGCCTATGAGTTCCGAAAAAAACTTGTGTCTGAAGTTGAACGTTGCCGTTTGTCGTACCTCCACAATCGGAGGGCACTTCCCTTAACATTGTTTCTGGTTATCAGTAACCTGGGTGTCGACATATCGAGTGACGATAAGATTCGTTGTCATTTGGAGAGTAAGTCCAAATTGACTTCTAAAAAGATTGGTGAGAGCAGTGAAGCAAGTCGTTATTTTACGCCCCGACATCGACTTCAACTAAATGATGATTTCTCAAAGCTTCTAAACAAGGACTTCTGTATCGGAAGAGATTACATTTCAAAGATTAAATTTGATATATTTAATTTTAGCCGCATTTAACAAAAGATTATAGCATGGAAACCAATCTAGAATAGCATACAGAACACTATTCACCTTGTCAACATTTTCGCACCGGTGACCCACATTAAAAATTAATGAGGTATCATCAGCAAACAGCACTGTTGCGGTGCAACGCCTGCAGCGTTCTGAATAGCAACAACTTGTCGCGTAGCTGCTTGATGCTGATACGTGCGGGCGTTCCGCCGTCTTCCATATAACACTTACTTCACCACAGTGCTCTGTCGAATAAACATCGATTCTTATATTATCCAAAAATTAGTATCATTTGCCACCGGTTTATACCAAATGTACATATTGGTGGCCCATGATAACTACTTTTGGACAATGTAAAAATCGATGTTTATTCGACAGAGCTCTGTGGTGAAGTCAAGTATCATATATGGAAGACGGCGGAACGCCCGCGCGAATTAGTATCCAGCAGCTATACAACGACGTTGTTGCTATTTAAAAGGCTGCAGGCGTTGCGCCGCAACAAGCTCTATATCCGCCATTTTCAGCACCATATATGGCAGACCATTCCACATATACCAAAAATAGAAAGGGACCCAAAATGGAACCCTGGAGTACCTCAATTTTCATATTTGTCCCTTTGGACTTAAAATCGTTTACAATAACAATGTGATCTGTCGTTTACATAAGATGCAATAAAATTTTGGTCCATGTCTCTAACTCCATAGTGTTCTAGTTAGAGCAGTAAAGTATGATTGTCGAAATCAGCGACTTTGGAAAGATCACAGAAGACACCGATAACCTCTTGCGGTCCCTCCCATACGTTTAGAATATGCTTTACCAATGCAGCTTCTGCATATGAAGTGGATTTCCTGCAGTAAAGCCAAATATAGTTTTACTGCGGGTAGATCCACTTTAGATGAAAGATTTCATTGGTCTTAAAGTAGAGCTGTATTTGTTTAATGCTGCATGATGTTTACCTGTTTCTTGAATTTATTAGTTGATTGCTTCATTTTATTTTATTTTGAATATATAGAGACTTAGCAAACAATTTTAAATAATAGGTAGGGGAAATTAACATTATAGTATGTATGAACTTGTAATTAAAACTCTTTGGTTACACCATTTGTATCTGAAAGGTTTTGATATCTTTAAAAAGTTTAAATTTTAAAAAAGATAATTCTAAATTCAAATTAGGTAAATGTGTGATTTTCATTTGTTTATTTTTACTGTCAAGATGAGTGAATCTAATGAAGAAATTCGATACATTTTAAAATTTTACTACAAAAAAGGTAAAAATGCAACGCAAGCTGCGAAAAAATTTGTGACGTTTATGGACCTAGTGCAGTGTCTGTGCAGTGTAGCACAAATTTGATTTAGGCGTTTTCAATCCGGAAATTTTGATGTCAAAGATGCACGTCGCTCTGGTCGCCCTGTTACGGATAAAATGGATGCCATTTTTGAAAAAGTGGAGCAAGATCGGCATATCAGTAGTAACGACGTAGCTGAAGAACTAGGAATTGACCACAAAACAGTTTTGGCGCATAAAAAGGTCGTGGTCAAAGGCCGGTCAGGCTTCACAGACTCTGGCGAAACCCGGGTTAACCCGCAACAAGGTGATGCTGTGTGTATGGTGGGATTGGAAGGACATTATTCGTTATGAGCTGTTACCGCCAGGCAGGACTATCGATTCTGAACTCTACTGTGAACAACTGATGAGATTAAAACAAAAACTTGAAAGAAAGCGGCCGGAATTAATTAACAGAAGGGGTGTGATTTTTCATCATGATAACGCTAGACCTCACACATCTTTAGCCACTCAGCAAAAATTAAGAGAGTTTGACTGGGAGGTGTTAATGCATCCGCCGTATAGTCCTGACCTTGCACCTTCTGATTTCCACCTGTTTCAGTCTCTTCAGCATTCTTTAGGCAATGTCAGGTTAACATCACGAGAAGACTGCCAAAACCACTTGTCGCGGTTTTTTGAACAGAAGTCCCAAAATTTCTATAGTAATGGGATCATGTCTCTACCTACAAGATGGCAAAAAGTTATCGAACAAAATGGCACCTACATACTTTAGTTAAATGTAAATAAACTTTATTAAAAAATGTTTTGAATTTTCATATAAAATACGAAAAGACTTTTTCCCCAACCTAATATTATATAATAATTTCTGGGGGCACGGCATAGCCCCCGCCAAGTCGAGCAAAAAGCGGCACGGCCGTACCATCCTTTTCTCGAAGCAATTCAGACCATTTCTGACCTCATATAACTTCGTTGTGGATAAAATTAGAAACCAGAATTTTTAGTAACTATCATACATTGTTCAAACACAGTATATTGCAAATTTCATTCAATTTGATCCAGTAGATTAAGAATTATAACTACTCAAAGTTTCTTAATTTTGTCACTCACTGGCTGACTGATCATCGAAACTCTAAGGCACTTCTAGTCGACATAGAAGCTTTAAATTTAGAATACAATTAGTGTTTAGTATATAAATCCGGAAAAACTAAAATATTTTGCAATTTCGGTACAGTTTTCTAGATACACCAACTGCATAAATAACTTTGTAATCCCATATAAATATATAGGATTACAAAGTTACATTTGCAGTGAATGAATCATAGGTGTAGATGGGTACCTAGAAATAATTTATGTTTAAAAGTAACTTCATCATCTTCATTATCCACTGCTGGTTCACCGCATCCAACCGGTCCATCTAGAGAGGAGGTGCCCTACGCTTCATCGCCCAATACGTGGCCTCCACTCTAGGACTTTCCTCCCCCATCTGCCATTGCTGACTCAACAGATGTGGCCAGCCCTCTGCCACTTCAACTCGCTGACTCTGAAAGCTATGTCGACCACTTTGGTTCTCCGTCGAATTTCTTCATTCCGAATTCGATCCCTCAGAGAAACTCCACGCATTGGTCTCTCCGTCACTCGCTGTGCGACTTTTAATCTGTGAACCAGCCCAAAGCTTCCAATTCTTCTGCACCGTAGGTCATAGCGGGGAGGACGCACTGATTGATCACTTTTTTTGATTTCACTGTTTTTAACACAATTGACACAAAAGAAAAAAGTAGTAATAATTGTAGGGGTTGATATGTATTGATTGATAGGTACTATTTGTTAATGCGAAACGGATTTTATTTGCTAATTGTTATAATGCTAAAAACCGGCCAAGTGCGAGTCGGACTCGCGCACGAAGGGTACCGTACTATCTATAAAACTGGCCAAGTGCGTGTCGGATCACGCACAGTGTAGCGGGGGCGGCGCAGCTGCGAACGGCGTCGTGAGTTCGGTCTCTAAAAACGGGCCCACAGAGGACGATGGTAGCTAAAGAAAGAATTATAAAGTCCGACTTCACAAGGGAAATTCGAAAAAATATTATCGATTTGACTACCACATACATTTTATAAGTTCGTCGGCTATTATTCATTAACTTGTAAAGTCTACTTAGCTGTGATAGTTTTCCTTTTAAATCCACTATATTGACTACTTTCATTATTTTTTTCTCATTTCTAAATATAACAGTTTCGTTGATACAGGGGGGGGGGGGGGGGGGACACTTGCGTCTAACAAAAATTTGCACGTTAAATGTAAATAATTCGCAAACAGATTACTATATCGAAAAATGATCTTCCCACACTCCCAATGTTTCTAAAGGACCCAACGACACTCCACACCATGGGGTAGGTGCAGAAAAAAATTCATCCCCATTTTACGTGTAGGGGAGGTACCCCGAAAAAAAATATTTTTCAAAATGTTATTCTACCACTTTGTCAGCATAGTTCATATGTGTCTACATGCCAAACTACAGCTTTATAGTATCAAGCGTCCCTCAGCTAGGCCGCGGACGGACGGACAGACGGACATGGCGAAACTATAAGGGTTCCCCTTGTTTACTACGGAACCCTAAAAATGATAGAATGATACAGTGAGCTCGCGCCGGCGGCGTCTAACGTGAACTGATCCGTTTTTGCACAGCATCGCGTAAATTGCTGACGCTAGCAAATGGACGGGCCGTGGCCCGTACATGGTCCCGGGCCGAAAGATGCGAGAAGCGAGATGAGATTAATTAAAACTCTATTAACAAGATGATACACAATATTGCCTTAATGCTAGTAACAAGGTGATTTCAATATTTGATTTAAAACTACGAATTCGAATAGCTTAAGGTGTGCTCTCGGCGACCGTAAACACGGTTTGGAAAACCGGTGAGGTGCCTCTGTTCTGTTTCTGCACGCACATTGGTTTTTGCACTTTCACTTGTTACACTACACTGACACTGACACTGACACTGCACATCACTTTGAAGTTGTTTTGCTGCTGATATGCTGTGTGCGCCATGAATAAGGTCATCCATGTAAAATGATTTTTCTAGCACTTCGATTGCTTGGCTAGAATAATTAGACCTCTCGTCTGATGCCAGTTGTTTCAGGGTCATCATGCCCAGTAATGGTGATCCCTTGTAACCATAGGCTACAGTCGTGAGACGGAACTCCGTGATGGGATCTGATGAAAATTCACGCCATACAATTTTATGTAAATTTTGATCTTCAGGATGCAACCAAATTTGGCGGAACATTTTTTCGATGTCTCCGGTAAATGAGATCTTGTAAACACGCCATTTGATCATTAAAGACTGTACTTGTTGAAGATTGGATCCGCATTCCATGACATCATTTAAACTTATTCCTGTTGACGTTTTGCTTGAATTATTAAAAACAACTCTATATTTAGAATTGTATATGTCATCTTGAATGGAATGATGTGTGGTATAATGCTCGGGCTTTGTGTTGCTAGGCGCGGGGATCATGTGACCCATAGAGCGATATTCGCTTATAAATGCTTTATATTGATTTCCCATCACAGAATTTTTGTTAAATTTGTGTTCCAATAACTTAAATTGGCCAATTGCCTTTGGTTTTGACTCTCCCAATTTTTGCGAAAATTTCGGTTTCATTGGTAACCGCACCTCGTAACATCCATCGTCGCGTCTCCTAGTGGTTGATAAATACTAATCAATACATTTCTGATCTTCTGATGATGTAGTTGCTTCCTCATTGATACCTTCTATCTCCCAAAACTGCTGGATTTCTTGTAAATTGTTAATTTTGACTGGCACTGTCAAAAGCCTGCAATAGGCTTTTGACAGTGCCAGTCAAAATTCATCCTAAACGGGTGTTACTTACGACTTTATATTGTGATCGATAACCACCCAAAACGACGGCCTGGCTCCTATTGTCTATTCATTGAAAAAGATCTCCATATATGCCAAGACTCCAAAGCTTTAGCGTTAAAGTATGATCACAAATTTTATCGAAACATTTGGCAAAATCAGTATAATTATACCGCATTTACTTGACAGTTATCATTCATTAGTATTATTTCTGTAAAAGTGCAAAGATTGCTTGCTGTCTACACCGCGGCTAGAATATAATCCACGCTTGTTCGGATAATTGCGATTCAAACTGTCATAGAAAGTTAGTATGATATATTATACTAGATGTTGCCCGCGACATCGTTCGCGTGGAATTCTGTATGTGTGAAAATTGGTGGCCTCATCCAAACTTTGATTAATGTGGGCGTTGACTATAAAATGCGTCCTTTAGGGCGCTGTAATTCTGGCGGCAGGAAGAAGTCTGAAACTCAATTTAACGGCGTAGAGACGACGATGGCTTAAAATCCGGAACTTTAGAGCATTACATAACATTTTTGTGAGAGATCAAATACTTCCTCGTGAGTGCCGATTTCTAGACACCAGAAATTTTGACAATTCTGAAGTCGAAACCGTAACATTGGGATGCAAGTACACACAAACATTTTTTAAAATAGTGACGTGGGTGATGGCGACCACGGTTCATAAAACCGTATCACGATGGAGCTGTGCGAAACAGAGTCTGATATGAATACAGGAGCTCGTTAATTATATATTCTCAATTCTGAGCAGACAAATATAGCATTGCTGTTCTTTTTCAAAACCTGTAAAAAATGGTTACTTCAAATCTCAAGATTTTCAATAAAATTTATTATATACTTTTTCAATTACATTAGTGCGTGGATTAAAAAAAATAATATAATATTTTTAACTTAAACTTTTTCAAGAGTTTGTTTCGTTACGTGTACATAAACACACGGTTCCTTGTCCACTGTCCACATGATACAATTTTGCTACGCCTAAGTACCGTGCAATTTTTCGGGGTATTAAATTAAATAACTTATGACTTTTTGATTTACGGGATAAAAACTAGCCTATGTTATTCTGTAGCTCCTAAAACCGCATCTTTTTTTAAACACATTACAAGCATAACCGAATGCCTCAAAAGGCGCAAATATAATAGTTTTGATAGCGGTTATATATTTGAGCCTTTTTCGCACTCGGCCCCCATGGCCCCAACGTTTCCACGTTGGGGCCATGGGGGCCGAGTGCGAAAAAAAATTTTAAAGCACTTTCGTCGCATCTGGTCGAAACATCTCATGGCCAAAATGCTGGCCTCTAGTTTGCACAAAGAATTAGTGGTGCGATTGAACGAAGTACCGAGGCCAGCATATTGGGAATTTTGCCTAAGGGCAGGGATTAATTTTGCTTTTTGTTTATTTTAATTAGTTGTTAATTTAGATGTTTTTATTAATTTTATTTATTTTAAGTTTACTTTAAGTTTATTTTACTTATAACAATGATATTGCATATTTACTTTTACTATATATGTCATGTTCAGTATAACTAGCGAAATATCTATATATTTATGTTAATAAGTAAGAAGAAGATATAGCACCGTGTACGATGCACTTCTTTATGGGGGCTTCATTTCTGACGTCTCTCTATAAAAATACATTTCCTATATTTCCTATATTTATTTCGGTGACATTAATAACAAAATTGTATTCCACACCGGGTAGTCGCTTCGTTCGAATCTGGTCGAAAATATTACTTCTTAGTATCGATCGAATTATTTTCGCAACAGGCGGCAGGGACGGAGGTCGGTTATTTGATCTCGCGTGACCGCGCGAGAGGGAATCGGTGCGGTCGAGCGCACACGTGCGTCACCGCCGCCGCCGCCACATGCCGTGCGGCGGCTGACGCGGCGCCATGCGGCCGCGCGCGGCGCTGCTGGCGGCCGCGCTGCTGGCCGCCGCGCTGCCTGCCGCCCCCGCGTCCGCGCCCGCGCCCACGCTGCTCGTGCTGCGCGCCGCCTGCCGCCTCGGCGACCGCGCGGCCTTCGACGAGGGCCGCCTGCGGCGCTACGCCGCGCTGACCCGGCGCGACGCCCCGCTGCGCGACCGGCCCGTGCGCGTCCTCGGCTACGACGGTGAGCGGCGGCGGAGGCGGCGGAGGCGGCGGCGGCGCGGCGCGAGCCGACTCATAACGTGCGCTGCTCCTCGACAGAGACGTGCGGCGCGGGCTGGCGCGCGGGCGTGGCGCGCGGCGCGCTGCGGGCGCTGGGCGGCGGCGGCGCCGTGTGGGTGGCGGGGCGCGCGGGCGCCGGCGCGTGCGCGGCGCTGGCGGCGGCGGCGCGGGCGCTGCGGCGCGCGGCGCCGGCGGCGTGCGGCGCGGGCGCGGCGCGCGCGGCGGCCGCGGCCGAGCTGGCGCGGCGGCTGCGCTGGCGGCGCGCGCTGCTGCCGCCCGCCGCCGCGCGCTCCGACTGCGGCGCGGCGCTGCGGGCCGCGGCGCGCGCGCTGGCCGCCGCCGGCGTGGCCGTGCGCCGCGCGCCGCTCGCCGCCATAGAGCTGGCGCGCGCGCCGCACGGTGAGCGCGCTCAGGACCCCGCGTGTTCCCTCCTCGACGACGACGCGACGTCCCCCTCTGATCGTCCGTTTTTGTCTACGAGACGATGACTTCTATACTTAAAAAATACGAGCTCGTCGTCGTTTTCTGTCGACGTCTGCGACGTTTTAGCCCTACGAGATCGCGTCCGTCCCGAAGTCGGTGACGTTCCGTTAGTTATCGTTTGAGAGAGCTCTCTGTCCGCAGTGGTCGTGCTGTGCGTGACGCCGGCGGGCCCGGCCGGGCCGCCGCCGCCGCGGGCCGCGCGGGGGACGACGCCGGCGCTGCTGCTGCTGCTCGAGGAGGAGCCCGACGCCGACGACGACGACCTTAACGATGACGCTTTTCAATTAAGCAATATCACTTTAGATGTAGGAAATTTGCCTTATGATATGAATGTAGATTCGTCGTCCTCGATCCCGTCCCGCGCGGGAAATGCTAATTTATCGTCGATTTATCCGGAATCGTATAAGAAAAGTTTCGCGTCGCCGGCCGCGGCGGTAAACAACGGGTCCGCCTCTCGCAATAACACCACTCGCATCGGGGAGGCGGCCTCGCGATCGACCTCGACGGCCATTAAGGCGAAGCGGAGCGCCGTAAACACGATAAAAACTGATATCGAAGAAAAATCGCCGCGAAATAATACTCTCGGGACTTATATCGTCGCCGCTCCGAAACCGACTTTCGCAAAAAACAAGTCCAAGGACGAATCGAAATTAATCTCGAATCGAGGTCGTCGAGGACGGCGAAACGAACGACGACCTCGGGCCCGCGAGCGAGACTTCCTCCGATTCGTTTCGGAACTCGACGACGAGTTCCGGGGCCGACTGTTGCTACTGACGGACAAAAAAATGGAAGACGCGACGGGGCCCGTCGACGTCGAGTCGGTCTACGACGAAATACTGACCGCTCTACACGAGGACGCGGAAGCGGAACGAACGCGAATAGAGAGGCGGCGAATGTCGTTTTTCTTATATGAAATATCTCCAAACGAGACCGAGCGGCGCCTGAGGCGCGTCGCGACTCTGTCGACCGAGTCCTCGCGGCCGGCGGACGACGACGAGGAGTGGCGGGCCAGCGCCGCCGCGGCCGAGTGGAGCGGCGCGCTGGACGCGTGGCGCGCGGCGGACGAGGCGGGGGCGGGCGGCGCGGGCTGGGCGGGCGGCGCGGCGCGCCTGGCGGGCGGCGCGGGCGCGGCGCTGGCGGCGGCCGGCGCGCTGCTGGCGGCGGCGCGCGGCGCGGCGGCGCGGCGCCGGCGGCGGCGGCGGCGCGCCGACGTCGTGCTGGCGCCCGCCGACTTCGTGTTCCCGGCCGACGAGCGGCGCCGCCTGGGCGAGGGCATGGAGGCCATGCTGTCGTGCTGGCTGCAGCAGCTGCACGAGTTCGGCGGGCCCGAGCTGGAGCCGCCCGACCTGCTCAAGCGGCCGCCCGCCGCGCCGCCGCCGCCCTCGGCGCCCTCCTCCACCTGCAGCATCAACCGCGTCGCCCTCGACCGCCGGATCAGATACAAGGTCGAGTCTCCCTTCGCCGCCTCCCCGTTTAGATGCGATACGAATATGCTCGAATCCGTTCGTGTGCGCCTTTTCAGGGAGACGCCGTACATTTGAAGTATCTTCCGTCCGTTTCGTTCGAATTGAAGCGCAAGGCGACCGACGTTTTGCTCGTCGTGCAATCTCTGCGGCACGAGAACCTGAACCCTTTCATCGGTGAGTGTAGATCCCGTCGGCCGCTCGCCCCCGCGGCCGTGGCTGACCCCGTACCCGCCCGCAGGCTGCCTGTGCGAGGCGCGGCCGGCGCTCGTGTTCGACCACTGCGGCCGCGGCTCGCTGGAGGACGTGCTGATGGCGGACGACATCAAGCTGGACTGGACGTTCCGCCTGTCGCTGCTCACGGACCTGGTGAAGGGCATGCGCTACCTGCACGGCTCGCCGCTGCGCGTGCACGGCCGCCTGTCTTCGCGCAACTGCGTCGTCGACTCGCGCTGGGTCCTGCGCCTCACCGACTACGGCGTGTCCGGCTTCCTGCGCGCGCAGGGGTTCCCGCCACCGCCGCGCTCCGCCCGCGGTGAGACACTAAACTATTCAGAACGCGGGTAACCGATTTGCATGCATTCCGAGTCTGAATTTCGGCTACGAAGCCGGCCGCCTGCCTGCCGCGGGCGGTGACGGCCGCCTGTGCGTTGCAGACCTGCTGTGGACGGCGCCCGAGCTGCTCCGCGAGGCGCGCGGCGAGGGCCGCGGCTCGCAGCCCGGCGACGTGTTCTCGTTCGCCATCATCATGCAGGAGGTGATCGTGCGCGGGGAGCCCTACTGCATGCTGTCGCTGACGCCGGAAGGTGCGTGCGGGGGCGGGCGCGGGGCGGGGGCGGGGCGGGGCGGGCGCGCCGCTGACGTGGGTCGTGTTGCAGAGATCGTGGAGAAGCTGTCGCGGCCGCCGCCGCTGATCCGGCCGTCGGTGTCGATGGGCGCGGCGCCGCCCGAGGCCGTGTCCGTGATGCGCCAGTGCTGGAGCGAGGCGCCCGACCTGCGCCCCGACTTCCACCGCCTGCACGACATCTTCCGGCACCTGCACCGCGGCCGGTAACCGACGGGCGTTTCTTTCGTTATTGTCGTGTCCGCGCCTCCGCTTTACTTCCGATATCTAATAATTGCAGGAAAATCAACATCGTCGACTCGATGTTCGAAATGCTGGAGAAATACAGCAACAACCTGGAGGAGCTGATCCGCGAACGCACCGAGCAGCTCGACATGGAAAAGAAGAAGACCGAGCAACTTCTCAATCGCATGCTGCCACGGTACGCAGATTCCGTCAGTTCGCTCCGTATGATTTTTCTCGTTTGCTAATTTAATTTAAATTTTATCATTTAAATTTTATATGTACTAGCGATGCGCACTATGATGCCGAAGAACTTCTGCCGACTTCTGGTTTTGCGTTAAACCACATTTTGATGGTGGGTCCAAATATTCAGAACTCTCTCTTCTCCATTCTAATTAGAAGCAGGCAATATAAATTCATTTTGTGCGGTGATATTTCTAAATTCTATCGCCAAGTGCTAGTAGTAGTAAGGAGATGAGTCACAACCCATCAAAACGTTGAGGTTAAATACTACCACTTACGGCACCGCGAGTGCTAGCTATTTGAGCACTCGATGCCTCTGGCAGGTGGGAGAGGAGGAGGCTGATGAACACATAAAAACAATAATTCAAAACGATTTTTACATTGACGATTTAATCACTGGTTGTAATGATGAGAAACAGTTAATGAACATTAAAATTGCCCTAACAGATGCACTCCACAAAGGTTGCTTTAGTTTACGCAAATTTAAGAGTAATTCATCTGCTGTTTTAGAACAACATAAATTAAATCCACAAGATCATTTAACAATTAGTCAATCGTCGAGTCGGACTTGGATGGGATCCTTCTAAAGATAGTTTAAATTTTCCTCTAAAGGATTTTACATATCATGATAAACTAACTAAACGAAGTATTCTTTCAAATTCATCAAAAATTTTCGATCCGCTTGGATTTCTGAGCCCTAACATCGTACAACCAAAAATAATTGTGCGAAGGTTGTGGAAGGAAAAGCTAAATTGGGATAAGTCCGTTCCTGAAAGCATAAAAGAAGATTGGCTAAAAATCTCCAAAAACTTTGCTTACCTTAAAGATTTTCAAGTACCGAGGCTGGTTCTCTGTAATGATCCTAAAGAAATAGAACTTCATAGCTTTAGTGATGCGTCGCAATCAGCGTATGGAGCCCTTGATCCTAATAACAAGTTTTATACTAATCTACTTTGTTCTAAATCAAAGGTTTCACCGCTGCAGCCTACTACTATGCCGCGTTTGGAATTGATGACCGCTTTACTTGCTGCTAGACTTTGCGAGTCTATTTTAAATTCATTGCGATACAAACCCACGCGTTTTTTCCACTGGTGTGATTCTAGCATAGTAATTGCTTGGATCCACAGTAATGTTACTAAGCTTAAAACTTTTGTCGCAAATCGCATTTTAGAAATCCAAGAAAAAACGCAAGCTAGCTCTTGGCGCTACGTTCCAACTGATGCCAATCCGGCAGATCTCATATCCCGGGGTGTCGATGCGAGTAGGCTGGTGACTTTGAAGTTGTGGTGGTCTGAGCCCGACTTCTTATCTGAAAACATAACAAAAGGGCCTAAATTAAATAACAATAATTCACATAAAAACTTACCTATAATAGACTTACCTGAAATAAAATCCAATCCTATTGCTGTATCAGAACCTGTAATAAAATTTGAACGATTTTCTAAATTAAACAGACTTATAAGAGCCATGATATACGTGTTGCATTTTATATATAATTCAAGGAACCCTAAAAACAAAATGTTAAGTAACTTGTCTCTAGAAGAATTCGATAAATCATTTGTAACCCTATGTATCATAGCACAAAAACAATCGTTCCCTATAAAATACGATTTATTACTCAAAAATAAACCATTAAGTTTTCGTTCTAAAATTTTATCCCTATCTTCATTTACAGACAAAAATAATTTGATCAGAGTAGGTGGTAGAATAGAGAACTCTGAATATACTTACGAAAACAAGTTAAGTTAATTTAAAAAATCAAAAACCCGACTGCACCTACAACAGATTTATTAATCACGCGTAACAATAATATAATTCCATACAAGCAACGCCGCAGGCAAAAACTAATATTTTATTTTTATTTATTTTATTTATTTATTTAAGGAAACAAACAGTCACATATTAATATAAATACAGGCATAATTTTTACAAATAGACCTATAGTTCCATTAATAGATACTTTTTTTTTTCAAATTGCGAACAGTGCAAGTATCAGAAAACAATAGATAAGTAGGTATATACTACACAATGCAATATTGTTCGTGTTCCCAACATAATTCCAAAGCAAACCAAATGGCGCAAACTATTACAAAGGATAACCATTGTAACAATTCGCACCACTCAATCTGATCTAGACCCATGCTAAGAGAACAAAAAATATATATGACAAACATTCTCAGATCGAGGAAAATAAAGCTGTTAAATCCTTTTTGTATTTTCCTATTGTTGAAGAAAATATATCGACATGATTCAATGACTTATTATAAGTGTCGCATGAGCGTCTAATGAAGGTATTTTTAGCATAATTTGATGTACATAAAGTTATATTAAATGTTTTACCAGAACGAGAGGAGTATCGTGGGATGTAGAACTGGATTTGTTCTAAGAGGAAGCTGGAGTCTATATGACCATTTATTATTTTAAATAAAAATATGGAATCCAAGTAGGTTAGTCTATTCTTTAAAGACTTTGTACTATGTTTTTTAGCGGCACTTGCATAATCAAAAAAGATACCACTAGTCTTATATTCTAATGCTTTTAAAAATTTGTTTTGTAGCTTTTCTAATCTAGTAGCATGTACCGTATAGATTGGATTCCATATTACACTGCCAAATTCTAACAAACTACGGACGTGAGAAAAGTACAAGGTTTTAAGCGTAAACGATTTTTTAAATGGTTTAGATAGCCGCAAAACAAGACCGAGTCGTTTATAGGCTTTACCTATAATATTCTCGATATGTAAATTAAAATGCAATTTATCATCTAGTTTTATTCCCAGATCACGAATGGATGAAACGCGTTTAAGTATCACCCCTGATAGTTTATACGGGTAGATAATTGGATGGTGCTTCCGTGTAAAAGTTATAGTATTGCATTTGTCAGTATTGAGGATAAGCTGGTTACGAATACAATACTGTTGAAAATTGTCGAGATCGGTCTGTAGTTGGAAACAATCGTCAATCGAGCTAACGACTTTGAAAATTTTTGTATCGTCTGCATAACACAAATGGCAGGAATTCTCGAAACATGTATTGATGTCATTTATATATAGGGTAAACAAAAGGGGCCCTAGATGGGAACCTTGAGGAATACCTGACGGGATATCAAGAAATCCAGAAATAAAACCCTTGATTGCAACTGCCTGACTACGGTATCGTATATAAGATTCGATTCATCGCAACAAATTGCCGTGAATACCGATTGCTGACAATTTATCTATTAATATTGAGTGATTAATTTTATCAAATGCTTTTGAGAAATCGGTATATACGGCATCAACTTGACAACCGGCATCCATGGCATTAAGAATAAAATCAGTGTAGGAAACGAGATTGGTGTGAACACTTCGTCCACGAAAAAATCCGTGCTGGGCTGGAGATATATGATGTCCAACAGTGTCCGTTAGTGTTTCAGTAACTAGTTTCTCAAGGGTCTTTCCAAAAAAGCATAATTTAGATATAGGTCTATAATTCATGACATCATGTTTATCTCCACTCTTATGTATCGGTGTAACCAAAGCACTTTTCCAAATTTTCGGAAAAGTGCCTTCTGATATTGATTTACGGAATATGATAGTTAATGGGACGGAAAGCTCCCTTGCCAATCTCGAGATAACAAGGGGATGGATCTCATCATAACCTGGTCCCTTGTGTATATCAATACTTTCTAATTGTTTTAATACTACACTCTCAGAGATATGGATGGAGGAAATATCGATAGTAGGCTCGAGATTGTTACAATCGTAATAATTTTGATTATCGGTCTGGGGAACAAATACAGAGTTAAAGTAGTCGTTAAAATAATTACATATAGTTTCACCGTCAGAGGAGTTCTCATTTCCGTATTTCATATAGTTGGGAATATCATTCTTACAAAATTTAGATTTAATGTAAGTCCAGAAATATGCAGGAGATGAAGTAATCTTATCTTCAGTATACTGTATATACTGGTCATAACAATGAGCTTCGAGCTGCTTTTCCCTTCGTCTCAAACACTGAAACTCCAGGTAGTCACGTTCGTTTCGGTACTTTTTCCAATTTTTGTGAACTTTGAGTTTTCTACGAATTAACTTTATTAACGGACGTGAGTACCAAGGGGGATAAAAATTCTGTGATAAGGCCTTTTTTTCGGGATATGTTGTTGTATCAATTTATGCAAGATGGCATAAAAATATATAACAGCCTCCTCGGTGCTCATGGGAGCCAACACATTATGCCAATCGATATCAGACAGTGCCGAACCCATGGCATTGTAATCTCCGGCATGGTAAATAAATTTATATAACGCGCTAATTTTTAAAGGTACACTTTGATTAGGGGAAAGCAATATACATAAAGATTTATGGTGAGAGTCCTCAGGAGTAAGGGGTGAGGGGCATGGCGATACAATTGTGTTAATATCACTAATTACTAGGTCTAATATACGATCATTATCATTTTTACACAAGTTGTGTTGGGCGAAATTATTAAAATTTAAAAAGTCCGAGAGTATTTGTACGTTCCTATCACAATTACAATTTGCGTCCAACGTTATATTGCCGGCGTCATGACGCCATAACGCTTGGGAGATGTTAAAATCACCAAGTATTAGAGTCGTTGGGATTCTGCAAAGCAATGTTAGACGCGTTATCAAAGAAACCTTGTAATGACAAAGTGTGATTGTTATTGTGAGGGAAATATGCACAACCTATACGTAGATAAGAGGTAGGGGTGCGGGGTGCACGGACCGAGCCGAGCTCGATGCTCACCCACAGCTCCTCGGAGGCGGCGGGCACGGAACACAGCTCAGGGCAGCGGCGCGACGATAGCTCACGCCGCACCGCCACAAGTACACCGCCGCCGCGCCCACCCGACCCTCTAACCTGTTCCCTGTCAAGTCTATACACCTCATAATTATGATAAAAATACTCGGCACTATCGAAATCGGAGGTGAGCCAGGTTTCTGTAAGACATATTATATCATAATTACATAATAGGACATTTGTCAAAAATGTGTGCGATTTTGTACGAAGACCCCTAACGTTCTGGTAATATATATTGAGTTCGTTTAGTTGATACATTTAAAAAAATTAGCATATCCATAAATAGTTACTCGTAATTGAATTAAAAAAAAAATATATATATATTATATATAATATATCAAATATATATTTGAAATCAGGTCATCGAGACCTTTATTTTGATACCTATATCGATATATTTAGAAGAATAATAAAGTAGACTTTAAAAAAAATTGAAACCGACATCCGTTGGCGAGCGCAACTTATTGGTGGTATACCCCGGCAGACGCTGCTGCCCATCTTCCGGGAGAAAAGTTATTGCATTACACAAAATTCCTTAGTCGCCTTGTTCGACATCCAGCGCAGAGCAATGGAGTGGCGCAATTCTATTCTGCTGGCAACCACAGGGCAAATTTAAGGGTTTCTCTCGATTTTTCTGGGATCCCATTATCAGACCCTGACTTGGTAAATATGGGACCACCTCGCAATTACACTTTCAAATAAAATAAAAAAAATTGACCATACGTGCTTATAAAATTTAAGGGTTTCCCTTGATTTCCCTGGCATCCCATCATCAGATCCTGACTTGCTGAATATTACAATTATACCCTTTCAAATAAAAATAGAATTATGAAAATCGGTTCACAATTCGCGAAGATATTGAATAACATACATACAAAAAAAAATATTCAGTCGAATTGAGAACCTCCTCCTTTTTTGGAGTCGGTTAAAAAGAAAAATTACTGCAACGACAATTTTGCGGCTCACAGCCACCATATTGATTTTTTTATATTTGATGTAGCCTATGTCACTGTCACAGCAAATACGAATCTAACGACACCTCTCAAGCTAAAATCCACCCAGCCGTTCAGGCTGCAGAGCGTGCCAAACAATTATATATACATACTCTCGAAAAACATAACCCTCCTTCTGTTGCAGTCGGGTAAAAAACATCCCATTCTTCTTCATTCAAAACACTACCTAACTAGACTTTATTTTGAAAGGGAGCACCAACGAAGTATGCATGCTGGTCCGCAGCTGCTTTCAGCTACTATTAGAGAGACTGTGTGGCCAGTAAGTGTTCGCCTATTGGCTAGAAAAACGGTTAGTAGGTGTGTAATCTGTAGACGCTTTAGTGGTCACGTTCTTCATCCAAAAATGGGTGAATTGCCAAGTCAAAGAGTGACACCTGGTTTCGCTTTTTAGTCTGTCTGCCTAGATTTTGCCGGACCGTTTTATATTTTAAACCGTAAAGGCCGTGGTAGTAGTCCGCGTCGCCAACGTCGCTACTGTGAGATGATGTGTGCGACGCTCGTTAGTTCGCCTCTGCCCTCTTCCAACCAAAGAAGATCTACATATTGAAAGTCTTCACCTTTCAACGAGGCCGGAAGATGTTACGGCGCGCCTATCATAGATTTCATAGATTTGACACTAATTAACTATAAAAATTTTGTTTCAACGTCTCCTTACATTTATATTGTAAAAATTAAATAAATCAAGATTTTTTAAGATACACTCAGAGTTATTTAAAGTTTTTACAACTGATGTTTGATTCTTCCCTTTAAACCAGCAATTTTCTACAGAATGGAAACGTTTTCCTTTTTTTCATCATATTAATTTTTCCCAATAATATGTTCCAATCTTCCTAGTTCATTGTACAGATCTTTTCGGGTTTCTCTGTCAATTTTATCAGTTACATAATTAGGTAAACCAAATGCTATTAGGTCAACAAGCGTCCCAGTATCAATTGACTTTCTCAATTCTAGTAGCAATTTTTCCTTTTTCAAAGCATATTCAAGTAGTGAACCAGTTTGGTATTTAAAGGCAAGAGCATATCGCACATGCGATCAACCTTTGTTTGCAAATGTTTCACAAAAAATTTCCTCATGTTTCCCGTTCCGATTCTACTGTATATCTAATTACTGTATATCTAATGCAGCTATACCAATGTACACAGGATTGTTCCAAAAAAAATTTAATACCTATTTCAATTTTCTTTTTGTCTTCGATAATTTGGAAACGTTCGCATTATTTATTAAATTCTTTGATCCATTGACATGCATTTGAGTTCCTGCTATAAAATTTTTCAATCATGAAATCTTTAGCAATTTTTCCCAAATATTGAGTTTCTGATTTTTTTCTTTTTCTTCAAGTAATTTTTCTAACAGTTTTTCTAATGTTTTATTTGAACCACTAGATGTAGATTCATATCTATCTGTTTTATCGGAACTTCTTCGAGGTAAAAGTCATTGAACTGTAAGTTTTGTTCTTCGTCTAAGTATATTTTGAACATATCATTTGTTAAATTTATCCAAATTATCCTTGTTTGGTGTCTATTATATAGCGATTTCC
The DNA here is from genome assembly GCA_937001555.2 of Hypsopygia costalis. Taxonomy (NCBI): domain Eukaryota; kingdom Metazoa; phylum Arthropoda; class Insecta; order Lepidoptera; family Pyralidae; genus Hypsopygia; species Hypsopygia costalis. The sequence continues at coordinate 33,689,969 of OW443328.2, forward strand.
TTACCTTGGCATAGTTTGGAGTACATGTAATTGCTTGAGGTAGACTTACTGGTTGGTACTGGGATAGTATTCCAAAAACATGTCCATCAGGTATAGCTATTAAGGTTATGCCTATATATAATATTTGATTTTCCATCTGATGATGGTTTCACAGAAAAATCAAATCTCAACTGCTCCATTTTGTTGAAATAGTTGCACTTAAATGTTGTTTTATAATGTTTATTACTTCTTTTAGCAGGGGAGAAAAGTAGAAATAAAGACTCAATTGCTTTTCTATGTAAGAACAAGAAACAACATTTAAAGCCCTTATTTCAGGTTTTATAAATAACTAGAATAAAATAGATTAACCACAACACGTCATGTCAGTCCACGTACTTATCGCCTTTTTTACCACACGTCACAACTGTCAACAGAAACCTCTCTCAATTCCCACAACAACGCGGCAAATTCAAATTTAAATAAAATTATGGAACTGTAGAACTAGTATAGTAGTCTTTACATTGTTATGTTTTCCAAACAAATAAAAAAAAACTAAAAACGAGCGTACTTTAGACCACACGACTGAAGTAAAACTTTGTTAGCTCTACTAACTTATATCTTCCTCTCAACTCGCGTTCGCCGTTTCCGTTACACTCTCGTCACGCATTCACCACTCCGGGAGTAAGCCTTACTCCCCGAGTCAAATTTTAGAGAGTTTTAGCTTTTAGAAGTTTCATTTCAAAAAGCTAAAACTCTCTATTAATCAAGGTACAGAACCAAAAGACGATCGGTAGTAAGGTAGCTCGCGGAACAGGTCGGTGGCGGAGCGGCTGCTGCTGGGGTCGCGCGTGGAGCCCGAGGAGTTCGAGGAGGTGTCCATCTACTTCAGCGACATCGTGGGCTTCACGGAGCTGGCGGCGCGCTGCACGCCCGTGCAGGTGGTGGACCTGCTCAACGACCTGTACACGTCCTTCGACGCCGCCATCGAGCAGTACCGCGTCTACAAGGTGGAGACCATCGGCGACGCGTACATGGTGGTGGGCGGGCTGCCGGCGCGCGCGCGCGACCACGCCGAGAGCGTGGCCACCATGGCGCTGCACCTGCTGCACCTCGCCGGCCGCTTCCGCGTGCGCCACCTGCCCGCCACGCCGCTGCGCCTGCGCATCGGCCTGCACTCGGGGCCGTGCTGCGCCGGCGTCGTGGGCCTCACCATGCCGCGCTACTGCCTCTTCGGGGACACCGTCAACACCGCCTCGCGCATGGAGTCGACGGGTGAGTGCGACGCGTGAGTCGGCGGGCGGCTGGCGGCGGGCGTCCCGCGCCGCCGGCCGACTCACGCGTCGCTCCCGTCGCAGGCGCGGCCTTCCGCATCCAGGTGTCGGCGGCCACGGCCGAGCGGCTGGCGGCCGCCGGCGGCTACCGGCTGCGCTCGCGCGGCCTCACGCAGATCAAGGGCAAGGGCGCCATGCACACCTACTGGCTGCTCGGCAAGGAGGGCTTCGACAAGCCGCTGCCGACGCCGCCGCCGCTCGAGTCGGTACCCCGCCCCGCCCCGCCCCGCCCTCGCGCCGCCCCGCCCACTCCACTCACTGTCGTCTGCCGCAGGTCCGAGGAGGTGCTGTTCGAGACGGACGGCGAGAACGACAGCGAGGCGTCGTCGCTGCCCTTCGAAGCGCTCGCGTCGCCCGCCAAGGGCATCGAGCGGCAGCGCTCCGACCCTACGGCCACTCCCGATAAGTACGGTAGGAATACTCAGCCCTAAATAACGATTGAGAACTTTTCGGCTAAATCGAGCTACGAACGAGGCTCGTAGCGCGACTCCCGGGAACGCTAGATGCCGATATTGATTTAAAGCATTATGTAATAACCATTTTTTTAGATATAGGTTATTATATATTTTTCTTTTTAAAATAACAGCTTTTTGACTAATCGAATCTATATTCTAAAATGTTCCTATTGATACACCTATTGTTCCATTGCATTGTTGTATCGATATAAATGTTCCTATTAATATAATACCTTATGATTGTAATTTTTTATATAAATTATCTACGGTATTACCTATGAACCTTTGTTGCGGCGGCGCAACGCCTGCAGCCTTCTAAATAGCAACAACTTGTCGCGTAGCTGCTGGATGCTGATGCGCGCGGGCGTTCCGCCATCTACTATACAATAGTTCACTTCACCACAGAGCCTTGTCGAATAAACATCGGATTTTACAAAAAAAATAAATACCGTAATTAATATTTTTCTAAATTTATTCCATATCAAAGTAATATTTTATAATAAAAATATTGAGGTTTTCGCTTACTTAACGTTAGGGTGTAGTAGGTACCTAAAATCTATTACATTTTGTTCGTTAGGCAGCCTTAATATTTCAAATTATTGTGCACCACAACAGTTTGGCCGTGTGATTTCCGGCAGACTAGAATAGGATCACGCCATCTCTTCCCGTGAATGTCGTAAAAGGCGACTAAGGGAAATAAATTCATAAAAAATCGGCCAGCGTGGGGAGTGTAGTCCAATCCTCCTTTTGTCTAAAATATTATTAAACGAATGAATGCGAACTGCCTGATGGTAAGCATTTATTATAGCGTATACAATCACGCTGCCAAACATGACGAGATGCAGCTAGGATCATTTCAAATCTTGAAGTTTCTTCCGCCAATTATAGTGAAGCCTGGAAGTTGCTTTGTGGCCGTTATAACAATAAAAGACTATTAATAAATCAGCATTTAAATTCTTTGTTTACAATTAAGCCACTTCCACAAGAATCTGAGCGATCCTTGAGATTTTTAGTCGATCATCTTACAAAAAATTTACGTGCTTTGAACAGGTTAGGGCAACCGACAGATAAGTGGGAATACTAATTATTTTTATGCTATGTTCTAAGTTGGACAGTAACACATGGATGAAGTGGGAGGAATGTCGCAATAACGTAGACAGTGATGTGCCAACTTTGGAACAGTTTTTCAAGTTTTTGACAGACCGTGCGGACGTGCATCTATGAGCCGTAACAAGCGCGATGTTAATACGTCTAAGCCTATGCATGCATAAGTGCAACGTTATTACTCAGTACCAATCAGCAACATAAACAAGGTGCTTACACAAAATCGTTTGCAACTACCAATAATAACCACATAAGCCTAATGTAACCTGTATTATTTGCAACGATAATCATAAAATTTATGATTGCTTGGTATTTAAGTCTAAAGATATTGATGAAAAAATGGCAGATGTATCTAAATATAAATTATGTGTAAATTGTCTTAGACAGGGACATCCTGTGAGTGAATGTCGCATGGGACCGTGTCGTGAGTGCAAAGGTAAGCATAATAGCTTGCTACATCATCCTATGGCTTCAGTTAATCATCATGTTGCTATAGATGAACACAATGAATCAATCGTAAGTTTTTCTATTCACAATTCTTCTCAAGTACTTCTACCAACTGCTATCATTGAAGTCATGAATCCAATGACCCATCAAAAGGCGAAGGTTCGTGCTCTTTTATAACAGTATCACTAAAGAACCTTTATAACAGAATCACTAAAGAACAAATTAGCACTAAATTTAAGCATTAAACAAATTGACTAACTCAAGGTCATAGGAATAGGGAACAATACAACTAACAATATTGACGAAAGTTGCAATATTAAAATTCTTTCACTAAATAAATAGCAAATTCAGTGCAAGTCATCAAAATCATGTCTTGTTATGAAAGAATTAACGGGTTACTTGCCAAAGACCCCAGTTAATATTAAATCTTTAAAGTTACCTCCAGACTTTCTATTGGCTCATCCCAAATTTAATCAGCCAGCTCCAATTGATGTGCTAATCGGAACCGATTTATTTTGGGACATTTTAGTACCGAATGACGTAACCTCGGCATAAATAAACAAAAGTTAGCAAACTCAGCATTGGGTTGGTTATTGTCTGGTCCTATATGTCCTACAAAAGTAAATACTACAACACACTGTAATCATACAGTGGTTGCTAATTTCGAAGAAAATAATTTTAAGACTATGTTTACTAAATTTTAGCAGCTTGGGAAGGCTCGTGCAAAATATATTATAAGTGAAAAGGACAAGTACATCGAAAAACACTTCCTTACTCACACTACCAGAGATGAATATGGTAGATTCTGTACTAAATTGTCATTAATAGATAATCCTGACTGCTAGGATACACTTTCAAATTAGCTAAAAAACGTCTTTTTAATTTTAGAAATAAGAAAGCGAAATCCAACACGAAAGTGGAATAAGCTAAATTTATCTTACAAATAGTTGTTTTATCTAAAATTACGCTGTAAAAACTGTGGCAACTAAAATTGTATTGGGATCAGCTGGTTCCAAATGAAATTTGATCTGCTGGCCCATTTAACATCAGGAATCGTAAAGGTCGTGGAAGTCGCTTAATTAAAACTTTTATGGATCTTTGTTTGTTTGCGGTACAAATGCATTCATTTGGAGGCCGTAAGCGATCTTACGAAAGATGCATTTATTAAGACACTTCGACGCATAATTTCGCGCAGAGGAAGCTTCTAGAGATGTTGTGAGAATAGGTAGCTGCAGCCTGCAGCCAATTTCGTAGCTGCAGCCTGCAGCCAATTTCGTAGCTGCAGCAAAGGAAATTTCTAAATTGGCCATTTTCTAAAATATAATAATAGTGAACAGCTATCTGATTTTGTAAGCCAGCAAGGCATTAAATTTATGTTCCTACTTACGCTCCACATTTCGGCGGTATCTGGGAGGCCGGTGTTAAGTCAGCAAAACAGCACTTAAAACGTGTCATTGGAAACAGTTATGTTACATTTGAGGAACTTCTCACTTTGTTTGCACAAGTGGAGGCAATCCTTCACAATCGCCCCTTGTGTCCTCTTTCATCTTGTCCTAATGACCTCCAGTCCCTTTCGCCGGGGCACTTTCTTGTTGGGAGATCGCTGACTTCAATACCTTCGCAAAATCTAGAAGACCGCAAGGAAAGTCAACTGCATCGATATGAGCGACTGGAAAAGATACGACAACATTTCTGGAAGCGTTGGCAAAAAGAATACGTCTCAGAACTACAGCAGAGGACAAAATGGCGAAGCAACAAGTCTCAATTGAACGTAGGCGATATGGTGCTTCTGCAAGAGAACTTCACTTCTCCTTTGAACTGGCTCCTCGGTCGAGTTCTATGCCATTTTTACTGGCCCGGATGGCGTGTCAAGAGTGGCGGACATCAAGACTCCCAAGGGATGTGTGAAGCGGCCCTTGGTTCTAATTTTGTCCGCTACCTACACCTGAAGAATTGAAGTGTTGAAAACAAACTTTTAACAGCGGGGAATCTGATGCAGCGCAACGCCTGCAGCCTTCTAAATAGCAACAACTTATCGCGTAGCTGCTGGATGCTGATGCGTGCGGGCGTTCCGCCGTCTACTATACAATAGTTCACTTCACCACAGAGCCTTGTCGAATAAACATCAAATTTTACATTGTCCAAAAGTAGTATCATTTGCCACCAGTGTATACCTAAATATACACCATTGTTTTTTTTATTCGCTAAAATATATGAAGGCGACTTGCGTAGCTTTCCAAATACAAAATCGTGTCGCCGTCTGAAGTCGCCTTAATCCTGACGTCTCTGACTCGAGACGAAAATATAATGCTGTCTCTATTACATGTTATCTTTTACAATCTCAATTATACCACAGTATAAGTAGTAGTACTAACGTAATTATACTGCGGGCAGTCGGCGAGCTTTAAAAGTTCCAAACGGCAGACATACTTTTTATACGTCGAGTCGGGTGTCGAACGAGCATACGGCCCGTCCGACTCTGACAGAAAACGAGTATCACTCGCACGCCGCTATAGCAACACCACCTCACGTGTAGTGACGTCTAGTCACTCACTCGCAGAAACACAATCCTCAAGGGAACCGCTCTTCGGTGGTAATCTGCCAGGTGGAGACGCTTTCCCAGTCGTACGGCTTATAAATACGCCTCGCCGCCTCGCTCGTCCATCGGCGACGTGCCCCCGGCGGGGGTCGCGTCCGGCCGCCCCGTCTCACAGTGCGTGTGTTGCAGCGTGGCAGCGCTCGGGCGCCGTGTCGGCCGACAGCTCGCCGCCGCGCGCCGGCCCCGCGGACCCCAGCGCCGGCTACGGCCGCTACAGGTGAGACGCCGCGCGCTGCCGGTCATCTTTTACTGTATCTTACACGTCGCTGGGCTTCAGCCGTGGAGACTCAAAATGAAGTATCGATCGTTAGTCTGGATATGGCGAAGGCGTTCTATCGGGTCTGGCACCGAAGTCTTCTTTCGTAGTCGCCTGATATGTTATCTATTGACGGCGTACATCGCTATGCCGACGACAGCACGGAGACCCTTATTATAAGGGCCGCGCTAATATTCCCCGCTCTCTGGAGGAGAGTCGCGAACGACTCGTGTCCGAGATCGAGAGCGCATCGAATAGAGTTTCAGATCGGGGACGGCAGAACCTAGTTCAATTCGATCCCACTGAGACACGAGTCAGCGCGTTCACAGCTAAGAAAACTTTTGCTGTTGCTCCACAATCACAGAATCGGTGGTGAGCATCGGAGATGATCTATATCCAGCCGGAGGGGTAGATTCGGACCGACGACGATGACGACGACAGATTTCAATAATAAAATATAAGGTAGATTTATTTAAAAATAACACAAAGGACTTTCACTCTCGAGCGCGCTCGTCGTATTAAAGTCCGTTCCGTAAATTCTGTCCGCGGGCAGATGCCTGTCGGCGGGCGGCGGCGCGCGCGTGCTGCGGCGGCAGTGGTCGCTGGAGCGCGGCGAGGCGCTGGCGGCGGCGGCCGCCGCGCCGCCCAGCCCGCCGCCGCCCGAGCCGCTGGCGCTGCTGGCGCCGGCCCCGCGCCCCGCCGGCCCGCGCTACCGCACGCGCGCCGACCGCGCCGAGCCGGCCGCCGGCCCGTGACGCGGCGCCGGCCCCGCCGTGCCCCGCCAGGCACGCCTCCTACCGCCGCGACGAGCCGGCCGCCGGCCCGTGACGCGGCGCCGGCCCCGCCGTGCCCCGCCAGGCACGCCTCCTACCGCCGCGACGAGCCGGCCGCCGGCCCGTGACGCGGCGCCGGCCCCGCCGTGCCCCGCCAGGCACGCCTCCTACCGCCGCGACGAGCCGGCCGCCGGCCCGTGACGCGGCGCCGGCCCCGCCGTGCCCCGCCGGGCACGCCTCCTACCGCCGCGACGAGCCGGCCGCCGGCCCGTGACGCGGCGCCGGCCCCGCCGTGCCCCGCCAGGCACGCCTCCTACCGCCGCGACGAGCCGGCCGCCGGCCCGTGACGCGGCGCCGGCCCCGCCGTGCCCCGCCAGGCACGCCTCCTACCGCCGCGACGAGCCGGCCGCCGGCCCGTGACGCGGCGCCGGCCCCGCCGTGCCCCGCCAGGCACGCCTCCTACCGCCGCGACGAGCCGGCCGCCGGCCCGTGACGCGGCGCCGGCCCCGCCGTGCCCCGCCAGGCACGCCTCCTACCGCCGCGACGAGCCGGCCGCCGGCCCGTGACGCGGCGCCGGCCCCGCCGTGCCCCGCCGGGCACGCCTCCTACCGCCGCGACGAGCCGGCCGCCGGCCCGTGACGCGGCGCCGGCCCCGCCGTGCCCCGCCGGGCACGCCTCCTACCGCCGCGACGAGCCGGCCGCCGGCCCGTGACGCGGCGCCGGCCCCGCCGTGCCCCGCCAGGCACGCCTCCTACCGCCGCGACGAGCCGGCCGCCGGCCCGTGACGCGGCGCCGGCCCCGCCGTGCCCCGCCGGGCACGCCTCCTACCGCCGCGACGAGCCGGCCGCCGGCCCGTGACGCGGCGCCGGCCCCGCCGTGCCCCGCCAGGCACGCCTCCTACCGCCGCGACGAGCCGGCCGCCGGCCCGTGATGCGGCGCCGGCCACGCCGCGCCCCATCGGGCCCGCCTCCCGCCGCCGCGCGCCTGAGGCGGCGCCGACCCATCGACAATAATTTTACTTCGCCCGCCCGCCGCCGGCGACGACCGCGTCGCTCGTCGCCGCGGAGGCCGGCCGCTCTTTCGATCTCTTTAGACTGTTCGCTCTTAGAGACTCGATATTTTTGTGATAAAACGATTAGTCGTAGAAACTGTAAAATATTTTATTACGAGAGCACCTATGGTTCGATTGTGATTTATCTGGGTGGTTTGTGTATTTTTGAAAATTTTCTTTAAGAATAAATCTTTTCTCATACAAAAGTGGTTTGTTATTGAAGTCAAAGTCAAAGTCAAAGTCAAAATTCTTTATTCTGTGGGCCCTCGCGGGCACTTAGACACGTCTTTTACAATTAGGTATATTTTTTTATCTACCAGCATTTCGGAATGACCATTGACGAGAAGAAATGCCGAAAGAAACTCTGTCAATATAGGTCTTTTTTTAATAGTCATACAATGTTATCATTGTACATAATACAATAAAAAAAATGGTATTCAACCAAAATAAGAGAAAAAAAAATTAAAGTAAAATAAAATAGTAAAAAAAAATTTTAATATAAAAAAATCATAGTATAGAGTGTATATACATATTGTATAAAAGTCTAAATATGTATATCCACAATACTACTTGTAAAGATAAGACGCCTGTGCTTCACATCCTGTGCCGAGAATTTGCCATACATTTTTATCATTAAGGTAATCGTCGGTCCTGTAGTAAGCCTTTTTGCATAAGGTGGTCTTAATAAGCTGTTTGAATTTAGTGTCGGGTAAAATCAGGACCGACTCCGGCAACTTATTGTAGTAGCGGATGCAATTTACGACAAACGAATTATTGACCTTCCCCAGTCTATGTTTTGGAATAACCAATTTGTTTTTGTTCCGCAAGTTGAAATTAGTTATATCACATACTTTTGTAAAATTCGAAATATTTTTACGGACGTACATAATATTTACATAAATATATTGAGAAGCGACAGTGAGGATGTTTATCTCCTTAAATAACTCACGGAGTGAAACCCTAGAACCCAAATTGTAAATTGATCTAATGGCTCTCTTTTGTAATACAAAAATTTTATCAATGTCAGCTGCTTTACCCCAAAGCAATATGCCATATGACATAATGCTATGGAAATAACTAAAATAAACGCCTAGCAGTTGTCTCGTCCGCTATCTGTCTTATTCTCCTAACCGCATAAGCTGCGGAACTGATTCTGCGAGCTAGTTTCGTTATATGAGGGCCCCATTGCAACTTTGAATCAATGGTAATACCAAGAAAAACAGTATCATTGTCATAAACTAGGGTGGTGTCCTTTATGACTACATCAGCATGGACTTGCCTGACATTGGGTAACGTGAATTTAATACATTTAGTTTTGTATGAGTTAAGAAGGAGATTATTTGTAGTAAACCAGTTCAAAATTGCAGAAAGAGCATTATTAACATCATCAATTTTGTCTTTATACCTAGCAACTTTAAAAATAAGTGAGGTATCGTTGGCAAACAGTACTACGTTGGCAAATTTTTCTACCAAATCAGGCAAATCATTGATGTATACCAAGAATAAGAGAGGACCCAAAATTGAACCCTGGGGCACGCCCATTTTTACCTCAAATGCATTTGATTTTGTGCCATTTACATCCACCGTTTGAGTTCTATTGCTAAGGTATGATTCTACCATTTGCAAAGCCTTCTGTTTAATACCATAATGATTTAATTTGAGCAGCAGTGTCTGATGATCAACACAATCAAATGCTTTGGAGAGGTCGCAAAACACACCGATAGCGTCCTGAGACGTCTCCCAAGCCTCAAATATGTATTTCACGAGCGCGATTCCTGCGTCTGTAGTGGACATTCCGCCGGTGAACCCGTATTGCTTCTTATGTAGAATGTGGAACTTATTAAGATGTGCGAGCAGCTGATTTGACATGATCTTTTCAAACACTTTACTCAATACTGGCAGAAAAGAGATTGGTCTGTAATTCCCAGGCTCACGGTTATCTCCTGATTTAAATAAAGGTATAAGTTTGCCAAGTTTCATTAAGTCTGGGAAAATACCACTCTCTATACTTTCATTAAACACTATAGCCAGGTGAGCAGCAACAGTATCCAAAATAGGAAGAACAATTTGAGTGGACATTCCCCAGAGATCCTCAGATTTCTTAATATTTAAATGTTTGAATGTTCGAATAATGTCATCTGGGGTAATGTGACAAAATTTAAATGCATGCTCACAGGGCTGTACATTATCCTCAAGTAATCTTATGGATTCTGAGGCTGATGAATTGAGAGTGGCAGTCGTATCAATGGGAACATTGGTAAAAAAGTTTCCAAATGCATTAGCAACATCTTGATTTGAAGTTAATATATTATTATTACATTTCAAAGAGTAGTCGTTTTTTTTAACTTTAATTTTGCCAGTCTCTTTGTTGACAATGTTCCAAACAGTTTTACACTTGTTGGTAGAATTTTTAATTTTATTATTTATGTAGTTAGACTTGGCTACCTTACAGACTTTCTTGAAGATTTTGGAATACTGTCTAACGTGTTCTGTAAAATTGCCATCCCGTCTATACGATTTTTGAGCATACAAATCATATAGTGTATTTCGACTTTTATAAATACCATTGGTAGCCCATTCACAAAATTTAATATTGTTTCTGACTTTAACCACTTTTTGTTCAAATATGTTATTAAATTCTTCAGACATTACATTAAAAAGATCACCATATAACTTGTTAGGATCATTTTCCGTGTATACTATTTGTGGCAACTTATCCTTCAAAACACTTTTGAATTTTGATATTTTACTACCAGTAATTGGTCTGAACGAAATAAGTTTGGTTTTTTCCACAACTACGTTATTGAATATGACTAACTGTCCACAGTGATCTGAAGGTAAGTCATTAATTATACATTTATTTAAGTACTCCGAATTACAGAAGACATTATCCAGACAGGTAGCGGAGGTTGGAGTAATTCGCGTGGGCTCAAGGAATAAGTTATGCAAGTTAAAAGATTTAAATAAATTTAAAAAATTTGATTTAATAGTACTATCAACAAGCAAATCAATGTTGAAATCACCACAAACAATTAGGTTCTTATTACTTTTAAATGCTAACTTTAATACATCCTCCATGACCTCCTCGAATATTTTGTACACACTATTTGTGGGTCTATATACACATATAATTAAATGTTTGTCTAACTCGGCACAAGATATCTCGATAGTACATTCAACAGAAAGCCGAGTAATGTCCACACGCTCTTTGACTAACATGCAATCTTTAACTAAAATTAACGAACCGCCTCTAGTAGTCGACTTCCTGTTGAAACAGCTAGCAACTTTGTAGTTATTAATATGAAAGATCATCTGACTATTGTTTAACCAATGTTCAGTTAAGCACAAAACGTCAACATTTTTCAATTCTAAAAACAGTATCATTCTAACGTTCGACACCGACCCCCGGACGGATTCAGCCGGCCGGTAAAGCCGTGGAATCGCCGCCGACTCCAAAACGCTGAGCCGCTCTCTTATACTGAACCTTACCGAACACTGTTATTGATCGTGTATGGTGGCTGAACCTCGCCCTGCCTACCTAGCAGATTCACAAGACCGACGAGTTTCATTCACTGAACTAGCGCATAACAACAGGGATCAATTGAACGATGTTTACAGACTTGCTGCTGCATGATGCTAGGGGAGTCGCTACATAACTAAATGTAGGTTCAGTCATTTTGTTTACTTATTTCTTTTTCTAACTCTTTCATAAAAAATCTGCCAAAGTCCAAAAACGGTATTCTTTCTCTAATAGAGAATTTACGTGCGCACGGTTGCGGAGAGGCGGAGACAACTGCGACGCAGTCAACGTCTTCACACTTCACAGGGGTTGCAATCAGTGGGTTGGCTCAAAAACAAGCTTTGAGGATAATATAAAAAAACTTGTGCACAGAATCTATCACGGCTCGAGGTAAGTAACAAGAACTACATACCGAATGGAGGTTTGAACAGCCGCTTGGCAGACTGGCGCGGCAGAACGGACTGGTACCTTGCCGCCGCCTAGGTTTCTTTTTCGAAGCCAATCGCAATAACGCATATTGCGATTGGCTTCGAAAAAAAAAACCTCACACTCAGCGGTATAAAATGCCGCTGAGTGCGCGCAGATCGGCTAACTTCGTACATAGTGCACACATCTGTCGTGGACAAGGATTTTATACATATTATGGAATATTTTACAAACTATATACATTTTAGATTAAAATTTGATTAACCCTTCGTGTGCGTAAGACGTTTTTTGGCGATGGAGGTTCCAAAGCGGTATGTTGGGGTTAATTAGGTTCAGTTAGGAGTCCCTAGGTGAATTTTAGTTTTATTGGATTTTCCTAAGTTAGTTAAAATTTACTTTGAAAAGTTAGGTTAGGTTAGGTTTTTTCTTTTATTTTTCGTTAGGTTAGGTTAGGTTAGGTTAGGTTAGGTTGGGGCAGGCCCCACAAGTGTTGTTCAGGTACGTCCTCGTCGTCTGCCCTGGACCCAATTCCACTCGGTGCGCGGTAACGCAGTGGCCGGTGGATTGGTGACCAAATCCTGATCAACGAGACTTTGGGGAACGATTGTGAACTTTAAACTTGAATCTTATGTCTACTAATCCTGTGACACTGTCTTCTCCAACAACTTCGGAGCTGGGCAGTGCCCTGTTTTGGTCGCTTTCGGACACGGACGATATGTCTGACAAGGACACGAAAGCTGGGGGTAAAACCCTGAAATTGACATTCCCATCGAAAATCGGTAGGAGAAGCCGCTCGCCCATCGTCGACATGGCTGATGAAGTACCGGCGGCTGAGGCTCCGGCTGGCGAGGTAGAAGACAGGGGGCGAGAGAACCAGCCAACGTATAGCGATATTGCGGCGGGGAGCGCGGCTCCATTGCCATCGGGGAGTGCTAATTGGCCGGTAATTCTGGCTAAGCGTAAGAGGTCCAAAGTGGGCCATCCAAAGGAGTTGGAAATGGAAGCGCCACAGGCTCTCAAAGTTTCCCGAACTAGGAAGGGACGTGGTGGGTACACTCATCATGTCGGGATATCACAGGCCCGACGGGAGCTGCGTGAGTCGGAGCCAGACACTTGCTCGGACGAGACGGACTCGGAAGGGGAGAATCAGCATGAGCGGCGTCCTGCCAGAGGCTCTGGAGAAGGATCTCTCAAGGCGTCCGTGGAGTCGCTTTGCGGGAAGGCGGAAGCAAGCGCAGATGCGATCTTGTCTGTTGTCGGAAAATCTGGCAACATGAAGGGGACCTGCATCCGCGACGTCAAGAATGCGACACTGTCGCTATTGGATGTCATAAGGGAGATGGCGTCCCGCTCCTCCTCAGATGAGATCCGCCGGCTGCGGGCCGATAATAAGCGGCTCCGTAGCCAGGTGGAATCCATCGGAAAGGAACTGAAAGCTCTACGGAAGGCCTTCTCCGAGCGGGGAGTGGCGCGGTCAGAGGTCGCTATGGAAGAAACAGAGCCCGAGCCGCAGGCGGAGTACTTTGAAAAAGAGATGGGCATTGGGCAGGCGGAGTCCGGCCTATCTAAGGCGGTACCTGCTGGAGGTGTCTCCAGAAGGGAGTTCCTAGAGTCCATGGAGTACCTCCAGCGGGAACTGATGGAGCATGTGGGTGGCGTAATCTCCGCCCGATTGGACGGGCTGGAAGTGGATGGGCGACTGCTGCCTGGCCAGAGTCACAGACCTCCGCTGGCCTCTGATTCGGTTGGCCAGCAGAAGCAGCAGTCTCTGATGAAGCGTCCGGCGCAGAATCCGCCGGGTAACACCACCCTCGCACCGCCGGCTAACTTGCCTAAGGAGATAAGGGAGACCAGGAGGAAGACTGCACCTTTAAAAAAGGTTGTGCAGGTCAGCGTCCCTTCCACGACCGGGGCTACGTCAGGCTCATCACCACCGGATCAAGGCGAGTGGACTAAGGTGGAAAAGAGGAGGCGAAAGAAAAAGCCCAAGGCGCAGCAAGCAACGTCGAAGAGTGGGGGGACCCGCGCGGCGTCGAAGATCAAGAAGAAAACGCCCAAGGCGCCGAAATCACTGGCGGTGGTGGTTGCCCTGAAACCGGAGGCAGTGGAGAAAGGCCTAACATATGGGGAGGCGATCGCCAAGGCGAAGTCATCTATCAACCTTGGCGAGCTGGGGATCGGTCCGGCTAAGTTCCGTACAGGAGTAACGGGGGCACGGATCATCGAGCTCCCAAAGGAAACATCCCCGGCTCAGGCGGATACCTTAGCCGCTAAAATCGAAGAGGCTTTGGGAGACGCGGCTAGAGTGACGCGCCCAACAAAAACAGCGGACATCCGTGTAGTCGGTATTGACGACTCGGTGTCCGCTGAAGAGCTATGTCAGGCGCTAGCACAGGCGGGAGATTGCCATGCCCACCAGATTAAGGTGGGCAAAATCCACACGGGTGCACGGGGAGCTGGGGCGGCATTTGCCTCAGTGCCCGTAGAGGCGGCCAAGCGGCTTGAGGTCGCGAAAAAAATCACTGTTGGGTGGAGTTCTGCCTCCATCCAACTGCAGGAGCAAAGGCCAATGCGGTGCTACCGCTGTATGGGCATAGGCCACCCGATGCAGCGATGCCCCTCCGCAAAGGATCGCAGCGGGTTATGCTACCGTTGTGGATCCGAAGGGCACAAGGCGGTGGATTGCACGGCGACGCTGAAGTGCGCCGTCTGCACGGACGCCAAAAAGCCAGCGAACCACCGCATGGGGGGCATAAACTGTAACCCCCCGCCGATTAAGGGCCGCATGGCCCCGTTGAAATCAAACGTATCGCCACCAGCGCAAGCCCCGGCGGTAATGGCGGAGGAAAATATAGAGACCACCAATGGTTAGCAGCCCCATAAAGCTCCTCCAAGGTAACGTAAACCACTCCCCCGCGGCACAGGATCTACTATGCCAGACTGCGGCGGAGTGGGGCGTAGGGCTGGCGATCGTGGCGGAACCGTACTTTGTCCCGCCACAATCGTCGAATTGGTTAGCTGCAAATGACGAGTCTGCCGCCGTCATGACGGTTTCAAGCAGAGCAGCTGCCCCCCTAACTCTAAAGGAGAGAGGCGCAGGCTATGTAGCGGCAATGTGGGGAGGAATGCTGGTGGTCTCCACATACTTCTCTCCTAACCGCAGCAGGGCTGACTTTGAAGACCACCTGGCTGCGTTGGAAGGGGTTGTTCGAAGGGCGGCCCCTGCGCCGGTGCTGGTTGCGGGCGACCTCAACGCGAAGTCAGTTGCGTGGGGCTCATCTTACACCGATGTTAAGGGTGGAGATTTGGAATCCTGGTCGCTGTCGCTGGGGCTCCAGATCCTAAATAGAGGTAACACCCCTGCGTTCGGTGGCAAGGCAATTCTGTGGTGGACGTGTCATTTGCCACACCCTCCCTTGCCGGACGAGTTACTGACTGGCGGGTAGAGGACGAGGTGGAGACTCTATCGGACCACCTCTATATCCGAATGGAGCTTTCCACGACAGCACCCTGCAGAAGCCGAACAATTAGGGGCCCGGCAGCGAGCGCCTTCCCAAGGTGGGCACTCACGAAGCTGCGTCCGGAGGTGGCGAATGAGGCGGCGATGGTGCGGGCGTGGGCTGAAGTGCCCCCCAACCTCACCGGTGATGCTGACAGCATGGCAAAGCTCTTTGCGGATGATATGGAAGTCGTCTGCCAAGCTGCCATGCCTAGAGCGAAGGCCCACTCTAGCAGGAAGCAGGTATACTGGTGGACACAAGAGATTGCCGACCTGCGTGCCACCAGCTGGAGGGCACGGCGCGCCTACCTTCGCTGTCGAAGGCGCGCCAGAACCACGCCTGACGAGGAGGCCAATTTCCGTCGGGCGTATAAAATGGCTAAAAATGACCTCAGTGTGGCCATCTGCAAGGCGAAGGAAGAGTCCAGAGAGCGCTTTATTCAGCTCCTGGATGATGACCCGTGGGGACGTCCGTATCGGGTGGTTAGGGGAACGAAGGGCTGCTGAACCAAGTCTTAATGACATTGTTCCCGAGCCCTGGTCAGTTTCAGCCCCCCAGAATGGTCCCTCCGTTGGCTCCCATGGATGAGTTGCCCGTGGCCCCCCCTCCCATTTCGGACGCAGAGTTCGATGCGGTGTGGAACCGGTTCCGGCGTAAAAGAACGGCGCCGGGACCGGATGGGGTCCCGTCGAAGGTCCTTACCCTCGCTATAGGAGGACCCTTGGAGGACCGATTCCGGGCGGTACTAAACACTAGCATCGTCACGGGACGCTTCCCCAGCCAGTGGAAACCGGGCAGACTTTGTCTGCTGAGGAAGGAGGGCCGCCCGGCCGACTCCCCGACTGGATACCGCCCGGTGGTGCTGCTTGACGATTCCGGAAAGTTCCTTGAGAAAATCCTGGCATCCCGAATCGTCAAGCATCTGGAGGGCGCGGGGCCGGACTTGGCTCTAAACCAGTTTGGCTTCCGCACCGGCCGGTCCACGGTGGACGCGGTGACCCTTCTAAAAGGATGGACGGAGGTGGCCACGGCTCGGGGTGAGACTGTCATTGCGGTGTCGCTAGACATCCGAAATGCCTTTAACAGCCTCCCCCACGAATGTATCACGGAGGCACTCCGTTTTCATCGGGTGCCGCCGTACCTGCGCGCCATTGTGGAGGATTACCTACAGGGCAGAACGGTCCTCTACGAGGGCCCGGACGGGCGAGTTCGCTCATGGGCAATGACGGCGGGTGTTCCTCAGGGGTCTGTACTGGGTCCCCTGCTATGGAACCTGGGTTACAACTGGGTTCTGCGGGGCAGCCTCCTACCAGGGATGGAGGTCGTCTGTTTCGCCGACGACACCCTAGTTGCGGCGAAATCGAAGAGCGTGGAGGATGCGGTTCGCCTAGCCTCTGTTGGTACGTCGCTGGTCGTCCGGCGCATCCGCATCCTGGGCCTGGATGTAGCCCTAGACAAAACCAAGGCCATGATGTTCCACGGCCCACGCCGCAGGATCCCAGCGGGGCTCCAGGTCCGGGTGGAGGGGGTCCACATACCGGTTGAGGCACATTTTAAGTACCTCGGCCTGGTCCTTGACCCCCGATGGAGTTTTGAGGAGCATTTCAAGCTCCTCGCTCCACGTTTGAATGCCGCCGCATCTGCACTGGGACGAGTCCTCCCGAATGTGGGGGGACCGGGATCGGCGTGCCGTCGGCTGTATCATGGGGTTATACGGTCGATGGCACTCTATGGAGCCCCAATTTGGGCGGAGTGCCTCAAGCCCGGTACCGTGGCTCTTCTGCGGCGACCTCAGAGGATCATCGCGAACCGGGCCGTCCGAGCCTACCGCACGGTCAGCCACGGCGCGGCCTGTGTACTCGCAGGACAGGTGCCATGGGATGTAGATGCACGCGTCCTTGCAGAGGTGTACCGACACAGGGCCGCTGCCATAGGAAGGGGTGAACGGCCCACTGCGGAGGAGGTGCGGCGGATTCGGGCACTAGCGCAGAGTGAGGCGCTGAGTCGCTGGCATGCGGCACTCGACTCTTCAGTTGCTGGCCGCCGGACGATTGAAGCGATTCGTCCGGTGTTGGAGGAGTGGGTGGGGCGCCGGCGTGGCATCCTTACCTTTCGCCTGGTGCAAGTTTTGACCGGACATGGGTGTTTCGGTCATTACTTGCACCGTGTCGCACGTCGAGAGGAAACGCCGCAGTGTCACCACTGTGGCGCAGCCGACGATACGGCCGAGCACACACTAAGGGAGTGCCCAGCATGGCGACAACAACGCCGCGAACTGGTCGCGGCGCTGGAAGGAGGAGGTCTCTCGTTGCCGACCATAGTGGAGGCAATGCTCCGAGGCAAATGGGACGCTGTTGCCTCCTTCTGCGAGGAAGTCATCTTGCAGAAGGAGGCAGCGGAGAGGCAGCGGGAGGAGGACCCTCACGCCGCTCTCCCCAGGCGCAGACGCGCAGGTAGGAGAAGGCAGGCGCACGCCTTGGGTGCCCCCATCTGATAACCCTACCTCGAGGATCCCTTGCTGCCCCGCATGGCGCGAGCTATGCCGGCCACCAACGGATACAAAGGAGGACAGTCCCCCCTTCGAGAACATCCCGCAAGAAGGGACAGCGAGAGGGACTGCGAGAGGAACGACTCTGTAGTTTCCCCCGCAGCAGACGTGGAGCGGTTGGATGGGCACTAGGTCCTCCAAATCAGACTCCGGCACAGGCCGTCCTGTGCACGTCTCCGGGATTACCTATAATACCCTAGGTAATCTCTACCGTGACGTCCCCGGTAAAACCGGGAAGCTGAATACAGACATGTGGAGAAATCCCCACATCGGGAGCCCATATGTCCGTACTCGTCAGCTGAGTGGGTATTTGCAGGGTTTTTTAGCGGATAGTATCCTACGGAGCACCTGTAAGCGAGCGTAGGGGACTTATGTCCTCTACGCATGCTTACAGGAAGCCCAGGATGAGTTCCGTTCGCTGGTGGCTCCTTAAAAGCGCCAGTGTCGATAAATCGAGGTTTTGCCTGCATAACAAAAAAAAAAAAAAAAAAAAAAAAGGTTAGGTTAGGTTAGGTTAGGTTAGGTTAGGTTAGGTTAGGTTAGGTTAGGTTAGGTTAGGTTAGGTTAGGTTAGGTTAGGTTAGGTTAGGTTAGGTTAGGTTAGGTTAGGTTAGGTTAGTTAGGCGGGCTCCCGCTGGCGGGGTTAAGGATGTGATATCATAACCGTTCCCTTAACCCTGCCACACGGCGGTGAGAAGGAACACCGGTGGTTTTTTAGTCGGTAGGTCTACCCGGTGGGGTCTACTAGAGGCCCCTTGCACTCCGGGTAGGAGTCCGACATACCCACGCCGTCGTCCCCTCGATTGCGTGGGATGCATGAGCATTTTTCCATCGATAACAAAAAAAAAAAAAAAAAAAAAAAAAAAAAAGGTTAGGTTAGGTTAGGTTAGGTTAGGTTGGGGTGCTAAGGCCGGAAAACCTCCTCGTGTGCTCGGGACTGTTGTTGGCTCGTTTTTCTTGCTGGATACGTCCGGTGAAAACGACTTGTCAGCAACAGCCTGAGCCTGGTGCACCCTGGGCAACAACGGTCAGTAACTTTTCTTCGCGGAGATCTTGCTGACCGTTGGCCAATGTTCTGGCAGAATAGGATAGTGTGGAGTTCACGCTTTTCGTCGTCTGCGCTTCCCGTTCCTCTGAGTTAGCAGAGGATACGGCGAGGCGCACAGTGGGACGGAAAGGGTCGCTATGAGTGCGACCGGGGCTGGCCGAAAGGTCGGCCTCGAGTAGGAGATACCGTAGCCTCCTGACCCTAAGCGATTTATATGCGATACTACGGCCGCACCGGATTTCTGGTGTTCTGGCCAGGGATGGGAGAGACGGGGGCCTTGGCTTAACCGCCCGGGCCACGAGGAAGAAAACCTCTATAAAAAATTACCCCTAACCCTATACGGTGGGCCACGCGCCGAGAGGGTATCTTGACCAGGGGGATGACTGGTCTTAGCGCCAACCCCGTCGGACCTGGCAAACGATGGGTGTATTTGCCTTGCCCCGGGGATGGGCGTCACCCTGGGGTCGACTTGTTATATCGACCCTACTCGTGGGACCAAATATGAGTACCAAACCTAAAACAAAAACTAAAACATCTGATGATAGTGGGAGTTGTAAGAGTGCCGAAGAAGGAGATATGCCACTTAGTCCGATAGTGCTAGTGGAGAGATATGATGAGGGAACTAGGTCGGATTCGGACTCGGTTGTCAGTATGTCAACAGTCAATTCTGACCAGGAGGAGTCAACATCTAAAGGAGGAATAGATGCGTTATCAACCGCTTGGTTGGGACGAAAACGCACTCACGATCAAAGAAAGAGTCAAGAGTCAGCAGCTGCTGCTGCCAAGAAGAAACATGACATTGTATCTGAGCCCTCTCCCAAGCCTAAGAGGGGGCGTGGCCGTCCACCTACAACTGGTGAATACGTTGGCCTAGCCAAAGCACAGGCTGAATTGGCAGCTGCTAAACGAGCAGAGCTTGAATTAGAGGCGGAAACGGCCATGGTCGACCATGCGCGCGAAGTCCGTACACGGACTATATCGAGACTTTCAATGACGTCAGAATCTTCAGATATTGACGAGGTTGAACAGAAAACTACACGCGCCAAATTGTGTACAGTGGTGAACGACAACTTAGAGACGGTGCTCAAAGTGGCCAAAACGTCGAGCCACCTAAAAGGAACCTACCAAAAACTGCTCAAAGAAGCAGTGAGTGCCATAAAAGCAGCAACGACAGAACTCCAAAAGAGATCTAACACGGAGGAGACACGATTGTTACAAGCGCAAAACCGTCGCTTGGAGGAGGAATTACAGGTAGTTCGCAAGGACCTGGCGGAATTACGGGCTAATATCCTAGACCGTCCACCATTGCTTCAATCCCAAGAGAAAGGGGGCACAATAGTGGAAAAGGAAAGTATGTCCAACGCGCAAGTCATGGAGTCGTTTGCCCAAACCATTATGGTAGCGGTCGGCAATATGGTCAACAGCAGGCTTGAAGCTCTTGAGGATCGGCTTCTCCCTAAAACAACCATCCGGCCTCCGTTGGCAGCGGACAGAAAAAGAGAATTACAAGTACAGGCCGAAACGTCATTGGAGAAGACTGGTCCTTCAACGTATGCCAGAGTCGTAAGAGGGTCTACTCCGGAAACAATTCAGGACATATCTGGCACAGTTGTTCAAGATAATGTAGAACAAAAAAAGAATAACAAGGGGAAAAAGAAATTGACTGCGCAAGATGCAACAGCCGAGCCGCAGAGCCAACGCGCGGCGCCATTGCTGCATTTGGACACTACGACGGAAAACTGGACCACAGTGGCCAGAAAGACGAAGAAGAATAGGGGAGGTCAACAAGGAAGTACCAACGCAGCGGGTGGCAATCCACCTACCCAGACGAAATCTGCAAAGCTGGTAACGCCACGCACCTTGGTAGTCATAGTCACCCTACTGCCTGAAGCGGTGGAGAAAGGAGTGACATATCACAAAGTACTCACCGAGGCGAAAACGAAGATTAATCTGACGGAGTTGGGTATTCAGGGCGGCATTAAATTCAATATCGCAGTCACGGATGCTCGGAAGCTAGAATTGCCTGTGGGAGCTACAGAAGCGCAAGCGGATGCTCTGGCACAAAAAATTAGGGAGTTAGAATGTGGACCATACATAAGAGTCACTAGACCGACAAAGTGCGCCGAATTGCGTGTCTCCGGATTAGACGACTCGGCCACTAAAGAAGAGGTAATGGCAGCTGTGGCTACTGCCGGAGGATGCTCAATAGATTATATTAGGTCGGGAGAACTTGGCCGTGATTTCTCAGGCCTCGGTTCGCTATGGATTAGTTGCCCGGTGGCGGCGGCCAAAAAGTTGATGGAATCCAACAGGAAGTTGATGGTGGGCTGGGTGGCAGCGCATGTGAAATTACTTGAGGCAAAGCCACTACGATGTTATAGATGTCTGGAGTCAGGCCACGTCAGAAGTACGTGCAACGTAGAGGCGGACCGCAGTTCTCTATGCTTCCGTTGTGGTCAACCCGGCCACAAAGCTGGACAGTGCTCTGCTGCAGCTCACTGTGTTCTGTGTGCTGCGGCTAACAAGCCCGCTGATCACAAAATAGGTAGTAAGGTCTGTACCGCTCCACCAGGGAAAAAGAAGAGCCGTGTTAGAACCGTCGCAGTTTCAAAATCTAAGCAGCCGGTCCAAGCAGCCACTTTGGAGGTACGGATGGATGACGACCCATAATGGATCACGACACCAACCGATTCTTACAAGCGAACCTCAACCACTGCGCTAGAGCCCAAGATCTGCTGCTTCAGAGCATGGCGGAGTGGCTGATTCATATCGCGGTTGTCGCCGAGCCATACAGTGTCCCCACAAGACACAACTGGGTAGGGGACCTAGAGGACTCTGTGGCCATTGTCAAGGGAGCCGGTACTCCACCTTTTGAAAAAGTCACAAAAGGGCGGGGATATATCTTCGCCGAAGTAAATAATATTGCCGTTATTGGCGTATACTTCTCTCCTAATCGGAGTCTTGCAGAGTTCGAGGCGTTCCTCGTCGAAGTCGGAGCTATTATTGGTCAAACTCACCCCAACCCTGTGTTAGTAGCTGGAGATCTCAATGCCAAATGCACGGCATGGGGATCTCCAGCAACGGATGCACGCGGAGAAGTGGTGGAAGATTGGGTAGTGACTTCTGGTTTGGCGTTACTTAACCGGGGATCGGTCGACACATGCGTACGGCAACAAGGTGGCTCAATCGTTGACGTCACGTTTACAAGCCCCGCACTCGCGCGCCGCGTCCGGTGTTGGGAAGTTCTCGAGGGTGTGGAGACTTTGTCGGACCATCGCTATATACGGTTTGAGGTCTCCATACCCTCGTCGACGCCGAGTGGTCCACGTCCATCGCCAGGTAGAGGCGGTCCGCGCTGGATCTTGCGGAAACTGAATAAAGAAGTTCTGGCTGAGGCTGCAGTAGTGGCGACCTGGGGACATACTCCGCGCGATCCGACGGCGACAGATGTCGACACGGAAGTAGAGAGGCTTGTTAATATCATGGTGGATATTTGCGATGCGGCAATGCCCCGAGTCGGTTCGCACCCGCCTCGGCGGCGGGTGTATTGGTGGTCTGAGGAGATCGCACAACTAAGACGAGATTGTGTGTCAGCGAGACGCCAATACACCAGGAGCCGTCGTCGTCGGCATCGAGATGAGGAGAATGAAGTACGTCTCTATGCAGTCTATAGAGAGTATGCGAAAGCTTTGCACAGAGCTATTGGTGATGCAAAGGAGGAGGCTTGGAAGGGCATGCTTGAAACTCTGAACCAGGATCCCTGGGGACGTCCATACAAACTAGTGAGGCAAAAGCTCCGTCCCTGGGCACCCCCGCTGACGCAGTGTCTTTATCCTGAGCTGAGGGAGCGGGTAGTGGAATGTCTATTCCCGGCTCGAGAAGAGCATACGCCACCGCCTATGGCGCCACCGATGATCTTTGCAGCCGATGAAGTGGGAGTCGCTGATTCTGAAGTGCACGAAATTTCGGCGAGCGAGTTGAGAGCAGCTGCAGCAAAACTGCGTGCAAAAAACACCGCCCCAGGTCCCGACGGTATACCGGGACGTGCTTGGGTGTTCGCTTTGGAGGAGGGGATGGAACCTCAAATGCGAGAGTTATTCACTGCTTGCCTGGTGCGTCGTAAATGTCCACGTCGCTGGAGGTCCGGCAAACTAGTACTTATTCAAAAGGAGGGTCGGTTAGCCGAGTCGCCATCGGCCTATAGACCTATTGTATTACTTGACGAAGCAGGAAAGCTTTTTGAGCGCATTGTTGTTAACCGTCTCATTAAACACCTAAGGGAGGTAGGTCCAGATTTAAGTGACAAACAATACGGGTTCCGTCACGGCAGATCGACGATTGACGCAATAGCTCACGTGAGGATCCTTGCAGACGAAGTAACATCTCGGGGCGGGGTCATGTTGGCAGTGTCTCTTGATATCGCTAACGCCTTCAATTCCCTACCCTGGGAATGTATTAAAGCTGCACTTAGGTATCATCGGGTGCCTCAATATTTGCAGGAATTACTTTCACACTATCTATCAGATAGAGAAGTGGTGTATCCAGTTCGTGATGGTTGGGCTCGTAGGTCAATGTCGTGCGGTGTTCCACAGGGATCGGTTCTTGGGCCCCTACTGTGGAACATCGGATACGACTGGATGCTGCGTGGCGCTACTTTAAGGGGGGTTGATGTGACCTGTTACGCCGACGATACTCTGGTCACAGCCTGCGCCAAAAACTATCGCGAGGCGGCCAGGCTGGCTACGGCTGGAGTGGCACAGGTCGTTGGACGTATTCGACGGTTGGGACTCAAAGTAGCATTAAACAAGACAGAGGCCTTGTGCTTCCACGGGCCTCGCAATGCGCCGCCACTAGGAGCGAAAATAGTTGTCGGTGGTGTCTCCATAGCTGTTGGAGCTACGATGCGTTATCTAGGCATCGTTTTCGACAGCCGCTGGTCATTTCCCCCCTGGGAGCTGGATGCGGTGGTACTGGCAGCAATGTACCGAAAAACTTCCGAGGCTCGGGAAAGGGAAGGATATAACCCATTTCCGAGGGGTATTAGTAAATGGAAAGAGCAAGCTTACGAGGAACTTCTTTGTGAATGGGAAGCGCGACTTGAGGCACCAAACGCCGGAAGGCGTACAGTGGATGCAGTTCGCCCCGTTCTAAAAAAATGGATCAAAAGGCGCCACGGTGTACTTACCTTCCACGTTACTCAGGTCCTATCGGGGCATGGATGCTTTGGTAGATACCTGTGCAACGTGGCGGGTCGTGAAGATTCGACAATTTGTCACCATTGTGGCCACGCAGAGGATACTGCGCAGCATACTTTGGAGGAATGCTCAGAATGGGCAGAACAGCGCACAGAACTTATGGGAGTGGTGGGGCCTGATCTCTCACTAGCGGCTGTGATCAAATCTATGGTCGAAAGTGAGGAGTCCTGGAGAGGAGTAATTTCTTTCTGCGAGCAAGTTATGAAGCAGAAAGAAGCGGCAGAGCGGGCAAGAGAAGAAGACGTAACAGCTCCCGCAATTCGCCGCAAACGTGTAGGTCGAAGGCGCCTGGCGCACGACAGACGCCTACCACCATAGTAGGACCATCCGGGTCGCAGGTAAGGGGAACCTGCAGCCGCAACGGAAACTTAAGTCCTCAAGACGGAAAACGTTAAGAATGGCAAAGAAAAGAAAATCGAGAAGATCCGCAAGGACAACCGCCGATGGTATTGTGGAAGTCGTGCAAGATCGCCCCCACGAATCCGTCTTAAAGCGGCATGATGGTGGTTCGGTGTGGTTTTAGTCGGTAGGTCTGCCCGGTGGGGCCCACTAGGGGTCCCTTGTACCCCGGATAGGAGTCCGACATACCCACGTCTTCGTCCCCTCGATGGCGTGGGATGCATGAGCATTTCCACATCGTTAACAAAAAAAAAAAAAAAAAAAAAAAAAAAAAAAGGTTAGGTTAGGTTAGGTTTTTTTTTTTTTTTTTTTTTTTTAATAATTTAAACTACAATCTACAGGCTCTTTGGCCCGTACCATTTTTTGTTTGGTTTGTTTTTTTTTGTTTGTTTGTTTATTTTGTTACGCTCCGCAATTACATCGTCCTTATAGCTAATGCTATGTGTCATTGTTAGTTCCTTAAAATTAATGTGTAGTCCGGTGGTTTTTTTTTTTTTTTTTTTTTTTTTTTTTTTTTTTTTATTATTTTTTTTTTTTTTTTTTATATCATGCTGTTTGTTTGGTCATGCAATTGTTTTTTTCTTTTTTTTTTTTTTTTCTTTTCTTTTTTTCTTATGTTTTTTTCTTTTGTTTTAGTTCGGTTACGGAGTTGCTCTTTTCTCTTTCTTATTTCTTTTTTTTATCATTACTTCTATTTTTTTTTTTCTTTTTTACATGCTTGCTTGTGTTGGATTGAGGGACGCGAGCTGACCTGTCCCTCCGCGCAGCACCCGTTCACGAGTTGACGCAGGAGGCAGCCATCGCCGAGTTCGACCATATTTTAGGGAACTCAGCGACCCGCCCCCCACCGCCGCTGCACGTCTGGACATTTTAGTGAGCATGACTGCTCGGGTCCCTCAATCCTACATTTTGTTTTGTTATTTTTTGTTCTTAAAGAAATAACGAAGAGAGAAGGCACCCCGGCGTTGAGCCCTCTTTTCTTTCTTTTCGTATGTCATTGTAAGTAAGGGCGTTGTGTTGGAGGAGGAGGAGGAGGAGGGACCTCCACTCTGGCTTTGCTCTCTGAGCATCGCGGCGGTTTTCTCGTCACGTGCCTTCATCGCCATTTTTAGGTTATAGTCCCTTATGTTGTCCGCTGTCGCAGCTTCTGCTCTCAAGATGAAAGTGGCTGTTGCATCATTTTGCGAGCAGTCTGTGTAGTATACACAGCTGTCGGTATGTCTAGAAACTGCGACCACGGCATGAGGGACACTTTGGAGGAGGTGGGATTTTTTGGACATTGTGCGTACAATAATCACTGACTCACACGTAAGGCCCTGTGCCTCGTGTATAGTTAGAGTGCGAGATCCCGATTTTGTTCCGTATCCCTGGCTGATAAGGAGTGCCTTTTCAGCCTGGGTGTGGACAAGGTAGAGGGTATTGTCCTTATTCGGGATCTGCACTCCTGTATACCGCTTCAGCGACAGGGATCTGGTGCTTGCCTTGGACGAGTATATGCCACTATAGATTTCTCTAAGGGCATACGCTACGTCCTGGGGATTTCTGTACGTACAGAGAAGGTTTTTGGAAATAGACGTCGTAAGGTTTGGCCTGTTGTAGAGCATTTTGAACAGGCCGTGTCTGTCGATATACGGGAGCTGGTTGTTATCACCGATCAGCAAGGCTTCGCTGGCTTTGGCTACCTGGATCGCCATGACTATGGATCCGAAATGGTTCATAAGGGCTTCGTCCACCATTAGGCGTGTACACGATTGGCCCCTATGTAGTCCATTGACTAATAAGGATGCCATAGTCCGCACTCTTTTGTTGGCTTGTTCTAAGCCAAACCGCTTAGCCAGTTTTTCCTTGAGATCTGTGGCGGCCTCGGTGGTAGTTGTTATAATGATGTCCCTCTCAGGGTCGGTTTGGGACACCACCCACGTAGATTTCCCGCAGCCGGGGACTCCGTTGACCCATGTGATACTGGGTTTCACCCAGTGCTCCACGGTTCCGCCTTCGAACAGTTCCCCCGCTATGGTTTGAGCCATTTCGAGGATTCTATCGTCCAGCATTACCCTGGTGCACTTGGCGACCACCACTATCGGGTCCTCCGGAGGTGTGTTGAAGATGACTCTCCCTTCTCTGTCCGTTCTTGTTTCGTCCAGGGTTACAAAGCCGTCGGTGGCACTGTAAGCTGCCATGTATGACCCCGACATATTACCCAGGATTACTAGGTTTCTGTCGTTGTCATAGATCGCTGCCTCAGCTTCGCTTAGTCTCATTCTTAGCAGTTCCCGCGACACCTGAGAGTCGCGCCTGTGATACGCCTGCAGGATGGTCTTGCAGATGTCTTCATTGACCTTACGCGTCGCTCTGGTCACTGCTATAAACTCGATAAATGCGTTTACCATATGGTCTTGTGGGCCCTGGGCTGGTCTGAGTTTAGGGGGGGTCACTTGTCCCATTTCTGCCTTTGTGCGAGGACTCGTGGGCGGTTCCGACGAATGGCGAGGGGGTATCTCCGTGGGTTTAACGGTCGCCGCTTCCATCGACAGAGCCCTTCCTAACGCTTTTTTTTTGTTGGTGGGTGTGAGGACTGATTGGATGCACCTGTTGAAGGTCGCTATCATAGAGGAGAGAATGTGTCCAGTCGGTTTGTCCTTCTGCTTCGCGTTGCATTTCTCCTGCATCATCCGTTGTTGGAGGCGTTCCGACCCACTGATGTTGGGGTTTACAATCGGATGATCCCAGCAGTCTTTGGGTATCTGTATGGTGCCAGGGTCCCGGGGTTGGGCCTTAAGGTAACTCAGGTTTTGTCCCCTGTCCTCGTATACCACGATTTCGTGGTGCTGCGAGGCCAGGAGAGCTCCTTCGTAATCCTTAGTTCTCCCACTGAGGTACCCCACGACCATGGCATCGATACTGATGATCGTAGCAGGATCGACTCTTTGTCCTAAATTCTTCAGCACTGTACACATTTGCTCGAATTCGGTGACGTCGTCATCCGTGCAGAAGAGCGCGATAGTTTTGTTGTTCTTTCGCACTATTCTACACGTCTGATTTTCGATTGTCACCTTTGGCAATTCTTCGAACAACTTGCGCCGCATGGTGGTCTTGCTGGTGCTTCCGTTTAATAGGACTCCGAGTCCCGGCGAGATCGTCACCGTTTTTCTTGCTGCCATAGCGTTGCAGAAGGCAATCCCTACTCTCTCGGCGTTGTCGTCCATGAACAAAGCGACTCCTCTCAAGCGCAGTCCTGGTTGTCCTCTTTCTCCACAGAGTAGAATGTCGAAATTGTATTTTGTTGTGTCAGTGTGTGATGTGTCGATGTCTTGTGTTGTGTGTGGGGTGTTTGTCATTTCCGGGGTTTGCGTCGTCATGTCCGAGGTGGGGGGAGGGGGGGCTGGGTAGGTGCTGTTTCGCCGCGATGCGACTGAGGCCACCCTGTCCATGTAGGCCAGAAGCTTTGGGCGGGACGCCTTGCACTCCATCAGCCTTGGGAGGTTGTTTGTTGTGAGCTCCAGTTGAACAGAGCATTGTAGGTTGAATCTCTCGAGCTGGAAACGAGGGCACTCGAGCAGGATGTGCCACACTGACTCGCTGATTTGTGGATCGCACTCGCATCCTGGGCTGTTCTTCAGATTGAACCTGTGAAGGTACTCTCCGAAGCCGCCGTGTCCTGTCAGGATTTGGGTCTGGTGTTGGGTCAGTTTCGTTCCTCTCACGATGCGGTAAGCTGTGCTCACATCTGGGAGGAGCGCTTTAGTGACCGAGCCCGTCTCGGAGGAGTCGTAGCGTGCTTGCCATTTCTGGACCGACTCCTCTCTGATTTTCCTCCTGACATATGAGAGTGGGACCTCTGCGTAGTCGGGGTTTGCGTTCGTACTTGCAGCTGTTTTGGCAAGTTCGTCCGCCCTCTCGTTTCCTGCTGTTCCCACATGTGCTCTGAGCCAGAAAAGTCGCACTTTTCTGCCCTGCTTTCCCATCCGAGCGATGTTCCCCTTCATGGCCCCAGCCAGGGGGTGTAGCAGCTTCGGGTTCGCCAATAATTCCAGAGACGATCTTGAGTCGCTCAGAATATTGACCATCTCCCTTCCGCTGTCCCTTGCCCTGACTATGGCCCTGTGGAGTGCAAACATTTCGGATTGGAAAACAGTGCAGCTCGAGTCGAGGCCGAAGGTCTCATGGGCTGTTTCTCGTCCGCCCTCCCACCATGTTAGTGCCGCCCCGACTCTGCCCTCCATCTTGCTGCCGTCAGTGTATATCTGAGGGCCGACAATCTGGTGGGCTTTCTGGGTCGGGGGGTCCATGTCCTCGAGGAGCTCGTACTCTGTTGTAATTTGAGTTGCTGGGTGCGGGAAGTCTTGAAACTTCACTCTTCCTTCGATCTTTCTTCCGGGAGGTAGGAATGCGGTCGAGATGCCTTTCTTGGCTTCGTACAGTGCGGCGTTTTCTTGGATTCTTAGGTCCAGCGGAAGCGTACCAGATAGAACCAGTGCTGATGTTAGTGACGTGGTTCTGTAGGATTTGCATATTTTCTGGGCAAATCCTCTCTGAAGCGCTTCCAGCCGTTTCCTATTCATCTGGAGCAGTGTGGCTTGCGACCAGGCGCTTGCTGCGTACGTGACGATCGGCTCGATGACCGCGACGTAGATTGTTCTGACTATTTCTCCGTTCAATCCCCAGGTAACCCTAGCTGCGCACGCTAGCTGTTTATAAATGTCGGCTGACTTCTTACAAACGGCCGACACGTGCGACTTAAAGTTAAGGTTCCTGTCTATTATGAGCCCTAGGAGTTTGATCTCATCAACCAAGGCCAGCTGTGTATTGGACATGCAGATGTTTGGGGGACTGTACTTCAGTTTTTTGGTTAGCAGCATTGCTTGCGTCTTATGTGCTGCGAAGTTCAGTTTGTTTTTGTACCCCCATGTCACAATTTTGCTTAGCACTTGGTTGATGTTATCCTCCATGCTGGCTATGGATTTCCCGCAGAATACCAGAACGCCGTCGTCTGCGAACGCCTGACAGTAAACTTCCTCACTCGACAGTTCCTGTAGCAGTGGGTCCAGAATGAGGTTCCAGAAGGTAGGTCCTCCGATAGATCCTTGGACACATCCCTTCGTTGTTTCCCTTTCGCTAGACGCCCCTGCATAGTGTACTGTTATCTTCCTTCCTGTGAGGTATGAGTCCACCATCTTGTACAAATTACGTGGGCATTTCCTGGTCGCAAGTTGTTGTTTTAGAGCCGGCCACCACGCGTTATCGAAGGCCCCCTCTATGTCAAATGAAACAATAATGACGGATTTCCTCTCCTCTAATCCTGCCCTTACGTGTCTCATGAGGTCATATAGGGCGTCCTCGGTTCCGCGCTGTGGCATGAAACCGTACTGTTTTGGACTGATAGTTGGAAGAAGGTGCCACTGCAGCCTGCCCACCAAGAGTTTCTCTAGGGTCTTACCCAGCACCGATAACAGGCCGATGGGTCTATAAGACTTTGGGTGGGTATAGTCATCCTTACCTGGTTTTCTGAGAATGACTACATGAGCTGTTTTCCAGAGTTTGGGGAAGTAAGATAAGGCTAGGCATTTGTTTGCGATTGCCATAAATACTTCACTTTCACTCCGGATTGCTCTGGCGCAGATGTCGGCTGTGAATCCGTCCGAGCCGGGGGCTTTTTTCGGGTTTTGTGCTTTTAGCACAGCCTCCACTTCCGCCTCAGTGAAAGGTGGGTCTGCGGGCGGAAGGTACTCGTCCGGATTCCTGCTCTCAACAAGTTGTCTGAGCTGCGTATGGTGTGGTTTGTCTGTGGATACAGCGTCCTCGGGGTAGAACGTTTCAGCTAGAAGATTCGCCGATTGTTCGGGACTTAGCGTTTTACCGTCCGAACCTCTCAGGAGCATATCGTCCTCCCTCCTGGCCGTTCTTCTGAGGACTCTGTATATTCCATCCCACACGCTTTCTCTGTCCTGTGTTGAGCAGAATTCTTTCCAACTATCAGTCTGGGCCTCTGCGGTCTTTTGAGTGTATTCCGCTTTTGCCTCGCGATAGTCTTTTAGTACGGTTTCTATTCTGGTTGGGGCAGCGTTTCGGATCCGGCGCTTCTTGCGAAGCACGTCATTTTTCAGATCCTGAAGCTCTTGGGTCCACCAGGGTGGCGTTGGCTTGCTTCTTCCTCTACCTACTTTGGGAATGGCGGATTCGCACGCTTCCTCAATTGATGCCGAGTAGGCTTCGATTAGGGTTTCCAGGTCCTCCACACCTTTCACCGCCTCGATTGTACCGACATTGATGTTTTTCCTCTCTAGGGAGTCGTGTAATTGTCGACCGAATTCCGCCCAATTTGCCTTTTTTGTGTTATACTTCCTGGTGGTAGGTGGGGGGCGCTGTTGCAGCCTCTCTCCCAACACCAGTGTATATGTAATGGCATTATGGTCTGAAGTGATGAGGGTTCGGTCAACTTTCCACTCTTTAATTCTCCCTAGGAGTGGTGCAGAACACGCTGTTACGTCTACTACGCTTGAGTAGAGTCTGCCCTGTCGGTATTCTTCGAAGGTTGGTGTGTTGCCGGTGTTTAGGATCTGGAAATCCATTTCGTTGAGGAAGGAGTTGTACTCTTCGCCTCTCTGGTTTTCAGACGAGCTTCCCCACCAATGGCTCCATGCGTTCACGTCTCCCCCTAGGATGATGTTTGGTGTGTGTAATTGGTCGCATACCGCTTTTGTACGCGCAATGTACGGGTCGATATCTTGGTCTCCCTCGTAGTAGACGGACACTACTCCAAGTCTCATTGTTCCGGCCTCCAGTATGACCGCTGCCTCGGTTTCGGTGACCAGTTGAGGGTCATGAATGACCCTCAAGCGGTCCCCGAACACGAATATCGCAGCCTTTACTGGTTTTTGTCTGTTGAGGGTGCACTGGATGACTTTAGTGCCTGGGAATTGCTTCACTATGCCTGTTGAACCCACGTAAGGCTCTTGGACAAGTGCTACAGCTATTCCCTTATCCTCGGCTACTTTTAGTAGCTCGGCTGTGGCCTGCTTGGAGCGCCTCAAGTTTGCTTGGATGAAGCGCAACCTTGTGTGTCCTGTACTCGGGAGAACATCACCCGCATCATCTTCTGCGTCAGCAGTAGGCGATCTTGGACCGCGCTATATTGTCCCATATTTGTCGCTGGGGGCATATATCGCTATATGCCATATGGGGTGGGGCGCCTTCTTCTTGCTTGGCCTTTTTGCAGTTCCGGCATCTGGGGGGGCGGTTCTCTTTTCTGGCCGGGCAGTCCTGCCAGGAGTGAGCACCGCTGCAGTAGTTGCAGTGCTGCTCAGCCTCCTTGCAGAGTGCCTTTGTGTGGCCGTAGCCCAGGCACCTCGTGCATTGAATGAGAGGCGATTGGTCCTCGACTCGGTTCCTGCCGAGACCGATATGGACCGTTTCAACCTCTGTCATGCGCCGGTGCAATTTTGGCGAGACCTCCAGAACTGGGTGGCATTGTAGGCCGTTTCGGGCGCGTCTCCTATAGCGCAGGCGGACAACGTCTTCCTCACCTGTGAGGCCATCGAACAATTTCTTGTTCTGGGCCCTCAGGTTCTCCAGGATCTCGTCGTCCTTGTAGTAGTCCATTACATTCACCAAACGGACTAGGGGGTTGGACGTTTTTGCTGTTGTGACTGTTAGTGTCTGGTTCTTTTTAATTTGGGTGCGAAGGCGGTTTACGCCCTCCTCCGTTTCGCAACTTAGAACCACCTTATGATTCTTGGCCTTTCGGACCCTGTCCACAGTTACTCCTGACTTAAAGTCTAGAGTGTTTCTGATCGTCTCTATGACCTTGTCCCCGGTATTGGTGGGGTCCGTCGAGGAGACGATCAGGCTGTGGTTAGGTTTGCACCTAGGGGTCTTTCTGGCGGCCGCTGCGTACGTTTGCGGCTGTGGTTTTTGGTGTATTTGTTGCTGAGGTGGGGGCGCATCTTTTTTTAGAGAGGAGTTAATCCATACCAAGGTTGAGTTGAGCGCCCTGGATTGGTTGGCTGCCTCCGCGACGTCTGCTCTTAGTGGAGTTATAAGCTCCTCTAACTGCGTCGCGGTATCGGTTATTGCCAATTCCGCTCCAAGACCCCCAACACCCAAGGACGGGCCGCCGCTGGCGAGGGTCAGGTCTTTGACCTCTTCGAGCTCCTTCTGTATGTTGGCGGTTTTACTGATTACGGACGCCGTTGCCTCTCGGACCTCTTCTCGCACCTCTTCCCTGGTTGCGGGCTTCGAGTGGAGGAGGCTGTTCTTCATGCCTTCCATCTCTTCTCGAAGCCTTTTCATCTCCTCGCGCATGGTTTCGAGGGATTCATTAGCCAGTTCCGTGGTTTCTGATTTTTCGGGAGTCCGAGGCGGGCTGATATGTTTGTGGGCTGTACATTTGGCGTCCATTTTAAGGTAATGCACCTCTGTCTGCAAACCGCCAAGCATATCTTTTATTTCTTTCAGAGCTGGTGTGTAGTCTGTTGTCGTGGTGGGCTGACGAGGGAGTTCGGGCTGCGTGGCCATTTCTGCAGCGAGTTCCTTCACCTCGAGGTGGATAGACTTGATTGTCTTGTTCAAGTCCTCCATCTCGAAGTTTAGGTTCCTTTGCAGTGCTTCTAAGGCTTTCTGGTTTTCAGCCAGAGAGTCTTTGATGTTGGTTAGACTCTCTTTATCTTGCTCCCTCTGGGTGATGTGAGCCTTTTGTTCTTTGACCATTTCCCTGGCCGCTCTCGTCCGCTCGATCTCGAGGTTGACTCTGTGTCTATTACGTGAGTCAGCCAGGGAGAGCACCAGCTCGTAAAGGTTGCTCATTTGCTCTACGGCGGTTACTCTTAACTCCCTCTTTAGTGTTCTAGACTGTTCCAGTGCCTCTTTACCTTGCAGGAAGCACTCCCTCGCCTTCTCCGTAACCAGGTCTTTACTGACGCCTGTGCGAGACCCAATAGGCGGTAGTAGACTTGGTCTACCGGTGGTCTCACTTTCGGTGTCAGTCCACTCACTTTCGGACTCTCCACAGTCGTCCCTTTGGACTCCTAGGTCGCGCAACTCCTTATCGATGGCGGCCAGTGAGTCCTCTAGGACTTTGTCACTAATCTCCACGAGCTCTTTAGTTGGGGTGGTGGAGATGACGACGCTGTAATGGTCCTTTTTTGGTACAGCGTGGGCGACTTGTGTGGGAGTCCCGCCGGTGGATTCCGGTTCGGGAGCAGGCCCTGCGCTTCCGGTTTGGTCTTGTGGTGTGGCCTCAATGCTTCTACCCTGGTCGAGGGCAATTTTGCGGGCTGCCGCTCTGGCGTTCTTAACGGATACTGCCCTTCTCATGCCCCCCGTTGCGGTTTTCTGAGACAGCACCTTCTTAGCGGCAATCTTGCGGCACAGTTCGGGTGTTCCCTTATGTGCGCCGCTCGACTTTCTTATTGCTGCCGTGCTTTGTCTGTACCGCTTCGGCGAGACAACGAGTCTTGCCCCTGGCAGGTCTTTCTGCTGTGTTGTTTCGGTTTGTTTGTGTGTGCTATCGGAAGGACCGTCTGCTCCTTCCGACGTCTTTCTAGGGGATGGGGATGGTTGTGTGGATTTTGGCGATGAAGTCGAATCACTTACCTGACCAGGTTTGACCTGTGTCGGTTCATTCTCCTCCCCTCCAGCGTTCGCAACGAAGGAGGTGCTAGGGTTGCTCGCCGGTGATGCCATCTCTACTTTACTCTATTGTATTACTTAGTTTCTCTAGTTTAGCGCTGTGGTGGTGTGCGTTGCTGCTGAAACCGTTGCAGACTAGAGTTCTTCAAGAGTCTGAGTAGTATTTTCCTTTTCTGGGGTTTTTTTTCTTTTATATATTTTTTTTTCCTCCTGTTCCCGTCCTTTTTTGGGAAAACCCCCGGGGCCAATCGACAGGTCTTTTTGAGACGATTCGAATGAGCCCAAACACGGCTCTGTAGCGTCAAGATTGACGGAAATGGGACCCGGGGGGGTGAGGTACTCAGAGAGGGGGGAAGGGGGGGGGGGGGGAGAGATTTCGTGGGAAGGTTAAAAGTGGGGGTCAACGTGGGGGTCAACGTGGGGGGTCAACGTGGGGTCAACGGGTGTGGTGGGGGTCAACGGGTGTGGTGGGGGTCAACGGGTGTGGTGGGGGTCAACGGGTATGGTGGGGGTCAAAGGGTGCGGTGAGGGTCAACAGCTCTGGTGGGGGTCAAAGGGATACGGGTGGAGGCCGGGAGTGGGTACAGAAGCCGTCCTAGGCTGGTCTAGAGAGGCTTAGGGGGTTCCCGGTGGGGTCACAGATTGGGGATAAGGGAATTTAGTATGGGATTGGGGTCCTAGAGAAGCGTCCTGGTGTCCCCTTATATTGGGTCCAAGAACCAGCTCTCTACGTGGAACGGTTTAGGAGTTCCCTGAGTACCTTCCGGTCTTCGTAGTTTTGGAGTCAGCGTCGATGATCCGAAATCCTCGGGGCGTCAGAGGTGTCTTCAGTTGCGTCAGCGGTCGCTGTGACGTCGGGTCGGCGGCGCCGGTCTGGCGGCACGTGTCGCGGACACGCGGTGACCCAGATTTTATGGGGCAAAAAGGGGTACCTTTAGACACCTCTATCTCCTTTGGTCTTCGACGTAGCAGCTTGTGTGGCACCTCGTTGGACAGCTAGGATGGTCGGCTGCACGTTGGTAATTATTAAAAATTGGGGTGTCTCACCACTTAGCCGCTATTCGTCCTGGGAGTTTGGTGGTGAATAACTCCGTAGTCCTTCGGGATACAGCGTTGCCTCCAATGTCCCTTGTGACGAAGGTTAGGAACTATCACTTTTTCCACTTTTCACTTTTGTATGAGCACTTGACGATTTTTACGAGATTTTTTTTTGCGGAGCGACGTGGTCTTAGTGTCGTAATCGAACGAGTACTGGTTAGGTTAGGTTAGGTTAGGTTAGGTTAGGTTAGGTTTTTTTTTTTTTTTTTTTTTTTTTAACAAAGCCAATCGCAATATGCGCACACTCAGCGGCACTTGTTTGTACTGCTGAGTGTGCGCAGATCGGCTTACTTTGTAAAAGTATCTTATACCTCCAACGTGATCGGAGCCTACTGTACAGCTGCATTCGCTTTCTTTCCAGTTCTCACTTTTTGCTCATGCTTCATTCTTGCGTACTTCATCTCTCACAACACTATGGGTGGGATCTCCCATCTACTTTTCCTACTATCTATTCTACATAATCCTTTTTATTTATTTTTATTTTATACACAGGGTTCTTACATAGTTTTCTTATTCTAATAAAATATTGTGTCTTTCGTGACTTTACAGTACTAATCTTATATATTATCTTATATCTACTTACAATTGTTTCCATTTCTTTTTTATCCTATTTATTTTATATGCTATTCGCTAATATACATCATTATATTATGATAGCATATTATACTACCTAGTTTTTATTTCTTATATTTACTTTGTTGGCAATTTTAACACCGTATTCTAGAAACTGTTCTCTATATTTGCTTGCTACTATTTCTTTTATTGTGTCTAACGTAATTTTTGTTCCTATTTTATTTTCCAGGTCCATGCGTTCCCTGGCGTACATGGGGCACTCAAGCAGCAAATGCGGAACTGTTTCCGCAACTCCCGGCTCGCAGATGCACGATGGGTTCTCCTTGCACTTGAAGCGGTACAGGTACTCAGAGAACCCACCGTGGCCTGTCATTATTTGCGTTCTAATGCTGCTGGGAACAAATTTGCGGGTTATTCTATGCGCTGTTGTCACATTTGGAAAGAACAGCTTCGTTACTGAGGCTGCTTCTCCAGTTTCATATCTATGGTTCCATTCGTCAAGCGTCGCTGAGCGTATGCGGCGCTTGACGAATGAAACCGGGCAAAGATCGTAGTCCGGCTTCCTCCTCGAGTTCATGGCGGCCTCCTTGGCTAGGTGGTCAGCCCTTTCGTTGCCTTCCAAACCTGCGTGAGCCTTTATCCAGAACAACGTAACAACCTTGTCCTGGAGAGATATCGAACGTAAATTATCTCTTGCTTCCACCGCTAGAGGATGAAGGCAGCTATAGTTTATGACAGTCTGGAGGGCCGCCATTGAATCACTAAAGATTCCGACAGTCGATACATTCTGCTCCCGAGCAACTCTTGTAGCTCTGCATATGGCCAGGAGTTCGGCCTGGTAGACCGTGCAGTAGTTCGATAGAGTCAGTTTGCATGACTTAGTTTCGGAGTCCCCCTTCCATATAGACAGTGCGGCTCCGACTTTCTCGTCAATTTTACTCCCGTCCGTAAAAATACGGACGTCCAGCCCACTGTACTCTTCCACCTGTTCTTGGTTAGTCAAGCTCACGATCTCCAGGCCGATACGTTCCGCCGGGTGTGGTGTCCTGATTGCAGGGGCCATCCGTTCAACGCTCCTATCCCCCAGCTCCACCTGGGGTACCCCCCGCTTGGCTTCATATAGTGAAGCCGCCTCACGGACTCGGAGGTCTAGTGGGAGCATTCCCGACAGCACCAGGGCCGAGTTCAGTGACACCGTGCGGTAGGCTCTGCAAATTTTCTGCGCGATGCCGCGCTGGACGACACCGAACTGCTTTTTTACCATTTGCTTTTTCGCCGCTGGTGCCCAAGCGCTCGCGGCATAGAGTAGGATTGGTTCCACAGTTGCAACGTATATGATCCTTAAAACATCTGGGTGCAACCCCCAACTCACTTTTGCCGCTTTCGAAAGCTGTTTATATACCCCTATGGCTTTCCTGCAGATATTTGACACATGAGTGTTAAATGTCAACTTGCTGTCGAGAGTTACACCCAGAAGCTTTATCTCATTGAACATGTCAACGCTTACCCCTCCCATGCTCAACCGAGGAGTGTCGAATCTAATCTTCCTGGTTATTGTCATTGCTTTTGTTTTTTGCGGAGCAAACTTCAGTTTATTCTCGACACCCCACGCGCGAACACGCTCCAGGGCATCGTTGGCACATCTCTCTACCTCCATTGCCGTGTCGCCGTCGAATAGCAAGACAACGTCGTCGGCGAACGCCTGGCAGTAGTCCCCCCTTTTTTCGAGGCTGTGCAGTAGTGGGTCCAGCAGGAGGTTCCACAGGATTGGGCCACCAATAGAACCCTGGACACAGCCCTTATTGGTACTCTTCGCGTATTGTTTGCCAAAGTAACGTACCATAACTTCCCGATTCTCGAGATAACTGTCTACGACCTTCCTCAAGTTGTATGGGCACTTCTCTTCTGCCAGTCGGACTCTTATTGCCGGCCACCAGGCGCTATCAAATGCTCCCTCTATATCCAAGGAAACGAGTGTCAAGATTTTCTTTTGATCCAGTTTGCTGCGGATGTACTGCATAAGGCTATAGAGGGAGTCTTCGGTGCTCTTCTGGGGCACAAAGCCATACTGGCGGGTGGACATCTTTGGCAGTAAGTGATGCTTAAGGCGGGAGACTATCATCTTCTCGTAAATCTTGCCTAGTATTGGTAGTAACCCAATCGGCCTATATGCTTTAGGAGTGGTGTAATTATCTTTTCCTGGCTTCTTCAGTACCACGACTGTTGCCTTCTTCCAAGCCAACGGAAAGTAGTGGTGGGCAAGACATTTATTTAAGAAGGCAAGAAACAAAGTTGGGTTACTACGTATGGCGTGACACAATATATCGGCTGTAAGTCCATCGATACCCGGGGCCTTTTTTGGGTTGAAAGATTCCGTCGCTTGCATCAGTTCATTGATGGTAAATGGTGGGTCGCAAGACTCACCTTGCACCCCAGCATTTATCCTCTCAGCTTGTTCTCTGATACGTCGGTGGTGGATGCTGTCACTGGTAGTATTATCTTCGGGGTAAAAGGTTTCGGCTAACAATTTTACCGAACCCTCCGCGTCCAGGGTCCCGCCATTGTTTTCTAGGAGCACATCCTCCTCTCTGCGAGCAGTTCTTCCAATCACCCTATAAATGCCCTCCCATACACCCTCCTTGTCTTGTTTGCTGCAGAACTCCCTCCAGCTCTCAACCTGGGCCCTAGTACACTCTAATTCATACTCTTCTTTTTGTTGCAGGTACTCTTCGACGACCTTCGACCTCCGGACCGGAGCAGCGCATCTGACTCTACGTCTCTTCGTGGCGACCTTCTTCTTCATCTCGGCGAGTTTCTCGGACCACCACGGTAAGTGTATTTGCTCTTTACCTTTTTTAGTTGGCATAGATTGCACGCAGGCTTCTGTTATCGCTTTAGTTAGATTATTTGTAGCTGTATCTAGCTGTTCTACAGTACTAATATTTTCTACATCTGCCTGCGTGAATTTATGTTCGATTAACAATTGGCTGAGTTTCTCACGAAACTTTGACCAATTGGCTTTCCCTGTATTGTAAATTCTAGTGGTTCTGTTAATTTTGAATCCTTTGGACTTTTGTAGCCGAATGTTGAATAGTATTCCGTTGTGGTCCGAGCTCGTGAGACCTTCATCTATCCGCCAGTCTTCTATAAGGTCTAGTATGTCCGTGGAACACGCCGTCACATCCACGTAACTGTGATAACGCTTCCCCCCCCGGATGGTGTCAAAGGTCGGGATTTCCCCTGTATTGAGTATGTTGAGGCCCAGGTCCTCCAGAGATTCCAGCAGTTCTTCGCCCCTGTTGTCATTTATTGGGCTACCCCACCATGTGCTTTTGGCGTTCGCATCACCTCCAGCGATCCATCTTCTTGAACCTATGTGTTGCTCTATCTTTTTAAGACAGTCTAAGTCTGGGCCAATGGGATGGTTGCGTTCCGGTTTTTCAAAATAGAAGGAGACGAGGGTGATCTCCCATGCGTTGGTTTGGATACCCACCACAACGGTGTTGTTTGTGGTGAGTTTCGGGTACTGTATCACGTTGAGGTCTGGATCGAAGACAGCTATCGCAGCCTTAACAGTCCCATCTCCTGTTCCCGTGGCCTGGAAGACCCTGACGCCTCCCTGGCTCCTCATCCTTTTTGTCGATCCCACGTATGGCTCTTGAAGAAGTGCAGCTGCCACCCCTCGATCCTTTGCTTCGATCAGGAGCTCATGTGTTGCCAGCTTATTCCGCTGGAGGTTAGCTTGCACTATTTTGTACCTTTTTTCGCCCTGGGTGTCCTTAGCAATACGCGATGGTGGAACGCGCTATTTCGTCCCACTTTTTCCGCGTTGGGCACTCGTGACTAAAGGCGTTATGCGCTACATGGTCCAGTTTCACTTTTGAGCAATTTCTGCATGTGGGAGGAACTCCCGCCAAAAAGTCTGCGCATTCCGCTCTCAGATGGGGGCCACCACAATGACTGCACAGGTCAGCCGGATCCTTACAAAAGCGTCTGCCGTGACCATATCCCAGGCAGCGTGTGCATTGCACCAGCGGCGATTGGTCCTCTGCTTGGATTCGCTGGAGGTCGATGTGAACGTATCCATTCTCCAGTACCCTTCGCCAAACTGTGGGCGAGACACTAATTACGACATGGTTGGTGTGCGGATTTCGGGTCCTCCTCCTGTACTTTATTTCCAATTTATTTTCCTCACCTTCGAGTCCGTGAAAAACTCCCCTGTTCTGATTCCTCATTGCCTTAAGGATGTCTTCGTCGGTATTAACCAGTAGCACGTTCTTGAGTATCAGCAGAGGATCCTTGTTTTTCACTTCGTCGACGGCGAGGTCAACTCCTCGTTTTTCCAGCTTATCCCTTATTTTGTCCCTTTCTTCCTTGGTACCGAATCCCATAATAATCTTGCGGTCTTTGGCTTTCCGTATTCTTTCCACTCTGACCCACCCCTCCTTCGCATCCACCGCCTTCCTCACTTTGTCCAGAACCTCCTCTCCAGTCTCCGTCTCGTCCTTAGAGGTGACCACAATTGAGTGGAGTGTACCGCGTGGTGTTTCCTGCCTCACAGTTTGTGTCGCGGTTACGCTCGCATAGGTCGCTTTCTCCATTGTTGCCCTATGTATTTCAATGGTTTCCTTGAGGTGGTTAGGTTAGGTTAGGTTAGGTTTTTTTTTTTTTTTTTTTTTTTTTATAAATTAAACTACAATCTACAGGCTCTTTGGCCCGTACCTTTTTTTGTTTGGTTTGTTTTTTTTTGTTTGTTTGTTTATTTTGTTACGCTCCGCAATTACATCGTCCTTATAGCTAATGCTATGTGTCATTGTTAGTTCCTTAAAATTAATGTGTAGTCCGGTGGTTTTTTTTTTTTTTTTTTTTTTTTTTTTTTTATATCATGCTGTTTGTTTGGTCATGCAATTGTTTTTTTTTTTTTTTTTTTTTTTTTTTTTTTTTTCTTTTCTTTTTTTCTTATGTTTTTTTCTTTTGTTTTAGTTCGGTTACGGAGTTGCTCTTTTCTCTTTCTTATTTCTTTTTTTTATCATTACTTCTATTTTTTTTTTTCTTTTTTACATGCTTGCTTGTGTTGGATTGAGGGACGCGAGCTGACCTGTCCCTCCGCGCAGCACCCGTTCACGAGTTGACGCAGGAGGCAGCCATCGCCGAGTTCGACCATATTTTAGGGAACTCAGCGACCCGCCCCCCACCGCCGCTGCACGTCTGGACATTTTAGTGAGCATGACTGCTCGGGTCCCTCAATCCTACATTTTGTTTTGTTATTTTTTTTTTGTTCTTAAAGAAATAACGAAGAGAGAAGGCACCCCGGCGTTGAGCCCTCTTTTCTTTCTTTTCGTATGTCATTGTAAGTAAGGGCGTTGTGTTGGAGGAGGAGGAGGAGGAGGGACCTCCACTCTGGCTTTGCTCTCTGAGCATCGCGGCGGTTTTCTCGTCACGTGCCTTCATCGCCATTTTTAGGTTATAGTCCCTTATGTTGTCCGCTGTCGCAGCTTCTGCTCTCAAGATGAAAGTGGCTGTTGCATCATTTTGCGAGCAGTCTGTGTAGTATACACAGCTGTCGGTATGTCTAGAAACTGCGACCACGGCATGAGGGACACTTTGGAGGAGGTGGGATTTTTTGGACATTGTGCGTACAATAATCACTGACTCACACGTTTATTTTTGCGTCTAAACTATATTCCACTTCCATTCTTTCTTTCCCGTAAACAGGACATTCCACGATAATATGCAGTATGCTTTCTGATTTTTCAGGGTCGCATTCACACGAAGGGTTCTCTTTGCACTTAAATCTATGCAAGTACTCAGAGAACCCTCCGTGCCCGGTCAATACCTGGACCAGTATGGGGTCTAAACTTATTTTCTTTATTATTGAATACGCATCGGCGGCGTCCGGGAAATATACTTTAGTGGTTCCGGCCGTATCTCCACTCTTATATCTCCAGTTCCATTCGTCAATCGAGTCCAAACGGATTTGTCGCTTGACGAATGAAACTGGACACCTATCATAATTCGGTTTTGTTTTGCGAAACGCGGCACCCTTTGCGAGTTCGTCCGCTCTCTCATTTCCCTCCATTCCTACGTGCGCCTTTATCCAGAATAAATTTACTATTCTGCCCAACATTATGATCTCGTTTATATTGGCTTTTGCTTTAACTGCTAATGGATGGAGGGACTCTTGATCTACTACCGTCTCGAGAGCGGACCTCGAGTCGCAGTATATACTACAAGTGCGTGCCGCGCTTCGAACAACAAGCTCTGTAGCTTCGGTCAGGGCCAGTAATTCCGCCTGATAGACCGTGCAGAAATTTTCCAGCTTCAATTTTTTGTAACTAATCTCTGCACCACTGCTCCACACAGTTAATGCAGCTCCGACTTTCCCTTCTATTTTGCTGCCATCGGTGAAAATGTGCAGCCCTTCATTGTTGTGCTGGTCCATTTGTGCACGGTCTGCCAGGCATGTAAACTCCAGCCCCTTCCGTTGAGCGGGGTGTGGCAAGTCGGTGTATGCCACAAGCATTTCCACTTCCCGATCACCCACCACCCGCCGGGATATGCCTCTCTTTACTTCGTAAAGAGACGCAGCTTCACGAACTCTGATATCTAAGGGAAGCAGCCCGGCGAGTAGTAGGGCCGAGTTTAATGAAACCGTCCTGTACGACCTAGTTATTTTCTGGGTAAATCCCCGCTGCACCGTATCGAGCTGCTTTTTAACTCCTATCTTAGACGAAGCCGGTGCCCATACGCTCGACGCGTACATGATCACCGGTTCGATCACCGCCACGTATATGGTTCTGATTATCTCAGGCGACAATCCCCAACTGACCTTTGCTGCTCGCGATATCTGTCTATACAGATTTAAAGCTTTCCTGCAGACGTTCGTGATGTGGGCGTTAAAGGTCAGCTTTTGATCCAACGTAACCCCAAGAATTTTGATCTCCCGGGACAGTGCTATGTCAACCCCGCCCATGGTCAGCAGTGGAGAGTCATACTTCATTTTATTGGTAATTACCATAGCCTGTGTCTTGTGTGGCGCAAATTTGAGTTTATTTCTGACTCCCCACTCCCGAACATGCGCGAGGGCGACATTTGCCCGTCCCTGGATCTCCAAAGCTGTGTCACCTGAGAAAAGCAGAACAACATCGTCGGCGAAAGCCTGGCAGTGGTCTCCCCGGCGATCCAGTTCCTGCAGCAGTGGATCCAACAGCAGGTTCCAAAATGTCGGACCCCCCACCGAGCCCTGTACGCATCCCTTTGTAGTCTCCACTAGTGATTCCGCCCCCGCGTATCTCACCCGCACTCTTCGGCCCGACAGGTAGCTGTCTACCAGTCTTCTTATGTTCACCGGACATTTCGTTTCTGCCAGTCTGCACTGGATGGCCGGCCACCAGGCGCCATCGAAGGCCCCCTCTATGTCAAGGGAAACCAATGTAATGAGTTTCTTTGCTCGTAATTCTTGTTTGACATATTGCACCATGTCATAGAGGGAGTCTTCGGTACTACGCTGTGGCATGAAGCCATACTGGCGCCGACTCATTTCAGGCAAGACATGCCATTTGATTCGTTTTACGAGCATTTTCTCTAAAATTTTACCGAAGACTGGTAGCAAGCCAATAGGTCGGTATGCTTTCGGGTGCGAGTAATCGTCTTTCCCAGGTTTTCGGAGCACCACTACCACTGCCTCTTTCCACATAGTGGGGAAGCACGCGAGTCCTTGGCATTTGTTGAAGAGCGCCAAGAATAATTCAGGATCTAGGGTGATCGCTGCCTTGCAGATGTCTGCAGTGAGTCCGTCAAGCCCCGGCGCTTTTTTTGGGTCGAAACTGGACGCGGCCCATTCCAATTCTTCCATCGTGAATGGTGGATCAGATGGTTCATCATCCAACCACTCATTCACGGTTTTGGCTTTTTGTCTGGTCATTTTATGGACCGCGCTATCGTCCTTCGACTCGTCTCTTGGATAGAAGGTTGTCGCCAGGAGACTCGCGGATTCCTGTCCGCTCAAGACTTTTCCATTCTGGATAAGCGGTATGTCTTCCTCTCTGTCTTTAGTCCTAGCGATCACCCTATATATGCCTTCCCACATCGTTTCTCTCTCTTGCTTGTTACAGAATTCCTTCCAACTGGCGGTCTGAGCCCTCTTCGCCTCCAAGTGGTAGGCCTCTTTTGCCTGGAGGTACTGTTCGACCACCCATGCTCGACGGGCAGGCGCGGCACACGCAATTTTGTGCCTTTTCCTCGCCACATCCTTCTTCATCTTTGCGAGTTCTTCAGTCCACCAAGGCAACCTCACCCGACCCGCCCCCCGATTCAGCTCCGGCATGGACACTCTACATGCTTCTTCAATGGTCACCTGTATTTTCTGCACCATCTGTTCCAGTTCTGTTATGGTGTTTATTGTTTCCACTGCTGCCTTGCTGATTTTTTGCTCTTCCCACAATTGGGTCAGCTTTTCGCGGAACAGGTTCCAGTTTGCCTTCCTCGTGTTGTGCCGTCTTGTAGTCCTCTTGGTGTCCATGCCCTTTGCCTTCTCCAGGTCCAGATCGAACAGAATCGCCCCGTGGTCCGAACTTGTGAGGCCAGTCTCTACTCGCCAATTGGTTACGTGTCCGAGCATGCCCATCGAGCACGTTGTGATGTCGACGCAGCTGGTATACCTTCTCCCCCCCCTAATTGTGTCGAATGTAGGCTCAGACCCCCTATTTAGAATCTGTAAATTCATCTCCTCCAGCGCTCCTGCCAATTCCTCGCCCCTTTGGTCCACACCCCTACTTCCCCACCATGTATTCCAGGCATTTACGTCTCCTCCCAGCAGCACTTTTCTTGTTCCTATCTCCCTGATGACTTTTGCCATCCATCCAAGGTACGGTTCGAGCGGCTTGTCCCCCTCCAGGTACACCGACACCACCCCTATTTCCCACGCAGCAGTTCTTAGTTTTGCAACTG
Source organism: Hypsopygia costalis (assembly GCA_937001555.2). Classification (NCBI taxonomy): domain Eukaryota; kingdom Metazoa; phylum Arthropoda; class Insecta; order Lepidoptera; family Pyralidae; genus Hypsopygia; species Hypsopygia costalis. The sequence continues at coordinate 33,734,906 of OW443328.2, forward strand.
TGATATTTGGAGTTGTTAATGTTGGGCACTGGGTGATGTCGATATTGTCGTCAAATAGTACAATGGCCGACTTGTTTGGATTTTCCAAGCTGCCGGCACATTGTACCACTCTGACCCCGGGGTAGACTTTCACCCTCCCCGTACCTCCGATGTATGGCTCTTGGATCATGGCGAACGCAATTTTTCTATTTTTGGCCTCTACTATTAACTCGGCAGTGGCCAGTTTACTCCGTTGGAGATTTGCCTGGGCTACTCCAAACTGCCTACTTTTTGTACCGCTGGTGGTTTCGCCTGAGTTGCCCTTAGCAGTAGGCTATGGACGCCCGAGCCAATGCATCCCACTTTTTACGTACCGGGCATTCCTCACTGAACGCGTTGTGCTCAACATTTAGTAGCCTAGCCCTGACACAGTTTTTACAAGCCGGCGCCCCGCCCGCGATCCTATCGGTGCACTCGGCCCTGAGGTGTGGTCCTCCACAGTGAGTGCATAGGTCGGCAGGTTCTGTACAGAACCGCCGACCATGCCCATATCCCAGACACCGAGTGCACTGAAGGAGTGGCGACTGGTCTTCGGCCACAACACTCTGGAGGTCGATTCTCAACCTGTGAGCTTCGACCGCTCTCCTCCATATCACTGGCGAGACGCTCATTATGACGTGGTTATTGTGGGGATTGCGAGCTCTTCTGCGATATTTAACGATCATTCGGTTTTCCTCCTCGTCGAGGCCACAGAAAACCCCCCGATTCTGGTTCCTGAGTGCCTTGATTACTTCCTCGTCGCTATGGATCTTCAGTACATCTCTCAGCACCAGAAGCGGGTCTTTGTTTTTTATGTCCTCGACGAGGAGATTTTTCCCGGAGTTCTGTAGCCGCTGTTTTATCTTTTCTCTTTCTTGCTTGCTTTCGCATCCCACCACAACTTTCCTGTCTCTGGCCTTCCTAACACGTTCCACTCGGACCCAACCCTCCTTTGCGTCCACAGCCTGCCGAACCTTTTCAAGAACCTCCTCGCCGGTTTCCTCCTCCTTGGTGGACGATATGACCACGGAGTGCAGCGTAGTCCACTCTAAGTCACGCTTCCCAGTATGGTCAATTTTTACTGCCTCCGCATAGGTCGTCATTTTTGACGTTTCTTCAATGGTCTTCTTTATTTCGTCCATTTTTTTGTTATTCTCAAAGAGGAGTTTTGTATTCTCCTCTATCTTTCTAAGTAGATCAGCGTTTGTAACTGTTTCTTCTTGAATGTTCTGGTAGTTCGGTGGTCGGTGCTCCACATCCCTGTGCTGTTCTTCAGACGGTTCTTCAGATCGTTTCTCCTTCCTTTCCCGGTCCAATTCTGCTTCTTGCTCCTTTACAATTTGGAACAGGCGTTCCACTGCTTGCATCACGCCCTGTTTAATTTCCGCTTTTAGGTTTCGCGACTCTGAAAGGGCTGACTTTGCTTTATTATTACAGGCTCTAGCTTCTTCTAGCCTTGTTCTGCATTTTGGCAACTGTTTAGTTACCTCTGTCGCTTTTCTTGATGCCAGTCCTTTACCTCCCTCCTGGGGAAGCGTATTTTCTTGTTTTTGTTGCGCTACCGAGAGCGCCTTTGTCGGTTTACCATCTATTTGAGGAGAAACATCGAAGGTTTTATTCGATCCGCCTGCAGACTCCCATTTCCCAATACTACGTCTAACATTTGATGCGGTCACGGTTTGGCCTACCTGGGCCGTCTTCTCTGCAGAAAGGGAGATCCTTTGGCGTTTTTCCTCAGAGGATTTCTCCTGCTCCATTTTTCCTGTACTACTAGCCTTCTTCGGTGTACGGAACATTTTGGAGGAACGCGTCAACAGTATATGTCAAAATAAGTTTGTAAAAGTTATATATATTTATGATAAACTAGTCAATAGTATTTATTAGGTTAATAAGTTTCAAGTATGTATGTTGTATGTTGCACTAATTTATTTTATTGTTTGTAACTTTCCAGGTGCAGCTCGACTCGGCGCAGCAAGGACCCCCGTCAACAGTATTAGGTACCAGGACCCACAATAGGTAAGTAACAGCTAAACGGTAAGTATATAACGGTAAGTATTAACTTAAACACTTGCCCAACCCAGTACACAATATCATAGAATACAAACAACAAGAGTACAACAGTGTTACCTGTTTACTCGTCAGCACATACCTACACGTACACACACACAAACACACACACACACAATTTATATGTATTCAGATAGGGCTCGTCCAGCCCGTTTCAGCGAAATTAGTGTCAAATTAATAATAATTTTATAATTCCCCACCCTTGTATATTTTGTAACAATTTATATTTTATATGCTTTGGTTTTTTAATTTTCGCAGGCAAACCCAGGTGTGCTGTTTGTATATGCGCTCTTGGCTTGGTGCTTCGTACCTGCGCCTACAGTTTCCGACCTTAAAAGTCTGTGGAATTTTTCTGTAGGGTACCAAAAAGGGGGGGGATTTATTGACCCGTATAAATTATTATTAAATTAATTGATTGATAGTTAAATTCACACAATCCAGCACGGCACGATTACAAGTAAAGACATACAATAAATAAGATAAAATAGAAAATAAAAGATGGATAATAAAAATTTTTCTATGTAAAAAAGAAATTTTTTGACTCTACATAGGTAGAGCCACGGTCTCTGTCGCTGCGCTGTATGTGTACCAGCTATTGATTAACTATGTCCGCTAATTATTTTTGTCAATATACACATAAAAAAGTTTTCTCTACATAGAGCCGTCTCTTGTATACATAGAGAGGAAGCGCTGCTCGCTCCGCGTCAATTGTTGAAAGCCGCGCGTCCGTAGGCCCAGTAGTTCCCGAGATACAGATTTTTAAAAAGTTTTTCGAATTTTAGTGGAGGGGTGTAAGTAGCTCAGGCAAGTCACTGATTTTGGGATTATGGGTGATTTGGGTTCCGGGAGGGATTCCGTATCTCGGGATGAAAACCGCACTCCGATCGGACAAGCAGTTCCCGAGATACGGATTTTACAAAAAATGGGGTGGGGGTTGGGATTAGGGGGGTGGAATCTGGCGGAGAGGATCCCAGAAACGGATTTTGATCCAGAGGAGATGAGACAAATGCTCGCCTCCTGTTATTACTTGGTGCACGTGGTGCACCCCGTTCTCCGCTCAGTCTCAGTATGGGTGTTGGGGGGGAGGGGTAGGGCTTGTCAGTCCGGGTAATACTTCGAAAACCGCACCGCGATATGACGAATATTACCCGAGACACAGATTTTAATAAATTTTTTGGATTTTTACTAGGGACTTAGAATTATTATAAGGTTTGCCGAAAATGGGGTAGGGGTTGAAATTTTTAGGGGTGGAATCTGGCGGAGAGGATCACAGAAACAGGTTTTGATCCAAAGGAAATGAAACGGATGTTCGATTCCTGTTATTTGTTGGTGCACGTGGTGCACCCCGTTCTCCGCTCAGTCTCAGTATGGGTGTAGGGGGAGAGGGGTAGGGATTGTCAGTCCGGGTAATACTTCGAAAACCGCAGCGCGATATGACGAATAGTACCCGAGACACAGATTTTAATAAATTTTTTGGATTTTTACTAGGGACTTAGAATTATTATAAGGTTTGCCGATTATGGGGTGGGGGTTGGAATTTTGGGGGTGGATTCTGGCGGAGAGGTTCACAGAAACGGATTTTGATTCGAAGGAGACGAAACAGATGTTCAACTCCTGTTACTTGTTAGTACACGTGGTGCACCCCGTTCTCCGCACAGTCTCAATATGGTTGTTGGGGTAGGTTTTGTCCGTCTGGGTAATACCTCGAAAACCGCGCCGCGATATGACGAGTAATACCCGAGATATAGAATTTAATAAATTTTTTCGATTTTTGCTAGGGACTTAGTTTTATTTTAGGAATTGCCGAATATGGGGTGAATGAAAAGTCCCGTATCTCAGGTTCTACTTGCCGCGCGCGGGTCCAACATACACCGCCGGATCGGGGGTTTCATCCCCTTCCTAGGGGTGTAAAAAATTTATTTTATTTATAACTACCCCTAGCCGAATAATGCTTATAACTAAAACTTAAAATTACCTTAGTACTAGTGTGGCGCTCACTGTGTGCTCGACACCCCTCGGGATAAAATGATATTGCGGGCGAACCGCTGGCGTCCCGAAGATGTTGAAAACTGGTTTCTATTCGTAGAAATCCAGCGAAGAATGTGAGCACATCCAGGTTAATGCTGCACCCCACGACAACCCTCCAAGGGGGCGCAAAGTCCCGATTTTGATAAAATTCTGCTACTATATTCAGTAGTTTTAACGCGTTGGGATAGCCTCTGCAGCGGCCAGACGATTAGGGATAGGGCGAGTCTGGCAGCTGTGGTGGTCTGAGGAGGATGTGAGCTATCTACCAATATACTTTTTGTGGTGGTATCCCGGCAGGTGTGAGCGCCACGGCGGGTTGAAGACCCCCCTTATTTTAGAATTTTACTTTAGTTGCGCCGACTTTTTATCTTCCTGTTGAGTCCCCAGGGAGGCGTACGGTGACCGTCCGGCTGGTTTTGATGACCAAGATCGACGCGGCGAAGACTGGCGACGAAGACGAGCGCAACTCTTCCCAAGGGAAGGCCCTCGTTCGATCACCCTGGCCGGTGACAGCAGGAATTCGGCCCCGCCTCGGCAGCGCGCGGCAAAACTGCGGCGCGCGGTACGGAAAGCGGGATATCTCCGAATCCACTGCTCTCCGGCTGGATCCAAAACCTCTCCCCTGTTCCTGAAGAAGTGGCCCACCCGGCTACATAGGCCACGTCCCAGACGAGCCTCCCCCCCCTCAGCAACAGGGGTTGGAAGTACCGCAACAACTTCGCCGCCGCTCGCGGCGCGGCTCACCGATTTTAGTGTCTTACTATAGAATTTCGGTTTCAAATTGTCTGGATTTTTATTAACTATGTCTACACTAATCACTTTTTAATAATCCGTTAAAACTTTTATAAATTTTTGCCTGTTTTATAGTTTTTATTTGCTCCAAAGTCAACACTTACTTTTTTGCTGTCCGGATGGGGGAAATGTCGGAGAGAGACCGACTTCCCGTAGCGCGAGATTATTTTTGAAGGCAGCCTAGGAATCCCCAGTGGCAGGGCTACCAGGCCGTAGTGTTGGATCGAGCCGGCGAGCTCGGGTTCGAGCTCCAGCCAGGCTTCCGGTTCGGTACTAGGTCGGTTTTTGGTCAATTTCTCCCTGGTTTTTGGGAGAAAAAATCCCAAATTTTCGTCACAGATTCTATTTGATGTTGTGCACGTTTTAATATAATAAAAAGAATATGTTGTCGCTTTTATTTTTTAGTAATTTTGAAAAACTTAAATTTTTGCCAATTTTTCCGCACAAATTGTGTTCTAACTCACCAGTTTTTGGTCTAAAAAATCCGAATTTTTCACTGGGCCTTCCTATATACGTTCCGCACACAACCACAGTTCCAGAAACACACTTTTCCACTGAAAATTTTGAGTTTTACGCGTTGGAATGCGCGCGCGCGCCCGGTTTTCCGGCCTATGCTCGGGTTTTTTGCCTATATTTTGGTCACTTTTTGTCCGATTTGCACACAGAAACCACCATTAGACGCAGAATTTCAGCGCGCATCCAGCGATGTATTGCACGGGTACTTTTTGTCACTTTTTCCGTTTTTCACGATTTTTTCGCTGCGGAGCGGCGTAAAATCGTGACGCTCGGCTCAGGCGGTACGGCGCGACTGGGTTAGGTTAGGTTAGGTTAGGTTAGGTTAGGTTAGGTTAGGTTAGGTTTTTTTTTTTTTTTTTTTTTTTTTTTGGGCCAATCGCAATTCCCGCGTACCCAACAGATTTCCTTTAGCAAGAGTTTCTGTTGGGTACGCGCAGATCGGCTTACTTTACATATACCTAGGCTATATTTTTTTGCCTAGTCTTTTAGAACCTTATTTATTCATGTACACAGAATGACATATTTATTTAATAACTTAACTTTATTAGTTGCTTGCCTTTATAATTAACTTACATAAAAAATTCAAAATCGTGCATCGTACATAATTTTAAATTAAATTAAATTGAATAAAATGAATTAAATTAAACAAAATAAAAATAATTAAATGAAGATAAATAAAAAAAAAAAAAAATAGAATTAAATTAGGCACAATACATGATTATATTCTTTAATAAAATAAAATGAATTAAATTAAATTATACAAAAATAAATGAAATTTAGAAACATAATAACAACAATGTCAAACATATATTATCAAATTCTAATGTAATAATATGGGATTCAGGAAAATGATACTAATTTACACAATCATAAGAGTGATGTATTTATTCTAAGTTATGCTAGATATTTTTCGCACCATTCGCTTTGGCCGCAAGGCGCATAACGCCCTCGGCGAAAGCTAGGAAATGGGCTCGGGTGGGATCGTCACAAATGAGACCTGGAAAGTTTTTTGGCTCTATCGCCGTTCCGATCCTGTGTTCGCAATCGTGTCTCTTTAGTGCGAACCGTGGGCACTCACTTAAAATATGTGTTACAGTTTCAGGAGTTGTGTCGTCGCAAACACAAGTTCGAGTCGGCGAGAGCTTGAACTTATATAAATAATCACGGATGCCCCCGTGGCCAGAAAGCAACTGAGTCCTGAGGTTTGTCACCCCCGTTTTCTCCATGGTTCGGTGCGCCGTCCTGACATTAGGGAAGAATAGCTTCGTGCCGCCGCCCGTCTCCGCCGACTCGTAGCGAGCCTGCCACAAGTCGAGTGTTTCAGCCCTGATAGTTTGCTTAGCGAAGGACAAAGGGAAGCGATCGTATGCGGATATTGCCTTTAGTTTCAGGGCAGCCTCCTTGGCAAGTTCGTCCGCTCGTTCGTTGCCAGATAGTCCGGCATGAGCTCTAATCCAATAAAGGATAATTCCATTTCCTCCTTGGTTAATTTCCATCATCTTTTCCCTAATCTCCACCGCAATTGGGTTTAGTGAAGATGGATCCTTAAGGGTCTCCAGAGCGGATCTTGAATCGCTCAAGATGGCGGCCGGGGACTTCATTTCCTGTACTATTGTCACTGCATGGAGGATTGCTATCATCTCGGCCTGATACACAGAGCAATAGGGCTCAAGCCTCATTTTCATCTTCTTCACCTCCTGATTTCCCCTCCAACAGGAAACCGCTGCTCCGACCTTTCCCTGAATTTTGCTCCCGTCGGTGTAAATTAAAATCCCATCCCCCGATAGCGCCCTGATTTCCTCTTCGTTTTCCACCAGTCCAAAGTCAAGCGACTCTCTACATGCAGGTTAGGTTAGGTTAGGTTAGGTTAGGTTAGGTTAGGTTAGGTTAGGTTAGGTTAGGTTAGGTTAGGTTAGGTTGGGGTGCTAAGGCCGGAAAACCTCCTCGTGTGCTCGGGACTGTTGTTGACCCGTCTTTGTTGCTGGATACGTCCGGTGAGAACGACGTGTTAGCAACAGCCTGAGCCTGGTGCACCCTGGGCAACAACGGTCAGTAACTTCTCTTCACGGAGATCTTGCTGACCGTTGGCCAATGTTCTGGCAGTGGAGGAAAGCGCAGTACTAGTACTGCGCTTTTGGGCGTCTGCGCCTCCCGTCCCTCTGATCTAGCAGAGGTCACGGTGAGGTGCACAGTGGAGGAGCGCTCCCCAGTGTAGGTAGCGAGGGGTACACTGGGGTGCGATTTGTCGAGGAAGAAAACCTCGTTAAAAAATTACAGAGACGGGGGGAGGTGAAACCGAGGCCGGGAATGTCTTATGACGCCCGGAGAGCCGGTTTCATCATACCCAAACAGACGAGGAAGAAAACCTCGTTAAAAAATAACCCTTGGTGTCGGCGTGCCGTATGTCTCCCGGTGCGCCACTGATCGAGGAGGGGGAGAAACTCGGGTTCCCCAGGAGAAGGGTCCTCACGGACAACCGCCGGCGGGGTCGCGGAGGTAATGCTTTCGCAGTTCCCGTGTCCCCGCCAATCGGCGGAGGGAAGGAGATCGTGGGGTTTTAGTCGGTATGGCTGCCACTGGTCATGGCAGCAGAGTCCGACATAACCACGCTTGGGCAGCGTGGTATCCTTAACGGATTTCCCCACGTAAAAAAAAAAAAAAAAAAAAAAAAAAAAAAAAAAAAAAAAAAAAAAAAAAAAAAAAAAAAAAAGGTTAGGTTAGGTTAGGTTAGGTTAGGTTTTTTTTTTTTTTTTTTTTTTTTTTTTTTTTTTTTTTACATAAGCCAATCGCAATTCGCTCACATCCAAGTTCGACATACTTGATGTCGTCCTTGGATGTGTGCGCATCGGCTTACTTTGTACATGTCTAGCTGCCTCCAACATTATCGGAGCCTGTTTTTGCTACTTATATTGGCATTCCTTCTCGCTTTTAAATCCTATCATTCCGCAAATTGATCATTCTACCATACGTCTCTTTTATTCTTTGGTGGGTGGGACTCCCACGTTTATCCCTATTCTACGCTACGTGACATTTTGGGGAAAACAATTTCTATATTTAATTTTATTTTACATTGACTTATAGCTACAATATACCTAACTTCTATTACATTTCCGCACTTACATCTATTTTACTTTTTGTTCCAACATAGGTTATCTTATTTCTATAGTACTATTATTAAAATTTCAGTTTTCGAGCTACACTAGTTTACACTTTTGTTAGTGTTTTACATTTACTTGCTTATTACCTAGTTCTTAGTCACTATATCTTACTTATTTATTTTAATGCTATTTAGAGATATTATTCAAAATATCTTTTTAGCATTCTTATTTGCTATTTTAAGTTTTATTTCTTTTTAGACACTTGTACTAAAGACACTTTTTGAGGTTGAGTCACGCGCGTGCGGCTGAATCACAAGTCGCCGGAGGATGGGGCTCACCGAGACGAATCCAACGACACTTGGATCAACGTCGTAGCCTCACATTTACCCACTTTTTTGAATTTTTTACTGCGGAGCAAGTAATTTTTGCTGCGTACCGGTTGGGGGACGGAACGAAACTCGGTTTTTTTTTTTTTTTTTTTTTTTTTTTTCACATAGGCCAATCGCAATTTACGCACATCCAACGGGTGTAAGAAGTTCGTTGGGTGTGCGCAGATCGGCTTACGTTATAAATCTTGTTCCTCCGGCATGGGGAAACCGGATCATTTTTTAGGCGTTTTTCTTTATTAATTCTTAAAATATTACATTTCTATGTCCTTATACTATTACATGTATATTTCTCTTTATTTTTAACATTTTTGTTTTTAACATTTATTTGACCTTATTTTATTTTATATTGTACACTACTTATTATATTCTTATGTTCTAGGTTTTTTATATTAACTTTATCTTTTGGTAACATGTTATATATAATGTTTATATTTAACTGTTTGCCATTTACCACCTACTTATTTCTATTAATAACCTTCTTTGCAATTTCTGTACAATACTTCAGGAATTTGAGTCTTTTATTCTTATCATCTATGATTTTAAATATATTTTCTTTTGTTATTTCTACATCTATCTTAAATTCTATTTCTAGCCTTTCTTTTCCAAAAACTGGGCATTCAGCGACTATATGTATTACGCTCTCTGTTTTTTCCGGGTCACAGATGCACGACGGGCTCTCTTTGCATTTGAAGCGATTCAAATACTCTGAGAAGCCGCCGTGCCCCGTGAATATCTGGACCATAACCGGATCAAGTTCTATTTTCTTAATCAGTTGATATGCCGCTACGGCATCAGGGAAAAATATTTTTGTCGTACATGCCGTGTCACCTGTCGTGTATCTCCGGTTCCATTCGTCAATCGACTCCAAACGAATTTGTCGCTTGACAAATGAAACCGGACACATTCCATAGTCTGGTCTGGTTTTCCGAAGCGCGGCACTCTTCGCAAGCTCGTCCGCTCTCTCGTTTCCCTCCAATCCTGCATGCGCCTTGATCCAGAATAACTTAGTTATTCTGCCTAACACTTTGTTCTTTTTTATGTTAGCTCTAGCCTCTATCGCCAGAGGATGGAGGGAATCAACACTGACTACCGTGTCTAGAGCGGATCTAGAGTCACAATATACACTGCATACTTGTGCCGCGCCTCGGAGAGCCAGCTCGGTCGCCTTTGTCAGCGCAAGCAGCTCCGCCTGATAGACCGTGCAAAAATTTTCCAGTTTCAACTTCGTGTTTTTTATCTCCGCGCCACCACTCCAAATGGAGAGTGCCGCACCTACCTTTCCATCTATTTTGCTACCATCGGTGTATATATGTAGCCCGCTGTGGTTGTGCTGGTCCATTTGTGCACGGTCTGCCAGGCATTGGAACTCCAACGATTCCTGATCAGCGGGATGTGGCGCATTGTAATATGCCACCCTCCCTTCAACTTCTCTGTCACCTACCACCCGCCGAGAGAATCCTCTCTTTACTTCGTAAAGAGAGGCCGCTTCGCGGACTCTCACATCCAGAGGAAGCAGCCCGGCGAGAAGTAGGGCCGAGTTTAGCGAAGCAGTTCTGTAAGACCTGGTGATCTTTTGTACAAATCCCCGCTGTACAGCTCCGAGCTGCTTCATGACGCCTAACTTCGATGCGGCCGGTGCCCACACACTTGCTGCGTACATGATAACCGGTTCGACCACTGCCACATATATGGTTCTTATTATGTCAGGCGACAGCCCCCAACTAACCTTTGCAGCTCTGGATATTTGCTTGTACAAATTCAACGCTTTTCGACAGATGTTGGAAACGTGTGCGTTAAAGGTCAGCCTGTCGTCCACTGTTACTCCCAGGATTTTAATTTCCCTGGACAATTCTATTTCCACCCCACCCATGGTCAATTTAGGGGAGTCGTACTTCATTTTATTAGTAATTATCATGGCCTGTGTCTTGTGCGGCGCAAATTTGAGTTTATTTCGGACTCCCCATTCCCGAACATGAGCAAGCGCGGCGTTCGCCCTACCCTGGACCTCCAGTGCAGTGTCGCCTGAGAAAATAAGAACCACGTCGTCGGCAAAAGCTTGGCAGTGGTCGCCCCGGCTCTCAAGTTCCCTTAGCAGCGGGTCCAACAGTAGATTCCAAAAGATTGGACCCCCTACCGATCCCTGTACACAACCTTTTGTGGTCTCTACGACAGATTCTGTCCCAGCGTATCGTACTCGGACTCTACGTTCCGACAGGTAGCTATCTACTAATCTTCTCAAGGTAGTGGGGCATTTCGTTTCCGCAAGTCTGCATTGTATGGCCGGCCACCAAGCGCTGTCGAAGGCTCCCTCTATGTCAAGGGACACTAGCGTTATTAGTTTTTTCGCTTTTAGATGTTTCTTGATATGTTGTACCATGTCATAGAGGGAGTCCTCGGTGCTGCGCTGCGGGGTAAATCCATACTGTCGCCGGCTCATACCCGGCAGAACATGCCATTTTATCCTTTTGATTAGCATTTTTTCTAAAATCTTCCCTAATACCGGCAGCAGTCCTATCGGTCGATATGATTTAGGGTGCGCATAATTGTCCTTTCCCGGCTTTCGGAGCACCACCACTACCGCTTCCTTCCAGATGGCGGGGAAGCAAGCGAGTTTCCGGCACTTGTTGTAAAGCGCTAAGAAGAGCCCGGGGTCCAGGGCGATCGCCGCTCTGCATATATCCGAGGTGAAACCCTCGAACCCTGGCGCCTTTTTTGGGTTAAAGCTTGACGTTGCCCACTCTAACTCTTCCATTGTGAATGGTGGGTCGGATGTTTCATCATCCGCCCACTTATTCACGCATTTGGCTTTTTTCCTTGTTTCTTGGTGGACTACGTTGTCGCTCTCAATGTCATCGCGAGGATAGAAAGTTTTCGCCAGTAGGTTCGCGGACTCCTTTCCGGTTAGGGATACCCCGTCTTGTATGAGTGGTGTGTCTTCATCTCTATTCTTCGTCCTGGCGATCACCCTATAAATCCCCTCCCACATAGACTCCCGGTCCTGTTTTTCGCAAAACTTTTTCCAACTGGAGGTCTGAGCCCTCTTCGCCTCCCGAAGGTATGTCTCTTTTGCCTGGAGGTATTGATCGATAACCCATGCCCGGCGGACCGGCGCGGCGCAAGCGATTCTCCGTCTTTTCCTTGCGACTTCTTTCTTCATTTGTGCAAGCTCCGGTGTCCACCACGGCAGCCTCAACCGACCCATGTCCCTGGCCAGCTTCGGTATGGACTCTTCACACGCCTCCTCGATAGTGCTGTTGATTTTTTCTATTATCTTTTCCAGGTCTTTCACGTTACTTATTCTTTCCACTTCCGCTTTGTTTACATTTTGTTCATGCCAGATTTGGGCCAGCTTCTCACGAAATTGGCCCCAGTTCGCCTTCTTTGTGTTGAACTTTCGCGTTGTTCTTTGCGTGTCCATGCCCTTGGCCTTTTCCAAGTGTAGGTCGAGAAGTACTGCCTTGTGGTCTGAACCTGTTATATCAGCTTCCACTCTCCAGTTACTCACGTATCCGAGCATGTCCATCGAGCATGTGGTTATATCGACACAGCTGGTATACCGTCGTACTCCTCTGATTGTATCAAAAGTGGGCTCAGTCCCCCTGTTTAGGATTTGCAAGTCCAATTCATCCAGCAACCCTGTCAGCTCTTCCCCCCTATGGTCCATCTCTCTGCTTCCCCACCACGTGC